>CM028135.1:367730000-370130000 GCA_016271365.2 Neoceratodus forsteri
CCGCAGGCTGCGCCAGGCACCCGTGGGTGCCGCCGGGCACCCATGAGCGGCACCTGCCACCCACGGGTGTCATGGGTGCCATGAGTCCATGGGTGCTATGAGTCCGTGGGTGCCTTGGGTCCATGGGTGTCATGGGTGCCATGGTACCTTTGGTGCCATGGGTGCCCTCGGGTGCCATGGGTGTCGGAGGTGCCCTTGCCTGCCATTGCTGCCATTGGTGCAGAGGATACCTGCAGGTTCTGTTGTGGGTGCCCTCGGTGTCTCCCAGGTTGGCATAGGTACTGCTTGGTGCCACGAGTGCCGCTGGTGCCGCATGGTGCCAGTTGGTGCTGTCCGACAGAACTAGGGAAAGATCTCCATTTGCGGACCTCTTCTTCTGCGGGACTTGTAACAGGATATTTCCGCAGAATGAAGTCCTGTTCTGCAGATTATTTTTTCCACACATCTTAGTGGGTGGCGGTCTACATTGGGTCTTGTGTCGACAGCGGTTTTCCGCTGATGGGACTCTTCTGTTCTGTTTTGCCAGCGGAATCTCTCATTCCGCTCAGCGCTGTCTCAGCTCTCTATGTGGTGCCAAGCTCCTCGACACCCTTCTTGGTGGCTGAGTCTCTAGTGGCTCTGACCTAGACCTCTCTTTAGGGTCCTTCTGCAGTAGAAGGGCATCTAGATGAGTCTGTCCCTGTCCTTCTGGTCAGTGATACAGCAGATGACTCATTTTATATACTGCCGTCTCTATCATCAGAGTCCGTGATGGAAGCTCTTTTCAGTAGTTTCTCAGTAATGGGGTCCACCATAGTGTTCAGACTGCATCTGTGGTCCATTCACCTCTGTGTCTAGACTCTTTCAGTCATCATCAAGACAATTACACTCTGTGGAACATTCTAATTCAATGGTCGGGAGCCGCACAGACTCTTCCGCTCCTTTGGTAGGGGTATACAGCCCCCTTCTGATGCTGCCCCTTTGGTGGCTGCTTTGGCACAGGTGGTTCACATCTGTTCAGCTGTTATTGTTAGTCCAGTCAAGAGTTCAGTTATGGATCCTCAGGCTCCTCCTGCTCCTCAGAGGGATGACATCCTTGTCATTTCTGTATCAGGCAATCCTTGCAAAATAGCAGCCTGCAACCTTGTCAGGCTCGGACTAATGATAAAAAAAGAAAAAAAGGGGTTAAAATTATCATACCACAGGGCCTAGTTGGAATTTCCCAATACCACACTTTGGATCTGGCCAGGTTCCGCCTCAACCCTGAGGCAGTCATCGCTAAACTTCGGTAAAGAGTACCTGATTTCTTCTATCCCTAGGTGCAGTCCGATCCAGCGGTAGTATAGCTCACCTCTTTTCTCTAGAGAAATTTCTCTTATTCTGAGATATTTCCAAAATGTAGGCGTCTAACTAGTCTGTTAGTCCCTCCTTTTTTTTTTATCAGGCTTTCTTCTCTTGATCAGAGCCTCGCAGCAACAGAAGTGACTCTTCAGCGAGTCGGAACTTAGACTCCTACTTCCATGCTTGCTTTAGCTTAAACAGACGACATGCTCCTTTCTTGGCCATAGATCAAGTAGGTCTTTTTCTTAGATAGCTTCTGAAATATTCACACCTTCAGTTCCTGCACACTGGTTTCGTGCCAATCGCACACAAAGCTATCCTCTTTGACTGCGAGATGGAGCTGTGATGTTTGTTTTTTTCAACAAAGTAAACTAGAGTCCTTCCTACTCCCTTCAGGAAGGCCGGAGTAAGCAGTGCTGCACCGCATTGAGCCATTTCTGCCGCTATTCAGTCACTTCAATGAATGGGTTAGCACTAACTTGGTCCTGCTTTGTCCCTCCTCAATGCACATCTGCCTCTATTTGCCTTACAAATCCAGCCCGTTTTTTCTGTCGGAATGTTTTTTTCCACAGTGGACACATCCTCCTGTACACTTTTTCCTTTCTTCCCTGAGTTCAGAGACTGCTACTACAGTTATACACACAGGAGCAGGATGATTGCTTTTTGGAATATGCAGTGACTAGGATTTGATTCTACTAGACCACCACAACAGGCTTCTAAGTTGTGCTTCGCATTCCATCAGGAAGGTTTCAGTGACTAAGTGAAAACCATTCTCCTTGATGGGCTAACCCCACCTGGACCTTCTTTTGCTCACCAAGTAAGGGGTTCAAGTGCTCCTGGACCTGTTGTTTGAAGGTCAGCCATACTTGGTAGTGGGGGTTCCGTCTCCGCTTTTTGGTCTACCCTGAACCTGTAGACTTTACCTCCAGCTCCTGCAGTTCCTGAGGTCCTTTTACGTTAGATTAGTACATGTCTTTGACACTATTAGTTTTGGTCCTATACCAAATTGTGAGCCCAGGTTTTTGCCACTCTCTCAGAGTGGTTGTGGCTTCCTGGCAGAGTTTCATTTTGTGCCCATTGCAGTCGTCTGCAAAGTGATGAGTTACAATTCGAGCGCTTATCTTGTAAGCATCATGTTCTGGATGCTCTTTACAAGATGGCTCTTTTTCTTAGCAGGACAGTCCTTGGCTGTCCTTTCTTGGGTGAACCCTATCTCCTACCACCCTACTCAGGGTTGTGGGTTTTAGCTCAGTACTCTCCCACTAGTGTGAATGAGTGATGGAGACTTAGTCCACGAAGATATGGAAATTACGTACTTACCGTAATTATTGATCTTCTTGGACAGTCTCCATCACTCATTCACACGCCCACCCACCATCCCCTGGGTTCACTTGTTTTTCTTTCCTGGTCTTCATGGCCTGTGGTTCGGACTGTGAAGGTATTGTTCTTTGACCTTTCTTACAAAGTCCATCTGGGCCCTCTCAGGCCCAGAAACTCAGAATGAGTTATTCTCATTAGTTATGCTGCACCTCCTTGGTGGAAAAGGTACTGAGGTGGTTGGAGGGTCGACGCCGAGATAGCCTACACAGGCGCGAGTCAGTCTTGCAGTGCCACACATGCGCGGTCCTACCTCGGCACCTACCCTTCAGAAAATGTTTGGCTCCCACTTGGTCCTAGAGCTTCCGGCACTATCCCACTAGTGTGAATGAGTGATGGAGACTGTCCAAGAAGATCAATAATTACGGTAAGTACGTAATTTCCATTTTCCTTCAGTGAGACCTGGCTGGGTCAACCTGTCGCTATCACATGCATTTCAGCATGGCTGGTGGCATGTCTCCAGCACTATTATTCCATGGCACAGGTTAAGCTGGAGGGCAGAGTGTACGCTCACTCTACTAGAGTGGTCGTGGCATCCCTGGCGGAAATCCGCAACGTGCCCATTGCAGATATTTGCAATGCAGCTACCTGGAGCTCAGTGCATACTTTCGTCAAACACTGTGCCCTGGATGTCCATGCCAGGTGACATGTTTCGTTTGGTAGAACCATCCGCAGTGGACTGCTGTCCTAAATATGTGAGCTCTAGGTCTCTCCTGCCGCCCACTCGGGGGATTATTAGCTCGGTACTCTCCCATTAATGTGAATGAGTGGTGGAGACTTTATGTCCAGGAAGATATGGAAATTACGTACCTACCGTAATTCTTGGGCAAAGTCTCCGCCACTCGTTCACACGCTCACCCACCATCCCCCGAGTGCACCTCTTGCTGGTCTTCACTCCCTCAATCTTTAGGCTGTGAAGACTTCTTTCTTGACCCTTCTTATACAGGTCTTCTGGACTATCTTATTTCCGTTTTTTTTTTTGTTAGGCTATCCTTCTAGGTTAGTTACGCTGCACCTCCTCGGAAAAAAAGGTACTGAGGCGGTTGGAGAGTCGACGCCAAGATAGTCATTGCCGCATAAGCCGAGGCTCGCGGCTCCATCTCTGACGCTGACTCTTCTGCAAAAAAGTTTGCTCCCGCTGAGTCCTAGCGCCTCTGGCATAGATCCCATTAGTGTGAATGAGTGGTGGAGACTTCCTCCAAGAAGATCAAGAATTATGGTAGGTACGTAATTTCCATTTATTGTGGTTGAACCCACACCTGTTGTTACTTCTACCCTTGATATGGGTGATAAAACTGCCAAGAGGACTTCTGAACCGGCTAACTCCCCAGTTCCCTCTAAAAAGGCACTCAAGCTGAAGCATACCGAACCCCCCAAATGTTAAGCAGGGGACTTCTGTATCTGCTAATGTCATGCCAACTCTTCTGGAAATTGCACAGGCTTTTAAAGTTATTCAGGCTTTGCAGGGTTTGGTGCCCCATGCACAGCAGCCACCTGTCATGGCAGGACAGCCTGGCATTATTCCCCCTATTGAAGAGGAGGAATGCAGCGATTATGACGAGGATGAAGGGGAACCCATCTTGCCTGAGGTGTCCCCTGAACAGGAATTTGGATCACCCCCCAAAACATCTGAAGATTTTTCTTCTCACTTTACCTTTGTGAGAAAGATGGCACATGCCCTTGACATCTCCATAAGGGAAGAAGTGGAGGATGAGGAGGAAACTGAATATCTGGAGATGATGGGTTTAACTCCCACCAAAGCCCTCCTCCTCCAAGTCAATACATTTTTAAGAAAGATGCTCTAAAGTTGTTGCAGATCCCAAATTCTGTCCCCCTCTGGATAAGAGGTTGGACAAGAAAGATCAGTTGGAGAGGGAAGGGGCAGAGTTCCTTTTTTCCCATCCAGATCACCAAGGGGTCATCCAACAGGCAGCCTGTGATAAGGCTAGATTCCCTCTGGCATCCCACACACCAGATAAGGACTCTAGGAAAATAGACAGCATGGCAAGGAAAGGATACCTGTCAGCCTCCCTAGCCATGCAGCAGGCTAACTTCCAGGCCTGTGCTGCCCAGTACCAAAAGTCCCTGTGGCAGTCAGTATTGGCCATTTCACAGAAAGCTCCCTCACCCTGTCTGATGACCTAGCAGAAACAGCTAGATTTGGGCTAGAGGCAGCTAAGTACCTGTTCCAGATGGCTGCTGATACCAACGATATTACAGCCAGATGGATGGCAGATAGGGTAGCCCAGAGGAGATTTGCTTGACTGAAGCCACAAATCTCACTGCTGATACACAGTCTAAGGCCCTGGATTTTCCTTTATAGGGAAATGCTCTTTTCGGAGAATCCACTGTGGCATACATGAAGCAGGTGGATGAGTTCAAGGCCACCTATAGGAGCAACTCTAGCAGAGAGTGAGCTTCACAATCCACCAGGCCTTAAGGAACGGGAGGCTGGGGCAGGTCCTTCCACACCAGGCCCTTTTTCCAGCCAGTGGCCATACCCCAGTACCAGCAGTACCCACAGCAGGGGTACTTTAGGGGCAGGGGTCGAAAGGGATCTAGGCGTGGAGCTCAAGCACCACCTCCACCCCAAGCTAAGCAGACTCCCTGAAGTACAGGCTGCCTCCTCACTCCCTGTTGGAGGCAGACTTTCCTACGTCCTCCAAACTTGGCTGACCATCACCGCAGACAAGTGGGTCCTGGAGGTAGTCAGTCAGGTTCTGTCTCTGGGTTTCAAATCCCTTCCTCCTTTAACAACCAAGGGTTTCAGTGCACCTTCCCTGGCAGAAACGATTCTGCTGGAGGCAGAGATCCAGAAACTGCTACTTTTGAAAGCAGTGGAACCTGTTCCAAGCCCATTGAGAGGAAGGGTCTTTTACTCCAGATACTTCCTCACCACAAAGAAAAGTGGGGAGTGGCAGCCTATATTGGATCTCAGAACCCTAAACAGGCATCTAAGAAAGCCAAAGTTCAAAATGGTAACTTTAGCATTGATTCTGCCAACAGTCCAAAAAGGGGATTGGTTGGCATCACTGGACTTGAAAGACGCCTATTTCCACATTACCATAAAGGTGTCTCCCAGGAAATACCTCAGATTCAAACTCCCTTCAGGTCATTAGCAATTTTCAACCCTGCCTTTGGGCCTTTCTTCGGCCCCAAGGGTGTTTACAAAGTGCCTAGCACCAGTGGTAGTACACCTTCGAAGGCAAGGTGTAACAGTTTTTCCATATTTGGACAACTGGCTGTTGGTGGGCAAGTCACCACAACAGGTTATTCAGTACTTAAGCCTTACTCAAGGCCTCCTGGAATCCTTGGGATTCATCATCAGTCTCGAAAAGTCAGTCCTCACTCCTGCACAAAGGTTGCAATTCATAGGGGTAGAGATAGACACCCCACAGGACAGGGCCTACCTCCCTCTGGACAGGATCAGAAATCTCCAAGGGGTAGCAAATTCCTTCACCTTGAACAGGAGCAAGCCTGCAGGACAGTTCTTGCAACTTCTGGGTCATATGGCTGCATCCACAGCCACAGTGCTGGGTTCAAGGTTTCAAATGAGGAACATCCAGTTCCACCTCAGGGCTACTGGAGTCAAAGGAAATATTATCTGTCAAAACCCATTCTGGTCACAAGAACCCTGCTGCAAGCCTTGCAGTGGTGGAAGGAAGTACCCAATCTAAGGGAAGGTGTTCCCTTTCAGAAAAACAACCCCTCAGTTGTTCTCACAACAGATGCATCACTTTTGGGCTGGGGCACTCACTTGGGAAATCATACTGTACAGGATACCTGGTCAGCCTCAGAGTCCCTCCAGCACATAAACCTGTTGGAACTCAGGGCTGTTTTTCTGGCTCTAAAAACTTTTTCAGGACTGGTACGGTCAAAGGTGGTACAGGTCAGAACAGACAATACCACCACAGTGTACTACATCAACAAACAGGGAGGCACTAGGCCAGGGCCCCTTTGCACAGAGGCCATGAAAATTTGGACCCTGGCGTATTCTCTGGGAGTCTCCCTGCAGGCAATACATCTACCAGGGAAGGACAATACCCTGGCAGATACCTTAAGTTGAATCAACCAGGTCCATCATGAATGGACTCTGAACAAATTGGTGGTGCACATAATTTTCCACAGGTGGGGCACTCCAGTGGTAGACTTGGTTGCATCCCACCAGATCCACCACTTGCCTCAGCATTGCTGCAGGCCACCAGATCAGGGCACTTTGCCCCTGGATGCCCTGACTCTAGATTGGTCAGGGAGGTTCCTCTATGCTTTACCTCCTTTTCCCCTGGTCTTCAGAGTGTTACTCAAGCTCAGATTCCATTCAGCATCCCTGATCTTAATAGCCCCGGACTGGCCCAGGCAGCCATGGTACTCTCTAATGCTCTCAATGTCTGTGGCCAAACCGATAAGGCTCCCTCTGAGGCACAATCTATTGACTTCCAACCAGGGTACCCTGTTATACCCGAACCTCAAGTCCCTCAACCTCAAAGCTTGGCTCTTGAGGAGCTAGAATATGCTAACTTGCAACTCTCTGAATCGGTGCTTCACATTCTGAGGGGCTATAGGAAACCCTCTACTAAGAAAACTTTTTCTTCTAAGTGGAAAAGGTTTTCAATCTGCTGTTGGGCTAGGGTTTTGATCCCATTACAGGCTGGGGTCCCAGCTGTTTTGGATTACCTCTCTCATTTACATGCTTTGGGCTTACAACCCAATTCACTCGAGGTACACTTTGCAGCACTGTATGCTTATGTTTCCGCTGGTGCCCCAGTGTCACTGGCTTCAGATACCATTTTTAAAAGATTTTTCAAGGGCTTGGCCCCTTTGCACCCTCCCCACAGGGCACCTGTGCCAGCATGGGACCTTAATGTTTGTTTAGCCAAGCTCTTGGGTCACCCTTTTGAGCCTATGGCTACGGCTCATCTCAAATATGTCACTTGGAAAGCAGTCTTTCTAGTGGCAATTACTTCTGCAAGAAGAATAAGTGAACTGCAAGCTGTCTCTGTGAGCAGGATTATATCTCTTTTCACAGAGATAAGGTAGTTTTGAGAACAAATAGAAAATTCCTACCAAAGGTAGTCTCTGATTTTCAGATCAACCAATCCATTACTCTACCTGTCTTTTTCACTGAGCATTCTACTTCTGGTGAAAGAAGATTTCATAGTCTGAATGTGAAGAGAACTCTTAGTTACTATATTACAGGCAATAAGGACCTTAGGCAGGACAGAAAACAGCTGATCTTATCTGTGTCAATCTTCACCATTCATCACAGATGTGTACTGGCCAGAGATCAGGACCCCGCGGGAGCTTTTTTTTTTTTTAAAAAGGGTAGGCGGAGCCAACACAGCATCGGCACTGCCCTCGAGGCCGAGCGTACTGCGTGGCGCTCTGGGGTTGGCCGTTAGGCTGTGGTCGACTCCGCTCTGCCTACAGTTCTTGTCTCCGCTGTAAAATTCGCCTCGTGGGAAGCTTTCGCTGTAATTTAGGCCTTTCAGCCTGCTCAAAAAATCGACGTCAGTCTGTTGGTCGGCTGCCGGTTCTGGGTTCAGCCTCCACTCGACGTTGCCGGTAAGATCTTTCCTTTTATTTCAAATTGTGCGACGTCGAGTCTGTTTTGTGGTGTTTTTTTTCTCCGTAGGTCATGTCTCAGTCGGAGGGCAGAAAGTCTTCTAATGCGGGTAGGCCCCCACATGTGTCGGTGCCCGTGCGGCCGAAAATATTCTGTCACCGACCAGCACGACCGGTGTCTCGTGATGTCTTAGGCCACTTCACGACATGGATTCGATGCGACCTGCTTCTCCATGGACCACCGCATCCTCGAACACGCGCTGAAAGTGGGGCGAACTCCGCTGACTTTTGGGGTAGGGGTTTCAGACTGCCGCCGGGCCAAGCCGCCTTCGGCCCTTCCTCTGTCCTCCTGCCCCAGGTACGGACGGAGGAGGAGGAGCCTTGGCTACTTGTAGCCTAGCCATTGCCGAGGCTCCTCCTGCAGTGCAGGAGGCCCGTCCCGCTTCCTCCCGGGAGCAGGCGCGAGGCACTGCCACGACAATCGCCCCTTCGGGGGTGAAGGCTCCCCTGGTGTTACTCCTGCGGCTTGGAAGGCCCGGGTTGGCGCCGTCCTCGACACTGTCGGTCGGTGCCGTCAGAGCCTTCGGCGCCGTTTGCAGTGCCGTGGGCCCTGTTGGCACCATCGTCGGCGCTGTGGGCCCTGTCGACACCGTTTGCGGTGCCGACGCTGCTCGCAGTGCCGTGGGACAGGATCCGGCATCTTCTTTCACCATGTCTCGCCTCTGCGCCATCCTTGGCGCTGAGGTTGAGCACAGCGCCGTGCCTGCATGGCTCAGCACCATAGGGCCCTCGGCTTCAGCTGTCGGTGCCATCCTCGGCGCCATCCACGCTCTTGGTGCCGCTCATGGCGCCGAAGAGCCGGTCGGTGCTGTGTTTGGTGCCAAGTCCACCCTCGGGGCCGGCGCTGTCTTCAGTCCTCCTGTGCCGCCGCTGCGCCGAGGGGCCTGGCGGTGTCACTGCCGGCACCGAGGTTGCTGCTGGGGATGCTGTCAGCGCCGTCTCTGTCCCTGGTACCACCCCCGGTGCTAGTGGACTTGATGATGCCGCGTCTGGCCCTGGCTCTGGACCTTTGGCCCGAGCTGCCATGGTGCCTTCTGCAAGCCCCGCCCGCGGGGTTGCGGAGGGCACGGGTGCCATCTTGGGCACACCTCTGGCAAAGTTGGTTTCACCCGCCCTCCTACTGTTTGGCTCAGAGCCTCGGACTCTACCTCGTCGGAGTCGGGCTCGGAGTCAGATGAGCAGTCACACCCTTCGGGGTTGTCTGCGGAGGAAGGCGCTCCCTTGGTCTCATCGACGAGTCGTAGCCAGCCCCCAACTGAGGAGAGTCCGGTGGCCCCCGAGGCTAGGGCCAGTGGTGCTGACCAGCAGGCAGTGGTGCGTGCCAGCATTGCTCTGCAACCTGGCCTTGGGGGTTTCATCGACCCCTCGGTGGTGGTACCCCCTCCAGTGGTGTGTCTTGATCGCCCAACTTTGGGGCCCATCGAGAAGCCTGCAGGAGGGGAGGGTGCTGTTTCCTGGGTCTCCCCTTCGGGGGCAGCCCAGAGATGCCAGCTAGTTAAGCTGGCCCTCTCGAGGAGGAGGACTCTCTCAGACTCTGAGGGTTCGAGGGGTGTGGGGTCGGCACGTCGGCCTTTCTCTGGGGTCCATCTGGGCCCTGGGCGGGAAGCGCAGATTTAAACCTTCCTTCCCGGTTCCTTGAGGGAGTCCCATTCTTTGAGGCAGGGACCTTCCTTCTGGACTTTACGGCCCCGGTCGCCTCACTGGGGGGATTCTTCTGGGCGCAGCCAAGGCAGTACCAACATTGTACAGCTGTCGGCTGTGGAGTCTTCCAGGGCACCCTCCTCGGGTGCTCATGGTCCGCTCCCCCCCCTCTGTGGCTCCCCCTCTCTTTTTGGAGTGGGGTAAAGTAGGGACACACAGGGGGGTATTCTCCTTTAGGGGGTACAGCTCGAGAGGCACTCCTTCTCTACTACATGTCTCCACCCTGATGGGGTGGGAGTTGGTGGTTGCCCTCCTCCTGTTCTCCTTCTGGTTTCCATCCAACTGTTTAAAAAAAAAAAAATCTCTTTTTTTCACCATACATCTTTCCTGAGAGAGTATTAAATCCCTGTACCCTGTCCTTCTTCCAGAATAGCCGACTCTGCTTCTGGGGTATTGCCAGTTATTCTGTGCCTTGTATTCTGGCAGAGAGCTTTGCTACTCCTTGAAGTTCCTATACAATCTGGTGATGAACAAGG
Organism: Neoceratodus forsteri; assembly: GCA_016271365.2. Lineage (NCBI taxonomy): Eukaryota > Metazoa > Chordata > Ceratodontiformes > Ceratodontidae > Neoceratodus > Neoceratodus forsteri. The sequence goes on from CM028135.1 coordinate 367,740,497, forward strand.
GTCTTGGATCCTCGTTACCTCTCACTCTCTCCTAAATTTCTCCCCTCCCTTCCCTCCCTTCTTCCGCTTCCAGAGATTGGGGCCCCTACCCAATCCCCTTAGTCTCATCTCTTCTCTGCTGTCCTCTCAGTCATTATTTCTCCTTTTAGTTCAGTTTTTCCTTTCCTTTTTCTGTCCCTTGGACTCTCGTGTCCCACCCTCCATCCCTTCCTCTTACCTCTCCGGCGACTCAGAACTGGTAGGCAGGTGGAGTCGACACAGCCTAACGGCCAACCCTCGAGCGCCACGCAGTACGTCGGCCTCGAGGACGGTGCCGATGCTATGTCGGCTCCGCCTGCCCTTTTAAAAAAAAAAAAAAAAAGCTCCCGCGGGGTCCTGATCTCCGGCCAGTACCCATCTGTGATGAATGGTGAAGATACACAGAAAGATCAGAATTACGGTAGGTACGTAATTTTCATTTTCTGAACTTTGGGGATGTGGGAAAAGGTTATCAGCTTCTAAAGGATCTGTTCCTCATTGGATAGTCCAGTGTATTCAATTCTGCTACACAAAAGCTGGTAGGTAGCCCCCAACAGGGTTGAGGTCACATTCCACCAGGGGGATAGCTGCTACGCTCGCAGCTGCACGGGATGTTCCTCTAGTGGATATCTGTAAAGCAGCTACCTGGAAGACAGTACACACATTTACAAAGCATTACAGTCTAGACATCCAGTCTAGAAGTGATGCTAGATTTGGCACAGCAGTCCTGCAGAGTCTATTTCCCAAGTAAATGTTCCGTGCTCACCTCCAGCGGTACTGCTTTGTAGTCTGCAGAAAGTTATGAATACCTGAGTATTACTGGGGTTAGAAGAACATATTACTCACCTTAGTAATTCTGTTTCTTCCCTGTGATACTCGGGTATTCATAACTTCAAACAACATGAAGTCTTGCTGTATTCTGACAAATTGCAGTGAGGTCCAACCTTCGAACTGCCCCAGAGATGAAAGAGTTAACTTTCCATGCCAGGCATGGAACGCTGAGCTCGAGCTCGGTTGAGACTCTGTCTATTGCTGTTTGAACTCAAACCGTCAGATTCTTTACTCCGCCTCACTGAACAGTTGCTCCGGAGAATTTCTCCTTTGCTCGGTTCAATTTGTCGGTTAAAGTACCGTTTTTCTCGGTTTTTGACCGAATTTAAACCGTAACCTATTGGTTCAGTCTCTGTCTGTGGTTTTGTGAGTACTAGATAGGCTTATTTTTTGTTATTATTCTGTGTGGAACTTGTAAACGTGGGATCGGTTCGGTTTGAACCGATCAGGTTGTTTAAGAAACTTTATTCTGCTTTTAGAGTGTGGTAACTGGTTCTTATCGGTTCTAAAAAACACAGATTTTATTACGTTTTTTTCCACGACCCGTAACACGGTCAGGAACCGATAAGGGTGTCTTGCCTGGCGGATTGCCGAAAAAAGGGTAAGTTTTTGTTAGGACTGGCCATGTCTGAGAAACCCAAAAGAAAAACCGGGCCCACTGGGTTTCAACACTGTAGTGTGTGTGGGAAAGTCTTTGCTAAGGCTGATCCCCATACCACCTGTGTTTATTGTCTGGCGTTTGACTACCTCGATTCAGACTGCCAGATTTGTAAACATTTTCCTGCAGCTACCCTGGAAAAAAGAGTTGGTAGGCTCAGGGAAAGGGAGGCCAAGAAGTCCGCTGACCCGGATGGCCAGCCCGGTTCGGTTCCAACCGAACCAGATGGAGAGCCCTCTGACCAGGGCGAAACTTCTTCAGACAAACAGAGAACCGACTCCGAGGAGTCGGTTCCGGTTAAAAGAACAAGAAGGGATAAATCAGCCAGTGCGGATCCACAAGTTCTTTCTCCGACCGCTGATGAAATAGCCAAAGTGATAAAGATTGTTCAGTCGCTATCCCCGGTTCCGACCGAACCGGCACCATTGGGAAGGCGCTTGGTACGGTCGGTTTCCCCGGTTCCAGATTATGATTTAGAGGAGTTTTATGAACCGGAGGAGGAGGAAAGTGAGTGTGATTATGAAAGACAAAGAACCTCTGTGCGTAAACACTGAGGCAAGGGTTACCCCAAAGGGCATTTGGCTGGGAAGCCAAGTTTCAAGAAAATACAAAATCACACATGCCCCCACAATGCAAAGCATCATGGGCTGCATATGCAAATCACCACATAATGTTATGCTGGTCCAACTTTAAGCAGAATTGCATGGTGCCGAAAGGCCTCTCACACAGTTTGCAAAGGGTGCTAACAGAAGACATAGACACGTGTTTCGTCCTACCAGGACTCATCAGTATGCCTCGTCTGTTTGTGATTATGAAAGTCTGGATGTGCCCATTGACCCGAACATCTCCCCAGACAGACCTTCAGGAGTGTCTCGTCCTAGGCTTTCTGAGTCCCCTTCCTATTTTATGTTTTATAAAAAAGTGGCTGAAACTCTTCAATTTCCTATGGAAGAAGCTGTAGAAAACCAGGAGGAACCTGACTACATTGAAATGATGGATATCCCAGAGTCCAGGAGGCTGTCTATTCCCCTTCATAAGTCTTTTGGGAAACAGACAATAACAATTTTAAAGACTCCTAATTCTATACCTCCTGTGGATAAAAGAATGGACAAGAGGTATACTCTCTCAGGCTCAGATACAGAGTTCCTTACCCAGCAATGCAGCCATGTTGGGGTAGTGCACGCTGCAGCCTGTGATAAGGCAAATATACCCTTGGCTTCATACCCCCCAGATAAGGACTCCAGGAGGATTGATGCCATGGCAAAGAAACAGTAGATGGCAGCATCCTTGGGACTCAGGCAGGCTAATTATATGGCCTATACAGCTAGATATCAGAAATCTAGATGGGACACTGTCATGGCTTTAGCTAAACAGGTCCCTGGCCAGCTTGCCAAGGAGCTGGAGCAGGTGGCTGCGGATGGTATTGAGGCATCCAAGGTGCAGTTCCATGCTGCAGTGGACTCCAATGATGTTTCATCTAGAGTCATGACTACATCTGTGGCCCTTCATAGAATGGCTTGGCTCAGATGTACTAGCCTGTCTCAGGATACCCAAACTAAGGCCATGGATTTTCCTGTTGTGGGTAATTCTCTGTTTGGGGAGCAAACAGAGAACTACATGAAGAAAATGGAGGAGTACAGGACCACCTACAGGAGTGCTCAGGCCAAGGAAAGGCAAGCCACTCCTCAGAGGCAGCATCCCAGGGGCAGGGGTAGGCCTTTTCATAGGCCTTTCTACCAAGCCCAGGCCTCCTCTTCTGCTTATGCTCAAGGGGGTTCTTTAGAGGGAGAGGCAGACTGGGTACAAGCAGGCTTGCTTCCACCCCTCAGCCTAAAGCCCCTGCCAAACCGGCACCCTGATGGATTTGCCAGGGCTGATTCTCCACCACCTGTAGGGGGCAGGCTGGCTTACTTTGTCCAGGACTGGATGTCTTTAACATCAGAGAAATGGGTGCTGGAAGTAGTAAGCCAGGGACTGGTTCTCAGCTTCAAAAAATTTCCAAAGATGAGAACCAGATCCTTTCCACCTGCAAATCCTTCAGAGGCACTTGCTCTAGAGGCAGAGGTCTCTTCCCTCTTGGCTCTCAGAGCCATAGAGAGGGTTCCACCCCTACACTAAGGGAAAGGATTGTACTCCAGGTACTTCCTAACCCCCAAAAAGACAGGAGAATGGCGGCTCATCCTGGATCTCAGATATTTAAAGAAGCACCTTTTAAAACCAAAGTTCAAAATGGTGACTCTGGGAATAATTCTACCCTCTCTAAGGCCAGGGGACTGGCTAGTCTCCCTGGACCTCAAGGATGCCTATTTCCATATTCTCATCAGAAGCTCCCATCGAAAGTACCTCAGGTTCGAGCTGCCCTCAGGCCACTACCAATTCAGAGCAATGCCCTTCGGTCTAACTTCTGCTCCAAGGGTGTTCACAAAATGCATGGCAGTAGTAGTTGCCTTCCTAAGGAGAAAAAGGATCTCCAGATTTCCATACCTGGACGACTGGCTCATAGTAGGCCAGTCACCAGACCAAGGCAAGTTACACCTACAGATAACTCAGCAACTGCTCACTTCTCTAGGGTTCCTGCTGAATATTTCAGAGTCAGTTCTAGAGCCTGTGCAGCTCCTCACCTTCATAGGAGCAGAGCTGGATACAGTGAAGGCAAGGGCAAGGACCCTTATCTCACTGGCCTCTTCATTCACCCCTCAGGTGTCTCGGCCAGCAAGGCATTTTCTGCAACTCCTAGGACACATGGCTGCTTCTACAGCAGTGGTGCAGGGAGCAAGATTTCAAGTGAGGGATATTCAGTTCCACTTGAGAGCCTTCTGGTCTCAGAAAAGGGACCCTCTGACCAAACTAATCCCAGTGACTCGAACACTGATCCAGGTGTTACAGTGGTGGCTGGATCAGGACAATCTAAGACAGGGAGTTCCTTTTGTCACTCAGTCTCATTCTCTAATCCTTATTACAGATGCCTCCCTCTTGGGGTGGGGGGCACACTTGGGACCCCTGACCACCCAAGGGTTGTGGTACCCTCAGGAATCTCTGCTTCACATCAATCTATTAGAACTCAGAGCAGTGTTTCTAGCACTTCAAGCTTTTTCCAAGTCTGTTCAGAACAAAGTAGTTCAGATCAGGACAGACAGTACCACCACAATGTGGTATATCAACAAGCAAGGGGGCACTCGGTCTACGGCCTTGTGCACAGAGGCAATGAAGTTATGGTCTCTGGCCTATTCCCTGAACACCTCTCTTACAGCAATACACCTCCCAGGCAAGGACAATGCCCTGGCAGATGCTCTCAGCAGGATATCTCAGGGCCATCACAAATGGTCCTTGAATCCCCTGGTTTTGAAGGTGATCTTCTCCAGATGGGGCACCCCACAGATAGATCTTTTTGCAGCCCCAGACAATCACCAACTTCCTCTCTTCTGCTGCAGACCCCCAGTGTTGGGCTCAGTCCCCCTGGATGCCCTAGTTCTCAATTGGGAAGGGAAGTTCCTGTATTCTTTCCCCCCCTTCCCTCTCCTGTACAAGGTGTTAGTCAAAATCAGGTCTCAACCCTGCAAGGTGATTCTGATTGCTCCAGTCTAGGCAGCCCTGGTACCCTCTCTTGTTGTCCTTAGCAGTCCACCTTCCCCATCTCTTCCCAGGAATTACAACCTGTTAACATGTGCTCAGGGGGAGGGTTTGGTATCCGAATCTCAAATCTCTCAATCTCAAGGCCTGGCTCTTGAAGAGTTAGAGTTTGCTGATTTGCACCTCTCTCAAGGTGTTATGAATATTCTAAAGGCTTCTCGGAAGCCTTCCACCAGAAACACTTACAACTCCAAGTGGAAAAGATTTTCTATATGGTGCTCTGGGAAACATATTTCCCCAGAGTCTGCTAACCTGTCCACAGTCCTGGACTATATGGTTCATCTTAATAGCTTGGGGCTCAGACCAGCTACACTAAGAGTGCATCTGGCAGCTGTCTCTGCCTTCCTTTCAGCAGGCAAGCCTTCTTCCCTTTCAGCCCATCCTGTATTCTCTAAATTTTTCAAGGGATTGCTTCATACCAATCCTCCATTCAGGGACCCTGCCCCTGTTTGGGACCTTAATGTTTGCATTGCCCAGCTTATGCAACCCCCCCTTTTGAGCCTTTGTCCTCAGCAGAGCTTAAGAACTTGACTTGGAGAACTGTTTTCTTGGTGGCCATCACTTCTGCCAGGTGCATAAGCAAGTTACAAGCCCTGTCAGTGGAGCCTGATTTTATCTCTTTCCGTAGAGATAAGGTGGTCCTCAGGATTAATAGGAAGATCTTCCTGGACATAAGTCTCCACCACTCATTCACACTACTGGGATCTGCGCAGGAGGCACTAGGACTCATCGGGAGCAAACTTTTTTGCCAGGGGGTCGGCGCCAGAGATGGAGCCGTGAGGAATGGTGCCGCGAGCCCCAGCTCGTGCGGCAATGACTATCTCGGCGTCGACCCTCCAACCGCCTCAGTTCCTTTTTTCCCGCCGTCGAGTGCGCTTCAGTGACGACGTCGCTTGCCCGCCGGGAGTCAAACTTCAAACTAGCAGCATAGTTTTCAGTTTTGTTATTTTGTAGTATTATCTCGATAAAGTATCGCTTAGTTTACTTTTATTCTAAAAATAGAAGTCTCAGCCTACTTTGAATCTCGACCATGAGCAGGTCAGGTGACGGTAGGGAGACTTCATAAAGCTGTTCAGTCAGTCGGGCTGGGTCCGGTCCGCCGCCTTCTCTGGAAGGGGGGTCTGACAACGGTCAGTCCAATGCCCGGGGGGATGGGTGGTCCCCCCAGAAGCATAAAAATAAACTGTCGCATTCTCGGCACCGTTCAGCCTCGAGCTGTTCTTCGGCCCACAGGTCTAAAAAGAGAAGGCATCACTCGAGGTCGCCCTCTGATATGTCTGCGCATAGACGTTCGGTTATCGGGGCTAGTTGCCGGTCTCCTCCTTCGGAGTTGCCAACCTCTGCTTCTGGTAGCCAATGGCTTCAACATCGGAGCCCTATCCCGCCCGCCGGTAGGTCTTCAGATGAGCAGTTTCATCAGTGGGCTGCTCTTATGGAGCAATGGGCTCGGAGGTTGGTCCAGCTACCTGGCTCAGTCTCTCATGCGCTTTCGGGCTCATTAAGAGACTGGGTAGGGCGGTTGGATTTTCTTGGTCGCGCGGCACCTTCTTCAGTGCCGTCGACTCCGTGCTTAGGTGTTCCCCCCCCTCACATGGCTGTGGTGCAGGGGGCCACACCGATGCCCTTATCTCTTGCTCTTCTTCCTTCAAACCTGTTTTTCGGAGTCTGGGGGTGTTTCCAGCAAGTTCGGCGCCGTGCGGCTTATCGGCGCCGTCCTCGGCGCTGGTGGTGCACTCAGCGCCATCCTTGGTGCCGTGCGGCTTCTCGGCACCGTCCTCAGCGCTGTGCGGCTTCTCGGCACCTTTTTCAGTGCCGTGTGGTCCCTCGGCATCATTTTCGGTGCCGCGTGGTCCCTCGGCGTCGTTCTCGGTGCCGTGCGCCTCCTCGGCGCCGGGGGCTCTCGGGGCTCCCTCTGCTTTTCAGGACTCCTCCTTTCTCTCATTTCCTTCTTCCCTCTCTTCTGATTTTCATTCCTTTCCTGTCCATGCAGTCCCTCCTGGACTGTCAGGAGATGACATTAGCCTGACCCAGACCTTCGGTTGTGTGATGAAGTGGACGAAGCAGGAACTATTTCTGCTACAGAGCCTGTGGTCGAGGACCTGTCATTCAAGTCTCTGCTGAAAAATCTGAGTTCCACTCTTTCTCTCCAGACTACAGATATCGATCCTGGGAAATTGTTAAGACTCCAATACCTTCATGCCCCGGAGATCCCTACGGATTTGACTCCTCCGGTTCAGCCTTCCTTTGAGACGCTGTCTCAAATGGTATGGAATAATCCTGCTCGCACCCCTTCGGTGGCTAAATCCATAGATAGGAAATATTCAGCCCCCAAGGATCATCCCATTTTGGCGTCTCAAGCCTTTGCAGATCCTATTGTAGTCCTGGCAGAGAACAATAAGGTCATTCTTCCTCAAACTACTACAGCTCAACCTATTAACAAAGAATCTTGTAAGATAGACACCTTAGGTAAGAGAGTCTTTGCTGCTTCTACCCTAAGTATGCGTATTGCCAGTTACCAAGGCTATTTCTCCCAGTATGAGTATATCCTGTGGCACTCTATCAAGCAGATGGTTGAAGCTCTTCTGGAGTCGGATGCAAAGCCAGAGCATCTTCAAACCATTACCAGAGGTATCGAATCTAACAACCAGCAGGTTAAAGCAGCCATGGATGCTTTCGACACTGCTTCCCGTTCAGCGGCTGCTGGTATTTGCACCTGCCGTCATTCCTGGCTGCGTACTTCGAGCTTCACGAATGACGCACAGCAGCAGGTAATGGCATTGCCCTTTGATGGTGCATATCTTTTTGGTCCTCAGGTAGAGCAAGCTCTAGAAGCTACACAAAAGACTAGGTCAGCCATTAAGTTGGCTCGACCCCCTCCTGCCCCCTTTCGAGGGCATGTCAATAAACGTCAGTTTCATAATCGTCAGTCCTTTCGAGGCAGAGGAGGTTTCCATAAAAACCAATCTGCCCAACCTCAGAAGAAGGCACAACAGAAAGCTCAAGGGCCCAAAGCGCCCAGCGCTACCTTATGAATTGCTGGCCCAAGTCCCATCTCAGCTGCCCGAGGTGGACTTTTCCTCTCCGGTGGGAGGTCGTCTGATGCACTTCTACAACCAGTGGAAGTCCATAACCTCAGACAAATGGGTCCTTCGGATAATTCGCGAGGGGTATTCACTCAATCTTCTGGAGACCCTTCCAGATTGTTCTCCCAAATGGCAGCCCAGGCTGTCGACCCTTCAGTCAGACCTTCTCTCCGCCGAGATTCAGGGCCTTCTAAACAACAGGGCAGTAGAAGTGGTGCCACTGCATCAACGGAACACGGGGTTCTAATCCCATTACTTTCTGGTTCCAAAGAAGTCTGGGGTTATGCGCCCCATTCTAGATCTCAGAAAGCTAAACAAATTTCTCCCCAGGGAGAAATTCAAAATAATTTCACTAGGAACCCTGTTGCCTTTGCTTCATCAACATGACTGGCTAGCCTCCCTGGATATGCAGGATGCTTACCAGCACATTCCTATTCACCTGAGGCATCACAAATTCCTGAGGTTTGTGGCTCTGGGACAACATTATCAGTTCAGAGTCCTGCCCTTTGGGCTATCCTCGGCGCCGCGGGTTTTTGCAAAGTGTTGTGCAGTTCTCGCAGCGCACCTCAGAAAGGTCAGGATACAGGTGTTCCCTTATCTGGACGATTGGCTTCTAGCAAGCCCTTCCAGGCAAGGGACTCTGGACGCTGTAGAGACGACCTCTCGCCTCCTTATGTCCATGGGAGTCCTGCTGAACCTCAAGAAGTCGCAGCTGCAGCCCTCCCAGAGGCTTCTTTTTATAGGGACTCTTCTGGACACCTCCTGTGCGAAGGCTTTTCTTCCAGAAGACAGAAGGAACGATATCCTTCAAATGGCCCATCACATCGGGGAGAACAGCTCAGTTACAGCTCTCTCGATGCAACGGATGCTAAGCCTCATGGCATCCTCAGTGTGCACTGTACCCCTAGCATGTTTGCACATGAGAACCACTCAGTGGATGCTCAGTACTCAGTGGTCCCCAACTTCGCGCCCGCTGTCCTATCTCATCAAGGTGACAGAACCTTTAAAGAGATCACTCACCTGGTGGTCTCAAGAGGGCAATCTCCTGGACGGATATCCTTTTGCTCCGCTGGACCATCAGATCTCCATTACCACGGACGCATCCCTAATCGGGTGGGGAACTCACTGTCAGGCTCTCCACACTCAAGGTGTATGGACTCAAGTCGAGTCCCGGCTTCACATAAATGTCCTAGAAATGAGAGCCGTCCTTTATGCGGTCCGAGCATTGAAGGACATTCTCTGTCACAAGAACATTCTCCTTCAAACGGACAACAAAGCAGTGATGTATTACATCAACAAGCAGGGCGGTGCTCATTCTTACCCCTTATGCAGGGAAGCAATGAGGGTATGGGAATGGTGCTTGGAGCACAAGGGTCTAATTCACACGGTCTACCTACCAGGAATACAAAACGAGCTGGCAGACCGTCTCAGCAGAACAGAGACAGATCCTCATGAGTGGTCTCTCGACTCAGCCATAGTTTAGTCACTATTCGAAGAGTGGGGAACTCCAGACCTGGACCTTTTTGCATCCCCACTCAACGCAAAACTGCCTCTCTTCTGCTCCAGAAATCCAGGGCCTGGCATTTTCTGTCAGGATGCGTTCAGGCTGCAGTGGAAAAAATGCTTTCTATACGCCTTTCCACCTCTTCCTCTAATTCAGAGGGTACTCCTCAAGTTCGAGTCCCAGGGGGACAAGGTGATACTTATTGCTCCCTTCTGGCCTCGGCAGCTGTGGTGTCCACTACTCAACAATATGTTTGCAGTTCCTCCGAGACCACTTCTCCTGCAGATGAACCTTTTGACTCAGGGGCCATTGGTCCATCCCAACCTGAGATCGCTTCACCTTCACGCTTGGCTCCTGAAGAGGTAGAAGTAAACCGGTTCAATGTCTCTCGGAGGGTTTCAGATATTCTTCTGTCTGCGCGGAAGCCAGCCACTCGGAAAACTTACACAGCCAAGTGGAAGCGTTTTTCACTCTGGTGTGCAAAGTCCTCTTTGAATCCCTTTTCCTGCCCACCAGATAAGGTTCTGGAGTACCTCCTGGACCTCTCCAATTCAGGTCTGCAGTACTCCACAGTCAAAGTTCACCTTAGTGCCATTTCAGCGTATCATGAGCCGGTTTCTTCCTTAACACTGGCTCAGTTACCTGTGGTTAAGAGATTTCTTAAAGGAATTCTGCATACCAGGCCTCCTACAAGACGTCCAGTTGCAGCCTGGGACATTTATCTTGTGCTAGACATGCTCACTCGGAAACCTTTCGAACCTCTGGCTACCTGTGAGCTAAAATTTCTCACCTGGAAGACTGCCTTCCTAGTGGCCATTACCTCAGCCCGCAGGGTCTCTGAGATACATGCCCTGGTCACTAACCCTCCGTATACTGTGTTCCATGAGGACAAAGTAGTCCTTCGGACACGTCCTAAATTTCTTCCTAAGGTTGTGTCAGAATTTCATCTGAACCAACCTTTGGTCCTTCCCTCTTACTTTGCGGACTTCCAAAATGAAGGAGAACGATCTCTCCATTCTTTGAATGTGAAGAGGGCCTTACGTTTCTATCTAGATAGAACCAAGGACTTTCGCAAAGCCCAGCAACTGTTGTTTCCTTCAGCGAGACCCGGCTGGGTCAACCTGTCGCTATCAGATGTATCTCAGCATGGTTAGTGGCATGCCTTCAGCACTGCTACTCCATGGCGCAGGTTAAGTTGGAGGGTAGGGTTTACGCTCACTCTACTAGAGCGGTTGCAGCATCCTTAGCAGAAATTCGCAACGTGCCCATTGCAGATATTTGCAGTGCGGCCACCTGGAGCTCAGTGCATACTTTCGTTAAGCACTATGCACTGGATGTCCACGCCAGACGACATTCCTCCTTTGGCAGGCCATCCTTAATGGACTTCTGTCCTAGAAACATGAGCTCTTGGTCTCTCCTGCCGCCCTCTCTGGGGATTATTAGCTCGGTACTCTCCCAATAGTGTGAATGAGTGGTGGAGACTTATGTCCAGGAAGATATGAAAATTATGTACCTACCGTAATTCTTGATCTTCTTGGATAAAGTCTCCACCACTCATTCACACGCCCACCCTCCATCCCCCGAGCTCACCTCTCTTGTTAGTCTTCACTCCCTCAAATCTTTAGGCTGTGAAGACTTCTTTGTTGACCCTTCTTATACGGGTCATCCGGACTATCTTATGTCCAGTCTTTAGGTTAACCTACCCTTCTAGGTTAGTTACGCTGCACCTCCTAGGTAAAAAAGATACTGAGGCGGTTGGAGGGTCGACGCCGAGATAGTCATTGCCGTGCGAGCTGGGGCTCGCGGTGCCGTTCCTCGCGGCTCCATCTCTGGCGCCGACCCGCCGGCAAAAAAGTTTGCTCCCGATGGGTCCTAGTGCCTCTGGCACTAGTGTGAATGAGTGGTGGAGACTCGTCCAAGAAGATCAAGAATTACGGTAGGTACGTAATTTTCATTTTTTGCCTAAGGTGGTTTCAGACTTTCACCTTAAGCAGTCTCTGTCTCTTCCTGTTTTCTTCACTGACCATTCCTCCTCTGGGGAGAGGAGGCTGCACAGTTTGGATGTGAAAAGGGTCCTTGGCTACTACATAGAGCGTACCAAGGGTCATAGGTTTGACTCCCTCCAACTGTTCCTCACTTATGGTGAGGTTGGTAAGGGAAAACCTGCCACTAAGAGATCTATTGCCAGGTGGATTGTCTCTTGCATTCAATTTTGCTATGAAAAACTAGGTTGGACTCCACCCTCAGGCCTGAGGGCTCACTCTACCAGAGGTACAGCTGCTTCCCTGGCTGCTGTCAGGGATATTCCTGTCTTAGAGATTTGTCAAGCAGCTACCTGGAAAACAGTACACACTTTTACCAAGCATTACTCTCTGGATATCCAGGCTAGGAGTGATGCTCGGTTTGGCACAGCAGTGCTTCAGAGCCTATTTCCTAGGTAGGTTCTGTCCCTCCTCCATGGAGGTACTGCTTGAGTCTGCAATTTGTCAGAATACAGCAAGACTTCATGTTGTTTGAAGAAAAAATTACTCACCTTAGTAATGTTGTTTCTTCTAATGGAGTCTTGCTGTATTCTGACCTCCCCACCTGCCTCCCCTCTCAGAACCTTTGTTTTGGGATGTGGGTGGGCAGTAGCAGTGTTGGCACTCGAGAGGTGTCCCACCCCTTATTTCTCACCCCTTTAGTTTAGGTGGGTGGGTGTTGTGTTTGTTTCATTTTTTGGGTTTCGTGACTTGAGTCTTTGTTTTGGAACCAAAAAATCTGTTTGTTATATTTAGTAGCCAGTTGGCTAGTGTAAGTTTACAGTTTCCACATAGGACACTCAGTGAGTATAGCTCGTAAAAATATGACGGTTTGAGTTCAAACAGCAACAGACAGAGTCTCAACCAAGCTCGAGTTCAGTGTTCCATGCCTGGCATGGAAAGTTAACTCTTTCATCTCCGAGGCAGTTCGAAGGTTGGACCTCACTGCAATTTGTCAGAATACAGCAAGACTCCATTAGAAGAAACAACATTACTAAGGTGAGTAATTTTTTCTTCCCACCCTACCTCCCCTTCCAGAACTCAAGCCTCTGCACTCCTGCATGCTGCACTACCACAAATGGGTACACCCCAATGTGTATATATGTTGCCACATAGTGGTACAAGTTGGCAAACAAGGCTTATGGTCTTATTTCTTCGCATGTTTTGCTGGCATACTGACTTTTCAGTAATGTTTTTGTGTTTTTCCAATGGGAGTTTTTCTCTTATGACCAAATTGGGGTCATTTTGGATTATCTTTCTCTTTTTGAATACTTTTCATTTTTTACTGGGTTGCTTGTCTATTCAGGCTTCTAGGAAATCTGAGGAGATTTAGAACACTGGCAGTTAGTATAGGGCAGCATTTGAAAAGTTATCATGTGCTGATGATTCCACTATTTGCATGTGTTCCATTCTCTCCGGGCAGTCCAACCCTCCAGGCTTACTGCAGAAAGTTATGAATATCTGAGTACCACTGGGAAGAAACAGAATTACTAAGATGAGTAATTATTTCTTCTCAGCCACAACCTTAGGCATGCATATTGCTAGTTACTAGGGCCATTACTTTCAGTACAGGTATACCCTGTGGAACACTCTTAAATTGATAGTCGAGAACCTTCCAGAATCTGACATTAACATGGAGCTTCTTCAAACTATTACTAGGGGCATAGAGTCCAATAATCATCAGCCAAAAGCTTCTATGGATGCGTAGTGTATGACACTGAGGCTAGGGCGGCTGCCACTGGGAGCTGTATCAGGCAGCACTCCTGGCTCAGAACGTCAGGCTTCACACCCGATGCTCAACAGTAGGCGATGAATGTCCCCTTTGATGGTGCTTATCTGTTCAGTCCCCAAGTTGAGCAAGCACTGGAGGCTGCTCAGAAAACCAGTACTGCCATTAAAACAGCCTGGCCAGTTCCTGTGGACCCTCAAAGGAGCAGGAACCATTGACAATTTCATAACAGGCAGTCCTTTCGAAGTAAAGGCAGAGGAGCCTTTAATAGAAACCAAACTCCTCAGCCACAAAACAAAATGCAGCAAAAGGCACAGGGCCCGAAAGCGCAGAGTGCCACCCTCTGAAAATCCGGCCCAGGTCTCACCTCAGCTGCCCGAGGTGGACACTGCTACAGCAGTGGGGGGGGGCCTTCGGAATCAGTTTTGCAACCAGTGGAAGTCCATCACAATGGACAAATGGGTCCTCAGGGATACTGTCTCAGTTTTATAGAGATCCCTCTGGATCTTCCACCCAAGTGGCAGCACAGCTGTCCACCACTCAGTCAGACCTTCTTACTTCCGAGATACAGGGCAGTAGAAGTTCCCTGGGCAGAGCAGAACACAGGTTTCTGCTCCCATTACTGTCTGGTTCCAAAGAAGACAGGTAGCATGCACCCAGTTCTTGACCTCAGAAAGTTAAGTACCCATTCAGGGAGAAGTTCAAGATGATCTCCCTAAGAACTCTGCTACCACTGCTCCATCGGTACAACTGGCTGGCATCCTTGGATATGCAGGACGCGTACCAGCATGTCCCAGTGAAAGTCAGCACAAGTATCTGTGTCAGTGGCTCAGTAAGTAGCACACTCACCTCTGAGGCCGGGAGATCAGAGGGCTGTGGGTTCAGTTCCCACATCTGGCACTTGGGTTAATATCCCAGTACTGACACTGTAATGCAGCATGAGAGGGGTGCTGCATTTCTGAGGTGCCGTCTTTTGGATGAGACGTTAAACCGAGGTCCCATCTGCCTGGATTGGTGGTAGTTCAGGTGGATGTTAAAGATCCCATGGCACTTATCGAAAAGAGTAGGGGAATTTTTTATTGTGTAAATACATAACATCAAGTACATACATCATATGAAATTAAATAATGCCATCCAAAAAAAAAAACACATAAGGAAGAAACATTTCAAAACAAAGAAAATCAGAAATATAAAATCAAGGAAAAGAAGAAAAAAAGCTAAAAATATACATTTTAGTAAAGAAACATATTTAACATTAGTCAAACAGGAATACCCGTCCAATAATGTGTAAACTGAGCCTTTGAAAGATACTTTACTTCCTTATCCTTAATATTTTTAAGTGTTGATTCAATACATTGTATTATAGCCCGTGGACAAGTTGATATCTGTTGAAATACATATTTACATCTAGCTTGCCACATGTAATATTTACAAGCTGCGAATATTACCCTCAGGGTGCTAGGATGATATAAACTCCAGCAATTGGAAAAAATCCCTAAAACAAGAACAGGATAAGTTATTCTGCTTAAAAAAGGCCATTTCCATTTATTTGCCAGAGTTTTCCAGAATAGTAGAGCGTCTGCACAAGTAAAAAAGAAATGTTCCATGGTTTCCTCTATGTTTATACAAGATGGTTTGGGACAAAACCTCTCTTGTGTTGACTTGTGCTTCAAATTCCCTCGAATTTGTAACTTCCCATGACAACATAACCATGAGATATCCCACATATGTGGAGGTATTCTGTTGTCTTTAAGGACTTTAAGTGCATGTGCTGTATGTGATGGAGGGCATAGTGGAAATTGTAATATCGGTTCCTCAATATGTAAGAGGTATATATATAATTGTTTTTTAGATAAGCCTATAATAGAATATTTATTTACTTTCCAGGATTGAAGAAATCTAAAACAATCAAATACATAGGATAGAGCAGAAGATATACGGGAAACTATAGGTGGATGACTGGTCCATGCTATCATTACTGAATCTATTGTCTTTGATACCCAAGTATCACATATTGTTAATTCGGAAATGTGACTCTGTAGAATATGATGTAAAAAAAATGAAAGAAAAAAAGGCAAAGGATTTAACATTCCTAATCCTCCTTGAGCTATAGGGAGATATGTAATTTGCCTTTTAATAGGATTTAAACGATTCCCCCATAACATTTGAAAAAAAAGACTCAATAGTCTAGTTTCCATGAATTTCGGTGGACAATATATATGACTAAGAAATAAAAAAATCGGAGCTAAGAATTTTTTTATGATCATAACTCATTTTTTTTTACTTAATTTCCATGTTTTCCGTAGACGAACCTTATTTTCCCCTAAAGTTAATTGTTTATCCCAGTTGTAAATAGAATCATGTATTGTATTAAACCATATCCCTAGTATTTTCTGGGGGGTGGTGCAGACTTGTATTCCATGTACCACTTGTACGTCACTCTCAAAGTGATGCAAAGGGATGAACACACTTTTCTCTAGATTTAATGTACTTCCAGATATTGGCGTAAAAGACTGAAATATTTGGATAGCTTTTTTACTTGAAGGGAGATCAGAAACCAATATAACCACATCATCTGCATACGTAGATATCTTAATGGATCTTAAATCAGGATGTGGAGATATCCCTATAATGTCAGGATCTTTTTGTATATGTCGAATAATAGGGTCTAGTGCAAAAACATATAATAAAGGACTCAAAGGGCAACCTTGTTGGAGTCCAATTTGTTGTAATAGGGTCGGTCCACAGGAACCATTTATTATTGGAAAGAAATATGTCATAGATAACACATATGAAATCCATGATATGAATTTGTCAGGAATGCCATATAATGATAATGTGTACAATAAAAAAAGTATGTTGTACCAAGTCAAAAGCTTTTGATTGGTCTAGAGCAAAAATATAACCAGGTATTTCTTTATATTTTTTCAGTTCAAAAATCTCTCGTAATAATAATAAATTTGAATAAATAGATCTGCCTGGAATAGCACATGTTTGAGCCGTATCAATTAAATCTGGTGCAACTGATCGCAAGCGAGAGCATAGAATTTTAGAGAAAATTTTGTAGTCTGTATTTAATAGATGTAATGGCCTCCAATTTTTTAGGGAAGTTTTGTCTCCTTTTTTTATATATGAACTTCAAAGCAGATAAGCCAAAACTCAATGATGTGTCCATTGTATCTAAGATATAGTTGAAAACCTGAGTTAACATTTCTAATAAATGTTCTTTAAACATTCTATAAAATTCATGTGTCAAACCATCAGGTCCTGGAGATACTTTCAACTGTAGCTCTGAAATTGCATTAGCAACCTCTTCCTGCGAAATTCTATTAATCAAGTTGGGGATACAATGTGCTGGCATCTGAGGGAACTGAATCATAGGGAACAAAGATATATTTATGGGGGATCTAGGAATATTACAAAAATGTTTCTGCAAATAATCCGACATGACTGTTGTCATCTCTGAAATGGAAGTAACTATGGTACCTTGGTCATTTTGTAAGCCATTCATGACCGTGGATTGGAGTCTCTTCTTAAAAGCAAAAAAAGGATCAACAGTTGGAGAATTCATAGTGCCTGTTTTCATAATATAATTTAAAGACCGGGCTCTATCATATTGATACAACAACATATCATTCTTTATCTTAGAAATTTGCGATGAGTAATCTATTGATGACACAGATTGAAGTGACATTAATTTATATAATTGATTCCGGTGCATGAAATAAGTAAAATAATTATCCCGAGCAGTTTTTTTTCCCCAAAGTTGTAAAATAAGCAGCTAAGTCTTGTTTTGTGTCTTTCCACCATTCCCATAGGGAATCATAGCAAATCATAACCGACACCCGAGCTTGAAAAAAATTGTGTATTTGAGATTGTATAAGTGTGGAGGAAAACAAAGAATTATTTAACTTCCAGAAAGCTTTATGTGTGACAGGTGTGTTGGGGGAATCTATGGAGAAATGACCAAGTAAAAGACAGTGATCTGAAATCTCATTAGGACATACAGTAACTGAAACAGGGGTGAAATGGCGAGAAACAAAAAAATAATCTATCCTGGTACAATATATTGATCTATAATATGTATATCCTGCATCCGAGTGCAACTTACGATATGCATCAAACAAGTCTGCATCCTTAACTAGGGTGGATAGTGCTATAGAGTCACAATATATTTTTTTCCCTAAGGAAGCCCTACTTTTGGTATCAACAGATATATTGAAATCTCCACCCCAACAAATGTGTTTACGTGTGCATAAAAAAGGTTTGACTAATTCTAGTAATGCTATTCGAGCTGCTTTGGTTTGTGGACCGTATATAACTATTATTCTAAATGGCAAGGAGCATTTGATGAAATCCAGGATGAGTGCTCTTCCCAGGAGAATATCAACTATTCGAGTGACCGAAATTTGTGTAGAATAGAACAAAATGGCCACACCATCTGCTGGATCTGTTCCAAATGTCCAGTAAGAAGGGCCTCTATACCATTCACGTTTTATTTGCTGAATGTCATATAAACTAGAGACATGGGTTTCTTGTACTAACAAAATATCTAGTACTAAAGAATTTGCGTAATGCAAAAAACTCATTCTTTTCTTGTGGCTTTTAAGGCTGCACACATTTAAAGAAGCAATACGTAAATTCATGATTAAGGTTAGCCTTAGCCACTACCATCAGTTATTGATATGTTTTTCCGCTTTTTCCCTCCTTTTTTTGTTTTCATCAATTTTTTTCTAGTGACATCAGGGGGTTTAATAACAGGGGTATCAATATCAGAAGGTACTGGAGACACATCTGATTCTCCATCTGAGGCCTCCTTGTCACCTTTCAGACAATCAAACATGTTAGATGTAGGGGTATCAGGCAGTTTAAATGATTTTCGGGCAGCGGCTCTGGTGACTTGTTTAATAATTTGAAACCCTTCTTTATCTGTAATAGAGGCAGAAGTAGATGCAATAGATATAGATTCGGGGTGGGGGGTGGTCAGGAGAAGTCTTTACTTGAGTAACCTCGTCCTGAGGTTGTAAAGGAGTTTGGTGTGATATATGTTGTTCAAGGGAGGAGGCCGAAAGATGATCTGAAGAAGCAGTTGGAGAAGACCCATGTTCTTTAACTTTATCTTGCGCTTTTTGTACTAAAGTATCAGAATTCCAACCATCCAACCTGTTCCTACTTGCCCAAGGGCATTGATGATAAGCATGTCCTGCTTCATTGCAGAGATTACACTTGAATACATTCATGCAAGACATGCTAGAATGTCCATATCCCCCACATAAACTACATTTGAGCAAGTCACACGTACTGCTTAGATGTGTAGTAGCAGCACATTTGTAGCAGGCTCTAGGTTGGCCTCCATAAAAACAAACCCCCCTATCTTTCCCGAGAAAGAAACTATTTGGCAGATGTACAACTTCTGAATTTTTTTGAAATAATGTCACCTTAAATCTCCAGCCTCCAGCCCATAGGCCCTCATCGTCTAAGATAGCTTCAGGAGGGGATAGAACATTACAGTGGTTCTGTAGCCAGTGATAAATGTCGCTTACACTAACACCTTCATTTCTGAACATTATCGTCACAGTTCTAAACGTGGGTTTAGATAATGGTATAACAGAGAAAGGAGTCCAAACAGGGTCATTTTTCTGTAGAGTATATAAATGTCAAAAATGGTCTAATCCTGTAGATGTTTTAAAGCTAACATCAAAAGTTTCCTCCCCTGAAATATGTATCAGAGCATATATGTCAGATGCTGCAAAATGCAGTCTATCTTTTAAAAGGGTTCTAGCTACATAATATCTATCAGGAAATTCAGAAAGCCCCCCTCTATATCGAAGGCGGACTGCGTTTCTGCGAGGGGCTGGTTCACGCTTGTTTTTAAAAAGATCTGATAATATGGGGGGGCGACCAGAGATCTGTGAGGTGAGGTTCTTATTCTGAACAGAGGTCAGCTCAGAAGATGTGCTTGGTTCAGAAACCTCTTGCAAAGAAGTATTGTTATGTGAAGTACTTGGTGGAGTATTAGCAATGGGTTTTTGAAGTAGGGCAGCTTTAGAAGTTAAAGCGTTAGGGGGAGGGTCTGATGGTGTGTCTAATGAAATTAATGGCATATTGGTATGTTCCTGTAAATCCTGTCTATGCCCTGACTCAAACGTGTCCATTATATCCCCCCATGAATTCAAATTTGAAACATTATTTACAGTCTCTGTACTGAAATGTGGTACCTCGTTGGAGCTCATGTCTGTTGCAGGCCTGGTAGTAGAAGCTAGAATATTTTGCTTGGTTTCATCCCAATTTGGATCTGGTATCCATGTTCCATTCGCAGAGCGCACCCATCCTGCTGTTGTTAGTGCTGTTGAAACCGACCAAGAGTTTTTTTGTGCAAATGTCCCTTGTTGGAGTTCGCTAAGCGAGCGTGAGGAATCCGTGGTCACGATAGATGTGGTGGTGGCTAGAGCATTTAGTAAGCCAGACTGTGCAGGAATTGCAGAAACTGCCGTAGTAACTGAAATGGAAGACTCCTTTTGGTCGCGATGCTCCTCGTAGCATTGCAAGGCAGACCCAGAAGGTGGTGGGGGAATAAGTGGTGTTACTCCCGCCGCGTCCCAGGAAATTCGTTCCTATAGTTGGGTCAAGGCAACATCAGTAGAATCCTTAGTATTCACTATTGCGTCTGAAAGCTCGGTATAAGGGACTCTCGAATCTAATATCGCAACCTCCATAGAAACGTCAGCGATGTTCTGTTTTACCTTATTAGCAGTAGCATTTGGCGCTATCGGCGAGAAAGATATCAGCGAGTCAGTATCACAGGTAGGCAGGTCTCTGACTGACTCACCCATCATGCTGGCAAGAAACGGAAACTCCACCCTACAGAGTAGGGGAATTTCCCCGGTGTCCTGGCCAAATTTCCCTCATTCACTAAAAATACCACCAACAGCTTAATCTGGTTCAATTTCAGTTGGCATTCATCTGTATCCCCTTCCCCCGGGTCGTGCCTGAAAATAGGCAGGATTTGTCTAGTGTACTTACCCGGTCAACAAAAAGCTAAATAAATAAATAAATCTCAGCTTTGTGGCCCTGGGTCAACACTACCAGTTCCAAGTCCTGCCCTTTGGGCTCTCCTTGGTGCCTCAAGTCTTTACAAAGTGCTTCACTGTTCTTGTGGCACATCTCAGAAAACTCTGCCTTCAAGTCTTCCCTTACCTGGACATTTGTCTCCTAGCATGCCCATCCAGACATAAAACACAGGAAGCAGTCACCATGGCTTCTCAGCTCCTCACATTCATGAGACTTCTACTGAATCTGGAAAATCCCAGCTTCAACCCTCCCAGCGGCTCCTCTTCATAGGAGCCCTCCTGGATACCTCGAGGGCGAGGGCTTTCCTTCTGGACAGGAGGAACAACATTCTCCAGATGGCTCACTATATCAGGAAAAACAACTTTGTTCGAGCCCTTTCAGTGCAACGGATGTTGGGCCTCATGGCATTGACCGTGTTCACAGTGCCTCTAGCTTATCTACACATGAGGACCACACAATGGGTGCTTAGCACACAGTGGTCACCAACCACACATCCGCAGTCCTTCCACATAAAAATGATAGAGCTTCTGACCAGGTCACTTGCATGGTGGGTTCAAGAGGACAAACTCCTTCAGCGTCTATCCTTTACCCCACCGGAGTCCCAGATCACAGTCACCATGGATGCCTCTTTGATTGGATGGGGAGCTTCTTGCCAAGATATCCACACCCGGGGGTATGGAGCCAGGGGGAATCTCATCTGCACATGAATGTTCTAGAGATGAGAGCTGTCCTTTATGCTATCTGAGCCTTGAAGGATGTCCTCTGCCTCAAGGTAATTCTTTTTCAGACAGACAACAGGGATGTGATGTATCACATCAATAAGCAGGGTGGAGCACATTCCTACCTTCTGTGCATGGAGGCCATGAGGGTGTGGGAGTGGTGTCTTTAGCATGATGCACTGATTCTACCAGGAACTCGGAATGACCTAGCAGATCACCTCAGCAGGACGGAGGCAGATCCACACAAATGGTCGCTCGCACTAGACATCGTGCAGTCACTATTCAACAAGTGGGGCAGTCCAGACGTGGACCTTTTTGCGTCTCCTTTCAATGTAAAGCTGCCCCTATTCTGCTCCAGAAATCCAGAACTTGGTGTTTTCTGTCAGGATGCATTCTGACTGCAGTGGACAAGATACTTTCTATATGCATTTCCTCCTTTTCCATTAGTTCAGAGGGTGCTGCTCAAATTGGAGGCATGGGGAGGGCAGGATGTTTCTTATCACCCCACACTGGTCTCGACAGATATGGTTTTCACTGATCAACAGATTGTTGGAAGTCCCTCTGAGGCAACTTTCTCTACGAACAGACCTCTTGACGCAGGGGCCTTTGGTCCCTCCCAACCTGCGCTCCCTTCATCTCCATGCCTGGCTGCTGTGGAGATAGAAGTGGGTAGGTTTAAGGTTTCTCAGAGAGTCTTAGACACCCTCTTGGCAGCACGCAAGTCCTCCACTAGGAAGACTTACATGGCTAAATGTACCCATTGTGTTGCCCACCAAATAAAGGGTTGGAGTACCTCTTGGACCTGTCAAATGCAGGACTGTGATACTCAACAGTGAAGGTACATCTCTGCACGATTTCTGCCTATCATGAGCCAGTACAGAACATGGCACTGGCTCAGTTAATGCTAGTCAAGAGATTCCTCAAGAGCATCCTGCAAACTAGACCCCCGGTCAGGAAGCCAGAGGCCGTGTGGGATATTAACCTTGTGCTGGATATGCTCACTCGTAAACCTTTTGAGCCTCTAGCCACCTGTGACTTTAAGTTTCTGACCTGAAAGCTGTCTTCCTGGTGGCCATTAATTCCACTTTTAGGGTCTCTGAAATACATGCCTTGGTCACAGACCTTCCATATACTGTCTTTCACAAGGACAAGGTGGTACTTCATACTTACCCAAAGTTCCTACCCAAGGTGATTTCAGATTTTCCCCTCAATCAGCCCTTGGTTCTCCCCACTTATTTTGCCAACTTCCAGAATGAAGGGGTACGCACCCTTCACTCTCTGGATGTCAAAAGGGCTTTACGATTCTATATCGACAGAGCATGGGAGATTTTGCAAATCCAAGCAACTCTTTGTGTTGTTCAGCATGGCCAGGCTGGGCCAGCCAGTTGCCTTTAGATGCATTTCTGCTTGGATAGTGGCATGTCATCACCATTGCTACTCGATGGCACAAATCAAGTTGGAAGGCCGGGTCTATGCCCACTCTACCAGAGTGGTGGTGGCATCCCTGGTGGAGTTCCATAATGTGCCTATTGCAGAGATTTGCAAAGCAGCTGCCTGGAGCTCAGTGCATACCTTCATGAATCTCTACACTCTAGACGTCCATGCCAGATAGCACACTTCCTTTGGCAGGACAGTCCTTAATGGACTTCTGTCCTGAGTAAGCTCTGTCTCCTGCCACCTTGCTCGGGGGATTGTTTTTTAGCTTGGTACTCACCCAGCAGTATGAGTGAATGGTGAAGACTTTAAGTCCAGGAAGATATGAAAATTACATACCTACTGTAATTCTTGAGCTTCTTGGACAAGTCTTCACCATTCATTCATACGCCCACCCACTATCCCCTGAACTCACTTGTCCTGTTTCTGGTCTTCACACCCTCATTGGTCTGGACTATGAAGCCATTGTTGAGTTGGCCCTTCTTACACAGGTTAACCAGGCTATCTTATGCCTGGATTAGGTCTAGGTTAGCTTACATTGCACCTCCTTGGTCAAAAAGGTACTGAGGCGGTTGGATAGTCAACACCAAGATAGAGTACACAGGTGTGAGCCTGTCTCAAGGTGCCGTGCATGCACGATCCTACCTTGGTGCCGACCCTCCTGAAGATTTTTGACTCCCGCTAAGTCCTAGTGTCTCTGGCATAGTACCCAGCAGTATGAAGGAATGGTGAAGACATGTCCAAGAAGATAAAGATTTGTGGTAGGTACATAATTTTCATTTTTTTGTAGTCCTGTTATCCTACCTTTAAGCCCAGTATAGCTGGGTGCTGTCAGAGGGCTATGGCAAAGGAGGCTTTATAGCCATGGCAAAGGGAAGGGGAGAGAGGGGGGATATCCTTGGCGAGTGCCCTTTTGGAGAGAGAGAGAGAGTGTGTGAATGTCATGGAGAGGTTGGATTTAGTTAGAACCTAGGCTGTAGGAGAGCAATGTACGTATCCTGGAAAGGAATATAACAACAAATCCTATGTGTTATAGCACCTGTACAAGGTTGCCCCACTCCCATTAGTTGAAGATTATTTTTTTTTATTTATTCATTCATTTATTTATGTATGTGTGTGAGTATTTATTTTAGGGATGGGCAAACTGACTCTGGTGCAGTTCAGCCCCGTTCCCCGGACAGGGCTGACTCGGCTCTGACCAGGAAAACCAAGCCTTTCAAACAACATGAAGTCTTGCTGTATTCTGACAATATGCAGTTAGACCGACCAGTTCAACTGCCCCGGAGAACCAAGAGTTAAACTCTATGCAAATGCATAGAACGTCGAGCTCGGTTTTCAAACCACTGTCCTCGGTACGTTCTAGTAACTGGTCTGATTCTTTACTCTGCTCACCTGTGAAGACGCCTCAGAGATTTCTCCTTGCTGCTTTTGGTCTAGCGTAGTTCGACAGTTTATTTCAAACCGCTTTGTTGTTTTATTTCAGTAACGTTCTCAAACCGCTGTCTTCGGTATAGCTCACGTTTCCTAGGTTGGGTAAGTGTTCGGTTTCCGATCGGTTCCGTGACCGTGAGGGGGCCGAACTTCTAAATTTCTCTGTTTATCTAAATTTTCACTGTATTGGGATACCGGTGCAAAGTCCTGACCAGAACCGGGGGCTCTCACTTCATTTTTGGCTGGCGCTAAACCGTTGGCTGGTTCAGACTTTGTCTTCTCTATTACCCAGCCTAACTAAGCCTTCAGGGGTAATTTTCTTATTCTTCAGTTCTTTATTCTGGCATAACTAAGCCACTACAGATAAAGTAGGCATTTGATTCTTGTTTAACTGGCCTAACTAAGCCACAGTGTTGAGCTCCTAATTTTAGGGTTATGTCACAGAAACCCAAAAGAACAACCGGTCCCACTGGGTTTCAGTGTTGTACTGAGTGTGGGGAGCAATTTGCAAAAGCTGATCCACATTTGGTTTGTCTTTATTGTTTGGGTTTTAACCACTTACAAACAGACTGTGATATTTGTAAGAATTTCCCTCAGTCTACTTTAGACAGGCGGCTCGGTAAACTGAAGGAAAGAATGAACAAGACTGCTGAGGCCAATTCCGGTTCTACCGAACCTTCTGATCCGACAAACGACCTTTCAAGCTAGGGTGAACTGTTGACGGCTAAATGATGCTCGGAGTCGGCTTCTGAACCCGCACCATCAAAGAAAGACAAATGCTCTGGTTCGGAACTGCATAAGCAATCGATCTCAGTTCCAACCGCGGATTAAATTGCAAAGGCCATCCGAATAGTGCAGTCTTTGCAATCTGGGATTGTCGAACCATCGTAGGTACCATCTGGGCAGCCAGCAGCTCCAGATACCGGTTCTTACTTTTCTGAATATGAGGAGGAGGAAGAGGAGCAGGATGAAGGGGAACTCATTGATGCTGAGGTCTCTCCTGACCATCCTCAGTACGTATCCCCTGCTAGGCCTGTCTCTGAAGCTACCTCCCATTTTGCTTTTATGAGGCAGGTGGCTGAGACCCTGCAGTGCTCTGTACAAGAGGCCAGGCAGGAGGATGATGAGGAAGAGGATTACAAGGAGATGATGGATCTTTCTGTATCCCAGGGACTTTCGATTCCCATTCATAAGTCCCTTAAGAAGCAGACTTTAAAGATCCTCCAAACCCCTAGTTCTGTCCCTCCTTTAGATAAGAAGATGGACAGAAGTACCTTCTGGCTGACAGTGGCACTGACTTTTTAGCTAGTCATTGTAGCCATGTAGGGGTAGTTCAGACTGCAGCTTGCGAGAAGACTGGCATTCCCCTGGCCTCTCACCCCCCGACAAGGATTCCAGGAAGGTGGATTCTCTTGCCAAGAAAGGGTACCTGGCATCTTCCTTAGGTATCAGGCAAGCCTCCTATATGGCTTATGCCTCCAGGTATCAGAAGTCCCTTTGGGAGGCTGTCGAACAACTAGCTAAAAAGGCCCCTCCTGAATTTTCTGCTGACTTCAGGAGTTGGTCAATAAGGGGGTACAAGCATCTAAGTCCCATTTCCACATGGCTGTGGACTCCAGTGATGCAGCTTCTAGGGCTATTCTTCTGCTGTATCCCCCAGGCGTTTTTCCTGGCTCAAGTTTACTAACCTGTCCCAGGACATGCAGAATAATGCCATGGATTTTCCCCTTGTCCAGAACTCTCTGTTTGGGGAACAGACTGAGGCATATATGAAGAAAATTAACGAGTACAGAGTGGCATGCAAGAGTGCTTCAGCAAAAGAGGAGGCTGCCACTCCTCAGAAGCAGCAGGCCAGTGGCAGGGGCAGACTTTACCCCAAGCCTTTTCACCAGGCCCAAACTTTTCCCTCTTACCAGCAACCCAGGGGGTTCTTTAGAGGGAGAGGCAGGAGGGGTGCTGGCAGGGCTGCCTCCACCCCCCAGTCTGCTACCCCAGTGAAACAGACATGCTGAAAGCTCTGTTTGGACCACCTCCACTTACTCTGTTGGGGGCAGGCTGACCCACTATCTCCAGGCTTGGCATTCCATCACTTCAGACAAATGGGTCCTGGAGATAGTGGGTCAGGGACTTGCTCTCACTTTCAAGGTGCCTCCAAAACTGTCAGCAAGAATTTTCAGACCTTCCAGCACTGCAGAAACATCCCAGCTGGAGACACAGGTTTCCACACTTCTTCATTCAAGAGCAGTGGAACCTGTGCCATATCAGTACAGGGGAAAATGACTGTACTCAAGGTACTTCCTGGCACCAAAGAAAAATGAGGAGTGGTGGCCCATTCTGGATCTCAGATTCCTGAACAGGCATCTTACAAAGCCAAAATTCAAAATGACAACCCTGGCTACCATTCTACCTACTCTCAAGCAAGGGGACTGGCTGGCATCCCTAGACCTAAAGGATGCTTACTTCCACATCCCCATCAGACAGTCTCACAGAAAATATCTCAGGTTTTGACTGCCTTCAGGCCACTACCAATTCAGAGCTATGCCCTTCGGCCTGACATCTGCACCAAGGGTGTTTACAAAATGTCTGGCAGTAGTAGTGGCATTTCTCGGAAGACAAGGGGTTTCAGTTTACCCCTATCTGGATGACTGGCTGTTGGTGGGTCAATCCCCCCAGCAGGTCACAGAAGCCCTAAAACTCACTCAGGATACTCTTCGCTTTCTGGGGTTTTTGGTAAATTATCAGGAGTCTGTCTTAACCCCAGTACAGATACTAGACTTTATAGGGGCAGAGCTGGATACCATTCAGGCAAGGGCCTTTTTGCCTTCTGCAAGGGCGCATGCCCTCATAGAATTGGCAAAATCCTTTCAGGTTCAAGTTCCTCATCCGGCAAGGTACTTTTTACAGCTTCTAGGACACATGGCCTCCACCACAGCTGTGGTCCTGGTAGCCAGGTACCAGATGAGGGACATTCAGTTTCATCTCAGATCCTTCTGGTCTCAAAAAAAGGATTCTCTGTCCAAACTAATTCCAGTGTCTCACACCCTTCTGATAACTCTTCAGTGGTGGCAGGAGATGGACAACCTCAGAGTGGGGGTTCCTTTTCTCCCTTAGGTACCCTCTCTGGTGCTGACAACAGATGCTTCTCTCCTGGGCTGGGGTGCCCACCTAGGGGATCACACAGCACATGGTACATGGCTCCTTCAGGAGTCTCTCTTGCACAGCAATCTTATGGAGCTCAGAGCAGTGCTTCTGGCTATTCAGGAGTTTGCCAGTCTCCTACAGGGCAAGGTGGTATAGGTCAGGACAGACAACACCACCACCATGTACTAAATCAACAAGCAGGGGGGAACAAGTTCCTCCCTGCTTTGCACAGAATCCATGAAGATTTGGAAGCTGGCATATTCTCTCAACATGTCACTGCCAGCAGTTCACTTGCCAGGCAAGGACAATATACTGGCAGATGCTCTCAGCAGAATCAGCCAGGGCCATCACGAATGGACCTTGAACAAGCAGGTCTTTCTTTCAGTATTCAGGAGGTGGGGGGTTCCAGAGATAGAGCTTACCTTGTCAATCTTCACCATTCATTACTGCTTGGGTTAAGCCGGAGGCGCGCACCCGCTATGGGAGTTTTTTTTTTTTTTTTTAGAGTAGGCTCCAACGGCGCCGCCCTCGAGGACGACGTAATGCGTCATGCGCGAGGGGCGGCTGTTAGGTGCCGTAGACTCCTCCTCCATCTCAGTTCTGTTTCTCCCGCCGTCGAGGCTGCACCTGCTGTGTGGTAGTAGCGTATAGTTTCTCGGGTTTTTCCCACAGCTGAAGACTCCTCGTTTTTTCTCAGACATCCACTCGACGCCGTATACCAGTAAGACCGTTCCTTTTATTTCTATACTGCGGCGCCGAGTGCTTTATTACTTTTTTTCCTTGTTTAGTTCGCATCATGTCCAGTTTGGGAGCAAGGCGTAAGTCGAAGGCGGGCCGCACCCCTATGCGTCGGTGCTCCTGTGGCCGGCATTTCTCTGTCTCGGACCGGCATGATGTCTGTCTCCGTTGCCTGGGACCCAACCATGACATGGACGCGTGCGATGCTTGTTTCTCCATGGACCGCTGTGTCCTCGAAGTCCGTGCGTTCGGGGGATGGCGTCGCTCCAGGGACTCCCAGGTAAGGTCTCTAGGCCCTTCCCCCGGGTCCTCTCCCGGGCCTATACGGTCCGAGGAGGAGGAAGCTTCCTTCTCTTCTCTTGCCGAAGAGGAAGCTTCTCTCGCGGTGTCGGGGGAATGTCGTGGTCCCCCCTGGGGCCACGACGGGGATGCCGCCTCGGCAGTCACCTCCTCGGAGGTGCAGGCTCCCCCAGTGTCGAGGCCCACGATTTCTGGGCCTGGCACCGGTGGACCCTCGGCGCCACCCTCTGGCACCATTTCGGATCCCAGCGCCGCTTGTGGTGCCGGTGATCAAGACGGCGCCACAGGCGGTGCCGCCCTGGCCTTCGGTGCCACTCGCAGTGCTGCGGGCGGTCTGTGCTCCTGGCGGCACCGGGTTGGGTTCGGCGCGGAGGAGCGGCGCGTGGGCCTAACTGGTGTGGCAGGGGCCAGGACCGGGCCTGGCTGTCGCGAGGTGGGTGGGGTGGGTGTCGGCGCCGTTCACGGTGCCGTTGCACCAGGGACCCCTGGGGTTGCCAGCATTGAGGTTCTGCTGGTCTCGTCATCTTCGGAGGCCGATGACACAGATGTGGACCCATCCTGGCACCCTGACTCTTCGGGGTCAGGGTCCCCGGTGGCACAGGGTGCTAGGCGGTGCAGCGGGCCCCTTCCACTGTCCCCACTCCTGTCCTCCCCTGAGGGTCCTCGGGCTAGGGGTGGCCCTGGGTCCCAGGGGGGTGATGTGGTGGAGACTGAGGAGGAGGCTCCCCCTCCTAGGGGGCCTGTGACAGCTGCCCTCCCGGGTGCTGTTGCCTCCTCTCGGAGTGGGGGAACGCTGCAGTTGAGGAGGAGGGCTCTCTTGGAGTCCGAGGGGTCGAGGGGCGGGGGACAGGTGCCCCAGTCTCCCCCGGCCACCCCTCGTGGGGTGGCAAGGAGCCGTAGCACCGAACCCTGCCCTTCCCTCTTGGGCCCCAGGGTTCCCTCCGGTGGCGTTGCTGTGGACTGCCCTTCTGGACCCATGCAGTCCCGGGTTCATCACAGGGGAGGTTCCCCCCTGGGCTCTTCCAGGCATCACATCCTCAGGGTCTCGTCTTGTGGCCTGGTTTGTTGTCCGGGATCCCGCCAGCTTGGGCTCCGTTCCCCGGATTTCAGAGCCCTGGCAGAGGTCAGTTGCCTCTTCGTAGGTGCCCTTCTCCAGTACCTCTGCATCCACCCCCCGCTCTTCCTGGCCATGTCGGTCCTCCGGGGCCGTTACCCTGGGAGCAGTTCAGAGGTTCTGTAGCGGCCTTCCCCTCATACGTTAGATACATGCATGAGCGGGTCTTTCGACTCTCCCCACCGCCGCAGGAATCTTCTGGACATTCAAGCTCTCCATCATCCTCGTCTTCCTCCTCTGAGGGAGAGGAATGCCTTGCTCATCTTTCTTCCGACGCTGATTTCACTGAATATCAGCGATTACTCTCGAGGATGGTGGGGGATCTTTGAATCTCTTATGTTAGGCGAGACAATACCGAACGGGAGACACATAAATTCCTTGGAGAATTCAGTGCCCAGCACCTGGTGGTACCTTCCTGGCCTATCCCCTTCCAGAAGGTGTCTATCCGTTCCTGGCAGTCGCCAGCCGCCCTTTCTCCAGCCCCGGCAGACTGTCGTCAAGGTATTGTGCCCCTCAGATCCTGGGTACCCTTCCCAACCCCGTCCCGGGTTTGGTGTACCTAGAGACTCCTTCCAGGCGCCCGCCGCCTGGCTCACGACCGCCCACCAGATTCGGATTCACTACAATTAGACGGTGGGGTGAAGAGTGTTCTCTCTTCTTCTCGTGCGGTGGCTTGCATTGCATCACATCAGGCTCACACGCTGCCTACAATTGGCATCTGTGGTCGATGCTCTCCAGCTCCTAGCATCAATGCCTGATACGAGGCAAACCAGACAGGCTATTGCCTCTCCGCTATAGGCCTGGAGCTGGCAAGACACCAAGCAAAGGCATCTTGAGCGCCAGTGAGGTGGCTTCCAGGCTTGTGGGGACAGCGATCTGCATTAGGCGGACGGCATGGCTCCGTCTATCAAGGTTGTCACCCCTGGCCCGGCGTAGGGTGATGCACTCCGCTTTCCGGGGGACCCGTCTTTTTCCCTCCGAGCTAGGAGACTTTTGCAGGGGCTTTCTCCGTCTCCCCGTCCTCGGGGGACACCTCCTAGCTCTTCTCCCACTTAGGCTTCCCTTGTGTTAGCCAGGGTCTTTCCTTCTGTTCCTCACCACCAGGAGGCTGGGGGTCTTGTTCCCTCAGGGTTCTACCCCCCCTTTTTTGTCAAGGGGGGAGGGGGCTTGGTACTCACCCAAGCAGTAATGAATGGTGAAGATTGACAAAGTGAAGATATGAAAATTACGTACCTACCGTAATTCTTGATCTTCTCTTGTATCTTCACCATTCATTACTGTCCCCACCTTCCCTCAGTGGCCTCCTTCTGTAGGCGTCTCCCTCCGTCCCCGTTCCTCTCTCCCCCTTGGCCTTTATGCCAAAAAAAAAAATCTGTTTTTTCCCCCATTCTTGTGAATGGATTCTCTTTTTTCCTCAAGGTAGAGAGGAACGAGTACGGTTGCAAATTTCTTTAATTCTGAGGGAACTCTTTCTGACTGCCCTATGGTGTGATTCCTTACCTTCTTCAGGTCATGTAGTTTCACAGCCTGGTGGCCATGCCTGTCTTGGCCTCCTCAGAGTTTAGAATCCCCCTGGCAGACATTATTTTTCAAAGCTTTTCCAGCTGCTGACTGAACTTGTCAGCTTCAAGCCTCTGTCTGCCTTGTCTTAGCAAGTCAGATTGAGTTCCTTTCTATTTTTCTTACCAACTGCCTCCGAGAAGGCATGTTTTTTCCCATACTCTTCTGTGGTAGCACTTAACAAGGTGCTAAGGAACTTAGTCCTCTTCCTGGATGGGCGCTCTTCTGGAACAGGTTCTGCTCAGACAGTCTAGGAGCCCTCAACTAGGATGAAGGGACTTGGCATGTTGAGAGTTCAGAGAGTCTGCCCTCTCTTGGGTCTGTTCAGGAGGTTCGGTGGAACCTCTCCTCAGTCCTAACAACTGAGATTCTTGCTCCCTTATTAGTTTCGAGCCTATAAGCCTCTCAACCAACAATGCTCGATGGGCACTGTTCTCCTTCTCAACATGCCTCTTTCTTTCTTTCTTTCTTTCTTCTTCTTCTTCTTCTACTTCCTCTCCCTCTCTCTGTTCCTCCCCTAGAGCCGCCCCGGAAAGGAAGCCCTGTGGTCCCTTAGGGTAGGAATTCTCTCTCCTCTGTCTATTCTCCATCGGCTTATTCCTTTTTCAGTTTATTTCCTTTCCTTTTTTCTATCCCTCGGCTCTCTTGCCTCACTTTCTTTTTTCTTACACTTTATTTTCACCTCTCCAGCTAATAGAACTGAGATGGAGGAGGAGTCTCTGGCACCTAACGGCCGCCCCTTGCGCATGACGCGGTGCGTCGTCCTGAGAGGGTGGCACCGCTGGGCTCAACTCTAAAAAAAAAAAAAACTCCCGTAGCGGTGCGCGCTTCCGGCTTAACCCAAGCAGTAATGAATGGTGAAGATACAAGAGAAGATCAAGAATTACGGTAGGTACGTAATTTTCATATCTCTTTGCAGCCCCAGACAATCACCAGTTACCTCTGTATTGTTGCAGGCCTCCACTCCAGGGCTTAGCGCCACTGGATGCTCTCCTTCTGGACTGGTCAAACAGGTTCATTTATGCTTTTCCTCCCTTTCCTCTGATAGCCAGAGTCCTGGTCAAGTTGAGATCTCAGTCTGCCACAATGATTCTCATAGCCCCACACTGGGCCATACAGCCATGGTATTCGATGCTGTTGTCACTGTCAGTGACCAAACTGATTTCTCTACCCAGGAGGTACAATGTGCTGACATCCTCTCAGGGCATGATAATGTACCCCAATCTTCAGTCCCTTCACCTCAGGGCTTGGCTCTTGAAGACCTAGAATATGCAGATTTACAACTGTCTCAACCTGTCCTGGATATTCTGAAAGGTGCCAGAAAGCCTGCTACCAGAAAAACCTATTCCTCTAAATGGAAAAGATTTTCCATCTGGTGTGCACAGAAGGATTTGGATCCTAAGCAAGCTGCAGTACCGCAGCTTCTGGACAATCTGGTCTACCTTCAGTCTCTGCATTTACAGCCATCTACCCTGAAGGTACACCTTTCTGCTGTCTCTGTTTATCTTTCAGCAGGGAAGGCGTCTTCACTGGCTGCAGACCCAATTTTCAAAAAGTTTTTCCAAGGGGTTGTTGAATCTTCATCCCCCACATAGGAAACCTACTCCTGCATGGGACCTGAACATACGTATAGGTCAGCTTATGCAGTCTCCTTTCAAACCTATGTTTTCTTCAGAACTCAAGTTTTTCACTTGGAAAACTGTTTTTCTAGTGGCTATCACTTCTGCTAGAAGAATCAGTGAGCTTCAAGCCTTGTCTGCAGAGCCCGGCTATATTTCACCTCAAAGGGACAAGATTGAGCTCCGAACCAACGGGAAATTTCTCCCTAAGGTGGTTTCTGATTTTCATTTGAACCAATCCATTTCTTTGCCTGTATGTTTCTCAGATCACTGTAGTTCAGGTGAACTCAGGCTGCATAGCCTGGATGTTAAAAGAGCTATTAGCTATTATATGGACAGGACAAAAAAGCAAAGGAAAGATTGTTCCCAGCTTTTTCTTACTTATGGGGATGTTGGCCAAGGCAGGCCAGCTGCAAAAAGGACTACAGCCAGATGGATTGTGGCCTGTATCCAGTTCTGCTACAGTAAGCTGGGTAAGGACCCACCTGCAGGTCTTAGGGACCACTCTACCAGAGGCACTGCGGCCTCCCTGGTGGCTGCCAGGGAAGTCCCCTTGCTTGAGATATGTAAGGCTGCCACCTGGAAGTCTGTCAATACGTTTACTAAGCATTGCAGCCTGGATATTCGGGCAAGGAGTGATGCCAGGTTTGGCACAGCAGTACTGCAGTGCCTATTCCCCAAATAGGTTCTGTGCCCACCTCCTGGGGGCACTGCTTTATAATCTGCATATTGTCAGAATACAGCAAGACTTCATGTTGTTCGAAGAAAAAATTACTTACCATAGTAATGTTGTTTCTTCTAATGGAGTCTTGCTGTATTCTGACCCCCCACCCTACCTCCCCTTCAGAACCTGGGGAAGGGTGGCTCTTCTGCAGCAACTGTATAGTTTAAACCATTAGTGGTCATGGTTTTCTCTGGAAATCTGTGACTTGAGTCTTTTATATGCCCTTTAGTTTTGTTTTCTTATGTTGCCCCTGTTGGGGTCCTGTTTAGGCTTAGTTTTGGCCATTACATACATATTAAACTAGTTTGCTTCATAGAATCTGATCAGTTACTAGAATGTACCGAGGACAGTGATTTGAAAACCGAGCTCGAGCTCAACTTTCTATGCATTTGCATAGAGTTTAACTCTTGGTTCTCCGGGGCAGTTGAACCGGTCGGTCTAACTGCATCTTGTCAGGATACAGCAAGACTCCATTAGAAGAAACAATATTACTATGGTAAGTAATTTTTTCTTCTTGACTCAACCCAAATTGCCAAGTTGGCCCGGTTTAGAAATGCTGGCCTGTGTGGAATAACACTCTCACCACCAGTACTGCATGGAAAGGCACAGCATGTTGCAGAAAGGTTGCAGTCTCTGATGAAGACTCTCGAGTCCCTGGACCGTCACTTGACCAACAAAGGTAAAACACTTGTGATCCTGGGGCACTGAAGGGAATCAACCAGTGAGGGTCTCTGTTCTGTGATTGACTCATTTTCTAGCCAAACCTCTTTGTCAGCTACCACAGGACATCCATACGAAACCAAATATCTAGCGCATTTGGGGCTTTACATTCAACAGAGACAGTCGTGTGTGTGTGTGTGTGTGTGTGTGTGTGTGTGCGCATGCACAGAAAGATTTCCCCCCAAAAAACATTTTTCACTTTATTAGGGAGTGTAGATACTGAGAGACCAATGAATTCAACAGCAGACAAACAGCAGAGGGAAGCATTGCAGCAGACTGCAGAGTACTCTGTAAAAAAAGTGTTTTTTTTTGTTAGAGAAGAGAGCGAAAGAGAGAGACCAGTGATTTCAACAGCAAAGTGCAGAGTAGACAGCAGCAGAGTGCAGACATTGCAGACTCCAGAGTAAAAAAAACACCCATTTTTGAGAGAGAGAGAGATTAGAGAGAGAGACCAATGAATTCAATAGCAGACAATAGCAGAGTGCAGAAAATAAAAAAATATATTAAGGGGAGCAGAGTTAGACAGGACGTGAGGACTCTGTCTGAAGGTCAGAGTGCCTCAGTAATTTTGAGGGAGGGCTTATAGTGCCTTGCAGATTTTGAAGGGGGGGGGGTGTCACCGATGTCTCAGACTCTGTGTTGCCCATCTCTGTGCTGCCTTGAAAAGTCATACTGCCGTAGACTCTGTGTTGCCTGTTTCTGTGCCTGAACTACTTGTGGGTCATAGTGCCATACAAATTGTGAAGGGGGGGGGTTATGTCTCAGACTCTGTGTTGCCCATCTCTGTGCCTGAACTACTACTAGGTCATACTGCCATAGTGTAGACTCTGTGTTGCCCACCTCTGTGCCTGAACTACTACCAGGTAATATAGTGTTTGGTGAAGGCTTGTTGTGTATGGAACTCAGTGGTTTTCAAAATGTTGTAGTACCGCAGTTCAGAAGGTCATGGAACGTGATTGTACCACACTGTGCTACAACAACATTTTGAAAGCCTCTAGTGGCTGCACGCACTCAGCTCATTTTAAAAGTGGACCAGACACAGAAAAACTCGGAGCCAGCGGCACGATCATCCCCCGAACTGATGACAAACAGGGCACCACGAAAAAAGGCAGGATTGACCAGATACTTTAAACTATTAAAAAAAATGCAGGATCAACCAGATATTTAAAACTGCTCACATTAACAGGTGAATCCTTTCACTCACGGTCCTCTCGCTTAGCGAGAGATAATCCGCCATGTTTTTTTTCCTGGAATCCCCGCCCAAAGGCAACTGACAGCCAATGACAGACCACGCTACAGACGTAGGGACGCTTGGTCCCTAACAACCACAGCACTAACATTAGCAACCTGACGAATACCAGATTAAAATGTAGTAGAAAGAATTCCTTTTATGGCTTAAAAAAAAAATTAAAATGCTCACTTAAATTATTGTAGGGGCACCATACACTATAAAAAATAATGGATGGGCAATGTTATGGCCAACCAGTGTGCTGTTCCACTTCGGGGTTTTGATTCCCACGGACCTCTCGAGCTTTCCTCTCGAGGTCATAGGGAATCAGAACCCCTCAGAGGCACAACACACCGGTTGTGCATACTTGCCCATCTGCTATTCTCTATATAGTGCCTCACGTATTTTGAGAGGGGGTGTAACGTCTCAGACTCTGTGTTGCCCATCTCTGCATCTGAACTAATACTGCTAAGTAAGCAATTAAGTTGGAGCCCCAAAAATGCATTTAGAATCTGAGTATGTTATAGAAATGGAACATGTAGCCAACACCAGCAGTATGACTGAAATTGGTACATGTAACAGTAACAGTATTTCCCAAAAACAAATTCAGAAAAAAAAGGGAAATTCACTGCTGAAGATATCATTAATATAATTGATGAAAATGAAGCAACACAACCAGAAAAAGATAGAGCAACACAACAGGAAAAAAGAATGTTGGTGAATCCCCTGATCAAAGTAATGCAGCACTGTCAGTACTGCCAGAAACGTCAGCTAAAAGTAAAACACAAAAACAGGTAGCCAGAACACTTATACCTAGAAAGTCAATGATAAAAGAGAAAGCTCTGTCTAGTCACTAGACGTGGCACTCCATGATATGCCACTCCAGCATATCAGGCTCTTTCATCAGAAGGCAGTGCCCCTGATGAAGAAGAGGTTGTAAATGTACATGAACATGATCATGAAGTATCAGTTACACTCTTCCAAAAGTGATGAATCAGAATATGATACTGATAGGTAGAGGATGCCACCTGGGTGCCCCCACCCAAAAAGAAAAAACACATACAGCAAGCAACACCCGTAGCCACAGCCAGTAGTGGATAAACAATCAAAATTCGATGTAGCTCTTGGGACAGCCACAGTGTGCATGAGTCAGGGTTAGAAACAACTGCCACCAAAATTGCTGCATTTCCTGGCACGACAGCAAAATGTTCCACCCCAGTTGTTTGGAGCTATTTTCATATACTGTAAGTCCCAAAAATGAATGTGTTTCTGTCTGCACCTTTTGTCATCAGTAAGTTAGCAAGGGGAAAGTGAGGAGCCAGTTCGGGACAACATCATTAAAAAGGCATTTGTAAAGAGCACATCCAACCATTCAACTGGGCAGCAGTCCTGAGCAAGGGACAAATATTTGTGATGAAAATAATCCTACAGACAAGAGTGATGGTGAAGAGACTGGGCAGAAAAAAAAACATGTTCGACTTCACTGACTAAAGTATTTGGACAAGCTACAGCTTTGCCACTGCAATCATGTGGTTTTGGCCCCCCTGCATGAACTAAACAGCAGACCATTACTGTGATGCTTGAACAAAAAAATGCCTACGGTAGATCACATCAAGTCATGTTAAAAAATTAATCGGTTAATAGTTAAATTTTTTGCTAAGAATCTGCAACCATTTTCTGTGGTGGAAAATGACAGTTTTAGAACCCTTTTAAAATTGTTTGCTCCACGTTACAACATACCAAGCCATAAATATTTTGTGACTGTGACTGCTTCCAAAATGTACGAATGTATGCAAACAGAGTGAATGTGGTTCTGTGCACCTGACCACAGACATGTGGATGTGTTCTCATACAGCTGATTGTGGGAGTACTACTTTATGCTAACACTAGAAATCCTGACATTCGGGATCCTGAGGCCGGTATCCCAACACACACCTGCCCGACAGTACAGAAGCTGGTGCCGACAGGGGTAAGGTAGCAGATGTGACAAACTGCTACCCTACCCCAAGTCAGGTACCACAAGAGAAGGGAGGATGCAGAAGCTGGCCAAGCTGCTCCCATGGCATGGAGGGCTAAGCCACTAGCAGCTTGGCCAGCATGGTGTTCCAGACCCGGGTTCTGTTCCCGGTGTGGAAATTTTTGCAAGGCACTCTTCTGCCCCTCCCCCGTAACTATTTTAACCTACTCTTAGGTCCGCTTCCCTTCATAATTTGTTATTTTAGTAAGGGGGGTAAGTCCCCACATTGCACTTGAGACCCTGTCGGTCTCCCAACATTCGGTCTTTTGAACTTGGGCTTATGGAATTCAGGAGACTGAATGTCGAGATGATGTAGGTAATCCCTGATTATACGTACATCACAGCACATTGGGTGTCACGATCATCTTCAAACAGCACCACAAGCAGCAGTGTACAGGAAGGAAGACAAAAAATGGCAGCTCTTTGCGTAATCATGTTTGGTAAGCATCACACCACTGACAATATTTTGGAAGAGTTGTGTACAAAATTTCTGAGTGGTTAGAGCCCCTGGGACTTCATGCTGAATTTGTGGTTTCAGACAATGGTGCCAATATTGCTTGTGAATTAAAATGTGGTGGTTTTGCTCACATTCTGTGATTTTCACACTCATTAAATCTGTTAGTATGTGCTTTCCTTTCCAGTCCTGCACCCTCCCACTTTCTAGAATGGCCATTGTTCCTTATCAGTGAGCTGTGTCGGGCAGACAAGAATGACCATTTGGCCTAATCTGCTGGCAACTATGTATGTATGTATGTAAGTAACAACAGTAAAGTAACATTAGTGGGCACTGCAAAGAAAATCTGTGGCCATTTTAGTCACTTTGTAAAATCATGTGGTATCTTGGTTGGCCTCCAGAAAAAAAATGACTCGCTAATACAGCAGCTAAAACAAGATGTTCCGATAAGATGGAACTCAACATTTAACATGTGTGAGAGACTTCTCACACAAAAGAAGGCAGGACATGAATATACGATGGAGCACAATGTAGCAGATGGTGTTGTGTTGAATTCCTGCCAGTGGGGCCTCATGGAGCATCTTACATTGCTCTTGACTGCTTTTGAGGGAGCAACTCAACAGATGAGCAAAGTGAATGCTACTCTAAGCCAGGTTATTTCCCATCATAAATTTATTGAACAAGGAACTCAGGAGGCTGCGTAGAGGTTTGGACCAAAAAGGAAACAAATCTGGTGTATCCGTTACAGACCGACTGATAGAGCTATTCCAAAATTGAAGACTTCACAGTATCATGACAGACAAAAATGTTCTTCTTTTAACTCTTCTTGACCCTCAGTTTAAGTTGCAACAGCTGCCTCCTTCAGATCTTGGTGACTCTTATCGCGAATACAAAAACATGCTGATTTCAGCAATTGCACAGGAAAAGGAAGGAACTGTATTTGACAATACAAGTGAATCACATGATATGGATGCTGCATCTGATGATGCAACATCTATCCATGGTGACAGCAATAATTTCCACTTGGTGCCACCATGTACTCCTTCAACGATATTGAGTAGTCCTGCACAAAGTTCTCTTTCATGGCCCTTGAGAAAGGCATGTCATTCTGAAAAGCACGCAGATGAATCTCACACTTTTTGGTCAAAACTCATGGAAACTGATAATTCAGATGTGTCTGTCATGGAGCCACCTTCTTTGTCTTTGTCTGATATTGTGGATGCCTATTTACAAGAACCGCTCATTAATATTACCGATGACCCTTTTGAGTACTGGCTGAAAAAGAAAAACATCTACCCTGCACTATCTGCCTGTGCTATTAAGCTTCTTAGTTGCTCTCCCACTAGTGTTTACTGTGAGCATATATAGTACTTAGCAAGCTGGAAATGTTGTCTTTGATGTCTGCACAAGGCTTACTCCTGAAAATATACAGTGCCTTACCTTCCTAAAAGTCAGTCTCAACAAATTCTCTTACCAGTCCAGTGCAGAGTGGCAGAAAACTAAAAGTGGTGATGACAAACGCCTGCAACAGGTGTCTCCTAATAAGGGTGCTTCCTTGGTGGTGTTTGAAGATAATGGAGATGCTGTTATTTAATTTACTGATTTATGTGTTTGAAGATAATGGTGATGCTATTATTTAATTTAAGGATTTATTTGAATTCAGAGAACAAAGGTCAACAACCATAACAAAAAGATCAAGTTAAAAAAAATTCCTTCTTGTGCGGTCATGGTGTATATTACATCATATGTATTGCTTGTAAGTGTTTTTCAATTTGGAAACCCAGGTAGAGTGTAATTTGTTTATTCAGTAAGTTAAAAATACAGGCAGTGAATTGCTGGATGTCTGGGGTGGAGGGCAGGACCAAGGGGGCACCACAAAGGAAAAAAACTATGTTAATGCATGGCTAGGGCTAAACAGCTATATATATATATATATATATAAAGAAAAACTTGCATTGCTGGGTGGGGATGCAAGGTCAACCAGACAAAAAAAAAAAGTATGTTAGAAAACACGAGCCATAAAAAATAATTGCCCAATCAGGCAGGAGTGTGTGGGATGGTTTGGAGACCATGATGCTTGCTATGACACCAAGTAGGCAAGCAAAATAATTACAAATAAAAAAAATAACATCTCAGGTCAAAAAGGTGGGAGGAATGGCTTGGGCCCCATCACATATCTTGCTCATGCTGCTTGTCCCCCACCAAAAAGCATGCCAGACTCAGTGAAGGTCTGGACACCAAACTCCTCTTCCTATCAGCCCCCGTAATAGCCACCCCCCTAGCCAACCTACTAAACCTTTCTTTCACCACGGCAAATATTCCAGCTGCCTGGAAAGAAGCGGTAATCATCCCACTACCCAAAGGGGGCGATCCATCTGAGCCGGGCAACTACTGCCCGATCTCTCTCCTACCGGCTGTGGCCAAGCTTCAAGAGCAGCTCGTACTCTCCCAACTAACACAGTTCCTTGACTCTACCTCTTTCTTCACTCCATTTCAGTCGGGCTTTCGCAAAAAATCATTCCACCAACACAGCTTTGCTAAGGCTCACTAACGATATTTCCTTGGGTATGGACAAGGGCCTCGTCACCTCTGCTATTTTTATTGACTTGGCCAAAGCCTTTGATACTGTGTCCCACTCAAAACTTCTCTCAAAATTGCAACACGCAGGCCTCTCCCAGCCCGCCTCTAACTGGTTCCAAGCCTATCTGTCAGGCAGAGTGCAGGCAGTAAAAATTGGCCCTCACATCTCCTCTTCACTTCCAGTGAACATGGGGGCCCCCCAGGGCTCGGTCTTGGGTCCCCTACTTTTCTCCATTTTCTTAAACGAGCTGCCTCAAGTCTGCTCCAACTCAGCATTACAAATGTACGCAGATGACGCAGTACTGTACACCTCTGGTCCCTCTACCGGTGACACAATCGCATCTCTTCAACGGGATTTTGATGCCGTGCAAACTTGGCTTAGGTTCAACCAGCTTATCCTAAATGTTAAGAAAACCAT
Source organism: Neoceratodus forsteri (assembly GCA_016271365.2). NCBI lineage: Eukaryota > Metazoa > Chordata > Ceratodontiformes > Ceratodontidae > Neoceratodus > Neoceratodus forsteri. Next base: position 367,781,239 of record CM028135.1, read on the forward strand.
CTCCATAACTTTCAGCACCCATCCTAAGCTATCCCGGCTAGCAGCCCCCCCGTCTTCCACACCCTGGATGGATCCAAACTAGATTCCTGCACCTCCTTCAGGTACCATGGGGTCTGGCTCGATCAACACCTTGATTTCCATGCCCACATCGAATCACTACAGAAAAAAATCCACCCTAAACTAGGCGCACTGTACCAGTACAAAGGCACTCTTCCTACCTGTGTTAGGAGGGAGCTAGTCCTCAAAATGATCCTCTCCATTTTTGACTACGGTGATGTGGTCTACAGCGCCACCCCTCCATCTACCTTGGCCAGCCTGAACCCCCTCTTTCACTCGTTCTGTTGTTACGCACTCGACTGCCCTCCCTCCACCCATCACTGTGACCTGTACAGCGCCTTCTCCTTCCTATCACTAGAGTCTCGGCGTAAACTACATCGTACGAATCTCATTTTCAAATACTGGTCAAATACCCTCCCCCTCTACCTCAGCTGTGCTCTAGCAACCCAACCACCCCCAGCTTACCCCCTCAGAGCTTCAGTTTCAAAACAGCTCCAAGTACCTTTCACGCGCACCTCTAAGGGCCAAATGGCCTTCATGCATCGACTGCCCAAACTATGGAATGAGCTACCAGCAGACATCAGGCTCTCAGCCTCCCACTGGCTTCTCAAACAGCACCTGATTACCCACTTCTCAGATGTATGTAACTGCCACCTACAAATTTAGCTGTCACATATACCTTTCAAGTATAATGCCATTGTACCTGCTGTCTGCCCACACTGATGTACTACGACTACTGATAGCTATTTTTGACCTATGTAACACTGATGTACTGTGTTTTTTTAACTGTATCTATTCTTGACCTATGTAACCCCAGGTCGCATCTGGAAATGAGCGTTCCCCGCTCAGAATGCTTATCTGGTAAATCTCTTAAATAAATAAATAAAGGTCTGTATTCTGTACTCTTCTGTTGTCTTTCTGCTGTTGAATTTGTTGATCTTTCTTTCTCTTACTGACTAATATTTGACACACTGCCTCCTTTCACTGCAAAACCCTAAATGACCTGCATACACTGGGCTGGATTCACAAACATTTTTGGAACTAAGTTCCACACCGCAACTCTAGTTGCAGGCAGAAATCTCCGTAGCTGCAGAGATTGTTATTCACATCCACAGCAGCTTCAGAAGATGTTACGGCTGATCCCCCTGGCTGTAACATTTTTCCACAGCTGCAAGGATTTCCATGGCAGCACCACCCGCAAGCTGCCGTAAACCGGCTACACTTTAGAGCATACCATAGCTCCAGGTGAAATTGCAGTTTGGTGACTGGTAACCTACCAGAACCGAGTTTCACCCGTAGCTGCGGGATTTTCAAGAGTTTTGTGAATCCAGCCCACTGCTTCCTGTGAATGTCATGTAGTGGGTGACACACAGGCTTGGCAAGAACAACAGTCTATTTTTTTTGTATTGCTGTTGGTTGGTTGCTGACCTTGAAAAACAACACGAATATACAGACACAAATTGTTTTTTTAAAAAAGATTGTTTTTTAACAGAGGGATCTAAAATAATAATACTGATGCATTTCTCACACTCGAATGGACTAAAATATGTCTACAGTTCATCAGAATAAATGAGAGCCTTTTGGAAAAAAAAATCAGTGTCGGAATCAGAACTGGGTCACAGCTGACCCGCCCACTCTAATTTATTAATTAATTAATTGATTTATTTCAAAGGTTTTACCAGGAAAGACATTCTGAGCTGGTATCACCTCATTTGCAGATGCATCCTGGGGAAAAGGAAGAGTGGAAATAACAGATACAAAATGAAGAATATAAAATACATAGAATGGAAATAAGCATGACAAATAACAGGACAATAATGTTTAAGAATAAATTGATAATCACAAGTTACCATGCAAAAAATTGTGGAACTGTACAAAAGAACAATTTAAATAGCAACTTAAAATAAGAAACCGGGGCAATGACTGATACTGGGGATGTGGGGAAGTGTTGAATGCCACTAAATTAGGTAAGTTACAGGTAAAGGAGTAAACCCAATATCAGAAGCAACCGCAGGAGTGAGTAGAAAACTCTTGGAGGAGATAATTAAGAGCAGTAAAGGAAGGAGCAGAGTAAATAGAAGGGAGAGAGAACTCCAGAGTTTAGGGAATCGAAACGAGAAGGCAAAATCTATATCTATTACTGCTGCTGGAGTGGAGCTACCTCCCGTGGGGTCCATGCACTAAAAATGGATTTGCTATCATGCCACGTAGGCAATCCTAAGTCAGAATGACGCATACTTGGGGCCCCCATGAACCCCCCTCCCGGTGGTATTCATGGAAGGGGTGCTCCCTTTCCACACTCTATCCCCTGACCATATGAATACAGTGCAAGGCTTCAAACAGGCATGGGATAGGTATAAGGGAGCAATACAGATGAGTATGAATAGATAGGTCATTGACAGAGCAAAGGCCAATGGCACATTTATAAGACAGAAAAAGAAATGGGCAGACTGGATGGGCCTTGCAGTCCTTATCTGCTATCAGCTTCTATGTTTCTGTGTTTCTATAACCATTCATGCAGCTATGCATGCAGATGGTCCAGGCGTGTGATGGGGGCATGGCCACTTTCTACGCCATTCACAAACGCATGAAGTGGTGGGCAATGGGTATGCAAGATATGGCAGCAGGGACCCCACTGTATCCATTATGTGCCCTCCAGATTACACCCACCAGCTGGGTGGGATGCAACACCTCCCCCATCCTGGTGCCCCAGCCCTCTGGTCAGGCAGGGAGGCTGGGGCAGCCATTTGAGCACTCGCTATTTTAAAATCTGTGGTCCTTTGCCCTGCCCCTGTCACCTGCTCCACACAGAGCAGGGAATCCAGTATGAGAACAGCACGGTTGCCCTCCTGTGTCCCCGAGCTGCCCCTCCCCCACAAACCTGTGCACCGGGCCGGGGGGGGGTAGGGCCATGTGTAGGCACCCAGCAGTGGCCAGTATTCATGAAATCTGGCCACTACACATCTGTCCAGGTTTGCTGAACTGCTCGGGCCAGGTATATGTCTCTCATGCTTACCCAGCCCGCAATAGTGCATAGCCCTAATGTGCAAGAAGAAGGAGGCCAGGGATCGCAAGTGGTCTGAGCCTGATCTGCCCTTTATAAAATCCATCTGTGAATGGAGGATGTTTGGTAGGTGGAACTCCAGTCAAGTTCGCTAACACTTTGGACAGAACCTTACCATCAGCGCTAATTAAGAAGATTGGGCAGTAGTGCGCAGGGTTGCTTGTGTTCTTGTCCTTCTTGGGAAGGACCGTAATGACTGCCTCCCACATAGTTTGAGACAGAGAAGAGGCCTATCTAGCCTCTATGCATACTCTTTGAAGTATGGGACAGAACTGGTCTGACAAGAGCTAGAGGAAGTCAGCAGAAAGCCCATTCCCTCCTGGTGCCTTAGCTGAGCTGAAATGGGACAAGGCCTTCTCAGTCCCCTGCACTTTGAAGGAGGAGTTCAGGCTGTCAACTGCTGCTTTGTCCAGTTTTCATAGAGGGTTTTTTTTGAGGAAGATGTCTATTTTGGGGGTCCTGGGGGATGCATATAGGTTTAAGTAGAAGTCCCACATTATATAATTAATTTCTTCAGGCTTGTTGACTCTCTAGCCTGTTCCATTCTGCAGTGAAGCAGTATACTTATCTGCTTGCCTTTTCTTGAGACAGTACATTAGCACCCTCCCTGCCTTCTCTCCTCTTCCCAGTATTTGTGCTGAAGGTATGATGGCCAGTTCAGCCTTGCGGGGAGCAGCTTGTTTATTTTGATGCGTGTCTCCACAAGCTCAGTCAATTGCGGCCTTCAGAGTCTGACCCCAGTGTGGGGTTAAAAGCTATAGCTTCAATTTGACAGTCATCCAATAAGTCTACCTGTTCTCTCTCTCTCCCTTCCTCTCTCTCTCCCCCCCATATGTCTTCATGAAGTTAATGTTATTATTTGGCCACATATGTAGGCTTTAAAGGCCTCCCAAAGTATTGCTGCCGATGTCTCATCCCTGTCATTCAGTTTGGAAATTGTCTTCTGAAACCTCCTGCACCCAGTCATTGTAATGAGGAACCTTTGTAAATGAGCTCCTGAGCTCAAAGATATATTTCCTACTAAATAAATAAAGTACCATTCTGCCAGCAGGAGAGGATCCAGCTTCCAAGAGGAGGATTTGGATGTGTCAGGGCCCCATAGGAGAGAGACGGAAACCGGGGCATGCTCTGAGATATGTATATCGTCTATGTCCATGGCTACTATATTATGACTGATTTAGGGTAAACCCAGCCAGAAGTCCAAATGGCTATACGAGTCATGTATAGTCATAGACTACATTGCAGGTGCCATAAATCTGAGAGAGCTTTTTCCTGCATTAGGGATTTGAGGGCTTCTGCTGCTCTGGGCTGGGCTTTTGCTTTTCCCGAGCTGCGGTACAAGGGTGGTTCCAGTGTTAGATTAAAGTCCTCACCTAACAAAGTTGAAGTGGCATCTGTGTTAAACTGGGTTAATCCTTCATTGAAAGCATGGAAGAACACTGGGCGGTCCTCACTGGGGCATGAACACTCCCCACTATCACCTTTCCTACCTGCATCTTGAAGCAAGCAAGTACCTACCTGATTACCTTCCCTGTCTTGGTTGGTGGATTTCACCTTCTATGGGAGGGACATATGCACCAGCATGGAGACTCCCAGTTTCTTAGCCAGTGATGTGCTGTATACTTCTAACTCTACCCATTCCCCCTTCAGTTTCTGTGCTTCTTCTGCCAGCAGTTTAGTCTCTTGAAAGAAGGCAATGGTCATGTGCTGCTTGTGCAGGAAGAACATTTTCTTCCTTTTTGCTGGAGAGTTAAGGCCTCTTGCGTTCCAACAGGTGCAGGTGACATAAGTCATGATGACTTAGGAGGTGGATATGGATGGAAGATGGTTGATAGTTACCATTGCCACTATGTGTGACTGACCCACACAACAGATTAGTATTACCAGGTAGGACCTCTTCAGTAGCCTAGTTGTGAAAATTTAACCTATAGAGATTAAATACAGTACATTCTGTAGTGCTAGCCTTAGAACGTCTATCAGACATGAACGTGAGCTATATACAGTCACTATTAGCAACTGGCCACAGGGATGATGTCCATTGGTGTCCCCAGTGTGGGGGGAACACTGTAGAAATCATACTCTGACAGAAAATATAGGAACACACGTTTGATACATAGTGTTGTTGAGACCTGTAAGGGTATGGATTAAAGAGACCAACTTGGGTGGCCATGAGCTAGAAAGGAAATCTATCCAAAGCTCACTGATAAGGTGTAGAAGGAGTAGTGTTTGTCATTTTCTGGTGGGATCTGCTGCCCCTGAGACACTAGTATGCAGTACTGCTGCATTAAAGTTCATTTTTTCTGCAGCCATTGATTCATATGGTTGCATGTGTGGTTGACGCATTATGCAGAGACCACTTGTGGAGCCCATTCATGGGGGTCCCTGAGTGAGAGTTAAGGTCCCTAATCATCATAGAGGTAAAACCCTCTTGTCTAGGATGTGGTATAATGTCAGCACCCTGTGTTTCTAGTAAGGGGGTGGTCATGGAGATGCTAGAGGGAGAAGTGAGTTTGGGAGGTGGAGGGGTATCCACCTACTAGTTTTTCTCTAGCCCCAAGCATCTGGCAGTCATTTTTTTTTTTTTACTTTATTTCTTTCTGTTACCTCCTCAGCTGGGGGCTGGTCCTATGGTTCCCCTCTTCTTTTTAGGTGACTTCTCGGCTGCTGCCCCGGATCCAGTCAGAGCTCAAACCCTTTCGCCCTGCCATCCCAGGTCATGTCACAGTGGGGATCTATCCCGCACACTGTGGAAGACCTGGAGGCAGGGGTTGAAGGGGAGCTGGCTTAAGTGGGTATGCTGTGGTGCTGTTAAAGCCAGCCATCATTCACACTGGAGGATTGGTGCTTTTTCTTGGTCCTCAGTCCTCCCCTCCATGGCGCGTGTATGCAATAGCATCAAGCATGCTGCTGCACATGCTCTCGCACGCAGCATGTGTGATGCCAGCCCGTAGCAGCCCACACATTGATTGCCAAGCCTGCACCATCCCTGGCCACCGCCAGAAGCTAGTGCCTCATCAATTCTCCCCACCCTCCCTATACAGAGGTGGAGAGCAGTCCAGGGGATGCTTGATCCTCTCCCCCCCCCAGGCCAACCTTCCAAGACCCGAGGTCGCTCCCGACCCCAGGTCGTCGGCATGGGAAGCAGTAAGGCATCAGTGCCTTAGCCCTCTGTGCCATCAGACCGGCCTACATCTGGCAGTCTTAATTAATTTCCTCTCTCTTTTCTCCTCTGCACAGTATATAGAAGCCAAGAATTTGTTTCTAGTGCCATGTGAATTGCATGTTGAGAGCTGAACATTTTGTGCCTCCAGGCCCTTTAGGTTTCAGCACCCTTCCACCTTAAATAAGTATGAATGAGTGCAGGGGGGATTTGATCCTCTTGCACCCTGTCTTATATCTCTAAATATCAACTTCACATGGCCATTCTGCCTGTGACTCACCCATGGTGAGTCCAATGACTCATCTTCCGGAGTACTGGCTCATTCAGTGTCTTTAAGGAGGTTTGCTTGGCTAAGGACAACTCTTCTTACTCAGGACACCCAAGCAAAAGCCAAATTATGAAGGTGTGTGACAGTTATTTTTCACTAGAGGAAACGTTGTTACATTGGTCGGAGCAAAATGGCAGACATGCTGAAGGACTGAGTAGATGCGGTGCAGTCACGGAAGATAGAGGAAACCCTGCCCTGAAGAGCTGCTGCCAAACAAAAAGCAGATGAGTGGTTTTGTTCTCCATTTCTTTCTTTGCCTGTTTTGCCTTTTTGCCTGGAGAGTAATTAGTATTACAAGTCCTGACAAAAAGTTAGCAATGCCTCAAAATAACAAAACAAAAAAGTGTCCTTTTCTCTGCCTTCTTTTTTTTCCCCATGGAGCTAGGGGTAATGCAGCAATGCATTAAGCGGATCTTCCTGGAACATCTTTACCCTCAGAGCTCAAAGGAGTAGCAGGAAGGGAGTATGTCTCAAAGAGCCTAGCGCGCAAGGGACATAAAGAAATCCCCCCAAAAATATTGAGAGGGAACCACAGAACAAGTGGAGCAGGAGTGCCTGAGACCCAAAAAACTCTCTAAAGCTGGCTGATAGTTAACAATCGTCTGAAAACCTATTTAGCTACTTCAGATCTCTGGCTAGCAATCTAACACTGCCTGCTGGTATTAGTACTGACCCGGCTTCAGAAAATTACTTACCTGAGAACCCGCAGATGTTCAATCCTTTTAATTTCTTTTCTGCAGCTACGGACAAGGATGCTGTGGCCCAAGCAACAACTTCTAGCCACACTGCTGCTCTCAACACAAATCAAGACAGGCTAAATGCTGACGATATCCATTCTGCTTCCAGGCAACAACAGGATAACCCAAAAAGAGGACAAGAATCAGAAGAGAATGCTGCTGAATCGGGCATACATTTGCCGAAGGTAACTTCAGGCATTAAGCCACACATGAGGAAAATATCCGCACATCCCAGATGGAGTCTGTAATCCATAATGAGCAAGCAAGGCAGGAGAGCATGGACCGGAGGAAATCAAGCTCAGAACAAAATGCAAACAGTAGCGAGGAAAAGGACAAAGTGAATGTAAATAGCAAAAAGCAGGCACAGGAAAATATAAAAAAAACCTGAAAACTTAATGAGCCAGATACAGAACACAGAGCCCACTGGCTCTAAGGATGAGCTAATCATGGAAATAAGAGCAGGTTTCAAGAACATAAAAGCTTCACTTTCAGAATTAACAAACTTTGCATCAGACTTAGCCCAAAAAATTAATTCCCTCTTTATCAGAATGATAGAACTAGAATAAAGAATGAGTATGGTGGAGGATACAATAAACCCACTAAATGCCAAAATAAAACATCACTCAGAAGAGCTGGAGAATCTTTGTCTCAAATTTGAGGAATTGGGAACAAGAAGTAGAAGAGGTATCCTGAAGTTAGTTGGAGTCCCTGAAGGGCTCAAGAGGTCTAATTGTAGAGTTTTTTGAACAATTACTCACCAAGACACTGGATAGACCCTACCCAGAAAAGAAAATGGAACTTGACAGAGCACATAGAGGAATAAAGAACCCGAACTATCAAAGATTTCAACCACGGTTTGTTTTCATCAAACCGCACCATTACCAAAATAAAGAGGAAATTCTGAGAAAAGCTAGGCTGGAGAATGGCATAAAGGCAGCTACTGTACAAGAGGCATCCCCCTGCAGTAGATTAGTAAAACAGCTACCTGGGCAACCATCCACACCTTTACTAAGCATTTTTGTCTTGATAGCCAATCCAGGAGGGAAGCCAGATTCGGGACGGCTGTCTTGCAGAACCTTTGTCCTAAGTAAGTTCTAGACCCAGCCTACCAAGTCTGAGTTTGCAGTTTTGAATGACATTATTGCTGGATTCATTTTAGAAGAAATAATTATTCACTGTAGTAATGATGTTTCTTCCAAGTGATCCAAGAATAAGTGATATAATCCCTGACCCTGCCTTCCCTTTTAGAACCTGAAAAAGGGTTGCCACAATAATCCGTTTGTTTATTTATTTATGATTTTTTTTTTGTGCTTGAGCTAAAACAACTTGTAATAAATCTTTTGGTCTTTCACAGTGTTTGAAAAAAAATATGGTTAGTTCATTATTAGACATAGCCTGATATGTGTAATCAAATTTATTTTATTATTTGTTATGATAGTTACTAGTAGACACAAGATTTTTTTCAGGAACAAATCTGATGTTAGAACAACATAGGGAGAGTGGGTGCAGTGCAGAGTTTAAACAGAATTTTAAATTCTATAAGCATCCAGTTCTGTCTCCAGGGCAACACCTATGGGTGGAGATGGTGCAATTTTGTATGACTTATTGTTGGATCCCTTAGAAGAAACATCATTACTGCAGTGCATAATTATTCCTGTTGTCTGTTAGATGGGCTGGCTTTCTCCTTGCTCTCCTCTAAGGCCTGCTGTTTTTTTGTTTGTTAAATCCTGCCCCTTCCCCCAAGCCATCACCTCCGCCTTCTCCTCTGGTCTTCAGCAACACCTCAGCTCTGTCAGTTTCTTCCCCCTATCTTCCCAGCCTGTGAGAATCTGCATGGAGCAGAGCCTGAGGGTGGCGACTACAGCCATATAGATGGCTTGAAGCACATTTTTTGTCTCTGATTTTCTTCCTAGGTCCCTCCCTCTACTCCATTGCATGAGCAGTGCCTGTGTCAGCCCCAGACATCACAGCATCCATGCAGCATGAGGCAAGCTCCCTGGACCAGCCACAGGGGAGGTCAGTGTGGTGCAGAAATGCACCACCAACCCATCCCAACTGAGGTACACTGCCAGGTGTTAGCTACCTCAGTCTGGCCTGTCTCTCCTCAGTGTGGCAACCCAGGTACACTCTCAAACTAGGGTCACCTACATGGCAGTGTGATGCTTTGTCACTGTGCCATCAGGGCAGCCCCAGGACCTGCTGTCTTAAAGGCCCTATACATCCATTTTGTCTTGCCATTTTCCCACTCTTTTGTTTTGTACTGGTTGGGAATCATTTCAGAGATGTGGCCAGATTTTAAGTGAGATTGCGGAAAATAGACTGAAAGATGCTGCAAAGTGAGGGGCCCAAGGCACCAAAATGAAGGAGACAAATCTCTGAGTTCACAGTTCTGCACCATAACCTCAAGGCTAAGCTGTTTACCAATTTAATACCAATAAAAATGTATCAATGGAATCAGGTTATGATGTGTGTTTGTGAAGATCATTTCAGTCTCTCTAACTAGAAACAAGGCCTTTTGTGCTGATCAGAAACATACTGTAACATGTTATGGACATATAACTGCATTGTTTTCTTTCAGAAACATTTGTTTTTTTACTTCAGTTTACAATTTTGATGAATATTCTAGCAACCGTTTTCATTCAGATTTTAATATTTAGCCTGTAACCATTTCCTTTTTATAGTATTCTTATTAGTTATTTAAATAATCATATAAACAATTAGGCCAGCCTTCCACTTCTCTCAGGCCACTATGGAGCACCAACTCCTAGAAAGTGCTCAGGAAGTGACACACTTTGGATTGAAAGCAACCAGGTCTTACTGTTTACGACACAAGAGAAACCATTTGGAAACAAAACACAGAGGTTTTCATCAGCAGAGCTGATATAGACTATGGACCAGTGTTTCAGAGTTAAGGGCTGCTTCTTCAAGGCTTCTCAAAGGTGGATCTTCAAGGCATGTCAGTGGCTGCACTCTTATTGGGAGGTAGAAGGCTTCCTCCAAGCAGTCCTTGGAGAAGTGTAAGATAGGCCTCTTTGCTTACAAAATGTTGTCTCTGTACCACAGGACTGTATCTTACAGTACTCTTTCTTAGTTTAAAAACATAAGGCTTTCAGTCAGTTTGCCTACATGTCATCCAAGTAATTTCTTAAGTGGATATGTATGTTGCATTTAAATAGTTCCCTAGGCTTTTACATGTGCTAAAGTAGTCTAAAAAACATAAAATGTGCATTGTTAATTTATTGACTTGTGCTTCATGTATTACCTATGGTTTTCGCTTTTTTAAGGTTCTGGAGATCCAGGAAATGACCTCACCTTGATAGCTGCTATGTATGGACTTTTATTTCATATTTATGCTGATAGGAAGGACTGGGAAAGAGGACTAAAAGTTCTAGATGAAGCCATTCAAAGCATGCCTAGAACAAGACATAGACTGTGAGTACATATGAGTTCATGTTTATGTTGTTTGAAAAATAGAAATGTGCTAGTGGGTGGCATATAAATGCACTTGCACCTGTTTTGTAAAAAGGAAATTACTTTTACCTTTCTACTCTAGCATCTTGCTAGTGTTACACTCTAATGCTTCCCACCCCCATGTGGCCATAGCTTGAACAACTGGAATGACGATGCTTGGGAAGGAGCAAGGATGGACTTGACAGTGTATTTCAAACAACATGAAGTCTTGCTGTATTCTGACTATATGCAGTTAGTCCCAGCACTTGAACTGCTCCGGGGAGGAAAGGGTTAACTCTATGCCAGGGCATAGAACGTTGAGCTTGAGCTCGATTTTCAAACCTCTGTCCCAGGTACTCCTCAGTGTAACTGTCAGATTCTTTACTCCGCCTAACTGAGAAGTCGCTCCGGAGAGCCTCTCCTTTACTTCGGTTCGAGTAAAAATATGTCTTTTTTTCTACCGTTTAATTATTTTTCATTATTCTGATCTCTGTCCACGGTACAGTAAGTTTACTTAGAAGGTAGTTTAGAGTTTTGTTGGTAGAAATTGTTTTTTGTTTGGTTTCTTTCCAGTCAGTCTGGTTGAGAACCGAAACAATTCTGTATTGTTTTTTCTGGTAATTTTTTCTACCTTTTGTGTTGTGGTTCCCGGTACCTATCGGATCCTAAAAAAACAACATTTTCTTCGTTTTTTTTAACTAACCCGTGACACGGTTAGAATCAATACGTTTGTAGTTGCCTGGCTTAAATGCTGGTAAGGTTAACTTATTATTTTTAGGCATGTTTGAGAAACCCAAGAAGAAAACTGGTCCCACTGGGTTTCAGCACTGCACTGAGTGTGGGGAGGCCTTTGCTAAGGCTGATCCCCACCTTATCTGTGTTTATTGCCTGGGGTTTGACCACCTCAAAGAAGACTGCCAAATTTGCAAAACTTTCCCAAAGCCACTTTAGATAAACGTTTAAGTAGGCTGAAGGAAAGGGAGGCCGAGAAATCTGCTAACCCAGATGGCCAGCCCAGTTCGGTTCCGACTGAGCCTGAGGGGTTGCCCACTGACCTGGGTGATACGTCCTTGGGCAAAAGGAAAGCCGATTCTGCAGAATCAGTTCCATCTAAGAGAAAATGCAAGTCAGCCGGTTTGGATCCTGGTTCCCATGTTCCGACTGCTGATGAAATAGCTAAAGCGATTGCTATTGTACAATCGCGTTGCCCGGTTCCAACTGAACTGACACTGATCCAAAAACGTTCGGTTCGGTCGGAAGTTTCTGCTTCTGAATAAGACCCTGAAGCATTTTATGAGGGTGATTGGGAAGGAGAAGAAGATTATGAAGGCCTAGATGAGCCAGTAGAGCCTGACATCTCCCCAGACAGACCTTCTCATGTGTCTCCTCCCAGACTTTCTGAGTCCCCCTCCCATTTCTTCTTCTGCAAGAAAGTGGCTGATACCCTCCAGCTTCCTGTGGAAGAGGCTTAACAGGATCAGGAGGAACCTGACTATAGTATGTTGAAATGATGAATGTCCCACAGTCCAAAAGGGTGTCTATCCCTCTGCATAAATCCTTGGGGAAACGGACACAAAAAAATTCTTCAGTTTCCAACATCCATACCCCTTGTGGATAAAAAGATGGACAGGAGGTATACCTTAGGTCCTGGGACGGAATGCCTTACAAATCATTGCAGCCAAGTTGGGGTTGACAAGGCTAATATTCCCTTGGCATCTCACCCCCCAGGTAAGGATTCCAGGAAAGTGGATGCCATGGCAAAGAAACAGTACTTGGCATCCTCTTTGGGGCTCAAGCAAGCTAATTACATGGTATATACAGCCAGATACCAGAAGTCTATGTGGGATATGGTTCTGGAGCTGGCTAAGAATGCCCCTCCCCAGCTGGCCAAGGAGCTGGAGCAAGTGGCTGTGGATGGTATTGAGGCATCAGAGGTCCAGTTTCTGTTGACTCGAATGATGTACATACTAGGGTTGTGGCTACATCTGTCTCCCTGAGGGGATTTGCTTGGCTCAGGTATACCAATTTTTCACAGGATACCCAGACCAAGGACATGGATTTTCCTGCCAGGGATAATTCTCTATTTGGAGAGCAAACAGAGGCTTACATGAAAAAGATAGATGAATACAGGACCACCTACAGGAGTGCTGCAGCCAAGGAAAAGCAGGTCACTCCTCAGAGGCAGCAATCTAGGGCTGGCAGGGGCAGGCCTTTTCAAAGGCCTCTTTACCAAGCCCAGGCCTCCACTTCTTTCCAGCAGAGGGGGTTCTTTAGAGGAAGAGGCAGGAGGTGGATGACCAGAACTCCATCCTCCACTCAGTCTATGCCCCCTGCCAAACAGACACCCTGATGTGTCAGTCAGGGTCGCCTCCTCAGTTCCAGTAGAGGGCAGGCTGGCTCACTACTTCCAGGCCTGGAATATTACCTCAGACAACGGAGTCCTGAAAGTAGTGAGCCAGGGACTTGCTCTCATTTTCAAAAGGTTCCCAAAAATGAGAGCAAAGTCTTTTGGTTCTCCCTCTCCCTCTCCCTTGGAGACAAAGGTCTTAGAGGCAGAAGACTCCTCTCTACTACTTCTACAAGCAGTAGAGAAGGTACCTCTCTATCACAGGGGAAAAGGACTGTATTCCAGATACTTCCTTAATCCCAAAAAGACGGGAAAGGTGACCCATCCTAGATCTAAGATACCTAAACAAACATATATTAAAGCCAAAGTTCAAAATGGTGACTCTGGGAATAATTCTTCCCTCTCTGAGACCAGGAGACTGGCTAGCCTCCCTGAATCTCAAGGATGCCTATATCCACATACCTATCAGACATTCCCACAGAAGGTACCTTAGGTTCGAGTTGCCATCAGGCCACTACCAGCTCAGAGCAATGCCTTTCGGCCTAACATCTGCTCCAAGGATGTTCGCCAAGTGTCTAGCAGTAGTGGTGGCCCTTCTCAGGAGACAAGGCATCTTACTATTTCCTTACCTGGACAACTGGCTCATAGTGGGTCAGTCCTCAGACCAAGTCAGGTCAGTGCTAGAGGTCACTCAGAAGCTTCTGGACTCCTTAGGATTCATCCTAAATCTAGAAAAGTCTTGTCTGGAACCATCCCAGCTTCTCACATTTATAGGGGTGGAGCTGGACACTGTCCAGGCCAAGGCCTTTCTTCCTCTTTTAAGGGTTCACTCCTTCATCACCCTGGCTTCCTCTTTTCATCCACTAGTGTCTCAGCCAGTCAGGCACTTCTTACAGTTGCTAGGCCACATGGCAGCTTGCACTGCAATAGTGTAGGGGGCAAGGTTTCAAATGAGAGATATTCAGTTTCACCTAAAATGTTTTTGGTCTCAGAAAATAGACCCTCTCTCCAAGTTAGTTCCAGTGTCTCAAACACTGGTTCAGGCTCTCCAGTGGTGGCTGGAGGAGGACAGTCTAAGGCAAGGTGTCCCCTTCCTCAGTTTGGCTCCAACAGTGATTCTCTCCATGGATGCTTCCTTACTGGGATGGGGAGCCCATCTAGACCAGCTTACTGCTCAGGGAATATGGTCTCATCAGGAGTCTCTCCTGCACATAAATCTTCTCGAACTCAGGGTTGTCTTTCTAGCACTTCAGACATTTTCAAACACAATCCAGGGGAAAGTGGTAAGGATCAGGACAGACAACACCACAACCATGTGGCACATCAACATCCGGGGGGGGGGCACTCGGTCCTCGGCCCTGTGCACCGAAGCCATGAAAATATGGTCACTAGCTTATTCGCTGCAGGTTTCCCTGATGGTTGTGCATCTCCCGTGGAAGGACAATGTACTGACAGATGCTTTCAGCAGGATTTCTCAAGGTCACCACGAATGGGCCCTGAATCCTCTAATTCTTCAGATCATTTTCAAGAGGTAGGGCACTCCAGAGATAGACCTCTTTGCAGCCCCAGACAATCAGCTTCCCCTATTCTGCTGAAGACCCCCTCTTTTGGGGTCTTTTCCTCAAGATGCTTTCCTGTTGGATTGGACAAGCAGGTTTCTGTATGCTTTTCCTCTGATATTCAGAGTTCTGGTCACAATCAGATCTCAACCTTGCACTGTGATTCTAGTGGCTCCAGACTGGGTCAGTCAGCCCTGCTACCCCCTACTATTGTCAATGTCAGTGACAATTCCAATTTGTCTTCCCAGACAGTACAATCTTCTCACCTCCTCACAGGGAAGGATACTGTATCCTAACCTTCAGACTCTCAGACTCAAAACTTGGCTCTTGAGGAGCTAGAATATGCAAGCCTGCATCTTTCCCAGTCAGTCCTGGACATTCTTAAGGTTAGTAGGAAGCCTTCTACTAGAAAAACTTACATTTCCAAATGGAAGAGATTTGGTTTCTGGTGTTCTCAGAGGCATATTCAGCCTGATTCAGCTAGCATTACCACTGCTTTGGACTATTTGGTGCATCTTAACAGTTTGGGC
Source organism: Neoceratodus forsteri (assembly GCA_016271365.2). Taxonomy (NCBI): domain Eukaryota; kingdom Metazoa; phylum Chordata; order Ceratodontiformes; family Ceratodontidae; genus Neoceratodus; species Neoceratodus forsteri. Next base: position 367,796,471 of record CM028135.1, read on the forward strand.
CTCAGGCCTACCACTCTCAAAGTGCATTTGGCAGCTATCTCTGCCTTCCTTTCAGCTGAGAAGGGCTCTTCCCTAGCCTCCCATCCATTTTTCAAAGGTCTGGTTCATATCAATCCCCCCTTTAGGGACCCTACTCCTGTTTGCAATCTGAATATCTGTATTGCACCGCTTATGCAGCCCCTTCCCCCCCCTTAGAACCATTATCTTCAGCTGAGCTCAAATACTTGACTTGGAAAACTGTGTTCCTGGTAGCTATTACCTCAGCTAGGAGAATCAGTGAATTACAGGCCTCATCAGTGGAACCTGATTTCATTTCATTTCACAGGGATAAGGTGGTCCTTTGAACAAACAGAAAGTTCCTGACCAAGGTGGTATCAGACTTTCATTTGAACCAGTCTGTGTCATTGCCTGTATTCTTCACTGACCATTCTTCCTCTGGGGAGAGAAGACTGCACAGTCTTGATGTAAAGAGGGTCCTTAGTTATTACATATGTAACCCCTAGATGGCGCTATCCCAGGGGCTACTACCCCTGCCTGATTTGCCACTAACAGGTTGAGGGGCCTGGATCCAATGGCGGGTGCCTCCACCCAGAGGTCAGGGTTTGCAATAGTTAAACTAACTTGGTCACAGCCCTCTGGGACACTGCAACCCCTTTCTTCCCACTAGTGGCCCACACAATATATCAGAATTACCTTCACAGTATACACTTACCCCCAGGTCTGGTTCCGCACTGGGCCCTCCTGTGAAATGAGATACAGTGCAACAATCACAGTACTGTACTTTAACATAGACAAACACTCAGGCAGTATAACTTTGCTGAAACAAGCAGCTCTGATTTATTTAGGGGATATAACAAGGACAGGGGAAATCAGGTTAATTAGCTTATCACTCTAATAATCTATCTATGGCTCTGTGCACAGGCCTATCCCTATCAGTTACTGTCCCTGGGTACCCAAGCCCTAGTGGCTAGTCCAAACCGTGGCAGCTGGTAGGGGCCCTTTCACACAGAGAAAAGGAGAATTAAACAGTCAGCAGTACAGTAATTCCATTTGGATTTAATGTGGCAATTCAACAGGGAGCGACCCTGAATTAGTACTCACGACCTCCAAATAAGATAGGGTCCTTCAATGTCAGCAGGGCTCACTTGAGGTACACAAACCTCTTCACACATCCATATAAAAGAAAGCACTATACCAGGCAGGCTGCATCTGTATCCCGATCGCAATTACTGCACAACACCGGGAGAACACACAGCAGATTCAGTTCCTGACAGACCGAGTGCAATTTTCAGCAACCTCCAGTCTTCTACAGGGTGAGCCTGGTTTCTACTCTTCAGAGATCCTTTGATTCTTTTCACAGGACGGATTCAGTCCTAACAAGCTGTTACACAAACTGCAGACCGGAACTCTGGGCCTTACCACGTTTTTGACTAAAACTGCACACTGAAAAGCACAGGGCTCCTTCCTTCTTACTGCCAAAGCTCAACTGAAACTCCAACCGACAAAACCGGCACTTCCTTTGAGTTCCTCCCAGTTCTTGACTGGATTGGCTGTCACTCACAATAGACTGCTGCTGTTGGTCCAAAAAGGCACTGAAGTCTAAACTACATCTCCCAGAGTCACTGCCCATACAATCCTCTTGTGGCTGGCTCAGATTATGAGTCCAAGTTCTGATTCGTCCAAGGCACCATTTTAGAGCTAGCTTACCCCACACTGATTGGTCCAGTTCAGCAGTTCAAAACTAGAATGGGGAACTAGCAGACACAGTTCTGACTGCAAAGAAAGCAGGTTAGACAAACTGTAATTTCATTATTACTCTAAATAATTTCTGGCAAACAGTTACATCTTTCAGATAGGTTCCCTTTGCACTCCTAGTGACTGCAAAATGAAGTGAATTGGCAGCAGCTCGAGTGGTACTCAGAGAAGCACACAGTCCCCCATACAACTAATTATGTCTGCAAGCAGACAGCTCTTAAAGAGACAGTACCAGAGGCTCTAAAAACACTCACTGATAAATGGCTTAAATGCCAAACACCATTCAGGCTTGGAGCATTCAAGCAAGCTCCTGGAAGTCTTTTGGGAACCCCCATTTGCAGGGGGGTTACACATAGAATATACTAAGGCTCATAGAAATGACTGTTCAGACAACATGAAGTCTTGCTATATTATAGACATTAGCAGTTTGTTCCAGCTCTAGAACTGCCCCGGAGTGAAATGGTTAAAACCATTCGAAAATAGAATTTTGGCATGAGAGCAGCTCTATCTGTGTCATTTCAAACTTGAACTGTCAGATTCTTTACTCCGCCTCAGTGAACAGTTGCTCGGAGATTTCTCCTTCTGCTCGGTTCATTTCTCGGTTTAAAAAGTGTTTTCTCGGTTGGATTTAACGAGAATAGTTTTATTTAACATAAAACCGTTGGTTCAAGCTCTATCTGTGGTAACCGTAAGTAAATTAAGGTTTTGTCTGTGGAACTTGTGGTTATCGGTTCCGGTTTGAACCGACCAGTGGTTTAAACTCATTTAAAACTAAAAGTTACTATTTTAGAGTGCGGTTCCGGTTCTTATCGGTTCTAAAAAGCGGATTTATTACGTTTTTCCAATACCCGTGACATGGTTAGGAACCGATAGGGTGTCTTGCCTGGCACTGCCGTTAAAAGGGCAAGTTTTGGTTAGGCTGGCATTATGTCTGAGAAACCCAAAAGAAAAACCGGGCCCACTGGGTTTCAACACTGTGATGTTTGTGGGGAAGTCTTTGCCAAGGCTGACCCACACACCACATGTGTTTATTGTCTGGGGTTTGACCACCTCCAGTCAGACTGCCAGGTATGTAAGAATTTCCCTGTAGCCACCCTGGAAAAAAGATTGGGCAGGCTCAGGGAACGAGAGGCCAAAAAGTCCGCTGACCCGGATGGCCAGCCCGGTTCGGTGCCAACCGAACCAGAGGGAGTGCCCTCTGACCAGGGCCAGACTTCCTCGGCCAAAAGAAAAGCTGGTTCTGAGGAACCAATTCCAGTAAAGAAAACAAGAAAATCAGCAGGTCATGAGTCCAAAATTCTTTCCAACTGCTGCAGAGATAGCAAAAGCCATACAAATTGTCCAGTCACTGTCTCAGGGTCCGTCCGAACCACCACTATCTGGTAAAAGGTCAGTTCGTCCTGGTCCCAGTGGTTCAGGATTATGATATTGAGGAATTTTATGAACCAGAGGAGGGGAGGAGGATTATGAACAGTATGAATGTGGCTGGGAAGGTCTGGGTGTGCCCATTGAACCGACATCTCCCCAGACAGACCTTTAGAATCTCCCTGTGCTGTCTGAGTCCCCATCTCATTTTATGTTTTATAAAAGTTGCTGAAACCTCCAGCTTCCTTTAGAAGAGGCTGTGGATGAGCAAGAGGAGCCTGATTTTGTAGAAATGATGGATATTCCAGAGTCTAGGAGATTGTCTATTCCTTTACATAAGTCTTTTAGAAACAAACAATTAAAATTTTAAAAGCTCCTAATTCTGTGCCTCCTGTAGATAAAAGATGGACAGAAGGTATACATTGTCAGGCCCTGATAAGAATTCCTTTCTCAGCAATGCAGTCATGTTAGTAGTTCAGGCTGCTGCCTGTGATAAAGCTAATATTCCTTTGGCTTCACATCCTCCTGACAAGGATTCCAGGAAGATTGATGCCATGGCAAAAAAAGTATATGGCAGCCTCTCTGGGACTCAGGCAAGCAAATTATATGGCTTATGTAGCTAGGTATCAGAAATCTAGATGGGATACTGTTATGCAATTGGCCAGGCAGGCCATGGCCAGCTGGCTAGTGAACCAGAACAGGTGGCTGCTGATGGCATTGAAGCCTCTAATGTTCAGTTTCATGCTGCTGTGGATGTTAATGATGTTTCCTCTAGGGTCATGGCCACATCTGTAGCTTTTAGGTTGGCCTGGCTCAGGTGTACTAGTTTGTCACAGGATACCCAGACTAAGGCTATGGATTTTCCTGTGGTGGGATATTCTCTGTTTGAGAGCAGACAGAGAATTACATGAAGAAGATGGATGAATATAGGACTACTTACAAGAGTGCCTAGGCTAAGGAGCGGCAAGCCACCTCAAAGGCATGCCCCAGAGGTAGGGGTAGGCCTTTTCACAGGCCTTCTACCAGACTCAGGCCCTCTGCCTATGCTCAGAGGGGCTTCTTCAGAGGCAGGGGCAGACGAGGGTGGGCAGACCTGCTCCCACCCCCAGCCTAAAGCTCCTAGAAACAGGCACCTGATGGGGTGCCCAGGGCCGATTCTCCTGTACCAGTGGGGGCAGGCTGGCTTACTTCAGTCAGAGTTGGGCTTTAACAACCTCAGACAAGTGGGTTCTGGAAGTAGTAAGCCAGGGTCTGGTTCTCAGCTTCAAAAGTTTCCCAAGTTGAGAAGCAGATTTTTCTACTCCAAGTGCTTCAGAGACCCTCGCTCTGGAAACAGAGGTCTCATCCCTGTTAGCTCTCAGAGCAGTAGAAAGGGTTCTCTCCTGCATCAGGGCAGGGTCTGTATTCCAGATACTTCCTTACCTCAAAAAGACAGGAGAATGGCGGCCCATTTTAGATCTCAGATATCTGAACAAGCATCTTTTGAAACCAAAGTTCAAAATGGTAACTCTGGCAATGATTTTACCTTTCCTAAGGCCAGGGACTGGCTAGCCTCCTGGACCTCAAGGATGCCTATTTCCATGTCCTAATCAGAAGATCCCATCAGTACCTCAGATTCGAACTGCCCTCAGGTCATTACCAGTTCAGAGCAATGCCCTTCGGCCACCTCTGCTCCAAGGGTATTCACAAAGTGTCTAGCAGTGGCAGTGGCCCACTTAAGGAGGCAGAGGATTGCTGTTTTCCCTATCTAGACGACTGGCTCATTGTAGGCCAGTCCCCAGAACAGGTAAAACTCACCTGCAGGTCACCCAGCAGCTTCTCACCTCCTGGGTTTTCTGCTAAACCTACCAAAGTCGGTTCTGGAACCAGTCCAGGTACTCACCTTTATAGGGCAGAACTGGACACAAAGCTAGCCAGAGCCTTTCTTCCCCAGAAAGGGTAAGGAATTTAGTGGCTCTGGCCTCTTCTTCACTCTGCAGGTCTCTCGACCAGCAAGACACTTTCTGCAGCTCCTGGGGCACATGGCTGCATCCACAGCTGTTGTGCAGGAGCCAGATTTCAGATGAGAGACATTCAGTTTCACTTGAGAACCTTTTGGTCTCAGAGAAGAGAGACCCCTTTCCAAGTTGGTCCCAGTGACTCGAACCTTGATCCTAGCTCTCCAGTGGTGGCAGGATCAGAGCAATTTAAGAGCGGGGTCCCTTCATTTCCCCTTCTCACGACTTGACTCTCACTACAGATGCTTCCCTTCTGGGTTGGGAGCCCACATGGGCGACCTTTCCACTCAGGAGTTTGGTCCCCCCAGGAATCTCTGCTCCACATCAATTTGCTGGAACTCAGAGCTGTCTTTTTAGCTCTTCAAGCTTTTTCTGCATCTGTCCACAACAAGGTTATACAAGTCAGAACAGACAACACCACAACAATGTGGTACATCAACAAACAGGGGGGGCACTCGGTCTTCGGCCTTGTGCACCGAGGCAATGAAGTTGTGGTCTCTGGCCTATTCCCTGAACACTTCCCTCATAGCAGTTCATCTTCCAGGGAAGGACAATGTCCTAGTGGATGCCCTCAGCAGGATTTCCCAGGGCCATCACGAATGGTCCCTGGATCCTCAAGTGCTGGGGATAGTTTTGCCAGGTGGGGTATCCCTCAGATAGATCTTTTTGCAGCCCCAGACAATCACAAACTTCCTCTGTTCTGTTGCAGGCCTCCAGTGCTGGGCTCAGTTCCCCTAGATGCCCTTCTTCTGGATTGGGAGGGGAAGTTCCTCTATGCTTTCCCTTTCCTCTCCTATTCAAAGTACTAGTCAAAATCAGATCTCAGCCTTGCAGGGTGATTCTGATTGCCCCGGATTGGGCCAGGCAGCTCTGGTACCCACTCCTTCTGTCTCTGACAGTCCATCTTCCCCTGTGCCTCCCCAGGAATCACAATCTGTTGACTTGTGCCCAGGGAAGGGTTTGGTATCCGACCTCAATCCCTCAACCTCAAGGCCTGGCTCTTGAGGAGTTAGAGTTTGCTGATTTACACCTCTCTCAGGGTGTTCTTGAGATCCAAAGGCTTCCAGAAAGCCTTCCACTAGGCTACTTATAGTTCTAAATGGAAAAGGTTTTCCATTTGGTGTGCTGGGAAAATATTTCCAGAATCTGCTGAATTGCCCATTTTGTTAGATTACATGGTACATCTTAATTCCTTGGGTCTCAGACCAGCTACCCTGAGAGTTCATTTGCAGCTGTGTCTGCTTTTGTGTCAGCAGGAAAGTCATCCTCTTTCCTCTCATCCTGTCTTTTCCAAGTTTTTTGGGATTACTCCATACTAATCCTTCCTTTGGAACCGGCCCCTGCTTGGGACCTTAATGTTTGCATTGCCCAGTTAATGTAACCCCTTTGAACCTCTGTCTTCTGCAGAGCTTAAGTACCTAACTTGGAAAACTGTTTTCTAGTGGCTATCACTTCTGCCAGATGCATAAGTGAATTGCAAGCCTTGTCAGTGGAGACTGACTTTATTTCTTTCCACAGGGATGAGGTAGTCCTTAGGACTAATAGGAAGTTTTGCCTAAGGTGGTTTCAGATTTCCATCTTAATCAATCTATCTCCTTCCAGTATTTTTCACTGATCACTCCTGTTCGGTGAGAGTAGGTTGCACAGCCTGGATGTTAAGAGAGCTCTTAGTTATTATATAGAGCGCACTAAAGGTCACAGGTTCAATCCTCCAACTTTTCCTTACCTATGGTGAAGTTGGGAAAGGCAAACCTGCCACTAAGAGATCATGCCAGGTGGATTGTCTCTTGTATCCAATTTTTTATCAGAAAGTGGGCAGAGCTCCCCGGGTTTGAGGGCTCATTCTACCAGGGTACAGCTGCATCTCTAGCTGCTGCCAGAGATATCCCTTTATTAGAGATTTGCCAGGCTGCTACTTGGAAAGCGGTACACACTTTTACCAAGCATTACTCCCTGGATGTCCAGGCCAGGAGAGATGCTCGGTTTGCACAGCTGTTCTTCAGAGCCTATTCCTAAGTAGGTTCTGCCCTCCTCCATGGAGGTATGCTGTGTATTCTGCTAATGTCTATAATATAGCAAGACTTATGTTGTTTGAAGAAAAATTACTCACCTTAGTAATGTTGTTTCTTCTAATGGAGTCTTGCATATTATAGACCTTCCCCAACCTGCCCCTCTCAGAACCTCTACTTGGTGGGGTGCGGAAACTTAGTGTGGGCACTACTTATGTCCTGTTAGCATTTTGTCCCTTTGGGACTTTGGGAGTGTGTATGTTATGCTGTGTGTGTGTTTTATTATACTTATGTTCCATTTTCATATTATTAGAATGTTGTTAGTATTTCTGGTCCCCTGACTTGAGTCTTGGGTGTTGGGACCATCAATGGTTGTTATTATTTAGGTAGCCATTTGGCTAGTGTAGGTTACAGCTTCCACACAGACCTTAGTGAGTTTGGCTCGTAAAGATCTGACAGTTCAAGTTTGAAATGACACAGATAGAGCTGCTCTCGTGCTAAAATTCTATTTTGGAATGGTTTTAACCATTTCACTCCGGGGCAGTTCTAGAGCTGGAACAAACTGCTAATGTCTATAATATAGCAAGACTCCATTAGAAGAAACAACGTTACTAAGGTGAGTAATTTTTTCTTCACAGCTATTTCTCACTTATGGAGAAGTGGGAAAAGGTAAATCTGCCACCAAGAGAACTATTGCCAGGTGGATTGTCTCCTGTATCCAGTTCTGCTCCTCAAAATTGGGGAAACAGCCACCCTCAGGCCAGAGGGCTCACTCCACCAGAGGTACAGCTGCTTCGGTCGCAGCAGCTAGAGACATACCCTAACTGGAAATCTGTAAAGCAGCCACCCGGAAAATTTGTTCACACATTTACTAAGCATTTTTCTCTTGACATTCAGTTAAGAAGTGATCCTAAATTTGGCACAGCAGTGCTGCAGAGCGTGTTTCCAAAATAAGCTAAAAAAATACTCACCATAGTAATGTTGTTTCTTCTAATGGAGTCTTGCTGTATTCTGACCTCCTTCCCTGCCTCTCCTCCTAGAACCTAGCTGTTTTAGAATGTGGGTTGGCAGGCTCAGTGCTGCACCCCAGAGGTGTACCTGGGTCACCTCTGCTTTTCGAATGGGACTTTACTGTTATTACAATTTTAACTATGTATTGTTAAGTTTTCTACCTGCTTTGATTCTTTTTGGGGTTCTTGACTTGAGTCTTTAGACCCTAACAATCTGTTTATTGCCTTTTGGCACAAAATGTCTAAAACAATTTCTATTTAATAGTAAGTTAGCATAGTGCTCGTAAGAATCTGACAGTTACTCTGAGGAGAACCTGGGACAGAGGTTTGAAAACTGAGCTCGAACTCAACATTCTATGCCCTGGCATAGAGTTAACCCTTTCCTCTCCGGAGCAGTTCAAGTGCTGAGACTAACTGCATACAGTCAGAATACAGCTAGACTCCATTAGAAGAAACAACATTACTGTGGTGAGTAATTTTTTCTTCTGGTTCTTCAGGCCCCACAAGAGACCCAGCGTTTGACATCCCCATGCTCACTGGTGCTTTTTCAAGGTCCTGTTTTTTAACTTTTGCCAAGTTCTTTACACGTCCAGTAAAAAGGTTTTTGATATTAGCTGTTCATCTTGAGGACTTGTGTTTAAAGTATGTGTGCTGGGTCTTTTGTGTTGCAAAGCACTAGATATGCCAACATTATGCCTCTGTTCACATGTGTAGATATAAGATTTCAGCATCACTTGCACTCAAAGTTGGAAGACTTTGAGAATGTCAGGCAGAGGTGGCAGTGTGTTAGGTTGTTTATGTGGCAGTTCACAAGAAGGCCGTCTTCCTGTTCAGATAGTCTGGGGCGATGCCTCAATTTCCATCCAAGCATTGCTTTTATGGAGGACTGCCTATAAAGCTATTGTTTAGTGCCCTCCCTAGATTAAGTATTAATTGTGTGCCCCTCCCCCAAACGTTTCTTGGCATGACATCCCTACAGTGACTAAGGGCTTTTGCATGATGGAGAATTTACTGTCTACCCAAGAAAGAATACTACAATTTGCTATAACTAGTTCTACTACTTTACTATTTTTGCTTTAAAAAAGTCAAAATATTAAATTCAGCTCTATCAGTTTAAACATGGGCATGGTCTGTATGGCAAAGGAGAGTTTAATTATCACATCATTATTTCAGTGAGTATTCCATTGTCTTGAAATAGTTGGCTTGGTAGTACAGTGGCTGTGTAACCCTTTGCCATTCCAGTGACGTGGGTTTGCTCCCATAGCGTGAGATGTCAGAAAGCCAACTGGCTGAGACAAGAACAGGCATCTATCGTGGACACATCTTAGGGAGAGTAGGTGGCTCTTCCCAATGCACAGCTGCCTCCTGGTGCACAGGAGGAGGTGATCTGTGTGTGGAAAGAAATGTTATCTCACAGGGGTGTGTGTGTGTGTGTGTGTGTGTGTCTTGCATCGGTGCACACCAGTTTGACTGGTGCACAACACAGAGGCATTGCATATCCAGAGTAGTGCTGGTATGAGGGTATCAGAAGGTAGCAAAGATGGGCAGTCTTTTATCTGATGCTCCCAATAGATGTTTTGCTGTGCTTCCTCTGCAAATTGGGCCCCCTAGTCAGAGGGACTTGGGAGAAAGCACTTACAGATCTACGACGATAGATGGAAGTCTGTTGCCCTTTCCCCCACTATTCTCACAGAGGCCTGTTATGCTTGGCCCTCACCTTGTTAACGATTCCCACCTGGCTCCAACAGCAAATCAGTTGTGTTGCTAGAGAACTGGTGGTCCCCCGGGTCCCACCCATGTGGGATTAGTCATGAGTTAGCACGGATACCAGACTTTGGGAGTGTACAAATGGCTGGTGGGGAGGAGTATGATCCCTGCAAGCTCTTTGAACTTGATAAAGGGCTTAAAAGATGGAAGGGGGCCTCGGTGAAGTCCTGAACAAATAGCACACAAAAATGGGAAGTATATTAAAAAAAAATAATAATTTTATAATTGAAAGGAAATTAAACCTGCGCTGCACTGTTACCAGTAAGCAGCTTGTTGGTGGCACTGACGGTACGCATCAACACACTGCACAGAAAACTGCTGCACTAGGTCATTGCACTTGAATAAGAGGCTTAATAAAAAATTAAACAGTGGCTAGTGAAAAACTCAGTTTAAACTTGGAATAATGTTTTTAAATTACCAGACCAAATTGGTAGCAGTGTAAAAATCCAGTTTTCAAACAGGAATCTATCACTGATTCCTTACAAGAGTGCATTATTCGCCAGAGTGTGATGCCCTGGAGATAGAACTTTATGCTAATTTTAGAACTCACAATACAAGTTCAAACTCTGCTCTGTGGTCATAGTCCCGCTTTTATTCTAACATCAGATTTGCTTCTCCCCTTAAGAGAGCAGTTGCCCCGAAGTCAGCTCCAGTCTTCTGGTCTTCTTTACTTTACATATAGACCTGGATATTCAAAGAGGTTACATCTGGTACAACAGAGTTGCACCGGTGCAACCCCGCACTGCGCCCTGGTGGGATATTCAAAAGGCTGCCAGGCGCAGCGCAGATCCCGATGCGCTGGGGCACAATGGTAATGTATGTGGCGCAAATGCAGGGGGCGTGCCCATTCATATGTGGCACATCCCGATATTCAGCCCGGGACGTGCGGCGCATATGCTGGCACAACCCTGCATTGCGCCGCATAGGGGGGCTCAAAGTTGAGCCCATGAAAAGGAGGATCAACTCCTGGCCACCCACAGGCAGGCTGCTGTATTGCAGGGTGCAACACAGCAGCCATCAGACGTGGGTGGCACCAGGTTACTGTCCACAAGCACCCTTATGGTCTCTGGTAGTCTAGTGGTACCCCCGTGGCCGAGATCACTGGTAAAATGAAATAAAATGATCCCTGGTAGTCCAGTGGTACCCCCCGTAGCTGTGATCACTGGAAAATTAGATGAATACAATCCCTGGTAGTCTAGTGGGCCGCCCTAGCCCGATTGCGGTATAATGAAACAGTGCACTCCTGGTAGTCTAGTAGCTACCCTGCCCGTGGCTTGATCGTGGGTAGCCCAACAGATCGTACCCCTGGTGGTCCAGTGGCACCCCCACCCCTCCCACCCACAGGACCACTTCCCACCCAGCTACCCCCATCATCGGTGGTGGCTGCAACCTGCCCACATACTGCCCGGTATTCATGACTTCATTCACATATTTGTGGTTATCTAGTACAGTATGCCCTGCAAGCCCATTGGTCCACAGTGTGGACCAGTGAGCTTACAGCCCATACTGTAATCTGTCATTCAGCAGGCATCCGGGCAGTATGCGGGCGGGTTGCAGCTGCCTGCCGATGACAGGGGGGGTAACTGGGTGGGCAAGGTGTCCTTTGTTGGTAGGAGGGGTGAGGGGTGCCACTGGACCACCAGGGGGTACGATCAGTTGGGGCTACCCTCGATCGAGGTTACTGGCAGGGTGGAGGGACCACTAGACTACCAGGTGCACTGTTTCATTATACCGCGATCAGGGCTTAGCGGGGGTACCACTAGACTACCAGGGATTGTATTTATCTCATTTTACCGGCTATCATGGCTACGGTGAGGCGGGGTACCACTGGGCTACCAGGGATTGTTTTTCTGCACTATTCTTGCAATCGCTACTAGATGGGGATGCCCGGACCCTTCGTCCACACGTTATTCTGTGCAGGGTGCCATGCGTAATTCGCTGGGCTGCCCTTCACAACGCATGCAAATGGGGTCATAATGACATTCCAAGGGCCCCAGTTGCGTCATGCATATATTATGGCCTCAGTTGCATGCCGTCTTCTGAATATCGTGGGTGCTGTGCCCAGCACAACTGCGTTTGCACTGGCGCATCCCCGTGCTCCCTGTCTGTGGCTTGTGCCATGCGAAGTGCCACTGCGCCATGCGCAGTCTGTGCCATATTCAGCGGTGCTGCACCATGGCACATCACCATTGAATATCACCTGGTCCTGGCGCATCCCAGCTGCACTGCGCCCACGCTTGCGCCGTTGCCTGGCGCAATCTGAATATCCAGGCCATAGTGTATAGTAGAACATTGTTCTGTATAGAATACCATCCCTTTTAAAATGTTGTTTTACCACATTTCAAAGGTCATGGAATGTGATTGTACCCTTCTGTGGTAGAACAGCATTCTGGAACCTCTAGAGACTGCACAAATCAGTTTCATTCTGAAAGCCAAAGAACTGCTGTGTGCACATTTCACATAATACTATACACTACTTTAAAAATACAGGCTGAGCAACTTTATGCACAACCTGTGTGTTCTGCCACCTCAGGGTTCTGATTCTTGACCTTCTCGAGTCAGCCTCGGAGGTTAGAGGAATCAGGACCCCTCTGTGGCCGAACACACTGATTATACATAGTTGCCCATCCAGTATTCTCTATTTATTGTTTATTTAGTTGATTCTTTAGTCATTTTTATTGGTTTCTCCAGTTCCCAGGATCCTGAGGAGGCCACTTCATAACACAGTCTCCCCCCCTCCCCCCAAGAGAACCAACTGCATTTTGACTAAATACTTAAACCGCTTTTGTTTTATTTTTTTTTAAAGCATGTTTTACATATTTTAGATACATGATTTCTACCTGCAGGGAACCAAACCAGGTTCTGATTAAAAGCTTTTTAATACAGTTTAGAGTTTTAGACTTTTTAGGTGGCTTTATCATATATCCTCATATAAAAATATTCTGTCTTCTTTATTGGGGTTGTGGCTAGGAACTGAATATTAAAGGTCTTATTAGTGTTTCACATGACTGATAGACCTAAAAAGAGAACAAGGCCTAAGGCTTTAAACATTTTACAAATTATTTTCAGCACCTGGCAAAGGCAGATTGCCACACTTTCTGTTTAAAGTGCCTGGGTCCACATGACACTTTTGTTATTTGTGAACTTTGTAAAATATTTTGCCTAAAACCCCCCCAAAAAAGAGCTTTAAAAGAGAAGAATGTATACCTTCTCAATCTGCCTTTAAAGGCCTGTTTACATGTCCACCTCGCTGTGGCTTCTGGTCTGCTCCACCAATGCCCCAACCTCCCAAGACAATTCTGTTCTTTGTTAACTGATCAATTGCCTGCTGATGTAGAAGTGAAATGGAAGGGGGTTGAGCAACACAAATAGGAATGGGGTGGCCCTGGCAAGGGGTGGGCAATACAGACGGGAACTGGGGGCAGTGGTGGGGGTGGGAGATATAAACCGGGAACCAGAGGTAGTGGTAGGGAGTGGGTGATGGAAATGAGAATTGAGTGCCACGGCAGGAGGGTGGATGATAAACATGGATACTGAGGCAGTGGACAGGAACCAGGGCTGAATCAGAGCACAAGGAAGAACAAAGTAAATAAGAAATACATAAATAAACACACTGACCACAAACATGCAATCAAACGTCTGGTACTTCCTTACTGTGGGCTGCAGGATTGGGGGCAGAAAAGAATGTTGGCAGTGTTCTTGGTGCACTGGAGTGAGCAGTGCAGCCTGTCCACATGGCTGCCTACACCACTTACTCCTGAATGCGTTCCCTACTCTGCAGCAGCTCATTGAGAGGAGAACTGATCAACTTACCTTGATTGGATAAGTGTCCACATGGCTGCATTTGCACCACAGCAACCTGTGCGCTTGGGTTGATGTGGTGCAAATGGTGCCATGTAAGCAAGCCAAATGTCACCAAAACACAATGAAGGCTCTGAGGGAGCTCCTAATGGTGGTGGAAAGCATGCATCAGAGGGTTCTCCTCTTCTTAAGCAGCATTCCCTGTCAAAGGGGCAGACAAACAAAGATAAAGCTGCTCAACCATCAGATATGCATGATAAAGTTGGTAAAGATACCAGAGTGTCTTAAAGAGGGAACCCTGATTCCAGTGATGGCAAACAGACATATAAAACAGCCTCAGTGCAGGTACTGGAACCAGTGCCTGCCAAGGAAAACAAAACGTAAAATATGTCCATGCCACTCCTTCTGATAATAAAAGAAGCAGCCAGTGGATGAGACACAAATGCCCCTGAACAGGACATGACTAAGGTCTCCCAGGCTATAGGAGAGTTCACTAATGTGCCTGCCCATCCCAGCTGCAGTTTACTTGTGGAGGAAGTGATGTATATTATGATAAGGAGGAAGAATGTAAAGCCATAGAACTTGATGGCTCACCTGATTAAGAGTTTGGTTCCCCTCCTAGGCCCACAGAGGATTATACCTCTTCCTCTGTGTTTATCAAACAGACGGTGAGCACCCTCAGCATAGAAACGTAGAATTTGACTGCAGATAAGGACCACATGGCCCACCTAGTCTGCCCATTTCCCTACCTAACAGATAAGCTGCAGATCCTAGTTAACCAACAACCTACTTCCTCCTATCCCCACTAGAACTGCCTTATGTCTGTCCCATGCATTCTTGAATTCCCCCACTGTTTTTGACTCTATGACCTCCTCAGAAAGGCTGTTCCATGCATCTACAACCCTCTCTGTGAATAAATACTTCCTCACATTACCTCTGAGCTGTCCCTACCCCCATATCTTCAAATTGTGCCCCCTTGTTCTTGCACATCTATTCTTCTGAAAGATGCTACCCTCTTGGACTTTGTTGATTCCCTTGAGGTATTTGAAAGTTTCTATCATGTCCCCCCTCTCCCTCCTTTCCTCAAGGCTATACATCTTAAGCTCCTTTAGTCTTTCTTCATATATCTTCTGGTGCAGACTCTGCACCATTTTGGTTGCCCTCTTCTGGACAGCCTCCACCCTGTCTATGGCTTTGTGGAGATGGGGTCTCCAGAACTGTACACAGTACTCCAGATGTGGTCTTATCAACTGTCTGTACAGAGGGCCAACAACTTCCTGTTTTCTACTGGTGATGCCTCTCCCTATGCATCCCAGTATCCCCCAGCCCTCCTTACTGCCTTCTCACATTGCTGGCCCACCTTTAGGTCATCTGATATGACTACCACCAGGTCCCTTTCCATTTTTGTTGCTGTCAATATCTCACCCCCATTGTGTACTCTTCCCCTGGGTTTTTGTTTCCCAGGTGCATTACTTTGTACTTCTTTGCGTTGAATCTAAGCTGCCATACATTTGACCATTCCTCCAACCTTGCCAAGTCCCTTTTCATCATTTCCACCTCACCCCGCGTATCATCCCTGTTGCAGATCTTTGTGTCATCTGCAAAGAGACATACTTTCCCTTCTAGTCCCTCTGTAATGTCACTTATAAAGACATTAAAAAGGACCGGCCCCAGTACTGAACCCTGCAGTACCCGACTAGTAACCCTCCTTTCTTCACTGTGGACTCCATTTACTATTACTAGCTATGTCCTGTTGTCCAGCCAGTGTTTTACCCAGGCTACCACCCTGGGACCCACTCCCAGGCTGGCTAATTTGTTTATTAATCTTTTGTGTGGGACTATGTCAAATGCCTTGCTAAAGTCTAGGTAGGCCATGTCCACAGCCCCTCCCTGGTCTACTACTTTGGTCACCCAGTCAAAGAAGTCAATTAGATTTGTCTGACATGACCTTCCTGCTGTGAATCTATGCTGCCTTGCATCCTGTGCCCCACTGGCCTCTAGGTACTCAACAATTCTTTCACTCAGCAGTGATTCCATCATTTTCCCTACCACTGAGGTCAAACTGACAGGTCTGTAGTTTTCTGCCTCTGTGTTGCTCCCACTTTTGTGAAGGGGAATCACATCCGCCCTCCTCCAGTCCTCAGGTACCACACCATCCTCCCATGATTTATTAAAATGGGTAGTTAGTGGTGTTACTAGCTCTTCCCTTAGTCCTTTTAGAATTCTGGGGTGAATCCGATCAGGCCCCATTGCTTTATCCACCTTCTATTTTAAGAGTTCTTTCAGAACCTTTTCTTCTGTGAAAGGACTAATATCAACCTCCCTATCCAGAGTGCTTTTATTGACTGGATTAGGTATTCCCCCTGCTTTTCCATTGTGAATACTGAACAGAAGTATTTGTTCAGTATCCCTGCTTTTTCTTTGTTGCTCTCTGCCCAACCACCTTCCTCTTTATTCAGACTCAGTATCCCTGCCTTAGTCTTTCTTTGCTCCCTAATGTACCTATTAAAGGTTTTAACCGAGTTGGCTATCTTTTCCTCGGTTTGGGCCTTTGCTATTGTGACTGCCTTCCCCGCTTCCTTCTGCCTTAACTGGTACAGTTCTCTGTCCTTCTCCTTCTGTGTTTCCTTATACTTCCTGAATGCCATCTCTTTCTCCCTTACCTTCCCTGCTACTTCTTTTGAGAACCATAGAGGTTTCTTCTTTCATTTTGATTTGTTTATTTGCTTCACACAAAGGCTTGTTGCCTCTGTGATGGCAGTTTTAATGTTTCCCCATTGTTGCTGCACCCCACCTTCTTGCCTGTTTGCTAGTACTTTTCTGAGGCACTCTCATTTTGACAAAATCAGCCCTCCTGAAGTCCAATACCTTCACTTTTGTGTGGCTTGACTCTACAGCTAAGTTTATCATGAACCACACTGTTTGGTGGTCACTTGTTCCCAGATGGCTACCCACTTCAAGATCAGAGATCCCTCTCCATCCCCATTTGAGAGGACCAGGTCTAAGATTGCTCTCACCGAGTGGGTTCCAAACTAGCTGTCTGAGGCATGCCCACTGTAGGGCATCAAGAATGGCCCTGTTCTTGGATGTGGCTGCAGCAAAGGTGCTCCAGTTAACATCTGGCATATTCAGGTCCCCCATCAGCAGTAATAATAATAATATCCTTTATTTTTAATGTGCCTTTCAGATGTCAAGGTGCAGTACAGTTAAAATAGTTAAAACAAATAAAATCACCTTATAATCCCATAAAAATCTGCAGTATAATCAAAGTCTGCAGTCTTCATCACCATATGCCTTTTTCCACAAAAAAGTTTTTAAGGCCTGTTTGAATCCCCCCCACAGTCGTGCGCTCCCTAATCTAACAGGGTAGAGAATTCCAGAGGATAGGGGCCACAAA
Source organism: Neoceratodus forsteri (assembly GCA_016271365.2). Taxonomy (NCBI): domain Eukaryota; kingdom Metazoa; phylum Chordata; order Ceratodontiformes; family Ceratodontidae; genus Neoceratodus; species Neoceratodus forsteri. Next base: position 367,813,572 of record CM028135.1, read on the forward strand.
CATTTAAAGCTTGGGCCCCAGCAGATTTTTAAAGACACCCTCGGAATCTCCAGCAACCCCTTGTCGGACAAGTGGAACAGTCGTTCTAGGTGATAAGGAACCAGAAGCTCTTTCAGGAAGTCAGGACCCAGTCCGTGTAGGGCTTTATATGTCAGAAACTGACTTTGAAGGTGATACACCACTGAACCAGCAACCAGTGCAGTTCCTGCAGCACAGGCGTGATATGGGAAGATCTAGGAATCCCCATCAACAACCGGGCTGCAGAATTCTGCACCAACTGCAAGCGGCAGATATCAACCTCCGGTAGCCCAAAGTAAAGCGAGTTGCAGTAATCCAAACGCGAGGTCACAAAGGCATGAATCAATACCTCTCCTTTCTCTGCCATCCCAAGGATGCCTTCTATCATTTCCTTGTCTATTTCCTCCCCCTGAGGTGGGGGGGGTCTGTATAGAACCCCTGTGCAGATTGTGGAGCCATTTCCAGTTTCCAGGGTGACCCACAGTGCCTCCTCTCCTCCCTGTTTACCCTTTAGTTCTGTTGCTTTGATCCCTTCCCTTACATAGAGAGCTACTCCTCCTCCTCTTCCTCCTTCCCTGTCCCTCTTGTAGATTGTGTAACCTGGTATGTTGACATCCCAGTCATGGTTCTCTGTGTACCATGTTTCTGTGACTGCCACGATATCCAGGCATCCCTCTTCCATCAAGGCCACCATTTTGGGGAGCTTTTTACCTAGACTACGGGCATTGGTACTCATTACCCTCCATTTTTTATGGCTTTATTTCTCTTTGTCCCATCTCTGTCCTTACTGTCCTTGTCTTTTCCTCCATTTACCCCGCCCTTCTCCCTATCAACTGCTCTGTTTTGGTGTTTACCTCACTAACTACTCTGATTTTTTGGGGGGGGCTAGGATTTCCCTTCTCCTTTTCAGTGCCCCACCCTTGGCTAGTTTAAATGCTTGCCAATGAAGCATTTAAACCTATCACCTAGGATCCTGGTTCCCCTCCTGGATAGATGCAGACCATCGCGCCTGTATAGGCCTGCATCCCTCCAGGTGGAGCCCCAGTCCCCAATGAAGCCAAATCCCTAAGCTCTGCACCAGTTTTTCAACCAGTCATTGAATCCCGTGGTGCAGAGTACCCTAGCCTCATCCATGCCATAGACAGGTAGCACTTCCGAGAGAGTTAACGTGTGTGCTACTTGTCTAGGGCTCCTCCCCAACTCCACAAACTCCTGGTGCACTGCTCTGATCCCATTCTCAGCCAGGTCATTCATCCCTAGGTGGATAATGACATCCAGCTCCTCCCCTGCTGCTACTCCCACGAACCTGAAGATTCATTCCTGTCCTCCAGCCATGGCGCCTGGCAGGCACCCCACTCCTTCCTCCTCCCCAGTTCTACCCCCAACAACTGAGTCCCCACCAGGAATTGCTTCCTTCCTGTGGGGTCCCATGCCACCCTCCTCTGGGTCTCCATTGGAGGTTCCCAGCATTCTCCTTGGTCTCCACTGTGGGTGCCTCCATAGAGGAATCGTGCTCAGCCAGAGTGGTGAATGAATTGTGAAGAGGCACAACTGGAGGGATGCACCTCTGTTCCACCACCCTCACCCTCCCTGAGCCCACCGTGGTCCAACCACTCCTCTTTCTTGGCAACCTCTGAGGTAGTGTCAGTGGCCTGGGTGGTCCCAGGGTGGGGGAGCAGGTTTCCCGAATCCTTGCCAGGTCAGCATGGAGACGAATAACCTCCTCCGTCAGACCAGAGAGGTGCCTCCAAATAGGACAGCAACGCAGTCTCCAGAATGTCTCCCGGAAGACTGCTGCTCCACAGCTAGTGCATTGCACCACTCCCCACATTTCTGTGTCCCTTCCTGTTACAGATGCTTTTCTTTTGTTGTTTTTGTACATTGCTAATATGCTGTGAAAAAAATAGTTAATGCTGTATAAAAAAAGGTACAGTATCAATATCACAATTGAATATATTCAGTTATTGCAAAAAGCAGTCATTGCACCACACCTCTAATTCTAATCATTATTCCATAGCTGAGGTCATAATCCCCTCCTTGTGACATCATAATCTGTTGCTGTGGAAATTATTATTGTAGCAAGCATCAAGAGTTGATCTTGAAAGATTGTGTTTTCATGCAAATGCCCTCAATAATAATGAAGAAAATTGATTGAAATTCAATGTTTCGGAGATGTTTTATTTTTATGTTTTGCCTGTAGTCAGGAAAATGGATGTCACTGTTTCACAGTATATTGGAAGTCATGGGATTGATACTGTGAGTAATTTTCAGTGCTGCGATAACTGTGTTTTACTGTATGCTGAGATGCACAGTGTTTTTAGGCCTGTCATTCCAGATGCCTCAAATTTCCCTAACACAGAGTCTTTGTGTCTCCTGCAAACCTAGTTCTAAATCCCCACAGTTATACACCCAAAATAGTAATTGATTTAATGCTGTGGTATTGATGCTAATTGTGGTATAACCTTTCAGGATTATAGCATGAGAATTTGACTCCAAATCAGACCCATGCAGAAAAGAGACCTTCTATTACCTTCCCAGGGTCCCCATCTGGCAGGTTCATGTTACTTCTTCAATGAAAATGTGCCACTGGCCCCCCACACCATCCCTCTCCAGCTCTCTGGGTAGGGAGTAGGCAGCCCTTCCCATTCCCTTTAGCTGATGTCAGCCAGCATGTAGATGGTTTCTAATTATAATATGACATGCAGCAGCTGGCCCGGTGGAGCTGATGGTTGAGGCGCTGGACATCACACCTCGCGCTGCGCTGATGACCCGGGTTCTGGAACGAGCTTGGGTTGGCAGGGGAGGACTGAGATTGGGCGTCGGGAGACAGCTCTCTCAGTCCTGGGGACTTTACACCGTGCTGTGGTGACCCCTGGGGACATCCGGAGGTACTGCAAACAACAGTGTAACTGGGGGGGGGGCTGCGGCAGATGTCTGCAGGTATGTGTGACGTCCTTGCACGTCCGGGTTCCCTACGGGAGAAAGAATGGGGAAAAATATGGCAGCATAGTTCTGCAGCAGCTTGATGGCCGCAGCTCTGCCGGCCGACGATGCCTAGAGGCATGTGCCGGTACTGGTTTCCTTGCCGGACGCAGGGGATATTGGGGGGGGCCCCTTTTGTAGGTGTAGCTGCATTTGCCAGCTGGGCATGCGGGCTTCGGGGTTGGCGGTGGAGTGGAGCGGTGGCTGGATTGGAAGCAGGAACTGTGGCTGCAAGGAGGTAGAAACTGTTAAATGAAAAAAATAAATAAATAAATATGACATGCAGCAGCTGGACTGAGAATGAGCTTCTCTCTCAATAATGCACCAAACCACCTCTGGCCAGCAGTGCTGATAGTGTAAAGTCTTGTTTTGCAAAAAGAACCAGCAGAACAGAGAGATCGCAGATGGATTGTTTGCCAGCCAGTGGGGAGTTTAGTATAGGGACATGCGGATGATGTTACCTTGATTGATGCTGTAAAGTTCAGGTGTGATTGCCCATTGGACTGATGGCTGGTAGGGTCATGGCCTCATTGAAACCAGAGATGTACAGTACCTCAGCAGATTTCTAGTTGCTGACAATTCATTGTTTACTAAGTCAAGGATTTAAAATAAAAGAGCATTTTATATTTCCTTAAGCATGGAGAGAATAGTATCAAATGTAAATATTCCAGAGGGCTACTTTGTTGATAATCAGCACCGCCTAATGAAAGGCAGTGTCAGGTGACTGATTCTTTAAGCACAATCAGTTAAAAAGGTATGTGCATCAATCCTGGGGTTTTGTGGAGGACTGTCATTGTTTGATTTAGTATTGCAGGAGACACTCTCAACCTAGAAGCGAGAGATCCCATTCCACAATCGCCTTTGATGTTTCCAATGTGTGATGTGGGAGCAGGGCCTTGGTTGCTGCGAGAGCAGCATGGGTTGTGTCGCTTGGCCCTTTCGCACATCCTGCTGACCATGGAGGTTGGGGAAGGGTTGCTAAAAAAAAAAGTAGCATTTGGAGCATGACGCTGTCTATAGTACCATACCATGCAGAGTCATGCTGCCCTTAGGGCTTGCTCTGTTGGTTTCCTTTGGGGGTCCAGGCTGCCCAGCACTGTAGGGCCTGGAAGGGAGTCTGCCCAGGGGCCAGGCAGCATCTCTGATGCTTGCCTGTAGTCGGTATGGGAAGTAAGATGCAGAGGTGCCATTTGCAAAAGAGGAGTAATAAAGTGATGGCATTAGTGATGGAAGCACTGATGACTCCTGAATGATATGGTTACCTTGGTGTAGGCATCAGCTGGCAGTTCAACTGATAGAGGTCACTGGTATTTGGCCTAAGTTGAGAAAAAATTGTTGATGACAAAAAAAATAAAAATAAAATAAAACACCAGTAGTACTCCTGTCCGTTGTGGTGGTCCATAAATGCCTTTTTCTTCCATAAAAATATGGTCTTTCTAACCCCAGCAATCCATCAATATAGGTTTACAATAGCAGTCAGTCCACTGGGTTGAGTTGTCTTAAGATGGAACTTACGCTAGGCTTAGATCTTGGGGGCCAGATGGCTCTGTGGGCTTGGGAAGGGGGTGCTCAGTCCTTGTACTTCCGGTAGAAGGGGTCTCGGACAGGGAGTACAGGCTGAGGCTGTGAGGGTACACCTGAGAGATGCCCTGGTCCCCAGTGCTAGAAATAGAATGTAAAAAAAAAGAGAACCAAGTTCAGACTCTGTACTGTGGTCACTCTCCCCACAGCAGTCACATTTGTTTTTCCACTTGAAGAGTTATAGCCCTGAAGTACAGCTCCACTCTTCTGCCTCCAGAACAGTTTAGCTATTTCTGTAATAATATTTATTTTCTCAACTTGGTGGGGGTTGTACCTTTGGTACCCCCCCCCCATCCAGTCAGCCTTCATGGCTGCTGCCCCAGATGCGGCCAGAGCTCGGCCCGCCTCAGCCCTCCCAGGCTGCATTGCAGCGGATACTTACCCACCACTGTGGAGACCTGGAGGGCAGACCTAGGAGGGAGATAACTGGGGCACATCTGAGGCGGCGCCGTCGGGCAGCCTTCATGCTGCCATGGGTTTTTTCCTGCTTGGTTTCCCCTGCGGGGAGGGGAGTGCAGTGACACCAGTGGAGGGAGCACTCACACGCTCCTCCCAAGTGTCTGTCCCATCTCCGGCCCCCTTGTCTGCAGCATCGGTGCACTGCCCCCCAATCTCCACCTGGGTCAGTAGAACTCCGACCACTGACGTCCCCCTTCCCCGGAGAAGGAGAGCAGTCCCACGGATGCTCAATACTTCTCAAACCCTACCAACCCCCGGTGGCCCATGCTCATTCCCAAACACGGGTCACCTGCACAGTGCGAGGTAAGGCATCCAGCACCTCAGTGCCACTGGGCTTGCATATTTATTTTTAGTTATTTCTCAATGCTCTGCAGTAGTTAGGTTGTTTTGTTTATTTTATTTGTGTTTATTGCAGTTTCTTCCCGATCAGTTCCCAGGAACCAGAGAATGCAGTTCCCACCTTTAGGGGATCCGTTTATGTGAAAAAAAAATATTTTATTTGTCAAAATAACCACTTATTAAATTTTTCTGTAGCAGTTTTTCAGCACTAGAGTTGTGGTTCCAGTATGGAAGGAAATAAACCGCTCCTTCTGACAAATCTTTTAAATTGACGGCAAAATCTTATCCCTTATTCTTAAAACAATTAGCTTTGAGGTAAAATTATCGCAGTCACTAGCGGCTCTAGCCACAAATGGTTACCAGGGCATAGCTGGGGCACAACAGATGGCAGCCAGGGCACTGATATGTTGTTACTATTGGGGAAGCTCTGCACCATATGGGCGCCAACTGGGGCACAGCATTTTTTTTAGAGGCGCGGGCCCTGGTGTAGAGCCGCCACTGATCGTAGTTCCATTCTTCTGGGAACTGGACTAGAAAATTCTTTTTTAGAGCCCTTTTATAATATTTTGGGATTTATTTTGACTATTTTTGGGAATCAGAAAAAAGATTTATGGTCTATTAGCGTTTGTCATGACTGACAGACCAAAGAAGAAAAGAAAAGGGCCCACAGGCTTTAAAAACTGCACCAGTTGTTTCCAGCTCCTGGCAAGGACAGACTGCTACGAATTTAAGGTGCCTCTGTCTACACCACAAGTTTATAAATTGTGTACTCTGAAAAGTTTTGCCCTTGCAGGACTTGCATTATCACTAGTAAAGTGGGGGTCGGTTTGACCCTCTGCTTCAAATGTTGGGGATCAGCCCAGAAAATCTTGGGGTTAGAAATTTGTTGGAGTGGCTTCTTTATACAACATTACTCAGTACTTTTTTCTGCTGACAATATCAGTGCAAACCTTTCAATATACGGGTCAGTGCTGAAGCACTCCTTCCATTTTGTGCTTGAGTCCTCAGAAACCTATTTGTGGACTTCAGTAGGGGTTAATGCAAGCTGTGCCCTAAAACACAAAGGAAAAGAACCAAAAAAGGGAAGACTTTATGGCTTCTCAGTCTGCCTCTATGTTATGAAGATGGTGTAGAGCACAGGGTGTCCAAATGGGGGAACCCTGAGTCTAGTGATGGCAAAAGTAAAAGAGCCTCAGAACAGGCACTGGAAACAGTGTCAGCAAAGAAAAAACCAAAAAGAAAATGTGTCTTTTTTACTCCTCCTGAAATAGGAAGGAAGCAGACAGTGGACACAAGACAAATGCCCTTGGCAGAGGACATAACGAGAGCATGGCAATTTTTCCAGGCTTTTGGGAATTTTATGAATATGCCTGCTCCCCGCTCCGGTTCCACACCAACTACCTGTGGAAGAGGAGGTAATATATTATGCAGATGATGGAGAAGGTGAGCCCCTGGAACTAAATGGTTCACTTGAGCACGAATTTGGCTCTCCTCCCAGGCCTTCTGAGGATTACACATCCGCATTCATTCCTTTGTAAGGCCAAATGGTAAACACCTCAACATTCCCTCCCATGAAGTTGAGGAGGATGAATAGGAGGTTGAATTTATGGATAATGATGAGTCTGGCTCCCACAAAGAGGCTGCTTCTTCCCATCCACAAATTTCTCCAAGAAAAGACATCACAAAATCATGTCAGCACATACTAGCTGCTGGCATTGATAAGAAAATTGAAAAGAAATATTAGGAGGACAGGCAGGGAGTTAGCTAGTATTGGAACCCACTGGGAGGGAGCAATCTTAGACCTGGTACTCTCAAATGGGACGGAGAAAGAATCTCAGATTTAGAAGTGGGTAGCCATCTGGGGAACAAGCGACCACCAAACAGTGTGGTTCACGATAAACACAGCCATACAATCAAGCCATACAAAAGCAAGAGTACTGGACTTTAGGAGGGCTGACTTTGGGAAAATGAGAGAGTGCCTCAGAAAAGCACTAGCAAACAGGCAAGAAGGAGGGGTGGAGGAACAATGGGGAGTGATCAAAACAACCATCACAGAGGCAACAAGCCTTTGTGTAAAGCAAATCAATAAAACACAACGAAGGAAAAGCCGCTATGGTTCTCAAAAGAGGTGGCAGGGAAGGTTAAGGAGAAAAGGACAGCATTCGGGGAAATATAAGGAAACACAGAAGGAGCAGGACAGAGAACTTTATCAGTTAAAGCAGAAAGAGGCTGGGAAGGCAGTCAGAATAGCAAAGGCCCAAACCGAGGAAAGGATAGCCAATTCTGTTAAGAAGGGGGATAAGACCTTTATAGGTACATTAGGGATGAAGAAAGACCAAAGGAGGGATACTGAAGCTTAATAAAGGGGAGGGAATGTGGTAGAGAGTGACAGTGAAAAGCAGGGATACTGAACGAATATTTCTGCTCAGTATTCACAAAGGAAGAGGAGGGGAGTTACCTAAACCAAACAAGAGAAACACTCTAAAGACGGAGTAGATACCAGTCCATTTACAGAAGAAAGGGTTCTGAAAGAACTAATAAAATTGAAAGTGGACAAAGCAATGGGGCCTGATGGGATTCACCCAAGAATTCTAAAAGAACTAAAGGTAGAACTAGTGACACCGCTGACTACTCTCTTTAACAAATCATGGGAGGATGGGGTGGTACCTGAGGACTGGAGGAGGGCAGATGTGATTCCTCTTCACAAAAGTGGGAGCAGGACAGACGCAGGAAACTACAGACCAGTTAGTTTGACCTCAGTGGTAGGGAAAATGATGGAATCACTTCTAAAGGAAAGAATTGTTGAGTACCTAGAGGCCAGTGGGGCACAGGACCCAAGGCAGCATGGATTCACGATGGGAAGGTCGTGTCAGATGAATCTAATAGATTTCTTTGACTGAGTGACCAAAGTAGTAGACCAGGGAAGGGCTGTGGACATGGCTTACCTAGATTTTAAAGGCATTTGATACAGTCCCACAAAAGATTAATACACAAGATAGCCAGCCTTGGAATGGGTCCCAAGGTGGTAGCCTGATAAAAATTGGCTAGACAACAGGACCTAGAGGCTAGTAGTAAATAGAGTCCACAGTGAAGAAAGGAGGGTTACTAGCGGGTACCGCGAGGGTTCAGTACTGGGACCGGTCCTTTTAATGTCTTTATAAGTGACATTGCAGAGGAACTGGAAGGAAAAGTATGTCTCTTTGCAGATGACACAAAGATCTGCAACAGGGTTGATACACAAGATGGAGTGGAAAGGATGAGAAGGGCTGGCAAGGTTGGAGGAATGGTCAAATGTATGGCAGCTCAGATTCAATGCAAAGAAGTGCAAGGTAATGCACATGGGAAACAAAAACCCTGGGAAGCGTACACAATGGGGGTGAGATACTGACAACAATAAATAGAAAGGGACCTGGGGTAATATATCAGATGACCTAAAGGTGGGCAAGCAATGTGAGAAGGCAGTAAGGAAGGCTGGGGATACTGGGATGCATAGGAAGAGGCATCAGTAGTAGAAAACAAGAAGTTGTTATCCCTCTGTACAGACAGTTGGTGAGACCCCATCTGGAGTACTATGTGCAGTTCTGGAGACCCCATCTTCGCAAAAGACATAAACAGAGTAGAGGCTGTCCAGAGGAGGTAACCAAAATGGTGCAGGGTCTGCACCAGAAGACATATGAAGAAAGGCTAAAGGAGCTTAATATGTATACCCTTGAGGAAAGAAGGGAGAGAGGGACATGATAGAAACTTTCAGGACCTCAAGGAATTAACAAAGTCCAAGAGGGTAGCATCTTCCAGAAAAGAGATGTGCAAGAACAAGGGGGCACAATTTGAAGATAGAGGGGGGATGGCTCAGAGGTAATGTAAGGAAGTATTTTTTCACTGAGAGGGTTGTGGATGCATGGAACAGCCTCCCTGAGGAGGTTGTGGAGTCAAGAACAGTGGGGGACTTCAAGAATGCATGGGACAGGCATAAGGCAGTCCTAGTGGGGTGTAGGAGGAAGTAAGCTGTTGGTTAACTAGGATCTGCAGCTTATCTGTTAGGTAGGAAAATGGGCAGACTGGGTGGGCCAAGCGGTCCTTATCTGCCATCAAATTCTGTGTTTCTGTGTTTGTTTTATTGTGTGCAAGCTTGTGAGTGTCTCTACCCCCTATTCAGTGTGCTGTGCCTTTAAGGATATGAACAGGTGTATGTTGTTAGCAGTTTTGGGGAAGTGATGTCAGAACCCCTGCTATAAAGGAAGTTATGTGCTTGGGGTGGGGGAAGGATGGGAGGGAGTAAACCTATGCCATCCAGGAACAATCAACTACAACTCTGACCCTCCACCCCAGGGAGTGCCTTTCTTCCTTTCAGACATCTATTTCACAGAGGTTAAGTACCAGGTCTAGTCACAAATGACTGCAAATATCTCCTAGCTACAGTTCCTCCCTGGCAAATTAAAGTTAAAACTAAGCAAAGTCAACCACAAAAACAAAATCTATACTAGTTACTTTCAGAGGTCCAAAAAGTAATAATTCAGTTCAGTGTAGTCTAGAAAATAACCTCCTTAATTCAAGGAAGCTGTGGCTGCTTTCTCCCTCTCTGTGTCTCAGCAGACAGAGACCCCAAACAACTCTGTTATAAATCCACAGTTCAACTAGGCCCCTTTCAGCTCCTCCCCTTAACAAACACCTATTTCACAGAGGTTAAGTACCAGGGCTAGTCACAAATGACTGCAAATATCTCCCAGCTACAGTTCCTCCCTGGCAAATTAAAGTTAAAACTAAGCAAAGTCAACCACAAAAACAAAATCAATACTAGTTACTTGCACAGGTCCAAAAAGTAATTATTCAGTTTAGTGTAGTCTAGAAACTAACCTCCTTAAGTCAAGGAAGCTGTGGCTGCTTTCTCCCTCTCCGTGTCTCAGCAGACAGAGACCCTAAACATTCCCTCTCATGAAACAGGAGAGGATGAGGAGGGAGCTGAGTTCATGGATATGATGGGCCTAGTAACCACAAGGAGACTATTAGTCCTCATCCACAAGTAACTCCAAAGGTTTACATTGAAAATCGTGTCTGCATCCAATTTAGTTGTGGGCACTGATAAGAAAAAGTCAAAAAGAAGTATCAGTTGGACAGATGGGGTGGAATATCTGCATGCCCACCCTGATCATGAAAGAGTGGTACAGGCAGCTGCTTGTGAGAATGCCAAGGTGCCTCTCTCCACACAGCCTTTTCAGGAGGACTCCAGAAAACTTGATACTGTGGCCAAAAAGTGTATAGAACATCTTCCTGCTTCTGAGGCAGGCAGTTTATTTGACATACACAGCCCAGTACCAGAAAGCACTGTGGAGTGCAATCCTGGCAATGATTGATAAGGTAGATGGCGAAGTGGCACAGGACATGGCTGGCACAGCATATTCAGCCTTAGATGCCACCAAATGCCAGTTCCTCATGGCTGTAGACTATAATGACCCTGCTTCATGAGTTTTGGCTAATGCAGTGGCACTGAGGAGGTTTGCATGGATAAGGGCTGCCATCCTTACTCAGGCTAAAGCCATTGATTTCACCTTTGAAGGGATTCCCTATTTCAAACAACATGAAGTCTTGCTGTATTCAGACATCATGCAGTTAGCCCCAGCACTTGAATGCCCCAGAGAGGAAAGGGTTAACGCCATGCAGAAGCATGGAACGTTGAGCTTGAGCTTGGTTTTCAAACCTCTGTCTGTGGTACTTCCCAGTGTAACCGTCAGATTCTTTACTCTGCCTAACAGTGAAGTCGCTCCGGAGATTTCCTCTGCTTGGTTCTGTAAAAGTAAAGCGTTCAGTTTAAAACCAATTCTTTTATTGTTTTTTTTTGATTTCCAGCCTCTGTCTATGGTACAGGTAGTGTTGTAGATAGGTAGTGACTGTATTTATTTTAAACAACTTGTGGAAATTGTCTGTTTCTTCGGTTTCTTTTCGGTCGGTCTGGTTAGGGACTGACCTTGTGTTTTCTTCTGATTTTAAGCAATATTTTCTGGGATTAGAGTGGTGTTCCAGTACCGATTGGTTTCAGAAGAACCGGGCCTTTTCTCGGTTCTTTTCCAAACCCGTGACATGATTGTCACCAATCGGTTAGTATTATCTGGCTTGAAAGCTTCTATAGGGTAATTTTGGTAGGTTGGCCATGTCTGAGAAACCCAAAAAGAAAACCGGTCCCACTGGGTTTCAACACTGTACTGAGTGTGGGGGGGAGGCCTTTGCTAAAGCTGACCCCCACCCCATCTTTGTTTGTCTGGGGTTTGACCACCTCCAGTCAGACTGCCAATTTGTAAAACTTTCCCAAAACCACTCAAGAAAAAGATTGAGTAGGTTGAAGGAAAGGGAGGCCGAGAAGTCCGTGGATCCAGATGGCCAGCCCGGTTCGGTTGCGGCTGAACCTGAGGAGGTGCTCACTGACCCAGGCGATACTCCTCGGCAAAAGGAGAGCCGACTTTTGAGGGGTCAGTTCCACAAAAAGGAAACTAAAGTCTGCCGATTCGGATCCAGTACCGCATACTCCAACCACGGACGAGATAGCCAAAGTGATTAGTATTGTCCAATCTCTTCGTCCGGTTCCATCCGAACCGGCACCACCGGTTAGGCGGGCGGTTCGTTGGAACCGCTCCTTCGGATTACGATCCAGATGCTTTCTATGAGGAGTGGAAGGGAGACAAAGATTATCCCAATGATGGCGACAGTGACTATGACCAGGGGGGTCTGGATGTTTCCATTGAACCGGACATCTCCCCAGACAGGCCTTCGGATGTTTCCCCTCCCAGGCTTTCTGAGTCCCCTTCACGCTTTTTGTTTTACAAGAAGGTGGCCATAACCCTCCAGGTCCCTATGGTTGAAGCTGCTGAGGATGAAGAAGAGCCTAATTTGTGGAGATGATGGACATCCCAGAGTCCAAAAGATTGTCTATCCCTCTTCATAAGTCCTTGGGGAAACAGACACAAAATATCCTACAGACTCCTAACTCTTTACCTCCTGTAGATAAAAGAATGGGCAGGAGATACATGTTATCAGGCTCAGCTGTGGAGTTCCTTTATTCACATAGCAGTCATGTTGGGGTAGTGCAGGCTGCAGCCTGTGACAGGGCAAACATTCCTTTGGCTCTCGACAAGGACTCAGGAAAGTTGATGCCATGGCCAAAAAACTTTACTTGGCATCCTCTTTGGGACTCAGGCAGGCAAACTACAGTATATGGCCTATACAGCCAGGTACCAGAAGTCCAGGTGGGATATGGTTCTGGAACTGGCTAAAAAGGCCTCCCAAAGCTAGCCAAAGAGCTGGAGGAGGTGGCCGCAGATGGAATTGAGGCATCCAAAGTACAATTTCACACTGCTGTGGACTCCAACGTATGGCATCCAGAATCATGGCTACATCTGTGTCTCTCAGAAGGCATGCTTGGCTCAGATGTACTAACCTATCACAGGACACCCAGTCTAAGGCTATGGATTTTCTGTAGTTGGTAACTCTCTGTTTGGGGAGCAGACATAGACTTACATGAAGAAATGGACGAATATAGTACCACTTACAGGAGTGCACAGGCCAAGAAAAGGCAAGCCACCCTCAAAAGCAGCAGTCCAGGGCAGGCCCTTTCACATGCCTTTTACTGCCCAGGCCTCCTTCTTACCCACAAAGGAGGTTTTTCTGAGGGAGGGGTAGAAGGGGGATGAGCAGGGCTGCTTCCTCTTCCCAGTCTAAGGCTCCTGCCAAGCAGACGACTGAGGTGTCAGCCTGAGTTGACTCCCAATCCCAGTAGGAGGCAAGCTGGCTTACTACTTTCAGGCCTGGAAGTTTGTTACCTCAGACAAGTGGGTCCTGGAAGTAGCAAGCCAGGGACTGGCCCTCAGCTTCAAAAGGTACCCAAAAAGGAGGGCCAAGTCTTTTCCACCTGCATCAATTTCCGAAATCCTTGCCCTAAAGGCAGAGGTTTCATCTCTCCTGGCTCTCAGAGCCATAGAGAAGGTTCCTACTCAACACAGGGGGAAAAGGCCTATACTCCAGGTACTTCCTTACACCAAAGAAAACAGGGGAGTGGCGACCCATACTGGATCTAAGGTATTTGAACAAACACATATCAAAAGTCAAATTCAAAATTATAACTCTGGGAATAATCCTTCCCTCTTTAAGGCCAGGAGATTGGCTAGCATCACTGGAGCTCAAGGATGCCTACTTCCATATCCCTAACAGGTGCTACCACAGAAAATACCTCAGGTTCGAGTTACCTTCGGGCCATTACCAGTTCAAGGCCATGCCTTTTGGCCTAACATCAGCTCCAAGGGTGTTCACAAAGTGTCTTGCAGTAGTGGTGGCTTACCTCAGAAGACAGGGTATCACCATTTTTCCATATCTGGATGACTGGCTCCTAGTAGGGCAGTCATCAGACCAGGTCAGGTCAGCTCTGCAAACCACTCAGGACTTGTTCAGTTCTCTGGGGTTTCTTTTCAATCTGCCAAAATCTGTCCTTGAACCAGTACAGCTTCTCACCTTCATAGGGGTGGAATTGGATATTATCCAAGCAAAAGCTTTCCTTCCTCTGGCAAAGGTGAAGGCCTTAGTAGACCTTGCTTCCTCCTTTCGGCCTCAGGTTTCTCATCCAGCGAGACAGTTCCTCCAACTCCTGGGCCACATGGCAGCCTCCACTGCAGTGGTTCATGGAGCCAGATTTCAGAAGCAGAACATTCAGTTCCACCTTAGGTCCTTTTGGTCCCAGAGAAGGGACTCTCTCACCAAACTGATTCCATTGACCCGAACTCTGGTACAAGCCTCTGGTGGTGGCTGACCAGGACAATGTCAGGCAAGGGGTTCCATTTCTCCCTCAAGTTCCATCAGTAGTTCTGACAATGGATGCTTCGCTCCTAGTCTGGGGAGCCCACCTGGGAGCCCTAACAGCTCATGGGATCTGGTCCCCGCAGGAGTCTCTTCTTCATATCAACCTCCTGGAACTCAGGGCAGTTTTCCTTGCCCTTCAGACCTTCTCAGATTCAGTCAAGGGCAAGGTGGTCCAAGTCAGGATGGACAACACTACCTCAATGTGGTATATCAACAAGCAGGGAGGCACTCAGTCCACGGCCTTGTGCACAGAGGCCATGAAGATTTGGTCTCTGGCCTATTCCCTTCAGACTTCCCTGGTAGCAGTTCATCTTCCAGGGAAAGACAATGTGTTAGTAGATGCCCTGAGCAGGATTTCAAGGGACATCACGAATGGTCCCTGAATCCTCACATTCTGAGGATCATTTTCTCCAGGTGGGGCACTCCAGAGATAGATTTATTTGCAGCACCAGACAATCATCAACTTCCTCTGTTTTGTTACAGACCTCCAGTCCTGGGGACAGTTAACCAGGATGCCCTCATTCTGGACTGGAAGGGCAGGTTTCTCTATGCCTTCCCTCCTTTCAAACACCATGAAGTCTTGCTATATTATGACATCTTGCAGTGATCCACAGCACCTGAACTGCCCCGGAGAGGAAAGAGTTAACTCCAGAGAGAGAGTGGAGTTCTCAGCGCGAGCGCTACATTGAAAGCTCTATCTGGCTAGTTTCAAACTGAAACTGTCAGATTCTTTACTCCGCCTCACTGAACAGTCGCTCCGGAGATCTCTCCTTCAGCTCGGTTCATTCCTCGGTTAAAACGAGTAATTTTCGGTTCATTTAAACCGGCAAAGGTTTTTTATTTACCGATTTCGTTCAGAGCTCTATCTGGTAAACCGTAGTACAGGTTTTGTTTGTCTGAGTGAAATACATTATCGGTTCGGTTTTGAACCGATCGGTTTGCTTAAAACTACTTTTATTCAATTATATGGGCATTTAGAGTGCGGTTCCTGGTTCTTATTGGTTCTAAAAACCAAAGTTTTATTCTGTTTTTTCAAATACCCGTGACACGGTTAGGAACCGATAAGGGTGTCTTGCCTGGCACTGCCATTAAAAGGCACGCTTTGGTTAGGCTGGCATTATGTCTGAGAAACCCAAAGAAAAACTGGGCCTACTGGTTTCAACACTGTGATGCTTGTGGGGAAGCCTTGCCAAGGCTGACCCACACACCACATGTGTTTATTGTCTGGGGCTGACCACCTCCTTTCAGATTGCCAGTGTGTAAGAATTTCCTGCAGCCACCCTGGAAAAAGATTGGGCAGGCTCAGGGAACGAGAGGCCAAAAAGTCCGCTGACCCGGATGGCCAGCCCGGTCCAGTGCCCACTGGACCAGAGGGAGTGCCCTCTGACCAGGGCAAGACTTCCTCGGGCAAAAGGAAAGCTGGTTCTGAGGAACCAGCCCCAGTAAAGAAATCTAAAAAATCAGCAGGTCTGGAGTACAAAATTGCCTCTCCAACTGCTGCAGAGATAGCAAAAGCCATACAGATTGTCCAGTCACTGTCTCAGGGACCGTCTGAACCACCTCTAGCTGGCAAAAGGTTGGTTCGTCCGGTTCCAGTGGTTCAAGAGTATGATGTTGAAGAATTTTATGAACCACAGGAGGGGGAGGAGGATTTTGAACAGTATGTATGTGGCTGGGAGGGTCTGGATGTGCCCATTGAACCGGACATTTCTCCAGACAGACCATTAGAATCTCCCCCTATGCTGTCTGAGTCCCCATCTCATTTTATGTTTTACAAGAAAGTTGCTGAAACCCTCCAGCTTCCCTTAGAGGAGGCTGTGGATGAGCAAGAAGAGCCTGATTATGTTGAAATGATGGATATTCCAGACTCTAGGAGATTGTATATTCCTTTGCATAAGTCATTTAGGAAGCAAACAATAAAAATTTAAAAAATCCACATTCTGTCCCTCCTGTAGATAAAAAAATGGACAGAAGGTATGCTTTATCAGGCCCTGATACAGACTTCCTTACTGAACAGTGTAGTCATGTAGGAGTGGTACAAGCTGCAGCCTGTGACAAGGCTAATATTCCCCTGGCCTCACATCCTCCTGATAAAGATTCCAGGAAGATTGATGCCATGGTGAAAAAACAGTATATGGCAGCTTCTTTGTGACTCAGGCAGGCAAATTATATGGCTTATGTGGCTAGATATCAGAAATCTAGATGGGATACAGTTTTGTAGTTAGCCAAGCAGGCCCATGGCCAGCTGGCTAGTGAATTGAACAGGTGGCTGCTGATGGCATTGAAGCTTCTAAAGTTCAATGTCATGCTGCTGTAGATGTTAATGATGTTTCCTCTAGGGTCATGGCCACTTCTGTAGCTTTCCGTGAGGTTGGCATGGCTCAGGTGACTAATCTGTCACAGGATACTCAATCAAAGGCTATGGATTTTCCTGTGGTAGGAAATTCTCTGTTTTGGGAGCAGACAGAGAACTATATGAAAAGATGGATGAATACAGAACTACCTACAAAGTTCCCAGGCCAAGGAGCGGCATGCCACTCCCCAGAGGCACACTCCCAGAGGTAGGGGCAGGCCTTTCCACAGGCCTTTTTATCAACCCCAAGCCTCCTCTGCTTATGCTCAGAGGGTTTTTTTTCAGAGGCAGAGGCAGACGGGGCTCAGGTAAACCATCCGCCACTCCTCAGCCTAAGGCAACTGCCAAGCAGACACCCTGATGGGGTGCCCAGGGCCGATTCTCCTGTACCAGTTGGAGGCAGGTTGGCTTACTTCAGCCAGAACTGGGTGTCCCTAACCTCGGACAAATGGGTTCTGGAAGTAGTAAGCCAGGGTCTGGTTCTCAGCTTCAAACAGTTCCCAAAGATGAGAGCCAGACATTTTCCACGTGCAAGCCTTTTAGAGACCCTTGTCCTCCTTGTCACCAGGGCAAGGGGCTGTACTCCAGATACTTTCTTACACCAAAAAAGACAGGAGAATGGCGGCCCATCCTAGACTTAAGATATCTGAACAAACATCTTTTGAAACCAAAGTTCAAAATGTTAACTCTAGCAATGATTTTGTTCTCACTGAGGCCAGGGACTGGCTAGCCTCCCTGGACCTCAAGGATGCCTATTTTCATGTCCTGATCAGGGCTTCTCACAAGTACCTCAGGTTCGAACTGCCCTCAGGTCACTACCAGTTCAGAGCAATGCCCTTCGGTCTTACTCTGCTCCAAGGGTATTCACAAAATGTCTAGCTGTGGTAGTGGCTCATTTAAGAAGGCAGGTTGCTGTTTTTCCTACCTGGACGACTGGCTCATTGTTGGTCAGTCCCCAGATCAGGTAAATCCTACTTGCAAGTCACCCAGCAGCTTCTCACTTCCTGGATTCCGCTAAACTTACCAAAGTCAGTTCTAGAACCAGTTCAGGTACTAACTTTCAGAGGTGCGGAATTGGACACAAAGTTGGCTAGGGCTTTCCTCCCTTGGAAAGGGTAGAAGTTGATCGCCTGGCATCCTCTTTCACCTCCGGGTCTCTCAACCAGCAAGACACTTTTGCAGCTTCTAGGGCACATGGCTCTTCCACAGCTGTAGTGCAGGGAGCAAGATTCCAGATGAGAGACATTCAGTTTCATTTGAGGCCTATTGGTCCCAAAGGAGGACCCCTGCCAAACTGGTCCTCAGACCGAACTCTGATCCTAGCCCTTCAGTGGTGGCAGGATCAGAGCAATTAAGACAAGGGGTCCCCTTCATTCCCATTTCTCACCCCTCACCCTCACTACGGATGCCTCCCTGCTGGGGTGGGGAGCACTAGGGACTCTCCACACAGGGATTGTGGTCCCCAGGAATCTCTGTCCACATCAATCTACTGGAACTCAGAGCTGTCTTTTTAGCTCTTCATGTTTTTCTGCATCTGTCCAGATCAGTAGTCCAGTTCAGGACAGACAATACCACAACAATGTGTACATCAACAAACAAGGCACTCGGTCATCGCCCTTGTGCACCAAGCAATGAAGTTGTGGTCTCTGGCTTACTCCTGAACACCTCTCTAATAGCAGTTCACCTGCCAGGGAAGGACAATGTCCTGGCGGATGCCCTCAGCAGGATTTCTCAGGGTCATCACGAATGGTCTCTGAATCCCCGAGTGCTGGGGTCAGTTTTTGCCAGATGGGGCACTCCTCAGATAGATCTTTTTGCAGCCCCAGACAACCACCAACTTCCTCTGTTCTGTTGCAGGCCTCCAGTGATGGGCTCAGTCCCCCTGGATGCTTTTCTGTTGGATTGGGAAGGGAAGTTCCTGTATGCTTCCCCCCCTTCCCCCTTCTCTTCAAGGTGTTAGTAAAATTCAGATCCCAGCCCTGCAAAGTGATTCTGATTGCACCAGACTGGGCCAGGCAACCCTGGTACCCACTACTACTGTCATTGACAGTCCACCTTCCTGTGCCTTCCCAGGATTCACAACCTGCTGACTTGTGCCCAGGGAAGAGTATGTATCGAACCTCAAATCCCTCCACCTCAAGGCTTGGCTCTTGAGGAGTTAGAATTAGCTGATTTACACCTTTCTCAAGGTGTCCTTGATATTTTAAAGGCCTCTAGGAAGCCTTCCACTAGAGCACTTATAATTCCAAATGGAAAGGTTTTCCATCTGGTGTTCTGGGAAGCATATTGTCCCAGAATCTGCTGATTTGCCCATTTTGCTGGACTACTTGGTCCATCTTAATTCTTTGGGCCTCAGACCAGCTACCTTAAGAGTTCACTTGGCAGCTGTCTCTGCTTTTATTTCAGCAGGAAAGCCTTCCTCCCTTTCTTCTCACCCTGTGTTTTCCAAGTTTTTCAAGGGGTTACTTCATACTAACCCTCCTTTTCGGGACCCAGCCCCTGCCTGGGACCTTAATGTTTGCATTGCTCAGTTAATGCAACCCCCCTTTGAACCTCTGTCTTCGGCAGACCTTAAGTTCTTAACTTGGAAAACTGTATTTTTAGTGGCCATTACTTCTGCTAGACGCATAAGTGAGCTTCAGGCCCTGTCAGTAGAAAATGATTTTATTTCTTTTCACAGGGATAAGGTAGTCCTCAGGACTAACAGAAAGTTTTTACCTAAAGTGGTTTCGGATTTCCATCTTAACCAATCCATCTCCCTTCCAGTATTTTTCACTGAGCATTCTTCCTCTGGTGAAAGGAGATTGCACAGCTTGGATGTTAAGAGAGCATTGAGCTACTATTTGGAACGCACCAAGGGTCACAGGTTCGAATCCCACCAACTCTTTCTCACCTATGGTGAGGTTGGCAAAGGAAAACCTGCCACTAAGAGGACAATTGCCAGGTGGATTGTCTCTTGTATCCAATTTTGCTACCAAAAACTGGGTAGAGAACCCCCCTCAGGATTGAGGGCCCATTCTACCAGGGGTACAGCTGCATCTCTAGCGGCTGCTAGAGATATTCTATTCTGGAAATCTGTCAAGCTGCAACCTGGAAAACAGTTCACACTTTCACCAAGCATTACTTCCTGGATGTCCAGGCCAGGAGAGATGCTTTCGGTTTAACAGCCGTGCTTCAGAGCCTATTCCTAGTAGGTTCTGGCCCTCCTCCATGGAGGTACTGCTGTGTAATCTGCAAGATGTCATAATATAGCAAGACTTCATGGTGTTTGAAGAAAAATTACTCACCTTAGTAATTGTTTTCTTCTAATGGAGTCTCTATATATATGACCACCCCCAACCTGCCCTCTCAGAACTTCTACTTGGGTAGGGGTGGACAAATTAGTGCAAGCACTGTGTCATGCCATTATAGGTATTTTTCCCCCTTTTTCTTAGGATTGGGGAAATTAGGTATTACTGTTATCAGTTTGTGTGTTTGGCCTCCCTCCTGGACTTGAGTCTTTGGGGAAGGGGGGTCTAGTAGTGCTTGTCAGGGGTGACATTTGTTGTTGTTATTATTATAGTTGTTTTTTAATAGTAGGTAGCCATTTGGCTAGTGTAGGGTATTTTCCACACAGACTTTTAGTGAGTTCTGGCTCTGTAAAGATCTGACAGTTTCAGTTTGAAACTAGCCAGATAGAGCTTTCAATGTAGCGCTCGTGCTGAGAACTCCACTCTCTCTCTGGAGTTAACTCTTTCCTCTCCGGGGCAGTTCAGGTGCTGTGGATCACTGCAAGATGTCATAATATAGCAAGACTCCATTAGAAGAAAAACAATTACTAAGGTGAGTAATTTTTTCTTCCCTCTCCTGTTCAGAGTTCTGATCAAGATAAGAACTCAACCCTGCACAGTGATACTGGTGGCTCCAGATTGGGCCAGACAACCTTGGTATCCTCTACTGCTGTCCTTGGCTGTGTCACTTCCCCTGTCTCTTCCCAGGAGATACAATCTTCTCTCCTCCTCTCAGGGGTCGATCTGGTACCCCAATCTCCAGTCTCTCAACCTCAAGGCCTGGCTCTTGAAGAGTTAGAATATGCAGCACTACATCTCTCTCAGGAAGTTCTGGATATTCTGAAGGTCTCCAGGAAACCTTCCACAAGAAAACTTACAATTCCAAATGGAAGAGGTTCAGTATTTGGTGCCTCAGAAAGGTATTGTGTCTGATTCTGCAGGCATTTCCACAACCTTAGACTATCTAGTTCATCTGGATAGTCTAGGCTTTAGGCCTGCCACATTGAAGGTTCATCTAGCAGCTGTCTCCGCATTCCTTTCAGCAGGGAAGGGCTTTTCCCTGGCATCTCATCCTGTTTTCAGGAGAGTCTGCTCCACCTTGGGATCTTAATGTCTGCATTGCTCAGCTTATGCAGCCATCCTTTGAGCCTATGGCTTTGGCTGAATTGAAGTACTTGACCTGGTAAACTGTGTTCCTGGTAGCTATTACTTCTGCCAGGTGGATTAGTGAATTACAGGCCCTGTCAGTTGAACCTGACTTCATATCCTTCCGTAGGGATAAAGTGTCCTAAGAATTAATAGGAGGTTCTTGCCTAAAGTGGTATCGGATTTTCAGCTAAACCAGTCTATATCTCTCCTGTGTTTTCACTGACCATTCTTCTTCAGGGACAGAAGATTACACAGTTTGGATGTTAAAAGGGCTCTTAGCTACTACATAGAGCATACTAAGAAACACAGAAATGACAATCTTCAGTTGTTTCTCACTTATGGTGAAGTGGGGAAAGGTAAGCCTGCCACTAAAAGATCTATTGCCAAGTGAATTGTTTCTTGTATACAATTCTGCTATGACAAATTGTAGAACACCCTTCAGGCCTAAAGGGGTTCACTCAACTAGGGTACAGCTGCTACTCTAGCTGAGGCCAGAGACATACCCTTGTTAGAGATCTGTAAAGCAGACACCGAAAACAGTACATACATTCACCAAGCATTACCCCTGACATCCAGGCTAGGAGTGATGCTAGGTTTGGCACAGCAGTACTGCAGAGCCTGTTCCCAAAGTAGGTTCTGCATTCCTCCTCCATAGGGAACTGCTTGGTAGTCTGTATTATGTCTGAATACAGCAGGCTCATGTTGTTTGAAGAAAAATTACCATAGTAATGTTGTTTCTTCTAATGGAGTCTTGTTGTATTCAGACTCCCGCCTCCCCTTTCAGAATCTGTTTTGGGAAGTGGGCTGGCAGGTACAGTGTTGCACCTCAGGGGTGTACCTTGTACCCTCCTCTGGTGGAGTAGCTGTTATGTTTATCCTCCTTGTGTTGCATAGCTTAATTTGTCATTACCTTGTTTCTTCTTGGTTCTCACCTGAATCTTTTTGGACCCCAGAAATAATTTGCCTTTTGGCTATATGTTTCAAACAATTTCATATTATAGTGCTAAGTTAGTTAGCTGCTTGTAAGAATCTGACGGTTACACTGAGAAGTACCACAGACAGAGGTTTGAAAACGAACTCGAGCTCAATGTTCCATGCTTCTGCATGGAGTTAACCTTTCCTCTCCAGGGCAGTTCAAGTGCTGGGGCTAACTGCATTATGTCTGAATACAGAAAGACTCCATTAGAAGAAACAACATTACTGTGGTGAGTAATTTTTTTCTTGGTGACAAAACAAAAGCATACATGAAAAAAGTGGACGAATGGAAACCAACCTTTAAAATAACACAGAGAAAGAAAAGGCCTCCAATTACTACAGGCCTTTTGGAAGGGGTGTCAGGGGCAGTGGTTACAATCTAAGACCCTATGCTCCCTATGAGTACCAACTTCAAAGAGGTTACTATGGTGGTAGAGGCAGGACAGGCTCTGGCATGCTGTAGTACCAGTCCCAAAGCTACAGCTAAAACAAAGCCCGGACAATTCTGACCAGGTCACCAGTCAACCATTGCCAGTGTGTGTGTGTGTGTGTGTGTGGGGGGTACCCACTACTTCCAGAAATGGGTAAAATTACCATGGACAAGTGAGTTATAGAAGTGGTGGGTCAGGAATTGTCCCTGCAATTCAAAAGGTTACCAAAACTGCAGAGACCAAAAATCTTTCCAGCTCATTCACCAACAGAAAGAATTCTGCTTGAACTAGAAGTAAAGAAACTGCTGCAGGCAAGCCAGTAGAAAAGGTCCTTATCTCACAGTCTGGCAGGTGTCGGTTTTCAAGATATTTCCTGACTCACAAGAAAAATGGGGATTGGCAACCCATTTTAGGGCTA
This sequence comes from Neoceratodus forsteri, assembly GCA_016271365.2. Lineage (NCBI taxonomy): Eukaryota > Metazoa > Chordata > Ceratodontiformes > Ceratodontidae > Neoceratodus > Neoceratodus forsteri. The sequence goes on from CM028135.1 coordinate 367,836,384, forward strand.
TGATACCTAAACAAACATTTAAAAAAAGAAAGGTTCAAGATGGTCACACTGGGCACAGAGTTACAATCACTACAGTAAGGAGACGGGTAGGGTCACTGGATCTCAAAGATAACTACTTCCACATTCTAGTCAGACCCGACTACAGAAAATATCTCAGGTTCAGGCTGGAAAACCATCAGTGTCAGTTTAGGCCCCTCCTTCAGTATCGCCTCAACACCAATGGTATTACAGAGTACCTAGCTGTAGTGGCAACTCACCTGAGAAGACAAGGTGTGGTGGTTTTTCAATACCTAGATGACTGTCTAGTCTCAAATGGGTGGAGTGTTATTGATGAGTACCAAGCAGTACAGAGACCTGGGACAATCACATGTGATGACCTAAAGGTGGCCAAACAGTGCGACAAAGCAGTTGGGAGGGTTAGTGGGATGCTGGGGTGCATAGGGAGGTGTATCACCAGCAGAAAGAGGGAAGAGGTATTGCCTCTGTATAGATCACTGGTAAGACCCCCACTTAGAGTACTGTGTCCAGACTATGTCTGCTATTTATTTATTAAAAAGTTTAACCAGGAAAGACATACTGAACTGATAACTTATTTCCAGATGCATCCTGGGGGAAGGGGAGAGGAAGATAGCTAATCAATAAAACTACTAAAAATTACATTTACTAATAACTGCACTTTTGCTTGTAAAGAAGGGAAAAGAACATAGTGGAGAAGCATAATCAGGACAAACTGGTGAAGGAGAGAATGAAGAGGAAAGGTTGATAGACAGTTGCAGGTTGGAAAATAGAAGTCATAAAGAAAAACTTTATGGAGGAAAGAGAAGAAGCAGATCAAACTGAAGGGGGATCAAAGTTTAGAGAACGTAAGAAAAGCAGATTTACCAACAGCAAATTTTCTAGAAGGAATACAGACAGAATGGGAAATACTGTTGCAGAGAAGGTGAGAAGAAGAAGGAGAGGACAGAAGGATTTGAGATGAGAGGAAGGGTACCAAACCAGAATTTGGATAAAGGGAGACACAGTGGAAAGGCACCTAGTATCAAGAGAGGGAAGGAGGGCTGAGTAGAGAGCAGTGGTGAGTATGAGGTGGAAAGTCTAGAGCAAAGCCACAAAAGAATGAAAAAGGGAATCCAGTCTGCAAGGGAGGATTTAGGGGCAGCACTGTAGACTAAATCACACTAGTCAAAGATAGGGAGAATAATTTTTAATACAGTTTCTCAGGTCAGGAAGTGGAACACTGCTTTGTTCCTATACAATGCTCCAAGCTTAGGGTGCAGCTTATGGTGGATTGTATTAATGTGCTCTGAGAAATCAAGATGCAGTCAAGGCAAACCCTGAACTACTAATACTAGAATGTTGCAGGTTCTGCATCAAAAGAAGACCTCAATGTGTACACCCTGGAAAAGAGGAAGGATATGATAGAGACCTCAAACTACCTCACGGGATAAATAAGGTATAGTAGGAAGTATTTTCAGAAAAAAGGTGCTTAAGAACAAGGGACATGCTATATAGTTGGAGGGGTAAATTCAGGAGAGATGTGAGGAAGCACTTCTTCATAGAAGGATTGATGGATTCCTGAAACAACTTCCAGTGAAGGTGATGGGGGTGAAAACAGTGGTGGGGTTCAAGAGTGCATGAGATAGGCAAAAGGGAATCATAGTGGAAAGGACGTGGAGGAAGAACTGTTGATCAAGTAGGGACCACAGTGATAATGTACAGTAGGTAGGGAAAGAAGAGCAGACTGGGTGGGCCAAGTTGTCCTTCTAACCCCAGGAATCACTCATTATGATTAAACTGATGCAATCAGCCTCCTGTGTTGAACTGCCCAGACAGATGGAATGCTATACAAATGATAGAACTCTCATTGGCTCGTGCCAATTTTAAACCGCTGCCCTAGTAACTGCTGCACTCTGAGTGCTTCAGTTTCTTTACTCCGCCTGCCAGAGAAAACGTCCCTGAGAGCTTTCCTTCAACGTACTTTAAATCCTTTAATTTGGTTGATAAGTACCGTTTTAAGCTATTAATTTTAGATTGCTGCGCATAAGTTAGTTTGGTATAGATTATTAGTGGTTTATTATTTTTAACATTTTTCACTGTTCCTCACTTTAATGGAACCGAGGATTCATGGTTCTCTGCAAGATTTTTCCTCAAATTAAGCATTAAATCTTCCTGGACATAAAGTCTCCACCACTCATTCACATTAATGGGACTACGCTGGAGGTGCTAAGACTGGGCAGGAGCCAAAAATCTTCAGAAGGGCCAGCACTGAGGTAAGGCCATGAGGAAGCGGCACCACGATACTGGCTGGCGCCATATAGACTTCCTCGGCGTCAACCCTCCAGCCACCTCAGTTCCTTTTTCTCCACTGCTGAGTGCGCCAAGTGATTACATTGCTTTCCTGCTGGGAGTCAAATCTTCACGTGTGTATGAGCAGCTATAGTAGTTCAATATTGATTAGTTTTTATATATTTTAGTAATTCAGCATTTAAAAAAAAAGTAAATTTTAAGTAAGCGAAGAAGTCTTCAGCCGCGCCGGCCGGAGTTGACCATGAATGGGGCTGGTGACAGTAGAAACTTCACATGAAAGCTGTGTTTTCGCAGGGTTGGGTCTGGTCTGCTGCCTTCTATGGAGGGAGGGGTCTGACCACAGGAAGTCCGGTGCTGTGGTGGGGATGAGCGATCCTCCTGAAAGCACAAAAGAGGTGTTCCATTCTCGATCTTCATTGAGGACTCGGCATTGCTCAACCTCGAGTTGTTTAACCACCCAGTCAAGAAAGAACGGTACTGCTCGAGGTTGCCCTCTGGTATATCTGTGGGTCAATCATCAGCGGTGAGGGCAGGGGTCCGACTCCTCCAGGGTCCCCTACTCCTCTGTTTCTGGTGACCAATATCCTTGACTCCAGAGTCCTCCCTGCCCCTGGGAGTCTTCAGATGAGCAGAGTCATCATTGGGCTGCTCTTATGGAGTAATGGGTTTGGTAGTCCTGCCTGTCTGAGCCTGTGGGTCCATCTCCAGGGCCTTTGGGCCTAATGGTTTCAAACCTGTGTTGGGACTTTTTAGTCATGCAGCTCCTTCTCCAGTGCTGTCGACTCAGCACTCTGGTGCTTTTCCCCCTCATATGGCTGTGGCACAGGGGCCAGCACAGGTGCCATTTTCTCCTACTAATTTTCTCATATCTTCCTCCCTGACTCCAAGAATGGTGTTGGGACCCTCTGGTGTTTCTACGGTGCCTAGGGCAGTGCAGTCTTCAACTCCTTTCTTGGTGGCACCGCGCCCGGCACTGTTCACTGGGCTGGCACTGTACTCTCTTTCAGTGCTGCACCCTGTGCCGGTGCCATCTGCACATTCGGCACTACCTAGGGTGCAGGGGTTTCTGACTCCGATTCGCGGCGTGCCCCTACCTCTTTTTCTCCTTTTCCTATTTATACTATCCCTCCGGGGCTAGTTAGGAGAAGGTATTGAGCCTGATCCTGATCTTCAATTAGGAGACGACATTGACGCTGATTCTTCTCTCGGAGTGGCAATAAACCTCTCCTTCAGCAGACCCTCTGATCGAGGACCTTTCCTTTAAGTCTCTGCCAAAGAACATGAATTCCATTCTCTCTCTCTCTCCAGACTTCAGAGATTGATCTGGGAAATTGCTGTTCTGCAGTATCTGCACATTCCAGATATTCCTGTGGAATTGACTCCTCCAGTGCAGCCTCTTTGAGACACTCACAAATGGTGTGGGATAATCTGGTGCTTATTCATTCCATGGCTAAATCCATAGACAGGAAGTATTCTCCCCAAGGATCGACCTATCTTGCCTCTCAAGCCTTTGTTGATGCCATAAATGTCTTGGCAGACAATGACAAAGCCATCCTTCCTCAGGAATCTATAGCACATCCAGTAAACAAGGAATCTCATGAGACTGACACCTTGGGAAAGCGATTTCACTGCCCTCTACCCTGGGTATGTACATTGCTAGCTACCAGGGTTATTTCTCTCAGTATGAGTATACCTCTGGCATTCGCTCAAAGCCACTGTGGAAGCTCTTCTGGAGTCTGACATTAGCTCAGACCTTCTCCAGACCATAACTAGAGGCATTGAGTCCAACAGTCAGCAACTAGCAGCTACTATAAATGCCTTTGACGCCTCTTCCAGGGCAGCAGCAGCTGGTATTTGCACCCGGCACCACTCGTGGTTACGAACATGGGATTCACAAATGATGCCCAATAGAGTTATGACTTTACCGTTTGATGGAACTTACCTGTTTGGCCCTCAAGTTGACAGGCTTTAGAGGCCACACAGAAAACTAGAATGGCTATCAAATGGCTAGGCCCCTGCTGCTCCTCAACGGGCGGAACCGTGCAGTTTCATAACCGTCAGTCCTTTCATGGCAAAGGCAGTGGGGCTTCAACAAAATCAAGCCCCGCCACAAAGAAAATGCAGCAGAAGGCACAGGGCCCAAAACTGCCTAGTGCTACCCTCTGAGTTTCCGGCCAAGTCCCACCACAGCTGCCCCAGGGACTCTTCCTCAGCAGTAGGAGGAGTCTGGCTCAGTTTTACAACCAGTGGAAGTCAGTCACATCAGACAAATGGGTGCCAGAATAACCTGCAAAGGTTACTCTCTAAATCGTTCAGAAACCCTTCTGGATCATCCACCCAAACAACAGTTCAAGCTGTCTGTCTCTCAATCAGACCTTCTTGCTTCCAAGATTCGGGCCTTCTGAACAACAGGGCAGTAGAAGTAGTTCCATTGGAGCAACAGAACTTAGGTTTCTCTCCACTACTTCCTAGTTCCAAGAAAATAGGCAGCATGTGCCCTATCCTCGATCTAAGGAAGTTAAATTCAAACAACATGAAGTCTTGCTATATTATGACATATGCAGTATAACCCCAGGTTAGAACTGTTCGGAGGTGAAAGAGTTAATTTTCCATGCAGGGCATGGAACCTTGAGCGCGAGCTCGATTGAACACTCTGTCTGTTGTAGCTCAAACTTAAACTGTCAGATTCTTTACTCCGCCTCACTGAACAGTCGCTCCGGAGATTTCTCCTGCTGCTCGGTTCGTTTGTCGGTTAAAAAGTGTAATTCTCGGTTTATTTACCGAAATAAAACTGCAATCGGTCGGTTCAAGCTCTGTCTGTAGTTTTGTAAGTAATAGATGGGCTTATGTTTATTTTCTTCTGTGTGGAACTTGTAAATGTCTTTTTCGGTTCGGTTTGAACTGATCAGATTGGTTTTAAATTAACTTTCTAGTCCTTTAGAGTGCAGTTCCCGGTTCTTATCGGTTCTAAAAAAACGGATTTTATTACGGTTTTTTCCACGACCCGTGACACGGTTGGGAACCGATAAGAGAGTCTTGTTTGCGGATTGCCATTAACAGGCAAGTTTTGGTTAGGCTGGCATTATGTCTCAGAAACCAAAAGAATAACCGGACCACTGTTTCAGCATCAGGCCTCCTGTGGGAAGCTTCTCATAAGGCTGACCCACACACCACCTGTGTATATTGTCTGGGGTTTGACCACCTCAATGCAGACTGCCAGATTTGTAAGAATTTTCCTGCTGCCACCGTGGAAAAGAGAGTTGGTAGGCTCAGGGAAAGGGAGGCCAAAAAGTCCGCTGACCCGGATGGCCAGCCCGGTTCGGTTCCAACCGAACCTGAGGGAGTGCCCTCTGACCAGGGCGATACTTTCTCGGGCAAACGAAGAGCCAGCTCTGAGGAGCCGGTTCCAACTAAAAGGGCTAGAAAGTCAGCTAGTGTGGAGCCAAAAGTTCTTTCTCCAACCGCTGAGGAAATAGCTAAAGCTATTCAAATTGTCCAGTCTCTTTCCCCGGTTCCGTCCGAACCGACACCATCAGGGAAGCGCTCGGTTCGGACGGTTCCACCGGTTCAAGATTATGATTATGATTTTGAGGATTTTTATGAACCGGAGGAAGGGGAGGAGGGGTACGAGGAGAGTGAATGTGATTTTGAAGGTCTGGATGTGCCCATTGAACCGGACATCTCTCCAGACAGACCTTCAGGGGCCCCCAGGCTATCTGAGTCCCCTTCTCATTTTATGTTCTATAAGAAAGTTGCTGAAACTCTCCAACTTCCTGTTGAGGAAGCTGTTGATGACCAAGAAGAGCCTGATTATGTAGAAATGATGGATATTCTAGAGTCTAGGAGACTGTCTATTCCCTTGCACAAATCCTTTAGGAAACAGACAGTAAAAATTCTAAAAACTCCTCATTCTATCCTTCCTGTTGATAAAAGGATGGACAAGAGGTATTCACTATCAGGCTCTGATATGGAGTTCCTCTCTCAGCAATGCAGCCATGTGGGAGTAGTGCAGGCTACAGCCTGTGACAAGGCTAATATTCCTCTAGCCTCTCACCCTCCTGAAAAGGATTCCAGGAGGATGGATGCCATGGCAAAGAAACAGTACATGGCAGCATCTTTGGGGCTCAGACAGGCAAATTATATGGCTTATGCAGCTAGGTACCAGAAATCCAGATGGGATACTGTGCTGGCCCTAGCAAAACAGGCCCCTGACCAGCTTGCCAGGGAGCTGGAGCAGGTGGCTGCAGATGGTATTGAGGCATCCAAGGTGCAGTTTCATGCTGCAGTAGACTCTAATGATGTTTCATCAAGAGTCATGGCTACATCTGTGTCCCTTCGCAGAAAGGCCTGGCTCAGATGTACTGCCCTGTCACAGGATACTCAGTCTAAGGCTATGGATTTTCCTGTTGTGGGCAATTCTCTGTTTGGGGCGCAGACAGAGAATTATATATATGAAGAAAATGGATGAGTATAGGACCACCTATAGGAGTGCACAGGCCAAAGAAAGGCAAGCCACTCCTCAAAGGCAGCATGGCAGGGGTAGGCCTTTTCATAGGCCTTTTTACCAAGCCCAGGCCTCCTCTTCTGCTTATGCCCAGAGGGGGTTCTTTAGAGGAAGAGGCAGAAGGGGTTCTAGTAAGCCTGCTTCTACCCCTCAACGCAAAGCCCCTGCAAAACAGGCTCCCTGATGGGGTGGCCAGGGCCGATTCTCCACTACCGGTAGGAGGCAGGCTGGCTTACTTTGTCCAGGACTGGAAGTCTTTAACATCAGACAAGTGGGTCCTGGAAGTAGTAAGCCAGGGACTGGTTCTCAGCTTCAAAACATTTTCGAAGATGAGAGCCAGGTCCTTCCCACCTGCAAATCCATCAGAGGCACTTGCCCTGGAAACAGAAGTTTCTTCCCTCCTGGCTCTCAGAGCTGTGGAAAGGGTTCCACCCCTACACCAGGGCAAAGGGTTGTACTCCAGGTACTTCCTTACCCCAAAAAAGACAGGAGAACGGCGGCCCATCCTGGATCTCAGGTATCTAAACAAGCACCTTTTAAAACCAAAGTTCAAAATGGTGACTCGGAATTATTTTACCCTCTCTAAGGCCAGGGGACTGGCTAGCCTCCCTGTACCTCAAGGATGTCTACTTCCATGTTCTCATCAGAAGCTCCCATCAAAAGTACCTCAGATTCGAACTGCCCTCAGGCCATTACCAGTTCAGAGCAATGCCCTTCGGCCTCACCTCAGCCCCGAGGGTGTTCACAAAATGCCTGGCAGTAGCAGTTGCTCACTTAAGAAGGCAAAAGATTGCCATCTTTCCTTATCTGGATGACTGGCTCATTGTAGGCCAGTCTCCAGACCAGGTCAAACTACACCTACAAGTAACTCAGCAACTGCTTACATCTCTAGGTTTCCTTCTCAATCTTCCAAAGTCAGTTCTGGAGCCTGTCCAGCTTCTCACCTTCATAGGCGCAGAACTGAACACAAAAGCCAGAGCCTTCCTCCCTCTGGAAAGAGCAAGGACTTTGGTCTCTCTGGCCTCTTCTTTCACCCTGCAGGTCTCTCGGCCAGCAAGGCATTTTCTACAGCTCCTGGGGCACATGGCTGCTTCTACAGCAGTAGTGCAGGGAGCAAGATTTCAGATGAGGGTCATCCAGTTCCATTTGAGAGCCTTTTGGTCTCAAAGGACAGATCCTCTAACCAAATTGATCCCAGTGACTCGAACCCTGATCCAGGCCCTTCAGTGGTGGCAGGACCAGAGCAATCTGAGACAGGGGTTCCCTTCACTCCCCAGTCTCACTCCTTGACCCTTACTGCAGATGCATCCCTCTTGGGGTGGGGAGCTCACATGGGCGACCTTACTACCCAAGGGTTGTGGTCCCCTCAGGAATCTCTGCTCCACATCAATTTGTTGGAACTCAGAGCAGTTTTCTAGCACTCCAGGTTTTTTCCACATCTGTTCAGAGCAAGGTTGTTCAGGTCAGAACAGACAATACCACTACAATGTGGTACATCAACAAGCAAGGGGGCATTCGGTGCTCCACGGCCCTGTGCACCGGGCAATGAAGTTGTGGTCTCTGGCTTATTCTCTGAACACCTTCCTTACAGCAGTTCACCTCCCAGGCAAGGACAATGTCCTAGCGGATGCTCTCAGCAGGATTTCCCAGGGCCATCACAAATGGGCACTGGATCCCCTAGTACTGGAGGTAGTATTTGCCAGATGGGGCACCCACAGATAGATCTCTTTGCAGCCCCAGACAATCACCAACTTCCCCTTTTTTGCTGCAGGCCCCCAGTGTTGGGCTCAGTCCCTCTGGATGCCTTCCTACTCAGTTGGGAAGGGAAGTTTCTCTATGCTTTTCCCCCCTTCCTTCTCCTCTTCAAGGTGCTAGTCAAAATCAGATCTCAACCCTGCAAGATGATCCTGATTGCTCCAGATTGGGCCAGGCAGCCCCGGTACCCACTCCTCATGTCCTTAGCAGTCCACCTTCCCCTCTGTCTTCCCAGGAATCACAACCTTGTTAACCTGTGCCCAGGGGAGAGTTTGGTATCCGAACCTCAAATCTCTCAATCTCAAGGCATGGTTCTTGAAGAGTTAGAGTTCGCTGACCTACACCTTCCCAAGGTGTATTGGATATCTTGAAGGCCTCTAGGAAGCCTTCCACCAGGGCTACTTATAATTCAAAATAGAAAGATTTTCCATATGGTGTGCTGGTAAACATATTTCCCCAGAATCTGCTGGACGTGCCCACGATCCTGGATTATTTAGTGCATTTGAATTCTTTGGGGCTGAGACCAGCTACCCTAAAAGTGCACTTGGCAGCCGTGTCTGTCTTCTTATCAGCAGGTAAGTCTTCTTCTTTTCAGCTCACCCTGTTCTCAAGTTTTTAAAGGGTTGCTTCACACCAACCCTCCTTTCAGGGACCCTGCCCCTGCTTGGGATCTTAATATTTGCATTGGCCAGCTTATGCAACCCCCTTTTGAGCCATTGTCTTCAGCAGAGCTTAAGTACTTGACTTGGAAAACTGTGTATCTTCCCTTGTCAATCTTCACCATTCATTACTTCCTGGGTGTAAGCGAGGCGCGCACCGTCACAGGACTTTTTTTAACTTTGGCTACTTGGCACCGCCCTCGCGAGTAGCGTCATAAATCATCTTGAGCGGCCGTTAGTAGCGACCGACTCCTCCTCCAACTCAGTTCTGTTTCTCCCGCCGTCGAGGCAGCACCTGTTGCGGTAGCGGTCATTTTTAGTGCGTGTTTGCCGACTCCTGTTTTCTTCACTCTCGGCCGATCGGTAGACTGTTCCTTTTTCTATCTGACGCCGGTGTGTTTCTTGCTGTGTTTTAGCCTTGTTATTTTGGCGTTATGTCGGTTCGGGAGCTAGCGCTTTTCAAGACGGGCGCACCCTATCGTCGGTGCTCCTGTGGCGGCATTCCTCCGTCTCGGACCAGCATGATGTTTGCGCTCGTTGCCTGGGACCCAACCATGATATGGATTGATGCGGCGCCTGTTTCTCGATGGACCGTCGGCGTCCTCAATCTGCGGCGTTTAAGCTCGACAAGGCCCGCCGACTTTGAGGGGCGGCGTCGCTCTCGGATTCTCGGGCAAGGTCGTTAGGCCCCTCGGGTCCCCTCCCGGCCTACTCGGTCCGAGGAGGGGTCTCCTCGCTTTTCTTGCCGAGGAGGCCCCTTCGCGGTGTTGAGGGCGTCGTAATCCCATCGGGGCCACGACGCCCGACACCGCCCGGCAGTCACCTCTTCGAGGTGCAGGCTCCCCGTGTCGAGGCCCTTGGCTTTTGGCCTGGCTCGGGTGGACCTCGGCGCCGCCTTTCGGCGCGTTTCGGATCCGGCACCGTTCGTGGTGCTGGTGATCGTCTTGGCGCCATTCAGCGCCGTTTTGGATCGGCGCCCGTTTGCGGCGCCGGTGATCAGGGCGGCTGATGGCGGCGCTGCTGGATCGGCGCGTTCGCAGCGCCGGTGATCGGGCAGCGCCGTTGGCGGTGCCGCTTTGGCATCGGCGCCGTTTGCGGCGCCGATGGACCTGGCGGCGCCGGGCGGTGTCGGGCCTTGTCCTTCCTCCCAGCGGCGCGGGCCTGCCGGCGCCGTCGAGGTTCGGAGTTGGGCCTGGCTGCTACGGTGTGCGGGGACGGCGCGCCACCCTTGGTACTGGGGCCTCGGCGGCTCCGTGGCCTCAGGGACCCTGGGGTGGCCAGCATCGAGGTCAGCTGGTCTCGTCCTCCTCGGAGGCGATGACTGGGATGGACCCATCCTGGCACCCCACTCTTGGGGTCTGGGTCCCCTGTGGCTACAGGTACCAGGCGGCGCACGGGCCCCCTCTGTCCCCCTTCCGTCGTCTCCTGAGGGTTCCCGGCTGGGGTGGCGGAGCCCGGGGCAGGCGTGGGGGTGATGGAGGGAGGCTCCCTCTCTGGAGGCGGTGACAGCTACCCCCACGGTGCTGTTGCCCCTCTAGGGACAGGGGGACGCTGTGGTCGAGGAGGAGGGCCCTCTCGGAGTCCGAGGGGTTGAGGGGCAGGGGGTCTGCCACTCTGTCTTCTTTGGCCACCTCAGGGGGGGTGGCCAGGAGCCGTAATGCGGAACCTCGCCCCTCCCTCCAGGGTTCTAGGGTGTCCTCCGGCGGCGTTTCTGCGGACTGCCCTTCTGGATCCATGCAGTCCCGGCGTCGTCACAGGGGAGGTTCTCCCCCAGGGCTCTTCCAGGCTCCGCTTCCCCAGAGTTCCGTTCTGCGGCCTGGTCTGATATCCGGGATCCCTCCTACTAGGGCTCCTTTCCCCGGATTCCAGAGCCCTCGCAGAGAGCAGTTGCCTCCTCGGAGGTGCCCCTCTCCCATCTCTCTGCCTTCTCCACCCTGCTCCCAGGCCATGTCGGTCCACGGTCCGTTATCCTGGGAGCAGTTCAGAGTTCTCGTGGTGGCCTTCCCTCATCGTTAGATACATGCATGAGTGGGTCTTCGACTCTCCCCACCGCTGCAGGAATCCTCTGGACATTCCAGCTCCCATCATCCTCGTCTCTCCTCTGAGGGAGGAACCCCTCATCTTTCCTCTGATGCTGATTTCACTGAATATCAGCGTTTCCTCTCGAGGATGGTGAGGATCTTCGGATTTCTATGTTCGGAGAGACATACCCGAGCGGGAGACGCGAAATTCCTTGGTGAATTCAGTGCCCAGCATTTGGTGGTACCTTCCTGGCCTATCCCTTTCCAGGAGGATCTATCCGGTCCTGGCAGTCCCAGCTGCTTCTTCTCCAGCCCGGCTGACTGTCAGCGTGGGTATTGTGCCCTCAGAGTCTCTAGGTTCTCTTCCCAACCCGCCCTCCGGTTTGGTTTACCTAACACTCCTTCTGGGCGCCGCTGCCTGGCGCACGACCGCCCACGGATCTGGACTCTCTCCAGTTCGACCGTTGGGGCAAGAGTGTTCTCTTCTCTGTGAGTGCCAGTATTGCATCTCATCAGGCTCACCACGCTGCCTACAACCGCATTTGTGGTCGATGATGTCCCAGCTGTTGGCATCAATGTCTGACACGGAGCAAACCAGACAAGCCGTTGCCCTCTCCGCGGTAGGCCTGGAGCTGGAAAGACACCAAGCAAGGGCATCTTACGACACCAATGAGGTGGCTTCCAGGCTTGCGGGGACAGCGATCTGCATCAGGCGGACGGCATGGCTTCGTCTTTCTAGGTTGTCACCCCTGGCCCGGCGTAGGGTGATTCGCTCCGCCTTCCGGGGGACCCGTCTTTTCTCCTCTAGAGCTAGGAGACTTTTACAGGGGCTCCCTCCATCTCCTCGTCCTCGGGAGGCACCTCCTAGCTCTTCCCCACTTAGGCTTTCTGAATGAGCCAGGGTCTTCTCCTTCTGTTTCTCACCAACAGAAGGCTGGGGTCTTGTTCCTCAGGGTATGGCCTCTTCCCCTTCCCGGGAAGAGGATGGAATCACCAGGAGGTAATGAATGGTGAAGACTGACAAGGGAAGATATGAAAATTACGTACCTACCGTAATTCTTGATCTTCTCTTGTATCTTCACCATTCATTACTACCCCTCCCTCCATCCCCTCAGTGGCCTCTTCCTGTGGCTTCTCCACCTCCGTCTCCTTCTCTCTCTGCAATATATAAAAAAAAAAATTATAAAATGGGAAGAATTGCTCAATTTTTCCAAGAAAAAAAAAATCTATTTCTTTGGGGGTTCTTATTCTCCAGAAAATTATTTACTCTAAGATTCTTGGGCCATCTAGTGGATTTGCTTGCGATCAAACTGCACAACTATCTCTTGCCATCCCTCGGGCGAGATACCTCTGGGGTTTTAGCCTGGCTCAGGCTATTCAGTTTTGATCCTGCAATCCGTGCTCCAGCTGTTAAGCCCTAGAATCAAAACCCCTCCCCCTTCCTAATTCTTGCCTTGCAGAGAGGAGGAACAGGCACGTCTGTTTTTGTAAAAAAAAAAAAAAGCAAAAGCTGAGGGAACTCTCTTCGACTGCCATAGGCATTCTTGGTATTCAGGTCACGCTCCTAGCCTGCAAGTGATTATCTGTTAAAAAAAAAAAAAGAAGAAAACAAACAAGAAGTAAGATGAGAGGGCAGACTGCCCTTCTCACCAGATTTGATATTTGGTGTTTTCCTTTCTAGTGTCCTCGGACAGTTTTACAGACAAGCAGTGCTGACTATAACCAATCCCAGCCAGCCTAAGCCTCTGGCCTGCCTTGGCGAGTCCGACTGAGTCCCACTTCTGTACTTATGAACTCCTGAAAGGCTTACAGTTTCCATTTCCAAACCCCTGAGCAGTGCTCTCATACTGCCGGGGGTTTTATTCTCCCTCCTCGGGTGTCCTCCAGTTAAAGGCCTTCCACGGCCAGGAGCCGGAAGTGGTTATCAAAACAATGGCATGTTGAGGATGAGGACTATGCCCTCCTGAGTCTGTCTAGCGGGTTTGGTGAACCTTCTCTTCAGCTCTATCTCCGGGGATTCTTGCTTCCCTGTTAAGTCGAGCCTTCAGCCATAAGCTAACTAGGCTCCTTGGGCATTCTGGTCCCCTCAACATCCCATCTCTCTTCTCTTCTTCTTCTTCTTCTTTCTCATTTCCTCCTTCTCTCTCCTCCAAGTCGCCCAGGTAAGGAGGCCCTGCAGTCCCTAGGTTTGGGATACTCTTATCTCCTCTGTCCTTCCTCCATCGGCTTATTCCTTTTCAGTTCATTCTTCCTTGCTTTGCTATCCTTGGCTATCTTGCCTCGCTATCTTTATTCTCTGCTTTTAGCTTTGCCTCTCTGGCTCACAGAACTGAGTTGGAGGAGAAGTCGGTCGCTACTAGCGCGCCCCTCGCGCATGATGCATGGCGTCACGTCGCGAGGGCGGCTGTTAGAGCCAGTTAAAAAAAAAAGCTCCGTGGCGGGAAGCGCCTCAGCTTACACCCAGTAAGTAATGAATGGTGAAGATACAAGAGAAGATCAAGAATTACGGTAGGTACGTAATTTTCATTTCTGGTAGCCATCACCTCTGCCAGGTGCATAAGTGAGCTACAAGCATTGTCAGTGGAGCCTGATTTTATTTCCTTTCACAGAGATAAGGTGGTCCTCAGGACTAACAGAAAGTTTTTGCCTAAGGTGGTTTCAGACTTCCACCTTAATCAATCCATGTCTCTTCCTGTGTATTTCACTGACCATTCCTCCTCTGGTGAGAGGAGATTGCACAGTTTAGATGTCAAAAGAGCCCTTAGTTACTATATAGAACGTACCAAGGGTCACAGGTTTGAATCCCTCCAATTGTTCCTCACTTATGGTGAGGTTGGTAAAGAAACCTGCCACTAAAGATCCATTGCCAGGTGGATTGTCTCTTGTATCCAATTTTGCTATGAAAACTGGGTAGGTTCCTCCCTCAGGCCTGAGGGCTCACTCTACCAGAGGTATAGCTGCGTCTCTGGCTGCTGCCAGGGACATCCCTATCCTAGAGATACGTCAAGCAGCTACCTGGAAAACAGTTCACACTTTTACTAAGCATTACTCCCTGGACATCCAGGCTAGGAGTGATGCTCGATTTGGCACAGCTGTGCTTCAGAGCCTATTTCCTAAGTAGGTTCTGTCCCTCCTCCATGGAGGTACTGCTGTGTAATCTGCATATGTCATAATATAGCAAGACTTCATGTTGTTTGAAGAAAAAATTACTCACCTTAGTAATGTTGTTTCTTCTAATGGAGTCTTGCTGTATTATGACCTCCCCCCAGCCTGCCCCTCTCAGAACCTCTATTTTTGGGATGTGGATGGGCAGTGCAATGTTGGCACTTCATAGATGCCCACTTTATTTTCACCCTTTCTTAGGGTGCTTAGGTGTTATGCTTATTTTTTCTTTCTTGAATCCCCTGACTTGAGTCTTTCTTTTGGGATCAAGAACAAAAATGTGTTTTTGTAGTTAGTAGCCAGTGGGCTAGTGTAGGTTTACGGCTTCCACACAGAACCTTAGTGAGTTTTTGCTCGTAAAGATCTGACTGTTTAAGTTTGATCTACAACAGACAGAGAGTTCAACCGAGCTCGCGCTCAAGGTTCCATGCCCTGCATGGAAAATTAACTCGTTCACCTCCAGAGCAGTTCTAACCTGGGGTTATACTGCATATGTCATAATATAGCAAGACTCCATTAGAAGAAACAACATTACTAAGGTGAGTAATTTTTCCTTCCTTTACAAGGAAACTTCAAGATAATATCACTCGGCACTCTTTTTTCTCTGATTCATCAAAATGATTGGCTGGCCTCCTTGGATATGCAGGATGCCTACCAACTTGTTCTCATACACCCAAACCACAACAAGTATCTCTGATTTGTGACGTTGGGCAAGCACTACCAATTCAGGGTCCTGCCCTTTGGGCTGTCCTCACCACCTTAAGTCTTTACAAAGTGCTTTGCAGTTCTTAGAGCACATCTCATGAAACTCGAATTCAAATGTTCCCATATCTGTACTACTGGCTACTAGCAAGCCCTCCAGACAAGAGACTCAGGAAGCTGTGGCTACGACTTCCAAGTTCTTCAAGTCCATGGGTGTTCTGGTGAATTTAGGAAAATCGCAACTACAACCTCCCAATGGCTCCTCTTCATAGGAGCCCTTCTGGATACCTCCAATGCAAAAGCCTTTCTTCCAGAAGACAGGAGGAATGACGTCCTTTAGATGGCCACTTCATCAGAAAAGAATGACTCAGTTTGAGCCCTCTCAATGCAGCAGATGCTGGGTCTCATGGCTTGCTCAATGTTCACTGTGCCTCTGGCCTGCCTTCACATGAGATCTATTCATTGGATGCTCGGCACTCAGTGGTCCCTGACCACACATACCCAGTCCTTTCACATCAAAGTGACAGAGCCTCTAAAATGGACACTCACCTGGTGGACTGAAGAGGACAACCTTCTGAAAGGGTTTCCCTTTGCCCCTCTGGAATCTCAGATCTCCATCACCACAGATGCATCCCTGCTCGGATGGGGAGCTCACTGTCAAGATCTCCACACCCAAGGTCGATGGAATCAAGATGAGTCTCAACGCCACATAAATATCCTAGAAATGAGAGCTGTCTGAGCTCTGAAGGACATTCTCTGTCACAAGATCATTCTCCTTCAAATGGACAACAAAGCAGTGATGTACTACATCAACAAATAGCGTAGAATACACTCTTACCCCATGTGCAGGGAAGCTATGAGAATCTGGGAGTGGTGCCTGGAGCACAAAGCCCTGATCCAAGTGATTTACCTTCCAGGAGTGCAGAACGATCTAGCCGATCATCTCAGCAGAACAGAAATGGATCCTCGTGAGTGGTCTCTTGACACAAACGTCATGCAGTCGCTCTTCACAGAGTGGGGAACTCAAGATCTGGACCTTTTGCGCCCCACTCAACGAAACTGCTTCTATTCTGCTCCAGAAATCCAGAACCTGGCACTTTCTGTCAGGATGTATTCAGACTGTGGTGGACAATACACTTTCTGTACTGTACACATTCCTCCTCTTCCCTTAGTTCAGAGGGTACTGCTTAAGCTGGAGGCACATGGTGACAGAATGATCCTCATCACCCCATTCTGGCCTCATCAGATTTGGTTTCCATTAATCAACAGATTATCAGAAACTTCACTGAGACAGCTTCCACTTCAAACAGACCTGCTGACCCAGGGACCAGTGGTCCATCCCAACCTAAAATCCCTTCACCTCCATGCATGGCTCCTGTAGAGATAGAAGTGAGTAGGTTTGACATTTCATGTAGAATCTCAGACACTCTCCTGGTGGCATACAAGCTGGCTACTAGGAAAACTTACATGGTAAAGTGGAAGCGGTTCTCCATCTGGTGTGCAGAGTCCTCCCTGGACCCCTTCTACTGCCCTCCTAACAGAGTCCTTGAGTATCTTCTGGACCTGTCAAATACAGGACTACAATATTTAACTGTGAAGGTTCACCTCTGCATGATCTCAGCATACCACGAGTCTGTACACTCCATGTCTCTGGCTCAGTTAACTTTGATCAAGAGATTCCTTATAGGTATACTTCACACTAGGCCACCAGTTAGATGACAGGTAGCCACCTGGGACATTAACCTTGTGCTAGACATGCTCACCCGTAAACCTTTTGAGCCTTAAACAACTTGTGAGCTGACGTTCTTTTTTTTTTTTTTTTAATCATTTAACAGTTTGTTGCCCCGCTGCGGCGCACTACAGCTTGGGGCATCCAGCCTCTGGCTCCACCCGCCCGGAGAACTGGGTAGCTCAAACTGCACCCAGGAGGAGGATCCGGGATGGCCATCTTGCCATCCCGCTGGAGAGCCCCTCTCAGCCTCAGCCAGCCAGGATAGCCCCGGACCCTCCCGACAGGACTCGCTTAAAGTCCTCCAGGTGGCTCGGAGCGCGGCCATCAAGCTGCATGGTCGCGCCCAGCCATTTTCTCTCCTGATTGGTCCCCGGAATGTGGATGTGAAATGACATCCAGGCACAGTGTGCTGATGTCCACCACATTCCCCCTTCGATATCCTCCGCACCAGTAGTGCCCCTGAGCGTCCCCAGGGGCTGCTACAGCGCGACGAGTGTCCCCAACTCACCCCGGGACCAGGAGAGCAGCCTACAGATGCTCAATCCCAGTCCTCCCCTGCTGACCCCCTGACGACCCGGGCTCGTTCCCAAACCCGGGTCGCAGGCGTGGCATGTGGTGTGGCACCCAACGCCCAACCCTCAGCGCCACCGGGCCAGCCGTGAGCGATGTTCTTGACCTGGAAGGCCGCCTTCTTTATAGCCATTACCTCTGCTCAAGAGTGTCTGAATACATGCATTGTCAAACCCCCACCCGTATACTGTATTTGACAAAGACAAGGTGGTTCTTCAAACTCACCTTAAGTTTCTCACCAAAGTAGTCTATGAATTCCATCTGAGCCAGCCATTGGTTCTTCTGACCTACTTCGATTTCCAGAATGAGGAGGAGGTACCCTACATTCTCTGGATGTTAAAATGGTTTTATGGTTCTACATAGACAGAACTAAAGAGATCCACAAATCTGAACAACTGTTTGTATCTTTCAGCATGGCCCAGCTGGGACAGCCTGTTGCTATCAGATGTATTTTGGCATGGCTAGTGGCATGTCTTCGCCAATGCTACTCCATGGCACAGGTTAAACTCTAAGGCAGAGTATATGCTCATTCTACCAGGGCAATCGTGGCATCTCTGGCAGAAATTCGAAACATGCCCATTGCAGACATCTGCAATGCAGCTACTTGGAGCTCTGTACACACTTTTGTGAAGCACTACGCTTTGGATGTCCATGCCAGACAGCATCAATCCTTTGGTAGGATAGTCCTTAATGGACTTCTGTCCTAAGTGAGGTCTCTCTCTCCTGCTGTCCTTCTGGGTTATTTTAGCTCGGTACTGTCCCATTAGTGTGAAAGTGTGGTGGAGACTTTATGTCCAGGAAGATATGAAAATTATGTACCTACCGTAATTCTTGATCTTCTAGGACGAAGTCTCCATCACTCATTCACATGCCCACCCTCCATCCTCCGAGCTCACTTACTTGTGTTTAGTCTTCAATCCCTTGATGGCTGGGATGTGAAGATTTGTTGTGCTGACCCTACTTATATGGGTCAGTCAGGCTATCTTATATCCAACATAGGTTAGTTTCATTATGTTAGTTTGTGCTGCACCTCCCGGTAAAAGGTACTGAGGCGGTTGGAGGGTCGATGCCGGTAGCCTATAAGATACGAGCCAGTCTCTCAGCGCCACTTCTCGGCCTCACCTCAATGCCAGCCCTCCTGAAGATTTTTGGCTCCCACTCGGTCCTGGCACCTCTGGCATTTTCCCATTAGTGTGAATGAGTGTTGGAGACTTCATCCAAGAAGATCAAGAATTATGGTAGGTACAGTCGTGGCCAAAATATTGACACCCTTGCAGTTTTTCTAATACACCATTCCTTCCAAAAATTGTTGAAATTAAAAATGTTTGGTATCCACATATGTATTTCTTTGGTTTGCAATGGAATAAAACACAAAAAGCAGAAACATTTACCAAGTCTTAGCTTATTCCACACAGAAATCCTTAAATGGTCGGGGCAAAATTATTGGCACCTTTTAGAAGTAGTTAGAAATAATTAGATTTCAAGCAGGTGATTCTCCTTCACTTTGGAACTGAACTCACCTGTGGTGAGTTGCAGGTGCCTGCAATATAAAAATAACTCATTCAACCAGTTTGAATAGAGAAAAGGACTCATTCTCCTGTTTTGTGTCACTGTGTGTACCGCAGTGAGCATGGAGAAAAGAAAGACAGCTAGATAATTGTCTGAGGAGGTCAGACAGAAGATTGTAGCCAGGCATGGACAATCTCAAGGCTACAAATCAATCTCTAGAGACCTAGATTTTCCTGTTTCCACCGTAC
This sequence comes from Neoceratodus forsteri, assembly GCA_016271365.2. Lineage (NCBI taxonomy): Eukaryota > Metazoa > Chordata > Ceratodontiformes > Ceratodontidae > Neoceratodus > Neoceratodus forsteri. Next base: position 367,855,553 of record CM028135.1, read on the forward strand.
GTAATGTTATCAGGATGTTTAAGACCCATGGCACTGTAGCCAACCTCCCTGGACATGGCCGCAAGAGAAAACTTGATCGAAGATTGCAGCGCAGGATTGTTCAAATGGTGGAGAAAGCACCTCGATCAACTGCCAAACAGATTCAAGCTGACCTTCAGACACAAGGTACGACAGTTTCAACTCGCACCATCCGTCGCCAACTCAATGAAAGGGGGTTATATGGTAGGATGCCCAGGAGGACCCTACTGCTGAGAGAGAGACATAAGAAAGCCCAACTGGGGTTTGCCAAAACACACCTGAACAAGCCAAAATCCTTCTGGGAGAATGTCCTGTGGACAGATGAGACCAAATTAGAGCTTTTGGTAAAGCGCATCATCTCTATGTTTACAGAAAACAAATGAAGCCTTCAAAGAAAAGAACACCTTCCTACAGTCAAACATGGAGGAGTTTCAGTGATGTTTTGGGGTTGCTGTGTTGCCTCTGGCACTGTTTGCTTGAACGTGTGCATGGCATCATGAAATCTGGAGATTACCAGGCCATTTTGGAGCGCAATGTTGAACCCAGTGTCAGAAAGCTGGGTCTCCGCAAGGTCATGGGTCTTCCAGCAGGACAATGACCCCAAACACACTTCAAAAACACACAGGAATGGTTCAAACAAGACACTGGACTGTTCTGAAGTGGCCAGCAATAAGTCCAGATCTAAATCCCATTGAAAACCTGTGAGAGATCTGAAAACAGCAGCTGGGAGAAGACGCCTTCAAATCTAGGAGAACTGGAGCAGTTTGCACAAGAAGAGGCCAAACTGCCAGTAGAGAGGTGCAGGAAGCTCATCCATGGCTTATAGAAGCGGTTGATTGCAGTTATTTTGACCAAAGGCTGTGCTACCAAATATTAAGTCTAGGGTGTCAATAATTTTGTTAGTGCCATTTCTTTTCATTTTTGATTTAAAAGATATAGTAAATTCTGAATCAAAAACAAAGGTTCTGTAATATTAACAGAGAAATAAAGAATTGTGGAGACCAAATACTGTACTGTTGTTAATTTCAACTTATGTTTAGAGGGAATTGTGCGTTGTTTGAAAAAGTGCAAGGGCGCCAATATTTTTTGCCACGACTATATGTAATTTTAATTTCAAACAACATGAAGTCTTGCTGTATTCTGACTATATGCAGTTAGCCCCAGCACTTAAACTGCTCCAGAGAGGAAAGGGTCAGCTCTGTGCCAGAGTATAGAACATTGAGCTCGAGCTCTGTTTTCAAACCTCTGTCTCTGGTACTTCTCAAGTAACCATCAGATTCTTTACTCCGCCTAACTGTGAAGCCGTTCCGGAGATTTCTCCTTCGCTGGTTCGGTATAGTGGTTTGTTCGGTTTTTCATAATCATTTCTTTATTTTTCGGTACTCAAATCTCTGTTTGTGGTACAGGTAGCATAGTATAGTAGATAGTGATAGACATTGTTTTGTTTGGTTTCTTTCCAGTTGGTACGGTTGGGAACCAAAGTGATTGTTTAAATCTTATTCTACTTTAGTGTAGTCCGGTACTTTTTCGGTCTCAAAAAACTGAGGATTTATTCTGTTTTTTTACACAGCCCTTGAACTGGCTGGTGACCAAAAAGTTTGTATTACCTGGCGTAACAGCTATTAAGGGTAATTTTATTCATAAGACAATGTCTGAGAAACCCCAAAAGAAAACCAGTCCCACTGGGTTTCAACACTGTTCTGAGTGTGGGGAGGCTTTTGCTAAAGCTGATCCCCACCTTACGTGTTTATTGTCTGGGGTTTGACCACCTCTAGTCAGACTGCCAAATTTGTGCAAATTTCCCTAAGACCACTATAGAGAAAAGATTAGCTCAGCTTAGGGAAAGAGAGGCCGAGAAGTCCGCTAATTCGGATGGCCAACCCAGTTCAGTTCTGACCGAACCCGAGGACGTGCCTGCTGACACTGGTGATACCTCGGGCAAAGGAAATCTGATTCTGAAGGATTGGTTCCTTCAAAATGGAAAAAGAAATCATCTGGTTTGAATCCAGCCCTCAGATCCCATCTGCTGAAGAGATTGCTAGGGCTATTAATATAGTCCAATCACTCGTCCAGTTCCGACTGAATCGACACTGCCTGGCAGGGATCGGTTCGGTCGGTTCCAACCCCTTCATAATATGAACTGGAGGAGTCTTATGAGCTGGATTGGGAGGATGATCTTGAGGGAGACTACGAAGATGAAGATGAATTTGGAGACCTAGATGAGCCAGTAGAGCCTGACATCTCCCCAGACAGGCCTTCAGTGTCTCCCTTCCCAGACTTTCTGAGTCCCCTTCACACTTTTTATTTTATAAAGGTGGCAGAAACCTCCAGCTACCAGCAGTGGAAGCTGTGGATGAAGCAGAAGAACCTGACTTTGTGGAGATGATGGATGTCCCAGAGTCTAAGAGATTGCATATTCCCTACATAAGTCTTTGGGAACAAACTCACAAAATTACAAATGCCATCTTCCATACCTCCTGTGGATAAGAGAATTGACAAGAGGTATACTTTGTTAGACCCTGGAACTGATTTTCTCTATTCTCAATCCAGTCATGTTGAGTAGTATAGGCTGCAGCCTGTGACAAGGCAAACATCCCCTTGGCTTCACACCCCCAGCTATGGATTCAGGAAGGTGGATGCGCCAGCAAAAGAAACAGTACTTGGCATCTTCCTTGGGACTCAGGCAGGCTTCTTATATGGCTTATGTGGCTAGGTACCAGAAGTCCAGGTGGGATACGGTTCTGGAGCTAGCTAAGAATGCCCCTCCCCAGCTGGCCAAGGAGCTGGAGCAGGTGGCTGTGGATGGTATAGAGGCATCCAAAGTTCAGTTCCATGCTGCTGTTGACTCCAGCGATATGGCATCAAGAGTCATGGCTACATCTGTCTCCTTACGGAGGTTTGCTTGGCTCAGATGTACTAGCCTGTCACAGGATACTCAGGCTAAGGCTATGGATTTTCCTGTCATTGACAGTTCTTTGGGGAGAAACAGAGACATACATGAAAAAGATTGATGAATATAGGACCACCTACAGGAGTGCAGTGGCCAAGGAAAGGCAAGCCACCCACAAATCAGCAGTCTAGGGCTAGCAGGGCAGGCCTTTTCACAGGCCCTTTACCAAGCCCAGGCTTCCTCTTCTTTCCAGCAGAGAGGGTTCTTTAGAGGGAGAGGCAGAAGGGGATGAGCAGGGCTGCATCCTTTTCAGCCTAGTGCTCCTGCCAAACAGACATCCTGATGTGTCAGTCTGGGTCACCTCCCAATTCCAGTAGGGGCTGGCTTACTTCTTCCAGGCTTGAAGTCTATCACTTCAGACAAATGGGTCCTGGAAGTAGAAAGCCAGGGACTTGTTCTCAGCTTCAAAGATTCCCCAGAATGAGCCAAGTCTTTACACCTGCAGCATTCCTGAAACAGTTATCTTAGAGGCAGATGTGTCTTCCTACTATCTCTAAAATCTGTGGAGAAGGTTCCTGTACAGCACAGAGGGAAAAGCTTATGCTCAAGGTATTTCCTTCACCCAAAAAGACAGGGGACTGGCACCCATCCTAGACCTGAGATATCTGAACAAACATATCACAAAGTCAAAATTCAAAATGGTGACTCTGGAAAATAATACTTCCCTCTCTAAGGCCAGGAGACTGGTTAGCTTGCCTGGTCCTCAAGGATGCCTATTTCCACATTCCTATCAGATGCTCCCACAGAAAGTACCTCAGGTTCGAGTTTCCCTCAGGTCATTATCAGTTCAGAGCAATGCCCTTTGGCCTAACATCTGCTCCAAGGGTATTCAAAAAATGTCTAGCAGTAGTTGTGGCCTTCCTGAGAAGGCAGTTAATCTTAGTGTTTCCTTACCTGGATGACTGGCTTATTGTAGGTCATTCCTCAGACCAAGTCATGTCAGCTGTAGAGGTTACCCAGGGTTTCTGGGTTCTCTAGGATTCCTTCTCAACCTACCCAAGTCAGTTCTAGAACCGTGCAACTCCTTACTTTCATAGGAGTCAAGCTGGATACATTCAGGGAAGGCCCTTCTTCCCTTACTCAAGGGTAAGGCCCTTACAGATCTGGCTTCCTTTTTGACTACTAGTGTCTCGTCCAGCCAGACATTTTCTCCAGCTTTTGGGTCATATGGCAGCCTCCACAGCAGTGATTCAGGAGCCAGGTTCCAGATAAGGACTTCGGTTCCATTTAAGGTCCTTTTGGAATCACAGGAAGGACTCTCTCACCAAGCTGATTCCAGTGATTCAGACTGTTGTCCAAGCCCTCCACTGGTGGTTGGAGGAGGACAATCTCAGACAGGGTGTCCCATTCCTCAGTCAAGCACCCTCAGTGGTCCTTACCACATATGCTTCTCTTCTAGGATGGGGAGCCCACACGGGGGATCTCGCTACACAGGGCACTTGGTCACAGCAGGAGTCTCTCCTTCATATCAATCTTCTGGATCTTAGAGCTGTGTATCTGGCTCTTCAGGCTTTTTCAAAATCAGTCCAAGGTAAGGTGGTGCAGATCAGGACAGACAACACCACCATTATGTGGTACATAAACAAGCAAGGGGGCACTCGGTCCATGGCCTTGTGCACGGAAGCCATGAAGGTATGGTCACTGGTTTATTCTCTTCAGACTTCACTGACAGCAGTACATCTTCCAGGAAAGGACAATGTTCTGGCAGATGCCTTAAGCAGGATATCCCAGAGTTACCACGAGTGGTCCCTGAACTCTTATGTACTTCAGGTAATTTTCAAGAGATGGGGCACTCCAGAGATAGATCTCTTTGCAGCCCAGACAATCATCAGCTTCCTCTGTTCTGCTGGAGACCTCCACTCTTGGGGACTGTTCCTCTAGATCCTCTCCTGTTAAATTGGACAAACAGGTTTCTTTACGGCTTTCCTCCTTTTCCACTGATCTTTAGAGTTCTGATCAAGATCATGTTTCAACCCTGCACAGTGATTCTGGTGGCTCTGGACTGGGTCAGACAACCATGGTATCCCCTGCTACTGTCTCTAGCAGTGTCAATTCCCCTTGTCTTACCCAGGAGGCACAATTTCCTGACTTCACCCCAGGGGAGGATTTGGTACCCCAACCTTCAGTCTCTCAGACTCAAGGCTTGGCTCTTGAAGAGTTAGAATATGCAGGTCTGCACCTCTGTCAAGGGGTGATGGATATCCTTAAGGTTACTAGGAAACCTTCCACCAAAATAACTTACAATTCTAAATGGAAAAGGTTCAGTATCTGGTGTTCTTAGAGAGATAGATAGCCAGATTATGCAGGTATTTCCACAGCTCTGGATTATCTGGTTCATCTTAATGGGTTAGGCCTTAGGCCTGCTACCCTTAAAGTTCATGTGGCAGCTGTCTCTGCCTTCCTTTCTGCAGGAAGGGATCTTCCTTGCATCTCATCCTGTTCTTAGTAAGTTTTTCAAAGGTCTAGCTCATATTAACCCTCCTTCAGGGAGCCTACTCCACTTAGAATTCGAATATTTGTAGTACACAACTTATGCAACCCCTTCGATCCTTGTCCTCAAGTACTTGACTTGAAGACTGTGTTTCTGGTAGCTATCACTTCTGCCAGGAGAATCATTGAATTGCAGGCTTTGTCGTGGAACCTGATTTCATTTCCTTCCATAGGGATAAGGTGGTCCTTAGGACAAATAGAAAATTTCTTCCTAAAGTGGTTTCGGATTTTCATTAGAAACAATCTATGTCCCTGCCTGTGTTTTTCACTGACCATTCTTCTTCTGGGGAAAGAAGATTGCATAGTCTGGATGTGAAAAGGGCTCTTAGTTACTATATAGAGCATACTAAGGGCTATAGGAATGATTGTCTTCAGTTATTTCTCGCTTATGGAGAAGTGGGAAAAGGTAGACCTGCTACTAAAAGAACTATTGCCAGGTTGACTGTTTCCTGTATTCAGTTCTGCTATTTGAAGCTAGGGATAGAGCCTCCCTCAGGCCTGAGGGCTCACTCAACCAGGGGTAGAGCTGCCTCTCTGGCAGCTGCTAGGGATATTCCTGTAGAGGAAATCTGTAAAGCGGCCACCTGGGAAACAGTGCACACATTTGCCAAGCATTAGTCCCTGGACATTCAGATAAGAAGTGATGCTAGGTTTGGCACAGCAGTACCGCAGAGCCTCTTCCCAAAGTAATGTTCTATGATTCCCTCCTCTGGGGACTGTTGGTATCTAGATATAGTCAGAATACAGCAAGACTTCATGTTGTTTGAACAAAAATTACTTACCATAGTAATGTTGTTTCTTCTAATGGAGTCTTGCTGCATTCTGACCTCCTCCTGCCTCCCTCTCAGAACCTAGTTTTTGGGATATGGGTGGCAAGTACAGTGCTGCACCCCAGAGGTGTACCTTTCATACCCTGCCTGGCTAGGTGGGTATTTTTCTGATTATTGATATTATTGTATTGTTGTTATTAGTATTATCACAGTCAACTTAAGGTTCTTCTTGGTTCTCAACTTGAGTCTTATGGACCCAAGTATTTGTTGCCTATGGCTTAAAATTTTACACAATTTCTATAACTATTAGTTAAGTTTAGTGCTCATAAGAATCTGACAGTTACTGGAGATGTACCTGAGACAGAGGTTTGAAAACCATGCTCGAGCTCAACGTTATATGCTCTGGCATAGAGTTAACCCTTCTCTCCAGAGCAGTTCAAGTACTGGGGCTAACTGCATATAGTCAGAATACAGCAAGACTCGATTAGAAGAAATAACATTACTATGGTAAGTCATTTTTCTTCTCATTTACTCGACGGTTCCCTTGGGATCCGTCGACCGCTTGTATTTTTTCTAAATGTAGTTAATTTTTGTTCAGGGAACTGATTAGCTGCATTCCAGGAACTGATAGCGTTGTTTAATTTTGAATTTGCCAGTTCCAGGGAACTGATTATTTTTTCACTAGTGTTTACATTTTTGTACTTTGCTCAATGTCAGAGGTCCCTGTTGATAAGCCTAAAATGCACAGGACCCACTGGTTTTAAATATTGTGAGTCTTGGGGTCGGGTTACGCAAAAAGCAGACAGGCATTCCTCTGTGTGTTTTATTTGGAAACTAGTCATATTTTTGAATTGTGAAATTTGTAAAACTTTCTGTCCCAAGACTTTGAAAAAGAGATCTAAAAATTAGAGGAAATGACTTCTACCTTTGCTAGTGCTGCAGAGGAAAACCCTCTCCCTCTGTCCCTAACAAGGACAATAATAACACCAAGGATGCTGACAAAGCAGATAAGACTGAGCAAAGTAAATCAAAACATGACCTGTACATCTACAAACATGTTTAAGAGGGAACTGGATACATTTGTTAGGATACAGGAAATATTTTTAAAGTATAGGCATATTTAGCATGACAGCCAGACAGACTCAAGTCTTTACATGGCTGTGTAAATACCTATGATATCTTTGAAAAAGGGCTGTTGAGACAGTAGCTGAAGCTGTCCCACTTAAGAAAAAGATAAAGAAAAACCTCTCGCTTACCTCTGGCCGAGAAGGCTAAGAAGCTCCCAGCAGACAAGCAAAATATATGCTCTCAGCTGAGGACATTGCAATGGCTATACAGATTCTGCAAGCCTTACAGACTGTGGTCCCTGTTCCCACACAAGTTACACCGGTTCCTATGCAAGTTCCAGCACTTCAGGAACCTCAACCTCTGTATGGAAATCCTGAGGAGAATGAAGTAGAAACTATAGAGCCAGAGGTCTCCCCAGAGCAGGATTTTGCCCCTCCCAGAGGACCAGAGGACTACACCTCTCACTATGCCTTCAGAAGAACATGGTGGATACCTCAGTCTCCCTCCAGGAGATGGAGGAGGATGTGGAGGAAGCAGATTTCTTGATATGATGGGGTTAGCCCTCACAAAACTCCTGCTGTTGCCAATGCACAAATCTTTAAAAAGGCCGAGCTGCAATACTAAAGACTCCAGCTTCAGTACCTGGAGGGACAAGAAAACAGACAAACAAATATCAGCTGGACAGAACCACTGCTGATTTTTGTACAGTCACCCTGATCCTGAAGAAGTGATCCAGATGGCTGTCTGTGATAAGGCCAGGATCCCTTAGCAACTCATCCCCTGACAAGGAAGAAGAAAGAAGGATACCATTGGTAAAAGGGTTTTATGGCTGCCTCACTCATTGTTAAGCAAATACTGTAAATTATATGGCTGTACTGTTCAAACAACATGAAGTCTTGTTGTATTCTGACAAGTGCAGTTAGCCCCAGCCTTTAAAGTGCCCCAGAGAATAATGGGTTAACTTTTCTATGCATGGCATAGAATGTTCATCTCGAGTTCGTTGATGTCTCTGCCTGTTATTATTTGAACTGCTACCATCAGATTCTTTATTCGCCTCACTGAACAGTCACTCCGGAGATTTCTCCTGCTGCTCGGTTCAAAGTCAGTTGAAGTGTCGGTTTTCAGTCGGTTTTCTACCAAATTGTTGTTTCTGCATAGTCAGTTCAAGTCTCTGTCTGTGGTACCATGAGTACTAGATAGGTTTGTTCTGTTTTCTGTGTGGAACTTGTAAATGTGGATCGGTTCGGCTGAACCGATCATTCAGGTAAATTTTGTATTTTACTTTAGTATGTGGTTACCGGTCCATATAGGTTCTAAAAACCCGGTTTTAGTAACGCTTTTTCCAAGACCGTGATATGGTCAGGAACCGATAGGGAGTCTTGCCTGTTGGTGCCCAAAAAGGGTAAGTTTGGTTAGGTTGGCCATGTCTGAGAAACCCAAGAAAAAACGGGCCCACTGGGTTTCAACACTGCAGTGTGTGTTGGGAGGTTTATGCTAAGGCCGATCCCCACACCACCTGTGTTTATTGTCTGGGGTTTGACCACCCTCGATTCAGACTGCCAAATTTGTAAAAGTTTCCCAAATCTACCCTTGAAAAGAGATTAGGTAGACTGAGGGAAAGGGAGGCCGAGAAGTCTGCTGACCCGGATGGCCAGCCCGGTTTGGTTCCGACCGAACCAGAAGGAGTGCCCTCTGACCAGGGCGATACTTCTTCGGGCAAAAGGAGAGCTGATTCCGAGGAATTGTTTCTGACAAAAAGAAAACGCAAAGACAAATTGACCTGTTCGGATCCAGAATCTCATACTCTGACCGCTGAAGAACTAGCCAAAGTGATTCGATTGTAGAATTGCTTTGCACGGTTCTGTGTGATCCAGCACCTTTGGCAGGGGCTCGTTCGTCAGTTCCCCAGTTCAAGATTATACCCTGGAAGAATTTTATGAACCAGAGTTTGAGGAGGAAGGAGAGTTGGAAGATGATTATGGTGATGGTGAAAGTCTGATGTGCCTATTGACCCGAACATCTCCCCAGACAGACCTGCAGGTGTTTCTCCTCCTAGGCTTTCTGAGTCCCCTCGCACTTCATGTTTTGCAGAAAGGTGGCTGATACCTCCAGCTTCCTGTGGAGGAGGCAGTAGAGGATCAGGAGGAGCCTATGTAGAGATGATGGACATCCCAGAGTCCAGGAGACACTCTATTCTCCACAAATCTTTAGGGAAACAGACACAAAATTCTAAGTCTCCCAATTCCATACCTCCTGTGGATAGAAGAATGGACAAGAGGTCGACTCTTTCAGGCTTAGATACGGAGTTCCTTTGTCAGCAATTAAGCCATGTTAGTTGTACAGGCTGTTGCCTGTGATAAGGCAAGCATTCCCTTGGCATCACACCCCCAGACAAGAACTCCAGGAAGATTGATGCCATGGCAAAGAAGCAATACATGGCATCTTCCTTGGGACTCAGGTAGGCGAATTATATGGCCTATGCAGCCAGGTACCAGAAGTCCAGTTGGGACACTATACTGGCACTGGCTAAACAGGCTTCCCCAGCAGCTTGCCAAGGAGCTGGAGCAGGTGGCTGCAGATGGGATTGAGGCATCTAAAGTTCAGTTTTATGCTGCTGTGGACTCTAATGATGTATCATCAAGAGTCATGGCTACATCTGGGGCTCTTCGGAGAATGGCTTGGCTCAGATGTACTAGCCTCTCACAGGATACCCAGGCTAAGGCCATGGATTTCCCTGTAGTGGGTAATTCTCTGTTTGGGGAGCAGACAGAGAATTACATGAAGAAAACTGACGAATACAGAACCACTTACAGGAGTGTTCAGACCAAGGAAAGGCAGGCAACTCCTCAAAGGCAGCAGTCCATGGGCAGGGGCAGGCCTTTTTACCAAGCACAGGCCTCTTCTTCCTTTTCACAGAGGGGGTTCTTCAGAGGGAGAGGCAGAAGGGGGATGAGTAGGCCTGCATCCACCCCCTCAGCCTAAAACCCCTGCCAAGCAGACACCCTGATGGGTCTGCCTGGGTCGATTCTCCTATCCCAGTAGGGGGCAGGCTGGCTTACTTTGTCCAGGACTGGATGTCTGTTACATCAGACAAGTGGGTCCTGGAAGTAGTAAGCCAGGGACTGGTTCTCAGCTTCAAAAGTTTCCCAAGATGAGAGCCAGATCTTTTCCACCTGCAAATCTCTCAGAGACCCTTGCCCTAGAGGCAGAGGTTTCTTCTCTCCTAGCTCTAAGAGCTATAGAGACAGTACCTACCCTACACTGAGGCAAAGGACTGTACTCCAGGTACTTCCTAATCCCCAAAAAGACAGGAGAGTGGCAACCCATCCTAGACTTAAGATACCTGAACAAACATCTTTTAAAGCCAAAGTTCAAGATGATAACTCTAGGAATTTTCCTTCCTCTCTAAGGCCAGGGGACTGGCTAGCCCTGGACCTCAAAGATGCCTACTTTCACATTCCCATCAGGTGCTCCCACAGAAAGTACCTCAGGTTCAGGTTGCCCTCAGGCCACTATCAGTTCAAAGCAATGCCCTTTGGCTCAACCTCAGCCCCAAGGGTCTTCACAAAGTGTCTGCAGTAGTAGTTGCCTTCCTAAGAAGACAAAAGATTTCCATTTTTACATATTTGGATGACTGGCTCATAGTGGGCCAGTCCCCAGACCAAGTCAAGTCACACCTGCAAGTGACCCAACAAGTGCTCACTTCTTTAGGATTTCTTCTCAACCCACCAAAGTCAGTTCTTGAACCAGTGCAGCTCCTCACCTTCATAGGGGCAGAGCTGGATATGGTAAAAGCAAGGGCCTTCCTTCCCCTGGACAGGGCAAGAGCTCTTATGGAACTGGCCTCTTCATTCAGCCTTCAGGTGTCTCGACCAGCAAGGCATTTCTTTCAGCTATTGGGCTACATGGCAGCTTCTACAGCAGTGGTCCAAGGCGCAAGATTCCAAATGAGGGACATTCAGTTCCACTTAAGAGCTTTTTGGTCCCAGAGAAAGGATTCCCTTACCAAACTAATCCCAGTGACTCGAACTCTGATCCAAGCCCATCAATGGTGGCAGGATCAGGACAGTTTGAGGCAATGGGTTCCATTTGCCACTCAGTCTCATTCAGTGGTCATTACCACAGATGCTTCCCTGCTGGGCTGGGGAGCCCATTTGGGGGACCTCACCACCCAGGGACTGTGGTCGCCTCAGGAATCTCTTCTACACAACAGTCTCTTGGAACTCATGGCAGTGTTTCTGGCACTGCAAGCTTTTTCCAAATCAGTACAGAACAAGGTGGTTCAAGTCAGAACAGACACCACCACCACCATGTGGTACATCAACAAGCAAGGAGGCACTTGGTCTATGGCCTTGTGCACAGAAGCAATGAAGTTGTGGTCCCTGGCTTATTCCCTGCAAACCTCTATGATAGCAGTTCACCTTCCAGGGAAGGACAATGTCCTAGCAGATGCACTGAGCAGCATATCTCAGGGCCATCACAAATGGCCCCTGGATACTCTGGTGTTGAAGGTGATTTTCTCAAGATGGGGCACTCCAGAGATAGATCTTTTTGCAGCCCCAGACAATCACTAACTTCCTCTCTATTGTTGCAGACCTCCAGTCTTGGGCTCAGTCCCCCTGGATGCTCTGATTCTGAACTGGGAAGGGAAATTTCTGTATGCTTTTCCCTCCTCCCCTGTCCTGTTCAAAGTGTTAGTCAAGATAAGGTCACAACCTTGCAAAGTGATTCTGATTGCTTCAGACTGGGCCAGGCAGCCATGGTATCCCTTGTTGCTGTCCCTAGCAGTCCATCTTCCCCTGTCTCTTCCCAGGAATTACAACCTGTTAACATCCTCTCAGGGGAGGATTTGGTACCCCATTCTTCAGTCTCTCAATCTCAAGGCTTGGCTCTTGAAGAGTTAGAGTTGCAGATCTGCATCCTTCCCAAGGGGTTCTAGATATGCTTAAGGCTTCTCAAAGCCCTCCAGCAGAAAGACTTACAACTCCAAATGGAAAAGTTTCAGCATTTGGTGTTCTAAGAAGAATATTTCTCCAGACACTGCTGAATTGCCTACAGTTCTGGATTTTATGGTCCATCTCAATGGCCTAGACCTTAGACCAGCTACTTTCAAGGTACACTTGTCAGCTGTTTCTGCTTTCCTGTCAGTAGGCAAGTCTTCCTCACTGTCATCCCACCACGTATTCTGTAAGTTTTCAAGGATTGCTTCACACCAGTCCCCTTTAGGGATCCTGCTCCTGCTAGCGATCTTAATGTTTGCATTGCTCAGCTTATGCAACCCCTTTTGAACCCTTGTCCTCAGCAGAGCTTAAGTACTTGACTTGGAAAATTGTGTTTTAGTAGCCATTACTTCTGCTAGACGATCAGTGAATTGCAAGCCCTGTCAGGTGGAACCTGATTTCATCTCTTTTCACAGAGATAAAGTGGTCCTTAGAACTAACAGAAAGTTCTTGCCTAAAGTGATTTCAGATTTCCACCTGAATCAGTCTATATCTCTCCTGTTTTCTTCACTGATCATTCTTCCTCGGGAGAGGCGGCTACAGTTTGGATGTTAAAAGAGCCCTTAGCTACTACATAGAGCGCACTAACGTCACAGGTTTGACTCCTCCAGTTGTTCTTCACTAATGGAAAACTTGGAAGGGCAAACCTGCCACCAAGAGATCTATTGCCAGGTGGATTGTGTCTTGTATGCAATTCTGCTATGAAAAACTGGTAAAACTCACCCTCAGGCCTGAGGGCTCATTATACAAGAGGTACAGCTGCTTCCTGGCTGCTGCCAGGATATCCCTCTTTTAGAAATTTGTCAAGCAGCCACTTGCAAAACAGTCCATACTTTTACCAAGCATTACTCTCTGGATATCCAGGCTAGGAGTGATGCTCGGTTTGGCACAGCAGTACTTCAGAGCCTATTCCCAAAGTAGGTTCTGTCCCTCCTCCATGGAGGTACTGCTTGGTAGTCTGCACTTGTCAGAATACAGCAAGACTTCATGTTTGAAGAAAACATTACTCACCATAGTAATTATGTTTCTTCTAGTGGAGTCTTGCTGTATTCTGACCTCCCCCACCTCCCTCTCAGGACCTAGTTTTTGGGATGGGTGGCACCTAAGGGTGCCCCTTTACACCCTCTGTTCTCATGGGGTGAGATGTTATTTTCAATTGATTGGTTTTGTGTTTGGGTTTCTGACTTGAGTCTTCCTTTGAGAACCCAAACATTATTTTCTGCCAGTTGGCTAGTAAAAATGTTACAGTTTCCACACAGAACACCTAGTGAGTTTTGCTCGAAAGATCTGATGGTTGCAGTTCGAATAACAACAGGCAGAGACATCAACCGAGCTCGACATGAACATTCTATGTCGCAGTATAGAAAAGTTAACCCATTGTTCTCCGGGGCAGTTTAAAGGCTGGGGCTAACTGCACTTGTCAGAATACAGCAAGACTCCACTTGAAGAAATATAATTACTAAGGTGAGTAATTTTTCTTCGTATCAGAAGGCACTATGGAATTCTGTCTTTGCTCTGCCTGTTAAAGTTCAAGGTGAAGTGGCAGTCAACTTGCAAGAAACTGCAAGGGCTGCCCTTGATGCCACCAAATATCAGTTCCACATGGCTGTGGATGCTAATGATACTGCAGCCAGGCTAATGGCTTTATCTGTCTCCCTCCGGAGATTTGCTTGGCTAAGGGCTGCCAAACTAACCCTGAATACTCAAGCTAAGGCTATGGAGTTTGCCTGTGAGAAAAATTCCTTATTTAGTGACAAAACAGAAACCTACATGAAAAAGGTGGAGGAATATATGGCCACCTATAGAAGTAATTCTAAAGAAAAGCCTTTCACCTCTTATAGGGCCCAAAATAGGGGAGGCAGGGGTAGAGCATCCTATCCCAGACCTTTTTTCCACGCATAAGCTTCGCAGTACTACCAGTAGCCAAGAGGTTATTTCAGAGGGAGGGGTAGAAGGGCTATGAGATGGTCCTCTTGTTCACCACAAACCCAGGCTCAGCCCACACAGAATCTGTGATGGGCTCGTACAGGTCCCCTCCTCCCCACCACCACCACCACCGTCACCACTATTTGTGGGTGGCAGATTGGCTCACTACCTCCAGGTTTGGCATGCCATTACCACAGACAAGTGGGTCCTGGAGAGTGTGAGCTGGGGTCTGTCACTCAGTTTCAAATCACTTCCCAGCTAAGAGCAAGAACCTTGGCCCCAGTCACCTCTGCAGACAGAGGTAAACACCTCCCTATCAATCAGAGCAGTGGAGGCAGTGCCCCTAAATCAAGGGCAAAAGCTTCTATTCCAGATACTTCTTACCAAAAGAAAATGGGACTGGAGACCAATCCTTGATCTAATGCTTCTAAGCAAGCACATTTTGAAGCCAAAGTTCAAAATGGTGACTGTCTCAGTAATTATCCCCACACTGCAGAAAGGGGATTAGTTAGTGTCCCTGGATTTAAGGGACATCTATTTTCACATTCCTGTCAGATCAGCTCACAGAAAGTACCTGAGGTAAAGACTAGCCTCAGGTGACTATCAGTTCACAGCACTCACATTTGGTCTGACTTCTGCACCAAGGGCATTCATAAAATGCCTAGCAGTAGTAGTTGAATACCTGAGAAAACAGTGTGACGGTCTTTTCCTACCTGGACAAGTGGTTAGTCATAGGCCAGTCCCTGCAGCATGCAAGGCAGTCACTGGCACTGACAAAATCAACACTGGAATCCCTAGGTTTCCATAAACAAGCAGAAATGACAGCAAGAACCAGTACAAGTGCTGGATTTCATTGGAGAAGAGCTGGACACCATCCTGGACAGAGTTTTCCTACCCCAGGACAGAGTGGACAACATCCTATGAGTTGCAAGTTCCTTCAGGCAAGGTAATCCCAAACCAGCCAGGGAATTCCTCAGGCTACTGGGACACATGGCAGCTGCCACCATATTGGTGCCAGGTTCCAGATTTCAGATGAGAGACCTCCAGTTTCACCTGAGACAATACTGGTCATGAAAGACTGACCCACTGTCCAAACTGGTTCCAGTCACCCACAGCCTACTGCAAGCAATTCAGTGGTGGCTGGACAAACACAACCTCAGGGTAGGCATACCCCTTCTAAGAGAACAGCCCTCACTGATTCTCACAACGGATGCTTCCCTTCAAACAACAAGAAGTATTGCTATATTATGACATATGCAGTGAGTCTCAACCTTCGAACTGCTCCGGAGGTGAAAGAGTTAACTTTCCATGCCAGGCATGGAACCTTGAGCGCGAGCTCGGTTGAAAACTCTGTCTGTTGTTGCTCAAACTCAAACTGTCAGATTCTTTACTCCGCCTCACTGAACAGTCGCTCCGGAGATTTCTCCTTCTGCTTGGTTCTTTTGTCAGTTAAAAAGTCTTATTTTTCGGTTTCTTGACCGAAATTAAACCGCAATCGGTTGGTTCCAGCTCTGTCTGTGGTATTGTAAGTAATAGATAGGCTTACATTTATTTCTTCTGTGTGGAACTTGTAAACGTCTTTTTCGGTTCAGTTTGAACTGATCAGGTTGTTTTAAAATAACTTTCTAGTCCTTTAGAGTGCGGTTCCCAGTTCTTATCGGTTATAAAAAAAACGGATTTCATTACGTTTTTTTCTACGACCCGTGCCAGTTGGGGCACCCCGCAGATAGATCTTTTTGCAGCCCCAGACAATCACCAACTTCCCCTTTTTTGCTGCAGGCCCCCAGTGTTGGGCTCAGTCCCTCTGGATGTCTTCCTCCTCATTTGGGAAGGGAAGTTTCTCTATGCTTTCCCCCCTTCCCTCTTCTCTTCAAGGTGGTAGTCAAAATCAGATCTCAACCCTGCAAGATGATCCTGATTACTCCAGATTGGGCCAGACAGCCCTGGTACCCACCTCATGTCCTTAGCAGTCCACCTTCCCTCTGTCTTCCCAGGAATCACAACCTGTTAACCTGTGCCCAGGGGAGAGTTTGGTATCCAACCTCAATTCTCTCAATCTCAAGGCCTGGCTCTTGAAGAGTTAGAGTTTGCTGACCTACCCTCCCAAGGTGTATTGGATATCTTGAAGGCCTCTAGAAAGCCTTCCACCAGGGCTACTTATAATTCCAAATGGAAGAGATTTTCCATATGATGTTCTGGCAAGCATATTCCCCAGAATCTGCTGGCGTGCCCACGATCCTGGATTATTTGGTGCATTTGAATTCTTTGGGGCTGAGACCAGCTACCTTAAAGTGCACCTGGCAGCCGTGGCTGTTTTCTTATCAGCAGGTAAACCCTCTTCTTTCAGCTCACCCTGTATTCTCCAGTTTTCAAAGGGTTGCTTCACAGCAACCCTCCATTCAGGGACCCTGCCCCTGCTTGGGATCTTAATATTTGCATTGCCCAGTTTATACAACCCCTTTTAGACCATTGTCTTCAGCAAAGCTTAAGTACTTGACTTGGAAAACTGTGTTTTTGGTAGCCATCACTTCTGCCAGGCGCATAAGTGAGCTGCAAGCATTGTCAGTGGGGCCTGATTTTATCTCCTTTCACAGAGATAAGGTGGTCCTCAGGACTAACGGAAAGTTTTTGCCTAAGGTGGTTTCAGACTTCCACCTTAATCAATCCATGTCTCTTCCTGTGTACTTCACTGACCATTCCTCCTCTGGCGAGAGGAGATTGCACAGTTTAGATGTCAAAAGAGCCCTTAGTTACCATATAGAACGTACCAAGGGTCACAGGTTTGACTCCCTCCAATTGTTCCTCACTTATGGTGAGGTTGGTAAAGGAAAGCCTGCCACTAAAAGATCCATTGCCAGGTGGATTGTCTCTTGTATCCAATTTTGCTATGAAAAACTGGGTAAGGTTCCTCCCTCAGGCCTGAGGGCTCACTCTACCAGAGGTACAGCTGCATCTCTGGCTGCTGCCAGGGACATCCCTATCCTAGAGATATGTCAAGCAGCTACCTGGAAAACAGTTCACACTTTTACTAAGCATTACTCCCTGGACATCCAGGCTAGAAGTGATGCTCGATTTGGCACAGCTGTGCTTCAGAGCCTATTTCCTAAGTAGGTTCTGTCCCTCCTCCATGGAGGTACTGCTGTGTATCTGTATATGATAATATAGCAAACTTCATGTTGTTTGAAGAAAAATACTCACCTTAGTAATGTTATTTCTTCTAATGGAGTCTTGCTATATTATGACCTCCCAACCTGCCCCTCTCAGAACCTCTACTTTGGGATGTGGGTGGGCAGTGCAATCATGACACTTCATAGATGCCCACTTTATTTTCACCCTTTCTTAGGGTGCTTGGGTGTTATGTTTTGTTTTCCTTTCTTGAATCCCTGACTTGAGTCTTTGTTTTGGGATCAAGAACAAAAATGTGTTTTTGTAGTTAGTAGCCTGTGGGCTAGTGTAGGTTTACGGCTTCCACACAGAACCTTAGTGAGTTTTGCTCGTAAAGATCTGACAGTTTGAGTTTGAGCAACAACAGATAGAATTTTCAACCGAGCTCGTGCTCAAGGTTCCATGCCTGGCATGGAAAGTTAACTCTTTCACCTCTGGAGCAGTTTGAAGGTTGAACTCACTGCATTTGTCATAATATAGCAAGACTCCATTAGAAGAAACAACATTACTAAGATGAGTAAATCTTCCTGGACATAAGTCTCCACCACTCATTCACACTAGTGGGATTAGCGCCGGAGGCACTAGGACCCATCGGGAGCAAACTTTTTGCTGGAGGGTCGGCGCGAGAGATGGCGCCGCGAGGCATGGCGCCGCGAGCAGCGGCTCGAGCGGCAATGACCATCTCGGCGACAACCCTCCAACCGCCTCAGTTCCTTTTTTCCCGCCGTCGAGTGCGCTTCAGTGACGACGTCGCTCGCCTGTCGGGAGTCAAACTTCAAACTAGCGCATAGTTTTCAGTTTATTTTTTTGTAACATTATCTCGATAGTAGTATCGCTTAATTTTATTCTATTTTCTAATATTTTAAATTTAACTTACTTGAAGAAGTCTCGGCCTACTGGACGGAGTCGACCATGAGCAGGTCAGGTGACGGTAGGGAGACTTCGTATGAAAGCTGTTCAGTCAGCCGGGCTGGGTCCGGTCAGCCTCCTTCTTCTCAGCGGTTCCGACAACGGTCGTCCGATGCCTGGGATGGGCGTCCCCGTCGGGTATAAAATAAACGGTCGTATTCTCGCACCGCTCGCCTCGAGCTCTTCTTCGCCCACAGGTCAAAAAGAGAAGGCATCACCGAGGTCGCCTCTGGTATGTCTGCGCCGACGAGGTCGGTTATCGAAGCTAGTTGCCGTTCTCCTTCTTCGGAGTCGCCAACTGCTGGTGACCATCGTCCTCGACATCGGAGCCCCTCCCCGCCTGTAGGTAGGGCTCCAGATGAGCAGTTTCATCAGTGGGCCGCTCTTATGGAGCGATGGGCTCGGAGGTTGGTTCTCCTGCCTGGCTCGGTTGCCACGGGGCCCCCGGGCTCCTCCAGTGATCGGGTAGGGTGGTTGGACCTTCCTAGTCGCGCGGCGCCTTCTTCGGTGCCGGTGACTCCGCGCTTAGGTGTTTCCCCCCCTCACATGGCTGGGCGCAGGGGCCACACCGATGCCCTTATCTCCTGTTTTTTTTCCTTCTCTAGCTTTCCAGGTTCCTGGGGCGTTTCCGGCGCCTTCCGCGGGGTCTGTTGGCTTGTCGGTGCGTTTAGGTGCCGCTCGGCCTTGTGGCGCCGTCTGTGGCACCACGGAGCCTATGGGCGCGCCTGGCGCGGCGCTATCTGGCGGCGCCTGGCCGGCGCCGCTGGTTCGGCGGGCGCCGCTTGTTCGGCGGGCGCCATTGGTGGTGCCGTTGGTCCGCGGGCGCCGCTTGCGGTGCCGTAGCTCTTCGGGCCTGCCCCTCTGCGGTGTTTTCAACCTGCTTTGCCTTCTCGG
Organism: Neoceratodus forsteri; assembly: GCA_016271365.2. Classification (NCBI taxonomy): domain Eukaryota; kingdom Metazoa; phylum Chordata; order Ceratodontiformes; family Ceratodontidae; genus Neoceratodus; species Neoceratodus forsteri. The sequence continues at coordinate 367,874,743 of CM028135.1, forward strand.
CGCCGGGGGCCCTCGGGGACTCTCCTTGTTTCTCTGCTATTTCCTCCTCTCCTAATTTTCACTCCTTTCCTGTCCAATCAGTCCTTTCTGGACCATCAGGAGATGATGTTGAGCCTGACCCAGACCTTCGGTTGGGTGATGAAGTGGAGGAAACAGGATCTTTCTTTGCTACAGAGCCTGTGGTCGAGGACCTGTCCTTTAAGTCTCTGTTGAAGAACCTGAGATCCACTCTTTCTCTCCAGACTACAGGCATCGATCCTGGGAAGATATTAAGACTCCAGTACCTTCATGCTTCAGAGATCCCTACGGATTTGACCCCTCCGATCCAGCCTTCCTTCGAGACGCTGTCTCAAATGGTATGGAATAATCCTGCTCTTATTCCCTCAGTGGCTAAATCCATTGATAAGAAGTATTCAGCTCCCAAGGATCGTCCCATTTTGGCATCCCAAGCCTTTGCGGATCCTATTGTAGTCCTGGCAGAGAATGATAAGGTCGTTCTTCCTCAAACTACTACAGCTCGACCTATTAACAAAGAGTCTCGTAAGATTGATACATTAGGTAAGAGAGTCTTTGCTGCCCCACTCTAAGTATGCGTATTGCCAGTTATCAAGGCTATTTTTCTCAGTATGAGTATATCCTGTGGCACTCTTTGAAAGAATGGTTGAAGCTCTTCCGGATTCGGACTCCAAGTCAGAGCTTCTTCTGACCGTACTAGGGTATTGAGTCCAATAACCAACAGGTCAAAGCCGCTATGGACGCTTCGACACTGCTTCTCTCTCAGCAGCCGCAGGTATTTGCACTGGCGCCATTCCTGGCTGCACTCTGGCTTCACGAATGATGCTCAGCAGCAGGTAATGGCGCTGCCCTTTGATGGCTCTTTCTTTTCGGCCCTCAGGTGGAACAAGCCTTAGAGGCCACTCAGAAGACTAGGTCGGCCATTAAGTTGGCCAGACCTCCGCCTGCTCCTCTGGGGGCATGTGAACAGGCGTCAGTTTCATAGTCGTCAGTCCTTTCGAGGCAGGGCAGGAAGCTTCCATAAAAAGCCAACCTGCCCAACCTCAAAAGAAAGCGCCGCAGCAGAAAGCGCCAGGGCCTAAAGCCCCCAGCGCCACCTTATGAATTGCTGGCCCAGTTCCATCCATATGCCCGAGGTGGAACTTTCTCCTCCCGTGGAGGTCGTTTGATGTACTTCTACAACCAGTGGAAGTCCATAACTTCGGACAAATGGGTCCTTCGGATAATTCGCGAGGGTTATTCTCTCAATTTTTTGGAAACCCCAATTGTCCTCCCAGACGACAACCCAGGTTGTCGGCCTCTCAGTCAGACCTCCTCACCGCTGAGATCCAGGGCCTTCTAAGCAACAGGGCAATAGAACTGGTGCCCCCACATCTGCGGAGCACAGGGTTCTACTCCCATTACTTCCTGGTTCCAAAGAAGTCTGGGGGAATGCGCCCCATTCTAGACCTCAGAAAGTTAAACAAATTTCTCCCCAGGGAGAAATTCAAAATGATTTCCCTAGGTACCCTGTTACCCTTGCTGCATCAGCACGACTGGCTGGCCTCCCTGGATATGCAGGACGCTTACCAGCATATCCCCATCCACCCGACCCACCGCAAGTTCCTCAGGTTTGTAGCTCTGGGTCAGCATTATCAGTTCAGAGTCCTGCCCTTTGGGCTATCCTCGGCGCCGCGAGTCTTTACAAAGTGTTGTGCAGTTCTCGCAGCGCATCTCAGGAAGATCGGACTCCGAGTGTTTCCCTACCTGGACGATTGGCTTCTAGCAAGCCCTTCCAGCCAAGGGACTTTGGAAGCCATGCAAACGACTTCTCGTCTTCTTACGTCCATGGGAATTCTGCTGAATTTGAAAAAATCACAACTGCAGCCCTCCCAGAGGCTCCTTTTCATAGGGACGCTTCTAGACACCTCTTCCGCGAAGGCTTTCCTTCCAGAGGACAGAAGACTCGACATCCTTCGGATGGCCCGTTACATCGGGGAGAACCAATCGGTTACAGCTCTCTCGCTGCAACGCATGTTGGGTCTCATGGCGTCCTCGGTGTTCACTGTACCCCTGGCCCGGTTGCACATGAGAACCACCCAATGGATGCTCTCCACTCAGTGGTCTCCGACCTCTCACCCCCAGTCTTATCCCATCAAGGTGACGGAGCCCCTTCGAAGGTCTCTCACCTGGTGGACTCAAGAGAGCAATCTCCTGGAAGGGTTCCCCTTTGCTCCCCCGGATCATCAGACCTCCATCACCACAGACGCATCGCTAATGGGATGGGGAGCTCACTGTCGCTCCCTCCACACTCAAGGTGTATGGACTCAGTTCAAACTCTTCTCACATAAATGTCCTGGAGATGAGGCGGTCCTTCGCGATCCGAGCTCTGAAGGATATCCTTTGTCACAAGAACATTCTCCTTCAAACGGACAACAAAGCTGTGATGTATTACATCAACAAGCAAGGCGGTGCTCATTCTTACCCCCTTTGCAGGGAAGCAATGAGGGTGTGGGAGTGGTGCTTGGAGCACAAGTCTCTGATTCAGGCGGTTTATCTGCCAGGTATACAAAACGATCTAGCAGATCACCTCAGCAGAACGGAGGCAGACCCTCACGAGTGGTCTCTCGATCCAGCCGTAGCTCGGTCACTATTCAAAGAGTGGGGGACTCCAGACCTGGACCTTTTTGCATCCCCACTCAACGCAAAACTGCCTCTCTTCTGCTCCAGAAATCCAGGGCCTGGCATTTTCTGTCAGGATGCGTTCAGGCTGCGGTGGACAAAACGTTTTCTTTACGCCTTTCCACCGATCCCTCTAATCCAGAGAGTTCTCCTCAGTTCGAGTCTCAGGGGACCAAAATGATTCTCATTGCTCCCTCCTGGCCTCGGCAACTATGGTTTCCTCTACTCAACAGTATGTTGGCAGCCTCTCCGAGACCACTTCCCTTGCAAATCAACCTTTTGACTCAGGGTTTGTTGGTCCATCCCAACCTGAAATCATTTCATCTTCATGCTTGGCTCCTGAAGAGGTAGAAGTGAATCGATTCAACGCCTCTCAGAGTCTCGGACATCCTTCTGGCTGCGCTGAAGCCAGCCACCAAAACTGACGCACAAATGGAAACGCTTTTTCTCTGGTGTGCAAAGTCCTCTTGAATCTCTTTCCTGTCCTCCTGACAAGGTTCTGGAGTATCTTTTGACCTATCAAACTCAGGTCTCCAGTACTCCACAGTTAAAGTTCACCTTAGTGCCATCTCAGCGTTCCATGAGCCGGTTTCTTCCTTGACTCTGGCTCAGCTTCCTATGGTGAAGAGATTTCTTAAGGGGATTCTTCATACCAGACCTCCTGTTAGGCGTCCAGTTGCAACCTGGGACATTAACCTGGTGCTGGACATGCTCACTTGGAAGCCTTTCGAGCCCTTAGCTACCTGTGAGCTAAAATTTCTTACCTGGAAGACTGCCTTCCTGGTGGCCATTACCTCAGCCCGCAGGGTCTCGGAGATTCATGCCTTGGTGACGGACCCTCCGTATACTGTATTCCATAAAGACAAGGTAGTTCTCCGTACTCATCCTAAATTTCTTCCCAAGGTTGTGTCAGAATTCCATCTAAACCAACCTCTGGTACTTCCCTCTTACTTCGCTAATTTCCAAAATGAAGGGGAACGATCTCTTCATTCCTTGGATGTTAAGAGAGCCTTGCGGTTCTATTTAGATAGAACCAAGAATTTTCGCAAGACTCAGCAACTGTTTGTTTCTTTCAGCGACACCCGGCTGGGTCAACCCGTCGCTATTAGATGCATCTCATCATGGTTAGTGGCATGCCTTCGACATTGCTACTCCATGGCTCAAGTTAAATTGGAGGGTAGAGTGTACGCTCACTCTACTAGGGCGGTCGCGGCATCTTTAGCGGAGATTCGCAATGTTCCAATTGCGGATATCTGCAACGCCGCCACCTGGAGCTCAGTGCATACCTTCGTTAAGCATTATGCACTGGATGTTCATGCCAGGCGACATTCCGCATTCGGCAGAACTATCCTTAATGGTCTTCTATCTTAGACGCGTGAGCTCTGGCTCTCCTGCCGCCCTTTTGGGGGATTATCAGCTTGGTACTCTCCCACTAGTGTGAATGAGTGGTGGAGACTTATGTCCAGGAAGATATGAAAATTACGTACCTACCGTAATTCTTGATCTTCTTGGACGAGTCTCCACCACTCATTCACACGCCCACCCTCCATCCCCCGAGCTCACCGCTGTGTTGGTCTTCACTCCCTCAAATCTTTAGGCCGTGAGGACTTCTTTGCTGACCCTTCTTACACGGGTCATACGGACTATCTTATGTCCGTTTTTTAAGGTTAGATTTACTCTTTACGTTAGTTGCGCTGCACCTCCTTGGTAAAAAAGGTACTGAGGCGGTTGGAGGGTCGTCGCCGAGATGGTCATTGCCGCTCGAGCCGCTGCTCAAGGCACCATGCCTCGCGGGCGCCATCTCTCGCGCCGACCCTCCAGCAAAAAGTTTGCTCCCGATGGGTCCTAGTGCCTCCGGTGCTAATCCCACTAGTGTGAATGAGTGGTGGAGACTCGTCCAAGAAGATCAAGAATTATGGTAGGTACGTAATTTTCATTTTTTCTTCTGGTTGGGGCACACATGCTGGATTACACAGCAAGTGGCAAATTTTCCCTCAAGAGTGCCTGATGCACATATATCTGCTGGAGCTCAGGGCAGTGTACCTGGCTCTATTGGCTTTTGCCCCGCATCTGCAAAACAAGGTGGTGCAAGTCAAGACAAACAACTCTACAACCATGTACTACATCAACAAACAAGGAGGAACCAGGTCCACCCCGCTTTGCACAGAGGCAATGAAGCTGTGGTCCCTGGCATACTCCATGCAGGTATTTCTATCAGCCATACACCTTCCATGGAAGGACAGTGCACTGGCAGAGTCTCTCAGCAGGATCAGTCAGGACCACCATGAGTGGTCACTGAACCCTCAGATCCTTCGTGCACTCTTCAGAAGATAGGGCACGCCAGAGGCGGATCTTTTTGCTTCTGTAGAAAATCACCAATTGCCTCTGTACTGCTGCAAGCCCCTTCACAGTGGTACAGTTCCCTGGATGCAATGGTCCTGGATTGGTCAGGGAAGTTTGTGTATGCCTTCCCTTCTTTCCTAGTGATACTCAGGACCCTAGTGAAATTAAGGTCCCATCCAGCAACACTGACACTGGTGGCACCAGGCTGGGTGAGGCAGCACTAGTACTTGCTCCTACTGACCCTGTCAATGACCTCCCTATTCAGCTGCCCAGGAGGTACAATCTGCTGACCGCCTCCCAGGGCAGGATCTTAATCCCATCCTCAAGTCACTGAGGCTCAAGGCCTGGTTCTTGAGGATATATTTGCTAACCTCAAACTGTCAGGGGAAGTCGTGACAGTGCTTAGGGCTCAGAAAGCCTTCCACTAGGAAATCATATTCCTCTAAGTGGAAGAGGTTCTACATTTGGTGTTCAGGTAAGGGTACTGACCCCTCCAGGGCTGACCTTGCTGTTCTACTGGATTACCTGACACAACTACACACATTAGGACTGAGGCCCTTGACCCTTAAAGTCCACCTGGCTTCAGTCTTGGCTTACCTAGCAGCTGGTAGGGAGAGATCCATGGACTCTCACCCAGTTTTCAGGAAATATTTCAAGGGGCTCAGCCTCCTTCACCCTCCTCTGAGGGAACCAGTCCTGGCCTGGAATTTAAACATCTGCATTGCCAAGTTGAAGGAACCACCATTCGAACCCATGGCAACCACAGACTTGAAATATGTTGCATGGAAAACTGTGTTCCTGGTGGCTATCACCTCTGCCAGGAGGATCAGTGAGCTGCAGGCCCTGTGTACGGATGTAGACTACTTTTCATTCCACAGGGATAAGGTGGTCCTCAGGACTAATAGGACATTTCTTCCTAAGTGGTATTTTATTTTCACCTGTATCAGTCCATGACTCTACCTGTTTCTTTACACAGAACTCCAGTTCTCCCAAAAGAAAACTTCACTGCCTTGATGTCAAGAGGGCACTTAGCCATTACATTGACTGAACCAAGGTGTACAGACCAGGACAGACACAGCTCTTTCTCACTTATGGCGAAGTGGGTAAGAGTAGAGCTGCCACAAAATGAACAGTTGCTCGCTAGATAGTGGCAAGTATTCAGTTTTGTTACAGTAAAGTGGGTAAACAGGTACCCCTGGGCCTGAGGGCACATTCCACCAGGGGTACAGCTACATCAGTAGCAGCTTCAAGGGATATCCCACTACTTGAACTCTGCAAACCAGCTACATGGAAAACAGTGGATACTTTCACAAAGTCACTGCTAAGGCCGCATCTAGAGTATGGAGTTCAGTACTGGTGCCCACACCTCAAAAAGGACATTAACCTGCTGGAGAAGGTACAGAGGAGGGCTACAAAGATGATAGCTGGTCAGCAGGGCAAGGCATACGAGGGGAGGTTGAGGGCGCTGAACATGTGTTCCCTGGAAGACAGGAGAGAGAGAGAGGGGACATGATTGGGATATTCAAGTACTTGAAAGGGATAAATAATGTTGATAAGGAATGTCTCTTTAAGCTGAGTGGCAACCATATCACGAGGGGGCACAGTCTTAAGCTGGAGGGTGGGAGGTTTAGGAGGGATGTCAGGAAGCACTTCTTGACAGAAAGGGTGGTGGACACTTAGAATGCGCTGCCAGAAGAGGCCATCTCGTTAAAGACAGTGAGCAACTTTAAGAGAGACTGGGATAGGCATAGGGGGAAGATAAGAATCATGGGTAGGGAGGATGGGAGGAGTGGGGAGGGAGGGCAGGAACATTAGCTCAAGCTGTGGACCCTGCAATATGAGCAGTCTTGATAGACCAAATGGCTCTTCCTCTGCTGGCTTGTTCGTATGTACTACAGCCTGGCTGTACAATCCAGAAGTGATGCCAGGTTTGGCACAGTTGTTCTGCAGAACCTGTTCCCCAAATAGGTTTTCTGCCCAACCTCCAAAGGTACTGATTGGTAGTCTGCATCAGTTTAATCATAATGGGTGATTCCTGGGGTTAGAAGAAAAACTTAATCACCATAGTAATCTTGTTTCTTCAAAGGATCACTTTTTATGATTAAAACACCTACCAACCTCCCTACTAGAACCTTAAAAAAAAAAGTTGAGGGAATTTTGTTCTGCTTTAGTGTTATATATAGGCTAGGTTAGAGACTCACCCTTTAAACCAGTTGGTTTCCTTGTGGTCTCATGTAAGGCCTGTCCCCTGGGGACTTGTGATCTTGGGGTGTAGTTTCTTTCTTTATGATGCAAAGATTAGCTAGAAAGTCTTATACTCGGTTAGTCTCTGTAAAAATCTGAAGCACTCGGAGTGCAGTAGTTACTAGGGCAGTAGTTTAAATTGGCATGAGCCAATGAGAGTTCTATTAATTGCATAGCACTCCATCTCTCCGGGCAGTTCAACACAGGAGGCTGACTGCATCAGTTTAATCATAATGAGTGATCCCTTTGAAGAAACAAGATTACTATGGTGAATAATTTTTTCTTATCTGCTGTCAAATTCTATGTTTCTTGGGGAAAACAGAGCATGAGGCAAGCTGCTCCACATAATAGGTGAGGAGGACCCTAGAGAGCCTGGGATTCCTAATAAATCTGCAAGTCTCAAACAGAGCCAGTTTGGGTGCTGGAACTTATAGTTGCATAGCTGAATACTCTGCATTGTAAAGCCTTCTTTCCACAGGAAACGGTATCAAATCTTATTGCTAACACAGAATCCTTCACACTGGGTCACACAAGGCCTGCAAGAGATTTTTTGCAGATCTTCCTGTACATAAAGTCTCCAACACTCATTCACACTAATGAGAGTATGCCAAAGGCGCTAGGACCCAGCGAGAGCTAAACATTTTCAGGAGGGCTGGCACTGAGATGGAGCCATGAGGGAGCGGAACCGTGAACCAGGTTCATGCGGTATAGACCATCTCAGCATTGACCCTCCAACCCTCTCAGTTCCTTTTTTCCCGCCGTGGAGTGCACTTCAGTGACAACATCGCTCGCCCACTGGGAATCAAACTTCAAACTAGCAGCTTAGTTTTCAGTTTTATTATTTTGTATTTTATCACGAAAAGTACCGATTACATTGTAATAAAATTACTTGTACAAGAAGTCTTCAGCCCTCCATTGACAGAGTCGACAATGAGGTATGCGTGACAGTAGGGAGACTTTGTAAGAAAGCTGTTCGGTCAGCTGGGCCAGGTCTGGTCTGCGGCCCCTCTCAGTGGGGGGGTCTAACAACGATCGGTCCAGTGCTGGGGGTCAGTCCCTAAAGCATAAAAGAAATGGTCCGATTCACAGCACCGCTTTGGCCTTGAGTTCTTCTTCGTCCCATTGGTTAAAGAACAGACAGCATTACTCGAGGTTGCCTTCTGGTACGCCTGTGTATAGACAGTTGGTTGTTGGGGTCAGGGGCCAGTCTCACTTCTTTTGGAGTAGCCGGTCTCTGTCTCTGGCTGCCAGCTTCTTCATACTGGAGCCCCTCCGCCTATTGAGGGGCTTCAGATGAGCAGTTTCACCATTGGGCCGTTCTTATGGAGCAGTGGGCTTGGAGGTTGTCCTGACTGCCTAAACCAGCCAGTCCATCACCAGGGCCTTGGGCCTGTCAGCTTTGGATCAGCTGGTTGGGTGGTTAGGACTTCCTGGTCACGCTGCGCCTCTTCGGGTGCTGTCCACTCTGCACCCCAGTGTCTATCTCCCTCACATGGCTGTGGCACAGGGTCCATACCGATGACTTTATCTCCTGCCATTTTCATTCTTTATCTTCAAATCACAGTTCACAGACTTCTGCGGTGGTGCCACTGCCTGTAGTGCCGCTTCTCTGGCACTGAGGTACCTTTCGGCGCCACATGTGGTGTCGGTGCAATCCACAGCACTGCCTACCCTGTCAGTACTGTCTTCGGCTCTTGGGGTGGTGTCAGTGCCATGTGCAGTGCTGTGCTCCCTGTTAGCACCAGGGGTGGTGTTGGCACCATGTGCACTGCCGCGCTTCCTGTTGGCACCATGCGCAGTGCCGTTTTCTGTTTTGGCACCGACTCTGTACTCGGCATTGCTCTCTTCGATGGCACCAGGGATGTTTACGGTGCCACATAGTTTCCAGAGGATTTTGACTCCGATTCTGTCTCCTCCTCTTTTTCCTCCTGGTTTTCATTCCTTTACTGTTTATACAGTCCCCGCTGGACTGTCAGGAAATTATTTGAGCCTGATCTTGATCTTCGGCTGGGTGATGATATTGATGCCAATTCTGCCCTGGGGAAGGATCAATCCTCCTGCAGAGCCTGTGGTGGAAGATCTTTCCTTTAAGTCTCTGCACAAGAATTTAAATTCTACCTTTCTCCAGACCATGGAAATCGATCCTGGGAAGCTTCTGCACCTCCAATATCTACATGTTCCAGAAATTCCTATGGATTTAGCCCCTCTGGTACAGCCCTCTTTCAAGACTCTTTCCCAGTGATGTGGAAGAATCCGCTTTTATTCCTTCTGAGGCCAAGTCCATAGATAGAAATATGCCCCTCCCAAGGATCACCCCATCTTGGCCTCACAAGCCTTTGCTGATGTCATAGTGGTCCTGGCAGAGAATGATAAATCTGTCCTCCCTCAAGAATCCACAGCCCATCCTAGAAACAAAGAATCTCACAAAATTGATACCTTGGGTAAGTGAGTCTTTGCTGCCTCAGCTCTGGGTACGCGTATTGCTAGCTACCAGGGTTATTTTTCTCAATACGAGTATGTTCTTTGGCATTCGCTCAAAGCAACGGTAGAAGCTCTGCCCAAGTTGGAGGTTAACTCAGAGCTACTACAGACCATAACTAGAGGTATCGAGTCCAATAATCAACAAATTAATGCTGCAATTGACACTTTCGATACTGCTTCCTCAGAGACGGCAGCTGGCATTTGTACCCATCGCCATTCCTGGTTGCATACTTCAGGCTTTACGAATGTCGCCCAACAAAAAGTCATAGCCTTACCCTTCGACAGTATGTATCTGTTTGGGCCTCAGATGGAACAAGCACTAGAGGCTTCTTAGAAGACTAGGTCTGCCATTAAAACAGCTAGACCCTTGCCCGCTCCCTCTCAAGGAGGTGGGAACAAGCGTCAGTTTCACAACCATCAGTCCTTTCATGGCAAAGGCAGAGGCTGTTTTAACAGAAACCAAACTCCTCAGTCGCAAAAGAAAATGCAGCAGAAAACACAGGTCCCAAAAGCGCTCAGTGCCACCCTCTGAGTTTCTGGCCCTGGTCCCACCCTCAGCTGTCCGAGGGGACTCTTCCTCGGCAGTAGGAGGACGCCTGACTCAGTTCTACAACCAGTGGAAGTCTATAACATCAGACAAATGGGTCCTCAGGATAATCTGCGAGGGTACTCTCTCAACCTGTTGGAAACCTTTTGGATCATCCTCCCAAGCAGCAGCCCAGGCTGTCTGCTACGCAATCAGACCTTCTTGCTTCCGAGGTGCAAGGCCTTCTGAACAACAGGGCAGTAAAGAAGTTCCGCTGGATCAACAAAACACAGGGTTTCTACTCCCATTACTTTCTGGTTCCAAAGAAAACTGGTGGTATGTGCCCTATTCTTGATCTCAGAAAGTTAAACAAATTCCTCTACAAGGAAAAGTTCAAAATATCACTCTGTACCCTGCTACCTTTGATTCAACTACACAATTGGCTAGCCTCCCTGGATATGCAGGACGCCTACCAACACATTCTCATACACCCAAAGCATCACAAATACCTAAGGTTCATGGCGTTGGGTCAACATTATTAATTCAGAGTCCTGCCCTTTGGGCTATCCTCAGCGTCTCAAGTTTTTACAAAGTGCTGTGCAGTTCTCGTGGTGAATCTAAGGAAAATTGGAATTCAAGAATTCCCATATCTGGATGACTGGCTTCTAGCAAGCCCCTCCAGACAAGAGACTCTGGAGGCCGTGGCCACAGCCTCAGACTTCCTCATGTCCATGGGAGTCCTGCTGAACCCGAAAAGTTGCAGTTGCAGCCCTCCCAGTGGCTCCTTTTCATAGGAACCCTTCTGGACACTTCCTGTGCGAAAGCATTTCTTCCAGACAACAGAAGGAGAGATATCCACAGCTGACCTGCTTCATCAGAGAACACAGCTCAGTTCGAGCCTCTTGATGCAGTGGATGCTGGGTTTCATGGCATCCTTGGTGCTCACTGTGCCTTAGGCTCGCTCTCCACATGAGAACCACTGTGGATGCTCAGTACCAGTGGTCTCCAACCACTTACCCTCAGTTCTTCTCATCAAGGTGACAAAACCTCTGAACAAGTCCCTCATCTGGTGGTCTCAGGAGGACAACCTTCTGGAAGGATATCCTTCGCCCCTCTGAATCATCAGATTTCCGTTACATGGATGCATTCTGATGGGTTGGGCAGCTCACTGTAAGGATTTCACACCCAGGGCACGTGGACTCAGGACAAATCTCAACTCCACATAAAAGTTCTGGAAATGAGGGTCCTCTATGCAGTCCAGGCTTTGAAGGACATATTTTGTCACAAGACCATTCTCCTTCAAATGGACAACAGGGCAGTGATGTATTACATCAAAAACAGGGCAGTAAACACTCTTACCAATTATGCAGGAGGCTATGAGAGTGGAATGGTGCCTGGAGCACAAGGCTCTGATTCAGGTGGTTTATCTGCCAGAGTAGAAAATGAACTGACGGATCATTACAGCAGAACGGAGGCAGATCCTCATGAGTGGTCTCGATTTAACCATCGTTCAGCCATTCTTCGAAGAATGTGGAACTCCTGACCTGGACCTTAGTCCCCACTCAATGCAAAACTGCCTCTCTACTGCTCCAGAAATCCAGGACCTGGCATTTTTTGTCAGGATGCATTCAGGCTGCAGTGGACGAAGCGCTTTCTTTACACATTTGCTCCTTTTCCCCTAGTTCAGAGAGTACTGCTCAAACTGGAGGCATGGGGGGGGGCAGAATGATTCTCATTGCTCTGCTCTGGCTCATCAGATTTGGTTTCCTCTGATCAACAGGCTATCGGAAACCTCGCAGAAACCGCTTCCCTTCACATGAACCTTCTGACCCAGGGCCCGGTAATTCATCCCAACCTGAGGTATCTCCAACTCCACGCTTGGCTCCTGAGGAGATAGAGGTGAACAGGTTTAATGTTTCTCGTTGAGTTTCAGATATTCTTTTAGCTGCATGCAAGCCACCTACTAGAAAAACCTACACAGCTAAATGGAAGCGCTTTCTCTATCGTGTGTGCAAAATCCTCTTGGAATCCTTTTTCCTGCCCACTGAATAAAGTCTTGAGTATCTCTTAGACCTCTCAAACACAGGTCTGCAATACTCTAAAGTCATAGTTCATCTTTGTGCAATTTCTGCATATCATGAACAAGTACTTTCCATGTCTCTGGCTCAGTTACCTGTAGTTAAGAGGTTTCTTAAAGGCATTTTGCATACCAGACCTCCTATCAGATGTCCAGTTGCAGCCTGAGACATTAACCTTGTGCTAGACATGCTCACTCATAAACCTTTCAAGCCTGTAGCTACTTGCGAATTGAAATTCCTCACTTGGAAGATGGCCTTCCTGGTGACCATTACTTATGCTTTTAGGGTATCAGAAATACACACCTTGGTTACAGACCCCCCGTATACTGTATTTCATAAGGACAAAGTAGTTCTTAGGACTCATCCTAAGTTCCTTCCTAAAGTTGCCTCAGAATTTCGTCTGAATCAACCTTTACTCCTTCCTACCTACTTTGCTACCTTCCAGAATGAGGGAGAGTGTACCCTTCATTCTCTGGATGTAAAGAGAGCTTTACGGTTCTATCTGGACAGAACGAAGGAAATTTGCAAGGCTCAGCAACTGTTTGTCTCCTTTAGCACAACCCGGCTGGATCAGCCTATTGCTATCAGGTGCATTTCAGTGTGATTGGTGGCATGCCTTTGCCACTGTTACTCCATGGCACAGGTCAAGCTGGAAGGTAGAGGTACACTCCTCTACCAGAGCCATCACAGTATCTCTGGCAGAAATTGTAATGTCCCCATTGCAGACATTTGCAATGCAGCTACCTGAGCTCCATGCACATTTTTATTAAGCACTACGCCTTGGACGCCCATGCCAGACAGAATCAGTCCTTTAGCAGGACAATTCTAATGGACTTCTGTCCTAAAAAGTGAGCTCCTCTCTCCTGCCGCCCATCTCAGAGGATTATTTTAGCTCAATACTCTCCCATTAGTGTGAATGAGTGGTGGAGACTTTATGTCCAGGAAGATATAGAAATTATGTACCTAGCATAATTCTTGATGTTCTTCGATGAAGTCTCCACCACTCATTCACACGCCCACCCGCCATGCCACAAGCTCACTTCTCTGCTTATTATTTTCACTCCTTCAGTCATTGGGCTGTGAAAATTTGGTTATTTGATCCTTCTTACATGGATCATTTGGACTATCTTATGTCCGAATTGTAGTTTAATCCTCTCTAGGTTAGTTATGCTGCACCTCCTCGTAAAAAAGGTACTGAGGCGGTTGGAGGGTCGACGCCGAGATGGTCTATACCGCGCGAGTGTGGTTTGTGGTGTCGCCTCCTTCGTGGCTCCATCTTGGTGCTGGCCCTCCTGAAAACGTTTGGCTCCTGCTGGGTCCTAGTGCCTCTGGCTTACTCCCATTAGTGTGAATGAGTGGTGGAGATTTCGTCCAAGAAGATCAAGAATTATGGTAGGTACGTAATTTCCATTTTCTGTGCCACATGGCCTCATCCACAGCTGTGGTAACATTGGCCAGATTTCAGATGAGGGGCATTCAGTACCATCTAAGAGGCCACTGGTCCCAAAGGTCAGATTCACTGTCCCAAGCTACTGCAAATCACAAAGGCCTTTATGCAAGCACTAAAGAGGTGGAAGAAGGTAAGCAACCTCAGAGAGTGCACTCTCTTCCTCCTGTAATCCTCAACAAATATTTTACAGCAGATGCTTCACCCTAGGGTGTGTGTTGTTGAGGCACAGATCAGGAGCTATAGGGAAACCAGGAGCAGTTGTAGAATTCACCAAAATGTTTATTTCCAGAAGCAGTAACATAAAAAAATATATAAACTTGTTCAGTATAACTATGTACAAAGGAGGAAAAAACAGTAGTTTTCCTTGAGTCTCTGTGTCCCTTTTTTCTTCTTCTGCATTTGCAGCTTACTCCTTTATAAGTCCTTTCAACCCCCATTCTTAGCAAGCATCCTGTTTTTGTAAATATCAGGCAGGAGCTGCTAGAATGCAGTGTGCTTGCTGAGGCCCCTTTTGCACAGCTTTTGCGAAAGGCTCAAATATTTGCACTAAGGTAACCTCTAGTTTCTAACAGCTTTGTGCAGTCATCTCAAATTTTAAATATATTCATTTCAACAGTAGCATATATTTTCTAAACAAAAGGGATCCCAATATCAGTTACATTCCCACATATTGATTTGCATCTTATTTTATACCAGCAGATATGCAAGGGAGGAAAAGACAGACAGCCAGAGAGGACTGAGAGACAGAGAGAGGCAGAGAATTGCGAGATTGCTCAGGTTGATCAAGTCTGAAGTCTCACAGGAAAATTTGGTTGCACAACCAGACAGAGAAGAGACAGAATAGGAAAGATCCTTGCATTTAAACACTTTCTCCATAACAATGCGGACAGGGTCCTAATGTTATCTGTGTCAGTCTTCACCATTCACCACATATGGGTACTCTGCCTACCTGCCAGTTCTTCATCTCCCGCCATCGAGGTCACCTCGTGGGACACTTTCTCCAGCTTGAGTTCGGGCCTACCTGTGTCGTAGTTCATTCTTGTCAGAAATTTCGACCCTAATTCCATTGGTTCCTCCTGCCAGTTCTGCTAGCCACTTGACGTTGCTGGTAAGATCGTTCCATATTTTTATTTTCCAGCGACGTCGAGTCTTGTTTTGTATTTTTTCCGAAGGTCATGTCTAGGTCGGAGAGCAAGAAGACTTCAAAGACGGTTCAGCCCCCATGCGACAGTGCCCATGCGTCGGGAATTTTTCGTCACCGACCAGCACAACCATTGCCTTTCGTGTCTTGGCCGGCTTCATGATATGGATTCATGCGTGTCTGCTCTCCATGGACCACTGGGTTCATCAAACAGTGCGCATGGAAAGTGGGGCAAGCTCCACAGATTTTCGGGTCGGTGCACACTCATCGGCTAAGCCACGCCTCTCTCTTGGCCTTCCTCCGGGTCCCTCCTGGTTATATATGGACCGAGGAGGAGGGAGCCTCAGCTTCTAGTAGCTAGCCATGGCCTTAGGCTCCTCCCGAGTGCAAGAGGCAGTCCGTTCCTTAGGGGGCAGGCTGGAGGCACTGCCATGTCAATCGCCTTTGGGCAGGCTCCCCGATGTCAGACCCGCAGTGGCCTGGGTCGGCGCTTGTCCTTTACACCGTCGGGTCGGGCGTTGTTTCAGGTCCTTGCGAGTCATGTCATGGCACGGTGCCGATACTGCCAGTGGTGCTGTGGGACCTCTATGGCGCCATCCATTTCTTCTCGACTCTGCGCTTGTTCGCGTAATCGAGGTTGAGCACGACGCTGTGTCCAGTTCTGGAGCCACCGCAGCGCCGACATGGGCACGGTGCCGGGGGTTCAGATGACACTGTCCCAGCTGTCGCCTGCACCGCTTCT
Source organism: Neoceratodus forsteri (assembly GCA_016271365.2). Taxonomy (NCBI): domain Eukaryota; kingdom Metazoa; phylum Chordata; order Ceratodontiformes; family Ceratodontidae; genus Neoceratodus; species Neoceratodus forsteri. Next base: position 367,890,424 of record CM028135.1, read on the forward strand.
GCTCTCAGCCATTTGTGGAGCCGTGGAACGGATTGACGCTGTGGGTTTCTGACCGTGTCATCTGCAGTGCCAAAAGCACCGTCAGAGCCATCGTTGGTGCCATCTCTGCCTCAGCACTGCTTGCAGCGCTGTAGAGACGCGATAGTGCCATGGCAGGTTCAGACTCTGAGTTGCTGTTCGGCTGAGCCGTCCTCTCAGCTGACATTCTCGCAGTGCTGCAGAGGGCACTGGCACCAACTCGGGCACGGCTCCATTTCTGGCACCCTGTTTGGTATGAGTTTGCACAGAGCCTCGGCTTCCACCTCTTTGAGGAGGAGTCGGACTCTGAGTCAGGCAACAGTCTGGCTCCTTGGGACTAGCTGCCAGTGTGTGTAGCCTTGTGGTGTCTTTGACTGACTGGAGTCAGCCCTCCTGAGGAGCAGCCAGTGACTTCCAAGGCTGGGGTCAGGGGTGCTGACCAGCGGGCAGTGGTGCATGCCACCACTGCACTGCAACTCCGACCTTGGAGGATTGCTGACCCCTCAGCAGAGTGGGCCCCCCCTCATATGGTGTGCCTGGATGCGCAACTTTGGGGCCGATCAGACACCTACGGGAGGGAGGGCACTGTGCCTCGGATAGCTCCTTCAGGTGCTGACAAGGGCTGTCAGTTACCTAGGCTGACCATCTCGGAGGAGGAAGAGGCACTCTTGGATCCGAGGGGCCTAGGCGGTCTGCGTGGAAGCCTTTTCAGGGGCCCATCCGGCTCTGAAGAAGCCGCAGTGTGGATCTCCACACTTCCCTTCACTTTCTTTGAGAGAGCCCCATTCTTTTGAGGTAGGGGACCTCCTTCTGGACCTATACGGCCCTGGTTGCCTCACAAGGGAGATTCTTCCGGCACAGCCAAGGCAGTTCCAAAATGGTTGTTCAGCTTTCTGTTGTGGAGTCTGCCGGAACACCATCATCATCTGACACTCCTGGTCCACCCCTAGCCCAGGTGGAGGTCAGCCGACTTCTTCTTGGCTCTGTCCCATCCCTCTGCCACACTCTCCTGCGCCTCCCTGGCATCCTTGGTCCTAGCAAACTCTCTCCTGGCAGCAGTGTAGAGTCGTGGCTGCTTGCTTTCCCGCCACATCAGGGCAGTGGATAGACAGGTTTTCAACCTCCACCTGAGCAGCGACTCTCTGAACAGTTGAGGTCCTCTAACTCTTCATCCCCCCTCTGGGGAGAGGAGCCTCTGTCCACATCTCCCCAGCCACTGATCTCACGGAGTATCAGTGATTCCTCATGAGGATGTTGGAGGACCTGCTTCTCTCTCCTACTACTCAGAGCAATCCGGAGTACTCGTGACACATCTTTGGGCGACTTCAATGAGGACAGCCTTGTGGTGCCCCCCTGGCCTGCTCCCTTAGGGTGGCATCATTGCACCCTGGCAGAGACCCTTTTCTGGAGTTCCCGCCCCTAGGATCTTTGCCAGTGATATTGCGCCCAAGTCTCCAGGTTCCATGCCTCACCTCAGGATTGACGCAGCTGGACACTCCCGATGGGCTTCGCTCTTCACCGTGACTGGCCCTCAGATCAAGTCTCCTGGATTTTGACTTGGGGTAGGAGGACTTTCACTCAGCACGGTTGCTGCTTTCTATTTCCACACATCAGGCCCACTATGCAGCCTATGACAGGTTCTTGTGGTCAAAGCTGGGTCAGCTCCTAGCCTCATTGCCTGACACAGAGCAAACCAGACAAGCCATTGCACTCTCTGCGCATGGCCTGGAGCTAGCAAGGCACCAAGCAAGGGTGTCGTATGATGCTAATGGGGTAGCTACCAGGAGTCGTGAGACAGCGATCTGCAGTAGGCGACGGCATGCTGCATCTTTCCGGTTGTCACCCTTGGCCGCGCATGGGTGGTTAACTCCTGCACCAGAGGACCTATCTCTTTTCCCACAGGGTGAGGTGGCATCTGTCGGCAACTTCCTTCCCTCCGGAGGGTCCCTGCCTCACTCTCCCCACTCGGCCTCTCAGGCCCAGAAGGTCCTCCTCTTAGTGTGTCACCCACTGAGATCTAAGGGACTCCATCCTTAGGGTTTTTAAAACCTCATGGGGAGGCTCGGCACTCACCAATATGTGATGAATGGTGAAGATTGACACAGATAAGTTATGAAAATGATGTACCCATGTAATTATGATCTTTCTGTGTATCTTCACCATTCATCACAACCCCACTCCGCCACCCCCTGGGGCTTCCATCTCTGGATCCTCTCCTCTCTGTGCTCCTTTCCCCCCTCCCTTGTCTCTTTGGAGGGTTAATCTGGGGCACATGGTGGGATGCTATATCTGTGGAGTTAGTGGTCAGGATGGGGTGGCACTCCCCTCTGGTGCTCTGGCTCCACTCCTGTGGAGTGGGAGTGGGCGGTTGCCCTCCATCCTCGCATCCTTCTATTTCCTCTTCAAGCCTCAGTTTACTTGTCCGCTGGACATGTTCTAAAGTTGGTTTATCCCTACTAAAAGTTTCTTTTCATGTGAGAGGGGCAGAACCTCTGTTCCCTGTCTCTTAAAAAAAAATGTTTTCTGCCTTAAGGGAGTTTATTTTGCCAGTGATTCTGTGCCTTGAATTGTGTCGATTAAGCCTCTTGGCTACTCCTGGCAGTTTCTATATAATCTAGAGACAGGGCAGAATCCAGCACGTTACTGATGTTTTCCCCCCTCTCATCCTAAACTTTTATGTTTCATTAATTCCCTATCCCTTCCTAACTCCAGTCCTTTTCTGTTTCCAGAGATTGGGGCCCCCTTCCCAATCTCCCTAGCATTTCGAGTTTTCTTCCTGCTCTGTCCTCTCAGTTGTTTATTTCTCCTTTTGGTTTTTATATCTTTCCCTTTTTCTGTCCCTTGGACTTTCTTATCCCACCTTTCCAACCCTATTTTTTCCTCACCTCTCTGGCAACTCAGAACTGGCAGACAGGTGGAGTTGATGGCGCCGAATGGCCAACCCGCGAGTGCCACGTAGAACGTCGGCCTTGAGGGCGGTGCCTACAGCACGTCGGCTCCACCTACCAAAACAATAGGAAAAAAAGCTCCCGCGGGGTTCTGACCTCCGGCCGAGTACCCATATGTGATGAATGGTGAAGATACATAGAAAGATCATAATTACGGTAGGTATGTAATTTTCATTTCTACCCTGTCACAGTGGGGCCCCCACCTGGAGGATCTTTTTTTTTTTTTATTTATAATCAGTGTTTGAGTTTGGATTCTTCCAACAGGGGCCAGCGGAAAGGATAGTCTAAAGGACTTTAGCTTCCAAGGAGCAACCTCCAAGAGTGTGTGTGTGTGTGTGTGTGTGTGTGTGTGTGGAGGGAGGGGTCTGCTAAGGCAAAGTATAGCACATAAGCAAGACCTACAGTATGGACACATGTAGATACTCACTCCCTCCTTTGACCTGTGACAGATTGTATTCCGTACAGTGTGGCTGTCTGTTCCAATCTAGGAGGTGGTACCAGAAGCTCTGTGTAGTATTGCCTATATATAGTAGCTGAGCTGGGGTGGTACTCGGGGAGAGCTGAAATAAGATGATTGTAAGAGCGGCATGTCGTGTCCTGTATCCATATTTTATTTATTTATTTGAACACTGGTAACTGAGAAAGGCACACTGAGCTGAGGTTCATTTCCTGGTGAGAGCTGGGGGAAAGGGAAGGGAGTACAGAGAGAGTAAACAATTATAATAAAACATCAGAATGCAGCTACTTAGACAACAATTACAGGTGCAAGAGTAATGTGGATTCATAGTAGGTAAACAACAGCATGGTACAGCGCAATATGTGGACATGCATGCAAGATCACAGTAGTGTGCAGTGCTTGTTGGGAAAGGTGACAGTGCTGTAGGGTGCAGAGTCAGATTCCAAGTGTATGCACAATTAGCCCAGATTAAAAAGGGGTCCTGAGCAGGGGGTGCAGAAAAGAGAGGAAGTGGAGTCATGAGGAGGGTAGACAGGGACAGGAGGGAGGAGGAAAGTGCCTTAGGTGGCATCTTAGGACTGAGAGTGAGGGGGAGAGAGAAGAAGAGGGGATCAGGTTCCAGAGGGAAGGGAGGTGGTAAGAGAAGGCAGCTTGCCCTGCTGAGGAGTGAGGGTGGGGAGGAGAAGGTATGGTAATCCCTAGAGCCCAGAGAGTACATAGGTTACGAGGGTAGGTACAGAACTAAGGGGACGATGTCCATGGTGCTCGCTTTCTTTTAAATTTAAATTTTGCCTGCTACATGTAGCCTATCCAACTGGTGTTTAAAAACATCAATAGAAGAACTCTCCACCACTTCTGTTGTCAAATTGTTCCATATAGGAGTAATCCTTTGGGTATACCACATTTGTCTTTTCCTTGTTCTATGGTTTTAGCCCATCAGCTGTAAAGAATGTGCCCTGGTATAATATAGCCTAATTTTAAGTGTTAATCCAAACGTTTCCCATAAATCCTGATCTGTAAAAGCTTTGAACAGCAGGCACATGTCACCTCTCAGCCTTCTATATTACAATGTGAACATATTCAGTTCTACCAATCTACGTGTGTAATCCTTTTCTTCCATCCCCATTACTGCACGTGTAGCCCTTCTTTGTAAAGTCTCCGATATGGCAGTGTCACCCTTTATGTATGGTGACCAAACATGAGCTCCATGCTCGAACAGAGACTTCACCAAGGCTCCATACAGTGGCAATAATACCCCCTATCCCTGCTTAATATATGTTTAAGAATACTATTTCAGATCCCACTTGCTTTCCTGGTGATGTTAGTGCAATGAGTGCTAAACTGTAGGTCATTTGAAATGGTGACCCCCAGCTCTCTTTTCTCTGCTGTTGCCTTCAGGTTTATATTACCTAGCTTGCAGTTGACTGCTGTATGTTCAAACAACATGAAGTCTTGCTGTATCCAGACATAATGCACTTAGCCCCAGCACTTGAACTGTCCCGGAGAGGAAAGAGTTAACTCCATGCAGAAGCATGGAACGTTGAGCTCGAGCTTGGTTTTCAAACCTCTGTCTGTGTTACTTACCAGTGCAACCGTCAGATTCTTTACTCCACCTAACAGTGAAGTTGCTTCAGAAATTCCTCTGCTCAGTTCGGTAAAAGTAAAGAGTTTGGTTTAAAACTTGTTCTTTATTGTTTTTTTTGGATTTCCAGCCACTGTCTATGGTACAGGTAGTGTGGTAGATAGGTAGTGACTGTATTTTATTTTAAAATAACTTGTGGAAATTGTTGGTTTCTTCGGTTTCTTCCTGGTCGGTCCGGTTAGGAACCGACCTTGTGTTTCTTTCTAATTTTAAATTTGTTATTTTAGAGTGGTGTTCTGGTACCAATTGGTTTCAAAAGAACCTGGCTTTTTCTCGGTTCTTTTCCAAACCTGTGACACGGTTGTTACCGATTGGTTGCTATTACCTGGCTTGAATGTTTCTATAGGGTAATTTTGGTAGGTTGGCCATGTCTGAGAAACCCAAAAAGAAAACTGGTCCCACTGGGTTTCAACACTGTACTGAGTGTGGGGAGGCCTTTGCTAAGGCTGATCCCACCTCATCTGTGTTTGTCTGGGGTTTGACCACCTCCAGTCAGAATGCCAAATTTGCAAAAACTTTCTAAAACCACTCTAGAAAAAGACTGAGTAGGTTGAAGGAAAGGGAGGCCGAGAGTCTCAGAGACCGGATGGCCAGCCGGTTTGGTTACGGTTGAACCTGAGCAGATGCCTACTGACCTAAGCAATACCTCCTCGGGCAAAAGAGAGATGACTTGAGGGTCCGTTTCCATCAAAAAGAAAGGAAGTCCACTGGTTCAGATCCAGTACTGCTTACTCCAACCACGGACGAGATAGCCAAAGCGATTAGTATTGTCCAATCACTTTGTCTGGTTCCATCCAAACCGATGCCACCGGTTAGGTGGTCGTCGGTCGAAACTGCCCTTGGATTATGATCTGATGCTTTCTATGAGGAGTGGAGGAGACGTAAGACTATCCCGACGATGATGACGATGACTACAATGATGGGGGTCTGATGTGCCCATTGAACTGGACATCTCCCAGAAAGACCCTCTGACGTCTCCCCTCCCAGGCTTTCTGAGTCCCCTCTCACTTCTTGTTTTACAAGAAGGTGGCGGAAACCCTCCAGCTCCCTTTGGTTGAAGCTGCTGAGGAGGAAGAAGAGCCTTATTTTTGTGGAGATGATGGACATCCCAGAGTCCAAAAGGTTGTCTATTCCTCTTCACAAGTCCTTGGGGAAACAGACACAAAAGATTCTACAGACTCCTAACTTTTACCTCCTGTAGATAAGAGAATGGACTGGAGATGCATGTTATCAGGCTCAGTTGTGGAGTTCCTTTATTCACATAGCAGCCATGTTGGGGTAGTGCAGACTGCAGCCTGTGACAGGGTAAACATTCTTTGGCTTCACACCCCGCAGACAAGGACTCCAGGAAAGTCGATGCCATGGCCAAGAAACTATACTTGACATCCTCTTTGGGACTCAGGTAGGCAAATTATATGGCCTACACAGCCAGGTACCAGAAGTCCAGGTGGGATACAGTTCTGGAACTTGCTAAAAAGGCCTCCCCCCAGCTAGCCAAAGAGCCGGAGGAGGTGGCTGCGGATGGAATTGAGGTATCCAAAGTACGATTTCACGCTGCTGTCGACTCCAATGATGTGGCATCCAGAGTCATGGCTACATATGTGTCTCTCAGAAGGCATGCTTGGCTCAGATGTACTAACCTATCACAGGACACCCAGTCTAAGGCTATGGATTTTCCTATAGTTGGTAACTCTCTGTGTCGGGAGTAGACAGAGGCTTACATGAAGAAAATGGATGAATATAGAACCACTTACAGGAGTGCACAGGCCAAGGAAAGGCAAGCCACTCCTCAGAAGCAGCAGGGCAGGGGCAGGCCTTTTTACCAAGCCCAGGCCTCCTCGTCTTACCCACAAAGGGTTTTTTTCTGAGGGAGGGGTAGAAGGGGGATGAGCAGGGCTGCTTCTTCCTCCCAATCTAAGGCTTCTGCCAAGCAGACACCCTGAGGTGTCAGCCCGGTCGACTCTCCAATCACAGTAGGAGGCAGGCTGGCTTACTACTTTTAGGCCTGGAAGTCTGTTACCTCAGACAAGTGGGTCCTGGAAGTAGTAAGCCAGGGACTAGCCTTCAGCTTCAAAAGGTACTCAAAAAGGAGGGCCAAGTCTTTTTCACCTGCATCAGTTTCAGAAACCCTAGCCCTAGAGGCAGAGGTTTCCTGTCTCCTGGCTCTCAGAGCCGTAGAGAAGGTTCCTACTCAACACAGTGGAAAAGGCCTGTACTCTAGGTATTTCCTCACCCCAAAGAAAAGAGGAGTGCGATCCATCCTGGATCTAAGGTATCTGAACAAACATATTTCAAAACCCAAATTCAAAATGATAACTCTGGGAATAATCCTTCCTCTTAAGGCCAGGAGATTGGCTAGCATCACTGGACCTCAAGGATGCCTACTTCCATATCCCTATAAGGTGTTCCCACAGAAAATACCTCAGGTTCGAGTTGCCTTCAGGCCATTATCAGTTCAAGGCCATGTCTTTTGCCTAACATCAGCTCAAAGGGTGTTCACAAAGTGCCTTGCAATAGTGGTGGCTTACCTCAGAAGACAGGGTATCACAATTTTCCATATCTGGACAACTGGCTCCTAGTAGGACAGTCTTCAGACCAGGTCAGGTCAGCTCTGCAAACCATGCAGGACTTGCTCAGTTTTCTGGGGTTTCTTCTCAATCTGCCAAAATCTGTCCTCGAACCAGTGACAGCTTCTCACCTTCATAGGGGTGGAATTGGATACTACCCAAGCAAAAGCTTTCCTTCCTCTGGCAAGGGTGAAGGCCTTAGTAGACCTCACTTCCTCCTTTCGGCCTCAGGTTTCTCTTCCAGCGAGACAGTTCCTCCAACCCTGGGCCACATGGCAGCCTCCACTGCAGTGGTTCAAGGAGCCAGATTTCATGTGCCGGACATTCAGTTCCATCTAAGGTCCTTTTGGTCACAGAGAACAGATTCACTCACCAAAGTGATTCCAGTGACCCGAACTCTGGTCCAGGCTCTCCAGTGGTGGCTGGACCAGGACAACCTCAGACAATGGATTCCATTTCTCCCTCAACTTCTGTCAGTAGTACTGATTATGGATGCTTCTCTCCTAGGCTGGGGAGCCCACCTGGGAGCCCTAACAGCTCAGGGGATCTGGTCCCTGCAGGAGTCTCTTCTTCATATCAACCTCCTGGAACTCAGGGCAGTTTTTCTAGCCCTTCAGACCTTTTCAGATTCAGTCAAAGGCAAGGTGGTCCAAGTCAGGACGGACAACACTACCACAGTGTGGTACATCAACAAGCAGGGAGGCACTCAGTCCATGGCCTTGTGCACAGAGGCCATGAAGATTTGCTCTCTGGCCTATTCCCTTCAGACTTCCCTGGTAGCAGTTCATCTTCCAGGGAAGGACAATGTGCTGGCAGATACCCTGAACAGGATTTCACAGGGGCATCACGAATGGTCCTTGAATCCTCACATTCTGAGGATCATTGTCTCCAAGTGGGGCATTCCAGAAATAGACCTATTTGCAGCACCAGACAGTCATCAACTTCCTCTGTTTTGCTGCAGACCTCCAGTGCTGGGACAGTTCCCAGAATGCCCTCATTCTGAACTGGAAGGGCAGGTTTCTCTATGCCTTTCCTCCTTTCCTCTCCTGTTTAGAGTGCTGATCAAGATAAGAACTCAACCCTGCACAGTGATACTAGTGGCTCCAGATTGGGCCAGACAACCTGGTATCTCTGCTGCTGTCCTTGGCTGTCTCACGCCCCTGTCTCTTCCCAGGAGATACAATCTTCTCTCCTCCTCCCAGGGGCGGATCTGTTACCCCAGTCTCCAGTCACTCAACCTCAAGGCCTGGCTCTTGAAGAGTTAGAATATGCAGCTGTACATCTCTCTCAGGGAGTTCCAGATTTTCTGAAGGTCTCCAGGAAACCTTCCACTAGAAAAACTTACAATTCCAAATGGAAGAGGTTCAGTATTTGGTGCGCTCAGAAAGGTATTTTGCCTGATTCTGCAGGCATTTCCACAACCTTAGATTATCTAGCTCATCTGAATAGTCTAGGCCTTAGGCCTGCCACTCTGAAGGTTCATGTAGCAGCTGTCTCTGCATTCCTTTCAGCAGGGAAGGGCTCTTCCTTGGCATCTCATCCTATTTTCAGGAAGTTTTTCAAAGGCCTGGTTCACATTAACCCTCCTTTTAGGGAGCCTTCTCTGCCTTGGAATCTTAACGCCTGCATTGCTCAGCTTATGCTGCCACCCTTTGAGCCTATGGCTTCAGCTGAATTGAAGTACTTGACCTGTAAAACTGTGTTCTTGGTAGCTATTACTTCTGCCAGGCGGATTAGTGAATTACAGGCCCTGTCAGTTGAACCTGACTTCATATCCTTCCATAGGGATAAAGTGGTCCTAAGAACTAATAGGAGGTTCTTGCCTAAAGTGGTGTCGGATTTTCACCTAAACCAGTCTGTCTCTTCCTGTATTTTTCACTGACCATTCTTCCTCAGGGGAAAGAAGATTACACAGTTTGGATGTTAAAAGGGCACTTAGCTACTACATAGAGCATACAAAGGCACGCAGAAATGACTGTCTTCAATTGTTCCTCACTTATGGTATAGTGGGGAAAGGTAAGCCTGCCACTAAGAGAATTAGTGCCAGGTGGGTTGTTTCCTGTATACAATTTTGTTATGACAAATTGGGTAGAACACCCCTTCAGGCCTGAGGACTCACTGGACTAGGGATACTGCTGCTACTCTAGCTGCAGCCAGAGATATACCTTTTAGAGATTTGTAAAGCAGCCACCTGGAAAACAGTACTTACATTCACCAAGCATTACTCTCTGGACATCCAGGCTAGGAGTGATGCTAGGTTTGGCACAGCAGTACTGCAGAGTCTGTTCCCAAAGTAGGTTCTGCATCTCTCCTCCATAGGGAACTGCTTGTAGTTCAGATATAGTCTGAATACAGCAAGACTTCATGTTGTTTGAAGAAAAAATTACTCACCATAGTAATGTTGTTTCTTCTAATGGAGTCTTGCTGTATTCAGACCTCCCCCCGCCTCCCCTCTCAGAACCTATTTTTGGGAAGTGGGTTGGCAGGCACAGTGTTGCACCTCAGGGGTGTACCTTGTACCCTCCCTCTTGGTGGGGTAATTGTTATGTTTTTCATCCTTGTGTTGCATAGTTTGAATTGTCACTACCTTATTTCTTCTTGGGTTCTCGACTTGAGTCTTTTTTTGGACTCCAAAAAGTATTTTGCCTTTTGTCTATGTATTCAAACAATTCTCACATTTTAGTGTTAACTTTGTTAGTTGCTCGTAAGAATCTGATGGTTGCAAAGGTTTGAAAACCAAGCTCGAGCTCAACGCTCCATGCTTCTGCATGGAGTTAACTTCCTGTCCGGCAGTTTAAGTGCTGGGACTAACTGCATTATGTTTGACTTCCATTAGAAGAAACAACATTACTGTGGTAATTGTTTTTTGTGCCCAAATGCACCACTGTGCATTTGTCAGGATTTAGTGAAAGCTTGTAAGTGTTGCACCATGTATTAACATGGTCCAACGCCAGTAGGAAGAGGAGGGATGGGGACAGGAGTGAAGAGAGGTAAGAGAGAAGAGACCTAAACAAGTATTTAGCAATGAAGTAGGCACAGTGAGATTGGAGATGTGAAGGAAGAGGGAGGTTGGAGAATAAGAAATAGAGGGAGCAGTGATGAATTTGGATGGAAGAGTTAGTACTAATGTGGCAGAAGGTATTATGGGGAATCCAGTCTGACAAGGAAGAAGGAGGAGAAAAGCATATCCATCTGCATAGTCAAAACTGGGAGAACCATTTTGTTGACTAGCTCCTGGTGGACTTGGAGGAGACACAGTTCTTGTTGCAGTACAGGGCATTGAGTTTAATGTGAAGTTTAAAATGGATTGCATTTTATGAGTAGAGTAGTTGAGCTTACAGTCAAGCCACACACTAAGGTACTTGAAGGCAGAGACAGCCTCCAGAGGGTTGCCATGCAGCATGGAGAAGACAGGTGAAGGTGAGAACCTGGCCAGTTTCTGGCTGATGCCAAAGGTCATGGACACTATCCTATTGGTGTTGACTTGAGTTGGTTTGCATGGAACCAGCACAGTATGTTGTGGAAGCCATGCTGGGTGAACCTACCACAGACAAAGCTGAAGGGTCAGGGGTGTAAATGACCTTGTTGTTTGCATACATATGGCTATGCAAAGAGGCACAAGCAGAGGCAGGGTACTGAGGAATATAGAGAACAGGATAGGACCAAGGCTTGAAAGAAGAGCAGAAGGAGGGGATGAATTATGGGGGATGTAACTGAGAGAGACCAATTGGGGGTTGTGGGGACCAGGAGATGCCCTGAGATGAGGATGCAGATGGAACGGGGTCCCCCATGCCTTCCTCTCTTCCCAGGGAAACTACCAGACCAAGGGGAAGGTAGCTATGGGACCAGCCTCCTCCTTTCATCCTCTGCAGGCAGTGTTGTGCAGTACCAAGTCAATTGCAAAAAGACCTCATAATGGCAGATCTTGTAGCCTCAGTCTACCTGACATGCATTACGGAGACCTGGCTGAGTGATGAGTCTAGTCCTGTTTTGGAGTTGGCAGTCCCAGCAGGTTTCTTTGTGGTTTACTGCCTGAGGAAGGATCACGGTGGGGGAGGGAGTGGTCATTTGTTTTAGGTTGGAGCTGGGTTCTGGTGGTGCACTCAGTGGGGGACATCTGATTTTTTGAGTGCATGGCTATACGTGGGGGTCCCAGGGTGGATTTTAGGGTGCTCCTAGTCTGTCATCCACTTGGATGGGACAGGGATTTCCTAGAGGAGGTGACAGCTTTTGTCGCCAAGAGGGTGTTGGAATCATTGAGATGGCGACCTGGTGATCTTCCTGGGGCTCGAGATTGACACCCTCAGGATTGATCCATTTATTTGGTCGGATCACTGCACTGTCAGGTTCAGTTTCAGAACCCCCTAGTGTCCCTTCCCTGTGGAAATGGTACAGTTCCACCCATTAAAAGGGTTATGACCGGAGGGACTAATGGGGAACTGGACATTTGCCTTTGGTGGAGGCATGTGGGAGGTCCTGAGGAGGCCATGGTGGCATATAATAGGGATGCCATGGAGGTCTTGGAATTTTGGCACTGGTTTGTTAATGTCCACTGGTTTCACATCTTGTCTCACCTTGGTTTGATGGTGAGCTGAGAGTGCTGAAAACCAGAGGGCGGAGGTTAGAGAGGTATTGGAGAAAGACCAGCACCCTGGAGGACAGACTGGTTCTGGTGGCTCTACATGAGTACCAGAATGCAATTGCCTGGAAAAGACAGCTTTATGTCTAGGGAATTGCAACTGGGAAGAACCGATGACTGCCTTTCGGTTGTGGACAGGCTTTTACATCAAGCCTGTATGGAACCTGTTAGTTTGAAGAACTACATCTCGTTGGATGGTCTCCTGCATACTGTTCTGTTATGAAAAGCTGGATAAATACCTCCAGAGGCCTTTGGGCATATTCCACAAGGGCACCTCTGCACCATGGCAGCTACAAGGCCCTCCCCAAAAAAAATTGTATAGCAGCTGCCTGGAAAACAGTGCACATCTTCACAAAGCACTGCAACATAGTCATACAGTCCAGGATGGATGCTGGTTTTGAACTGCTATTTTGCAGAACCTTTTTCCTAAATAGGTTATAGACCCATCCTCCTAAGGTAATGCTAGTGAGTCTGCACTTTTGTAAGGCATCACTGATGGATTCCTGTTGTTTCAAGAAAAAATTACTCGCCATACTAATGTTGATCTTCCCAGAATCAATCTTCACTATTCATGACTGGTGGGTCATAGCCAGAGGCACCTGAACCTCTCAGGAACGTTAGCTTTAAGATTTTGAACGGGAGCTAGGTCTGAGACAGCACTGCCCACGAAGTGGACATATTTTGTGGTGTTCATGGACTGGCCAGTAACTGATGCTGGCTCTCTCTCCTCAGTTCTGCTTTTTCTGCAGTTGAGGCAGCATCTCTATGATGTGTCTACAGAAGAATCTTTCCTGCATCAGTTCTGCTGCTGCTGTATTTACTCAATGCCATTACTAGTTTGGCTCTGATTCCCAGCTCCATCTCTCCCCTTTCTTTATTTTTGTGCAGCGTCAAGTACTTTGTGTTTCTTTTGTTATTTTCTGATTCCGCGGTAATGTCCGGTTTGGGGCCTTCAAAATTTAGAAAATCTAAAGCAGGGCATACTCCAGTGCATCAATTCCCCTGTGGCAAGCCCATGACAGTTACGGACTGACACAACCGATGTCTGGCCTGCCTGGGTCCAAACCATGACATTGGTTTGTGGGACACCTGTTTCTCCATGAACTGCTGTGTCCTTCACATCCATGCAATGAAGCTGGGTAGGGACCCTTCCACCTTTGGAGGATGACAGCATACTCAAGACACCAAGGTCAGGTCTCTGGGCCCTTCACGTAGACCTCTTCCCATTACTACATGTAGTGAGGGAGAGCAGGCCTCCATTCTTCCTAGTCTTCCTGGCACCAGAGGCCTGTGTGAGGGGTCAGAGGACAGTGAGCCAGGAGTCAGCTGAGCACTGCTTGCAGGCTGTTGTCTCCTCAGGGACACAGGCACTTCCATGTCCGGTCGCAGCTATGCAATCATCCCGAGTCAGTGGTTTATTCGGTGCATTGTCTGGTGCTGCCTCGGCTCCCCAAATTGCCCTTGGTGCCGGTGAATAAGGCAGCACCAGTGACACTACTGGGTCCCTTCTGATGTCACTGATGGTGCTGGGTGAGGGGGATCTTTGGGACTGGATCACTTGAGATCTCTTGATCTCCTCCCTGGGTCAGAGGAGGAGGAGGAGGATCAGGATGATCTTATCTGTGTCAATCTTCACCATTCATCACAGATGGGTACTGGGCATAGGTCAGGGCATGGAGGTTTCTTTTTTTTTTTCAAAAAGGGTAGGCGGAACAACACACCATCGGCGCCGCCTCGAGGCCGGCTGCACTACGTGGCGCCGAGGGCTGGCCATTTGGCTGTGTCGACTCCGCCTGCCTACCAGTTCTTCATCTCCCGCCATCGAGGTCGCCTCGTGGGAAGCTTCTGTCAAGAATTTTAGGCCTTCAGCTTTTCGAAATCGACGTTTTTCAGTCCGTCGGTTGCCTGCCGGTTCTGTGTTCTGCCTCCACTTGACATTGCCCAGTAAGATCTTTCCTTTTTATTTGAATTCTGCGATGTCGAGTCTGTTTTGTGGGGTTTTTTCCTCCGTAGGTCATGTCTCAGTCGGAGGGCAAAAAGTCTTGAAGACGGGTCGGCCCCCCATGCGTCGGTGCCCGTGCGGCGAAAGTTTTCTGTCACCGACCAGCACGACTGGTGTCTTCGTGTCTTGGCCCGCTCACGACATAGACGTGCAGCGCCTGCTTCCCAGGGACCGCCGGGTCCCTTGAACAGCCAAGATGAAAGTGGGGCGAACCTCACGACTGGGGTGGGGTTCGACTCGGCCAAGCCGCTGGGCCTCGGCCCTTCCTCCGGGTCCCTCCCGGTTCTATATGGACCGAGGAGGAGGAAGCCTGGCTACTTTGTAGCCTGGCCATCGCCGAGGCTCCTCTGCTGGGCGCAGGGCCCATCCCGCCTCCCGGCAGCGGGCGGAGGCGCCACGACGGCAATCGCCTTCCCGGGTGAAGCTCCCTCGGTGTCACTTCCGTGGCTCGGAAGGCCTGGGTTGGCGCCATCCTCTCGCCATTGTTCGGCACCATTACGCAGCACCGTGGGCCCTGTCGGCGCCGTCGTCGGCTGACTTGTCGCTCAGCGCCATGGGCCCTGTCGACACCAACGCTGCTCGCCCGGTGCCGTGGGACTGATCCGCATCCTCCTTTGCCATAGTCCACCTCGCGCCATCCTTGGCGCCGAGGTTGAGCATGTGGCACCGCGGCTCGCTGCTCGGCGCCGTGGGGCCCTCGACTCTTCCGTCGGTGCCATCTCGGCGCCGTCCATGCCTCGGCGCCGTTTGTGGTGCCATGGGGCTGGTCGGTGCCGTATTCAGCGCCGGGTTTGCCTTCGAGCCGCCGTCCTCGGTGCCGCCTGTGGTGCCATGGGGCCGGGTGGTGTCATTGTTGGCGCTGAGGATGCTGCTGTCGGTGCCGTCCCTGTCCCTGGTACCGCCCCTGGTGCTGTTGGATTCGACGGCACTGCATCTGGCCCTGGCTCTGGACCTTTGGCTCAAGCTGCCCCGGTGCCTCCTGCAGGTCCTGCTTGCGGGGTTGAGGAAGGCACGGGCGCCGACTCGGCCACAACTCTGGCTGTCAGGCCCGGTGGCAAGGTTGGTTCTGCCCGCCCTCCTGCAATTTGGCTCAGAGCTTCGGACTCTACTTCTTCGGAGTCGGAGTCGAGTTCCGAGTCAGACGAGCAGTCACACCCCTCGGGGTTGACTGCGGAGGAGGGCAGCACTGTGGTCTCGTCAATGAGTCAGAGCCAGCCCCCTACTGAGGAGATTCAGGTGGCCCCCGAGACTAGGGTCAGTCGTGGCTGACCAGCAGGCAGTGGTGCGAGCCACCATAGCTCTGCAACCTGGTCTTGGGATTTATCGACCGGTGGTGGTACCCTCCAGTGGTGTGTCTTGATCACCCAACTGTGGAGCCCATCGTGAGACCTACAGGAGGGGAGGATACTGTTCCTGGGTCTCCCTTCAGGGTTGCCCAGAGATGCCAGCTACCTATGCTGGCCCTCTTGAGGAGGAGAACTCTCGACTCCGAGGGGTCGAGGGGTGGGGTCAGCGATCGCCCTTCTCTGGATCCACCCGGCCCTGGACGGAGCCGGGCGCGGATTTCCACCCTTCCCCTCGGGTTCTTTGAGGGAGTCCCATTCTTTGAGGCAGGGGACCATCCTTCTGGACTTTATGGCCCCGATCGCCTCACTGGGGATCTTCTGCATGCAGCCAAGGCAGTACCAACATGGTTGTACAGCTGTTGGCTGTGGAGTCTTCCAGGGCACCTCCTCAGGTGCTCATGGTCTGCTCTCTAGCCCTGGTGGAGGTCAGCCTACTTCTTTTCTTGGCTCTGCCCCATCCCTCTGCCACTTTCTCCTGTGCTCCCAGGCATTCTTGGTCCCAGCGGCCCTCTCACCTGGGAGCAGTTCAGAGCAGTGGCTGCCCGGTTCCCTGCTTATGATAGGGCTATGGACAGCCAGGTTTTTCAACCTCCTCTCTTTTGTTGCAGACCTCCATTCTTGGGCTCAGTCCCTTGGATGCCCCTGATTCTGGTTTGGGAAGGAAGTTTCTGTATGCCTTTCCTCCTTCCCATTCCTGTTCAAAGTTTTAGTCAAAATAAGGTCTCAACCTTGCACGGTGATTCTGGTTGCTCCAGATTGGGCCAGACAGCCCTAGTACCCCCTGTTGCTGTCCCTAGCAGTCCATCTCCCCCTGTCTCTTCCCAGGAATTACAACCTGTTAACATCATCTCAGGGGAGGATTTGGTACCCCAATCTTCAGTCCCTCAATCTCAAGGCATGGCTCTTGAAGAGTTAGAGTTTGCAGATCTACATCTTTCCCAAGGGGTTCCGGACTTCCTCAAGGCTTCTTGAAAGCCCTCCACCAGAAAGACTTACAACTCCAAATGGAAAAGATTCAGCATTTGGTGTTTTAAGAAGAATATTTCTCCAGACACTGCTGAATTGCCTACGGTTCTGGATTATATGGTCCATCTTAATGGCCTAGGCTTCAGACCAGCTACTCTCAAGGTACTCTCGTCAGCTGTTTCTGCATTTTTGTCTGTGGGGAAGCCTTCCTCACTATCTTCCCATCCTGTGTTCTGTAAATTTTTTAAAGGATTGTTTCACACCAGTCCCCCCTTTAGAGACCCTGCCCCTGCCTGGGATTTGGAATGTTTGCATTGCTCAGCTTATGCAACCCCCCTTTCAGCCTATGTCTTTAGCAGAGCTTAAGTACTTGACTTGGAAAACTGTGTTCTTGGTAGCCATTACCTCTGCCAGGCGTATCAGTGACTTGCAAGCCCTGTCAGTGGAACCTGATTTTTTTTATCTCCTTTCATAGGGATAAAGTGGTCCTTAGAACCAATAGAAGGTTCTTGCCCAAAGTGGTTTCAGACTTCCATTTAAACCAGTCTGTGTCTCTCCCTGTTTTCTTCACTGAGCATTCCTCCTCAGGAGAGAGGAGGCTACACAGTTTAGATGTCAAAAGAGACCTTAGTTACTACATAGAGCGTACCAAGGGTCACAGGTTTGACTCCCTCCAGTTGTTCTCATTTATGGAGAAGTGGGAAAGGGCAAACCTGCCACCAAAAGATCTGTTGCCAGGTGGATTGTGTATTGTATACAGTTCTGCTATGAAAAGCTCCACCCTCAAGCTTGAGGGCTCATTCCACAAGAGGTACAGCTGCTTCCCTTGCTGCGGCCAGGGATATTCCTCTCCTCGAAATTTGTCAAGCAGCCATCTGGAAAAACAGTCCATACCTTTACCAAGCATTACTCTCTGGATATCCAGGCTCGGAGTGATGCTCGGTTTAACACAGCAGTACTTCAGAGCCTGTTCCCAAAGTAGGTTCTGTCCCTCCTCCTTGAGGTACTGCTTAGTAGTCAATTGTACAGAATACAGCAAGACTTTCATGTTGTTTGAAGAAAAATTACTCGCTTTAGTAATTATATTTCTTCTAATGGAGTCTTGCTGTATTCTGACCTCCTCTCAGAACCTGTTTTTGGAAGTGGGTGGGCAGGTGCAGTGTTGCATCCCAGGGTGTATTTGCTGGCACCTTCCTCCTTTGTTTGGGTGCTTATTTATTATTGTTTTTTTTTTTTTAAAGTACGTTGGGTTTAGTTTTTGGGTTTCCTGACTTGAGTCTTCCTGCATGGAAAGTTAACCCTTAGTTCTCTGGGGCAGTTCAAAGTTTGGGAATCACTGCACTTGTCAGAATACAGCAAGACTCCATTAGAAGAAATATAATTACTAAGGTGAGTAATTTTTTCTTGCAGTTGATGGGGGATCCGAGATGATGCAGCCTTGTGCTTTAATGGAGCTAAGGTTCATCGTGGTTTTACCTTTCACAAGTGAATTAATTTGTTCCCAAAAGCCCTTTGGGTTACTGAGGTGATCAGTTTGTAGTGCTTTGAGGTAGTTCCATTTAGCCTTGTGAAGGGAGTTTTTGCAGGCATTCCTGAGCTGTCTGTAAGCAATCCAGCCTTTGCAGAGGCCACTGCTTTTTGAAGGCATGCCATGTATTGTCACGTGAGGACATGAGTTTCATTAGTTCTGAGCATAACCATGGAGCCTTAAGGCCCTTGATTGTCTGTTTCCTCAGTGGGGCATGGAGTTTCAGAATGGCAGAAAATGTTGAGATGAAGAAGTCTAGGCCCTGGTTAATATCTGGGAGGAGGTTAATAGGTCCCCAGTCAACTCTCCTCTGAATGCCACCCTTTTAGCCTTCACTATTTCAGCCACCTCTTTCGAGAACCATAGTGGTTTCTTTTTCCCCCTTACTTTTATTCACTTGTTTGATGCATAGATTTGTTGCCTTCACTATGCCCGCTTGTAGCTTTACCATTTGTCCTTCACCCCACCTAGGCCATCACCCACCACCAGGTCATCCCTGAGGCATTCACCCATCTTTATAAAATCTGCCTATGTGAAGTCCAGGACCTTCAACCTTGTGTGGGTCAGTCCTGCAACCGTCCTTGTATTGAACCACACCGTACGGTGATTGCTGGTCCCCAGGTGGCTTCCCACCTTGACGTCTGCAACACTTTCCCTGTTAGTAAATACTAGCTCCAGTATTGCCGCATCACACGGGGTTCACTGACTAGTTGCCCTGAGGAATACCCCCTACAGAGAGTCCAGGATGTCCTGCTTCTATTAGAAGTCGCAGCTGGGGAGGCTTCAGTCTACATCCAGGAGATTGAAATCCCCCACCAGCAGCACCTCCCCCTTTTCTGCCATCTTGCCAGTGGCTTCTACCAGTACGTTATCTAACTCCTTCCCCTGTGCTGGAGGTCTGTGGATCACACCAGTGTGTGAACAGTGGCTCCATTCCCCTTTTCCAGGGTGACCCATGGTACCTCTGCCTGCACCTCCCATTTCCTATATCTCCTTTGCTTTTATTCTTTCTCTCACATAAAGCACCACACCCCCTCCTTTCCTTCCCACCCTGTTCTTCCTGAATAGAGTGTAGCCTGGCATGGCCATGTCCCAGTCATGGTTTTCAGTGGAATATGACTCAGAAATGGCCGCTATATCCAGGCTGGGCCTGTATCATAATGGCCTCTAGGTCTGGAATCTTATTTCCAAGATATTTAGCATTCGCACACATGGCTTTCTAGATTTTGTTAGCACTCTGCGTGTTACCGCCCCCTCATATTGTTTGCCCTTCCTCCTTTGCCCTCTGTTTTTAATGTATCTGTTCCTCCTTCCATTATTGTCACTCTACTTCCTTTATTAATTTGCAACGGGGTGGATCCTCCCATGAGATCTGCATATTCTCCACTTCAGCCTGTGGGGTGGGGTGAAGTTAATTTCCCACCTTCCACTCACCCACCTTGGCTAGTTTAAATTTTTATCGAAGTAACATTTAAACTGTCCACTGAGGGCTGCTGTTCCCCTCTCAGATGGATGCAGGTCATCACCCCCGTGTAGTCCCTCATTCTGCCAGGTGGGTCCCCAGTCCCCAATGTAGCTGAACACCTCCTGTCTGCACCAGTCCTTCAGCCATGAGTTAAAGGTCCTGGTGTGCAGGACCCTCTCTTCCCTGTTGTAGACCTAACTAACCTAACCTAATTGGTAGACAGATCCCTGTTCTGTACATCCACCTTCCCCCCAGGCTTGCCCCCCGGGCGGGGCCATCGGGTGGGCTCTCCTCCCCACCATGGACACTGTAGGCAAGCCCTGGCCCCCCAGCCGGACATCGGGGTGGCAGTGGAGGCGGTGGCAGAGCAGAGTGTCTTACCCAGGGGGATGCATTTTTTGTGTGAATGCTGGATCCCTGGGGACAGGGGAAGTGCACGATGTCCAGTATCCGCCCGCCCCCTTGGAGTAACGGGCGCTTACAGCAGTACCCCCCAGCCCACTTGGGGGTCTGTAAAGCACCGAGCACTGTTTCTCTCCCCACCCCCCGAAAGGAGAGCAATCCCCAGGATGCTCAATCCTTCTTCCCGGCCGGCCCTCTGACTCCTGAGCCCGCCACCTCAACCTGGATGTCGGCATCTGCAGCTGGACGCCTTGCCCTGTGCCGGGCAGGCTGATCTGGATACTTTATTTCAACAAGTGAATTTTTTTCTACAACTTCGCAACTCTTCCACTTCTGGTGCTGCTCTGGGACCTTCTACTTGGAGCAGCAGAACAGAAGGAATTCTTCAGCATCTACTTCATTTTGCAGGTGGTCGGTCTGCAGATTTGGGAACCCTGTGCTTGAATGGCTGCTATAGCTTTCTCACAGAAGAAAAGTTATGATCTGGGGTTAAGGACTAATTGAGTGTTTTGGGGACCAATTGAGAACATAGTGAGGAATGCCTGATTGAGAGGTTCCCGCTTCATTCATCCATGCATATGTGAATGGCACCATCTTGGGAGGCCAGAAACTGCATTTTGCCAACCGCCGGCCATCTTGGTATAGGCTGTGCATGCACAGTAAGAGCAGCTACCATCTTGGTGCAGTCTGTGCATATGTTCTGAAGTGCGATGGCTATTATTATGAAAGCATTTTAGTATGTAATCACTGCTAGTTAAGGCACACATTTCCTCTGCCTAACACCATCATGGAGTCTACAAATGCAGCACCAAAATAAACAATAAGACTCCCAAGTGTAGAACATTCCATACTAGGCTCCATTCTGCTGTGGCTGGCTCCTGTTCTTCATCCTAGGACAAAGCTTCTTCCTCTAGGTGGAGCACTGCCCTAGAGTTTGCTGTATAAAGATGTGCCTCAGAATCCAGATCCATGACTCATTCCTGGACTGCAAGAATTTGCAGTTGGCTGCCATTGCGCCACTCGGCCCTGCTGACCCTGGCATGAAGAGACTCATGTATGTCACCTCAAAGAGACAGGGTCTGAGGTCCCTGTGTGTGAAAGAAGTGATACATGAGGCTCCAGTCCCCCGTGGATGGCTCCTATTGTCTCTTTGGGACCAGATTTATTCCTGTAATCCAGAGCGATTCCCTGTGCTCCAGTCACTCTTCCATGGGAGACAGTATCTAAGCCTCCATTTTTTCACTGCGGCAGCAATGAATCCAGATCTTGTTCCTCTATTCAAGTTCATTAAAGCAGCAGACCTTTTCTTTTTTTCTTTTTTTAGTTTTTATTTATAGTATTTTATCACAGTACGTAACATGCATAAATCCTTATCGAGTACACATATAGATAAAAAAACAGAGGAGCATTACAATGGATGATAAATGCAAGATCAGTTGTTACAGCATTGAGGTGGACGTTGCTCTTATTACATGGAGGATGAAACATGTGAGCTGTTCAGCAGTCAGTACCCCAAGTATAAAATCCAAAAGATTAATTGTAATGGACCAGTCCTTGTCCTTTAGTTGATATTAGCAGTGTACAGAGAATAACACATTTCAAAGCTCCTATGAGCCCCTTCTAATAAAATCAGATACCTGATGACAGTCTACGGATTCTGTTTGCAAGTCAGTTATTAGGAACATGGAATACAGTGTCCCAACCAAAGCTTATTATGCGAGTATGTATCTTGCTATCACTATCACTGTGTAATGTTTCTCACAGGTGGGCTTCCTATACTTGCAACAGCTGCTACTAGTGTCGCACAGGTGCCCCTGCCATGCCACCACAGCCTCCCCAACTCCGGGATTGTAGACCTGCCTGCCTAAGATGCTGACAGCTTATGGCTAACGGAGTGCCCCCATCTCAGTTACTTAATTTAGAACCTGGGCATCAGTGCTATGCATATTTTTAAAACAAATTTTCCGCCAGTAAACTTGTGGACCCCCCAACCTCCGCCCCGCTACAAAAGCACACCAAGCAGAGGTAGGTGAAGGAGGACATGCACCATTTTAACAAGATGTACGTATAAAGGGTGAAACATACACTTTAACACACTGAATGTCAGGGAAAATATATCTATGCATAACTCACACAGTGTATATAAAGTCTCTGCCCAAAATGCCCAACATGTCACTTGCACAACCCGTGGATCATCACCGAAGAGACCCATTTGATTACTGGTACCTAAATGTATGTCTTAAGTCTCCTAATGATATAACAAGCTTTAAGGGTGGGTCACCAGACGTGATGGGGGAGTGGAGTTCAGACCTGGAGCACAGTATCTGAGTAGCTTAGTAGTTATCATCTCTCCTCATCAGCTTGATCTTCCGCTGCTTCTCCAAGACCAGATAATATCCTTACAAAGCCCTTCTTCCCTGGGGTCTGACAATTAGTAGTGCTTCTTTCCCATATTTAAACATTGTGGGGTGGGGTAGAGGGACATTTGTCCCTTCTGTGCCAACTTTCTTCATTACAAGTTTGAAGAAACTTGGTTTATGTACAAAATGACTGCTTCTGTAGTATCGCTATGGTATTATGATGTTTGTATGGAAAGCAGGGGAGTGGTAAACTGCAATAGCTGTGGGGCAGCAGTCTTTCTGGGGGTGATGTGGAGTAGAGGGGATGTCCTGTGTGTAAGAGCCTAGAGCAGTTAAGGGCTGAAATAAGGCTGCTCAGATGGGAGCTGTGAAGGATGATGTGGGAAGTCAAAGGAACGGAGCAGTGGAGGGAAAGACAGAGGGGTGATGCCCAGGGGAGTGACGGCATCAGGCAGGGGATGAGAGTGGGGAGGAGCACGCAATATACAGGTGTATCTCTTCCGAAAAGGAATAGGGAGCCCAGGGTGGAGGAATAGCAAGTGGGAAGGGGTGGGAATGTGAGAGTAGCATCAGGGGTTGGAAATTCTAAAGGGGTGCCTTTATTGAATAGATTTGCACCACTGTCTGGAAGGAGGGAAGGGGCAGCAGGATGTGAGGTAGAAGGTCAGGTTGAGCCATGGTTAAGAGTAGGAGTACAGGGGAAGGGAAGGGAACTAATCAAGGTGAGCAGGGAAGAGGAGGCAGGCAAAACGGAGTGGAGGATGGGGTGGGGAGAAGAAAGGAAGAGGGGAAGGAAAACTGAAAGCAGATACAGATATAAGGGGAAGGGCACAATGGGAGATGGAAAAACAGTTAAGGGAATCAATTGTGGATGTGGAGGTAAATTCACTGTGGTGCAGAGGGAGCAGTTAGGTGGGGAAGCACCTAGTGCCAAAGATGAGAAAGGAAGGACGGGGAGCACTGATGCAGGGGATGGAAGGGTTGCAATCATAGGGGACTGCATAATTTGGGGTATTCACTGGGGAAGGAAAGAGGACCCAAATACAAGCAGGAGGGTGGTTTGTACGCCGGGGAAGGTGGGCCCAAGAATATGGGAAATAGTAAGGGAGGTTGGAGGAAAACCTAATTTAGTTATACATTTGGGAACAAACGATCTAGCTGGGGAGGAGGTTGAGGTAGTACAAAGTAGGTTCAGGGAGTTGGGGAAGATCTGCAGGGAGGAAGTAAGTTCATTAGCCTTCTCAGAGGTGTTATCAGTACTAAGGGCCAGCACAGCCAGGAAAAGAAGAATAGAGGATTTTAATTACTGGCTGAGGAAATGGTGCCGGGAGGAGATGTTCATTTGTATTGGGGACTGGGAGGAGACCTTGTCAAACAAAGCACTCTTTTCACCAGACAGGCTACACCTCAGTGGGAGGGTTTGAGGGTACTCTGGGACAAACTGGGGGAATATATAACCAGTACACTTAATTTAAACTACTGAGGAGGGGAGGGGCAGCGGTGTGCAGGCCCACAGACTCTGAGAGGAGGAGATCAGGTGACACCCCCAGTGAAGGAACTGGTCTGGAGGGAAGAGGTGGAAGGGCAGGAACACAGTTAGCAAAGGGTGGAGGAGGTGAGGAACACATAAGGGTACGTGGAGGGGTGCACACGGCATAAATGTGAATAGAAGGAAGAGAAAGAAGGTCAGATTCTAGGTGAAGGGTGGTGTCTCTAAATGCACGAAGTCTTGGAAACAAGATGGATGACCTGCAGGCACTATTAGCAGACAAGAGGGTGGACATGGCTATAGTAACCATGATTTGGGCAACATCACACCATGACTGGAAGCTTTCAATCCCTGGACATAAACTATATTGGAGAGACAGGGTAGTTGGGAAGGGGTGGCAGTTTATATCAGGGATGGAATAACTTGCACGAGGGAGGAGTCAGAGGAAGGGGAGGTGGAGGCATTATGGGTTCAGTTAAAGTCCAGTAGAGGGAGAAAGGTGAGGTTGGGGGTGGTTTACAGACCACCCAGTCAGGATGAGGAGAGTGACATGGAACTGAACTCACAAATATTGGAAGCTGCAGGGAAAGTAGAGGTGGTAATTGTAGGGGACTTCAGCCTGTCCAAGGTGGACTGAAGCATACCATTCACAACATGTGCTAGGAGTCGGGTGATCCTGGAAGGTCTGCAGAGCGGGTTCCTGACTCAGGGCATCACTGAACCAACAAGAGCTGAGGCAATTCTTGATCTAGTGCTGACAAATGGGGAGCATGTACAGGAAATAATGGTCAGAGAGTCACTGGGTGGATGTGACCATTGCACAGTGTGGTTGCAGTTGGATATGGGCAGGGAAAGCATCCCAACTAAGACCAAAATCTTGGATTTCAGGAGGGCGGACTTCAGGAAAATGGGCGAAGTGCTAAGGAGCCATCTGGCAGGCATCAGAGCAGATGTGGGGGTGGACCAAGGGTGGCCCATCATTAAGTAAGGAATACTGGTTGCCACAGATGAGTGCGTTAGGCTCAGGGGGAAGAACACAAGGGCCAAAGTGCCCAGCTGGTTCAGTTCTGGGGTTGCCCAGGCAGTAAGGGAAAAGAGGTTGGCCTATAGAAAATTGAGGAAGACCAGTAGAAGAAGAAGAAGAATCAGTATTTATATAGCGCTTTTCATACACAGTATCCCAAAGCGCTTTACAAGCAATGCTAGACTGGTAGTGAAGTGACTGAATGTGTGGTGGCTGCCATATCGCACATCATCACCCACACACAGCCTGGATGATTGCATGAACTGGTTTATTGGAAGGGGAATGTTGGCCAGGACACTGGGAATGTTCCCTGCTCTTTATGAAGAGTACCCTGGGTTCTTTTACTTCCACCTGGACGCCCACCAGGACAACACCACGATGGGCAGAAGGGACCTCGGTTTAACGTCTCATCCAAAGGACGGCACACCCCAGCAGTACAGCACCCCCGTATACTGCACTCGGATGCCAGCGATTTTTAGGTGCAAGTCCATCCCGGTGTGGGTCAAGAACCCACAACCTTCTGGTCCAGAGGTGGATGTGCTACCAACTGAGCCAGGTGGATAGGGAAAATTACTTAAGGTTGGCTAGTGAGTCACGTAAGGAAGTCCGGAGAGCAAAGGCACAGAAGGAGCTGCAGATAGCTGAAGGAATTAAGAAGTGGGAGAACATACTTTCATTCCAGTGTTGCAGGCATACTGGAAGGCCATAGCCCAAAGCATATCTTAGATTAGGGGGTAGGGAGATGACCTTTTCGCCTTTGTCCCTCCTGTTTGGAGCAGAGACATTGGAAGATGGGGAATGGGTACTTAATGCAAAGTGGGTGAGGATGGCATTGGTGGTGGCACGTCAGATCATCCTGAATATCTGGGTGTCAGGGACCCCACCCACAGTAGTAATGTAGAACTGTCTCCTGTTAAATGCCTTAGCCAAAGATAGGCTCACTTACACCCTGAAGGGTAAAGAGGAAAGGTCCATATGAGAATGGGATATATTCTTTTTTTTAAATATTCTTTATTTTTTATTGTTTTTTATATAGTTATATATGACAACAGGAGTACATCTATACAGTATTGCTCTTTTGTCTTACAATACATAGAATGTTCTTCAGGTTGGCAATTCATGTTTCTACAACATCATTCTGTTATATATCAAATGACACTAGATCAAAATTCATATCCTACAAAAATTGGTCACTTTCAAATAGTTCTATCAGGGAACAAATGTTTCATCCAGAGAAGAGATATAGAAAACCTATGGCCTCCATTGGAGCTCAAATTGTGACCTCCTTCCAGCTCTAGAAGCTACTATTTTCTCTAGATAGTACATCTCAGTCATCAATGAATGCCAGTCAGAGAAGGTGGGTACTTTAGCCGTTCACCATAGGCGAGTTATAACCTTTCAAACAACATGAAGTCTTGCTATATTCTGACATATGCAGTGAGTCCCAACCTTCAAACTGCTCCAGAGGTGAAAAAGTTAACTTTCCATGCCAGGCATGGAACGCTGAGCTAGAGCTCGGCTGAGACTCTGTCTGTTCTTCAAACTCAAACCGTCAGATTCTTTACTCCGCCTCACTGAACAGTCGCTCCGGAGATTTCTCTTTCTGCTCGGTTCATTTTGTCGGTTAAAGTACTGTTTTTCTCGGTTTTTGACCGAATTTAAACCGCAACCTGTCGGTTCAGTCTCTGTCTGTGGTATTTGAGAGTACTAAATAGGTTTTACATTAATTCTATTCTGTGTGGAACTTGTAAACGGTTATTGGCTCGGTTTGAACCAATCAAGTTGTTTTAAAAAATCTTAATTTGTGATTTAGAGTGTGGTTACCGGTTCTTATCGGTTCTAAAAAAAAAAAAAAACAGTTTTTATTACGTTTTTTTCCACGACCTGTGACATGGTTGGGAACCGATAAGAGGGTCTTGCCTGGCAGATTGCCATAAAAGGGTAAGTTTGGTTAGGACTGGCACTATGTCTGAGAAACCCAAAAGAAAACCGACCCACTGGGTTTCAACACTGCAGTGT
Source organism: Neoceratodus forsteri (assembly GCA_016271365.2). Classification (NCBI taxonomy): domain Eukaryota; kingdom Metazoa; phylum Chordata; order Ceratodontiformes; family Ceratodontidae; genus Neoceratodus; species Neoceratodus forsteri. The sequence continues at coordinate 367,917,296 of CM028135.1, forward strand.
GTGTGTGTGTGTGGGGGGAGTCTTTGCCAAGGCTGACCCCCACGCCACCTGTGTTTATTGTCTGGGGTTTGACCACCTCAATGCAGACTGCCAGATTTGCAAAAATTTCCCTGCAGCTACCCTAGAAAAGAGAGCTGGTAGGCTCAGGGAAAGGGAGGCCAAAAAGTCCGCTGAACCGGATGGCCAGCCCGGTTCGGTTCCAACCGAACCAGAAGGAGTGCCCTCTGACCAGGGCGAGACTTCTTCGGGCAAAAGGAGAGCCGATTCTGAGGAGTCGGTTCCGGCTAAAAGAACTAGAAAAGAGAAATCAGCTGGTGTGGAGCCAAAACTTTCCTCTCCAACCACTGAAGAGATAGCCAAAGCGATCAAAATTGTTAAGTCGCTTCCTTGAGTCTCCCGACCGAACTGCACCACTGTGGCAGGCGCGCCGGGTTCGCCGGTTCCACTGGTTCAAGATTATGAGTTAGAGTTGTTTTATGAACCGGAGGAGGAGGAGGAAGAGGAGTATGAGGAAAGTGAATTGGATTTGAAAGTCTGGATGTGCCCATTGACCCGACATCTCTCCAGACAGACCTTCAGGGGTGTCTCCTCCTAGGCCTTCTGAGTCCCCTTCCCATTTCATGTTCTATAAAAAGTGGCTGACACCCTCCAGCTTCCTATGGAAGAAGCTGTGGATGACCTGGAGGAGCCTGACTATGTAGAAATGATGGATATTCCAGAGTCTAGGAGGCTGTCTATTCCCTTGCACAAATCTTTTGGGAAACAGACATTTAACATTTTAAAGACTCCTAACACTATACCTCCTGTGGATAAAAGAATGGACAAGAGGTATTCATTGTCAGGCTCAGACACGGAGTTCCTTACACAACAATGCAGCCATGTTGGAGTAGTGCAGGCTGCAGCCTGTGATAAGGCAAACATTCCCTTGGCTTCACACCCCCCGGACAAGGACTCCAAGAGGATTCATGCCATGGCAAAGAAACAGTACATGGCAGCATCCTTGGGACTCAGACAGGCCAATTATATGGCCTATACTGCTAGGTATCAAAAATCCAGATGGGACACTGTTATGGCCCTAGCAAAACAGGTCCCTGGCCAGTTTGCCAAGGAGCTGGAGCAGGTGGCTGCTGATGGTATTGAGGCATCCAAGGTGCAATTCCATGCTGCAGTAGACTCCAATGATGTGTCTTCTAGAGTCATGGCTACATTTGTGGCACTTCGAAGAATGGCTTGGCTCAGATGTACTAGCCTATCACAGGATACCCAGAGTAAGGCCATGGATTTTCCTGTTGTGGGTAATTCTCTGTTTGGGGAGCAAACAGAGAATTACATGAACAAAATGGATGAATATAGGACCACCTATAGGAGTGCACAGGCCAAAGAAAGGCAGGCCACTCCTCAAAGGCAGCTTTCCAGGGGCAGGGGCAGGCCTTTTCATAGGCCTTTTTACCAAGCCCAGGCCTCCTGTTCTGCTTATGGCCAGAGGGGGTTCTTTAGAGGGAGAGGCAGATGGGGTACAAGCAGGCCTGCTTCCACCCCTCAGCCCAAAGCCCCTGCCAAGCAGGCACCCTGGGCCGATTCTCAGCTACCTGTAGGGGGCAGGCTGGCTTACTTTGTCCAGGACTGTGAGTCTCTGACATCAGACAAGTGGGTCCAGGAAGTAGTAAGCCAGGGACTGGTTCTCGGCTTCAAAAAGTTTCCAAAGATGAGAACCAGATCCTTTCCACCTACAAATCCACCAGAGGCACTTGCCCTAGAGGCAGAGGTCTCTTCCCTCCTGGCTCTCAGAGCTGTGGAAAGGGTTCCACCCCTACACCAGGGCAAAGGGTTGTACTCCAGGTACTTCCTTACCCCAAAAAAGACAGGAGAATGGCGGCCCATCCTGGATCTCAGATACTTAAACAAGCACCTTTTAAAACCAAAATTCAAAATGGTGACTCTGGGAATTATTCTACCCTTTCTAAGGCCAGGGGACTGGCTAGCGTCCCTGGACCTCAAGGATGCCTACTTCCATATTCTCATCAGAAGCTCCCATCGAAAGTACCTCAGGTTCGAACTGCCCTCAGGCCATTACCAGTTCAGAGCAATGCCCTTTGGCATCACCTCTGCTCCAAGGGTATTCACAAAATGCCTGGCAGTAGCAGTTGCTTCTCTAAGAAGGCAAAGAATTGCCATCTTCCCTTACCTGGACGACTGGCTCATAGTAGGCCAGTCCCCAGACCAAGTCAAGTTACACCTACAGATAACTCAGCAACTGCTCACCTCTCTAGGTTTCCTTCTGAATCTTTCAAAATCAGTCCTAGAGCCTGTCCAGCTTCTCAGCTTCATAGGCACAGAGCTAGACACAGAGAAGGCCAGAGCCTTCCTTCCCCTGGACAGGGCAAGGACCCTGGTCTCTCTGGCCTCCTCATTCACCCTGCAGGTGTCTCGACCAGCAAGGCATTTTCTACAGCTCCTGGGGCACATGGCTGCTTCTGCAACAGTAGTGCAGGGAGCAAGATTTCAGATGAGGGACATTCAGTTCCATTTGAGAGCCTTTTGGTCTCAAAGGAAGGACCCTCTAACCAAATTGATCCCAGTGACTCGAACCCTGGTCCAGGCCCTACAGTGGTGGCAGGATCGGAGCAATCTGAGACAAGGGGTTCCTTTTGTCACTCAGTCTCACTCCTTAATCCTTACTACAGATGCATCCCTCTTGGGGTGAGGAGCTCACATGGGCGACCTCACCACCCAGGGGTTGTGGTCCCCTCAGGAATCTCTGCTCCACATCAATCTGTTGGAACTCAGAGCAGTTTTTCTAACACTTCAAGCTTTTTCCAAATCTGTTCAGAACAAAGTTGTACAGGTCAGAACAGACAACACCACCACAATGTGGTACATCAAGCAAGGGGCACTCAGTCTACGGCCTTGTGCACCGAAGCAATGAAGTTGTGGTCTCTGGCTTACTCCCTGAACACCTCCCTTACGGCAGTTCACCTCCCAGGCAAGGACAATGTCCTGGTAGATGCTCTCAGCAGGATTTCCCAGGGCCATCATGAATGGCCACTGGACCTCCTGGTCTTGGAGGCGATATTTTCCAGATGGGGCACCCCGCAGATAGATCTTTTTGCAGCCCCAGACAATCACCAACTTCCCCTTTTTTGTTGCAGGCCCCCAGTGTTGGGCTTAGTCCCTCTGGATGCCTTAGTTCTCAATTGGGAAGGGAAGTTTCTCTATGCTTTCCCCCCCCTTCCCTCTCCTGTTCAAAGTGCTAGTCAAAATCAGATCTCAACCCTGCAAGATGATCCCGATTGCTCCAGACTGGGCCAGATAGCCCTGGTATCCACTCCTACTGTCCTTCCTACTGTCCTTAGTAGTCCATCTTCCCCTGTGTCTTCCCAGGAATTACAACCTGTTAACCTGTGCTCAGGGGAGGGTTTGGTACCCGAACCTCAAATCTCTCAATCTCAAGGCCTGGCTCTTGAAGAGTTAGAGTTTGCTGAGTTACACCTCTCCCAAGGTGTAATGGATATCCCGAAGGCTTCTAGAAAACCTTCCACCAGGGCTACTTATAATTCCAAATGGAAAAGGTTTTCCATATGGTGCTCTGGAAAGCATATTCCCCCAGAATCTGCTGATTTGCCCACAGTCCTGGATTATATGGTCCACTTAAATACCTTGGGGCTGAGGCCAGCTACCCTGAAAGTGGATCTGGCAGCTGTGTCTGCTTTTATTTCAGCAGGTAAGCCTTCTCCTTCTGCTCACCCTGTATTTTCCAAGTTTTTCAAGGGATTGCTTCACACCAATCCTCCATTCAGGGACCCTGCCCCCGCCTGGGATCTTAATGTTTGCATTGCTCAGCTTATGCAACCCCCCTTTGAGCCTTTGTCTTCAGCAGAGCTTAAGTACTTGACTTGGAAAACTGTGTTTCTGGTAGCCATCACTTCTACCAAACGCATAAGTGAATTACAAGCTTTGTCAGTGGAGCCTGATTTTATCTCCTTTCACAGAGATAAGGTGGTCCTCAGGACTAACAGGAAGTTCTTGCCTAAGGTGGTTTCAGATTTCCACTTTAATCAATCTATATCTCTTCCAGTGTACTTCACTGACCACTCCTCCTCTGGCGAGAGGAGGCTGCACAGCTTAGATGTGAAGAGAGCCCTTAGTTACTACATAGAGCGTACCAAGGATCACAGGTTTGACTCCCTCCAACTGTTCCTCACTTATGGTGAGGTTGGCAAGGAAACCTGCCACTAAAGATCCATTGCCAGGTGGATTGTCTCTTGTATCCAATTTGCTATGAAAAACTGGGTAAGGTTCCTCCCTCAGGCCTGAGGGCTCACTCTACCAGAGGTACAGCTGCTTCTCTGGCTGCTGCCAGGGACATCCTTATTCTAGAGATATGTCAAGCAGCTACCTGGAAAACAGTTCACACTTACCAAGCATTACTCCCTGGACATCCAGGCTAGGAGTGATGCTCGGTTTGGCACAGCTGTGCTTCAGAGCCTATTTCCTAAGTAGGTTCTGTCCCTCCTCCATGGAGGTACTGCTTTGTAGTCTGCATATGTCAGAATATAGCAAGATTTCATGTTGTTTGAAGAAAAAATTACTCACCTTAGTAATGTTGTTTCTTCTAATGGAGTCTTGCTATATTCTGACCTCCCCCCGCCTTCCCCTCTCAGAACCTCTGTTTTTGGGATGTGGGTGGGCAGTGCAGTGTTGGCATTTAGTAGGTCCCACCTTGTTGTTTTTCACCCCTCCTTTCTTTGGGTGACTTGGTGTTGTGTTTTTCATTTTTTGGGTCTCCTGACTTGAGTCTTTGTTTTGGGACCAAAAAATGTGTTCTTATATTTAGTAGCCAGTTGGCTAGTGTAGGTTTACAGCTTCCACACAGGACCTTAGTGAGTTTAGCTCATTAAGATCTGATGGTTTGAGTTTGAAGAACAACAGACAGAGTCTCAACCGAGCTCAAGCTCAGCGTTCCATGCCTGGCATGGAAAGTTAACTCTTTCACCTCGGAGCAGTTCGAAGGTTGGGACTCACTGCATATGTCCGAATATAGCAAGACTCCATTAGAAGAAACAACATTACTAAGGTGAGTATTTTTTTCTTTTAGCTGCTGCCAGGTACAGGTATAACTTATTTCTACTTGGTGGAACTTTTCCGTCTTCCCCAATATAAAGCAGAATCATCTGATTGGATAATTTAATTTCTGGTCCCACAATATTTTGTATACTCTTTTCTATATCGAATCAGTATTGGGTAACTTTTGGACAAGCACGAAAAATGTATTATATTTGCCATTTTTTTCTCCACATTCTCTCCAACAAAGGCCATGCCCCATAAATACAAATTTAGCAGTTTTGGCAGGGGTATAAAAATATCAACTACGACATTTCCATATATATTTTGACCAGTATGATGACTGTGATACTCTCATCGAGTGAGGAATAGGTTCCAACCATTTCTCATAAGTTATCTGAGTCCTAATTCTCTGTTCCATCTCCCTAAGATACTCTCAGTGGATTCCTTCCAAAAATCTCTGATTGCTTTATATGTTTGTCCAATTAAATGAATTTGTTCCTTGCCTTCTATAGCGTCCCTAAAAAGGGACATCAACATAGGTATGAGAGAGGGCAGAGTATTTAATGCTAATGCTTTCTGTATAAATGTTCGAATCTGTAAATATCTATAATGATGTGTATGGGGGAGTTGATATTTTGCCTGTAGTGTGGCAAAAGGCAGTACTCCATTCACATCCAGGTATTGATATAACAAAGGCAGACCTTTTTTCTGCCATTCTTGATGGACCCGAACAGCACCCATCTCTAAAGATACACTTTCTGTGCCTATTAGTTTAAAATAACCGAGAACTTCAGTTAATGTAGTAGACGCCCTTATCTCATACCAAGCCTTTAACGTATAACCGGTTCCAAATGTAAAGTTTTGTAACTGTGGATTAGAATTTTGGGGGGCAAATATAATAGGGATAATGTTTACTAGATCATTTAGTATAAATTCAATAAATGTCCATGGTTTCTCTACCTGAGGATTCAGCCATGGCATCATTATTTTTCACGTTACTGCCTTTTGGTAATCTCTAAGGTTTGGAAGATTACAACCCCCCTTTGCCACTGGTAACTGTAAGAGACCATCTGACCCTTGGCTGTTGCCCAGCCCATGCAAACCTCGAAAAAATTCTAGCCCAGGATACAAAGTAGAATTGTGATGGAATAATCGGTAAAATCTGAAAATAATGTAATATCTTAGGAAATAAGGTCATCCGAATAGCTTTACCTCTATCGATAGAGGCTCTAAATTAAACAGTTCCAAGTGTTCTAGTTTCTGGGGGAATATTTACACCCAAATATTTAATCTTATTATTTCTCCATTTCAGAGGAATCTGGTTCTTCAGAGACTGAGAGGGGGTGAAATTTAAAAATAATAACACTGTTTTTTGTATATTTATTTTGTATCTGGCTATTTCTGAAAACTTATCTATCACTTGTAAAGTAGCAAGAATGGACTTTTCAGGTTCTAGGAGTGTTAATAATACGTCATCTGCATATAATGATATAGTAAAATCCCACCCTCCTAAAGGGACCCCCTGAATATTAGGATGTTGCCTTATGGCTTCAGCCAGTGGCTCAATGCATATGGCAAACAGTAAGGGGGAAAGTGGGCAACCTTGCCTAGTTCCCTTTCCCAACTGTATCATTGAAGATAACTGTCCATTCACTTTAACATATGCCTTCAGACAGGTATAAATTCTCTGTATCATGCTAGAGAGTTCCCCAGGAAATCCAAACTTGCGCAAAGTTTCCCATATAAAAGGCCAACTGATGCGATAAAAAGCTTTGTCTGTGTCGAGGCTGAGCAACAATGCCTGTATCGATCTCTGATTTAAGTGGTCCAACAAATGGATCGTTCTACGTATATTACCTGTGGTTTCTCTGGCTCGAATGAACCCAGATTGATCTGAATTAATCAAATAGGGTAACAGTTCCTCTAGTCTATGTGCCCATATGGACATAAATAACTTGTAGTCCATGTGTAATATGGATCTTGGCCTATATGAAGTAGTTAAGTAGTTAATTCTGCTGGTTTGCCTACTTTTAAGATAGGTGAAGTTATTAGTGTAATCCCATGATGGAGGAGGGGTACTCTCCTGCTGAATTTCTAAAAAGGCATTTTGTAGTAAAGGAGTCAGTTGTTTGCTGAAAGTCTTGTACCACTTGTACGGAAATCCGTCTGGGCCGGGGGGGGGTTTAATGATTTACTTTCTTTTATGGCACGTCTGACTTCCTCTGATCTAATAGGGGCTTTTAATCTGATTTCCTTTTCCTTAGTTAGGTTTCTTAATGTAAGGGGGGGAAAAATTCCTCGATTTTGTTAAATTCCGGACCTTGTGGTTTCTCATATAGCTGCCTATAATATTTCTGGAACAGTTGTAGTATCTGCTGTGAGTTAAGAGCTTTTGCTTTTCTCTCCGGATCCACTAAATGTGCTATGATTGTGGCTGTCCTATGTCCCCTAAGATTCCGGGCTAAATTTCTCGCCCCTTTTGGCCCTCCTTCATACCTACATGTTTTTAAGTAAAATAGTGCCTGTTGTGTTTTTTTTGTCTAAAAGTTTCTGGAGCTCAGCCTTTGTCTGATTAATCTGGGCTTGGGCCTCCGTGGTAATGGGGGTAAACTTTGTTTGTATTTCCCTTAATTTCTCATGTAATTCACCATATCTTGTTTTCCAATATCTCTTCTTGTATGCTGAATACGCAGTTATCTCCCCCCTGATCACAACCTTCACAGTATCCCAAACTCTTGTTTTGGATGTCTCCTGGGACGAATTTTCTGCAGTAACCTGAGCTATTTTTGAGTTAAAGCTTTTTAGTTAAAGCTGTCCCGAAAAGCTTTATCCTTTAAAAAAGATGTATTCAAGCGCCACCCAGTGGATTTCTTTGGTATTTTAAAATCTAACCTCAAAAATAGGGGAGAATGATCAGAAAGAAATCTAGGTCCTATAGTTAAATCTTGTAAACAGTCCAAATGTTCTTTTGAAATGAAAAAGTAGTCCAATCTTTTTTTTATACTTCATCTTTATTAAAGGTATTTTTCATTTTGATACATATCAGCATCAAAGATTTTACACATGTATAATATTAAACATACAAAGAAAAACTCGTATCTGGGAGTCCCATTTTACAGCGTATTGGATACTCCCAGCCTTTCTTATAGTATTCACTATATTTTAGCTTAAGCTACAGACAGTAGATTTAAAAATACAAAAAAAAAAATAATAAAAAGCCATTAAAAATAAATACTGTCACTACACAATGAAACATATAAGGTCTCCATCATTTGTCCCCTCTTACAATTAGTGGTAAATTAACTTATTATTAATACATTTGTAGATTTCTAGCTGGTTGTTTAGGAACATAAATACATAGGACCAGTCTGTATCATTAAAAAATTTCCAAGTGCTAGTACTAAGAAAGAGGAGATTTTATAGAAAACGAAGAAAAGGAAGCAGAGAAAAAGGGAAAGAGCAGAACCTATAAAAGCCACCATTTAGCTCACCCTTGTCTCACTGGCTGTTGCATTAATTCATTTAACATGCAGTTCCAACTCCTTCCCGGACCCAGCTTCCGTAAAGGATAAATAAACTATTGTTATTCAGATATTGTATTCATTAAGAACAGCGTCTAGTCTGTTGGTTTCCTTTAACCCTCCTCCTCCTCCTTGTCCCACAGAAGCACCTCCCATCTGGTCCACCTATTTATAAATTGTGGGGACCTAAGGGCCAGAGAAAATGTTACTCTCTCCAGAGTTTTTATATTCTCTACCAGCTCCCTCCAGTCACCTACAGATGGCGAAGAGTGGGACAGCCACTTTTTGGTAATCGCCTTGCAAGCTGCTGCCACAAAGATATTCCAAAGATATTGGGCTTCATGCCCCCTTATCTCCATAGGGTGTAGACCCAGAATCAAATGTTCCGGTCCTAAGGGGGTCGTAATGTTAAAAGCCATGCACCGTTGTTGTTGTATATTGGACCAGAAGCGTTCTAACACTGGACAGCGACAGAAAATATGGGCCTGAGAGGCTACTGCTGCCCCACATTTTCGCCAACATGCGGAGGTAACTGCAGTATTCCGTTTACTCACCTGTTCAGGCGTTTGGAAATATCTACTTCTAAGTTTCCACAAGAACTCCCGCCAACCCGGTGATGAAGAGGTATGCCATGTATTTTTTATTGATTGCAGCCATCTTATCTTACTTAAGTTTACCCCTAGGTCCCTTTTCCACTTCTCCATGATATATATTGTTGAGTGTTGTAAATCACAAAGGAAATTTTTATACAGCAAAGAAATAGCCTTCTCTCCATTCTCGGTAGCCCAGATCTGCTCAAATACTGTCGGCTGCACGAAATCCCGAGAATTTAGTAATGACTTTAGAAGTTGCTTCGTTATATAGTCCCTCAACTGATAGTAAAATAGGAGATCCCTCTGCCCCCAGTGGAATTTTACTTTCAGTTCCTCCAATGTTAGTACTTGTTCTCCCTTCATTAATTGCCAAGGTGCAATGCATCTCTGTACCTCTTGCTGCTTGTACCAAGGGTCCTGATGGACCTCTATGTGATTTGAACTAAGAGTCCGTGTCCAGTACTTCCAGAGATATTCCTTGGTGGTTCCCCTAGCAAAACTTCTCCTACACCCCTAAGAGCAGCTTCTGTACCTGTAAATAAGGGAGGGAATCCTATATTGAGCACTTGAGAAAAAAGCTGAGACACTAATGCAGGAGAGCGGGGGATGGCCAAGTCCAATGATTTCCAGTGAGCACGGTATCCCGAGTGTTGTAGCAGAAGGACTACCCTGGTCTGGGCCGCCACCCAATAACCTTCGAGGCAAGGTACTCCATACCCTCCAGCTCCTTTTGCAGAACAAGGGTTTGTTTCCTGATTCTGGGGCGTTGTCTCTGCCATATAAATTTTAGGATAGTATTTTTCCACGAATCCAGTTTTCCTCTAGAGATCCAACAGGGGACGCACTGAAATAAAAAAAAAAAAAAAAGGAATCGAGGCAAAAAGTTCCTTTTAGTGGTCTGGACTCTTGCATGAAAAAGGAAAGCGGCAGTATGGACCATCTTTCAATATCTGTTTGCATTTGTTTTAATAAAGGTGGGAAATTCAACTGGTATAAAGACGAATTGTTAGATAATAGTTTTATGCCAAGATATTTCATAGCAGGGAGGTTCCATTTCAAGGGGTATCTACCCCTGAGAGCCTGGGAAGGCTCGTAATTAAAAGAGATTGTCTCAGTTTTATGGGTATTTAGAGTGTACCCAGATAACTTCGAAAATTCCTCCAAATGTTGAAATAGGCAAGGGAGAGATGTTTCAGGTTCCGTAATATCAAGCAGGATATCATCTGCATATGAAGCTAATTTATGCTCCTCTTCTCCTATTCTAATTCCCTTTACCTGCATGTTTTCTCTGATACTTTGAGCCAGGGGTTCTAAATACAGTGCAGAAAGAATAGGGGACATAGGACATCCCTGTCTTGTACCTCTGCTTAATTTAAATGAGGATGAAGTATGGCCGTTTGCTGTAATAAATCCAGTTGGTGCCTTATATATTTTAAAAATAATGTTAATAAATTGGCTGGGGAAAGAAACCTAACTAACACGGCCCAGAGAAAGGCCCATGAGACTTTATCAAAAGCCTTTTTGGCATCTAAACTTAATAGGATAGCGGGTTGGTGGGTGTAATTTAAATTGTCAGTCAGATGGGTGGTTCGACGAAGGTTGTCTTGGGCTTGGTGGTTGGGAATAAATCCAGTTTGGTCCAAATGAATCAGTTGGGGCACTAGTTTCTGTAATCTCCTAGTAAGAATCGACATAAAAAGTTTGTAGTCAGTATTTAGGATGGAAATCTGATGATAGGAGGGGCATAAAGCAGGATTTTTCCCTTGCTTTGGGATAACCGAAATGATAGCTTGCTCCCAGGAACTCGGAGGGGAACCCCTGTCCTGCATTACCTCATTAAAGACAGTTAACAACAGTGGGACCAACTGACCCTTGAAGTGTTTATAAAACTCTCCCAGGAGGCCATCTGTACCCGGGCATTTGGCAGCTTTTAGACTTGAGAGAACCCCTTGCAGTTCCAATCTGGAGATGGGGGGCCAGCAGTCCCACTTTTGTCTGCGGAGGAAGGGAAGGCAGAGATAGACGTTTCAGAAACATTTCCACTTTACTATTTTTTGGGGGTGGATAAGGGGCAGCATACAATGAAGTATAGAAATCCCTGAAAGCCGAAACAATCTCCGAGGTCTGATTCAGCTTTTGCTTAGTGACCGGGTGTAACAATGTAGGAAGCAAGGCCCATGCTGTCTGAGATCTCAGCCGTGCCGCCAGCAAACGAACAGACCTAGGGCCACCTTCAAAATATTTCTGCCTGAGGAAAAGGACCTTCTGCTCTACCTGATAGTCTAATAGGCTGTTAAGCTCTGCTTTAAGTTGACTAAGTTTTTTTATTAATTGCAGCCTCATATTTGATCTTAAGTTGTGCTTCACAAAGATCTATTTCCTTCCTCAGTGTGATCTTTCTAGCCTCTCTCTGCCTTTTCTTAAAGGCTGAGTTAGATATAAATTTACCCCGTACTATAGCTTTTATGGTATCCCACAACAAAGGTGTTGGTATCTCTGGGGAGGCATTCTCAGCCACCGCTTGCTTTACCGTGTCTATAATTGTCTCCTTCACTTCTGGGTCCTGCAGCATAGATGTGTTAAGTCTCCAAAACGTGTTTTGACAAAATCTCCTAAGTGGAGTTGACAGAAAATCGGAGCATGATCCGACAAGGCTCTGTCCCCTATCCAGCTGTCCCCCACCTCACCCATTGTCGCTACAGGGAGTAGAAAATAATCCAGCCTGGAATGTGACTGGTGGGGAGCTGAAAAAAAAAAGTGTAATTTCTCTGTTTTCCATGTGTGGCTCTCCACACATCTGCATAACCTAATTCCTAAAAGAGTTTAACAACTTTTTTACTAAGAGACTTGTTTCGGCAAATACCTGCAGAGGAAGAGTCCAATGACTGATTGAGAACCAGGTTAAGGTCCCCTCCTCTAATCACTTCACCTTCCGCCCATTCCTGTAACTTTAAAAAAATCCATCTATAAGTTTGAAAATCAGTCCCCGGTGGAACATAGATGGAGGCGAGGGTCAGACTCCTTCCAAAATAATGGCCTTTAAGAAAAGCAAAACAACCCTCCCCGTCTACCAGCTGTGCTGTCTGCTTGAAGGGAGTTTTAGTAGGGACGAGTACAGCTGCCTCTCTCCTACGGCCTCTTCCATACGTTGCATAGCCCGCAGCACAAAAACCCATTTTCGCCAATTTTTGATTTTCCTGCAAGGACAGGTGTGTCTCCTGTAATTAAAAAAAAAAAAAAAAATTGGCACCTGTTTTCTTGAGGAACGATAATATTTTGCTACGCTTAACTGGGTTAGTTAGGCCGTTTACATTGAACGAGCAAATAGTTGAGGGCTTTGCCACCATGTCTGCAATATAAAATGGACTCCTTCTCTGCAGCAATCCCTGTGTACCAGCCTTTTCAGAAATTAGATACCAGCACTTGGCAAAAGCAACAAAACAAAAAGTGTTATACCACTGTATAAGTTGGTTCAGCTCAGAACCTAGAAAAAGGTGGCAAAAAGTGGATAGCCAAAAGAGAAAGTTGGAGAGAGAAAACAAAAAAATTAAAAATTGAGAGAAGAAGAATCAGCATTTATATAGCACTTTTCATACATCCAAAGCGCTTTACAAGTAATGCTGGATTGGTAGTGAAGTGACTGTACGTGTGGTGGTGGCCATATCGCACATCATCACCCACACACAGTCTGGATAATTGCATGAACCGGTTTATGGGAAGGGAAATGTTGGCCAGGACATTGGGAATATTCCCTGCTCTTTGTGAAGAGTGCCCTGGGTTCTTTTACTTCCACCTGGACACCCACCAGGACAACACCAGGATGGGCAGAAGGGACCTCGGTTTAACGTCTCATCCGAAGGACGGCACACCCCAGCAGTACAGCACCCCACAGTACTGCACTCGGATGCCAGCGATTTTTAGGTGCAAGTCCAATCCCTGTGTGGGACGAGAACCCATGACCTTCTGGTCCAGAGGCGGATGTGCTACCAACTGAGCCATGCTGACACCTATAATACAACTAAAACAATGTCTGATTCAGCAGTGATGTAATTCGTAAACATCAAACAACAAACAACACTTTCTGTGCCCAAAAGATAGGGCTTGGCTTCCAAGGTAGGGGATCCATAAAAAAAACTTAGGATCCCTCATCCTCCCCCTCGCATATGGGTGTTGGAAAAAACCTCAGGGGGATAAAAACTTCAGGGGAGAAGTAGAGAATGATTTAATCCTGAATCTACAGGTCCTCCTCAACAAAAATCTCCAGTGGAGAGATTTGTATTAGGATTTCCACGTGCCTTCTCAAGCAATAGGTAGTTATGTGAGGAAAGAGTAATAATTATACCCATTCTCCCCAGGGCCCTACAAAATGTTAGCTAAACCCAGTTATATACAACAAAAAGTAATTCTTCCCCATCGACACATGTCCCCACAAAAAGAGGGTGAAGCATTTTGGTTAAACATATGAAATTATAGTAAAGACACGGATTTCCAACAGTTAGGCAGCATACTGAAGGCACCCCCGTATTTATTATGTGTTGGTAGTTAGGCCTATTGAAAAACCTAAGGGTTTGTGGGGAAGCAAAGCATTATATATTGTACCAGAGACAAAGACATTTTCACAGTCTCCAACTAATTAGAGTGTGCTGGCTCATGCAAGAAGTACCTAACCAATGCAAGACTGCCAGCTTCTCCTCTTTCCCCACCGCCATCAGGGCTATTTTACCCCGTTTTAAAGAGGTATGGATCAAGAAAATGTGTTACATTTATTCCGCAGCCACGGATTGTCCATATCCCCTTCAACTGCCTGAGGAAGCGCCTTTTACCACCGGCTCTTGATCACTCAGCGCATAGTTGCTCCATGGCTTCTAGTGCCTTCCTCAGCAGAGAAACACCGTCACACCTGTTTGCTTTGAGAGGCCATATCTGAGAGGATTGGTTGTATTTCAGCAAGTGATCTGTTTCAGATGTAGGAACAGGAATTACTTTTTCCCCTCAAGGCTTCTAGGGCCTTCCCTGGATTAAGGTAGAGTTGAGGGCCCTCTTCCCAGTGTTCACAGAGTTTGGCAGGAAATGGGGTTTGAAATTTAATACCTTTCGCCCTTAGTATCTTAAGAATTGGAGTGTACAGTTGTCTGGCTTGTTGTACCTCAGGTGCATAATTGTGGTCCAAGGAAATCCTTGTTGCTAGGTATGTTAGCTCTTTTTTGGCCCACGGTCTGCGGAGGATGTCCTCTTTGGTTTTAAAACTGCTGAGTTTGAACACAGTGGAGCGAGGGTGAGCATCTACTCCAACGGGCTTGGGGCCTAATGAACGGTGGGCCCTTTCAACATTGAGAGCATTGTTCGGTGGCAGGTCAAGTATGTCTTTCAGTAAGTTCTCAATAAACGCAGTCACAGGAGTCTCCTCCGAACCCTCCGGCAAACCATATAATCTTAGATTACTACGTCTTGATCGTCCCTCCAAGTCGATACATTTAGTTTGTAAAGCTGCCACATGTTGGGCCAGCGCTTCCATCGCAGTCATAAGGTATTTATTGTTTTCTTCAGATACCTTAATTCTCTCCTCTGCTGTTTGTACTTTGGAATCAAAACACGAGATCTGTTGTGCCGAAGACTGAAACTCTTTTTTGGAATCTGCTCGAGAGTCTCTGATTTCCTTGAGGATAGTTTCATATCTGGTACGCGAGAGGAGATCTGCCTCGGCCTCCGTGTCATAACTTGAACCTTGTGTGCTGTTCAGTGAACGGCTTCTGCTGTGCCCAGATCTAGCAAGGAGCAAATTGCCCCTTCCGTCTCTCTTTGTCAGGGTTCTAAGCAAGGAGGATGGTCATCTATCTCTTTTTCGAGCTTCTTTTGTCATACTGGTTATTTTTATTAAGTTGATGAGGAAGAAAATGACCCTGGGGATTGGAGGTTCATTTTTAAGCTGCTTTCTGCTCCGTGGCGGAACCGGAAGTCCAGAGTAGTCCAATCTTGAGTAGGAATTGTGTCTAGGAGAGAAAAACTTCTATCCCCCTGAAAGAGGATAAAAATGTCTCCATACATCGATTAGAACCAATGCCCTAAGTTGAGAAATAAATAATCTTTGAGCTGATGTTAGCCTATATTTGGAAGGTGCAGAGGAGTCCAACCAAGGTGTCAAAGTTAAATTGATATCTCCTCCTATAATAAGGCAGCTATGCATAATGTCTAGGAGCTTTGTAAAAAATATTTTAAAAAGAGACAGATGTAAGAGGGGAAAAATACACGTTCACTAACGTGATCTTTGTCCCATAAAGGGTACCTTTTAAGATCACATCCCTTCCCTCTGGGTCTACGCACTGTGTTTCTAAATGAAAAGGTGAGGTCCTAGGTATTTAAATGGCTACTCCTCGTTGTTTCCCTTTAGAAAAGGTCAATGCATATACCTAAAAGCTGAGCCCCCCCAAAAAAATTTAATTTTGCATGTTTGGTATCTGTTAAGTGTGTTTCTTGAAGATAATAAAAATCACTGGGGTGTTTCTTGATATATTGGAACAGTCTGGCCCTTTTAATGGAGTTGTTAAGCCCATTTATATTAAGCGAGAGTGCTTTTACTATCTGAGTAGCCATCTTATTCCCTTATGGAAACATATTCTCTCCTGTTATCCCAATCTTTTTTTTTTTACATTAAATCTTTATTGAAGTTTCCAACATACAAATACACATGGTCCAGGAAACTTAGAAGAGACGTGTTCATTGGGAAGTAAAACTACACATGAATGAACAAAAAAAAAAAAAAAGACACTGTTGTCCCAATCTTAATAATCCCATTCCTGAGGGATCATCATACTGATGTCCCCCCCCCCCACCAGAGCCATCTTTCTGAACATCACTTTTTTGAAACTTTTTATGCCTTTCCCGTCTAGATTATTCTTAAACATCTCCTGCTGCAATCTTATCAAACCTTTTGAAATCTGAAGCAAATTGTTAGTATATGTCTGTCCTTTGTCTTGATAACTATGTGCATATACTGTATTCCAAATAAAATTGACTTCCAAGGTAGGGGAGTTTAAAAACCTACTCCCTAAGTGTGTCTCCTGATAGTCTGGGGTCACCGGAGCATATCTGGTAACACCAAATGCCCAGGCCTCCTGGGGATTTACTACTCCCCTAATAAAAAATAAAAAGAAATATGCAGACAGGCTAAATAAAAATCCAAATGTTAACTCAAAATATTCTGCCTGTCTGTCTTTGTTTTGAAATGGGCTTCCCTGTAATGTCTGGAGATGCTTGCTCCCCTCACGGCAAAGTAAATTGTTTATTTTATGATTAACTAAATTCTGTATTATTCAACCAGGGCAACTTTTCTCCGGCCCTTATGTCAGGTTAACCCTGAAAACAAATCAAGCAGAGCTCAATAATCTGCTCTTTAAAGTTGTATCCGTTGCCTCCTTCAAAGTGATCGTCAGGGCCAGTTCAAACAGCCAGATCAAATGTTTTACTTGTTTCTTTGTTATGGCAAAGTTCTCTGTAGGTACACTTATTAAGCGTTTCTTTTCTCTGTTCAACCTCCTATGAGAGAGTTGTCATCTAATAAAGATCCCAGTTCAGACAACTGAGTTCCCAGTCCCTCTCATCAAACATAAGCTTTTAAAGACCTCTAACCAGAGGACCATCGAGGAATCACAAGCCAAGCTTCAGCTTCTCTCAGTCAGGTTCTTCCCCTTGCCAATCGGCGAAAAGTTGCCAGACGATTAGAAATGTTCCCCCTCTTTGTTACTTCTCCGCCATTCCGTGTTCTGCCCAAATTCACCATATGCCAGCGCAGTGGGTCAGTTTTCTGTAATCCTAATGTGGATTTTGTTTTTATTTGAATTCCCGCTTTAAGGAGCTCCTCTCTGGCCTCCTCTGCAGTATGAAATTCCTTCCTTCCCGATGGAAGTTGCACCACAAGTCTGGCTGGGTACGGTGTTGGGAATCTAATGGCTGCCTTCTTCAAAGCTGGTAAGATGTCTGCATATGCTCTGCGATTACGCATAGTTTATGGAGCGTAATCGTTATCCACATAGAAGCGAGTTTGTCTGTAAAAGACCTTGCCCTTTCGCCATGCTGCTGTTAATACTGTCTCCTTGACTGCGTAGCTAAGAGAGTACATAATAATAGATCGAGGCCTGGCATTCGGATCTGTAGACCGTGGGCCCAGTGCATGGTGAAAACTCTCTAATGATAATTGAATATCTGAGGACAATTCAAGAGCTGTTTTGAGTAAAGCAGTAGTAAACTCAGTAATGTCCTGACCTTCTGAGCCTTCAGGAATGCAGTATAATCTTAGGTTCTTTCTGCATACTCTATTTTCCATATTTTCTTGTTTTTCTTGCATTTGTATACATTGATCTTGTAAGAGTTGAATTGTATTCTCCATGTCGTCTACTCTGTTCTCTACTGCTGTTATCTGGCTCTCCGATGCATCAGCTCGTTGCTCCAGGCTCACTACGTCTCTGCGAAGCTCTCTGTAAAGATCTTTAATTTCTGCACAAAACGATAATAGCTCCTTGTATATAGTATCTAACTTTAAGCATTTGTTTCTCGCTTTATTATTTGGTATGGTCACCTGGTCCTGCCGTTCTGCTGGTGCTTGAGAGTTTTCCGAGTTGTAGGGCTTCTGGGCCGACATTGCTGCTCGATTTTTATTCTGCTCGCTGCTGCCCGTAGTTGTTCAATTTCTTTTATTTATTTATTTATTTGTGAAGTCAGTTTACAACCTTTGAGCCAGAGGCTCGTTTCCAAAGGTACCTCGTCACATTAAAGACATACATAGAGTTTTATTTTTTTCTTTACAATACTTCTTATGTATGTCCCCGATATCTAGATCTTGTTTTTTTTTTAAGTTGTTTGTCGTTAAAGGCGTCAAATCGGGGAGATTAGCGAGGGGTGTAGTGGAGCTCTGCCTTTACACCGCCATGCTGCTTGGAAGCCCAACCGGAAGTCGAGAATGGGATATATTCTTCACCTCAATGCCTCCTACTGAGGCGCAGACCCTCCAAATGGGACTTACAGACTAAGCATGGGCACTAGTGTTGTGAATGGTCTGGGGGTAATACCCCGCTCTGGGTGCTGATAGCCTAATAGTCTCTGGTGGAGGTAACCCTAAACTGTGAGCTCCAGAGATTTTTACAACGATAACTGTATTTTCTTTTCCTCTCTCCTCTATGTAATCTATGCTCAACAAAATTGAAGCATATATTAATTAGATGGCAGAATGAAATATATACTATTTTTGTTTCTTTCCTTACTTTGAGATTTACTAACCCCTCTTCTATTCTGTTTGTTGGCTTTGTCTATAATCTCTTGTATACCGCTTTTAACATAGACCTATAAAATCAAACTAAACAGCTTGTTAATGGCATACCCAGAAAATTGAGGCCTATAATAATGGTGTACTGTATACAGCCTTTACATAACAGTTTGACATAGTCCTAGAAATGAAGTCATACTACCCGGGCTGGTTACTGTCTCATTTACAAAATGTAACAAGCGATTTGTATATATCTCTTTCTGATATTTGTTATGGTTATGTATTTATGATCGAGAAGATACAATACAAAAAGAAAGAGGAGAAGGCTTTCTTTCAGTATGTAAAAATCTAGATTTAGTAGTTGCCGTATTGGTCCTTGCAAGAATAGATCCAGAAGCAAATGATTTGATACCTTTCAATGGACCAACATAGCTGTAACAACAAGACAAAAGTGCTCCTAGCTCGGACAACCAGTCCTTCTTCAGAAGCAGCTGCCCAGAGCACAAAGAAGGACTGGTTGGTCAAAGCTAGAGCACTTTGTTCTTTTATTACATCTATGTTGGTCCATCAAATCATTTGCTTCTGGATCTATTTCAGTATGTAAGTGAGAAAAGGGACAAGAAGGAAGGGATTGTTAGGCTTAAGAAAGGGGTGGAGTGGGTGGAGGATAATGGGGGGAAAAGCAGAGATACTAAATGAATACTTTTGTTCTGTCTTCACCAGGGAGAAGGACAGACCAGAGCCTTCAGGTGGGAAAAGAGTGGGGGTGGGGAGGGGACACAGCTGTAGTGATAGAGGAGGACAGAGTTAGGGAGTTGCTTGGACAGATCACCAGGCCCGGACAGAGTACATCCAAGGATACTAAAGGAACTGGCTAAGGAGTTGGCAGGGCCACTGGCAGACCTATTTAATAGTTCACTAGAGTCAGGAGTGGTACCGCAGGACTGGAGAAAAGCACATGTAGTGCCCCTCCACAAAAGTGGTCCCAAGGATGACCCAGGGAATTACAGACCAGTCAGTCTGACCTCCATTATGGGCAAGCTCATGGAAACCATACTCAAGGAAAGGTTGGTGGAAAATCTAGAGGAGCATGGTCTTCAGGATGCGAGGCAGCATGGGTTCATGGGGAGAGCGTGTCAAACAAATCTGATTGACTTCTTTGACTGTGTCACTAAGACATTAGACAGGGCCAAGTGGTAGATATCCTTTATCTTGATTTCAGAAAGGTCTTTGACTCTATACCCCACAAAAGGTTGATCAGGAAGGTGGTGGATGCCGGCCCGGTGGCACTGAGGGTTGAGGCGCTGGACTCCACACCTCGCACCATGCTGGCGACCTGGGTTCGGGAACGAGCCAGGGTCGCTGGGGGTCGGCAGGGGAAGGAAGGGATTGAGCATCCGGTGGACAGATCTCCCTTCCCTAGGGAAGGTCCGGGGGATGCGCCGCTCTGTAGTGGCACCTGGCGGTGTCGGGTGCAGCACAATCCGGTGGCGCATGCTGCAGGGAGAGGAGCTCAGCGGGCAGCGATGCTGTGCCCAGCCGCCATTGCACATCTGAGCCCTCGGGGAGACAGAAAATAGAGAAAGGCCACTCATGGAGTAGAGAGATGGAGACTTCCCAGCGCACCAGTGGACTCCATGTCCCGACCACGCCAGGTAGGCCCTCACTTCTCAGAAAGGCTCAAGAGGGAGGGAGGGCGGCCCATCCCAGGGAGTGATCTGGGGACTGGACCTGCCTGGTTACTCGGGGGGAGGACACTGACAAGCGGGGGTTCAGGCTGGAAGTGGAGACTTAGCCGAGTGGGTACTTTGGAAGGATGCCCAGTCCTGCAGAGTGAGAAATAGAGGTTAAAAAAAATAAAAAAAAAAAAAAGGAAGGTGGTGGATCTTGGAGTTGGGGAAAAGATGGCCAGATGGATGGAAAACTGGCTGAGGGACAGAACCCAGAGGGTGGTTGTGGGGGGAGAGTTGTCTGGCACTAGAGAGGTAACCAGTGGGGTCCCGCTGGGGCCAGTGTTGTTCAGTGTCTTCATCAGTGACATTGGAGATGGCATTAAGGGCAAATGTGCCTATTCATGGATTGCACCAAGCTGTGTGGAAGAGTGGTCACAGCTGAAGGGATACAGGACCTGCAGAAAGATCTGGAAAAGCTGGGGAAGTGGTCCAGGGTCTGGGAGCTTGGCTTCAATGCCAAGAAATGTAAAGTTATGCATATTGGAGCCAAGAATCCCAGGACAGAGTACTGCCTGGGTGGAGTCTGAGTATCTGCATTAGAGGAGGAGAAGGAGCTGGGTGTGATGATCACTAGTGACCTGAAGCACTCCATGCAGTGCAAGAAAGCAGCAGCAAAGTCAAACAAGTTGCTGGGATGCATATCTAGGGGGATCAGTAGTAGGAGAGAGGAGGTTATACTGCCCCTTTACAGGTCACTGGTAAGGTCGCATCTGAAGTATGAAGTTCAGTACTGGTGTCCACACCTCAAAAAGGACATTAACCTGCTGGAGAAGGTCCAGAGGAGGACTAGAAAGATGATAGCAGGTCAGCAGGGTAAGGCATACGAGGAGAGATTGAGGGCACTAAACATGCACTCCTGGAAGACGGGGCATGATTGGGACCTTCAAGTACTTGAAAGGAATAAATAAGGTCGATAAGTTCAAGTTCAGGTTTATTGCAGAAAACTCCATTGAGCAAGCTCATTCACAAGGAGGTCCTGTGACATAAACACTTAAAGTACAAACACAGATAGGTAATAACAGTATATACATGAAATGCATTACATGATACAGGCTGGATATACATACAAGGGTACCACATAGGGTGACCGCAGGTGGTAAACATTGATATGAGACAGGGAAGTACTTACAGGTTGCATACTGATAAATGAAACATGATGACTGGTGTGTGCAATACATATACAGTATTTTGGCAGCTAGAACAAACAGTCTACAACTGATATTGGGGGGGAGGAGTGATTTGATAGAGTAGCAGTGGAGCGTAAGCAAAGATAAAGCCAGGAGTAGAAGGGGAAGGGAAAGCAGTTAATATGACAAATCAGTTATAAATAAATATGGCACACATGGGGAAGGAAGAGACTTAATGACAGCTACAGGTGTCTTTTATTTTGGCTGAACTTAGCGATTTGTAGAAGTTTATTGAAACTGTGCTAGTTAGTTTCAGTACGGTTTGTAATTGGTTCCAAATGGAGGAAGGGCATATGCAATAGACGTTTACCAAAGTCAGCGTCCTTGGTATGTCAAGCATAATAAAGTCAGATTTTCTTACGAGTATGCACTATGTGAGATACTAATAAGGAAGAGAGATAGCTTGGCAATTTCTGCAGGAGCAGTTTAAGAGTCCATAGCCCAGCATGGAGCAGGCGTCTAGTAGTAAGGATGTCCACCAACAGCTGCATATAAGCCACAGTGGTGCGACGGTAAGGGATTTGGTAATAAACCGTACTACGGTGATAAAGGATGTCCAGTTTACTTAGATTTGCAAGAGTGGTGGAGGAATAGATTACATCGCCATAGTCGAGTAGGGGAGAAAAGTGGCCTGTACAAGCTTGTTTCAAGGGGGAAAAAGGGCCTATTTCTGTAGAAGAAACCTAACCTTGCTTTTAACCTTCTAGAGACATCTTCGACGTGGTCACTGAAAGATAATTTATTGTCGATCCAGATACCTAGATATTTAAATTTGGTTACAACTTCCAGAGGCTCGTTTAGCGTGGTGACAGTGAAGTCTTGGGCAAGGGTATTGGGGGGCCTGAGACAGCACTGCGGGAGAATATCATCGCTTTAGTCTTCTTAGCATTGAGCAGAAGCTTTGCCTTTATTAGATTATGCTCAAGTTGTGGTCCGCTTGAAGCACTCCTTGACTTCAGATAACGATGAGCCAGAAGTATACAACACAGTATCATCTGCAAAAGTGCAGATTGGACATAGATATGTTAGCATCTAAGTCATTAATGTACAGAGAAAACAAGATAGGGCCTAAGATGGATCCTTGGGGACTCCTCTTGCAACTGGCAAGGCAGCAGAAAAAGCCTTCCGCCTTACTTTTGGAATCTTCCAGTTAGGTAGCTAGAGAACCACTGGGTGGTATGGTATGTGGCACCCAACTTTGCAAGGCAATTGACTAATAGTTTGTGATCAACAGTATCAAAAGCTTTGCTGAGGTCCAAAAAGATTGCACCAGTTACCTTCTTAGCATCTGTGGCAGAGATCCAATCATTGGTTACTTTTGCTAGTGCAGTGATTGTGCTATGATTAGCCCGAAGCCAGATTGAGCTGGGTTAATGAGAGAGAATGTTTCCAAGTGAGATTTTAACTGAATATGGACTGCTTTTCGAGAACTTTAGAAAGGATAGGCAATATGGAGATAGGCCTATAGTTGTTTACATCGCATGGGTCACCAGATTTAAATAGAGGGAGGATATGTGCTGATTTCCAGCAGGACGGCACAGTAGCAGATGTAATGGAAAGATTGAAGATGTGGAGAATTGGGCAGTGAGATGGGCGTAGCCTGACCTTAGGAAAAAGGGTTCCAAGCCATCGTCCCCTCGCTTTTTGTGTCTAAGTTAAGAAGAGAATCTTCTACTTCTTTATAAGTTATGTCGGCAGAAGTTGGAAGGGGCTGGGTGCAGGACTAGATGTGGTGGGAGGGGTATGCTGGCTCACCGCAGCACCAGCATAAGGTGACGAGTCAGAAGCTAATCCAGCTGTGGCAAAGTGGGAGTTAAGTTCCTCCAGGATTAGGGACTTGTTTTCCACAATCTTGCCACTTGCAACTATCTTTGTTGGGACAGAGGGGGCCATGGGCCGTCCTTCTATAGCTTTGATAGTCTTCCATATTTTATGAGGGTTACCTTTAGCTTGTTCGAGAGTAGAAATATAATAGTTAGCTTTAGCAGAGTGAATTTTTTCACACAGTTATTCCTGGCTGTTCTAAGGCCTGCCAATCCAAGATTCTTTGGAATGTCTAGCTTTAGCCCAGAGCTTATCTCGAGCTATAAGGGCTGCCTTGAGATCCGAGGTGAACCAGGGGTTGGAATTGTTCCGCACTTACTTTGATGAAAGAGCATGCTTATTTATTATTGTAGTGAGTTTGTCATTAGGATGCAAGCTGCCTTGTTGACATCTTTGACTAGGTAAAGATCTTGCCATCTGATCATGCTCAGGTCAGATAGGAAGTTTACTGCACTGAATTTGAAAGGATCTTTTATTATAAAGATGGGTTGTGGGCGGGCTTAATTTGAGATCTTATGCAAGCAACAATTCCATGATCGCTCATGTCGTTGTGAAACACTGCCAAATGAGATATTGTGTGTGGATGGGTGGTTAGTACCACATATAGAATGGAACTGTTGGCAGTATTTAGAGTGTTGTTCCTAGTAGGTTCACTGACTAATTGCCCAAGACCTAGCTCGTCACAAAGGGATTTGAGGCCGTGTGATTTAGGTGACAGCCAGTCCATATTTAGATCTCCTAGAAATATTGTTTCAGTTTTTGCATCTACGAACATGGATTTCAAAAGATTAAGGACTTCATCACCACCAGACGGGGTCTATAGCTACCTAGGATAGTGATACATTCCGAGGAGGGAGATGGGCTCAATGAAACTAACTCAAATTCCTTGGCTAGAGATTTGCAACTAATATTGGTGACCAAGTACTTAGATTTGGCGTAGATAACCACACCCCCGCCTCTAGACTGTCTATCTGCTCTAAATAAATTGTAGCCCTGCAGTGATATGTGTTGATCAGTGTTCGTCTTTTTTAACCACGACTCAGTAATTATGATAAGGTCTGGGTTAACGTGTGTAGCCCAGGCTTGCAGCTGTACAAGTTTTTTAGGCAGGCTTAAAATGTTGACCATCATCATTTTGAGACCTGTGGCCTCAGCAAAATCGATAGGCGAGGTAAGTTGTAGGGGGACCAGGGTTGAGCTCCACATTTCCTGAGCAGAGAAGAAGCAAGTATAACTTTCTTTAAGGAGCTTATAAGAATGGAGACTGCTTTTTATTTCTTCAGCAACCCATATCGTCTGCGCAAGAGGCAGCACCACTGTAATGACAGTTGATCGTGATCAATGTAAGTGCTTGGGTAGACATAGGTGAGGGCAGTAGCAAGGGGGTGTAGGCTAACCGGGGGGAATAGGCTAAAAGTGGAGAGGAGAATGACATAGTGTCTGCACGGTAGACTGTTATAACATAGATACATAGACAGTGTCGGCAGATAAGGGCCTATGGCCCACCCAGTCTGCCCATTTGAGCTTCTAAGTTCAGTTTGTTTTCCTAGAAGTCTGTTGCCCCTTACCCCTGACCTCCAGAATTCCTTTATGTCTATCCCATGCATTCTTAAATCCCGTGATTGTTTCAGCCCCCACCACTTCCTCTGGCAGGGTGTTCCACTTGTCCACCACCCGTTCTGTGAAGAAATTCTTTCTCATGTTTCCTCTGAATCGTCCTCCTCCAACTTCATCCCATGCCCTCTAGTTCTGGAACATCTTTTGCAAAAATAGTGTTTTCCTGCACCCTGTTCCTCCCTGTAAGATACTTGTATGTCTCTATCATATCCCTCTCTCCTCCTCTCCTCCAGGGAGTACATGTTCAGTTCCTTCAACCTGTCTTCATAGGACTTGTGATGCAATCCATGCACCATCTTTGTTGCCCTCCTCTGAACCTTCTCTACCCTGTCTATGTCCTTACATAGGTATGGTCTCCAGAACTGTACACTGTACTCCAGGTGGGGCCTCACTAGTGTCTTGTATAGCGGAATTATGACCTCCCTTTTCCTGCTGGTGATGCCCCTACCTATACATCCCAGCATCCTATTTGCTTTACCTGCTGCCTTGTGACACTGTTTCCCTACCTTGAGGTCATCAGAGATGATAACCCCAAGATCCCTTTCCTGCTTGGTGCATGCTATATCCTCACCCCCCAACCGATATATTGTGCCAGGGTTTTTGTGCCCCATATGCATTATCTTGCACTTCTTTGCATTGAATTTCAACTGCCAAACCCCTGACCATTCTTCAAGTTTCTGCAGGTCGCTTCTCATTCTGTCTACACCCTCTGGTGTGTCTACTCTGTTACAGAACTTTGTGTCATCAGCAAACAGTGAAATTCTGCCTTCAGGGTCCTGCGTAATGTCACTGATGAAGATGTTGAATAGGACCGGTCCCAGTCCTGATCCCTGTGGTACCCCACTGGTCACTTTTCCCTCTGTGGAGTGACAGCCATTTACCACCACCCTCTGTGTCTTGCCACCCAGCCAGTTACCTACCCACCACACTACTGTCCTTCCCACACTCATATTCCCCAGTTTGTGTAATAGTCTTGGATGTGGCACAGTGTCAAAGGCCTTGCTGAAGTCCAGATAGGCCATGTCCACTGCCCGCCCCGATCCACCTCCCTAGTCACCCAGTCAAAAAATTCAACGAGGTTGGTCTGACATGACCTCCCCCTGGTGAAACCATGCTGCCTTGGGTCCTGTAGTCCATTGACAACTAGATGTTCCACCAATCTCTCCTTCAGTAGTGCTTCCATGATCTTCCCACTACCGAGGTGAGGCTGACTGGTCTGTAGTTCCCTGCTTCCTCTTTGTTCCCACTTTTGTATAATGGGACTACATCTGCTGTCCTCCAGTCTTTGGGTACTCCTTGTTTCAGTGATTGGCTAAACAGGATAGCCAGAGGTTCAGCCACCACCTCTTTTAGTTCTTTAAGGACCCTGGTGCACCCATCTGGCCCCATTGCTTTATCAGCTCTTATTACTTCCAGTTCCTTCAGGACCCTTTCTCGTGTAAAGGGACTTGTGTCCATTTCTGCACCATTTTCACCCCTTGTACTCCCTTCAGACCCATTACCCTCCTCTTCCTCAGTAAAGACTGAGCAGAAATACCTGTTCAATATGTCAGCTTTACTGTTGTCATCCTCCACGTGGCCCCATCCTCCCCTTCAGTCTCACTATCCTCCTTTGTCTTTCTTTTTCACTTATGTACCTGTAAAAGGTTTTGTCCCCTCTACCCGCTGATTTTGCAATGTGTTCTTCTGTCTGAGCTTTGGCTTCCCTTACTGACCTGCCTGCATCCCTTTGCTCCTCCTGGTACTTCTCCCTATCCCTTCTGCCTGTGTGTCTTTTGTATTGCCTGAATGCAATCTTTTGGCTTTCACTTTCTTTGCTACCTCTTTGGAAAACCATAATGGTCTCCTCTTCCTTTTCCTCTTGCTAACCTGCTTAATGCATAATTCTGTTGTTCTTGTAATCCCCATTTTAAATACTGCCCACTGTTCCTCAACCCCTGATTCCTGTCCCATTCCCCTTAATGCCTCTTTCAAGTATCTCCCATTTTCCCAAAGTCTGCCCCCCTAAAATCCAGGATACGTGTTTTTGTGTGGTTTGGTTCTGCTCTTTCTGTGATTTCAAACCACAATGACTGGTGGTCACTGTTCCCCAGGTGCTCTCCCACTGTTACCCCCATCACACTGTCCCTGTTTGTGAGCATAAGGTCCAGTATTGCCTTCTGCCGAGTTGGTTCCATGACCAGTTGCTTGAGGAAGGCACCTGAAGAGAGTCCAGGATAAATCTGCTCCTAGTTGATGCGCTGCTGGGATGCTCCAGTCCACGTCTGGAATATTGAAGTCTCAACCAGTACTACCTGACCCTTGTTTGCCATCCTTTGGATGCCTAGCATCAGCTCCCTATCTGTTTCTTCCTCCTGGGCTGGTGGTCTATAGACCACACCTGTGCGGATGGCTGTCCCCATTTTCCTTTCCAGCTTAACCCACAGTATCTCTCCCCATTTTGTTCCTCCTGGATCTCTGTGGCCCTTATGTCATTTTTCACATACAGTGCCACCTCCTTCTCCTTCCTGCTTGCTCTGTCTCTTCTGAATATGTTGTAGCCAGGTATGGCCATCTCCCAGTCGTGGTTATCATTACACCAGGTTTCAGTGATGGCCACAATGTCCAGGTCTGACTGCACCATGACAGCCTCCAGATCTTCCATCTTGTTGCTAAGGCTCCTGGCATTTGCACACATGGCTTTCCATGATTTGACCTCCCTAAACTGATTCGCTGTTGTACTCCAGCCCCTTCCTTGGTTGTCCTTTATCCCTGGTTCTCCTTGCTGTCTGCCCTTCTGCTGAATTTTGCCCCTTTTCTGCTTATCCATCTCTTGGGCACTAATCTCCATCTTTTGCACACTGCTTTGCAGAGATAGCCACTCCTCTGGTTCACTGGTTCCACTGCTAGCTTTGGGGTGAGCAAGTAGGTACCCTCCTTGCTGGCCTGCCACCCCTTTGCTAGTTTAAATGCTTGTCAATGTAGCATTTAAACTTATCATTGAGTGCTTGGATTCCCCTCCAGGATGGATGCAGGCCATCAGGCTTGAACAAACCTCCATCCCTCCAGGTGGGTCTCCAGTCACCAATGAATCCAAACCCTTCCTCACAGCACCAGTTCTTCAACCATGAGTTAAAGTTCCTGGTGCATGCACCTCTATGCTCTCCCTTGCCTCTCACAGGTAGTACTTCTGAGAAAGTGACAGAAGTAGCTACTTGCTTGAGACCCCTTCCCAGTTTCCTAAACTCTTCCTGAACTTCCTTTGGCTCCCCATTTGCCAGGTCATTAGTACCTAGGTGGATAATGACATCCAGCTAACCCTCCCGTCTTGCCTTCCCAGTGATCCCTAGGATCTTTCTTCCATCCCTCCATGCCGTGGCACCTGGTAGGCACCTCACCTCCCCTCCCTGTCCTCCCCCTCCTGTGTTCCTAGCTGGATCCCTCTTATGATGGAGTCCCCACCAGGATTCGCCCTTCTCCTCTGGGGTCCACTGCTTTCCCGCTGAGGTCACCTCCTTGGCTAACCTCCACATCCTTTCCTTCCACTTCTCTGGGTACCTTATTTGGTTGTCCTCATTTGCCAGTGTGGCATATGAGTTCTTGAGGAATAGGATCTGGGATGTGCCTCTGCCTGACTGCTGTAACCTCCTGAGCCCACTGTCATCCAAGTGCTCCTCGTTCTCGGCATCCTTTGAGGCAGTTGCATTGGACTGGTGGTCCCTGGATAGGGGTGATGGTACTCTGACCCAGTTTACTTCCGCTGTGAGTCTGGCTACCTCATCCACGCGGTCAGAGAGATGCATGCAGATAGGGCAGCACCTCAGTGTCCAGAAGGTCTGCCTGAATATGGCTGCCCCACAGCCACTGCATTACACCACTCCCACATTATACTGCAGTTCCACTACTTGTCTGCTACTGAAGTCTCCTAGTTCCCTTTTATTAATTTACTGTACTAAAATCCTGCCACTGATCCTCAGATAATTTTTTTTTTAAAGAAAAGAAACCAATAAATAAATAAATGAGTCAAAACACTTGTCGTGCTGAGGTGGGCTTCTTCCCTTATGCCCCTCCTACTTCACACCCTTACTATACCTGTGTTTAGCTCCTGTCAATCAGATTTAACAGGGCATATAATTAAGAGTTAGGGAAGGGGGTGAAAATTGCAGCAATTAAAGACAGCACAGAATTACACCACCACTATGTTTTAAATTTTCAACAGCCCAAAACAATTATAAGTAAAGACAACAAAGAAAGTATAGTGTCACTAAAAGCCCACAATCTAAGTTTAAAAGAAAAATAGCAATTACCAGTTACTCTAAAGCACTGAATTGAATAGGTTTCCTTCCTTCCCCTTCTGGCTTCTTCTGCCATTAGGTATTGATAAGGTACATTGGAGAACTGAATTGCATTGAGGTACTTCGAATTGCACTGTATTGCTGAAAACTCTGCACCTTAGGAGCAATAAAAACGCAAACCCAATAAGGAGAGCCATGGTCCCAGATTGAGTGGTCTCGTGATTTGTATTTGTGCAGTATTTTCTAGGCAAGAAATTTGCCCACCTAGGTACTCACTTTAAACCTAGATGAGAAAATACAGCAGAAAGGGAACAAGGAGAGCAGGAGCAGCTTAGTTAGTGGCCATCCACCCTTCAGACTCAAGTCCCCTTGTAGCAGCACCGGGAAAGAAGTAGAATGATAATGCAGGCCATATTGCCCACGAATGAATACAGTGATTTATGTAGAAGACCAAGAATCCCTCTAGTGGCAGGTCTGTATAACCAGCTAATGGAAAACTAGCAGTAGTTAGACTTATCGGCACCAAGGCAGAGTGCTTGGAAGGGGGGGGGGGCACTGCAGGAAGAGCAGTCGGACAGAAGAGGTGTAAGCACTTTAAAACAGTAGTAGAAATTACAATCCAGCTAATACAGTTGAAAAACTCCTAATAACACAGTTGAAATGTGCTTAGTTCTATCGAAAATCTAACAAAGTGCCAGGTGTCTATAGCAGGGGAAAACTTCTGGCCAATCAGAGTGGGTTTGCTGGAAGCACCTGTGTTCATTGGCTGCGCTTGTCCTCGTATCTTCAAGGAGCTGCAGACGGGTGTCCTGGTCTTGGTCGGTGGCTGGCTGGGTGCCGGCCGACCGTGGGTGAGCTGGAGCAGCCCTGTTCAGGGACAAGCAGCTTCCAAGGAGCTGCAGGCGGGTGTCCTGGTCTTGGTCGGTGGCTGGCTGGGTGCCGGCTGACCGTGGGTGAGCTGGAGCAGCCCTGTTCAGGGACAAGCAGCTTCCAAGGAGCTGCAGGCGGGTGTCCTGGTCTTTGTCGGTGGCTGGCTGGCTGGGTGCCGGCCGACCGTGGGTGAGCTGGAGCAGCCCTGTTCAGGGACAAGCAGCTTCCAAGGAGCTGCAGGCGGGTGTCCTGGTCTTGGTCGGTGGGTGGCTGGCTGGTGCCGCCGACCGTGGGTGAGCTGGAGCAGCCCTGTTCGGGGACAAGCAGCTTCCAAGGAGCTGCAGGCGGGTGTCCTGGTCTTGGTCGGTGGGTGGCCGGCTGGGTGCCGGCCGACTGTAGGTGAGCTGGAGCAGCCCTGTTCAGGGACAGGCAGCTTCCAAGGAGCTGCAGGCGGGTGTCCTGGTCTTGGTCGGTGGCTGGCTGGGTGCCGGCCGACCGTGGGTGAGCTGGAGTAGCCCTGTTCAGGGACAAGCAGCTTCCAAGGAGCTGCAGGCGGGTGTCCTGGTCTTGGTCGGTGGCTGGCTGGGTGCCGGCCGACCGTGGGTGAGCTGGAGCAGCTCTGTTCAGGGACAAGCATATAAGGAGAGTCTCTTTAAGCTGAGTGGCAACCATAACACGAGGGGGTCACAGTCTTAAGCTGGAGGGTGGGAGGTTTAGGAGGGAGGTCAGGAAACACTTCTTTACAGAGAGAATGGTGGACACTTGGAATGCATTGCTGGAAGAGGTCATCTCATTGAAGACAGTGGGCAGCTTTAAGAGAGACTAGGATAGGCATAGGGGGAAGGTAAGGATCATGGGTAGAGAGGATGGGAGGAGTGGGGAAGGAGGGCAGAGACATTAGCCAAGCTGTGGACCCTGCAGTACAAACAGACTTGATAGACCAAATGGCCTTCTTCTGCTGGCTTCTTTGTATGTTCGTATGATAATTGCAGTATTACGTGTTGGTTATTCTATCGTAAAATTTTCATAACATTACATTGCTAATATGCTGTGAAAAAATAGTTAATGCTGTATAAAAAAAGGTACAGTATCAATATCACAATTGAATATATTCAGTTATTGCAAAAAGTAGTCATTGCACCACACCTCTAATTCTAATCATTATTCCATAGCTGAGGTCATAATCCCCTCCTTGTGACATCATAATCTGTTGCTGTGGAAATTATTATTGTAGCAAGCATCAAGAGTTGATCTTGAAAGATTGTGTTTTCATGCAAATGCCCTCAATAATGATGAAGAAAATTGATTGAAATTCAATGTTTCGGAGATGTTTTATTTTTATGTTTTGCCTGTAGTCAGGAAAATGGATGTCATGGTTTCACAGTATATTGGAAGTCATGGGATTGATACTGTGAGTAATTTTCAGTGCTGCGATAACTGTGTTTTACTGTATGCTGAGATGCACAGTGTTTTTTTAGGCCTGTCATTCCAGATGCCTCAAATTTCCCCCAACACAGAGTCTTTGTCTCTCCCGTGCAAACCCAGTTCTAAATCCCCACAGTTATACACCCAAAATAGTAATTGATTTAATGCTGTGGTATTGATGCTAATTGTGGTATAATCTTTCAGGATTATAGCATGAGAATTTGGACTCCAAATCAGACCCATGCAGAAAAGAGACCTTCTATTACCTTCCCAGGGTCCCCATCTGACAGGTTCATGTTACTTCTTCAATGAAAATGTGCCACTGGCCCCCCACGCCATCCCTCTCCAGCTCTCTGGGAGGGGAGTAGGCAGCCCTTCCCATTCCCTTTAGCTGATGTCAGCCAGCATGTAGATGGTGTCTAATTACAATATGACATGCAGCAGCCGGCCCGGTGACGCTGATGGTTGAGGCGCTGGACATCACACCTCGCGCTGCGCTGATGACCCGGGTTCTGGAACGAGCTTGGCTCGTCCGGGGTTGGCAGGGGAGGACTGAGATTGAGCGTCGGGAGACAGCTCTCTCAGTCCTGGGGTGGGCTGGGGACTTTACACCGTGCTGTCATGACCCCTGGGGACATCCGGAGGTACCGCAAGCAACAGTGTAACTGGGGGCTGCGCCAGACATCTGCACGTATGTGTGACGTCCTTGCACGTCCGGGTTCTCTACGGGAGAAAGAATGGGGAAAAATATGGCAGCATAGTTCTGCAGCAGCTTGATGGCCGCAGTCTGCCGGCCGACGATGCCTAGAGGCATGTGCCGGTACTGGCTTCTCTCTGGACGAGGGGATATGGGGGGCTTCAGAGGGTGTAGCTGCATCTGCCAACTGGGCATGCGAGCCTGGGTTGGCGGTGGAGTGGAGCGTGGCTGGATTGAAGCAGGGACTGTGGCTGCAAGGAGGTAAAACTGTTAAATGAAAAATAAATAAATAAATATGACATGCAGCAGCTGGACTGAGAATGAGCTTTTCTCAATAATGCACCAAACCACCTCTGGCCAGCAGTGCTGATAGTGTAAAGTCTTGTTTTGCAAAAAGAACCAGCAGAACAGAGAGATCGCAGATGGATTGTTTGCCAGCCAGTGGGGAGTTTAGTATAGGGACATGCGGATGATGTTACCTTGATTGATGCTGTAAA
This sequence comes from Neoceratodus forsteri, assembly GCA_016271365.2. Classification (NCBI taxonomy): domain Eukaryota; kingdom Metazoa; phylum Chordata; order Ceratodontiformes; family Ceratodontidae; genus Neoceratodus; species Neoceratodus forsteri. The sequence goes on from CM028135.1 coordinate 367,949,854, forward strand.
GTTCAGGTGTGATTGCCCATTGACTGATGGCTGGTAGGGTCATGGCCTCATTGAAATCCAGAGATGTACAGTACTCAGCAGATTTCTAGTTGCTGACAATTCATTGTTTACTAAGTCAAGGATTTAAAATAAAAGAGCATTTTATATTTCCTTAAGCATGGAGAGAATAGTATCAAATGTAAATATTCCAGAGGGCTACTTTGGTGATAATCAGCACCGCCTAATGAAAGGCAGTGTCAGTGACTGATTCTTTAAGCACAATCAATTAAAAAAGGTATGTGCATCAATCCTGGGGTTTTGTGGAGGACTGTCATTGTTTGATTTAGTATTGCAGGAGACACTCTCAACCTAGAAGCGAGAGATCCCATTCCACAATCGCCCTTTGATGTTTCCAATGTGTGATGTGGGAGCAGGGCCTTGGCTGCTGCGTAGAGCAGCATGGGTTGTGTCGTTTGGCCCTTTCGCACATCCTGCTGACCATGGAGGTTGGGGGAAGGGTTGCTAAAAAAAAGTAGCATTTGGAGCATGACGTCATCTGTAGTACCATACCATGCAGAGTCATGCTGCCCTTAGGGCTTGCTCTGTTGGTTTCCTATTTTGGGGTCCGGTTGCCCAGCACTGTAGGGCCTGGAAGGGGAGTCTGCCCCAAGGGCCAGGCAGCATCTCTGATGCTTGCCTGTAGTCGGTATGGGAAGTAAGATGCAGAGGTGCCATTTGCAACAGAGGAGTAATAAAGTGATGGCATTAGTGATGGAAGCACTGATGACTCCTGAATGATATGGTTACCTTGGTGTAGGCATCAGCTGGCAGTTCAACTGATAGAGGTCACTGGTATTTGGCCTAAGTTGAGAAAAAAATTGTTGATGACAAAAAAAAAATTAAAAAAATAAAATAAAACACCAGTAGTACTCCTGTCCGTTGTGGTGGTCCATAAATGCCTTTTTCTTCCATAAAAATATGGTCTTTCTAACCCCAGGAATCCATCAGTATAGGTTTACAATAGCAGTCAGTCCACTGGGTTGAGTTGTCTTAAGATGGAACTTACGCTAGGCTTAGATCTTGGGGCCAGATGGCTCTGTGGGCTTGGGAAGGGGTGCTCAGTCCTTGTACTCCGTAGAAGGGTCTCGGACAGGGAGTACAGGCTGAGGCTGTGAGGTACACCTGAGAGATGCCCTGGTCCCCAGTGCTAGAAATAGAATGTAAAAAAAAAAAGAGAACCAAGTTCAGACTCTATACTGTGGTCACTCTCCCCACAGCAGTCGCATTTGTTTTTCCACTTGAAGAGTTATAGCCCTGAAGTACAGCTCCACTCTTCTGCCTCCAGAACAGTTTAGCGATTTCTGTTATAATATTTATTTTCTCAACTTGAGGGGGTTGTACCTTGGTACCCCCATCCAGTCAGCCTTCATGGCTGCTGCCCCAGATGCGGCCAGAGCTCGCCCGCCTCAGCCCTCCCAGGCTGTATTGCAGCGGATACTTACCCACCACTGTGGAGACCTGGAGGGCAGACCTGGGAGGAAATAACTGGGGCGGCCTGGTGCGCCGGCCGGGTGCTTCATGCTGGGTTTTTCCTGCTTGGTTCCTCTGCGGGAGGGAGTGCAGTGACACCGGTGGAGGGAGCACCACACGCCTCCAAGTGTCTGTCCCATCTCCTGCCCCCTTGTCTGCAGCATCAGTGCACTGCCCCCCAATCTCCACCTGGGGTCAGTAGAACTCCGACCACTGACGTCCCCCTTCCCCGGAGAAGGAGAGCAGTCCCACGGATGCTCAATACTTCTCAAACCCTACCAACCCCCGGTGGCCCATGCTCATTCCCAAACACGGGTCACCTGCACAGTGCGAGGTAAGGCATCCAGCACCTCAGTGCCACTGGGCTTGCATAATATTTATTTTTAGTTATTTCTCAATGCTCTGCAGTAGTTAGGTTGTTTTTGTTTATTTTATTTGTGTTTATTGCAGTTTCTTCCCGATCAGTTCCCAGGAACCAGAGAATGCAGTTCCCACCTTTAGGGGATCCGTTTATGTGAAAAAAAAATTTTATTTGTCAAAATAACCACTTATTAAATTTTTCTGTAGCAGTTTTTCAGCACTAGAGTTGTGGTTCCAGTATGGAAGGAAATAAACCACTCCTTCTGACAAATCTTTTAAATTGATGGCAAAATCTTAGCCCTTCTTCTTAAAACAGTTAGCTTTGAGGTAAAAATTATCGCAGTCACTAGCGGCTCTAGCCACAAATGGTTACCAGGGCATAGCTGGGGCTCAACAGATGGCAGCCAGGGCACTGATATGTTGTTACTATTGGGGAAGCTCTGCACCATATGGGGTGCCAACTGGGGCACAGCATTTTTTTTACAGGCGGGCCCTGTGTAGAGTCGCCACTGATCGTAGTTCCATTCTTCTGGGAACTGACTAGAAAATCTTTTTAGAGCCCTTTATAATATTTTGGGATTTATTTTGACTATTTTTGGAATCAGAAAAGATTTATGGTCTATTAGGCTTGTCATGACTGACAGACCAAAGAAGAAAAGAAAAGGGCCCACAGGCTTTAAAAACTGCACCAGTTGTTTCCAGCTCCTGGCAAGGACAGACTGCTACAAATTTAAGGTGCCTCTGTCTACACCACAAGTTTATAAATTGTGTACTCTGAAATGTTTTGCCCTTGCAGGACTTGCATTATCACTAGTAAAGTGGGGGTCGGTTTGACCCTCTGCTTCAAATGTTGGGGATCAGCCCAGGAAATCTTGGGGTTAGAAATTTGTTGGAGTGACTTCTTTATACAACATTACTCAGTACTTTTTTCTGCTGGCGATATCAGTGCAAACCTTTCAATATACCGGGTCAGTGCTGAAGCACTGCTTCCATTTTTGTGCTTCAGAGTCCTCAGAAATCCTATTTGTGGACTTCAGTAGGGGGTTAATGCAAGCTGTGCCCTAAAACACAAAGGAAAAGAACCAAAAAGGGAAGACTTATGGCTTCTCAAGTCTGCCTCTATGTTATGAAGATGTGTAGAGCACAGGGTGTCCAAATGGGGAACCCTGAGTCTAGTGATGGCAAAAGTAAAAGAGCCTCAGAACAGGCACTGGAAACAGTGTCAGCAAAGAAAAAAACCAAAAGAAAATGTGTCTTTTTTACTCCTCCTGAAATAGGAAGGAAGCAGACAGTGGACACAAGACAAATGCCCTTGGCAGAGGACATAACGAGAGCATGGCAATTTTTCCAGGCTTTTGGGAATTTTATGAATATGCCTGCTCCCCGCTCCGGTTCCACACCAACTACCTGTGGAAGAGGAGGTAATATATTATGCAGATGATGGAGAAGGTGAGCCCCTGGAACTAAATGGTTCACTTGAGCACGAATTTGGCTTCCTCCCAGGCCTTCTGAGGATTACACATCCGCATTCATTCCTTTGTAAGGCCAAATGGTAAACACCTCAACATTCCCTCCCATGAAGTTGAGGAGGATGAATAGGAGGTTGAATTTATGGATAATGATGAGTCTGGCTCCCACAAAGAGGCTGCTTCTTCCCATCCACAAATTTCTCCAAGAAAAGACATCACAAAATCATGTCAGCACATACTAGCTGCTGGCATTGATAAGAAAATTGAAAAGAAATATTAGGAGGACAGGCAGGGAGTTAGCTAGTATTGGAACCCACTGGGAGGGAGCAATCTTAGACCTGGTACTCTCAAATGGGACGGAGAAAGAATCTCAGATTTAGAAGTGGGTAGCCATCTGGGGAACAAGCGACCACCAAACAGTGTGGTTCACGATAAACACAGCCATACAATCAAGCCATACAAAAGCAAGAGTACTGGACTTTAGGAGGGCTGACTTTGGGAAAATGAGAGAGTGCCTCAGAAAAGCACTAGCAAACAGGCAAGAAGGAGGGGTGGAGGAACAATGGGGAGTGATCAAAACAACCATCACAGAGGCAACAAGCCTTTGTGTAAAGCAAATCAATAAAACACAACGAAGGAAAAAGCCGCTATGGTTCTCAAAAGAGGTGGCAGGGAAGGTTAAGGAGAAAAGGACAGCATTCGGGGAAATATAAGGAAACACAGAAGGAGCAGGACAGAGAACTTTATCAGTTAAAGCAGAAAGAGGCTGGGAAGGCAGTCAGAATAGCAAAGGCCCAAACCGAGGAAAGGATAGCCAATTCTGTTAAGAAGGGGGATAAGACCTTTATAGGTACATTAGGGATGAAGAAAGACCAAAGGAGGGATACTGAAGCTTAATAAAGGGGAGGGAATGTGGTAGAGAGTGACAGTGAAAAGCAGGGATACTGAACGAATATTTCTGCTCAGTATTCACAAAGGAAGAGGAGGGGAGTTACCTAAACCAAACAAGAGAAACACTCTAAAGACGGAGTAGATACCAGTCCATTTACAGAAGAAAGGGTTCTGAAAGAACTAATAAAATTGAAAGTGGACAAAGCAATGGGGCCTGATGGGATTCACCCAAGAATTCTAAAAGAACTAAAGGTAGAACTAGTGACACCGCTGACTACTCTCTTTAACAAATCATGGGAGGATGGGGTGGTACCTGAGGACTGGAGGAGGGCAGATGTGATTCCTCTTCACAAAAGTGGGAGCAGGACAGAGGCAGGAAACTACAGACCAGTTAGTTTGACCTCAGTGGTAGGGAAAATGATGGAATCACTTCTAAAGGAAAGAATTGTTGAGTACCTAGAGGCCAGTGGGGCACAGGACCCAAGGCAGCATGGATTCACGATGGGAAGGTCGTGTCAGATGAATCTAATAGATTTCTTTGACTGAGTGACCAAAGTAGTAGACCAGGGAAGGGCTGTGGACATGGCTTACCTAGATTTTAAAGGCATTTGATACAGTCCCACAAAAGATTAATACACAAGATAGCCAGCCTTGGAATGGGTCCCAAGGTGGTAGCCTGATAAAAATTGGCTAGACAACAGGACCTAGAGGCTAGTAGTAAATAGAGTCCACAGTGAAGAAAGGAGGGTTACTAGCGGGTACCGCGAGGGTTCAGTACTGGGACCGGTCCTTTTTAATGTCTTTATAAGTGACATTGCAGAGGAACTGGAAGGAAAAGTATGTCTCTTTGCAGATGACACAAAGATCTGCAACAGGGTTGATACACAAGATGGAGTGGAAAGGATGAGAAGGGCTGGCAAGGTTGGAGGAATGGTCAAATGTATGGCAGCTCAGATTCAATGCAAAGAAGTGCAAGGTAATGCACATGGGAAACAAAAACCCTGGGAAGCGTACACAATGGGGGTGAGATACTGACAACAATAAATAGAAAGGGACCTGGGGTAATATATCAGATGACCTAAAGGTGGGCAAGCAATGTGAGAAGGCAGTAAGGAAGGCTGGGGGATACTGGGATGCATAGGAAGAGGCATCAGTAGTAGAAAACAAGAAGTTGTTATCCCTCTGTACAGACAGTTGGTGAGACCCCATCTGGAGTACTATGTGCAGTTCTGGAGACCCCATCTTCGCAAAGACATAAACAGAGTAGAGGCTGTCCAGAGGAGGGTAACCAAAATGGTGCAGGGTCTGCACCAGAAGACATACGAAGAAAGGCTAAAGGAGCTTAATATGTATACCCTTGAGGAAAGAAGGGAGAGAGGGGACATGATAGAAACTTTCAGGACCTCAAGGAATTAACAAAGTCCAAGAGGGTAGCATCTTCCAGAAAAAGAGATGTGCAAGAACAAGGGGGCACAATTTGAAGATAGAGGGGGGATGGCTCAGAGGTAATGTAAGGAAGTATTTTTTCACTGAGAGGGTTGTGGATGCATGGAACAGCCTCCCTGAGGAGGTTGTGGAGTCAAGAACAGTGGGGGACTTCAAGAATGCATGGGACAGGCATAAGGCAGTCCTAGTGGGGTGTAGGAGGAAGTAAGCTGTTGGTTAACTAGGATCTGCAGCTTATCTGTTAGGTAGGAAAATGGGCAGACTGGGTGGGCCAAGCGGTCCTTATCTGCCATCAAATTCTGTGTTTCTGTGTTTGTTTTATTGTGTGCAAGCTTGTGAGTGTCTCTACCCCCTATTCAGTGTGCTGTGCCTTTAAGGATATGAACAGGTGTATGTTGTTAGCAGTTTTGGGGAAGTGATGTCAGAACCCCTGCTATAAAGGAAGTTATGTGCTTGGGGTGGGGGAAGGATGGGAGGGAGTAAACCTATGCCATCCAGGAACAATCAACTACAACTCTGACCCTCCACCCCAGGGAGTGCCTTTCTTCCTTTCAGACATCTATTTCACAGAGGTTAAGTACCAGGTCTAGTCACAAATGACTGCAAATATCTCCTAGCTACAGTTCCTCCCTGGCAAATTAAAGTTAAAACTAAGCAAAGTCAACCACAAAAACAAAATCTATACTAGTTACTTTCAGAGGTCCAAAAAGTAATAATTCAGTTCAGTGTAGTCTAGAAAATAACCTCCTTAATTCAAGGAAGCTGTGGCTGCTTTCTCCCTCTCTGTGTCTCAGCAGACAGAGACCCCAAACAACTCTGTTATAAATCCACAGTTCAACTAGGCCCCTTTCAGCTCCTCCCCTTAACAAACACCTATTTCACAGAGGTTAAGTACCAGGGCTAGTCACAAATGACTGCAAATATCTCCCAGCTACAGTTCCTCCCTGGCAAATTAAAGTTAAAACTAAGCAAAGTCAACCACAAAAACAAAATCAATACTAGTTACTTGCACAGGTCCAAAAAGTAATTATTCAGTTTAGTGTAGTCTAGAAACTAACCTCCTTAAGTCAAGGAAGCTGTGGCTGCTTTCTCCCTCTCCGTGTCTCAGCAGACAGAGACCCTAAACATTCCCTCTCATGAAACAGGAGAGGATGAGGAGGGAGCTGAGTTCATGGATATGATGGGCCTAGTAACCACAAGGAGACTATTAGTCCTCATCCACAAGTAACTCCAAAGGTTTACATTGAAAATCGTGTCTGCATCCAATTTAGTTGTGGGCACTGATAAGAAAAAGTCAAAAAGAAGTATCAGTTGGACAGATGGGGTGGAATATCTGCATGCCCACCCTGATCATGAAAGAGTGGTACAGGCAGCTGCTTGTGAGAATGCCAAGGTGCCTCTCTCCACACAGCCTTTTCAGGAGGACTCCAGAAAACTTGATACTGTGGCCAAAAAGTGTATAGAACATCTTCCTGCTTCTGAGGCAGGCAGTTTATTTGACATACACAGCCCAGTACCAGAAAGCACTGTGGAGTGCAATCCTGGCAATGATTGATAAGGTAGATGGCGAAGTGGCACAGGACATGGCTGGCACAGCATATTCAGCCTTAGATGCCACCAAATGCCAGTTCCTCATGGCTGTAGACTATAATGACCCTGCTTCATGAGTTTTGGCTAATGCAGTGGCACTGAGGAGGTTTGCATGGATAAGGGCTGCATCCTTACTCAGGCTAAAGCCATTGATTTCACCTTTGAAGGGATTCCTATTTCAAACAACATGAAGTCTTGCTGTATTCAGACATCATGCAGTTAGCCAGCACTTGAATGCCCCAGAGAGGAAAGAGTTACACCATGCAGAAGCATGGAACGTTGAGCTTGAGCTTGGTTTTCAAACCTCTGTCTGTGGTACTTCCCAGTGTAACCGTCAGATTCTTTACTCTGCCTAACAGTGAAGTCGCTCCGGAGATTTCCTCTGCTTGGTTCTGTAAAAGTAAAGCGTTCAGTTTAAAACCAATTCTTTTATTGTTTTTTTTTGATTTCCAGCCTCTGTCTATGGTACAGGTAGTGTTGTAGATAGGTAGTGACTGTATTTATTTTAAACAACTTGTGGAAATTGTCTGTTTCTTCGGTTTCTTTTCGGTCGGTCTGGTTAGGGACTGACCTTGTGTTTTCTTCTGATTTTAAGCAATATTTTCTGGGATTAGAGTGGTGTTCCAGTACCGATTGGTTTCAGAAGAACCGGGCCTTTTCTCGGTTCTTTTCCAAACCCGTGACATGATTGTCACCAATCGGTTAGTATTATCTGGCTTGAAAGCTTCTATAGGGTAATTTTGGTAGGTTGGCCATGTCTGAGAAACCCAAAAAGAAAACCGGTCCCACTGGGTTTCAACACTGTACTGAGTGTGGGGGGGAGGCCTTTGCTAAAGCTGACCCCCACCCCATCTTTGTTTGTCTGGGGTTTGACCACCTCCAGTCAGACTGCCAAATTTGTAAAACTTTCCCAAAACCACTCAAGAAAAAGATTGAGTAGGTTGAAGGAAAGGGAGGCCGAGAAGTCCGTGGATCCAGATGGCCAGCCCGGTTCGGTTGCGGCTGAACCTGAGGAGGTGCTCACTGACCCAGGCGATACTCCTCGGCAAAAGGAGAGCCGACTTTTGAGGGGTCAGTTCCACAAAAAGGAAACTAAAGTCTGCCGATTCGGATCCAGTACCGCATACCCAACCACGGACGAGATAGCCAAAGTGATTAGTATTGTCCAATCTCTTCGTCCGGTTCCATCCGAACCGGCACCACCGGTTAGGCGGGCGGTTCGGTTGGAACCGGCTCCTTCGGATTACGATCCAGATGCTTTCTATGAGGAGTGGGAAGGAGACAAAGATTATCCCAATGATGGCGACAGTGACTATGACCAGGGGGGTCTGGATGTTTCCATTGAACCGGACATCTCCCCAGACAGGCCTTCGGATGTTTCCCCTCCCAGGCTTTCTGAGTCCCCTTCACGCTTTTTGTTTTACAAGAAGGTGGCCATAACCCTCCAGGTCCCTATGGTTGAAGCTGCTGAGGATGAAGAAGAGCCTAATTTGTGGAGATGATGGACATCCCAGAGTCCAAAAGATTGTCTATCCCTCTTCATAAGTCCTTGGGGAAACAGACACAAAATATCCTACAGACTCCTAACTCTTTACCTCCTGTAGATAAAAGAATGGGCAGGAGATACATGTTATCAGGCTCAGCTGTGGAGTTCCTTTATTCACATAGCAGTCATGTTGGGGTAGTGCAGGCTGCAGCCTGTGACAGGGCAAACATTCCTTTGGCTCTCGACAAGGACTCAGGAAAGTTGATGCCATGGCCAAAAAACTTTACTTGGCATCCTCTTTGGGACTCAGGCAGGCAAACTACAGTATATGGCCTATACAGCCAGGTACCAGAAGTCCAGGTGGGATATGGTTCTGGAACTGGCTAAAAAGGCCTCCCAAAGCTAGCCAAAGAGCTGGAGGAGGTGGCCGCAGATGGAATTGAGGCATCCAAAGTACAATTTCACACTGCTGTGGACTCCAACGTATGGCATCCAGAATCATGGCTACATCTGTGTCTCTCAGAAGGCATGCTTGGCTCAGATGTACTAACCTATCACAGGACACCCAGTCTAAGGCTATGGATTTTCTGTAGTTGGTAACTCTCTGTTTGGGGAGCAGACATAGACTTACATGAAGAAATGGACGAATATAGTACCACTTACAGGAGTGCACAGGCCAAGAAAAGGCAAGCCACCCTCAAAAGCAGCAGTCCAGGGCAGGCCCTTTCACATGCCTTTTACTGCCCAGGCCTCCTTCTTACCCACAAAGGAGGTTTTTCTGAGGGAGGGGTAGAAGGGGGATGAGCAGGGCTGCTTCCTCTTCCCAGTCTAAGGCTCCTGCCAAGCAGACGACTGAGGTGTCAGCCTGAGTTGACTCCCAATCCCAGTAGGAGGCAAGCTGGCTTACTACTTTCAGGCCTGGAAGTTTGTTACCTCAGACAAGTGGGTCCTGGAAGTAGCAAGCCAGGGACTGGCCCTCAGCTTCAAAAGGTACCCAAAAAGGAGGGCCAAGTCTTTTCCACCTGCATCAATTTCCGAAATCCTTGCCCTAAAGGCAGAGGTTTCATCTCTCCTGGCTCTCAGAGCCATAGAGAAGGTTCCTACTCAACACAGGGGGAAAAGGCCTATACTCCAGGTACTTCCTTACACCAAAGAAAACAGGGGAGTGGCGACCCATACTGGATCTAAGGTATTTGAACAAACACATATCAAAAGTCAAATTCAAAATTATAACTCTGGGAATAATCCTTCCCTCTTTAAGGCCAGGAGATTGGCTAGCATCACTGGAGCTCAAGGATGCCTACTTCCATATCCCTAACAGGTGCTACCACAGAAAATACCTCAGGTTCGAGTTACCTTCGGGCCATTACCAGTTCAAGGCCATGCCTTTTGGCCTAACATCAGCTCCAAGGGTGTTCACAAAGTGTCTTGCAGTAGTGGTGGCTTACCTCAGAAGACAGGGTATCACCATTTTTCCATATCTGGACGACTGGCTCCTAGTAGGGCAGTCATCAGACCAGGTCAGGTCAGCTCTGCAAACCACTCAGGACTTGTTCAGTTCTCTGGGGTTTCTTTTCAATCTGCCAAAATCTGTCCTTGAACCAGTACAGCTTCTCACCTTCATAGGGGTGGAATTGGATATTATCCAAGCAAAAGCTTTCCTTCCTCTGGCAAAGGTGAAGGCCTTAGTAGACCTTGCTTCCTCCTTTCGGCCTCAGGTTTCTCATCCAGCGAGACAGTTCCTCCAACTCCTGGGCCACATGGCAGCCTCCACTGCAGTGGTTCATGGAGCCAGATTTCAGAAGCAGAACATTCAGTTCCACCTTAGGTCCTTTTGGTCCCAGAGAAGGGACTCTCTCACCAAACTGATTCCATTGACCCGAACTCTGGTACAAGCTCTCTGGTGGTGGCTGGACCAGGACAATGTCAGGCAAGGGGTTCCATTTCTCCCTCAAGTTCCATCAGTAGTTCTGACAATGGATGCTTCGCTCCTAGTCTGGGAGCCCACCTGGGAGCCCTAACAGCTCATGGGATCTGGTCCCCGCAGGAGTCTCTTCTTCATATCAACCTCCTGGAACTCAGGGCAGTTTTCCTTGCCCTTCAGACCTTCTCAGATTCAGTCAAGGGCAAGGTGGTCCAAGTCAGGATGGACAACACTACCTCAATGTGGTATATCAACAAGCAGGGAGGCACTCAGTCCACGGCCTTGTGCACAGAGGCCATGAAGATTTGGTCTCTGGCCTATTCCCTTCAGACTTCCCTGGTAGCAGTTCATCTTCCAGGGAAAGACAATGTGTTAGTAGATGCCCTGAGCAGGATTTCAAGGGACATCACGAATGGTCCCTGAATCCTCACATTCTGAGGATCATTTTCTCCAGGTGGGGCACTCCAGAGATAGATTTATTTGCAGCACCAGACAATCATCAACTTCCTCTGTTTTGTTACAGACCTCCAGTCCTGGGGACAGTTAACCAGGATGCCCTCATTCTGGACTGGAAGGGCAGGTTTCTCTATGCCTTCCCTCCTTTCAAACACCATGAAGTCTTGCTATATTATGACATCTTGCAGTGATCCACAGCACCTGAACTGCCCCGGAGAGGAAAGAGTTAACTCCAGAGAGAGAGTGGAGTTCTCAGCGCGAGCGCTACATTGAAAGCTCTATCTGGCTAGTTTCAAACTGAAACTGTCAGATTCTTTACTCCGCCTCACTGAACAGTCGCTCCGGAGATCTCTCCTTCAGCTCGGTTCATTCCTCGGTTAAAACGAGTAATTTTCGGTTCATTTAAACCGGCAAAAGGTTTTTATTTACCGATTTCGTTCAGAGCTCTATCTGGTAAACCGTAGTACAGGTTTTGTTTGTCTGAGTGAAATACATTATCGGTTCGGTTTTGAACCGATCGGTTTGCTTAAAACTACTTTTATTCAATTATATGGGCATTTAGAGTGCGGTTCCTGGTTCTTATTGGTTCTAAAAACCAAAGTTTTATTCTGTTTTTTCAAATACCCGTGACACGGTTAGGAACCGATAAGGGTGTCTTGCCTGGCACTGCCATTAAAAGGCACGCTTTGGTTAGGCTGGCATTATGTCTGAGAAACCCAAAGAAAAACTGGGCCTACTGGTTTCAACACTGTGATGCTTGTGGGGAAGCCTTGCCAAGGCTGACCCACACACCACATGTGTTTATTGTCTGGGGCTGACCACCTCCTTTCAGATTGCCAGTGTGTAAGAATTTCCTGCAGCCACCCTGGAAAAAGATTGGGCAGGCTCAGGGAACGAGAGGCCAAAAGTCCGCTGACCCGATGGCCAGCCCGTCCAGTGCCCACTGGACCAGAGGGAGTGCCTCTGACCAGGGCAAGACTTCCTCAAGGAAAGCTGGTTCTGAGGAACCAGCCCCAGTAAAAAAATCTAAAAAATCAGCAGGTCTGGAGTACAAAATTGCCTCTCCAACTGCTGCAGAGATAGCAAAAGCCATACAGATTGTCCAGTCACTGTCTCAGGGACCGTCCGAACCACCTCTAGCTGGCAAAAGGTTGGTTCGTCCGGTTCCAGTGGTTCAAGAGTATGATGTTGAAGAATTTTATGAACCACAGGAGGGGGAGGAGGATTTTGAACAGTATGTATGTGGCTGGGAGGGTCTGGATGTGCCCATTGAACCGGACATTTCTCCAGACAGACCATTAGAATCTCCCCCTATGCTGTCTGAGTCCCCATCTCATTTTATGTTTTACAAGAAAGTTGCTGAAACCCTCCAGCTTCCCTTAGAGGAGGCTGTGGATGAGCAAGAAGAGCCTGATTATGTTGAAATGATGGATATTCCAGACTCTAGGAGATTGTATATTCCTTTGCATAAGTCATTTAGGAAGCAAACAATAAAAATTTAAAAAATCCACATTCTGTCCCTCCTGTAGATAAAAAAATGGACAGAAGGTATGCTTTATCAGGCCCTGATACAGACTTCCTTACTGAACAGTGTAGTCATGTAGGAGTGGTACAAGCTGCAGCCTGTGACAAGGCTAATATTCCCCTGGCCTCACATCCTCCTGATAAAGATTCCAGGAAGATTGATGCCATGGTGAAAAAAACAGTATATGGCAGCTTCTTTGTGACTCAGGCAGGCAAATTATATGGCTTATGTGGCTAGATATCAGAAATCTAGATGGGATACAGTTTTGCAGTTAGCCAAGCAGGCCCATGGCCAGCTGGCTAGTGAATTGAACAGGTGGCTGCTGATGGCATTGAAGCTTCTAAAGTTCAATGTCATGCTGCTGTAGATGTTAATGATGTTTCCTCTAGGGTCATGGCCACTTCTGTAGCTTTCCGTGAGGTTGGCATGGCTCAGGTGACTAATCTGTCACAGGATACTCAATCAAAGGCTATGGATTTTCCTGTGGTAGGAAATTCTCTGTTTGGGGAGCAGACAGAGAACTATATGAAAAAGATGGATGAATACAGAACTACCTACAAAAGTTCCCAGGCCAAGGAGCGGCATGCCACTCCCCAGAGGCACACTCCCAGAGGTAGGGGCAGGCCTTTCCACAGGCCTTTTTATCAACCCCAAGCCTCCTCTGCTTATGCTCAGAGGGTTTTTTTTCAGAGGCAGAGGCAGACGGGGCTCAGGTAAACCATCCGCCACTCCTCAGCCTAAGGCAACTGCCAAGCAGACACCCTGATGGGGTGCCCAGGGCCGATTCTCCTGTACCAGTTGGAGGCAGGTTGGCTTACTTCAGCCAGAACTGGGTGTCCCTAACCTCGGACAAATGGGTTCTGGAAGTAGTAAGCCAGGGTCTGGTTCTCAGCTTCAAACAGTTCCCAAAGATGAGAGCCAGACATTTTCCACGTGCAAGCCTTTTAGAGACCCTTGTCCTCCTTGTCACCAGGGCAAGGGGCTGTACTCCAGATACTTTCTTACACCAAAAGACAGGAGAATGGCGCCCATCCTAGACTTAAGATATCTGAACAAACATCTTTTGAAACCAAAGTTCAAAATGTTAACTCTAGCAATGATTTTGTTCTCACTGAGGCCAGGGACTGGCTAGCCTCCCTGGACCTCAAGGATGCCTATTTTCATGTCCTGATCAGGGCTTCTCACAAGTACCTCAGGTTCGAACTGCCCTCAGGTCACTACCAGTTCAGAGCAATGCCCTTCGGTCTTACTCTGCTCCAAGGGTATTCACAAAATGTCTAGCTGTGGTAGTGGCTCATTTAAGAAGGCAGGTTGCTGTTTTTCCTACCTGGACGACTGGCTCATTGTTGGTCAGTCCCCAGATCAGGTAAATCCTACTTGCAAGTCACCCAGCAGCTTCTCACTTCCTGGATTCCGCTAAACTTACCAAAGTCAGTTCTAGAACCAGTTCAGGTACTAACTTTCAGAGGTGCGGAATTGGACACAAAGTTGGCTAGGGCTTTCCTCCCTTGGAAAGGGTAGAAGTTGATCGCCTGGCATCCTCTTTCACCTCCGGGTCTCTCAACCAGCAAGACACTTTTGCAGCTTCTAGGGCACATGGCTCTTCCACAGCTGTAGTGCAGGGAGCAAGATTCCAGATGAGAGACATTCAGTTTCATTTGAGGCCTATTGGTCCCAAAGGAGGACCCCTGCCAAACTGGTCCTCAGACCGAACTCTGATCCTAGCCCTTCAGTGGTGGCAGGATCAGAGCAATTAAGACAAGGGGTCCCCTTCATTCCCATTTCTCACCCCTCACCCTCACTACGGATGCCTCCCTGCTGGGGTGGGGAGCACTAGGGACTCTCCACACAGGGATTGTGGTCCCCAGGAATCTCTGTCCACATCAATCTACTGGAACTCAGAGCTGTCTTTTTAGCTCTTCATGTTTTTCTGCATCTGTCCAGATCAGTAGTCCAGTTCAGGACAGACAATACCACAACAATGTGTACATCAACAAACAAGGCACTCGGTCATCGCCCTTGTGCACCAAGCAATGAAGTTGTGGTCTCTGGCTTACTCCTGAACACCTCTAATAGCAGTTCACCTGCCAGGGAAGGACAATGTCCTGGCGGATGCCCTCAGCAGGATTTCTCAGGGTCATCACGAATGGTCTCTGAATCCCCGAGTGCTGGGGTCAGTTTTTGCCAGATGGGGCACTCCTCAGATAGATCTTTTTGCAGCCCCAGACAACCACCAACTTCCTCTGTTCTGTTGCAGGCCTCCAGTGATGGGCTCAGTCCCCCTGGATGCTTTTCTGTTGGATTGGGAAGGGAAGTTCCTGTATGCTTCCCCTTCCCCTTCTCTTCAAGGTGTTAGTAAAAATCAGATCCCAGCCCTGCAAAGTGATTCTGATTGCACCAGACTGGGCCAGGCAACCCTGGTACCCACTACTACTGTCATTGACAGTCCACCTTCCTGTGCCTTCCCAGGATTCACAACCTGCTGACTTGTGCCCAGGGAAGAGTATGTATCGAACCTCAAATCCCTCCACCTCAAGGCTTGGCTCTTGAGGAGTTAGAATTAGCTGATTTACACCTTTCTCAAGGTGTCCTTGATATTTTAAAGGCCTCTAGGAAGCCTTCCACTAGAGCACTTATAATTCCAAATGGAAAGGTTTTCCATCTGGTGTTCTGGGAAGCATATTGTCCCAGAATCTGCTGATTTGCCCATTTTGCTGGACTACTTGGTCCATCTTAATTCTTTGGGCCTCAGACCAGCTACCTTAAGAGTTCACTTGGCAGCTGTCTCTGCTTTTATTTCAGCAGGAAAGCCTTCCTCCTTTCTTCTCACCCTGTGTTTTCCAAGTTTTTCAAGGGGTTACTTCATACTAACTCTTTTTCGGGACCAGCCCTCTGCCTGGGTCCTTAATGTTTGCATTGCTCAGTTAATGCAACCCCCCTTTGAACCTCTGTCTTCGGCAGACCTTAAGTTCTTAACTTGGAAAACTGTATTTTTAGTGGCCATTACTTCTGCTAGACGCATAAGTGAGCTTCAGGCCCTGTCAGTAGAAAATGATTTTATTTCTTTTCACAGGGATAAGGTAGTCCTCAGGACTAACAGAAAGTTTTTACCTAAAGTGGTTTCGGATTTCCATCTTAACCAATCCATCTCCCTTCCAGTATTTTTCACTGAGCATTCTTCCTCTGGTGAAAGGAGATTGCACAGCTTGGATGTTAAGAGAGCATTGAGCTACTATTTGGAACGCACCAAGGGTCACAGGTTCGAATCCCACCAACTCTTTCTCACCTATGGTGAGGTTGGCAAAGGAAAACCTGCCACTAAGAGGACAATTGCCAGGTGGATTGTCTCTTGTATCCAATTTGCTACCAAAAACTGGGTAGAGAACCCCTCAGGATTGAGGGCCCATTCTACCAGGGTACAGCTGCATCTCTAGCGGCTGCTAGAGATATTCTATTCTGGAAATCTGTCAAGCTGCAACCTGGAAAACAGTTCACACTTTCACCAAGCATTACTTCCTGGATGTCCAGGCCAGGAGAGATGCTTTCGGTTTAACAGCCGTGCTTCAGAGCCTATTCCTAGTAGGTTCTGGCCCTCCTCCATGGAGGTACTGCTGTGTAATCTGCAAGATGTCATAATATAGCAAGACTTCATGGTGTTTGAAGAAAAATTACTCACCTTAGTAATTGTTTTCTTCTAATGGAGTCTCTATATATATGACCACCCCCAACCTGCCCTCTCAGAACTTCTACTTGGGTAGGGGTGGACAAATTAGTGCAAGCACTGTGTCATGCCATTATAGGTATTTTCCCTTTTCTTAGGATTGGGGAAATTAGGTATTACTGTTATCAGTTTGTGTGTTTGGCCTCCCTCCTGGACTTGAGTCTTTGGGGGAAGGGGGTCTAGTAGTGCTTGTCAGGGGTGACATTTGTTGTTGTTATTATTATAGTTGTTTTTTAATAGTAGGTAGCCATTTGGCTAGTGTAGGGTATTTTCCACACAGACTTTTAGTGAGTTCTGGCTCTGTAAAGATCTGACAGTTTCAGTTTGAAACTAGCCAGATAGAGCTTTCAATGTAGCGCTCGTGCTGAGAACTCCACTCTCTCTCTGGAGTTAACTCTTTCCTCTCCGGGGCAGTTCAGGTGCTGTGGATCACTGCAAGATGTCATAATATAGCAAGACTCCATTAGAAGAAAAACAATTACTAAGGTGAGTAATTTTTTCTTCCCTCTCCTGTTCAGAGTTCTGATCAAGATAAGAACTCAACCCTGCACAGTGATACTGGTGGCTCCAGATTGGGCCAGACAACCTTGGTATCCTCTACTGCTGTCCTTGGCTGTGTCACTCCCTGTCTCTTCCCAGGAGATACAATCTTCTCTCCTCCTCTCAGGGGTCGATCTGGTACCCCAATCTCCAGTCTCTCAACCTCAAGGCCTGGCTCTTGAAGAGTTAGAATATGCAGCACTACATCTCTCTCAGGAAGTTCTGGATATTCTGAAGGTCTCCAGGAAACCTTCCACAAGAAAACTTACAATTCCAAATGGAAGAGGTTCAGTATTTGGTGCCTCAGAAAGGTATTGTGTCTGATTCTGCAGGCATTTCCACAACCTTAGACTATCTAGTTCATCTGGATAGTCTAGGCTTTAGGCCTGCCACATTGAAGGTTCATCTAGCAGCTGTCTCCGCATTCCTTTCAGCAGGGAAGGGCTTTTCCCTGGCATCTCATCCTGTTTTCAGGAGAGTCTGCTCCACCTTGGGATCTTAATGTCTGCATTGCTCAGCTTATGCAGCCATCCTTTGAGCCTATGGCTTTGGCTGAATTGAAGTACTTGACCTGGTAAACTGTGTTCCTGGTAGCTATTACTTCTGCCAGGTGGATTAGTGAATTACAGGCCCTGTCAGTTGAACCTGACTTCATATCCTTCCGTAGGGATAAAGTGTCCTAAGAATTAATAGGAGGTTCTTGCCTAAAGTGGTATCGGATTTTCAGCTAAACCAGTCTATATCTCTCCTGTGTTTTCACTGACCATTCTTCTTCAGGGACAGAAGATTACACAGTTTGGATGTTAAAAGGGCTCTTAGCTACTACATAGAGCATACTAAGAAACACAGAAATGACAATCTTCAGTTGTTTCTCACTTATGGTGAAGTGGGGAAAGGTAAGCCTGCCACTAAAAGATCTATTGCCAAGTGAATTGTTTCTTGTATACAATTCTGCTATGACAAATTGTAGAACACCCTTCAGGCCTAAAGGGGTTCACTCAACTAGGGTACAGCTGCTACTCTAGCTGAGGCCAGAGACATACCCTTGTTAGAGATCTGTAAAGCAGACACCGAAAACAGTACATACATTCACCAAGCATTACCCCTGACATCCAGGCTAGGAGTGATGCTAGGTTTGGCACAGCAGTACTGCAGAGCCTGTTCCCAAAGTAGGTTCTGCATTCCTCCTCCATAGGGAACTGCTTGGTAGTCTGTATTATGTCTGAATACAGCAGGCTCATGTTGTTTGAAGAAAAATTACCATAGTAATGTTGTTTCTTCTAATGGAGTCTTGTTGTATTCAGACTCCCGCCTCCCCTTTCAGAATCTGTTTTGGGAAGTGGGCTGGCAGGTACAGTGTTGCACCTCAGGGGTGTACCTTGTACCCTCCTCTGGTGGAGTAGCTGTTATGTTTATCCTCCTTGTGTTGCATAGCTTAATTTGTCATTACCTTGTTTCTTCTTGGTTCTCACCTGAATCTTTTTGGACCCCAGAAATAATTTGCCTTTTGGCTATATGTTTCAAACAATTTCATATTATAGTGCTAAGTTAGTTAGCTGCTTGTAAGAATCTGACGGTTACACTGAGAAGTACCACAGACAGAGGTTTGAAAACGAACTCGAGCTCAATGTTCCATGCTTCTGCATGGAGTTAACCTTTCCTCTCCAGGGCAGTTCAAGTGCTGGGGCTAACTGCATTATGTCTGAATACAGAAAGACTCCATTAGAAGAAACAACATTACTGTGGTGAGTAATTTTTTTCTTGGTGACAAAACAAAAGCATACATGAAAAAAGTGGACGAATGGAAACCAACCTTTAAAATAACACAGAGAAAGAAAAGGCCTCCAATTACTACAGGCCTTTTGGAAGGGGTGTCAGGGGCAGTGGTTACAATCTAAGACCCTATGCTCCCTATGAGTACCAACTTCAAAGAGGTTACTATGGTGGTAGAGGCAGGACAGGCTCTGGCATGCTGTAGTACCAGTCCCAAAGCTACAGCTAAAACAAAGCCCGGACAATTCTGACCAGGTCACCAGTCAACCATTGCCAGTGTGTGTGTGTGTGTGTGTGTGGGGGGTACCCACTACTTCCAGAAATGGGTAAAATTACCATGGACAAGTGAGTTTTAGAAGTGGTGGGTCAGGAATTGTCCCTGCAATTCAAAAGGTTACCAAAACTGCAGAGACCAAAAATCTTTCCAGCTCATTCACCAACAGAAAGAATTCTGCTTGAACTAGAAGTAAAGAAACTGCTGCAGGCAAGCCAGTAGAAAAGGTCCTTATCTCACAGTCTGGCAGGTGTCGGTTTTCAAGATATTTCCTGACTCACAAGAAAAATGGGGATTGGCAACCCATTTTAGGGCTATGATACCTAAACAAACATTTAAAAAAAGAAAGGTTCAAGATGGTCACACTGGGCACAGAGTTACAATCACTACAGTAAGGAGACGGGTAGGGTCACTGGATCTCAAAGATAACTACTTCCACATTCTAGTCAGACCCGACTACAGAAAATATCTCAGGTTCAGGCTGGAAAACCATCAGTGTCAGTTTAGGCCCCTCCTTCAGTATCGCCTCAACACCAATGGTATTACAGAGTACCTAGCTGTAGTGGCAACTCACCTGAGAAGACAAGGTGTGGTGGTTTTTCAATACCTAGATGACTGTCTAGTCTCAAATGGGTGGAGTGTTATTGATGAGTACCAAGCAGTACAGAGACCTGGGACAATCACATGTGATGACCTAAAGGTGGCCAAACAGTGCGACAAAGCAGTTGGGAGGGTTAGTGGGATGCTGGGGTGCATAGGGAGGTGTATCACCAGCAGAAAGAGGGAAGAGGTATTGCCTCTGTATAGATCACTGGTAAGACCCCCACTTAGAGTACTGTGTCCAGACTATGTCTGCTATTTATTTATTAAAAAGTTTAACCAGGAAAGACATACTGAACTGATAACTTATTTCCAGATGCATCCTGGGGGAAGGGGAGAGGAAGATAGCTAATCAATAAAACTACTAAAATTACATTTACTAATAACTGCACTTTTGCTTGTAAAGAAGGGAAAAGAACATAGTGGAGAAGCATAATCAGGACAAACTGGTGAAGGAGAGAATGAAGAGGAAAGGTTGATAGACAGTTGCAGGTTGAAAATAGAAGTCATAAAGAAAAACTTTATGGAGGAAAGAGAAGAAGCAGATCAAACTGAAGGGGGATCAAAGTTTAGAGAACGTAAGAAAAGCAGATTTACCAACAGCAAATTTTCTAGAAGGAATACAGACAGAATGGGAAATACTGTTGCAGAGAAGGTGAGAAGAAGAAGGAGAGGACAGAAGGATTTGAGATGAGAGGAAGGGTACCAAACCAGAATTTGGATAAAGGGAGACACAGTGGAAAGGCACCTAGTATCAAGAGAGGGAAGGAGGGCTGAGTAGAGAGCAGTGGTGAGTATGAGGTGGAAAGTCTAGAGCAAAGCCACAAAAGAATGAAAAAGGGAATCCAGTCTGCAAGGGAGGATTTAGGGGCAGCACTGTAGACTAAATCACACTAGTCAAAGATAGGGAGAATAATTTTTAATACAGTTTCTCAGGTCAGGAAGTGGAACACTGCTTTGTTCCTATACAATGCTCCAAGCTTAGGGTGCAGCTTATGGTGGATTGTATTAATGTGCTCTGAGAAATCAAGATGCAGTCAAGGCAAACCCTGAACTACTAATACTAGAATGTTGCAGGTTCTGCATCAAAAGAAGACCTCAATGTGTACACCCTGGAAAAGAGGAAGGATATGATAGAGACCTCAAACTACCTCACGGGATAAATAAGGTATAGTAGGAAGTATTTTCAGAAAAAAGGTGCTTAAGAACAAGGGACATGCTATATAGTTGGAGGGGTAAATTCAGGAGAGATGTGAGGAAGCACTTCTTCATAGAAGGATTGATGGATTCCTGAAACAACTTCCAGTGAAGGTGATGGGGGTGAAAACAGTGGTGGGGTTCAAGAGTGCATGAGATAGGCAAAAGGGAATCATAGTGGAAAGGACGTGGAGGAAGAACTGTTGATCAAGTAGGGACCACAGTGATAATGTACAGTAGGTAGGGAAAGAAGAGCAGACTGGGTGGGCCAAGTTGTCCTTCTAACCCCAGGAATCACTCATTATGATTAAACTGATGCAATCAGCCTCCTGTGTTGAACTGCCCAGACAGATGGAATGCTATACAAATGATAGAACTCTCATTGGCTCGTGCCAATTTTAAACCGCTGCCCTAGTAACTGCTGCACTCTGAGTGCTTCAGTTTCTTTACTCCGCCTGCCAGAGAAAACGTCCCTGAGAGCTTTCCTTCAACGTACTTTAAATCCTTTAATTTGGTTGATAAGTACCGTTTTAAGCTATTAATTTTAGATTGCTGCGCATAAGTTAGTTTGGTATAGATTATTAGTGGTTTATTATTTTTAACATTTTTTCACTGTTCCTCACTTTAATGGAACCGAGGGATTCGCGGTTCTCTGCAAGATTTTTCCTCAAATTAAGCATTAAATCTTCCTGGACATAAAGTCTCCACCACTCATTCACATTAATGGGACTACGCTGGAGGTGCTAAGACTGGGCAGGAGCCAAAAATCTTCAGAAGGGCCAGCACTGAGGTAAGGCCATGAGGAAGCGGCACCACGATACTGGCTGGCGCCATATAGACTTCCTCGGCGTCAACCCTCCAGCCACCTCAGTTCCTTTTTCTCCACTGCTGAGTGCGCCAAGTGATTACATTGCTTTCCTGCTGGGAGTCAAATCTTCACGTGTGTATGAGCAGCTATAGTAGTTCAATATTGATTAGTTTTTATATATTTTAGTAATTCAGCATTTAAAAAAAAAGTAAATTTTAAGTAAGCGAAGAAGTCTTCAGCCGCGCCGGCCGGAGTTGACCATGAATGGGGCTGGTGACAGTAGAAACTTCACATGAAAGCTGTGTTTTCGCAGGGTTGGGTCTGGTCTGCTGCCTTCTATGGAGGGAGGGGTCTGACCACAGGAAGTCCGGTGCTGTGGTGGGGATGAGCGATCCTCCTGAAAGCACAAAAGAGGTGTTCCATTCTCGATCTTCATTGAGGACTCGGCATTGCTCAACCTCGAGTTGTTTAACCACCCAGTCAAGAAAGAACGGTACTGCTCGAGGTTGCCCTCTGGTATATCTGTGGGTCAATCATCAGCGGTGAGGGCAGGGGTCCGACTCCT
Source organism: Neoceratodus forsteri (assembly GCA_016271365.2). NCBI lineage: Eukaryota > Metazoa > Chordata > Ceratodontiformes > Ceratodontidae > Neoceratodus > Neoceratodus forsteri. Next base: position 367,971,988 of record CM028135.1, read on the forward strand.
CCAGGGTCCCCTACTCCTCTGTTTCTGGTGACCAATATCCTTGACTCCAGAGTCCTCCCTGCCCCTGGGAGTCTTCAGATGAGCAGAGTCATCATTGGGCTGCTCTTATGGAGTAATGGGTTTGGTAGTCCTGCCTGTCTGAGCCTGTGGGTCCATCTCCAGGGCCTTTGGGCCTAATGGTTTCAAACCTGTGTTGGGACTTTTTAGTCATGCAGCTCCTTCTCCAGTGCTGTCGACTCAGCACTCTGGTGCTTTTCCCCCTCATATGGCTGTGGCACAGGGGCCAGCACAGGTGCCATTTTCTCCTACTAATTTTCTCATATCTTCCTCCCTGACTCCAAGAATGGTGTTGGGACCCTCTGGTGTTTCTACGGTGCCTAGGGCAGTGCAGTCTTCAACTCCTTTCTTGGTGGCACCGCGCCCGGCACTGTTCACTGGGCTGGCACTGTACTCTCTTTCAGTGCTGCACCCTGTGCCGGTGCCATCTGCACATTCGGCACTACCTAGGGTGCAGGGGTTTCTGACTCCGATTCGCGGCGTGCCCCTACCTCTTTTTCTCCTTTTCCTATTTATACTATCCCTCCGGGGCTAGTTAGGAGAAGGTATTGAGCCTGATCCTGATCTTCAATTAGGAGACGACATTGACGCTGATTCTTCTCTCGGAGTGGCAATAAACCTCTCCTTCAGCAGACCCTCTGATCGAGGACCTTTCCTTTAAGTCTCTGCCAAAGAACATGAATTCCATTCTCTCTCTCTCTCCAGACTTCAGAGATTGATCTGGGAAATTGCTGTTCTGCAGTATCTGCACATTCCAGATATTCCTGTGGAATTGACTCCTCCAGTGCAGCCTCTTTGAGACACTCACAAATGGTGTGGGATAATCTGGTGCTTATTCATTCCATGGCTAAATCCATAGACAGGAAGTATTCTCCCCAAGGATCGACCTATCTTGCCTCTCAAGCCTTTGTTGATGCCATAAATGTCTTGGCAGACAATGACAAAGCCATCCTTCCTCAGGAATCTATAGCACATCCAGTAAACAAGGAATCTCATGAGACTGACACCTTGGGAAAGCGATTTCACTGCCCTCTACCCTGGGTATGTACATTGCTAGCTACCAGGGTTATTTCTCTCAGTATGAGTATACCTCTGGCATTCGCTCAAAGCCACTGTGGAAGCTCTTCTGGAGTCTGACATTAGCTCAGACCTTCTCCAGACCATAACTAGAGGCATTGAGTCCAACAGTCAGCAACTAGCAGCTACTATAAATGCCTTTGACGCCTCTTCCAGGGCAGCAGCAGCTGGTATTTGCACCCGGCACCACTCGTGGTTACGAACATGGGATTCACAAATGATGCCCAATAGAGTTATGACTTTACCGTTTGATGGAACTTACCTGTTTGGCCCTCAAGTTGACAGGCTTTAGAGGCCACACAGAAAACTAGAATGGCTATCAAATGGCTAGGCCCCTGCTGCTCCTCAACGGGCGGAACCGTGCAGTTTCATAACCGTCAGTCCTTTCATGGCAAAGGCAGTGGGGCTTCAACAAAATCAAGCCCCGCCACAAAGAAAATGCAGCAGAAGGCACAGGGCCCAAAACTGCCTAGTGCTACCCTCTGAGTTTCCGGCCGAAGTCCCACCACAGCTGCCCCAGGGGACTCTTCCTCAGCAGTAGGAGGGAGTCTGGCTCAGTTTTACAACCAGTGGAAGTCAGTCACATCAGACAAATGGGTGCCAGAATAACCTGCAAAGGTTACTCTCTAAATCGTTCAGAAACCCTTCTGGATCATCCACCCAAACAACAGTTCAAGCTGTCTGTCTCTCAATCAGACCTTCTTGCTTCCAAGATTCGGGCCTTCTGAACAACAGGGCAGTAGAAGTAGTTCCATTGGAGCAACAGAACTTAGGTTTCTCTCCACTACTTCCTAGTTCCAAGAAAATAGGCAGCATGTGCCCTATCCTCGATCTAAGGAAGTTAAATTCAAACAACATGAAGTCTTGCTATATTATGACATATGCAGTATAACCCCAGGTTAGAACTGCTCCGGAGGTGAAAGAGTTAATTTTCCATGCAGGGCATGGAACCTTGAGCGCGAGCTCGGTTGAACACTCTGTCTGTTGTAGCTCAAACTTAAACTGTCAGATTTTTACTCCGCCTCACTGAACAGTCGCTCCGGAGATTTCTCCTGCTGCTCGGTTCGTTTGTCGGTTAAAAAGTGTAATTCTCGGTTTATTTACCGAAATAAAACTGCAATCGGTCGGTTCAAGCTCTGTCTGTAGTTTTGTAAGTAATAGATGGGCTTATGTTTATTTTCTTCTGTGTGGAACTTGTAAATGTCTTTTTCGGTTCGGTTTGAACTGATCAGATTGGTTTTAAATTAACTTTCTAGTCCTTTAGAGTGCAGTTCCCGGTTCTTATCGGTTCTAAAAAAAACGGATTTTATTATGGTTTTTTCCACGACCCGTGACACGGTTGGGAACCGATAAGAGAGTCTTGTTTGCGGATTGCCATTAACAGGCAAGTTTTGGTTAGGCTGGCATTATGTCTCAGAAACCAAAAGAATAACCGGACCACTGTTTCAGCATCAGGCCTCCTGTGGGAAGCTTCTCATAAGGCTGACCCACACACCACCTGTGTATATTGTCTGGGGTTTGACCACCTCAATGCAGACTGCCAGATTTGTAAGAATTTTCCTGCTGCCACCGTGGAAAAGAGAGTTGGTAGGCTCAGGGAAAGGGAGGCCAAAAAGTCCGCTGACCCGGATGGCCAGCCCGGTTCGGTTCCAACCGAACCTGAGGGAGTGCCCTCTGACCAGGGCGATACTTTCTCGGGCAAACGAAGAGCCAGCTCTGAGGAGCCGGTTCCAACTAAAAGGGCTAGAAAGTCAGCTAGTGTGGAGCCAAAAGTTCTTTCTCCAACCGCTGAGGAAATAGCTAAAGCTATTCAAATTGTCCAGTCTCTTTCCCCGGTTCCGTCCGAACCGACACCATCAGGGAAGCGCTCGGTTCGGACGGTTCCACCGGTTCAAGATTATGATTATGATTTTGAGGATTTTTATGAACCGGAGGAAGGGGAGGAGGGGTACGAGGAGAGTGAATGTGATTTTGAAGGTCTGGATGTGCCCATTGAACCGGACATCTCTCCAGACAGACCTTCAGGGCCCCCCAGGCTATCTGAGTCCCCTTCTCATTTTATGTTCTATAAGAAAGTTGCTGAAACTCTCCAACTTCCTGTTGAGGAAGCTGTTGATGACCAAGAAGAGCCTGATTATGTAGAAATGATGGATATTCCAGAGTCTAGGAGACTGTCTATTCCCTTGCACAAATCCTTTAGGAAACAGACAGTAAAAATTCTAAAAACTCCTCATTCTATCCTTCCTGTTGATAAAAGGATGGACAAGAGGTATACACTATCAGGCTCTGATATGGAGTTCCTCTCTCAGCAATGCAGCCATGTGGGAGTAGTGCAGGCTGCAGCCTGTGACAAGGCTAATATTCCTCTAGCCTCTCACCCTCCTGAAAAGGATTCCAGGAGGATGGATGCCATGGCAAAGAAACAGTACATGGCAGCATCTTTGGGGCTCAGACAGGCAAATTATATGGCTTATGCAGCTAGGTACCAGAAATCCAGATGGGATACTGTGCTGGCCCTAGCAAAACAGGCCCCTGACCAGCTTGCCAGGGAGCTGGAGCAGGTGGCTGCAGATGGTATTGAGGCATCCAAGGTGCAGTTTCATGCTGCAGTAGACTCTAATGATGTTTCATCAAGAGTCATGGCTACATCTGTGTCCCTTCGCAGAAAGGCCTGGCTCAGATGTACTGCCCTGTCACAGGATACTCAGTCTAAGGCTATGGATTTTCCTGTTGTGGGCAATTCTCTGTTTGGGGCGCAGACAGAGAATTATATATATGAAGAAAATGGATGAGTATAGGACCACCTATAGGAGTGCACAGGCCAAAGAAAGGCAAGCCACTCCTCAAAGGCAGCATGGCAGGGGTAGGCCTTTTCATAGGCCTTTTTACCAAGCCCAGGCCTCCTCTTCTGCTTATGCCCAGAGGGGGTTCTTTAGAGGAAGAGGCAGAAGGGGTTCTAGTAAGCCTGCTTCTACCCCTCAACGCAAAGCCCCTGCAAAACAGGCTCCCTGATGGGGTGGCCAGGGCCGATTCTCCACTACCGGTAGGAGGCAGGCTGGCTTACTTTGTCCAGGACTGGAAGTCTTTAACATCAGACAAGTGGGTCCTGGAAGTAGTAAGCCAGGGACTGGTTCTCAGCTTCAAAACATTTTCGAAGATGAGAGCAGGTCCTTCCACCTGCAAATCCATCAGAGGCACTTGCCCTGGAAACAGAAGTTTCTTCCCTCCTGGCTCTCAGAGCTGTGGAAAAGGTTCCACCCCTACACCAGGGCAAAGGGTTGTACTCCAGGTACTTCCTTACCCCAAAAAAGACAGGAGAATGGCGGCCCATCCTGGATCTCAGGTATCTAAACAAGCACCTTTTAAAACCAAAGTTCAAAATGGTGACTCGGAATTATTTTACCCTCTCTAAGGCCAGGGGACTGGCTAGCCTCCCTGTACCTCAAGGATGTCTACTTCCATGTTCTCATCAGAAGCTCCCATCAAAAGTACCTCAGATTCGAACTGCCCTCAGGCCATTACCAGTTCAGAGCAATGCCCTTCGGCCTCACCTCAGCCCCGAGGGTGTTCACAAAATGCCTGGCCGTAGCAGTTGCTCACTTAAGAAGGCAAAAGATTGCCATCTTTCCTTATCTGGATGACTGGCTCATTGTAGGCCAGTCTCCAGACCAGGTCAAACTACACCTACAAGTAACTCAGCAACTGCTTACATCTCTGAGTTTTCTTCCCAATCTTCCAAAGTCAGTTCTGGAGCCTGTCCAGCTTCTCACCTTCATAGGCGCAGAACTGAACACAAAAGCCAGAGCCTTCCTCCCTCTGGAAAGAGCAAGGACTTTGGTCTCTCTGGCCTCTTCTTTCACCCTGCAGGTCTCTCGGCCAGCAAGGCATTTTCTACAGCTCCTGGGGCACATGGCTGCTTCTACAGCAGTAGTGCAGGGAGCAAGATTTCAGATGAGGGTCATCCAGTTCCATTTGAGAGCCTTTTGGTCTCAAAGGACAGATCCTCTAACCAAATTGATCCCAGTGACTCGAACCCTGATCCAGGCCCTTCAGTGGTGGCAGGACCAGAGCAATCTGAGACAGGGGGTTCCCTTCACTCCCCAGTCTCACTCCTTGACCCTTACTGCAGATGCATCCCTCTTGGGGTGGGGAGCTCACATGGGCGACCTTACTACCCAGGGGTTGTGGTCCCCTCAGGAATCTCTGCTCCACATCAATTTGTTGGAACTCAGAGCAGTTTTTCTAGCACTCCAGGTTTTTTCCACATCTGTTCAGAGCAAGGTTGTTCAGGTCAGAACAGACAATACCACTACAATGTGGTACATCAACAAGCAAGGGGGCATTCGGTCTACGGCCCTGTGCACCGAGGCAATGAAGTTGTGGTCTCTGGCTTATTCTCTGAACACCTTCCTTACAGCAGTTCACCTCCCAGGCAAGGACAATGTCCTAGCGGATGCTCTCAGCAGGATTTCCCAGGGCCATCACAAATGGGCACTGGATCCCCTAGTACTGGAGGTAGTATTTGCCAGATGGGGCACCCCACAGATAGATCTCTTTGCAGCCCCAGACAATCACCAACTTCCCCTTTTTTGCTGCAGGCCCCCAGTGTTGGGCTCAGTCCCTCTGGATGCCTTCCTACTCAGTTGGGAAGGGAAGTTTCTCTATGCTTTTCCCCCCTTCCCTCTCCTCTTCAAGGTGCTAGTCAAAATCAGATCTCAACCCTGCAAGATGATCCTGATTGCTCCAGATTGGGCCAGGCAGCCCCGTACCCACTCCTCATGTCCTTAGCAGTCCACCTTCCCCTCTGTCTTCCCAGGAATCACAACCTTGTTAACCTGTGCCCAGGGGAGAGTTTGGTATCCGAACCTCAAATCTCTCAATCTCAAGGCATGGTTCTTGAAGAGTTAGAGTTCGCTGACCTACACCTTCCCAAGGTGTATTGGATATCTTGAAGGCCTCTAGGAAGCCTTCCACCAGGGCTACTTATAATTCAAAATAGAAAGATTTTCCATATGGTGTGCTGGTAAACATATTTCCCCAGAATCTGCTGGACGTGCCCACGATCCTGGATTATTTAGTGCATTTGAATTCTTTGGGGCTGAGACCAGCTACCCTAAAAGTGCACTTGGCAGCCGTGTCTGTCTTCTTATCAGCAGGTAAGTCTTCTTCTTTTCAGCTCACCCTGTTCTCCAAGTTTTTTAAAGGGTTGCTTCACACCAACCCTCCTTTCAGGGACCCTGCCCCTGCTTGGGATCTTAATATTTGCATTGGCCAGCTTATGCAACCCCCTTTTGAGCCATTGTCTTCAGCAGAGCTTAAGTACTTGACTTGGAAAACTGTGTATCTTCCCTTGTCAATCTTCACCATTCATTACTTCCTGGGTGTAAGCCGGAGGCGCGCACCGTCACAGGACTTTTTTTAACTTTGGCTACTTGGCACCGCCCTCGCGAGTAGCGTCATAAATCATCTTGAGCGGCCGTTAGTAGCGACCGACTCCTCCTCCAACTCAGTTCTGTTTCTCCCGCCGTCGAGGCAGCACCTGTTGCGGTAGCGGTCATTTTTAGTGCGTGTTTGCCGACTCCTGTTTTCTTCACTCTCGGCCGATCGGTAGACTGTTCCTTTTTCTATCTGACGCCGGTGTGTTTCTTGCTGTGTTTTAGCCTTGTTATTTTGGCGTTATGTCGGTTCGGGAGCTAGCGCTTTTCAAGACGGGCGCACCCTATCGTCGGTGCTCCTGTGGCGGCATTCCTCCGTCTCGGACCAGCATGATGTTTGCGCTCGTTGCCTGGGACCCAACCATGATATGGATTGATGCGGCGCCTGTTTCTCGATGGACCGTCGGCGTCCTCAATCTGCGGCGTTTAAGCTCGACAAGGCCCGCCGACTTTGAGGGGCGGCGTCGCTCTCGGATTCTCGGGCAAGGTCGTTAGGCCCCTCGGGTCCCCTCCCGGCCTACTCGGTCCGAGGAGGGGTCTCCTCGCTTTTCTTGCCGAGGAGGCCCCTTCGCGGTGTTGAGGGCGTCGTAATCCCATCGGGGCCACGACGCCCGACACCGCCCGGCAGTCACCTCTTCGAGGTGCAGGCTCCCCGTGTCGAGGCCCTTGGCTTTTGGCCTGGCTCGGGTGGACCTCGGCGCCGCCTTTCGGCGCGTTTCGGATCCGGCACCGTTCGTGGTGCTGGTGATCGTCTTGGCGCCATTCAGCGCCGTTTTGGATCGGCGCCCGTTTGCGGCGCCGGTGATCAGGGCGGCTGATGGCGGCGCTGCTGGATCGGCGCGTTCGCAGCGCCGGTGATCGGGCAGCGCCGTTGGCGGTGCCGCTTTGGCATCGGCGCCGTTTGCGGCGCCGATGGACCTGGCGGCGCCGGGCGGTGTCGGGCCTTGTCCTTCCTCCCAGCGGCGCGGGCCTGCCGGCGCCGTCGAGGTTCGGAGTTGGGCCTGGCTGCTACGGTGTGCGGGGACGGCGCGCCACCCTTGGTACTGGGGCCTCGGCGGCTCCGTGGCCTCAGGGACCCTGGGGTGGCCAGCATCGAGGTCAGCTGGTCTCGTCCTCCTCGGAGGCGATGACTGGGATGGACCCATCCTGGCACCCCACTCTTGGGGTCTGGGTCCCCTGTGGCTACAGGTACCAGGCGGCGCACGGGCCCCCTCTGTCCCCCTTCCGTCGTCTCCTGAGGGTTCCCGGCTGGGGTGGCGGAGCCCGGGGCAGGCGTGGGGGTGATGGAGGGAGGCTCCCTCTCTGGAGGCGGTGACAGCTACCCCCACGGTGCTGTTGCCCCTCTAGGGACAGGGGGACGCTGTGGTCGAGGAGGAGGGCCCTCTCGGAGTCCGAGGGGTTGAGGGCAGGGGTCTGCTCACGTCTTCTTTGGCCACCTCAGGGGGGGTGGCCAGGAGCCGTAATGCGGAACCTCGCCCCTCCCTCCAGGGTTCTAGGGTGTCCTCCGGCGGCGTTTGCGCGGACTGCCCTTCTGGATCCATGCAGTCCCGGCGTCGTCACAGGGGAGGTTCTCCCCCAGGGCTCTTCCAGGCTCCGCTTCCCCAGAGTTCCGTTCTGCGGCCTGGTCTGATATCCGGGATCCCTCCTACTAGGGCTCCTTTCCCCGGATTCCAGAGCCCTCGCAGAGAGCAGTTGCCTCCTCGGAGGTGCCCCTCTCCCATCTCTCTGCCTTCTCCACCCTGCTCCCAGGCCATGTCGGTCCACGGTCCGTTATCCTGGGAGCAGTTCAGAGTTCTCGTGGTGGCCTTCCCTCATCGTTAGATACATGCATGAGTGGGTCTTCGACTCTCCCCACCGCTGCAGGAATCCTCTGGACATTCCAGCTCCCATCATCCTCGTCTCTCCTCTGAGGGAGGAACCCCTCATCTTTCCTCTGATGCTGATTTCACTGAATATCAGCGTTTCCTCTCGAGGATGGTGAGGATCTTCGGATTTCTATGTTCGGAGAGACATACCCGAGCGGGAGACGCGAAATTCCTTGGTGAATTCAGTGCCCAGCATTTGGTGGTACCTTCCTGGCCTATCCCTTTCCAGGAGGATCTATCCGGTCCTGGCAGTCCCAGCTGCTTCTTCTCCAGCCCGGCTGACTGTCAGCGTAGGTATTGTGCCCCCTCAGAGTCTCTAGGTTCTCTTCCCAACCCGCCCTCCGGTTTGGTTTACCTAGACACTCCTTCTGGGCGCCGCTGCCTGGCGCACGACCGCCCACCGGATCTGGACTCTCTCCAGTTCGACCGTTGGGGCAAGAGTGTTCTCTTCTCTGTGAGTGCCAGTATTGCATCTCATCAGGCTCACCACGCTGCCTACAACCGGCATTTGTGGTCGATGATGTCCCAGCTGTTGGCATCAATGCCTGACACGGAGCAAACCAGACAAGCCGTTGCCCTCTCCGCGGTAGGCCTGGAGCTGGAAAGACACCAAGCAAGGGCATCTTACGACACCAATGAGGTGGCTTCCAGGCTTGCGGGGACAGCGATCTGCATCAGGCGGACGGCATGGCTTCGTCTTTCTAGGTTGTCACCCCTGGCCCGGCGTAGGGTGATTCGCTCCGCCTTCCGGGGGACCCGTCTTTTCTCCTCTAGAGCTAGGAGACTTTTACAGGGGCTCCCTCCATCTCCTCGTCCTCGGGAGGCACCTCCTAGCTCTTCCCCACTTAGGCTTTCTGAATGAGCCAGGGTCTTCTCCTTCTGTTTCTCACCAACAGAAGGCTGGGGTCTTGTTCCTCAGGGTATGGCCTCTTCCCCTTCCCGGGAAGAGGATGGAATCACCAGGAGGTAATGAATGGTGAAGACTGACAAGGGAAGATATGAAAATTACGTACCTACCGTAATTCTTGATCTTCTCTTGTATCTTCACCATTCATTACTACCCCTCCCTCCATCCCCTCAGTGGCCTCTTCCTGTGGCTTCTCCACCTCCGTCTCCTTCTCTCTCTGCAATATATAAAAAAAAAAATTATAAAATGGGAAGAATTGCTCAATTTTTCCAAGAAAAAAAAAATCTATTTCTTTGGGGGTTCTTATTCTCCAGAAAATTATTTACTCTAAGATTCTTGGGCCATCTAGTGGATTTGCTTGCGATCAAACTGCACAACTATCTCTTGCCATCCCTCGGGCGAGATACCTCTGGGGTTTTAGCCTGGCTCAGGCTATTCAGTTTTGATCCTGCAATCCGTGCTCCAGCTGTTAAGCCCTAGAATCAAAACCCCTCCCTTCCTAATTCTTGCCTTGCAGAGAGGAGGAGCAGGCACGTCTGTTTTTGTAAAAAAAAAAAAAAGCAAAAGCTGAGGGAACTCTCTTCGACTGCCATAGGCATTCTTGGTATTCAGGTCACGCTCCTAGCCTGCAAGTGATTATCTGTTAAAAAAAAAAAAAGAAGAAAACAAACAAGAAGTAAGATGAGAGGGCAGACTGCCCTTCTCACCAGATTTGATATTTGGTGTTTTCCTTTCTAGTGTCCTCGGACAGTTTTACAGACAAGCAGTGCTGACTATAACCAATCCCAGCCAGCCTAAGCCTCTGGCCTGCCTTGGCGAGTCCGACTGAGTCCCACTTCTGTACTTATGAACTCCTGAAAGGCTTACAGTTTCCATTTCCAAACCCCTGAGCAGTGCTCTCATACTGCCGGGGGTTTTATTCTCCCTCCTCGGGTGTCCTCCAGTTAAAGGCCTTCCACGGCCAGGAGCCCGGAGTGGTTATCAAAACAATGGCATGTTGAGGATGAGGACTATGCCCTCCTGAGTCTGTCTAGCGGGTTTGGTGAACCTTCTCTTCAGCTCTATCTCCGGGGATTCTTGCTTCCCTGTTAAGTCGAGCCTTCAGCCATAAGCTAACTAGGCTCCTTGGGCATTCTGGTCCCCTCAACATCCCATCTCTCTTCTCTTCTTCTTCTTCTTCTTTCTCATTTCCTCCTTCTCTCTCCTCCAAGTCGCCCAGGTAAGGAGGCCCTGCAGTCCCTAGGTTTGGGATACTCTTATCTCCTCTGTCCTTCCTCCATCGGCTTATTCCTTTTCAGTTCATTCTTCCTTGCTTTGCTATCCTTGGCTATCTTGCCTCGCTATCTTTATTCTCTGCTTTTAGCTTTGCCTCTCTGGCTCACAGAACTGAGTTGGAGGAGAAGTCGGTCGCTACTAGCGCGCCCCTCGCGCATGATGCATGGCGTCACGTCGCGAGGGCGGCTGTTAGAGCCAGTTAAAAAAAAAAGCTCCGTGGCGGGAAGCGCCTCCGGCTTACACCCAGTAAGTAATGAATGGTGAAGATACAAGAGAAGATCAAGAATTACGGTAGGTACGTCATTTTCATTTCTGGTAGCCATCACCTCTGCCAGGTGCATAAGTGAGCTACAAGCATTGTCAGTGGAGCCTGATTTTATTTCCTTTCACAGAGATAAGGTGGTCCTCAGGACTAACAGAAAGTTTTTGCCTAAGGTGGTTTCAGACTTCCACCTTAATCAATCCATGTCTCTTCCTGTGTATTTCACTGACCATTCCTCCTCTGGTGAGAGGAGATTGCACAGTTTAGATGTCAAAAGAGCCCTTAGTTACTATATAGAACGTACCAAGGGTCACAGGTTTGAATCCCTCAATTGTTCCTCACTTATGGTGAGGTTGGTAAAGAAACCTGCCACTAAAGATCCATTGCCAGGTGGATTGTCTCTTGTATCCAATTTTGCTATGAAAACTGGGTAGGTTCCTCCCTCAGGCCTGAGGGCTCACTGTACCAGAGGTATAGCTGCGTCTCTGGCTGCTGCCAGGGACATCCCTATCCTAGAGATACGTCAAGCAGCTACCTGGAAAACAGTTCACACTTTTACTAAGCATTATTCTCTGGATATCCAGGCTAGGAGTGATGCTCGATTTGGCACAGCTGTGCTTCAGAGCCTATTTCCTAAGTAGGTTCTGTCCCTCCTCCATGGAGGTACTGCTGTGTAATCTGCATATGTCATAATATAGCAAGACTTCATGTTGTTTGAAGAAAAAATTACTCACCTTAGTAATGTTGTTTCTTCTAATGGAGTCTTGCTGTATTATGACCTCCCCCCAGCCTGCCCCTCTCAGAACCTCTATTTTTGGGATGTGGATGGGCAGTGCAATGTTGGCACTTCATAGATGCCCACTTTATTTTCACCCTTTCTTAGGGTGCTTAGGTGTTATGCTTATTTTTTCTTTCTTGAATCCCCTGACTTGAGTCTTTCTTTTGGGATCAAGAACAAAAATGTGTTTTTGTAGTTAGTAGCCAGTGGGCTAGTGTAGGTTTACGGCTTCCACACAGAACCTTAGTGAGTTTTTGCTCGTAAAGATCTGACTGTTTAAGTTTGATCTACAACAGACAGAGAGTTCAACCGAGCTCGCGCTCAAGGTTCCATGCCCTGCATGGAAAATTAACTCGTTCACCTCCAGAGCAGTTCTAACCTGGGGTTATACTGCATATGTCATAATATAGCAAGACTCCATTAGAAGAAACAACATTACTAAGGTGAGTAATTTTTCCTTCCTTTACAAGGAAACTTCAAGATAATATCACTCGGCACTCTTTTTTCTCTGATTCATCAAAATGATTGGCTGGCCTCCTTGGATATGCAGGATGCCTACCAACTTGTTCTCATACACCCAAACCACAACAAGTATCTCTGATTTGTGACGTTGGGCAAGCACTACCAATTCAGGGTCCTGCCCTTTGGGCTGTCCTCACCACCTTAAGTCTTTACAAAGTGCTTTGCAGTTCTTAGAGCACATCTCATGAAACTCGAATTCAAATGTTCCCATATCTGTACTACTGGCTACTAGCAAGCCCTCCAGACAAGAGACTCAGGAAGCTGTGGCTACGACTTCCAAGTTCTTCAAGTCCATGGGTGTTCTGGTGAATTTAGGAAAATCGCAACTACAACCTCCCAATGGCTCCTCTTCATAGGAGCCCTTCTGGATACCTCCAATGCAAAAGCCTTTCTTCCAGAAGACAGGAGGAATGACGTCCTTTAGATGGCCACTTCATCAGAAAAGAATGACTCAGTTTGAGCCCTCTCAATGCAGCAGATGCTGGGTCTCATGGCTTGCTCAATGTTCACTGTGCCTCTGGCCTGCCTTCACATGAGATCTATTCATTGGATGCTCGGCACTCAGTGGTCCCTGACCACACATACCCAGTCCTTTCACATCAAAGTGACAGAGCCTCTAAAATGGACACTCACCTGGTGGACTGAAGAGGACAACCTTCTGAAAGGGTTTCCTTTGCCCCTCTGGAATCTCAGATCTCCATCACCACAGATGCATCCCTGCTCGGATGGGGAGCTCACTGTCAAGATCTCCACACCCAAGGTCGATGGAATCAAGATGAGTCTCAACGCCACATAAATATCCTAGAAATGAGAGCTGTCTGAGCTCTGAAGGACATTCTCTGTCACAAGATCATTCTCCTTCAAATGGACAACAAAGCAGTGATGTACTACATCAACAAATAGCGTAGAATACACTCTTACCCCATGTGCAGGGAAGCTATGAGAATCTGGGAGTGGTGCCTGGAGCACAAAGCCCTGATCCAAGTGATTTACCTTCCAGGAGTGCAGAACGATCTAGCCGATCATCTCAGCAGAACAGAAATGGATCCTCGTGAGTGGTCTCTTGACACAAACGTCATGCAGTCGCTCTTCACAGAGTGGGGAACTCAAGATCTGGACCTTTTGCGCCCCACTCAACGAAACTGCTTCTATTCTGCTCCAGAAATCCAGAACCTGGCACTTTCTGTCAGGATGTATTCAGACTGTGGTGGACAATACACTTTCTGTACTGTACACATTCCTCCTCTTCCCTTAGTTCAGAGGGTACTGCTTAAGCTGGAGGCACATGGTGACAGAATGATCCTCATCACCCCATTCTGGCCTCATCAGATTTGGTTTCCATTAATCAACAGATTATCAGAAACTTCACTGAGACAGCTTCCACTTCAAACAGACCTGCTGACCCAGGGACCAGTGGTCCATCCCAACCTAAAATCCCTTCACCTCCATGCATGGCTCCTGTAGAGATAGAAGTGAGTAGGTTTGACATTTCATGTAGAATCTCAGACACTCTCCTGGTGGCATACAAGCTGGCTACTAGGAAAACTTACATGGTAAAGTGGAAGCGGTTCTCCATCTGGTGTGCAGAGTCCTCCCTGGACCCCTTCTACTGCCCTCCTAACAGAGTCCTTGAGTATCTTCTGGACCTGTCAAATACAGGACTACAATATTTAACTGTGAAGGTTCACCTCTGCATGATCTCAGCATACCACGAGTCTGTACACTCCATGTCTCTGGCTCAGTTAACTTTGATCAAGAGATTCCTTATAGGTATACTTCACACTAGGCCACCAGTTAGATGACAGGTAGCCACCTGGGACATTAACCTTGTGCTAGACATGCTCACCCGTAAACCTTTTGAGCCTTAAACAACTTGTGAGCTGACGTTCTTTTTTTTTTTTTTTTAATCATTTAACAGTTTGTTGCCCCGCTGCGGCGCACTACAGCTTGAGGCATCCAGCCTCTGGCTCCACCCGCCCGGAGAACTGGGTAGCTCAAACTGCACCCAGGAGGAGGATCCGGGATGGCCATCTTGCCATCCCGCTGGAGGGCCCCTCTCAGCCTCAGCCAGCCAGGATAGCCCCGGACCCTCCCGACAGGACTCGCTTAAAGTCCTCCAGGTGGCTCGGGCCGGCCATCAAGCTGCATGGTCGCGCCAGCCATTTTCTCTCCTGATTGGTCCCCGGAATGTGGATGTGAAATGACATCCAGGCACAGTGTGCTGATGTCCACCACATTCCCCCTTCGATATCCTCCGCACCAGTAGTGCCCCTGAGCGTCCCCAGGGGCTGCTACAGCGCGACGAGTGTCCCCAACTCACCCCGGGACCAGGAGAGCAGCCTACAGATGCTCAATCCCAGTCCTCCCCTGCTGACCCCCTGACGACCCGGGCTCGTTCCCAAACCCGGGTCGCAGGCGTGGCATGTGGTGTGGCACCCAACGCCTCAACCCTCAGCGCCACCGGGCCAGCCGTGAGCCGATGTTCTTGACCTGGAAGGCCGCCTTCTTTATAGCCATTACCTCTGCTCGAAGAGTGTCTGAAATACATGCATTGTCAAACCCCCCAACCCGTATACTGTATTTGACAAAGACAAGGTGGTTCTTCAAACTCACCTTAAGTTTCTCACTAAAGTAGTCTATGAATTCCATCTGAGCCAGCCATTGGTTCTTCTGACCTACTTCGATTTCCAGAATGAGGAGGAGGTACCCTACATTCTCTGGATGTTAAAATGGTTTTATGGTTCTACATAGACAGAACTAAAGAGATCCACAAATCTGAACAACTGTTTGTATCTTTCAGCATGGCCCAGCTGGGACAGCCTGTTGCTATCAGATGTATTTTGGCATGGCTAGTGGCATGTCTTCGCCAATGCTACTCCATGGCACAGGTTAAACTCTAAGGCAGAGTATATGCTCATTCTACCAGGGCAATCGTGGCATCTCTGGCAGAAATTCGAAACATGCCCATTGCAGACATCTGCAATGCAGCTACTTGGAGCTCTGTACACACTTTTGTGAAGCACTACGCTTTGGATGTCCATGCCAGACAGCATCAATCCTTTGGTAGGATAGTCCTTAATGGACTTCTGTCCTAAGTGAGGTCCTCTCTCTCCTGCTGTCCTTCTGGGTTATTTTAGCTCGGTACTGTCCCATTAGTGTGAAAGTGTGGTGGAGACTTTATGTCCAGGAAGATATGAAAATTATGTACCTACCGTAATTCTTGATCTTCTAGGACGAAGTCTCCATCACTCATTCACATGCCCACCCTCCATCCTCCGAGCTCACTTACTTGTGTTTAGTCTTCAATCCCTTGATGGCTGGGATGTGAAGATTTGTTGTGCTGACCCTACTTATATGGGTCAGTCAGGCTATCTTATATCCAACATAGGTTAGTTTCATTATGTTAGTTTGTGCTGCACCTCCCGGTAAAAGGTACTGAGGCGGTTGGAGGGTCGATGCCGGTAGCCTATAAGATACGAGCCAGTCTCTCAGCGCCACTTCTCGGCCTCACCTCAATGCCAGCCCTCCTGAAGATTTTTGGCTCCCACTCGGTCCTGGCACCTCTGGCATTTTCCCATTAGTGTGAATGAGTGTTGGAGACTTCATCCAAGAAGATCAAGAATTATGGTAGGTACAGTCGTGGCCAAAATATTGACACCCTTGCAGTTTTTCTAATACACCATTCCTTCCAAAAATTGTTGAAATTAAAAAATGTTTTGGTATCCACATATGTATTTCTTTGGTTTGCAATGGAATAAAACACAAAAAGCAGAAACATTTACCAAGTCTTAGCTTATTCCACACAGAAATCCTTAAATGGTCGGGGCAAAATTATTGGCACCTTTTAGAAGTAGTTAGAAATAATTAGATTTCAAGCAGGTGATTCTCCTTCACTTTGGAACTGAACTCACCTGTGGTGAGTTGCAGGTGCCTGCAATATAAAAATAACTCATTCAACCAGTTTGAATAGAGAAAAGGACTCATTCTCCTGTTTTGTGTCACTGTGTGTACCGCAGTGAGCATGGAGAAAAGAAAGACAGCTAGATAATTGTCTGAGGAGGTCAGACAGAAGATTGTAGCCAGGCATGGACAATCTCAAGGCTACAAATCAATCTCTAGAGACCTAGATTTTCCTGTTTCCACCGTACGTAATGTTATCAGGATGTTTAAGACCCATGGCACTGTAGCCAACCTCCCTGGACATGGCCGCAAGAGAAAACTTGATCGAAGATTGCAGCGCAGGATTGTTCAAATGGTGGAGAAAGCACCTCGATCAACTGCCAAACAGATTCAAGCTGACCTTCAGACACAAGGTACGACAGTTTCAACTCGCACCATCCGTCGCCAACTCAATGAAAGGGGGTTATATGGTAGGATGCCCAGGAGGACCCTACTGCTGAGAGAGAGACATAAGAAAGCCCAACTGGGGTTTGCCAAAACACACCTGAACAAGCCAAAATCCTTCTGGGAGAATGTCCTGTGGACAGATGAGACCAAATTAGAGCTTTTTGGTAAAGCGCATCATCTCTATGTTTACAGAAAACAAAATGAAGCCTTCAAAGAAAAGAACACCTTCCCTACAGTCAAACATGGAGGAGTTTCAGTGATGTTTTGGGGTTGCTGTGTTGCCTCTGGCACTGTTTGCTTGAACGTGTGCATGGCATCATGAAATCTGGAGATTACCAGGCCATTTTGGAGCGCAATGTTGAACCCAGTGTCAGAAAGCTGGGTCTCCGCAAGGTCATGGGTCTTCCAGCAGGACAATGACCCCAAACACACTTCAAAAACACACAGGAATGGTTCAAACAAGACACTGGACTGTTCTGAAGTGGCCAGCAATAAGTCCAGATCTAAATCCCATTGAAAACCTGTGAGAGATCTGAAAACAGCAGCTGGGAGAAGACGCCTTCAAATCTAGGAGAACTGGAGCAGTTTGCACAAGAAGAGGCCAAACTGCCAGTAGAGAGGTGCAGGAAGCTCATCCATGGCTTATAGAAGCGGTTGATTGCAGTTATTTTGACCAAAGGCTGTGCTACCAAATATTAAGTCTAGGGTGTCAATAATTTTGTTAGTGCCATTTCTTTTCATTTTTTGATTTAAAAAGATATAGTAAATTCTGAATCAAAAACAAAGGTTCTGTAATATTAACAGAGAAATAAAGAATTGTGGAGACCAAATACTGTACTGTTGTTAATTTCAACTTATGTTTAGAGGGAATTGTGCGTTGTTTGAAAAAGTGCAAGGGCGCCAATATTTTTTGCCACGACTATATGTAATTTTAATTTCAAACAACATGAAGTCTTGCTGTATTCTGACTATATGCAGTTAGCCCCAGCACTTAAACTGCTCCAGAGAGGAAAGGGTCAGCTCTGTGCCAGAGTATAGAACATTGAGCTCGAGCTCTGTTTTCAAACCTCTGTCTCTGGTACTTCTCAAGTAACCATCAGATTCTTTACTCCGCCTAACTGTGAAGCCGTTCCGGAGATTTCTCCTTCGCTGGTTCGGTATAGTGGTTTGTTCGGTTTTTCATAATCATTTCTTTATTTTTCGGTACTCAAATCTCTGTTTGTGGTACAGGTAGCATAGTATAGTAGATAGTGATAGACATTGTTTTGTTTGGTTTCTTTCCAGTTGGTACGGTTGGGAACCAAAGTGATTGTTTAAATCTTATTCTACTTTAGTGTAGTCCGGTACTTTTTCGGTCTCAAAAAACTGAGGATTTATTCTGTTTTTTTACACAGCCCTTGAACTGGCTGGTGACCAAAAAGTTTGTATTACCTGGCGTAACAGCTATTAAGGGTAATTTTATTCATAAGACAATGTCTGAGAAACCCCAAAAGAAAACCAGTCCCACTGGGTTTCAACACTGTTCTGAGTGTGGGGAGGCTTTTGCTAAAGCTGATCCCCACCTTACGTGTTTATTGTCTGGGGTTTGACCACCTCTAGTCAGACTGCCAAATTTGTGCAAATTTCCCTAAGACCACTATAGAGAAAAGATTAGCTCAGCTTAGGGAAAGAGAGGCCGAGAAGTCCGCTAATTCGGATGGCCAACCCAGTTCAGTTCTGACCGAACCCGAGGACGTGCCTGCTGACACTGGTGATACCTCCTCGGGCAAAAGGAAATCTGATTCTGAAGGATTGGTTCCTTCAAAATGGAAAAAGAAATCATCTGGTTTGAATCCAGCCCTCAGATCCCATCTGCTGAAGAGATTGCTAGGGCTATTAATATAGTCCAATCACTCGTCCAGTTCCGACTGAATCGACACTGCCTGGCAGGGATCGGTTCGGTCGGTTCCAACCCCTTCATAATATGAACTGGAGGAGTCTTATGAGCTGGATTGGGAGGATGATCTTGAGGGAGACTACGAAGATGAAGATGAATTTGGAGACCTAGATGAGCCAGTAGAGCCTGACATCTCCCCAGACAGGCCTTCAGTGTCTCCCTTCCCAGACTTTCTGAGTCCCCTTCACACTTTTTATTTTATAAAAAGGTGGCAGAAACCTCCAGCTACCAGCAGTGGAAGCTGTGGATGAAGCAGAAGAACCTGACTTTGTGGAGATGATGGATGTCCCAGAGTCTAAGAGATTGCATATTCCCTACATAAGTCTTTGGGAACAAACTCACAAAATTACAAATGCCATCTTCCATACCTCCTGTGGATAAGAGAATTGACAAGAGGTATACTTTGTTAGACCCTGGAACTGATTTTCTCTATTCTCAATCCAGTCATGTTGAGTAGTATAGGCTGCAGCCTGTGACAAGGCAAACATCCCCTTGGCTTCACACCCCCAGCTATGGATTCAGGAAGGTGGATGCGCCAGCAAAAGAAACAGTACTTGGCATCTTCCTTGGGACTCAGGCAGGCTTCTTATATGGCTTATGTGGCTAGGTACCAGAAGTCCAGGTGGGATACGGTTCTGGAGCTAGCTAAGAATGTCCCTCCCTAGCTGGCCAAGGAGCTGGAGCAGGTGGCTGTGGATGGTATAGAGGCATCCAGAGTTCAATTCCATGCTGCTGTTGACTCCAACGATATGGCATGAAGAGTCATGGCTACATCTGTCTCCTTACGGAGGTTTGCTTGGCTCAGATGTACTAGCCTGTCACAGGATACTCAGGCTAAGGCTATGGATTTTCCTGTCATTGACAGTTCTTTGGGGAGAAACAGAGACATACATGAAAAAGATTGATGAATATAGGACCACCTACAGGAGTGCAGTGGCCAAGGAAAGGCAAGCCACCCACAAATCAGCAGTCTAGGGCTAGCAGGGCAGGCCTTTTCACAGGCCCTTTACCAAGCCCAGGCTTCCTCTTCTTTCCAGCAGAGAGGGTTCTTTAGAGGGAGAGGCAGAAGGGGATGAGCAGGGCTGCATCCTTTTCAGCCTAGTGCTCCTGCCAAACAGACATCCTGATGTGTCAGTCTGGGTCACCTCCCAATTCCAGTAGGGGCTGGCTTACTTCTTCCAGGCTTGAAGTCTATCACTTCAGACAAATGGGTCCTGGAAGTAGAAAGCCAGGGACTTGTTCTCAGCTTCAAAGATTCCCCAGAATGAGCCAAGTCTTTACACCTGCAGCATTCCTGAAACAGTTATCTTAGAGGCAGATGTGTCTTCCTACTATCTCTAAAATCTGTGGAGAAGGTTCCTGTACAGCACAGAGGGAAAAGCTTATGCTCAAGGTATTTCCTTCACCCAAAAAGACAGGGGACTGGCACCCATCCTAGACCTGAGATATCTGAACAAACATATCACAAAGTCAAAATTCAAAATGGTGACTCTGGAAAATAATACTTCCCTCTCTAAGGCCAGGAGACTGGTTAGCTTGCCTGGTCCTCAAGGATGCCTATTTCCACATTCCTATCAGATGCTCCCACAGAAAGTACCTCAGGTTCGAGTTTCCCTCAGGTCATTATCAGTTCAGAGCAATGCCCTTTGGCCTAACATCTGCTCCAAGGGTATTCAAAAAATGTCTAGCAGTAGTTGTGGCCTTCCTGAGAAGGCAGTTAATCTTAGTGTTTCCTTACCTGGATGACTGGCTTATTGTAGGTCATTCCTCAGACCAAGTCATGTCAGCTGTAGAGGTTACCCAGGGTTTCTGGGTTCTCTAGGATTCCTTCTCAACCTACCCAAGTCAGTTCTAGAACCGTGCAACTCCTTACTTTCATAGGAGTCAAGCTGGATACATTCAGGGAAGGCCCTTCTTCCCTTACTCAAGGGTAAGGCCCTTACAGATCTGGCTTCCTTTTTGACTACTAGTGTCTCGTCCAGCCAGACATTTTCTCCAGCTTTTGGGTCATATGGCAGCCTCCACAGCAGTGATTCAGGAGCCAGGTTCCAGATAAGGACTTCGGTTCCATTTAAGGTCCTTTTGGAATCACAGGAAGGACTCTCTCACCAAGCTGATTCCAGTGATTCAGACTGTTGTCCAAGCCCTCCACTGGTGGTTGGAGGAGGACAATCTCAGACAGGGTGTCCCATTCCTCAGTCAAGCACCCTCAGTGGTCCTTACCACATATGCTTCTCTTCTAGGATGGGGAGCCCACACGGGGGATCTCGCTACACAGGGCACTTGGTCACAGCAGGAGTCTCTCCTTCATATCAATCTTCTGGATCTTAGAGCTGTGTATCTGGCTCTTCAGGCTTTTTCAAAATCAGTCCAAGGTAAGGTGGTGCAGATCAGGACAGACAACACCACCATTATGTGGTACATAAACAAGCAAGGGGGCACTCGGTCCATGGCCTTGTGCACGGAAGCCATGAAGGTATGGTCACTGGTTTATTCTCTTCAGACTTCACTGACAGCAGTACATCTTCCAGGAAAGGACAATGTTCTGGCAGATGCCTTAAGCAGGATATCCCAGAGTTACCACGAGTGGTCCCTGAACTCTTATGTACTTCAGGTAATTTTCAAGAGATGGGGCACTCCAGAGATAGATCTCTTTGCAGCCCAGACAATCATCAGCTTCCTCTGTTCTGCTGGAGACCTCCACTCTTGGGGACTGTTCCTCTAGATCCTCTCCTGTTAAATTGGACAAACAGGTTTCTTTACGGCTTTCCTCCTTTTCCACTGATCTTTAGAGTTCTGATCAAGATCATGTTTCAACCCTGCACAGTGATTCTGGTGGCTCTGGACTGGGTCAGACAACCATGGTATCCCCTGCTACTGTCTCTAGCAGTGTCAATTCCCCTTGTCTTACCCAGGAGGCACAATTTCCTGACTTCACCCCAGGGGAGGATTTGGTACCCCAACCTTCAGTCTCTCAGACTCAAGGCTTGGCTCTTGAAGAGTTAGAATATGCAGGTCTGCACCTCTGTCAAGGGGTGATGGATATCCTTAAGGTTACTAGGAAACCTTCCACCAAAATAACTTACAATTCTAAATGGAAAAGGTTCAGTATCTGGTGTTCTTAGAGAGATAGATAGCCAGATTATGCAGGTATTTCCACAGCTCTGGATTATCTGGTTCATCTTAATGGGTTAGGCCTTAGGCCTGCTACCCTTAAAGTTCATGTGGCAGCTGTCTCTGCCTTCCTTTCTGCAGGAAGGGATCTTCCTTGCATCTCATCCTGTTCTTAGTAAGTTTTTCAAAGGTCTAGCTCATATTAACCCTCCTTCAGGGAGCCTACTCCACTTAGAATTCGAATATTTGTAGTACACAACTTATGCAACCCCTTCGATCCTTGTCCTCAAGTACTTGACTTGAAGACTGTGTTTCTGGTAGCTATCACTTCTGCCAGGAGAATCATTGAATTGCAGGCTTTGTCGTGGAACCTGATTTCATTTCCTTCCATAGGGATAAGGTGGTCCTTAGGACAAATAGAAAATTTCTTCCTAAAGTGGTTTCGGATTTTCATTAGAAACAATCTATGTCCCTGCCTGTGTTTTTCACTGACCATTCTTCTTCTGGGGAAAGAAGATTGCATAGTCTGGATGTGAAAAGGGCTCTTAGTTACTATATAGAGCATACTAAGGGCTATAGGAATGATTGTCTTCAGTTATTTCTCGCTTATGGAGAAGTGGGAAAAGGTAGACCTGCTACTAAAAGAACTATTGCCAGGTTGACTGTTTCCTGTATTCAGTTCTGCTATTTGAAGCTAGGGATAGAGCCTCCCTCAGGCCTGAGGGCTCACTCAACCAGGGGTAGAGCTGCCTCTCTGGCAGCTGCTAGGGATATTCCTGTAGAGGAAATCTGTAAAGCGGCCACCTGGGAAACAGTGCACACATTTGCCAAGCATTAGTCCCTGGACATTCAGATAAGAAGTGATGCTAGGTTTGGCACAGCAGTACCGCAGAGCCTCTTCCCAAAGTAATGTTCTATGATTCCCTCCTCTGGGGACTGTTGGTATCTAGATATAGTCAGAATACAGCAAGACTTCATGTTGTTTGAACAAAAATTACTTACCATAGTAATGTTGTTTCTTCTAATGGAGTCTTGCTGCATTCTGACCTCCTCCTGCCTCCCTCTCAGAACCTAGTTTTTGGGATATGGGTGGCAAGTACAGTGCTGCACCCCAGAGGTGTACCTTTCATACCCTGCCTGGCTAGGTGGGTATTTTTCTGATTATTGATATTATTGTATTGTTGTTATTAGTATTATCACAGTCAACTTAAGGTTCTTCTTGGTTCTCAACTTGAGTCTTATGGACCCAAGTATTTGTTGCCTATGGCTTAAAATTTTACACAATTTCTATAACTATTAGTTAAGTTTAGTGCTCATAAGAATCTGACAGTTACTGGAGATGTACCTGAGACAGAGGTTTGAAAACCATGCTCGAGCTCAACGTTATATGCTCTGGCATAGAGTTAACCCTTCTCTCCAGAGCAGTTCAAGTACTGGGGCTAACTGCATATAGTCAGAATACAGCAAGACTCGATTAGAAGAAATAACATTACTATGGTAAGTCATTTTTCTTCTCATTTACTCGACGGTTCCCTTGGGATCCGTCGACCGCTTGTATTTTTTCTTAAATGTAGTTAATTTTTGTTCAGGGAACTGATTAGCGCTCGATTCCAGGAACTGATAGCGGTTGTTTAATTTTGAATTTGCCAGTTCCAGGGAACTGATTATTTTTTCACTAGTGTTTACATTTTTGTACTTTGCTCAATGTCAGAGGTCCCTGTTGATAAGCCTAAAAATGCACAGGACCCACTGGTTTTAAATATTGTGAGTCTTGGGGTCGGGTTACGCAAAAAGCAGACAGGCATTCCTCTGTGTGTTTTATTTGGAAACTAGTCATATTTTTGAATTGTGAAATTTGTAAAACTTTCTGTCCCAAGACTTTGAAAAAGAGATCTAAAAATTAGAGGAAATGACTTCTACCTTTGCTAGTGCTGCAGAGGAAAACCCTCTCCCTCTGTCCCTAACAAGGACAATAATAACACCAAGGATGCTGACAAAGCAGATAAGACTGAGCAAAGTAAATCAAAACATGACCTGTACATCTACAAACATGTTTAAGAGGGAACTGGATACATTTGTTAGGATACAGGAAATATTTTTAAAGTATAGGCATATTTAGCATGACAGCCAGACAGACTCAAGTCTTTACATGGCTGTGTAAATACCTATGATATCTTTGAAAAAGGGCTGTTGAGACAGTAGCTGAAGCTGTCCCACTTAAGAAAAAGATAAAGAAAAACCTCTCGCTTACCTCTGGCCGAGAAGGCTAAGAAGCTCCCAGCAGACAAGCAAAATATATGCTCTCAGCTGAGGACATTGCAATGGCTATACAGATTCTGCAAGCCTTACAGACTGTGGTCCCTGTTCCCACACAAGTTACACTGGTTCCTATGCAAGTTCCAGCACTTCAGGAACCTCAACCTCTGTATGGAAATCCTGAGGAGAATGAAGTAGAAACTATAGAGCCAGAGGTCTCCCCAGAGCAGGATTTTGCCCCTCCCAGAGGACCAGAGGACTACACCTCTCACTATGCCTTCAGAAGAACATGGTGGATACCTCAGTCTCCCTCCAGGAGATGGAGGAGGATGTGGAGGAAGCAGATTTCTTGATATGATGGGGTTAGCCCTCACAAAACTCCTGCTGTTGCCAATGCACAAATCTTTAAAAAGGCCGAGCTGCAATACTAAAGACTCCAGCTTCAGTACCTGGAGGGACAAGAAAACAGACAAACAAATATCAGCTGGACAGAACCACTGCTGATTTTTGTACAGTCACCCTGATCCTGAAGAAGTGATCCAGATGGCTGTCTGTGATAAGGCCAGGATCCCTTAGCAACTCATCCCCTGACAAGGAAGAAGAAAGAAGGATACCATTGGTAAAAGGGTTTTATGGCTGCCTCACTCATTGTTAAGCAAATACTGTAAATTATATGGCTGTACTGTTCAAACAACATGAAGTCTTGTTGTATTCTGACAAGTGCAGTTAGCCCCAGCCTTTAAAGTGCCCCAGAGAATAATGGGTTAACTTTTCTATGCATGGCATAGAATGTTCATCTCGAGTTCGTTGATGTCTCTGCCTGTTATTATTTGAACTGCTACCATCAGATTCTTTATTCGCCTCACTGAACAGTCACTCCGGAGATTTCTCCTGCTGCTCGGTTCAAAGTCAGTTGAAGTGTCGGTTTTCAGTCGGTTTTCTACCAAATTGTTGTTTCTGCATAGTCAGTTCAAGTCTCTGTCTGTGGTACCATGAGTACTAGATAGGTTTGTTCTGTTTTCTGTGTGGAACTTGTAAATGTGGATCGGTTCGGCTGAACCGATCATTCAGGTAAATTTTGTATTTTACTTTAGTATGTGGTTACCGGTCCATATAGGTTCTAAAAACCCGGTTTTAGTAACGCTTTTTCCAAGACCGTGATATGGTCAGGAACCGATAGGGAGTCTTGCCTGTTGGTGCCCAAAAAGGGTAAGTTTGGTTAGGTTGGCCATGTCTGAGAAACCCAAGAAAAAACGGGCCCACTGGGTTTCAACACTGCAGTGTGTGTTGGGAGGTTTATGCTAAGGCCGATCCCCACACCACCTGTGTTTATTGTCTGGGGTTTGACCACCTCGATTCAGACTGCCAAATTTGTAAAAGTTTCCCAAATCTACCCTTGAAAAGAGATTAGGTAGACTGAGGGAAAGGGAGGCCGAGAGGTCTGCTGACCCGGATGGCCAGCCCAGTTTGGTTCCGACCAAACCAGAAGGAGTGCCCTCTGACCAGGGCGATACTTCTTCAGGCAAAAGGAGAGCTGATTCTGAGGAATTGTTTCTGACAAAAAGAAAACGCAAAGACAAATTGACCTGTTCGGATCCAGAATCTCATACTCTGACCGCTGAAGAACTAGCCAAAGTGATTCGTATTGTGGAATTGCTTTGCACGGTTCTGTGTGATCCAGCACCTTTTGGCAGGGGCTCGTTCGTCAGTTCCCCAGTTCAAGATTATACCCTGGAAGAATTTTATGAACCAGAGTTTGAGGAGGAAGGAGAGTTGGAAGATGATTATGGTGATGGTGAAAGTCTGATGTGCCTATTGACCCGAACATCTCCCCAGACAGACCTGCAGGTGTTTCTCCTCCTAGGCTTTCTGAGTCCCCTCGCACTTCATGTTTTGCAGAAAGGTGGCTGATACCTCCAGCTTCCTGTGGAGGAGGCAGTAGAGGATCAGGAGGAGCCTATGTAGAGATGATGGACATCCCAGAGTCCAGGAGACACTCTATTCTCCACAAATCTTTAGGGAAACAGACACAAAATTCTAAGTCTCCCAATTCCATACCTCCTGTGGATAGAAGAATGGACAAGAGGTCGACTCTTTCAGGCTTAGATACGGAGTTCCTTTGTCAGCAATTAAGCCATGTTAGTTGTACAGGCTGTTGCCTGTGATAAGGCAAGCATTCCCTTGGCATCACACCCCCAGACAAGAACTCCAGGAAGATTGATGCCATGGCAAAGAAGCAATACATGGCATCTTCCTTGGGACTCAGGTAGGCGAATTATATGGCCTATGCAGCCAGGTACCAGAAGTCCAGTTGGGACACTATACTGGCACTGGCTAAACAGGCTTCCCCAGCAGCTTGCCAAGGAGCTGGAGCAGGTGGCTGCAGATGGGATTGAGGCATCTAAAGTTCAGTTTTATGCTGCTGTGGACTCTAATGATGTATCATCAAGAGTCATGGCTACATCTGGGGCTCTTCGGAGAATGGCTTGGCTCAGATGTACTAGCCTCTCACAGGATACCCAGGCTAAGGCCATGGATTTCCCTGTAGTGGGTAATTCTCTGTTTGGGGAGCAGACAGAGAATTACATGAAGAAAACTGACGAATACAGAACCACTTACAGGAGTGTTCAGACCAAGGAAAGGCAGGCAACTCCTCAAAGGCAGCAGTCCATGGGCAGGGGCAGGCCTTTTTACCAAGCACAGGCCTCTTCTTCCTTTTCACAGAGGGGGTTCTTCAGAGGGAGAGGCAGAAGGGGGATGAGCAGGCCTGCATCCACCCCTCAGCCTAAACCCCTGCCAAGCAGACACCCTGATGGGTCTGCCTGGGTCGATTCTCCTATCCCAGGGGGGCAGGCTGGCTTACTTTGTCCAGGACTGGATGTCTGTTACATCAGACAAGTGGGTCCTGGAAGTAGTAAGCCAGGGACTGGTTCTCAGCTTCAAAAAGTTTCCCAAGATGAGAGCCAGATCTTTTCCACCTGCAAATCTCTCAGAGACCCTTGCCCTAGAGGCAGAGGTTTCTTCTCTCCTAGCTCTAAGAGCTATAGAGACAGTACCTACCCTACACTGAGGCAAAGGACTGTACTCCAGGTACTTCCTAATCCCCAAAAAGACAGGAGAGTGGCAACCCATCCTAGACCTAAGATACCTGAACAAACATCTTTTAAAGCCAAAGTTCAAGATGATAACTCTAGGAATTTTCCTTCCTCTCTAAGGCCAGGGGACTGGCTAGCCCTGGACCTCAAAGATGCCTACTTTCACATTCCCATCAGGTGCTCCCACAGAAAGTACCTCAGGTTCAGGTTGCCCTCAGGCCACTATCAGTTCAAAGCAATGCCCTTTGGCTCAACCTCAGCCCCAAGGGTCTTCACAAAGTGTCTGCAGTAGTAGTTGCCTTCCTAAGAAGACAAAAGATTTCCATTTTTACATATTTGGATGACTGGCTCATAGTGGGCCAGTCCCCAGACCAAGTCAAGTCACACCTGCAAGTGACCCAACAAGTGCTCACTTCTTTAGGATTTCTTCTCAACCCACCAAAGTCAGTTCTTGAACCAGTGCAGCTCCTCACCTTCATAGGGGCAGAGCTGGATATGGTAAAAGCAAGGGCCTTCCTTCCCCTGGACAGGGCAAGAGCTCTTATGGAACTGGCCTCTTCATTCAGCCTTCAGGTGTCTCGACCAGCAAGGCATTTCTTTCAGCTATTGGGCTACATGGCAGCTTCTACAGCAGTGGTCCAAGGCGCAAGATTCCAAATGAGGGACATTCAGTTCCACTTAAGAGCTTTTTGGTCCCAGAGAAAGGATTCCCTTACCAAACTAATCCCAGTGACTCGAACTCTGATCCAAGCCCATCAATGGTGGCAGGATCAGGACAGTTTGAGGCAATGGGTTCCATTTGCCACTCAGTCTCATTCAGTGGTCATTACCACAGATGCTTCCCTGCTGGGCTGGGGAGCCCATTTGGGGGACCTCACCACCCAGGGACTGTGGTCGCCTCAGGAATCTCTTCTACACAACAGTCTCTTGGAACTCATGGCAGTGTTTCTGGCACTGCAAGCTTTTTCCAAATCAGTACAGAACAAGGTGGTTCAAGTCAGAACAGACACCACCACCACCATGTGGTACATCAACAAGCAAGGAGGCACTTGGTCTATGGCCTTGTGCACAGAAGCAATGAAGTTGTGGTCCCTGGCTTATTCCCTGCAAACCTCTATGATAGCAGTTCACCTTCCAGGGAAGGACAATGTCCTAGCAGATGCACTGAGCAGCATATCTCAGGGCCATCACAAATGGCCCCTGGATACTCTGGTGTTGAAGGTGATTTTCTCAAGATGGGGCACTCCAGAGATAGATCTTTTTGCAGCCCCAGACAATCACTAACTTCCTCTCTATTGTTGCAGACCTCCAGTCTTGGGCTCAGTCCCCCTGGATGCTCTGATTCTGAACTGGGAAGGGAAATTTCTGTATGCTTTTCCCCCCTTCCCTGTCCTGTTCAAAGTGTTAGTCAAGATAAGGTCACAACCTTGCAAAGTGATTCTGATTGCTTCAGACTGGGCCAGGCAGCCATGGTATCCCTTGTTGCTGTCCCTAGCAGTCCATCTTCCCCTGTCTCTTCCCAGGAATTACAACCTGTTAACATCCTCTCAGGGGAGGATTTGGTACCCCATTCTTCAGTCTCTCAATCTCAAGGCTTGGCTCTTGAAGAGTTAGAGTTTGCAGATCTGCATCCTTCCCAAGGGGTTCTAGATATCCTTAAGGCTTCTCAAAGCCCTCCAGCAGAAAGACTTACAACTCCAAATGGAAAAGTTTCAGCATTTGGTGTTCTAAGAAGAATATTTCTCCAGACACTGCTGAATTGCCTACAGTTCTGGATTTTATGGTCCATCTCAATGGCCTAGACCTTAGACCAGCTACTTTCAAGGTACACTTGTCAGCTGTTTCTGCTTTCCTGTCAGTAGGCAAGTCTTCCTCACTGTCATCCCACCACGTATTCTGTAAGTTTTCAAGGATTGCTTCACACCAGTCCCCTTTAGGGATCCTGCTCCTGCTAGCGATCTTAATGTTTGCATTGCTCAGCTTATGCAACCCCTTTTGAACCCTTGTCCTCAGCAGAGCTTAAGTACTTGACTTGGAAAATTGTGTTTTTAGTAGCCATTACTTCTGCTAGACGATCAGTGAATTGCAAGCCCTGTCAGGTGGAACCTGATTTCATCTCTTTTCACAGAGATAAAGTGGTCCTTAGAACTAACAGAAAGTTCTTGCCTAAAGTGATTTCAGATTTCCACCTGAATCAGTCTATATCTCTCCTGTTTTCTTCACTGATCATTCTTCCTCGGGAGAGGCGGCTACAGTTTGGATGTTAAAAGAGCCCTTAGCTACTACATAGAGCGCACTAACGTCACAGGTTTGACTCCTCCAGTTGTTCTTCACTAATGGAAAACTTGGAAGGGCAAACCTGCCACCAAGAGATCTATTGCCAGGTGGATTGTGTCTTGTATGCAATTCTGCTATGAAAAACTGGGTAAAACTCCACCCTCAGGCCTGAGGGCTCATTATACAAGAGGTACAGCTGCTTCCCTGGCTGCTGCCAGGGATATCCCTCTTTTAGAAATTTGTCAAGCAGCCACTTGCAAAACAGTCCATACTTTTACCAAGCATTACTCTCTGGATATCCAGGCTAGGAGTGATGCTCGGTTTGGCACAGCAGTACTTCAGAGCCTATTCCCAAAGTAGGTTCTGTCCCTCCTCCATGGAGGTACTGCTTGGTAGTCTGCACTTGTCAGAATACAGCAAGACTTCATGTTTGAAGAAAACATTACTCACCATAGTAATTATGTTTCTTCTAGTGGAGTCTTGCTGTATTCTGACCTCCCCCCACCTCCCCTCTCAGGACCTAGTTTTTTGGGATGTGGGTGGGCACCCTAAGGGTGCCCCTTTACACCCTCTGTTCTCATGGGGTGAGATGTTATTTTCAATTGATTGGTTTTGTGTTTGGGTTTCTGACTTGAGTCTTCCTTTGAGAACCCAAACATTATTTTCTGCCAGTTGGCTAGTAAAAATGTTACAGTTTCCACACAGAACACCTAGTGAGTTTTGCTCGAAAGATCTGATGGTTGCAGTTCGAATAACAACAGGCAGAGACATCAACCGAGCTCGACATGAACATTCTATGTCGCAGTATAGAAAAGTTAACCCATTGTTCTCCGGGGCAGTTTAAAGGCTGGGGCTAACTGCACTTGTCAGAATACAGCAAGACTCCACTTGAAGAAATATAATTACTAAGGTGAGTAATTTTTTCTTCGGTATCAGAAGGCACTATGGAATTCTGTCTTTGCTCTGCCTGTTAAAGTTCAAGGTGAAGTGGCAGTCAACTTGCAAGAAACTGCAAGGGCTGCCCTTGATGCCACCAAATATCAGTTCCACATGGCTGTGGATGCTAATGATACTGCAGCCAGGCTAATGGCTTTATCTGTCTCCCTCCGGAGATTTGCTTGGCTAAGGGCTGCCAAACTAACCCTGAATACTCAAGCTAAGGCTATGGAGTTTGCCTGTGAGAAAAATTCCTTATTTAGTGACAAAACAGAAACCTACATGAAAAAGGTGGAGGAATATATGGCCACCTATAGAAGTAATTCTAAAGAAAAGCCTTTCACCTCTTATAGGGCCCAAAATAGGGGAGGCAGGGGTAGAGCATCCTATCCCAGACCTTTTTTCCACGCATAAGCTTCGCAGTACTACCAGTAGACAAGAGGTTATTTCAGAGGGAGGGGTAGAAGGGCTATGAGATGGTCCTCTTGTTCACCACAAACCCAGGCTCAGCCCACACAGAATCTGTGATGGGCTCGTACAGGTCCCCTCCTCCCCACCACCACCACCACCGTCACCACTATTTGTGGGTGGCAGATTGGCTCACTACCTCCAGGTTTGGCATGCCATTACCACAGACAAGTGGGTCCTGGAGAGTGTGAGCTGGGGTCTGTCACTCAGTTTCAAATCACTTCCCAGCTAAGAGCAAGAACCTTGGCCCCAGTCACCTCTGCAGACAGAGGTAAACACCTCCCTATCAATCAGAGCAGTGGAGGCAGTGCCCCTAAATCAAGGGCAAAAGCTTCTATTCCAGATACTTCTTACCAAAAGAAAATGGGACTGGAGACCAATCCTTGATCTAATGCTTCTAAGCAAGCACATTTTGAAGCCAAAGTTCAAAATGGTGACTGTCTCAGTAATTATCCCCACACTGCAGAAAGGGGATTAGTTAGTGTCCCTGGATTTAAGGGACATCTATTTTCACATTCCTGTCAGATCAGCTCACAGAAAGTACCTGAGGTAAAGACTAGCCTCAGGTGACTATCAGTTCACAGCACTCACATTTGGTCTGACTTCTGCACCAAGGGCATTCATAAAATGCCTAGCAGTAGTAGTTGAATACCTGAGAAAACAGTGTGACGGTCTTTTCCTACCTGGACAAGTGGTTAGTCATAGGCCAGTCCCTGCAGCATGCAAGGCAGTCACTGGCACTGACAAAATCAACACTGGAATCCCTAGGTTTCCATAAACAAGCAGAAATGACAGCAAGAACCAGTACAAGTGCTGGATTTCATTGGAGAAGAGCTGGACACCATCCTGGACAGAGTTTTCCTACCCCAGGACAGAGTGGACAACATCCTATGAGTTGCAAGTTCCTTCAGGCAAGGTAATCCCAAACCAGCCAGGGAATTCCTCAGGCTACTGGGACACATGGCAGCTGCCACCATATTGGTGCCAGGTTCCAGATTTCAGATGAGAGACCTCCAGTTTCACCTGAGACAATACTGGTCATGAAAGACTGACCCACTGTCCAAACTGGTTCCAGTCACCCACAGCCTACTGCAAGCAATTCAGTGGTGGCTGGACAAACACAACCTCAGGGTAGGCATACCCCTTCTAAGAGAACAGCCCTCACTGATTCTCACAACGGATGCTTCCCTTCAAACAACAAGAAGTATTGCTATATTATGACATATGCAGTGAGTCTCAACCTTCGAACTGCTCCGGAGGTGAAAGAGTTAACTTTCCATGCCAGGCATGGAACCTTGAGCGCGAGCTCGGTTGAAAACTCTGTCTGTTGTTGCTCAAACTCAAACTGTCAGATTCTTTACTCCGCCTCACTGAACAGTCGCTCCGGAGATTTCTCCTTCTGCTTGGTTCTTTTGTCAGTTAAAAAGTCTTATTTTTCGGTTTCTTGACCGAAATTAAACCGCAATCGGTTGGTTCCAGCTCTGTCTGTGGTATTGTAAGTAATAGATAGGCTTACATTTATTTCTTCTGTGTGGAACTTGTAAACGTCTTTTTCGGTTCAGTTTGAACTGATCAGGTTGTTTTAAAAATAACTTTCTAGTCCTTTAGAGTGCGGTTCCCAGTTCTTATCGGTTATAAAAAAAACGGATTTCATTACGTTTTTTTCCACGACCCGTGCCAGTTGGGGCACCCCGCAGATAGATCTTTTTGCAGCCCCAGACAATCACCAACTTCCCCTTTTTTGCTGCAGGCCCCCAGTGTTGGGCTCAGTCCCTCTGGATGTCTTCCTCCTCATTTGGGAAGGGAAGTTTCTCTATGCTTTCCCCCCTTCCCTCTTCTCTTCAAGGTGGTAGTCAAAATCAGATCTCAACCCTGCAAGATGATCCTGATTACTCCAGATTGGGCCAGACAGCCCTGGTACCCACCTCATGTCCTTAGCAGTCCACCTTCCCTCTGTCTTCCCAGGAATCACAACCTGTTAACCTGTGCCCAGGGGAGAGTTTGGTATCCAACCTCAATTCTCTCAATCTCAAGGCCTGGCTCTTGAAGAGTTAGAGTTTGCTGACCTACCCTCCCAAGGTGTATTGGATATCTTGAAGGCCTCTAGAAAGCCTTCCACCAGGGCTACTTATAATTCCAAATGGAAGAGATTTTCCATATGATGTTCTGGCAAGCATATTCCCCAGAATCTGCTGGCGTGCCCACGATCCTGGATTATTTGGTGCATTTGAATTCTTTGGGGCTGAGACCAGCTACCTTAAAGTGCACCTGGCAGCCGTGGCTGTTTTCTTATCAGCAGGTAAACCCTCTTCTTTCAGCTCACCCTGTATTCTCCAGTTTTCAAAGGGTTGCTTCACAGCAACCCTCCATTCAGGGACCCTGCCCCTGCTTGGGATCTTAATATTTGCATTGCCCAGTTTATACAACCCCTTTTAGACCATTGTCTTCAGCAAAGCTTAAGTACTTGACTTGGAAAACTGTGTTTTTGGTAGCCATCACTTCTGCCAGGCGCATAAGTGAGCTGCAAGCATTGTCAGTGGGGCCTGATTTTATCTCCTTTCACAGAGATAAGGTGGTCCTCAGGACTAACGGAAAGTTTTTGCCTAAGGTGGTTTCAGACTTCCACCTTAATCAATCCATGTCTCTTCCTGTGTACTTCACTGACCATTCCTCCTCTGGCGAGAGGAGATTGCACAGTTTAGATGTCAAAAGAGCCCTTAGTTACCATATAGAACGTACCAAGGGTCACAGGTTTGACTCCCTCCAATTGTTCCTCACTTATGGTGAGGTTGGTAAAGGAAAGCCTGCCACTAAAAGATCCATTGCCAGGTGGATTGTCTTTTGTATCCAATTTTGCTATGAAAAACTGGGTAAGGTTCCTCCCTCAGGCCTGAGGGCTCACTCTACCAGAGGTACAGCTGCATCTCTGGCTGCTGCCAGGGACATCCCTATCCTAGAGATATGTCAAGCAGCTACCTGGAAAACAGTTCACACTTTTACTAAGCATTACTCCCTGGACATCCAGGCTAGGAGTGATGCTCGATTTGGCACAGCTGTGCTTCAGAGCCTATTTCCTAAGTAGGTTCTGTCCTCCTCCATGGAGGTACTGCTGTGTATCTGTATATGATAATATAGCAAACTTCATGTTGTTTGAAGAAAAATACTCACCTTAGTAATGTTATTTCTTCTAATGGAGTCTTGCTATATTATGACCTCCCCCCCAGCCTGCCCCTCTCAGAACCTCTACTTTGGGATGTGGGTGGGCAGTGCAATGTTGACACTTCATAGATGCCCACTTTATTTTCACCCTTTCTTAGGGTGCTTGGGTGTTATGTTTTGTTTTCCTTTCTTGAATCCCCTGACTTGAGTCTTTGTTTTGGGATCAAGAACAAAAATGTGTTTTTGTAGTTAGTAGCCTGTGGGCTAGTGTAGGTTTACGGCTTCCACACAGAACCTTAGTGAGTTTTGCTCGTAAAGATCTGACAGTTTGAGTTTGAGCAACAACAGATAGAATTTTCAACCGAGCTCGTGCTCAAGGTTCCATGCCTGGCATGGAAAGTTAACTCTTTCACCTCTGGAGCAGTTTGAAGGTTGAACTCACTGCATTTGTCATAATATAGCAAGACTCCATTAGAAGAAACAACATTACTAAGATGAGTAAATCTTCCTGGACATAAGTCTCCACCACTCATTCACACTAGTGGGATTAGCGCCGGAGGCACTAGGACCCATCGGGAGCAAACTTTTTGCTGGAGGGTCGGCGCGAGAGATGGCGCCGCGAGGCATGGCGCCGCGAGCAGCGGCTCGAGCGGCAATGACCATCTCGGCGACAACCCTCCAACCGCCTCAGTTCCTTTTTTCCCGCCGTCGAGTGCGCTTCAGTGACGACGTCGCTCGCCTGTCGGGAGTCAAACTTCAAACTAGCGCATAGTTTTCAGTTTATTTTTTTGTAACATTATCTCGATAGTAGTATCGCTTAATTTTATTCTATTTTCTAATATTTTAAATTTAACTTACTTGAAGAAGTCTCGGCCTACTGGACTGAGTCGACCATGAGCAGGTCAGGTGACGGTAGGGAGACTTCGTATGAAAGCTGTTCAGTCAGCCGGGCTGGGTCGGTCAGCCTCCTTCTTCTCAGCGGTTCCGACAACGGTCGTCCGATGCCTGGGATGGGCGTCCCCGTCGGGTATAAAATAAACGGTCGTATTCTCGCACCGCTCGCCTCGAGCTCTTCTTCGCCCACAGGTCAAAAAGAGAAGGCATCACCGAGGTCGCCTCTGGTATGTCTGCGCCGACGAGGTCGGTTATCGAAGCTAGTGCCGCTTCTCCTTCTTCGGAGTCGCCAACTGCTGGTGACCA
Source organism: Neoceratodus forsteri (assembly GCA_016271365.2). Taxonomy (NCBI): domain Eukaryota; kingdom Metazoa; phylum Chordata; order Ceratodontiformes; family Ceratodontidae; genus Neoceratodus; species Neoceratodus forsteri. Next base: position 368,006,954 of record CM028135.1, read on the forward strand.
TCGTCCTCGACATCGGAGCCCCTCCCCGCCTGTAGGTAGGGCTCCAGATGAGCAGTTTCATCAGTGGGCCGCTCTTATGGAGCGATGGGCTCGGAGGTTGGTTCTCCTGCCTGGCTCGGTTGCCACGGAGCCCCCGGGCTCCTCCAGTGATCGGGTAGGGTGGTTGGACCTTCCTAGTCGCGCGGCGCCTTCTTCGGTGCCGGTGACTCCGCGCTTAGGTGTTTCCCCCCCTCACATGGCTGCGGCGCAGGGGGCCACACCGATGCCCTTATCTCCTGTTTTTTTTCCTTCTCTAGCTTTCCAGGTTCCTGGGGCGTTTCCGGCGCCTTCCGCGGGGTCTGTTGGCTTGTCGGTGCGTTTAGGTGCCGCTCGGCCTTGTGGCGCCGTCTGTGGCACCACGGAGCCTATGGGCGCGCCTGGCGCGGCGCTATCTGGCGGCGCCTGGCCGGCGCCGCTGGTTCGGCGGGCGCCGCTTGTTCGGCGGGCGCCATTGGTGGTGCCGTTGGTCCGCGGGCGCCGCTTGCGGTGCCGTAGCTCTTCGGGCCTGCCCCTCTGCGGTGTTTTCAACCTGCTTTGCCTTCTCGGCGCCGGGGGCCCTCGGGGACTCTCCTTGTTTCTCTGCTATTTCCTCCTCTCCTAATTTTCACTCCTTTCCTGTCCAATCAGTCCTTTCTGGACCATCAGGAGATGATGTTGAGCCTGACCCAGACCTTCGGTTGGGTGATGAAGTGGAGGAAACAGGATCTTTCTTTGCTACAGAGCCTGTGGTCGAGGACCTGTCCTTTAAGTCTCTGTTGAAGAACCTGAGATCCACTCTTTCTCTCCAGACTACAGGCATCGATCCTGGGAAGATATTAAGACTCCAGTACCTTCATGCTTCAGAGATCCCTACGGATTTGACCCTCCGATCCAGCCTTCCTTCGAGACGCTGTCTCAAATGGTATGGAATAATCCTGCTCTTATTCCCTCAGTGGCTAAATCCATTGATAAGAAGTATTCAGCTCCCAAGGATCGTCCCATTTTGGCATCCCAAGCCTTTGCGGATCCTATTGTAGTCCTGGCAGAGAATGATAAGGTCGTTCTTCCTCAAACTACTACAGCTCGACCTATTAACAAAGAGTCTCGTAAGATTGATACATTAGGTAAGAGAGTCTTTGCTGCCCCACTCTAAGTATGCGTATTGCCAGTTATCAAGGCTATTTTTCTCAGTATGAGTATATCCTGTGGCACTCTTTGAAAGAATGGTTGAAGCTCTTCCGGATTCGGACTCCAAGTCAGAGCTTCTTCTGACCGTACTAGGGTATTGAGTCCAATAACCAACAGGTCAAAGCCGCTATGGACGCTTCGACACTGCTTCTCTCTCAGCAGCCGCAGGTATTTGCACTGGCGCCATTCCTGGCTGCACTCTGGCTTCACGAATGATGCTCAGCAGCAGGTAATGGCGCTGCCCTTTGATGGCTCTTTCTTTTCGGCCCTCAGGTGGAACAAGCCTTAGAGGCCACTCAGAAGACTAGGTCGGCCATTAAGTTGGCCAGACCTCCGCCTGCTCCTCTGGGGGCATGTGAACAGGCGTCAGTTTCATAGTCGTCAGTCCTTTCGAGGCAGGGCAGGAAGCTTCCATAAAAAGCCAACCTGCCCAACCTCAAAAGAAAGCGCCGCAGCAGAAAGCGCCAGGGCCTAAAGCCCCCAGCGCCACCTTATGAATTGCTGGCCCAGTTCCATCCATATGCCCGAGGTGGAACTTTCTCCTCCGGTGGGAGGTCGTTTGATGTACTTCTACAACCAGTGGAAGTCCATAACTTCGGACAAATGGGTCCTTCGGATAATTCGCGAGGGTTATTCTCTCAATTTTTTGGAAACCCCCCCGAATTGTCCTCCCAGACGACAACCCAGGTTGTCGGCCTCTCAGTCAGACCTCCTCACCGCTGAGATCCAGGGCCTTCTAAGCAACAGGGCAATAGAACTGGTGCCCCCACATCTGCGGAGCACAGGGTTCTACTCCCATTACTTCCTGGTTCCAAAGAAGTCTGGGGGAATGCGCCCCATTCTAGACCTCAGAAAGTTAAACAAATTTCTCCCCAGGGAGAAATTCAAAATGATTTCCCTAGGTACCCTGTTACCCTTGCTGCATCAGCACGACTGGCTGGCCTCCCTGGATATGCAGGACGCTTACCAGCATATCCCCATCCACCCGACCCACCGCAAGTTCCTCAGGTTTGTAGCTCTGGGTCAGCATTATCAGTTCAGAGTCCTGCCCTTTGGGCTATCCTCGGCGCCGCGAGTCTTTACAAAGTGTTGTGCAGTTCTCGCAGCGCATCTCAGGAAGATCGGACTCCGAGTGTTTCCCTACCTGGACGATTGGCTTCTAGCAAGCCCTTCCAGCCAAGGGACTTTGGAAGCCATGCAAACGACTTCTCGTCTTCTTACGTCCATGGGAATTCTGCTGAATTTGAAAAAATCACAACTGCAGCCCTCCCAGAGGCTCCTTTTCATAGGGACGCTTCTAGACACCTCTTCCGCGAAGGCTTTCCTTCCAGAGAACAGAAGACTCGACATCCTTCGGATGGCCCGTTACATCGGGGAGAACCAATCGGTTACAGCTCTCTCGCTGCAACGCATGTTGGGTCTCATGGCGTCCTCGGTGTTCACTGTACCCCTGGCCCGGTTGCACATGAGAACCACCCAATGGATGCTCTCCACTCAGTGGTCTCCGACCTCTCACCCCCAGTCTTATCCCATCAAGGTGACGGAGCCCCTTCGAAGGTCTCTCACCTGGTGGACTCAAGAGAGCAATCTCCTGGAAGGGTTCCCCTTTGCTCCCCCGGATCATCAGACCTCCATCACCACAGACGCATCGCTAATGGGATGGGGAGCTCACTGTCGCTCCCTCCACACTCAAGGTGTATGGACTCAGTTCGAAACTCTTCTCACATAAATGTCCTGGAGATGAGAGCGGTCCTCTACGCGATCCGAGCTCTGAAGGATATCCTTTGTCACAAGAACATTCTCCTTCAAACGGACAACAAAGCTGTGATGTATTACATCAACAAGCAAGGCGGTGCTCATTCTTACCCCCTTTGCAGGGAAGCAATGAGGGTGTGGGAGTGGTGCTTGGAGCACAAGTCTCTGATTCAGGCGGTTTATCTGCCAGGTATACAAAACGATCTAGCAGATCACCTCAGCAGAACGGAGGCAGACCCTCACGAGTGGTCTCTCGATCCAGCCGTAGCTCGGTCACTATTCAAAGAGTGGGGGACTCCAGACCTGGACCTTTTTGCATCCCCACTCAACGCAAAACTGCCTCTCTTCTGCTCCAGAAATCCAGGGCCTGGCATTTTCTGTCAGGATGCGTTCAGGCTGCGGTGGACAAAACGTTTTCTTTACGCCTTTCCACCGATCCCTCTAATCCAGAGAGTTCTCCTCAGTTCGAGTCTCAGGGGACCAAAATGATTCTCATTGCTCCTCCTGGCCTCGGCAACTATGGTTTCTCTACTCAACAGTATGTTGGCAGCCTCTCCGAGACCACTTCCCTTGCAAATCAACCTTTGACTCAGGGTTTGTTGGTCCATCCCAACCTGAAATCATTTCATCTTCATGCTTGGCTCCTGAAGAGGTAGAAGTGAATCGATTCAACGCCTCTCAGAGTCTCGGACATCCTTCTGGCTGCGCTGAAGCCAGCCACCAAAACTGACGCACAAATGGAAACGCTTTTTCTCTGGTGTGCAAAGTCCTCTTGAATCTCTTTCCTGTCCTCCTGACAAGGTTCTGGAGTATCTTTTGACCTATCAAACTCAGGTCTCCAGTACTCCACAGTTAAAGTTCACCTTAGTGCCATCTCAGCGTTCCATGAGCCGGTTTCTTCCTTGACTCTGGCTCAGCTTCCTATGGTGAAGAGATTTCTTAAGGGGATTCTTCATACCAGACCCCCTGTTAGGCGTCCAGTTGCAACCTGGGACATTAACCTGGTGCTGGACATGCTCACTTGGAAGCCTTTCGAGCCCTTAGCTACCTGTGAGCTAAAATTTCTTACCTGGAAGACTGCCTTCCTGGTGGCCATTACCTCAGCCCGCAGGGTCTCGGAGATTCATGCCTTGGTGACGGACCCTCCGTATACTGTATTCCATAAAGACAAGGTAGTTCTCCGTACTCATCCTAAATTTCTTCCCAAGGTTGTGTCAGAATTCCATCTAAACCAACCTCTGGTACTTCCCTCTTACTTCGCTAATTTCCAAAATGAAGGGGAACGATCTCTTCATTCCTTGGATGTTAAGAGAGCCTTGCGGTTCTATTTAGATAGAACCAAGAATTTTCGCAAGACTCAGCAACTGTTTGTTTCTTTCAGCGACACCCGGCTGGGTCAACCCGTCGCTATTAGATGCATCTCATCATGGTTAGTGGCATGCCTTCGACATTGCTACTCCATGGCTCAAGTTAAATTGGAGGGTAGAGTGTACGCTCACTCTACTAGGGCGGTCGCGGCATCTTTAGCGGAGATTCGCAATGTTCCAATTGCGGATATCTGCAACGCCGCCACCTGGAGCTCAGTGCATACCTTCGTTAAGCATTATGCACTGGATGTTCATGCCAGGCGACATTCCGCATTCGGCAGAACTATCCTTAATGGTCTTCTATCTTAGATGCGTGAGCTCTGGCTCTCCTGCCGCCCTTTTTGGGGATTATCAGCTTGGTACTCTCCCACTAGTGTGAATGAGTGGTGGAGACTTATGTCCAGGAAGATATGAAAATTACGTACCTACCGTAATTCTTGATCTTCTTGGACGAGTCTCCACCACTCATTCACACGCCCACCCTCCATCCCCCGAGCTCACTGCTGTGTTGGTCTTCACTCCCTCAAATCTTTAGGCCGTGAGGACTTCTTTGCTGACCCTTCTTACACGGGTCATACGGACTATCTTATGTCCGTTTTTTAAGGTTAGATTTACTCTTTACGTTAGTTGCGCTGCACCTCCTTGGTAAAAAAGGTACTGAGGCGGTTGGAGGGTCGTCGCCGAGATGGTCATTGCCGCTCGAGCCGCTGCTCGCGGCACCATGCCTCGCGGCGCCATCTCTCGCACCGACCCTCCAGCAAAAAGTTTGCTCCCGATGGGTCCTAGTGCCTCCGGTGCTAATCCCACTAGTGTGAATGAGTGGTGGAGACTCGTCCAAGAAGATCAAGAATTATGGTAGGTACGTAATTTTCATTTTTTTCTTCTGGTTGGGGCACACATGCTGGATTACACAGCAAGTGGCAAATTTTCCCTCAAGAGTGCCTGATGCACATATATCTGCTGGAGCTCAGGGCAGTGTACCTGGCTCTATTGGCTTTTGCCCCGCATCTGCAAAACAAGGTGGTGCAAGTCAAGACAAACAACTCTACAACCATGTACTACATCAACAAACAAGGAGGAACCAGGTCCACCCCGCTTTGCACAGAGGCAATGAAGCTGTGGTCCCTGGCATACTCCATGCAGGTATTTCTATCAGCCATACACCTTCCATGGAAGGACAGTGCACTGGCAGAGTCTCTCAGCAGGATCAGTCAGGACCACCATGAGTGGTCACTGAACCCTCAGATCCTTCGTGCACTCTTCAGAAGATAGGGCACGCCAGAGGCGGATCTTTTTGCTTCTGTAGAAAATCACCAATTGCCTCTGTACTGCTGCAAGCCCCTTCACAGTGGTACAGTTCCCTGGATGCAATGGTCCTGGATTGGTCAGGGAAGTTTGTGTATGCCTTCCCTTCTTTCCTAGTGATACTCAGGACCCTAGTGAAATTAAGGTCCCATCCAGCAACACTGACACTGGTGGCACCAGGCTGGGTGAGGCAGCACTAGTACTTGCTCCTACTGACCCTGTCAATGACCTCCCTATTCAGCTGCCCAGGAGGTACAATCTGCTGACCGCCTCCCAGGGCAGGATCTTAATCCCATCCTCAAGTCACTGAGGCTCAAGGCCTGGTTCTTGAGGATATATTTTGCTAACCTCAAACTGTCAGGGGAAGTCGTGACAGTGCTTAGGGGCTCCAGAAAGCCTTCCACTAGGAAATCATATTCCTCTAAGTGGAAGAGGTTCTACATTTGGTGTTCAGGTAAGGGTACTGACCCCTCCAGGGCTGACCTTGCTGTTCTACTGGATTACCTGACACAACTACACACATTAGGACTGAGGCCCTTGACCCTTAAAGTCCACCTGGCTTCAGTCTTGGCTTACCTAGCAGCTGGTAGGGAGAGATCCATGGACTCTCACCCAGTTTTCAGGAAATATTTCAAGAGGCTCAGCCTCCTTCACCCTCCTCTGAGGGAACCAGTCCTGGCCTGGAATTTAAACATCTGCATTGCCAAGTTGAAGGAACCACCATTCGAACCCATGGCAACCACAGACTTGAAATATGTTGCATGGAAAACTGTGTTCCTGGTGGCTATCACCTCTGCCAGGAGGATCAGTGAGCTGCAGGCCCTGTGTACGGATGTAGACTACTTTTCATTCCACAGGGATAAGGTGGTCCTCAGGACTAATAGGACATTTCTTCCTAAGTGGTATTTTATTTTCACCTGTATCAGTCCATGACTCTACCTGTTTCTTTACACAGAACTCCAGTTCTCCCAAAAGAAAACTTCACTGCCTTGATGTCAAGAGGGCACTTAGCCATTACATTGACTGAACCAAGGTGTACAGACCAGGACAGACACAGCTCTTTCTCACTTATGGCGAAGTGGGTAAGAGTAGAGCTGCCACAAAATGAACAGTTGCTCGCTAGATAGTGGCAAGTATTCAGTTTTGTTACAGTAAAGTGGGTAAACAGGTACCCCTGGGCCTGAGGGCACATTCCACCAGGGGTACAGCTACATCAGTAGCAGCTTCAAGGGATATCCCACTACTTGAACTCTGCAAACCAGCTACATGGAAAACAGTGGATACTTTCACAAAGTCACTGCTAAGGCCGCATCTAGAGTATGGAGTTCAGTACTGGTGCCCACACCTCAAAAAGGACATTAACCTGCTGGAGAAGGTACAGAGGAGGGCTACAAAGATGATAGCTGGTCAGCAGGGCAAGGCATACGAGGGGAGGTTGAGGGCGCTGAACATGTGTTCCCTGGAAGACAGGAGAGAGAGAGAGGGGACATGATTGGGATATTCAAGTACTTGAAAGGGATAAATAATGTTGATAAGGAATGTCTCTTTAAGCTGAGTGGCAACCATATCACGAGGGGGCACAGTCTTAAGCTGGAGGGTGGGAGGTTTAGGAGGGATGTCAGGAAGCACTTCTTGACAGAAAGGGTGGTGGACACTTAGAATGCGCTGCCAGAAGAGGCCATCTCGTTAAAGACAGTGAGCAACTTTAAGAGAGACTGGGATAGGCATAGGGGGAAGATAAGAATCATGGGTAGGGAGGATGGGAGGAGTGGGGAGGGAGGGCAGGAACATTAGCTCAAGCTGTGGACCCTGCAATATGAGCAGTCTTGATAGACCAAATGGCCTTCCTCTGCTGGCTTGTTCGTATGTACTACAGCCTGGCTGTACAATCCAGAAGTGATGCCAGGTTTGGCACAGTTGTTCTGCAGAACCTGTTCCCCAAATAGGTTTTCTGCCCAACCTCCAAAGGTACTGATTGGTAGTCTGCATCAGTTTAATCATAATGGGTGATTCCTGGGGTTAGAAGAAAAACTTAATCACCATAGTAATCTTGTTTCTTCAAAGGGATCACTTTTTATGATTAAACACCTACCAACCTCCCTACTAGAACCTTAAAAAAAAAAGTTGAGGGAATTTTGTTCTGCTTTAGTGTTATATATAGGCTGGTTAGAGACTCACCCTTTAAACCAGTTGGTTTCCTTGTGGTCTCATGTAAGGCCTGTCCCCTGGGGACTTGTGATCTTGGGGTGTAGTTTCTTTCTTTATGATGCAAAGATTAGCTAGAAAGTCTTATACTCGGTTAGTCTCTGTAAAAATCTGAAGCACTCGGAGTGCAGTAGTTACTAGGGCAGTAGTTTAAATTGGCATGAGCCAATGAGAGTTCTATTAATTGCATAGCACTCCATCTCTCCGGGCAGTTCAACACAGGAGGCTGACTGCATCAGTTTAATCATAATGAGTGATCCCTTTGAAGAAACAAGATTACTATGGTGAATAATTTTTTCTTATCTGCTGTCAAATTCTATGTTTCTTGGGGAAAACAGAGCATGAGGCAAGCTGCTCCACATAATAGGTGAGGAGGACCCTAGAGAGCCTGGGATTCCTAATAAATCTGCAAGTCTCAAACAGAGCCAGTTTGGGTGCTGGAACTTATAGTTGCATAGCTGAATACTCTGCATTGTAAAGCCTTCTTTCCACAGGAAACGGTATCAAATCTTATTGCTAACACAGAATCCTTCACACTGGGTCACACAAGGCCTGCAAGAGATTTTTGCAGATCTTCCTGTACATAAAGTCTCCAACACTCATTCACACTAATGAGAGTATGCCAAAGGCGCTAGGACCCAGCGAGAGCTAAACATTTTCAGGAGGGCTGGCACTGAGATGGAGCCATGAGGGAGCGGAACCGTGAACCAGGTTCATGCGGTATAGACCATCTCAGCATTGACCCTCCAACCCTCTCAGTTCCTTTTTTCCCGCCGTGGAGTGCACTTCAGTGACAACATCGTCATCTCACTGGGAATCAAACTTCAAACTAGCAGCTTAGTTTTCAGTTTTATTATTTTGTATTTTATCACGAAAAGTACCGATTACATTGTAATAAAATTACTTGTACAAGAAGTCTTCAGCCCTCCATTGACAGAGTCGACAATGAGGTATGCGTGACAGTAGGGAGACTTTGTAAGAAAGCTGTTCGGTCAGCTGGGCCAGGTCTGGTCTGCGGCCCCTCTCAGTGGGGGGGTCTAACAACGATCGGTCCAGTGCTGGGGGTCAGTCCCTAAAGCATAAAAGAAATGGTCCGATTCACAGCACCGCTTTGGCCTTGAGTTCTTCTTCGTCCCATTGGTTAAAGAACAGACAGCATTACTCGAGGTTGCCTTCTGGTACGCCTGTGTATAGACAGTTGGTTGTTGGGGTCAGGGGCCAGTCTCACTTCTTTTGGAGTAGCCGGTCTCTGTCTCTGGCTGCCAGCTTCTTCATACTGGAGCCCCTCCGCCTATTGAGGGGCTTCAGATGAGCAGTTTCACCATTGGGCCGTTCTTATGGAGCAGTGGGCTTGGAGGTTGTCCTGACTGCCTAAACCAGCCAGTCCATCACCAGGGCCTTCGGGCCTGTCAGTTTTGGATCAGCTGGTTGGGTGGTTAGGACTTCCTGGTCACGCGGCGCCTTCTTCGGTGCTGTCCACTCTGCACCCCAGTGTCTATCTCCCTCACATGGCTGTGGCACAGGGGTCCATACCGATGACTTTATCTCCTGCCATTTTTCATTCTTTATCTTCAAATCACAGTTCACAGACTTCTGCGGTGGTGCCACTGCCTGTAGTGCCGCTTCTCTGGCACTGAGGTACCTTTCGGCCCCACATGTGGTGTCGGTGCAATCCACAGCACTGCCTACCCTGTCAGTACTGTCTTCGGCTCCTTGGGTGGTGTCAGTGCCATGTGCAGTGCTGTGCTCCCTGTTAGCACCAGGGGTGGTGTTGGCACCATGTGCAATGCCGCGCTTCCTGTTGGCACCATGCGCAGTGCCGTTTTCTGTTTTGGCACCGACTCTGTACTCGGCATTGCTCTCTTCGATGGCACCAGGGATGTTTACGGTGCCACATAGTTTCCAGAGGATTTTGACTCCGATTCTGTCTCCTCCTCTTTTTCCTCCTGGTTTTCATTCCTTTACTGTTTATACAGTCCCCGCTGGACTGTCAGGAAATTATTTGAGCCTGATCTTGATCTTCGGCTGGGTGATGATATTGATGCCAATTCTGCCCTGGGGAAGGATCAATCCTCCTGCAGAGCCTGTGGTGGAAGATCTTTCCTTTAAGTCTCTGCACAAGAATTTAAATTCTACCTTTCTCCAGACCATGGAAATCGATCCTGGGAAGCTTCTGCACCTCCAATATCTACATGTTCCAGAAATTCCTATGGATTTAGCCCCTCTGGTACAGCCCTCTTTCAAGACTCTTTCCCAGTGATGTGGAAGAATCCGCTTTTATTCCTTCTGAGGCCAAGTCCATAGATAGGAAATATGCCCCTCCCAAGGATCACCCCATCTTGGCCTCACAAGCCTTTGCTGATGTCATAGTGGTCCTGGCAGAGAATGATAAATCTGTCCTCCCTCAAGAATCCACAGCCCATCCTAGAAACAAAGAATCTCACAAAATTGATACCTTGGGTAAGTGAGTCTTTGCTGCCTCAGCTCTGGGTACGCGTATTGCTAGCTACCAGGGTTATTTTTCTCAATACGAGTATGTTCTTTGGCATTCGCTCAAAGCAACGGTAGAAGCTCTGCCCAAGTTGGAGGTTAACTCAGAGCTACTACAGACCATAACTAGAGGTATCGAGTCCAATAATCAACAAATTAATGCTGCAATTGACACTTTCGATACTGCTTCCTCAGAGACGGCAGCTGGCATTTGTACCCATCGCCATTCCTGGTTGCATACTTCAGGCTTTACGAATGTCGCCCAACAAAAAGTCATAGCCTTACCCTTCGACAGTATGTATCTGTTTGGGCCTCAGATGGAACAAGCACTAGAGGCTTCTTAGAAGACTAGGTCTGCCATTAAAACAGCTAGACCCTTGCCCGCTCCCTCTCAAGGAGGTGGGAACAAGCGTCAGTTTCACAACCATCAGTCCTTTCATGGCAAAGGCAGAGGCTGTTTTAACAGAAACCAAACTCCTCAGTCGCAAAAGAAAATGCAGCAGAAAACACAGGTCCCAAAAGCGCTCAGTGCCACCCTCTGAGTTTCTGGCCCTGGTCCCACCTCAGCTGTCCGAGGGGACTCTTCCTCGGCAGTAGGAGGACGCCTGACTCAGTTCTACAACCAGTGGAAGTCTATAACATCAGACAAATGGGTCCTCAGGATAATCTGCGAGGGTACTCTCTCAACCTGTTGGAAACCTTTTGGATCATCCTCCCAAGCAGCAGCCCAGGCTGTCTGCTACGCAATCAGACCTTCTTGCTTCCGAGGTGCAAGGCCTTCTGAACAACAGGGCAGTAAAGAAGTTCCGCTGGATCAACAAAACACAGGGTTTCTACTCCCATTACTTTCTGGTTCCAAAGAAAACTGGTGGTATGTGCCCTATTCTTGATCTCAGAAAGTTAAACAAATTCCTCTACAAGGAAAAGTTCAAAATATCACTCTGTACCCTGCTACCTTTGATTCAACTACACAATTGGCTAGCCTCCCTGGATATGCAGGACGCCTACCAACACATTCTCATACACCCAAAGCATCACAAATACCTAAGGTTCATGGCGTTGGGTCAACATTATTAATTCAGAGTCCTGCCCTTTGGGCTATCCTCAGCGTCTCAAGTTTTTACAAAGTGCTGTGCAGTTCTCGTGGTGAATCTAAGGAAAATTGGAATTCAAGAATTCCCATATCTGGATGACTGGCTTCTAGCAAGCCCCCTCCAGACAAGAGACTCTGGAGGCCGTGGCCACAGCCTCAGACTTCCTCATGTCCATGGGAGTCCTGCTGAACCCGAAAAGTTGCAGTTGCAGCCCTCCCAGTGGCTCCTTTTCATAGGAACCCTTCTGGACACTTCCTGTGCGAAAGCATTTCTTCCAGACAACAGAAGGAGAGATATCCACAGCTGACCTGCTTCATCAGAGAACACAGCTCAGTTCGAGCCTCTTGATGCAGTGGATGCTGGGTTTCATGGCATCCTTGGTGCTCACTGTGCCTTAGGCTCGCTCTCCACATGAGAACCACTGTGGATGCTCAGTACCAGTGGTCTCCAACCACTTACCCTCAGTTCTTCTCATCAAGGTGACAAAACCTCTGAACAAGTCCCTCATCTGGTGGTCTCAGGAGGACAACCTTCTGGAAGGATATCCTTCGCCCCTCTGAATCATCAGATTTCCGTTACATGGATGCATTCTGATGGGTTGGGCAGCTCACTGTAAGGATTTCACACCCAGGGCACGTGGACTCAGGACAAATCTCAACTCCACATAAAAGTTCTGGAAATGAGGGTCCTCTATGCAGTCCAGGCTTTGAAGGACATATTTTGTCACAAGACCATTCTCCTTCAAATGGACAACAGGGCAGTGATGTATTACATCAAAAACAGGGCAGTAAACACTCTTACCAATTATGCAGGAGGCTATGAGAGTGGAATGGTGCCTGGAGCACAAGGCTCTGATTCAGGTGGTTTATCTGCCAGAGTAGAAAATGAACTGACGGATCATTACAGCAGAACGGAGGCAGATCCTCATGAGTGGTCTCGATTTAACCATCGTTCAGCCATTCTTCGAAGAATGTGGAACTCCTGACCTGGACCTTAGTCCCCACTCAATGCAAAACTGCCTCTCTACTGCTCCAGAAATCCAGGACCTGGCATTTTTTGTCAGGATGCATTCAGGCTGCAGTGGACGAAGCGCTTTCTTTACACATTTGCTCCTTTTCCCCTAGTTCAGAGAGTACTGCTCAAACTGGAGGCATGGGGGGGGGCAGAATGATTCTCATTGCTCTGCTCTGGCCTCATCAGATTTGGTTTCCTCTGATCAACAGGCTATCGGAAACCTCGCAGAAACCGCTTCCCTTCACATGAACCTTCTGACCCAGGGCCCGGTAATTCATCCCAACCTGAGGTATCTCCAACTCCACGCTTGGCTCCTGAGGAGATAGAGGTGAACAGGTTTAATGTTTCTCGTTGAGTTTCAGATATTCTTTTAGCTGCATGCAAGCCACCTACTAGAAAAACCTACACAGCTAAATGGAAGCGCTTTCTCTATCGTGTGTGCAAAATCCTCTTGGAATCCTTTTTCCTGCCCACTGAATAAAGTCTTGAGTATCTCTTAGACCTCTCAAACACAGGTCTGCAATACTCTAAAGTCATAGTTCATCTTTGTGCAATTTCTGCATATCATGAACAAGTACTTTCCATGTCTCTGGCTCAGTTACCTGTAGTTAAGAGGTTTCTTAAAGGCATTTTGCATACCAGACCTCCTATCAGATGTCCAGTTGCAGCCTGAGACATTAACCTTGTGCTAGACATGCTCACTCATAAACCTTTCAAGCCTGTAGCTACTTGCGAATTGAAATTCCTCACTTGGAAGATGGCCTTCCTGGTGACCATTACTTATGCTTTTAGGTATCAGAAATACACACCTTGGTTACAGACCCCCCGTATACTGTATTTCATAAGGACAAAGTAGTTCTTAGGACTCATCCTAAGTTCCTTCCTAAAGTTGCCTCAGAATTTCGTCTGAATCAACCTTTACTCCTTCCTACCTACTTTGCTACCTTCCAGAATGAGGGAGAGTGTACCCTTCATTCTCTGGATGTAAAGAGAGCTTTACGGTTCTATCTGGACAGAACGAAGGAAATTTGCAAGGCTCAGCAACTGTTTGTCTCCTTTAGCACAACCCGGCTGGATCAGCCTATTGCTATCAGGTGCATTTCAGTGTGATTGGTGGCATGCCTTTGCCACTGTTACTCCATGGCACAGGTCAAGCTGGAAGGTAGAGGTACACTCCTCTACCAGAGCCATCACAGTATCTCTGGCAGAAATTGTAATGTCCCCATTGCAGACATTTGCAATGCAGCTACCTGAGCTCCATGCACATTTTTATTAAGCACTACGCCTTGGACGCCCATGCCAGACAGAATCAGTCCTTTAGCAGGACAATTCTAATGGACTTCTGTCCTAAAAAGTGAGCTCCTCTCTCCTGCCGCCCATCTCAGAGGATTATTTTAGCTCAATACTCTCCCATTAGTGTGAATGAGTGGTGGAGACTTTATGTCCAGGAAGATATAGAAATTATGTACCTAGCATAATTCTTGATGTTCTTCGATGAAGTCTCCACCACTCATTCACACGCCCACCCGCCATGCCACAAGCTCACTTCTCTGCTTATTATTTTCACTCCTTCAGTCATTGGGCTGTGAAAATTTGGTTATTTGATCCTTCTTACATGGATCATTTGGACTATCTTATGTCCGAATTGTAGTTTAATCCTCTCTAGGTTAGTTATGCTGCACCTCCTCGTAAAAAGGTACTGAGGCGGTTGGAGGGTCGACGCCGAGATGGTCTATACCGCGCGAGTGTGGTTTGTGGTGTCGCCTCCTTCGTGGCTCCATCTTGGTGCTGGCCCTCCTGAAAACGTTTGGCTCCTGCTGGGTCCTAGTGCCTCTGGCTTACTCCCATTAGTGTGAATGAGTGGTGGAGATTTCGTCCAAGAAGATCAAGAATTATGGTAGGTACGTAATTTCCATTTTCTGTGCCACATGGCCTCATCCACAGCTGTGGTAACATTGGCCAGATTTCAGATGAGGGGCATTCAGTACCATCTAAGAGGCCACTGGTCCCAAAGGTCAGATTCACTGTCCCAAGCTACTGCAAATCACAAAGGCCTTTATGCAAGCACTAAAGAGGTGGAAGAAGGTAAGCAACCTCAGAGAGTGCACTCTCTTCCTCCTGTAATCCTCAACAAATATTTTACAGCAGATGCTTCACCCTAGGGTGTGTGTTGTTGAGGCACAGATCAGGAGCTATAGGGAAACCAGGAGCAGTTGTAGAATTCACCAAAATGTTTATTTCCAGAAGCAGTAACATAAAAAAATATATAAACTTGTTCAGTATAACTATGTACAAAGGAGGAAAAAACAGTAGTTTTCCTTGAGTCTCTGTGTCCCTTTTTTCTTCTTCTGCATTTGCAGCTTACTCCTTTATAAGTCCTTTCAACCCCCATTCTTAGCAAGCATCCTGTTTTTGTAAATATCAGGCAGGAGCTGCTAGAATGCAGTGTGCTTGCTGAGGCCCCTTTTGCACAGCTTTTGCGAAAGGCTCAAATATTTGCACTAAGGTAACCTCTAGTTTCTAACAGCTTTGTGCAGTCATCTCAAATTTTAAATATATTCATTTCAACAGTAGCATATATTTTCTAAACAAAAGGGATCCCAATATCAGTTACATTCCCACATATTGATTTGCATCTTATTTTATACCAGCAGATATGCAAGGGAGGAAAAGACAGACAGCCAGAGAGGACTGAGAGACAGAGAGAGGCAGAGAATTGCGAGATTGCTCAGGTTGATCAAGTCTGAAGTCTCACAGGAAAATTTGGTTGCACAACCAGACAGAGAAGAGACAGAATAGGAAAGATCCTTGCATTTAAACACTTTCTCCATAACAATGCGGACAGGGTCCTAATGTTATCTGTGTCAGTCTTCACCATTCACCACATATGGGTACTCTGCCTACCTGCCAGTTCTTCATCTCCCGCCATCGAGGTCACCTCGTGGGACACTTTCTCCAGCTTGAGTTCGGGCCTACCTGTGTCGTAGTTCATTCTTGTCAGAAATTTCGACCCTAATTCCATTGGTTCCTCCTGCCAGTTCTGCTAGCCACTTGACGTTGCTGGTAAGATCGTTCCATATTTTTATTTTCCAGCGACGTCGAGTCTTGTTTTGTATTTTTTCCGAAGGTCATGTCTAGGTCGGAGAGCAAGAAGACTTCAAAGACGGTTCAGCCCCCCATGCGACAGTGCCCATGCGGCCGGGAATTTTTCGTCACCGACCAGCACAACCATTGCCTTTCGTGTCTTGGCCGGCTTCATGATATGGATTCATGCGTGTCTGCTCTCCATGGACCACTGGGTTCATCAAACAGTGCGCATGGAAAGTGGGGCAAGCTCCACAGATTTTCGGGTCGGTGCACACTCATCGGCTAAGCCACGCCTCTCTCTTGGCCTTCCTCCGGGTCCCTCCTGGTTATATATGGACCGAGGAGGAGGGAGCCTCAGCTTCTAGTAGCTAGCCATGGCCTTAGGCTCCTCCCGAGTGCAAGAGGCAGTCCGTTCCTTAGGGGGCAGGCTGGAGGCACTGCCATGTCAATCGCCTTTGGGCAGGCTCCCCGATGTCAGACCCGCAGTGGCCTGGGTCGGCGCTTGTCCTTTACACCGTCGGGTCGGGCGTTGTTTCAGGTCCTTGCGAGTCATGTCATGGCACGGTGCCGATACTGCCAGTGGTGCTGTGGGACCTCTATGGCGCCATCCATTTCTTCTCGACTCTGCGCTTGTTCGCGTAATCGAGGTTGAGCACGACGCTGTGTCCAGTTCTGGAGCCACCGCAGCGCCGACATGGGCACGGTGCCGGGGGTTCAGATGACACTGTCCCAGCTGTCGCCTGCACCGCTTCTGCTCTCAGCCATTTGTGGAGCCGTGGAACGGATTGACGCTGTGGGTTTCTGACCGTGTCATCTGCAGTGCCAAAAGCACCGTCAGAGCCATCGTTGGTGCCATCTCTGCCTCAGCACTGCTTGCAGCGCTGTAGAGACGCGATAGTGCCATGGCAGGTTCAGACTCTGAGTTGCTGTTCGGCTGAGCCGTCCTCTCAGCTGACATTCTCGCAGTGCTGCAGAGGGCACTGGCACCAACTCGGGCACGGCTCCATTTCTGGCACCCTGTTTGGTATGAGTTTGCACAGAGCCTCGGCTTCCACCTCTTTGAGGAGGAGTCGGACTCTGAGTCAGGCAACAGTCTGGCTCCTTGGGACTAGCTGCCAGTGTGTGTAGCCTTGTGGTGTCTTTGACTGACTGGAGTCAGCCCTCCTGAGGAGCAGCCAGTGACTTCCAAGGCTGGGGTCAGGGGTGCTGACCAGCGGGCAGTGGTGCATGCCACCACTGCACTGCAGCCCGGCCTTGGAGGATTTGCTGACCCCTCAGCAGTGGTACCCCCTCATATGGTGTGCCTGGATCGCCCAACTTTGGGGCCGATCAGACACCTACGAGAGGGGAGGGCACTGTGCCTCGGATAGCTCCTTCAGGTGCTGACAAGGGCTGTCAGTTACCTAGGCTGACCATCTCGGAGGAGGAAGAGGCACTCTTGGATCCGAGGGGCCTAGGCGGTCTGCGTGGAAGCCTTTTCAGGGGCCCATCCGGCTCTGAAGAAGCCGCAGTGTGGATCTCCACACTTCCCTTCACTTTCTTTGAGAGAGCCCCATTCTTTTGAGGTAGGGGACCTCCTTCTGGACCTATACGGCCCTGGTTGCCTCACAAGGGAGATTCTTCCGGCACAGCCAAGGCAGTTCCAAAATGGTTGTTCAGCTTTCTGTTGTGGAGTCTGCCGGAACACCATCATCATCTGACACTCCTGGTCCACCCCTAGCCCAGGTGGAGGTCAGCCGACTTCTTCTTGGCTCTGTCCCATCCCTCTGCCACACTCTCCTGCGCCTCCCTGGCATCCTTGGTCCTAGCAAACTCTCTCCTGGCAGCAGTGTAGAGTCGTGGCTGCTTGCTTTCCCGCCACATCAGGGCAGTGGATAGACAGGTTTTCAACCTCCACCTGAGCAGCGACTCTCTGAACAGTTGAGGTCCTCTAACTCTTCATCCCCCCTCTGGGGAGAGGAGCCTCTGTCCACATCTCCCCAGCCACTGATCTCACGGAGTATCAGTGATTCCTCATGAGGATGTTGGAGGACCTGCTTCTCTCTCCTACTACTCAGAGCAATCCGGAGTACTCGTGACACATCTTTGGGCGACTTCAATGAGGACAGCCTTGTGGTGCCCCCCTGGCCTGCTCCCTTAGGGTGGCATCATTGCACCCTGGCAGAGACCCTTTTCTGGAGTTCCCGCCCCTAGGATCTTTGCCAGTGATATTGCGCCCAAGTCTCCAGGTTCCATGCCTCACCTCAGGATTGACGCAGCTGGACACTCCCGATGGGCTTCGCTCTTCACCGTGACTGGCCCTCAGATCAAGTCTCCTGGATTTTGACTTGGGGTAGGAGGACTTTCACTCAGCACGGTTGCTGCTTTCTATTTCCACACATCAGGCCCACTATGCAGCCTATGACAGGTTCTTGTGGTCAAAGCTGGGTCAGCTCCTAGCCTCATTGCCTGACACAGAGCAAACCAGACAAGCCATTGCACTCTCTGCGCATGGCCTGGAGCTAGCAAGGCACCAAGCAAGGGTGTCGTATGATGCTAATGGGGTAGCTACCAGGAGTCGTGAGACAGCGATCTGCAGTAGGCGACGGCATGCTGCATCTTTCCGGTTGTCACCCTTGGCCGCGCATGGGTGGTTAACTCCTGCACCAGAGGACCTATCTCTTTTCCCACAGGGTGAGGTGGCATCTGTCGGCAACTTCCTTCCCTCCGGAGGGTCCCTGCCTCACTCTCCCCACTCGGCCTCTCAGGCCCAGAAGGTCCTCCTCTTAGTGTGTCACCCACTGAGATCTAAGGGACTCCATCCTTAGGGTTTTTAAAACCTCATGGGGAGGCTCGGCACTCACCAATATGTGATGAATGGTGAAGATTGACACAGATAAGTTATGAAAATGATGTACCCATGTAATTATGATCTTTCTGTGTATCTTCACCATTCATCACAACCCCACTCCGCCACCCCCTGGGGCTTCCATCTCTGGATCCTCTCCTCTCTGTGCCTTTCCTTGCCCCCCTCCCTTGTCTCTTTGGAGGGTTAATCTGGGGCACATGGTGGGATGCTATATCTGGTGGAGTTAGTGGTCAGGATGGGGCGGCACTCCCCCTCTAGTGCTCTGGCTCCACTCCTGTGGAGTGGGAGTGGGCGGTTGCCCTCCATCCTCGCATCCTTCTATTTCCTCTTCAAGCCTCAGTTTACTTGTCCGCTGGACATGTTCTAAAGTTGGTTTATCCCTACTAAAAGTTTCTTTTCATGTGAGAGGGGCAGAACCTCTGTTCCCTGTCTCTTAAAAAAAAATGTTTTCTGCCTTAAGGGAGTTTATTTTGCCAGTGATTCTGTGCCTTGAATTGTGACGATTAAGCCTCTTGGCTACTCCTGGCAGTTTCTATATAATCTAGAGACAGGGCAGAATCCAGCACGTTACTGATGTTTTCCCCCCTCTCATCCTAAACTTTTATGTTTCATTAATTCCCTATCCCTTCCTAACTCCAGTCCTTTTCTGTTTCCAGAGATTGGGGCCCCCTTCCCAATCTCCCTAGCATTTCGAGTTTTCTTCCTGCTCTGTCCTCTCAGTTGTTTATTTCTCCTTTTGGTTTTTATATCTTTTCCTTTTTCTGTCCCTTGGACTTTCTTATCCCACCTTTCCAACCCTATTTTTTCCTCACCTCTCTGGCAACTCAGAACTGGCAGACAGGTGGAGTTGATGGCGCCGAATGGCCAACCCGCGAGTGCCACGTAGAACGTCGGCCTTGAGGGCGGTGCCTACAGCACGTCGGCTCCACCTACCAAAACAATAGGAAAAAAAGCTCCCGCGGGGTTCTGACCTCCGGCCGAGTACCCATATGTGATGAATGGTGAAGATACATAGAAAGATCATAATTACGGTAGGTATGTAATTTTCATTTCTACCCTGTCACAGTGGGGCCCCCACCTGGAGGATCTTTTTTTTTATTTATAATCAGTGTTTGAGTTTGGATTCTTCCAACAGGGGCCAGCGGAAAGGATAGTCTAAAGGACTTTAGCTTCCAAGGAGCAACCTCCAAGAGTGTGTGTGTGTGTGTGTGTGTGTGTGTGTGTGGAGGGAGGGGTCTGCTAAGGCAAAGTATAGCACATAAGCAAGACCTACAGTATGGACACATGTAGATACTCATCCCTCCTTGACCTGTGACAGATTGTATTCCGTACAGTGTGGCTGTCTGTTCCAATCTAGGAGGTGGTACCAGAAGCTCTGTGTAGTATTGCCTATATATAGTAGCTGAGCTGGGGTGGTACTCGGGGAGAGCTGAAATAAGATGATTGTAAGAGCGGCATGTCGTGTCCTGTATCCATATTTTATTTATTTATTTGAACACTGGTAACTGAGAAAGGCACACTGAGCTGAGGTTCATTTCCTGGTGAGAGCTGGGGGGAAAGGGGAAGGGGAGTACAGAGAGAGTAAACAATTATAATAAAACATCAGAATGCAGCTACTTAGACAACAATTACAGGTGCAAGAGTAATGTGGATTCATAAGTAGGTAAACAACAGCATGGTACAGCGCAATATGTGGACATGCATGCAAGATCACAGTAGTGTGCAGTGCTTGTTGGGAAAGGTGACAGTGCTGTAGGGTGCAGAGTCAGATTCCAAGTGTATGCACAATTAGCCCAGATTAAAAAGGGGTCCTGAGCAGGGGGTGCAGAAAAGAGAGGAAGTGGAGTCATGAGGAGGGTAGACAGGGACAGGAGGGAGGAGGAAAGTGCCTTAGGTGGCATCTTAGGACTGAGAGTGAGGGGGAGAGGCAGAAAGAAGAGGGGATCAGGTTCCAGAGGGAAGGGAGGTGGTAAGAGAAGGCAGCTTGCCCTGCTGAGGAGTGAGGGTGGGGAGGAGAAGGTATGGTAATCCCTAGAGCCCAGAGAGTACATAGGTTACGAGGGTAGGTACAGAACTAAGGGGACGATGTCCATGGTGCTCGCTTTCTTTTAAATTTAAATTTTGCCTGCTACATGTAGCCTATCCAACTGGTGTTTAAAAACATCAATAGAAGAACTCTCCACCACTTCTGTTGTCAAATTGTTCCATATAGGAGTAATCCTTTGGGTATACCACATTTGTCTTTTCCTTGTTCTATGGTTTTAGCCCATCAGCTGTAAAGAATGTGCCCTGGTATAATATAGCCTAATTTTAAGTGTTAATCCAAACGTTTCCCATAAATCCTGATCTGTAAAAGCTTTGAACAGCAGGCACATGTCACCTCTCAGCCTTCTATATTACAATGTGAACATATTCAGTTCTACCAATCTACGTGTGTAATCCTTTTCTTCCATCCCCATTACTGCACGTGTAGCCCTTCTTTGTAAAGTCTCCGATATGGCAGTGTCACCCTTTATGTATGGTGACCAAACATGAGCTCCATGCTCGAACAGAGACTTCACCAAGGCTCCATACAGTGGCAATAATACCCCCTATCCCTGCTTAATATATGTTTAAGAATACTATTTCAGATCCCACTTGCTTTCCTGGTGATGTTAGTGCAATGAGTGCTAAACTGTAGGTCATTTGAAATGGTGACCCCCAGCTCTCTTTTCTCTGCTGTTGCCTTCAGGTTTATATTACCTAGCTTGCAGTTGACTGCTGTATGTTCAAACAACATGAAGTCTTGCTGTATCCAGACATAATGCACTTAGCCCCAGCACTTGAACTGTCCCGGAGAGGAAAGAGTTAACTCCATGCAGAAGCATGGAACGTTGAGCTCGAGCTTGGTTTTCAAACCTCTGTCTGTGTTACTTACCAGTGCAACCGTCAGATTCTTTACTCCACCTAACAGTGAAGTTGCTTCAGAAATTCCTCTGCTCAGTTCGGTAAAAGTAAAGAGTTTGGTTTAAAACTTGTTCTTTATTGTTTTTTTTTGGATTTCCAGCCACTGTCTATGGTACAGGTAGTGTGGTAGATAGGTAGTGACTGTATTTTATTTTAAAATAACTTGTGGAAATTGTTGGTTTCTTCGGTTTCTTCCTGGTCGGTCCGGTTAGGAACCGACCTTGTGTTTCCTTCTAATTTTAAATTTGTTATTTTAGAGTGGTGTTCTGGTACCAATTGGTTTCAAAAGAACCTGGCTTTTTCTCGGTTCTTTTCCAAACCTGTGACACGGTTGCTACCGATCGGTTGCTATTACCTGGCTTGAATGTTTCTATAGGGTAATTTTGGTAGGTTGGCCATGTCTGAGAAACCCAAAAAGAAAACTGGTCCCACTGGGTTTCAACACTGTACTGAGTGTGGGGAGGCCTTTGCTAAGGCTGATCCCACCTCATCTGTGTTTGTCTGGGGTTTGACCACCTCCAGTCAGAATGCCAAATTTGCAAAAACTTTTCTAAAACCACTCTAGAAAAAAGACTGAGTAGGTTGAAGGAAAGGGAGGCCGAGAAGTCCGTAGACCCGGATGGCCAGCCCGGTTTGGTTACGGCTGAACCTGAGCAGATGCCTACTGACCTAAGCAATACCTCCTCGGGCAAAAGGAGAGATGACTCTGAGGGTCCGTTTCCATCAAAAAAGAAAGGGAAGTCCACTGGTTCAGATCCAGTACTGCTTACTCCAACCACGGACGAGATAGCCAAAGCGATTAGTATTGTCCAATCACTTTGTCTGGTTCCATCCAAACCGATGCCACCGGTTAGGTGGTCGTCGGTCGAAACTGCCCTTGGATTATGATCTGATGCTTTCTATGAGGAGTGGAGGAGACGTAAGACTATCCCGACGATGATGACGATGACTACAATGATGGGGGTCTGATGTGCCCATTGAACTGGACATCTCCCAGAAAGACCCTCTGACGTCTCCCTCCCAGGCTTTCTGAGTCCCCTCTCACTTCTTGTTTTACAAGAAGGTGGCGGAAACCCTCCAGCTCCCTTTGGTTGAAGCTGCTGAGGACGAAGAAGAGCCTGATTTTGTGGAGATGATGGACATCCCAGAGTCCAAAAGGTTGTCTATTCCTCTTCACAAGTCCTTGGGGAAACAGACACAAAAGATTCTACAGACTCCTAACTTTTACCTCCTGTAGATAAGAGAATGGACTGGAGATGCATGTTATCAGGCTCAGTTGCGGAGTTCCTTTATTCACATAGCAGCCATGTTGGGGTAGTGCAGACTGCAGCCTGTGACAGGGTAAACATTCCTTTGGCTTCACACCCCGCAGACAAGGACTCCAGGAAAGTCGATGCCATGGCCAAGAAACTATACTTGACATCCTCTTTGGGACTCAGGTAGGCAAATTATATGGCCTACACAGCCAGGTACCAGAAGTCCAGGTGGGATACAGTTCTGGAACTTGCTAAAAAGGCCTCCCCCCAGCTAGCCAAAGAGCCGGAGGAGGTGGCTGCGGATGGAATTGAGGTATCCAAAGTACGATTTCACGCTGCTGTCGACTCCAATGATGTGGCATCCAGAGTCATGGCTACATATGTGTCTCTCAGAAGGCATGCTTGGCTCAGATGTACTAACCTATCACAGGACACCCAGTCTAAGGCTATGGGTTTTCCTATAGTTGGTAACTCTCTGTGTCGGGAGTAGACAGAGGCTTACATGAAGAAAATGGATGAATATAGAACCACTTACAGGAGTGCACAGGCCAAGGAAAGGCAACCTCCTCAGAAGCAGCAGGGCAGGGGCAGGCCTTTTTACCAAGCCCAGGCCTCCTCGTCTTACCCACAAAGGGTTTTTCTGAGGGAGGGGTAGAAGGGGATGAGCAGGGCTGCTTCTTCCTCCCAATCTATGGTTTTGCCAAGCAGACACCCTGAGGTGTCAGCCCGGTCGACTCTCCAATCACAGTAGAGGCAGGCTGGCTTACTACTTTTAGGCCTGGAAGTCTGTTACCTCAGACAAGTGGGTCCTGGAAGTAGTAAGCCAGGGACTAGCCTTCAGCTTCAAAAGGTACTCAAAAAGGAGGGCCAAGTCTTTTTCACCTGCATCAGTTTCAGAAACCCTTGCCCTAGAGGCAGAGGTTTCCTGTCTCCTGGCTCTCAGAGCCGTAGAGAAGGTTCCTACTCAACACAGTGGAAAAGGCCTGTACTCCAGATACTTCCTCACCCCAAAGAAAAGAGGAGTGCGATCCATCCTGGATCTAAGGTATCTGAACAAACATATTTCAAAACCCAAATTCAAAATGATAACTCTGGGAATAATCCTTCCTCTTAAGGCCAGGAGATTGGCTAGCATCACTGGACCTCAAGGATGCCTACTTCCATATCCCTATAAGGTGTTCCCACAGAAAATACCTCAGGTTCGAGTTGCCTTCAGGCCATTATCAGTTCAAGGCCATGTCTTTTGCCTAACATCAGCTCAAAGGGTGTTCACAAAGTGCCTTGCAATAGTGGTGGCTTACCTCAGAAGACAGGGTATCACAATTTTTCCATATCTGGACAACTGGCTCCTAGTAGGACAGTCTTCAGACCAGGTCAGGTCAGCTCTGCAAACCATGCAGGACTTGCTCAGTTTTCTGGGGTTTCTTCTCAATCTGCCAAAATCTGTCCTCGAACCAGTGACAGCTTCTCACCTTCATAGGGGTGGAATTGGATACTACCCAAGCAAAAGCTTTCCTTCCTCTGGCAAGGGTGAAGGCCTTAGTAGACCTCACTTCCTCCTTTCGGCCTCAGGTTTCTCTTCCAGCGAGACAGTTCCTCCAACCCTGGGCCACATGGCAGCCTCCACTGCAGTGGTTCAAGGAGCCAGATTTCATGTGCCGGACATTCAGTTCCATCTAAGGTCCTTTTGGTCACAGAGAACAGATTCACTCACCAAAGTGATTCCAGTGACCCGAACTCTGGTCCAGGCTCTCCAGTGGTGGCTGGACCAGGACAACCTCAGACAATGGATTCCATTTCTCCCTCAACTTCTGTCAGTAGTACTGATTATGGATGCTTCTCTCCTAGGCTGGGGAGCCCACCTGGGAGCCCTAACAGCTCAGGGGATCTGGTCCCTGCAGGAGTCTCTTCTTCATATCAACCTCCTGGAACTCAGGGCAGTTTTTCTAGCCCTTCAGACCTTTTCAGATTCAGTCAAAGGCAAGGTGGTCCAAGTCAGGACGGACAACAGTACCACAGTGTGGTACATCAACAAGCAGGGAGGCACTCAGTCCATGGCCTTGTGCACAGAGGCCATGAAGATTTGCTCTCTGGCCTATTCCCTTCAGACTTCCCTGGTAGCAGTTCATCTTCCAGGGAAGGACAATGTGCTGGCAGATACCCTGAACAGGATTTCACAGGGGCATCACGAATGGTCCTTGAATCCTCACATTCTGAGGATCATTGTCTCCAAGTGGGGCATTCCAGAAATAGACCTATTTGCAGCACCAGACAGTCATCAACTTCCTCTGTTTTGCTGCAGACCTCCAGTGCTGGGACAGTTCCCAGAATGCCCTCATTCTGAACTGGAAGGGCAGGTTTCTCTATGCCTTTCCTCCTTTCCTCTCCTGTTTAGAGTGCTGATCAAGATAAGAACTCAACCCTGCACAGTGATACTAGTGGCTCCAGATTGGGCCAGACAACCCTGGTATCCTCTGCTGCTGTCCTTGGCTGTCTCACGTCCCCTGTCTCTTCCCAGGAGATACAATCTTCTCTCCTCCTCCCAGGGGCGGATCTGTTACCCCAGTCTCCAGTCACTCAACCTCAAGGCCTGGCTCTTGAAGAGTTAGAATATGCAGCTGTACATCTCTCTCAGGGAGTTCCAGATTTTCTGAAGGTCTCCAGGAAACCTTCCACTAGAAAAACTTACAATTCCAAATGGAAGAGGTTCAGTATTTGGTGCGCTCAGAAAGGTATTTTGCCTGATTCTGCAGGCATTTCCACAACCTTAGATTATCTAGCTCATCTGAATAGTCTAGGCCTTAGGCCTGCCACTCTGAAGGTTCATGTAGCAGCTGTCTCTGCATTCCTTTCAGCAGGGAAGGGCTCTTCCTTGGCATCTCATCCTATTTTCAGGAAGTTTTTCAAAGGCCTGGTTCACATTAACCCTCCTTTTAGGAGCCTTCTGCCTTGGAATCTTAACGCCTGCATTGCTCAGCTTATGCTGCCACCCTTTGAGCCTATGGCTTCAGCTGAATTGAAGTACTTGACCTGTAAAACTGTGTTCTTGGTAGCTATTACTTCTGCCAGGCGGATTAGTGAATTACAGGCCCTGTCAGTTGAACCTGACTTCATATCCTTCCATAGGGATAAAGTGGTCCTAAGAACTAATAGGAGGTTCTTGCCTAAAGTGGTGTCGGATTTTCACCTAAACCAGTCTGTCTCTTCCTGTATTTTTCACTGACCATTCTTCCTCAGGGGAAAGAAGATTACACAGTTTGGATGTTAAAAGGGCACTTAGCTACTACATAGAGCATACAAAGGCACGCAGAAATGACTGTCTTCAATTGTTCCTCACTTATGGTATAGTGGGGAAAGGTAAGCCTGCCACTAAGAGAATTAGTGCCAGGTGGGTTGTTTCCTGTATACAATTTTGTTATGACAAATTGGGTAGAACACCCCCCTTCAGGCCTGAGGACTCACTGGACTAGGGATACTGCTGCTACTCTAGCTGCAGCCAGAGATATACCTTTTAGAGATTTGTAAAGCAGCCACCTGGAAAACAGTACTTACATTCACCAAGCATTACTCTCTGGACATCCAGGCTAGGAGTGATGCTAGGTTTGGCACAGCAGTACTGCAGAGTCTGTTCCCAAAGTAGGTTCTGCATCTCTCCTCCATAGGGAACTGCTTGGTAGTCTGCATTATGTCTGAATACAGCAAGACTTCATGTTGTTTGAAGAAAAAATTACTCACCATAGTAATGTTGTTTCTTCTAATGGAGTCTTGCTGTATTCAGACCTCCCCGCCTCCCCTCTCAGAACCTATTTTTGGGAAGTGGGTTGGCAGGCACAGTGTTGCACCTCAGGGGTGTACCTTGTACCCTCCCTCTTGGTGGGGTAATTGTTATGTTTTTCATCCTTGTGTTGCATAGTTTGAATTGTCACTACCTTATTTCTTCTTGGGTTCTCGACTTGAGTCTTTTTTTGGACTCCAAAAAGTATTTTGCCTTTTGTCTATGTATTCAAACAATTCTCACATTTTAGTGTTAACTTTGTTAGTTGCTCGTAAGAATCTGATGGTTGCAAAGGTTTGAAAACCAAGCTCGAGCTCAACGCTCCATGCTTCTGCATGGAGTTAACTTCCTGTCCGGCAGTTTAAGTGCTGGGACTAACTGCATTATGTTTGACTTCCATTAGAAGAAACAACATTACTGTGGTAATTGTTTTTTGTGCCCAAATGCACCACTGTGCATTTGTCAGGATTTAGTGAAAGCTTGTAAGTGTTGCACCATGTATTAACATGGTCCAACGCCAGTAGGAAGAGGAGGGATGGGGACAGGAGTGAAGAGAGGTAAGAGAGAAGAGACCTAAACAAGTATTTAGCAATGAAGTAGGCACAGTGAGATTGGAGATGTGAAGGAAGAGGGAGGTTGGAGAATAAGAAATAGAGGGAGCAGTGATGAATTTGGATGGAAGAGTTAGTACTAATGTGGCAGAAGGTATTATGGGGAATCCAGTCTGACAAGGAAGAAGGAGGAGAAAAGCATATCCATCTGCATAGTCAAAACTGGGAGAACCATTTTGTTGACTAGCTCCTGGTGGACTTGGAGGAGACACAGTTCTTGTTGCAGTACAGGGCATTGAGTTTAATGTGAAGTTTAAAATGGATTGCATTTTATGAGTAGAGTAGTTGAGCTTACAGTCAAGCCACACACTAAGGTACTTGAAGGCAGAGACAGCCTCCAGAGGGTTGCCATGCAGCATGGAGAAGACAGGTGAAGGTGAGAACCTGGCCAGTTTCTGGCTGATGCCAAAGGTCATGGACACTATCCTATTGGTGTTGACTTGAGTTGGTTTGCATGGAACCAGCACAGTATGTTGTGGAAGCCATGCTGGGTGAACCTACCACAGACAAAGCTGAAGGGTCAGGGGTGTAAATGACCTTGTTGTTTGCATACATATGGCTATGCAAAGAGGCACAAGCAGAGGCAGGGTACTGAGGAATATAGAGAACAGGATAGGACCAAGGCTTGAAAGAAGAGCAGAAGGAGGGGATGAATTATGGGGGATGTAACTGAGAGAGACCAATTGGGGGTTGTGGGGACCAGGAGATGCCCTGAGATGAGGATGCAGATGGAACGGGGTCCCCCATGCCTTCCTCTCTTCCCAGGGAAACTACCAGACCAAGGGGAAGGTAGCTATGGGACCAGCCTCCTCCTTTCATCCTCTGCAGGCAGTGTTGTGCAGTACCAAGTCAATTGCAAAAAGACCTCATAATGGCAGATCTTGTAGCCTCAGTCTACCTGACATGCATTACGGAGACCTGGCTGAGTGATGAGTCTAGTCCTGTTTTGGAGTTGGCAGTCCCAGCAGGTTTCTTTGTGGTTTACTGCCTGAGGAAGGATCACGGTGGGGGAGGGAGTGGTCATTTGTTTTAGGTTGGAGCTGGGTTCTGGTGGTGCACTCAGTGGGGGACATCTGATTTTTTGAGTGCATGGCTATACGTGGGGGTCCCAGGGTGGATTTTAGGGTGCTCCTAGTCTGTCATCCACTTGGATGGGACAGGGATTTCCTAGAGGAGGTGACAGCTTTGTCGCCAAGAGGGTGTTGGAATCATTGAGATGGCGACCTGGTGATCTTCCTGGGCTCGAGATTGACACCCTCAGGATTGATCCATTTATTTGGTCGGATCACTGCACTGTCAGGTTCAGTTTCAGAACCCCCTAGTGTCCCTTCCCTGTGGAAATGGTACAGTTCCACCCATTAAAAGGGTTATGACCGGAGGGACTAATGGGGAACTGGACATTTGCCTTTGGTGGAGGCATGTGGGAGGTCCTGAGGAGGCCATGGTGGCATATAATAGGGATGCCATGGAGGTCTTGGAATTTTGGCACTGGTTTGTTAATGTCCACTGGTTTCACATCTTGTCTCACCTTGGTTTGATGGTGAGCTGAGAGTGCTGAAAACCAGAGGGCGGAGGTTAGAGAGGTATTGGAGAAAGACCAGCACCCTGGAGGACAGACTGGTTCTGGTGGCTCTACATGAGTACCAGAATGCAATTGCCTGGAAAAGACAGCTTTATGTCTAGGGAATTGCAACTGGGAAGAACCGATGACTGCCTTTCGGTTGTGGACAGGCTTTTACATCAAGCCTGTATGGAACCTGTTAGTTTGAAGAACTACATCTCGTTGGATGGTCTCCTGCATACTGTTCTGTTATGAAAAGCTGGATAAATACCTCCAGAGGCCTTTGGGCATATTCCACAAGGGCACCTCTGCACCATGGCAGCTACAAGGCCCTCCCCAAAAAAAATTGTATAGCAGCTGCCTGGAAAACAGTGCACATCTTCACAAAGCACTGCAACATAGTCATACAGTCCAGGATGGATGCTGGTTTTGGAACTGCTATTTTGCAGAACCTTTTTCCTAAATAGGTTATAGACCCATCCTCCTAAGGTAATGCTAGTGAGTCTGCACTTTTGTAAGGCATCACTGATGGATTCCTGTTGTTTCAAGAAAAAAATTACTCGCCATACTAATGTTGATCTTCCCAGAATCAATCTTCACTATTCATGACTGGTGGGTCATAGCCAGAGGCACCTGAACCTCTCAGGAACGTTAGCTTTAAGATTTTGAACGGGAGCTAGGTCTGAGACAGCACTGCCCACGAAGTGGACATATTTTGTGGTGTTCATGGACTGGCCAGTAACTGATGCTGGCTCTCTCTCCTCAGTTCTGCTTTTTCTGCAGTTGAGGCAGCATCTCTATGATGTGTCTACAGAAGAATCTTTCCTGCATCAGTTCTGCTGCTGCTGTATTTACTCAATGCCATTACTAGTTTGGCTCTGGATTCCCAGCTCCATCTCTCCCCCTTTCTTTATTTTTTGTGCAGCGTCAAGTACTTTGTGTTTCTTTTGTTATTTTCTGATTCCGCGGTAATGTCCGGTTTGGGGCCTTCAAAATTTAGAAAATCTAAAGCAGGGCATACTCCAGTGCATCAATTCCCCTGTGGCAAGCCCATGACAGTTACGGACTGACACAACCGATGTCTGGCCTGCCTGGGTCCAAACCATGACATTGGTTTGTGGGACACCTGTTTCTCCATGAACTGCTGTGTCCTTCACATCCATGCAATGAAGCTGGGTAGGGACCCTTCCACCTTTGGAGGATGACAGCATACTCAAGACACCAAGGTCAGGTCTCTGGGCCCTTCACGTAGACCTCTTCCCATTACTACATGTAGTGAGGGAGAGCAGGCCTCCATTCTTCCTAGTCTTCCTGGCACCAGAGGCCTGTGTGAGGGGTCAGAGGACAGTGAGCCAGGAGTCAGCTGAGCACTGCTTGCAGGCTGTTGTCTCCTCAGGGACACAGGCACTTCCATGTCCGGTCGCAGCTATGCAATCATCCCGAGTCAGTGGTTTATTCGGTGCATTGTCTGGTGCTGCCTCGGCTCCCCAAATTGCCCTTGGTGCCGGTGAATAAGGCAGCACCAGTGACACTACTGGGTCCCTTCTGATGTCACTGATGGTGCTGGGTGAGGGGGATCTTTGGGACTGGATCACTTGAGATCTCTTGATCTCCTCCCTGGGTCAGAGGAGGAGGAGGAGGATCAGGATGATCTTATCTGTGTCAATCTTCACCATTCATCACAGATGGGTACTGGGCATAGGTCAGGGCATGGAGGTTTCTTTTTTTTTTTCAAAAAGGGTAGGCGGAACAACACACCATCGGCGCCGCCTCGAGGCCGGCTGCACTACGTGGCGCTCGAGGGTTGGCCATTTGGCTGTGTCGACTCCGCCTGCCTACCAGTTCTTCATCTCCCGCCATCGAGGTCGCCTCGTGGGAAGCTTCTGTCAAGAATTTTAGGCCTTCAGCTTTTCGAAATCGACGTTTTCAGTCCGTCGGTTGCCTGCCGGTTCTGTGTTCTGCCTCCACTTGACATTGCCCAGTAAGATCTTTCCTTTTTATTTGAATTCTGCGATGTCGAGTCTGTTTTGTGGGGTTTTTTCCTCCGTAGGTCATGTCTCAGTCGGAGGGCAAAAAGTCTTGAAGACGGGTCGGCCCCCCATGCGTCGGTGCCCGTGCGGCCGAAAGTTTTCTGTCACCGACCAGCACGACTGGTGTCTTCGTGTCTTGGCCCGCTCACGACATAGACGTGCAGCGCCTGCTTCCCAGGGACCGCCGGGTCCCTTGAACAGCCAAGATGAAAGTGGGGCGAACCTCACGACTGGGGTGGGGTTCGACTCGGCCAAGCCGCTGGGCCTCGGCCCTTCCTCCGGGTCCCTCCCGGTTCTATATGGACCGAGGAGGAGGAAGCCTGGCTACTTTGTAGCCTGGCCATCGCCGAGGCTCCTCTGCTGGGCGCAGGGCCCATCCCGCCTCCCGGCAGCGGGCGGAGGCGCCACGACGGCAATCGCCTTCCCGGGTGAAGCTCCCTCGGTGTCACTTCCGTGGCTCGGAAGGCCTGGGTTGGCGCCATCCTCTCGCCATTGTTCGGCACCATTACGCAGCACCGTGGGCCCTGTCGGCGCCGTCGTCGGCTGACTTGTCGCTCAGCGCCATGGGCCCTGTCGACACCAACGCTGCTCGCCCGGTGCCGTGGGACTGATCCGCATCCTCCTTTGCCATAGTCCACCTCGCGCCATCCTTGGCGCCGAGGTTGAGCATGTGGCACCGCGGCTCGCTGCTCGGCGCCGTGGGGCCCTCGACTCTTCCGTCGGTGCCATCTCGGCGCCGTCCATGCCTCGGCGCCGTTTGTGGTGCCATGGGGCTGGTCGGTGCCGTATTCAGCGCCGGGTTTGCCTTCGAGCCGCCGTCCTCGGTGCCGCCTGTGGTGCCATGGGGCCGGTGGTGTCATTGTTGGCGCTGAGGATGCTGCTGTCGGTGCCGTCCCTGTCCCTGGTACCGCCCCTGGTGCTGTTGGATTCGACGGCACTGCATCTGGCCCTGGCTCTGGACCTTTGGCTCAAGCTGCCCCGGTGCCTCCTGCAGGTCCTGCTTGCGGGGTTGAGGAAGGCACGGGCGCCGACTCGGCCACAACTCTGGCTGTCAGGCCCGGTGGCAAGGTTGGTTCTGCCCGCCCTCCTGCAATTTGGCTCAGAGCTTCGGACTCTACTTCTTCGGAGTCGGAGTCGAGTTCCGAGTCAGACGAGCAGTCACACCCCTCGGGGTTGACTGCGGAGGAGGGCAGCACTGTGGTCTCGTCAATGAGTCAGAGCCAGCCCCCTACTGAGGAGATTCAGGTGGCCCCGAGACTAGGGTCAGTCGTGGCTGACCAGCAGGCAGTGGTGCGAGCCACCATAGCTCTGCAACCTGGTCTTGGGATTTATCGACCGGTGGTGGTACCCTCCAGTGGTGTGTCTTGATCACCCAACTGTGGAGCCCATCGTGAGACCTACAGGAGGGGAGGATACTGTTCCTGGGTCTCCCTTCAGGGTTGCCCAGAGATGCCAGCTACCTATGCTGGCCCTCTTGAGGAGGAGAACTCTCGACTCCGAGGGGTCGAGGGGTGGGGTCAGCGATCGCCCTTCTCTGGATCCACCCGGCCCTGGACGGAGCCGGGCGCGGATTTCCACCCTTCCCCTCGGGTTCTTTGAGGGAGTCCCATTCTTTGAGGCAGGGGACCATCCTTCTGGACTTTATGGCCCCGATCGCCTCACTGGGGATCTTCTGCATGCAGCCAAGGCAGTACCAACATGGTTGTACAGCTGTTGGCTGTGGAGTCTTCCAGGGCACCCTCCTCAGGTGCTCATGGTCTGCTCTCTAGCCCTGGTGGAGGTCAGCCTACTTCTTTTCTTGGCTCTGCCCCATCCCTCTGCCACTTTCTCCTGTGCTCCCAGGCATTCTTGGTCCTAGCGGCCCTCTCACCTGGGAGCAGTTCAGAGCGGTGGCTGCCCGGTTCCCTGCTTATGATAGGGCTATGGACAGCCAGGTTTTTCAACCTCCCCCCGTGCAGCCACCCTCAGAACATATGGTGACCTCCAGCTCCTCATCCCCCTCTTCTGGGGGAGAGGAACCTTCTGTCCACATCTCTTCAGCTGCTGCTCTCTCGGAGTATCAGCGTTTCCTTGTGAGGATGTTGGAGGACCTGCACCTTTCACCCTCTACTGTCAGCAATCCTGAGCATGTGGCGCACGCCTTTCTAGGCGATTTTGGCGAGGCCACCCTTGTGGTGCCACCCTGGCCTGCTTCCTTTCAGGAGGTGTCCTTGCGTTTCTGGCAGAGGCCCTTCTCCAGAGTTCCTGCCCCTAGGGAACTCAGCCAGAGGTATTGCGCTCCCCCGGAGTCTCCAGGTTCCATGCCTCATCCGCAGCCCGGCTTGACACATCTGAACACTCCTGATGGGCTTCGCGCCCTCCACCGTGACCGGCCCCCAGATCAAGGCTCCTCGGATTTTGATTTTTGGGGGAGGAGGACCTTCTACTCAGCATGGTTGCTCCTTTCTATTTCTGCTCACCAGGCCCACTATGCAGCCTACAACAGGTTCTTGTGGTCCAGGCTAGGTCAAATCCTAGCTTCTTTGCCTGACTCAGAGCAAACCAGACAAGCTATCGCGCTCTCTGCACGTGGCCTGGAGCTAGCAAGGCACCAAGTGAGGGCATCTTACGACGCCAATGAGGTAGCTACCAGGGTCGTAGGGACAGCGATCTGCACTAGGAGATCAGCATGGCTACGTCTTTGCCGGTTGTCACCCTTGGCCCGGCTTAGGGTGATTTGCTCCACCCACCAGGAAACCTACCTTTTCTCCCATAGAGCGAGACGGCGCTTGTCGGGGCAACTTTCTTCCACCTCCGGGGGGACCCCATCTCTCACTCCCCACTCTCAGGCCTCCCCGGGCCCTGAAGGTCCCCCTTGGTGTGTCACCCACTGAGGGCTAAGGGATCCTGTCCCTTAGGGTGTAATGAAACAACCCCCTCTGGGGGGGTTTGGTACTCACCCATCTATGATGAATGGTGAAGACTGACACAGATAAGATATGAAAATTACGTACCTACCGTAATTCTGATCTTTCTGTGTATCTTCACCATTCATCACAACCCCACCCACCATCCCCCTGGGGCCTCAGTCTCTGGGTCCCCTCCTCTCTGTGGCTCCCTCTCCTCTTTGGAGGCGGGGTAAAGTAAGGGACACAGGGGTTATTCTCCTATAAAGGTAGACAGCTCGAGCGGCACTCCTTCTCTACTACATGTCTCCACCCTGATGGGGTGGGGTTGGTGGTTGCCCTCCTTCTGTTCTCCTTCTGGTTTCCATCCAACTGTTTAAAAAAAAATCCTTTTTCACCAAATATTTTCCTGAGAGAGTACTGAATCCTGTACCCTAACCTTCCTCCAGAATAGCCACTCTGCTTCTGGGGTATTTGCCAGTTATTCTGTGCCTTGAATTCTGACAGAGAGCTTTGCTACTCCTTGCAGTTCCTATAGAATCTGGTGACGGACAAGGGTCTCGGATACCTTGATACCTCTCACTCTCTCCTAAATTCTCTCCCCTCCCTACACTGCCTTCTTCCGCTTCCAGAGATTGGGGCCCCTGCCCAATCCCCTTAGTCTAACCTCTTCTTTGCTGTCCTCTCAGTCGTTATTTCTCCTTTTAGTTCAGACATCCTTTCCTTTTTCTGTCCCTTGGACTCTCTTGTCCCACCCTCCATCCCTTCCTCTTATCTCTCCGGCGACTCAGAACTGGTAGGCAGGCGGAGTCGACACAGCCTAACGGCCAACCCTCGAGCGCCACTTAGTACATCGTCCTCAAGGGCGGCGCCGATGGTGTGTCAGCTCTGCCTACCCCTTTAAAAAAAAGCCTCAAGGGTCCTGACCTCCGGCCAGTACCCATCTGTGATGAATGGTGAAGATACACAGAAAGATCAGAATTACGGTAGGTACATAATTTTCATATCCAGATTGGATCTCCAGCTGTCCAGAGCCCTTATACTGCCCTAGGCCCAGCTTGAGGACTTCATGGACTTCAGAGTTCGGCTGCCCCACTCCTGGTGCCGCCTCTGGTGCCATCTTCTCCTCGGTGCTGCTTGTGGTGCCGGGGTGTTTCTGGCACTGACCCGGCACCAGTGAGGGGGCCGATGCAACAGTGGTGTCATGTCACGCCTACTGCTGTTTACGGAACTCAGCCTGATTCTGGCACCACCCTCAGTGCTGATTCAGGCCTCAATGTCATAGCTGGTTCTAGAGCAGATTATGATGCCACTCTGTGTGGGATCTGCCCCACCTCTACAGGACCAACACCTAGTCCCAGGTCTCTCCCAAGAGACTGATCCCTAGCTGGCTGGGGTGGGGATGGAGAGGTTGAGGTTGGTGCCGAGGGCCCTTCCTAGAGCAATTGGGAGCTCTGGGAGGGCTTGGTGTGCTGATCCAACCCTTCTCTCCCTGCCTGATCACCTGGGACCTGTTGTTGGTGGGGACAGGGGCTACCTGCAAGGGCCTGTCCAGCTCTGATCTCTTCACATGGGGGTTTCCTCTCACGGACACCACCCTGCTTGCCCCTCTCCAGTTGTTGGGTGTTCATTGGTGGGAGGGCTGCGGAGCCCCTCCATCTGGACAGGTTACCTGCTCGCTCTCACATCCTTAGCAGAGGATCTCCTTTGATCTGCCAAGACCCTTCTCCCCTCCTCTTCCAGGTTTCCTTGGACCTATGGGGCCCATGTCCTGGGAACAGTTCTGGACTTCGGCAGCTGTGTTCCCTAGACACTTGAGAACTTTGGATGAAGTTATTTTCAGACCTGTACCCCCATCTGCGATGATCCCTGAACCCAGTCTCTGCCTGTTCAGCTTTCTCATCTGAGGAAGAGGACCCCTCCCTCCACCTTTCCTCTGACGTTGATTTGATGAGCTATCAGCGATTCATTTTGGAGATGTTTGAGGAGCTTCACATCTCCCACTTTGCAAGTCAAAATCCATCCCTTGCAATGCATGCATTCCTAGGCGAATACAGTGCTGACAACATTATCATCCCTCCATGGCCACAACCTTTCACAGAAGCATCGAACAGGGTCTCGCACCATCCCTCCACCCCTACTCCAGCCTCAATGAACTGCCAGCACAGGTATTGTACACCCCTGGGGTCTCCTGGTACTATGCCCCACCCCTCCTCAGGTGTGGAACTCCATGATACCCCTTCTGGGCATTGTCGCCCTAGGCATGACTGTCCCCTGGAGTCCAACTCGGCTGAGTTTGACCGCTGGGTTAGAAGGGTGCACCTTCTTCTGTGTGCTTCAGCGCACCAGGTTTATCAGGCTGCCGATGCCAGTCACCTGTGGTCAGTGCTTGTCAGCTCCTAACATCTATGTCTGATTGTGAGGCTACCAGGTAAGCCATCAGCCTTCTGCACGTGGCCTGGAGCTAGCGAGGCACCAATCAAGGGAGTGTTACGAAGTCAATGAGGTAGCTTTGAGGCTGGTAGAAACTGCAGTCTGCATCAGCCGGATGGCATGGCTTCACCTCTTAATCACCCCTATCCTGGCATGGGGTGATTGCCTCACCATACCAGGGGGCCCACCTTTTCTCCTGCAGGGTCAGGCATGAGTTAGTTGGGCACCTTTCCTCTCCTAGGCCACAGGAGTCTACGATTGCCCCTGATCAGTCTTGGGCCTTGCCAGGCCTGTGGGGCCCTGCCTCCCTGTTTTTCTCCCCCCACAGGAGGCTGATGGATTTAATCCCATACAGTTTTCCAATGCCGCTGAGGGTGGCAGCTTGGCACTATGACCCACTGGTCATGAATGGTGAAAATTGATTGTGGGAAGATATGAAAATTACGTACTCAGCGTAATTCTTGAGCTTCCTGAATATCTTCACCATTCATGACTGCTACCCAACCACCTTTCCCTCAAGACCAGTCTCTGAGCAGTGCCTCCTCCATTTTCTATAGCCCCTTCTCAAATGGAGCTGTTTTTCTTAGAAGGTCACCTCGACAGGGAAAACCTTGAGGTGACTTCTTCCTCTAAGTCTCAGGCCTTGTGGAAGGGAAAACAAAGTTCTGAGCTCTTATCTCCACTCCCTTATTTGGCGGATGTCCTGTCACTGTGACCTCCAAGGCTTCTCTTAGTCTAGCCATGGTTTTCCATCTGCATTCCTCAGGGGTATTGTGCTCAGCATTATCTCTCCTGCATGCTGTTACACCTTCAGTGTATCCTTCTGCACTGCTGTTATCTATTTTTATGGTGCTTGGCTCTGGGAGCCTAAACAGTGTTACCTCTCTGCTATAAGGGCTTCACCTTTTATTTTTCCTTCCAGAGCAATCTCAGTTCTTCATTGCCTGTTAAAAAAAAACAAAAAAAAACACATGGCTGGCTGTTAAATCTTCACCCCTTTCTTTAGGGAGAGGGAGAGTGAGACACAGTGTCTCTTGGCCCTCCTGTCACTAGAGCCATTAATTTTTCTCCTTCCTACTCTACTATCATTTCCTTCTCCAGGCAGCTAACCCATGCTGTAGGACAGTATTACCTCCTTTCATCCCTTATCCAATTTAGTTCCTGTAACTTGCCTTTCTTGATTAACCTATGCTGCAGAACCTTATCAGCACCTTCGCTTGTCCTGGTCCTCTTCCTGTCTCCTCCCTTGACCTTCTTTGCAGTTCCCTGGTTGCCAGCCTTAAGGCACTTCGGCCTTCCTGTGCAGGAATCCTTTCTCCCTCATTTCTCTTTATATAAAAAAAAAAAAAAAGTCTCAACAGAAAGAGGGAACGGACAGGTAGCAACAATACATATTTTGAGAAACACCCACGGGAACTGAGGACACAGCCTACTCTGTGGTGTGTTACACTAGTGCACTTCCTGGCACCTCTTTTTGCTTTAGTCTACTCACCTGAGGAGACTAATTCTCTCCTACTTCTAGTCATCTTTTCCCTGGAGGGGATACAGGAAGTATCTCTCTCTCTCTCTCTCTCTCCCTCCCTCCCCCTTCTCTTTCCTATTCCTTGGCCTGCCCAGTCGTTGTGGTCTCCCTTGGCCAACTTAAGTCTCTCACTCCGTTCCCTCCCTCTCTTTCTCTGAATCAGATTTTATTTTGTTACCCATTCCATTTTCTTTTCTGTCCCTTGGGCACCCTTGCTCACACAACCCTGTTTTGAACCCATTTTTCTTCCTCTCGTGCTAGGCAGAACTGAGAAGGGAGCTGTCATCTGTTACTGGCCAGTCCGTGAGTGCTACATATACGTCCGCCTTGTGGGTGACGCCATCTCCGAAATGGCTTCCTGCTCCAAATATCATAAAGCTAACAATCCCAAGAGGGTCTGGTGCTTCCGGCTGTGACCCACCAGTCAGGAATGGTGAAGATATTTGGGAAGAACAAGAGTTACGATGAGTATGTAATTTTCATTTTATTCTCAGATATCCATCAGTGAGCCTTACAAACCCTGACTCTCACTGCCCTTCTAGAACCTAAACATAGATTCACACAAAAATAAACTCTTATCTTAAGGTTGCTTGAGCATTACTTATTAAATAAAGAATAAAGGACGGGGAAGTGTGTGATATGAAAATTTAATGCACACCTGGCAAAACTTGAAGGGTTTATCAAAGCATCCCACACTGAGGGTGTGCATTGAGCTCTCATGCATACTTCGTTATCTTTTGTTTTATATAATATACTGGTGAGCAATTTTTTTCAGCCCTACTGATGTGACTCTGTCACACACACACATACACTCTCACCTTGTCTCCTTTTTTCCTCAGGATGAGGATTTTGTTTTCTTATTTTATTGTAGCATTTGGAACATCAGGATCAACCAGATAAAGCTTTTTTTTTTTGCTTATTTTAAAAAGAATGTAAAGGCAGGATCAACCAGACAGCTAATCGTATGCTTGTGGGGTGGTGTGGTAGCCCCTCGCTAGTGAAGATATGGAGCCACAACGATTTAGGAACTGCTCAACCCACTCACACACGGGAGCAGAGCCAATGGTGGAGTGCTCTAGTTTGAGTGACAGATCGTGTTCACCA
Organism: Neoceratodus forsteri; assembly: GCA_016271365.2. Classification (NCBI taxonomy): domain Eukaryota; kingdom Metazoa; phylum Chordata; order Ceratodontiformes; family Ceratodontidae; genus Neoceratodus; species Neoceratodus forsteri. The sequence goes on from CM028135.1 coordinate 368,045,448, forward strand.
TAATAACTCGCAGATTATTATGGCGAATATTAACTGGCTGAGCACATTGAAAAAATTACTCGCCAGTTATTATAATGCCTTAGCAATTGGTAACATTTTATAATTTTATTTTTACTTGATGTCTGCTTCAATTTGGTTGGAGTTGTCAGAATTTTAAGGAAAATCTTAAACAGATTTTTAGTAGTGGTCACTGCTACCCTGACTATGGAAATAAACCTGATGTTAGAACAGCAGGGAGAGTGTGACCCCAATGCAGAGTTTGAACTTGTATTCTAAATTCTACAGTTAGCATAAAGTTCTGTCCCTGGAGCCTTGCACTCTGGCAGGATGATACTTTTGTAATGCTCATTGCTGGATCACTGAGAAGAAACATTACTAATGCAAGTATTTTTTTTTTCTTATTTTCCAGTGGCTTATGTTACAGAGACACTGTATCCATAATCAACTAGAAATGTATTTTTGCACATAGAAAATTAACCTACCATATTGTATGTCATATTTCCTGCATATTTTAAGTCTTATAGTTGCATATCTTTTCTTCAGTCTCATTTTTAAGCACAGAGTGCTAGTGAAGGAAAGATTGGGCCGCAGTTTCATGATGGACATTCAGAAATTTAAAGATGAAGGCGAAGATTATTTGTCTTATATGTGGCACCGTGTGGCAGCCTGCTGTAAAGAAGCAGTTGCACAGTTAGACTGCTATCAAAATGCAATTGAAGCATTACAGGTCTGTCAGACTTTTTTTTATTGATGCTAGTTCAAGGATATTAATTTATTAAGCTGTTTCCTAAAATAGTAGAAATTAAATATCTCTATAATTAAATTTATAGTCTTCAAATCAATGCTCATAATAACATTTTTGTTTTGCAGTAGTGACCTCATTTTGAGGTTGTACTGCACTATGTGTATCAGTATGGCAGCACAACAACATTGAATGGATTGACCCGGTAAACCCATTCCAGCTATGTCTGCAGTCACTAGCACTGAGTTAAAGAAAGTGACAATTTGAGAGATCACACAGTGCTAATGGTGCTCAGAATGGCAGCTGCAGTATTTTCAAAGGTGCTCACTGATTGGGAGAGATTGAGCAAGAGAATCAAAGGAATGCTCAAAGAACAGAGAATGATCTAAAATTACTAAAAAGTTTCCTATCAGAATCCGGGGAGAAAAGATGAATTGTTGGCATATATGTCAGTGTGCTGGACAACTTAGTATCATAATTCATATAGAAGCTGGAGAGAACAGATGGGTCCCAGTGTGAACCTAGCATTATCAGGGGAATCCTGGGCAGCATAGACAAGCACCTAAGGAAAGAAAAATATGTCCGTTCAGTCTTCCATGGGAACAACACATCATTTAAAGAGATAACTAGCAACCATTTCAGCCAAGCAAACATTTCTTTAAAAACTTGGTACAGGCAATAAGCCACAGAGGTCAGAGGCACTGTCACTGATGGGCATAGACATACTACCACATATTAAATTCCACAGGAACCTTGGGTCTCCATAACTCAACAGCATTACTAAACATGGTTTTCTTTAATAATAGTCTCTATTTCGCTCTTTGTACTGCAGAGCAATATGGACTAAGGTGGGGTTACTTGCAGCTCTTCACTGACACCGATGGGCAAAAGTTGTTACAGTACTATGAGCACCAGACAGAAATGTTCACAATCAACAACCTTCTGGACATCCATGCAATTAAGCCATGCATGTACCAAAATAAAACAAATCTCATGAGAAGTTCTGTTGCTGCCTATATGAAAGCATTCCAAGAATCAATCTTCTCTATAGATTTCCACAGATGGGTCTGTTCTGAAGGTGCTAGGACCCCGTGGGAGACAACTTTTCTGGAGGTTGGTGGCACAAGTAGGCCCCATGTGTGCATCACCGCGTACCTACCGGTACACAGCTGTGCATGCCCCAACTACTGCTGATTCGTTTTTTCACTGTCAAATACATAGCAGCAGTGGTGCCGTCTCTACATCAGAGCAAGAATTTCATCGTCTGTATGACAACTGTGTTTGTTTCTTTGGTTTTAGTTCAAAATACATTAAAGTTTGCTATTTATGTGTCAGTTTAGATAGTTTAACAAACAAAATTTATGGATCTTCAAGGATCAGTCTTCACCATTCTCACTAGTGGGTCTATGCTGCAGGCGCTAGGACACAGCTGGAGCCAGAACTTTCAGAGCTGGTAACGCGGTAGGTACTGCACAGGTAATGTCGCGAGATCAACACATGTGTCTCCTGGTATACAGTGGCACTAGCCCCAACAGTCCTTGTTCCTTTTTCCTGCCATAGAGTGCGCATCGGTGATGATGTTGCTTGCCCGTTGTGAGTCAGAACTTCACCCTCTATATGATGACAGCATTCAGTTCTTTTGTTTTAGAATTTAAACTTAGAATTTGTTATTTCAAACAACATGAAGTCTTGCTATATTATGACAATTGCAGTTTGTCCCACCATTAGAACTGCTCCGGAGGTGAAAGAGTTAACTTCCATGCCAGGCATGGAACTTAGAAGCACGAGCTCGGTTAGAAAAGCTCTGTCTGGAATATTTCAAACTGAAACTGTCAGATTCTTTACTCCGCCTCACTGAACAGTCGCTCCGGAGATTCCTCCTACTGCTCGGTTCATTTCTCGGTTTAAAAGAGTTTTTCTCGGTTAAATTCAACCATGATTATTATTATTTTAACCGCAAACCGATCGGTTCAAGCTCTGTCTGTGGTATTGTAAGTAATAGACAGGTTTATTTCTGTGTGGAACTTGTAAATGTTTATCGGTTCGGTTTGAACCGGTCAGGTTGATTTAAAACTTTATTCTGAATCATTTAAAAGCTATTTAGAGTGTGGTTCCCGGTTCTTATTGGTTTCTAAAAAGCGGATTCATTCGGTTTCACGACCCGGTGACGGTTGGGAACCGATAGGGTGTCTTGCCTAGCATTGCCAGAAAAAGGCAAGTTTTTGGTTAGGCTGGCATTATGTCTGAAACCCAAAAGAAAACTAGGCCCACTGGGTTTCAACACTGTAGTGTCTGTGGGAAGCCTTTGCCAGGCTGACCCACACCACATGTGTTTATTGTCTGGGTTTGACCACCTCAATGCAGACTGCCAGATTTGCAAGAATTTCCCTGCAGCTACCCTAGATAAGAGAGTTGGTAGGCTCAGGGAGCGAGGCAAAAGTCCGCTGACCCGGATGGCCAGCCAGGTTCGGTGCCAACGAACGGAGGAAATGCCCTCTGACCAGGGCGAGACTTCCTCGGGCAAATGTAAAGCTGACTCAGAGGAGCCAGTTCCAGCAAAGAGAACTAGAAAGTCAGCAGGTGTAGGTCAAAATTCCTTCTCCAACTGCTGCAGAGATATGAAAGCAATACAAATTGTCCAGTCACTTTCCCCGGTTCGTCCGAACCACCACTATCTGGCAAAGGTTGGTTCGGCGGTTCCACCAGTTCAAGAATATGATATAGAGGAGTTTTATGAACCAGAGGAGGGAGGATGATTATGAACAGTGTGAATGTGACTTTGAAAGTCTGGATGTGCCCAATGAACCGGACATCTCCCTAGACAGACCTTTAGGAGAATCTCCCCCAGGCTTTCTGAGTCCCCTTCTCATTTTCTGTTTTATAAAAAAGTTGCTGAAACCTTCCAGCTTCCTTTGGAGGAAGCTGTGGATGAGCAAGAGGAGCCTGACTTTGTAGAGATGATGGATATCCCAGAGTCCAGGAGTTTGCCTATTCCTTTACATAAATCCTTTAGGAAACAAACAATAAACATTTTAAAAGCTCCTAATTCTGTGCCTCCTGTGGATAAAAAGATGGACAGGAGGTACACTTTATCAGGTCCTGATACAGAATTTCTTTCACAGCAATGCAGCCATGTTGGGGTAGTTCAGGCTGCAGCCTGTGATAAGGCTAATATTCCCTGGCTTCACATCCTCCTGACAAGGACTCAGGAAGATTGATGCCATGGCTAAAAACAATACATGGCAGCGTTCTTGGGACTTAGACAAGCAAATTATATGGCTTATGTTGCAAGATACCAGAAATCTAGATGGGATACTGTCATGGCTTTAGCCAAACAGGCCAGCTTGCCAAAGAGCTGGAACAGGTGGCTGCTGATAGTATTGAGGCATCTAGGTGCAATTCCATGCTGCAGTGGATTCTAATGATGTATCCTCTAGAGTCATGGCTACATCTGTGGCTTTTCGTAGATTGGCTTGGCTCAGGTGTACTAGTCTGTCACAGGATACCCATGCTAAGGCTATGGATTTTCCTGTGGTGGGAAATTCTCTGTTTGGGGAGCAGACAGAGAATTATATGAAGAAAATGGATGAATATAGAACCACTTATAGAAGTGCACAAGCCAAGGAACGGCAAGCCACTCCTCAGAGGCAGCCCCCCAAGGGTAGAGGCAGGCCTTTTCACAGGCCTTTTACCAAACCAGACCTCCCTTCAGCTTACGCTCAGAGGGGTTCTTCAGAGGAGAGGCAGGCCGGGTACAAGCAGGCCTGCTCCCACCCCTCAGCCTAAAGCCCCTGCCAAACAGGCACCCTGATGGGATGCCTAGGGCCGGTTCTCCATTACCTGTAGGGGGCAAGCTGGCTTACTTCGTCCAGGACTGGGAGTCTTTAACATCAGACAAGTGGGTCCTGGAAGCAGTAAGCCAGGGTCTGGTTCTCAGCTTCAAAAAATTTCCAAAGATGAGAATCAGATCTTTTCCACCTGCAAATCCTCTAGAGACTCTTGCTTTGGAAACAGAAGTCTCAACCCTCCTGGCTCTCAGAGCTGTAGAAAGGGTTTCTCCAGGGCAAGGGTCTGTACTCCAGGTACTTCCTTACCCCAAAAAAGACAGGAGAATGGCGGCCCATCCTGGACCTAAGATATCTGAACAAGCACCTTTTAAAACCCAAATTCAAAATGGTGACTCTGGGAGTGATTTTACCCTCCCTAAGGCCAGGGGACTGGCTAGCTTCCCTGGACCTCAAGGATGCCTACTTCCATGTTTTTATCAGAAGCTCCCACTGAAAGTACCTCAGATTCGAACTGCCCTCAGGCCATTATCAGTTCAGAGCAATGCCCTTCGGCCTTACCTCTGCCCCAAGGGTATTCACAAAATGCCTGGCAGTAGCAGTTGCTCATTTAAGAAGGCAAAGATTGCCATCTTTCCCTACCTAGACGACTGGCTCATTGTGGGTCAGTCTCCAGACCAGGTCAATCACACCTGCAAGTTACTCAGCAGCTGCTTGCCTCTCTGGGCTTTCTTCTCAATCTTCTAAAGTCAGTTCTGGAACCTGTCTAGGTACTCACCTTTATAGGTGCAGAACTGGACACAAAGCAGGCCAGAGCCTTCCTTCCCTAGAAAGGGTAAGGACCCTGGTGGCCCTGGCCTCCTCCTTCACCCTGCAGATCTCGACCAGCAAGGTATTTTCTACAGCTCCTAGGACACATGGCTGCTTCCACAGCTGTAGTGCAAGGAGCAAGATTTCAGATGAGGAACATTCAGTTCCATTTGAGAGCCTTTTGGTCTCAAAGAAGAGATCCCCTATCAAGTTGATCCCAGTAACTCGAACCCTGATCCAGGCCCTTCAGTGGTGGCAGGATCAGAGCAATCTGAGACAAGGGTTCCCTTCATCCCTCTATCTCACTCCTTGACCCTTACTACAGATCGTCCCTTTTGGGATGGGGAGCTCACATGGGCGACCTCTCCACCCAGGGATTGTGGTCCCCTCAGGAATCTCTGCTCCACATCAATCTGTTGGAATTCAGAGCTGTTTTTCTAGCACTTCAGGTTTTTTCTGCATCTGTTCAGAACAAAGTGGTACAGGTCAGAACAGACAACACCACTACAATGTGGTACATCAACAAACAAGGGGCACTCGGTCTTGACCTTGTGCACCGAGGCAATGAAGTTGTGGTCTCTGACTTATTCCCTGAACACTTCCCTCATATAGCAGTTCACCTCCCAGGCAAGGACAATGTCCTGGCAGATGCTCTCAGCAGGATTTCCCAGGGCCATCACGAATGGTCACTGGATCCCCAAGTACTGGGGATAGTTTTTGCCAGATGGGGCACCCCTCAGATAGATCTTTTTGCAGCCCCAGACAATCATCAACTTCCACTTTTTTGTTGCAGGCCCCCAGTGTTGGGTTCAGTCCCCCTGGATGCCTTTCTCCTCGATTGGGAAGGGAAGTATCTCTGTGCCTTCCCCACCTTCCCTCTCCTGTTCAAGATGCTAGTCAAAATCAGATCTCAGCCCTGCAAGATGATTCTGATTGCTCCAGACTGGGCCAGGCAGCCCTGGTACCCACTCCTTCTGTTCTTAGCAGTCCATCTTCCCCTGTGTCTCCCCAGGAACCACAGTTTGTTAACCTGTGCCCAGGGGAGAGTTTGGCATCCGAATCTCAAATCCCTCAACCTCAAGGCCTGGCTCTTGAGGAGTTAGAGGTTGCTGACCTACACCTTTCTCAAGGTGTTCTCGAAATCTTAAGCTTCTAGGAAGCCTTCCACTAGAGCTACTTATAACTCCAAATGGAAAAGGTTTTCCATATGGTGTTCTGGGAAGCATATTTCCCCGGAATCTGCTGATTTGCCCACTGTTTTGGACTATATGGTCCATCTTAATTCGTTGGGACTGAGACCAGCTACCTTGAAAGTGCATTTGGCAGCTGTCTCTGCTTTTATTTCAGCAGGGAAGCCCTCTTCTCTTTCTGCTCACCCTGTATTTTCCAAGTTTTTCAGGGGATTGCTTCATACCAATCCACCATTCAGGGACCCTGCCCCTGCCTGGGATCTTAATGTTTGCATTGCTCAGCTGATGCAACCCCCCTTTGAACCTCTGTCTTCGGCAGAGCTTAAGTACTTGACTTGGAAAACTGTGTTTCTAGTAGCCATCACTTCTGCCAGGCGCATAAGTGAGTTACAAGCTTTGTCAGTGGAGACTGACTTTATTTCCTTTCACAGGGATAAGGATGTCCTTAGGACTAACAGCAAGTTTTTGCCTAAGGTGGTTTCAGATTTCCAACTTAATCAATCTATTTCTCTTCCAGTGTTCTTCACTGATCATTACTCCTCTGGTGAGAGGAGGTTGCACAGCTTAGATGTTAAGAGGGCCCTAAGTTACTACATAGAGCGTACCAAGGGTCACAGGTTTGACTCCCTCCAACTATTTCTCACTTATGGTGAGGTTGGAAAGAGAACCTGCCACTAAAGAGATCCATTGCCAGGTGGATTGTCTCTTGTATCAATTTTGCTATCAAAACTGGGTAAGGTTCCCCTTCAGGCCTGAGGGCTCACTCTACCAGAGGTACAGCTCGTCTCTAGCTGCTGCCAGGGACATCCCTATCTTAGAGATATGTCAAGCAGCTACTTGGAAAACAGTACACACTTTCACCAAGCATTACTCCCTGGATATCCAGGCCAGGAGGGATGCTCGGTTTAACACAACCGTGCTTCAGAGCCTATTCCCTAAGTAGGTTCTGTCCCTCCTCCATGGGGGTACTGCTGTGTAGTCTGCAATTGTCATAATATAGCAAGACTTCATGTTGTTTGGTGAAAAAATTACTCACCTTAGTAATGTTGTTTCTTCTAATGGAGTCTTGCTATATTATGACCTCCCCCCCAGCCTGCCCCTCTCAGAACTTCTACTGTAGCTATGGGCTGGGCAGTCCAGTGTTGGCATTTATTGATGCCCATTTTATGTTTTCCACCCCTTCTTTTTTTGGGGTGTTTGGGTGTTGTGTTTTATTTTATCTTATCTTATCTTATTTTCTGGTCCCCTGACTTGAGTCTTGGTGTTGGGACCAGGAAAATGTGTTAATATTTAAGTAGCCAGTTGACTAGTGTAGGTTACAGCTTCCACACAGAACCTTAGTGAGTTTTGCTCGTAAAGATCTGACAGTTTCAGTTTCAAATATTCCAGACAGAGCTTTTCTAACCAAGCTCGTGCTCTAAGTTCCATGCCTGGCATGGAAGTTAACTCTTTCACCTCCGGAGCAGTTCTAATGGTGGGACAAACTGCAATTGTCATAATATAGCAAGACTGCATTAGAAGAAACAACATTACTAAGGTGAGTAATTTTTTCTTCTGTGCCAATTTAGTATTTAATATAGTATTTCAGTTTTCTCTCAGCCCTACCTTGTGTGACTGGTCAATGACCATGGAGGGTGGTAGGCAGGTTGCTTTGGCAATGGGGTTGTGTCCAGTCAACACCTCTCTCCATGTGGGTGTGCCAGTGATGGCAGCCTAGCATCCAGGAGGAAATACAGTCCTCCCAGAAGCACAAAAGGAAAGGGTCCAGATCCTGCACATGTTCAGTGTCAGGGTTCTGGTACCATTTGACTTCAGCTTCTTCCTCTTCTCTAAAGAAGGAGGAGAAATGGCACTGGTCGAAGTTGCCTCTGGTAGATCAGCTGCAAGACATCTAACTTCTATGGGTCTCGGATTCCCACCATTCTCACTTATGACACAGGATGCCTAGGCCTGTGAGGTTACTACTTCTGTCCCAGAGCCTCTCTCTGTCTTCTGGAGAGGACCCTGGTGGGCAGTTCAGTCATTGGGCAGCTCCTATGGAGCAGTTGGTGCAGTGTTTAAGTCATGTGGCATCGCTTCTGGCACCGGCCTCTGACTCTTGGGGTCGGCTGTGTTGGTGCCTCTTGTGGTGCCACTTGACTTGATATGCGCCCACCTGTGCCACTGATCTCCATGCTGGTGCCATGAACAGCATCACTTATGTTTGTCCCACTGGTGGTGTTGCCTCCATCCTTTTCGGGATGGGTACAGCCATGATGCTGCACTGGTCACTTCAGCGCCAGCTTGGTCATTGACACCATGCATAGCGTCATGTGTGGTGCCAGGGTTAGGCCCCTTGGGGCCTGCCCTGGTGTTACATGTGGTGTTGGGTGCAACATCACATAAGCTCATGGTACATTTAGCTTTCACTGTGATGACCATGGTGCCACCTCCTTTGCCATTCATTAGGCTCCTGAGACTAGGTAATCACCTGTGTTGCCACAGCCATGCATTGCAGTCAGCTCTTCAATCCACATCTCTCTGTATTATCTCCCTAGAGAGGAAGGTATAGAGGAAAATGAGTCAGATCCTGACCACATTATCTCTGATGGTGAGGATGATAACTCTTTTTATGAACTGGAAGACTCAAACCCAGTCCCTGTGTCTGTTCCTCAGGAAGTCCTTTCCTTTCAGGCTGTGCTCAGAAATATGCATTTGGCACTGAATTTCGAGCCAGCAGCCATAGAGCAGGCTAGGCATCTCCTACTGAAGTTTCTAAACATGTCTAATATTCTGGTCAGTTTAATTCCTCCCATCCAACCAGCTCTAGAGACCTTGTCTGAAGCAGTTTGAAAAAGGCCTGCTGCTGTGCAGCTGTTCCTAAACAGGTGACAAGAAATACACTGCTCCTAAACCTAAGGTTTCACGCAGCCTATAGCTGATGCCATTGTTATTCTTGCTAAGAATGACAAAGCCATATTGCCCAATGAGGTCACTGTGCACCCCATGAACAAGGAGTCGTACAAGGTTCAGACCATGGACAAGTAGGCATATGCCTCAGCTACCCTTGGCATGAGAATAACTAGCTAGCAGGGTCACTTCTCTGTCTACGAATATACAGCGGAGCCAGCCATAATGCAGTGCAGTAATGCTGCAGTAGATTATCCCCTGTGAATGTTTAAAACACTAAAAATATGATTGGGTCCTGCAGGATGCAGTATATGGTTCACATCTGTTGGACAGTTCTAAGGGTTGGTTTCTTAAGACAGAAATTTGCAGGTATGTAACTAGGGATGAATACTACAGGCTGAAACATTTTACAAGTATCTTTCTTACTGCTTGCTTGTTATAATCCGTTTCTAGAAATCTGAGAATGATTGGCAGAAGGTTGATTATCTGATTGAATTGGGAGAATGGCTTTACTGCAATCAGTTTCCCATCAGTGATGCTCTCAACCAGCCAGACTGGGCTGTGGATCTCTTACTGCAAATGAGCACAGCAGGAAAATCCAAACATGAAGAAGGTGTGTTAAACTGTTTTCTAAAATTACTCTGATTTTTTTTTACATTGTCTTTAACAGGATGTTTTATATAATAGTTATTTTAACTACATAGAAGAATTTAAAAGAAACGTATATATTTGACTTTGAAAAAAATGTAATATCAACCTTTCTCTAAAGAAAGGTGTAGAAAATCAGACCTCGATGTTACTATATTTTCCTTACGTAATTTAACCCTTACCAAATGAGAAACCTGTAATTATTTTTCAAATCCCACTGTACTTCCCAAATGGGCTGTCCCAGTAGACAGTAGTCCCAGCTAACCAAGGATGATGAACATTTCTGTATTGCTGGGGTCATATAATGCACACAGTTTAAAAGAACTGGGACTGGGGTTTTTTTGTGTGTCTGTGTGTAGTATGTATACTGGGGCACTTGAATTCTTACAAACTGAATCAAATTTGTTGGATATCAGTCTATTTTTAGGATTTTCTCAACTGGAGACTGAAAATCCTGAATTCAAAAAATGGTTAATTTGGATTTGGAATCAGATTCTAAAACCCAATTCGAGAAGCCAAATTCAGTTGTAGGCAGGAAGTGGAAACCTGTACTGCTTGTTTGCTCAGATTCTTAGGATTTCAGAATCTGATTTGGAATCAGGTATTTCGAAAGCCTAAAAAGTTCTGTCAGAAAGGGTTTGGGAAAACCCAAGCACCCCTAAATGTATGTCTGTCTATGTGTATGTCTGTTTATATCTATGCTGTTTGTGTGTCCTCTAGACAGCGTGTACTAGGGCTGTCTTGAATACTGTACCTATTTTAGAATAGTCAGGCAGATATTCAAATTTGAAAAGGCCAAATATTCTGGTACTTGATATTCTGTATTTAACATGGAAGGGTGGGGAAAAGCCCTTTCCCTGCCCAGGAGGCCAGAGCTAGTCTCCTGGCTACCCTCCCTTCCCATTCCAATCTTTTCCTACACGTGTCCACCTTCTCTGTTTTCACAGACTTTAAAAGAATCTTGTAAAAAAAAAAAAAAAAAAAGTTCCCTCATGGCACTGTACCAGGAGCTGAAAGCATCTTTTAAATCACTCCTTTCCTACCTCTCTATATGGCTATACTGCCCAGTTGATCCCTATCCATGGTTTTGGGTGGGCAGATCCAGCAAGATAAATTGGTCCCCCTCCTGCAGCATGCTGGGCCCTCTCAGTAGTATTGCCGCACTGATAAATGGAGCGAGCATGCATGCGATCATGTGGGAGGGTGGAGCAGTAGCGTTATTAGTAAAACTAGGCAGCCTTACCAATCAGGCTGCTTAGATGCTACTGCTCCATCCCTTCCTTCTGATTGCATGCCAGCTCACTATATTTATCAATCATTAGTGCTACACTACTACAAAGCGGGCTGGGTGCAATGCAGGATGAGGGACAACTGAGCTACTTGGATTTTCCTACTATTAGTCTTGATCTGCTCATAATTATTTCCGGAATCATGACAGAAATAATAGATCTTCCTGGACATAAGTCTCCACCACTCATTCACACTAGTGGGATTGGCGCGGAGGCACTAAGACCCATCGGGAGCAAACTTTTGCTGGAGGGTCGGTAGCGAGAGCGCAGCGCCCCGCGAGACAGGCGCCCACGAACAGCGGCTCGTGACAGTAATGACCATCTCGGGACGACCCTCAACCGCCTCAGTTCCTTTTTCCCCCGTCGAGTGCGCTTCAGTGACGACGTCGCTCGCCTGTCGGGAGTCAAACTTCAAACTAGCGCATAGTTTTCAGTTTGTTTTTTTGTAACATTATCACGTTAGTAGTATCGCTTAGTTTTATTCTATTTTTCGTAAAATTTTTCTAATATTTAAATTTAACTTACTTGAAGAAGTCTCGGCCTACTGGACGGAGTCGACCATGAGCAGGTCAGGTGACGGTAGGGAGACTTCGTGTGAAAGCTGTTCAGTCAGCCGGGCTGGGTCCGGTCAGCCTCCTTCTCCTCAGCGGGGTTCCGACTACGGTCAGTCCGATGCCGGGGGAGGGGTCCCCGCCGGCATAAAAATAAGCGGTCGCATTCTCGGCGCGTTCGCCTCGAGCTCTTCTTGACCCACAGGTCAAAAGAGAAGGCATCATACAGGTCGCCCTCTGGTATGTCTTGCGTCGACGGTCGGTTATCGTTGCTGGTTGCGGTCTCCTTCTTGAAGTCGCCAGCTTCCGATAATCGTCGTCCTCGAACATCGGGCCCTCCCGCCTATAGGTAGGGCTCCAGATGAGCAGTTTCATCAGTGGGCGCTCTTATGGAGCGATGGGCTCGGAGGTTGGTTCTTCTGCCTGGCTCGGTTACCTCGAACCCTCGGGCTCCTCCGGCGATCAGGTAGGCGGTTGGACCTTCCCTGATCGGCGCGGCGCTTCTTCGATGCTAGCGACTCCGTGCCAGGTGTTTCCCCCTCCATGGCTGCGGCGCGGGGGCCTCACCGATGCCCTTATCTCCTGGTATTTTTCCTTTATTGTTTTCCAGGTTCCGGGGGCTTTCGGCGCCTTCTGCGGGTCTGTGGCCGTGTCGGCGCCCGTTTTTGAGCCGCCCGAACTTGCTTGGCGCCGTTGGCGGCGCCGCGTATCTCGGCGCCCGTTGGTGGCGCCGCGTTGTCTCGCTGGCGCCGCCGGTAGTGCCGTTGGATCGGTGGCGCCCGTTGGCGGCGTCGTCTGCGATTCCGTTCGCGGCGTCGTCCTGCAGCGCCGTTCAGCGGTCGTCGTCCTTAGCGCCCGTTAGCCGCGCTGTCGCGGCGGCGTACGTCCAGTCAGCGCCGCCCGGGCGTTCTGAGGCGGCGATGCCTCTTGACGCCGTCGCCTCCTCCGATGCCGTCTTCAGCCCGTTTTGCCGTCTCGCGCCGGCAGCCAGGGACTCTCCTTGTTTTCTGCCATTTCCTCCTCTCTAATTTTCACTCCTTTCCTGTCCAAACAGTCCTTTCTGGACCATCAGGAGATGATGTTGAGCCTGACCCAGACCTTGGTTGGGTGATGAAGTGGAGGAAACAGGATCTTTCTTTGCTACAGAGCCTGTGGTCAGGGACCTGTCCTTTAAGTCTCTGTTGAAGAACCTGGGATCCACTCTTTCTCTCAGACTACAGACATCGATCCTGGGAAGATATTAAGACTCCAGTATCTTCATGCTTCGGAGATCCTCTGGTTGACTCCTCGATTCAGCCTTCCTTGAGTCGCTGTCTCAAATGGTATGGAATAACCCTGCTCTTATTCCCTCAGTGGCTAAATCCATTGATAAGAAGTATTCAGCTCCCAAGGATCGTCCCATTTTGGCATCCCAAGCTGCGGATCCTATTGTAGTCCTGGCAGAGAATGACAAGGTGGTTCTTCCTCAAACTACTACAGCTCGACCTATTAACAAAGAGTCTCGTAAGATTGATACATTAGGTAAGAGTCTTTGCTGCTCCACTCTAAGTATGCGTATTGCCCAGTTATCAAGGCTATTTTTCTCAGTATGAGTATATCCTGTGGCACTCTATGAAAAGAATGGTTGAAGCTCTTCCAGATTCGGATTCAAGTCAGAGCTTCTTCTGACCGTTATTAGAGTATTGAGTCCAATAACCAACAGGTCAAAGCCGCCATGGATGCTTTCGACACTGCTTCTCGCTCAGCAGCCGCGGGGATTTGTACTCGGCGCCATTCCTGGCTGCGTACTTCTGGCTTCACGAATGATGCTCAGCAGCAGGTGATGGCGCTGCCTTTTGATGGCTCCTTCCTTTTTGGCCCTCAGGTGGAGCAAGCCTTAGAGGCCACTCAGAAGACTAGATCGGCCATTAAGTTGGCCAGACCTCCGCCTGCCCCCTCTCGGGGGCATGTGAACAGACGTCAGTTTCATAGTCGTCAGTCCTTTCGAGGCAGAGGCAGGGGAAGCTTCCTTAAAAGCCAACCTGCCCAACCTCAAAAGAAGACGCAGCAGAAAGCGCAGGGACCTAAAGCTCCCAGCGCTACCTTATGAGTCGTTGGCCCAAGTTCCATCCACTCTGCCCGAGGTGGAACTTTCTCCTCCGGTGGGAGGTCGTCTGATGTACTTCTACAACCAGTGAAGTCCATAACCTCAGACAAATGGGTTCTTGGATAATTGCGAGGTTACTCTCTCAATTTCTTGGAACCCCCAGTGTCCTCCATCGACAACCGGGTTGTCGGCCTCTCAATCAGATCTCCTCACCGCGGAGATCCAGGGCCTTCTGAACAACAGGGCAATAGAACTGGTGCCCCGCATCTACGAAACACAGGGTTCTCCCATTACTTTCTGGTTCCAAAGAAATCTGGGGGATCGCTCCATTCTAGACCTCAGAAAGTTAAACAAATTCCTCCCCAGGGAGAAATTCAAGATGATTTCCCTAGGTACCCTGTTACCCTTGCTGCATCAACACGACTGGCTGGCCTCTCTGGATATGCAGGATGCTTACCAGCATATCCCCGTCCACCCGACCCACCGCAAATTCCTCAGGTTTGTAGCTTTGGGTCAGCATTATCAGTTCAGAGTCCTGCCCTTTGGGCTATCCTCGGCGCCGCGAGTTTTTACAAAGTGTTGTGCAGTTCTCTGGCGCATCTCAGGAAAAGTCGGACTCGAGTGTTTCCCTACCTGGACGATTGGCTTCTAGCAAGCCCTTCCGGCCAAGGGACTTTGGAAGCCATTGAACGACTTCAGTCTTCTCACGTCCATGGGAGTTCTGCTGAATTTGAAAAATCTCAACTGCAACCCTCCCAGAGGCTCCTTTTCATAGGGACGCTTCTAGACACCTCTTCAGCGAAGGCTTTCCTTCCAGAGGACAGAAGACTCGACATCCTTCGTATGGCCCGTTACATCAGGGAGAACCAATCGGTTACAGCTCTCTCGATGCAACGCATGTTGGGTCTCATGGCGTCCTCGGTCTTCACTGTCCCTCTGGCCCGACTGCACATGAGAACCACCCAGTGGATGCTCTCCACTCAGTGGTCCCCGACCTCTCACCCCAGTCTTATCCCATCAAGGTGGCGGAGCCCTTGAAGGTCTCTCACCTGGTGGTCTCAAAGAGCAATCTCCTGGAAGGATTCCCTTTGCTCCCCGGATCATCAGATCTCCATCACCACAGATGCATAGCTTATGGGATGGGAGCTCACTGTCTCTCCTCCACACTCAAGGTGTATGGACTCAGTTCAAACTCATCTCCACATAAATGTCCTGGAGATGAGGCGGTCCTCTATGCAATCCGAGCTCTGAAGGATGTCCTTTGTCACAAGAACATTCTCCTTCAAGCGGACAACAAAGCAGTGATGTATTACATCAACAAACAAGGCGGTGCTCATTCTTATCCCCTTTGCAGGAAGCAATGAGGGTGTGGGAGTGGTGCTTGGAGCACAAGTCTCTGATTCAAGCGGTTTATCTGCCAGGTATACAAAGCGACCTAGCAGATCACCTCAGCAGAACGGAGGCAGACCCTCACAGTGGTCTCTCGATCCAGCCGTAGCTCGGTCCCTGTTCAAGAGTGGGGACTCCAGACCTGGACCTTTTGCATCCCACTCAGCATAAAACTGCCTCTCTTCTGCTCCAGAAATCCAGGGCCTGGCATTTTCTGTCAGGATCACGTTCAGGCTGCGGTGGACAAAAGCGCTTTCTTTACGCCCTTCCACCACTTCCTCTAATCCAGAGTACTCCTCAAGTTCGAGTCTCAGGGGACCAAGATGATTCTCATTGCTCCTTCCTGGCCTCGGCAACTATGGTTTCCTCTACTCAACAGTATGTTGGCAGCCTCTCGAGACCACTTCCTTTGCAAATCAGTCTTCTGACTCAGGGTTCGTTGGTCCATCCCAAAGTGAAATCACTTCACCTTCATGCTTGGCTCCTGAAGAGATAGAAGTGAATCGGTTCAACGTCTCTCGTAGAGTCTCAGACATCCTTCTGGCTGCTCGGAAGCCAGCCACCCGAAAAACGTACGCTTCCAAATGGAAACGTTTTTCTCTCTGGTGTGCAAAATCCTCTTGGAATCCCTTTTCCTGTCCTCCTGGCAAGGTTCTGGAGTATCTTTTGGACCTATCAAACTTAGGTCTTCAATACTCCACAGTTAAAGTTCACCTTAGTGCCATCTCAGCGTTCCATGAGCCGGTTTCTTCCTTAACTCTGGCTCAGTTACCTATGGTGAAGAGATTTCTTAAGGGGATTCTCCATACCAGACCCCCTGTTAAGCGTCCAGTTGCAGCCTGGGACATTAACCTGGTGCTGGACATGCTCACTCGGAAGCCTTTCGAACCCTTAGCTACCTGTGAGTTAA
This sequence comes from Neoceratodus forsteri, assembly GCA_016271365.2. Lineage (NCBI taxonomy): Eukaryota > Metazoa > Chordata > Ceratodontiformes > Ceratodontidae > Neoceratodus > Neoceratodus forsteri. The sequence continues at coordinate 368,061,737 of CM028135.1, forward strand.
AATTTCTTACCTGGAAGACTGCCTTCCTGGTGGCCATTACCTCAGCCCGGGGTCTCTGAGATACATGCACTGGTTACGGACCCTCCGTATACTGTATTCCATAAGGACAAGGTAGTTCTCCATTACTCATCCTAATTTCTTCCCAAGGTTGTGTCAGAATTCCATCTGAACCAACCTCTGGTACTCCGCTTACTTCGCTAATTTCCAAAATGAAGGGAGCAGAGCTCTTCATTCCTTGGATATTAAGAGAGCCTTGCGGTTCTATTTAGATAGAACCAAGGATGTTCATAAGACTCAGCAACTGTTTGTTTCTTTCAAGCGACACCGGCTGGGTCACCTGTCGCTATTAGATGTATCTCTTCATGGTTAGTGGCATGCCTTCGTCATTGCTATTCCATGGCTCAAGTTAAATTAGAAGGTAGAGTGTACGCTCACTCTACTAGGAAGTGATCGCGGCATCCTAGCGGAAGTGCAATGTTCAATTGCAGATATATGCCGCTACCTGGAGCTCAGTGCATACTTCGTTAAGCACTATGCACTGGATGTTCATGCCAGGCGGCATTCCGCATTCGGCAGAACTATCCCCACGGGCTTCTATCTTAGACGCGTGAGCTCTGGCTTTCCTGCCGCCCTTTTGGGGGATTATCAGCTTGGTACTCTCCCACTAGTGTGAATGAGTGGTGGAGACTTATGTCAGGAAGAATAGGAAAATTACGCCTACGTAATTCTTGATCTTCTTGGACGAGTCTCCACCACTCATCTACCCCACCCTCCATCCCCCGAGCTCACCGCTGTATTGGTCTTCACTCCCTCAAATCTTTAGGCCGTGAGGACTTCTTTGCTGACCCTTCTTACACGGGTCATACGGACTATCTTATGTCCGTTTTTAATGTTAGGTTTACCCCTTTAGATGATGTAGCGCTGCACCTCCTTGGTAAAAAATGTACTGAAGAGGCGGTTGGAGGGTCGTCGCCGAGATGGTCATTACCGCTCGAGCCGCTGCTCGCGGCGCCGTGTCTCGCGGCGCCGTCTCTCGCGCCGACCCTCCAGCAAAAAGTTTGCTCCCGATGGGTCTTAGTGCCTCCGGCGCCAATCCCACTAGTGTGAATGAGTGGTGGAGACTCGTCCAAGAAGATCAAGAATTACGGTGTAGTGCGTAATTTTCCTATACTGTTTATTATTTGGTGCTGACTAATGAATACCCTGTTGCTTTTGGTATTTGGTAACTAATATTGGGGTATGCACAGTCATAATGTACTAGCGTATGATATGAAAGCACAGCAATTTGAATTCTGAGGAGATGCATTAGTACTGGGATGTTTCTGAAACTGTACCCACTCTGACTCTTGGGTCTGGTCATTGCTGGTTGATGATGCTTGCTGAGCCAGTCTTTCCAAAATCAGTCTTCCACATAGTTCCACTTATGGGTCTGAGCCAGAAGTGCTAGGACACAGGAGGAGCCGTCGTTTGGTCAGAGGACAGCACTGGCTTCAGCACCTGCATAGACTAAATGGTGCCTGCTCCTGCGAATAACCATTGCTGGCTCTCTCACCTGCTTAAGTTGTGTTCTTCCTGTTATGTGCACATTGTGGGAACATGTCAATCCTGCAGTTCAATTACAAAGCTCATTGTGGATTTCTCATCACTGAAAATTTCTCTTTATCTCATTTTATAATTTTTTTTCTCATTATGCACGTCTGTTTTAATTTAAAAGATGCTATGCCAGAGAAGCCACCCATCATGCGTCAGTGCTCTTGTGGGACTAAAATGGCTTCCAATGACTGGCTTCCTCTATCTTTCTCCTGCCTTGGATTGTCTCATGACATGGAATCCTGGGATCTCTGCTTCTTCATGGATGATCACACATTGGTGAACCACGCATTGGAATGGGGTAATCTGGCCCCTGCCTTCAGAGGCATGCATCAGACAGGGAGGTTCAAATAGTGGAGACTGAGCACTCCTCTGCATCCTCCCAGGACCCCTGGGTCTTATTTATTATTATTTATATTTTATGGCCTGTTTTTCTTTCCTACATTTTTGCCTCCCCATGCCCGGTTGCACATGCGTGTGGAGGCATGTGCATCTGCAGTAACAGGCACCCTCCCTTCTAGTTTGTTGTCCCCAGCCTCCTATGCTGCATGTCGGACCTCCACCTGATGGCAACAGAACTATGGTGGGAGCAATGCATATCCTTTCCAGGAGAGGAGAGGAGAGCTGCTGTTATGGCTGCTCAATCCGGCTCCTTCCCTCCCCCCCATCTGGCTCCCCGATGACCATGGCTTATTCCTGAACCCAGGTCACAGGTGTAGTGCAAGGTAAGGCATCCATTTGCTTAGCCCTCTGTGCTTCCGGGCCAGCTACCCCCTGGGTCTTTAAAAGTACAGGGTTTTCCTCGACCTCACCATATTGAAGCATTTTGAGACCCTGGTGGCTAGGTCTGGTGGAAAGCCAACTGCCTCTTGGCAGTTGACTGAGAACCTGTCAAAAGTCTTCTCACCATGAGCAGTAGATGTCCCCAGTACTGGACCAGGACCCTCTGGCCTTGTCCCTGCCAGTGAATACCTCGACACCAGCCTCTAGTGGTGATCATGCTGGTGTTGTCCCATTTTGTGTGGTGATACTGTGAGTATGCCATAGGTGGTGCCAGGCCATCTGCTGACACTGTTCATGGTGTGGTGAAGGCCTCAGTGCCAGCATTGGTGCCAACACTGTTGTCAGCCTAGATTCTGTCCCAATTCTGGTGTCGCGAGCAACACTGAGGAATGGGATGGCACCAGGCTTGATGCTGATGCTGGTGCCAGGGACAGGCCTAGTACTGGTCTTGGTGCTGATAGAGACACTGACCTGGAGCACATCCTTGACCATGGATCCACCTGTGGCATCAGGGAGAGGGTTGACACCAAGCCTGATGTCAGTGTAGGTGCCACATCCATTGTGAGGATGATGACATAGCCAACTCTGAGGAAGCGACTTACAGTAGTGTCAAGCCTATTCACTGCTCTGATCTTGGTGGTGGCACCAATTCAGAGCAGCATGATGGGACTGATGCGGAGTTCTCCTGAGGCCATCCTTCAACATTGATCTGCATGATGAACAAGATCTCCACAGAGGCTGCAAGAGTCTCTCACTCCCAGGGTCCTTCACCATGGCTTTCACTCTATCAACTCCCTTGTCAAGGGAGTGCCAGTAGCAGGAGCCTCTGCTTGATCCTCCCCTAAGGTGAGGGTGTCGCCAGAGGCTGAGAGCCTACACAGAGGCCTTGAAAGCCTAGAGTCTCAGCCACTACCACCCTTACTGGGGCATAAGCTTATACAGTACTTGAGAGGCTGTCCACGTTCTTCAGTCATCCAGGCAGAGCCTTTGACGTTAGGCCAGTACCGGGTGTGGGCCATTGCCATGCAATAGAGCTATAGGGAGACAGGCATGGCCTAGTTCTTGGCTTCTTCTCTGGCACAAACCTTTTTGAGACCTTCCCCTCCACTCCATTAACAATCTCATCCAAGGATTATGAATCATCCTTCAACCTGTCTTCTTTGCTGGTTATGTTTTGTGCCAGGGATTCATGGTGGAAATGCTTTGGGCATTGGAACTTCCTGCTTTACAAGCCATGATCCAGTTACCCTGCCATTGGGACTCTAGGGTTCCCAGTACTGTTTACTAGTCATGCCTTCATGGCCCAGAACCATGGAAGAGACATCCAGGACCTTGTGGAGCCGTTCCTTCTCTACTCCACCCATCCACAGGGACATCCAGATGTAGTATTGTGCACCAACTGTATCTGCAGGAAACGCACCTCACTCCACATTGGGACTTCAGCTACTGCTAACCCAGGCAGGGACAGAGCTCTGTCATTGTGACCAACCTCACAGCACAGATCCAACAGAGTCTGATGCTTTGGAAAGGAAGACTTTCACCTCAGCATGCTATATCATGTGCATTGCCGCACATCAGGCTCACATGGTGGCCTACAACTTATAATGTTATCCTCAACTGCAGGGCAATAATGCAACAGGTGATCTCAAGCTGGTAACTGCTTGGCAAAATGCTGATGTAGACTTGTTTCTGTGATGAAGTCAAGGCTTTGTGACTGTATCAGTGTCCCTAATAGGATGACCTAATATCTCAGCAATTTTGAATAACCCAGTGTCAGTGCTGGAACTAACAGAAGAAATCAGTATAATACATTTTCTTCTTCTGCTGCTGCTTCTTCTCTGAACCAGAGTAGGAGTGAAGAAATGCAAAAGCTCCTTCTAGCATTTGTGATAAAGTAGGTTCCAAAGTCTAAAAGGTAGAAGAATTTCTTTCCAAGTACTTCATGGTCCCCAAATGTCAGGAGGGGGCTGACACATCTTGAATCTCAGATGCCTGAACAAATTTCTGAGAAAATATTCAAGATAGTATCATTAAAGGGGATAATTCTGTTTCTCCTAGATGGAGGTTGGTTCAAACAACATGAAGTCTTGCTATATTATGACATATGCAGTGAGTCCCAACCTTCGAACTGCTCCGGAGGTGAAAGAGTTAACTTTCCATGCCAGGCATGGAACGCTGAGCTCGAGCTCGGTTGAAAACTCTGTCTGTTGTTCTTCAAACTCAAACCGTCAGATTCTTTACTCCGCCTCACTGAACAGTCGCTCCGGAGATTTCTCCTTCTGCTCGGTTCATTTTGTCGGTTAAAGTATTAATTTCTCGTTTTTTTGACCGAATTTAAACCGCAACCGGTCGGTTCAAGCTCTGTCTGTGGTATTTGTGAGTACTAGATAGGTTTACATTATTTCTCTTCTGTGTGGAACTTGTAAACTGTTATCGGTTAGCTCTTGAACTGATCAGGTTGTTTAAATATTTTATTCTATCATTTAGAGTGTAGTTACGGTTCTTATCGGTTCTAAAAAAGCGAATTTCTTACGGTTTTCCACGGCCTGTGACACGGTTGGGAACCGATAAGAGGGTCTTGGTTGGCAGATTGCTATAAACGGCAAGTTTGGTTAGGACTGGCACAATGTCTGAGAAACCAAAGAAAAACGGGCCCACTGGGTTTCAGCACTGCAGTGTGTGTGGGAAGTCTTTGCTAAGGCTGACCCCACACCACCTGTGTTTATTGTCAGGGTTTGACCACCTCAATGCAGACTGCCAGATTTGTAAAAATTTTCCTGCAGCTACCCTGGAAAAGAGTTGGTAGGCTCAGGGAAAGGGAGGCCAAGATCCGCTGACCGGATGGCCAGCCAGTTCGGTTCCTCGGGCAAAGGAGAGCCGACTCTGAGGGTCAGTTCCAGCAAAAGGACTAGAAAATCAGCTGGTGCGGTGCCAAAACTTTCCTCTCCAACCGCTGAAGAGATAGCCAAAGTGATTCAGATTGTCCAGTCGCTTTCTCCGGTTCCGACCGAACTGGTGCCATCAGGTAAGCGCCGGTTCGCTGGTTCCACCGGTTCAAGACTACGATTTAGAGGAATATTATGAACTGGAGGAGGGGGAAGAGGAGTATGAGGAGAGTGAATGTGGATTTGAAAGTCTGGATATGCCCATCGACCCGGACATCTCCCCAGACAGACCTTCAGGAGAGTCCCCTCCTAGGCTTTCCGAGTCCCCTTCTCATTTTATTTTCTATAAAAAAGTGGCTGAAACCCTTCAGCTCCCTATGGAAGAAGCTGTGGATGATCAAGAGGAGCCTGACTATGTGGAAATGATGGATATCCCAGAGTCTAGGAGGCTGTCTATTCCTTGCATAAATCTTTTGGAAACAGACTCTTAAAATTCTAAAACTCTCACTATACCTCCTGTGGATAAGAGAATGGACAAGAGGTACACATTGTCAGGCTCTGATACGGAGTTCCTTACACAACAATGCAGCCATTTTGGGGTAGTGCAGGCTGCAGCCTGTGACAAGACAAATATCCCCTTGGCCTCACACCCCCCCAGATAAGGACTCCAGGAAGGTTGATGCCAAGGCAAAGAAACAGTACATGACAGCATCTTTGGGACTCAGACAGGCAAATTATATGGCTTATGTTGCTAGATATGAGAAATCCAGATGGGATACTGTTATGGCTCTTGCAAAACAGGTCCCTGGCCAGCTTGCCAAGGAGCTGGAGCAGGTGGCTGCTGATGGTGTTGAGGCATCCAAGGTGCAATTCCATGCTGCAGTGGACTCAAATGATATGTCATCAAGAGTCATGGCTACATCTGTGGTTCTTCGCAGGATGGCTTGGCTCAGATGTACTAGCCTGTCACAGGATACCCAGGCTAAGGCCATGGATTTCCTGATGTGGGTAATTCTCTGTTTGGGGAGCAGACAGAGAATTACATGAAGAAAATGGATGAGTATAGGACCACCTATAGGAGTGCACAGGCCAAGGAAAGGCAGGCCACTCCTCAAAGGCAGCTTCCCAGGGGCAGGGCAGGCCTTTCATAGGCCTTTTACCAAGCCCAGGCCTCTCTTCTGCTTTTGCCCAGAGGGGTTCTTTAGAGGAGAGGCAGGCGGGTGCAAGCAGGCCTGCTTCCACCCTCAGCCCAAAGCCCCTGCCAAGCAGGCATCCTGATGGGGTTGCCAGGGCTGATTCTCAACTACCTGTAGGGGCAGGCTGGCTTACTTTGTACAGGACTGGGAGTCTCTGACATCAGACAAGTGGGTCCTGGGTAGTAAGCCAGGGACTGGTTCTCAGCTTCAAAAAGTTTCCAAAGATGAGAACCAGATCCTTTCCACCTGCAAATCCTCCAGAAGCACTTGCCCTAGAGGCAGAGGTCTCTTCCCTCCTGGCTCTCAGAGCTGTGGAAAGGGTTCCACCCCTACACCAGGGCAAAGGGTTGTACTCCAGGTACTTCCTTACCCCATAAAAGACAGGAGAATGGCGGCCCATCCTGGATCTCAGATACTTAAACAAGCACCTTTTAAAACCAAAATCCAAAATGGTGACTCTGGGAATTATTCTACCCTTTTTAAGGCCAGGGGACTGGCTAGCGTCCCTGGACCTCAAGGATGCCTACTTCCATATTCTCATCAGAAGCTCCCATCGAAAGTACCTCAGGTTCGAGCTGCCCTCAGGCCATTACCAGTTCAGAGCAATGCCCTTTGGCCTCACCTCTGCTCCAAGGGTGTTCACAAAATGCCTGGCAGTAGCAGTTGCTTCTCTACGAAGGCAAAAATTGCCATCTTCCCTTACCTGGCGACTGGCTCATAGTAGGCCAGTCCCCAGACCAAGTCAAGTTACACCTACAGATAACTCAGCAACTGCTCACCCTCTAGGTTTCCTTCTGAATCTTCAAAGTCAGTTCTAGAGCCTGTTCAGCTCCTCACCTTCATAGGCCCAGAGCTGAACACAGAGAAAACCAGAGCCTTCCTCCTTTGGACAGGGCAAGGACCCTGGTCTCTCTGGCCTCTTCATTCACCTTGCAGATGTCTCGACCAGCAAGGCATTTTCTACAGCTCCTGGGACACATGGCTGCTTCTACAGCAGTAGTGCAGGGAGCAAGATTTTAGATGAGGGACATTCAGTTCCATTTGAGAGCCTTTTAGTCTCAAAGGAAAGACCCTCTAACCAAATTGATCCCAGTGACTCGAACCCTGATCCAGGCCCTACAATGGTGGCAGGATCAGAGCAATCTCAGACAAGGGGTTCCTTTTGTCACCCAGTCTCACTCCTTAATCCTTATAACAGATGCATCCCTCTTGGGATGGGGAGCTCACATGGGTGACCTCACTACCCAGGGGTTGTGGTCCTCTCAGGAATCTCTGCTCCACATCAATCTGTTGGAACTCAGAGCAGTTTTTCTAGCACTTCAAGCATTTTCCAAGTCTGTTCAGAACAAAGTGGTACAGGTCAGAACAGACAACACCACCACAATGTGTTACATCAGCAAGCAAGGGGGCACTCTGTCTATGGCCTTGTGCACCGAAGCAATGAAGTTGTGGTCTCTGGCTTACTCCCTGAACACCTCCCTTACGGCAGTTCACCTTCCAGGCAAGGACAATGTCCTGGCAGATGCTCTCAGCAGGATTTCCCAGGGCCATCACGAATGGTCACTGGACCCCCTTGTCCTGGAGGTGGTATTTGCCAGATGGGACACTCCTCAGATAGATCTTTTTGCAGCCCCAGACAACCACCAACTTCCCCTTTTTTGCTGCAGGCCCCCAGTGTTGGGCTCAGTCCCTCTGGATGCCTTAGTCCTCAATTGGGAAGGGAAGTTTCTCTATGCTTTCCCCCCTTCCTTCTGCTGTTCAAAGTGCTAGTCAAAATCAGGTCTCAACCCTGCAAGATGATCCTGATTGCCCCAGACTGGCCCAGACAACCCTGGTATCCACTCCTGCTGTCCTTAGCAGTCCATCTTCCCCTCTGTCTTCCCAGGAATCACAACCTGTTAATCTGTGCTCAGGGAGGGTTTGGTACCCGAGCGTCAAATCTCTCAATCTCAAGGCCTGGCTCTTGAAGAGTTAGAGTTTGCTGATTTACACCTTTCCCAGGGTGTAATGGATATCCTGAAGAGCTTCTAGAAAACATTCTACCAGGGCTACTTATAATTCCAAATGGAGATTTTCCATATGGTGCTCTGGAAAGCATATTTCCCAGAATCTGCTGATTTACCCACAGTCCTGGATTACATGGTCCATCTAAATACCTTGGGCTGAGACCAGCTACCCTAAAGTGCATTTGGTAGCTGTGCCTGCCTTTATTTCAACAGGTAAGCCCTCTCCTCTTTCAGCTCACCCTGTATTCTCCAAGTTTTTCAAGGGATTGCTTCACACCAACCCTCCATTCAGGGACCCTGCCCCTGCTTGGGACATTAATGTTTGCATTGCTCAGCTTATGCAACCCCGTTTTGAGCCTGTGTCTTCAGCAGAGCTTAAGTACTTGACTTGGAAAACTGTGTTTCTGGTAGCCATCACTTCTGCCAGACGCATAAGTGAATTACAAGCTTTGTCAGTGGAGACTGATTTTATCTCCTTTCATAGAGTTAAGGTGGTCCTCAGGGCTAACAGGAAGTTCTTGCCTAAGGTGGTTTCAGATTTCCACCTTAATCAATCTGTTTCTCTTCCTGTGTACTTCCTGACCATTTCCTCCTCTGGCGAAGGAGGCTGCACAGTTTAGATGTCAAAAGGCCCTTAGCTACTATTTAGGCGTACAAAGGGTCACAGGTTTGACTCCTCCAACTATTCCTCACTTATGGTGAGGTTGGTAAAGGAAACCTGCCACTAAAGATCCATTGCCAGGTGGATTGTCTCTTGTATCCAATTCTGTTATGAAAAACTGGTGAGTTCCTCCCTCAGGCCTGAGGGCTCGCTCTCAGGGTACAGCTGCTTCCTGGCTACTGCCAGGGACATCCCCTATTCTAGAGATATGTCAAGCAGCTACCTGGAAAACAGTTCATACTTTACCAAGCATTACTCCCTGGATATCCAGGCTAGGAGTGATGCCCGCTTTCAACAGCTGTGCTTCAGAGCCCTATTTCCCAAGAGGTTCTGTCCTCCTCCATGGAGGTACTGCTTTGTAGTCTGCATATGTCATAATAAAGCAAGATTTCATGTTGTTTGAAGAAAAAATTACTCACCTTAGTAATGTTGTTTCTTCTATTGGAGTCTTGCTATATTATGACCTCCCCCCTGCCTGCCCCTGTCAGAACCTCTGTTTTTGGGATGTGGGTGGGCAGTGCAGTGTTGGCACTTAGTAGGTGCCCACCTTGTTGTTTTTCACCCTTCTTTTTAGGGTGACTTGGTGTTGTGTTTTTCATTTTTTGGGGCTCCTGACTTGAGTCTTTGTTTTGGGACCAAAAAATGTGTTGTTATATTTAGTAGCCAGTTGGCTAGTGTAGGTTTACAGCTTCCACACACAGGACCTCAGTGAGTATAGCTCGTAAAGATCTGATGGTTTGAGTTTGAAGAACAACAGACAGAGTTTTCAACCGAGCTCGAGCTCAACATTCCATGCCTGGCATGAAAAGTTAACTCTTTCACCTCCGGAGCAGTTCGAAGGTTGGGACTCACTGCAATTGTCATAATATAGCAAGACTCCAATAGAAGAAACAACATTACTAAGGTGAGTAATTTTTTCTTCTGCTTCCTCAATCTAAAGGATACATATTTTCACATCCCGATCAGATCATCTCGTCAAAATACCTATGGCTCATAATATGAATTTATGAGTAAATCTGGAGGGCTTCTTATGGATATAAAAGTGCTGCCTTGCACGTTCATAGGATCAGAGGACTGCAGACCAATAGTGAGCAGTTCTTTGGTCCTAAGGGCAGAAGAGGTGACACTCTTTTATCCATAAAAGGTCATCCAAATTGACCCTTAAAATTATTATACATTGCTAACTGTACTGAATTAAAAAAGATCTTTCTTTAATTTAGTAAAGTTAAGGGCACAAGTGGTCGGCGAGAAGCTCATTACAGTGACTCAGCATGCGTGGTACTCTTACGGTAACAAGAGTACCTCATGTGTAACTGAAGGAAGCTCTGTGATTGGTGGAGGATGCCCCATGATCTATAATGAGAAAAAGAATGTACAGCATCAGCACAGTCTTGCCATTTGGACTCTCCTCTGCTTCCAGGAGTTTCATCAAATGACTCTCAGTGGTAGCTTCTTAACTCCTTATGCAGGGAGTATTCATGTATCTACTCCTTGTCAATTGGCTGATCTAACACAACTCACTTGTGACTGTCGTGAGGGCTGAGGTTCACATGGTGGTTACATTTCAGAAACTGAAGAGCCTGACAGACAATATATTTTCATACTGTAAATGAGAGGTGCTAGATTGCATTTTATAGGTAGCTGTTCAATTGCTTTTACATGAGAGGAGTTACTTGGAATTGTGGTAGAAACCAAAGTGTAGCCTGTCCTGGCCTTATGTCTGTCAATGATCAAGAAGCAAAGGGGGACATTTTGAGTCAACATTTTGTGCTTGAACAGAGTCGCTCCTTTGGCAGAGGAGTGTGTTAGTACTGACTAAGAAGTTGACTTTGGATCCTTTCGGTTGATAGCGACGAGAAAAAAAAAAAATAATGGTGAAGACCTCTATATGGATGCATGTGTATTGCATGGTGCTGGAGAGTAGTATTATGTGACACTGTGAGACAGAAGTGTGCAAAAGGTTTTTAGTGAGGATATAATCATCATCTTAGATTAAAGCTTTGTCTCTTCCAGGAGTGGTTGCCCCAGATTCCTGACAAAGTGATCCATAAATGTAGATCCTAAGGGATTTTATGTGCAGTGAGGCTGAGGAAAAAGGGCAGATGTGGGACAGCTGTAAGGGGAGCTAGGACTAGTGGACCAATACTGAGATCTTTGGTCTTGGTCACAGTTCCCCTTCAGAAGTTCCTTGTTTGGGGTGTTTGAGGTAGCCTAGCTACTCCCATGAGGGCAGTTTTAATGAATCCCATGTTGGTAATTAATATAACTCCCTTACTGAAGGATTTAATTTTGACCTCCTGCACCAGCCTAGCTTGTGTGACCATGACCTGGTTGAGGCACAGTGTCGGCATTTATCTTTCAAGTTTATGCCTCTCCTCCCCACACCGTGCCCCAGGTTTTCTGTCATACTGTGCCCTCATAAAGAGCATAGGGGAGCTAGAGTGGCCAATCTTCTCTGTGTCAAGTCTTCACCATGATGGGTATCTGGCCAGAGCCAGGACCCCACAGAAGCCTTTTTTTCTTTTTTTTGGAGGTGGAGTCAACGCAGGGGTGGCTCCACCCTCGAGTCTGATGTGCTACGTGGTGATTGCGGGTTGGCCATTATCTGCTATTGACTCCGCTGTAGCCCCAGTTCTTCTCCTGCCGTCAAGTGAGGACCTCATGGGAAGCCTCGAAGAATTCTACTGTGCAGTGCGGCCTTGTCTCAGCCTAGTTCATGCGTTAGTGTTGCCATTAGTCCTAGTTCGCTCTCTGCCCCTGCTCAGTGCCACTTCGGAGATCTCCCAGTAAGATCCTTCCTTTTCTTTTAGTGATGGCGAGTGCTTGTTTTGTTTAATTTTCCATCTGGTCATGTCTCGTCCTGGGAACAAGAAAAAGTCAAAAGCGGGATGGCCCCCTATGCGTCAGTGTCCCTGCGGCCGTCTTTACTCTGTAATGGACCAGCATGACTGGTGCCTCTCTTTCCTAGGCTCAGGCCATGATATGGATCATTGCGACACCTACTTTTTGATGGATCACCGAGTGCTGGAGATGCGTGCGTTCAAAGTCAGATGTACTCCACCAGCTTTTGGAGGGCAGTCTCGCAGTCGGTGGAAAAAGGTAAGAACTCTTGGTCCTTCCTCTGGGTCCCCTCCTGGTCTTATATGGCCTGCGGAGGAGGGGGTCTCCACCATTCCTAGCCTTGCCGTGGTGGGGGTCCCTCCAACTGTGCAGGAGGCAGTCTGGCCCTCTCAGGAGCCGGTAAGAGGCACCATTTGGAAGTTGCTTCCATGAAGTGAAGGCTCCTCTGGTGTGAAGCTCTGGGGCATGCAGGCCCAGGCTGACACTGTCTGTCGGCGCCGCCCTTGGCTCTGGTGTTGCTTACAGCACTGGGGGCCTGTGCGGCACTGTGGGTGGTACAGGGCTGTCCCTTGGTGCTGCTTTTTTACTCTTGACACCATTCGTGGTGCCGGGGATGGGAGTGGCGCCGTGTGCAGCAGAGGACTTTTTCTCTGCACCTCCTCTGGCTCCGGTGCCATTCGAGGCACCTGGGAGGGGGGGCGGTGCTGTGGCCGTTGCCACCTTCAGCTCCAGTGCCTTTCGCGGTGCCAGGGAGGGGTTCGGTGTTGATCACGGTGCTGCTACGGGCTCTGGTGCCATTTGCAGTGCTGGGGCTAGAGGTGGCATGGCTCATGGCCCTGGGACTGGGAAGGATTGTAGAGTGGTCTGGGTTTGGGCCTCTCCATCCTCTTCCTCGGAGGAGGATGAGGACTCAAGCTCTGACCCAGACTGCCAGGCCATCCCTCGGTGCCGCTTTTGACTCTGGTGCCATTTGGGGTGCCAGGGATGGAAGTGGCACCATAGGTGGTGAAGGACTTTTCTCAGTGCCGCCCCTGGCTCTGGTGCCTTTCACAGCACCGGGGAGGGGGGCCGCACAGCCTCTGGCTCCGGTGCCATTTGCGGCTCCAGGGAGGGGGTGGCACTGTGGCCATTGCCACCTTCGACTCTGGTTCGTTCACCATGCCGGGGGGCACAGCAGCTGGTGCTGCTCTCAGCTCTGGTGCCATTTGCAGCACAGAGGAGGGGTTGGCATCGATCGTGGTGCGCTCCAGGCTTGATGCCATTCACGTTGCTGGGGCTGGAGGTGGCGTGGCTTGTGGCCCCAGGACTGGGAAGGATCATGGAGTGGTCTGGGTTTGGGCCTCTCTGTCATCTTCTTCCTCCTCCTTGGACTTAGGGTCTGACCCAGACTGGCTCCCAGTTCCTCTGGATCCTGCAATCCTTCTGTGTCCAGCACCTTGACCCCACTCATCCTCCTTCTGTTGGTCGGGCAGATTCTGTTGCTTCTGGGGTCAGTGAGACTGATCAGCCTGCGGCTATCCAGGTGACAGTTGCAGCGCAACCCGGGACCACAGATCTGTCCATCCTTCATGTGGGGTACCCCTTCTTTGGTGACCCTGGTCAGTCTTGAGTTTGGGACAAACCAGAGCAGCCCAGGCAGGGAGGGTGCTGTACCTTTGGCTGTCTCCAGGGTCAGCTGGGGTTGACAGTTACCTAGGCTTTTGGTTGTGAGAAAGAGGTCCCTTTCGGGCGGAGGGTTGAGTGGCCATGGCTCAGCACAGTGGCCTCTCCTGGGAACCGTCTGGGTTCTGGGAGGAGTCGCAGTGCGGGCCCTCACTCCTCCCCTAGGACTCTTTGAGAAGGACTTCTGCTTTTGAGGTTGGGGCCATCCTTCTGGACTCACGGTCCTGGTCACCTCATGGGGGGGATTTCCTCTGAGCACAACGCTGGCAGTTCCGATCCAGTTGAGCAGCCAACATCCACTGGAACCACCGGGACTCCTCCACTTTTGTGGCCTCCCATCGGATCCCCCTTCCCAGGCAGAGACAGTGCCCCTCCTTGGAGGAGCCTGGCCCCGTTGCCTCTGATCTCTGGTCCTATGGGGCATCTCACCTGGGAACAGTTCAGGGCCACAGCTGAGTATCTTCCTGGACATAAGTCTCTACCACTCATTCACACTAGTGGGATTAGCACCGGAGGCACTAGGACCCATCGGGAGCAAACTTTTTGCTGGAGGGTCGGCGCGAGAGATGGCGCCGCGAGGAATGGCACCGCGAGCAGCGGCTCGAGCGGCAATCACTATCTCGGCGACGACCCTCCAACCGCCTCAGTTCCTTTTTTCCCGCTGTCGAGTGCGCTTCAGTGACAACGTCGCTCGCCTGTCGGGAGTCAAACTTCAAACTAGCGCATAGTTTTCAGTTTATTGTTTTGTAGCATTATCACGATAGTAGTATCGCTTAATTTTATTCTATTTTCGTTAAATTTTTCTAATATTTTAACTTACTTGAAGAAGTCTCGGCCTACTGGACGGAGTTGACCATGAGCAGGTCAGGTGACGGTAGGGAGACTTCGTATGAAAGCTGTTCAGTCAGCCGGGCTGGGTCCGGTCAGTCTCCTTCTCCTCAGCGGGGTTCCGACAACGGTCAGTCCGATGCCCGGGGGGATGGGCGGTCCCCCCATCGGCATAAAAATAAACGGTCGCATTCTCGGCACCGTTCAGCCTCGAGCTCTTCTTCGGCCCACAGGTCAAAAAAGAGAAGGCATCACTCGAGGTCGCCCTCTGGTATGTCTGCGCGTCGACGATCGGTTATCATAGCTAGTTGCCGGTCTCCTTCTTCGGAGTTCGCCAACTTCCGGTGACCGTCGTCCTTGACATCGGAGCCCCTCCCCGCCTATAGGTAGGGCTCCAGATGAGCAGTTTCATCAGTGGGCCGCTCTTATGGAGCGATGGGCTCGGAGGTTGGTTCTTCTGCCTGGCTCGGTTGCCACGGAGCCCTCGGGCTCCTCCGGCGATCAGGTACGGCGGTTGGACCTTCCTATGCGCCGGTGCCTTCTTGATGCCAGCGACTCCGCGTTCAGGTGTTCCCCTTCCCTCACATGGCTGCGGTGCGGGGGCGCACCGATGCCCTTATCTCCTGTTTTTTCCTTCTCTAGCTTTCCAGGTTCCTGAGGCGTTCCCGGCACCTTCGGCAGGGTCTGTTGGCTTCATCGGCACCGTTTTCGGTGCACTGGGCCTGCGGTGCCGTCTGCGGCGCCAGGTGGTCTCGCCGTTGGGTCTAGCGGTGCCGTTGGTGGCGCCACTTAGTCTGGCGGCGCCGTTGGTGGCGCCGCTTGGTCGGGCGGCACCGTGTGCTCTCGCGGCGCCGCCGGGGGTGCTTGCGGTGCCGCTTGCGGTGCTGCATGCCTCTTCGGCGCCGTGCCCCTCCGCGGTGCCGTTTTCAACCCGTTTTGCCTTCTCGGCGCTGGGGGCCCTCGGGGACTCTCCTTGTTTCTCTGCTATTTCCTCCTCTCTAATTTTCCTCCGTTCCTGTCCAAACAGTCCTTCCTGGACCATCAGGAGATGATGTTGAGCCTGACCCAGACCCGGTTGGGTGATGAAGTGGAGAAACAGGATCTTTCTTTGCTACAGAGCCTGTGGTCGAGGACCTGTCCTTTAAGTCTCTGTTGAAGAACCTGAGATCCACTCTTTCTCTCCAGACTACAGACATCGATCCTGGGAAGATATTAAGACTCCAGTATCTTCATGCCGGAGATCCCTCAGTTTGACTCCTCCGATCCAGCCTTCCTTGAGAGCTGTCTCAAATGGTTTGGAATAATCCTGCTCTTATTCCCTCAGTGGCTAAATCCATTGATAAAGTATTCAGCTCCCAAGGATCGTTCCATTTGGCATCCCAAGCCTTTGCGGATCCTATTGTAGTCCTGGCAGAGAATGACAAGGTCGTTCTTCCTCAAACTACTACAGCTCGACCTATTAACAAAGAGTCTCGTAAGATTGATACATTAGGTAAGAGAGCTTTGCTGCCTCCACTCTAAGTATGCGTGTTGCCAGTTATCAAGGCTATTTTCTCCAGTATGAGTATATCCTGTGGCACTCTATGAAAAGAATGGTTGAAGCTCTTCCAGATTCCGACTCCAAGTCAGAGCTTCTTCTGACCGTTATTAGAGGTATTGAGTCCAATAACCAACAGGTCAAAGCCGCCATGGACGCTTTCGACACTGCTTCTCACTCAGCAGCCGCAGGTATTTGTACTCGGCGCCATTCCTGGCTGTGTACTTCTGGCTTCATGAATGATGCTCAGCAGCAGGTAATGGCGCTGCCTTTTGATGGCTCCTATCTTTTTGGCCCTCAGGTGGAGCAAGCCTTAGAGGCCACTCAGAAGACTAGATCGGCCATTAAGTTGGCCAGACCTCCGCCTACTCCCTCTCGGGGGCATGTGAACAGACGTCAGTTTCATAGTCGTCAGTCCTTTCGAGGCAGAGGCAGAGGAAGCTTCCATAAAAGCCAACCTGCCCAACCTCAAAAGAAGACGCAGCAGAAAGCGCGGGGCCTAAAGCCCCAGCACCACCTTATGAATTGCTGGCCCAAGTTCATCCACATTGCCGGTGGAACTTTCTCCTCCGGTGGGAGGTCGTCTGATGTACTTCTACAACCAGTGGAAGTCCATAACCCGGACAAATGGGTCCTTCGGATAATTGCGAGGTTATTCTCTCAATTTCTTGAAACCCCCAAATTGTCCTCCCAGGCGACAACCCAGGTTGTCGGTCTCTCAATCGAACCTCCTCACCGCCGAGATCCAGGGCCTTCTAAACAACAGGGCAATAGAACTGGTGCCCCGCATCTCGCGAAACACAGGTTCTACTCCATTACTTTCTGGTTCCAAAGAAATCTGGGAATCGCCCCATTCTAGACCTCAGAAAGTTAAACAAATTTCTCCCCAGGAGAAATTCAAAATAATTCCCTAGGTACCCTGTTACCCTTGCTGCATCAGCACGACTGGCTGGCCTCCCTGGATATGCAGGGCGGCTTACCAGCATATCCCCATCCACCAGACCACATAGGATTCCTCAGGTTTGTAGCTTTGGGTCCAGCATTATCAGTTCAGAGTCCTGCCCTTTGGGCTATCCTCGGCGCTGCGAGTTTTTACAAAGTGTTGTGTAGTTCTCGCTGCGCATCTCAGGAAGATCAGACTCCGAATGTTTCCCTACCTGGACGATTGGCTTCTAGCAAGCCCTTCCAGCCAAGGGACTTTGGAAGCCGTGCAAACGACTTCTCGTCTTCTTACGTCCATGGGAGTTCTGCTGAATTTGAAAAAATCACAACTGCAGCCCTCCCAGAGCTCCTTTTCATAGGGGCAGCTTCTAGACACCTCTTCCATGAAGGCTTTCCTGACAGAGGCTTCGATATCGCCCGGATGGCCCGTTACATCGAGGAGAACCAATCGGTTACAGCTCTCTCGATGCAGCGCATGTTGGGTCTCATGGCGTCCTCGGTGTTCACTGTACCCTGGCCGGTTGCACATGAGAACCACCCAATGGATGCTCTCCACTCAGTGGTCTCCGACCTCTCACCCCAGTCTTATCCCATCAAGGTGGCGGGGCCCTTGAAGGTCTCTCACATGGTGGTCTCAGAGGCAATCTCCTGGAAGGGTTCCCCTTTGCTCCCCCGGATCATCAGATCTCCATCACCACAGACGCATCGCTAATGGGATGGGGAGCTCACTGTCACTCCCTCCACACTCAAGGTGTGTGGACTCAGTTCGAAACTCATCTCCACATAAATGTCCTGGAGATGAGAGCGGTCCTCTATGCGATCCGAGCTCTGAAGGATATCCTTTGTCACAAGAACATTCTCCTTCAAACGGACAACAAAGCTGTGATGTATTACATCAACAAGCAAGGCGGTGCTCATTCTTATCCCCTTTGCAGGGAAGGAATGAGGGTGTGGGAGTGGTGCTTGGAGCACAAGTCTCTGATTCAAGCGGTTTATCTGCCAGGTATACAAAACGACCTAGCAGATCACCTCAGCAGAACGGAGGCAGACCCTCACGAGTGGTCTCTCGATCCAGCCATAGCTCGGTCACTGTTCGAAGAGTGGGGGACTCCAGACCTGGACCTTTTTGCATCCCCACTCAATGCAAAACTGCCTCTCTTCTGCTCCAGAAATCCAGGGCCTGGCATTTTCTGTCAGGATGCGTTCAGGCTGCGGTGGACAAAACGCTTTCTTTACGCCTTTCCACTGCTTCCTCTAATCCAGAGAGTACTCCTCAAGTTCGAGTCTCAGGGGACCAAAATGATTCGCTTTGCTCCCTCCTGGCCTCGGCAACTATGGTTTCCTCTACTCAACAGTATGTTGGCAGCCTCTCCGAGACCACTTCCCTTGCAAATCAATCTTTTGACTCAGGGTTCGTTGGTCCATCCCAACCTGAAATCACTTCACCTTCATGCTTGGCTCCTGAAGAGGTAGAAGTGAATCGGTTCAACGTCTCTCGTAGAGTCTCAGACATCCTTCTGGCTGCTCGGAAGCCAGCCACCCGAAAAACGTACGCTTCCAAATGGAAACGTTTTTCTCTCTGGTGTGCAAAGTCCTCTTGGAATCCCTTTTCCTGTCCTCCTGACAAGGTTCTGGAGTATCTTTTGGACCTATCAAACTCAGGTCTCCAGTACTCCACAGTTAAAGTTCACCTTAGTGCCATCTCAGCGTTCCATGAGCTGGTTTCTTCCTTGACTCTGGCTCAGTTACCTATGGTGAAGAGATTTCTTAAGGGGATTCTTCATACCAGACCCCCTGTTAAGCGTCCAGTTGCAGCCTGGGACATTAACCTGGTGCTGGACATGCTCACTTGGAAGCCTTTCGAACCCTTAGCTACCTGTGAGCTAAAATTTCTTACCTGGAAGACTGCCTTCCTGGTGGCCATTACCTCAGCCCGCAGGGTCTCTGAGATACATGCCCTGGTTACGGACCCTCCGTATACTGTATTCCATAAAGACAAGGTAGTTCTCCGTACTCATCCTAAATTTCTTCCCAAGGTTGTGTCAGAATTCCATCTAAACCAACCTCTGGTACTTCCCTCTTACTTCGCTAATTTCCAGAATGAAGGGAGCGATCTCTTCATTCCTTGGATGTTAAGAAGAGCCTTGTGGTTCTATTTAGATAGAACCAAGAATTTTCATGAAACTCCATAACTGTTTGTTTCTTTCAGCGACACCCGGCTGGGTCAACCTGTCGCTATCAGATGCATCTCATCATGGTTAGTGGCATGCCTTCGACATTGCTATTCCATGGCTCAAGTTAAATTAGAAGGTAGAGTGTGCGCTCACTCTACTAGAAGTCGCGGCATCCTAGCGGAAATTTGCAATGTTCCAATTGCAGATATCTGCGCCAACCTGGAGCTCAGTGCATACCTTCGTTAAGCATTATGCACTGGATGTTCATGCAGGGCATTCCGCATCGACAGAACTATCCTAATGGACTTCTATCTTGTCGCGTGAGCTCTGGCTCTCCTGCCGCCTTTTGGGGGATTATCAGCTTGGTACTCTCCCACTAGTGTAAATGGTGGTGAGACTTATGTCCAGGAAGATATGAACATTACGTACCTACCGTAATTCTTGATCTTCTTGGACGAGTCTCACCACTCATTCACTCGCCCACCCTCCATCCCCCGAGCTCACCGCTGTGTTGGTCTTCACTCCCTCAAATCTTTAGGCCGTGAAGACTTCTTTGCTGACCCTTCTTACACGGGTCGATACGGACTGTCTTATGTCTGTTTTTTAAGGTTAGATTTACTCTTTACGTTAGTTGCGCTGCACCTCCTTGGTAAAAAAGGTACTGAGGCGGTTGGAGGGTCGTCGCCGAGATAGTGATTGCCGCTCAAGCCGCTGCTCGCGGCGCCGTTCCTCGTGGCGCCATCTCTCGCGCTGACCCTCCAGCAAAAAGTTTGCTCCCGATGGGTCCTAGTGCCTCTGGCGCTAATCCCACTAGTGTGAATGAGTGGTGGAGACTCGTCCAAGAAGATCAAGAATTATGGTAGGTACGTAATTTTCATATTTCCCTACCAACTTTAGGGCTGTGGACCAACAGGTGTTTCACCATTCCCCTGCTCATCCTGACCCAGTCTCTCCAAGAACATCGGCTTCCTTATCTTCCTCCTGTAAGGGAGGGGAGTCTTTGGTCCACCTTTCCCCAGCTGCTGATTTGTCCACATATCAGCTCTTCCTGTTGAGGTTGTTTGACGAGCTCAGCATTTCTTCTCCTGGAGAGCTCAATCTGGACAGGGCTGTGTGCACCTTCTTAGGCGAGTTCAGTGCAGAAGACCTTCTGGCCTCTGCCTGGCCTGTTCCTTTTCAAGAAGCATCAATCCAGGTCTGACAACATCCCTATTCCCCAGCTCCAGCCACAAGGGACCTTCGCCTCAAGTATTGCATCCCCCCCGGGGTCTCCAGGAACTCTGCCTCACCCCCCTTCCGGTGTGACACTCCTGGACACCCCTTCTGGACAGAGATGCCCAAACCATGACCAGTCCTCGGATTATGACTCTTTGGAGTTTGATTTTTGGGGCAGGAAGACGTTCGCGGCACGGCTTCTGCTCAACATTGCAGCTCATCAGGCCCACCATGCTGCCTATAACAGGTACTTGTGGTTGAGGCTAGGTCAGGTCCTAGCTTCTTTGCCTGATGTGGAGGTAACCAGACAAGCCTTGGCCCTCTTCGCACAAGGCCTGGAGCTAGCAAGGCACCAAGCTAGAGCATCTTATGATGCCAGTGAGGTGGCCTCAAGGCTAGTGGGGACAGCGATCTGCATTAGGCAGTTGGCATGGTTTGTCTGTCCCAGTTGTTACCCCTGGCCCTGCGTAAGTGACCTCCTCCACCTTCTGGAGAACCCACCTTTTCTCCCATAGGTTGAGACAAGATTTGCAGGGCACCCTCCCTCCCTCTCCTCTGGAGAGATGCCTGTCTCACCCAGACCAGTCTCAGGCCTAACTAGGCCTGCAAGAGTTCTCCCCTTCAGTCTTTCCCCACTGGAGGCTAAGGGACTCTGTCCCTTAGGGAGGTGCTGGGTCCCCTTCCGGGGTTCGGTACTCACCCATCATAGTGATGAATGGTGAAGATTAACACAGAGAAGATAAGAAAATTATGTACCTACTGTAATTCTTGATCTTTCTGTGTATCTTCACCATTCATCACTAAATCCCGCCCTTCTTCCCCCTGGGGCCTCTCTCTGTGGGTGATCCTCCTCCCTCTGTGCCTCTCTTGCGTTCCAGCACCTCTCCTCTTCCTCCTCCTCTCCCTTATGGCTAGGAGGACAAGGACCTTGGAGACAGACAGAGAGGATTTTTTTTGCTTCTGGGTTCTTAGGGTCTTCTCTCTCTCTCTCCCCCCTTCACCTGCCTCTTGAAGTTCGGCTCTCTGCCACCTCCTGGGGTTTCCTAGCAGGTGGGAGAGATGTGGGACCCTTGAGTACCCTTTCAGCAATACCTCTTTACTTTATTAATGCCCCTTTGGGGCATCTACTCCCTTCTAGTTTCCAACATTGGTAGGTTCCCCTTTTTTTTTTTTCCCCAGCCCTTTGGAATCCTCTACCCTGTCAGTTTCGGGATTGCACGACTGTGGAGGGATTTAAACATGCCCTTAAAACACATTTATGGTATCAAGCCTATTCTGTATAATTTTATTCCATTTTCTATCTGGATTTTATAAGTTTTATGAGTTTGTATTTATTGTTTTTATGTGTTGTTTAAACCTGTTGTTAGGCGCCTTGGTTTGTTGAAAGGTGCTTTACAAATAAAGTATTATTATTATTTTATATCCCTTTGGGGACATTATGTTAATTTGGCAGGAGGGGTGGATGCCGTCCAACCTGCCTTGGCCTATTGACCTCAAGTCTTATGTTTCCCTTAACTCTCATTTCCTTTTGGGGCTACCCTGGCTCCACAGAGGCACTCCTGTGTCTTCTCTTCTGCACTCCAGCATGGGGTTCTAAATCTTGTTACCCTCTTGAGGTCCAGGAGTTGAAGGTTGAGTGGAATGGTGTCCTCCCTCCTTCCACCTTCATTCTCCTGTTTCTTCCCTCCCTTCTCCACCTTTTCTTCTTTCATCCAGAGATTGGGGCCCCTTCCTTTCCCAATCCCTTAGGCTGTTACTTTTGCTGTCCTCTCCTTCATTTATTTCTCCTTTCAGTTTTTATATGCTTTCCTTTTCTCTATCCCTTGGGCTTCCTTGCCCCTTCCCCTTCCTATCCTTCTCACCGGCATTCAGAACTGGGGCTAAGGCGGAGTCGATAGCAGATAATGGCTAACCTGCAAGCGCCACATAGCCTTTTGGCCTTGTTGACTCCACCTCAAAAAAAAAAAAAAAAAACCTTCTGCGGGGTCCTGGCTTCGGCCAGATACCCATCATAGTGATGAATGGTGAAGATACACAGAAAGATGAAGAATTATGTTAGGTATGTAATTTGCATTTATTTCAAAATTTTACCTGAAGGCTATGGCAGTCCCAGTGTGTGAGCCGAGTTTATTTGAATGCATGGCCATTACATGTGATGGCAGTCTGAACTGCAGGAGCCTCCTTGTGTAACCTCCCCCCCCCAACCCCACCGAGGGGGGGAACATTTGAGAGAATGGTATTGCTCCTGAACAGGGCTTGCTGTGTTGAGTGTGGGCTTGCACTTCCAACTTAAGTCGCAGTGTTTAATATTGCTGAAAGATTCCCCTGGAGGCCTGTGCTCTCAGTCTGTGCTGCAGTTGCGTGCCCCAAATGTGGTACAAACTTGTACTACAAAATGGTTGCCAGTAGAGTTTGGTAAGAACTCTGGGGTGCAGGCATAAAACTCAGGGATGGAGTGGGGGAGATTGACACTGGAGACTGTCTTAAACTCTACAGCAGTTACGTTGCTGGCTCTAGATCTACTATACTTTGAACCCTTACACACAGTCTTCATTTGATGCCAGGAGACTATATTGTAACAAATTATTTCACACAGTTTTCTTGTAACAGAAAGTTGCTGTTGCCACAGTGTTGCATTAGGAAATGAGATATCTCAGTTGGCAACTATCCCAGATTAATCTTGTGGAGATTATATAGTAATGGTTTCTTTGCAGTGTTATTGGTTGTAGCCTTGTTTTATTAACCTCATCTAAAATAAAAGATCCATCTTAAAAATTAAGATTTATGTTTATGCATATCACTCAAACTGTATAGAGATTTCATTATGAGAACATCAGTAGTCTCCCTGGATGTTCATAGGCCAGACCTGGGACAGATACTTGAAACATTCATTATACAGTGAAGCTGGCTGCTGTATGTTTGACTGATTGTTTTCTGTTTATGATTGTTATTAAAGATTTTCAAATAAGTCTCCAGTAGACAATAACACTAGTCAACCAGAGCCCATCAGGTCTCTAAAATGTTTCTTTACCTAAAAAATTTTTATTCTTTGAGACATCCCGGTCATCCTGTTGTAATTGTAGTATGATCACCTTTAATCTAATTTAAGGGAAACTCTCAACTCCCCTGCTGCATTGCTACAGAACCATTAGTTTCTGATTGAGAAAACATATTAACTAAGCAATAACCCATGACAAGGTGTGCGGTTATTGGGGATTAATCATACACCAGGTGCATTGTGCTGCGCCCGGTGTTGATTAATCCCAAATAACCCTACATCCTGGAGTGGGTTATTATGTCTTATAACATGGGGTGTCACCAGACCTTCAAAACGACAAGGAAAGCATGATTAATTTATGAAAACATGGAAACTATTTTATCTGAAATTCTAATAAATAAAAATAATCGTTCTGCCACCACCACAACTACTGCTGTACTGACACTGCTGCACTGAGCAGAATATGCACTGATCAATATGCAGTTTGCAGTGACACTCAGCATGACCATTCACCATTCACTGGGGAGAGACACACACACAGACCTCAGCAAGTTTAAATGACACAGTGTGTGTGTCTCTCTGGATCTCTGTGATGCTCTCGTTGTGTGTCTCTTTCTCTTTTCTGTTTCTCGGTTCGAGGAAAAACCCACTGCACTTTTACTCGTCAAACAAAGGAGAAACGGTAAATCTCTCTTACAGAGACAGTCACTCAGCGGGTCAATAATCATCCATCCTGTGCTGCTACTGCTCTTCATAGCATAGTGATGCATCAATTGACTGTCACACTGAACACAGGAACTCTGGCGGCACTGATCGTATGGGAATGGGACACGTTGGTGGCTCTGACATCTCTTGTGATACTCCTGAGTACGCTGACACAGATTGATCATGGTAAAACATTCTGTTTTGTGGGAGGGGAAAAGGCGAAACAATGCAGGAATGGGCACAGTGCAGAGAAATGGTGCAGAGAGGAGCACAGCATGTCCTCGTAACTAAGCATTTCTAATATTTTCACTCCAGATTTTCAGCATTGCCATTTACTTCATCTCCTTGTGAACAGTACAACTGTCATTTTCACATCTCACCGAAATGTGTTTCACACATGTAGCGCACAGTGGCGTGGTCGGTGTGCAAAATCAATGTTCGGACAGAGTAAGAAAATCATAGTGACACTGTTAATGAGCAGAGGTCTTAAACTGGCTATGTTGAAAATTTGGTGACAAAAGTCTCTAAAATGACTGTATTATGAGCATGCATTGCAGTTTCCATAGCCCTCATAAGTTCACAATTCGTAATCTTTTCAGTCCAGATTTTCAACATTGGCATTTTCCACATCTCCTTATGAACAGTACAGCTGTAATTTTCACACCCTGGCTGAAATGTGTTTTGCACTTCCAGCGCAGAATAGCACGGTCACTGTGGGAAATCAGTGTTCGGGATAGATTAAGAAAATCACTATGACTCTGTTCATGGCGGAGGTCCTAAAATGCTATGTTGAAAATCTGTTATAAATCCCAAAATAATTACATTACGGGTTGTCGTTCGCAGTTTCACATTACCTCGTGACTTCATCAGTTTTTATATTTTCACTCCAGATTTTTAACATTGCCATTTTTTACACCTCCTCATGAACAGTACAGCTGTCATTTTTCACATCTTGTCTAAAATGTGTTTTCGCACCTGTGGCGCCAAATGGCACAGTCGCTGTGCAAAATCACCTTTTGGCTAATGAACTGATAGTGTCACTGTTCATGCAGTGGGATCTAAAAAGCTCATGTTGAAAACTTGAGTAAACATACCAAGAAATACCCAGGGGGTTTGGGTTTTCGACCATAACGCCTACCCTGTAGGACTGACAGGCGTCAGGGGTGTGACTTAGGATTGTCGACAGTAATGCTCATGCCATTCCAACCCACCTGCAGCCAATGGCAGGCATTGAGGGTGCGCCTTGGACCCGCTGGCCTCAGAGTTCACACCATTCTCCTATACTGCACCCATTTCAGTGTATTTCCTTATGGAATGAGGTGAGTGTAAAGCCTGAACACTTCAAAGCACACCTCGACACTTGTAAGTGTCTGCAGGGTAGGGTGAGTGAAATGTCATGACCGTTATAGGGCAACGACCAAAGGCACACCCCAATGCCTGTCCATCTCTTGCAGGGTGGGGTTGAGTTGGTGTCAGTTCAGTACTTCACTGCCATTCCTATACTGCATCTGTCTAACTCCTGCACTTCCACTGCTAATGACAGCAAGCAACACTTGGCATTGACAAATGCTTGTTATTACTGTAAATTGATTGTTTACTGTCCGGTAAGGCGGTTTGATAGTTTAAATTCATCGGGGTAACTCTCGGTTTAGTTTTTTTTTTTTTTACAACCGATAAATGTCTCAGACCAAGAAGCAAACAGGCCCCACAGGTTTCCAACATTGTACAGAGTGTGGAGAACCGTTAGCAAAACCAGATCCTCATCTTTTATGTGTGTTTTGCTTGAGTTTGACCACCTCAAAGAGGATTGTGAGATCTGTAAAACATCCCTCAGTCGATGCTTGAGAGGCAATTAAAACAACTGCAGGAGAAGATGTCTGAGAAGGCTGCAGACAAACCAATTTTGAGCCAAAAAGAACTGAAGGATCAGCCCTCTGACAAGGGTGATGGTTCTTTGATTAAGAAAAGACCTGCTGACCCTGCCGCTAACCTGGCAGCCACAGGAAAGCGAAAAAGAAAAGAAAAACACTCAGCTGTTGAACCACAACCAAGTAACCCAGTTCCAACCGCTGAGGAAATAGCAAATGCTATCAAGATAATACAGCCACTTCAACCGGTAACCCCAGTTCAGGTTCCAAAGCAGCCATGCCTGGATCCTTCAAGTTCTACTCCAGTTCCTGGTTCCTTGGAACCCGAGTTGGACACCTTTAGGGAGGAATATGATGCTGATGAGGATGAGGAAGAGGATTACGGTGAACCCATTGATCCAGATATTTCACCGGATCCTCATCGTCCTGACTCCCCTGACAAGGGAACCGAGGACTTTACCTCTCATTTTGAATTTGTGAAACAAGTGGCTCAGTCCCTGGACCTCACCACACAGGAATCAACTGATGTGGAGGAGGAACAGGACTATAGAGAAATGATGGATGTGAAGGCTCCTAAAAGAGTTTTACTGCCCATCCATAAGTGCCTGAAGAAGCAGGTCATGAAAATCCTGCATACCCCAACTGCCATACCACTAGTTGATAGAAAGGTGGCTAAGAAGTATTGGGTGGCTAAGGGTGGGTCCGAGTTCCTTTTGATCACCCTAGCCATGAGGGTGTGGTACAGGCAGCAGCCCGTGATAAAGCAGACATTCCCTGGCATCACAATCTCCTGATAAAGATTCCAGAAGCTGGATTCTATTGCAAAGAAGCAATACCTGGGTTCGTCCTAGCAATTAGGCAGGCTTCATACGTGGCCTATATTGCCAGGTATCAAAGAACACTCTGGGACACTGTGCTGGAGATTACAAAATCTGTGCCAGCACCAATGGCATCAGACCTGGAGGAAGCTGCTAAGAGAGGTATAGAGGCCTCAAGGTCCAATTCAGGATAGCAATGACACTGCAGCCAGGCAGATGGCTTCCTCAGTGTCTCTTAGGAGATTTGCTTGGCTGAGGACTACTAATCTTACCCAAGATACTCAGTCCAAACCATGGACTTCCCATGTGAGCCTTCATCCCTGTTCAGACAACAGACAGAAGCACATAAGGAAGATGGATGAGTACAAAGCAGTATACCAAAGTGCTGCTGCTAAGGTTAGAGCTCCTACCCCCAAAAAGCAGCATGCCAGGGGTCATGGGGCAGACCTTACAGGCCATTTTTCCAGCCTCAAGCTTATCCACAATATCATCAGCATAGAGGCTACTTCAGAGGCAGGGGCAGGAGAGGCACCAACCAAACCAGCCCCAGCATCCAGTCAGCACCTCAAAATAAGCAGACACCCTGAATAATCTCCTCGGGTCACTTCCCCAGTTCAAGTAGGGGGCAGGCTAACCTACTATCTCAAGGAATGGCAATCCATCACCACAGACAGGTGGGTCCTGGAGGTAGTGGGTCAGGGCCTTGCACTCAGTTTCAAACTCAGACCAAGACTGAGGGCAAGAGTTTTCAACCTTCCTCCCTCACCAGAGACACTCTTACTGGAAAAGGAGGTGTTAAATCTGCTTTCATTGGGAGCAATGGTGCCAGTTCCTCTCTCACAGAGAGTAAAGGGCTCTACTCAAGATACTTCCTTACAACCAAGAAAACAGGGAGTGGCGACCCATATTGGATCTCAGACACCTAAACAGGCATTTACTGAAACCAAAATTCAAAACGGTCACTTTAAACACAATTCTGCCAACCCTAAGGCAAGGAGACTGGTTGGCATCTCTGGTTTAAAGATGCCTACTTCCATATCCTAATAAGATAGTCCCACAGAAAATTCCTCAGATTCAGACTGCCATCAGGCCGCTATCAGTTCAGGGCAATGCCTTTCGGCCTTATTTCTGCTCAAGGGTGTTTACAAAATGTTTGGCTGTTGTTGTGGCACACCTGCAAAGTCAGGGAGTAGCAGTTTTTCCATACTTGTATGACTGGCTCTTAGTGGGGCAGTCTCCCCAGCAGGTCAGGCAGTCTCTGGGGTTGACACAGGAACTGTTACAGTCCCTAGGGTTCTTGATAAACCAGAATAAGTCAGTGCTGCAGCCAGTATAGCTCCTGGAGTTTATAGAAGCAGAACTGGATTTAGTCAGAGGAAGGGCCTTTCTTCCTCAGCTGAGGGTAGACACTCTGATACAGCTAGTTGGCTCCTTCAAGTCTCACAGCCTCAGACCGGCCAGACATTTTTCCAGTTGTTAGGCCACATGGCAGCCTCAACCACCACAGTGTCAGGAGCAAGATTCCAGATGAGGGATATTCAATATCACCTCAAGCATTACTGGCACCAGAAAAGAGACCAGGTTATCAAAGCTGGTCCCAGTCATTCAAACATTTGTGCAAGCTCTTCAGTGGTGGCAGGATCTGGAAAACCTCAGACAGGGAGGTTCCATTTCTCCAAGAGCAACCATCTCTTGTGCTCATTACAGATGCATCCCTACTAGGGTGGGGAGCATACTGTCCACGGTACTTGGCTCAAACAGGAATCATTGCTTCACATCAACCTGTTGGAGCTCAGGGCAGTGTTCCTGGCACTTCAGGCATTCACCAGCATGCTGCAGGGAAAGGTGGTTCAGGTCAGGACAGACAACATGATCACTATGTACTACATCAACAAACAGGGAGGCACAAGGTCCACACCCTGTGCACAGAAGTTATGAAAATATGGACCCTGGCCTATTCCTGAACATTTTGCTGTCAGAAATCCACCTACCAGGGAAGGACAATGTGCTGGCAGATGCACTGAGCAGGATAAATCAGAACCATCATGAATGGTTCTTAAACAAGCAAGTGCTGCAGTTGGTGTTCAAGAGGTGGGGCACTCCCGAGGTAGATCTCTTTGCTTCCCCAGACAACTGCCAGCTCCCTCAGAACTGTTGCAGGCCCCCACTGAAGGGCACAGTACCTCTGGATGCATTGACCCTGATTTGGACAGGGAAGTTCCTGTATGCCTTCCCTCCCTTCCCTTTGTTGCTGAGAGCCCTGAACAAGCTCAGATCCCAGCCAACCACAATGATCCTTATTGCCCCAGACTGGACCAGGCAACCATGGTACTCCCTGGTTCTGTCTCTATCAGTAGCCAAGCCAATCAGCCTACCCATGAGGCACAATTTGCTGATCTGCTCCCAGGGCAGGATCCTCTATCTCAACCTTCGATCCCTTAGACTCAAAGCCTGGCTCTTGACAACCAAGAGTATGCAAATCTGAATCTTTCAGAAGGGGTAATGGAGGTCCTTAGGATATCCAGAAAACCTTCTACCAGGAAGATTTATACTTTCAAGTGGAAAACATTTTCTTTCTCGTGCAGGAACAAAAACCTAGATCACACCCAGGCTGGGTTATCAGTAGTCCTTGACTATCTCACCCATCTTCACTCCCTAGGCCTCGGGCGCTCTACTCTGAAGGTGCATCTGGCTGCAGTATCTGCTTACTTGTCAGCAGGTAAGCCCATCCTCTTTGGCCTCTAATGCAGTGTTCCAAAAGTTTTTAAGGCTACTGCATTTGCATCCTCCCATAGAGTTCCTACCCCTGTGTGGAACTTAAACATTTCTGCATCACTTATGCACCCCCTGGCATATGTCATCAACTGACCTTAAGTATGTGACTTGGAAGGCTGTGATTTTAGTGGCCATTATTACTGCCAGAAGGATTAGTGAGATTCAGGCGTTGTCCATGGAACCCAATTATATGGCTTTCCACAGGGACAAGGTGGTCCTCAGGACAAATAATAAATTTCTTCCTAAGGTGGTATCTGACTTTCACATTAATCAGTCCATCACTCTTACAGTCTTCTTTACTGATCATTCCTCTTCAGGTGAGCGTAGACTACATAGCTTGGATGTCAAGAGAGCTATTAGCTACTACCTAGAGCACATGAAAGGTCACAGAGGGGATAGAACCTAGCTTTTCTGACCTATGGAGAGGTTGTGAGGTAAACCTGCCAAAGAGATCCATAGCAAGATGGATTGTGTCATGTTCCAATTCTGTTATGGCAAAGTGTGTAGCAGCCCCCACAAGGGCTTAGGGCCCATTCTTACTAGAGGGACTGCTGCATCAATAGCAGCTTCCAGAGACATCCTATTCTGGAAATCTGCAAAAGCAGCTTCCTGGAAAACCATTCACACTTTCACCAAGCACTACTGCCTGGATACTCAGGCTAGGAGTGATGCCAGGTTTGGCACAGATCTTCCTGGACATAAGTCTCCACCACTCATTCACACTAGTGGGATTGGCGCCGGAGGCACTAAGACCCATCGGGAGCAAACTTTTTGCTGGAGGGTCGGCGCGAGAGACGGCGCGGCGGACACGGCGCCGCGAGCAGCGGCTCGGCGTGTGACCATCCGGCGACCCTCAACCGCCTCAGTTCCTTTTTCCCGGCCGTCGAGTGCGCTTCGGTGGCAGCGTCGCTCGCCTGTCGAGTCAAACTTCAAACTAGCGCATAGTTTTCAGTTTGTTTTTTATATGATATCACGATAGTAGTATCGCTTAGTTTTATTCTATTTTGTAAAATTTTTCTAATATTTAAATTTAACACTTGAGAGAAGTCTCGGCCTACTGGGCGGAGTCGACCATGAGGCAGGTCAGGTGCCAGTGGGAGACTTCGTATGAAAGCTGTTCGATCAGCGGGCTGGGTCGGTCAGCCTCCTTCTCCTCAGCGGGGTTCCGACTACGGTCAGTCCGATGCCGGGGATGGCGGTCCCCGCCGGCATAAAATAAGCGGTCGCTTTCTCGGCGCCGTTCGGACCTCGACTCTTCTTGACCCACAGGTCAAAAGAAGGCATCACTCGAGGTAGTCGCCCTCGGTATGTCTCTTGGCGTCGTGGTGGGTTATCGTTGCTAGTTGCGGTCTCCTTCTTGGAGTCGCCCAGCTTCCGATAATCGTCGTCTCGACGCCAGACCCCTCCACGCCTATAGGTAGGGCTCCAGATGAGCAGTTTCATCAGTGGGCGCTCTTATGGGCGATGGGCTCGGAGGTTGGTTCTTCTGCCTGGCTCGGTTACCTCGGGCCCTCGGGCTCCCTCGGCGTCAGGTAGAAGCGGTTGGACCTTCCTAGTCGGCAGCGCCTTCTTCGGTGCTAGCGACTCCGTGCTTAGGTGTTTCCCCCCCTCACATGGCTGCGGCGCAGGGGGCCTCACCGATGCCCTTATCTCCTGGTATTTTTCCTTCTCTTGTTTTCCAGGTTCCCGGGGCTTTTCCGGCGCCTTCTGCAAGGTCTGTGGCCGTGTCGGCGCCGTTTTCGGGGCCGCCGGAGCTTGCGGCGCCGTTGGCGGCGCCGCGTAGTCTCTCGGCGCCGTTGGTGGCGCCGCGTTTTCTCGCGGCGCGCCCGGTGGTCACCGTTGGATCGGAGGCGCCCGTTCGGCGGCGTCGTCCGGCGGCGCCGTTGTGGCGTCGTCCGATGGCGCCCGTTGGCGCGCCGTGCAGCGTCGTCAGCAGCGCCCGCCCGGGCGTTCGCGGGGCGGCGTGCCTCTTGACGCCCGTGCGCCTCCTGATGCCCGTCTTCAGCCCGTTTTGCGTCTCGGCGCGGCAGCCGCCAGGACTCTCCTTGTTTTCTGCCATTTCCTCCTCTCCTAATTTTCCTCCTTTCCTGTCCAAACAGTCCTTTCTGGACCATCAGGAGATGATGTTGAGCCTGACCCAGACCTTGGTTGGGTGATGAAGTGGAGGAAACAGGATCTTTCTTTGCTACAGAGCCTGTGGTGGGGACCTGTCCTTTAAGTCTCTGTTGAAGAACCTGGGATCCACTCTTCTCTCAGACTACAGACGCCGATCCTGGGAAGATATTAAGACTCCAGTATCTTCATGCTTGGAGATCCCTACGGATTTGACTCCTCGATTCAGCCTTCCTTGAGTCGCTGTCTCAAATGGTATGGAATAACCTGCTCTTATTCCCTCAGTGGCTAAATCCATTGATAAAGTATTCAGCTCCCAAGGATCGTCCATTTTGGCATCCCAAGCCTTTGCGGATCCTATTGTAGTCCTGGCAGAGAATGACAAGGTGTTCTTCCTCAAACTACTACAGCTCGACCTATTAACAAAGTCTCGTAAGATTGATACATTAGGTAAGAGTCTTTGCCCTCCACTCTAAGTATGCGTGTTGCCAGTTATCAAGGCTATTTTTCTCAGTATGAGTATATCCTGTGGCACTCTATGAAAAGAATGGTTGAAGCTCTTCCAGATTCGGATTCCAAGTCAGAGCTTCTTCTGACCGTTATTAGAGTAGTAGGTCCAATAACCAACAGGTCAAGCCGCCATGGATGCTTCGACACTGCTTCTCGCTCTCAGCAGCAGCGAGGATTTGTACTCGGCGCCATTCCTGGCTGCGTGCTTCTGGCTTCACGAATGATGCTCAGCAGCAGGTGATGGCGCTGCCTGATAGCTCCTTTCTTTTTGGCCCCTCAGGTGGAGCAAGCCTTAGAGGCCACTCAGAAGACTAGATCGGCCATTAAGTTGGCCAGACCTCCGCCTGCCCCTCTCGGGGCATGTGAACAAGCGTCAGTTTCATGATCGTCAGTCCTTTCGAGGCAGAGGCAGGGGAGCTTCCATAAAGCCAACCTGCCCAACCTCAAAAGAAGACAGCATAAAAGCGCAGGGACCTAAAGCTCCCAGCGCTACCTTATGATCGTTGGCCCAAGTTCCATCCACTCTGCCCGGTGGAACTTTCTCCTCCAGTGGGAGGTCGTCTGATGTACTTCTACAACCAGTGAAGTCCATAACCTCAGACAAATGGGTTCTTCGGATAATTAGCGAGGTTACTCTCTCAATTTCTTGGAACCCCCGGTGTCCTCCCATCGACAACCCAGGTTGTCGGCCTCTCAATCAGATCTCCTCACGCGAGATCCAGGGCCTTCTGAACAACAGGGCAATAGAACTGGTGCCCCGCATCTGAAACACAGGGTTCTACTCCCATTACTTTCTGGTTCCAAAAGAAATCTGGGGATCGCCCCATTCTAGACCTCAGAAAGTTAAATAAATTCCTCCCAGGAGAAATTCAAGATGATTTCCTAGGTACCCTGTTACCCTTGCTACATCACCACGTGGCTGGCCTCTCTGGATATGCAGGATGCTTACCAGCATATCCCGTCCACCGACCCACGCAAATTCCTCAGGTTTGTAGCTTTGGGTCAGCATTATCAGTTCAGAGTCCTGCCCTTTGGGCTATCCTCGGCGCGCATGAGTTTTACAAAGTGTTGTGCAGTTCTCATGGGCATCTCAGGAAAGTCGGACTCGAGTGTTTCCTACCTGACGATTGGCTTCTAGCAAGCCCTCCGGCCAAGGGACTTTGGAAGCCGTGCAAACGACTTCTCGTCTTCTCACGTCCATGGGAGTTCTGCTGAATTTGAAAAAATCTCAACTGCAACCCTCCCAGAGGCTCCTTTTCATAGGGACGCTTCTAGACACCTCTTCAGCGAAGGCTTTCCTTCCAGAGGACAGAAGACTAGACATCCTTCGTATGGCCCGTTACATCAGGGAGAACCAATCGGTTACAGCTCTCTCGATGCAACGCATGTTGGGTCTCATGGCGTCCTCGGTCTTCACTGTCCCTCTGGCCCGACTGCACATGAGAACCACCCAGTGGATGCTCTCCACTCAGTGGTCCCCGACCTCTCACTCCCAGTCTTATCCCATCAAGGTGGCGGAGCCCTTGAAGGTCTCACCTGGTGGTCTCAAGAGAGCAATCTCCTGGAAGGATTCCCTTGCTCCCCGGATCATCAGATCTCCATCACCACAGATGCATCGCTAATGGGATGGGGAGCTCCTGTCTCTCCTCCACTCTCAAGGTGTATGGACTCAGTTGAAACTCATCTCCACATAAATGTCCTGGAGATGAGGCGGTCCTCTATGCAATCCGAGCTCTGAAGGATGTCCTTTGTCACAAGAACATTCTCCTTCAAGCGGACAACAAAGCAGTGATGTATTACATCAACAAGCAAGGCGGTGCTCATTCTTATCCCTTTGCAGGAAGCAATGAGGGTGTGGGAGTGGTGCTTAGCACAAGTCTCTGATTCAAGCGGTTTATCTGCCAGGTATACAAAGCGACCTGGCAGATCACCTCAGCAGAAGCGGAGGCAGACCCTCACAGTGGTTCTCGATCCAGCCGTAGCTCGGTCCCTGTTCAAGAGTGGGGACTCCAGACCTGGACCTTTTGCATCCCCACTCAGCAAAAACTGCCTCTCTTCTGCTCCAGAAATCCAGGGCCTGGCATTTTCTGTCAGGATGCGTTCAGGCTGCGGTGGACAAAAGCGCTTTCTTTCGCCTTTCCACCACTTCCTCTAATCCAGAAGTACTCCTCAAGTTCGAGTCTCAGGGGACCAAGATGATTCTCATTGCTCCTTCCTGGCCTCGCAACTATGGTTTCCTCTACTCAACAGTATGTTGGCAGCCTCTCGAGACCACTTCCTTTGCAAATCAGTCTTCTGACTCAGGGTTCGTTGGTCCATCCCAACCTGAAATCACTTCACCTTCATGCTTGGCTCCTGAAGAGATAGAAGTGAATCGGTTCAACGTCTCTCGTAGAGTCTCAGACATCCTTCTGGCTGCTCGGAAGCCAGCCACCCAACGTCACGCTTCCAAATGGAAGCATTTTCTCTCTGGTGTACAAAATCCTCTTGATCCTTTTCCTGTCCTCCTGGCAAGGTTCTGGAGTATCTTTTGGACCTATCAAACTTAGGTCTTCAATACTCCACAGTTAAAGTTCACCTTAGTGCCATCTCAGCGTTCCATGAGCGGTTTCTTCCTTAACTCTGGCTCAGTTACCTATGGTGAAGAGATTTCTTAAGGATTCTCCATACCAGACCCCTGTTAAGCGTCCAGTTGCAGCCTGGGACATTAACCTGGTGCTGGACATGCTCACTCGGAAGCCTTTCGAACCCTTAGCTACCTGTGACTAAAATTTCATCCTGGAAGACTGCCTTCCTGGTGGCCATTACCTCAGCCCATGGGGGTCTCTGAGAATACATGCACTGGTTCGGACCCTCAGTATACTGTATTCCATAAGGACAAAGGTAGTTCTCCAGTACTCATCCTAAATTTCTTCCCAAGGTTGTGTCAGAATTCCATCTGAACCAACCTCTGGTACTCCGCTTACTTAGCTAATTTCCAAAATGAAGGGAGCAGGCTCTTCATTCCTTGGATGTTAAGAGAGCCTTGCGGTTCTATTTAGATAGAACCAAGGATGTTCATAAGACTCAGCAACTGTTCGTTTCTTTCAGCGACACCGGCTGGGTCAACCTGTCGCTATTAGATGTATCTCTTCATGGTTAGTGGCATGCCTTCGTCATTGCTATTCCATGGCTCAAGTTAAATTAGAAGGTAGAGTGTCGCTCACTCTACTAGAGCGATCATGACATCCTAGCGAAATTGCAATGTTCCAATTGCAGATATATGCAATCGCCGCTACCTGGAGCTCAGTGCATACTTCGTTAAGCACTATGCACTGGATGTTCACGCCAGGCGGCATTCGCGTTCGGCAGAACTATCCTTAATGGGCTTCTATCTTGAAGCCGTGAGCTCTGGCTTTCCTGCCGCCCTTTTGGGGATTATCAGCTTGGTACTCTCCACTAGTGTGAATGAGTGGTGGAGACTTATGTCCAGGAAGATAGGAAAATTACGTACCTACGTAATTCTTGATCTTCTTGGACGAGTCTCCCACTCATCCCCTCCCTCCATCCCGAGCTCACCGCTGTATTGGTCTTCACTCCTCAAATCTTTAGGCCGTGAGGACTTCTTTGCTGACCCTTCTTATGCGGGTCATACAGGACTATCTTATGTCCGTTTTTTAATATTGGGTTTACCTTTTTCGTTGAATTGCGCTGCACCTCCTTGGTAAAAAGGTACTGAGGCGGTTGGGAGTCGTCGCCGAGATGGTCATTACCGCTCGGAGCCGCTGCTTTCATGGCGCGTGTCTCATCGGCGCCGTCTCTCGCAGACCCTCCAGCAAAAGTTTGCTCCTGATGGGTCTTAGTGCCTCCGGCCCAATCCCACTAGTGTGAATGAGTGGTGGAGACTCGTCCAAGAAGATCAAGAATTACGGTAGGTACGTAATTTTCCTTTCTGCAGAGTCTGTTTCCTAAATAGGTCCTCTGCCCACCTCCAAAGGCACTGCTTGGGTAGTCTGCATTTGTCAGAATACAGTAAGATTTCCTGGGATTTGAAGAAAACATTACTTACCATAGTAATCTTGTTTCTTCTAAGGGAATCTTACTGTATTCTGAGCTCCCACCCTTTCTCCCCTGCTAGGGCCTACAGGGATCTGCTCACTACCTGTATCTTGGAAACCTTTGGGTACCTATTAGTTTTTTGGGCATCTGTTGACTTGAGTCTTAGAGATGCCTCCTGTTGATTGGAGTTTTTGTTCCCCTGATAGGGGTATTTGGGGTAGTAAACTTAGTTTGGATAGTTAGTATTTAGCTTCTGCATGCTTCGTAAGAATCTAACGGTTGCAGGAAGTGCAACCAGGGACAGTGATTTGAAAACCGAGCTTTAGCCTAACATTCCACTATTAGCATAGGTTCTATTAACTATTTCGGCTCTGGGGCAGTCCTATGGTGAGACCATACTGCATTTATCAGAATACAGTAAGATTACTATGGTAAGTAATGTTTTCTTCCCCCCCCCCATATGGGGGCTCTGCCCCTGCACCCTCCGACTTTTATATAATCAACTCCGAGTCAGAGTTGTGTCAGGGAGGGGGCATAATCATTGGGGGAAAAACTGTCAGTGTACCGCCGGGACCATTACAGCAACCTGTCAATTTTGTCATTGTAATGGTCTTTGCGGTAATGCATTCACTGTGCCAATGGTCTACCTTGCTGTTACAAAGAACATTTAAGAGATGATAGCTATTTACTTTCTGGTATGTAACGTAGTAGAATATGTAGGGTCCAGGTGGCTACTGAAGTATTTTGAACCTCAATAAAATATACCATCAACAAAATACTTCTCCTCAACAGGGATTGCAGATCTCTGTGATGCTGTATGTAAAAACTGAGATGTGTTCTGGCTAATGATGTTGGAAGGGTGGTGCATCTCACAGCAAATATGTGAACAAGTTGTCAGCCTGAATCCTTCATGTCTATCACAGCACATTGGG
This sequence comes from Neoceratodus forsteri, assembly GCA_016271365.2. Taxonomy (NCBI): domain Eukaryota; kingdom Metazoa; phylum Chordata; order Ceratodontiformes; family Ceratodontidae; genus Neoceratodus; species Neoceratodus forsteri. Next base: position 368,098,813 of record CM028135.1, read on the forward strand.
CACATTTTGTTCATAAGTCTTGGGCAGTGAAACACAGTTTGCTATTTTGAGAATGTTATATTTAACTTCAAAACACAACTCGTACAACATCAGTGAGGACCTTAGACAACAATACAGCAGTGGCTTACATCACAGGGGCTGTTAGTTGGCTTTATAGTCACCCACCTCGGATGTTAGAATACATTGGGTGCTATGAGGGGAGAGGAGGCAGGTAGGGTCTAGTGAGTGTGTTGGGCGGGGGTTCATGATTTAGCAGGGTGGTTATTTTGTTTTATTAATATAAAGACTGACGCATTAGTTATAATATATTCTCAGTGGGCTTGGGGGTGGAGGAGGGAGGTTGTGGTTTGGGAGGGGATTTAATAATATTGGGAAGGGTGGCTTGTACAGGGTGAGGGGAGTTTTTAGTATAAAATTTAGGATTCTGGATTTTGGCAGCTTCATCTGAAAATCAAAAATCTTAAATTTCTGCTGTTATTAGAGGTATCCATTTTTTTAAAACAGATATACTGTACTGTATAAGCAACCATAATGCAAACACAGCAACTCTGAGTCAGGCAATGCCCTTAATAAAAATGTTGAAATTAAATCTTATTAGGAACAATTTAGAAAACCAGAATAAATCCATCCCACATGCTGCCACTACTGAAACTAATAGTTTGCCCACCAGTATCCAAAAAGATGTGACCAAACAAGTGATCAAGAAACTTGATAAAGATGAAAAACTCTGTGAAATGCTTCAGGCTGGCCACTACGGTGAAACAACCCCATTGGACCCACAGTATAAGCCATATCAACTACTGAATGCTGATGACACTTCATTTGATATAAACAGACAAGAAATAATTGATGAAGTCCACGCTATCATGGTGAGAGAAATACAGAATCAGATTCTGAACCTTCTTCACAACAGCATGGCCTGAGTCAGCCCCTTCTCTGATGTTGTAGCATTTTTTTCCCTCTTCTTCCCTTTTGGCAACTGTCAGGATCTTCTTTTTCACAACCATTAAAAAGTAGCACTGTCCCACTTTTTCTAACTCTGTCTCCACACAGACCATTGTTGAGATGTACGTGGCAGAGCCTAATATTGACTGGACTGCTAATCCTTTCAAATACTGAAAATCCAGACAAAGTAGGTGGCCTTCTCTAGTACAACTTGACAAAGCAGGAAAACTGAGCACTGTGTGAGATGTACCAGTTTATGAATAAAGCAGAAAGATGAAAAATGAATACTGTATGTGTAACCCCCCTGCAAATGGGGGTTCCCAAAAGACTTCCCAGGAGCTTGCTTGAATGCTCCAAGCCTGAATGGTGTTTGGCATTTAAGCCATTTATCAGTGAGTGTTTTTAGAGCCTCTGGTACTGTCTCTTTAAGAGCTGTCTGCTTGCAGACATAATTAGTTTGTATGGGGGACTGTGTGCTTCTCTGAGTACCACTCGAGCTGCTGCCAATTCACTTCATTTTGCAGTCACTAGGAGTGCAAAGGGAACCTATCTGAAAGATGTAACTGTTTGCCAGAAATTATTTAGAGTAATAATGAAATTACAGTTTGTCTAACCTGCTTTCTTTGCAGTCAGAACTGTGTCTGCTAGTTCCCATTCTAGTTTTGAACTGCTGAACTGGACCAATCAGTGTGGGGTAAGCTAGCTCTAAAATGATGCCTTGGACGAATCAGAACTTGGACTCATAATCTGAGCCAGCCACAAGAGGATTGTATGGGCAGTGACTCTGGGAGATGTAGTTTAGACTTCAGTGCCTTTTGGACCAACAGCAGCAGTCTATTGTGAGTGACAGCCAATCCAGTCAAGAACTGGGAGGAACTCAAAGGAAGTGCCCGTTTCGTCAGTTGGAGTTCAGTTGAGCTTTGGCAGTGAAGAAGGAAGGGCCCTGTGCTTTTCAGTGTGCAGTTTTAGTCAAAAAGCGTATGTAAGGCCCAGAGTTCGGTCTGCAGCTTGTGTAACAGCTTGTTGGACTGAATCCGTCCTGTGAAAAGAATCAAAGGATCTCTGAAGAGTAGAAACCAGGCTCACCCTGTAGAAGACTGGAAGAATTGCTGAAAATTGCACTCGGTCTGTCAGGAACTGAATCTGCTGTGTGTTCTCGGGTATTGTGCAGTAATTGTGATCGGGATACAGATGCAGCCTGCCTGGTATAGTACTTTCTTTTATATGGATGTGTGAAGAGGTTTGTGTACCTCAAGTGAGCCCTGCTGACATTGAAGGACCCTATCTTATTTGGAGGTCGTGAGTACTAATTCAGGGTTGCTCCTGTTGAATTGCCACATTAAATCCAAATGGAATTACTGTACTGCTGACTGTTTAATTCTCCTTTTCTCTGTGTGAAAGGGCCCCTACCAGCTGCCACGGTTTGGACTAGCCACTAGGGCTTGGGTACCCAGGGACAGTAACTGATAGGGATAGGCCTGTGCACAGAGCCATAAATGAATTATTAGAGTGATAAGCTAATTAACCTGATTTCCCCTGTCCTTGTTATATCCCCTAAATAAATCAGAGCTGCTTGTTTCAGCAAAGTTATACTGCCCAGAGGTATTTGTCTATGTTAAAGTACTGTACTGTGATTGTTGCACTGTATCTCATTTCACAGGAGGTCCCAGTGCGGAACCAGACCTGGGGTAAGTGTATACTGTGAAGGTAATTCTGATATATTGTGTGGGCCACTAGTGGGAAGAAAGGGGGTTGCAGTGTCCCAGAGGGCTGTGACCAAGTTAGTTTAACTATTGCAAACCCTGACCTCTGGGTGGAGGCACCCGCCATTGGATCCAGGCCCCTCAACCTGTTAGTGGCAAATCAGGCAGGGGTAGTAGCCCCTGGGATAAGCGCCATCTGGGGTTACATCTTGGAGGCTCACCGCTGGGATTGTGTGTCCTCTAGTGGCCATATTCTGAACCACTGTTAAGAAAAAATGGGTACCCGACAGAGTGGCTGTGCACCGGCTGGTGGAGTGGTGTACTGGGAGGAGATCGACCCCAAAATGCTATGCTTATCCTGGACATCCCCTGGGTATCAATACGGACACTGTGCAGGAGTACTTTCCAAGGTGGAAGGTTTACAAAACCCTGTGGTGGTGGGTCGGCATGCTAATCTGCTCACCCACACTTTCCTGGCCCTAGTAGAGTTTAAGGATCCCATAGATAGCTCCAAAGTGCCACAGACCATTACCCCAGAGGGAGCCCTCACTGCTTGGAGAGTGATAACTAAGGACAGTAAAGACCCGGGGGGGAATCAGCCCCCACCACTATCTGAAACTTTTGAGGAGAAATTTGCTGAATGGTTGCTGGGAGAGGGGAAAACTGTGGAGGACTTGAAGAAACTATTCTTGCCACCTGGGGGTGTTCCTCCCCCAACACCCTCTCCTGCTCCAGTGCCCGTAATGGTGGCTGAACCAATGCAGACTCCTATTTCTGCACCTGCCATTAGTCACGACTCTTACAGAGGTTGAGGATCTTCTCTGGCACCCTCCCCACCCCGGGAGGATGACTGGGAGACCTGGATAGACTATGTTGCCCCAAGTGCTAGAATGGCAATGCTCGGAAGGTGAAAAGCGAAAGAGGGTTAGTGAGAGCCTCCGGTCCTGCCCTGGCTACCATCCGTGCTAAGCGGGCCAGTAACCCTAGGCGACTGCACAGGCCTATCTTGAGGCCTTGGAGAATGTGTATGGGAGCCCAGATTCTGATGAGGACCTATGGTGGAGAGTAAGAGATGCACAACAGTACCAAGGGGAGTTGTTGTCTGTGTATGTATCTCGGCTGGAAAAATTGTTGCAAGAATGCCTCAGAAAAGGTAGTTTGCCAGCGATTGAACTGGACCGAACCAGGCTGGACAGGATCCTTAAGTCTGCCCCCTTCTCAGAACTGCTGTTGCTTCAGTTACACCTGGCAGATCGACTGGAATCCCCACCCTCCTATGATGAGTTAATGAGAGAAATTCGAGGAGTTGAGAAAAGGCGACCTGGAGGGACCTGCACCAATAGCTGCGGCTCGACCCGAGTGACTGAGGTGACCCATCAAGTGAAGTTCAGGGCAGAGGCTGGCAGTCAATGAGTGCTCTGACAGGAAAAGATATGTCACAATGGGGCGAACTGTTGAGAGAGATCCGGAATTCAAAACAGTCCCTTGAAGGCCCACGCCTGCAAATGCAGGCCCTGACCTATATCCGACTGCATCTGCTATGGGTGGGGGTACCCACCCATGTATCTCCTGCTGATAACAGCTCCGAACTCGATTCCTTGACCATGGAAGTGGAGAACTGACGAGATGTCTCCAAATGCTTATCACGCCAGACAGAGATGGCACCAAGGTTTCCAGTTAGTAATACCCCGCCCTGGCTCCCAGTGTGGCGCCTCGCCAGCTCAAACTCCAGGAAGTATGTTTTGCTATAATTGTGGGAAAGATGGGCACATGAAAGGGAATGCCAGTCCCAAAAGACACTGACAAAGTTGCATATAGGCTACAAGGAGGCTCGGAGAAAAGAAATCAGTGGTTAAGAGGTGCGACATGATCCAGTGAGGGCACCAAAAATGCTAATTCACGCCCTTTGTGGCAAGGTCAGTTGCCCAGGCCCCCACTACCGCCTCTCAGACTGGTCCAGAATAGTGGGTCCCTCCATGGAGACCACTGTAAAGGTGAACGGTGTCTACAAGAGCTATATTAGACAGTGGCTCCCAAGTGACAATTATGTTCCAAGATTGGTATCAGAAGCATTTGTCAGGCGTACCCTTACAACCATTAGAAGGACTGCATGTATGGGGTTAAGTGAGAAGGCCTACCCTATTCCGGGTATATCGAATTTGGCTGTCTTCCCCACCTCCGTGGCTGGGTGGCGAACAAGTAGAGACCCTAGCCTTAGTGTGTCCCCACTGGACTGTATGATGGTGTCCCTTTGTTGATTGGAACAAATGCTCATATGTTCGGAAGGCTGGCACAGTTGTGTTATGAAAACAGGGTCAAAGACTAGTAGAGCTTTAAGAGTTCCGGCTTTAATTAAGAAGGCCTATGAGGCACAGAGAGATGCTGAAAAACAGAACCAGAGGAACCGGTCGAATTGTATGGAAGAAGGATCCTGAGTCTCTGATCCTGGCGCAAATGCCCAGTGTACCTTACAGGAGAGGTCCGTATCAGAAAGGATGTTAAGAATAAAATATTAATGTTGGATGCACCAGGCGATGGAAAATTGCCAGAGGGACTGCTGGTCAAGCCTAGTATTTTGCCCGCTAGAGCCCATGCTTATGCCAGAAGGGTAATGGTCCAAGTTCATAATGTGTCTGAAAGAGACATTCGAGTAAACAGAGGTTGCATCCTGGCTAATGTGCATTGTGCGAGACACTGCAGTGCTACCCAGCAGCAAGAGTTCAAGGAAGAATGACAGAGTAACGCCTGACTTGTTTGATTTGGCGACTCCGCTGCCAGCTGAATGGAAAGTGAAGATCAGTGAGAAGCTTGCCCAGAGAGACCAGGTGTTTTCTTTAAAGGAATGGGATGTAGGATCGTGCAAGGAGCTGAGCACAATATCCGCTGCATGACGTAAAGACCATTTCGTGAGAGGTCTCGACGCCTGGCACCTGCTGACATAGATGATGTGAGACGGCATCTGCAAGAGATGTTAGCTGCTGGTGTAATACAAGAATCCAGAAGCCCTTATGCTTCCCCATTGTGGTAGTGAGGAAAAGAATGGAACAGTAAGGATGTGTGTGGATTATCGCACCTTAAACCGCGGACTATCCTGATCAGTACACAATGCCCGCATTCAGGATGCTTTGGACTGCCTAAACGGGAGCAAGTGGTTCTCTGTGCTGGATCTCCAGTGGGTACTATCAGATCCCGATGGCCCCAGAGGACCGTGAAAAGACAGCCTTTATCTGTCCGCTTGGCTTCTATGAATTCATGAGGATGCCTCAAGGGATTTCAGGTGCCCCAGCCACTTTTCAGCGATTGATGGAGCGTGCAGTGGGGACATGAACTTACTAGAGTGCCTGGTATACCTAGATGATGTTATTGTGTTTGGCAGCTCACTGGAGGAACATGAGAGCAGATTATTTAAGGTATTGGACGACTGGAGGACTTTGGCCTTAAACTGTCCATTGATAAGTGTCAATTTTTTCAAACATCAGTAAAGTATGTGGGACACATAGTATCCACCGAGGAATAGAGACCGACCAAGTAAAGTTGAGGCCTTGACCACCTGGCCACAGCCCAAAAATCTAAAAGAACTGCAAAGATTCCTGGGATTCTGTGGTTATTATCGACGCTCATCAAGGACTATTCAAGAGTGATCCGCCTTCACTTAACCTTACTCAAGGGTATCCCCAACCCACAAAAAATACCAAAAGTCAGCATCCTCAAGACTGAAAAGTGTATTTTCATCCGAGTGAAGTATTTGGGGCCCGCTGGACTCCTGATTGTGAGACTGCTTTTCATGAGATCATATATCAACTTACCCATGCTCCAGTGCTGGCCTATGCCGATCCAAGAAAACCCTACGCCCTGCACACTGATGCTAGCTTGCAAGGGTTGGGGGCTGTGTTGTACCAAGAGCACGAGAATGGCCTGAGACCAGTGGCCTTTGCCAGTAGAAGCCTGACCCCATCCGAAAAGAACTATCCTGTACATAAGTTAGAGTTCCTAGCTTTGAAGTGGGCTATTGTTGACCAATTCCATGAGTACTTGTATGGGGCTAAAATACTAGTAAAAACTGACAATAATCCTTTGACCTATGTGCAGACCTCAGCTAAGTTGGATGCCACTGGCCATAGGTGGCTTTCTGCATTATCTACATATGACTATGCTCTCGAATACCGAGCAGGTCTGAACCACATAGATGCTGATGCTCTCTCCCGGAGGCCTGTTCCCCAGAATGATTGGGTCCGACTGGCAGAACCTGACATTCGGGCACTCTGCCGGAAGTTTGACAGGAGGAACAATGTCCACGGACGCAGTGGACTGCATGGTGGATTGCTTGGGAGCCTCTGAGAATTGCATACCTGCTGCTTATTGCCACTTTTCTGCAATAGACATTGGTGCACTGCCTCAGCTGGACAATGACAGTATTCGGCGGGCTCAATCCACGATCCCATGATCAAAGCAGCTTTAGAAGCCCTCTATGCAGGAAAAGATGTGTCCAATTACGCCCACTGATTTGAGAACTGCACTGTTATACAAAGAAGGTCCTAAGTTGAAACTGATCAATAAACTGTTATACAGAGAAACAGTAGACAGAGGGGGACAAGTAGACAAACAACAACTAGTGCTGCCCACTGCCTTTCGAGACTCAGTATTGAGGTCCTTGCACAACCACATGGGGCACCTTGGTATAGACAGAACACTTGACTTGGTGAGATCCAGATTCTATTGGCCTAAGATGGGGGCTGATGTGGAGCAACACATTCGAACTTGTAGTCGCTGCTTACAGAGGAAAGCTTTGCCCCAGAGGGCTGCCCCCCTTGTTAACATAACCACCAGTGCACCCATGGAGCTGGTCTGTATTGATTTTCTAAGTTTGAAGTCAGATCAAAGAAATATCAGTAATGTGCTGGTGGTCACTGACCATTTCACAAGATATGCCCAAGCTTCCCCACCAAAGACCAGAAAGCATCCACTGTAGCCAAAGTACTTGTAGAAAACTTTTTGTTCACTATGGGCTCCACAAAGAATCCATTCTGATCAAGGAGAGACTTTGAGAGTCGTCTGATCAAAGAGATGCTTTCTCTGTGGGGAGTGCGAAGTCCAGAACCACTCCTTACCACCCCCAGGGGACCCACAGCCTGAACGTTTCAACCGCACTTTGCTAGATATGCTAGGCACCCTGCACCCAAAGGACAAGCCTAGATGGAGCCAACAAATTAGCACCCTGGTACATGCTTATAACTGCACCAAAAGTGATGCCACTGGATTCTCCCCTACCGCCTGATGTTTGGAAGAAGCTCGACTACCAGTAGATGTGTGTTTTGGGGTCTCCTGATGGGGTTCAAGCTGACAACTATTTACAGTATGTGCAAAAGTTAAAGGCCCAGCTAACTCATGCGTACCAACTGGCTCAAACCATGGCTGCCAAAAGAAATCTGGCCAACAAAGAAAGGTATGATAAAAGGTGAAAGCACAGGAACTCCAGGAGGGAGATCGGGTATTGCTAAGAAATCTGGGACTGCATGGCAAGCACAAGATTGCTGACAGATGGCACCATCTCCCTCACATTGTAGTGGGCAAACTAGATGATCTGCCAGTGTACAAAGTAAGGCCTGAGAATAATTCAAAAGATGTAAAACAATGCATAGAAATCATTTACTGCCCATTGGACAAATCTTAATTGAGTCTGAGCCCTAGAAGATGCCCCTCTGGACCAGTGACTAGAGCTGCTGCTAAGAAAAGATCAAGAAAGTCTGCACCTACAGAAGCAAAGTTAAAGTGTTCCCCTCCACAAGTCCCAGTTGAGCATGACTGTCAGTCCATATCGGAAGAAAGTGAGAGTGACTTTGAATACTATCCTTCTTACGAACTGAGTCAATTGTTTCGGGCAATCCCTAGTCAATGGAGACAAAGCTGGGCCTTCTGGACTGTCTAAGCCCCCAGCTTCATCCCTGGAGCCAATGCTCCCAGAAAGTGAAGTGCAAGCATCAGATCAGATGAAATGGAATCATTGTGCATGGTTGAACTGTTTGAGCTTTCAGGGAGGAAAATGATAGATTAGGGCAGACTGGTGATACACCCGAACAAGAAGAGTATTTTGAGTGCCCTGACAGTCCACTGCCAGTGTCGAAAGCTCTCCATGCGAGCCAAATGTTGTGGACTCAGAAACTGTAACTCCTGGAGCTGAAAGTGCCCCAAGTTCTAGCCTCTCTACCCCCATGGAGACTCCCTGACAAGTGAGGACAATGCTGAAAATGAGGCTCAGAGTGCAGAGACTATAACAGTTCCCCCTAGAAAGACTGGTCGAGCTGTAAAGCCTGTGGTGCACCTCAGTTATGATTCACTTGGGAGGCCTGTGGACTTGCCTCTCAATGTTGTCCATAAAGGAGTGTATGTGTCCCCGAGCTCATTGCCCAAACTGAGCATCAGTGCTAACTCCAAGTTACTTGTGTTGCCCTCTAAGTATGGTGCCCTTGCCCCATCCAGCCCCAAGGTAACTGATAGGGAAGGGCCCCCTCTCTTCAGGTTTCATGTACAAGAGGTAATAACTTGAGTTATGGTACAATGTGTATGTAATACTGTGTAAAGAGTGACGTACTGCAATGTTTCGAAATGTGTTCTTGGTAAAATGATATATTGACTGATGATTACATGTGGAGCCTAATGCAAATGTATATGGTTGCAGTTGAAACTTATAGACTTGCTTGTGCGGACGTCAAGCTTTCCCAGGCCAGGAAGGGTGTAACCCCCTGCAAATGGGGGTTCCCAAAAGACTTCAGGAGCTTGCTTGAATGCTCCAAGCCTGAATGGTGTTTGGCATTTAAGCCATTTATCAGTGAGTGTTTTAGAGCCTCTGGTACTGTCTCTTTAAGAGCTGTCTGCTTGCAGACATAATTAGTTATGGGGGACTGTGTGCTTCTCGAGTACCACTCGAGCTGCTGCCAATTCACTTCATTTTGCAGTCACTAGGAGTGCAAAGGAACCTATCTGAAAGATGTAACTGTTTGCCAGAAATTATTTAGAGTAATAATGAAATTACAGTTTGTCTAACCTGCTTTCTTTGCAGTCAGAACTGTGTCTGCTAGTTCCCATTCTGTTTTGAACTGCTGAACTGGACCAATCAGTGTGGGGTAAGCTAGCTCTAAAATGATGCCTTGGACGAATCAGAACTTGGACTCATAATCTGAGCCAGCCACAAGAGGATTGTATGGGCAGTGACTCTGGAGATGTAGTTTAGACTTCAGTGCCTTTTGGACCAACAGCAGCAGTCTATTGTGAGTGACAGCCAATCCAGTCAAGAACTGGGAGGAACTCAAAGGAAGTGCCAGTTTCGTCAGTTGGAGTTCAGTTGAGCTTTGGCAGTGAAGAAGGAAGGAGCCCTGTGCTTTTCAGTGTGCAGTTTTAGTCAAAAAAGCGTATGAAGGCCCAGAGTTCCGGTCTGCAGCTTGTGTAACAGCTTGTTAGGACTGAATCCGTCCTGTGAAAAGAATCAAAGGATCTCTGAAGAGTAGAAACCAGGCTCACCCTGTAGAAGACTGGAAGAATTGCTGAAAATTGCACTCGGTCTGTCAGAACTGAATCTGCTGTGTGTTCTCCCGGTATTGTGCAGTAATTGCGATCGGGATACAGATGCAGCCTGCCTGGTATAATACTTTCTTTTATATGGATGTGTGAAGAGGTTTGTGTACCTCAAGTGAGCCCTGCTGACATTGAAGGACCCTATCTTATTTGGAGGTCGTGAGTACTAATTCAGGGTTGCTCCTGTTGAATTGCCACATTAAATCCAAATGGAATTACTGTACTGCTGACTGTTTAATTCTCCTTTTCTCTGTGTGAAAGGGCCCCTACCAGCTGCCACGGTTTGGACTAGCCACTAGGGCTTGGGTACCCAGGGACAGTAACTGATAGGGATAGGCCTGTGCACAGAGCCATAGGTAGATTATTAGAGTGATAAGCTAATTAACCTGATTTCCCTGTCCTTGTTATATCCCCTAAATAAATCAGAGCTGCTTGTTTCAGCAAAGTTATACTGCCTGAGGTATTTGTCTATGTTAAAGTACTGTACTGTGATTGTTGCACTGTATCTCATTTCACAGGAGGTCCCAGTGCGGAACCAGACCTGGGGTAAGTGTATACTGTGAAGGTAATTCTGATATATTGTGTGGGCCACTAGTCGGAAGAAAGGGGGGTTGCAGTGTCCCAGAGGGCTGTGACCAAGTTAGTTTAACTATTGCAAACCCTGACCTCTGGGTGGAGGCACCCGCCATTGGATCCAGGCCCCTCAACCTGTTAGTGGCAAATCAGGCAGGGGTAGTAGCCCCTGGGATAGCGCCATCTAGGGGTTACATATGTATCACACTTTTATTGCCAAAATTCAGTAGGCTTAGGACAGGAAGCTCCTGTCACTCTGAAGGAGCTTCCAGTCCTAATTCCGTGGAATTTTGGCAATAAACGTCTGATACTTTTTCATTTTTCATCTTGCCGCTTTATTCAGTGACTGGTCCGACTCACAGAGTGCTCAGTTTTCTTGCCCTGTTTGGTCTTTTTAGGAGCTGGCAGGTCCTCTCTGAGCTCCGATGTTCCAAGTGGCTGAGCACACTTCTTGTTTACATTGGTGTATAGTACAAAGTGCAATGAAGTGCATGAATTTCCCTCTGACTAGTGTGTATTCAGAACAGTTGCTTGGTTCAGCTGGTAACATTATTGTTGACACAACATCCAGTTTGTCACCACAAAATACTGAATGTTTAACATGTCTTAAAGTCCACATTCCTGACTTTAATTTCAAATATGATTCCTAAATGAATATAAAACAAACCTGCACTGACTCTGAGGCCTCCTCTCCCAATCAGTTTATTCCCATTGTGCCTGTGGTAAAAATGTAGTGTGAGTTGTGCCATTACTTGGTAAATGAAGCATGATCAATGGCAACAAGTAAGGTAGTGGGTCCTGAGTACAAAGTATATTTTGCCAACAGCAAGTGCAAGTTATGTCCTAAACTTTGTTGGTACTGATACTACTACATTGCCTTAAATTATTTTATCACCTGTAGTATGATGTAAATAGTTACTGTTTGTTTCAGCAGATGACTTAGCTAAATGTTTTTTTTGGGGATAATATGCCAACATCCCTCCAAATTTGGCTGCATTTACTTTACAGAAGAACAACAGCCAATCAACTCCTTCTCAGTGCAGTTTAAAGAAGCTACTGCAAGGCAAATTTAGATCATGAATTACAATGAGAAGGGGAAAATGTGAACTACTAGGAATTGAACCTAGGACCCTTAGCATTTCATGCTAGAACTCTTAACTACTGAGTTATGGTTCACACAGCTGCAGCAGCTGTCCCAGATCTTCCTTCAAAGTCACACTCCCGTCCTCTGGTGTTGCATAACTTTACAACCTCAGAAATACTTACTTTACAGAGAAATACATGTTTGTAGTATTCATTTGCTTTTAGTATAGTGTAATACTACATCTTGGTTACAGCAACAGACTGGGCTGAGATTATATTTTCTATATATTATGTAATAGATACTTAGCAGCAATTATGTTTATTGGAACTGGGAGTCAAGGGTATATTATGTGTGTCAGGTGCAGTATAAAGATCATTAACTGCACTTGACTGATGTGACTGGGTGGTGGTCAGAAACATATAATGTTTTTGTTTAAAAGATTTGTTGTTTAGTAGAAGTAGAAAACAGTTCCACCTTTCAGACCAGATAGTGCACCATAGTACACTAAGGCATGCAGTGCAGCCGCATCATAGGAAGTGGGCTCTTCCTGCTGTTCATTTGATCATTCAAAGCTTTTTTGCCTAGTGTCTGGCACAGCCAGCAAAATAAACAACTTTATAAAATGAAGCATTACCCTACCTAGCTTTATTGAGATGAAAACATCTTGGATGGTTAATACTTGCTCCCCCCCCCAAAAAAAAAACAAGGGCCCAAGCAGATGTCTCAATAAGGGAGGGCATGAAGGAACTACTGTACGCTGCTGAATGAGTGTGCTAAATGCAATTGCCCCCTGTCCTACTGAAGGCCTGGCTTGTTTGTTCCCGTTCCACATTAGCAGTTTTATTTTATTTTTTATACAAATACTGATTCAAAGTATGCCCTTTGCCCTTCTGTGTTAAAAACTACAGATTTTGCTCTATTATCCACTTTTATAAATCTATTGAAATATTTATAAGATCTAATTAGAACTAATAAGAACTAATCAGAGCCCCAGTGTTCCATTTCTTATTTAATTAGGGTCAGAAACGTTCTGAGTTCTGCCAGTCCTATTACTCATCATGTACTGTAATGTAATTAGTAAAACATGAGTGTCTGTGTTCATAATTTAGTGTTAATGTCATCTTCTGACTCTTTAGCCTAATGGCTTATTCAGGCCCCAGTTTCACTTGACAAAACTGGGCAGACTAGGTGGGCCTGGCGATCCTTTTCTGCCGTCACATTCCTATGTTCCTATGTAAAACTGCCACCATGCTGTTTAGAAATGTCCATGCGTTGTCCTCTGTACGATGCAGTGTGCATGATAAAAACAGTGTGTTACATACTGTGTTCAGAGTTAAATTTTCAGTACAAACAAAAGAAGTCAGCACTCAGAGTTCAGGATTCAGAATCACTTTATTGAATTAATCAGCCATGGAGTGCATACCATGCCAGGTCACCCAGCTCTTCACAATCCCCTGAAAAAATGCTATTTTCACAAAGTGCTGGGGGCTAGTGTTGTGCAAAATTGGAATATTTCACGGAATTTGCACATTTCGCTAAATATTTCGCAGGGAAGAAATGTGAAATTTTGCCCTCGAACCAGTGAAATGCGCTGCTCACGGGCAAAACTTTGCCACCCATGGGCAAAAATTCACAATTTTTCCACTAATTAAGACTCCTTGGTGTCTAGTGGACCCTCTGGCCGATCACCGGCTGAATTGAAGAACCCCCCCAAGTCACCCCCAGAGTTATTTCCCCTCCCCAGCCATAACCCCGACCCCCAATCTTTTAAAAAAAAAAATTCCCTTCCCTGTCCCTTGTGTCTAGTGGACCCCCACCCCGGCTGATCACTGGTCGAATTGAAGACCCCCCCCCCCTTTTTCTGGTGGGGGATCCATGAAATTATGGAAAATATATTGGATAGAAGCATACCCTTTTTGACATTAGAACTCCTGCTTTGTGCAAAGTCCCCTCTAGCACTGCACAGAGAATTCCCAATATGGGGCTTGGCATTAATAAATGCAAAGAGAATGATGGCCCAATGCTGGATGGCGCCTTAGATCCAACAATAGCACAATGGGTAAACAATTGGCTAGATTGCCTTAAGACTGAAAAAGCCCATTATAGGGCAAATAATCAAGAGCATGTTTTTGAAAAACTTGGGCTCCTGTTATTAATTCTGTTAAGAATGGAGCTTTCCCAACCTAGAAGAAACTCTTGAAGTATTAATAATTAATTACCTTGCTGAGTATCTGTTGACAAAAAAAATGACATCAACTGTTTACTTATCCATCTAAGACCTAACTGCCTAATTATATCATAAACAACAAATCTATGTAACTGCCATAAAATATAAAATATGAAAAATGTTTTATGTTGTGTTATGTGAACAACATGAGATCTGCATAAGTGTATTAGTGGAATGTATTGTGCATCCTTGAAATGATACAATTTTACCATATACTAATTGTTAAAAATGAGCGCTTCAGTGAATGAGTGCGTGCTTGTACAAGCACGCACTCATTCATTGAAGTGCTCTGTCAGGCTGCTGGCCATGGAGGTGAGTGGAGGGCTGTGCCAGTGGCCCAGTCGGGGTACTGGGGGGCAGGGTAGGCGCTATCTGACTGAAGACAGGGTGAGGTGGGGGCCACTAGACACCAGGGACAGAGGGATTTTTTTTTAAAGACTAGGGTCCGGGGTCATGCCTGGAGGAAATAACTCTGGGGGTGACCGGGGATCTTCAATTCGGCCAGCTGGGGGGATCACTAGACACCAGGGAAGGGTATAAATAACAAAATAACAATGTGCATCTGTGGGTAAAATTTTGCCACAACTTTGTGAAATATTTTGCACAGCGAAATTGCTGATTTTGCGGCAATTTCACAGTTGAAATAAAATTTTGCAGCATCTCTACTGGGGGCTCAGGGTGGCCTTCAGTTTCTGGCTGATTAATTCAGTAAAATGGCTTTGAATCCTGACCTGTGTCTGAGCATTGACTTCTTTTGTTTGTAGCTTTTGGGCAGTGTGTCATCGAAGCACAGGTCAGGAAGCATAGGAAAAACCAGGAGCAGTTGTAGAATTCACAAAAAGTGTTTATTAGTATTAGCAGTAACATAAAAAAATAAAATTGTTCAGAATAACTATTTACAAAGGTAGAATAAACAGAGAAGCTCCTTCTGAGTTTTCCTTCAGTCTCTGTGTCTCCCAAAACATTGCAACTCTATTTTATAAGTCTTTGCAACCCCCAAACAAGCATCCTGTTTTTTTTTTTTCTAAAATGTTCTTGTATGTTTTAGGCAGGTGCAACAAGAGCACAATGTCCCAGAACTGATGCCCCTTCTCCACAGCTTCTGAAAAAGGGCTTACAACTGCTCTTAGGTTAACCCCTTGAGTTCCCAATAGCTTTTTGCAATCATCTCAAACTATAATTATATACATTTCAACAGTAACACTATATCATTTCTAAACAAAGGGATCCCAATATCAGTTGCATCTCCACATAATGATCTGCATATATTTTTATACCAGCAGATATGCAAAGGAGGAAAAGACAGAACAGCAAGGGAAAACTGAGAGACAGTAAGAGGCAAAGAATTGCGAGACTGTCAGGGTGATCAAATCCTAGGTCTCACGAGAAAATTTGGTTGCGAAACCAGACAGACAAGAGACAGGAAAGGAAAGAACAGAACAGATTCCTGCATTCAAACTCTCCATAACAACTGGGACAGGGTCCTATTCAACCCTGTCACACTGCCTACATTCTGTCAGCAGCTTGGGAGTTCAGTCTTCACACTATGGTCCCTATTTACAGCACTCAAATTTCAGTACAACTCCTTAGGCATTTAGAACTATATATGAAAATAACTTTTTTTAAGAATGTGCTTGATTTATGATTTGATAAATGACTAATAAGAAGCTGTCACTAATCCAAATAGTCAGATTTAAAATTCCTGGTAATTTTAATTTAAAAAGTTCTTATTTTAAAATGACTACCTCTGATAACTTCAGTTGAATCACAGACATGCTTTATAAGAGTACTTATTCTGCTTTTCATTTTCAGATGTAGATACTAAAAATGAATGGCTGATACCACTGAAGACAGAGGCACAGATTGGGGTGAAGTCTATGAATCCCAGCATGTCTTTTGCAGATGTGAGAAATGTGAGGCAGCTAGAGACTATAGCTAGAGCACATACTTTAATGGCTGTGATTTCAGGCCATGCGTCACCCCATCACCAGGAACATTGCCTGATGGCCTATACATATATTATGCACATCTGGCAGGTAAGGACAAGCCTAATCAAGAATCCATGAGCCTTTACAAAATGAAAAAAAAAATGCTTAAATAGAAAAATTATAGTTTGTTCTTTCTTCAGTATAATTTTCTGACAATAAATATTTTTTTCAACTTTTATGTCATTAAGGGCAAGGAGGAAACACATGTACTGAGGTTTCCCTCCACATCTTTGTATGGCTGCAGAATCCATAAGCATGTCTGAAATCCTCAGAAAGCAATATTCTTGGATCCCAAGCACAGCTGCTTCATAAATGAACATATGAAAACTGCCAGCAGAAAAAGGCCTTTTGGTCTATCGGGTCTGCTCGATTTTGCAGCTAGCAGCCCTATTTTGCAGCTGCCCTCCTCCCCACCCCCTCCCTTTATCCTCCCTTGCCCTGTTCCAGCCCCTTGAAGCAGCCCACTGTTTCACAGGCTACAACCTCCAGTGGTAATGCGTTCCACCCTGCCACCACCCTCTCCTTAAAAAATGTCTTCTCATTTCCCTCCTGAACCTTCCTCCCTACAATCTCATGTCATGGTCTTGAGTGTCCCCCCCCCCCCCACAAATCCTTACTTTGAATAGCCCTTTGTCTTGTTTATTCCTCTCATGTAATTGAATATCTTGATCATATCCCCCCATCCCTCCTCTCCTCCAGTGAGTACCTGTTCAGCTCCCTTAGCCTACTCTCATATGGTAAGTCCCCCAGCCCATGGATCATCTTTGTTGCTTTGTGCTGCACCCCTTCCAGTAATTTAATGTCCTTCTTCAGGTACGGGCGCCAGTACTGCATGCAGTGTTCAAGATGAGGTCTAACTAGCTATCTATACAATGGCAGAATCACCTCCCCCCCTTGACATTATCCCCCTTGCAATACAACCCAGCATTTTATTGGCCCTTGCTGCTGCCTTCCTACACTGTGCCAAAATGTTCATTGATCCTATAATGATCACCCCAGATCCTTCTCCTCCTCAATCTCAATAGCTGTACCTCCCCAAAGCTGGTAGTTTCTCCTAGGGTTCTTTACCCTGAAATGCAGCACTTTACATTTTTGGGCATTAAACCCCAGCACCATGGTGTCAGAACAGGTCTCCAGCTTTGTCAGATCCTCCTGCAACCCCTGTCACCCCTCTGGGTCATCCACCACTGCCCCCATCTTGGTGTCGTTGGCAAACAGGCTGATCTTGCTCTTGATGCCCATCAAAATGTATGCAATAAATGTCCCAAATAACACTGGTCCCAGCACCGAGCCCTGTGGAACCCCACTCGTCACTGCCCTTGGGGATGAGAGTTCCCCATCTACCACCACCCTCTGCTGCCTTCCCTGCAGCCAGTTTGCCACCCATCCCAACATTTTTGCTCCTGCCCCTGTACCTTCAAGTTTTACTCCAAGTCTCCCATGCGGCACCGAATCAAGTGCCTTGCTGAAGTCCAGGTACAGGACATCCACTGCATGGCCCTTGTCCATCTGCCTAGTCACTCAGTCATAGTATTCTACCTTTGAGTCAAGAATGTGGATAATATGCCAAGGAACCTCAGCTGCAGAGTGTGCACGCCTCACTTGCTGCTGTTCTGTAGACATCAGGACCCCAAACGCCCCAGACCCACAGGTTGCTACTCCCAGCCCTTTAAATGATCATGGAGGGCTCAAAGCCACACAGTGCCATCTTTAGTTTTAAAAAATCTTGCAGCACCATACAGGGATACAGCAGCCTTTGGAGAACTACCATGTCCCACAACCCCTTGCTCTGCACAGAGCTGGGGATCCACTTTGCTGCCAAGGTCCAGGTCCAGCACATTCTGCTCCCTGAAACACCTTCAGCTTCTGTGTGCTCCTCTGTATGCATGCATTGGGGCGGCCAGAGACTGTAGACTCCACTGTGTGCAGAACCCAACCAGGGTGTGGAGAGGTGCACAACAGCATTACAAAAATCATGGGTATGCCAGTGCCACTGTGGATCAGACTCTAAGGCAGTGTGGTACTCTGTAACAGACCATATTTTGAGATTTTTTAGCTATTACATACATATTAAGGACCCTTAAAATCATTGTTCCTTCTTTTTTTTGTTGTTGTTTTTTCTTTAGATATCGCTGTCAGCAGCAGGTCTGCTGTTAAAGGAACTGACAAAATCTCAGGCTTCTCCATCTCAACAAACCCCAGCAACCACACCAAGGAAAGATAAGACCAAAAAAGAAAGAAAAGAGGTAGCAAAATCAATTTTTCTGTATTACAAATTAATAGGATTGCTTGATGAGTATATAGGTTTGCTCTGTGCTTGAGGCTCAGATGAAGTCCTCGTGTACAGGATGTACTGTAGATGAGTGGCATCTGAAGTGCACCTGCCAATGCTCTGAGAAATTGTAGCATGTCTTCTGATTCAAAATGCACATAGAAATTTGGTTATCACATCTGGTTCACTAAAAGAATGCACTCGGGTACAAAATCCAAATGCCTTTCTATATTGATTTCTTATTCTGTCATTATTATATACCGCACATTCATCTTGTAAAGAAGAGATAATGAGCTTGAGATACAATACTATTTAAAGCTACCAGCTTTCCAGAGTCCATCCTGACTGTGACCCCTCCCCCCCTTGTCACTGGCTCCCTCGGGCGCCACTGCAGATGAGCCTGCCCATATTCAATCAATTACATTTTGCGGGTTGCTCTGAGACCATCACCCCATGCTCACACTCACATCCTTTGTTAAACAAACTTCATTTCAGTTACTCCCACCCCAACACTGGATTGTTGTCACACACTCCCCTATAGCTGATCAGGTTCAGGTACCTTAGTTCACTGCTGCCGGTCTCTTCTCTGTCTGGAGTCCCTCTCAGCTGCTGGTAGGCTGATGGCCACATGCACTTGCTCACACCGCTACCCAGTCTAATCTAACAGGAAGGAAGGTGCTCTATGGTACTCCCACTGACCCATTTGCCATCTGACTACCAGAGACTGACAAATTTCAAATTTATGTGCTAGTCCAAGGACAACTGGCCTACCCAAAAATGGTATTTCCAGTTGTGCAAGTGGTAGTCCATGGTCGGAAGGCCATATTTTAAAGAAAAATTAAAACAATAAATAAAAAATTATGTAGCAACAAAGTTAATGGTGTTTGGTGGGGGGGTTGTGTTTTGCCAGAAGATGCTGCTGAACACACTGAAAAAAGAGTTTGTTGTTTACTCTTCTTCATATTGTCATCTCACTCCTTGTATGATGCAAATAAAGTTTATTTAAATATCTCACTGTGTACATCTCCTTGACTTACGGGATGGATTGGAGATGGGGGGGAGTGGACATACAACACACTATTAGCTGTGTTTATGCTTCACTAACTTGTAATTATACTGCCCAGCCCCGAGGCCAAAGGCCACAAATTACAGCCCCCAGCCCAGTGGCCCAACTTTCACTCACTCCTTTTTCAATTTATTTTTTCACAAGTTTTTTTATTATATATATATATATATATATATATATATATATATATATATATATATATATTGTTGCAGTAGAATTGTACACCAACAGTTTTTAGCAAACTCACCCAACTTCTGAGTCCCAACAATGAACACTTGTTTCCTCTAGGTCACTTACAAGTGTACCTAAATGAAGTATATTTTCTTAAAGTAAATTTTCACGTTACTTTTTTTTGGTTCTTTTCCTTTTTTCTTTAATATCCTCCTGTCACTCTGTACCGAACTCTTCCTCACCAGAACTCACCTGGTGCCCAAGTGTCCCAGAAACACGCACACAAGGCAAGTCCCACACTGAACTGTCTAGCATCTTTCAAAAAAAGAGGTGTGCAAGAACAAGAGGGCACAATTTGAAGATAGAGGGGGGGCGGCTCAGAGGTAATTTAAGGAAGTATTTTTTCACAGAGAGGGTTGTGGATGCATGGAATGGCCTTCCGGAGGAGGTTGTGGAGTCAAAATCAGTGGTGGAATTCAAGCATGCATGGGATAGTCATAAGGCAATTCTGGGGGGTTGGGGTAGAAAGAAGTAGGCTGCTGGTTAACTAGGATCTGCAGCTTATCCAGTAGGTAGGGAAATGGGCAGACTGGGTTGGCCAAGCTGTCCTTATCTGCCGTCAAATTCTATGTTTCTATGTTTCTATGTCACTGCTGTGTTTTGGTACAGTTAATGACCACTTAGCCCCTCTGGGTGTCAGTCAGTTAGAGCTAGTAAAAGTCAGTGTGGATTCTTTTGTAAATATTTATTGTGGTAGTGATAACACACTGATAAGTGACCACACTTTAGTTTGTGTATAGCACAGAGAAAAGACTTTACTTTTTTATGTTTGCTTGCACGCATGTGCAAGAAAGATAGTGCCACCATACGAGTTTCTGTAGGTGTGCCACTCAGCTTCCAATGCCCTGCTTCCTTTTGCAGGCTCTATCTCACCGCACCAATACATGTCAGAGCTGTCTATGACAGCAGTTCAGATGCAGTGGCGTACAGTTCAAAGTGAAAAACCACTGCAATCAGCGGTGGTAACATGCAGGCAATTTGCATATTGCCATCCTCAGCAGTATGCAAATTGCCTGCACGTCACACTGCAT
Source organism: Neoceratodus forsteri (assembly GCA_016271365.2). Taxonomy (NCBI): domain Eukaryota; kingdom Metazoa; phylum Chordata; order Ceratodontiformes; family Ceratodontidae; genus Neoceratodus; species Neoceratodus forsteri. The sequence goes on from CM028135.1 coordinate 368,119,502, forward strand.
CTGAACTGTCTGTCATAGACAGTTCTTCCTCCCCTTCCGACCGGAACACCTACTAGGACGCTGGGAGCCCACCTCAGCATGCTCATGCACTCCCCCAACCCTTACATGGTATGGCCGATAGGGGTGCTCAATCCCCTGTCGGCTCCACTGTCCCCACCCCAAAACTGACTTCCAGGTGCCACACTGGGAGCCCAACCCAGCGTGGCAACAGTCTGATGCCCATGTGGCCAACAGGGGTGCCCAATCCCCCGTCGGCTCCACTGGCCCCACCAAACAACCTTCCAACTGCTACATTGGGAACCCACCCCAGCGTGGCAACAGTACGCCATCCATATGGCCAACAGGGGTGCCCAATCTCCCACTGCCCCCCCAAACAACCTTCCAGATGCCATGCTTGCAAAAGTCCAGCGTCATCTTCCTGAAAAAGGTAAAAAAAAAAAAAAAAAGTAAGAAAAAATGGTCCCTCGTTGACTGTCTCACCCCCCCTCCCATAATCCACACCCACCCTCTGCGCACCCACTTCCCCACCCCATACTTACCTCCAGAGGCTGGCGCGACAATCTTTGGTGGACCAGAAACATGTCTGCACTCTTCAAAGCCGACCATGAACTGAAGAAATGCTGGTAAGCTGAATAGTGGCATAAATGGGGGGTTTTCAACTTTGATGCATATCTTGGCCATTTTTGAGAATTATTTCACCAGATTTTCAACTTGGGGTTCTTGGGACCCCACCTCATGAACTCAGTCACTGTCATTTTGTTATTAGGTTCCGAAAGGTGATTCCATGGTCACTGCGCGGAACCACCTTTCGGAACCAAGTAATGAAATGACAGTGTCACAGTTCATGAGGTAGGCCGCCCAAAACCCTGTGTTGAAAATTTGGTGAAAAAATTCCCAAAAATTACTGTTTTACGAGTGTGTGTTGCGCAGTTCCTACGCACACATGTAACTTTGCATATTTTTAATATTTTCACTCCGGATTTTCAACATTGTCATTTTACCACATCTCCTTATGAGCAGTACAGCTGTCATTTTTCACCTTTCACCCAAAATGTGTTTTCACACATATAGCGCACAATGGCGTGGTTGGTGTGCAAAATCAATGTTCAGGACATATTAAGAAAATCACAGTGACACTGTTCATGAGCAGAGGTCTTAAAATGGCTATGTTGAAAATTTGGTGAAAAAAGTCCATAAAATGACTGTGTTACGAGCGTGCATTGCACAGTTTCCATGCACCCTCGTAAGTTCACGAATTTGTAATATTTTAAGTGCAGATTTTCTACAGTGGCATTTTTCCATACCTCCTTATGAACAGTACAGCTGTCATTTTTCACACCCTGGCCAAAATGTGTTTTCGCACTTCCAGCACAGAAATGTGTGGTCGCTGAGGGAAATAAGTGTGTGGGACTGACACGAAAATGACAGTGACACTGTTCATGAGCGATGGTCCCAAAATGCCTGTGTTGACAATCTGCTGTAAACAGTCCCCAAACTAATTACAGTTTCTATGCACGCTTGTAACTTAACCAGTTTTTTTTATATTTTCACTCCAGATTTTCAACATTGCCATTTTACACCTCCTCATAAACAGTACAGCTGTCATTTTTCACATCCTGTTTGAAATGTGCTTTCGCACCTGTGGTGCCAAATGATGTAGTCACTGTGCAAAATCAGCTTTCGGCTAATGAACTGATATTGCCACTGTTCATGAGGTGAGGGTCACAGAAAACCCATGTTGAAAAATTGCAGTGAAAATACCAATGAATGCCTGGGGCAGTAGGGTTTCCGACCATAGCGCCCCACCCTGTAGAGACTGACAAGCATCAGGGGTGTGACTTGGGATTGTTGCCTGTAATGCTCATACCATTCCACCCCCACCCACACCCTGCAGCCAGTGACAGGCATTGAGGTGTGCCTTGGACACTTCGGCCCCAAAGTTCACCCCATTCTCCTATACAGCACCCATCTCACCGTATTTCCTTATGGAATGGGGTGAGCATAAGGCCCAAAGACCCCAAGGCACACCGTGACACTTGTCGGTGTCTGCAGGGTAGGGTGTTGTGAAATGGCGAGGCCGTTATGCCTGACGCCCCAAAGGCACACCCCAATGCCTGTCAGTCTCTGCAGGGTGGTGGTGGGGTTGGCTTCAGTTCAGTATTTCACTGCCATTCTTATTATGCAGCTCTCTAACTCCTATGCTACCAATGCCAATGCCAGCAAGAAGACATTCGGCATTGACAAATGCTTGTTTAATATGGTTTCTCTTTTCCTCCTCATTCCAATCCAAACTGTCCAAGTGTTCCACAGAGTAGACCCCCACCACCTCACACAAAGGCAAGCCCACTTTTTGCTGAACTCTGTTAGTGTCACACTAGTCATTGTTGTGTTTTTGCACAGTTAACGACCACCTGGTCTCTTAGGGATGTCAGTCAGCAGGGTAGGGCAGGGTACTAGTAGGTAGCATGGCTGGCTAAGTAAAGTCTCTTATTATTTATATTTTTTCTAAATTGGTACACACTAGTGTGACTACACGTATGTTGTATTGTACACTGTCTTGTCTGAGTTGTTTTTTTTTTATGACTTCTGTAACTGTTAGTACGCTTGTCTCCTCCTCACCCCAAATTGCCCAAAACCCGTACACAAAAGGCAAGTCTGCCAGTCAGGTCTCACCCACCCTTGTGGTCACTGTTTATTTATGTCCTCCTCTCCCTTTGAGTCCTCTCTCACCCCAAAAACTGTCCCTGCCCAACTGCCCCACACAACACAGATCCCCCTTTCTGATGCAGTATATGCACTCACTGTATAAAGCACACTACAGTTTGACTGCACACTTCTTTCAGGCCTGATAAAACAAATCCCTGGAAGTACACCCACCAGACTGTCTCATGGCAGTGTGCCATACCGGGTTACTGACCTCCTTGGAACTGCCACCTGCAAGAGGCCCTTCTGTGGCCGTGCCACCACCAAGACAGCCACACTGCCATACCTTTCTATTCGGTGCACCAGGTCTCCCGAACTCAGCTATAACGGGCCTTCCTCCAACTGCTGATCTCCCAAAATGCTGAGCTCTCAAAACCCCTGTCTCCGCAGTCATCACACTCCTGGCGCCCAGCCCTTCGAAAATGAATATAAACCCTGTAGACTTTGACGCAGACAAGGCTGGTACCTCCCAGGCTGTGGGGTTTTAAGACCCAGCCTGACCTGCCCTACATGTTGCCTGTTGCCCCCCCCCCTTACAGGGAACCCTTCCCCTTTTAAACTTGAGCCCAGAGCAATGCCTCCCCCCGGTGGAGAACACAGCAGGCCTCAGCCAGGACCCTGACCAACAGGAGAGAGCGATGGTGTAGTAAGCCAGCCCTGAGAGGGGTGACTTACAAATATATTTTCCAAGACCCCCACACTAAAAGCAAGTCTGCCAGTCAGGTCCCTACCCAACCCACATAGTCACACCCTTGTGGTCACTGTTTATATCCTCTCCCTTTGAGTCCTCTCTAACCCCAACAACTGCCCCTGCACAACTGTCCCACACAATACAAATCCCCCTTTCTGATGCACTGAATGCACTCGCTGTGTAAAGCTCACTACAGTTAGACTGTGCACACTTCTTTCATTTTATTTGCTACCTCAGGATTCTGCAATTACTGCTGTTCTGTACTGAATATTCCCTTGTCTTCGTGTTTTTTCCCCCAAATATATTCCCTTTTTGCAGCCACTCCAGTTTTACTTTCTCTCTGGATGCACTGTAGCTTGGGGGTCGTCTCTCTGATTTTGTGACTGCAGTAGCTATTTATTTCTGATTTTGTATTAAACTTCCCCCTTTTTAACACTTTTTCTGACATGGTCATTGATCCTCTGTGTGTCAAACCAACACAGACACACGGTCTGTCACCCGACTACTGGCTTCCCAAAGCTTTTCTCACCCCCCTCTTCACAGTCTTCTATTTTTTTTCTATCCTCACCAACAAAACACACAGTATTGATTTTGTTTCAGCCCCACGAATTTCAATGCAGCGCACTAGGACAAGTTCAACCCCCTAGCCCTGCAGTGTACAAGATGATGTCCCATCCCCCCAAATCACTCCTGCTCTCTGACCGACTACACAAGCAATGTGCCTGCTGTCTGCACCTCTCAGTAGCTGCTATGGAAATGGTGCATCTTCTTACGGTCTCAGCAGTTCAGCCCCCCCCCCCCTGTTAGTGCCAGGACTGACTGGCATCTTTGACTGACCTGTCAGTCCTGTGGGTTGCACTGGGGTGCTGTTCTTTAGTTGGCTGTGTGTGCTGATCAGGAGGAGGTCTCTTTCCGCAGGCACGCTCCTTCTGCTCCATGCTCAGGCTCATCCTCAGCTTGGTGCGGGTGCTTCCTGCTACACGTGGTTTGCCCAACTGGCAATCATGTGATGGGCACTCTCTGGGAAGTAAGAGGACCTCTAGTAGTCACAACACCAAACAGCAGCAGAAAAGTAGAAGAAAAAAAATCAGGGCTCAGCTCTAATTTGGTTGTCCATGGGACAACCTGCAACAGTGAAAGTGATTGTCTGACAGCAGAAACTGGTAGCCCGGGATGTCGGGCTATGGGATTTGTCGATCCCTGCTGACTACCCAAGCATTTTCACATTCACAACGCAACATAAGCACAGGGGAGGAAGTTGCAGATTCCTGGCCAGCTCGAGCAGTGCTATGGTGGTGCTGAAATAAATGTCACTCGCTGCTCAGCAGTCAGCTAACAAAAAAACAGGACACAAAATGAAACAAGTAAGCAAACTCAGGACAAAAGTGACATTTTGCAAAACTTGTGGGGACACTGGGGCATGCTGCCTAAAATAGGGACTGTCCTGGGAAAACCAGGGCAGTTGATAGCTTTATAATACCATTTTCAAAAATTAGCATCTCCATGATAAGAAAAACTACACCTGCTCTGATAGTAACATGGTTAAGAGAGGTCTTGTACCGTAGCTTACATAAAGAAGTGACAGAATGAGCATAAAGCAGCAATGCAGTTCACTAGAATAGTACCATAAAATGAAAAAGACTTAGGGGTGTGGTTTGACCTGTGGTAAGATGGCAGCATAATCCTGTCTCTCCTCAACCCTTGGTAACATCTGCATCTAGCCGGCTTACTCCTTGAATAAAGGGTGTGAAAAACAACATGGACCACTAGTCCAGCTATCACCCAATATCAGCCTTTCTTCAAGAGCTGGCTGTGAACTGGTACACTTTGCAAATACAGATTACTGTTGGTGTCAGCCTACCCAAATGCAAAATGGCAGCGGACAGGAAAACTCTGATGGACTCATCCATAATAGAACAAATGTTTGCACAGCTCCTGTAGGAATTTTCTGAGGTAAAAGGTGCTTCCTTGTGCTCCTCTCAGGTTATTTTGCAACTGGATGCCCAGCTGGGACAGACAGAATGAAGAACACTGCCCTGTCAAATGGCCATACAGGAGCTCTGGGCAAAGATTCAGAAGCAAGGCTGTGCAGTAATTCACTGTTGGACAAAGCGAATGATCTGGAAAACAATGGCCACCTCAGTAACCTGTGGTTCATTGGTTTTCCAGAAGGGACTGGATAAAAAGACTTGGCATCATTTCCACAGCATGTCCTCCCTCGATACTGCAGCTCAAGGGGGACCACCATTTCAACAACAAGTGAGCCCACTGTTCTCTGCCCCCCCCCCCCAAGAAAGGCAAATGTTTGAGGTCCATCCTTGCCAGATCTCTTAAGGCCCAAGAGATGCAGGACCCCCACAGAGCCCATCCCTTTGCCACAGTACGAGGCCAAGAAAATATGGAGGTGGGTCCCTTGACAAGCAGATCAGTGGAACTACTGAACCACTTAGTTGACTTGGAGGCTTGGTATCAGCTTCCAAAGCTGCATTGGAGACCACCAACCCCCCCAAGCAAAAAAAAAAAAAAAAGGACTCCCAGGTCACCCCCACTGATCCCACAGCAGTAGCAGGAAAAAGGAGTTAGAAGGTTCATTGGATGGAATGGGGCTGTACTGGCTTGGAATGGGTTCACTCCTCTCTGCCTGCATCTCCGACTACAGACAATGCAGCTTACATTGCTCCCCCACCTCCAGCTGATCACTCACCTCGCTGTGCCCTGGATTACTTTACAGCACTACAGCTTATATCCAGTGAACCTGAACAGAAATATTGGGCTGCCGTAATTGCTGCGAATGTACCCCTCCCGAACTCCAGTTCATCAAACCCTGAGGGGCACAAACAAGAAAGGGCAGCACAGGACCCACCAACCCCTCTCCTCCCTGGAATTCACTTGATCACCTCCTTCAGTATAATTTTCTTCAGCCTATTTCTACCATCAAGCAGCTGATGTAATGCGCTGGGACATTTGGGGCTATAGGTCAGACCTCTGTAGACATGGGCACTCACCCTTTCTGACTCTCATTTTGCTCACCTTTGGTCCCCAGCATGGTTCCACCATGCTGCAGCAACACAAATTTCAGAGACCATCAGTACAGCGATGGCATAATGCTGCCAGTTGGTATTGTGCCATTGCTGGGTAAAAGTGTGTTTTTTTGTGGGGGGCTTTGCCTCCCACACAACTCATGCAGGGAGCTCTGCCCCCACACTCCCCGCACTTTAGATAACCAACTCCAAATCAGAGTTGGTTTGGGGAGGTGGTGAACACCTTGGAGGCAGCAGCATCGGGAACCCAGCAGACCATCACAGCAAACTGTTGATAATGTCACTGTGATGGTCTTCGCTGTTTTATCATCGCTGTGGCAGTGTGATACCCCCCCTAGTGCCATCTGTCTATAGCGCAGCTTGCTAGACTTCCTCACTGCGCTGGCCTACGACCCCTCGGACAACCCATATGGAGAGTTACCAGTTCATCTCCTGGGGCACCAAATTAGACCTGCCAGCATATCATGTGTCCAGGTAAAAAGACTTGCTGTCAATTTGACTTTTTCTCTGTTCCCCACTATGCCACAAACAACCCTGCACACATACTGTATGCAATGGCAGTACAATTATTTATGGTTGTCATGGGCTCCATCCTGCTGTTGTGGCTATTATTTGGGACTCTGGGGTGGACCTTTGACTATACCAAATGCAAGAACTTCCTTGGTGATTAATTTTCATAAACTCACATGCTTGGTGTACACACCATACTCATAAACTCATGCCCCACTGTGAGTGTACACAACACTGCTAAGCCCATGATATAGACCACCAGGACTAATTTTATTCTTTTTGTGTTCATTTTAACTCCTCTCCAGAGTTGATATCCTTTGCAAGTACAGAAAGGGGCAGGCAGTTGCGAGTGATTGCTCACCCTGCTGATAGTGTCTTGACATACCTGTGGCCAGTCTTCACATGCTCATCCTGTGACTTAAGTTTTGCACAGTATCCTTCTCCAAGGTGTTAGTTTTTGACCTCCAGCTGGAGGTCTGTGAACTTCGAGCTGGATGGGGTGCCTCCACCATGGATCTCCTGCTTGATATTAGTTGATTCATCTCTGCATGTCCTTAGCATAGAGCTGTCTACTTTTGCCATCCCATCTCTGTTCTCCCTTCCCCCAGGTTAGCACTGGTACACCAGGGACTCCTGAGACGGAGAATATCAGAGGATCCTCTGGCACAGCTCAAGACACTAACCAGCACATGCCTTTCACTCACAGTTTGCTCTCCTTTGGGGAGCCCCACACATGGGATAGCCCCAGGAATGCTGAGCAGTAGCCTACAGTTTCATGAAGGGGCCTTCTCATCATGAGCAGATCCCTTGTATCAGCAGGGGCCAAGAAATGTCTCTCCCTGCCTCTAGTTGATACCTCAGCCTAGCAATCAGCAATAAACCTAATGGTAGACAGCTAACCTGCCACTCACCAGCCTTTGTTTATCTGCTTATCTTATGTGGATTTGCTGTTACAGTTGTGATGTTCTATTTTCTCTATGCTCAAGGGTTTAGTCTACCAAGGTTACTGAGGGGAAGGGTGGCTACCTCTTCCTCTAATTAAGAACTCTACTTACAACCTTTATGGGATTTTTGACTGCTACTGTTTTCTAGGCAGGTTACATACCATCTCTTAGTATGGTCTCAGAGAGCCCTGGACCTTGGCGTAAGTCCAGCTCAGTCCCTCTCCAACTTGTTCTGGTCTATCTGTTTGTTTGTTAGAATAGTTTTTGCTATAATCACAGTGAACTACTCCAGGGCTCATTGCAACAGAGTACTGCCTTTTGGTCCCACTGGTGTTCCCCCACATGGTTCTTATGCATACAAGGCATGTCAGGAAACTAAACAGTTTGCCTTCAAGCCCCAGGAATCCTTCACTGATGATTAACAACTGCAATCATTCCCCAGGAATGAGCTGCCCCAGAGCCTAGAATTTTATGCTAATTATGGAATCTTTGAATGGAAATCAAAACCCTACTGTGTGGTCAAGCTCACCTCTGCCCTCTAAAATCAGATTTATCATCTCCACAATTTTGGTGTTGTTTGATGGTTTATTATTTTCTTATCTTTGATAAAGTAACTCATGTTTATTTTTTGATAACTCTGCATTAGTTAGGGTGCATTTTTAGGGGTTTTGTTGTATTATTTTCTTTTTCTCTGGCTCCTCATCAGCTCTCAGGAACTGGAGAAAAGCCTATTGAAAGGTGGTTCCCACTTTCAGGGAACCACATTACCGATGGCCTGATCTTCTCTCCCAGGGTGGGAGGGTTACACCCAGTGACAGTCTAGCCCCTAGCATTGGCTGGGTGCATGGCACCCAGGGACCATCATGCAAGGGTTGGTGGCCACTGACGTATGCATGGAAGTGTGCACAAGGCCATCTTGGCACAAACACACAAACTAAAAAAAAATAAATAAAAAAAACAGTTTTTGTAACCACCTTGCAGTTCTTATTTTCTTTGTCCTGACTCCCTTTTCTGGCAGATGTGAGATTGCGCTTGGCATTTTTTACTCTATTTAGATTGATTTTTACAGTGGTTCACCTTTTAATAAAAGAACCAAATCACAATTTCTCTATTTTTTGTATTGGGAAACCGAAGCGCTGTAAAGGTCACCAGAAATTGGCATGACTGACACACCCAAAAAGGAGACAGTACCTACAGGCTTTAAAAATTGCATCATTTGTTTCCAGCTCCTGGCTAAGGCAGACTGCCATGAGTTGTGTTTGAGGTGCCTGGGTCCGAATCATGATTTTACTGATTGTGAGCATTATATCAAATTTTGTTCTAAAACAGTAAAAAAAGAACAAATAAATTAGAAGACCATATGGCTTCTCTGTCAGCTTCTATGCCACCTAAAGGCTCAGAAGAGGTTCCAGACGCTCAAAGTAAGCAGAAGGATAAGGTTGCCAAAGATGATTCAGAGGTCAAGGTGTCTGAATGGGGGAACTCTGAATCCAGCAAAAATAAGAGCCTCTCAGTAGGCATCTAACTCAGTGCCTGCTAAGAAAAAACCAAAAGAAAAGCATATTGCTGTCTCTCCTCCTGATGAAGGAAAGGAAACGCCAGTGGACAAAAATAAGATGCCCTCACTGGAGGACATGACTAAGTCATGGCAGTCCCTCCAGGCCTTTCAGGCTTATGGGGACCTTTATGATTATGTCTGTCCCCCTCCTCAGGCTGCAGTACCTAGCCCAATGCCTGTAGATGAGGCTGAATTGTACTATGAGGAAGAGGAGGAGGAAGGAGACCCTTTAGAGCCTGATAGTTCCCCTGAACAGGAGTTCAGTGCCCCTCCTCATCCATCAGATGATTACACCTCACACTGTTCCGTTGTGAGGCAAATGGTCAGTACTTTGAACTTCTCATCGCAGCGGACTGCTGAAATTGAGGTGGAGTTTTTGGACATTATGGGCTTAACCCTCACAAAGAGGTTGCCTTTGTCCATCCATAAGTCTTTCAGAAAGGTCACTTGTAAAGTGCTGGTATCACCCACTTCAGCTACTAGCAGTGAGAAGAAGAAATATCAAGTGGACAAGCAGGGTGCTGAGTACCTGTACTTCCACCCTGATCATGAGGGAGTAGTCCAAACTGCCACCTGTGACAAGGCCAAAGTGCACCTTTCTTCCCAGTCCCCCAAAAAAGATTCTAGGAAACTGGATAGTATGGGCACAAAAAGTCTATACATCAGCTTCCCTGCTGTTAAGCCAGGCAACATACATGGCCTACACAACGCAGTACAAACAAGCCCTTTGGAGCTTTATTTTGGCGATAAACAAAACAGCTACTGGTGACTTGGCACAGGGTGTGGCAGACACAGCAAAAACTGCCATGGATGCCACCAAGTGCCAGTTCCACATGGCAATAGATACAGATAACACTGCTTCTAGAGTCATGGCACATGCAATGTCCCTAAGATGGTTTCCATGGCTCAGAACCACAGACCACTCTTAGTACACTCAAACAAAAGCAACAGATTTCCCTTGTGAGGAAAATTCTTTGTTTGGTGACAAAACAGAGGCTTACATGAAGAAGGTGGATGAATACACGACCAGCTACAAAAGCAATACTAAAAAGGAAAAGGTCTTCACTTCTCACAGGCATTATGGAAGGGGAAGTGGGGACCAGGATTACTACCCCCGCACTTACCTTACCTATGATTTTACCCCATGGGAGGATTCTTCAGACGTAAAAGCAGAAGCGGTCCTAGACATGTGGGTGCAACACCTGCCCCCAAAGCCCAGGCAAAGCAGAACCCCTGACAAGTCTATGCAAGTCACCCAACCAGTGTCAGTGTGGGAAAGGCTGACTCACTGTTTTAAGGCATGTGGAAGAATAACCACAGACAGGTGAGTCCTGGGAATAGTGAGTCAGGGTCTAATTCTGTACTTAAAAAGGTTTAAAAAACTGCAGACTCACAGAATCGTCACACCTTATACTCCAGCAGAAAAAAAAACTCCTGTTGGAGTAAGGGAAGAGGATTTACTCAACGTACTTCCTGACACACAAGAAAAATGAGGAGCAGCAACCCAATTTAGACCTGAGAAATCTGAACACGCACTTACAAAAGGAAAAGTTCAAGATGGTAACACTGGGATCACTAATTCCATCTCTGCATCAAGGAGACTGGCTGGGGTCACTGGATCTGAAAACCACCTACTTTCACATACCATCAGGCTCACTCACAGAAAGTACCTCAGATTCAGAGTAAGGAACTGCCACTACTAGTTTGCAGTTTTACTCTTTAGCCTATCCTCTGCTCCCAGAGTGTTCACAAAGTGCCTAGCCGTAGTGGTGGCACATTGGAGGAGGCAAGAGGTGGTGGGCTTTCCCTACTTAGATGATTGATTAATCTCAGAAAAGTCACACCATGAGGCCAAGTCCTCCCTTCTTCTTATTCAGTACACTCTGGAGGACCTGGGTTTCCTAATAAATGGCCAAAAGTCCTAGACAGAACCTGTTCAGGTTCTGGACTTTATAGATGCAAAGTTGGATGCCAGCCAAGGGATGGCATTCCTTCATCGAGAAAGAGCAGCAAACATGATAGTGCTTGCAAGGTCCTTCAAGGCAGGACATCTCAGACCTGCAAGAGACTGCCTCCAGTTGCTGGAGCACATGGCCTCATCTATATCAGTAGTACCAGGTGCCAGATTCCAAATGAGAGATATCCAGTACAATTTAGGGACCCATTGGTCCAAAAGGGGGGACCCACTGTCAAAACTAGTGCTGTGTCAAAGTGCCTGTTAAAGACACTGGAGCGGTAGAAGGAAGAAGTCAACCTAAGAGAGGGGTTTCCCTTCCTTCAGTAATCACCCACAGTCATGCTCATTACAGATGCCTCCATCTTGGGCTGGGGTGCCCATCTGTAGGATCTCACTGTAAGTGGGCTGTGGAGTGTGCTGGAGTCTCAGGTCCACATTACCTTCTGGAGCTCTAAGTAGTTTTCTGGAAGTGCAAGCCTTTTCCTCCCACATCATGGGTCAATCCGTCTAGGTCAGGACAGACAATACCACTACCACGTATTACATCAGCAAACTGGGAGGAACAAGATCTTTAAAACTGTGCACAGACTCAGTAAAGATCTGGAGCCTAGCTGTTCCCTAGAGGTGCAGCTATCAGCAGTACACCTGCTAGGGAAAGACAGTGTCTTGGTAGGCTCCCTGAGCAGACTCAACCAGGGACACAGAAAATGGACCCTGAACAAGCAGGTGCTGGCTGCAGTGTTCAGAAGGTGGGATACACTAGAAACAGACCTGTTCGCATCCTGGGAAAACTACCAGTTCCTCTTGCTATGTTGCCGGCCCCCCCTTTGTGGGGACAATCCCAGAGGACACCCTAACCCTCAGTTGGACAGGAAAGTTTCTTTATGCATTTCTTCCATTCTTACTCTTACTGCAGGTGCTGCTGAAACTGAGTGGAGATTATGCAATGATGATCCTAATAGCTACAGATAGGACCAGGTAGACTTGGTACTCACTTGTTCTGTCCATCTCCATCAAACACCCTATCATCCTTCCCCTGAGATACAATTTGATAACCTTGTACCATCAAGCACCCTATCATCCTTCCCCTGAGGGACAGTTTGTTGGCCTTGTCCCAGGGCAGGATAACATTTCCAGATCCGAGAAGCCTGCATCTCAGGGCATGTTACTTGAATAATTAGAGCTGTCTATACTAAACCTCTCTGGGAAGGTTAGAAATGCTTAAAAAGGGACTCCGATCAAAATTCTGGCATCAATAAATTCAGAATTTGAATCGGCATAGCCCCAGTCATACTCATGCCAAAAATGAGCTCTTTAAGTTACTTTGTTTAAAAGTTACAGGTCATTTTACAACCCTAAATTCATTGCCTGTTCAAAAAAGCCAGTTTCAGTGAACAGCTGCTGATGATGTCATAACCTGAACTCACAGTCTAGAAGTCATCCCTGTCAGCAAGCTCATAGGACCTGTTTCTCCAGTTTAAAGATAAAGTGCTCTTGTTTTCACAAGTAGAGCAGGCAGCACCTTTCAATAAACATTGCTATAAAAACTGTGTGTTTCAGGTTTTATAAAAAAGTTGACAAATTCATAATTTTGTTTTGTGACTTTTTGCTGTGGTCCATTTCTCCAGGGTTGCTGGATGCTGAGTCATAGCACACTACTGTGAGGTTTGCAGACTGGAAAACTTTCTGATGTTGTGAAAGGCTGTGATCATTCATACCTGTCATTCAACTGAGGTGATTTCTCAGGATGGCACTTTAAAACAATTATCCCATTTCCCTGTAAATGGGGATGGGAAAGGTGATGTTGTTTTGAAAGCGTTTCTAGGCATTACCAGCCCAGTGTTTTCTCCCTGGCAGGCTGTTACTTGACCTACATTCAGGCTGATTAATTTCTTACTCCACATTAAAATTATCATTTTCCCATGGCTAACACTTACATCCCTAACAGTAATTAACACAGATAAAGTTCCTCTTAAAACTTATTGTAAAGAAGACACTGACAAACAGTAATGAAGTTACCAACATTACAGTACAAGTAGTAATACAACTTCCTAACAGGCACACAAGAGTAACACCCCCAACTGACATCAGCAGCCAGGAGGCATGCTGACTCAGCATCCAGCAACCCCAGAGAAATAGACCACACCAAAAAGGCACAAAAAAAAAATTGTCAACTTTGTTACAAAACCTGAAACACACATAGTTCTTATAGCAATGTTTATTGAATGGTGCTGCCTGTTTTACTTGTGAAAGCTATCACACATGATCTTTAAACTTTGGAGAAACAGGTCCTATAAGCTTGCTGACAGGGAGGACTAGACTGTGAGTTAAGGTTGTGACATCATCACTGGGTCTGCACTGAAACTGGCTTTTTGGAACAGGTGGTGAAATCAGAGTTACAAAATAGTTCATAACATTAAAATGAAGTAATATAGAAACCTAATTTTTGGTATGAGATTTATTGGGGGTACGCCAATTCTAATTTTGCAATGTAACACTTTTGACCAGAATCCCTCTTTAAGGTTTCCAGAAAGCCAGCAACCAGGAAAACCTATACCTCAAAGTGGAAAATATTTCCCTGTGGTGCTCATTTCAGGCAGATCTTCCTGCAGTCTTGGACTGCTTGTTCCTCCTACAGTTCCTGAGTCTCAGACCTTCAACCCTGCAGGTGCATTTGGCAGCAGTGTCAGCATATGCTTTAGCTGGCAAGGACAGATCAGTCAACATATGCTTCAGCTGGCAAAAACAGATCAGTGGCCTCGCAACCCATTTTTAAAAAGTTCTTTAAGGGCCTTATTCAACTGTATCCTTCAGTAAGGGATCCTGTCCCACCATGGGAGTTGAATCTGTGCATTGCTCAACTCATGGAGGCTCCTTTCAAGTCTATGATAACTGCTGATTTGAAGTATGACATCTGGAAAGCAGTTTTCCTGGTGGCTGTGACATCTGCCAGAAGGCTAAGCAAGCTGCAAGCCCTCTGAACAGATCCTAACTATATTATTTTCCACTGGGACAAGGTAGTCCTAAGAACTAACAGAAAAGTCCTCCATAAAGTGGTTTCTGAATTTCCTCTAAATCAGTCAGTTGCACTTCCAGTGTTCTCTACAGTAGAAGCCAGTTCAGGAGATCAAAAGTTCCACTGTTTGGATGTTAAGAGAGCACTGAGATATTATTTGGACCAGACAAATGAGGTAAGGTCCACTAATACTCAGTTATTTGTCACCTGTGGTGAAGCGGGTCATGGTAAACAAGCACCAAGAGAATGTTTTCTTGTTGAATAGTTTACTGCATAGAGTTCTGTTATAGCACAACACAGCTAGCGGGCTGCCACCTGAAGGCCTCAGGGCTCACTCCATATGGTGCACCTTTGCCTCTGTGGCAGCACCAAGAGGTGTTTCCCTGCAAGAAATCTGTAAAGCAGCTACCTGGAAAATAGTACACACTTTCAAAAAGCACTACTGTCTGGACATACAGTCCAGAAGAGATGCCAGCTTTGGCAGTGCTGTCTTTCAAAACTTTTTCCCCAAGTAGGTTCAGTACTCAGCCTCTCAAGGTACTGCTTTGTAGTCTGCAGTTGTTAAGCATAGTGAGGGATTTATGGGGCTTGAAGAGAAAAATACTTACCATAGTAAAGTTGTTTCTTACAAGGGATCCCTCACTATACTAAAAAATTCCATCCCTACCTCCCCTTCCAGAACCTGGAAAAGGTTTTCACAAGAATCAGTTATTTTCAGTTTCCCTGTGCATTACTTGTTACAGTACCATGCAACTCATACTCAGGGGACTTGAGGGGACTGCAGAATAGCAGGGGCTTGAGTGCCTTTTAGAGTAGCCCTATACTCGTGGGGCATTTTTAAACTTTTAAAGTGACACAGCTGTTGACGAGGGAATACCCAGATACTTCGGGGTTCTCGGCTGATAAAAGCTGCTGCTCACACGAGCGGTGCGAGCGTGTGCGGCACACGTCGGTGTGCTGAGATGCGCAGAGATGCACGCATCGCTGTGCATGTTTGCGTGTTAGCGAGGAACAGGGAGAAGGGGTCAAGGGAGTTTCGGGGGTAAGTTAAAAATCAAAAGTTACTGAGTATAGAGAAAATGGAGACAAATGCTGCAAAGTGCATCATGCCTGCTGCATTGTTGACATCTAAGGGGGATTTACTGGTAAGCTGTAAAACGTGTAAGATGTACAAGGAAGCTGAATCGGTGGTTGATTATAGTGAGTTTGATTGCGAAAAATGTGTGATAAACCAAGAGTTATCCTCAAATTTATCAACAGTTATGGAAAGGCTACAAGTTTTAGAAGATAGTCAGTTGAAATTACCTGAAAGGTTGAAAATTTTGACAAGCCTAAATAAGGGAGGGACAGAGGATGATTTACAAGGGCAGGGTAAAAGGCAAGGAAGAGAGTGGGGAGATGGGGTAAACAAATAATTAGGGAGGATTCAGGGAGGGTGAAGAAAAAACTCAGAGCGGCAAGCCCTTTTGGTCCAGTCCCAGCATCAATAAGGAGGGTCGTTATAGGAAATTCACAGGGTATGGAGGGAGTTGAGGGAGAGCAGGACATACAGGGTAGGGCAAATGATAGTGAGGAAAGTGTAATCAGTAGTATTCCAGTAGAAAAATAGTTATAGTGTCTTGAGGGATTTGAGTGATTCAACTGAAATGCACGAGAAAGATGTTTTGGAGATGGAAGGGGAAAAACGAAATCCTAGGCAAGTCATTGTTATAGGAGACTCTATAATTAAATATACTGATCAATATATTTGCAATAATGATAAAGCAAATCGAACGGTTAGCAGTTTTTCAGGACCTGGAGCACTGGATTTGTATGATATGGTGGATAACATTTTTAGGAGAGCAGGGGAAGACCCACTAGCAGTAATTCATGTGGGTATAAATGATATCCCGAGGAAAACCTTGCCTGAAATGCAGAAGGACTATAATAAGCTAGTGCAAAAATTGGTGAATAGGGGCTGTGAGATAATGCTTTCTGAACTATTACCAGAACCTAGGGCATCTGTATATGAAAAGAAGAGAATCGCTTTGACAAATGAATGGTTAGGTAGATGGGCAAGGGAAAGTGGCTATAAATTTATAAAGCATTGGGGGACATTTGCTAATGATGACAAACTGTATAGCAAAGATGGGTTGCATCTCAACCATAGGGGTAGTAGAATATTGGGGCATAGATTGAGAAATGAGATAGAGATTTGCTTAAACTGAAAGAGAGGGGGACGATCAGGGAACTTAAGCAAGATCAACGTATGGGTACAGAAATAGTAAAAAATAAGTTAGCTTGTAAGGTAATGTTTTTCAATGCAAGAAGTTTAAACAAAATTGGTATGGCTGAGTTGGAAATGATAATGAGGAGGGATAAAGTTGATATGGTTGGGGTAGTTGAAACCTGGTGGTCAGATGAAACCCAGTGGTATCAACAGATACCTGGATATAGATTAATATATAAAAATAGAGATGAGAAAAAGGGTGGGGTGGCCCTATTCATTAGGAATGAATTAGAGGTTAGGGTTAAGGATGTAAATTATAATGTGGGGGGAATTGAAATTGTTACTGTAGACTTGCCTGATTAAATAAAGATTTTGATTGATTGATTGATTGATTGTTGGGTTTCAGAGTGAGGAAATGTAGCTTGTCCATTTTTTATAGACCACCAGATGCAAAAATGGAGAATACTGAAGTCTTTCTTGACTATATCACTAGTCTGGCTGAAGATACTGATTTAGTGATTGTAGGGGATTTAAATATGCCAAATATCAGGTGGGGTGAACACATGGAAGGAAATAACTTAGAGTGCAGGAAGAACTCATGGCGTTGGGTATGAAGCAGTGTATACAGGAAGCCACCAGAGGGGAAAATATATTGGATGTTATTTTAATAAATATCCCTGAGGTAATTAAGCAAATTAGGATTCAACTGTAAGTGGGGATGAGTGACCACAATTTAATACAGTTTAAAATGGTCTGGAAAGCTAATATGGTGAAGGGAAAAACTGAGCAGTTCCTATATAATAGAGGAGATTGTGTAGCTATAAGAGATAAATTGAGTAATATTGATTGGGAAGTTGGAATGAAGGACCTTAGCATGGAAAAGTCTTGGGAACTGTTCTTTTTTTTTTTTTATCTCTTTATACTCCCTCCTTGCCCCCGATGTCCCCCTCCTTCCGACTGCACAATCCCCCGACGCCCCCATCAGGATCTGCCCCTAGAGTGCTCTCTTACCTCTCCTTTCCTCCATAGCACAGCGGGGTATGTCCTTAGGTGGGCTCGAGATGGGGCAGTCTTCATCTAGGGACACCGAGGACGGCCGTTTTTCCGCTGTTCTCCCACTTCTCCCCCGCCCCCTGGGACACCGGCACCTGGGGCGTCGTCCTAGAGACGGCGATGATGACGCACGCCTCCCTCAAGCACCTATCAACGTCCCCTCCCGGACTCCTGGTTACGGAGCCACGACTCCCGGGCCCGGTGCTCCCACCGACATTCTCGGGTTGAAATCCCCCCCACTGAGGGAGGAGAGGATCCTGGGGCGCCCAGTCCCTCCCTCCCCCGGCTGACCCCCGATGACCTGAGTCCGTTCCCGAACTCAGGTCGCCGGCGTGGCGCGAGGTGTGGCGTCCAGCGCCTCAACCCTCAGTGCCACGGGCCGGCAGGGAACTGTTCTTAGTAATAATAATTGAAGTAATAGGGAAATATATACCTAAGAGGATTGTATATAATCATAAAGGCAAGAAACCACCATGGCTTACAAGAAATATAAGTAGATTATGCAAAAAAAAAAAGAAAGTGTTGTTCCAAAGAATGAAAAAACAAAATTCATCAGCATCTAAAAATAAGTATAAGAATATATTATAACAATTGAAGAAGGAAATAAAAAATGCAAAGAAAAACTTGGAATTTAGATTGGCGATGGACAAGAGCAATAGTAAAAGTTTTTTTGCATATATAAATGGTAAAAGGAAAGGAAATAGTATGATTGGGCCATAAAATATCGAGGGGGTTATGACTTCAAAATCAGATGAGATGTTGGACGAATTTAGTAGATGCTTTGGAGCACTCTATAAAAAACATGATTGAGTGGTAGAGACGGGGCACTTAGACAAGAGTATATTGGATCCCAGAAAAGTAATAACAGAAGAAAAAGTTAGGAGTAGGATTGGAAAATTAAAGGTTGAAAAGGCGGCAGGACCCGATGGGTTACATCCCTTTTTTCTGAAGGAGTTGGAGGATATACGAACGCCAGTTATAACTAGACTGGGACAAAAAATTGCTGGCAGAGGGGATGGTACCAGAGATGTGGAAACTGGCTTATGTGGTGCCTATTTACAAGAGGGGTAGTAGGAGTGAGGTGGCAAATTATAGACCGGTGAGCCTGACCTCCATTATAGGGAAGATCATTGAAGGAATCCTGAGTGAAACTATTATGGAAAATATGAGAGGTAAAAATCTAGTGGATAGAAATCAGCATGGATTTGTGGTAAATAGATTGTGTGAAACAAATCTGGTGGTTTTCTATGAATTTATTAGTAAGTTTATTGATAAAGGAAGAAATATGGATATGGTAATGCTCAACTTTAGTAGAGCTTTTGACACTGTTCCACACTGTAAAATTATTGAGAAGCTTATAGGAATGGGGTAGATTCAGCCATAATAATATGGGTAGAACAGTGGCTAGCAAATAGGTTCCAGAGGGTGAGATTACATGGCCACGTGTCTGATCCACTAAAGGTAGTGAGTGGTGTGCCCCAGGGTTCAGTGCTTGGACCGTTGCTATTCCGCATCTTTATTAGTGATTTAAAAATATCTAGTAAAAATAAGTTAGTAAAGGTTGCTGATGATGTCAAGTTGGGGGGTGTAGTGGATACTTTCGATGGTAGACTGATATTTGGACATGATTTGATTTATATAATGGAATGTGCAAATAAAAATGGAATGACCTTTAATGAGGAAAAATGTATTATAATGCATTTTGGGAGGCATAATGTTCAGCAGTCTTATAATATGCTGGTCCTAAAATTAAAGGTATCAGTACATGAAAAAGACTTGGGGGTTTATGTAGAAAATGATCTTAAAAGTGGTGCCCAAAGTAAAAGAGATTTCAAATAAAGCTATGCAGTTGGTTAACTGCATTAGATGGGGTTTCCAATCATGGAGTGAGGAAGTTTTGTTGCCTCTGTATAGAACAATGGTTAGACCCATTTTGGATTATTGTTCTACAGTGTTTTGTCCATTCCTTATTAAGGATATTAGGGTGATGGAGTGGCCTTAGAGAACCTTTACGAAAATGATTGCTGGAGGTTGGGATAGATAATATGAGGGGAGATTGGAGAAATTGGGTTTATGGATATTGGAGAGTAGAAGAGTGAGGCGTGACTTATTGTTACTGTATAAAATTCTGGGAGATGAAGATCTTAAGCTGCAGTTGGGGGTGGAATCAGTAGTAAAGTCATATTTTCTAAGGGGTCATAATAAGCAATTGAGGGAGGAAACGGTAAAAACTGAGTTGAGAAGAAATGGTTTTAAATGTAGGGTAATTAAAATGCGGAATAGACTGCCGCAGGATGTGGTGGATGCTGATAGTGTGGGTACCTTTAAAAGAAGATTGGATAAGCTCCTTATAGAAGTTGGTGACTTAGGTCATCACTACTGAATTGTGGGGGAAAGTCTTTATGGGCTACTCCTTTTGACTTCCTTAAATCTCCAGTATGAACTCCAGTAGGATCCAATCTTTTAAATCTAACTTGTATTTTATTATGTAATGAAACTAGATAAAACCTAATGATAATTTATTATCATTATTATATTTTTCAAATACAATCTCTGTATAACATCAGTAACCAATACAATAAGCATTCAGTAATATCCAATAAGAATAAGCAAATACCAATAAATAAAAACAAGGTAACTGGAGATGGTCTTTGGTGCTAAAGTCAGAATATAATCAGTTGTTGTAGATTATAAGATAGTGTTGCAGCAATTTAGAAAGGGTTGCCAGATTTTATAAAATAGTTCAAATTTATCCAAAATATGATAAGTGATACAGTATGTTAATTAGCTGCACAAGAAGCCATAATGGTCCATCAATCTTCCATTGGTGTGTCTGAGTCTGTTTTTCAGTTTCTTAAAATAATTCTTTTTAGAGTTGATGCTGCAACTTATAAACTGGATCTGTGAAAAAAAAAAGTTTGACTGTGAAATAGGTGAGAAGTTGCTCAAAATCCAAATTTCTGGGTCCAAAGGAATATCTAATTTGGTGAGACGTTTACATAGATCTGTTGATTTTTACCAACCAGTAAAAATGTTTGGACAAGACCATCACATATGAGATGACGATGCTTGAGAGTGGTTGCATCTCCAACAAAGATTGCCCATTGATGGTCCGAATGATTCCAATTTCTTAGGACTAAACAGATGTAGGATTTTAAATTGAGTAAACTTTCCCTATATATCTTCACTGGTTTTAAAAGCATTGAAGTTGAAGTAACAGCCTGTGACAAGGCAAATAGATCTCTGGCATCCTACTCTCCTAACACGGATCCCAGGAACACTGACATATTTTCAAGTCCATGTTACTCCCCTGCCAGATGATCTAGCTGAAAGAACTAAATTTGGATTGGAAGCAGCCAAATAACAGTTTAAATGGCTGCTGCTAGATGGATAGTAAATACAGTGGTTCAACGGGGGTTTGCCTGGTTCTAAGTCACCAGCCTAACTCAGTATTCCCAAACCAAGGCTATGGACTCCAAGTCGAGGGTAATTCTTCTTTAGAGAAAAGATAAAAGTTAAAAAATGGATGAATATGCCACAGTAAGCTCCTTTTGTTGTATCAGACTAGGGCTGTTCTTTAGTATCAGCAATACCTACAGCGGGGGTATTTCAGACACCACAGACAAGTGGTCATGGATGTCGTAATCCGGGATTGCCTCTGGGTTCAAATCCCTTCCAAGAAACAAAAAAAGTTTTCAACCCATCTACAGATGTAGAGAAAGAAAATTTCAAGAAAAAGAGGTTCAAAACCTGTTACTGTCAAGGACAGAGGAGCCTGTCTTGGTATAGCAAAAGGTACTACAAAAAGGATGGGAAGTGGTAACCTGTCTTAGAGGTTACTAAGCAGGCATCTAACAAAGCCAAAGTTCAAAATGGTGTATTTGGCACTGATTCTGCCAACACTCCAAAGAAAGGGGAAGGTTTGGCATCATTGGACTTAAAAGTATTTCCACATCCCCATCAGCACAGAAAGTACCTCAGATTTAGACCCCCATTAGGTCATTCTATAACAGTGTGCACAGTGGTTGTAGCACCCTCAAAGACAAGGTGTCACAAGTTCTTCCTATTTCTAGAGGCTGGGCTGTGGTTGCAGAGTCATCCCCAGCAAGTGGATCTGTAACTCACCTAGGGGCCCATGAAGTCCCTAGATTTTCTGATAAATCTAAAGGCAGTTTGTCTCTTAGCCTCTACAGTTCATGGAATCGGAGCTTAATACCCTGTGAGATGGGGCCTGCTCGCCTACAAGTAGGGTAAGAGGTATTCCACTGATAGTGTTCTCATTCATCCTGGATGAAATGAATAATTAAATTTAAAAAACAAACCTCAGAGCAGTTTTTTCAGCTACTGCACATGGCACCTGCCACTGGCGCAGTTTTGGAATTCAGGTTAAAAATTGCTATTCAGTTTCACCTCAGCATTCACTGGTGTTAGAGAAGGGACCCTCTGTCATAACCAATTTTAGTAACAGAAATATTGTTACAGGTCTCCAAAAAAAAAAAAAAATTAATCTAATAGGAGTTTATTTTTCAGCAAAAAGCGTCATCAGTTGTCTGATAACAGACACATCTTGACTGGAGTGTGGCCCCCCGGGGGTTCATATATCCCATGGCACATAAACCTGGTGGGGCTAAGAGTAGAGTTACTGGCACTAAAGGTTTTACATAACTACTACAAGGAGGAGGGTACAGGTCAGAACAGACAGTACCACCACAATGTACTGCATAAACATTTCAGGAGGGACAAGGTTAAGCCCTCCCTGCACAGGATTCATGAAAATATAGGATATATCATGCTCAATGGGCCTTTCTAGGATATTCATCTGCCACTGCCAGATAAAGACAGTACCTTGGCAGATACTTCAACTCACATCAGCCAGCCCCATCGTGAATGAGCCTTAAACAGTCAGGTGGTGCAAGTTATCTTCAGGAGGTGGGCCACCACAGAGGTTGACTTGTTCACATCCCACCACAACCACCACCTGCCACAGTACTATGACAGACAGCCAGATCTGGGAACAATTCCCCTGGATGCTCTGGCTTTGAGTGGGCAAGGGGAAGCAAGTGCATTTTTCTTCTTTCTTCCTTCTGGTATACAGAGCAATTTTCTCAAGCTCAGGTCCCAGTCAGCATCAATAATCTTGATAGCACTAGAATGGGCCAGACAGACACACATGTCTCTCTTTGCTACCCTCCATTCCTGAGCCTGAACCAATACGCCTTCCCTCGGAGGTACAACCTGCTGACCTCCTATCAGGGGACTTCTGCATCCAAACCTCGGATCACTCACATTCAAGGCATGGCTCTTGAGTACCTTTGGTGTAATATGCAGGTTTGCATCTTTCTCAAAGTGTCATAAGCATGTGATGTGGTTACAGGAAGCTTTCCACCAAGAAACTCTACACTTCAGAATGGGGAAAAACATTTTATGATTGTTCAGCCAGGAAATTGGTCCCAGAACATGCTGGGTCCCAGCTGTCTGACTATTTTATCTATTACAGTCATTGGATTGGGTATCCTGTACCCTCAAGGTCCACCTGGTTGCAGCATCTGCTGGCATATTAGTTGGACAAAATGTTTTTATTGCTTTGGATCCTAGCTACAAAAGGCTCTTCATGGACCTAGCACATGTCAACGCAGGCTGGTGTTCGTGTTGTGCTGGAATATCTTACCTGTTTGCTCTTACTGGGCTTACAGTCCAGTACCTTAAACGTCCACCTGGCCGCAGCATATTACACTTCAGTTGGACAGAATGTTTTTCAGGCCTCTGACCCTATCTTCAAAGGGTCCTTTAAAGGCCTGTCCCATTTGCACCCCCATTACAAAGGACCGGTGCCAGCATGTGGCCTAGATGTGTGTGTATAGTTTGGCTTATGGGTCCACTTTTGACCCTATGTCTTCAATTTATTTGAAATATGTGAAAAAAAATATGTGTTTTTCTGTGGTAATCGCTTCTGACAAGAATCAGTGAGCTCAAGTCTTTCTGAATTGAACAGGTCTGTATTTCATTCCACAGACACAAAGTTGTCCTGGAAACAAACAGGAAGTTTCCTTTTCAACAGGACCTCTAATTATCATTTGAAGCAAGCCATTAACTTACCTGTCTTTTTCACTGAACATTTTAGTCCTGGTGAAAAAAAAAAAAAAGAAGTCTTCATAGTCTGGATGTCAAAGGAGTTTATCTACTATTTGACAGCCATTAAAGCCCTTAGGCAGGACAGAAAACAGCTGTTTCCGACCTATGGGAATGTGAGAAAAGATAGCCCAGCATCAAAGAAGGTCCACTTAATACTGGATAGTACAGTATAACCAGTTCGGTATTCTAAGGCTGGAAAGGAGCCCCTTGTGGGTGGAGAGCCATTCCACAAGGGGCACAGCTGCTACCATAGCAGCTACCAGATGTTTCACTGGTGAATCTCTAAAGCAGCTACCTGGAAAACAGTACACAGCTTTATGAAGCATTACACTCTGGATAATCTGTCCAGGGTTGATGTCAGATTCGGTACAGCAGTCCTGCAAAGTCTGTTCCTAAGATGGGGTTCTGTGCCCACCTCCAAAGGTACTGCTTGGTAGTCTGCATATAGTTATGAATACCTGAGTATTAACTTGGGTTAGAAGAAAAAATTGCTTACCTAGTAATCTTATTTCTTCCAAGTGATACTCAGGTATTCATAACTCTCCCTCCCTCCTCCCCTATTGGAACCTTCAGCCTCTGCACTCCTGAATACTGTGCTCTCAGGGGCATAAGTGCCATTTCTGGCACACATTTTGAGATTGAGTTCCTTATTGTTGTCCCTCTCCCCTTTTTCGGGTAATTTGGACATTCTAGGGTGTTCTTTCATAGGTTATGCCCTCCAGTTGGAGGCCCCTCCCCCTTTTTTTGAGGGTTAAGGGAATTCTCTCTAACATTATTATTATTAATAATATGAATATTATTACTCTTACTGTTGAGGGAGTACCCTCTGTTATTATTAATATTGTTGTTGTTATTACTATTAATATTAATATTATACTTAGTCCATGTGGGCCTGTCTTTTCAGGCATCCAGAAAATCTGAAGGGTTTAGAACTAAGGCAGTTGGTATAAGGCAGCATTTGAAAAGTGGCTCATGCAAAAGATTCCATCATTTGCATATGTTCCAAATTCTCTCTGGGCAGTTCTACTTAGGGGACAAACTGCATATAGTTATGAATACCTGAGTATCACTTGGAAGAAATAAGATTACTAGGTAAGACACAGGCAGAAGGGGATAGGAAGAAGTACCAGGAGAAGCAAAGGGAGGCAGGGAGGTCAGTAAGGGAAGCCAAAGCTCAGACAGAAGAACACATTGCAAAATCAGTGGGTAGAGGGGACAAAACCTTTTACAGGTACATAAGTGAAAAAAGAAAGACAAAGAGAGGGATAGTGAGACTGAAGGGCGAGGATGGGAGCCGCTTGGAGGATGACAACAGTAAAGCTGACATATTGAACAGGTATTTCTGCTCAGTCTTTACTGAGGAAGAGGGGGGTAATGGGTCTGAAGGGAGTACAAGGGGTGAGAATGGTGCAGAAATGGACACAAGTCCCTTTACACGAGAAAGGGTCCTGAAGGAACTGGAAGTAATAAGAGTTGATAAAGCAATGGGGCCAGATGGGGTGCACCCCAGGGTCCTTAAAAGAACTAAGAGAGGTGGTGGCTGAACCTCTGGCTATCCTGTTTAGCCGATCACTGGAAACAGGGGAGGTACCCAAAGACTGGAGGACAGCAGATGTAGTCCCCTTATACAAAAGTGGGAACAAAGAGGAAGCAGGGAACTACAGACCTGTCAGCCTCACCTCGGTAGTGGGGAAGATCATGGAAGCACTACTGAAGGAGAGATTGGTGGAACATCTGGTTGTCAATGGACTGCAAGATCCAAGGCTGCATGGTTTCACCAGGGGGAGGTCATGTCAGACCAACCTCGTTGAATTTTTTGACTGGGTGACTAGGGAGGTGGATCAGGGGAGGGCAGTGGACATGGCCTATCTGGACTTCAGCAAGGCCTTTGACACTGTGCCACATAGAAGACTATTACACAAACTGGGGAATATGGGTGTGGGAAGGATGTAGTGTGGTGGGTAGGTAACTGGCTGGGTGGCAGGACACAGAAGGTGGTGGTAAATGGCTGTCACTCCACAGAGGGAAGAGTGACCAGTGGGTACCACAGGATCAGTGCTGGGACCGGTCCTATTCAACATTTTCATCAGTGACATTGCGCAGGATCTAGAAGGCAGAATTTCACTGTTCGCTGATGATACAAAGCTCTGTAACAGAGTAGACACACCAGAGGGTGTAGACAGAATGAGAAGCGACCTGCAGAAACTTGAAGAATGGTCAGGGTTTGGCAGTTGAAATTTAATGCAAAGAAGTGCAAGATAATGCATATGGGGCACAATAACCCTGGCACAATATATCAGTTGGGGGGTGAGGATATAGCATGCACCAAGCAGGAAAGGGATCTTGGGGTTGTCATCTCTGATGACCTCAAGGTAGGGAAACAGTGTGACAAGGCAGCAGGTAAAGCAAATAGGATGCTGGGATGTATAGGCAGGGGCATCACCAGCAGGAAAAGGGAGGTCATAATACCGCCATACAAGACACTAGTGAGGCCCCACCTGGAGTACAGTGTACAGTTCTGGAGACCATGCTCACGTAGGGACATAGACAGGGTGGAGAAGGTTCAGAGGAGGGCAACAAAGATGGTGCATGCATTGCATCACAAGTCCTATGAAGACAGGTTGAGGGAACTGAACATGTACTCCCTGGAGGAGAGGAGGGAGAGAGGGGATATGATAGAGACATACAAGTATCTTACAGGGAGGAACAGGGTGCAGGAAAACACTATTTTTAAGCGAAAAAGATGTTCCAGGACTAGAGGGCATGGGATGAAGTTGGAGGGAGGACGATTCAGAGGAAACATGAGAAAGAATTTCTTCACAGAACGGGTGGTGGACAAGTGGAACACCCTGCCAGAGGAAGTGGTGGGGGCTGAAACAATCACGGGATTTAAGAATGCATGGGATAGACATAAAGGAATTCTAGAGGTCAGGGGTAAGAGGCAACAGACTTCTAGGAAAACAAACTGAACTTACAAGCTCAAATGGGCAGACTGGGTGGGCCATAGGCCCTTATCTGCCGACACTGTCTATGTATCTATGTATCTATATAAGTAATTTTTTCTTTTGGATTACTTATTGGGCCTTTCTGAAGCTGACCTAGAGTATTCCACAGTTACGGTCCACCTACGTGATATATCAGCATTCCATGAACCTATAGGTACCGTCTCCTTGGCACAGCTGCCACTTTTAAGTGGTTCCTCAGGGATATTCTGCACACAAGGCCGCCTATCAGGAAATGGGTGACTCTCTAGAATATCAACCCTGAGCTAATTTCCTAACTTGGAAAGCAGTATTTCTGGTAGCTGTCACCTTTACATGCAGAGTATATGAAATCAGTGCTTTGGTCACAGATCCTCTGTATCCTGATCTTCCAGGAATCAGTCTTCACCATTGATCCCAACTTTATGGGTTTGGAACAGCAGCAGTAGGTCACTATGGGAGCAAATTTATTTTTTGCAGGAGGGAGCTGACATCAGCTTATGATGGAGCCTGTGCACCTCACATGGTGCCACTTACACCAGCAAATAACTGTCACTGGGCTCCCTCACGCATCTCAGATCTTATCTGTGTCAGTCTTCACCATTCATCACAAACGGGTTCTGGACGGAGGTCATGAACCCGTGGGAGCTTTTTTTTTCGGATGGGCGGAGTCGACGCACCGACGGCATTGCCCTCGAAGTCGACGCACTGTGTGGCGCTCGAGGGTTGGCTGTTAGGTGTCGTTGACCCCGCTGTCCTGCCAGTTCTTTGTCTCCTGCCATAGAGGTCGCACCTCATGAGGAGCTGCTATGAACAGGCCTTCTCGTGCCTCAGCTCTGAGTCTTTGATGCCGCAAATAGTTTTCTGCCAGTTCCATTTTCGACACTACTCGACGCCGCTGCGGAAAGACTGTTCCATATTTTAATTTCACTGATGTAGAGTCTTTGTTTGAATTGTTTTTCCATCGATCATGTCTCAGTCGGGGGGCAAGAAATAGTTGAAAATGGGGCAGCCCCCTATGCGTGGGTACCCGTGATGCTGCAAGTACTCCATTACCGACCAGCATGATTGTTGTCTTGTGTGTCTTGGCCCACTTCATGACATGGATTTGTGCGACACCTGCTTCTCCATGGACTGTCGTGCCATTGAGCAACACGCGTGGAAAGTTGGACGAGCTCCGCCGACTTTCGGAGGACGGGTGTGCCATGGTTGGGCCAAACCGCGGTCTCTCGGCCTTTCCTCTGGGTCCCCTCCTGGTTCTATATTGGACCGTGGAGGAGGGGGCTTCTGCTTCTAGTAGCCTTGCCATGGCAGAAGCCCCTTCCGCGGTGCAGGAGGCCCAGTCCATTCCCCTTGGGGGGCGGGCGGGAGGCAGCACTCTTGCAATCGCCCCTTTGGGGGCAAAGGCTCCCCTGGTGTCATTTCCTCGGGCTCGGAAGCCTGGGTCAGCACTGTCCTCGACGCCATCTGTCGGTGCCGTCTTGGGCCTCGGCGCCATTCGCGGCACCGTGCACCCTGAGGGCACCATGGTTGGCGCCAGTCTGCCACTTGGCACCGTCTCTGCTGTCGACGCCATTTGAGGCACCAATGGTGCTGACAGCACCATGCGAGGTAATACGGTGCCATCTTCTCGACCGCTCGCCTTGGTGCTGTTCGGGCGTGCCGAGGCTAGGGATGGCACCATGTTCAGCCTGGTGCCGCCCATGCCAAGCAAGGACATGGCACCGTGGGAGGTGTGCCACTCGCAGCACCGAGGGAGCTGTTGGTGCTGCTATCGGCGCCGTCCCTGACTCTGGTGCCATTCGCGGCACTGTGGGATGGGACGGTGCTGTGGCAGGCACTGACTCTGGCTCTGCTACCACTCTCTTCTTCGGGCACCGTTCACAGTGCCGTGGGAGAGTTCGGTGCCAGCTGTGGTGTGGACCCCCAGACTGGCGCCTTCTTTGGTCCGGACGGGAGCGGGCGACCACGTAAGGTCTGGCACCGGACTTCGGTCTCTACCTCTTGGGAGGCGGATTCCAAGTCTGGTTCAGACTGGCTGTACGACTCTTTGGAATTGGCAGCCCTTGTGGACACCCTTGTAGTTTTCTTGGCTGACCGGAGCCAGCCTCCCTCTGAGGAGCAGGCGGTAGCCCCTGAGTCTGGGGTCAGGGGTGCCGACCAGCAGGCGGTAGTGCAGGCCACTGTTGCCCTGCAGCCTGGGCTCAGAGGGTTTTCTGCCCCCTTAGTTGGGTTGCCCCCTCAGGTGGTGTGCCTCGATAGCCCAACTTTAGGGCCGACCAGAGCACCCACAGGAGGGGAGGATGCTACTCCCTTGGTGGACCCCTTGGACACCGACCAGGGTTGTCAGCTGCCTAGGCTGGCATTTGCGAGGAGGAGGGCTCTTTTGGATTCTGAGGGGGTCGAGGGGTTGGGGTTCGATGCGGCGACCCTTTTCCGGGACCCACCTGGGTTCAAGAAGGAGTCGTAGCGTGGACCCCCGTCCTTCCTTCTCGGTCTCCTTGAGAGGCCCTGGTCTTTGGAGGGAAGGGACCATCCTTTTGAAATTCCATGGTCCCGGTCACCTCACAGGGGGATTCTTAAGGGCACAGCCTAGGCAGTTCCAGTGTGGTTGATCAGCTGTCGGCTGTAGGGTTTTCTGGAGCTCCTCCTTCTCTTGGGGCTCCTGGTGTGCTCTCTTGTCCTGACAGAGGACGGTCGCCTTCTGTTGTTGGCTTAGCCCCCACTCCTCTGTCATCATCTCCTGCTCTCCCAGGCATTCTTGGTCCTAAGGGACCTCTCTCCTGGGAGCAAGTCAGGGGTGTGGCTGCTCATTCCTTACGTACATCAGGGCCATGGATGAGTGGGTGTTCCACCCTCCCCCGAGCAGCCAGCCTCTGGATCTCCGAGGTCTTCCGCCTCCTCATCCTCCTCTTCTGGAGGAGAGGAGCCCTCTATCCACATCTCCCCTGCTGCTGATCTTGCAGAGTATCAGCGTTTCTCGTGAGGATGATGGAGGACCTGCATGTCACCCCAGCCACTAAGCACAATCCAGAACATTTGACGCGTGCCTTCCTAGGTGATTTCAGTGTGGACACCCTTGTGGTGCCCGCCTGGCCTGCTCCTTTCCAGGAGGCATCATTGCGGTTCTGGCAAAGACCCTTTTCTGGAGTCCCAGCCCCTAGGGATCTGAGCCAGAGGTATTGTGCCCCCGGAGTCTCCAGGTCATATGCCTCATCCTCGTATGCCTCATCCTCACTCAGGACTGACACAGCTGGACACTCTCAATGGGTTTCGCACCCTCCACCATGACCGTCCCCCAGATCAAGATTCCGAGGAGTTTGACTTCTGTGGATGGAGGACCTTCTACTCGGCATGGTTGCTTCTTTCTATTTCTGCTCATCAGGTCCATTATGCTACCTATGATAGGTTTCTGTGGTCCAGGCTAGGTCAACTCCTAGCCTCTTTGCCTGATTCAGAGGTAACCAGACAAGCCATTGCACTCTCTACACGTGGCCTGGAGCTAGCAAGGTACCAAGCGAGGGCATCTTACGATGCCAGCGAGGTAGCTTCCAGGGTCGTTGGGACAGCAATCTGCACTAGGCGGACAGCATGGCTGTGTCCTTCCCGGTTGCCACCCTTGGCCCAGTGTAGGGTGATGTCCTCCGCGTACTGGAGAACCCACTTTTTCTCCCATAGGGTGAGGCGACATCTGTCGGGGCAACCTCCTGCCCCCTCTAGGGGGTCCCCATCTCACTCTCCCCAGTCTCAGGCCTCGCAAAGCCCATAAAGGTTCTCCCTCTCAGTGTTTTTTCCCCCACTGTGAGCTACAGGACTTAGTCCTTTAGGGTCTAGGGGCCCCTTCAAGGGGGGCTTGATACTCACCCAACTGTGATGAATTGTGAAGACTGACACAGATAAGATATGAAGATTATGTACCTACCGTAATTCCTGATCTTTCTGTGTATCTTCACCATTCATCACAAATCCCACCCATCATCCCACTGGGGCCTCAGTCTCTGGGTCCCCCTTCCTCTGTGTGCCCCCATTTTTCCCCCTTTCCTTTCCACTGGTCAGGAGCGGGGTGACCTGGGGCACACAGGGGATTTACCTCTGTCAGGAGGAAGAGGGATCGGAGGAGGGGCGCTTCTTCCTCAGTGCTCGGCTTCACCCCTTTGGGGTGGGGGTTGGTGGTTGCCCTCTCTCTCTCGCTCTCCTATTTCCTCCTCCATTCTTGTCCTTAGGGAATCATCTCTCAATTTAATTTAGGAGACTCATTATTCTCTCCTTCCAGATATGTGGTTTAGGGGGAAGACAGCCCTGTTTCCTGGCCCTTCCTCCAGAATAGCCACTTCTGCTCATGTTGGGGTTCTTGCCAGTAATTCTGTGCCTTGAATTCTGGCAACTCAGCCTTCTGGCTACTCCTTCGCAGTTCCTATACAATCTGGAGGCAGTCAGCAGTCCAGGGTATGTCCTCCCCGTGCCCATTTCTTGTTTTTCTTTCCCTCCTTACCTCTCCTTTTCTGCTTCCAGACATTGGGGCCCCTTCCCAATCCCCTTAGTTTTTCTCAAATCCTCCTTCTGTCCTCTCCGTCGTTTATTTCCCCTTTTAGTTTATATTTCTTTTCCTTTGTCTGTCCCTTGGACTTCCTTGTCCCTCCTCCCAACCCTTTCTTACTCTACGGTGACTCAGAACTGGCGGGAGGCGGATCGAAGACACCACGGCCAACCCACGAGTGCCACGCAGTGCGTCGGCCTCCAGGGTGACGCCGTTGGTGCGTCGACTCCGCCCATCCAAAAAAAAGCTTCCGCAGGGTCGTGACCTCCAGCCAGAACCCATTTGTGATGAGTAGTGAAGATACACAGAAAGACCAGGAATTACGGTAGGTATGTAATTTTCATTTCTGTCAGTTCTATGCCACTATCACTTTTTTCTGTGTCACCACTAACAGTTATTCATGGTGCCTTACAACTTTATTTTTCATTTTCCATGATGCTGAAGTCTGAGAAGAAGGGGGCTAAGAGGAGAAAGAACATGTAGCAGCTTCTCACTATCACTGCCCTTTGGGAAGCAGACTGCTGCAAAGGACCAACATCAGTGGTTTATGGTCAGCATTGTTCCCCAGGCCAACACAGATGAGTGCAATGCCTGCTTCATCATGGACTGGAGTACTCTTGAAATCAACATGATGAAGTTGGGCCGCCCAACCCCTACCTTCAAAGGCAGGTGTCACATTTGTGTGACCAAGTTAAGGTCACTGGGCCTTTCCCCGAGGCCACTTTTTGGGCCTCCAGGTCTGTGGAAGTATAGAGTCCTCCTAGATCTCACCCTGCTGAGGTGTTGGAGGCCCTGGTAGGTGGGTCTTGTGGACAACCTTCTTAGTGACCAGCTGCAAACCACCCACTGCCTGTCTGCCTGTGCAGCAGATGTCCCAGGTGGTTAGGCCAAAGCTATATGCTGAGACTTCCTTGGTGGACACCTCAGTGTCACTGCCTGGTGCTAGACATGATCCTGTCACCATTTGCAGAGATGGTGTGCTGGGCAGTGCAGGATGCAGTGACAGGTAGCCTTATGACATTGTTCACAGTGATGAAGAAGGGACCTGCACTGGGGCCATGCTACATTCTGTTGCAAAGGTGAAGGTTATTCTTTTCTCTGTGTCACTTATGGCCCTTCGGGAGAGGATGATGTCACCTCTGGCAGTGGATGTGGTGCCGGCCCCGGTGTCGGGTCTGAGCCTGGCACCAGTTGTGATGTCACTGTTAGTTTCATACCTGGGGTTATCCCTGTCCCCGTTGCCATGGCGCCGGGGAGATGGCTCTGGGCTTGATGCTGGTGCCGACATCGAGCCTGACACTGAGGATGGTGTCACCCACAGTGTTGGGGGTGAACACATCTCCGAGCCAGTTGTCAACTCTGAGCCTGATGCCAGAGGTGATGCCAGCTCAGAGGCTGATGGTGGCCCAGAGGCGGTGTTCTCTCTGGAACCACTTGCTGACACCGTGACTAGTGAGGACTGGGGCCACCTTATGGGGACTGTATGGTTCCACTCTCCCTTCCAAGGGGAATTCCTCTATGGACAGCAACTGGATTGCTCCTCTGATATATGTCAACCCCATTCGGGTGGTCCTGCCAGGCTCTTCCCTTGGGCGAGGCCTGCCGCACAACTGCACACGCCAGGTAGAGGCCTTTGAGATCCTGAGTCTGATTTCCCTCTTAGTCCTCTATGACTCCTACAGAGGTTGCCTGCATTCATAGGCCCTGATGGTCCACTTATGTGGAAACAGCACAGAGAGTTTGTTTGCGCTTTCTAGAAGTGGTATCGAGGGTAGTATGGAGGCATCCCATCTCTTGCTCAGTAGTCCCTAGAGACCTCCTGCTCTGGTACTGTGCACTCACTGGGCTAGAGGCACTGCAGACCCTACTGGGGCCAAGACACCCCGTGTGTGACTGACTTCCTGAGGCAGATTCTGCTCAGACAGATGCCTTTGGTAGAAAGGTTTTTACCTCAGCACGCACCCTTATGTGCATTGCAGCACATTATTCTTCTGTGATTGCAGCTAGGTCTGCTCCTTGCTGCAGTGCCTCAATGCGAGATAGTCAGGCAAGCCATTTGCCTTTCTGCTGAAGGCCTAGATATAGTATGGCTGCAGTCAAAGACACTGTACAGTACCAGTGAAGTTGCTTCCAGGTTTGCAGAAACACCAGTCTGCCTTAGGCAGATGGCATGGGTTTTTCTCTCTAGACTACCACCTTTTGCTCGGCGTAAGGTGCTAAATTCTCATTTCCAGGGGGCTCATTTCTTCTTCCACAGGGTCAGGCGAGAGCTGTCGGGGCACCCTCCCTTTCCTGTGCCACAGGAGCCTCTGCCTGGCCCTGACCCATCTCATGTCCTCCAGACCTGTGAGGAGCCCCTGCCCTCAAGTTTTTCCCCCCATGCAGAGGGCTGAGGATACTTCTAACCCTCAGACTTAGCCAACTCATACCTCAAAAAGAAAGGTTGCTTAGTACTCTGACCAATAAGTTGAAGTCAGTGGTGAAGATCGATTCCTGGAAGATATGAAAATTACACATGTATCGTAATTGTTGATCTTCCAGAATATCTTCACCATTGATTACCATGCCACATCCATCATCACCCGTTCAGACAGAGCCAGGGGTTTGGGGCATGCTCACCCTGTTGGCGCTGGCAGCACTACAACATTTTTCTGGGCATTTCCCCAGTTACCCCTCTAGGATGTCTCCCTTTTTTTCTTATACAAAACAAAAGAAAGCCGGGCATTCTTAAGATGCACATTTTCACACACAAGAAAAAAAAAGAAACAGTGGTGAGGGTCCTTTGGGGCCCTTGTTGTTGTTGTTTTTTTTCTTTGTTTCTTGTATCCTTTCCATATCCCTTCAGGATACAAAGTCTGCAGCCCTCTCTTGTTTCTCTCCACATAGTTTCTCTCGTAGAAAACAGAAGTGAAGTGCGGAGGGATCCAGCAGTGGTTATTGGCTGGCATTCGTGGCACCACACGATCAGCGCAGGCACTGTCAATTCCTGATATCAACTCCCTCCTGCAAAACAATTTGCTCCCATGGGGTCCTACTGCCTCTGGCCCCAAACCCATGGGTGGTAATCAATGGTGAAGATATTCTGGAAGATCAGCAATTTATGTAAGCATGTAATTTCCATTTTTGCCTAAAGATGAGGTAGTTCTCTGTACTTTCCCCAAGTTTCTACCTTAGGTGATGTTAGAGTTCCAGCTTAATCAATATATAATCCTGCCTATCTGCTTTGCCAGTTTACAGAAAGAGGGAGACAGGACTCTAGACACTGGAACTTAACAGCGTCCTTAGGTTTTGCCTGGACAAGACCAAGGACTTCAGACAGTCGAAAGTAACAGCTCTTTGTCTCTTTGGACCCAAATTGAAAAGGACAGCCTGTCACAATCAAGTATATTTCAGCCTAGATTATGAACTACTTTTGCCACTGCTATACTATGGCTCAGGTTAAACTGGAGGGCAGGGTACATGCCCACTCTACCAGAGCAGTTGCAACTTCTCTGACAGAAATACGCTCTGTGCCTAATGAAAAAATTTGCAGAGTTGCTGCTTGGAGCACATTACATAACTTTACCACGCACTGTGCCCTAGATATCCATGGCAGACAGCATGCCACCTTTGGCAGGGCAGTTCTGAATGGATTACTGTCCTGAGCCCTGAGCTTCAGCTGCTTTAATCCAGGGGACTTTCTCTGAGCTTGGTACTCTGACCTTTTAGTGAGAATCTATGGAGAAAGTTGATTCTTGAATGATATGAAAGTTACATATTTACTGTAATCATTGATCTCCCTGAATATCTTCTCCATAGAGTACCACATCTGCCCACCATCCACTGGACTCACTCCATTATTGTTGTGTTGGGCTTCACCACTTTGTACTTGGTTTGGGCTTGGAAGACACTGTGTTACTGATTTTGGTGGCCCTTCTTACACAGGCCACCAGGGCTATTGAGGTGATTGGGGTCTGGTGCCACTGTATACCAGTGGGCATGTGCAGTGATGCATTGGGTGGGTTCTGGCTCCCTCGGGGGTCCTACCACCTCTGGCACAGACCCCCATTAGTGGTAATCTATGGAGAAGAGATTCAGGAAAACAGTTGTGGTATGTCACTTTCATCTTTCTTCCCATCCCCTGAAGTCCCTCCTACAGTACCTACCTTTGACTCTGGGCCATGCCCCGTTAGGCCTGACATGCACACAGTAAACCCCTACAGAGGAAGCAAACTCCCCAACCCCTGCAGAGGTCACTGTGATGGCAGAACCCAGTGTCTCCTCCTTAGCTGGGAGTGCTGGCAAGCAGCAATGCTACCCCAGCCCCTCAGCTGCTTGACCATGCTTCCAAGTCAGCTTCTGAACCCAAGTCCTCAACATGGGAATATGATGCATTTCCTAGTGGGCCATCAGGCAGCCCCTATAATACATCTCTAGTAGCAGGAAAACTGCTGAAAATAAAATGACATCATGCAGTTCCCCACAGAATGCTGTGGCTCTAAGAACTCAGGGCAAAAACAAGTTACAAAAATACAATTCAGTGTGAGAGTCGAACTTCAACTTAATTTTTTTCAAATAAATATGTAATTTGTTTTCAACTAAAGAATATTTTCTCAAATACAACTCAGACATGAAGATAGCACATGTTCAGTGTTTGTATTTCTGTTGGTCTGTAAGGTATGATGCACATTACAAGTAGAGTTGGTTTTATAAGCAGTGGTGTGAACATAATTACAGGTTTTTAAAGTCTAACAGTTGAAACTGTTTTCTTTTTTGCCATTGTCTGCAAACTCTAATATAGTGTATAGTACAGCATTGTTCTATATCGAATTCCATCCCTTTCAAAATGCTGTTGTACCACAGTTCAGAGGTCATGGAATGTGATTGTACCCTTCTGTGGTACAACAGCATTCTGAAACCTCTAGAGACTGCACAAGTCAGTTTCGTTCTGAAAGTGAAAGAACCACCATGAACACAATTCACATAATACCATACACTATAAATAGTACAGCATGAGGAACCTTATGCACAACCAGTGTGTTGGGGTTCTGATTCCCACAGACCTATCAAGCTTCGCCCTCAAGGTCAGAGGGACTCAGAACCCCTCTGTGGCAGAACACACTGGTTGTGCATAGTTGCCCATGCAGTATTCTCTATATAATCTTCAGATAGTTTAAGGAACAAATATTCTGTTAATTATTGTCTAATTTTCAGGCACCACCTCCAGTTGTAAGGGAGAAACCAAAACAAAAAGGATCAATTGATGCCCTGCCTGCTAACATGGAAGAGTGGGCAAGCTATGATTGCCCTGAAGAAGTCAGGGAGGTCTTTAAAATGGATTCTGCCTGCACTGTTAACAAGAATAACATTACAAAACCCGTAAGTAAAGATATGAACAGGGTGAACATAGTCAACATAGTGAATATCTGTTTTATATACACTGTACTAGTTTACATAGACTTGATACAATCTTGTGACAGAATCCTAAGGAATGACGTGTGGTTTTGTACTTGGGGAATAAGCTGTTGGGCTAGATTTAGAAAACTGATTACGACGAAGGCTTAACGACTTTAATCTTTACATCTGCTTCACACTTCACACTTAACACTTGGGCCTTAGGTGCACTGCATATGTCCTCACCTTACAAGCAAAAGGTCACAGGTTTGATTCCCAGGGAGTACATATACTGAGGAGTACAACGCAGTGGGTTAAGGCTCTGAGCTGCAGATCTGGAGACCTGGGTTTGAATCCCACAGCTGCCTAGGTGCATCCTGTGTGATCCTGAGCAAGACACTTAACTTCCTTGTGCTCCCAGGTCGCATCTGGAAACACGCTTCCGCTTAGTGTGCTACTCCTTGTTAAACAGTGTTCCCTTTCCCATAATCAGAAAGGCTGACCATGCACTCTGCCCCAAAAAGTTTACGTAGAGTTGAACTTAAACAGCACTGTGCCCTGAACTTGCTGCACCTGCCCTCTTACTTCCAGATCTTCTCAGCCACAGGAAAGCTCCACGCCCTGGACTTTGCTCTTTAAAATTTGTGGTGTTTTGTGCATAAAGTCAGTAAAAAAAACTAATATTTTAGTCCTTTATCCTGTTCTGTGCACTGTGTGTTTGTTTTTCCTAGATTAGTGGATTTTTCCTTGTCAGTCTTCACCATTTATTACTGCTGGGTGTAAGCTGGAAGCGCGCACCCGCTACAGGAGTTTTTTTTGTGGGGAGGGAGGAGTCAGTGCCCATGGCGCTGCCCATGTGAATGACACACTGCGTGGTGCTTGAGGGGCAGCCGTTAGGTGCCACAGACTCCTCCTCCATCCCAGTTCTGTTTTTCCTGTCGTTGAGGCTGCACCTGCTGCACGAGTTCAGAAGTTTACTACACCATTAGGCCTTGTTTCAATGCCGAGTTTCTCAATGCTGCTCCTTCATCCCGGTTCTTCACCCCAACGACGTTGACCCAGTAAGACCGTTCTTTTTTATATTTTTGACAGCACCGGAATCTTTTGCTGTTTTTGTGAGTTTGCTCACATCATACCCAATTCAGGGACCATGCGTAAATCCAATGTGGGCCGTACCCCATGCGTCGGTGCCCCTGTGGCTGGCAATTCTCTGTCACGGATCGACATGATGTTTGCCTTTGGTGCCTGGGACCCAACCATGGCATGGATCACTGCGACGCCTGTTTTTCCATGGACCGCCGTGTACTGGAAATCTGTACATTTAAGATTGGCAGGGCTCCGCCAACTTTTGGAGGATGACGTTGCCTGCGGGCCTCCGAGGCCAGATCTTTTGATCCTTCCTCCGGGTTCCCTCCCGGGTCTATATGGCCCAGCAGGGACGAGACGACCTCCACTTCCAGCCTTGCCGAGGAGGAGGTTTCTTCTTTGGCACTGGAGAAGCGGTGCAATTCCTCCTGGGGTCGCATTGCTGGCACCATCCCGGCAGTCACCTCTATGGAGTTGCAGGCTCCCCAAATGTCGTGGCCCCCGATTGTGGGGCCCGCCACTGGCGGACCCTCAATGCCACCGAGTGGTGACACTCTGTGTTCCGGTACCATGTGTGGGGCTGAGGACTCGAGCGGCGCCATTGGCGACATCATGGTCTACATCGGTGATGTTCCTGGTGCCATCGTTGGAGATGTTTTGGGGGTTGCCTCTCTGGAGGTCACTCTGCTCGACTCCTCTTCGGAGGAGGATCACTCAGAGGTGGACCCGGACTGCCAGCTCGATTCTTCGGAATCAGAACTCTCTTTAGGCCGGGGTGTCAGGCGGCCCAGTGTTCCTCTTCCTGAGTTCATGGAGCACGTTCGCCATGGGGGTCCCACAGCTAGGGGTGGCCTGGGATCCCCTAGGAGAGATAGCTCCAGGATTCGGAAGAGGATGCCCTCATCTTCCTGGACTATGTCTCCATCACTCATTCACACTAGTGGGATAGTGCCAGAGGCACTAGGGCCAAGTGGGAGCCAAAAAATTTTCAGAAGGGTCAGCGCCAAGATAGGACCACACATGCGCGGCACCACGAGACTAGCTCATGCCTGTATAGGCTATCTCGGCGTCGACCCTCCAACCGCCTCAGTTCCTTTTCTCTCGCCGTCTAGTGTGCTTGGATGTCAATGTTGCTCATCTGCCGGAGTCAAAGTTTTCATCTATACGACAGCAGCTTTTAGCATTTAATTTAACATTGTAGTAGTAATTTCTTATTTTACGAACAAGAAAAGAAGATTATGAAGAAGAAGAAAAGAATTTCTTCCCTGCCATCAACAGAGTCATCCTTAGATGGTAGCGGTGATGGTAGGAAGACTTCGTTTGAAAGTTGTTCTGGCAGAGGGGCTGTGTCCCGGTCCGCCGCCCTTGATAAATGGAGGGGGGGGTCCGACTACGGACAGTCCTGTGCTCGGGGGGGGGGACAGTCCACCACAGCACAAATTTAGCGGTTTCCAGGGTTCGAGCTCCACTTAACCTCGAGCTCTTCTTCCTCGTTGGGGGAAGAAGAATCGGTGCTGTTCGAGGTTGCCCTTTGGTACGTCTGCACAAGGATTGTTCGTCGGGAGGGGCGATAGGCCTGAACCAACTTTTGTGGGTGTTCCCCTTGGCCCCGCTCCTAATGGCCACATTCTCAACTCCGAACTCCATCTCTGTTCTCATTGGAGCTCCGGTGAGCAGTTTCACCTCTGGGCCACTACTGTGGAGCAGGGGGTTTGACTTCTTCCAGTTTTCCTGGCTGTGTTCCTGATTTCGGGGCCTCTGGGCCTCGGAGCCATTGGACCAGAGCTGGATCGATTGGATCAGGATGAGCGAGGTGCCCTCTTGGTGCCTTCACCATTGTGTTGACCCCTTGTGCCTACCCCCTCTCCCTTTTCCATGTGGGGCCAGCACGAGCACCACCTTTTTTTCTTCTCCCCTTCTTCTCATGATTTCCATTGGCATTATCCTTTGGCGCCGTGGTTCGGTGCCGTAGCTCGGTGCCTTGGTTGGCGCCATGCCTCGGTGCCTTGGTCGGTGCCATTCCTGAGTCGGCGCCATAGGTCAGTGCCATAGTCGGTGCCGTGGGTCAGCACCATCACTCTCTGTGGCACCATGGCTGCTGTTGTTGCTGCTGTTGGTTGCCGGCGCCATGGGTGTCTCGTGGTGCCGAGCACCCGGAGGTGCTGCCAAGCACCCACGTGTGCCACGGGTGGCACTGCAGGCACCCATGGGTGCCATGGGTGGCACAGGCACCCGCAGGTGCTGCGGGTGGTGATGTGGGCACCTGTGGGTGCTGCGGGTGGCGCCACAGACACCCATGGGTGCATGGGTTCCACTGGTTCCCTCGGGTGCCATTCTTGCCATGGGTGTCATGGGTACCATGGGTTCCATGGTGCCATGGGTGTTGGAGGTGCCCTCGGGTGCCATTGCTGCATGGGTGCTGGGGGTGCCTACAGGTACTGCCGCGGGCTCCCTTGGGTATCACCCAGGTTGGCATAGGCACTGCTTGGTGCCCTCCTGTGCCACGAATGATGCTGGTGCTGCATGGGTGCTAGTGGATGCTGTCTGGCAGAACTAGTGACACATTTTTCCTTTTCGGACTTCTTCTCCACAGAACTTGTGGCAGGATGGTTTCCTCAGAATGAAGTCTTGTTCTGCTGATTATTTTTTCCCCACATCTTAGTGAGTGGCGGTCTACCTGGGATCTTGTGTCATCCAACGGTTTTCTGCTGATGGATCTCTGCTGTACTGTTCTGCCAGTAGACTCTCTCATTCTGCTCAGCATTTTCTCGGCTCCCTACGTGGTACCAAGCTCCTTGACATCCTTCCTGGTGGCGGAGTTTCTAGTGGCTCTGACCTAGACCTCCCTTAGAGGTCCTTCTGGGGTAGAAGTGCATCTAGATGGGTCTTTCACTGCCCTTCTGGTCAGTAATATTTTATATACTGAAGGGCACGTCCTCTCTATCATCAGAGTCCTTGATGGACGATCTTTTCAGTAGTTCCTCAGTAATGGGGTCCACTATAGTATTTCAGACTGTGTCCGTGGACCATACACTTCTGCGTCTAGACTTTTTCAGTCGTCAAGACAATTACACTCTGTGGAACATTCTCGAGCAGCAGTCACGATCCAGCCATAGCACCTCTATGGTGCAAGGAGCCTGATCCACCTACCCCCCCCAAAGAGATAGATAAGGTGCCACTTGCCCCCTCGGGCAGCGGTCACGATCCAGCCATAGCACCTCTACGGTGTAAGGAGCCTGATCCACTTACCCCCCAAAGAGATAGACAAGGTGCCACTTGCCCCCTCGGGCAGCGGTCACAATCCAGCCATAGCACCTCTACGGTACAAGGAGCCTGATCCACCTACCCCCCCAAAGAGATAGATAAGGTATGACACTTGAAAAATTGCCACAATTTCTCTGGGCTGTGTGAATGCTGAACCGGATCATCACTTGCAATTTGCTGTTTTCAATTTCAGCACCTTCTCAGGGTAGCGCTATTAGCTCCACGCCTGTGTAGAGCTCCCTGATTGGCTGGTCTCACTTACCTGAGACAGGAGCACCCGAGACGTGTGGCTTAATGTAAGGCTGCATCCCTGTACTCGGCTTCTAATTTATATATTTTAATTTAGCCTGTTCTGCTTGGCCTGTGTAAAGTAACTTACCAATCCCCCACTGCAGTTTCTTCCAACTGTATGTGCACTGATTCAGTGCTAGCTCTGCAAACTTCCCTTGATTTTTCGTCCCACCCTGCCTCCCCTACCCCTCCCTCCTCCCAGGCCTGCTTTAAATGCACACAGTCTCCGCCACTCCTATCTGATGTTTAAATTTATTGGTTACTTACTGTCAACAACTGTAATTCCTCCCATACCGTTTTTGCAACTAAGCCTTCTAGCAGCTTTATCTCATTCTGTCTTGCTGAGGCATACCATTTTGGTACTTCAGGTTTGCTTATTGCTGACTAGCATATCCTGTCTTGCTAAGACACTGTTTTACTTGAAAATTACTGAACTGTGATTGATTTGCCAAAAAACTGTGTTTACTGTCTAAAAATGTTCCCAGCAACCAAGTGTTACAGCCCCTTCGTGACTTTGTAGCTGTCTCCAGACTGCAAAGCGCCAAGGAAATCGCAGGCTTTTCAGTTGCTAATTGAGCTGTTTTTGCTCAGACTGCTAGCCTTTGTGTTGACCCCCTATTAATTCGAGCTCCTCTCTCCCATCTCTAGCCAAGAACCCGCTAGGGATCCCAGCTCAGACGCCCTCGATGGACTCATGGACACTGGCAGTCAACGCTCAAGCGCGCCGAGACCTCTCCTCATATCGGACTCCACCGATATGCAGGTATGGCAAAGTTCAATTTTTCGCCCCACTGGCCATCCCCCTCCTGCGCATATTATATAGACCCGTTAGCACCGCCCACTCCCATCCCTGATGAATCTCCTGCCTTCTCTTTCTTACTAAAACAATTTGTTACTGCCAGGGTTCCGCCAGGGGAATCCTACAACCAGCAGCCAGCGAGCTACCCTTGTTATCAAAATTCCCTCATTTACCAAACGACTGCAATTATGTCAGCCTTGTGGCAATTCCTCCTCCTGACTGCACTGTGTATCATACCCCTTACTGGCTTACTATCCGAACAATTTGAGACTGGGGGTACACCACATCCTCATCCTGAAGACTGCTCACCCAATCTGACTCTACACATCACATGTTATGCCAAGGCTCCTTGCCAACTGATCCAGGTGGACTACCTTCCTCGAAGAGCAACTATTGCAGGTTTGTCTACGCCTCCTTCCTTATCTCTAATTAATTCGAGTTACTTCCACTGGTGTTACACAGTCAGAGTATTAGCCTCAGTGTCCTTAGGCTTGCATAAATTAAAAAACAAAGCTTGGCACCCCAGCTCCTCCTCCATGCCAAGCCGTAAAAAGCCTCGAGCTCATTGCCTTTTACTTGAATCCCTGAAAAAATTGCTACTCCTCCTCTTACTCTGCTCTGGCAATGTCAGGCTTAATCCAGGTCCCATAACTAAACTTACCTCCCCTTCTGAGTCACTATCTCTTAAAGGTATTAGTTTTATGCACATTAACGTGTGCAGCCTGCTGAAAAAATTCACCCTTATCCAGGCTTGGACCGCCCATACTATGCCAGATGTGCTTGTTATCTCAGAATCCTGGCTTCAGCCCTCTACACCAAAAAGCGTGATTAATATACTTAACTACCAGATCTTTAGAAGCGATAGGCAATCCAGAGGAGGTGGGGTTGCCATCTACATCAAAGATAGATTTGTGGCATCAACACTTAATTCTAACTCACTGGTAGTGGGATTTGAGCGCCTAGACATAAAAATAGACCTATCCCCATCGTTAGCACTCTGAGTCATAGGATGCTATAGACCACCATCTGCCAGTACTCGGCTCTTGTCCTATTTTACAACTATCTTGGACACTAGCCCCCTGGAAACAATTATCCTCAGGGATCTAAACTACGATTGGCTGTCGGAAGCTGGTCACCCGCTTAAATCTTTCTGCGACTCCCTTGGTTTCACCCTACTCAGTGAAGAGCCCACCCATATCAACAAAAAGAATACAGCCAAAAGTACCCTTCTAGATGTCCTGCTTGTGAATAAACCCCATTCCTTCTCCCATGTTGGAACCTTTGACGCAGATATTAGTGACCATTGCGTAATAGCTAGAGTTTGGGCAGCCAACAAAGTGCCAACTACGGCCATATTCTCCACCAAAAGGTCAACCAGGTCATTCGACCCAAAGACATACCTACTTGACCTAAAAAACTCCCCCTTGTGGCAGAGTTTTTACCTTGCTAAAACAGTGGAAACTGCATATTCTATACTACATGAAATCATTACCTATGCCATGAATCTACATGCGCTTCTGTCAAAAATACGCATGAAGGCTAGGAAATGCCGTTGGTTCACTCAGGATCTCAAGACTGCACTACTGTTCAGGGATAAACTCTGGAAAACTGCCCGCAAGTCCCAAAAAGAGGAAGATTGGCGCCTCTTTAAAACAGCCAGAAATCGCTGCACCAAATTGATTAGGGAAGCTAAAGCCTGCTATTACCAAGCAGAACTAGATACTACAGCCAATTGTCCCTCCAAATTCTGGGCCACAATCAAAGAACTGGCGGGAGCCATGTCACAAAATATGCTCCCTATAAAAATTACCTCTGACAATACAGTAATCAATGACAAAAAAGAGATACTGCAGGCATTCAAAATGCACTTTTCGCCACAGCAGGCTTAGCCTTCGATAACTCGCCTGCATGTAGCGTGCGCACCCAACTTGGCATGACCCCACCAAATGTTGGCTCCATTAGTCAACATTTCTCATTCTTATCGGTTTCCCTCAAGGAAGTGGAAGACTTGATTCTCCACCTGGATACTAAGAAAAGTGCTGGCGCGGATGCACTTGAACCATACTTCCTAAAGATAGCATGCCATGTATTGGCAGTGCCTATTACTCATTTATTCAACCTGTCCCTAACACAAGGTACCCTCCCTCAAATATGGAAGATTGCA
The DNA here is from genome assembly GCA_016271365.2 of Neoceratodus forsteri. Lineage (NCBI taxonomy): Eukaryota > Metazoa > Chordata > Ceratodontiformes > Ceratodontidae > Neoceratodus > Neoceratodus forsteri. The sequence goes on from CM028135.1 coordinate 368,163,811, forward strand.
CATGTTATCCTGCTATTTAAATCTGGAGACCTTTGCTACCTTAATAACTATAGGCCAATTTCTCTCCTACCCACACTCTCGAAGCTACTGGAAAAACAAGTAAATGGCCAACTAAGATCCTTCATCAACGGAGAAAAATTACTCAACCCTCTTCAATCTGGATTCAGAGCCAACCACAGTACAGTCTCAGCATTAGCTAAAGTAACCAATGACTGGCAACTGGAGTTGGAGCATAAAAAGTCAGTATGTGCTGTGTTTCTTGACCTCAGCAAAGCATTCGACACAGTCGACCACGACCTGCTCCTTGACTCGCTAAAAACACTAGGATTGGATGCTACTTCTCTAAACTGGTTCTCTGAATATCTGACAGGCAGATACCAGCAGGTGAAAGTGGATGGCGAACTATCTGCCCTAAAACTCTTACAAAGAGGTGTCCCTCAGGGATCCATATTAGGTCCCCTCCTCTTCGCAGTGTATATCAACAACATTGATGAGGGAATCAAGGATGCAAGTATTCACTTATTCGTGGATGACACAGTGCTGTACCTGAGTTGTCCCACACCAAAAAAAAGCCTGTACTGACCTACAAAAAGATTTCAACCTCCTGCAACTCCAACTAATCAATAAAAAACTGCTATTAAATGCTAAGAAAACTAAAGCCATGTTATTCAAACAACATGAAGTCTTGCTATATTATAGACCTTAGCAGTTTGATCCAGCTCTAGAACTGCCCCGGAGTGAAATGGTTAAAACCATTCCAAAATAGAATTTTGGCAGGAGAGCAGCTCTATCTGTGTCATTTCAAACTTGAACTGTCAGATTCTTTACTCCGCCTCAGTGAACAGTCGCTCGGAGATTTCTCCTTCTGCTCGGTTCATTTCTCGGTTTAAAAGTTTTTCTCGGTTGGATTTAACCGAGAATAGTTTTATTTAACACAAAACCGTTCAGTTCAAGCTCTATCTGTGGTAACCGTAAGTAAATGAAGGTTTTGTCTGTGTGGAACTTGTAGTTATCGGTTCGGTTTTGAACCCATCAGTGGGTTTAAAACTCTTTAAAACTAAAAGTTACTATTTTAGAGTACGGTTCCCGGTTCTTATTGGTTCTAAAAAACGGATTTATTACGGTTTTTTCCAATACCGTGATACGAGTTAGAACCGATAAGGTGTTCTTGCCTGGCACTGCCGTTAAAAGGGCAGTTTTGGTTAGGCTGGCATTATGTCTGAGAAACCCAAAAGAAAAACCGGCCCATTGGTTTCAACACTGTGATGTTTGTGGGGAAGTTTTCCAAGGCTGACCCACACCACATGTGTTTATTGTCTGGGTTTGACCACCTCCAGTCAGACTGCCAGGTATGTAAGAATTTCCTGCAGCCACCCTGGAAAAAAAAATTGGGCAGGCTCAGGAATGAGAGGCCAAAAGTCCGCTGACCCAGATGGCCAGCCCGGTTCGGTGCCAACCGAACAGAGGGAGTGCCCTCTGACCAGGGCCAGACTTCCTCGGCAAAGAAAAGCTGGTTCTGAGGAACCAATTCCAGTAAAGAAAACAAGAAAATCAGCAGGTCTGGAGTCCAAAATTCCTTCTCCAACTGCTGCAGAGATAAGCAAAAGCCATACAAATTGTCCAGTCACTGTCTCAGGGTCCGTCTGAACCACCACTATCTGGTAAAGGTCGGTTCGTCCGGTCCCAGTGGTTCAGGATTATGATATTGAGGAATTTTATGAACCAGAGGAGGGAGGAGGATTATGAACAGTATGAATGTGGCTGGGAAGGTCTGGTGTGCCCATTGAACCGACATCTCCCCAGACAGACCTTTAGAATCTCCCTCTATGCTGTCTGAGTCCCCATCTCATTTTATGTTTTATAAAAAAGTTGCTGAAACCCTCCAGCTTCCTTTAGAAGAGGCTGTGGATGAGCAAGAGGAGCCTGATTTTGTAGAAATGATGGATATTCCAGAGTCTAGGAGATTGTCTATTCCTTTACATAAGTCTTTTAGAAACAAACAATTAAAATTTTAAAAGCTCCTAATTCTGTGCCTCCTGTAGATAAAAAGATGGACAGAAGGTATACATTGTCAGGCCCTGATACAGAATTCCTTTCTCAGCAATGCAGTCATGTTGGAGTAGTTCAGGCTGCTGCCTATGATAAAGCTAATATTCCCTTGGCTTCACATCCTCCTGACAAGGATTCCAGGAAGATTGATGCCATGGCAAAAAAAAAAAAAAGTATATGGCAGCCTCTCTGGGACTCAGGCAAGCAAATTATATGGCTTATGTAACTAGGTATCAGAAATCTAGATGGGATACTGTTATGCAATTGGCCACGCAGGCCCATGGCCAGCTGGCTAGTGAACTAGAACAGGTGGCTGCTGATGGCATTGAAGCCTCTAAGGTTCAGTTTCATGCTGCTGTGGATGTTAATGATGTTTCCTCTAGGGTCATGGCCACATGTGTAGCTTTTCGTAGGTTGGCCTGGCTCAGGTGTACTAGTTGTCACAGGATACCCAGACTAAGGCTATGGATTTTCCTGTGGTGGAAAATTCTCTGTTTGGAGAGCAGTCAGAGAATTACATGAAGAAGATGGATGAATATAGGACTACTTACAAGAGTGCCCAGGCTAAGGAGCGGCAAGCCACTCCTCAAAGGCATGCCCCCAGGGGTAGGGTAGGCCTTTCACAGGCCTTCTACCAGACTCAGGCCTCCTCTGCCTATGCTCAGAGGGCTTCTTCAGAGGCAGGGGCAGACGAGGGGTGGGCAGACCTGCTCCCACCCCCCAGCCTAAAGCTCCTGCTAAACAGGCACCCTGATGGGGTGCCCAGGGCCGATTCTCCTGTACCAGTGGGGGGCAGGCTGGCTTACCTCAGACAAGTGGGTTCTGGAAGTAGTAAGCCAGGGTCTGGTTTTCAGCTTCCAAAAGTTTCCCAAGTTGAGAAGCAGACTTTTTCTACCTGCAAGTGCTTCAGAGACCCTCGCTCTGGAAACAGAGATCTCATCCCTGTTAGCTCTCAGAGCAGTAGAAAGGGTTCCTCCCCTGCATCAGGGCAAGGGTCTGTATTCCAGATACTTCCTTACCCCAAAAAAGACAGGAGAATGGCGGCCCATTTTAGATCTCAGATATCTGAACAAGCATCTTCTGAAACCAAAGTTCAAAATGGTAACTCTGGCAATGATTTTACCTTCCCTAAGGCCAGGGACTGGCTAGCCTCCCTGGACCTCAAGGATGCCTATTTCCATGTCCTAATCAGAAGTCCCATCGAAAGTACCTCAGATTCGAACTGCCCTCAGGTCATTACCAGTTCAGAGCAATGCCCTTGGCCTTACCTCTGCTCCAAGGTATTCACAAAGTGTCTAGCAGTGGCAGTGGCCTACCTAAGGAGGCAGAGGATTGCTGTTTTCCCTATCTAGATGACTGGCTCATTGTAGGCCAGTCCCCAGAACAGGTAAAATCTCACCTGCAGGTCACCCAGCAGCTTCTCACCTCCTGGGTTTTCTGCTAAACCTACCAAAGTCAGTTCTGGAACCAGTCCAGGTACTCACCTTTATAGGGGCAGAATTGGACACAAAGCTAGCCAGAGCCTTTTCTTCCCCAGAAAGGGTAAAGAATTTAGTGGCTCTGGCCTCTTCTTCACTCTGCAGGTCTCTCGACCAGCAAGACACTTCTGCAGCTCCTGGGGCACATGGCTGCATCCACAGCTGTTGTGCAGGGAGCCAGATTTCAGATGAGAGACATTCAGTTTCACTTGAGAACCTTTTGATCTCAGAGAAGAGACCCCTTTCCAAGTTGGTCCCAGTGACTCTAACCTTGATCCTAGCTCTCCAGTGGTGGCAGGATCAGAGCAATTAAGTGGGGGTCCCTTCATTTCCCCTTCTCGACTTGACTCTCACTACAGATGCTTCCCTTCTGGGTTGGGAGCCCACATGGGCGACCTTTCCACTCAAGGAGTTTGGTCCCCAGGAATCTCTGCTCCACATCAATTTGCTGGAACTCAGAGCTGTCTTTTAGCTCTTCAAGCTTTTTCTGCATCTGTCCACGAAAGGTGATACAAGTCAGAACAGACAACACCACAACAATGTGGTACATCAACAACGGGGCACTCGGTCTCGGCCTTGTGCACGAGGCAATGAAGTTGTGGTCTCTGGCCTATTCCCTGAATACTTCCCTCATAGCAGTTCATCTTCCAGGGAAGGACAATGTCCTAGCGGATGCCCTCAGCAGGATTTCCCAGGGCCATCATGAAGGGTCCCTGGGTCCTCAAGTGCTGGGGATAGTTTTTGCCAGGTGGGGCATCCCTCAGATAGATCTTTTTGCAGCCCCAGACAATCACAAACTTCCTCTGTTCTGTTGCAGGCCTCCAGTGCTGGGCTCAGTTCCCCTGGATGCCCTTCTTCTGGATTGGGAGGGGAAGTTCCTCTATGCTTTCCCCCCCTTTCCTCTCCTATTCAAAGTACTAGTCAAAATCAGATCTCAGCCTTGCAGGGTGATTCTGATTGCCCCGGATTGGGCCAGGCAGCCCTGGTACCCACTCCTTCTGTCTCTGACAGTCCATCTTCCCCTGTGCCTCCCCAGGAATCGCAATCTGTTGACTTGTGCCCAGGGAAGGTTTTAGTATCCGGACCTCAAATCCCTCAACCTGAAGGCCTGGCTCTTGAGGAGTTAGAGTTGCTGATTTACCTCTCTCAGGGTGTTCTTGAGATCCTAAAGGCTTCCAGAAAGCCTTCCACTAGGGCTACTTATAGTTCTAAATGGAAAAGGTTTTCCATTTGGTGTGCTGGGAAAAATATTTCCCCAGAATCTGCTGAATTGCCCATTTTGTTAGATTACATGGTACATCTCAATTCCTTGGGTCTCAGACCAGCTACCCTGAGAGTTCATTTGGCAGCTGTGTCTGCTTTTGTGTCAGCAGGAAAGTCATCCCCTCTTTCCTCTCATCCTGTGTTTTCCAAGTTTTTTAAGGGATTACTCCATACTAATCCTCCTTTGCGAACCGCCCCTGCTTGGGATCTTAATGTTTGCATTGCCCAGTTAATGCAACCCCTTTGAACCTCTGTCTTCTGCAGAGCTTAAGTACCTAACTTGGAAAACTGTTTTCTAGTGGCTATCACTTCTGCCAGACGCATAAGTGAATTGCAAGCCTTGTCAGTGGAGACTGACTTTATTTCTTTCCACAGGGATAAGGTAGACCTTAGGACTAATAGGAAGTTTTGCCTAAGGTGGTTTCAGATTTCCATCTTAATCAATCTATCTCCTTCCAGTATTTTTCACTGATCACTCCTCTCGGGTGAGAGGAGGTTGCACAGCCTGGATGTTAAGAGAGCTCTTAGTTATTATATAGAGCGTACCAAAGGTCACAGGTTGAATCCTCCAACTTTTCCTTACCTATGGTGAAGTTGGGAAAGGCAAACCTGCCACTAAGAGATCAATAGCCAGGTGGATTGTCTCTTGTATCCAATTTTGTTATCAGAAGTGGGCAGAGCCCCGGTTTGAGGGCTCATTCTACCAGGGTACAGCTGCGTCTCTAGCTGCTGCCAGAGATATCCCTTTATTAGAGATTTGCCAGGCTGCTACTTGGAAAATGGTACACACTTTTACCAAGCATTACTCCCTGGATGTCCAGGCCAGGAGAGATGCTCGGTTTGGCACAGCTGTTCTTCAGAGCCTATTCCTAAGTAGGTTCTGCCCTCCTCCATGGAGGTACTGCTGTTATTCTGCTAATGTCTATAATATAGCAAGACTTCATGTTGTTTGAAGAAAAAATTACTCACCTTAGTAATGTTTCTTCTAATGGATCTTGCTATATTATAGACCTCTAACCTGCCCCTCTCAGAACCTCTACTTGTGGGGTGCGGGCAACTTAGTGTGGGCACTACTTATGTCCTGTTAGCATTTTGTCCCCTTTGGGACTTTGGGGGTGTGTATTTGTACGCGTGTGTGTGTTTTATTATACTTATGTTCCATTTTCATATTATTAGAATGGTGTTAGTATTTCTGGTCCCCTGACTTGAGTCTTGGGTGTTGGGACCATCAATGGTTGTTATCATTTAGGTAGCCATTTGGCTAGTGTAGTTAAGCTTCCACACAGACCTTAATGAGTTTGGCTCGTAAAGATCTGACAGTTCAAGTTTGAAATGACACAGATAGAGCTGCTCTCGTGCCAAAATTCTATTTTGGAATGGTTTTAACCATTTCACTCCGGGGCAGTTCTAGAGCTGGATCAAACTGCTAATGTCTATAATATAGCAAGACTCCATTAGAAGAAACAACATTACTAAGGTGAGTAATTTTTTCTTTTCCCCCCGTAAACTACACAAGTGCTATTGACTCCTTCCCCCCCAAAAACCACGATGCTGGGAGAGTGCTTGGAGTACGTTCCAAAATTCAGATGTCTTGGGGTCTGGATCGACTGTAAACTCTCCTTCACTGACCACCTGCAAGACTTGCTGAAAAAATTAAGGCAAAAACTTGCCCTTTTTTACAGGATAAGAAGACTTCTTATAGCAAACGCAAAGTAATGTTTTTTATTTTTTAATTTAGTTTTTGTTGACCGGCCAACTGACCTTGAACCAGATTAAGCTGTTGTTGGTATTTTTAGTGAATGAGGGAAATTTGGCCAGGACACCGGGGAAATTCCCCTACTGGCTGCTGGTCAGTGGCTGGTAGGGACTCTCGCTGACGTCAGCACCCGACATGGCAGATGTTCCTGAGGTCGGGATGGAGGAGGAGGTGCAAGAATGCAGGGGAGAGAGCTCTGTTGCTCTTACTATGCTAGGGGAAAACGCTATTGCAAGTTCGCTTAGCAGCTCAAACTTTACCACAATCGCCAGTTCAACATGAGAATAAGCCTTTTCGACACTTACTGCGGTGCCTTCTATTTCGGATCCATTGCCTGTTCTTCCCTTTGCCCAGCGACGGAGATTCAGCTACGGAGATCTTGTCCGCCCGCAAATTCAGGAGGAACTGCTCTCACGGGAGATGGTTTCCGGGAGGACCGCGAATAGCGTTGCACCGTGTACGACGCATTTAGTGAAGCAACAATTCGGGCTGCAGGAAGGAGGAAGTATCAACAGCTCTGCAGACTGGTCGGAAGAAGTGGCGCTTATGGAGGCCGGTTGGAAGAGGAATGCTTCGGGAGTTTGGGCTCCTGATTTGGACTGGACTCCGCTTTCAGGTAGGAAGACACCTGAGATGATTTCACAACGTTCCCCACAGCCATCTACTTCGAGGGAGGGTAGGGGTGGACTTGTGACTGAACTCCCTGATGTTTCTGCTTGGTTCTCGACGCCTTACTCCCCTTACCAAGCCACTTCCAAACCCACAATGTCTGAGTTATTCAAGTCAAAGTTGAACAAGCCCTCGTCATAACGCTGTGCGCTTGAAATATAGAGGGGTTTGCAGGAGCACCCTGATAGATACTATGTGTTTAAACAACTTCTGCAGTCTAAAATGGGTTTTTGTGCCAAGGATGTGTATGCCCTCATTCATGTCTCTGGGGAAGATTCTTTGACATTAGCTTTCAAACTAATGCCCTTATGAACAGATTCTGGGACAAATATACTAACAAAAAATCACCGTGTGGCTTCCTTTTTGGCCATTCCTTTAACTAAACCATTGATTAGGTTTGTCACAATTATGTTCAGAAACAGGGGTTAATGTCAATGATATTTACCGATGGTTGCAATCCAAATGTGAGGTTTGGAATACCTGAAGCCCCTTTGGATATTGAAGGCATTTGGACAGGGGATGGAAATTTAAAGTGAAATTGCTACAAGTCAATTCTGAGATTATTCATTTGCCGAACAGTTTCTTTTTGGGAAAGGATAGAGGAGTTTGCTTTTATGGGGGGCAGCCTAAGGCTTGTTATAAATGTGGGGATAGGACACACATCAGTAGTGTCTGCGACATGATGAAGTGTCCTTTATGTGGGGTTTTGGGCATTCAGTGGACATGTGTACAAATATCTTCCAATGTAATCTTTGAAGCAAAGGCCATGCCTTCCATCAATGTCCCTGGGCTAGGCATAATTGCTCTGACGGTTTAGACCAGGATGGTTTGCTTCAAATGCCCAGGCCAAATTGCAAACTCCGGGTGACAAGGGTACCCTCCCCAAAGCAAGCTTCTGTTTTACCCTCTCACTCCCAGATGCTGCTAAGTCTGTGCCACCTGTGGTTACTGACCCTCAGGATACTGTACATCCGTCCCCCTCCATCAGGAGACAGCCAGAGTCAGGTCTCTATTATGCCACCCCTTTTGAAACCATTAAAGGCAGGAGGTTCACTAGAGCATCCTCAAACTGCCCTCAAATCAGTCCGGTGGTAACTGAAAATTTCTTTTCCCCTTCAGGATGAAGTTAGAGACTCAGATATGAGTCTGAGGCCTCTCATCACTCTGAAATTATAACTGATGAGGACGATAGTAAATCTACAGAGCTTGCTAAAGATAGAAAAGGGAAAAAAGGAAAGAAAAGGAAAGTAAGCCAAAAGCGTAGTTCATAAGTCATCCCATGGCCTCTTTGAAATTTGCTTCTTTTAATGTGTGTAGCCTAAAATCCTTTCAAAGGCAAATATCCATATTTTCATATCTTACATTCCTGAAGTTGGATATTATATTTTTGCAAGAAACAAGGGTGTCTTCCATTTCTGAGGAACACAGATTGAAAAGATTATGGACTTGTGGCCCATCTTTTGGTCTTTTGGTACTGAAATCGCAGATGGAGTCGCTATATTATTTGGTGATTCTTCTTTTAAAATCACGAAGGTTATTGATTTATCACCTGGTAGAGCTCTTATATTAGACTGCTCATGGGGTGAATATCTTTTGCTTTCTAAATGTTTATAGCCCGCAGACCAAAACAGATGAGTGTTAAGCTGTTTACAGAAATTAAACCCTATTTATTCACCAGGAAACATTTAGTTTGGGGAGGAGATTTTAATTGTTCCTTGATATTCAGCTCCGTAAAACACAAGGGAAAAGGTTTATTGTGACTCAAATGCATTATTAGAGAGTGGTAACAGATGCTAGGCTTCATGGACGCCTTCCGTAGCTTACACCCTACGAATGGTAATACTTACCATAGACATACATTGCCACTAGGATAGATATGTTTTTACTTCACACTATCTTCAGGTTTTGTCTTGTATTGCAGTTCCGTGGAATTCTCTGATCACCATATCTTATTTTGTACTTTGTCTTTGAAATCTTCCTCCTAGATTACATTCTTGCATGTCACGGTGGAGGTTGAACACTTCTTTCTCTCAGACCCTGCTTCTTCTCTAAACTGGAATTTTTTAGCTGCAAAATCTTCTACTTTGGCTCTATTTTCCTCCCCATATGAGTGGTGGAAACAATTTAAACTTGAGGTTAAACATTTATTTCAGACCTGGGGTAAGACTAAGGTGCAGGATGAATATAGGACATATTTAGTTCTTAGAAACCAGTTATATAGACTCATGTCATTCCTCCAAACAATCATGACCTTTTTCTTTCTCAAATAAAGAATATTAAGCAGCAAATGAAAACATATCAATACAATAGAGCCAAGTCTTTGGATCTGGAATTTACTTTAATTTCAAAAACTCTCAATGGCTGATCCCTTTCATGCATGTAAAACACACTTCACGGAATACTATCATGACTGGTTTACTTGATGCTAATAATGAACTTATTACCACTGATATAGGTATGCTACATGTAGTACAGCATTATCTTCAGACTTATTTTCATCCCACAGGTTCTTTCTACGGATTCTCTCTCAAGTACAGTTTTTCTTCTCTTCCCATCTGCCTTGTGATCTGGTCCGGTCTTTACAACTACCTATTTCCACTTGAGGTGATTGAAGTCATTAAACAATTGAAGCTCGGATCTTCCCTGGTATAGATGGGATACCTAATGAGTTCTATAAAAATGCATAGAATACATGGGTTTTTCTTCCTATTGTGTTTAATTGTTATCTGTCATCAGGGACCTCCTGCCAAGATTTTTCAATGTCCTTAATGACTTTCATTTATAAAAAAGGGGATAAAAACTCGCTCTCAAATTGGAGACCAATTTGTTTACTAAACAGTGATTATAAGATTTTATCTAAAATTTTGAATAATAGATTGGAGAAATTGGCTAGGCTTTTAGTTCACCCTGCACAAACGTGTGCGATAAAAACTAGGAAAATCCAGCATAATCTCTTTTTGCTTGAGATCTTTTGCATGTCGAGCTAATTTTTTCTTCAGAATTGATTGCAGCCTTGGATCAATCCAAGCGTTTGATGCAGTCAGTCATTCTTATTTGTATTTTGTTCTTTCTGCTTACGGAATTCCTGATACTTTTGTACATTGGATTTCTCAGTTGTATAAATCTGCAGTCTCAGTTCCAATAGTAACGGCCTGTTAGGGAGAAAGTAAAAATTTCCCGAGGTGTCAGACAAGGATGTCCCTTAAGCCCTTATTATACACTTTCATTCTGGATCCAGTGATTAGAAGCATTATTTGTGACGCCTCTGTTTCAGGTATTGCTCCTTCTGCAGACCTGGAAATGGTTAAAGTTACTGCCTTCGCGGATGACGTCACCCTTCTTTTAGCTGACTCAACCTCTTTGAGAAAAGCCTTAGAGTTTTTTCTTTTCTTTAGTAGATACTCTGGCGCCTCTCTTAACATCACAAAAAGTTTTGTTATGCAATTGGGTCCATTTGTTCCAGACTTATCGAACTGTTTTGATATTCCCTTAGTACCTGGGCCTCAGAAAATACTGGGTGTCTGGTTTGGGATAGATAATATGGAATTCTATAATTGGGAAAAGCAGTTAGGATTGGGTGAACTTAAAGTTCATCAGTGGAAGAGCTGGAAGTTTGGGGAAAAAAAAGAGTCTTAATCATTAAAAAATTTGTTTTGCCCATTTTTCTTTATCTAAGTCACCTTTTTCCACCCCCGCTTTCGTTAGAAACTAGGATTTATAGTATTTTCTTTCAGATGTTATGGGGCAATAGATTAAACCCTGTGAAGAGAGAATACACGTATCTCAGATATAGAGAAGGTGGATTACATATGATTAATCCTGTAATTTTTTCATTCTATTTTTTATTTTCCTCCTTTTCATTCATTTGGCGTGCACCGTCTCTTCCTTGGCAATTCTGGATTAAATCTATATGGCACAAATATTTTTTAAATGGTCTTCTTCCCCTAGAATATTATTATCAGATGGTTTACCACATTATGGTATCTCGGCTTTGAAGAAATTGTTCAAATGGAAGATTCCTTACATAATTACGTTCTTTACATAGAAAATCCTTTTATGAGTACATCGTGTATGATGTACAAAAGTAATATTACTCTTTCCATCTTGCTCCCCATCTACTATGAAGTATACATTTGGTAAATTGACTGATAATAGAATTCCGGTTAAAATTTGGGATATCATGTGGCTCTCTGCTCATGGTCGTTTAGGAGTTCGGGGAAATCTAAAGTATAAACCAGTGACTGATAGATATTGTTTAAGACCAGATTGTATTAATATTGAAGAAAGCCAGTCTCATTTCTTTATCGACTGTCCTGCTAGTCAGAGGTTTTGGGAATTTGCAGCTAGGCACTGGAATATGCCACACCTACAGTTAATTTCTTACAGTACTCTGGTATTGGTGATTATTCTGGGAGTGGGGCGATACCATAGAAATGCGTTAGATGTTTTGCACTCTTACAATATTATTTATGGCCAAGCTCGTTGTTATTTTGTGTTGCAACAACTTCATACCTAATTTTGATGTTATTCTCTCTGCTGTTGTTGCTGACTTACAAACTGTTCGCTTTCAGGATGGAAAAAATTTTTCCAGATCTTATGTCATTCATTTATGGAAAGCTTTTTCCTTTTGTTAAATTTTCGTTTGTTTCTTTTGCAATTTTCAGATATTTTTTGTAATGTTTCAACTGTTACTTTTTCCTATTTTGTGTGATGTTGTGTTTCTTGCTTAATAAAGTACCCCTACTCTTTTCAATAAGTGCCATGGGATCTTTAACATCCACCTGAACTACCACAAATCCAGGCAGATGGGACCTCGATTTAACATCTCATCTGAAAGACGGCACCTCAGAAGTGCAGCACCCCTCTCATGCTACACTACAGTGTCAGTACTGGGATATTAACCCAAGTGCCAGATGTAGGAACTGAACCCACAGCCCTCTACTCTCTCGGCCTCAGAGGTGAGTGTGCCACCTACTGAACCACTGACACTGATATCTGACTAGTCCAAGCCACGTTCCTGTCCTTAATTGACTACGCAGACTTCATATACAGTAGCTGTGTGGCTTCCTATCTTGGAAAATTGGATACGCTCTACCACAGAGCTATACGCTTTATCACTGACCTCCCCTTCTCTACCCATCATTGCGCACCATATGCTGCCATGGGCTGGACCTCACTTCACTATAGACTCAACTTTAATGCAGCACTCTGGACACTTAGAGCCCTCAGTGGCAAACTTCCTCAGTACATCGTCGACTATCTGTCTCCGATTGTGCCCAGGAATTATTCCCTTAGAAGCTGCTCACCACTCCTGCTAAATATACCCAGGGCACTCACACGAGTCGGGAGAGCTGCCTTTGGATTCTCACTCCCATCAATATGGAATAAAACTCCCAAAATACTTAAGCTGAAAACCCCAGTAAGTACCCTTTTGTTCAAAAGGCTTTACCGTGATGGCATTACGGAAATTTGCAGCTGCTTTACTAGACACTAACTAACATCTCTCCCTCAAATGGCGGCCCATAAACGGCGGCCCCCCAGCTGAAATGTGTGCCTCTGCCTCTAGCATGCCCACCAACAGATCCACAAGATCTATTGCCAAACTCCCATATCTTATTCTTTGATGCTCTGAACAGTTGCAGCCTGATTCTAGCACATGCTACCGCACTTGGGGATGATTATCGTCTTTCGCCCAAAAAAATATTCGGTCCCTCATCCAACCAACACCTCCCTCTGCCCCAACCTCCAGGATCCTCCCAGTTATGCCCCTGCTACTATATTCCTCCTCTTGCACTTAGTACAACGGCAGCTTTTCTCCTCCATATGTTGCCGCGTTTTGGGGCAAAAATCGCTCCATCGCCTTTCGTATGGTCCTCCGCCCTCCCAATCCCTCACTCTCCTCTAACAATTGGGTCCTCTTCACTTGCACCCCTATTCCCCACCTCTCCCTACATTATGCACTTGTTATCTTCTATCTGGTATGCCTACCCTCTCCCTAACATTTCCCACTACAAAATGCACAGTTTTTGGGCTTGGATCCAGCACAAGTTCATTATCCATGACTCCTTGTAGTTCTATGTTCAATGTATATTACCTGTAAATGTGCATTTTTACTATAATAGCAGCTATTTTTACTGTTTGTACTATTGTAACTTGTCTTTCTGTATTATTACTGTAGGACCACAGGTCCACCTTGTAAATGAGCTTGCTCAATGGTTCCCGACTGGATAAATAAAGATACTGATTGATTGATTGATTCTAATTTAATGGTTGGGAGCTGCTCAGGCTCTTCCACTCCTTTGATAGGGCTATATAGCCCCCTTGCGATATTGCCACTTCGGTGGCTTCTTCAGCACAGGTGGTTAACACCTCAGATGGAGGACATCTTCGTTCTTTTTGTCTCAGGCAATCCTTGCGAAATAGCAGTCTGAAAGCCTTGCCAGACTCGGACTAATGATAAAAAAAAAAAAAAAGGAAAGGAAAGAAAATTGATCACAGCACAGGGCCTAGCCGAAATTACCTGATACCACCCTTTTGGATCTGGTCAGGTTCTGCCTCAGCCCCTGAGGCGCTCATCTCTAGAATATGGTAAAGAGTACCTGACTTCTTCTACCCCTAAGGGGAGTCCAATCCAGCGGCGGTATGGGTCATCTCTTTTCCAAGAGAGATTTCTTTTATTCAGAGACATTCCTAGACCTAGGCAACTGCCCAGTCTGTTAATCCCCCTTTTTTATCAGGTTTCTTCTCTTGAGCAGAGCCTCGCAGCAACAGGAGTGTCTCTCCAGTGAGTTGGAACTCAGGTTCCTGCTTTCTTGCTTGCTTCCACTTAACAGATGATAGTCTCCTTTCTTGACCATAGGTCAAGTAGGTCTTTTTTCTGAGATGGCTTTTCAAATATGCACACCTTCAGTTCCTGCGCACTGGTTTTGTGCCAGTCGCTCACGAAACTATTTTCTCCGAGTGCGTGACAGAACTGTGATGTTTGTTTTTCAGCAAACAAACTAGAGTCCTTTTCTACTCCCTTCAGGGAGGCCGGAGTGGTAGTGCCTCACTGCATTGAGTCACTTCTGCCGTTATTCAGCCAATTTCAATGAATGGTTAGCCCTAACTTGGTCCTGCTGCATCCCTCCTCGATGCACATTTGCCTCTTTTTTGCCTTACAAATTCAGCCCCTGTTTTGTTCTTTCAGAATGTTTTTCCACAGTGGACACCTTCCCCTGTACATTTTTCCTCTCTTCCCTGAGTTCAGAGACTGCTACTACTTGTCTGTTTTTGGTGTTTTTTTCCTCGTAGGTCATGTCTCGGTCGGGGGGGCAAGAAGACTTCGAAGATGGGACGGCTCCCCATGCGACGGTGCCATTGCGGCCATAAATTTTCCATCACCGACCAGCACGACCATTGCCTTACGTGTATTGGCCCGCTTTACGACATGGATTCATGCGACGCCTGTTTCTCCATGGACCGCTGGGTCATCGAGCAACGCTTGTGGAAAGTGGGGCGATCTCCGCTGACTTTCGAGGTCCAGGTGCGCACTCGTCGGGCCAAGCCGCGTACTCTTGGCCTTTCCTCTGGGTCCCCTCCTGGTTCTATACAGACCATGGAGGAGGGAGCCTCGGCTTCTAGTAGCCTGGCTGTCATTGAGGCTCCTTCCGCAGTGCAGGAGGCTCACCCTGCTGCTTTCAGGGGGTGAGTAGGAGGCGCTGCCAAGGCAATCGCCCCTGCGGGGGTGAAGGCTCCCCCGATGTCGGACCCACGGTTCGCAAGGCCTGGGTTGGCGCCATCCTTGATGCCATCCGTCGGTGTCGTTTCGGGCCTCAGCGCCATTCGTGGTGCCATGGGCCCTTACGGAGCCATCGTCAGCGCCGTTCGCAGTGCCGATAGTGTTAGTGGCACCGTGGGAGTCTCTATGGGGCCGTCTTTGTCCTCTTCTCGCGGCGCCGAGGTTCAGCACGGCACCGTGTCTGCCTCAGGACATGGCGCCATGGGGGCTTCAGAATCTGCTGCCGGTGCCATGGAGCTGGGCGGTGCCGTCCGCGGTGCAGATGGCACTGTCAGAGCCGTTGTCAGCGCTGTCTCTACCCTCAGCGCCGTGACTGGTTTTGATTCCAGGGCTGCTGTTTGGGCCAGGGCCATGTCCTCCGCAGATGCCGCTCGCGGTGCTGTGTGGGGCACTGGCACTGGATCGTGAGTGGTCTCAGTTTCTGGCACCCCATTTGGCAAGGATGGCAGCAGGCACCCTCCTACGGTCTGGCACAGGACCTTGGCCTCTACCTCTTCGGAGGCGGACTCTGAGTAAGACGAGCAGTCTGACTCCTTGGGGCTGACTGTTGGGGTGGGCAGCCCTGTAGTGTCCTCGACAAGCTGGAGTCAGCCCCCTTCTGAGGTGCGCTGCCGAGACTGGGGTAAGGGGTGCTGACCAGTGGGCAGTGGTGCAGGCCACCACTGCTCTGCAGCCTGGTCTTGGTGGGTTCACTGACCCCTCAGCAGTGGTATCCCTGCCTGTGGTGTGTCTGGATCGCCCAACTTTGAGGCCAATCAGAGCACCTATGGGAGGGGAAGGTACTGTGCCCTGGGTAGCTTCTTCGGGTGCTGGCCAGGGCTGTCAGCTACCTAGGCTGGTCCTCTCGAGGAGGAGGGCTCTTTTGGATTCTGAGGGGTCAAGGGGCATGGGGTCTGCATGGCGACCTTTTTCTGGGGCCCAACCGGGCTCTGGGAGAAGCCGTAGTGTGGATCTCTGCTCTTCCTCCTCGATCTCTTTGAGAGAGCCCCATTCTTTTCAGGTAGGGCACCGTCCTTCTGGACCTATACGGCCCCGGTCGCCTCACAGGAGGAATTCTTCCTGGTACAGCCAAGGCAGTACCGAAATGGTTGTCCAGCTGTCAGCTGTGGAGTCTTCCGGAGCACCTTCTTCTTTGAGTGCTCTTGGTCCGCTCCCTAGTCCAGGTGGAGGTCAGCCGACTTCTCTTCTTGGCTCTGTCCCTGTCCCTCTGCCACATTCTCCTGCACTCCCAGGCATCCTTGATCCTAGTAGGCCTCTGTCCTGGGAGCAGTTCAGGGCTGTGGCTGCTCGGTTCCCAGCTTATGTTAGGGCAATGGGCAGTCAGGTTTTTCAACCTCCCCCCGAGCAGCCGCCCTCTGAGCAGTCGATGCCCTCCAACTCTTCATCCCCCTTTTCTGTGGGAGAGGAGCCTTCTGTCCACATCTCTCCAGCCGCTGATCTCACTGAGTATCAGCGTTTCCTCATGAGGATGTTGGAGGACTTGCACCTCACCCCTGCCACTTTAAGCAATCCAGAACACTCGGTGCACGCCTTTCTAGGCGATTTCAGTGAAGCCACCCTTGTGGTGCCCCCCCTGGCCTGCTCCCTTTTGGGAGGTGTCATTGCATTCCTGGCAGAGGCCCTTCTCCAGAGTTCCTGCCCCTAGAGATCTCTGCCATTGGTATTGTGCCCCAGTCTCCAGGTTCCATGCCTCATCCGCAGTTCAGATTGATGCAGTTGGACACTCCCAATGGGCTTTGCGCCCTTCACCGTGACCGGCCCCCAGATCAAGACTCCTCAGATTTTGACTTCTGGGGTAGGAGGGCTTTCTACTTGGCACGGTTGTTGCTTTCTATTTCTGCACAACAGGCCCACTATGCAGCCTGTGACAGGTTCTTGTGGTCCAGGCTAGGTCAGCTCCTAGCCTCGTTGCCTGACACGGAGCAAACCAGACAAGCCATTGCACTCTCTGTGTGTGGCCTGGAGCTGTCAAGGCACCAAGCGAGGGCATCCTATGATGCCATTGAGGTAGCTACCAGGGTCGTAGGGACAGCGATCTGCACTAGGCAGACAACGTGGCTGCGTCTTTCCCGGTTGCCACCCTTGGCCCGGCATAGGGTGATTAACTCCGCTCACGAGAGAACCTATCTCTTCTCCCATCGAGCGAGACGGCGTTTGTTGGGACAACTTCCTTCCCCCTTCGGGGGGTTCCCGTCTCACTCTCCCCACTCTCGGGCCTCTCCAGCCCTGGAGGTTCTCCCTCTTAGTGTGTCACCCATTGAGAGCTAAGGGATTCTGTTCCTTAGGGTTAAAAGGAAACCCCCTTCAGGGGGGCTCGGCACTCACCCAAAGTTCATGAATGGTGAAGATTGACACAGATAAGATATGAAAATTACGTACCTACCATAATTATGATCTTTCTGTGTATCTTCACCATTCATCACAATCCCGCCCTCCATCTCCCTGGGTCTTCAGTCTCTGGGTTCCCCTCCCTCTCTGTGTCCAGCCTTGCCCCCCCTTTCTTTGTCAGGAGTGGGGTAGACAGGGGCACATAGGGGGATAATGTTCTGGGGAGAGTGGTCAGCATGGGGGGCACTCCTTCTCCAATGCATTAGCTCCACCCCTGTGGAGTGGAAGTTGGCAGTTGCCCTCCATTCTCGCCTCCTCCTCCTCCTCCTCCTCCTCCTTGTTCCCGTCCATCTTATTTTACTTGTCCTTTGGACTATCCTTAATTATCAAAAAAAAAAACTCATTTTCCTTTTTCACCGAAAATCTTTCCTTGAGAGGGTGATAATTCTCTGTGCCCTGTCCTTCTTCCAGAATAAGCCAATTCTGCTCAAATGGAGCTTTGCCAGCCATTCTGTGCCTTGAATTCTGACAAGAAGCCTTTGGCTACTCCTTGCAGTTCCTATACAGTCTGGAGACGGACCAGGGTCTGGAATGTGTTTAACCTTCTCCCCTCTCATCCTTCTTCCTAAATTCTTTATCTCACCCTACCTCCTCTTCTATTTCCAGAGATTGGGGTCCCTCCCAATCCCTTTAGTTTCCGACTTTTTCTTCTTCTGTCTTCTCAGTCGTTATTTCTCCTTTTAGTTTATATATCTTTTCCTTTTTCTGTCCCTTGGACTTCCTTGTCCCACCTTCCACTCCCTTCCTCTTACCTCTCCGGCAACTCAGAACTGGCAGGCAGGCGGAGTCGACAGCACCTAACGGCCAACCCGCAAGCACCACGCAATGCGTCGGCCTTGAGGGCAGCGTCGATGGTGTCGGCTCCGCCTACCAAAAAAAAAGAGCTCCCGCGAGGTACATGACCTCTGGCCATGTACCCAAAGGTGATGAATGGTGAAGATACACAGAAAGATCATAATTACGGTAGGTACGTAATTTTTATTTTTTCTACGTCGTACGGTTCCTGAGATATAAAAAATTTAGTCTTCCAACAGCTCATTTTCTGCTCTGAGGCCCATTATTATGCATACATTCTTTGTACACACTGTTTCTCTCTATGCAGCTGTTGGGCAAAAACAGGGTGTGCGCTTACGTTACTGTTACACTTAGCGTTACCACTTGTGTTTCCATACCCGTTTGCGTTACTGTTCCGTATACGCCACTGTGATATTACGCTTTGTATTTTCATTTGCATATCGCTGCGTTATCTCCATTTCTGTTATTGCTGCTGTTAACATTACTGTTGCGGCGTCCAGTTGCGATACTGTGACCGGCGCATCGCCACGGTTTATGCTTTCCATATGCTGGGCTTGCATTCCTTTATGCTTTCTACTTCCTTTGCTGTTATTGTTGCTGTTACGCTACCATATTTACATTTAAACTGCAGTAATGTGACTGTGTGCGTTACGGTTTGCATTTACGTACGTGCTTGCGTTCCCATTTCCATTTCTGTTTCCTTTGGCATTATTCTTCATGTTAACTTTACCAATTGCGTTTACAATTGCGGTACCATGCCCGTGTGCGTTACGGTTTGTGTTTCTGTGCAAGCTTGCATTCGTGTTTCCATTTCCTTTTGCCTTATTGTTGCTGTTACAGTTAACATTTTTATTTGCAATTGCGGTAATGTGCCCGTTCGCATTACGGTTTGCGTTTCCGTACCTGCTTGCATTCCCGTTTCCGTTTCCTTTGCTGTTATTCTTCATGTTAACTTTACCAGTTGCGTTTACAATTGCGGTACCGTGCCCGTTACGGTTTGCGTTTCCGTGCCGCGCTTGCATTCGCATTTCCATTTCTGTTTCCTTTTGCCTTATTGTTGCTGTTACCATTAACATTTCTATTTACAATTGTGGTAACGTGCCGTTGCGTTACGGTTTGCGTTTCCATACGTGCTTCTGTTCCCATTTCTGTTTCTGTTTCCTTTTGTGTTACTCTTCATCTTAACTTTACCATTTGCGTTTACAATTGCGGTACCATGCCCTTGAGCATTACGGTTTGTATTTCCATACGCGCTTCTGTTCCCGTTTCCGTTTCTGTTTCCTTTGGCATTATTCTTCATGTTAACTTTACCATTTGCATTTCAGATTGCGGTACCGTGCCCATGCATGTTACGGTTTGCATTTACGTGCGCGCCTGCATTCGCGTTTCTGTTCCCATTGGCGTTCTTTTTGCTGTAACACTTAACATTAACGTTTAAAATACCACTGTCATCACTGTGCGCATTACCAGTTCAGTTTTCGTATGCGCGTGCGTGTCCATTTGCATCTGTTTGCTTCGGCGTCACTTTACGCTTCCGTTTCTGTTAACGTTTGCTTTACCGTTTACGTTTGCGTTACCATGTGCATAACTCTTGGCACTTGCATTTGTGTTGCTGTTCCTGTTACTATGTGACAAAACATCACGGCTTCCGCCACCGCATTCCATTCACTATTTATCATCCTCATTCTCAAAAAGAAGGGAAATTAGAGGCAAAAAACTCTGTTTAATGCATCAGTTAATTTCCTGGCGACAAAAGTGAAATTTGGTGTTAGGGTTGAAAGCCCCCATGAACCCCCAACCCACCCTCACCCAGCATCGGGGTACATGATGGGTCATCGGTCTACTCTCACCCCATTCTCCTATACCTCAGCTACTTTACACATGTGATGGGGTGAGAGTTAGGACCGATGACCCCATCCTGCACCCCGATGCTGGTTGGGGGTGGGCTGGTGGGTTCAAGGGGCTTTCAATCCTAACACCAAATATTTATATATATATATATATATATATATATATGAATTTGGTAAACAAATATTGTTAATCCCAAAAGCTGAACTTTATGTTTTTAGTATATAAATGTTTAAGAAAAACCTGTGGCTCTTTCAGCTTGAATTAGAATGCTGTGTCTATTGTTTTCCTTGGGAGCTGTAGTTTCACTCCTTAATTACTCTTTCCTTCTGAGGCCCCAGATGGCTCTGATGATCATTTGTTCCAAGGGTTTTTAAGTCAATTTGAAATCATTAAGTATATTATGTTTCTCTAGTCCTTAATAAAAGCATTAAGTATCTTCTGTTCTCCTATTCCTTAATAAAATGCAGGGGCTCCACAACTCAGTCACTCCACAGACTTGTTATGTTGCTTGGTACAGGTTCCAAACTAGTGTGTCTTGTTCCAGCATGATAGAGCCACCTCATGCCCCTCCCACATGAATCAAAAAAAGGCGAGGGTGGATCTTCGGTAGCTTCTCAGGTGGAGGTGAGGGTGGATCTTACTCCCCCCCAAAAAACTAATGCTGCCTCCCTCTACTCAGGTTCCAGTTCTTGTACCGCCCATTTAAGAAAGAAAATAGTACCCTGCAACCATTGACTAACATGAAAGTGTATTTATTTGAGGGCGGAAAACATTTCTTGGAAGAGGGTAAGGTTTAGGAGACTATTTACACCTTCGGTCAGTTCCATGGACAGAAAACATGACATTACTACTTTTGTACATGCAAAATGTCTGCAGGCTCCACCTACTGCAGCCGTAAAAAGAAAATGGGTATTTGCCTGTATTTACTGACTCAACCAGTCAGTTACAAAAATGCCTTTCCTTATTCTCTCCCCAACCCCCCAGATTACCTGATAGTCAGTAGTCAGCTCTGAGGGAGATTGTCAGTTTAAATAAAAATACATGTTGGGTCAGGGGCTGCTCCTAAACAGTTTTTCTTTTTAGCTTCAGGTAGCACTGAGAGCAGGGTGAGCTCTCTTTAACTGTGTACTCCTCTGTTGTTCCGGTGAGGAACTGCTGCCTAATACAGAATGCTCTGTGGGAATGAAATCCATTTTAAATAAAAATAAAATTAAGTTGGGGCTAAAGGAAAATAAATGATCATTAAGCACTCAGATGGAATAAGAATTTAGCAGAATGGACAGAATGCGTGTAGCCCCCCGTCCCCCCGTTCCTATCCTCCTAGGTTTGCATAGCAAAGTCAAAAGCACATGCTGTCTTAAGTTTCTGTATTATCTTCTTGCTCTTACATGAAAGATTTTGTAAATAAAGACGAGTAAAAAACTGAAGGCAAACATTGCGTCCATTTGTGCAGGCTGTCCTTAGAGGTAATGCTTTAAAGGCACATGGCCAGCCTCGCATGTTTTTGTTTGGAGGTTTTTGGTCTACAAATCAGCTTGTAAGTAATAAAACACAAGTCCTTTTTCATAAGTATTTAGAACCTTTGGTTTAAAACATAAAACGGTTAAATAACTCATAAAAGTGCAAACTCAGCAAACAAATGTTCTGGTCCCATGGAATGTTTTCCCAGCCTGTCTATAGGGAGGCAGCGGCCATGTTGTCACTATATTTATGTATGTGAAAGAAGGGTAACACCTATGGAGAGGAGTTAGGGGCTATCCTGAGGGTAGAACCCAAGTCATTAAAGTTTTTCCTAGAGAATATTATGATGTACCAAGTTGTAAATGTGTAAATAAAGGAAGGGTGATTGATTATTGCAAATGGCCATGAAAATGAGATTTGTCCCAGTGTTTAAAAGTAGTGTAATTTTGAAATCTTTGTGTAATTAGTAAACTGGGCTGACCATGTGACTCCATCCCAGGTGTGTATAAGCCAGCTTGTTTGGCAGGAGATCAGATCAGATCCAGCAGTGAGAGAAGTTGCAGCTCCAACTGCCAGATCTGGCTCCCTGCAGCTACAGTAAATGGAGCAGGTTTAGTTGTCTGCCTTATAAAGAAGTTTGAGTTGTGCCAGTGTGTATAACATTTCTTGCTAGTACACCTGTGACTGAGTTACCACTTCAGTTGCCAAATGACTGTGAGTGAAATGAACTTTGAATTTGCACATTGAAAAAAAGTGAAGAAATGCCTGTGAAATCCTGCTATATGAAGAGAACTTCTCTGGGGGAAATCCCCCTCAGGGATATGTTTGGCCTCCACCTTACCACCCTGCGACTTGGGCATGAAGGGGTCACCTCTTAAAGTTCTAGACCATCCTCAGTTGAGGGGGGCCTAAATCAGGGGGGATCCTGCCATGGAGTGGGTCCTGTCCCCACCTTTACTCTTAAGAGATAGGTGGTGGGAGACCTATGGCCCCCTATGTTCTTCTCTAGTGCACCAAGAGGATGCATCCGCTATGGCTTCAGTGCTCTGGAATATTTTTGACTTTGCTAAGCCTGAGAACAGCTGACTCAGTGTCTTGGTTCTCATTGAAGTCCTCCTGCCTGAGAGGCACCCTGTGCACTTTCTGTCTCTCCTTCCCTCTCCTGTCATGGGGCGTCCCACACCAGAAACAAAAGGGCGTTCAGGGGATGCAGTCTAGCTCGAGTCCCCTCTTGGTGCCACAGGAGACTCTTGGACACTCTTTTAAGGGGGCATACATGTCTCTTCTTTCCTCTCCCCCCTTTATCTTCTTCCCTCCCTTCCTTCTCTTATCCCTCCCTTGGCCTGCCCAGTGGTTGGGGCCCCCTTCCCAGACATCTAAAGTGTACTTCCCCCTCCTCTTGTGGCCAGCTTGTTCCTTTTCAAACAACATGAAGTCTTGCTGTATTCTGACATATGCAGTGATCTCCAACCTTTGAACTGCCCCGGAGAGGAAAGAGTTAACTTTCCATGCAAGGCATGGAACGCTGAGCTCGAGCTCGGTTGAAGCCTCTGTCTGCTGTTGTTTGAACCCCAACCGCCAGATTCTTTACTCCGCCTCACTGAACAGTAAAGTGTTGTTTTTTCTCTCGGTTTCAACTGAATTTCTGCAATTTAACCTGTTGGTTAAGCCTCTGTCTGTGGTACTGTGAGTACTAGATAGATTTCCATATTAGTTTTCTGTGTGGAACTTGTAAACATTAGATCGGTTCGGTTAGAACCGATCAGGTTTGTGAAAAAGTTTTCTATTATTATTAGAGTGTGGTAACCGGTCCGTATCAGTTCTAAAAAAAAAAAAAAACAGATTTTATTACGTTTTTTTCCAAGACCCGTAACACGGTCAGGAACTGATAGGGGTGTCTTGCCTGTCGGATTGCCGAAAAAAGGGTAAGTTTTGGTTAGGATTGGCAATGTCTGAGAAACCCAAGAAAAAAACCGGGCCCACTGGGTTTCAACACTGTAGTGTGTGTGGGGAAGCCTTTGCTAAGGCTGATCCCCACACCACCTGTGTTTATTGTCTGGGGTTTGACCACCTCGATTCATACTGCCAAATTTGCAAAGTTTTCCCAAAGCTACCCTGGATAAGAGAACAGGTAGACTGAGGGAAAGGGAGGCCAAGAAGTCCACTGACCCGGATGGCTAGCCCGGTTCGGATCCGACCGAACCAGAAGGAGTGCCCTCTGACCAGGGCGAAACTTCTTTGGGCAAAAGGAGAACCGATTCTGAGGAGTCGGTTCCGGTTAAGAGAAAAAGAAGGGATAAGTCAACCGGTTCGGATCCACAGGTTCTCTCTCCGACCACTGATGAAATAGCCAAAGCGTTAAGGATAGTTCAATCGCTAACTTCGGTTCCAACTGAACTGGCACCATCGGACAGGGGCTCGGTTCGGTCGGTTCCTCCGGTTCCAGATTATACTTTAGAAAAATTTTATGAACCGGAGGAGGAGGAGGGAGAGTATGAAGATAGTGATGGTGATTATGAAAGTCTGGATGTGCCCATTGACCCGGACATCTCCCCAGACAGACCTTCAGGTGTTTCTCCTCCTAGGCTTTCTGAGTCCCCTTCCCATTTTATGTTTTACAAAAAAGTGGCTGAAACCCTCCAGCTTCCTATGGAAGAAGCAGTAGAGGATCAGGAGGAGCCTGATTTTGTTGAAATGATGGACATCCCAGAGTCCAGGAGATTGTCTATTCCCCTCCATAAGTCCTTTGGGAAACAGACATTTAAAATTTTAAAAACTCCTAATTCCATACCTCCTGTCGACAGAAGAATGGACAAGAGGTATACTCTTTCAGGCTCAGACACGGAATTCCTTTCCCAGCAATGCAGCCATGTTGGGGTAGTGCAGGCTGCAGCCTGTGATAAGGTAAACATACCCTTGGCTTCACAGCCCCCCAGATAAGGACTCCAGGAGGATTGATGCCATGGCAAAGAAACAGTACATGGCAGCATCCCTGGGACTCAGGCAGGCTAATTATATGGCCTACACAGCTAGATGCCAGAAGTCCAGGTGGGACACTGTTATGGCTCTAGCTAAACAGTCCCCTGACCAGCTTGTCAAGGAGCCGGAGCGGGTGGCTGCAGATGGGATTGAGGCATCCAAGGTGCAATTTCATGCTGCTGTGGACTCCAATGATGTTTCAACTAGAGTCATGGCTACATCTGTGACCCTTCGGAGGATGGCTTGGCTCAGATGTACTAGCCTGTCACAGGATACCCAGGCTAAGGCCATGGATTTTCCTGTCATTGGTAACTCTGTGTTTGGGAAGCAGACAGAGAATTACATGAAAAAATGGACGAGTACAGGACCACCTACAGTAGTGCTCAGGCCAAAGAAAGGCAAGCCACTCCTCAGAGGCAGCATTCCAGGGGCAGGGGCAGGCCTTTTTACCAAGCCCAGGCCTCCTCTTCTGCCTTTGCTCAGAGGGGGTTCTTTAGAGGGAGAGGCAGACGGGGTATGAGCAGGCCTGCTTCCACCCCTCAGCCTAAAGCCCCTGCCAAGCAGACACCCTGATGGGTCTGCCCGGGCCGATTCTCCACTACCTGTAGGGGGCAGGCTGGCTTACTTTGTCTAGGACTGGAAGTCTTTAACATCAGACAAGTGGGTCCTGGAAGTAGTAAGCCAGGGACTAGTTCTCAGCTTCAAAAAATTTCCCAAGATGAGAACCAGATCCTTTCCACCTGCAAATCCTTCAGAGGCCCTTGACCTAGAGGTGGAGGTCTCTTCCCTCTTGGCTCTCAGGGCCATAGAAAGGGTTCCAGCCCTACACAGGGGAAAAGGTTTGTACTCCAGGTACTTCCTAACCCCCAAAAAGACAGGAGAATGGCAGTCCATCCTGGATCTGAGATATTTAAAAAAGCACCTCTTAAAGCCAAAATTCAAAATGGTGACTCTGGGAATAATTCTGCCCTCTCTAAGGCCAGGGGACTGGCTAGCCTCCCTGGACCTCAAGGATGCCTATTTTCACATTCCCATCAAGTGCTTCCACAGAAAGTACCTCAGGTTTGAGTTGCCCTCAGGCCACTATCAATACAGAGCAATGCCCTTTGGCCTAACATCAGCCCCAAGGGTGTTCACAAAGTGCCTGGCAGTAGTTGTTGCTTCCCTAAGGAGAAAAAAGATCTCCATCTTTCCAAACCTGGACGACTGGCTCATAGTGGGTCAGTCCCCAGACCAAGTCAAGTCACATTTGCAGATAACTCAGCAACTGCTCACTTCCTTAGGGTTCCTCCTAAATCTTCCAAAGTCAGTTCTGGAACCAGTGCAGCTCCTCACCTTTATGGGGCGGAGCTTGACACAATAAGAGCAAGGGCCTTCCTTCCCCTGGACAGGGCAAGGACACTAGTAAAACTGACCTCTTCTTTCACCCTTCAGGTGTCTCGACCAGCAAGGCATTTCTTGCAGCTCCTGGGCAACATGGCAGCCTCTACAGCAGTGGTCCAGGGGGCAAGATTTCAGATGAGGGACATCCAGTTCCATCTGAGAACCTTCTGGTCCCAGAGAAAGGATCCCCTGACCAAACTAATCCCAGTAACTCGAACCCTGATCCAGGCTCTCCAATGGTGGCAGGATCAGGACAATCTAAGGCAAGGAGTTCCTTTTGTCACTCAACCTCATTCTTTAATCCTTACAACAGATGCCTCCCTCTTGGGCTGGGGAGCCCACTTGGGGGACCTGACTACCCAAGGGCTGTGGTCACCTCAAGAATCTCTGTTTCACATCAATCTCTTGGAACTCAGAGCAGTGTTTCTGGCACTGCAAGTTTTTTCCAAATCTATTCTGAACAAAGTAGTCCAGATCAGAACAGACAGTACCACCACAATGTGGTACATCAACAAGCAAGGGGGCACTTGGTCTACGGCCTTGTGCACAGAAGCAATGAAGTTGTGGTCTCTGGAATATTCCCTACGAACTTCTCTTACAGCAGTGCACCTCCCAGGGAAGGACAATGTCCTGGCAAATGCTCTCAGCAGGATATCTCAGGGCCATTATGAATGGTCCCTGGATCCCCTAGTTTTGAAGGTGATTTTCTCCAGATGGGGCACTCCACAGATAGATCTTTTTTGCAGCCCCAGACAATCACCAACTTCCCCATTTTTGCTGAAGACCCCCAGTATTGGGCTCAGTCCCCCTGGATGTTCTAGTTCTCAATTGGGAAGGGAAGTTTCTGTATGCCTTCCCCCCTTCCCTGTCCTGTTCAAGGTACTAGTCAAAATCAGGTCTCAACCCTGCAAAGTGATTCTGATTGCTCCAGACTGGGCCAGACAGCCCTGGTACCCACTGTTGCTGTCCTTAGCAGTCCACCTCAACCTGTCTCTTCCCAGGAATTACAACCTGTTGACATCCTCTCGGGAGAGTTTGGTATCCCGAATCTCAAATCTCTCAATCTCAAGGCCTGGCTCTTGAAGAGTTAGAGTTTGCTGATTTGCATCTCTCTCAAGGTGTTTTAGATATTCTAAAGGCTTCTCAAAAGCCTTCCACCAGAAAGACTTACAACTCCAAATGGAAAAGGTTCACTATTTGGTGCTCTGGTAAGCATATTTCTCCAGAGTCTGCTGGGTTGCCTACAGTCCTGGACTATATGGTTCATCTCAATAGCTTGGGACTCAGACCACCTACACTCAAAGTACATTTGGCAGCTGTTTCAGCTTTTTTGTCAGTAGGTAAGCCCTCTTCCCTTTCAGCTCATCCTGCATTTTGTAAATTCTTCAAGGGATTGTTGCACACCAATCCTCCCTTCAGGGACCCTGCTCCTGCATGGGACCTAAATGTTTGCATTGCTCAGCTGATGCAACCCCCTTTTGAGCCTTTGTCCTCTGCAGAACTTAAGTACTTGACTTGGAAAACTGTGTTTTTGGTAGCCATTACCTCTGCCAGGCGCATCAGTGAGTTACAGGCCCTGTCAGTGGAGCCTGATTTTATCTCTTTTCATAGAGATAAGGTGGTCCTAAGAACTAATAGGAAGTTTTTGCCTAAGGTTGTCTCAGATTTCCACCTTAACCAGTCTATGTCTCTTCCTGTCTTCTTCACTGACCATTCCTCCTCTGGAGAGAGGAAGCTGCACAGCCTGGACGTCAAAAGGGCCCTTAGCTACTACATAGAGTGCACCAAGGGTCACAGGTTTGACTCCCTTCAATTGTTCCTCACTTATGGTGAGGTTGGTAAGGGAAAACCTGCCACTAAAAGATCTATTGCCAGGTGGATTGTCTCTTGTATACAATTCTGCTATGAAAAATTAGGTAGGACTCCAACCTCATGCCTGAGGGCTCACTCTACTAGAGGTACAACTGCTTCCCTGGCTGCTGCCAGGGATATTCCTATCCTAGAGATATGTCAAGCAGCCACCTGGAAAACAGTCCATACTTTTACCAAGCATTACTCTTTGGATACCCAGGCTAGGAGTGATGCTCGGTTTGGCACAGCAGTACTTCAGAGCCTATTCCCAAAGTAGGTTCTGTCCCTCCTCCATGGAGGTACTGCTTGGTAGTCTGCATATGTCAGAATACAGCAAGACTTCATGTTGTTTGAAGAAAAAATTACTCACCTTAGTAATGTTTCTTCTAATGGAGACCTGCTGTATTCTGACCTCCCCCGTCTCCCCTCTCAGAACCTGGTTTTTGGGATGTGGGTGGGCAGGAGCAGTGTTGGCACCTAGAGGTGCCCCTTTTTCACCCTCCTTTATTTTGGGTGGGTTGTGTTTTGTTTTTGGGTTTCCTGACTTGAGTCTTTGCTTTGAAACCAAAAAACCCTTTTTATCAAATTTAGTTGCCAGTTAGCTAGTGTGAGTTTCCACACAGAACTCCCAGTGAGTATAGCTCGTAAAGATCTGGCAGTTGGGGTTCAAACAACAGCAGACAGAGGCTTCAACTGAGATCGAGCTCAGCGTTCCATACCTTGCATGGAAAGTTAACTCTTTCCTCTCCGGGGCAGTTCAAAGGTTGGAGATCACTGCATATGTCAGAATACAACAAGACTCCATTAGAAAAAACAACATTACTAAGGTGAGTAATTTTTTCTTTCTGTTTATATCCTTTCCTTTTACTACCCCTTTGGCTCCCTTGCCCCGCCCTCCCTTTTTTACTCTGTCTTTTAATTTCCACACACTCCGCCAAGCAGAACTGAGGCAGTAGAGGAGTTGGTGTTGGTTACTGGCCAACCTGCGAGCGCCAAGCAATGCGTAAGCCTTGAGAGCGGCACTGTCCCAGCATTGGCTCCTCCTCCTGGAGAAAAAAAATCTCTAGGCTAAAACTTTCGCAGGGTCCTTGCACCTTTGGCGTATTACTCACCAGTGATGAATGGTGAAGATATACAGTACGAATTATGGTAGGTACGTAATTTTCATATCTCTCCTCTCCAGTGTGTGTGGGGGGGTCTAACTCAAATTTATAGTGCTGTCAATGGGACTTCACCAGCACAGACATATGGTTCTTAACAATCATCCAGGAGGGATACTTGCTGAATTTCTCAGAGCTCCTCCGGATTATTTACCCAGAAAGCAGCACCCCCTTTCAGCACCCATATTGGACCTTCTTGTGAAGGAGATTGCAGGTCTCTCAAGCAACAGGGCAGTAGAAGTAGTGCCAGAGGTGGAGCACAGCAAAGGCTTCTACTCCCATTACTTTCTCGTTCCTAAGAAATCAGGAAGCATGCAACCCATTCTGGACCTCAGGAAACTGAACAAGTTCATAGACTGGGAGAAGTTCACAGTGGTCTCCCTAGGGACCCTGCTGCTGCTCCTCAAGCCACAGGACTGGTTGGCTTCCCTGGACATGCAGGATGCCTGCAAGCATATTCCAGTCCACCCCAGCCACCACAAGTTTCTCTGTTTTGTGGCCTACAGTCAGCATTACCAGTTCTGGGTCCTGTCTTTTGGGCTATCCTCAGCTTCTTGAGTCTTTACAAAGTGCTTTGCAGTTCTCACGGTGCACCTTCAAAAACTCAGACTAAGTTATTCCCTGTCTGGACAACTGGTTACAAGCCAGCCCATCCAAGCAGGACATGGAACAAGTAGTGACCACCGCATCTCAGCTCCTGACCTCCACGGGAGTCCTATTAAATCTAGAGAAGTCACAGCTTCAGCCTTCTCAGTAGTTTCTCTTCATTGGAGCCTTCTTGGACACCAACAAGGCAAGGGCCTTTCTTCCAGAGGACAGAAGGAAAGCAATCCTTCAGATGGCTCAGTTCATCATGGAGCACAAGTTAGTTCAGGCTCACTACATGTAGCGAATGTTAGGTCTCGTAGTCTCCTCTGTCCTCACAGTACCTCTGGCTCACCTGCACATAAGGACAACTCAGTGGATGCTCATATTTTGACCCCCGATTTTCAACATAGCCATTTTTTTACACCACCTCATGAACATGACAGCTATAATTTTTCAAATCCAGGCCAAAATGTGTTTTCAAACAACATGAAGTCTTGCTATATTATAGACATTAGCAGTTTGATCCAGCTCTAGAACTGCCCCGGAGTGAAATGGTTAAAACCATTCCAAAGAGAATTTTGGCACGAGAGCAGCTCTATCTGTGTCATTTCAAACTTGAACTGTCAGATTCTTTACTCCTCCAGTGAACAGTCGCCCGAGATTTCTTCTTCTGCTCGGTTCATTTCTCGGTTTAAAAGTGTTTTCTAGGTTGGATTTAACGAGAATAGTTTTATTTTAACTGCAAAACCGTTCGGTTCAAGCTCTATCTCGTTAACCGTAAGTAAATGAAGGTTTTGTCTGTGTGGAACTTGTAAGTTGTCGGTTCGGTTTGAACCGATCAGTGGATTTAAAACTCATTTAAAACTAAAAGTTACTATTTTAGAGTGTGGTTCCGGTTCTTATCGGTTCTAAAAAATGGATTTATTACGGTTTTCCAATACCCGTGACACGGTTAGGAACCCGATAAGGGTGTCTTACCTGGCACTGCCGTTAAAAGGGCAAGTTTTGGTTAGGCTGGCATTATGTCTGAGAAACCCAAAAGAAAAACCGGGCCCACTGGGTTTCAACACTGTGATGTTTGTGGGGAAGTCTTTGCCAAGGCTGACCCACACACCACATGTGTTTATTGTCTGGGGTTTGACCACCTCCAGTCAGACTGCCAGGTATGTAAGAATTTCCCTGCAGCCACCCTGGAAAAAAGATTGGGCAGGCTCAGGGAACGAGAGGCCAAAAAGTCCGCTGACCCGGATGGCCAGCCCGGTTTGGTGCCAACCGAACCAGAGGGAGTGCCCTCTGACCAGGGCCAGACTTCCTCGGGCCAAAGAAAAGCTGGTTCTGAGGAACCAATTCCAGTAAAGAAACAAGAAAATCAGCAGGTCTGAGTCCAAAATTCCTTCTCAACTGCTGCAGAGATAGCAAAAGCCATACAAATTGTCCAGTCACTGTCTCAGGGTCCGTCCGAACCACCACTATCTGGTAAAAGGTCGGTTCGTCCGGTCCCAGTGGTTCAGGATTATGATATTGAGGAATTTTATGAACCAGAGGAGGGGGAGGATTATGAACAGTATGAATGTGGCTGGGAAGGTCTGGGTGTGCCCATTGAACCGGACATCTCCCCAGACAGACCTTTAGAATCTCCCCCTATGCTGTCTGAGTCCCCATCTCATTTTACGTTTTATAAAAAAGTTGCTGAAACCCTCCAGCTTCCTTTAGAAGAGGCTGTGGATGAGCAAGAGGAGCCTGATTTTGTAGAAATGATGGATATTCCAGAGTCTAGGAGATTGTCTATTCCTTTACATAAGTCTTTTAGGAAACAAACAATTAAAATTTTAAAAGCTCCTAATTCTGTTGCCTCCTGTAGATAAAAGATGGACAGAAGGTATACATTGTCAGGCCCTGATACAGAATTCCTTTCTCAGCAATGCAGTCATGTTGGGTAGTTCAGGCTGCTGCTGTGATAAAGCTAATATTCCCTTGGCTTCACATCCTCCTGATAAGGATTCAGGAAGATTGATGCCATGGCAAAAACAGTATATGGCAGCCTCTCTGGGACTCGGGCAAGCAAATTATATGGCTTATGTAGTTAGGTATCAGAAATCTAGATGGGATACTGTTATGCAATTGGCCAAGCAGGCCCATGGCCAGCTGGCTAGTGAACTAGAACAGGTGGCTGCTGATGGCATTGAAGCCTCTAAGGTTCAGTTTCATGCTGCTGTGGATGTTAATGATGTTTCCTCTAGGGTCATGGCCACATCTGTAGCTTTTAAATGGGTTGGCCTGGCTCAGGTGTACTAGTTTGTCACAGGATACCCAGACTAAGGCTATGGATTTTCCTGTGGTGGGAAATTCTCTGTTTGGAGAGCAGACAGAGAATTACATGAAGAAGATGGATGAATATGGACTACTTACAAGAGTGCCCAGGCTAAGGGGTGGCAAGCCACTCCTCAAAGGCATGCCCCCAAGGGTAGGGGTAGGCCTTTTCACAGGCCTTTCTACCAGACTCCGGCCTCCTCTGCCTATGCTCAGGGGCTTCTTCAGAGGCAGGGGCAGATGAGGGGTGGGCAGACCTTCTCCCACCCCCCAGCCTAAAGCTCCTGCGAAACAGGCACCCTGATGGGGTGCCCAGGGCCGATCCTCCTGTACCAGTGGGGGGCAGGCTGGCTTACTTCAGTCAGAATTGGGCTTCTTTAACCTCAGACAAGTGGGTTCTGGAAGTAGTAAGCCAGGGTCTGGTTCTCAGCTTCAAACAGTTTCCCAAGTTGAGAAGCAGACTTTTTCTACCTGCAAGTGCTTCAGAAACCCTCGCTCTGGAAACAGAGGTCTCATCCGTTAGCTCTCAGAGCAGTAGAAAGGGTTCCTCCCCTGCATCAGGGCAGGGGTCTGTATTCCAGATACTTCCTTACCCCAAAAAAGACAGGAGAATGGCGGCCATTTTAGATCTCAGATATCTGAACAAGCATCTTTTGAAACCAAAGTTCAAAATGGTAACTCTGGCAATGATTTCACTTTCCCTAAGGCCAGGGGACTGGCTAGCCTCCCTGGACCTCAAGGATGCCTATTTCCATGTCCTAATCAGAAGATCCCATTGAAAGTACCTCAGATTCGAACTGCCCTCAGGTCATTACCAGTTCAGAGCAATGCCCTTCGGCCTTACCTCTGCTCCAAGGGTATTCACAAAGTGTCTAGCAGTGGCAGTGGCCTACTTAAGGAGGCAGAGGATTGCTGTTTTTCCCTGTCTAGACGACTGGCTCATTGTAGGCCAGTCCCCAGAACAGGTAAAATCTCACCTGCATGTCACCCAGCAGCTTCTCACCTCCCTGGGTTTTCTACTAAACCTACCAAAGTCAGTTCTGGAACCAGTCCAGGTACTCACCTTTATAGGGGCAGAATTGGACACAAAGCTAGTCAGAGCCTTTCTTCCGCCAGAAAGGGTAAGGAATTTAGTGGCTCTGGCCTCTTCCTTCACTCTGCAGGTCTCTCGACCAGCAAGACACTTTCTGCAGCTCCTGGGGCACATGGCTGCATCCACAGCTGTTGTGCAGGGAGCCAGATTTCAGATGAGAGACATTCAGTTTCACTTGAGAACCTTTTGATCTCAGAGAAGAGACCCCCTTTCCAAGTTGGTCCCAGTGACTCTAACCTTGATCCTAGCTCTCCAGTGGTGGCAGGATCAGAGCAATTTAAGAGTGGGGGTTCCCTTCATTTCCCCTTCTCACGACTTGACTCTCACTACAGATGCTTCCCTTCTGGGTTGGGGAGCCCACATGGGCGACCTTTCCACTCAGGAGTTTGGTCCCCCAGGAATCTCTGCTCCACATCAATTTGCTGGAACTCAGAGCTGTCTTTTAGCTCTTCAAGCTTTTCTGCATCTGTCCACGACAAGGTGATACAAGTCAGAACAGACAACACCACAACAATGTGGTACATCAACAAAGCAGGGCACTCGGTCTTGACCTTGTGCACCGAGGCAATGAAGTTGTGGTCTCTGGCCTATTCCCTGAATACTTCCCTCATAGCAGTTCATCTTCCAGGGAAGGACAATGTCCTAGCGGATGCCCTCAGCAGGATTTCCCAGGGCCATCATGAAGGGTCCCTGGGTCCTCAAGTGCTGGGGATAGTTTTTTCCAGGTGGGGCATCTCTCAGATAGATCTTTTTGCAGCCCCAGACAATCACAAACTTCCTCTGTTCTGTTGCAGGCCTCCAGTGCTGGGCTCAGTTCCCCTGGATGCCCTTCTTCTGGATTGGGAGGGGAAGTTCCTCTATGCTTTCCCCCCCTTTCCTCTCCTATTCAAAGTACTAGTCAAAATCAGATCTCAGCCTTGCAGGGTGATTCTGATTGCCCCGGATTGGGCCAGGCAGCCCTGGTACCCACTCCTTCTGTCTCTGACAGTCCATCTTCCCCTGTGCCTCCCCAGGAATCGCAATCTGTTGACTTGTGCCCAGGGAAGGTTTTGGTATCCGGACCTCAAATCCCTCAACCTGAAGGCCTGGCTCTTGAGGAGTTAGAGTTTGCTGATTTACACCTCTCTCAGGGTGTTCTTGAGATCCTGAAGGCTTCCAGAAAGCCTTCCACTAGGGCTACTTATAGTTCTAAATGGAAAGGTTTTCCATTTGGTGTGCTGGGAAAACATTTCCCAGAATCTGCTGAATTGCCCATTTTGTTAGATTACATGGTACATCTTAATTCCTTGGGTCTCTCAGACCAGCTACCCTGAGAGTTCATTTGGCAGCTGTGTCTGCTTTTGTGTCAGCAGGAAAGTCATCCCTCTTTCCTCTCATCCTGTGTTTTCCAAGTTTTTAAGGGATTACTCCATACTAATCCTCCCTTTCGGGAACCGGCCCCTGCTTGGGACCTTAATGTTTGCATTGCCCAGTTAATGCAACCCCCTTTTGAACCTCTGTCTTCTGCAGAGCTTAAGTACCTAATTTGGAAAACTGTTTTTCTAGTGGCTATCACTTCTGCCAGGCATAAGTGAATTGCAAGCCTTGTCAGTGGAGACTGACTTTATTCTTTCCACAGGGATAAGGTAGTCCTCAGGACTAATAGGAAGTTTTGCCTAAGGTGGTTTCAGATTTCCATCTTAATCAATCTATCTCCTTCCAGTATTTTTCACTGATCACTCTCTTCGGGTGAGAGGAGGTTGCACAGCCTGGATGTTAAGAGAGCTCTTAGTTATTATATAGAGCGTGCACAAAGGTCACAGGTTCGAATCCCTCCAACTTTTCCTTACCTATGGTGAAGTTGGGAAAGGCAAACCTGCCACTAAAGATCAATAGCCAGGGTGGATTGTCTCTTGTATCCAATTTTGTTATCAGAAAGTGGGCAGAGCCCCCCAGGTTTGAGGCTCATTCTACCAGGGGTACAGCTGCGTCTCTAGCTGCTGCCAGAGATATCCTTATTAGAGATTTGCCAGGCTGCTACTTGGAAAGCAGTCACACTTTTACCAAGCATTACTCCCTGGATGTCCAGGCCAGGAGAATGCTCGGTTTGGCACAGCTGTTCTTCAGAGCCTATTCCTAAGTAGGTTCTGCCCACCTCCATGGAGGTACTGCTGTGTATTCTGCTAATGTCTATAATATAGCAAGACTTCATGTTGTTTGAAGAAAAATTACTCACCTTAGTAATGTTGTTTCTTCTAATGGAGTCTTGCTATATATGAACCTCCCCAACCTGCCCTTCTCAGAACCTCTACTTGGTGGGGTGCGGCAACTTAGTGTGGGCACTACTTATGTCCTGTTAGCATTTTGTCCCCTTTGGGACTTTGGGGTGTGTATGTGCGATGCGTGTGTGTTTTATTATACTTATGTTCCATTTTCATATTATTAGAATGGTGTTAGTATTTCTGGTCCCTGACTTGAGTCTTGGGTGTTGGGACCATCAATGGTTGTTATTATTTAGGTAGCCATTTGGCTAGTGTAGGTTACAGCTTCCACACAGACCTTAGTGAGTTTGGCTCGTAAAGATCTGACAGTTCAAGTTTGAAATGACACAGATAGAGCTGTTCTCGTGCCAAAATTGTATTTTGGAATGGTTTTAACCATTTCACTCCGGGGCAGTTCTAGAGCTGGATCAAACTGCTAATGTCTATAATATAGTAAGACTCCATTAGAAGAAACAACATTACTAAGGTGAGTAATTCTTTCTTCACACCTGTGGCACAGAATGACGTTTCGGTGATGCAGAAACATATTTTGCCAAGGGCTTGAAAGTGTTCAACTACAAAGTTCATGAGGTGGGGTAATAAGAAGGCTGTGCAGAACATCTAGTGTATGAATATGGTAAAATGACCGCATTATGAGTGACTGTTGCAATATTTCAACATTCACTCATAACTTCACAATTTTTACATATTTTGACTTCAAACTTTCAACAGCCATTTTTCCACACCACTTCATAAAGGTGACGTGTCATTTTTTAAATCCTGAACAAGACGTGTTTTCAAACTTCTGATATGAAATCACATTTTGTCCAATATACTATAAATGGTGCATGTCATGTTTATAAAATGAATCATAAAACGAGTATCTTGAAAATTTGGGGTCAAAATAAAAAAAAAAAAATAATAATAATCGTTAACAAACTGTGTGTAGTGTCTGTCTTAACCCCTGGGGGTTTGCTTTGTGATCCCGTGGTGATGAGCTCAGTATGATGGTGAGATCAGTGACCCAGCTGGATGGGCTCAGGGTGGGGAGATAGTGTTGTTTCATGATGCACCTCCAGCCAGAGAATGAAAGGTGCAGGGTTGTCTGCAGAGGCCCAGCTACCATATAGTGAAGACAACTGTCCTCTTGGCATAGGGCCTTGCATTCCCCCCCCCCCCACCTTGGGTGGTAGAGGGCCCTGTGCGTTGGATGACAGATGCACTCTTTGCCTTGTGCATCTGTAGCTGTGGCCACATATAAGTGCAGGGACTACAGGGCCCTGCAGTTCCAGAGCCCACTAGACATCCCATGAATTCTTCATGTCTGTCATTGCACCGAACTTCAGGGGCCGCAATTAAGGGCCCTTAATGCAATGATTATGGTAAACCTGACAAAATCAGGGCCAGACCACCATCACAGCAGTAGCACTACTGCTTGCTGCACCATCTCAGATTTGTGAATGAGCCTGCAAAGTCAGAGTGTCAGATGGGGAGGTGTGGACGAGGACTGATTGTCCAAATCCGGGCAACAGCACTTCTCCCTCGGGGTGGGTGGGTCAAATGTCCTGCTAGGTGCATGCCAACTGGTAGAGACCAGCTGGTGAGTACAGCAGGGAGTCTTAGAAACAGCGACACCTGAGACACTCGGTGCATGTTCATGTAGAGGCACGTACTGGGGTGTGTATTCAACAAACACTATTTCCCAAATACCACAAATAATGCAGTATTTGTTATATGGATACCGAATAACGAATTGTAGTGCTATTCATCCCTGGTCAGCAAATACTGTCTAAAGCAACAAAACGGAAAGCCAACAGCCCCCACCCTCCTCCCTAGACCATATCCTTTAAATATAGAAGCCCTCAGTCCCCCACCCTCATTTAACACGCAGAGCCCCCCTCCTTGCCCCAGCACCCACAGTTTGATCAAATTAAACTCCAATGATGGGCGTCTGGCACAATCCGCCTGCCTCCATAGCCAGCCATCAATTTTCGTCAGTACTTTGTGTTCAACTAATCATTGATTGCCCCTCCCCCACCCTTGTAGCTGTACACTCATAACAGGCAAAGCAGAACCCTCAGAGCACCTCCCTGTTATACCTGCACACAAGAAGGGAAGAAGGCAACTGACACAGTCTGCCCTCCTCAGTCCACAGCCAGTCACTTTCTTCTGAAAGAAGGCACTCCCACGCTTGCATGCATAGTAAAACCAGCTGATTGCATGATCAGTTGGTTTTATTATGCAAGCAAGTGTGCAATATTCTTCATTCAGATGAAGTCGGCTGGCCATGGATTGAGGAGGGAAGGCTGTGTAGGTCACCTTCTTCCGTTGTTGCATGCCGGTCCAGTGGGAGGGTGCTTTGAGTGTCCTGGCTTTGCCTGCTGTTACTGTCCTGCTGCTACAAGGGTGTTGTTACTAGGGTGGGGAGAGGGGGACAATCAATGAATACTTGAATACAAAGAGCTGTTGAAAGTCAGTGGCCAGCCATGGGGCAGGTAGGTAGTGCCAGCCGCCCATCATTGGAGTTCAGTTTTATCAAAAAATGGGTGCTGGGGGGTGCTAACTGTGAGTGGGAGATGGGGGCTTCAGTATTTAAAGGATCTGGGCTAGGGTGGGGTGTTTGGGGCTGTTTCTTTTCCTTTTTTTTTTAACCTGAATACTGAATATTAAGAGGAATAATGAATACTTGGTGCCTGAATACCGAATGGTTAGCCAAATATTTGGAAAAAGGTATTCACACAGCTCGAGCACCTACAAGCGTGTGCAGCATTGCATTGGACATCCTCGGCAGAGAGACATTAAAGGCCAGAAAATGTTGGTGATAGGCAGGATGATGCCAGCACACTGTGAGTCCTGCACTGCAAGGTCCTCTGGATGTGGCACCGGGTTGGGGATGGCCCTCTCTCTCTCTTGTGACCGCATGACAGAGGGGCAGTCTGTGAGGATATAGACCAGTAAGTCCTGGGGGAGATGGTTGCCTGATTGACAGGCTGGGGCTGAATGGGGCTGGCCACAAGGGGAGATAAGCACCTTGATTGAAACAAAAAGCAGACAAAAATTGCCTTTTATTGAAATTATTTTAAAAGATACAATAAAAGAGAAGCATATTGTACTCCAGAACAGTCTGTTGATCATTTGGTCTGTCATAGAAATACATTTTTGTTATTGGAGAATATGTGGAGATAGAATGATTTTTTTCTGAACCAAGATACCTTGGAAAACATTTGTTCAAGCAACATGAAGTCTTGCTGTATTCTGACAATAGCAGTGAGTCCCAACCTTCGAACTGCCCCGGAGATGAAAAAGTTAACTTTCCATGCCAGGCATGGAACGCTGAGCTCGAGCTCGGTTGAGACTCTGTCTGTTGCTGTTTGAACTCAAACCGTCAGATTCTTGACTCTGCCTCACTGAACAGTCGCTCCGGAGATTTCTCCTTATGCTCGGTTCAATTTGTCGGTTAAAGTACCGCTTTTCTCGGTTTTCGACCGAATTTAAACCGTAACCTGTCAGTTCAGTCTCTGTCTGTGGTATTTGTGAGTACTAGATAGGTTTATGTTATTTTCTATTCTGTGTGGAACTTGTAAACGGTTCATCGGTTCGGTTTGAACCGATCAAGTTGTTGAAAAATCTTTATCTGTACTTTTAGTGTATGGTTACCAGTTCTTATCGGTTCTAAAAAAAACAGATTTTATTACGTTTTTTTCCACGACCCGTAACACGGTCAGGAACCGATAAGAGGGTCTTGCCTGGCGGATTGCCATTAAAAGGGTAAGTTTGGTTAGGACTGGCACAATGTCTGAGAAACCCAAAAGAAAACCGGGCCCACTGGGTTTCAACACTGCAGTGTGTGTGGGGAAGTCTTTGCTAAGGCTGACCCCCACACCACCTGTGTTTATTGTCTGGGGTTTGACCACCTCAATGCAGACTGCCAGATTTGTAAAAATTTTCCTGCAGCTACACTAGAGAAGAGAGTTGGTAGGCTCAGGGAAAGGGAGGTCAAAAAGTCCGCTGAACCGGATGGCCAGCCCGGTTCGGTTCAAACTGAACCAGAAGGAGTGCCCTCTGGCCAGGGTGAGACTTCTTCGGGCAAAAGGAGAGCCTATTCTGAGGAGTCGGTTCCGGCTAAGAGAACAAGAAAGGAAAAATCAGCTGGTGTGGATCCAAAACTTTCTTCTCCAACCGCTAAAGAAATAGCCAAAGCGATAAAAATTGTGCAGTCGCTTTCCCCGGTTCCGACCAAACCGGCACCATCAGGGAGGAGCCCGGTTCGGCCGGTTTCACCGGTTCAAGATTATGATATAGAGGAATATTATGAACCGGAGGAAGAGGAAGAGGAGTATGAGGAAAGTGAATGTGGTTTTGAAAGTCTGGATGTGCCCATTGACCCAGACATCTCCCCAGACAGACCTTCAGGAGTGTCTCCTCCTAGGCTTTCTGAGTCCCCCTCCCATTTCACGTTTTTATAAAAAAGTGACTGAAACCCTCCAGCTTCCTATGGAAGAAGCTGTAGATGACCAGGAGGAGCCTGACTATGTGGAAATGATGGATATCCCAGAGTCTAGGAGGCTGTCTATTCCCTTACACAAATCTTTTGGGAAACAGACATTTAAGATTTGAAAGACTCCTAATACTATACCTCCTGTGGATAAAAGAATGGACAAGAGGTATACATTGTCAGGCTCAGATACGGAGTTCCTTACACAACAATGCAGCCATGTTGAGGTAGTGCAGGCTGCAGCCTGTGATAAGGCAAATATTCCCTTGGCTTCACACCCCCAGACAAGGACTCCAGGAGGACTGATGCCACGGCAAAGAAAAAGTACATGGCAGCATCCTTGGGACTCAGACAGGCCAACTACATGGCCTATACTGCTAAGTATCAGAAATCCAGATGGGACACTGTCATGGCTCTAGCAAAACAGGTCCCCGGCCAGCTTGCCAAGGAGCTGGAGCAGGTGGCTGCTGATGGTATTGAGGCATCCAAGGTGCAATTCCATGCTGCAGTGGACTCCAGTGATGTGTCATCTAGAGTCATGGCTACATCTGCGCACCAGTAGAATGGCTTGGTTCAGATGTGCTAGCCTGTCATAGGATACCCAGACTAAGGCCATGGATTTTCCTGTTGTGGGTAATTCTCTGTTTAGGGAGCAAACAGAGAATTACATGAAGAAAATGGACGAATATAGGACCACCTATAGGAGTGCACAGGCCAAGGAAAGGCAGGCCACTCCTCAGAGGCAGCATCCCAGGGGCAGGGACAGGCCTTTTCCTAGGCCTTTCTACCAAGCCCAGGCCTCCTCTTCTGCCTATGCTCAGAGGGGGTTCTTTAGAGGGAGAGGCAGAAGGGGTACAAGCAGACCTGCTTCCACCCCTCAGCCAAAACCCCCTGCCAAACAGGCACCCTGATGGGTTTGCCAGGGCCGATTGTCTACTACCTGTAGGGGGCAGGCTGGCTTACTTTGTCCAGGACTGGGAGTCTCTAACATCAGACAAGTGGGTCCTGGAAGTAGTAAGCCAGGGACTGGTTCTCGGCTTCAAAAAATTTCCAAAGCTGAGAACCAGATCCTTTCCACCTGCAAATCCCTCAGAGGCACTTGTCCTAGAGGCAGAGGTCTCTTCCCTCCTGGCTCTCAGAGCTGTGGAAAGGGTTCCACCCCTACACCAGGGCAAAGGATTGTACTCCAGGTACTTCCTTACCCCAAAAGACAGGAGAATGGCGGCCCATCCTGGATCTCAGGTACTTAAACAAGCACCTTTTAAAACCAAAATTCAAAATGGTGACTCTGGGAATAATTCTACCCTCTCTAAGGCCAGGGGTCTGGCTAGTTTCCCTGGACCTCAAGGATGCCTACTTCCATATTCTCATCAAAAACTCCCATTGAAAGTACCTCAGGTTTGAGCTGGCCTCAGGCCCTTACCAGTTCAGAGCAATGCCCTTCGGTCTAACCTCTGCTCCAAGGGTGATCACAAAATGCCTGGCAGTAGTAGTTGCTTCTCTAAGAAGGCAAAGGATTGCCATCTTCCCATACCTGGATGACTGGCTCATAAGGCCAGTCCCCAGACTAAGTCAAGTTACACCTACAGATAACTCAGCAACTGCTCACCTCTTTGGGTTTCCTTCTGAATCTTTCAAAGTCAGTTCTAGAGCCTGTTCAGCTCCTCACCTTCATAGGTGCAGAGCTAGATACAGAAAAGGCCAGAGCCTTCCTTCCCCTGGACAGGGCAAGGACCCTTATCACACTGGCCTCCTCATTCACCCTGCAGGTGTCTCGACCAGCAAGGCATTTTCTGCAGCTCCTGGGGCACATGGCTACTTCTACAGTAGTGGTGCAGGGAGCAAGATTTCAGATGAGGGACATTCAGTTCCATTTGAGAGCCTTTTGGTCTCAGAAGAAGGACCCTCTGACCAAATTGATCCCAGCGACTCGAACCCTGATCCAGGCCTTGCAGTGGTGGCAGGATCAGAACAATCTAAGACAAGGAGTTCCCTTTGTCACTCAGTCCCACTCTTTAATCCTTACTACAGATGCCTCCCTCTTGGGGTGGGGGGCTCACTTGGGCGACCTGACCACCCAGGGGTTGTGGTCCCCTCAGGAATCTCTGCTTCACATCAATCTGTTGGAACTCAGAGCAGTATTTCTAGCACTTCAAGCTTTTTCCAAGTCTGTTCAGAACAAAGTTATTCAGGTCAGAACAGACAGTACCACCACAATGTGGTACATCAACTAGCAAGGAGGCACTCGGTCTATGGCCTTGTGCACAGAAGCAATGAAGTTGTGGTCTCTGGCTTATTCCCTGAACACCTCCCTCACAGCAGTATACCTCCCAGGCAAGGACAATGTCCTGGCAGATGCTGTCAGCAGGATATCTCAGGGACATCACGAATGGTCACTGGATCCCCTGGTCCTGGAGGTGATATTCTTCAGATGGGGCACCCCACAGATAGATCTTTTTGCAGCCCCAGACAATCACCAACTTCTTCTTTTTTGCTGCAGGCCCCCAGTGTTGGGCTCAGTCCCCCTGGATGCCTTAGTTCTCAGTTGGGAAGGGAAGTTCCTGTATGCTTTTCCCTCCTTCCCTCTCCTGTTCAAAGTGCTAGTCAAAATCAGGTCTCAACACTGCAAGGTGATCCTGATTGCTCCAGATTGGGCCAGACAGCCCTGGTATCCTCTCCTGTTGTCCTTAGCAGTCCATCTTCCCCTGTCTCTTCCCAGGAATTACAACCTGTTAACTTATGCTCAGGTGGGGGTTTGGTACCCGAATCTCAAATCTCTCAATCTCAAGGCCTGGCTCTTGAAGAGTTAGAGTTTGCTGATTTACACCTCTCCCAAGGTGTAATGGATATTCTAAAGGCTTCTAGGAAACCTTCCACCAGAACTACTTATAATTCCAAGTGGAAAAGATTTTCCATATGGTGCTCTGGGAAGCATATTTCCCGGAGTCTGCTGATCTGCCCACAGTCCTTGATTATATGGTCCATTTGAATAGCTTGGG
Source organism: Neoceratodus forsteri (assembly GCA_016271365.2). Taxonomy (NCBI): domain Eukaryota; kingdom Metazoa; phylum Chordata; order Ceratodontiformes; family Ceratodontidae; genus Neoceratodus; species Neoceratodus forsteri. The sequence continues at coordinate 368,206,399 of CM028135.1, forward strand.
ACTCAGACCAGCTACACTAAAGGTGCATCTGGCAGCTGTTTCTGCTTTCATTTCAGCAGGTAAGCCCTCTTCTCTTTCAGCTCACCCTGTATTCTCCAAGTTTTTCAAGGGATTGCTTCATACCAACCCTCCATTCAGGGACCCTGCCCCTGCTTGGGACCTTAACGTTTGCATTGCTCAGCTTATGCAGCCCCCTTTTGAGCCTTTGTCTTCAGCAGAGCTTAAGTACTTGACTTGGAAAACTGTGTTCCTGGTAGCCATCACCTCTGCCAGGCACATAAGTGAGTTACAAGCCCTGTCAGTGGAGTCTGATTTTATCTCCTTCCATAGAGATAAGGTGGTCCTCAGGACTAACAGGAAGTTTTTACCTAAGGTGGTTTAAGATTTCCACCTTAACCAATCTATGTCTCTTCCTGTGTACTTCACTGACCATTCCTCCTCTGGTGAGAGGAGGCTGAACAGTTTAGATGTGAAAAGAGCCCTTAGCTACTACATAGAACGTACCAAGGGTCACAGGTTCGACTCCCTCCAACTGTTCCTCACTTACGGTGAGGTTGGTAAAGGAAAACCTGCCACTAAAAGATCCATTGCCAGGTGGATTGTCTCTTGCATTCAATGTTGCTATGAAAAACTGGGTAAGGTTCCACCCTCAGGTCTGAGGGCTCACTCTACCAGAGGTACAGCTGCTTCCCTGGCTGCTGCCAGGGATATTCCTATTCTAGAGATATGTCAAGCAGCTGCCTGGAAAACAGTTCACACTTTTACCAAGCATTACTCCCTGGATATCCAGGCTAGGAGTGATGCTCGGTTTGGCACAGCTGTGCTTCAGAGCCTATTTCCTAAGTAGGTTCTGTCCCTCCTCCATGGAGGTACTGCAGTAGTCTGCTATTGTCAGAATACAGCAAGACTTCATGTTGTTTGAAGAAAAATTACTCACCTTAGTAATGTTGTTTCTTCTAATGGAGTCTTGCTGTCTGACCTCCCTGCCTCCCTCTCAGAACCTTTGTTTTTGGGATGTGGGTGGCAGTGGCAGTGTTGGCACTCAGGAGGTGCCCCACCTTTTTGTTATCACCCTTTTCTTTGGGTGAGTGGGTGTTGTGTTTATTCATTTTTTGGGTCTCCTGACTTGAGTGTTTGTTTTGGGACCAAAAAATCTGTTTTTTATGTTAGTAGCCAGTTGGCTAGTGTAGGTTTACAGCTTCCACATAGGACCTCAGTGAGTTTAGCTCATAAAGATCTGACGGTCTGAGTTCAAACAGCAACAGACAGAGTCTCAACTGAGCTCGAGCTCAGCGTTCCATGCCTGGCATGGAAAGTTAACTCTTTCATCTCCGGGGCAGTTTGAAGGTTGGGACTCACTGTTATTGTCAGAATACAGCAAGACTCCATTAGAAGAAACAACATTACTAAGGTGAGTAATTTTTTCTTAGAGTATGATGATAAATATAGTAGAGATAAATTGTTGTGCGAATGTTTGCATAAAATCAGTATATTTTCTGTTATTTTTATACACAGACATACAGTTTATATTACATGGATTTGCTGGTGAAAGAACTGCAATCAGCATCACTCACCCATTTAACGCTCCCTGTTCTACAGCTTTCTGAAGTCATTGCCTGTGTTGTGGTGGGCAGTAAGAGTCTTTCTGACCTCTACCATCTTAGGTCTGTGATTTACTTTTTTGAAATTCATTTATTCATTCATTCATTTGTTTTGCATATTCAAGGGCATTTATCAGTATCAGGCAGGACATTTTAATTGCCATTAGTTTGCTTCTGCAGTTTGACACACACCAGTGCTACAAAGAGCCTGTACATACTTGGATTTAAACTTTATAACTGAGTTAAAATGGTTTAAAAGGTTTGTGTTCAGTTTGTAGCATGGTAAAAACTGCTACAGGACATGCTCTAAACCCATGATCTTATCTGTGTCAATCTTCACCATTCATCACTATTAGGTATAAGCCGGAGGATTAGGACCCTGCGGGAGCATTTTTTTTTTTTTTTTTTTTGCAGGAGGAGGAGCTGACGCAGAGACGGCGCCGCCCTTGAGGCTGACGTATTACGTGGCACTCGCGGGTTGGCCAGTAACTGCTGTCGACGCCTCCTCAGCCCCAGTTCTGCTTCTCCCACCATCGAGAGAGGACCTCCTGTGGAAGCTTCAAAGTAAAATTGAGTCAGCAGCCTAGTCCGTCGGCTCTGTCTGAAGTTCTGCTCACCTCCGTTCTCGGCGTCGTCTCCCAGTAAGATCTTTCCTTTTATTTTCGATGATGCTGAGTACCTTTGTTTTGTTTCTTGTGCTTTCATCCGGTCATGTTTCATTCGGGGGACAAAAAGAAAACTTCTAAGGTGGGTCGGCCTCCTATGCGGCGGTGTCCCTGCAGCCAACTTTTCTCCGCCATGGACCAGCATGACCGGTGCTTGACCTGCCTCGGCCCCAACCAGGACATGGATCGTTGCGATGCCTGTTTTTCCATGGACTGCCAGGCTTTGGAATTGCACACGTTTAAAGTCGGACAAGCACCGCTGACTTTTGGAGGACAGGCTCGCATTCGGGAAGCCAAGGTCAGAGTTCTTGGCCCTTCCTCCAGGTCCCCTCCTGGTCCTGTGTGGTCCACGCGGCAGGGGCCCCCCCACCCATTCTAGCCTTGCCTCAGCAGGGGCTCCTTCCACAATGTAGGAGGCCTTATCTGGCCCCTTGGGGGCCAGGTGGCGGGCACCGTCTTGGCAGTCGCCTCTTCGGAGATGAAAGCTTCCCCAGCATCATGCTCTGGGGCCCACGGGCCCGGGCTGGCATCATCCTTGGCCCACCTGTTGATGCCGCCCCTGACTCCGGTGCTGCTTGCGGCGCCGCGAGTCGGGGCGGCACTGGGCTGGCCTCCGGTGCTGCTTCTGACTCCGGTGCCATTCGTGGTGCTGGGGACAGGGGGTGGCACCGTGAGCAGCACGGGGTTGGTCTGGCTCCAGGGATGGGGGCAGCGCCACTCGCAGTCCCAGGACCGGGAGAGATCAAGCAGGCATCTAGGTTCGGGACTCCTCCTCAGGGGAGGATAATTTGGAGGCTGACCTGGATTGGCTCCTGGGTTCTTTGGAATCCTTGGATTCCTCCATGTCCAGCACTTTGGCCCCCACTCAGCCCCCTCCTGGGGGGCAGGTGGATTCCGCTGGTTCCGGGGTCGGTGGTACTGACCAGCCCTCAGATGCCCAGGGGGGCATCACAGGGCAGCCCGGAGCCGGTGACCCATCTGCCCCCTCGGGGGACATACTCCTTCCTGTGATTGTCTTTGCCAGCCCGACTTCTGGGTGGGTTGGGGTGTCCCAGGCAGGGGAAGGTGCTCCACCCTGACTGTCTCCTTAAAGTCGGCTGTGGGGTGCCAGCTGCCTCAGCTGGTGGTGAGGAAGAGGGCTCTCTCAGAATCTGAAGGGTTGAGTGGACTTGGTTCAGCGCAGCAACCTCCTCTGAGAGCTGGCAGGGGCTTGGGGAGGAGCTGTAGCATTGGGCCAATCATCTCCCTCAAGGTCCACCCGGGAGAGACATCTTCTTCAGAGGTCAGGAGCCACCCTTTTGGGCTCATGCAGTCCCAATCGCCTCATGGGGGAGATTCTTCTCAGCTCTGGCTGTTCCAGCTCGGTTGAGTGGCCTTTGTCTGCTGGGACCACTGGGACTTCTCCTCCCTTGAGATCTCTATGGCCTCAGTCTCTGGGCAGTTTCCTCCTCCCTGTTTGTCTTCCATTGGAATCTGGTCATAGCACCTCCCCCCCTTCCTTTCTGGAATTGAGGAGGGATTCCTCTGGGTAGGCAAGCAAGGAGAGTTATGCTGCTGGGGATCGCAGGAGCTCTGCCCCCTCTTCTTCAACCCAGGTAACTCTTGGTGCTCTGACTCTCTCTCTCTTCCACGGGAGGGAGCCTGGGGGGAGGACGTTCTTCTCTTGATCCTCCCAGTTATGTCTCCTCTGGAAAATTGTTTTTTCCTCCTCTGGTTCCTCCTGTGGAGGTACTCTACTCTCCAAACATTCAATCCCTACCCTGGGGTGTTCTCCAGGGCACCTTTTAGCAGTCCTTCTGCCTTAATAGTTTGGTAGGAAAGGAAGACACCGCACGCCCTGAATCCTTGGCCTGCCTCTACCTCTCAGTGGTTCCATTCCTCAAGCCTTGACACCAGCTAGCTTACCTTAAATCTGTGGCTTGCCTTATCAAACAGTCCAGGCCAATAGCGCAGGGGGCAGTGTCTCCTCCTCCTCTTTCCTTCTTCTTTCTTTCTACCCTCCCCCACCCATTCCTTTTCACCCAGAGAGTGGGGCCTCCTCTCCCCCAGTCCCTTAGGGTTTCTTCTTCTTCTTTCCTGTCTTCTCTGTGGCATATTCCTCCTTTTGTTTTATATCCTTTTCTTTTATGTCCCTCAGGCTCCTAGCCCACCCTCCCAACCCTCCTTACTTTTCTGTCTCTCGCGCGTGTGCAGAACTGGGGCTGAGGAGGTGTCGATGGCAGTTACTGGCCAACCCGCGAGCACCACGTAATACATCGGCCTCAAGGGCGGTGCCATCTCTGTGTTGGTTTATTCTTCTTCTGCAAAAAAAAAAATGCTCCCGTGGGGTCCTAATCCTCCGACTTATACCCAATAGTGATGAATGGTGAAGATGCACAGAAATATGAAGAATTATGCTAGGTATATAATTTTCATTTCCAGGCTAGAACAACATTTCAGATCAATATGGTTGCCTTAATCTGATTTAGCGATGTGGACAGCAACCATGCTTTATCTTGGGTTAAGGCAAACGTGCACATCACTGTAAATTTTGGGGCTTATATGGCTACAAAAAATAACTTTCTAAACTTCAGTAAGCTCATATTGTGCTAATAATGAATACATTTTCTGCAGTATAGTCTGACAGTGCTGGTTATGAATATCCCACCATGCACTGCAGAATCTATAGTGCCTTGCGCTAGTTTCTCAATCATGCCTGGAAACTTGCTCAGGCTAAAAAGATGTCGGAGCACAGTGTGGATGCTTTGAACACTGTGCTTTAATCTGATTTTAAAGAGGGCATCCGGTCAAAAGTATTACATTGCAGAATTAGAATCAGCCTATACCCAATAAATCTTATACTAAAAATGTGGTTTCTGCATTACTTCGTTTTAAAGTTATGAGCTATTTTGTAACCATGTTCTCACTCCCTGTTCAAAAAAGGCAGTTTCAGTGAAGAGCCACTGAAGTTGTCACAACCAGAACTCACAGACTAATCCTCCCTGTGAGCCACATTATATGACCTATTTCTATGATGTTATAGAAACTATAGCTATAGTAATAATTTAAAAAAACTGACACAGGGTTGCCTGCAGTGCTTGCATTTCCAGAATGTTCAGATGCATGGTAATGTACTTTAGAACACATCAGGAGGTGGTTTTGGAATGCAGCGCTGAACCAAGGTGTAGCACTTTAAAATGGTGCAAAAATTTAGAATGTTGGGGGTGGGGGGGGGACATGCAATCTTGGCATGTTATAGGGATGTGCCATCTCATAGTGTGGTAGGACACTCAATCTCAGAGTGTGACAGGGACACACATCAAGGAATTTAGCAGGGACTGGCAATTCTGGAATACAGTAAGGACGTGCACTCCCGGAATGTGACTGGACACACTATTTTATTTTGAAACTGCTTGTTGCTGCCACATTCCAGAATTGTACACACCCACCACATGTCAAAATTGTGCATCACATCCCCACCACAATACAAGATTGTGTGTCCAGCCATAATGCAAAATTGCGCATCCCTGCCACATTCCAAAATTGCACATCCACACCATGTTCCAAAGCTGTGTTTAAGTGCCACATTCTGAAACTGTCACCATCACATTCCAAAATTGTGTCACTACCACATTCAGAAGTTGTCACAGCCACATTCTGAAATTGTGTGTCATTGCTACATCCCAAAGTTGTGCATCACTGCCACATTCCAAAGTTGTGCGTCACTGCTACATTCAGAACTTGTCACTGCCACATTTCCGATACTGAAATTGTGTGTCACTGCCACATTCTAAAATTGTGTGCGTCTGCCACATTCTGAAATTGCACGTCACTGCTACATTCTGAATTTGCATGTCACCTCCACTTTCCGAAAAATGAAGTGTCACTGCCACATTCTGAAACTGTGCATCACTGTCACGTTCCGAAATTGCGCATCACTGCCACATTCCAAAATTATGTCACCACCACATTCTGAAGTTGTATGTCACTGCCACGTTCCAAAATGGTGCATCACCATCACATTCCTAAATTATATGTCACTGCCACATTCCGAAACTGCATGTCTCCTCTACAATCTAAAATTGTAACTACCTGCCACATTCTGAAATTGTGTGTAAACCTCCACATTCCAATATTGCCTGTCATCGTCACATTCTGAAAATGTGCATTCCCACCATATTCCAAAACTGTATTTCCCCACCATATTCTGAAAATGAGTGTCACTGCCATATTCAAAAATTGCATGTCCAAGTTGCAACCTAAAATTATGCATCCCAGCATCATTCTGGAATTGCATGTGACTACCACATTCTGAAACTGCGTCACCACCACATTCTGAGATTCCATGTCCATGCTACATTATGAAATTGAATGTTGCCACCACAATCTGAAATCAAGCATACCAACCATGTTTTGAAATTGTGCATATTCACCACATGCCAAATCAATGCATCCAAGACACATTACAAAATTAAATATCCCTACCCTATTCCACAACCATGTGTCACCTGCATTTCAAGATTGTGTATCTCTGCCACATTCTAAAACTATATGACACTGCCACACTATGAATTTTAGTATCCCTGTCACTTTCCAAAATTGTGTGTCCCAACAACTTTCTGATGTTGTCTCATTGCTGCATTCTACAGTTGCAGTCTGGTAGCATTTCAAAATCTCATCCCTAAAATTTTATAAAATTGCACACATTTATGTTATTCTAAAGCCATGTTTGCTGCTTATTCAACCCCGGTCACATTCTTAAATACTGTACCTTGCATCTGGACATTATGGAAATACATGCCCTGGCCCACCTAGTGTTAGCTTTCCTTTTTCAGATGTTTACTACAATTGCAGTTTTATGTAACATGGGAGAAATAAGTCTTGTAAGGTAGTTTGCAGGAAGGCCTAGGCTGTGAGTTCTGGTTGTGACATCATTAGTAGCTCTTTACTGAAACTGGCTTTTTTGAACAGGCAGTGAATTTAGGGTTACATAAGGACTTGGAACTTTTAAGCAAAGTAACTTAGAGACCTCATTTTTGGCATGAGGCTGATTGGGGATATGCTGATCCAAGTTCTGAATTTATTGATACTAGAAATTTTGGCCAGACTCCCTCTTTAAAAAGTTTTTTTTTTTTGTTACATTTTTTGACAGTGTACCCGAGGTGTTGAAGTCTGAGCTTTCGAGCACTGATAATCAGTTTGCTTAGAATCTAAACATTTAGCAATCCCAGATCAGAAATGGTTGTGGCACTTTCAAATGGAAGACTATTTAAAACCTTTTCAAGCAGAAGAACATTTCTGACCTAAAGACTTTTTCAGTCCAGTCATCATGTTAGTAGTGTTAGCATGACTCAGTAGCTAGCACTCTTTCTTCTGGACTAAAAGGTGATGAATTTAAAGGAGAACTCTGGGCATAAATAACGCAGTGAATGCTGCACAGATTGTGGCTTCAGGAACCCGATCTCTCCCGCCCCCCGCCCCCGCAAGCACAATATTCATGAAACAGTAATTTTACCTGAATATTCATAAAATTGTTCAAAGCTCCATACCAGGTGACATTTCTAATACCGCACTGCTCACTCGTGAGATTGCTGCTATCAACAATATCATGACACACCTTTGCCCTTTCCTCTATGGTGCTCTTATGTACAGAAATTTAATAATCTTCAGATCTCCCGTGCCTTGCTTTATTTTTAGAGACTTTGCTTAAATATCATATGTATGCCATGCATGCACATGGCATTTAGGCAAAGTCTGTAAAAATAAAGCAGGGCATGGGAGGTACAGATAGCTGCGCTGATAGCAGCGCAATCTCGGGGGTGATCAACGCAGTCTTAGAAAATGTTGCCTGGTATGGAGCTTTGTACAGTTTTTTAGGAGTATTCAGGTAAAATTTCTGTTTCATGAATATTGTGTTTGCAAGGGGGATCAGATTCCTGAAGCAACAGTCTGTGCAGCAGTCACTGCGTTATTTCTGCCCACAGTACTCCTTTAAGTCCCAGGTGAGTAACTTGACCTTTTGTCCAATTGGGTGATGCAGTGTCCATGGTGCAGTTTTTCAAATGAGATGTTAAATAATAGATCTTGTGGTGAGACTGACAGATCTCTCAAAAACATCATACCTGTGTCAAGCAAGCACATAGGATGTTAGGCTATATAAAGAGAGAAATACTGTACTGACGAAGACTGTGTGAATACTTTGGGTATTTGATATTCATTATTTGGGTAATCGACTTTAAACCCCACCCCAACCTCATAGTACCTGCCCACCCATCTCTGAAAATTTCAATGAGCCCCATTTCCCCCAATCCTCAAAGCACCAAACTCACCCCTCCCCCCATCTCAGTCCCGGGGGCACTGGAACTAAAATAATAAACCTCCCCTAGCCTTGTATAAGTCTTGATTCCCAACCTTCTCCCTCAGCCCCAACTGGGTAAAAAAAGTCACAGTCCATCCCCAATCGTCTAGGCAGCACCTACATTTTAATAATTCTGGTCCCATGGAGGATAACAGGCAAACCCCTCTGCCTCCACAGCAGGCCACCATTTTGAATAAAAGCTATACAGCTAACCTGAAAATAAATGTCATGCCCCTGTCCCCCTTCCTGGCAACACCTCAGTCCCACCCTCCTCACCCAGCACCCACATTTGGTGCTATGGTGGGAGACTGACACAACCTGCCTACCTCTAGGGCCTGCCACTATCTAATGAATGAAAGTGCTCAAGTGCTTGCTCAAAGTATAGTAGAATCAGTTGAATGCAAGCACATAAGCACTTTCATTCATATGGTGGCAAGCAGTGGAGGCAGGCAGACTGTGCTGGTCACCCAACGTGGGACTAAATGTGGATGCAAGGGGGGGATGAGGTTGGGACTGGAGTGTTTCCAGGGTGTGGTAAAAGGGATGACATTTATTTACAGTATTACTTTTATTATGTAGTGCAAGTGTTTTTGTTCAAGACAGTGGCCAGCTGTGGGGGCAAGTGAGTTATGGCTGTCACCCACAATGGGACCAAAATTACTGAAATGTGGGTGCTGTTGTGGAAGAAGGGTTAGACTGGGGTGCCACCTAGTGAGTGAGTGACATTTATACACTTGGTTCGGGCAGGGGGGGAGGAGGATAGGAATCAGGACATATAAAAGAGTGGGCATCATCGAGGCATAGGTCAGGAAGCACAGGAAAACTAGGAGCAGTTACAAAATTCGCAAGTAGCATTTTATTATTTTCAGTAACAATAAAATTAAAAAATAAAATTGCTCAGGACTGTGATTTACAAAGGCAGTGCAAACAAAGAAAACAAAGTCCTTCATCTGAGGATATCTCTAATTCTAAATTTCAGTTTCTTTCTCTGACAAAAGATTGCTCTTTTCATAAGAAGTCTTTGCCAGGCAATTAGCTTCTGCATCCTGATCTCATTAATAGACACCTGTTTCTCACAAACTGTATCATGGCTCTTGTCAGTTTCTTTCCTTGCAGGTGCAACAAAATAGAACATTGTGTCCCAGAACTAATCTCCTGTTGACAACTCTGCAAATGAGCTTGTGCCGCATCTTAAGGTTAACCTCCTGAGTTCCAAATAGCTTTTTGAAATAATTTCAACAATATAACTATATACATTTTCAAACCAAAGGATCCCAGTTTCACACAAAGATTCACATATATTTTTATAACCACAGATACACAAAGGGGGAAGAAAAGATAGAACCAGCAAGAAACAGCAAGTGAAGGCAGTGAGATAGCAGCGGGGAGGGAATTACAAGACTGTCGGAGTGATCAGTTGCTAAGTATCACAAGAAAATTTGATTGAGCAATCAGACAAGAGACAAAAAAGGAGAGGATAAAACAGATCCATGCATTTAATTCTTAATGTATAACAAATGGGACAGGGTCTTATTCAGTTCTTTCAAATAATCCGACTGCTAACACCATCTGTCATCGAGGAAGTGGTCAGGAAGCATAGGAAAACCTGGAGGAGCAGTTATAAAATTTGCAAGTAGCATTTTATTATTTTGAATAGAAATAACATAAAAAATAAAAAAAATTGTTCAGGGTAGTGATTTACAAAGGCAGTACAAATAAAGAAAACAAAGTCCTTCATCTCAGGGTATCTCTAATTCTAAATTCCAATCTATCTCTCTAACAAAAGATTGCTCTTTATATAAGAAGTCTTTGCCTGGCAATTAACTCCTGCATCCTGATCTCATTAACAGACATCCTGTTTTTCACACAATGTGTCAGAGTTCTTTTTAGTTTCTTTCCTTGCAGGTGCAACAATACAGAACTTTGTGTCCCAGAACTAATCTCCTTTTGACATCTCTGTTAATGGGCTTGTACTGCATTTCAAGGTTAACCCCCTGAGTGTCAAATAATTTTTTGCAATCTTTTCGACAGTATAACTTTATACATTTTCAAACCAAAGGATTCCAATGTCACACAAAGATTCAGATATATTTTTATAATCACTGATATGCAAAGGGGGAAGAAAAGAAAGAAACAGCAGGTGAAGGCAGGGAGATAATGGGGTGGGTGGAATTGCAAGACCATCAGAGTGATCAGTTCCTAGGTCTCACAAGAAAATTTGATTGCACAATCAGACAGGCAAGAGACAGAAAAGGAGAGGATAAAACTGATCCTTGTATTTAATTCTTAAGGTATAACAAATGGGACAGAGTCTTATTCTGCCCTGTCACAGTGGAGGAAGGTTTTTTTTTCTACCAGTTCCAGTGTCACTGTGGTAGGAATGGGGGGGTGGGGTTGATGCCATTAGGGTGGTGGAAAGAGGGAGATTCATTTAAATGTTCATTGGAAGGGTGCTCTGAGGATGGAGGGATCTTCCTTCCTTCCTTCCTTCCTTCCTTCCTTCCTTCCTTCCTTTCTTTCTGCAACTAGTCCCTTGTTCAGGAAGGGCTCCCAAATATTTGGGAGCCCTACTATGCGTGATGTTTGGAAAATACATTTTGGCTTATGAGCTCCTTTGTGTACATACAGCGGAGCCAGCAAGCCAGGGTGCAGCCCAGTAACCTTGCAGTAAATAACATGTCACAAGATACTGCATGACAAAGGGGCTTAATTGTCATTGAATTACACTGTACATCCATACATGCATATTTAGGGGGGAAGAAGACCTGTGGTCTATTTAGTTCCTCCCTCCTACTAGCTCATTGAGAATACCCTGTCACCTAATTTTCTTAGTTAGGTTTCATTTTTGTTGACTGGGAAAGGAGAGCTGGGAAATTCTTCCTGGTTTCAACATGGGCAGGGAGATACAGATACCATCCAACCTTATTGAATGAGGTTAAGCTTTTGGTAGTTTTTAGTGAATGAGGAAAATATGGCCAGGACTCAAGGAAAAATCCCCTACTCTTTTTAAAAAATCCCAGGGGATCATTTAACATCCATGTGAACAACCATCATAATACAGATGGGCCCTCTGTTTAACATCTCATCCAAAACACACCTCCTCTGACAGCACAGTGTCCTGAAACATCATGCTGGGGCATCAGTATTGTTACTTGTTAACCAAGGAGAGAGTGTTCCACTGCTGAGCTACCAACACTACTTTCTGCAGAGCCAGGTGTTTATTGGAGGTCTCCCATCCTGCTACTGACCAGGCCTGATACTGCTTAGCTTCTGAGATCTGACACAGTCAGGCTCCAAGGTGATAAGGCTGCAGGCAATGCATTTGTCTTCAAAGTGCTTGCCTAGTCTGTGCTTGAAGGTCATTATAGTATCAGTTAATACCACATGCTCTGACCATTTATTCCAGTTGTTCACCACTTGATCTTCCAAGAATCAGTCTTCACCATTGATTCCCACTAGTAGGTCTGAGCTAGAGGCTCCAGGACCACATAAGAGCTAGAAATTTAGAGAGGGCTATTACTGAGGCAAACAGCATGTATGTGCAGTCATCACTCATCTGCCAGTTGTCAGAACTTCACGTCTATAGGACAATAACATCCAGTTCTTCTCATCTTTTAGTGTTTAAACTAGAGTTTTGTTTTGTGTAAGATACAGTGTATTTGTCACAAGTAAATAACCTAGTTTCTCTCAGCCCTAAGAGTGTCAGTAGTCATCAACCATGCAGGATGGTAGGGATCCTAAAGATGCAGGCTGCTCTGGCAGCAGGGCCATGTCCAGTCCACTTTCTCCTCTAAGGAAGGGTTCTGACAGTGGGTGGTCCAGTGTCTGAGGAAAGACAATCCTTCTGGAAGCACAAAAAGAAGTGCTCCCGATCCCACACATGCTCTGCAATGGGGTCCAGGCACCACTCGACCTCGACTTCTTCCTCTTCTCATAGGAATGGGAAGAAACAGCACCAATAGAGGTCACCCTATTCAAATTCTGCCATGAGAAACACAGTTTCCAGAAGTCAGAGGTCCTCACTGTTGCTATTGGTGACAGAGAGGGCTTCTGGTTGTGGGAGATCATTGTCTCGGGCCCAGAGCCCCTCTCTGTCTTTAAGTGAGGATTCTGTTGGGTGGCTCCACTACTGGGCAGCCCTTATGGAACAGTTGGTGCAGCATCTAGCCTGAGTGGTACCACTAGTGAAGCTGGTCCCTGGCCCTTTGGGGCTGCCGGTACTGCAGGTGGTGCCACTGGACCACGTAGTGTGTTCGCATCTGGCAAGTCTTTGGTCCTTGCCAGGGCTTTACCACCAGTGTCTGTCCTCCTTGTTGCCCACCCCCCATCTCGTGTAGGGATGGGGCCAGCCATGGTGACATTGCGGGTAACTTTGGTTCCAGCTGGGTCACAGACACCGGTTCCAGTGCTGGATTTTGGGCCCTTCAGGTCCTGGCCCAATGTCGGGTTCAGCACTGCATGGACCCATGCTGCCAGGAATCTTCCTGTTGCCGGACCCAGTTCCAGTTTTGGCTCCACCTCTGGCACTAGTCCTTCATCCTTTGGGGCCAGTGTCACCCATGTTGCCTCAGCCATGCATTGGGTTGTTGGGCCTGCAACCACAACCTCTTTTCTATCCACCTTCCAAGGAAAGTGTAGATGGGGATAGTCTGACCCCAGCCTCATTATTTCTGAAGGCATTAATGATGGCTTCTTCTATAGTCTAGAGACCTCAGACCCAGCTCCTGTATCTGTGCCTCAGGAAGATCTCTCTTTTCAGGCTGTGCTCAGAGATATTCCCTTGGCAGTTTCGAGACAGCAGCCATTGACCAGACTAAATGCCTCCAGCTGGAGTTCTTAAATGTGCCTAATATGCCAGTCAGTCTGATTCCTCCTATCCCCCCCCCCCCACCAACATTTGAGTCTCTGCCTGACGCAGTTTGGCACAGACTTGCTTCAGTGGCAGCTGTCCCCAAGGAGGCAGACAGAAAATACACTGCCCCTTAAAATAAGCCAGTGTATGTTACTCAGCTTCAGACAACATGAAGTCTTGCTATATTATGACATATGCAGTGAGTCCCAACCTTCAAACTGCTCCGGAGGTGAAAGAGTTAACGTTCCATGCCAGGCATGGAACACTGAGCTCGAGCTCAGTTGAAACTCTGTCTGTTGTTCTTCAAACTCAAACCGTCAGATTCTTTACTCCGCCTCACTGAACAGTCGCTCCAGAGATTTCTCCTTCTGCTTGGTTCATTTTGTCAGTTAAAGTATTGTTTTTTCTCGGTTTTCGACCAAATTTAAACCGCAACTGGTCGGTTCAGACTCTGTCTGTGGTATTGTGAGTACTAGATGGGTTTTACATTAATTTCTATTCTGTGTGGAACTTGTAAATGGTTTATCTGCAGGCACCTCTCTGGGCTGAGGGAGGAGGTTGCTCATCTCCAGGCTGAGTTGGCCAGGATTTGTGGGACCTCCTCTTCCATCCAGGGACCACCAGTGCCACTGCCGTTGCCTCAGAGGTTGCCAAGAAAGAGGAGCGGTTGGACCACAGTGGGCTCAGGGAGGGTGAGGGTGGTGGAACAGAGGCGCATCCCTCCCATTGTACCTCTCCACAATTCCTGTGCCATTCTGGCAAAGTGTGGTTCCTCTATGGAGGCACCCACAGTGGAGACCAAGGAGGATGCTGGGAACCTCCACAAAGGAGACCCACAGGAGGGTGGCAGGGGACCCTGCAGGGAAGAAACAACTCCTGGTGGGGACTCCATTGTTAGGAAGGTAGAACTGGGGGAGGAAGGGGAGAGGAGATAAGGTGCCTGCCTGGTGCCATGGCTTGCAGGGACAGAAGCGAATCCTCAGGATTGCGGAGCAGCTGCACAGGGTAGGGAGCTGGATGTCATTGTCCACCTAGGGACAAATGACCTGGATAAGAAAGGATTAGAGAAGTGCAGGAAGAGTTTGTGGAATTGGGGAGGGCCTTGGTCAAGTGCCTTGCAGTAACCTTCTCGGAGGTGCTAGCCATCTATGGCATAGGAGAGGCTAGGGTGTTCCGCACCATGGGATTCAATCAGTGGTTGAAAAACTGGTGTGGAGCTCAGGGATTTGGCTTCATTGGGGACTGGGGGTCCACCTGGAGTGATGCAATCCTATACTGGCATGATGGGCTGCATCTGTCTGGGAGGGGAACCAGGATCCTAGGTGATAGGTTTAAATGCTTCATTGGCAAGCTTTTAAACTAGCCAAGGGGGGAGGCACTGGAAAGGAGCAGGAAAATCCTAGCCCCCAAATAATCACGGTAGTAAGTGCTGCAAACACCAACATAGAGGTGTCGATAGGGAGAAGGGCAGGGGTAAATGGAGAAAGTGACAAAGGCAAGAAGGACAGGGATGGGGCAAAGGGAGTAAGGCCATCAGGAAATGGAGGTAATGAGTACCAACGCCTGTAGTCTGGGCAACAAGCTCCTGAGCTGATGGCCTTAATGGAAGAGGGATGCCTGGATATCGTAGCAGTCACAGAAACATGGTACACAGAGAACCATGACTGGGATGTTAACATACCAGGGTACATAACCTACAGGAGAGACAGGCAGGAGAGAAGAGGAGGAGAGTAGCTCTCTATGTAAAGGAAGGATAAAAGCAACTGAACAAAAGAGTAAACAGGGAGGAGAGGAGGCACTGTGGGTCACCTTGGAGACTGGAAAGGCACCACAATCCACACAGGGTTGTGTACAGACCCCATGTCAGGGGAAGGAATGGACAAGGATATGATAGAAGGCATTCTTAGAATGGCAGAGAAAGGGGAGATACTGTTGATGGGAGACCTGAATATGCCAGATGTTAACTGGAGCACATTTGCTGCAGCCACATCCAAGAGCAGGGCCATTCTTGATGCCCTACAGGTGGCAGGCATTAGACAGCTAGTTTCGGAACCCACTCATGAGGGAGCAATCTTAGACCTCGTACTCTCAAACGGGGGCAGTGAGAGGATCTCAGATCTAGAAGTGAGTTACCATCTGGGGACAAGTGACCATCAAACAGTGTGGTTCATGTTAAACTCAGCTACAGAGTAAAGCCATACAAAAGTGAGGGTACTGGACTTTAGGAGGGCTGACTTTGGCAAGATGGGAGAGTGCCTCAGAAAAGCACTAGCAAATAGGCTAGAAGGAGGTGTGGAGCAACAATGGGGAATTATCAGAACTGCCATCACAGAGGCAACAAGCCTTTGTGTGAAGCAAATGAACAAATCAAAATGAAAGAAAAAGCCACTATGGTTCTCAAAAGAGGTGGCTGTGAAAGTCAGGAAGAAAAAGATAGCATTCCGGAAGTATAAGGAAACACAGAAGGAGCAGGACAGAGAGCTGTACCAGTTAAGGCAGAAGGAAGCAGGGAGGGAAGTCAGAATAGCAAAGGCCCAAACTGAGGAAAAGATAGCCAACTCAGTTAAGAAGGGATAAAACCTTTTATAGGTACATCAGCGATGAAAGACAAAGGGAGGGATAGTGAGGCTGAATAGAATGAACAGTGGGTGGGCAGAGGGACAGTGAAAAGCAGGAATACTGAACGAATATTTCTGCTCAGTATTCACAAAAGAGGAGGGAAGTGCCTAATCCAATTAACAGAAGCACTCTTTGATAGGGGGTCGATCCCAGTCCTTTCACAGAAGAAAGGGTTCTGCAAGAACTCCTAAAACTGAAGGTGGACAAAGCAATGGGTCCTGATGGAATTCACCCCAGAATTCTAAAAAATTAAGGGAGGAACTAGTGAAACCACTGGCTACTCTTTTAATAAATCATGGGAGGATGGTGTGGTACCCGAGGACTGGAGGAAGGCGGATGTGATTCCCTTCACAAAGTGGGTCCAAG
Organism: Neoceratodus forsteri; assembly: GCA_016271365.2. NCBI lineage: Eukaryota > Metazoa > Chordata > Ceratodontiformes > Ceratodontidae > Neoceratodus > Neoceratodus forsteri. Next base: position 368,222,839 of record CM028135.1, read on the forward strand.
ACAGAGGCAGGAAACTACAGACCTGTCAGTCTGACCTCTGTGGTAGGGAAAGTGATGGAGTCACTTCTGAAGGAAAGAACAGTCGACTACCTAAAGGCCAGTGGAGCACAGGACCCAAGGCAGCATGGGTTCATAGCGGGAAGGTCATGTTAGACGAATCTAATAGATTTCTTTGACTGGGTGACCAAAGTAGTAGACCAGGGAGGGGCTGTGGACATGGCCTACCTAGACTTTAGCAAGGCATTTGACACAGTCCCACACAAAAGATTAATAGTCAAATTAACCAGCCTGGGAGTGGGACCCAGGGTGGTAGCCTGGGTAAAACATTGGCTGGACAACAGGACACAGAAGGTAATTGTAAATGGAGTCCATTCTGAAGAAAGGGGGGTTACTAATGGGGTACCGCAGGGTTCAGTATTGGGTCCAGTCCTTTTTAATGTCTTCATCAGTGACATTGCAGAGGGACTGGAAGGAAAAGTATGCCTTTTTGCAGATGACACAAAACTCTGCAACAGGGTTGATACACAAAGAGGCGTGGAAAGGATGAAAAGGGACTTGGCAAGGTTGGAGGAATGGTCAGAAGTATGGCAGCTGGGATTCAATGCAAAGAAGTGCAAAATAATGCACCTGGGAAATAACCCAGGGGAAGAATACACAATGGGTGGGGAGGTAGTAACAACAACAAAAAAGGAAAGGGACCTGGGGGTAATCATATCAGATGAACTTAAGGTTAGCAAGCAATGTGAGAAGGCAGTAGGGAGGGCTGGGGTATACTGGGATGTATAGGAGAGGCATCAGCAGCAGAAAACAGGAAGTTGTTATCCCTCTGTACAAACAGTTGGTGAGACCCCATCTGAGTACTGTGTCTAGTTCTGGAGACCCCATCTCCGCAAGGACATAGACAGGATAGAGGCAGTCCAGAGGAGTGCAATTAAAATGGTGCAGGGTCTGCAAGAGAAGCCGTATGAGGAGAGACTAAAGGAGCTTAATATGTATACCCTTGAGGAAAGAAGGGAGAGGGGGGACTTGATAGAAACTTTTAAGTACCTCAGTGGAATCAACAAAGTCCAAGAGGGTAGCATCTTTCAGAAAAAGAGACGTGCAAGAACAAGGGACACAATTTAAAGATAGAAGGAGGGCGGTTCAGGGGCAATGTGAGGAAGTATTATTTCACAGAGAGGTAGTGGATGCATGGAACAGCCTTCCTGAGGAGGTATGGGGTCTAAAACTGTGGGAGAATTCAAGAATGCATGGGACAGACATAAGGCAATTCTTGTGGTGGGTAGGAAGAAATAGGCTGTTGGTTAACTAGGATCTGCGGCCTACCCTGTAGGTAGGGAAATGGGCAGACTGGATGGGCCTAGCGGTCCTTATCTGCCGTCAAAGTCTATGTTTCTATGTTATCGGTTCGGCTTGAACCGATCAGGTTGTTTAAAATATATTAATCTGTCATTTAGAGTGTGGTTACCGGTTCTTATCGGTTCTAAAAAAAACTGATTTTATTACGTTTTTTTCCACGACCCGTGACACGGTTGGGAACCGATAAGAGGGTCTTACCTGGCAGATTGCCATAAATGGGTAAGTTTGGTTAGGCTGGCACTATGTCTGAGAAACCCAAAAGAAAAACCGGGCCCACTGGGTTTCAACACTGCAGTGTCTGTGGGGAAGTCTTTGCCAAGGCTGACCCCCACACCACCTGTGTTTATTGTCTGGGGTTTGACCACCTCAATGCAGACTGCCAGATTTGTAAAAATTTTCCTGCAGCTACCCTGGAAAAGAGAGTTGGTAGGCTCAGGGAAAAGGAGGCCAAAAAGTCCGCTGAACCGGATGGCCAGCCCGGTTCGGTTCCAACCGAACCGGAGGGAGTGCCCTCTGACCAGGGTCGAGACTTCCTCGGGCCAAAGGAGATCCGACTCTGAGGAGTCAGTTCCAGAAAAAAGGACTAGGAAATCAGCTGGTGTGGAGCCAAAACTTTCCTCTCCAACCACTGAAGAAATAGCCAAAGCGATTAAAATTGTCCAGTCGCTTTCCCCGGTTCCGACCGAACCGGCACCATCAGGTAAGCGTATGGTTCGGCCGGTTCCACTGTTCAAAAGTATGATTTAGAGGAATATTATGAACTGGAGGAGGGGGAAGAGGAGTATGAGGAGAGTGAATGTGGATTTGAAAGTCTGGATGTGCCCATTGACCTGGACATCTCCCCAGACAGACCTTCAGGAGTGTCTCCTCCTAGGATTTCTGAGTCCCCTTCTCATTTTATGTTTTATAAAAAAGTGGCTGAAACCCTCCAGCTCCCTATGGAGGAAGCTGTGGATGATCAAGAGGAGCCTGACTATGTGGAAATGATGGATATCCCAGAGTCTAGGAGACTGTCTATTCCCTTGCATAAATCTTTTGGGAAACAGACATTTAAAATTCTAAAAACTCCTCACTCTATACCTCCTGTGGATAAGAGAATGGACAAGACGTACACATTGTCAGGGTCTGATATGGAGTTCCTTACACAACAATGCAGCCATGTTGGGGTAGTGCAGGCTGCAGCCTGTGACAAGGCAAATATTCCCTTGGCTACACCCCCGACAAGGACTCCAGGAGGATTGATGCCATGGCAAAGAAACAGTACATGGCAGCATCCTTGGGACTCAGACAGGCAAATTATATGGCTTATGTTGCTAGATATCAGAAATCCAGATGGGATACTGTTATGCTCTAGCAAAACAGGTCCCTGGCCAGCTTGCCAAGGAGCTGGAGCAGGTGGCTGCTGATGGTACTGAGGCATCCAAGGTGCAATTCCATGCTGCAGTGGACTCTAATGATGTGTCATCAAGAGTCATGGCTACATCTGTGGCACTTTGCAGAATGGCTAAGCTGAGACGTACTAGCCTGTCACAGGATACCCAGACTAAGGCCATGGATTTTCCTGTTGTGGGTAATTCTCTGTTTGGGGAGTAGACAGAGAATTACATGAAGAAAATGAATGAGTATAGGACCACCTATAGGAGTGCACAGGCCAAGGAAAGGCAGGCCACTCCTCAAAGGCTGCTTTCCAGTGGCAGGGGCAGGCCTTTTCATAGGCCTTTTTACCAAGCCCAGGCCTCCTCTTCGGCTTATGCCCAGAGGGGTTTCTTTAGAGGGAGAGGCAGACGGGGTACAAGCAAGCCTGCTTCCACCCCTCAGTCCAAAGCACCTGCCAATTTGCACCCTGATGGGGTTGCCAGGGCCGATTGTCAGCTACCTGTAGGGGGCAGGCTGGCTTACTTTGTCCAGGACTGGAAGTCTCTGACATCAGACAAGTGGGTCCTGGAAGTAGTAAGCCAGGGACTGGTTCTCAGCTTCAAAAAATTTCCAAAGATGAGAACCAGATCCTTTCCACCTACAAATCCACCATAGGCACTTGCCCTAGAGGCAGAGATCTCTTCCCTCCTGGCTCTCAGAGCTGTGGAAAGGGTTCCACCCCTACACCAGGGCAAAGGATTGTACTCCAGGTACTTCCTTACCCCAAAAAAGACAGGAGAATGGCAGCCCATCCTGGATCGCAGATATTTAAACAAGCACCTTTTAAAACCAAAATTCAAAATGGTGACTCTGGGAATTATTCTACCCTCTCTAAGGCCAGGGGACTGGCGAGCGTCCCTGGACCTCAAGGATGCCTACTTCCATATTCTCATCAGAAGCTCCCATCGGAAGTACCTCAGGTTCGAGCTGCCCTCAGGCCATTGCCAGTTCAGAGCAATGCTCTTTGGCCTCACCTCTGCTCGAAGGGTATTCACAAAATGCCTGGCAGTAGCAGTTGCCTCCCTAAGAAGGCAAAAAATTGCCATCTTCCCTTACCTGGACGACTGGCTCATAGTAGGCCAGTCTCCAGACCAAGTCAAGTTACATCTACAGATAACTCAGCAACTGCTCACCTCTCTAGGTTTCCTTCTGAGTCTTTCAAAGTCAGTTCTAGAACCTGTCCAGCTCCTCACCTTCATAGGCGCAGAGCTGAACACAGAGAAAGCCAGAGCCTTCCTTCCTTTGGACAGGGCAAGGACCCTGGTCTCTCTGGCCTCCTCATTCACCCTGCAGGTCTCTCGACCAGCAAGGCATTTTCTACAGCTCCTGGGGCACATGGCTGCTTCTACAGCAGTAGTGCAGGGAGCAAGATTTCAGATGAGGGACATCCAGTTCCATTTGAGAGCCTTTTGGTCTCAAAGGAAAGACCCTCTAAACAAATTGATCCCAGTAACTCGAACCCTGATCCAGGCCCTACAGTGGTGGCAGGATCAGAGCAATCTGAGACAAGGGGTTCCCTTTGTCACTCAGTCTCACTCCTTTATCCTTACTACAGATGCATCCCTCTTGGGGTGGGGGGCCTACATGGGCGACCTCACTACCCAGGGATTGTGGTCCCCTCAGGAATCTCTGCTCCACAACAATCTGTTGGAACTCAGAGCACTTTTTCTAGCACCTCAAGTTTTTTCCAAATCTGTTCAGAACAAAGTTGTACAGGTCAGAACAGACAACACCACCACAATGTGGTACATCAACAAGCAAGGAGGCACTCGGTCTACAGCCTTGTGCACCGAAGCAATGAAGTTGTGGTCTCTGGCTTACTCCCTGAACACCTCCCTTACGGCAGTTCACCTCCCAGGCAAGGACAATGTCCTGGCAGATGTTCTCAGCAGGATTTCCCAGGGCCATCACGAATGGTCACTGGACCCCCTGGTCCTGCAGGTAATATTTGCCAGATGGGGCACCCTGCAGATGGATCTTTTTGCAGCCCCAGACAATCACCAACTTCCCCTTTTTTGCTGCAGGCCCCCAGTGTTGGGCTCAGTCCCTCTGGATGTCTTAGTTCTCAATTGGGAAGGGAAGTTTCTCTATGCTTTCCCCCTTCCCTCTCCTGTTCAAAGTGTTAGTCAAAATCAGATCTCAATCCTGCAAGATGATCCTGATTGCTCCAGATTGGGCCAGACAACCCTGGTATCCACTCCTACTGTCCTTAGCAGTCCATCTTCCCCTGTGTCGTCCCAGGAATCACAACCTGTTAAACTGTGCTCAGGGGAGGGTTTGGTACCCGAACCTCAAATCTCTCAATCTCAAGGCCTGGCTCTTGAAGAGTTAGAGTTTGCTGATCTACACCTCTCCCAAGGTGTAATGAATATACTGAAGGCTTCTAGGAAACCTTCCACCAGAGCTACCTATAATTCCAAATGGAAGAGGTTTTCCATATGGTGCTCTGGGAAGCATATTTCCCCAGAATCTGCTGATTAACCCACAGTCCTGGATTATATGGTCCATTTAAATACCTTGGGGCTGAGACCAGCTACCCTAAAAGTACATTTGGCAGCTGTGTCTACTTTTATTTCAGCAGGTAAACCCTCTTCTCTTTCAGCTCATCCTGTATTCTCCAAGTTTTTTAAGGGATTGCTTCACACCAACCCTCCATTCAGGGACCCTGCCCCTGCCTGGGATCTTAATGTTTGCATTGCTCAACTTATGCAACCCCCCCCCTGAGCCCTTATCTTCAGCAGAGCTTAAGTATTTGACTTGGAAGACTGTGTTTCTGGTAGCCATCACTTCTGCCAGACGCATAAGTGAATTACAAGCTCTGTCAGTGGAGCCTGATTTTATCTCCTTTCATAGAGATAAGGTGGTCCTCAGGACTAACTGGAAGTTCTTGCCTAAGGTGGTTTCAGATTTCCACCTTAATCAATTTATATCTCTTCCAGTGTACTTCACTGACCATTCCTCCTCTGGCGAGAGGAGGCTGCACAGCTTAGATGTGAAGAGAGCCCTTCGTTACTACATAGAGCGTACCAAGGGTCACAGGTTTGACTCCCTCCAACTGTCCCTCACTTATGATGAGGTTGGTAAAGGAAAACCTGCCACTAAAGATCCATTGCCAGGTGGATTGTCTCTTGTATCCAATTCTGTTATGAAAAGCTGGGTAAGGTTTCTCCCTCAGGCCTGAGGGCTCACTCTACCAGAGTACAGCTGCTTCCCTGGCTGCTGCCAGGGATATCCCTATTCTAGAGATATGTCAAGCAGCTACCTGGAAAACAGTTCACACTTTTACCAAGCATTACTCCCTGGACATCCAGGCTAGGAGTGATGCTCGGTTTGGCACATCTGTGCTTCAGAGCCTATTTCCTAAGTAGGTTCTGTCCCTCCTCCGTGGGGGTACTGCTGTATAGTCTGTAAATGTCATAATATAGCAAGACTTCATGTTGTTTGAAGAAAAAATTACTCACCTTAGTAAAGTTGTTTCTTCTAATGGAGTCTTGCTATATTATGACCTCCCCACCGTCTGCCCCTCTCAGAACCTCTGTTTTTGGGATGTGGGTGGGCAGTGCAGTGTTGGCACTTAGTAGATGCCACCTTGTTTTCACCCTCCTTTTGGGGTGGCTTGGTGTTGTGTTTTTCATTTTGGGTCTCCTGACTTGAGTCTTTGTTTTGGGACCAAAAAATGTGTTTTTATGTTTAGTAGCCAGTTGGCTAGTGTAGATTTACAGCTTCCACACAGGACCTCAGTGAGTTTAGCTCATAAAGATCTGACGGTTTGAGTTTGAAGAACAACAGACAGAGTTCAAACAACATTAAGTCTTGCTATATTATGAGAATTGCAGTATGACCGCAGGTCAGAACTGCTCCGGAGGTGAAATAGTTAACTTTCCATGCAGGCATGGAACTTAGAGCGCGAAGTCGGTTGAAAACTCTGTCTGTTGTGCTTCAAACGCAAACTGTCAGATTCTTTACTCCACCTCACTGAACAGTCGCTCCGGAGAGTTCTCCTTCTGCTGGGTTCATTTTATCGGTTTAAAAGTATTATTTTTCTGTTTTTAGCCGAAATTAAACCGCAACCGGTCGGTTCAAGCTCTGTCTGTGGTAATGTAAGTAATAGATAGGTTTTACATTTAATTTTTCTGTGTAGAACTTGTAGTTCTTTATCGGTTCGGTTTGAACCGATCAGGTTGTATTTAAATATACTAGTCCTTTTTTAGAGTGCGGTTCCTGGTTCTTATTGGTTCTAAAAAAAGTGGATTTCATTACGGTTTTTTCCACGACCCGTGACACGGTTGGGAACCGATAAGGGTGTCTTGCTTGGTGGATTGCCATAAACGGGCAAGTTGGTTAGGCTGGCATTATGTCTGAGAAACCCAAAAGAAAAACCGGGCCCACTGGGTTTCAACACTGTAGTGTTTGTGGGAAAGCTTTTGCTAAGGCTGACCCACACACCACATGTGTCTATTGTCTGGGGTTTGACCACCTCAGTTCAGACTGCCAGATTTGTCATAATTTCCCTGCTGCCACCATAGATAAGAGTTGGTAGGCTCAGGAAAAGGAGCCAAAAGTCCGCTGAGCCGGATGGCCAGCCGGTTCGGTTCCATCCGACGGAGGAGATCCCTCTGACCAGGGCGATACTTCCTCGGCAAGCGAAGAGCGGTTCTGAGGAGCTGGTTCCAGCAAAGGACTAGAAAGTCAGCTAGTGTAGAGCCAAAGTTCTCTCCCCAACTGCTAGGAAATAGCTAAAGCAATTCAAATTGTCCAGTCTCTCTCTCCGGTTCCGACCGAACCGGCACACCTTCAGGTAGCGTTGGTTGGCTGGTTCCATCAGTTAAAGATTATGATTTTGAGGATTTTTATGAACCGGGGGAGGGGGAAGAGGAATATGAGGAGAGTGAATTTGGTTTTGAAGATCTGGATGTGCCCATTGATCCGGACATCTCTCCAGATAGACCCCTAGGGGTTTCTCCTCCAAGACTTTCTGAGTCCCCTTCTCCTTTCATGTTTTATAAAAAAGTTGCTGAAACTCTCCAGCTCCCTGTTGAGGAAGCTGTTGATGACCAAGAGGAGCCAGACTATGTAGAAATGATGGATATTCCAGAGTCTAGGAGACTGTCTAGTCCATTGCATAAATCTTTTCGGAAACAGACAGTAAAAGTTTTAAAAACTCCTCACACTATACTTCCTGTGGATAAAACGATGGACAAGAGGTATACCTTATCAGGCTCCGACACTGATTTCCTCACTCAACAATGCAGCCATGTGGGGGTAGTGCAGGCTGCAGCCTGTGACAAGGCTAATATTCCCCTAGCTTCACACCCGCCTGAGAAGGACTCCAGGAAGATTGATGCTATGGCAAAGAAACAGTACATGGCAGCATCTTTGGGACTCAGAAAAGCAAATTATATGGCTTATGCTGCTAGGTATCAGAAATCCAGATGGGATACTGTGCTGGCCCTAGCAAAACAAGTCTCTGACCAGCTTGCCAGGGAACTGGAACAGGTGGCTATGGATGGTATTGAAGCATCCAAGGTGCAATTTCATGCTGCAGTGGACTCTAATGATGTTTCATCAAGAGTCATGGCTACATCTGTGGCACTTCGCAGGATGGCGTGGCTCAGATGTACTACCCTGTCTCAGGATACCCAGTCTAAGGCCATGGATTTTCCTGTGGTGGGAAATTCTCTGTTTGGGGAGCAAACAGAGAATTACATGATGAATATAGGACCACCTATAGGAGTGCACAGGCCAAGGAAAGGCAGGCCACTCCTCAAAAGCAGCTTCCTAGAGGCAGGGGCAGGCCTTTTCATAGGCCTTTTTACCTAGCCCAAGCTTCCTCCTCCGCCTATGCTCAGAGGGGGTTCTTTAGAGGGAGAGGCAGACGGGGTACAAGCAGGTCTGCTTCCACCCCTCAGCCCAAAGCCCCTGCCAAGCAGGCACCCTGATGTGATTGCCAGGGCCGATTCTCCTCTACCTGTACGAGGCAGGCTGGCTTACTTTGTCCAGGACTGGAAGTCTTTAACATCAGACAAGTGGGTCCTGGAAGTAGTAAGCCAGGGACTGGTTCTCGGCTTCAAAAAATTTCCAAAGCTGAGAACTAGATCTTTTCCACCTGCAACTCCATCAGAGGCACTCACCCTAGAGGCAGAGATCTCTACCCTTCTGGCTCTCAGAGCTGTGGAAAGGGTTCCCACCCTACACCAGGGCAAAGGTTTGTACTCCAGGTACTTCCTTACCCAAAAGACAGGAGAATGGCGGCCCATCCTGGATCTCAGATATTTAAACAAGCACCTTTTAAAGCCAAGTTCAAAATGGTGACTCTGAAATTATCCTACCCTCTCTAAGGCCAGGGGACTGGCTAGCTTCCCTGGACCTCAAGGATGCCTACTTCCATATTCCCATCAGAAGCTCCTATCGAAAGTACCTCAGGTTCGAGCTGCCCTCAGGCCACTGCCAGTTCAGAGCAATGCCCTTCGGCCTCACTTCTGCTACGAGGGTATTCACCAAATGCCTGGCAGTAGCAGTTGCCTACCTAAGAAGGCAAAAGATTGCCATCTTTCCTTACCTGGACAATTGGCTCATAGTAGGCCAGTCCCCAGACCAGGTCATTTTATACCTTCAGATAATGCAGCAACTGCTTACCTCTCTAGGTTTCCTTCTGAATCTCTCAAAGTCAGTTCTAGAGCCTGTCCAGCTTCTTACCTTCATAGGCGCAGAACTGAACACACAGGAAGCCAGGGCCTTCCTTCCCCTGGACAGGGCAAAGACCCTAGTCTCCCTGGCCTCCTCATTTACCCTGCAGGTCTCCCGGCCAGCAAGGCATTTTCTGCAGCTGCTAGGACACAAGGCTGCTTCCACAGCAGTTGTGCAGGGAGCAAGATTTCAGATGAGGGCTGTCCAGTTCCATTTGAGAGCTTTTTGGTCTAAAAGAAAGGATCCTCTTACCAAGTTGATCCCAGTAACTCGAACCCTGATCCAAGCCCTACAGTGGTGGCAGGATCAGAGCAACCTGAGACAAGGGGTTCCTTTTGTCACTCAGTCTCATTCTCTAATCCTTACTACAGATGCGTCCCTCTTGGGCTGGGGAGCTCACATGGGCGACCTCACCACCCAGGGTCTGTGGTCTCCCCAGGAATCTCTGCTCCACATCAACCTATTGGAGCTCAGAGCAGTTTTCTAGCACTTAAGCTTTTTCCAAATCTGTTCAGAACAAGAGTATTCAGGTCAGAACAGACAACACCACTACAATGTGGTACATCAACAAGCAAGGGGGCACTCGGTCTACGGCCTTGTGCACCGAAGCGATGAAGTTGTGGTCTCTGGCTTACTCCCTGAACACCTCCCTTACGGCAGTTCACCTCCCAGGCAAGGACAATGTCCTGGCAGATGCTCTCAGCAGGATTTCCCAGGGCCACCACGAATGGTCACTGGATCCCTGGTCTTGGGGGTAGTATTTGCCAGATGGGGCACCCGCAGATAGATCTTTTGCAGCCCCAGACAATCACCAACTTCCTCTTTTTGCTGCAGGCCCCAGTGTTGGGCTCACTCCCCTGGATGTCTTAGCCCTCAGTTGGGAGGGAAGTTTCTATGCCTTCCTCCCTTCCTCTCCTGTTCAAAGTGCTAGTCAGAATCAGATCCCAATCCTGCAAAGTCATTCCGATAGCTCCGGATTGGGCCAGACAGCCCTGGTATCCACTCCTGCTGTCTTTAGCACTCCATCCTCCCCTGTGCCTTCCCAGGAATCACAATCTGTTAACCTGTGCCCGGGGAAGGGTCTGGTACCCGAATCTCAAATCTCTCAGTCTCAAGGCTTGGTTCTTGAAGAGTTAGAGTTTGCTGATTTACACCTTTCCCAAGGTGTAATGGATATATTGAAGGCCTCAAGGAAGCCTTCCACCAGGGCTACTTACAATTCCAAATGGAAAAGGTTTTCCATATGGTGCTCGGAAAAGCATATTTCCCCAGTCTCTGCTGATCTACCCACAGTCCTGGATTATATGGTCCACCTCAATTCTTTGGGGCTGAGACCAGCTACCCTGAAGGTGCAGTTGGCAGCTGTGTCTGCTTTTATTTCAGCAGGTAAATCCTCTTCTCTTTCAGCTCATCCTGTATTTTCCAAGTTTTTTAAGGGGTTGTTTCACACCAACCCTCCATTCAGGGACCCTGCCCCTGCCTGGGATCTTAATGTTTGCATTGCTCAGCTTATGCAACCCCTTGAGCCTTTTCTTCAGCTGAGCTCAAGTACTTGACTTGGAAAACTGTGTTTCTGGTAGCCATCACCTCTGCCAGACGCATAATGAATTACAAGCATTGTCAGTGGAGCAGGAGTTTATCTCTTTCACAGAGATAAGGTGGTCCTTCGGACTAACAGAAAGTTCCTGCCTAAGGTGGTTTCAGATTTCCACCTTAATCAATCTATTTCTCTTCCAGTGTACTTCACTGACCAGTCCTCCTCTGGGGAGAGGAGGCTGCACAGCATAGATGTAAAGCGAGCTCTTAGTTATTACATAGAGCGTACCAAGGGTCATAGGTTTGACTCCCTCCAACTGTTCCTCACTTATGGCGAAGCTGGTAAAGGGAAGCCAGCCACTAAAAGATCCATTGCCAGGTGGATTGTCTCTTGTATCCAATTCTGCTATGAGAAGTTGGGTAAAGTTCCCCCCTCAGGCCTGAGGGCTCACTCTACCAGAGGTACAGCTGCTTCTGGCTGCTGCCAGAGACATTCCTATTCTAGAAATATGTCAAGCAGCTACCTGGAAAACAGTTCACACTTTCACCAAGCATTACTCCCTGGACATCCAGGCTAGGAGTGATGCTCGGTTTTTTCACCGTGCTTCAGAGCCTATTTCCTAAGTAGGTTCTGTCCCTCCTCCATGGGGGTACTGCTGTGTAGTCTGCAATTGTCATAATATAGCAAGACTTCATGTTGTTTGAAGAAAAATTACTCACCTTAGTAATGTTGTTTCTTCTAATGGAGTCTTGCTATAGTATGACCTCCTCCTCCTGCCTGCCCCTCTCAGAACCTCTGTTTTGGGATGTGGGTGGGCAGTACACATTAGCACTTTTTGATGTCCACCTTGTTGTTTTCACCTACCTTTTGGGTGAATTGGTGTTGTGTTTTTGCATTTTGGGTCTCCTGACTTGAGTCTTTGTTTTAGGCCAAAAATGAGTGTTTATATTAGTAGCCAGTTGGCTAGTGTAGGTTTACAGCTTCCACAGAACCTTAGTGAGTTTTAGCTCATAAAGATCTGACAGTTTGCGTTTGAAGCACAACAGACAGAGTTTTCAACCGAGCTCGCACTCTAAGTTCCATGCCTGCATGGAAAGTTAACTATTTCACCTCCGGAGCAGTTCTGACCTGCGGTCATCCTGCAATTGTCATAATATAGCAAGACTCCATTAGAAGTAACAACATTACTAAAGTGAGTAATTTTTTCTTTTCAACCGAGCTAGAGCTCAACATTCCATGCCTGGCATGGAAAGTTAACTCTTTCACCTCTGGAGCAGTTCGAAGGTTGGGACTCACTGCATATGTCATAATATAGCAAGACTCCATTAGAAGAAACAACATTACTAAGGTGAGTAATTTTTTCTTATAGTAGATGCTTTTGTCATTCTCACTGATAATGATAAGGCCATTGTCCCCAACGAGGTCACTGCACACTCCATTAATCGACAGTTATGCAAAATTGACACTATAGGGAAATGAGCCTATGCTTCAGCTGTCCTGGGCATGAGAATAGCAAGCTACCAAGGGCATTTTTCTAAGTGTGAGTATACTCTTTGGAGCAACCTAAAGAACCCTGACAGAGTCTTTTCCAGATTTTCCAAGAATCAGTCTTCACCATTCATTACTGTATGGGTCTGTATCAGAGGCACTACAACCCTGCAGTAGCTTTAAAAACTCTAGAAGCTTAGAGCTACAGGGGCCAGCATCGGTGGTGGTGCTGCACACGAGGCTGATGCGTGATGCTGCATTTGTAGACTGGCCAGTAACCGATGCTGGCCCCCTGCTTCTCTCATTTCTGTTCTTCCTACCATCGAGGCTGCACTCCATGGGAGTGTTCACCATATTTAGCTTGTGTCATCCAGTTCACCACCACCAGCTCAACGCTGTAATCTTCTATTCACCTTTCCAGCACCGCTTCTTTCTCTTTCTGTCCTTTTTTATAGCACCAAGCTCTATTTTTGCTTATATCTGTTGTTTTCTGTTTTCATAGTCAGGTCGGGTTCCCAGGGGCCTTAGAAGGACAAGTCCAAGAAGAAGATGGATACTCCCCCATGCATTGGTGCCACTGTGGGAAGCCTGTGTCCATCCAGGACCGTCATGACTCATGCTTGACCTGTCTTGGAGCTGATCACGACATGGACCACTGCAGTAACTGCTTTCAGTGGACTATTACACACTCAAACTCCACATGATGAAATGGGTTCATTTGCACCCCCCACACACTTTTGGAGGCAGGTGTCGCACTAGGGACTCCAAGGTGTAAGGTCTCTGTGCTCTTCGCCTGAGCTCCACTCCAGTCCTATATGTACTGTGGGAGACAAGGCCTCTTCCAGTCCTCATTTCACTGAGATGGAGAGCCTCAGAGAGGGGTCTGTATCTGTGAGACAGTCGACCCCGTCTGGGGGGTTGGATGTACTGCTCTCCCAGTCCGTAGCCACTTCAGGTTGATTGACGCCCCCGTGCCAAAGTCGGAGGACTCCTTGGGGTTGCAGTCCAGTACTGTTTCTGCTTCTGGGACTAGTATCAGTGCTGGTGAGCAAGACAGTGCCAGTTGTGCATCCAGGCCCCCCTCCTGTCACCGCTTATGGTGTTGGGAGAGGGAAAACCCTTGGAGCCAGGTGCCCTGTGGAGATCTTCTGGATCTCATCCCCTAAAAAGTCAAATGACCTGCGGGATGAGAGCCTGGATGATCCCGATGGATTGCCAGGCTCTGACAAGGAAAGGGTTTTTTATGGGCCAGGTTCTAGGCCTCGATCAGGCTCACCAGGCGACCTTATGGCAGGCACTTGTGGTTGACACTGGGACAACTCCTAGCATCTTTGCCAGATTGTGAGGCAACCCAACAGGCCATACATCTTTCTGCCCTGGGCCTGGAGCTGGCGAGGCACCAAGCAAGAGTATCTTATGAAGCCAACGAGGTAGCCTCCAGGCTGGTGGTAACAGCAATCTGCATTAGGCAGATGGTGTGGCTTCATCTTTCCTGGTTGCCACCCTTGCCTGGCATACGGTGATTGCCTCACAATTTAGGGGGCCCATTTCATCTCCTGCAGGACCAAGTGTGAGCTTGTGGGCCACGTTCCTGCTCCCAGGCCATGGGAGCCTCCCTCTGCACCTGACCAGACTTGCTTCACCAGGCCCATAAGGGGGCCTGCTTTTTTGTGGTTCTCCCCACAGGAGGCTACGAGGAACAACCTTTTTCCCTTAGAGTGATCCAACACCACCCTCTGGTGGTAAGCTGGCACACTGACCCTTACAGTAATGAATGTTGAGTATTGATTCTTATATGAAAATGACATACTCACTGTAATTCTTGATCTTCCAGAATATCTTCACCATTCATTACTACAACCTGCACACCATCCCCTGCTATGGCCAGACATCTGGGCAGCTCACCTGTTTCTTTCTTCTTTCTGTCTTCCTCTCTATTCTTCTCTTCCTTTCCTCCTTGGAAGTTAAACACTACAGGACGGGAATAAAAACAAGCACTTGTCAATGCCGAATGTTTGCTTGCTGGCATTGGTATTGGTAGTATAGGAGTTAGAGAGCTGCATAATAGGAATGGCAGTGAAGTATTGAACTGAAGCCAACCCCACCACCACCCTGCAGAGACTGACAGGCATTGGGGTGCGCCTTTGGGTTGTCATGCATAACAGCCACGCCATTTCACCACACCCTACCCTACAGACACTGACAAGTGTCACGGTGTGCCTTGCGGTCTTTAGCCCTTATGCTCACCCCATTCCATCAGGAAATACGGTGATATGGGTGCTGTATGGGAGAATGGGGTGAACTTTGGGGCCGAAGTGTCCAAGGCACACCTGGGTGCCTCTCACTGGCTGCAGGGTGTGGAATGGTATAAGCATTACAGGCGAGAATCCCAAGTCACACCCCGATGCCTGTCAATCTCTACAGGGTGGTGCATTATGGTCGGAAACTCTAATGCCTCCGGCGTTCCTTGGCATTTTCACCCCAAATTTTCAACATGGGTTTTTTGCAACCCCCACCTTATGAACAGTGGCAATATCAGTGCGTTAGCCAAAAGCTGATTTTGCACAGCAACTACGCCATTTGGCACCACAGTTGCGAAAACACATTTCGAACAGGATTTGAAAAATGACAGCTGTGCTGTTCATGGGGAGGTGCAAAAAATGGCAATGTTGAAAATCTGCAGTGAAAATATTAAAAAAACTGGTGAAGTCACGAGCGTGCTTAGAAACTGCGCAACACACACCCATAATGCAATTAGTTTGGGGATTTTTTACAGCAGATTGTTAACACAGGCATTTTGGGACCTCCACTCATGAAAAGTGTCACTGTGATTTTCTTAATCTGTCACAAACAGTGATTTCCCACAACGACCACACATTTCTGCACTGGAAGTGCGAAAACACATTTTGGCCATGATGTGAAAAATGACAGCTGTACTGTTCATAAGGAAGTGTGGAAAAAATGCCAGTGGTGAAAATCTGGACTGAAAATATTAGAAATCCATGAACTTACGAGGATGCGTGGAAACTGCACAATGGTCACTCGTAACACGGTCATTTTATGGACGTATGTCACCAGATTTTTAACATAGCCATTTTAACACCTCTGCTCATGAACAGTGTCACTTTGATTTTCTTAATCTGTCCTGAACATTGATTTTGCACACCGACTGGGCCATTGTGTGCTACATGTGTGGAAACACATTTTGGACGAGATGTGAAAAATGACAGCTGTACTGCTCATAAGGAGGTGTGGTAAAATGGCAATGTTGAAAATCTGGAGTGAAAATATTGAAAATGTGCAAACTTACGAGCGTGCGTAGGAGCAGCGCAAAGCATGCTCATAACAGTCATTTTGGGGAATTTTTTCACCAAATTTTTAACATAGCCATTTTAACACCTCTGCTCATGAACAGTGTCACTGTGATTTTCTTAATGTGTCCCGAACATTGATTTTGCAAACCAACCGCGCCAATGTGAGCTACCTGTGCGAAAACACAATTTGAGCATGATATGAAAAATGACAGCTGTACTGTTCATAAGGAGGAGTGGTAAAATGGCAATGTTGAAAATCTGGAGTGAAAATATTACAAATCTCAAAGTTACAAATGATGCGTGGGAAGCTCATAGCGATGCAGCTAAGTAAAACAGTCATTTTTGGGAATGTTTTCACGAAATTATCAACATAGGGTTTTTGGGGGCCTACCCCATGAACTGTGACACTGTCATTTCATAACTCGGTCCCGTAAGGTGGTTCCGTGCAGTGACCGTGAAATCACCTTTCGGAGCCGATTAACAAAATGACAGTGACAGAATTCATGAGGTAGGGTCCCAAAACCCCCATGTTGAAAATGTGGTGAAAAAATTCCCAAAAATGCCTGAGATATGCAGTAAAGTTAAAAAAAAACTATTTATTCCATTATACAGCTTACCAGCGTTTCCTCAGTTCGCGGTCAGCTTTGAAGAGTGCAGACGTGTTCCTGGTCCACCGAAGATCGTTGTGCCGGACTCTGGAGGTAAGTATGGGTGAGGGGGGTGTGGAGAGGCATGGTGTGCAAAGGCTGGGTATGGGTGGGGGGACGGGGTTCAGGACAGTCACAGAGGGAAGGTTTTGTCTTGCAGGTTTTCTTTTTCCTTTGACGATGCGGGACTTGTGTCACGCTGAGGTGGGCTCCCAGCATGGCAGCTGGAAGGCTGTTTGGGGAGGCAGTGGAGCTGACGAGGGATTGGGCACCCCCCTCTACTATACGGACTGTTGCCACACTGGGGTGGTCTCCCAGCATGGCACCTGGTAGTCTGTTGGGGGGGGCAGTGGAGCCGACGAGGGATTGGGCACCCCCGTTGGCCATTCGGACTATTGCCACGCTAGGGTGGGCTCCCAGCATGGCACCTGGAACTCTGTTGGGGGAGAGGGAGCGCAGCAGAGCCAACGGGGGATTAGGCACTTCCGTCGGCCATACAGCGTGTGCGTGGGGGGGAACACATGAGCACGCAATATATGTGTGTGTGTGGGTGGAGCGCATGAGCACACGTCTTATCACTGCTCACTGAAGCGGAGCTCTCCATTTCAACTGTACAGCACTGCATTTTCAACTGCTGTCATAGAGAGCTTCAGCATTCATTGGCAAACTGTGGCCACACCTGCAAGCACACTGACTGCATTGGAAGACAGGGTGCCACACCTACGAAAACTCGGATGATGGCACTATGTTTCTTGCAGATGCGTGCAAGCAAACATAAAAAGGAAAGAAGAAAAGAGAAAGCCCCAGAGGGATATCAATTAAAAAAAGAAATTCTCTGAGATCTTCCTGGACATAAGTCTCCACCACTCATTCACACTATTGGGATCTGCGCCGGAGGCACTAGGACCCATCTGGAGCAAACTTTTTGCTGGAGGGTCGGCGCCAAAGATGGCACCGTGAGGAACGGCGCCACGAGCCCTAGCTCGCGCGGTAATGCCTATCTCAGTGTCGACCGTCCAACCGCCTCAGTTCCTTTTTTTCCGCCGTCGAGTGCACTTCAGTGACGACGTTGCTCGCCTGTCGGGAGTCAAACTTCAAACTAGAAGCATAGTTTTCAGTTTTTATTATTTTGTAGTATTATCTCGATACAGTATCGCTTAAATTTATTCTTATTTTTAAAATAAATACAATAAAGAAGTCTCAGCCTACTTTGACGGAGTCGACCATGAGCAGGTCAGGTGACGGTAGGGAGACTTCGTATGAAAGCTGTTCAGTCAGTTGGGCTAGGTCCGGTCTGCCGCCTTCTCCGGAGGGGGGGGTCTGACAACGGTCAGTCCAATGCCTGAGGGATGGGTGGTCCCCGGAGCTATAAAATAAACGGTCGCACTCTCGGCACCATTCGCCTCGAGCTCTTCTTGGCCCACAGGTCTAAAAAGAGAGGCATCACCGAGGTCACCCTCTGATATGTCTGCGCGTAGACATCGGTTATCGGGGCTAGTTGCGGTCTCCTCCTTCGAGTCACCAACCTCTGCTTCTGGTAGCCGATGGCTGACATCGGAGCCCCACCGCCTGCAGGTAGGTCTTCAGATGAGCAGTTTCATCAGTGGGCGCTCTTATGGAGCAATGGGCTCGGAGGTTGGTTCGGCTACCTGGCTTGGTCGCTCGTGGGCCTCGGCTCTTTGGGCGACCAGGTAGAGGCGTTGGACCTTCCTGGTCATCGGCACCTTCTTTGGTGCCATTGACTCGCGCTTAGGTGTTCCCCCCTCACATGGCTACGGCGCAGGGGGCCACACCGATGCCCTTATCTCCTGCTCTTCTTCCTTCAAAACCTGTTTTTCCGAGTCTGGGAGTGTTTTTGACGCCCTCTGCGTTGTGTGGCCTCTCGGCGCCGTCCTCGGCGTCGATGCTGCGCTTGGCGCTGTCCTCGGCACCGTGCGGCTTCTTGGCACCGTGCGGCTTCTCGGCACCGTTTTTGGCGCCGCGAGGTCTTGCAGCGTCGTTCTCGGTGCCGTGCGCCTCCTCGGCGCCGGGGGCTCTCGGGGACTCCTCTTTTCACTTGTTTCCTTCTTCCTCCTCTTCTGATTTTCATTCCTTTCCTGTCCATACAGTCCCTCCTGGACTGTCAGGAGATGACGTTGAGCCTGACCCAGACCTTCGGTTGGGTGATGAAGTGGATGAAGCAGGATCTATTACTGCCACAGAGCCTGTGGTCGAGGACCTGTCCTTTAAGTCTCTGTTGAAAAATCTGAGTTCCACACTTTCTCTCCAGACTACAGACATCGATCCTGGGAAATTGTTAAGACTCCAATATCTTCATGCCTCGGAGATCCCTACGGATTTGACTCCTCCGGTTTAGCCTTCCTTCGAGACGCTGTCTCAAATGGTATGGAATAATCCTGCTCTCACCCCTTCGGTGGCTAAATCCATTTATAGGAAATATTCAGCCCCCAAGGATCGTCCCATTTTGGCATCTCAAGCCTTTGCGGATCCTATTGTAGTCCTGGCAGAGAATGATAAGGTTGTTCTTCCTCAAACTACTACAGCTCGACCTATTAACAAAGAATCTTGTAAGATAGACACCTTAGGTAAGAGAGTCTTTGCTGCTTCTACTCTTAAGTATGTGTATTGCCAGTTACCAAGGCTATTTTTCCCCAGTATGAGTATGTCCTGTGGCATTCTATTAAGCAAATGGTTGAAGCCCTACTGGAGTCGGATTCAAAGCCAGAGCTTCTTCAAACCATTACCAGAGGTATTGAATCTACCAACCAGCAGGTTAAAGCAGCCATGAATGCTTTTGACACTGCTTCCCGTTCAGCGGCTGCTGGTATTTGCACCCGCCGTCATTCCTGGCTGCGCACTTCGTGCTTCACGAATGACACGCAGCAGCAGGTGATGGCATTGCCCTTTGACGGTGCATATCTTTTGGTCCTCCGGTAGAGCAAGCTCTAGAAGCTACACAAAAGACTAGGTCAGCCATTAAGTTGGCTCGGCCCCCTCCTGCCCCCTCTCAAGGGCATGCCAGTAAACGTCAGTTTCATAATCGTCAATCCTTTCAAGGCAGAGGCAGAGGAAGTTTCCATAAGAACCAACCTGCCCAACCTCAAAAGAAGGCGCAACAGAAAGCGCAAGGGCCCAAAGCGCCCAGCGCTACCTTATGAATTGCTGGCCCAAGTTCCATCTCAACTGCCCGAGGTAGACTTTTCCTCTCCGGTGGGAGGTCGTCTGATGCACTTCTACAACCAATGGAAGTCCATAACCAGACAAATGGGTCCTTCGGATAATTCGCGAGGGCTATTCACTCAGTCTTGTGAGACTCTTCTGGGTCGTCCCCCCAAACAGCAGCCCAGGCTGTCAACCCTTCAGTCAGACCTCCTCGCCGCCGAGATTCAGGGCCTTCTGAACAACAGGGCAGTAGAAGTGGTGCCACTGCATCAACTAAACACGGGGTTCTACTCCCACTACTTTCTGGTTCCAAAGAAGTCTGGGGGAATGCGCCCCATTCTAGATCTCAGAAAGCTAAACAAATTTCTCCCCAAGGAGAAATTCAAAATGATTTCTCTGGGAACCCTGTTACCTCTGCTTCACCAACACAACTGGCTAGCCTCCCTAGATATGCAGGACGCTTACCAGCACATTCCTATTCACCCGAGGCATCACAAATTCCTGAGGTTTGTGGCTCTGGGACAACATTATCAGTTCACAGTCCTGCCCTTTGGGCTATCCTCGGCGCCGCGAGTTTTTACAAAATGTTGTGCAGTTCTCGCAGCGCACCTCAGAAAGGTCAGAATACAGGTGTTTCCTTGTCTGGACAATTGGCTTCTAGCAAGCCCTTCCAGGCAAGGGACTCTGGACACCGTAGAGATGGCCTCGCGCCTCCTTACGTCCATGGGAGTTCTGCTCAACCTCAAGAAATCGCAACTGCAGCCCTCCCAGAGGCTCCTTTTTATAGGGACTCTTCTGGACACCTCCTGTGTGAAGGCTTTTCTTCCAGAAGACAGGAGGAACGATATCCTTCAGATGGCCTGTCACATCAGGGAAAACAGCTCAGTCACAGCTCTCTCGATGCAACGGATGCTAGGCCTCATGGCATCCTCAGTGTTCACTGTACCCCTAGCATGTCTGCACATGAGAACCACCCAGTGGCTGCTCAGTACTCAGTGGTCCCCAACCACTCACCTGCAGTCCTATCTCATCAAAGTGACAGAACCTTTAAAGAGATCACTCACCTGGTGGTCTCAAGAGAGCAATCTCCTGGAAGGATATCCCTTTGCTCCTCTGGACCATCAAATCTCCATTACCACGGACACATCCCTAATGGGGTGGGGAGCTCACTGTCAGGCTCTCCACACTCAAGGTGTGTGGACCCAACTCGAGTCCTAGCTTCACATAAACGTCCTAGAAATGAGAGCCATCCTTTATGCGGTCCGAGCGTTGAAGGACATTCTCTGTCACAAGAACATTCTCCTTCAAACGGACAACAAAGCAGTGATGTATTACATCAACAAGCAAGGTGGTGCTCATTCTTACCCCTTATGCAGGGAAGCAATGAGGGTATGGGAATGGTGTTTGGAGCACAACGCTCTAATTCAAACGGTCTACGTGCCAGGTGTACAGAACGACTTGGCAGACTGTCTCAGCATAACAGAGACAGATCCTCACGAGTGGTCTCTCGACTCAACCATAGTTCAGTCTCTATTCGAAGAGTGGGGAACTCCAGACCTGGACCTTTTTGCATCCCCACTCAATGCAAAACTGCCTCTCTTCTGCTCCAGAAATCCAGGGCCTGGCATTTTCTGTCAGGATGCGTTCAGGCTGCGGTGGACAAAACGCTTTCCTTACGCCTTTACGCCTCTTCCTCTAATTCAGAGAGTACTCCTCAAGTTCGAATCCCAGGGGACAAGATGATTCTCATTGCTCCCTTTTGGCCTCGGCAGCTGTGGTTTCCACTACTCAACAATATGTTGGCAGTTCCTCCGAAACCACTTCCCCTGCAGATGAACCTTTTGACTCAGGGACCGGTGGTCCATCCCAACCTGAGATCACTTCACCTTCATGCTTGGCTCCTGAAGAGGTCGAAGTAAACCGGTTCAATGTCTCATGAAGAGTTTCAGATATTCTTCTGGCTGCACGGAAGCCAGCCACTCGGAAAACTTACACAGCCAAGTGGAAGCGTTTTTCGCTCTGGTGTGCAAAGTCCTCTTTGAATCCCTTTTCCTGTCCACCAGATAAGGTTTTGGAGTACCTTTTGGACCTCTCAAATTCAGGTCTGCAGTACTCTACAGTCAAAGTTCACCTTAGTGCCATTTCAGCGTATCATGAGCCCGTTTTTTCCTTAACACTGGCTCAGTTACCTTTGATTAAGAGATTTCTTAAGGGACTCTGCATACCAGACCTCCCACAAGACGTCCAGTTGCAGCCTGGGACATTAATCTTAGGCTAGACGTGCTCACCGGAAACCTTTCAACCTCTGGCTACCTGTGAGCTAAAATTTCTCACCTGGAAGACTGCCTTCCTAGTGGCCATTACCTCAGCCCGCAGGGTCTCTGAGATACATGCCCTGGTCACAGACCCTCCATATACTTTGTTCCATAAGGACAACGTAGTTCTTCATACTCATCCTAAATTTCTTCCTAAGGTTGTGTCAGAATTTCATCTAAACCAACCTTTAGTCCTTCCCTCTTATTTTGCGGACATCCAAAATGAAGGGGAACGTTCTCTTCATTCTTTGGATGTTAAGAGGGCCTTGCGTTTCTATCTAGATAGAACCAAGGATTTTCGCAAAGCTCAGCAACTATTCGTTTCCTTCAGTGAGACCCGGCTGGGTCAACCTGTCGCTATCAGATGTATCTCATAATAGCTAGTGGCGTGCCTTCGCCACTGCTATTCCATGGTGCAGATTAAGTTGGAGGGTAGAGTTTACGCTCACTCTACTAGAGCGGTCGCGGCATCCCTAGCGGAAATCCGCAACGTGCCCATTGCAGACATCTGCAATGCGTCCACCTGGAGCTCAGTGCATACTTTCGTTAAACATTATGCACTAGATGTCCATGACACGACATTCTTCCTTTGGCAGAGCCATCCTCAATGGACTTCTGTCCTAGAAACGTGAGCTCTTGGTCTCTCCTGCCGCCCTCTTGGGGGATTATTAGCTCGGTACTCTCCCAATAGTGTGAATGAGTGGTGGAGACTTATGTCCAGGAAGATATGAAAATTACGTACCTACCATAATTCTTGATCTTCTTGGACGAGTCTCCACCACTCATTCACACGCCCACCCTCCATCCCCCGAGCTCACCTCTGTTGTTGGTCTTCACTCCCTGAAATCTTTAGGCCGTGAAGACTTCTTTGTTGACCCTTCTTACACGGGTCGCCCGGACTTTCTTATGTCCGGTCTTTAGGTTATGCTACCCTTCTAAGTTAGTTACACTGCACCTCCTTGGTAAAAAAAGGTACTGAGGCGGTTGGAGGGTCGACGCCGAGATAGGCATTACCGCGCGAGCTAGGGCTCGTTACGCCATTCCTTGCGGCGCCATCTCTGGCGCCGACCCTCCAGCAAAAAGTTTGCTCCCGATGGGTCCTAGTGCCTCCGGCGCAGATCCCAATAGTGTGAATGAGTGGTGGAAACTCGTCCAAGAAGATCAAGAATTACGGTAGGTACGTAATTTTCATTTGTATCACCCCATCTCTTAGCAGAGATCTCTTCAGTGGTCAGTTTAGACATGTTTTGACTTTATCTAGATTTATTGGTGGGGCACCCGCCCTTTCCAGGTATTGAACCTGTGCTATACTAGTCTTGGAGGAAAATAACAGAGGTGGTGAAACTGTCATACAGTCTTTTAGGAGAGGTGTTGAACTGAGTTCCTGTGGGCTCTTGCCCAGTTTAAGGAACGGGGTCATAATGTCGCAAGACATTATGCCGCATGGCAAAATTGCGCTGCCAATACAGCGGAATTTCTGCCATGAGAATGTCTTTTTGTGTGGGGAGGGCTAAGCCCTGACCCCCCCACTAAAGATTCTCAATTCGGAGGGGGTTAACTAGGGGAGCACAATGTTTTAAAAATAAAAAAAAGTTTCTGGGACCAGAAATCAAACCCGGTCCCAGACACAGCGCCTGGATTCTTGCTGCTGTGGCTCAGTCTAGTGAGCCATGGCAACTGCTTGGTGGAACCCACTCCCAGCAGAGGTCTTATCCTCTGCCTGGGAAAGTGTGAATGATGCAATATACAGCAGTATACGTGTTACTGCACCATTCACTCACAGCTACAGCACTGTACCGGTTTAGCTATAATGTCGTATGCTATTAAGCATGCGACATTCTGACCCGGTAGGCCAGTTTAACACCTGGGTCTTCTCCTCACTGATTTCCTCCCCTTGCAGGGTATCTATTTGTTACTTTTAAGCTTTAGGCACCTCTCTGTTTCCTGAGGTACCTTTTATTGACACACATCTGCTACTGGGGACATTTTGATCCCTGCTACTACTTTTCCTTATAGAATGTATTTCCTCCTGCCCAGATTGTTAGAAACATAGAAACATAGAAGTTGACGGCAGATAAGGACCGCAAGGCCCATCCAGTCTGCCCATTTGTTTTTCTACCTTATAAATGTGCTATCGGCCTTTGCTCTGTCAGTGGCCTATCTATTCATAGTCATTTGTATTGCTCCCTTATGCCTATCCCATGCCTGTTTGAAGCACTGCACTGTATTGATAGCCACCACTTCTTGTGGTAAGCCATTCCATGCATCCACCACCCTTTCTGTGAAAAAGAATTTCCTCACATTCCCCCTTAATTGGCCCCCCTCTAATCTCATGCTGTGTCCTCTTGTCCTGCTATTTTTCTTATATTTAAACATGTTAGACTCTTGTTCTGGTCATCCTTTTAACCCGCCACCTAGGTCCTCCTTCCCAACCTCTTCTCTTTCTCTGGTAGACAGTTTTTATTATTTTGTTCCTATTATATCCTATATCCTTTGTTCTATCCCTTCAGCTACCATGCCCCTTTTTCTCTTCCACTTTTTCCACATCCTGGCAAACAGAAATGAGAGAAGCAGGGGGCTAGTCCACAAGTGCCATGTCACATGTCAGTCTCGTGGGCATGGCGCTCGCAGGTTGGCCATTAGGTGTCATTTTACCCCGCCCTCCCACCAGTTCTTTGTCTCCCGCCATAGAGGTCGCACCTCATGAGGAGCTCTTCAAGCAAACGACGCACTTTGGGCCTAGTTTTTGTCTGTCAATGCCTATCTACCTGTCGGTTCCGTTTTGCCCTACTTGCTGCCGCTGCCTGGTAAGATTGTTCCTTTATTATTTTCAGCGATGTTGAGTCTGTTTTTTCACTTTGTTTACCATCAATCATGTCTAGGTTGGAGGGCAAAAAGTCACTGAAAGTGGGGCAGCCTCCCATGCGTCGGTGCCCGTGCGGCCGCAAGTACTCCGTTACTGACCAGCATGATCATTGTCTTATATGTTTTGGCCCACTTCACGACATGGATTTGTGTGATGCCTGTTTCTCTGTGGATCGTCATGTCCTGGAACAACGAGCATGGAAAGTTGGACGAGCTCCACCGACTTTTGGGGGACAGGTGCGCACTCATCGGGGCAAGCCGCTGTCTCTCAGCCTTTCCTCTGGGTCCCCACCTGGTTCTGTATGGACCACGGAGGACTGGGCTTCTGCCTCTTGTAGCCTCGCCGTGGCAAAAGCCCCTTCTGCGGTGCAGGAGGCCCAGTCCATTCCCCCTAGGGGGTGGGCTGGAGGCACCACTCCAGCAGTCGCTCTTTCGGGGGTGAAGACTCCCCCAGTGTCGTTTCCTCAGGCTGAAAAGCCTGGGTCGGCACCGTCATCGATGCCGTCCGTTGGTGCCGCTTTGGACCTTGGCACAGTTCACTGTGCCATGTGCCCTGATGACACCGTGGTCGGCGCCGGTACGCCACTTGGCGGCATCTCTGCTGTTGGCACTGTTCGTGGCACCGATAGTGCTGGCAGCACCATGGGAAGTTCTACGGCACCGTCTTTGACTGTTTCTGGTCTCTGCTGTGGCTGGGGATGGTGCCATGTCTAGCTCCAGCGACACGGCGCGGTGGGAGGCGTCACTGTCGGCGCCATGGTGGCTGTTGGCATCGCTGTCAGTGCCATCCCTGACCCTGGTGCTGT
Source organism: Neoceratodus forsteri (assembly GCA_016271365.2). NCBI lineage: Eukaryota > Metazoa > Chordata > Ceratodontiformes > Ceratodontidae > Neoceratodus > Neoceratodus forsteri. The sequence goes on from CM028135.1 coordinate 368,248,435, forward strand.
TTGCGGCGCCATGGGGGGATGGCGCCATGGTCGACGTCGACTCCGGTTCCGCTGCTACTCTCGGTGCTGTCTCTTCTTCGGGCACCATTCGCGGAGCCGTGGGGGAGTTCAGTGCTGACTCTGGTGTGGATACCCAGACTGGCACCTCCCTCGGTCTGGAAAGCAGCAGGCGTCCACATACAGTGGTGGCATCAGACTATGGTCTCTACCTCTTCGGAGGTGGACTCTGAGTCTGGTTTGGACCTGGTGTCTGACTCTTTGGAGTTGGCTGCCTATGTGGACACCTTGGTAGCTACTTCAGCTGACCAGAACCAGTCTCCTTCTGAGGAGCGGGCGCTAGCCCCCGAGTCTGGGGTCAGGGGTGCTGACCAGCAGGTGGTGGTCCTGGCCACTATTGACTTGCCGCCTAGACTTGGAGGGTTTTCTGCCTTCTCAATTGGGATACCCCCTCATGTGGTGTGCCTGGATCGCCCAACTTTAGGGCTGACCAAGGCACCCACGGAGGGGGAGAGTGCTACTCCCTGGGTGGTCTCCTTGGGGACAGACCAGGGTTGTCAGCTGGCCAGGCTAGTATTTTCGAGGTGGAGGGCTCTCTCGAACTCTGAGGGGTTGAGGGGCCAGGGTTCGAGGAGGTGGCCCTTCTCTGTGTCCCACCCGGGTTTGGGGAGGAGTCGCTGTACAGACCCCCACTCTTCCTTCTCGGTCTCCTTGAGAGGGCCCTGGTCTTTGGAGGGAAAGGACCATCGTTTTGGGCTTATGCGGTCCCGATCACCTAATGGGGAGGGGGATTCTTCAGGGCACAGTCTAAGCAGTTCCAGCGTGGTTGATCAGCTGTCGGTCTCTCCAGAACTCCTCCTTCCTTAGAGGCTTCTGGTGTGCTGTCTTGCCCAGACAGAGGACAGTCCTGTTCTGTTGTGAACCTGGCCCCCATTCCTCTGTCGCCATCTCCTGCTCTCTCAGGCATTCATGGTCCTATGGGACCTCTCTCCTGGGAACAATTCAGTGGTGTGGCTGCTCACTTCCCTACTTATGTCAGGGCCATGGACGAGCGGGTGTTCCACCCTCCCCCTGAGCAGCCAACCTCTGGATCTCCAAGGTCTTCCTCTCCCTCATCCTCCTCTTCTGGGGGAGAGGAACCTTCTGTCCACATCTCCCCTGCTGCTGATCTCACCGAGTATCAGCATTTCCTCGTGAGGATGACGGAAGACCTGCGTATCACCCCACCCACCCACTCCTCAGCACAATCCAGAGCATTTGATGCGTGCCTTTTTAGGTGACTTCAGTGTGGCCACCCTTGTGGTGCCCACCTGGCCTGCTCTTTTCCAGGAGGCACCATTGTGGTTCTGGCAATGACCCTTTACCGGAGTCCTTGCCCCTAGGGATCTGAGCCAGAGGTATTGTGCCCCCCCTGGAGTCTCCAGGTTGTATGCCTCCTCCTCAGTCAGGACTGATGCAGCTGGACACTCCCGATGGGCTTCGCGCCCGCCACTGTGACCGGCCCCTAGATCAAGATTCCACAGACTTTTACTTTTGGGGAGGAGGACCTTTTACTTGGCACAGTTGTTGCTGTCAATTTCTGCTCATCAGGCCCACTGTGCTTCCTATGATAGGTTCTTGTGGTCCAGGCTGGGTCAACTCCTAGCCGCCTTGCCTGTTTTGGAGGTAGCCAGACAAGCCATTGCACTCTCTGCACGTGGCCTGGAGCTAGCAAGACACCAAGCAAGGGCATCTTACGATGCCAGTGAGGTAGCTTTCAGGGTTGTAGGGACAGCGATTTGCACTAGGCGGATGGCATGGCTGCGTCTTTCCCGGTTGTCACCCTTGGCCAGGCGTAGGGTGATTTCCTCCGCCTACCGGAGAACCCACCTTTTCTCCCATAGAGTGAGGCAGCCTCTGGCAGGGCAACCTCCTGCCCCCTTCAGGGGGGTCCCCATCTCACTCTTCCCCGTCTCGGGCCTCTCCCTTTCAGTGTTCTCTCCCCCACTGGGAGCTAAGGGACTTAGTCCTTTAGGTTCTCTTCTGGGGACTCGGTACTCACCCAGCTGTGATGAATGGTGAAGATTGACACAGATAAGATATGAAAATTATGTACCTACTGTAATTCTTGATCTTTCTGTGTATCTTCACCATTCATCAGAAAATCATACCCTCTGTCCCCCTGGTGCCTCAGACTCTGGGTCCCTCTCCCTCTGTGTGCCCTTTTCTCACCCCTCCTCTCCATTGGTCAGGAGTGGGGTGACCTTGGCCACACAGGAACATTTTTCCCTCCTTTGTTTGGAAGAGGGGAGGAGTGAGAGGGGGCTATCCTCTCATTGCTTCGGCTTCCACCCCTTTGGGGTGGGATGGTGGTGGCTAACCCCTCTCTACTCCTCAGAATCTTGACCTGATGTCTAATCCTCCTTTTTCCTATTTGGTTGGTCAGGGGAAGGGACAGCTTTTGGCTCCTAGTCCTTCTTATGCTCTGACTTTGTGTCACCCTGCCAGAGTATGCTTGCCAAACCCTGTGCCTTAGTTTTGGTGGTCTACCCAGGCTTTCAACTCCCTGGTCAGTAAGTCCTTCCAAGAATCTAGTCCTTCCAAAATTGAGACCAGACTGCGGGCCATCGGTTTGTCCCCTCCTCTCCCTCTTAACGTTTCCTTTCTTCTTTCCTTCCTTTCTTCCAGAGATTGGGGCCCCCTCCCAATCCCTTTAGTTTCTCTCTCGTCTGTCCTCTCAGTCATTTATTTCTCCTTTTGGTTCTTATATCTTTTCCTTTGTCTCTCCTTGACTTCCTTTTCCCACCCTCCCAACCCTGCTTCTTACTCTCACGGTGACTCAGAACTGGCAGGAGGGTGGGATCACGACGCCCTAATGGCTAACCCACGCCACGCTTGCGCGCCGGCCTTGAGGGGTGGCGGTGACAATGCGTCAATTCTGCCCATCCAAAAAAAAAAGAGCTCCCGCGAGGTTGTGACCTCTGGCCACATACCCAACTGTGATGAATGGTGAAGATACACAGAAAGATCATGAATTACGGTAGGTACGTAATTTTCATTTCTAACCCCATGTATTCTTCTCATATTCATAACTTTCTGCAGTTAGCCTGCCCAGTAGAACTGCCCGGAGAATGGAACTGTATGCTAATGATGGAATCATTGGCACATGACAATATTCAAACTGCTGCCCTCATCTGCTGCACATTCTATCAACATCTCAGATTTCTTACTCCGCCTCACAAGTCTAGATGCCCAGGAGATCCCTCAGGTCATTGTTGGCTATTGTGAAGTACAATTGATTAATTATACATTAATTTCTTTCTGTTGCCTTCATTTATTGCTTAGTTTTATTATAACCTCTAATTTATTTTAGTTTAGTTAGATTTAGCGTTTATTTCTCGGTTCCTCATGGTTTAGTATAACCATTGAGGAACCGAGTAGTTCTATATTAGTTGCAGACTTATCAGCTTTATTTTCTGTTAAAAAAAGAGAAGTATTGTTTATATTTTATTTACTTGTTTGAAGTCGCTAACCCAGTGTCCTTTTTAACTGCTAACCCGGTTACTGTGACCTGCTTCATCGGTTCCGAGAACCGCTAAACTGGTTCCGATTTAAAAATGTTTTCGGTTCTTTTTGGAGCCTAATCGGGTCCTGAACCGACCGTAAAAAAAAAAGAAATTGTTTGCGGTTCAGGTTTTTCTCCTGAAAATGGAGCATTCTGAAAAAGCTAAAAAAAAGACTGGTCCCCCAGGTTTTAAAAACTGTGTCAAGTGTGGGGAAGTGTTTGCCAGAGCAGACAAGCATGATAGTTGTGTACTGTGCCTGGGAACTGATAATTTGAATTCTGACTGTGACATTTGTAAATCTTTTTCTCAGAAAACTGTGGAAAAACGGTTGGAGAGGTTGCACAAAAAATTAGGGGGTGTTTCAGGCTCTAACCAGCCAGCACCTTCAAAACCAGCAAGTGAAACCGCAGTTTCTTCTATTACCACCCCTGATAAGGGTGACTCAACCTCTCTAAAAAGACTGAGTGGTCAGGCTGACTCTCTGGTACCTTCCAAAAAGTTGAAAAAGACCAAGCACGTCGAACCCCAGGCAGTACCTACAGGGGATTCTTCTGTGCCTCACAGTCTCCCTACTGCTGAGGAAATTGCCGGGGCTATTAAAGTCATTGAGGCAGCCGGCTCGTCGGCACAGCGGTTGGATTTCCGCTTGCGACTCCGGCAACCCGGGTTCGGGAACGGACTCGGGTCACTGGAGAGTCAAGCGGGTGGAGTAGGTTCGAGCATCCACGACTGCTCACCTACTCCAGGGGAGGGAGGGTAGTGGTCGCTGTCTGCGCCTTTTCAGGAGGCCGGGAGATCAGCAGCGCAGCCTGAACATTGGGGGCGGGGTGAACGCCGGGTTACGCCGGGCTTGACGCTTGTGGCACACCACACCTCGGAGAAAAGCGGAAATACCAGCCTCCGGGTTTGCGGATGATGGCTGCCCGCTCCGTTGGCCGAGATGTCCTGGCGGCCTCGAACCCACCTCAGCAGCAGCGGGGACTGATGCCTGAAAATGCTGGTAGCCTCCCCTCGGTGTCTTCCCCTCGGAGGGGGACCCACCCGGCAAGGATATGCCGGGCCACCCTTGGGTCGGCTGCGATATGAGGTGAGGGGAGGAGGGACAGGACGAGGGGGTCACGGGCAGCATGAGCAGCCGGAAGGAGTGGCGAATCAGGAGGCAAGGACGGAGGGAAAAATACATAACACAAAAAAAAAAAAGTAATTGAGGCAACTCAGGGGTTTATATCTTCTCCAACCCTTCCTTCTCCAAGGGTTCAGGAGATTACTCCCTCCTCAGATCCCCAGTCTCAAGAGGTGGATACTGGGGAGTACAACTTACCAGAGGATGATGATGGTGAGCCCACTGAACCGGAAATCTCACCAGAGCAGGACTTTGGCTCTCCTCCTAGGCCTGAGGATTTTTCCTCTCACTTTTCCTTTGTAAAGAAAATAGTAGATGCCCTTGACCTGGCTAGCATCGAGGTCATAGAAGATTTGGAGGAGGAGGCAGAATATATGGAGATGATGGGGTTAACACCTACTAAGAAGATTTTCCTGCCGATCAATAAATTCTTTAAGAAGGATTTATTTACAGTCCTGCAGAACCCTAACTCTGTCACACCTCTGGATAAGAAGGCTGACAAGAAGCATCAATTGGACAGGAAAGGGGCTGAATTCCTCTGTTCTCACCCCTGATCATCAGAGCATAGTCCAACAGGCAGCCTGTGAGAAGGCGAGGGTTCCTTTATCCTCTCACCCTCCTGAGAAGGAGTCAAGGAAAATGGATAGTATGTTGAAGAAAGTGTACTTAGCTGCCTCTCTGGGGGTCAGACAAGCTAATTACCAGGCCTATGCTGCACAGTATCAAAAGACACTGTGGCGGTCAGTTCTGGCCATGTCAGAGAAGGTTCCCTTTTCTTACTGTATCTCTGATTACATAGCAGAAACAGCCAGGTTTGGACTGGAAGCATCTAAATACCAGTTCCAGATGGCAGCGGATGCCAATGATAATGCTGCTAGGATTATGGCTGTGACTGTAGCCCTGAAAAGGTTTGCTTGGCTAAGTGCTACAAATCTAACACAGGACACCCAGGCTAAGGCCATGGATTTTCCTGTACAGGATCATTCTCTCTTTCGCAAACAGACCAAAGAATATATGAAAAAGGTGAATGAATACAAAACTACCTATAAGAGCAATTCATCCAAAGACAGGCCTACTAATTCTTATAGGCCTTATGGAAGGGGAGGTAGAGGAAGGTCCTATGGTAGGCCCTTCTGTCAGCCTCAAGCTGTTCCACAGCTGCAGCCATACCCACAGAAGACTAGGTATTATAAGGCCAGAGGCAGGAGGGGCTCCAGGAGGGGTTCCCAATCCGCCCAGTCTGAGGCCCCACCGAAACAAAATCCCTGACTTCAAACAACATGAAGTCTTGCTATATTATGACAGATGCAGTTTGTCCCACCATTAGAACTGCTCCGGAGGTGAAAGAGTAAACTTCCATGCAGTGCATGGAGCTTAGAATATGAGCTTCGGTTAGAAAGCTCTGTTAGGGTGGTTTCAAACCGAAACCGTCAGATTCTTTACTCCGCCTCACTGAACAGTCGCTCCGGAGATTCCTCCTGCTGCTCGGTTCATTTTCTCGGTTTAAAGTGTCTTTTCTCGGTTAAATTCAACTGCGATATTCTTTATTTTTACCGCAAACCGATCGGTTCAAGCTCTGTCTATGGTATTGTAAGTATTAGATGGGTTCTCTGTGTGGAACTTGTAAATATTTATCGGTTCAGTTTGAACCGATCAAATTGTATTTAAACTTTATTCTGAAGCCTTTTAAGGCTTGTTAGAGTGCGGTTCCCGGTTCTTATCGGTTCTAAAAAAAACTGATTTCATTATGGTTTTTTCCACGACCCGTGACACAGTGGGGAACCGATAAGGGTGTCTTGCCTGGCACTGCCATCAAAAGGCAAAGTTTTTGGTTAGGCTGGCATTATGTCTGAGAAACCCAAAAGAAAACCTGGCCCACTGGTTTCAACACTGTAGTGTTCGTGGGGAAGCCTTTACAAGGCTGACCCACACACCACATGTGTTTATTGTCTGGGGTTTGACTACCTCAATGCAGACTGCCAGATTTGCAAGAATTTCCCTGCAGCTACCCTAGATAAGAGAGATGGTAGGCTCAGGGAACGAGAGGCCAAAAAGTCCGCTGACCCGGATGGCCAGCCCGATTCTGTGCCAGCCGAACCTGAGGGAGTGCCCTCTGACCAGGGCCAGACTTCCTCGGGCAAACGTAAAGCTGACTCTGAGGAGCCAGTTCCAGCAAAGAGAACTAGAAAGTCAGCAGGTGTGGAGTCCAAAATTCCTTCTCCAACTGCTGCAGAGATAGCCAGGGCAATACAGATTGTCCAGTCACTGTCCCCGGTTCCCTCCGAACCGCCACTGTCTGGCAAAACGTCGGTTGGTCCGGTTCACCGGTTCAAGAATATGATATAGAAGAGTTTTATGAACCAGGGAGGGGAGGATGATTATGATCAGTGTGAATGTGACTTTGAAAGTCTGGATGTGCCCATTGAACGGACATCTCCCAGACAGAACTTTAGGTGAATCTCCCCTAGGCTTGCTGAGTCCCTTCTCATTTTTTGTTTTATAAAAGTTGCTGAAACCCTCAGCTTCCTTTAGAGGAGGCTTTGGATGAGCAAGAGGAGCCTGACTTTGTAGAGATGATGGATATCCCAGAGTCCAGGAGATTGTCCATCCCTTTACATAAATCTTTAGGAAACAAACAATAAAATTTAAAAGCTCCTAATTCTGTGCCTCCTGTAGATAAAAAGATGGACAGGAGGTACACTTTGTCAGGTCCTGATACAGAATTTCTTTCATAGCAATGCAGTCATGTTGGGGTAGTTCAGGCTGCAGCATGTGATAAAGCTAATATTCCACTGGCTTCACATCCTCCTGACAAGGACTCCAGGAAGATTGATGCCATGGCCAAAAAACAATACATGGCAGCGTCCTTGGGACTCAGACAAGCAAACTATATGGCTTATGTTGCAAGATACCAAAAATCTAGATGGGATACTGTCATGGCCTTAGCCAAACAGGTCCCTGGCCAGCTTGCAAAGGAGCTGGAGCAGGTGGCTTTTGATGGTATTGAGGCATCTAGGTGCAATTCCATGCTGCAGTGGATTCTAATGATGTATCCTCTAGAGTCATGGCTACATCTGTGGCTTTTGTGTAGATTGGCCTGGCTCAGGTGTACTACTTTGTCACAGGATACCCAGTCTAAGGCTATGGATTTTCCTGTGGTGGGAAATTCTCTGTTTGGGGAGCAGACAGAGAATTATATGAAGAAAATGGATGAATATAGAACCACTTATAGGAGTGCAAGCCAAGGACGGCAAGCCACTCCTCAGAGCCCCAGGGGTAGGGACAGGCCTTTTCACAGGCCTTTTACCAGACCCAGGCCTCCTCTTCAGCCTATATTCAGAGGGTTCTTCAGAGGAGAGCAGATGGGTGCAGAGCAGGCCTGCTCCCACCCTCAGCCCAAAGCCCCTGCCAAACAGGCACCCTGATGGGATGCCCATGATCGGCTCTCCATTACCTGTAGGGGCAGGCTGGCTTGCCTGTCCAGGACTGGGAGTCTTTAACATCAGACAGGTGGGTCCTGGAAGTAGTGAGCCAGGGTCTGATTCTCAGCTTCAAAAATTTCCAAAGATGAGAGCCAGATCTTTTCCACCTGCAAACCCTTTAGAGACTCTTGCCTTGAAACAGAAGTCTCAACCCTCCTGGCTCTCAGAGCTGTAGAAAGGGTTTCTCCCTACACCAGGGCAAGGGTCTGTACCCAGGTACTTCCTTACCCCAAAAAGACAGGAGAGTGACGCCTATCCTGGACCTAAGATATCTAAACAAGCACCTTTTAAAACCAAAATTCAAAGTGACTCTGGGAATGATTTTACCCTCCCTAAGGCCAGGGGACTGGCTAGCTTCCTGGACCTCAAGGATGCCTACTTCCATGTTCTTATCAGAAGCTCCCATCAAAGTACCTCAGATTCGAACTGCCCTCAGGCCATTATCAGTTCAGACAATGCCTTCGGCCTTACCTCTGCCCCAAGGGTGTTCACAAAATGTCTGGCAGTAGCAGTTGCTCATCTAAGAAGGCAAAAGATTGCCATCTTTCCTACCTGGACGACTGGCTCATTGTGGGTCAGTCTCCAGACCAGGTCAAATCACACCTGCTAGTTACCCAGCAGCTGCTTACCTCCCTGGGCTTTCTTCTCAATCTTCCAAAGTCAGTTCTGGAACCTGTCCAGGTACTCACATTTATTGGGGCAGAACTGGACACAAAGCAGGCCAGAGCCTTCCTTCCCCTAGAAAGGGTAAGGACCTTGGTGGCCCTGGCCTCGTCCTTCACTCTGCAGGTCTCTCGACAAGCAAGGCATTTCCTGCAGCTCCTAGGACATGGCTGCTTCCACAGCTGTAGTGCAAGGAGCAAGATTTCAGATGAGGGACATTCAGTTCCATTTGAGAGCCTTCTGTCTCAAAGAAGAGATCCCTATCCAAGTTAATCCCAGTGACTCGAACCCTGATCCAGGCCCTCCAGTGGTGGCAGGATCAGAGCAATCTGAGACAAGGGGTGCCTTTCGTCTCTCTGTCCCACTCCTTGACCCTTACTGCAGATGCGTCCCTCTTGGGATGGGGAGCTCACATGGGCGACCTCTCCACCCAGGGGTTATGGTCCCCTCAGGAATCTCTCCTCCACATCAATCTGTTGGAACTCAGAGCTGTTTTTCTAGCACTTCAGGTTTTTTCTGCATCTGTTCAGAACAAGGTTGTACAGGTCAGAACAAACAACACCACTACAATGTGGTACATCAACAAACAAGGGGGCACTCGGTCTTTGGCCTTGTGCACCAAGGCGATGAAGTTATGGTCTCTGGCTTATTCTCTGAACACTTCCCTCATAGCAGTTCACCTCCCAGGCAAGGTCAATGTCCTGGCAGATGCTCTCAGCAGGATTTCCCAGGGCCATCACGAATGGTCACTGGATCCCTAGTACTGGGATAGTTTTGCCAGGTGGGCACTCCTCAGATAGATCTTTTGCAGCCCCAATCATCAACTTCCACTTTTTGTTGCAGGCCCTCAGTGTTGGGCTCAGTCCCCCTGGATGCCTTTCTCCTCGATTGGGAAGGGAAGTTTCTCTATGCCTCCCCCCCTCTCCTGTTCAAGGTGCTAGTCAAAATCAGGTCTCAGCCCTGCAAGATGATCCTGATTGCTCCAGATTGGGCCAGGCAGCCCTGGTACCCACTCCTTCTGCCCTTAGCAGTCCATCTTCCCCTGTGCCTCCCCAGGAACCACAATCTGTTAACCTGTGCTCAGGGGAGAGTCTGGTATCTGAATCTCAAATCCCTCAACCTCAAGGCCTGGCTCTTGAGGAGTTAGAGTTTGCTGATTTACAACTTTCTCAGAGTGTTCTCGAAATCTTGAAAGCTTCTAGGAAGCCTTCCACCAGGGCTACTTATAACTCCAAGTGGAAAAGATTTTCCATATGGTGTTCTGGGAAGCATATTTCCCCAGAATCTGCTGATTTACCCACTGTATTGGATTATATGGTCCATCTTAATTCCTTGGGACTGAGACCAGGTACCCTGAAAGTGCATTTGGCAGCTGTCTCGGCTTTCATTTCAGCAGGGAAGCCCTCTTCTCTTTCTGCTCACCCAGTATTTTCCAAGTTTTTTAAGGAATTGCTTCATACCAATCCTCCATTCGGGGACCCTGCCCCTGCTTGGGATCTTAATGTTTGCATTGCTCAGCTGATGCAGCCCCTCTTTGAGCCGCTGTCTTCGGCAGAGCTTAAGTATTTGACTTGGAAAACTGTATTTCTAGTAGCCATCACTTCTGCCAGGCGCATAAGTGAGTCACAGGCCTTATCAGTGGAGACTGACTTTATTTCCTTTCACAGGGATAAGGTAGTCCTCAGGACTAACAGGAAGTTTTTGCCTAAGGTGGTTTCGGATGTCCACCTTAACCAATCTATTTCACTTCCAGTGTTCTTCACTGACCATTCCTCCTCTGGTGAGAGGAGGCTGCACAGCTTAGATGTTAAGAGGGCCCTAAGTTACTACATAGAGCGTACCAAGGGTCACAGGTTTGACTCCCTCCAACTATTTCTCACTTATGGTGAGGTTGGGAAAGGGAGGCCTGCCACTAAGAGATCCATTACCAGGTGGATTGTCTCTTGTATCCAATTTTGCTATCAAAAACTGGGTAAGGTTCCCCCCCTCAGGCCTGAGGGCTCACTCTACCAGAGGTACAGCTGCATCTCTAGCTGCTGCTAGAGAAATCCCTATCTTGGAGATATGTCAAGCAGCTACTTGGAAAACAGTACACACTTTCACCAAGCATTACTCCCTGGATATCCAGGCCAGGAGGGATGCTTCGGTTTAGCACAACCGTGCTAAGAGCCTATTCTAAGTAGGTTCTGTCCCTCCTCCTTGAGGTACTGCTGTGTAGTCTGCATCTGTCATAATATAGCAAGACTTCATGTTGTTTGAAGAAAAATTACTCACCTTAGTAATGTTGTTTCTTCTAATGGAGTCTTCTTATATTAAGACCTCCCAAGCCTTCCCTCTCAGAACTTCTACTTCAGGTATGGGTGGGCAGTCCACTGTTGGCACTTATTGATGCCTTTGTGTTTGGGTGTTGTGTTTATTTATTTATTTTATCTTGTTGTTTCTGGTCCCCTGACTTGAGTCTTGGTGTTGGGACCAGGAAAATGTGTGAATATTTTAGTAGCCAGTTGGCTAGTGTAGGTTACAGCTTCCACACAGAGCCTTAGTGAGTTTTGCTCATAAAGATCTGATGGTTTCGGTTTGAAACCACCCTAACAGAGCTTCTCTAACCGAGCTCGCGCTCTAAGCTCCATGCACTGCATGGAAGTTAACTCTTTCACCTCCGGAGCAGTTCTAATGGTGGGACAAACTGCATCTGTCATAATATAGCAAGACTCCATTAGAAGAAACAACATTACTAAGGTGAGTAATTATTTCTTCTTTGCCAAGGCCCCCTTCCTAATACCAGTAGGGGCAGACAGGCTCACTTCTTTCAGGCCTGGCAGGCCATAACCACGGACAAGTGGGTATTGGAAGTAGTGAGCCAGGGATTGCTTCTTAGTTTCAGATCTTTCCCTCCTCTGAAGTCACGGCTGTTCAAACCAACCTCCCTCCTCAAAGAGCAGCTCCTAGAACAGGAGGTTCAAACTCTGCTCAACATAAAAGCAGTAGAGCATGTGCCAATCCTTCAGAGGGGCAGATGGTTTTACTCCTGGTACTTTCTTACCAAAAAGAAAAATGGGGAGTGGCGGGCTTTTCCAGACCTAAGGCATCTGAACAAATATCTGGCAAAGCCAAAATTCAGGATGGTTACCCTATCTGTAATTTTACCTGTCATCCAGCAAGGAGACTTGCTAGCATCTCTAGATTTAAAAGATGCCTATTTCCACATCCCCATAAGGGAGTCTCACAAAAAATATCTCAGGTTCAGACTTCTTTCAGGTCATTAGCAGTTCTCAGCCCTGTCCTTCGGTCTCACCTCAGCACCAAGGGTATTGACAAAGTGCATGGCAGTGGTAGTGGCATTCCTACGAAAACTAGGAATTACATTTTTTCCTTACCTCGACGGCTGGCTAATAGTGGGAAAGTCATTTCAGCAGGTGCAAGCACACGTGGAAACAACCAAAAATCTGCTACATTCTCTGGGTTTCCTGCTAAACCAGGAAAAGTCCATTCTCACACTGGTTCAGGTTCTGCATTTTATTGGGGCAGAACTGAATACCATAAAGGGCAGAGCCTTTCTTCCAGAGGACAGAGTTCAGTCCATACTGCAGCTGATTGCCTCATTCAAATTTGGAAAGCCATGTCCTGCAAGAAGATACTTGCAAATACTGGGACATATGGCTGCAGCAACAGGAGTGGTCTTGGGAGCAAGACTTCGAATGAGAGACATCCAGTTTCATTTACAGGCACACTGGTGTAAAAAAAAAAAAAAACATATGTCAAAATTAATTCCTGTAACAAGGTTAGTGATTCAGTCCCTCCAGTGGTGGACAGATATCCACAACCTAAGGGCAGGAGTCCCCTTTCAGAGGGAAAATCCCTCGGTCATTCTTACAACAGATGCTTCTCTGTTAGGATGGGGTGCTCATATAGGAGAGCACACTACCCATGGCACTTGGTCAAGAGTGGAGTCTCTCCTCTACATAAATCTGTTGGAGCTTCAAGCAGTGTTTCTGGCCCTAAAAAGTTTCTCTCAGCTTATACAGGGCAAAGTGGTGCAGTTCAGAACAGACAGCACAGTGTTTTACATAAACAAGCAAGGGGGAACAAGGTCAGACCCTCTGTGCACAAAGGCCATGAAAATTTGAGAATTGGCCTACTCACTAAAAGCTTCCCTGCAGACCATTCATGTACCAGGAAAGGACAATGTTCACATCACGAATGATCTCTGAACAGACAGGTACTGGACTCAGTGTTCAGACGATGGGGCACATCAGAGGTGGATCTCTTTGCCTGTCATGAGAATCACATGTTGCCCCTCTCTTGTTGCAGACCACCAGTCAGGGGTACAATTCCCCTGGACACTCTAGTCCTGGATTGGTCAGGAAAGCATCTGTGTGCCTTCCCTTCCTTCCCTCTCATCTTCAGAGTGTTAGTCAAACTCAGGTCACAGCCTGCGTCCATGATACTGATAGCACCAGATTGGGCCAGACAGCCATGGTATCCTCTTCTGCTTTCAATGTCAGTGTCCACACCAATCCTCCTACCCAGGAGGCACAACCTCTTAACTTCCCACCAAGGAAAGATCCTGTATCCCAACCTCAGGTCTCTCAGGCTCAAGGCCTGGCTCTTGAGGACTTAGAGTTTGCAAATTTGCAACTTTCCCAAGCTGTTCTGGACATCCTAAAATGATATAGGAAACCATCCACTAAGAAAACCTATAGTGCAAAATGGAAAAGGTTTTCTGTTTGGTGTGATGCCAAACATATTTCTCCTTCTCTGGCAGAGATCCCACTGTTGTTAGAATATCTTACTGAACTGCACTCTCAAGGTCTCAAACATACATCCCTGAGGGTGCATTTGGCATCAATTTCAGTTTTTATTTCAGCAGGGAAAACTGTTTCCCTTGCATCTAACCCTATTTTCAAAAAATTATTTAAAGGGTTAACCCATTTACATCCTCATATTAAAGAACCAGCCCCCTTATGGGATCTGAACATTTGCATTGCTCAGCTTATGAAACCTATGTGTGAGCCAATGTCATCAGCACATTTGCAATATATCACATGGAAAACTATGTTTTTGGTAGCAATCACTTCTGCTGGAAGAATAAATGAATTGCAAGCATTGTGTGTGGAAAAGGATTATATTTTCATAATGATAAAGTGGTAGTTCGTACTAATAGAAGATTTCTCCCTAAGGTAGTTTCTGATTTTCACCTGAATCAGTCCATGACACTGCCAGTCTTCTTCACAGAACATGCTAGTTCAGAAGAGCGCAGGCTCCATAGTCTGGATGTTAAAAGGGCATTGAATTACTTTCTAACCCACACCAAAGATCACAGAGCTGATAAACAACAACTTTTCTCACTTATGGGGATGTGGGAAAGGGCACTCCATCCTCCAAGAGATCAGTCTCTCGCTGGATAGTTCAATGCATTCAGTTTTGGTACACAAAATCTGGAAAACAGGCCCCAGCAGGCCTCAGGGCCCACTCTACTAGGGGAACAGCTGCTTCTATAGCAGCTTCTAGAGATATCCCTTTAGTGGAGATCTATAAAGCAGCTACCTGGAGGTCTGTACACACTCTTACTATACATTATAGTTTGAACGTGCAGTCCAGATGTGATGCCAGGTTTGGCACAGCAGTCCTGCAGAGCCTCTTTCCTAAGTAGGTTCTCTGCCCACCTCCAAATGTGCTTCTTTGAAGTCTGCAGAGAGTTATGAATATGAGAAGAATACATGGGGTTAGAAGAAAAAAATTACTCACCTTAGTAATCTTGTTTCTTCCAATGTATTCTTCCATATTCATAACTCTCCCTCTCCCTAACTCTCCTTCCAGAACCAGAGCCTCTGAATGGTCCTGTTGCTTGGCAGTCCCAAACACAGGCACACTTACCTTAATCCTGTGGGGTTGTTATTTACTTACCTTTCTTTTTCCCAGGTGATTCTGGGTGTTTCAGGTAGGTCTGATACCACAATCATTAGTATCAGTTGTAGTGGTAGTTATAGAACAGAGTTGTCTGTATCAAGCAGTTTTTTAGCTTGAGTCACTTTAGTTAGGTTGCCTTGTGGGCTTCCTAGAAATCTGAGACATTGATGAAATGTGCAGCAGCAGTTTGAATATTGTCACGTGCCAATGATTGCATCATTAGCATATAGTTCCTTTCTCTGGGCAGTTCTACTGGGCAGACTAACTGCAGAGAGTTATGAATATGGAAGAATACATTGGAAGAAACAAGATTACTAAGGTGAGTCATTTTTTCATCCGTCCCATCTATATTTTGACTCAGGACTGCACCTAGGCCTACCTCTGGTGCATCAGTTTGTAACAAAAATGGTTTCTCAGAGTCTGGGCTTGTTAAAACGGGCTGAACATAATGCAGCCTTAATGACTTGAAAAGCTTCATCACACTCTGGGGTCCATTTCACATTATTTGGGTACCGTTTTTTCATGGGTTCAGTGAGGGGAGTAGATAACTAAGCAAAGTTGGGAATAAATCTCCGATAATAACCAGCCAGCCCTACCTGACATGTTTCTTGGTTTTAGGGAGAGGGCTGTTAGCTACAGCTTCTATTTTAGAAATTTCTGGCTTAACTGCTCCATTTCCCAACACATAGCCCACATATATGGTTTCCTGCATGACCAATGCCCCTTTGGTAGGATTAATAGTCAGACCTGCCTTTTTGATAGCTTGGATAACTGATCATAGGTGTTTCAGGTAGCTTTTCCAGTCTGGACTGTACACCACAACATCATCCAGGTACGCAGCACCATAATTAGTGAGGTGATAACATTACATACATGTACCACTGGAATGTAGCTGGCACACTATGTAAACCAAATGGCATGGTGGTGAACTGATAGAATCCAACAGGAGTGGCAAAAGCAGTTTTGTCTCTGGATTCTTTATCTAAAGGTATTTGCCAGTAACCCTCGGTGAGATCGAGGGTACTGATATACTTTGCACTCCCCTGTCTGTCCACCAAATTATCTGTTCTAGGCATAGGATACCTATCAAATTCTGACACTTGATTAAGCTTCCTAAAATCAAGGCAGATTCTAACACCCCCTTCTTTTTTGTTTACAGTTACCATTGGAGATGAACAAGCACTCCTCGACTCTTCTGTGATACCCAGTTCTTTCATTTTTTGAATTTCCTTAACCACGTCAACTCTTAACCGCTCTGGTAACCTGTATGTCTTTTACCTAATAGGGCAAGCATTCCTTTGCACTATTACGTGCTCGACCCCTTTTGCTCGGCCTGGTACTGTGGTACAAATACTGTTAAATGTCTTTAACACATTACGAATTTCTGCAGTTTGTTCTGAGGTTAAGGAAACATTCATCTTTACAGCATCAGCAGTTACAGTTTGTTCCAGTCTATCATAAGCTACATCAGTATCTTCTTTGTCAGTTTCTGGTAAAACTAGCAAATCAGCTTTTGGCATTTTTTCATCCCATTTCTTGAGGATGTTAGCATGGTATATCTCAGTAGGATTTTTCCTGTCAGGGGTCTCAATCTCATAGTTACTGGTTTCAGTACGTCTAAGCACTCTATAAGGCCCTTGCCACTTCATTAACAGTTTATTTTCTGTTGTGGGTACAGTAGCAAAACCTTTTCACCTGGCTCAAAAGCTTTTTCTTTTAACCCATGGTCATAATATACCTTCTGCTAATTTGGGCCTCTTCCTGATTACCATGGGCAATTTCAACATATTTTGCCAGCTTCTTACTTAGGGCACACATATAAGACGTTACAGATTGTTTCTGAGTGGCGTTATCTCTTGGCTGCCTACCATATAGCATTTCAAAGGGTGAAAACCCAGTTGATGCCTGTGGCACTTCTCTGTAAGCAAAAAGTAGGTAAGGCAAGTATTGGTCCCAATCCTTCCCTTCTCCTTTTATAAACCTTTTTAACATGCATTTTAGGGTTTGGTTAAAATGCTCAACACGACCATCTGTCTGAGGGTGATAGGGGGAGGTCCTTATGGCAGTGATACCTAGTAGTCTGTACAGCTCCTTAAGTAATGCAGCACCAAAATTACTACCCTGATCAGTAATAATCTCTTTAGGTATGCCCACTCTGCTGAAAATCTTTCCAAGCTCTGCTGCCATTTTTGAAGCTGTGACAGTACGCAATGGAACTGCTTCTGGGTATTGAGTAGCACAGTCGCATACTACCAAGATAAATCTATTACCCTTTTTACTTTTGTCTAAAGGGCCAACCACATCCATTGCAATTCTCTCAAAAGGCACATCTATCAAGGGTAGGGGCACTGGGGCACCTTGTCTTTACTAGTGACTGGGGCTACTTTCTGGCACTCATCACATGAATTACAGTAGGTAGCAACATCTTCATGAATTCCAGGCCAGGAAAATCTATACAGCAATCTGGTAAGGGTGCGATCCCTCCCTGAGTGACCAGCCATATGACTATCATGTGTTATCTGTAACAACTCTATTCTATACGTCTGTGGTATAACCAATTGTACTGTCTGTTCCTGTGTCTGAGGTTTAACCCAAACTCTGTACAGTAGACCATTACATTTTTTAAACATTGGTTCACCCTGTTTTGGTTTTACCCCCCAGCTGCTTAAAATAACCCTGGAGAGGAGCATTGTTAGCTTGTTCTGAAAGAAAATCACAATCAGTGATCAGTTTAATATGTTAACCCCTTATGTCCATCAGTCATTTGTTAAAAAAAGAAAAAATGAATGGATGATCTCCACTTTTTTTATTTATTTTATAATTTTATTAGATTTCTTCACACAAACGAAAGGCAACAGTTTCGTGGTAAAGTCATTTCATCAGGCCAACTGTGTTGCTACAATAAAAAACATAGAAAAACATTTTTTAGAATATAATGGTATTAATTACCAGATAAACCAAGGCTATTTGTGCATACAATATTCTGCCATATGCTCTGTGATAATCGTTAACTTCTATTATCTCTAAAAGTTATCTCATCTTAATTCAATTAATAGAACACTTAAACTTCATATTTCAATAAGTGAATAATTATTTTCAACACTTTGCCATTCTAAAACGAACCAAACACTTTTAAACTGAGTATTATATCATGGTCACAACAAGTCCATTCCATTAGAGATGAGGGTTTTTACCTTAATTGTATATTCTTTAACTTCCAATTTAATTCTTAGGTCCTTAATTATTCAATTGAAATTAGTAATAAGAACCCTGGAAGAAGAAAACTATGTTTAATTTTATATCGTGTGCTTTTATTGTCACTTACAGAATGGATGTGCCTTACTTACTTACTTCCAATTTCATTTTTACGGTATTACAATGTCCAAGAGTTCATCTAAACTCATTTATAATAACTGCTATGGAAAATAATTAATTTTCATTTAACTTTTAATGTGGATGTTAGATTGCTATATTTAGATAAGCTTTCATATGCTTACCACTATGAAATGTAGCATCATGAATTATCTTAAATCCCCCGAATATGAAAGCACATCTCAGTGCTGGAAAGTAAATTAAAAAGTCAGATTTTCAAAAAAAGAACTTTCTTTCTACAAGATACTGCTAAACAAATTCACAATGCTGTTCGCATAACTCAGCATTAAATTATTAAGCACCGTAGCACATGTTGAAACCTTTGTCAAATAGAAGGCTTACTAGTGTTGCTGTAAAACTCGAAAAGGATTCTGGTTTCACTCTCCCTTGGGTTGTAAGTTTTTTGTAAACGTTGCTTCAAACAACATGAAGTCTTGCTGTATTCTGACATATGCAGTTAGGTCCTACCTTTCAACTGTCCCGGAGAACAAAGAGTTAAACTTTCCATGAACAGCATAGAATGTTCACCGCGAGCTCGGTTGAAGCCCCTGTCTGCTGCTGTTTAAACTGCAGCCATCAGATTCTTTACTCCGCCTCACTGAACAGTCGCTCCGGAGAGTTCTCCTTTGCTCGGTTCAAGAAAAAGTCTATTAAAGTGTCATTTTTCGCTCGGTTTCTACCGAATTGCTGCTACTGAATCTGTCAGTTTAAGTCTCTGTGGTACCGTGAGTACTAGATAGGTTTTGCATGTAGTTTCTGTGTGGAACTTGTAAATTGCGGATCGGTTCGGCTGAACCAATCAGTTCAGGTAAAACAAGTTTGTGAATTTACTTAGAGTGTGGTAACCGGTCCGTATCGGTTCTAAAAAAAACCGGATTTTATTATGTTTTTTTCCAGGACCCATAACACGGTCAGGAACCGATAGGGGAGTCTTGCCTGGCGGATTGCTGAAAAAAGGGTAAGTTTTGGATAGGATTGGCCATGTCTGAGAAACCCAAGAAAAAAAACGGGCCCACTTGGTTTCAACACTGCAGTTTGTGTGAGGAAGTCTTTGCTAAGGCTGATCCCCACACCACCTGTGTTTATTGTCTGGGGTTTGACCACCTCGATTCAGACTGCCACATTTGTAAGAATTTTCCCAAAGCTATCCTGGAAAAGAGATTAGGTAGACTGAGGGAAAGGGAGGCCGAGAAGTCCGCTGACCCAGATGGCCTGCCCGGTTCAGTTCCGACCGAATTAGAAGGAGTGCCCTCTGACCAGGGCGATACTTCTGCGGGCAAAAGGAGAGCCGATTCTGAGGAGTCAGTTCCAGTTAAAAGAAAAAGAAAAGATAAATCGTCCAGTTCGGATCCAGAAATTTGTACTCCGACAGCTGATGAGATAGCCAAGGCAATAAGAATAGTGCAGTCGCTTACTTTGGTTCCGGCTGAACCGGCACCATCTGGCAGGGGTTCGGTTCAGTCGGTTCCCCCGGTTCCGGATTACACCTTAGAAGAATTTTATGAACTAGATGAGGAGGAGGGAGAGTATGAGGAAGACAATGGTGATTATGAAAGTCTGGATGTGCCTATTGACCCGGACATCTCCCCAGACAGACCTTCAGGTGTTTCTCCTCCTAGGCTTTCTGAGTCCCCTTCCCACTTTATGTTTGACAAAAAAGTGGCTGAAACCCTTCAGCTTCCTATGGAAGAAGCAGTAGAGGATCAGGAGGAGCCTGATTTTGTTGAAATGATGGACATCCCAGAGTCCAGGAGACTGTCTGTTCCCCTCCATAAATCTTTTGGGAAACAGACAAATAAAATTCTTAAGACTCCTAACTCCATACCTCCTGTGGACAGATGAATGGACAAGAGGTACACTCTTTCAGGCTCAGACACGGAGTTCCTTTCTCAGCAATGCAGCCATGTTGGGGTAGTGCAGGCTGCTACCTGTGATAAGGCAAATATCCCCTTGGCATCACACCCCCCAGATAAGGACTCCAGGAGGATTGATGCCATGGCAAAGAAACAGTACATGGCAGCATCTTTGGGACTCAGGCAGGCTAACTATATGGCCTACACAGCTAGATACCAGATGTCCAGATGGGACACTGTACTGGCTCTGGCTAAACAGGCCCCTGACCAGCTTGCCAAGGAGCTGGAGCAGGTGGCTGCAGATGGGATTGAGGCATCCAAGGTGCAATTTCATGCTGCTGTAGACTCCAGTGATGTTTCACCAAGAGTCATGGTTACATCTGTGGCTCTTCGGAGGATGGCTTGGCTCAGATGTACTAGCCTATCACAGGATACCCAGGCTAAGGCCATGGATTTCCCTGTTATTGGTAATTCTCTGTTTGGGAAGCAGACAGAGAACTTCATGAAAAAGATGGATGAGTACAGGACTACTTGCAGGAGTGCTCAGGCCAAAGAAAGGCAAGCCACTCCTCAAAGGCAACAGTCCACTGGCAGGGGCATGCCTTTCCAAAGGCCTTTTTACCAAGCTCAGGCCTCCTCTTCTTATGCTCAGAGGGGGTTCTTCAGAGGGAGAGGCAGGCGGGGAATGAGCAGGCCTGCATCCATCCCTCAGCCTAAAGCCCCTGCCAAGCAGACACCCTGATGGGTCTGCCCGGGCTGATTCTCCAATACTTGTAGGGGGCAGGCTGGCTTACTTTGTCCATGACTGGAAGTCTCTGACATCAGACAAGTGGGTCCTGGAATTAGTAAACCAGGGACTGGTTCTCAGCTTCCAGAAATTTCCCAAGATGAGAACCAGATCCTTTCCACCTGCAAATCCATCAGAGACCCTTGCCTTAGAGACAGAGGTTTCTGCCCTCCTGGCTCTCAGAGCCATAGAGAGGGTTACCACCCTACACAAGGGTAAAGGATTGTACTCCAGGTACTTCCTAACCCCCAAAAAGACAGGAGAATGGTGGCCCATCCTGGATCTAAGTTATCTGAACAAACACCTTTTAAAACCAAAGTTCAAAATGGTGACTCTGGGAATAATCCTTCCCTCTCTAAGGCCAGGAGACTGTCTAGCCTCCCTGGACCTCAAAGATGCCTATTTTCACATTCCCATCAGGTGCTCCCACAGAAAGTACCACAGATTCGAGTTGCCCTCAGACCACTATCAATTCAGAGCAATGCCCTTTGGCCTAACATCGGCCTCAAGGGTTTTCACAAGGTGCCTGGCAGTAGTGGTTGCTTTCCTAAGGAGAAAAAAGATCTCCATCTTTCCATACTGGCTCATAGTGGGTCAGTCTCCAGACCAAGTCAAGTCACATTTGCAAGTAACTCAGCAAGTGCTCACTTCCTTAGGATTCCTCCTCAAACTTCCAAGGTCAGTTCTCGAGCCAGTACAGCTCCTCACCTTCATGGGGCAGAGCTGGATACAGTAAGGGCAAGAGCTTTCCTTCCCCTGGACAGGGCAAGGACCCTTATGGAACTGGCCTCTTCATTCACCCTACAGGTGTCTCGACCAGCAAGGCATTTCCTTCAGCTTCTGGGCCACATGGCAGCTTCCACAGCAGTGGTCCAGGGAGCAAGATTTCAGATGAGGGACATTCAGTTCTACTTAAAAGCCTTCTGGTCCCAAAGAAAAGGATTCCCTTACCAAACTAGTCCCAGTGACACGAACCCTGATCCAGGCTTTGCAATGGTGGCAGGATCAGGACAGTTTGAGACAAGGAGTTCCTTTTGTCACTCAGTCTCATTCAGTGATACTCACCACAGATGCTTCCCTGCTGGGCTGGGGAGCCCACCTGGGGGATCTTACCACCCAAGGGCTGTGGTCACCTCAGGAATCTCTGCTTCACATCAGTCTCTTGGAATTCAGAGCAGTGTTTCTGGCACTGCAAGCCTTTTCCAAATCTGTACTGAACAAGGTGGTCCAGATCAGAACAGACAATACCACCACCATGTGGTACATCAACAAGCAGGGAGGCACTCGGTCGACGGCCTTGTGCACAGAAGCAATGAAGTTGTGGTCCCTGGCCTATTCCCTGCAAACCTCTCTGATAGCAGTTCATCTCCCAGGGAAGGACAATGTCCTAGCAGATGCTCTCAGCAGGATATCCCAGGGCCATCACAAATGGACCCTAGATCCCCTAGTTTTGAAAGTGATTTTCTCGAGATGGGGAACTCCACAGATAGATCTTTTTGTAGCCCCAGACAATCACCAACTTCCTCTCTTTTGTTGCAGACCCCCAGTCTTGGGCTACCTCCCCCTGGATGCTCTTATCCTGAATTGGGAAGGGAAATTTCTGTATGCTTTCCCTCCCTTCCCTCTCCTGTTCAATGTGTTAGTCAAGATAAGGTCACAGCCATGCAAAGTGATCCTGATTGCTTCAGACTGGGCCAGACAGCTCTGGTATCTCCTGTTACTGTCCTTAGCAGTCCACCTTCCCCTGTCTCTTCCCAGGAATTACAACCTATTGACATCCTCTCAGGGGAGGATTTGGTACCCGAACCTCAGGTCTCTCAATCTCAAGGTATGGCTCTTGAAGAGTTAGAGTTTGCTGATCTGCACCTTTCCCAAGGGGTTCTGGATATCCTTAAGGCTTCTAAAGCCTTCCACCAGAAAGACTTACAATTCCAAATGGAAAAGGTTCACTATTTGGTGTTCTAATAAGAATATTTCTCCAGAATCTGCTGGTTGCTCTACGGTTCTGGACTATATGGTCCATCTCAATGGCCTAGGGCCTTAGGCCAGCTACACTTAAAGTGCATTTGGCAGCTGTTTCTGCCTTCCTGTCAGTAGGCAAGCCCTCTCCTCTGTCAGTCCATCCTGTGTTTTGTAAGTTCTTTAAGGGATTGCTGCACACCAATCCCCCCTTAAGGGACCCTGCTCCTGCTTGGGACCTTAATGTCTGCATTGCTCAGCTTACGCAACCACCTTTTGAGCCTTTGTCCTCTGCAGAGCTTAAGTACTTGACTTGGAAAACTGTGTTTTTGGTAGCCATTACCTCTGCCAGGCGTATCAGTGAATTGCAAGCCCTGTCAGTGGAGCCTGATTTCATCTCTTTCCATAGAGATAAAGTGGTCCTAAGAACTAACAGAAAGTTTTTACCTAAGGTGGTTTCAGATTTCCACCTTAACCAGTCTATGTCGCTCCCTGTTTTCTTCACTGACCATTCCTCCTCTGGAGAGAGGAGGCTGTACATGGATGTTAAAAGGGCCCTCAGCTACTACATAGAGCGCACCAAGGGTCACAGGTTTGAGTCCCTCCAATTGTTCCTCACATATGGAGAGGTTGGTAAGGGCAAACCTGCCACTGAATGTATTGCCAGGTGGATTATTTCTTGTATACAATTCTGCTATGAAAAACTGGGTAGAACTCCAACCTCAGGCCTGAGGGCTCACTCTACTAGAGGTACAGCTGCTTCCCTGGCTGCTGCCAGGGATATTCCTATCTTAGAAATTTGTCAAGCAGCCACCTGGAAAACAGTTCATACATTCACCAAGCATTACCCTCTGGATATCCAGGCTAGGAGTGATGCTCGGTTTGGCACTGCAGTACTTCAGAGCCTGTTTCCAAAGTAGGTTCTGTCCCTCCTCCGTGGAGGTACTGCTTGGTAGTCTGCATATGTCAGAATACAGCAAGACTTCATGTTGTTTGAAGAAAAACATTACTCACCTTAGTAATGTTGTTTCTTCTAATGGAGTCTTGCTGTATTCTGACCTCCCCCCGCCTCCCCTCTCAGAACCTGTTTTTTGGGATGTGGGTGGGCAGGAGCAATGTTGGCACCATAGGGGTGTCCCTTTTTTCACCCTCCTTTATTTTGGGTTAGTGTTGTGTTTTGGGATGTGTTTTATTTTTTGGGTTTCCTGACTTGAGTCTTTGCTTTGAAACCAAAAAACCCTTTTATATAAGTTTAGTTGCCAGTTGGCTAGTGTGAGTTTTACAGTTTCCACACAGAACTTCTAGTGAGTATTGCTCGTAAAGATCTGACGGTTGGAGTTTAAACAGCAGCAGGTAGGGGCTTCAACTGAGCTTGTGGTGAACATTCCATGCTGGCCATGGAAAGTTTAACTCTTTGTTCTCCAGGCACTTGAAAGGCAGGAACTAACTGCATATGTCAGAATACAGCAGGACTCCATTAGAAGAAATAGCATTACTAAGGTGAGTAATTTTTTCGTCTCAATGCTAATCTCTCAAATCTAAATGTACGTCTCAATGCTAAAAAGTAAATTAGAAAAACAGATTTTCAAAAAAGAGTTTTTTTCTAATTACTGCTAAACAAATTTGCAATACTGTTCTCAATACTCAGCATTTAATGATTAA
The DNA here is from genome assembly GCA_016271365.2 of Neoceratodus forsteri. Lineage (NCBI taxonomy): Eukaryota > Metazoa > Chordata > Ceratodontiformes > Ceratodontidae > Neoceratodus > Neoceratodus forsteri. The sequence continues at coordinate 368,272,788 of CM028135.1, forward strand.
GCACCGTAGCATATATCAAAATCTTATTTAAAAAGAAAGCTTACTAGTGTTGCTGTAATACTCGGAAAAGTTTCTGTTTTCACTCTCCCTCGGGTTGTAAGTTTTTAAACGTTGCGTCTCAGCGCTCTTGAAAGAAAAAATTAAATGTCATTCAATCGTGTGCATATTTTAAAATATAATATTTATGTTTAAATATAATTTAAGGCACTTACTTCCAGTTATTTTCTAGCGTGCTGTGTCTGCCTCGCTTACTTCAAATGTGATTAATTATCTACTTTTTACACATTTAAATGTCACGGCTGGTGGGGGAGAAACATACGTCAGAAATGATATAAGCTACCTAGATTTAGGTCTCTGGGTAGCCTCTGAACAAAAGAGTGTTAGCGTGAGGGTACAGCTGCTTGGAGTAGTGGAGACTGACATAACCTGAGGCCTACATGCTCCTGCTGTCTCTCCAAGTCAAGGGTTCTCCCCCCACCACAGGGATATATGTTCCCTTACATTTTAAATATCATTTTATCTCTTAACTGAAAGTTTTTTATATAGTAATTTCTTTTCTATGTATATGTAATGGACTCATCAACATGCCATTAATGCAATAATAAAATTAGTTTTAATTTCCATATTCAAGTTATTAAATTCCTTAACACTAATTGTGATTCACTCAAAATTAATTCATTTTCAAGATATTTCTTTTGAAATGCTTTGTTTTAATCCCACCACTTAATGTTATAGTGAAATAATAAGAATTATACAAACATTTTAGATATAATTTAATTCCTATACATCCGTTCATATTAGATATAACAAACCATCTCTCCACATTGGTAAAAATCTGTTCAAATCCCATCACCTTGATATGCTTAATCTATTCTTTATAGATATGGTTAAATCCAAATTATAATACATCATATTTTATAAGAAAAACACTACACTCATAGTGTAAGGACTCCTTGTTGGAGACATAGGGGGGAGGGATAAAAACACATCCTTCTAATCTGTAATTCAAAAAAACAGATTCCACTCACATTCATCATTAAGTCCCACAGTTGGATTGGTGCTATTAAGTGTGTAGATCCAATATACTTCTCTCTTCCTTAGTATTGAGTCCCCAAATTGTATGCCATTCCTTGGTTCTTGTACCAGTTCCAGCCCCAAAACTGTAAAGAAGCTGCTGTATGTCTTGCTTCCATATAATGTCTGGCTACTGTTGATGTTTCCACTTTAAGTCTGATGTCACTCTTGTGCTGGCTGATCCTATTTCGAAGTTCCTGAGTAGTCTTCCCGACATAAAGTTTGTCACATAGACATTGTAATAAATACACAATGTGATGACTCTTGCATGTAATATGTTGCTTAATCCAAAACTTCTGATTAGTGTAAGGATCTTCAAACAATATTTTTTTGCTGGTGATACCGCATTGAAAAAAATGGCCACAAGGCACATTTCCAGGAGCTAATGGACCCAATAATAATTGACTCTCTCTTGGTTGTGTTCTATAATGTTGTGCATGTTCCAGTCTGTCTCTAATTGTCTGATTTTTTTCTTGTGGAAAAAAGTGGTTTCTGAAAAAATCTTCTATTATGATTACTGCTTAACTGTAACAAGCACCAATTATTATTAATAATTGATTTGATTTTATTATTTAAATGACTATATGATGTTGAAAATATTATTCTTTCATCTGTATAGGTATTTTAGTGTTGGTTTCTTTAAATATTGCTGTTGCGGAACAAGAGAAACTTCTTGTTCCATCTTTTTTACTAAGGTCCTTTTGTAACCCCTATCAATAAATCTGTGTGTCATGTCTTGGACTGTTTGTTGATAAATATCTTCCTCACTGCAATTTCTTTTGGCAAGAATAAATTGTGACTTGGGAATCGAATCTTTAAGTTTGGGGTCATGGTAACTGGTATAGTGCAATAATGTATTTTTAGCAATTTCTTTCCTGTATAATCTAGTCTCCAATTATGTAGTGCCCTTATATATTTCTAAATCTAGAAATGCCACTTTTTGATTATCAAAAGTCATTGTGAATGATAAATATTTGTTACATCTATTTAAATAAATGAAAAAAAGTTTAAGATCTTCTTCACTACTGTTCCATAGCATCAGGACATCATCAATATAACGCCTCCAAGTGGTGGTGATGTTAAAAAATGAATTTATTTCTCTGTCTAAAATAAATGTGCTCTCAAAGTCCCACATAAACAAATTAGCATATGAGGGAGCCATGGTGCTGCCCATGGCTGTACCTTTAACTTGAATATAAAATTCTCCTTCAAATTGAAAATAATTCTGTTTTAGTGCTATTTCTGCTAACTGAGTCAGAAATTCACTCAGGGGATGTGAATCAGTTCTTAACCTTAGTGTTTTTAAAAGAGAATTCAAACTTGAATCGTGATCTATGCTAGTATACAAATCTTTGATGTCAAAAGTCACTAAAATTACATTATTGAGATTCACCATATTACGATTCAGTTCCATTATTATTTCAATTGCATGATTGGAATCCTTTATATAAGTAGGTATTTTTGGCACTTCACTACATATATGAAAATCTATATATTGTGATAAAGGTTCTAATACAGAATCAATCTCTGAAACTATGGGACGGCCTGGTGGTTTAAAAGGGTCTTTATGAATTGTTGGAAGTACATAAAATATTGGAATTCTAGATGTCTTGTTGATTAACATGTTTTTTTCCTTCTTCTGCACACCAGCCCAAATCTGTTGCTAACATCATAATATCTATGCTATCTTGTAAAATCTCACTAGAAGGGTCTCTATTTTCTTATAGCATTCCCCATCTTCCAATTGACGTCTACATTCTGTTCTATAGTCATCTCTGTCCCACACCACTATCCCACCTCCTTTATCAGCTGGTTTAATTATAATAGTTTTGTCTTCTTCTAGATCCAATAATAATTCCTGTTCTCTCTTACTTAGATTGTTCCAACATGGTGTTAAACATTTGTTTTTACATAATTCATTTATTTGTCTGTCTTTAACTTTAATATATGTTTCTACTACATCACTGCCCCTTGGTGGATTAAAGGTAGATTTTACTCCCAAGTTTCTGTTTTAACTCATTGCCTCCTAGAAACACCTGTAGGCGTCAGCAAAGCTACTGCACTGTTTCCCAGAACGCCTACAGAAGTCACCTACAGACTTCATGTGTACCCTAGAAATGGAGAAGTCACTCACATGTTTTAATATTACTTGCCAGTCAGAATTGATTAGACTTGACTGCATAGTACCATTAGAAAGGTAATGTGCTGAACAACTTTGCCATTTGTGTGTATCATGTTCACATTAGGAGTTATTCACATTTGTTTATGACATTTTGTCAATCTAGAACCACCTAAGCACTTTGAAGAAAACATACATTCTGTGTATCTCAGCCAGTATAAAACAAAAACCGAATGGAGTACAGTTGATTGCATAGCACCATTGGAAAGGCAATTTTGTGTGGAACAACTTTGCCACTGATACGTTGTATGTATCATGTATACTTTAGGAGTTATATGCATTTTTTATGGTATGGTGTGCATGGTTCAGATTTGTCCCTCAAACTTCACCAACACACTTTGACTCAAATGGGGAAAAATGAAGTTTAATACTACAGAAATAGCTGTATTTATTTTACAAACAAATTATTAAAATTACATCTAATGTCTGGATGCTTAATTGTGTGTTGATATGTTACATATTTCCCAACATAAAAAGGTTTATGGTGCATTTTTAGTGGAAAAAATATTTTGTTTTGCTGTTTTGACCAGCACAGAAATGAAACTAAATTATCCATTATTCCTTGCATACAACCACTGGAAGGTAATTTTATACTAAACAATTTTGCCACTCATACTTTGTCTCTAGCACTTACGGTTTTTATGCTGTTAGCATTTGTTTGCAGCATGCCAATTCTGGCTTGATTTTGCTTAGAAAGGCACAGGATTCACTATTAACAGTATACAGGAGACAAGTGCTGCAACTTCAGAGAGCTCTTGTGGAGGCAATGAGTTAATGCTTGTTTTTTAGTTATTGGTTCTAAAGGTTTTTGTGGGAACCAATCTGCTAAACGTAGCTTTCTATAAAACTTCTGTAAGTCTATATTCAGTCTAAATGGATCTAGTTTAGTGGTGGGTGAAAAAGATAAACCTTTTTTCAACAATTGTTCTTCTTGTGAGGTAAGTATTCTTTGACTCAAATTAAAAACTACTGTCTTCTCCCCCTATATACCCCCCCCAGTGCCCTGTCTTCTTCTGTCTCCTCCTCCCACCTCCCTTCTCTCATGCCCACTGGAATATTCCCTCGTGTATCCTGCCAGCCTCCGCTCCTTAAATCATATCTGTTGTGATGTTCTTGATACATATTGTCACTGATCAATTCCTGTTGAGCGTCTTGTGTCCTGTCTTCCCCTAAAAATGTTTGGGGTTGATGTCTCAAATTCTTTCTAGATCCATATTGATTGGCAACAAAACTGTCTCCACTATCAGAATCTTGTGCATATTCATTTTGGGATGTAAAATAATTAGATTGTCTGCCTTGTCTTTGAGTTTTCATTAGCCAAGAATAAACTTTATTGTCTCTATAATCCATAATATCTCTATTGAACTTTTTTAATTTCTGTTGTTTAATAAATTCTTCATAGTCTGTTAGATCTTTTTTTATTTTTTCCAAAATTGTTTCTTCAGGCATCGTCTTTCTTTCCTAGATGTCCAGATCTTGGAGCTGTGCTCAAACAAGTCTGAATCAAAGTCACTGAAAGGAAGAGTGTTCCAACCGTTTGAGATTTTCTTTGTCTGAGCTCTTGTTACCACTGCTGCTGAAACTGCAGGGTTCAGTTCCTCTGAGATTAACTCAGTGAATCCTGGACAGTCACTTCCAATAATTACGGGTATAGGTAACTTAGATACTACCCCCACATTCACTTGGTGCGACACACCCTTAATGGTCAGAGTCACTTGGGTGGTGGGATAGTATTGAGTGTCCCCATGGATGCAGATAACACCAGTACCTGGTCCTTTTGCACAGTGTTTTCCCAGCACTTCAACATGCACTAGAGTCTGTCTGCTTCCAAAATCAATGAGTCCCTTTACAGTCTTATCCCCCACCTTCACATCTGTTAAGTACTTGCCCCAATTTGCTATGGACAAATCTGCTCCAGTGTCACTCTTCTTATGGCAATTTCTTGCAATATGACCTGGCTTATTACAGATATAGCAAATAATGTCTTCGGACACAGATTTGTTACCCCCACCAGAGTTCTTATCAGACTTGGAGTTTAAATGGGAAAAAGAGTGTCTTCCAGGTGCTTGGCTATTACCTCGCTGCTGTGGCGTCTGTCTGACCATTTGGTAGTCTTCAGCCAAAGAATCAGCCTTTTCCCCACTTTCTGGTCGGGGTTCCTTTACCCAAAGCTGTACATCTGTAGGCAGGATGTTGATGAATTGCTCCATGGCAAATGTGTCAATGATCTGTGGGACTGTGTTGCCCTCTGGTTGGAGCCATTTTATCAGGCGTTTTCTGAGTCGGGTGAAGGCTTCTCGAGGATTCTTGACTGAGTTGTACTTCAGAGATCGAAATCTCTGCCTGTAGGTCTCTCCTGAGATGTCATACCTTTTCAGGATTTCGCTTTTCACCAAGTCGTAGTTTTCTGACTGTGCAGTGTCCATAGTGCTATAGGCAAGTTGGGCATTCCCTGTCAGGTAGAGTACCAGTCTCATTGTCCATTGCTGCTTTGGCCATTGGCAGGCTGTGGCAACTCTTTCAAAGGTCGTTAGGTATGCCTCAGTATCCTCTGAGGGACAAAACTTTGTAAGTTTAATGGCTTTTAAGTTGCTTGTGTTTTGTTGCTTGTCAGGATCTGTGCCAGATCCTCTGCCTTGGACAGCTTGCAAGGCATCCAACCACTGCTGCTCCTGTCACTGCATCTCTTCTCTCATCTGCTGCTTCTCTTCTCTGCTGCTCCTGTCACTGCATCTCTTCTCTCCTCTGTTTCTCCATCTCTTTTTGTTGTATAGCCCACCATTTGAAAAAGGCAGTCAGGCTTTCAGGTTCTGTCACTGCCTGTTCTTTTTCCATAACTTGTGCTGGCTGTACAATCTTAGCTTGGATGTCTGTCTCTGCTAGTTTGGCTGCCATTCTCCTGGTAACCACTCCTGGATTTGCTGCTGCAGAATCCATACCTTTTTATATGCTTCCCTGGTACTAGGTCCAGTACCCATGCACAAAACTCCTGGCTTAGAGTATGCACGGCATAAATCCCACTTAGGCTGACACCATCTGTCATCGAGGCATGTCAGGAAGCATAGGAAAAAACAGGAGCAGTTGTAGAATTCACAAAAAGTGTATTAGTACTAGCAGTAACATAAAAAAAATTGTTCAGACTAACTATTTTCAAAGCTAAAATAAACAGAGAAGATCCATCTGAGTTTTCCTTTAATCTCTGTGTCTGTCAAAACATCGCAGTTCTCTGTCTCTCATTTAGTCTTTGCAACCCCTCTTCTTAACAAGCTTCCTGTTTTTTTCTAAAATGATCTTGTAAATTTCAGGCTGGTGCAGCCAGAACACAATGTCCCAGAACTGAGACCCCTTCTCCATAGCTTCTGAAAAAGGACTTAAAAACTGCTCTCAGGTTAATCCCTTGAGTTCCCACTAGCTTTTTGCAATCATCTCATACTATAATTATATACATTTCAACAGTAACACTGTATAATTTACAAACAAAAGGATCCCGATATCAGTTACATTTCCACATAATGATTTGCATATATTTTTATACCAACAGATATGCAAGGGAGGGAAAGATGGAACAGCAAGGGAAGACTGAGAGACAGTAAGAGGCAAAGAACTGCAAGACTGTTGGGGTGATCAAAACCTAGGTCTCACAGGAAAATTTGGTTGCACAACCACACAGACAAGAGACAGGAAAGAACAGAACAGATCCTTGCATTCAAACTCTCCATAACAACTGGGACAGGGTCCTATTCAACCCTGTCACACAGCCTCCTAGTTCTAAGCTTTTAAAGCTCCCGTGTGGTCCTAGCACCTCTGGTGCAGACCCATACAGTAATGAATGGTGAAGATATTCTGGAAGATCAAGAATTAAATGAGTACATAATGTTTGTATTTAGAGGCTAAGCAAGATATTCTGCTGACTTTCAAGCAAGGTATTGAGTCTAGCAGTCACCAGTTTAAAGCCTCAATGGATGCCTTTGATGCTACATCTTGCTGTGCTGCTGTAGGCATTTGCATCAGGTAGCATTCCTGGCTGTGGAGTTCTGGCATCACCCAAGACATCCAACAACAGGTTATGAATGTTCCCTTTGATGGAGCTTACCTGTTTGGACAGCAGGTAGAACAATCTCAAATGAAACTCAAACGACCCTTAAGACTTCCAGACTAGTGCCCTTTAACCCTCAGAAGGCCAAGGGACATGGTTCTTTTCAAAACAAGCTGCCCATTCATGGCAAAGGCAGGGGATCCCAAAACAAAACTCAGCCTCTCCTGCCTCAAAAGAAAGTGCAGCTGAAGGCACAAGCACCAAAAGCACCTACTGTATTGCCACTATCTGAAGTTCTGTCCCCCAGTCCTGCCTCAGCTGCCCAAGGCAGACCTCTCCTCCTCAGTGGGGGGGGGGTAGCTGACTCACTTTTAGCATCAGTTGGAATCCATCACGATGGGCAAGTGGGTCCTCAGAATCATTTGAGAGGGATATACCCTGGATTTCACAGAAATCCTTCTGGTCTTTCCACCTAGAAGGCAACCCCCTTTGTCAGCTCACATGTCAGAGTTTGTGGTGCAGAAGACTGTGGGCCATCTAAGCAGAAGGGCAGTGGAAACAGTTGTTGAGGCACAGGTCAAGAAGCATAGGATGACCAGGAGCAGTTGTAAAATTTGCAGTGAGTGGTTTGTTATTATTAACAGCAGCAAAATAAAAAATTTAAAATTTGTTCAGTGTAATTATTTACAAAGGCAGAACAAACAGAGAAAACCAATTCCTTCTGAGTGTTTCTTCTCAATTTCAAATCTCAGTTTCTCTCTCTGTAGCAAAATCATTGCTGCTGTTTTTATAAGTCTTTGGGAACTCATTAAGAGGACAATTGTTTTTTCAGAAAATGTTCTTGTCAGTTTCCTTCTTTGCAGGTGTAACAAAACAGTACGTGGTGTCCCAGAACTGACCTCCTATTGTCAGCTTCTGCAAAGAGTTTGCAAACCAGCATCTCAGGTTAACATTTTGAGTTCCAAATAGTGTTTTGCAATCATTTCAACAATATAACTATATACAGTGAAGCCCGCCAGGATGAACTGCAGTGCCACAGGTTTACTGCATGGCAGAAGGGACTAACTCCCATTGAAATTGCATTGTTTGCTGCAGTAACTCTACTGCAGAATTCTGCAGAGTTGGGCTTCAACCTGGTGGGCTCACTGTACATTTTCAAATCAAGGGATCCCACTTTCACATAAAGATTCACATATATTTTATAACTTCAGATATGCAATTGGGAAAAAGATAGAAACAGCAAGTGAAGGCAGAGTGATAGCGGATGGGGAGAATAGCAAGGTTGTCGGAGTGGCCAGTTCCTAGGTCTCACAAGAAAATTTGACTGTGCAGTCAGACAGACAAGCAACAGAACAGAAGAGGATGAAACAGATCCTTGTGTTTAACTCTTTCTATATAACAAATGGGACAGGGGCTTACTCCCCCCCATCACAATAGTGCCAGAGTCAGAAGAGAACACAGGGTTCTACTCCTACTGTTTTCTGGTCCCAAAGAAATAAGGGGGATTGCGCCCCATTCTCAACCTCAGGAATCTGAAGAAATTAATGGATTGAGAACAATTCAGAATTTTTTCTCTGTACTCTCTGTTACCCTTCCTGAAGCTTCAAGATTTGCTAGTATCCCTAGATATGCAAGATGCATACCAGCACATACTGCTGTGTCCCAGCAACCACAGATATCTTTGTTTTGTAGTACTGGGGAAGCATTACCAGTTCAGAGTCCTGCCCTTTGGGCTTTCCTTGGTGCCACAAGACTTTACAAAGTGCTTTGTAGTACTCACTGCACACGTGACCAAATTAGGACCTTTCATGTACTTGGACTATTGGCTAATCTCAAGCCTGTCCAGACAGGAGATGGAACAGGCAGCAACCACTGCCTCCAAGTTCTTGACTCAGTGGGATCCTGCTGAACCTCGAGAAGTCTCAGCTTCAACCCTCACAGCAACTGCTGTTCACAGGAGATCTTCTGGACACAGCCCAAGTTTTGGCTTTCCTTCCAGAGACCAGAGTGCAAGAAATTTTGCAGATGGCATGCTACATCATGGAGTGCAAGACTGTGCGATCCCACTTCATGCTGCACATGCTGGGTCTGATATCCTCTTCAGTGTTCACAGTGCCTCTGGTATGTTTGTACATGAGGACAACCCAGTGGATGCCCACTGCACAGTGGTCACAGACATCACACCTTCAGACTTACCCCATTCAGGTGACCAAGCCCCTGGTTTGGTCTCTTTCATGGTAGTAAGTTGACAGCCTTCTCCAGGGCTTCCCCTTCTCCCAACTAGAGCCTCAGGTGACTCTCACCCCAGACGCCTCGCTGTTGGGATGAGAGGCTCACTGTCAGGGCCTCCAAACATAAGGTGTCTGGGACCCGTCAGAGACTCATCTCCACATCAGTGTGTAACCCCTAGATGGCGCTATCCCAGGGGCTACTACCCCTGCCTGATTTGCCACTAACAGGTTGAGGGGCCTGGATCCAATGGCGGGTGCCTCCACCCAGAGGTCAGGGTTTGCAATAGTTAAACTAACTTGGTCACAGCCCTCTGGGACACTGCAACCCCCCTTTCTTCCCACTAGTGGCCCACACAATATATCAGAATTACCTTCACAGTATACACTTACCCCCAGGACTGGTTCCGCACTGGGACCTCCTGTGAAATAAGATACAGTGCAACAATCACAGTACAGTACTTTAACATAGACAAATACCTCAGGCAGTATAACTTTGCTGAAACAAGCAGCTCTGATTTATTTAGGGGATATAACAAGGACAGGGGAAATCAGGTTAATTAGCTTATCACTCTACTCATCTACCTATGGCTCTGTGCACAGGCCTATCCCTATCAGTTACTGTCCCTGGGTACCCAAGCCTAGTGGCTAGTCCAAACCGTGGCAGCTGGTAGGCCCCTTTCACACAGAGAAAAGGAAAATTAAACAGTCAGCAGTACAGTAATTCCATTTGGATTTAATGTGGCAATTCAACAGGAGTGATCCTGAATTAGTACTCACGACCTCCAAACAAGATAGGGTCCTTCAATGTCAGCAGGGCTACTCTTTGAGCCCAAGAGACTCCTCACACATTTATATGGTAAACAGTCACAGGCAAAAGTCACTTAATGGCAGCAGGATTCACTTGAGGTACACAAACCTCTTCACACATTTATATGGTAAAAAGAAAGCACAATACCAGGCAGGCTGCATCTGTATCCCGATCGCAATCACTGCACAATACCCGGGAGAACACACAGCAGATTCAGTTCCCGACAGACCGAGTGCAATTCAGCAATTCCTCCAGTCTTCTACAGGGTGAGCCTGGTTTCTACTCTTCAGATATCCTTTGATTCTCTTCACAGGACGGATTCAGTCCTAACAAGCAGTTACACAAGCTGCAGACCGGAACTCTGGACCTTACACATGTTTTTGACTAAAACTGTGCACTGAAGGAGCACAGGGTTCCTTTCCCCTTCACTGCCAGAGCTAAACTGAAACTCCAACAGACAAAACCGGGCACTTTCTTTGAGTTCCTCCCAGTTCTTGACTGGATTGGCTGTCACTCACAATAGACTGCTGCTGTTGGTCCAAAAAGGCTAAACTACATCTCCCAGAGTCACTGCCCATACAATCCTCTTGTGGCTGGCTCAGATTACGAGTCCAAGTTCTGATTCGTCCAAGGCACCATTTTAGAGCTATCTTATCCCACACTGATTGGTCCATTTCAGCAGTTCAAAACTAGAATGGGGAACTAGGCAAACACAGTTCTGACTGCAAAGAAAGCAGGTTAGACAAACTGTATCCTCACTATTACTCTAAATGATTCCTGGCAAACAGTTACATCTTTCAGATAGGTTCCCTTTGCACTCCTAGTGACTGCAAAAATGGAGTGAATTGGCAGCAGTTCGAGTGGTACTCAAGCAGAGAAGCACAGAGTCCCCCCCCATACAAACTAATTATGTCTGCAAGCAGACAGCTCTTAAAGAAACAGTACCAGAGGCTCTTAAAAACACTCACTGATAAATGGCTTAAACGCCAAACACCATTCAGGCTTGGAGCATTCAAGCAAGCTCCTGGAAGTCTTTTGGGAACCCCCATTTGCAGGGGGGTTACACCTGTACTGGAGATGCAGGCTGTTTTGTAGGCTCTGAAAGTCATAGTGGACCTGGTCAGCCACAAAACAGTCCTTCTCCAGACAATGACATTATGATATACATCAACAAAAAAGGAGAAATGCACTCTTACTGCTCTCTGCTAGGTGTCGATTAGAGTGTGGGAATGGTGCCTAGATAAAAGGATCCTACTCAAGGCAATCTACCTGCAGGAGCCCATAACACTCTGGCAGATGAGCTCAGTTGAACAGAGGCAGGTCCTCACTAGTGATCATTAGCCCCAGACATAGTGAGGTTGTTATTCGACTAGTAGGTACCCCAGATTTGGAGCTTTTTGCATCCCCATTCAATGCCAAACTGCCTTGATTCTGCTCCAGAAATCCTGGACATTGTGTTTTCTTTCAAGATGCATTCGGAATGCAGTGGCAAAATTGGGTTGCTGTATGTATGTATTCTCTCCAGTTCCTCTTGTTCAGAGGGTATTGTTCAAATTGGAGGTACAAGGGGATAAGATGATTCTAGTGGCCCCCTGCTGACTTCAAGTAGATATGGTTTCCTTTATTGAACAGACTTTCAGTCAGTAAACTAAGGACTCTATCACTTAGGATGGACTTATTGACTCAGGATGAAATGGTCCATCCCAACCTGTGCTCCCTTCATCTTCAGGCCTTGCTCCTAGAAATGAACACATACAAGGTATCTCCAAGGGACTCTGAAATACCTTTGGCTGCATGCAAACTTTCCACTAGGAAGACATACACAGCCAAATGGAAAATATTTTTCATCTGGTGCTCCAAAACCTGCATGGACCCCTTCAGGTGTCCATCTGACAAAGTTCCGCAGTACCTGCTGGAACTTTTTGATGCATGCCTATGGTGTTCCACAGTAAGGGTCCACCTGTGTGCTACTTCTGCATACTATGAGCCCATCAGTACCCTCTACCTAGCATAGCTGCCACTGTTCAAGAGGTTTCTCAAGGGAATTTAACACACAAGGTCTCCCATCAGGAAGCCAGTGTAGAGATTAGGCAGTGAGGAGAATGACAGAGGTGGAGGAACTGCCATACAATCTTTTAGGAGAGGTGCTGGACTGAGTTTCTGTGGTCTCCTGCCCAGTTTAACACCTGGATCTTCTCCTCACTGATTTCCTCCCTTTGCAGGGTGCATATTTGTTACTCTTAAACTTTAGGTGCCTCTCTGTTTCCTGAAGCAGCTTTTGTTGGCACACATCTGCTACTGAGGAAATGTTGATTCCCACTACTCCTTTCCCTTATAGAATGCCGTTCCTCCCCCAGATTGTTCTGGTCATCCTTTTAACCCACTACCTAGGCCCTCCCTCTCAACCTCTTCTCTTTCACTGGTAGACAGGTTTTATTATTTTGTTCCCTTTATATTCTATATCCTTTGTTCTATCCCTTGGGGTGCCTTTCCCATTTTTCTTTTTTTCTCTTCCACTTTTTTCTTCTCCTGGTGAACAGAACTGAGAAAAGAAGGGGACTGGAGTCATTTACTGGTCAGTCTTCGAGCGCCATGTTATGTATCAGCCTCATGGGTGGAGCTGTCACTGACGTCAGCCCATTACCTAGCTGTAAGCTTTTAAAGCTCCTGCAGGGTCCTAGCACCTTTGGCACAGACCCATACAGTTATGAATGGTGAAAATATTCTGGAAGATCAAGAAATATGGTGTGTATGTAATTTGCACTTTCATCTTTACTGGCTTTTTAATAATAATAGTGGATGTTTCTGATTTGCACATAGGTAGTAAGTACCATTTTAGAACTGTATAACGTAGCTTGTGTCTCTTGTTCAGCTCTTCCATTGTTGGTACAGTGCACCCATGTTCTACTGTTGAACTCTGTGCTTGAAATGGCCATAAATGGCATCATACTGTACATTTCTAAAATGGCAGTTCACATCAGAGTGTAAATCAGAAACAACCACTGAGGTAAATAATAGCCCAGTATAGATGGAACAATAACAGAATTAGAACCAGTATTTAAGAAACAGCTTCTCCTGTGAAAAGTGACTTTCATGTTTAGTGCACTTCTCCTTTTAACTAACAAGATCAGTTCCAGAGGGCTCTGATACCAGATAATTCCCAATGTTGAGTTTTGTGCTCCAGCCTAAGCAAGGATGCTTCATATTAGAAGCATCATATCTACTACTGTATCTGTTTCCTTTGTTGGTTTGTCTATCTACATTAAAAGTGTCAATTTCTTTCCTCCCCACAGAATTTGTAATGTATGCTTAGAACTGGGCCTAAGCCAGTCAGCCCAGTACCATAGGAAGGCAGCTGGAACAAAATTCATTCATGAGGAGGAGCAGACTAAGTATGTATTTTTTTATTATTGTTCACTTTCACTGTCACATTTAAAACACTAAAAACTAAGATGAATTATAAAATGACTAGGACACTGAAACCAATCATGATATTCCATACACGCTGTCTGTTGAAGCCTTCTGTGAGACGCGGAGCCTTGCTTTATTTTTTGCCCAATGTATAATTGAACTGTATGCCAATTACACTACATGTGGTGCCAGTAGCAAGTTTGTTAGATTTATGACTGTACTTATGATAACCGACTCTCTCCCAATTAAAAAAAAAAACAGACTGCATGACCTTTGGCATCAGACAGCGTCTGTCCAAGTGTCAGACCATATCTGGATTCTTGACACTGAGTGGATCCAAATTGGTGGAAATTCCTCTGGGTGTCTATCTTGCTTGATTTCCCAGTAACATACAATAGATGCCATTTACAAAACACTTGACTCCAAACAAGGTGCACTACATCATATCAAGGCTTGTATTCCTTTGTGTCCACCCTGCCCATTGTGAGATCATTATCACAATGATTCTAATGACCTCTGATTATAGGAATGTTTATGTATGTTAATACCACTGCCGAGATCACTCTTACAACTGGAAGAGTGATCTCAGTGGCAGTATTAATATATTATTGATCAGGCTTGATCAATGATATATTCATTTTTTTAAAAACCTTACTGGAACTTGCCAATTTCCAGGGCAGCACCACATGGGACACTCTTCACAGAAAAATAGTGTTTTTCCATGATGTAGTTTATTTATTTGAACATTGTTGACTGGGAGAAGTACACTGAGTAGGAGCTTGTTTGTGGTGTGACGGGGTACAAGGTGGTAAGAAATACAATAAACAAAAAGTGACACACAAAGTACAATGTCAAATAAAGTGACAAGTGCAATGTACAATACAAAAAAGCAGATCCTACAAGATACAACATTTACAAGAATTTACAGTGGCAAAGTATTTAGTTTTTCAAACAACATGAAGTCTTGCTGTATTCTGACAAATGCAGTTAGCCCCAGCCTTTAAACTGCCCTGGAGAACAAAGGGATAACTTTCTATGCAGAGCATAGAATGCTGAGCTCAAGCTCGGTTGATGTCTCTGTCTGGAGCCCTTTGAAATTCAACCGTCAAATTCTTTACTCCGCCTCACTGAACAGTTGCTCCGGAGATTTCTCCTGCAGCTCGGTTTGAAAGTCAGTCAATACAAAGAAAATAAAAAATAGTAATAGTGAAAAGGATTTGGGTGTTTGGATAAATTCCAGACTATCATCTAATATGCATATTTTAAAAATAATAGGTAAATGTAATAGTATCATTTATGCTATTAATAAAGCTTTTATATCAAGGAATCGTGAGTGTGTACTCAAATTATATAAGACCTATGTACTCCCTAATCTTGACTATGGTTCTCCTATATGGAGTCCATACTTAAAGAAAGGTATATTTAGAGTGGAAAAGATTCAAAAACGTCTAACAAAATCAATAAAAGGTGTACAGAATGTGAAATATGTAGATAGACTATCACAACTTAACTTGTACCCCTTTGAATTAAGACGCATTAGGGGAGATCTACTATTTTTATATCGTATTTTGGAGGGCAAAACTTTAATGTCTCAATGCAACATAATATGGAATCCCAAAACCCTAAATTCAAGTTCACACGATAAACAATTCTTTATAAACAGAGCAAGAACTAATAGGCATTTAAACTTTTATAATATACGAACACCCTTAATTTGGAACAACTTGCCAAGAAATATAGTTGAAAAAACATCATTTGACTCGTTCAAAATTGAGTTAGATAAATTTTTGTTTACGAATATTAGAAAATATATTAACAGATAAGCCCACTACGAGTGGGAGACAATTAAATGGGCCACAGCCTACTTTGTCTACAATTACCAAGTTACCAAGTTGCCAAAGTGTTGGTTAAGTGTCAGTTTTTAACCAAAATTTATTTCCGCATAGTCGGTTCAGTCTCTGTTTGTGGTGCCGTGAGTACTAGATAGGTTTTGTGCTGATTTTCTGTGTGGAACTTGTAAAAGTGTAGATCGGTTCAGCTGAACCGATCATTTGTAGTGAATACTTATATCTTTCTTTAGTGTGTGGTTACCGGTCCTTGTCGGTTCTAAAAAAAACATGTTTTGGCGTTTTTTTCCAATACCCGTGACACGGTTAGGAACCGATAAGGGAGTCTTGCCTGGTGGTTGCCATGAAAAGGGTAAGTTGGATAGGTTGGCCATGTATGAGAAACCCGAGAAAAAAAACGGACCCACTGGGTTTCAACACTGCAGTGAGTGTGGGGAGGTCTTTGCTAAGGCCAATCCCCATACCACCTGTGTTTATTGTCTGGGGTTTGAACATCTCGATTCAGACTGCCAAATATGTAAAAAGTTTCACAAATCTACCCTTGAAAAGAGACTAGGCAGACTGAAGGAAAAGGAGGCCGAGAAGTCCGCTGACCCAGATGGCCAGCCCAGTTTGGTTCCTACCGAACCAGAAGGAGTGCCGTCTGACCAGGGCTATACTTCTTCGGGCAAAAGGACAGCCGATCCCGAGGATCGGTTCTGACAAAAAGCATAAAAGAGAAATGGACGGTTAACATCCAGAAGTTCATGTTCCGACCGCCGAAATAATAGCAAGTGATTCGGATTGTGGAATTGCTTGCCTGTTCCGACCGATCCGGCACCTTTTGGCAGGGTTGATTCGGTCGGTTCTCAGTTCACAATTATACCCCTGAAGAATTTATGAACCGGAGTTTGAGGAGGAGGGGGAGTTTGAAGATGATGATGGTGATGGTGAAAGTCTGGATGTGCCTGTGGAACCGGACATCTCCCCAGACAGACCTTCGGGTGTATCCCCTTCTAGGCTTTCTGAGTCCCCTTCCCACTTTATGTTTTACAGAAAAGTGGCTGAAACCCTACAGCTTCCTATGGAGAAGGCAATGGAGGATCAAGAGGAGCCTGATTATGTGGAAATGATGGACATCCCAGAGCCCAGGAGACTGTCTATTCCCCTTCACAAATCTTTTGGGAAGCAGACACAAAAATTCCTAAAGTCTCCCAATTCTATACCTCCTGTTGATAGAAGAATGGACAAGAGGTATACACTATCAGGCTCAGATACAGAGTTTTTATATTAGCAATGCAGCCATGTTGGGATTGTACAGGCTGCTGCCTGTGATAAGGCAAACATTACCTTGGCTTCACACCCCCCCAGACAAAGACTCCAGGAAAATTGATGCCATGGCAAAAAAACAGTAAATGGCATCTTCCTTTGGACTCAGGCAGGCGAATTATATGGCCTATACAGCCAGGTAACAGAAGTCCAGGTGGGACACTGTACTGGCACTGGCTAAACAGGCCTCCCCCCAGCTAGCCAAGGAGCTGGAGGAGGTGGCTGCAGATGGGATTGAGGCATCAAAAGTACAGTTTCATGCTGCTGTGGACTCCAATGATGTGTCATCAAGAGTCATGGCTACATCTTTGGCTCTTCGGAGAATGGCTTGGCTCAGATGTACTAGCCTCTCGCAGGATACCCAGGCTAAGGCCATGGATTTTCCTGTAGTGGGTAATTCTCTGTTTGGGGAGGAGACAGAGAATTACATGAAGAAAATGGACAAGTACAGGACCACTTACAGGAGTGCTCAGGCCAAGGAGAGGCAGGCAACTCCTCAAAGGCAGCAGTCTAGGGGCAAGGGCAGGCCTTTTTACCAAGTACAGGCCTCTTCTCCCTTTTCACAGAGGGGGTTCTTCAGAGGGAGAGGCATAAGGGGGATGAGCAGGGCTGCATCCACTCCTCAGCCTTAAGCCCCTGCCAAGCAGACACCCTGATGGGCCTGCCCGGGTTGACTCTCCTATTCCAGTAGGGGGCAGGCTGGCTTACTTTGTCCAGGACTGGATGTCTATTACCTCAGACAAGTGGGTCCTGGAAGTAATAAGCCAGGGACTGGTTCTCAGCTTCAAAAAATTTCTGAAGATGAGAGCCAGATCTTTTCCATCTGCAGGTCTCTCAGAAACCCTTGCCTTAGAGGCAGAGGTTTCCTCTCTTCTGGCTTTAAGAGCCATAGAGAGAGTGCCTACTCTACACTGGGGCAAAGGTCTGTACTCCAGGTACTTCCTTACCCCAAAAAAGACAGGGGAGTGGCGACCCATCCTAGACCTAAGATACCTAAACAAACATCTTTTAAAACCAAAGTTCAAGATGGTAACTCTGGGAATAATTCTTCCCTCTCTAAGGCCAGGGGACTGGCTAGCCTCCCTGGACCTCAAAGATGCCTATTTTCACATTCCCATCAGGTGCTCCCACAGTAAGTACCTCAGGTTCAAGTTGCCCTCAGGCCACTATTAATTCAGAGCAGTGCCCTTTGGTCTAACATCAGCCCCAAGGGTTTTCACAAAGTGCCTGGCAGTAGTAGTTGCTTTTCTAAGGAGGCAAAAGATTTCCATTTTTCCATATCTGGACGATTGGCTAATAGTGGGCCAGTCTCCAGACCAAGACAAGTCAGACCTGCAAGTGATCCAGCAAGTGCTCACTTCTCTAGGATTTCTTCTCAACCTTCCCAAGTCAGTTCTCGAGCCAGTCCAGCTTCTTACTTTTATAGTGGCAGAGCAGGATATGGTCAAAGCAAGAGCCTTTCTTCCCCTGGAAAGGGCAAGAGTCCTTATAGAACTAACTTCTTCCTTCAGCCTTCAGGTGTCTCGACCAGAAAGGCATTTCCTCCAGCTCTTGGGCCACATGGCAGCCTCTACAGCAGTGGTCCAAGGGGCAAGATTCCAGATGAGGGACATTCAGTTCCATCTGAGGGCCTTTTGGTCCCAGAGGAAGGATTCCCTTACCAAACTGATTCCAGTGACTCTGACCTTGATCCAAGTCCTTCAGTGGTGGCAGAATCAGGACAGTTTAAGGCAAGGGGTCCCATTTGCCACTCAGTCTCATTCAGTGGTCCTTACCACGGATGCTTCCCTTCTGGGCTGGGGAGCCCATCTGGGGGCCCTCACTGCCCAGGGACTGTGGTCCCCTCAGGAGTCCCTTCTCCATATCAATCTCCTAGAGCTCAGGGCAGTTTTTCTGGCCCTGCAAGCTTTCTCTCAGTCAGTGCAGAACAAGGTGGTTCAAGTCAGAACAGACAACACCACCACCATGTGGTACATCAACAAGCAGAGAGGCACTCGGGCTACGGCCTTGTGCACATAAGCCATGAAGTTGTGGTCCCTGGCTTATTCCCTGCAAACCTCTCTTGATAGCAGTTCTACTTCCAGGAAAGGACAATGTGCTAGCAGATGCACTGAGCAGGATCTCACAGGGCCATCACAAATGGTCCCTGGACCCTCTGGTATTGAAGGTGATTTTTTCAAGGTGGGGCACTCCGGAGATGGATCTTTTTGCAGCCCCAGACAATCACCAACTTCCTCTCTTTTGTTGCAGACCCGCAGTCTTGGGCTCAGTCCTCCTGGATGCTCTGATTCTGAACTGGGGAGGGGAAATATCTGTATGCCTTCCCTCCCTTCCCTTCCCTCTTCTGTTCAAAGTTTTAGTCAAGATAAGGTCACAACCTTGCAAAGTGATTCTGATTGCTCCAGACTGGGTCAGACAGCCTTGGTACCCCCTGTTGCTGTCCCTAGCAGTCCATCTTCCCCTGTCTCTTCCCAGGAATTACTTTTT
This sequence comes from Neoceratodus forsteri, assembly GCA_016271365.2. NCBI lineage: Eukaryota > Metazoa > Chordata > Ceratodontiformes > Ceratodontidae > Neoceratodus > Neoceratodus forsteri. Next base: position 368,292,169 of record CM028135.1, read on the forward strand.
TTTTTTAATTTGACATACTTTATTAAGTATCAAAATCATACAAAGGTAGATACATTAATATCAGCACATACTGCATAAAGGCTATGCACAAATGATAACAGGGAGAAAGGAGCTTCGGAGAAAATAATGCAACACTACCTTGAAAAACAAAATCAAAAGCTACCCTCCCCGCCCCCAGGGTGCACTTTCCTATAGCTTATTACCACAAAACTAAAGATAGAACGAAAATGATAACCGTTAAAGTATAATTCAGAAGGATGAGAGGCTCGTAAACCCACCAAAACATCCTATCAAGACAAATAGAGGGCATATAATTTCCCCCAATTTTTATTAAAAGATGAAAGGCGATGGCGTACACTCGCAATTAAATATTCAAGACGGAGCACGAATATTTCATGCAACCATTCGTATAAGAAATGGTGACTTGATCCATCCAGTGTCTAAGCACTAGCTTTTTGACCGCCATTGAAATTAGAGCCATATGAAACCTTCTCTCCTTCACCAGAATTCAGAATAATCTCCCAGAATACATATGCGGGAGAGAAGAAACCTGCAGTCCCAGCAGTGGGTCTAAGCAGATTCAATTTGTTTCACAAAGGGGATATTTTACCACCACGACCACAATATTATATGAGGCGAGCCTTCCTCCTTGTTGCACGTGAAACACGTGTTGGAGGAAGCCTCTTCATTTGGGCCAATTTGATAGGAGTATAATGCATGCTGTTTAAAATACAGTATTGCGTAAGCCTGTATCGGTCCTGGGTGAGGTATGTGTATAGGCCTGTCCATACTGAATGCCATTTAATAACTTTGTCAGGGAAAAACGCCTGCCAGATTCGAGAACCGGCAATCGGAGGAGGCTGTGGGAATGTGAGAACCAATTTATATACGGTAGAAATGCCATGGGATTTGCAAGCAAGAGTCTTAATTTGCTGGAGAAAGGCTCCAATATGGGAGGGGTTGCACTCTTTCCCAAACACCTTGGCCAGTAAGTGCTTAAGCTGAAAAATTTGAAAGGCAGCCCGTGACATTAAGTCAAATTTAGTGAGAATCTCCTCAGTAGACAAGATAGCATCCTGTGAGTAAAAGTCAGCCACAGTGAACTCGGGAGGGAGAGATAACCAACACCGAGATATGGGAACTCCACCTATTTTGAGATTCAAGTTGGCATAGATTGGCTGAGAGAAGTCAGAACTCGGGACTACCTTATAAAAACGGAACATTTGAGAGAGAACTCTTAATGAAATACCAATCGGGAAAGACTGCAAAGCTTTTGGTAAATTTTTAAAGAGCATATAAACAAGCGAGGAAGGAGCTAAATTATGTGCAGTAAGAATATCAGACTCAATATACAACCAGATTGGGACATAATCGTGATGAGTACAGAGTTCTGATAAAAAAAACCACTTCCCACACTTATAGAGGTGACAAGCTCAGTAATAAAATAAAAAGTTAGAGAGACGCAAGCCTCCCAACTCTTTAGGTAAGGAGAGCTTAAGATAAGATCTTCTAATAGCTTTATCCTGACAGACAAAGGAGTTAACATCAGAATGGATGCGCTGAAAAAAAGACAAAGGTAACCAAACATATAGCATGTTTAGTGGATAAAACAGTCTGGGTAGGACGTTCATTTTGACGGTGTTAATTCTGCCCCATAGCGAAAGAGGGAGCTTTTTCCATCTTGATAAGTCCTGCTGAATAGTAAACCACAGATCCTCCAGATTAAGCTTGCAGAGTAAAGATAAGTCCGAGGTAATATAAATTCCCAGATACTTAATGGACTTGGGGGTCCATTTCATACCAAACTCACTGAAAGCTGAGCTATATGTTAGACAATTAAGGGGGAAGATTTCAGTTTTGCCAATATTGAGTTTGTAGTTCGAGAATTTCCCAAAAGTATCAATAATATGCAATTTTTCTGTTAAAGAAGAGACCAGATCCGAAAGATGAAGCAATATGTCGTCTGCATAAACTGAAAGCACAGGGACCCTATGGCCTATTGGAATACCAGTGATTAAAGGGGAGGAGTTCAGCCGCCTAATCAGGGGTTCGCGATATATGTTAAAGAGAAAAGGAGAAAGCGGAAAACCCATTGTCTGTAACGTAGCCCACAAGAAACTCCAATCCACCCTGTCAAATGCTTTTTCTGCATCAAGGGATATCAGGGCCATGGGGGAAGAGGAGGTTTTGGCCACCTGAACCAGATACGCCAATTTACGAAGGTGATCAGCAGGGGTTCTATCTGACACAAATCCAATTTGCTCTGGGCTGAGCAGCTGAGTCCAGACTTGTTCGATTCTACTAGCGAGTATCTTGGCTAAAATTTTAATATCACAATTTAACAGAGAGATAGGACGGTAGCTCGCAGGAGACCGGGGTGGCTTGTCTGGTTTAAGGAGAAGGATAATAGAGGCTTCCAACAGAGATGGATCCAGAGTTTGCCCTGAAAGCATATATTGATACAGACACAACAGGCAGAGAGCAAGATTTTTGGCGAAAACTTTATAGAAGTTCGAAGGGAAACCATCTGGGCCAGGAGCCTTGTCCAACGCGAGATTATGAATAGCCGATAGCACTTCTTGGAGGGATATAGGAGCAGATAAAAGGGATTGTTGCGTGAGAGAGAGAGAGAGTAGGTAAGGGTGAGGTGGACAGATAATCTAGTAATTCAGCTTGAGACGGAGATGCGGGATGCTGACTATAGAGAGAGAGAGAGAGAGAGATAAAACTGTCTAAAAACAGCAGTTATGTCCCTTGGGTGTGTTTTGGTAATTCCGTCAGGATCATTAATGGAGGAAATGAATCTTGACGCCTCTGATATCCTCAGGCGCAAGGCTAGGAGATGACTTGCCTTCTCACCTTGCTCTATATATTTCGCCTTAGTTCTTAGTATGAGAAATTCTGCTTTTTCCTGTACTAGACAAGAATACTGATTCCTTAAATTCAGTTATGATTTTAACAAGTCGGGAGAGGAAGAAGAGGTGAGAGATTGCTCGAGTGTACGGATCTGATCCAGAAGTGAAATGGTGGCAGCCTCCCTCTTCCGTTTATGGGTGGAGGAGAGCCTAATAAACTCACCTCGAAGAAAGCATTTCAAGGCACACCATTCATAATCCGTTCTTGTGACAGAACCCTGATCATTTGCAATAAAGAGTTGAATCAAGTCAGAGATCCTAGTAATAACGTAGTCTTCCTTTAAGAGCTGCGTATTTAAATGCCATACTGAGTCCCTTTGGAGATTTTGGTTTAGCATGACAGTGACCCAGGCCACAGCATGGTCCGATATAACAATCGGTTCTATGGCAGAGTCATTAAGACCGTGTATAAGAGAACGGCTAAGTAAAATATAGTCCAGCCGGGACCAGGTGGAATGCACCATAGAGTGAAATGAGAAGGCGTGGGTCTTGGGATTTAGCAAGCACCAAGGGTCGCACAGTCCAGCAGAGTCAAGAAATTCAGCAAAAGCCCTCTGGACACTGGAAGGGGACTTGGGCAAGGAATTAGATCTATCTAAGTCCTGCGTGGGTGGTAGGTTCCAGTCCCCCCCCCCCCGAGAATTAAGGGAAGTGCAGAAAACTTTTGTAATTCGTTCAGTAAATCCTGGAAAAATTCAGAATTTCCCCCTACAGGCCCATACACACTCCCAAGGACTAATTCAGTGCAATCCAGTAATCCTTGAACTAAAACATATCTCCCTTGTGGATTGGCAATTATTATTTTGGGTTGAAAGGCGATCGACTTGTGAATTAGGATGGCAGTGCCACCACTGGTGGATGAAGTACCGGAAGCGAAAACTTGCCCAATCTCCAATCTGCGCAAGCCCACCGCTTCCCCAGGGAGAAGATGGGTTTCCTGGACGAAGAAGATATAGGCGTGCAGTAATGATAAGTGTTTTAAAACCTGGATTCTTTTGTTAAGATCACGAGCCCCTCTTACATTCCAGGTTATAAACTTTTTCAGTCCATTAGCCATTGAAGTCTGTAACACCCCATACATAGCCAGTCCATTGTAGTGAGAAAGTGCACCAATAATCCCCCCCCAACCAGTGCTGCATGTAAACTATAAGATTGGTGTTCCCACGAAACCCCCAAAAAAACCTTGAACATAATTCCGTCCATGAAGACAATTGTAAGGTGAGGGGAAACCCCATTGTTAACAATGGAAAGCAGCGGAACACCAAGGTTATCTAGTACCCTCCCCAATCCCAACCCCCTTAGAACTATTTACAAATATCCCTCTACCCAACTTCGAAATCAATAGAAAAGCTTCATTACTCCTGAATGGTAGAGAGCCCATAAGTACCTTGTTATAACTACCCTCTATAATTCTATCTAGGCATACAAGACTGAAGTTAGCAGAGACATGCATTGGATAAACCGCTAACCCTAATTTGGGCATTAGTGTGGACCGACATAACAAACCAAAAGTGATCCCCATAGTGTCAAATGATGTAAAGCAAAAAGCGAGAGTAATTAGGGTACATCCCCCCCATACTCCAGGACATGTCATGGGTTACTCCCAAGCCAATGTCCTCTTCCTCCCGCCCCCTACAAACCTCGAAGAAAAGGTATTAAAATTAGTTTAAATCCAGGCAGAGATACCCCATTGATATATGAACACTGAGCACCCCTCATAAACAAAGCCATATTCCTGTTAAATGCAAAAGAGAAGCAAAGTCAGCACCAGACACTCTAAAAGAGATAACAAAGAGATAGGTGTAGGACAAACGAGACTGCAGAGAGAGCCAGTTGCAAGCATTGAGATAGGCATATGGAAGAGAGCAATGAGAAAATAAAGAAGACATGATTCCCAGGAATTACAACCTGTTAACCTCCTCTCAGGGGAGGATTTGGTACCCCAGTGTTCAGTCTCTCATCCTCAAGGCATGGCTCTTGAAGAGTTAGAGTTTGGAGATTTGCATCTGTCTCAGGGGGTTCTGGATATTCTCAAAGCTTCTCGAAAGCCCTCCACCAGGAAGACGTATAACTCCAAATGGAAGAGATTCAGCATTTGGTGTTCCAAGAAGCATATTTCTCCAGATACTGCTGGACTGCCTATAGTTCTGGATTATATGGTCCATCTTAATGGCCTAGGCCTCAGACCAGCTACTCTCAAGGTTCACTTGTCAGCTGTTTCTGCTTTTCTGTCAGTGGGGAAGTCTTCCTCACTATCATCTCACCCTGTGTTCTGTAAATATTTTAAAGGATTGCTTCATACCAACCCTCCCTTTAGAGACCCTGCCCCTGCCTGGGATTTAAATGTTTGCACTGCTCAACTTATGCAACCTCCCTTTGAACCTATGTCCTCAGCAGAGCTTAAGTACTTGACTTGGAAAACTGTGTTTTTAGTAGCCATTACCTGTGCCAGACGTATCAGTGAATTGCAAGCCCTGTCAGGGGAACCTGATTTTATCTCCTTTCACAGGGATAAAGTGGTCCTTGGAACCAATAGGAGGTTCTTGCCCAAAGTGGTTTCTGACTTCCACTTAAATCAGTCCATGTCTCTCCCTGTCTTCTTCACTGATCATTCTTCCTCAGGGGAGAGAAGGCTACACAGTTTGGATGTTAAGAAAGCCCTTAGCTACTACATAGAGCGCACCAAGGGTCACAGGTTTGAATCCCTCCAGTTGTTCCTCACTTATGGAGAAGTGGGAAAGGGCAAACCTGCCACCAAGAGAACTATTGCCAGGTGGATTGTGTCTTGTATACAGTTCTGCTATGAGAAACTGGGAAAGATTCCACCCTCAGGCCTGAGGGCTCACTCTACAAGAGGCACAGCTGCTTCCCAACTGCTGCCAGAGACATCCCTCTCTTAGAAATTTGTCAAGCAACCACCTGGAAAACAGTCCATACCTTTACCAAGCATTACTCCCTGGATATCCAGACTAGGAGTGATGCTCGGTTTAGCACAGCAGTACTTCAGAGCCTATTCCCAAAGTAGGCTCTGTCCTTCCTCCATGGAGGTACTGCTTGGTAGTCTGCATTTGTCAGAATACGGCAAGACTCCATGTTGTTTGAAGAAAAAATTACTCACCTTAGTAATTATGTTTCTTCTATTGGAGTCTTGCTGTATTCTGACCTCCCTCCCTGCCTCCCCTCTCAGAACCTGGTTTCGGGAAGTGGGTGGGCAGGCGCAGTGTTGCACCTCAGCGGTGCTCCTTGTACACCCTCTTCTTTTTGTTTTGGTGTTTGTTTTATTATTATCCTTATTCGGATTGGTTTTTGGGTTTGGATTTCCTGACTTGAGTCTTCCTTTGGGAATCCAGAACTTTTTTGTTGCCAGTTGGCTAGTAAAAATGTTACAATTTCCACATAGGATAGTTAGTGAGTTTTTTGCTCGTAAGAATCTGATGGTTGGATTTCAAAGGGCTCCAGACAAAGACATCAACCGAGCTCGAGCTCAACATTCTATGCTCTGCATAGAAAGTTAACCCTTTGTTCTTCGGGGCAGTTTAAGGTGTAACCCCCCTACAAATGGGGGTTCCTAAAAGCCTTCCCGGAGCTTGCCACAGTGTTCCCTGCCTAAGTGGTGTTTGGCATAATGCCGCTTAAATGCGGATGCTGTGAGTGCTTTTAGAGCCTCTGGTACTGTCTCTTTAAGAGCTGCCTGCTCGCAGGCTTTATTGGTTTGTATAGGGGGGGACTGTGGGTTTATTGCTTGGATCCCACCCGAGCTGCTGTTTAAATCACTCCACTTCTGCAGTCACTAAGAGAGCAGAGGGAGCCTAATTGAAGGATGTAACTGTTTGCTGGGAAATATGTAGTGTAACAGTGAAAATGAAGTTTGTTTGATTTGCCTTTATTACAGCTGGGACTCTGTGTGTTTGGCCCCTCCATTTTGGACCTGGACTGCTGAGATGGGCCAATTGGGGAAGGGGGACCTTAAAATGGAGACCACTTGAGCCAACCAGAACTTGGACTCCCACCAGGAGCCTGCCTAAAGGGGAATATATGGAAGGTGCTCCTGGGAAGTGTAGTTTGGACCCTGGTGCCTTTTTTGCACCAATAGAGAGAGCATGCTGTGACTGGCAAAAGGAATCAGCCAACCGGAGCCTGTGGAGCAAACGGAAAGTGCCATGAACTGTTCTGGAGGGGGCAGAGTCGTTGTGGTCATGAAGGGAGAAGGAGCTATGGCTCCTGCACTGTAAATGTCTTCGTGTGAGAAGTGCATGTGCAAGGCTGAGGAGTCGGGCGACAGTATCGCCAGAGGGAGACAGACAAGATCCGTTGTGGCGTGCATGCAGAGGAGGCTGTACGTGTACAGCTACCTACCAGGCTCATCCTGTAGAGGACTGGAGAATCTGCTTCAATCGCGCTGGGTCTGTCAGGACAAGTGAAGCTGCACTGCGTCACCCAGTCTGAGCAGTGAAAGCGTTTAGGAGTCTAAAGCAGCTGCCTGGTATGGTACCCCTCTGTTCACATATAAATGTGTGGAGAAGTGTGTGGATCACAGGCTATGGCCTGCAAGTGGTGTGAGAGGGATCCTTCTGCAGGAGTCGTGAGTACTAAATCAGGGTAGCTCCCTGTCAGATGTTCATTTGAGTGCAAGATTTGTCTGGCTGCTCCATTGGCTGCATAAACTGAGCCTGCTGGCTCTGCTTAATCAGTTTGGGTATTGAATACTTGTTTTCTTCATCAGGACCCCAACCAGCTGCTCCGAATAGGCTAGCCTCTTATTGCCTGGGTACCCAGAGACAGTGACTTATAGGTTTGGCCTGTGCACAGTGCGCTGATATGCTAGAGTGTTAAGCTAATCAACCTGATTCCCCCGCCCCTGTTACTTCCCCTTCAGTAAATCAGATTTGTTGTTTGCAAGGTATACTGTCTGAACCATGTGTTTGTGCTACCCTCTTGTGCATGGGATATTGTATTACTGCATCTTATTTTACAGGGGATCCTCAGCACCAAGTTGGCTAGTCCAATCTGGGGGTAAGTGTAAGTCATAACGGTGGTGTGGGAAGCGTTTGTGGGCCACTAGTGGAAGGAAAGGGGGGTTACAGTTACCCAGAGGAATGTGACCGAGTCGTTCTCGACGTGTTCAACCCCGACCTCTGGTGGAGGCACCCGCCATTGGATCCAGGCCCCTCAACCTGTTAGTGGCAAAGCAGGCAGGGGTAGTAGGCCTTGGGATAGCGCCCCCTTGGGGTTTCAAAAGGCTGGGGCTAACTGCATTTGTCAGAATACAGCAAGACTCCAATAGAAGAAACATAATTACTAAGGTGAGTAATTTTTTCTTGTTGACCGGGTAGGTGCAATAGGCAAACAAATGCCTATTTTCAGGCACAACCCAGGAGAGTACAATATACAAAACATTATAGAAATTCAAAGCAATGACAATTAAAAGTTACAGTATGCCAGTGAGTGGGGAACAATGTAGGATTCAGCTGAAATGTAATACAGGTAACAACAGATACAAATAACAAATGTACGTACTGCTTAGAAACATTGACAGAGAGATAGCTATAATATAATTAAGCAATAACGCATGACAGGGTGTGGTATATCATGGGATATCGTGACGCCTTGGGTGAGCTTGGCACGAGGCCGAAAAGGCCCAACCAACCGAGAAGTGACAATAGCTCCATGATATAACAATAACCCCTGGAGTGATTATTGCTATTATGAACTGAATTTTAAGTTTTATAAATAAAAAGAATAAAAGAAACAGGTTTTAAAATGTTTTATGAATGAGTTTTTGGGTGGTGTAGGAGTACATTTTGAAAAAATAGTTCTCAAGACAGTAGAGAGCAATGAGGCTGGTGACGCCGGAACTTTTTTGAAGCCGTGATGATGTAGCCCGATATCATCACAGCTTCAAAGAGCTCTGAGCCAATCAGATTCCTCTATTTACGATCCTCAGTTCATAATAAATATTATACAATGCAAGAAAGAATACTGATCTCTTATTGGTTAGTCTGGGATTGGACCTGTAATGTTATCCCAGCATAACATTACAGATCTAGACCCAGCACATAGAAGACTGTATCAAAAATAAAAAAGACAAACCACCACAGAAAGCAGCTTCTAAACATTGCACCTATACATCCTCCAGTAAACTGAAAGTACTAGGTCACCTGACAGTCAGCCGCCAACTACCTTCATGGCACTGCTCCTGCCAATACTCAGATACTGATACACAATGATACATTTAAAAAGCAGAGTTTGCAGGCTAAAGAATGAATAAAATTTTCATGGCCATTGTCTTCCCCAAACCCAGCAGCTTAAGTGAACCACGGAGACCATAACTGCCGGTCACACGGTTCACTGACGCTGCTCAGTTCACGGGAAAAATGTGCCATGAAAATTGTATTTATTTTCTCTGTTAGAAGTTGCACACATCCTCCATCCCTGTCCTGCTAAAAAAAAGTAAAGTAAAGCAGTACTGGGGGGGGGAGGGCTTCTCCAAAGCTCCAGGTAACACAGAAGAAACACTTGCGATTGTCAAAGCAGTTGTGGGGAGAGATCACTTACAGAAGGCACAGCATGAAGAGCGAGGGGAGAGAGAGAGATGGAACATTAACAACTAAAAATTAAAAGCAGGAAAAATGGCCTTAACAGCACATCAAGGCAACAACACAGACCAATATTAGTGTGGAGTGTGCTGAAACACAGTAACAACAGCAGCTCCACCTACTGGCCAAAATAATAAATCTGCACTATTTTTTTTTTAAAGTAAACCTATCCATTAAAAAAGACAGCCAAGACATATTTTCAAATGAACTTTTTTCATCTTTTATTTTTTTCCTCAGAAGGTTGTGTGTATAATAGGAATAATGCTGCAGGTGGTATTATGTCGTGTTAGGATAACATCCTTCTTGGGTGTTGGACACACTGACCTGTGGCCTTGTGCCTAACCACCCAAGGCATGACATTATCCTAGAACAACACATGCCTTGCCATGCATTATTCCTTTATAAAACAAGTAGAATATCACATGTTCAATTTTATTGTTTGAGGATAATAAAAGATCATTACAAACAGTAATACAAAGCACATATAATTATGTTAAAATCACAGTGTCAATAAACACATACATTACTAAAATATCAGTATTCGGTCTCATAAATAAGGATAAATAACAAGTTGTACTTAGACTCCCACAATGGCTTTGTAGTCGGCAATGCTGATCATTCTCCTTCTCACTTTTTGTATAGTAACCATGTAGTGAGCAACTCTATTGATAATATAATCATCTTCTACATTAAGTAGACTTCTTAGCATTTCATTTTCATCAGTACAGACAACATAAGTACTGGAGCTATCCAATAGCTCCTAGCCTTGTGGTACCAGATGCATTTTAGCATAGCGTGATTCTGATCCTCCCTGGATCTGTTGTTACATTCACACAACTCATCTTCTGGTCTAGGACCCCCATATTCAAAGCTGGGGGCACAGTCAGATGTGCCACCCAAAAAGTTGCTCCGGCACGCAGAAATGCCATATTCAAACAAGATGCACAATTCCAAGGGATCACACATCCTGTCTGAATATTGCAACTAATGTGGCAGCACACATGGGGGCAGTCGACAATGCACAGGCACAGCACCCAGGGATGGGCTGAATACCACCAACTGAGGATGCACCGGCGCATCCCAGATGCACTGCACCCCAGAGGCGATATTCAGCCACAACATGCAAATGAGTCCATTAGGCATGCATGGAGCAAACAGCCCTCATACATGCCCATAATGGGCTCATTTGCATAGCTGCACCAGGCAGGATGCAGCAGGAAAACAACTGCATACCCCCCACCCAGCACCGGTGCCCCATGCCCATAGTAGTGATGGCCCCCCTGACCGACCATAGTGAAAGTCCCCACCCCCCTTTCCATAGTGTAGTGGATCCCCACCCTGGCCAAACCCTGTTTGAATGATATTCCCCTATCTGAATAGTTCCATAATGTAGTGGTCCCCACCCCAATACCTCAATCCCTGTTCCATACAAATTCTGCCCTGTGATGTATAACATACCACAATGTAAACTTCCCACACAAACCCGACCCAGGATCTCCCTTCGTAGCCATAATCCCTGCCCCAGAAGAAACTTTCCATAGTGTAGCGGCTCCCCTGCCCGGTAGGTGAAACACCCTTCCCGCACGCCGCATGCTGGCGACTGGCACAGCCCTCTGCTCACCACCACAGCCAGCCACCGACTGAATAGGCCAGGAACAACACTGTACAGAACACGCACTCATTGGTCGAGCGTGTAATCTGTACAGTACCATTCCTGGACTATTCCATCGGTGGCTGCACCAGTCATCTGTACAGGTGGTGTGGGGAGGGTGTTCCACCTACTGGGGTGGGGGGCTGCTACACTATGGAAAATTGTATGGGACAGGATTATGGTACGAACAGGGATCCTGGGTTGGGTTTGGGGTGGGGGGTGCCTGTGACTGTGGTGTGCTACATAATACAGGACAGAATTCAATATGGAATGGGGATCAGGGTACCGGGGTGGGGGCCACTACACTATGGTAATACCGGGCGTTGTCTGAGCAGTCATTTGGGCATCAGGGATTGGGGCTGGGAGAGGCTACGGTTTACTGTGATTGGGAAACAGGGCTGGGTTGGTGGCATGATCATACTTTGGATGGGGAACGTGGCCGGGTGTGGGGATTGTTACTCTGTTAATCGGGGATGGGAGGTGGGTGGGATCCTCTTTTGAATGGTGGTCAGGGCCAGGTGGGGGACACAGAGCCCTATGACCACAGGGTGGGATGTCTTTATTCCTGCATTGGGGACCGGCTTGGGGGGGGACCTACACTGTGGTACCGGGTTGGGGGACTGCTGCACTGTGGGAAGGGTTCAGGTGTGGTAGTGGGTTCCACTGGACCACTGGGGCTGGCAGGCTGCTCTGCACCTGCATGCACTACAGCAGCCTGCCTGTGGGTGGTCAGCTGATTTAGGCCAGCTTTTCCATGCCTGTCTATGTGCAGCACGTAACTGGCACATGCGCGCGCATTCCCTATGAATATGCCCATGCGCGGCACATTCATGGGAATGCCCCCTCTGCATGCACCACATACATTATGTTTGGGCTATGGCCCATTCACATTTGGGCCACCCATCTCCCCCCTCTCAATATCGCACTCCGGCGCATTTGGTGGGATGCGCAATACATCTCTGGTTTGTGCCGAGATGTGGCGCGCATTTCCTTTAAATACGGGGGCCTAGTAGATTTGTTAAATCTGGCAGAAACTACATTCGATGGAAACATGCCAGTCCTAATAACGCAAAAGATCTCCTGTACACAGAATCCTCCAATACATAGTAGTATCTTCTAAAGCCATGTATGCTGTCATTATCTCTATAACACTTGGAGAATCTGGATTGCTTGATAACATCTAGGTCTCTTAGCTTATACTACTTCTCATTTTTTGGGGGAAATAAATGTTTTATATTTATAACTAAGAACTATCTTCTTATTAACATATCTCATTAAGAAACCAAGCCTGTATTTCTGTAAGAGCAGATGAGCATGTCTTAGCCAATTTGAGGACATAACGCCCCAAACTTTCCAATGTTCTTTTTCCTGTAGGGCTTTTTTAACCAGTCTTTCGTCTGAATATCTTATTACTCTAAGCCAGTAATTAAGAATTTTACTATCTGCAATTGCTTGTATATCCACCATACCCAGCTTAGCTCTTACAAAGCTGCTGAGCGTAGATTTATTAAATCCCAGGGCAAGACGAAGTGTTTGCATAATAGTTTTTTCTAATCCCACAGTAGGGTACAGTGCCCACACTTCAGCTAGAGTTAAATTTTTATTTGATTGCCTCCAGCAGTGGGCAGATCATATTCCTGCCAAATAAATGGTTAAACCACTTAAGACCAGTGATCATTGTTTTAGTATATAATCCAAATGGCTTTTCCAGGGCAAGTTCCATGAGAACATTAAGCCCAGCTAACAGTATGTTTTAACTGTATCTAGTGGTATGTTGTCCAGTTTCCACTGATATTAATTCCTATGGGCACCAAAAGCAATGATTTGCTTTTAGAGTTGTTTACCTTAAGGGATAAACTATTAGACTCCCTACTTAAAATGTCCAGTTTTTTTCTGCAGTCCCCTGTATTATAGAAGTAGAATATCGGATGGTACAAGGTACAGCAGTTTTAAAAAGTGCAAATATTTACTGTGTTAATGGTAATAAATCAATAAATACATTTAAGCAGTGGAAACATTGAATTGGTGATAGAAATTTGCAAAAGTCTAGTGTCAGTGGAACGGGGGGGGGGGTGCAGTGTTGGCTGGGGGAAAGTAATGCACCAGCAAAAAACAGAGTGGCTAGCTGCTGCTGCTTAAAAGCATAAGAGAGTAAGAGAGTAAGATGACTGGGTGGTTTATGGGAGCACAGTAACCTTAACCATAGGTAGGGTTCAGCGATAACTTATGTACAATTCTGATTGCTACACATTTGAACCCTAAAAACCAGATGGCAGACTGGACTGAAATTTGGAAGGTTTGAACAAAACATTTGACCATTGCCTTGAGCTGTACCCCAGAGTACATCATCACAGCTTCACTATTCTGGGCTCTACCCTCCATGAACCACTATGGTTTATTGGATTAAGGGAAGCCTGTGTTACTTTACAGATCAGAGGAAGAAGATGATATCTGTAGATGGACTGTTGTCACATAAGGCTGGTGTGAGGGTTGAGTCACTGGAGACTTGCTGGAATGTGATAGGATTGGACAGTGGGTTTGGAAGATTTGCTCTTAATGGGAGTGGGGTTATTGGCAACAGACTTTGAGGAAGTAGAACTTGTGTACACTGAGGGTTGGCTTCTGGTATCAGACTAATCATTTTTTTTGTTTGGGGTAGCAGGAATTATTTGTTGACACAAGGGAGGGGTTGAATGGTATGGACTAATCTTTGGGGTAAAGGGTGTTGGTCTGCCTGAAGCAGGTATGGCTCCTTGTGCTGTACCAAACATTTGTGGGAGGGCTGCTAGGACAGGGGATGGACTCTTTTTTTTTTCTGTCTTGGCAGGGAGGGATTGTATAGTAGGTGAGGCTTCAGTGGTTAATCACATGGGAGCGAGACGTTGGGGGTTAACATGGGAATAGGATAGCACAATGGATGGTATATTGCTAGGGTGTACTGTCTTGCTATCATCCCTTTCTACTTCTCCTTTCTTCTCACCCCTCCATCCTATCATCTTACTTGAGACCAGTGCTGGAGTATGTGAGCTGTGTGGAGGAGGGAGGGTCAAAGTTCAAAGGAAAAATAAAGTTGGAGGAAAAATTACAACATGCTGCTGCAGAATAGTGGCCTATGGACTTTATCTGGCCCCATATCACACTTACATTGTACTACAGAAGGGGTGAACACCCCAGAAGGGCCCTCTGTGGGGGTGGGGCCAAAACTGTGGAAAGCTTCAGGCCAGATAAGTGGGGGCTAGGTGATCAGTCTAAGAGCCATAGAGACTCAACTGGTAGGGAGAATGATAAAGTGTAAAAAACAACAAAAGCAATCAGCATCTTATAAGACCATGGAAATCCAAATTTGAAAATGCAGTATATTTTTAAACTTGTGTAACCCCTAGATGGCGCTATCCCAGGGGCTACTACCCCTGCCTGATTTGCCACTAACAGGTTGAGGGGCCTGGATCCAATGGCGGGTGCCTCCACCCAGAGGTCAGGGTTTGCAATAGTTAAACTAACTTGGTCACAGCCCTCTGGGACACTGCAACCCCCTTTCTTCCCACTAGTGGCCCACACAATATATCAGAATTCAACTTCACAGTATACACTTACCCCAGGTCTGGTTCCGGCACTGGGACCTCCTGTGAAATGAGATACAGTGCAACAATCACAGTACAGTACTTTAACATAGACAAATACCTCAGGCAGTATAACTTTGCTGAAACAAGCAGCTCTGATTTATTTAGGGGGATATAACAAGGACAGGGGGAAATCAGGTTAATTAGCTTATCACTCTAATAATTCATCTGATGGCTCTGTGCACAGGCCTATCCCTATCAGTTACTGTCCCTGGGTACCCAAGCCCTAGTGGCTAGTCCAAACCGTGGCAGCTGGTAGGGGCCCTTTCACACAGAGAAAAGGAGAATTAAACAGTCAGCAGTACAGTAATTCCATTTGGTTTAATGTGGCAATTCAACAGGAGCGAATCTGAATTAGTACTCACGACCTCCAAATAAGATAGGGTCCTTCAATGTCAGCAGGGCTCACTTGAGGTACACAAACCTCTTCACACATTTATATAAAAGAAAGCACTATACCAGGCAGGCTGCATCTGTATCCCGATCGCAATTACTGCACAATACCCGGAGAACACACAGCAGATTCAGTTCCTGACAGACCGAGTGCAATTTTCAGCAATTCTTCCAGTCTTCTACAGGGTGAGCCTGGTTTCTACTCTTCAGAGATCCTTTGATTCTTTTCCAGGACGGATTCAGTCTAACAAGCTGTTACACAAGCTGCAGACGGAACTCTGGGCCTTACACACGTTTTGACTAAAACTGCACACTGAAAAGCACAGGGCTCCTTTCTTCACTGCCAAAGCTCAACTCAAACTCCAACCGACAAAACCGGGCACTTCCTTTGAGTTCCTCCCAGTTCTTGACTGGATTGGCTGTCACTCACAATAGACTGCTGCTGTTGGTCCAAAAAGGCACTGAAGTCTAAACTACATCTCCCAGAGTCACTGCTCATACAATCCTCTTGTGGCTGGCTCAGATTATGAGTCCAAGTTCTGATTCGTCCAAGGCACCATTTAGAGCTAGCTTACCCACACTGATTGGTCCAGTTCAGCAGTTCAAAACTAGAATGGGGAACTAGCAGACACAGTTCTGACTGCAAAGAAAGCAGGTTAGACAAACTGTAATTTCATTATTACTCTAAATAATTTCTGGCAAACAGTTACATCTTTCAGATAGGTTCCCTTTGCACTCCTAGTGACTGCAAAAATGAAGTGAATTGGCAGCAGCTCGAGTGGTACTCAATCAAAGAAACACACAGTCCCCCATACAAACTAATTATGTCTGCAAGCAGACAGCTCTTAAAGAGACAGTACCAGAGGTTCTAAAAACACTCACTGATAAATGGCTTAAATGCCAAACACCATTCAGGCTTGGAGCATTCAAGCAAGCTCCTGGAAGTCTTTTGGGAACCCCCATTTGCAGGGGGGTTACACTTGTAAATCCTGAAAATACAGTTAAGCCCACTTAAACGCATACCGCTTTAACGCATAGACCATTTAAATGCATAAAATATTGTAGTCCCGATTTTTTTCTGTATGCTTCTCATGTAAAATAGCCCTGATAAACGCATAATAGATCCTGTTTAAATGCATACTTGTTTTGGCCAGAGGCAGTGTTTATATGTATTCCCAATCCTGCACAACCATCTCAATGTCTTATTTTGCTCAATGCCCATTCATTCCAATGGAGCTCCATGTTTCAGGTCTCTCTCCCACTGTTCCAAACGGTGCCCAACACACACAGACCATTGCTTTAATCTCCAACTCTGTCCCCGATGTTTAAATATACACAGCAACAACAGACAAGTCCCGATAACAATATATTAGCGTATTAGCTCTTTACTGTCACATACACAAAAAGCTCATAGACTTTAATTTTCTCCTTCACTTCAACTTCAAGTTCCGTGACAGTTTTAAAGCACAAAGCGGTCTGTACGGTGACTGCTGAGGGACATGATCGCACCCTGGAAGCCAGCTGCTAAAACTAAATAAAATGAATTAAAGACTGAAACTCAGTTTAAAAAGGAAATAAATGAAAAGGACACAAAAAATAGCTGCATCTCTCTGTGTCTGGTGGGGAGCACCCTGTACCGACAACAGTTCTCTCTCAAAGAAATGTATATGCGATCCCAAAAAAAATGCACAGTGTAAAGGATATAGGACCGCATAAGCGCATAGCCCACTTAAACGCATAGTTTTCTTCCGTCCTGAAAGTATTCGTTTAAGCAGGATCTACTGTATAGTATGTGCAACACAGCTGATTTTGGGGAAAATAAACATGCTCCAAAGAGATGATATTGAAATCCACAAATAAGGGTCCAGTGTAATGTGTGTGTGCTGGTGACATGTACACCTTATTTCTAAGTTTTGTATTCGATCAGGTGCCGTCAAGAGATTGCTTTGCAAAAGAAGAAACAATTGCAAAGAATGAATGAGGATGAAAAACTCTCCCACAAACAGACCCCCTTGGAAGTCACTGTGCAAAGCACGAATGTTTATGATGCAATGGGAATGGTAATTTCTTCTCTACAAGCTATCAAAATAATAATAGCTTTTATATTATTTAGATTTGTGTTGGAGACCATATTGGTTTCAAATTATTATTTTCCTTTTCCATTGTATTTCTCTCTGCCTTTTGCGGAGCTGGCAGGCAGCTCCGACTCTCCGTCAGAGGGCTCATTCTCTGGCCTGGCCCCCCTGCCTAGACCTGCCCCCAAGAATTCCCTCATGGATTGCCCCTTACGGCAGGGCAGGGGTGAGGAGCATTGATTCCCCCCAACCCTGTACACAGAAATCCCAAATCCAGGGTGGCGTGTGTGAGGTGAACTGGCCATCATGGAGCCTGCCAGCTCCATTTCCTTGTTTTTGCCCTTCCCCCTATGTTGCCAGTGTACGCATGCATGTGCAGGCATGCGCATGCTGCTGGCACAATGCCCACCCTTCATGTCCCTCCCCTGTCCCGTACTACTCCTGAGGCCTCCATCTGAGGGCAGTAGTCTGGCTGGGAGTGGCAACCTCCCACCCAGGTGAGGAGAGAAGTTCTCTGACACTCGATCCGCACTTCCGCCAACCCCAGCAACCTGAGTTCACTCCCAAACACTGATTGTCGGCATGGAGCGAGGTGGTATCCAGCACCTCAACCCTTAATGCCACTGGGCCAGCTGTTTCATATTATTTTGAGTGATGATGCATTTGATTATTTCAGAAAGCTTCAGCATTATGTACTAAAATGTTTCCTGAGATTTAGGAGTGTTAATTCAGGCTTGCAATTTACCACCTACATTTTAATTAGAATGGATGAAGTGAAACTGGCATCAATACTTGAGAAGTGGATTTTCTGTATTTATATATTTATTGAAAGAGATTTACCAGGAACTACATACTGAGCCATAAAGCTCATTCCACATGTGTCCTCACGGAACGGGAGTGGGAATAAATACATAGTGTAAGAAAAGCGCAGTAATCTGATAAGCAAAAGGATCAGCTATGTACAGTACAGTATATGCATTAACGTAAATGGCAAATTGCTAAACAAGAAAGATAGATAGGAAAGGAGGAGAAAAAAGGAGGGGTAAGGAGCAGGGAAGAGGGAGGAGGGAGAGGATGAAAGAGAGTGTGAATAGATTGGAGGTAGTAGTGAAGGGGAGAGGGGGGAGATAGGGAGGAAAAGGGTTGAAGGAGGCACCAACCTGCCAGCACAGCAGCAGGACATCTGCTTGCGATGCCGACAACCCGGGTTCGGGAACAGACCCGGGAGTAGGAGGGCTGGCCGGGGTAGAGAAGGTTTGAGTGCGTCTGCCGACTCTCCTTTTCTGAAGGGGGGGGGCAAGCATTTGGTATGTTAGTGGCCTCTGGTGGAGGCTGGGGAGCTGCAGATACTGAGGCCACATGTTACAGGAGGTGGGACAGACAGGTGCACTCATTGACATTATTGCACATCCCAGCTCCGGGGAACACCAGCATTCCAAAAAATCCAGCACCCTGGGTGACGCTCCTGCCTCCGCCGCCACTCCTGCCCAGATGAAGGTCCACCGGAAGGTCCTGCTCCCATGGCCCTGTCAAGGGCGGTAAGTCAGGGCTAGAGACTGAGTGTCCTGGGGAAGGGGTGCCTGCCCGTAGCCCCACTCGGGGGGGGGGGGCCTAGTCTGAAGGGTGGCAAATGGGGACAGGGGCTGAGGAGCCTTTGCCTGATAGGGCAGAAGATGGTGGGGGTACCGCACCAAAAAAAAAACAAAAATTCAAAACAAAGGTTGAAGAAAGGAATTTAGTGAAAGGAGGGGAAGGGAAGAGGAAGAGTGCGGCGGTTGAAACATTTAGTAGTTTTATAGTAGCTTGGGGACTGGCAGCGGATGGAAAAAGAGAAGGGGGGGGGGCAAGACATTAGACCAGGGGCAATTGCAGGTGGTAGATGTATGGGCTTGGAGTAACAATGAAAGAGGGAGTTTGGAGGAGGCAGAGCGAATTGTAAGGGGAAGAGACTTCTAGATTTTAGGAAAGTGGTACGAGAAGGCATTGTGTCCCACAGGGGTTTATACGAAGGGAATAGTAGGGAGCAATAGCTTGAGTTACGGAGAGAGTAAAAGGAAGAAGGCATAGAGAAGAGAACTGAGATAAGGGGGGAGGGAGGACAGCCAGAATTTAGAGATGAAGGAGGCACAGTGGGTTAGGCGGCGATCTACCAAGGAGTGGAGGGAGAGATCAGAGTATAGAGAACAGTAGTGAGAACAGGACAGGGGCAAACCGACAGAGTGGAAGAGAGGATCCAGTCTGGCCAAAGTAGACTTGGGTGCAGTACCATAAACTATGTCACCATAATCAAAGCCAGGAAGTATCATCTATGAAATTATTTCCCAGCGAGCAGGTAAAAGGATACCGCTTTTGTTCCTATAAAGGGCACCAAGCATGGGGTGGAGTTTTTTATGAATAGCATCTATGTGCTGAGAGAAGCCAAGGTGCCTGTCAAGCCAGATACCAAGGTATTTAAAGGAAGGTACATCAATAACTGTACCCCTGTCAAGGGAATTTAGTGGGGAAACTCAATTATACTTGTTATGCCCTTGAAAACCAACACAAAGTTGTGGCAATATGTTACTCCATGTATCACTTTGGCTAACGAAAAAAAAAACCTCTTATTATTACCACTTGGATTCCTTTCACATTTGATGGCTACACACCCTTTACATATGGATATACAGTATATAAAATTATAAATAGGTGCATGTGAAGAACAATGTGATAACTCGCATACCAAATGACTGAAACATTGCCTGCAGGTTAACAATCATCAACCAATACAGCCATCACCAAGTATTAACTACTTAATGAGTTTACCTCCTACACTGCTAAAGTCTCTAAAAAAAACTTGAACTCCAAACACTTTCCGACTAACCAAATGCATTATATAAAACAAGTACCAGAAAAGTACTATGTTCATGTGAAATAATGCCATCTGGGGGCTTAAAAGTTCTGACATAATTCAGGAGTTTGTTAGCCCCCATTGCAGTACCATAGAGACATAGATGTTGTCAGTAGGAAAAGGCCCTGCGGCCAATCAAGTCTGCCTAGCCCTACCTATAGTATTTAGTATTGAATTTTAAGGCCCCATGTGGCATGTCTTTCCCCCATCCACTTTTGCCATTGTCTTCACCTGACCCATATGGCTGTCGTAGAATCCCCCACCTCAGTTTTGCACAGACTAATGTACCTCGCTTGGCAGCTTATTCCTCCCCTCTGCCACCCTTTCTGTGAAGACATGATCTTCCAAGAATCAGTTGTCACCATTAATTCCTTCTTATGGGTCTGGGGCCAGAGGCACTAGGACCTCACTAAAGCAAAGTTTTTGATAGGAGTTAGCCTGTTACAACTACTGAGCATGGCACCTGCTTCTGTGGCATTGACCCACAGCTCTTCTACATCCACCCCTGTCCTGCTGCTACCCAGGTAGGTGAGACATGGCTACATGCCATGCTTTATCCCCAATCTGCTGTGTGGAGTGGTGATGGGTGGTGCCGGATACTCAGGCAGGGACCCTTCCTTAGCCATTGCATGCCTTTCCCATCAGCTGAACAGGATGACTGCCATGGCACTATCCTTCACACCAAGCTACATCAGCCCTCTGACTATACCGTAAGGGCTGAGGACATGATGGTGAACATGGGCAGACCGGTTGGTCCCCTTAATGGAAAACAGCAGTACTGAGAGGACCAGCCATATCCCACAATTCCCCACTCCACACAAAGTGCAGGATCCAGTCTGCTGGTGGTCAGTCTATCTGAATAGATGGCTGCTGTCGATCACCATGACAGGGTATGCACATTTGACACATTCCCTGCCGCTTACAGTATGTGAATAGGGTCCAATATTAGATTGCACGTTTAGTAAGCAATAAGTTCAAGAGGGATTGATTTCTGAATGAGAACTTACATCGCAGCTACAGTACTGACATTTGGCAAATGTTGCTAACCCACTTATTCTTCACAGAGGCATTTGTTAACAAATATCGTTTTTGTACAATTTGTATCTCTAGCCATCATTAGCTGGTGTGGACATTGGCATTGTGGGAAGGGTGGAACTGTATTGCTATGCAATCATGGGAGATGGGCTGGTACTGCATCCCAGAGAGAGGAATCATATTTTTGACCAGACCTACTGTAATTTCTTTTGGAGAAGGCACCGCATTCACATTCTTTTTAGCTAGCAGGATCCAAAACCACCACCGCCACCATTAACAAGGAATAAACCAGCCCAGACCCCTCCACCTTGTTAGGGCAATGGAGTGTCACCACCTGACATAGACAGCAACCCCGAGACACGGAATGATGTGTCATGTATATTTACATTTTTCTAATGATTATATGTGCTGGTTGCAAAGTGGTTTTCAATTTTGGACTCCATAGGGTATAAAATACATGTACGGTACCCCCAATGTGCTAAGGAAAACAGAGCATGCCTCTCGTGTACTATATTAATTTATTATTATTTTGCTTTCACGGTCTCTTCTTGGGGTATGTTATTTAATGTATTTTGACAAACATGCTTTAAAAAAAGTTTGCAAAAAAAATTAGAACAGGAGTATAAGGAGACATGCTCCATTTTAAGTTCATGTTTGTATTTTACTTTAAGAGTCTGGAAATGTCTAAAATCCCTCTGTCTGGAAAGAAGCTAAGTGGGCTTTCAGCTGTAGATATGTGGCTTGATAAGGCAGAAATTTGTGTTCAACTTGGCATGTATCAGCCATCAAGACATCTACTGTCAGAAGCACACATGGCAGCAAAGGTTTGTGAATTTAATAGTTTTCTGTTTTGAGTATGAAACACTGACTGTTTACTGAGGTAAATAATTCAAGTTTGTGAGGAAGGCTGCCCGTGCTGCACCTGATCTGATAGCTCAGTTTTTAGCATTATTATTCCCTCAACATTTGTAGGAAGAGTACTTAATTTAACAAAAATGATCTAAAACTCTCCAATTTATCACAATTTAACAAATGAAAGAAATAACCAATTAGTGATAATAAAATACAAAATGTAAAATTAACTTTGCAGTCAGAGTTAACTGTGCTTATTATGGTAGTCCACCTCAGTTATGTAAATGAGAAGCCCTTTGGTTTATAGTTCCTTAGAAACAAGTTTTAGAAATAGTATATAGTATTTGTTTATAGCACATATTTATAGGCATAGAATCATTTAAGTGAGTAGTAAGCCATGACAGGGTGTGAACTATAGGATTCTAGTGTACGCCACAGAGGTGTTGTAAGGCACAAGGCCAAAGGCTGAGTCCTTACACCCCTGGGAAGTGCATTAAAATCCTATAATGCACACCCTGAAGGGGCTTATTACACCTACAAAATAACTCTAAGTAGGGTTTTGGGGGGGAGAGGAAATAAGACTCAGCATCTGACAATGCAGTTATAGAAATTTAATGCATGGTCAGCTGATGTCTCTCGGCCAATGAGGGTTCTAGATTTTTTTCCTTGCCATTTTATAATTGTAAATAAACAATATTTATTATGAATGTTTGAACACTTTATGGTTACAGAAATAGCTTGAGAGTTAATTATGATATATGCTGCAGCTGTTTAGCTGCAGTTTTTAACAGTGTTGCTCTCCTTTATACAGAATGGCCACATTTAGGAAAATTACATACAATGATATTGTTAATAGTAATAAGTAAAACCTTTGGTTAGACTGTAGTCATAAGCTCTCATATTCAAATGTTTAGCATGGCACTAACGGGGTTCGTGAAGGCCGTAGGGCATGAGTCGTATTCAAAGGCCCCCTGTGTACCATGCAGACCTGATATTATTGCACATTCAGTAATATACCATTGTGTCCTGGCAAATGAGGGATTCCCCATGCATCTGGCTACAGCGCTATATTCAGAGGTTTTGGTGGCAT
This sequence comes from Neoceratodus forsteri, assembly GCA_016271365.2. Classification (NCBI taxonomy): domain Eukaryota; kingdom Metazoa; phylum Chordata; order Ceratodontiformes; family Ceratodontidae; genus Neoceratodus; species Neoceratodus forsteri. The sequence continues at coordinate 368,315,283 of CM028135.1, forward strand.
TAAACAGCCTCCTTTCCAGCACTCTTGAATGCTCCCTGAACCCTGTCCTTAACCAAGCATGGAATGTGCTCCCCCTTTCCTGATCACCCAAGGTGTAATTATAATCCCCTTCCTGGTGCTCTACTGGTCCCACCTCCCCCACCAATCACCCATGGTGTAATTATAACCCTCTTCCTGGTGACCTAGCTGTCTCCCCAGCTCCTAATCACCTGTCTGCTTGGGACATAGTTATATGGCCTAATCTTCCTGGACTAAGTCTCCATCACTCATTCACACTAGTGGGATAGCACTGGAGGCACTAGGACCAAGCGGGAGCCAAATATTTCCTGAAGGGTTGGTGCTGAGGTAGGACCGCACATGCGTGGCACCGCGAGACTGACTCGCGCCTGTGTAGGCTATCTCAGCGTCGACCCTCCAACCGCCTCAGTTCCTTTTCTCCCACAGTCGAGTGCGCTTGGATGTCGACATCGCTCGTCTGCTGGAGTCAAAGTCTTCGTCTATACGACAACAGCTTTTAGTGTTTAATTTAACTATTTAGTAGTAATTTCTTATTTTACAAGAAAAGAAGATTATGAAGAAAAATAAATTCTTTCCTGCCATCAACGGAGTCATCCTTAGATGGTAGTGGTGACGGAAGGAAGACTTCATTTGAAAGTTGTTATGGCAGAGGAGCTGTGCCCGGTCTGCCACCCTTAAGGAACAGGGGAGGGTCTGACTTCAGACAGTCCTGTGCTCGGGGGGGAGGACAGTCCACCAAAGCACGAATCTGGCAGTGCCGGGGATCTGGCTCCGCTTAGCCTCGAGCTCTTCTTCTTCGTTTGGGGAAGAAGAATCTGTGCCGTTCGAGGTTGCCCGTTGGTACGTCTGCACGAGGTTTGTTCATTGGAAGGGGCGATAGACCTGAACCAACTTTCATGGGTTCCCCTTGGCCCCGCTTCTAATGGCCGCATTTTCGACTCCAGACTCCATCTCTTTCCTCGTTGGAGTTCTGGTGAGCAGTTTCACCTCTGGGCTACTCCTGTGGAGCAGGGGGTTTGACTTTCCTTTTTTCCTGACTGTGTTCCTGTTTTTGGGGCCTCTGGGCCTCGGAGCCATTGGACCGGAGCTGGTTCAGTTGGATCAGAATGAGCGTGGTGCCCTCTTGGTGCCTTCACTGTTGTGTTGACCCCTCGTGCCTACCCCTCTCTTCCTTTTCCATGCTGGGGCCGGCTCGGGCACCACCTTTTTCCTTCTCCCCATCTTCTCCATTGGCTTTTCCATGGTGTTTTTCATGGCGCCGTGCCCAACACCTTGGTGGCACCACAGGTCTGGCACCATGGCCACTGGTTTGACATTGGTGCCATAGGCGGCGCCACTGGTGTTTGGGTCAGCGCCGGGAGTCAGCGCCATGGATCGGCACTGTGCACGGTGCCACACTTGGTGCCGTGGGCTCTCTGCAGCTCCATGGGTGCTGTCTTTGTTGTCTTCATTGCCGGCACCACTGGCGGTGCCGTGGGTGTCTCATGGTGCCACGGATGCCTGTGGATGCTCTTGGGGGTGTTGTGGGCACCCACGGGTGCTACGTGCAGTGCCGTCGGGCACCCGTGGGTGGTGCCTGGCACCCATGGGTGCCATTGTACCTTCGGTGCCATGGGTGCCCTCGGGTGCCATTGCTGCCATGGGTTTCTTGGGTGCCATGGTACCATAGGTGCCATGGGCATTGGGGGTGCCCTTGCATGCCATTGGTGCTGAGGATACCTACGGGTTCTGCTGTGGGTGCCCTCGGGTGTCTCTCAGGTTGGCATAGGTACTGCTTAGTGCCCTCCTGTGCCACGAGTGCCGCTGGTGCCGCAGGGGTGCCACTTGGTACTGTCCAACAGAACTAGGGAAAGATCTCCATTTGCAGACCTCTTCTTCCATGGGACTTGTGGCAGGATGTTTCCGCAGAATGAAGTCCTCTTCTGCGGATTATTTTTTCCACACATCTTAGTGGGTGGCGGTTTGCATCGGGTCTTTTGTTATCCAGTGGTTTTCCACTGATGGGACTCCTCTGTTCTGTTCTGCCAGCAGAATCTCTCATTCTGCTCCGCACTTTCTCAGCTCCCTACGTGGTGCCATGCTCCTCGACACCCTTCCTGTTGGCGGAGTCTCTAGTGGCTCTGACCTAGACCTCTCTTTGGGGTCCTTCTGCAGTAGAAGGGCATCTAGATGAGTCTCTCCCTGTCCTTCTGGTCAGTGATACAGTGGATGACTCATTTTATATACTGAAGGACATGCCCTCTCTATCTTCAGAGTCCGTGATGGAAGCTCTTTTCAGTAGTTCCTCAGTAATGGGGTCCACCATAGTGTTCAGACTGCATCTGTCAACCATACACCTCTGCGTCTAGACTCTTTCAGTCATCAAGACAAATTACACTCTGTGAAACATTCTAATTCAATGGTCGGGAGCCGCACAGACTCTTCTGCTCCTTTGATAAGGGTATGCAGTCCCATTCTGATGCTGCCCCTCTGATGGCTGCTTCAGCACAGGTGGTTAACATCTGTCTAGCCATTATTATTAGTCCAGTCAAGAGTTCAGTTATGGATCCTCAGGCTCCTCCTGCTCCTCAAAGGGATGACATCCTTGTCATTTCTGTATCAAGCAATCCTTGCGAAATAGCAGCCTGCAACCTTGTCAGGCTCGGAGTAATGATTAAAAAAAAAAGGGGGGGGGGTTAGAATTATCACAGCACAGGGTCTAGTTGGAATTCCCCGATACCACACTTTGGATCTGGTCAGGTTCCACCTCAACCCTGAGGCGGTCATCTCTAAACTTCAGTAAAGAGTACCTGATTTTTTTCTACCCCTAGGGGCAGTCCGATTCAGCGGTGGTATAGCTCACCCTTTTCTCTAGAGAGATTTCTCTTAATCCGAGATATTTCCAAAACCTAGGTGTCTAACCAGTCTGTTGGTCCCTCCTTCTTTTTAATCAGGCTTTCTTCTCTTGATCAGAGCCTCGCAGCAACAGAAGTGACTCTTCAGTGAGTCGGAACTTAGATTCCTACTTCCATGCTTGCTTCAACTTAACAGACGACATGCTCCTTTCTTGACCATAGGTCAAGTAGGTTTCTGAGATAACTTCTCAAATATTCACACCTTCAGTTCCTGCGCACTGGTTTCGTACCAGTCGCACATGAAGCTATCCTCTCCAACTGCGTGACGGAGCTGTGATGTTTATTTTTTTCAACAAAGCAAACTAGAGTCCTTCCTACTCCCTTCAGGTAGGCCGGAGTAAGTAGTGCCTCACTGCATTGAGCCACTTCTGCCGCTATTCGGTCACTTCAACGAATGGGTTAGCCCTAACTTGGTCCTGCTGTGTCCCTCCTCGACGCACATCTGTCTCTATTTGCCTTACAATTCCAGCCCCTGTTTTTTTCTGTCAGAATGTTTTTTTCTGCAATGGACATGTTCTCCTGTACACTTTTTCCTTTCTTTCCTGAGTTCAGAGACTGCACTCCTTTATGGAATATGCAATGACTAGGATCTGACTCTACTGGACCACCACAAGAGGCTTCTAAGTTGTGGTTCGCCTTCCATCAGGAAGGTTTCAGTGACCAAGTGAAAATCATTCTCCTTGATGGGCTAACCCCACCTGGACCTTCTTTTAATCACCAGGTAAGGGATTCAAGTGCTCCTGGACCTGTTGTTTGCAGGTCAACCATACTTGGTTGTGGGGGTTTCGTCTCCGCTTTTTGGTCTACCCTGAACCTGTAGACTTTACCTCCGGCTCTTGCAGTTCCTGAGGTCCTTTTACATTAGATTAGTACATGTCTTTGACACTATTAGTTTTGGTCCTATACCAAATTGTGAGTCCGGGTTTTCGTTGCTCTCTCAGAGTGGTTGCGGCTTCCTGGTAGAGTTTCATTTTGTGCCCATTGCAGTCATTTGCAAAGTGGTGGGTTACAACTTGAGCACTTATCTTGTAAGCGTCATGTTCTGGATCCTCTTTGCAAGACGGTTCTTTTTATTAGCAGGACAGTCCTTGGCCGTCCTTTCTGGGTGAACCCTATCTCCTACCACCCTACTCAGGGTTGTGGGTTTTAGCTCGGTACTCTACCACTAGGGTGAATGAGTGATGGAGACTTAGTCCAGGAAGATATGGAAATTACATACTTAACATAATTATTGATCTTCTTGGACAGTCTCCATCACTCATTCACATGTCCTCCCACCATCCCCTTGGTTCACTCGTTTTTCTTTCCTGGTCTTCATGGCCTATGGTTCGGACTGTGAAGACACTGTTCTTTGATCTTTCTTACAAAGGCCAGCTGGCCCCTCTCAGGCCCAGAAACTCAGAATGAGTTATTCTCATTAGTTGCTGCACCTCCTCAGTCAAAAAGGTACTGAGGCGGTTGGAGGGTCGAAGCTGAGATAGCCTACACAGACATGAGTCAGTCTCGCGGTGCTGCGCATGCGCAGTCCTACCTCAGCGCCGACCCTTCAGAAAATATTTGGCTCCCGCTTGATCCTAGCACCTCCGGTGCTATCCCTTTAGTGTGAATGAGTGATGGAGACTGTCCAAGAAGATCAATAACTACGGTAAGTACGTAATTTCCATTTCTAGTGGTTTAGTGGCCCCCCCCACCCAATAATGACCAACTGATCCCCTCCCAACCCATGTGCTCAAGACCCTCCTCCCTGCCACCCATCTGCCTTAGTCACCGAAGCCATACTGTGGAACTTAAGATAGCGACATGCACAGTTCACCTCTAACCTCCTCAGCCGTCCTCTGTCTGACGGGCATCGGTGATCGCTCCCACTATAGAAACATCTGTTTCTAAGGGTGAGGATGCAGATCACTATCCACACTTTGGCCATTTCCTGTAACAGGCTTATCTGTTGGATGTCTTCACGCTAAGCTCCTCCCACCACCTGGGTAACATATCCTCCGCACCACTCCCTGACTTCAGATCTTTAATTCCACTGAAAGGGACAGGTCTCATCCTTCACAGCTCTGCAGCATCTGAGAGAATTTGCATTCAAGCACTTTTTTAAGATGAACCCTTTGGGTAATTTGTCATGCTTTACTTCCTCATCTCCAACTCCAGCCTTACGATATGATTGACAATGAGCGAACAAACGGAAACCTGGTTTCAAATTTTGTGTGCAGTGACAGCAGAAGATGTCAGTCACGGGCCCACACATCATGTGCTTATACTGCCTGGGCACACAGCACAATGTGATGGGTTGTGGCCTTTGCCAGACAATGATTCCAACTTCTATTGAGGACTGGAAGGCAAGGCTCATCATCAGTCAACCCTCCAAGTGGGATCGACCAAAGGGCCACAAGAAGGCCTCAGCAGCAGCTGAGTTGGCTTCACAACTTGCAGCTCTTCAGGAGGACGTGGCTGCAGCTGTGGTGAGGGCCTCATTGATTTCAGTGCTGCTTCCAGCTGGGGCCAGCATCAGGTTATTTTTGGGAGATGTGTTGGGCCTTCCAGACCTTTGCAGAGAACCCACTGCATCATGGGTGTAAGCATAAGTGCTTCCAGTGCTGGTTGTGGAATCAGCAGAGGACTCATTCTTCCCACACTCTCGACTCCCCAGACAACTTGATTCTGGTTGAGCTTCCTTCGGTCTAGGGGATGGTCAAGAGTTCTTCAGTACCCTCGTCTGTCTTGTTGACCTCGACTCTGGTCAAGCTGGCTGCCAAGACTTTTCTTGTGCCTGTTGACCAGCTGATGGAGGACCTCGATGCTGAGTTGATCTCCCAGATTCTAGCGCTCCTCGTCTTCATCCAGGAGGCAAGGCAAGACAAGGCAAGGTAGTCTTTATTTATAAAGTGCCCTTTCCCGGGTGCTCATGGCACTTCAGTACAACAAATCAAAATGAAGACATGGCTCAGGCAGTGTCCCCAGCTGGGTCAATTCAGGATCAGCCTCAGCCTGTGGTCATGCCTCGGAAGCTTCTTTTCTTAAATATTGAGAGGAATGTGGTCTATCATGATATTCTGGAGGACCCATCTCGATGTTGGACACTTTTTTTTAATTTAGTATACTTTATTAGTTTCAACAACATCAACTCAAACAAAAATTACAATAATGAATAAGGGTAAATAACAATAATAATCAACAACTTTTTTTTTTCCAACTCTGTTTCTGCTCCATCCTCAGGGAACTCTCTCTCTCCAGCAGCCTTCACCACCTCTGGGCTCTACCTCCCACCTGAGACGACACCTTCTCCTTACACCAGCCCAACCCCCCCCCCCGAGGTGGGGCCACCCTATCTGCCCAGGGTGCTCTATCTATAATCTGGAGTGCTGGGCTGGGCGATCGGCCCTGGAGAGGAGAGTGTCCCGTGTTGGGAGTGTGGCCCAGCGGGGCAGAGGAGTAGTCGCCTATCCCCGAGGACGGGGATTTTCCTCATGTAATTTCCCCTGAGTGTGGACGTGCAGTGACATCTGCATGATCCAGGTCGCTGACATCCGCTGTCACTCTGCCCCTTTGAATGGTTCAGTGCTAGTGGTATCCATCAGACACTCGATCCTCTCCTTCCCCTGCCGACTCCCAATGATCCGTGCTCATTCCCGAACCTGGTTCACCAGCATGGCATGAGGTGTGGCATCCAGCGCCTCAACACTCAGTGCCACTGGGCCAGCTAATAAACAACAACTTGAGAACAACAAAAACAAAGAAAGAAAAAACCCAAGACCCCAAATAAAATCCTCTCCCTCCAAGTGCTGCCTTTATAATCCCCACATATAACAAAGCAACCATAGAATACAGAACAAGAGTACCATACATAAAATAATATAGTTAGTTAAGTAGTGAATAACCAGGTGTATAAAATTCCCCATTGTTCCAAAAAAACCTGCGATCTATGGGGAACATTTGCAATATGCAGTTCTGCATTCAAGGTGCTGAGGATTTCAGCATGCCACTCTGTCCAAGATGGGATAGAAGTTGAAAACCAATGCCGAAAAAAAAAAACTCTTTTGACCACTGCCACAATCAGGGCAGTATAACCAGAAACAGACCCCAAATATGCCCCACTAAACAAATTTCTGCTGTAAAGGCAGAAGTCAGACCAAAAGACATGTCCAAATGAGCCATGATAGATTCCCAGAAGAGGGCCAGCTTATCGCAGGACCATAACATATATAATAAAGTGCCATTGGCCTCCTGACATCTGAAGTAGAAGGGAGAACTGTGCAAGCCTGCATGATACAATTTCTGTTGAGTGTAATATAGATTATTTAAAATATTAAACTGTTGTAATCAATACCGATCTTGTTTAATGTATTTATATAAATCTTGCCAGACCCGCTGCCAATCTAGAGGGGACCAGTCTAATTGAAGGCTATTTTGCCAATAATAACAAACACCCTAAAATCTTACAGGGTCATGAGTTTGATAGAAATTAGAAAGACTGGAGTTGGCCCGGTGGGTAGAAGCAACACAAATCAATTCTTCATAATCCAGAGAGAGGCCAGAGACGACCAAGGAGGAGTTCCTAAATGGGAGGTCAGAGTATGGGAAAGTTACATATATTTAAACAAGGTAGTGTGTGGGAGATTATATTTCTGTCGCAATAGAGGAGAATCCAGCAATCTACCGGATGCAGAAATCATTACCACCGAGGTGGCTGGATCTAGTGGAAGAAAATTTTTAGAGTGGGGGTGGTGAGCTATACAAAAATTGGAATTCAGAAAGAGGGGTTGGCAAAGACTATGAGTGGAGGAAAAGTGAATATATTTAGTAAGTTGAGAATTGGCATGAATTGACCAATATATTGGGGTCCTCTTCAGGGCCAATGGGACGGTAGAGATACAACAAAGCTGGGAGATGAGTATTAAAGTTTTGACAAAGATCTGTTTCAATGGATAACTGTCGCGGGACATACCAAGACATGGGTGGTTCCCCAGTAAAAAGTCCCCATTTAAATTATTTACTCTTATGGGAAGCCAGATAATAAAAATAAAAATCTAGAAGATGTAAACCACCAAAGAAAGTAGTGGAAGTAAGCTTCCAGTAGGCCCTAAGAATAGCCTAACAATGCCATAAGAAGGATGACAGATGTGCATGGAGGTGCCGGAACCAAGTTTGGGGCAAAACAACATTTCAAACAACATGAAGTCTTGCTATATTATGACTATTGCAGTTTGCCCCAGCCTTAGAACTGCTCCGGAGGTGAAAGAGTTAACTTCCATGCAGAGCATGGAGTTTAGAGCGTGAGCTCGGTTCAGAAGCTCTGTTTGGCTGGTTTCAAACCGAAACCATCAAGATTCTTTACTCCGCCTCACTGAACAGTCGCTCCGGAGATTCCTCCTGTTGCTCAGTTCATTTCTTCGGTTTAAAGCGCTATTTCTCAGTTTAATTTAACCGCAGTTTCATTATTTTAACCGCAAAACCGATCGGTTCAGGCTCTGTCTATGGTAATCGTAAGTAATAGATAAGGTTTTTTCTGTGTGGAACTTGTAAAGTATTATCGGTTCGGTTGAACCGATAGAGTTGTATTTAAATATAAGTTTAAAGCCTTTTAAGGCTTTTTAGAGTGTGGTTCCCGGTTCTTATCGGTTCTAAAAAAAACGGATTTCATTACGTTTTTTCCACGACCCGTGACACGGTTTGGAACCGATAAGAGTGTCTTGCCTGGCACTGCCATCAAAAGGGCAAGTTGGTTGGTTAGGCTGGCATCATGTCTGAGAAACCCAAAAGAAAAACCGGGCCCACTGGGTTTCAACACTGTAGTGTCTGTGGGGAAGCCTTTGCCAAGGCTGACCCACACACTACATGTGTCTATTGTCTGGGGTTTGACCACCTCAATTCAGACTGCCAGATTTGTAAAACTTTCCCTGCAGCCACCCTGGACAAGAGAGTGGGAAGGCTCAGGGAACGAGAGGCCAAAAAGTCCGCTGACCCGGACGGCCAGCCCGGTTCGGTGCCAACCGAACCGGAGGGAGTGCCCTCTGACTAGGGCGAGACTTCCTCGGGCAAACGAAAAGCTGGCTCTGAGGAGCCAGTTCCAGCAAAGAAATCTAAAAAATCTGCAGGTTTGAAGTCCAAAATTCCTTCTCCAACTGCTGCTGAGATAGCCAGGGCAATACAGATTGTCCAGTCCCTGTCCCCGGTTCCTCGAACTGCCACTGTCTGGCAAAAGGTCGGTTCGTTCGGTTCCAGTGGTTCAGGATTATGATATAGAAGAGTTCTATGAACCAGAGGAGGGATGAGGATTATGATCAGTGTGAATGTGACTTTGAAAGTCTGGATGTGCCCATTGAACGGACATCTCTCAGACAGACCTTCAGGTGAGTCTCCCCTAGGCTTTCTGAGTCCCCTTCTCATTTTTGTTTTATAAAAAAGTTGCTGAGACCCTCAGCTTCCCTTAGAGGAGGCTTTGGATGAGCAAGAGGAGCTTGACTATGTGGAGATGATGGATATCCCAGAGTCCAGGAGGTTGTCCATCCCTTTACATAAATCTTGTAGAAAACAAACAATAAAAATTTTAAAGCTCTAATTCTGTGCCTCCTGTGGATAAAAAGATGGACAGGTACACTTTATCAGTCCTGATACAGACTTTCTTTCACAGCAATGCAGTCATGTTGGGGTAGTTCAGGCTGCAGCCTGTGATAAAGCTAATATTCCACTGGCTTCACATCCTCCTGACAAGGACTCCAGGAAGATTGATGCCATAGCCAAAAAACAATACATGGCAGCATCCTTGGGACTCAGACAATCTAACTATATAGCTTATGTTGCAAGATACCAGAAATCTAGATGGGATACTGTCATGGCCTTGGCCAAACAGGTCCCTGGCCAGCTCGCAAAGGAGCTGGAGCAGGTGGCTCTTGATGGTATTGAGGCATCTAAGGTGCAATTCCATGCTGCAGTGGATTCTAACGATGTATCCTCTAGAGTCATGGCTACATCTGTGGCTTCATGGATTGGCCTGGCTCAGGTGTACTACTTTGTCAGAGGATACCCAGTCTAAGGCTATGGATTTTCCTGTGGTGGGAAATTCTCTGTTTGGGGGCAGACAGAGAATTATATGAAGAAAATGGATGAATATAGAACCACTTACAGGAGTGCATAAGCCAGGGACGACAAGCCACTCCTCAGAGGCAGCCCCCCAGGGGTAGGGGTAGGCCTTTTCACAGGCCTTTTTACTAGACTCAGGCCCCCTCCTCTTCAGCCTATGTACAGAGGGGGTTCTTCAGAGGGAGAGGCAGGCAGGGTTCGAGCAGGCCTGCTCCCACCCCTCAGCCTAAAGCCCCTGCCAAACAGGCACCCTGATGGGATGCCCAGGGTTGGCTCTCCACCTGTAGGGGGCAGGTTGGCTCACTTCGTCCAGGACTGGCAGTCTTTAACTTCAGACAGGTGGGTCCTGGAAGTAGTGAGCCAGGGTCTGGTTCTCAGTTTCAAGAAATTTTCAAAGATGAGAGCCAGATCTTTTCCACCTGCAAACCCTTTAGAGACTCTTGCTTTGGAAACAGAAGTCTCAACCCTCCTGGCTCTCAGAGTTGTAGAAAAGGTTTCTCCCCTTCACCAGGGCAAGGGTCTGTACTCCAGGTACTTCCTTACCCCAAAAAAGACAGGAGAGTGGCGGCCTATCCTGGATCTAAGATATCTAAACAAGCACCTTTTAAAGCCAAAGTTCAAAATGGTGACACTGGGAATGATTTTACCCTCCCTAAGGCCAGGGGACTGGCTAGCCTCCCTGGACCTCAAAGATGCCTACTTCCATGTTCTTATCAGAAGCTCCCATCGAAAGTACCTCAGATTCGAACTGCCCTCAGGCCATTATCAGTTCAGAGCAATGCCCTTCGGCCTCACTTCTGCCCCAAGGGTGTTCACAAAGTGTCTGGCAGTAGCGGTTGCTCACCTAAGAAGGCAAAGGATTGCTATTTTTCCCTACCTGGACGACTGGCTCATTGTGGGTCAGTCTCCAGACCAGGTCAAATCACACCTGCTAGTTACCCAGCAGCTGCTTACCTCTCTGGGATTTCTTCTCAATCTTCCAATGTCAGTTTTGGAACCTGTCCAGGTACTCACCTTTATAGGCGCAGAACTGGATACCAAGCAGGCCAGAGCCTTCCTTCCCTTGGAAAGGGTAAGGACCTTAGTGGCCCTGGCTGCCTCCTTCACTCTGCAGGTCTCTCGACCAGCAAGACATTTCCTGCAGCTCCTAGGGCACATGGCTGCCTCCACAGCTGTGGTGCAAGGAGCAAGATTTCAGATGAGGGACATTCAGTTCCATTTGAGAGCTTTCTGTTCTCAAAGAAGAGATCCTCTATCCAAGTTAATCCCAGTGACTCGAACCCTGATCCAGGCCCTTCAGTGGTGGCAGGATAAGAGCAATCTGAGACAGGGGGGTGCCTTTCATCCCTCTGTCCCATTCCTTGACCCTTACTACAGATGCATCCCTCTTGGGATGGGGAGCTCACATGGGTGACCTCTCCACCCAGGGATTATGGTCCCCGCAGGAATCTCTGCTCCACATCAATCTGTTGGAACTCAGAGCTGTTTTTCTAGCACTTCAGGCTTTCTCTGCATCTGTTCAGAACAAGGTGGTACAGGTCAAAACAGACAACACCACTACAATGTGGTACATCAACAAACGGGGGGCACTCGGTCTTCGGCCTTGTGCACCGAGGCGATGAAGTTGTGGTCTCTGGCTTACTCCCTGAACACTTCCCTCATAGCAGTTCACCTCCCAGGCAAGGACAATGTCCTGGCAGATGCCCTCAGCAGGATTTCCCAGGGCCATCATGAATGGTCACTGGATCCCCTAGTACTGGGGATAGTGTTTGCCAGATGGGGCACTCCTCAGATAGATCTTTTCGCAGCCCCAGACAATTACCAACTTCCACTGTTTTGTTGCAGGCCCCCCAGTGTTGGGCTCAGTTCCCCTGGATGCCTTTCTCCTCGACTGGGAAGGGAAGTTTCTTTATTCCTTCCCCCCCTTCCCTCTCCTGTTCAAAGTACTAGTCAAAATCAGGTCTCAGCCCTGCAAAATGATCCTGATTGCTCCAGACTGGGCCAGACAGCCCTGGTACCCACTCCTTCTGTCCTTAGCAGTCCATCTTCCCCTGTGTCTCCCCAGGAACCACAATCTGTTAACCTGTGCTCAGGGGGAGAGTTTGGTATCCAAATCTCAAATCCCTCAACCTCAAGGCTTGGCTCTTGAGCGGTTAGAGTTTGCTGATTTGCAACTTTCTCAAAGTGTTCTCGAAATCCTGAAGGCTGCTAGGAAGCCTTCCACCAGGGCTACCTATAACTCCAAGTGGAAAAGGTTTTCCATATGGTGTTCTGGGAAGCATGTTTCCCCAGAATCTGATGATCTACCCACTGTATTGGACTACATGGTCCATCTTAATTCTTTGGGACTGAGACCAGTCACCCTGAAAGTTCACTTGGCTGCTGTCTCTGCCTTCATTTCAGCAGGGAAGCCCTCTTCTCTTTCTGCTCATCCTGTATTTTCCAAGTTTTTTAAAGGATTGCTTCACACCAATCCTCCATTCAGGGACCCTGCCCTGGCTTGGGATCTTAATGTATGCATTGCTCAGCTAATGCAACCCCCCTTTGAGCCTCTGTCTTCGGCAGAGCTTAAGTATTTGACTTGGAAAACTGTATTTCTGGTAGCCATCACTTCTGCCAGGCGTATAAGTGAGTTACAGGCTTTATCAGTAGAAACTGACTTTATTTCCTTTCACATGGATAAAGTGGTCCTCAGGACTAACAGGAAGTTTTTGCCTAAGGTGGTTTCAGATTTCCACCTTAACCAATCTATTTCACTTCCAGTGTTCTTCACTGACCATTCCTCATCTGGTGAGAGGAGGCTGCACAGCTTAGATGTTAAGAGGGCCCTAAGTTACTACATAGAGCGTACCAAGGGTCACAGGTTTGACTCCCTCCAACTGTTTCTCACTTATGGTGAGGTTGGGAAAGGGAGACCTGCCACTAAAAGATCCATTGCCAGGTGGATCATTTCTTGTATCCAATTTTGCTATCAAAAGCTGGGTAAGGTTCCCCCCTCAGGCCTGAGGGCTCACTCTACCAGAGGTACAGCTGCATCTCTAGCTGCTGCTAGAGACATCCCTATCTTGGAGATATGTCAGGCAGCTACTTGGAAGACAGTACACACTTTCACCAAGCATTACTCCCTGGATATTCAGTCCAGGAGGGATGCTCAGTTTGGCACAGCCGTGCTTCAGAGCCTATTCCCTAAGTAGGTTCTGTCCCTCCTCCATGGAGGTACTGCTGTGTAGTCTGCAATAGTCATAATATAGCAAGACTTCATGTTGTTTGAAGAAAAAATTGCTCACCTTAGTAATGTTGTTTCTTCTAATGGAGTCTTGCTATATTATGACCTCCCCCCCAGCCTGCCCCTCTCAGAACTCCTACTTTGGGGTATGGGGTGGGTAGTCCTCTGTTGGCATTTATTGATGCCCTCTTTCATGTTTGGGTGTTGTGTTTATTTGGTTATTTTATCTTAATTTTCTGGTCCACTGACTTGAGTCTTTGTGTTGGGACCAGCAAAAATGTGTTAATATATTAGTAGCCAGTTGACTAGTGTAGGTTACAGCTTCCACACAGCACCTTAGTGAGTTTTTGCTCGTAAAGATCTGACGGTTTCGGTTTGAAACCAGCCAAACAGAGTTTCTGAACCGAGCTCGCGCTCTAAACTCCATGCTCTGCATGGAAGTTAACTCTTTCACCTCCGGAGCAGTTCTAAGGCTGGGGCAAACTGCAATAGTCATAATATAGCAAGACTCCATTAGAAGAAACAACATTACTAAGGTGAGTAATTTTTTCTTAACATCCACAAGGGATATAAAATACTTGGCAAAATATTCATTTTAATTATGTTAATACATCCCAAAATAGAAAGAGGGAGGACCATCCACCTATGGAGGTCTAACGTAATAGACTGTGAGAGCAATGATAGGTTTAATCTAATCAAATCAGTAAGATGCCAAGAAATATAAAGACCAATATATTTAAGGCTTTATATTCTCAATGTAGCCCTAGGGAGAGAGACTAAGGCAGGTTTAGACACATAAGAGTTAAGAGGCAGAACTGAAGTTTTGTTTAAATTTAGTTCATATGCCAAAAGGGTGTGAAAGGCAGTAATCTCAGCTAAGGCAGTAGGGAGAGCATTCCAGATAAGAAAGATGCAGTAATGTATCATTGGCGTATGCAGAGTACTTACATTCAGTCTGGCAAATTTGTATACCTTGAATTTGTGGATTAGCATTTTGCCTTAATAGTAGAGGCTCTAAATATAGATTAACAGGAAATGAGGATAAAGGGCATCCCTGACGGGTGAAACAAACAAACGCTCATGCTGCTACCAAGGCATGAATGGGAACTAGCAGCAGCTGCATGTAGTAAAATGTTCATACAGTACAAATTTTGACCAAAGAGGACACATTGAAGCATAGTTTAGTTACAAAGGAGATAGCAGCCACTGAATCATCTTAAAAAGATTACATCAGACACCTTCAGTTTATAGAACTTGATAAACATTTAAAACAAAAACGTACTAAGCTCGAAACCAAATTAATGGAGCGTAAACACACTAAATTAGAATGGGATTGCCTGGACTACAAAGAGGGGAGGATCCATAAATGGAATAAACCTGGTGGAGGTAGGTCAGCTTCCAGGGGACGATCCCTTACCAGGCGTAATACAAACAGAGTACACCAAAATCAAGGAACTTTCAAGAAATAAAATAAAACAGTTAGCTCCAAATTAGCATCTGGGGCTGCCAATCCAAACAAGATCACTAGTTTGGTGAAAGGCAGTGCTATTGAAGTCGAGACTGCCTCCTCAAAAATGGTCACTTTTTCCTACCAAACACCAGGTACAAAAGCAAAAATCAAAACACAAAGAGAAAAAGAACTAGGAGGGAACAAAGGAGTGGAAGAAAATGCTGCCACGGGGTTAAAAACCTTGATGAGGACTCGGAGCAGCAGATAATTAATGTATCAACCTTTGAACTGTTGGAAACACAAAAATCAGTATTATACAAAGGCTTATCGTATTTACCTACCCCTGCTCCCAACAGATTTAACATTTCCATTGATTTGCAAAAGGTTTTTTGCAAACTTCACCTTAAGGACTTTTTTATTAAGCAAGCAAATGTAGGGAGACAGTTTCAAACTCCAGTCTCCAAGGCACATCAAGACAATGTCATTCTGGCCCTATGATTCTGGATTTTACATTTCTGGATGGCAGCGGGGGCTGGAGAATTACATTAAAAACAAAATAGATTTAAATTGAGGAGTGAGGGTCTGAGTCGGACAGCAAGGGGGAAATAACCTTCCAGGGGAGACTGGAAGGCATCACTCCCCCCCAGAGAGGAAGGAAGAGAATTAAGGGAAGTTACCAAGGTGGAAGTGTAGGAGGGAAGGAGGGACATGGGGGGGGCAGGACACAAGGTGGACTGTTGTATCCTTGAATGCAAGGAGCTTGGCAAACAAGGTGGCAGAGTTCAAGGCTTTGATGACGGAAAGGAAAGTAGATATTGCCACCATCTCAGAAACCTGGGCCACCCAGTATCACGACTAGGCTCTCACGATCCCGGGATACAAGGTGTACTGCAGGGACTGGTGGGGGGGGGGAGAGGGGAAAGGGTGGCTATTTATGTTAGGGAAGGGAATACTCTGTGTACTAGGAAGGAGAGGGAAGAGGTGAAGCCAGAAGCCATATGGGTTTTGCTCCAAAGCCCCAAAGGTAAGAAGCTCAGGATGGGGGTAGTGTACAGGCCACCCTCACAAAGCGAGGAGGTGGATCGGGAGCTAGGGGAGCAAATCAGGAAGGTCAGTGGGAAAGGGAGTACAGTTACAGTAGGAGACTTCAGCCTACCCAGGGTTGATTGGCGGATGATAACTACAACAAACACCAGGGAACAGGTACTGCTGGAGGCTATCCAAGACAGCAACCTTGTGCAAAGAGTGACAGAGCCTACCATGGAGGGGAACATACTGGACATTGTGCTAACAAATGGCGACCAAGTCCAGGATGCGGTAGTACAGGACGATCACCCTCTAGCAGGAAGCGACCACCGCTCATTGTGGTTCCTCCTCAACATAGGGAGGTAGTTGGCTAAGACCAGGACAAGAGTGTTAGACTTCAGGAAGGCAGATTTTGCCAGAATGGGCAGCATCCTAGAGAGGTATTTAGCTGGAATTAGCTCAGGGATGGATGCTGAACAGAAGTGGGCTATCATTAGGATGGGACTGAATGAGGCCACAAACACATGTGCCAAGTCTCAGAGTAAGCATTCCAAGTCACAAAAACCTTGCTGGCTCAGCAAGGAAGTGGAGGGAAAGGTGAGGGATAAAAGATTGGCCTTCATTAAGTTCAGGAAATCTGGGCGTGAGGAGGACAGGAAGGTGTTCACAAAGGCATCTATGGAGGTGAGCAGGGCAGTCAGGGCAGCCAAGACAGCAAAGGAGCTGAAATTGGCTCAGGGGATCAGAGAGGGGGAAAAGGGTTTCTTTAAATACATAAGGTAGAAGAAGAGTTGTAGGGATGGCATTGTTAGAATCAAAAGGAAGGGGGGTGGGCAGAAAAAGGGGAAGACCAGGCAGAGGCATTCAACGAGTACTTCTGCTCAGTGTTCACAAAAGGAAGGAATGGCCCAATACCACAAGGGAAAGGTGGCAATGGTGGGGGGGGGGGCAGAGATAACAGATGGGGTCTTCCAAGAGGATAGAGTTCTGAAGGGCCTCAAAGCCTTGCAGGTGGACAAGGCACCAGGACCAGACTGTGTGCACCCAAAGGTCCTGAAGGAACTGGCAGAGGTGATGGCTGCCCCCTCTGACAGACCTGTTCAACACCTCCTTAGAGATGGGGAATGTACACAGAGACTACAGGATGGCTCATGTGGTGCCCCTCCGTAAGAGTGGACCCAAGGACGCACTGGGCAATTATAGACCAGTGAGCTTAGCTTCTATAGTAGGGAAGTTGATGGAGATCATTCTGAAGGAGAGGTTGATAACCTTTCTCAATAGTATTGGTCTACAGGATGAGAGACAGCATGGGTTTGTCTCGGGATGATTGTGCCAGACTAACCTAATCGACTTCTTTGACTGGGTCACTAGGGCGGTTGATGAAGGCCAAGCATCCTGTACCTGGAGTTCAGCAAGGCTTTCGACTCTGTGCCACACGGGAGGTTACTGAGCAAGATGAGGGACTTCAGGGTGGGAGAGAAACTGGTGGGGTGGGTTGAGAGCTGGCTGCAGGGCAGACAACTGAGGGTAGTTGTAAGGGGGGAGACATCCAAGCCAAGGCCAGTAACTAGTGGGATACCACAGGGTTCAGTGCTGAGCCCTGTTTTGTTCAATGTCTTTATTACAGACATTGCAGAGGGGGTCAAGAGTAAGATCAGCCTGTTCGCCGATGACACGAAGATTTGTGCAAAAGTGGACAGTGAGGATGGGAGGCAGGCACTCGGGGAAGATCTAGCTAAACTCGAACACTGGTCAAAGGAGTGGCAGTTGAACTTTAATGCTAAGAAGTGCAACGTCATGCACCTCAGAGCCAGAAATCCCAGGACCAGCTACTAGTTGGGGGGGGGGGTGCAGGTAGAAGCTTTAGAGGAGGAAAATGACCTGGGGGTACTAGTCACAAGGGACATGAATGTATCAGCACAGTGTAGGAGGGCGACGGCAAGGTCAAATTGGATGCTGGGGTGCATTACCAGAGGTATCACCTCTAGAAAGGCGGAGGTCATCCTACCCTTGTATAGAGCACTGGTGAGGCCACACTTGGGGTTCTGTGTACAGTACTGGTGCCCATACCTCAGGAAGGATGTGAGATTACTGGAGGGGGTGCAGCATAGGGCTACAAAAATGACCATGGGACTAGAGGAGTTGCCTTATGAGGAAAGACTGAGGGAGCTCAATATGTACTCGCTGGAGGACAGAAGGGAAAGGGGGGACATGATAGAGACCTTTGCTTACTTGAAAGGCATAAACAAAGCCAGACAGCAAGGATTGTTCTGCTTGGGGGATAGGGTCACTAAGGAGCACAGTCTGAAGTTGGAAGGGGGAAGGTTCAGGAGAGAAATGAGGAGGCACTACTTCACAGAGAGAGTTGTGGCAGGATGAAACGCACTGCTGGAGGAGTCAGTCAAACTGAGGACAATGGATAGCTTTAAGTGGCAGTGGGATAGAGTCAGGGGCAGGGTTAGTACAGACAAGAACACAGTGGGGGGAGGACCGGGAGAGGGGATGGAGGGAAGGGAGTGGGTGGGGGAAGGCAGCTGCAGTGGTATTAAACTGAGAGTTGCACAATCGGGCAGACTTGACAGACCTGTGAGCCTTTTTCTGCCAGCAGTTTCGTATGTTTGTAACACTGCATCCATGATATGGACCCAGCGGATTATGGTATCTCTATAGAGGGATGGACTTCAATGGATTATGACAATCTTTCGGCTTTGGAAACTACTGGCTGATTGACAGAGTGACAACTATATGAATCAACATGGTTTAAATACTGAAAATGTCCTAATGTTCAAACGTGACCGGAAATTACAGTTTAAACCAAAATCGGATATTTCTCAGAATTTACAGAATCCTGCAATATCTATGTACAAAAAGACTGTCTGGAAGTAAATTTGAAACATTTTGGATCAACAAACGCAGACACGTTCAAACCTGACAAGGGAAGAACAACAGGCCCTTATTGAATTGCAGGAGAACCATTATATTATAATTAAACCATTGGACAAAGGTAGTAATATTTTCATTTTGACAAATAATTCTACAAGTGTAAGGTTCTATAATTGTTAAACAATGTGAATAACTATAAATTACTTCCAACCAATCCTCTACCTGAGTTTAAACATGAGTTATTAGAACTGCTTGAGATGGCAAAAACCAATAATCTAACATGTGAAGCTGAATTTCAATATCTATGGCCACAATTTAACACCTGTATTATGCATCCTGCCTAAAGTACACAAAAGTATTGAAGACTAATATGATGGTTATAATTTATTATCAAACTAAAAGATAAACCACTATTTTTCTTCATCATCCCACCTCCCCCTCACTCCTAAACCTCCTCTGTTCCTTGTTTATTTTTTATAGGTGAAACACCACAGTAAGAGTCACCCTTGTAAATTAAAGAAAATGCACTGAGAAAAGACTAAGTTGGATACAAATTATGAGATAGCAGGTCTGTTCCCCCTGCCTTATCTAGTTCTTAAAGGGACACTGTCGACCCTTTTTGCATCTTACTATTTCAAGTTGAAACCCACATTTTATGATTGCTTACCTTCTCTAAAATTCATTGGTGTTGCTGGTTGTTTAATCTGTCTCCTTTCATAGTAGAACTGAAATGCATGCTAATGGTGTAATTATACCCAACCTTGTTTTGTTTCAAATCCTTGACCTACTATTACTGTTCACTTCCTAAACATTAGGAACACCCCCAGGCATTGCAGCCACTCATGATGCAATAGTCCCCTTTGCTCTCACTGCATCTTGAGTAGCTAGAATGGTTTTTGGGTGTCCCCCAGTACAGGAAAAATGCAGTGGGAGTTGATTAAGGAATGTAAACAAAGACATTTCGGTGTGGTAACACCAGTATGGTGGGCAGTCTGTTTTACAGATTTAAAAAGGAAAAAGGAATCTGAATGAAACTACCAACCACATCAGCACATTCTACAGAATGCGAACAGTCATAAAATATGTTTTTTAAACAAGGGACATTTTGAGGCCTAAAGGGGTTGACAGTGTCCCTTTAAGATGAATAATTCAATGTTGATGATTAAAGGGGACAGAAACTGATTACTTATGTGCAGCTGTTTGAAATGTCTGTATTTTCATAAATTATATTCATACCTCTAAAGTATTCCTGTTTAACTATGCCTGAATAAAAGTTGCTAAGGAGCCCATAATGGGCATGCTAATGGCTCCCTAGCTCCTTACATGCCCAATGGGCTCATTAGCATTTTTGGGTGGAGTATGGCCCACAGGAGCCCTGGCACTGTACAGTTTGAGATGTGCTATCTCAAATGGGCTCCTATGGTCATATTCTGTCTGGGGCTGCGTCAGTGCAGTGCAGTGCACAGTCACCATGTGCTGTGCTGGCATGGCTCCATATTCAGACAGCGTGTTCCAGTCAGAGCACGCTAAATGTCTGAATATTTCTCCAAGCCAGCTTTATGCTAATCGCAGCACAGCACTGGTGTCTATGCGGCACACATGGATGGCTCTGAATGTGGGGCCCCTATTCTGTTATAAAATAGGATATGGTGTAGCTGACAAGTATCTGTCTTACAGGACCTGGGAGATAAAGATGCTGTGGCTAGATGCTTATACCTCTTGGCTGTATTGGCTAATCATGAGAAGAACCATGAGCAAGCCAAGTTACTATTGGAAGAAGCTCAGAAAATTGGAGGGGATGAATACTTCTGGTTTAATACTGTTTGTAGTCTGGTGCAGGCTCTTCTAGGAGGCGACAGCAAAAAGAAGACAACAATGGTAAGAAACATCATTCAGTCAAAGATCATGCTTTCTCATACTTGCTAAGGGAAGAACCTCATTTTCTTGCATCACAAGTTAAACTAGAGCTTCTTGCAAAGACACCTTTCTGTGTGCATACCTGGTCCTCCCAGAACATGCTGGAATTGAAAAATTCAGACGTTGTAGATGCCCGGATAGCATGTGGTGTGCCCGCCAACAGCAGATTATTTGTTCTACCTGGCACTTTATTTTTGATGCCATGCAGTTTGCATCATCTCACCCCTGAGGTATTGCCCCAAGGAGGAAACTTTAGAGTGTTAAAGTTCAGACTCTGTAGTGTGCTCATACTCCACATGACCCTCCAACGGCAGATGCATTTCTCCATCGATGAGATAAGTCAATCCTGAGACTTGTTCTAGTTTCTGTGGCTAAGTGTTCTTAGTTTTGACAGCCTTTTTTATAATTTTGTAAAGTTTTTGAGTTTATTTGATACTCTGCATTAGTTTATCCTGGTTTATTTTTCAGTTTTATCATTTTCTGGGTTCCATTGTGTTACCTAGAACCATGAGAAATGCAGTTTTCACTGGTTGCCAGTTCAGATTCCCGATTCCAACTCAAACAAAAATAAATGTATTAAAACAGTTGTGTTTTGTTTCACTACTACAACAAATAGATCTTCCTGGACATAAGTCTCTTCCACTCATTCACACTAGTGGGATTAGCGCTGGAGGCACTAAGACCCATCGGGAGCAAACTTTTTGCTGGAGGGTCGGTAGCGAGGCGAGACAAGGCCCCAGGCAGCGGCTCGGTGGTAATGACCATCTCGGCGACGACCCTCCAACTGCCTCAGTTCCTTTTTCCGCTGTCAGTGCGCTTCAGTGACGGACGTCGTCTGTTGAAATGGAGTCAAACTTCAAACTAGTCATAGTTTTCAGTTTGTTTTTTTGCAACTTTATCACGATAAGTAGTATCGCTTAATTTTATTCTATTTTCGTTAAATTTTTCTAATATTTAAATTTTACTTGAAGAAGTCTCGGCCTACTGGACGGAGTCGACCATGAGCAGGTCAGGTGACAGTAGGGAGACTTCGTATGAAAGCTGTTCAGTCAGCCGGGCTGGGTCTGGTCAGCCTCCTTCTCCTCAGCGTGGTTCCGACAACGGTCAGTCCGATGCCCGGGGGGATGGGCGGTCCCCGCCCGGCATAAAATAAGAGTGCATTCTCGGCACCGTTCGCCTCGAGCTCTTCTTTGGCCCACAGGTCAAAAGAGAGGCATCACTCGAGGTCGCCCTCTGGTATGTCTGCGCATCGCTCGGTTATCGTTGCTAGTTGCCGTCTCCTTCTTGGATCGCCAACTTCCGTGTCGTCGTCTCGACATCGGAGCCCTCCTCCTATAGGTAGGACTCCAGATGAGCAGTTTCATCAGTGGGCCGCTCTTATGGAGCAATGGGCTCGGAGGTTGGTTCTTCTGCCTGGCTCGGTTGCCTCGGAGCCCTCGGGCCCCTCCGGCAATCAGGTAGGGCGGTTGGACCTTCCTAGTCGCGTGGCGCCTTCTTCGGTGCCAGCGACTCTGTGCTTAGGTGTTCCCCCCCCCTCACATGGCTGCGGCACAGGGGGCCTCAGCGATGCCCTTATCTCCTGTTTTTTTTCCTTCTCTAGCTTTCCAGGTTCCTGGGGCTCTTCCGGCGCCTTCCGCAGGGTCTGTTGGCTTGTCGGCGCCGTTTTCGGTGCCACTGGGTCTTGCGGCACCGTCCGCGGCCCTGTGGGGTCTCGTGGCGCCGCCGGTGGTGGCGTTGGATAGGGCGGCACCGTTCGCGGCGTCGTCCGCGGCGCCGATCGTGGCGTCGTCCGTGGCGCCATTCACGGCGTCATCCACGGCGCCCGTGCGGCGCGTGGCGGCGCCCGCACCATCGCGTTGTCGTCTCTGCGGCGCTTGCGAGCCGCATGCCTCTTGAGTGCCGTGCGCCTCCTCGGTGCCGTCTTCAGCCCGTTTGCCGTCTCGGCGCTCCGTATAGGGACTCTCCTTGTTTTTCTGCTATTTCCTCCTCTCTAATTTTCCTCCTTTCCTGTCCAAACAGTCCTTTCTGGACCATCAGGAGATGATGTTGAGCCTGACCCAGACCTTCGGTTGGGTGATGAAGTGGAGGAAACAGGATCTTTCTTTGCTACAGAGCCTGTGGTCGAGGACCTGTCCTTTAAGTCTCTGTTGAAGAACCTGGGATCCACTCTTTCTCTCAGACTACAGACATCGATCCTGGGAAGATATTAAGACTCCAGTATCTTCATGCTTGGAGATCCCTCGGTTTGACTCCTCCGATCCAGCCTTCTTCGAGACGCTGTCTCAAATGGTATGGAATAATCCTGCTCTTATTCCCTCAGTGGCTGAATCCATTGATAAGAAGTATTCAGCTCCCAAGGATCGTCCCATTTGGCATCCCAAGCCTTTGCGGATCCTATTGTAGTCCTGGCAGAGAATGACAAGGTCGTTCTTCCTCAAACTACTACAGCTCGACCTATTAACAAAGAGTCTCATAAGATTGATACATTAGGTAAGAGAGTCTTGCTGCCTCCACTCTAAGTATCGTATTACCAGTTATCAAGGCTATTTTCTCCAGTATGAGTATATCCTGTGGCACTCTATGAAAAGAATGGTTGAAGCTCTTCCAGATTCGGATTCCAAGTCAGAGCTTCTTCTGACCGTTATTAGAGGTATTGAGTCCAATAACCAACAGGTCAAAGCCACCATGGGGCTTTCGACACTGCTTTTTCGCTCAGCAGCCGCGAGTTTGTACTCGGCGCCATTCCTGGCTACGCATTTCTGGCTTCACGAATAATGCTCAGCAGCAGGTGATGGCGCTGCCTTTGATGGCTCCTTTCTTTTTGGCCCTCAGGTGGAGCAAGCCTTGAGGCCACTCAGAAGACTAGATCGGCCATTAAGTTGGCCGACCTCCGCCTGCCCTCTGGGGCATGTGAACAGACGTCAGTTTCATAGTCGTCAGTCCTTTCGAGGCAGAGGCAGGGGAAGCTTCCATAAAAGCCAACCTGCCCAACCTCAAAAGAAGACGCAGCAGAAAGCGCAGGGGCCTAAAGCTCCCAGCGCTACCTTATGAGTTGTTGGCCCAAGTTCCATCCACTCTGCCCGAGGTGGAACTTTCTCCTCCGGTGGGAGGTCGTCTGATGTACTTCTACAACCAGTGGAAGTCCATAACTTCGGACAAATGGGTCCTTCGGATAATTCGCGAGGGTTATTCTCTCAATTTCTTGGAAACCCCCCCGAATTGTCCTCCCAGACGACAACCCAGGTTGTCGGCCTCTCAGTCAGACCTCCTCACCGTGGAGATCCAGGGCCTTCTGAACAACAGGGCAATAGAACTGGTGCCCCTGCATCTGCGAAACACAGGGTTCTACTCCCATTACTTTCTGGTTCCAAAGAAATCTGGGGATGCGCCCATTCTAGACCTCAGAAAGTTAAACAAATTCCTCCCAGGAGAAATTCAAGATGATTTCCTAGGTACCCTGTTACCCTTGCTGCATCAACACGACTGGCTGGCCTCTCTGGATATGCAGGATGCTTACCAGCATATCCCGTCCACCCGACCACATAAGTTCCTCAGGTTTGTAGCTTTGGGTCAGCATTATCAGTTCAGAGTCCTGCCCTTTGGGCTATCCTCGGCGCCGCGAGTTTTTACAAAGTGTTGTGCAGTTCTCGCGGCGCATCTCAGGAAAGTCGGACTCCGAGTGTTTCCCTACCTGGACGATTGGCTTCTAGCAAGCCCTTCCGGACAAGGGACTTTGGAATCCGTGCAAACGACTTCTCGTCTTCTCACGTCCATGGGAGTTCTGCTGAATTTGAAAAAATCTCAACTGCAACCCTCCCAGAGGCTCCTTTTCATAGGGACGCTTCTAGACACCTCTTCAGCGAAGGCTTTCCTTCCAGAGGACAGAAGACTCGACATCCTTCGAATGGCCCATTACATCAGGGAGAACCAATCGGTTACAGCTCTCTCGATGCAACGCATGTTGGGTCTCATGGCGTCCTCGGTCTTCACTGTCCCTCTGGCCTGACTGCACATGAGAACCACCCAATGGATGCTCTCCACTCAGTGGTCCCCGACCTCTCACCCCAGTCTTATCCCATCAAGGTGACGGAGCCCCTTGAGGTCTCTCACCTGGTGGTCTCAAGAAACAATCTCCTGGAAGGATTCCCCTTTGCTCCCCGGATCATCAGATCTCCATCACCACATACCGCATCGCTAATGGGATGGGGAGCTCACTGTCTCTCCTCCACACTCAAGGTGTATGGACTCAGTTCGAAACTCATCTCCACATAAATGTCCTGGAGATGAGGCGGTCCTCTATGCAATCCGAGCTCTGAAGGATGTCCTTTGTCACAAGAACATTTCTCCTTCAAGCGGACAACAAAGCAGTGATGTATTACATCAACAAGCAAGGCGGTGCTCATTCTTATCCCCTTTGCAGGGAAGCAATGAGGGTGTGGGAGTGGTGCTTGGAGCACAAGTCTCTGATTCAAGCGGTTTATCTGCCAGGTATACAAAATGACCTAGCAGATCACCTCAGCAGAACGGAGGCAGACCCTCACGAGTGGTCTCTCGATCCAGCCGTAGCTCGGTCCCTGTTCAAAGAGTGGGGGACTCCAGACCTGGACCTTTTTGCATCCCCACTCAGCATAAAACCTCTCTTCTGCTCCAGAAATCCAGGGCCTGGCATTTTCTGTCAGGATGCGTTCAGGCTGCGGTGGACAAAGCGCTTTCTTACGCCTTTCCACCGCTTCCTCTAATCCAGAGAGTACTCCTCAAGTTCGAGTCTCAGGGACCAAGATGATTCTCATTGCTCCTTCCTGGCCTCGCAACTATGGTTTCCTCTACTCAACAGTATGTTGGCAGCCTCTCGAGACCACTTCCTTTGCAAATCAGTCTTTTGACTCAGGGTTCGTTGGTCCATCCAACCTGAAATCACTTCACCTTCATGCTTGGCTCCTGAAGAGATAGAAGTGAATCGGTTCAACGTCTCGTAGAGTCTCAGACATCCTTCTGGCTGCTGGACGCAGCCACCCGACAAGTATGCTTCAAATGGAAACGTTTTTCTCTCTGGTGTGCAAAATCCTCTTGGAATCCCTTTTCCTGTCCTCCTGGCAAGGTTCTGGAGTATCTTTTGGACCTGTCAAACTTAGGTCTTCAGTACTCCACAGTTAAAGTTCACCTTAGTGCCATCTCAGCGTTCCATGAGCCGGTTTCTTCCTTAACTCTGGCTCAGTTACCTATGGTGAAGAGATTTCTAAGGATTCTCCATACCAGACCCCTGTTAAGCGTCCAGTTGCAGCCTGGGACATTAACCTGGTGCTGGACATGCTCACGAAGCCTTTCGAACCCTTAGCTACCTGTGAGCTAAAATTTCTTACCTGGAAGACTGCCTTCCTGGTGGCCATTACCTCAGCCCAGGGGTCTCTGAGATACATGCCCTGGTTACGGACCTCCGTATACTGTATTCCATAAAGACAAGTTAGTTCTCCGTTACTCATCTAAATTTCTTCCCAAGGTTGTGTCAGAATTCCATCTAAACCAACCTCTGGTACTTCCCTTACTTCGCTAATTTCCAAAATGAGGGGCAGAGCTCTTCATTCCTTGGATGTTAAGAGAGCCTTGCGGTTCTATTTAGATAGAACCAAGGATGTTCATGAAGACTCAGCAACTGTTCGTTTCTTTCAGCGACACCCGGCTGGGTCAACCTGTCGCTATTAGATGCATCTCTTCATGGTTAGTGGCATGCCTTCGTCATTGCTATTCCATGGCTCAAGTTAAATTAGAAGGTAGAGTGTACGCTCACTCTACTAGGGCGGTCGCGGCATCCCTAGCGGAAATTCGCAATGTTCCAATTGCAGATATATGCAACGCCGCCACCTGGAGCTCAGTGCATACCTTCGTTAAGCACTATGCACTGGATGTTCATGCTAGGCGACATTCCGCATTCGGCAGAACTATCCTTAATGGGCTTCTATCTTAGACGCGTGAGCTCTGGCTCTCCTGCCGCCCTTTTGGGGGATTATCAGCTTGGTACTCTCCCACTAGTGTGAATGAGTGGTGGAGACTTATGTCCAGGAAGATAGGAAAATTACGTACCTACCGTAATTCTTGATCTTCTTGGACAAGTCTCCACCACTCATCTACCTCCCTCCATCCCGAGCTCACGCTGTATTGGTCTTCACTCCCTCAAATCTTTAGGCCGTGAGGACTTCTTTGCTGACCCTTCTTCACGGGTCATCACGGACTATCTTATGTCCGTTTTTTAATATTGAGTTTACTCTTTCGTTAGTTGCGCTGCACCTCCTTGATAAAAAGTACTGAAGGCGGTTGGAGGGTCGTCGCCGAGATGGTTATTACCTCTGAGCAGCTGCCATGACGCCGTGTCTCATGCGGCAGTTCTCGCGCGACCCTCACAAAAAGTTTGCTCCCGATGGGTCTTAGTGCCTCCGGCGCTAATCCCACTAGTGTGAATGAGTGGTGGAGACTCGTCCAAGAAGATCAAGAATTACGGTAGGTACGTCATTTTCCTTTCTCTTCTTCCTGTCAAATTGGCATGACAGGGAGGCCTGACAGAAAACAGGACCTACAGGATTTAAACTGTGTATATCTTGTAAGGATTGCTTGGCAGAAGCAGACAGCCACCACAAACAGCCACCAACTTTGCTCTTATTGTTTGGACCCAGATCACAGTTTTGAAAATTACAAACTTTTCAAAGTTTTCTTCGCTAAAACAAAGAAGAAAAGGTGAGCTAAACATCAGTCTTTAGCTACACCATCTTCAACAACAGCTTCATGAGAGTATGCTCCTGTAAAAGGGCCTGTATATAAGGGTATGGAGAAAAGAACTACTGAAGGTAGAAAAAAAATGCTTCAGATGGCTCTTCTTCTCCACAGTGGTCTTTGGCACGAAAGGAGACTAAAAATGCTACAAAACAGTCCTCTGTGAAAGAGAAGTAGTCCCTTGCACCATTCCATGCTGGGAACACCCAGATGGCTCTGACAGCAGCCAGATACAGAAAAAAAAAGGCTTTCTGAACACCAGCCAAATGCTGCGTCTGGCAAAAGAATGCAAAATGAAAAGCATCTTGCTGTCCCTCTGCCTGAAAAGAAAATAGTGGAACCGGTACCAAAGAAAAATTTGCCCTCCTAGGAGGACAGTAAACAAAACACTGCCATTTTTCTAAGTAGTTAAGAGTTCAGACCTGCCTCCAGTGTGCCTCTTCTTCCTCCAAGGGATGTATTTGAAGAGGAAGAGGAGGAACAGATTTCCCCTGAGGATACTACTTCAGAGGACTTTAGTTCCCCACCAAGGGTGAAAGAGGACTATGGAAAATAGGATAAAGTGCACTCATTGCAGACAAAGGAGGTAAAAGTGTCAGGAGTGTTTGTCCCTATTCTACATATCAGGCTGTTACTATATGTTTTTTGTACTGGCAAAACCGTCATTAAAATATATGACACTTTTAGTACTTTAAACTAGATGTGCGACCCTTTATCATTTTACCATCCCCCTGTCTCCTGCGAGTGCACTTTATCCTGTTTTTCCATAATATTGTTGGGGCTGGCTGCCTCTGACTGCACTGGGTTCAAAAGAGAGCAGGCTTTCTTTGTAAGTGTCTCTGAAGGAGAGCTATTCATCTTGTAGTGCATTTTTGAGTCAAATGACTGATATGCTTGTCATTGAATCAGAAGTCAAGATAGAGGAAGCAGAATTCATGAGTATACTGGGTCTGTTAGAGAATATGCTGAAACTGACAAGAGAGCTGGGTAAGGAGATAAAGAGGATTATGGAATTGGAGCAAATGTTGATATTGGGGTACATCAACATGCAAGACATGAACTGGAGTATCCCAGTAGTGGGAATGTGGGGCACCAGCCTCTGGTAGGTGAAATGTGACATGTATTTCTTGCTCAGAAGGTCATGGAACCCACAGTGACACTTTGGGTTGGCCAGGGTGAAGTACCACTAGGATCAACTGATCACAAAACTCTGTGGATTGCATTCTAGCTGCAGGCTAAGGTCTTAGACTTCTGGAGGGACCATTTCTGGAGCATGAGGGAAGTGTTAGGGGAAAAATTGCAGGGTGTGAAAACAGCAGTAGAAATGGGCAGCAAATGGAACTTGATAAAAGAAGACTTACTGGAGGTGACAGATCCCTGGATCAAGATTATAAGGAAGGGCAACAGTGGGAGGAAACGACTGTAGTTTTACAAGGGGGTGACAGAGACGGGAAAAATAATTGCTTTCATCAGGTACAAACCCAGTCAGACAGAGGAGGATGTGAAAGCCTATCAAAAAAGGATGAAGACTGGCAACAGATCAATGAGACAGGCAAAAACAGATGAAAAGCTAAGGTTATGGATGCGGTTAAAGAGGGTGACAGAAGATTCTATCCTTGAATACAACAGCAGCAGTGCAAAACCAGGGAAGGGCCGATCTTCCTGGACATAAGTCTCCACCACTCATTCACACTATTGGGATCTGCGCCGGAGGCACTAGGACCCATCGGAGCAAACTTTTTGCTGGAGGGTCGGTAGCCGGAGATGGCGCCATGGTCTAACACCCATGACCACAGCCTCAGCGCTGTAATAAACTTATCTCGTGAGCCACTCCAACCGCCTCAGTTCCTTTTTTTCCCGCTGTCGAGTGCGCTTCAGTGATGACGCGCCGCTGCTGGAGTCAAACTTCAACTAGCAGCATAGTTTTCAGTTTGTTATTTTGTAATATTATCTCGATAACAGTATCGCTTAGTCTTATTTTAAAAATAAAGAAGTCTCAGCCTACTTTGTGAGTCGACCATGAGCAGGTCAGGTGACGGTAGGGAGACTTCGTATGAAAGCTGTTCAGTCAGTCGGGCTGGGTCCGGTCCGCCGCCTTCCCTGGGGTGGGGGTCTGACAACGGTCAGTCCAATGCCCGGGGGGATGGGCGGTCCCCGTGGAAGCATAAAAATAAATGGTTGCATTCTTGGCACTGTTCGGCCTCGAGCTCTTCTTCGGCCCACAGGTCTAAAAAGAGAAGGCATCACTCGAGGTCACCCTCTGATATGTCTGCGCGCAGATGTTCGGTTATTGGGGCTAGTTGCCGGTCTCCTCCTTCGGAGTCGCCAACCTCTGCTTCTGGTAGCCAGCGGCTTCGACATCGAAGTCCTACCCTGCCCGCAGGTAGGTCTTCAGGTGAGCAGTTTCATCAGTGGGCCGCTCTTATGGAGCAATGGGCTCGGAGGTTAGTTCAGCTACCTGGCTCGGTCACTCGTGGGCTTTTGGGCTCATTGAGAGACCAGGGAGGTGGTTGGACTCTCCTGAATAGCAGCACCTTCTTCTGTGCCGTCGACTCCTAACAAGTGTTCCTCCTCTCACATGGCTGCGGCGCAGGGGGCCACACCGATGCCTTTATCTCCTGCTCTTCTTCCTTCAAAACCTGTTTTTCAGAGTCTGGGGGTGTTTTCGGCATCCTCGGCGCTGTGTGGAGCCTCGGCGCCATCCTTGGCACTGGTGGTGCGCTCGGCATCGTCCTCGGCGCCGTGTGGCTTCTCAGCACCGTCCTCGGCGCCGTGCGGCTTCTCGGCACCGTCGTCGGCACCGTGCGGGTTCTCGGTGCCCTCCTCAGCTCTGGGCGCCGTCCTCAGTGCTGTGCGGCTTCTTGGCACCGTTTTCGGTGCCGTGTGCTCCCTCGGCGTCGTTCTCGGTGCCGTGCGCCTCCTCGGCGCCGGGGGCTCTTGGGGCTCCCTCTGCTTTTCAGGACTCCTCTTTTCACTCGTTTCCTTCTTCCCTGTCTTCTGATTTTCATTCCTTTCCTGTCCATACAGTCCCTCCTGGACTGTCAGGAGATGACATTGAGCCTGACCCAGACCTTCGGTTGGGTGATGAAGTGGACGGAGCAGGATCTATCTCTCCTGCAGAGCCTGTGGTCGAGGACCTGTCTTTTAAGTCTCTGCTGAAGAATCTGAGTTCCACTCTTTCTCTCCAGACTACAGACATCGACCCTGGGAAATTGTTAAGACTCCATAACCTTCATCTTCCTGAGATCCCTACGGATTTGACTCCTCTGGTTCAGCCTTCCTTCGAGATGCTGTCTCAAATGGTATGGAATAATCCTGCTCTCATCCCTTCGGTGGCTAAATCCATAGATAGGAAATATTCAGCCCCCAAGGATCGTCCCATTTTGGCATCTCAAGCCTTTGCGGATCTTATTGTAGTCCTGGCAGAGAATGACAAGGTCGTTCTTCCTCAAACTACTACAGCTCGACCTATTAACAAAGAATCTCGTAAGATAGACACCTCAGGTAAGAGAGACTTTGCTGCTTCTACCCTAAGTATGCATACTGCCAGCTACCAGGGCTATTTCTCACAGTTTGAATATATCCTGTGGCACTCTATCAAGCAGATGGTTGAAGCTCTTCCAGAGTCGGATGCAAAACCAGAGCTTCTTCAAACCATTACCAGAGGTATCGAATCTAACAACCAGCAGGTTAAAGCAGCCATGCATGCTTTCGACACTGCTTCCCGTTCAGCGGCTGCTGGTATTTGCACCCGACGTCATTCCTGGCTGTGCACTTCGGGTTTCACGAATGATGCGCAGCAGCAGGTAATGGCGTTGCCCTTTGATGGTGCATATATTTTTGGTCCTCAGGTAGAGCAAGCTCTAGAAGCTACTCAAAAGACTAGGTCAGCCATTAAGTTGGCTCGACCCCCTCCTGCCCCCTCTCGAGGACATGTCAATAAACGTCAGTTTCATAATCATCAGTCCTTTCGAGGCAGAGGCAGAGGCAGAGGAGGTTTCCATAAAAAACAACCTGCCCAACCTCAAAAGAAGATGCAACAGAAAGCGCAAAGGCCCAAAGCGCCCAGCGCTACCTTATGAATGTCTGGCCCAAGTCCCATTTCAGCTGCCCGAGGTGGACTTTTCCTCTCTGGTGGGAGGTCATCTGATGCACTTCTACAACCAGTGGAAGTCCATAACCTCAGACAAATGGGTCTTTCGGATAATTCGCGAGGGGTATTTACTCAATCTGGTGGAGACCCCGGATCGTCCCCCCAAACGGCAGCCCAGGCTGTTGACCCTTCAGTCAGACCTTCTCGGCGCCGATTCAGGGCCTTCTGAACAACAGGGCAGTAGAAATGGTGCCGCTGCATCAGCGAACAAGGGGTTCTCCCATTACTTTCTGGTTCCAAAGAAGTCCGAGGTATGCCCTATTCTGGATCTCAAGCTAAACAAATTTCTCCCAAGGAGAAATTCAAAATTTCTCTGGGAACCCTGTTACCTCTGCTTCATCAACATGACTGGCTAGCCTCCCTAGACATGCAGGATGCTTACCAGCACATTCCTATTCACCTGAGGCATTACAAATTCCTGAGGTTTGTGGCTCTGGGACAGCATTATCAGTTCAGAGTCCTGCCCTTTGGGCTATCCTCGGCGCCGTGGGTTTTTACAAAGTGTTGTGCAGTTCTCATAGCGCACCTCAGAAAGGTTGGGATTCAGGTGTTCCCTTATCTGGACGATTGGCTTCTAGCAAGCCCTTCCAGGCAAGGGACCCTGGACGCCGTAGAGATGGCTTCTCACCTCCTTACGTCCATGGGAGTTCTGCTGAACCTCAAGAAATCACAACTGCAGCCCTCCCAGAGGCTCCTCTTTATAGGGACTCTTCTGGACACCTCCTGTGCGAAGGCTTTTCTTCCAGAAGACAGAAGGAACGATATCCTTCAAATGGCCCGTCACATTGGGGAGAACACCTCAGTTACTGCTTTCTCGATGCAACGGATGCTAGGCCTCATGGCTTCCTCAGTGTTCACTGTTCCCCTAGCACGTCTGCACGAGAACCACTCAGTGGATGCTCAGTACTCAGTGGTCCCCAACCACTCATCCGCAGTCCTATCTCATCAAGGTGACAGAACCTTTAAAGAGGTCACTCACCTGGTGGTCTCAAGAGAGCAATCTCCTGGAGGGGTATCCCTTTGCTCCTCTGGAACATCAGATCTCCATTACCACGGACGCATCCCTAATGGGGTGGGGAGCTCACTGTCAGGCTCTCCACACTAAGGTGCGTGGACTCAAGTCAGTCCCAGCTCCACATAAGCGTCCTAGAAATGAGAGCCGTCCTTTATAGTGGTCCGAGCGTTGAAGGACATTCTGTGTCACAAGAACATTCTCCTTCAAGCGGACAACAAAGCAGTGATGTATTACATCAACAAGCAGGGCGGTGCTCATTCTTACCCCTTATGCAGGGAAGCAATGAGGGTATGGGAATGGTGCTTGGAGCACGAGGCTCTAATTCAAGCGGTCTACCTGCCAGGTATTCAGAACGATCTGGTAGACTGTCTCAGCAGAACAGAGACAGACCCTCACGAGTGGTCTCTCGACTCAACCATAGTTCACTCACTATTCGAAGAGTGGGGAACTCCAGACCTGGACCTTTTTGCATCCCCACTCAACGCAAAACTGCCTCTCTTCTGCTCCAGAAATCCAGGGCCTGGCATTTTCTGTCAGGATGCGTTCAGGCTGCGGTGGACAAATCGCTTTCTTTACACCTTTCCACCTCTTCCTCTAATTCAGAGTGTACTCCTCAAGTTCGAATCCCAGGGGGACAAAATGATCCTCATTGCTCCCTTCTGGCCTCGACAGCTGTGGTTTCCACTACTCAACAATATGTTGGCAGTTCCTCTGAGACCACTTCCCCTACAGATGAACCTTTTGACTCAGGGGCCTGTGGTCCACCCCAACCTGAGATCACTTCACCTTCACGCTTGTCTCCTGAAGAGGTAGAAGTAAACCGGTTCAATGTGTCTCGAAGATATTCTTCTGGCAGCACAGAAACCAGCCACTAGGAAAACTTACACAGCCAAATGGAAGCGTTTCTCGCTCTGGTGTGCAAAGTCCTCTTTGAATCCTTTTTCCTGCCCACCAGATAAAGTTATGGAGTACCTCTCAGACCTCTCAAATTCAGGCCTACAGTACTCTACAGTCAAAGTTACATAGATACATAGATACATAGACAGTGTCGGCAGATAAGGGCCTATGGCCCACCTAGTCTGCCCATTTGAGCTTGTAAGTTCAGTTTGTTTTCCTAGAAGTCTATTTCCCCTTACCCCTGACCTCTAGAATTCCTTTATGTCTATCCCATGCATTCTTAAATCCCGTGATTGTTTCAGCCCCCACCACTTCCTCTGGCAGGGTGTTCCACTTGTCCACCACCCGTTCTGTGAAGAAATTCTTTCTCATGTTTCCTCTAGAATCATCCTCCCTCCAACTTCATCCCATGCCTCTAGTCCTGAAACATCTTTTTCGCTAAAAATAGTGTTTTCCTGCACCCTATTCCTCCCTGTAAGATACTTGTATGTCTCTATCTTATCCCTCTCTCCCTCCTCTCCTCCAGGAGTACATGTTCAGTTCCTTCAACCTGTCTTCATAGGACTTGTGATGCAACCCATGCACCATCTTTGTTGCCCTCCTCTGAACCTTCTCTACCCTGTCTATGTCCTTACGTGGGTATGGTCTCCAGAACTGTACACTGTACTCCAGGTGGGCCTCACTAGTGTCTTGTATAGCGGAATTATGACCTCCCTTTTCCTGCTGGTGATGCCCCTGCCTATACATCCCAGCATCCTATTTGCTTTACCTGATGCCTTGTCACACTGTTTCCCTACCTTGAGGTCATCAGAGATGACAACCCAAGATCCTTTCCTGCTTGGTATGCTATATCCTCACCCCCAACTGATATATTGTGCCAGGGTTTTTGTGCCCATATGCATTATCTTGCACTTCTTTGCATTGAATTTCAACTGCCAAAACCTTGACCATTCTTCAAGTTTCTGCAGGTCCCTGTCATTCTGTCTACACCCTCTGGTGTGTCTACTCTGTTACAGAGCTTTGTGTCATCAGCGAACAGTGAAATTCTGCCTTCTATATCCTGTGCAATGTCACTGATGAAGATGTTGAATAGGACGGTCCAGCACTGATCCCTGTGGTGCCCCACTGGTCACTCTTCCCTCTGTGGAGTGACAGCATTTACCACCACCCTCTGTGTCCTGCCACCCAGCCAGTTACCTACCCACCACACTGCTGTCCTGCCCACACCCATATTCCCCAGTTTGTGTAATAGTCTTCTATGTGGCACAGTGTCAAAGGCCTTGCTGAAGTCCAGATAGGCCATGTCCACTGCCCTCCTGATCCACCTCCTAGTCACCCAGTCAAAATTCAATGAGGTTGGTCTGACATGACCTCCCCTGGTGAAACCATGCTGCCTTGGGTCCTGTGGTCCATTGACAACCAGATGTTCCACCAATCTCTCTTCAGTAGTGCTTCCATGATCTTTCCCACTACCCGAGGTGAGGCTGACTGGTCTGTAGTTCCTGCTTCCTCTTTGTTCCCACTTTTGTATAAGGGACTACATCTGCTGTCCTCCAGTCTTTGGTACCTCCCTGTTTCCAGTGATTGGCTGAACAGGATAGCCAGAGGTTCAGCCACCACCTCTCTTAGTTCTTTAAGGACCCTGGGGTCACCCTTCGGCCCCATTGCTTTATCAGCTCTTATTACTTCCAGTTCCTTCAGGACCCTTTCTGCGTGTAAAGGGACTTGTGTCCATTTCTGCACCATTCTCACCCTTGTACTCCCTTCAGACCCATTACCCACCTCTTCCTTAGTAAAGACTGAGCAGAAATACCTGTTCAATATGTCAGCTTTACTGTTGTCATCCTCCAGGACTCCCATCCTCCCCTTCAGTCTCACTATCCCTCCTTTGTCCTTCTTTTTTCCTTATGTACCTGTAAAGGTTTTGTCCCCTTTAACCACTGATTTTGCAATGTGTTCTTCTGTCTGAGCTGGCTTCCTTACTGACTTCCCTGCCTCCTTTGTACTCCTGGTACTTCTCCCTATCCCCTTCTGCCTGTGTCTTTTGTATTGCCTGAATGCAATCTTTTTGGCTTTCACTTTCTTTGCTACCTCTTTGGAAAACCATAATGGTCTCCTCTTTCTTTTCCTCTTGCTAACCTGCTTAATGCATAATTCTGTTGTTCTTATAATCCCCATTTTAAATACTGCCCACTGTTCCTCAATCCCTGATTCCTGTCCATTCCCTTAATGCCTCTTTCAAGCATCTCCCCCATTTTCCCAAAGTCTGCCCCCTAAAATCCAGGATCGTGTTTTGTGTGGTTTGGTTCTGCTCTTTCTGTGATTTCAAACCACAATGACTGGTGGTCACTGTTCCAGGTGCTCCCCACTGTTACCCCCATCACACTGTCCCTGTTTGTGAGCACAGGGTCCAGTATTGCCTTCTGCCGAGTTGGTTCCATGACCAGTTGCTTGAGAAGGCACCTGAAGAGTCCAGGATAAATCTGCTCCTAGTTGATGCTGCTGCTGGGATGCTCCAGTCCCGTCTGGTATATTGAAGTCTCCAACCAGTACTACCTCACCTTGTCTGCCATCCTTTGGATGGCTAGCATCAACTCCCTATCTGTTTCTTCCTCCTGGGCTGGTGGTCTAGACCACACCTATGCGGATGGCTGGCCCCATTTTCCTTTCCAGCTTAACCACAGTATCTCTCCCATTTTGTTCCTCCTGGATCTGTGTGGCCCTTATGTCATTTTTCACATACAGTGCCATCCTCCTCCCTTCCTGCCTGCTCTGTCTCTTCTGAATATGTTGTAGCCAGGTATGGCCATCTCCCAGTCATGGTTATCATTACACCAGGTTTCAGTGATGGCCACAATGTCCAGGTCTGACTGTACCATGACAGCCTCCAGATCTTCCATCTTGTTGCTAAGGCTCCTGGCATTTGCACACATGGCTTTCCATGATTTGACCTCCTAGACTGCTTCACTGTTCTACTCAGCCCCTTCCTTGGTTGTCATTTATCCCTGGTTCTCCTTGCTGTCTGCCCTTCTGCTGAATTTGCCCTTTTCTGCTTATCCACCTTTGGACACTAATCTCCATCTTTTGCATACTGCTTTGCAGAGATAGCCACTCCTCTGGTTCACTGGTTCCATTACTAGCTGTGGGGTGTGAGCAAGTAGGTATCATCCTTGCTGGCCTGCCACCCCCCTTTGCTAGTTTAAATGCTTGTCAATGTAGCATTTAAACTTATCATTGAGTGCTTGGATTCCCCTCCAGGATGGATGCAGGCCGTCAGGCTTGAACAAACCTCCATCCCTCCAGATGGGTCCCCAGTCACCAATGAATCCAAACCCTTCCTCACAGCACCAGTTCTTCAACCATGAGTTAAAGTTCCTGGTGCATGCACTCCTATGCTCTCCCTTGCCTCTCACAGGTAGTACTTCTGAGAAAGTGACAGAAGTAGCTACTTGCTTGAGACCCCTTCCCAGTTTCCTAAACTCTTCCTGAACTTCCTTTGGCTCCCCATTTGCCAAGTTCACCTTTGTGCTATTTCAGCTTATCATGAACCAGTACTTTCCTTGTCACTGGCTCAGTTACCTGTGGTTAAGAGGTTTCTTAAAGGAATTCTGCATACCAGACCTCCTACAAGACGTCCAGTTGCAGCCTGGGACATCAATCTTGTGCTAGATATGCTCACTCAGAAACCTTTTGAACGTCTGGCTACCTGTGAGCTAAAATTTCTCACTTGGAAGACTGCCTTCCTAGTGGCCATTACCTCAGTCCGTAGGGTCTCTGAGATACATGCCCTGGTCACAGACCCTCCGTATATCTGTGTTCCATAGGGACAAAGTAGTTCTTACGTACTCATCTAAAATTTCTTCCTAAGGTTGTGTCAGAATTTCATCTAAACCAACCTTTGGTCCTTCCCTCTTACTTTGCGAACTTCCAAAATGAAGGAGAGCGTTCTCTTCATTCTTTGGACGTTAAGAGGGCCTTGCATTTCTTTCTGGATAGAACCAAGGACTTTCGCAAAGCCCAGCAACTGTTCGTTTCTTTCAGCGAGACCCGGCTGGGTCAACCTGTCGCTATCAGATGCATCTCAGCATGGCTAGTGGCATGCCTTCACCACTGCTATTCCATGGCACAGGTTAAGTTGGAGGGCAGGGTTTACGCTCACTCTACTAGAGCGGTCGCGGCATCCCTAGCAGAAATTCGCAACGTGCCCATTGCAGATATTTGCAACGTGGCCACCTGGAGCTCAGTGCATACTTTTGTTAAACATTATGCACTAGATGTCCATGCCAGACGACATTCTTCCTTTGGCAGAGCCATCCTTAATGGACTTCTGTCTTAGAAGCGTGAGCTCTTGGTCTCCTGCACGCCCTCTCGGGGATTATTAGCTGATACTCTCCCAATAGTGTGAATAGTGGTGGAGACTTATGTCCAGGAAGATATGAAAGTGCGATGCCTGCCGTAATTCTTGATCTTTATGAATGATCTCACCACTCATTCCACATGCCCACCCTCAGTCCCGAGCTCACCTCTGTTGTTGGTCTTCACTCCCTCAAATCTTTAGGCTGTGAAAACTTCTTTCTTGACCCTTCTTATCACGGGTCGTCCGGACTATCTTATGTCCGGTTTTTAGAGTTAAAACTACCCTTCTAGGTTAGTTATGCTGCACCTCCTTGGTAAAAAGGTACTGAAAGTTGGAGGGTCAGCGCCCGAGATAGTCATTACAGCGTGAGCTGTGGCTCGCGGTGCCATGCCTCGCGGCGCCATCTCCGGCGCCGACCCTCCAGCAAAAAAGTTTGCTCCCGATGGGTCCTAGTGCCTCCGGCGCAGATCCCAATAGTGTGAATGACTGGTGGAGACTCATCCAAGAAGATCAAGAATTACGGTAGGTACGTAATTTTCATTTTGGTTCAGGAATGGGGAGGGGTGGGAGGAGGATGAGACAGGGAAGATGAAACCTAGTTAATGAATATTTCTGTTCCATGTTCATGCTGGAAGACAGGGGTCTGCTTTCAGAATGTAATATTAAAGTCAGTTGGGGGGGGGGCTCATTAACGAGTGCCAACATGTAGCCCATCATGGAAGGGCCAACAGATGCTGAAATTGGATATAATGATGGGTCTAGATGGGACTAAGCTGAGGGTTTTCAGTGTGAGATTGGATGGGTCTTGGCAGGACAGCTGGCATATCTCTTCAACTGCTCTTTGGAAATGGGAGAGGTTCCAGAGGACTGGAGGGCAGCAGAAGTACCCCTGCATAAAAATGGAAGATGAGATGAGCTGGGCAACTATAGACTGGTCAGTCTGATATCGATAGTGGGAAATTATTGGAATCTGTAATAAAGGAGTGGACAGCAGGGTTCCTGTAAGCAAATGGTGTGCAGGATACCAGCCAGTATTGGTTTGCCAGTGAAAGACGCCAAATTAACTTGATCAGAATCTTTGACTGGGTGAGAAGGGCTGTGGATAAGGGTCAGAAAGTGTATGTCCTGACCATAGATTTCAGCAGTTCAGCAATGCATTTTCCTCCATCCTACGTGGCATCTGGTTAAAAAACTGGGATGAGCTGAGGGTTGGAGGTAAGATAATTGGATTAATGAGTAACTGGCTGAGTAGGAGGACTGAAAGGGTTAGTGCTAAACAGAAAACATTCAGAGGTGAGGAAATTCACAGTTCACAAGCAGAGTGCCCAAAGGACTGGTTTTGTGACTAGTCCTCTTTAAAATATTCACGTTACAGTAGGGAGAGGGCCCATTGCAAGATATCCCTCTTCACAGATCTATGGAATGATTGATAATGAAGTGGGGATAAGGGCCATGAGGGAGTATCTGGAAAGACGGGAGATGTGGTCAAAGGTGTGGGAGAACCCAAGAACAGAATACAAGATGGGTGGGGTTGTGGTGGAGAAGACAATGGCAAAAAGGGACCTGGGGATGTTAATAATGGAGCTGTTACATATGGCTACAGCAGCTGACAAGGTGAAACATTTCCTGAAATTTCTGTAATATATTTAGAGAAATTCCCTTCCTGCCTGCAGTACCACTGTAAATACTGTAGAATCTCTTCTGAAATACTTTGTCACAAAATATCTGTGTCTATTGCTGCAACTGTAACACACACCCAAGAGCTCTGGGTAATGTGGCAAGGGCAATCTGATTTAGTTACTTAATTATGCTGCCACTGACCTGGTTACAACTCTCTCAGGGCTGTTCCATCATTTTCCACCACAGGCCTCTGCACACACAGCACAAGGCCACGCACTTGCTTACAGTGTAAGAGGCCTTTTGGACATAAGAACCCTTCAGTCACTCCAGGTAACCTCTCCCCACTCTGTATCAGCATTAGGTTTATTTATTACATTTGGCAGAATTTTCATCAGAAGCGAATGATAGACTTTGTCCAATAAAAATGGATTACCTGTGCTTATTAAAACGCAGTAGCCACAGATTTATAATAACTATAAAATATATACTATTTACACTAAGGGCCAGATATTCAGAAATGTGCCAAAGGCCGGGGCAAGTCTGGCACAGCGCAAATCTGATGCGCCATGGTGCAATAAATGTGATATTAAAAGACTGCGCATGGCGAAATGTGCCAGCGCAACACTAATGAATATTGCACGGGTGCACCATGGCATAACCAAACTTGAGCAGAGGTACAACAAGATATGCACCAGGGTGCAATCAGATCAGCCCCATAGTGCAATCAGAGATGCACCAGGGCGCAACCGGACATGCGTCATGGTGCACAAAGACTAGCCCCAGGCAATGGTGAGAGCACAGCAGCAGTGTAAAGGCATGGGCCACAGCAGAGGACGACACCCAGGGACAGTACCAGGGATGCACAGTGGCAGGCCACAGGTGACCACCACCAGCAGGGCGCACACAGGCACCCAGACACCCCCAACCCGGAACACACCTGTGGCACACAAAGCAGGCAACAGGTGGCACCAATGGGCAACAGTAGAGCCCCCCCCCCGCATGCTGTTCCCCCACACACCCAGACCCCAGCAAGCCACACCCAGGATCATGCTGTCAAGCACACATGTGCCGCACATCCTGGAAAGCCACCCCAAAGCCACCTCAAGAGCACAGCCACCGACCATGGGACAGGACACCACAATGCACGACCCACACATCGACACAGGCACACGACACAGACGCACACCACACCACTGCAGCTTGGCTCCGCACGCCAGCTGCAAAGCAGACATAGACACAGGCAGGTAAGGCAAAATAGATGTGTAATGGCAGTAACTGTTTACGGAAACAAGGGGGTGGAAGAGGGTAGGATAGTGCAGGAAGGGGACAGGGAACAGGGACTGTAAAATGGGATGGGGGACTGGAGGGGGAAGTATGGTGGTGGATACAGGGGAACAAAACACAGAGCTAGTGGCGCTACCACATCCAGCCACCCCCTGCTGTCACAGTTGCCTCCGGAGTGCAAGGACCTGCCTCCGAA
Source organism: Neoceratodus forsteri (assembly GCA_016271365.2). Taxonomy (NCBI): domain Eukaryota; kingdom Metazoa; phylum Chordata; order Ceratodontiformes; family Ceratodontidae; genus Neoceratodus; species Neoceratodus forsteri. The sequence goes on from CM028135.1 coordinate 368,356,064, forward strand.
CCTGGAAGATGGCCTCCATAGTGGTTGAGGTCACAAAGACGATCTGCCACAGGAGCCTGCAGTAGAGTAGCAGCCGGTAACATCTGCGGACACCTAGGACAAGGGGCAGAACAGGTGATCAATGCAACGTCCCAAGGAACACGGCCCAACCAGAGCGCTGACTGAGCAGGGGGAACACACCCCCCCGGAGGGCCCATGCAGGCCACCTACAGGATTGTGGGCCAATGCCTGCTGGCAAGGTGGCACACCACATCAGTGCACAGCAGTGGTCCATGATGCACAGTGGTCATCCGACTGCAGCATGGCAGTCACATGGCATAGTGCCCCGGCCGCACCACAGCAATATCAGTGGCGGCTGTGTGCACACCCACCCCATCAGCAGCAGGCACACATAATCTATAGATGCACCACAGTGGTGAGCACCCCCCACAGTGCCACACAGACAGCTGCCATGACACAGGCTGCCACTCCTGCACCCACGCCCCTGCCACCCCCTACTGATGGTGCGCAGAACTATGTCAGTGCCTACCTGCCCTCTGTGGCCCCACATGCACTGGCTCTCGCTCCTCCTCATCCCTGGGCTGCCACGGTCTGGCGACCTGCCAGCACCGCCCAATGCCTGTCCTCAGGGCCTGGGAATGGAACAGAAACAGATACACATCAGTAACCAAGCATAGCAGCTGCCCACCACCCCCATCCCTATGCACAGGGCAAGCACCTGCCTGACATGGCCCACAGAGTTGCAGTGCAGTGCAAGTGGTGGAGGATGAAGCCACAGCGCACTGCGCATGATGGTAGTATTCACCCTGCAGGACATGCCAGGCAGCCTAGTTAATACCATAGTAGAGCACCAGGGCACACATGCATGATGGGCCTACTCACCTGGCTGTGGCACAGTCCCATGCCGTGCGCGCGCCTCCAGCTGCCGGAGGCACTCAGGGTCCCTCCGCTGCAGGTCCCCGTATTGCTGGCGACACTGTTCGCCACTCCTGGCTACCCCTGTGCGCTGTGAGAGCGCGGCAGCAATTGCCTGCCACACAGCCACCCGGGGTTGCTGCAGTGGTGCCTGCCCAAAGAGCTGGGGTGCGTGTGGCAGGACGCAGGCCAATAGATTCACCATCTCAACTTGAGACCAGTTGGCCACCTGTGCCATGAGATGCATTGTCCCTCTCCTGGACCAGGGAGGTTTCTGTATGCCTTCCCTCCCTTCTATCTCATTCAGAGATTCCTGCTCAAACTGCAGTCAGAGGAAGCCAGAATGATTCTGGTGGGCCCTCTTTGGCCCTGGCAAATTTGGTACCCGCTACTACAGCAACTGACCTCAGAACCTCCTGTGCAGTTGCCACTCTCCACCCACTTGCTCTCTCAAGAACGGGACACTAGTCCATCCTGCTCAGCAATCTCTTCACCTGCATGCCTGGCTCCTGCAGTCTTAGCAGAAGAAAGATTAGGGTTGTCAAGCAAGGTGGCAGACTTCCTGGTAGCAGCGAGGAAACCCTCCACTAGGGCAGTTTATGCAATGAAGTGGAAGCGTTTTTGCCTCCGGGCAATGGCTCGTGCCCTAGATCCCCTGGATTGTCTGGTCAAGCTTGTGCTGGATTATCTTCTCCACCTCTTGGACCTGGGTTTAAGCTACTCGTCCGTCAAGGTACATATGTGTGCAGTCTCGGCATACCATGTACCATATGGGGAGAGGACTCTGGCACAGCTCAACATGTGCAAGACCTTCCTTCGAGGGGTTCGTCACATCAGACCTCTCAGGAGGGACCCAGTCCCACCATGGGATTTGCTTTTCATTCTCGAGAAGCTCACCCTGCCTCCCTTCGAACCAGCCGTGACCTGTGAGCTACACTTTCTTTCATGGAATGCATTAATTTTACTTGCTATTACTTCCACTCGAAGGGTTTCTGAGCTTCAGGTCCTTATATGTAAGGAGCCTTATCTTGTTTTCCACAGGGACAGGGTGACCATGTGTACGAATCCTAAGTTTCTGCTGAATGTGGTGTCCGCATTGACTCTGAACCAGGACATCAACCTTCCAGTTTACTATCCAGAGTTCTCTAATTAAGGTGAGGCCTTGTTGCATACTCTGGATGTACATAGAATCCTTCATTATTACATCCACAGAACTAGTGCAACAAGGAAGACGGACCAGTTTTTCGTGTCCTTCGCGCATAGGATGACAGGGGCCCCATCTCCAAACAGTCACTAACGCATTGGTTAGTGCATTGTATTTCATTCTGTTACCAGCATCATGGTAAACCCTTGCCCGACACAGTCAAGGGTCACTCCACCAGGGCTGTGGCTACCTCGTTCGCTTCCTTGAGGAATGTATCCTTGGTAGATATTTGCGCTGCCATGACCTGGAGCACAGTCCATACCTTCATTAGGCATTACAGCCTTGATATTGCTTCTTGGAGATGAGCAGGTTTTGGACTGGCCATCCTGCAGAACCTACTCTCTTGAAGCTGTACCACCATTGTTTTTTCTTCTCCCCCTCCCGTCAGACCTGGGCCTATTCTTGGGTACAGCTTAGGACTCAGTCCTAATGGTATTACCTGCTGCAAGAGCTCCCCCTCAAAGTCAGTTAATACAGTTACGTAAGAACTTACCGTAACAGTAGATCTTCGAGAGGAGCTCTTGCAGCAGGTGGCTTTCCCACCCTCCATCCCCCAGGAATCTGTGTTTTTAACCTTATTCAGGGTTGGGGAGATCCTGCCCAGTTCTCCAATCCTTTCAGCCAGGTCTCCAGCGGGAGAACTGAGATGGTGCTGAGGAACCGCCCCCTTTATACCACGTCTGACATCAGGTGGAGCCAACGTCAGTGGCAGTCCCCCACTACAGACTGCTAGCTACAAGATCTTCCATGGGGTCCTAACGCCTGGTGGCATTAGTCCTAATGGTATTACCTGCTGTAAGAGCTCCTCTTGAAGATCTACTGTTGCGGTTAAGTTCTTACGTAACTGTACTTCAAAAACTGTGTTAATGCTCCAGTTCAGGTTCAGTTAGAGTTCAACTTAAGCCCCATTTACACTGCCAACTTTGAGCCATTGTTGGTGGTGCACAGTGGCCAGATCGATGCCGCTGTGCACGTCTGAACACCATTATTTTCTGGTTTTCTTGTTGCGTGGCATTGTGACCATGATCCCTCTTTTCTTTGGATTGCGTAGTGGTGCATGCATTTTGCGCTGTTTTGTTCAGCTATGTGAATGGCCGGCACCACTCATAACATTGTGACAGGCTTTTTCCAGCCTGCACTTGTGGTTGTTTAACAGCTGCAGCACCAGAAGGCTTGAAGGTGGGTCTTCAGACCTGAGTTCAGCTAAAGGTTGCTTCTGGCAGTTTAAACACAGCTGAACTTGGGCAAGTGGCTCTTTTTGCAAACTGAGGGCTAAAAATTGCAGAAAATATGGCTTCAGAGTTGAGTGGTGACACTGGGCTTGCGGGCATGCCTTCCAGCACTCCAGTGCAATTTCTGTGGCATCACCCCAACTCCACCGCCCTTCCCTAGAACCCCTTCTTCAAATGCTGGAACACCTCTGAAATCATCTACAGCACTCCAGAGCCATGCCATCTGTATGCTGCTCCACTGTGTTTCAGGAATAACCGTGGCAGCGATTAACATGGTACAAATCTAAATTCTGTCTGTGAGAACAAGGTGGTGGATATGCCACATAAGTAGGGAACTGTGGAATTAGTGTTTCCAACCCTAACTCCCCATCACCCAGCAGCGAAAGGACAGGATCACACAAGCAACTACTGACAGCCATCATCAGATAAGACAGACAACACATACTTGTTTACAGATGACACAAACACTGTAGTACTAATGTGCTGCCTTTGTGGATTTGTATCTGTGACATGCGGACTGGAAGACATACACACTAATTTCTGGCTGCATATAGAAATCTACAATAGTCTGTGGCTGCAGGGCCTATGCTTCTGCAGACAGAAGTAGTGTTCTGATTTGACTATTGTCTTGGTCCTTCCCCTACTTGCATGTACTGTATGTGTGTGGGTGTGGTGTGGTGTGGTGTGGTGTGGTGTGGGGGTGGGTAGGGAAATGCACAGTTGGGATTTTCAACCCTAACACCGAAATCTTATCTGTGTCAATCTTCACCATTCATCACAGATGGGTACTGGCCGGAGATCAGGACCCCGTGGGAGCTTTTTTTTTTTTTTTAAAAGGGTAGGCAGAGCCGACACAGCATCGGCGCCGCCCTCGAGGCCGTCATACTGCGTGGCGCTCGAGGGTTGGCTGTTAGGCTATGTCGACTCCGCCTGCCTACCAGTTCTTCGTCTCCCGCCGTCGAGGTTGCCTCGTGGGAAGCTTTCACTGTAATTTAGGCCTTTCAGCCTGCGCAAAAAAATCGATGTCAGTCCGTCGGTCGTTTACTGGTTCTGGGTTCAGCCTCCACTCGACGTCGCCGGTAAGATCTTTCCTTTTATTTCAAATTGTGCGACGTCGAGTCTGTTTTGTGGTGTTTTTTTCTCCGTAGGTCATGTCTCAGTCAGAAGGCAAAAAGTCTTCTAAGGCGGATCGGCCCCCCATGCGTCTGTGCCCGTGCGGCTGAAAATATTCTGTCACCAACCAGCACGACCGGTGTCTCACGTGTCTTGGCCCGCTTTACGACATGGATTCGTGCGATGCCTGCTTCTCCATGGACCGCTGCGTCCTCGAACAGCACGCGTTGAAAGTGGGGCGAGCTCCGCCGACTTTCGGGGGTAGGGTTCGCACTCATCGGGCCAAGCTGCGCTCTCTCTGCCCTTCCTCCGGGTCCCCTTCCGGTTTTATACGGACCGAGGAGGAGGGAGCCTCGGCTATGTGTAGCCTGGCCATTGCCGAGGCTCCTCCCGCGGCGCAGGAGGCCCATCCCACTTCCTCCCAGGAGCGGTCAGGAGGCGCCGCCACGGCAATCGCCCCTTCGGGGGTGAAGGCTCCCCCGGTGTCGCTCCCATGGCTCGGAAGGCCCGGGTTGGTGCTGTCCTTGATGCTGTCGGTCGGTGCCGTCGGAGCCTTCGGCGCCGTTCGCAGCACCGTGGGCCCTGTCGGCGCCGACTCGTCACTGTGGGCCTTGTCGGCGCCGTTCGCGGCACCGTGGGACAGGATCCGGCTTCTTCTTTCACCATGTTTCGCCTCGGCGCCATCCTCGGCGCCGAGGTTGAGCACGGCGCCATAGGGCCTTCAGGTTCGGCTGTCGGTGGCGTCCTCTGCGCCGTCCATGCTCTCGGTGCCACTCGCGGTGCTGAAGAGCCGGTCGGTGCCGTGTTCAGTGTCGAGTCCGCCCTCGGGGCCGTCGGCGCTGCTTCAGTCCTTGGCACCGCTCGCGGCACCGAGGGGCCTGGCGGTGTCGTCATTGGTGCTGAGGTTGCTGCTAGGGCTGCTGTCGGCATCGTCTCTGTCCCTGGTACCGCCCCCAGTGCTAGTGGACTTGACAGCGCCGCGTCTGGCCCTGGCTCTGGACCTTTGGCCCGAGCTGCCCTGGCGCCTTCTGCGAGCCCTGCCCGCGGGGTTGCGGAGGTCACAGGTGCTGCCTTGGGCACAGCTTTGGCTGCCAGGCCCTCTGGCAAAGTTGGTTTCACCCGGCCTCCTACTGTTTGGCTCAGAGCCTTGGACTCTACCTCGTCGGGTGGTCGGGAGTCAGGTCAGTGCAGTCACACCCTTCGGGGTTGTCTGCGGGAGGGCGCTCCGTGGTCTCGTCGGCAGTCATAGCCAGCCCCCTACTGAGGAGAGTCAGGTGGCCCCCGAGGCTAGGGTCAGTGGTGCTGACCAGCAGGCAGTGGTGCGTGCCACCATTGCTCTGCAACCTGGCCTTGGGGGTTTCATCGACCCCTCGGTGGTGGTACCCCCTCCAGTGGTGTGTCTTGATCGCCCAACTTTGGGGCTCATCGAGAAGCCTGCAGGAGGGGAGGGTGCTGTTCCCTGGGTCTCCCCTTCGGGGGCAGCCCAGAGATGCCAGCTACCTAGGCTGGCCCTCTCGAGGAGGAGGACTCTCTCGGACTCTGAGGGATGTGGGGTCGGCGCGTCGGCCTTTCTCTGGGGTCCACCTGGGTCCTGGGCGAAGCAGAAGTGCAGATTTCCACCCTTTCCCTTCCAGTTCCTTGAGGGGGTCCCAGTCTTTTGAGGCAGGGGACCGTCCTTCTGGACTTTTACAGCCTCGGTCGCCTCACTGGGGGGATTCTTCTGGGTGCAGCCAAGGCAGTACCAACGTGGTTGTACAGCTGTTGGCTGTGGAGTCTTCCGGGGCACCCTCCTCGGGTGCTCATGGTCCGCTCCCTAGCCCTGGCGGAGGTCAGCCGACTTCCTTTCTCTGCTCTGCCCCATCCCTCTGCCACATTCTCCAGCGCTCCCAGGCATTCTTGGTTCTAGCGGCCCTCTCACCTGGGAGCAGTTCAGGGCAGTGGCTGCTCAGTTCCCTGCCTACGTTAGGGCTATGGACAGCCAGGTTTTTCAACCTCCCCCCGTGCAGCCACCCTCGGAACGTATGGTGACCTCCAGCTCCTCATCCCCCTCTTCTGGGGGAGAGGAACCCTCTGTCCACATCTCTCCGGCTGCTGATCTCTCCGAGTACCAGCGCTTCCTCATGAGGATGCTGGAGGACTTGCACCTTTCTCCCTCTTCTGTTAGCAATCCTGAGCATGCGGCGCACGCCTTTCTAGGCGATTTTGGCGAGGCCACCCTTGTGGTGCCGCCCTGGCCTGCTCCCTTTCGGGAGGCGTCCTTGCGTTTCTGGCAGAGGCCCTTCTCCGGAGTTCCTGCCCCTAGGGACCTCAGCCAGAGGTATTGCGCCTCCAGAGTCTCAGGTTCTATGCCTCATCCAGAGTCCGGCTTGACGCATCTGGACACCCCTGATGGGCTTCGCGCCCTCCACCGTGACCAGCCCCCGGATCAAGACTCCTCAGATTTTGATTTTTGGGGGAGGAGGATCTTCTACTTGGCACGGTTGCTCCTTTCTATTTCTGCTCACCAGGCCCACTATGCAGCCTACAACAGGTTCTTGTGGTCCACACTAGGTCAGATCCTAGCTGCTTTGCCTGACTCGGAGCAAACCAGACAAGCCATCGCGCTCTCTGCACGTGGCCTGGAGCTAGCAAGGCACCAAGCGAGGGCATCTTATGATGCCAACGGGGTAGCTACCAGGGTCATAGGGACAGCGATCTGCACCAGGAGATCGGTGTGGCTACGTCTTTCCCGGTTGTCACCCTTGGCCCGGTGTAGGGTGATTTGCTCCGCCCATCAGGGAACCTACCTCTTTTCCCGTAGAGCGAGACGGCGCTTGTCGGGGCAGCTTCCGGGGACCCGTCTTGCTCTCCCCACTCTCGGGCCTCCTCAGGCCCGGAAGGTTCCCCCCCTTAGTGTGTCACCCACTGAGGGCTAAGGGACTCTGTCCCTTAGGGTGTAATGAATCAATCCCCTTCGAGGGGTTTGGTACTCACCCATCTGTGATGAATGGTGAAGATTGACACAGATAAGATATGAAAATTACGTACCTACCGTAATTCTGATCTTTCTGTGTATCTTCACCATTCATCAGTACCCCGTCCACCATCCCCCTGGGGCCTCAGTCTCTGGGCCTCCCTCCCTCCCTCTGTCGCTCCCCCTCTCTTTTTGGAGTGGGGTAAAGTAGGGACACACAAGGAGTATTTTCCTTTAAAGGGTACAGCTCGAGCGGCACTCCTTCTCTACTACATGTCTCCACCCCGATGGGGTGGGAGTTGGTGGTTGCCCTCCTCCTGTTCTCCTTCTGGTTTCCATCCAACTGTTTCAAAAAAAAAAAAAAATCTCTTTTTTTCACCAAACATCTTTCCTGTACCCTGTCCTTCTTCCAGAATAGCCGACTCTGCTTCTGGGGTATTGCCAGTTATTCTGTGCCTTGAATTCTGGCAGACAGCTTTGCTACTCCTTGCAGTTCCTATACAATCTGGTGATGGACAAGGGTCTCGGATCCTTGTTACCTCTCACTCGCTCCTAAATTTTCTCCCCTTCCCTCCCTCCCTTCTTCCGCTTCCAGAGATTGGGGCCCCTACCCAATCTCCTTAGTCTCATCTCTTCTCTGCTGTCCTCTCAGTCGTTATTTCTCCTTTTAGTTCAGTTTTTCCTTTCCTTTTTCTGTCCCTTGGACTCTCTTGTCCCACCCTCCATCCCTTCCTCTTACCTCTCCGGCGACTCAGAACTGGTAGGCAGGTGGAGTCGACACAGCCTAACGGCCAACCCTCAAGCACCACGCCAGTCGTCGGCCTCGGGAGCGCGGCGGATGCTGTCGGCTCCGCTACCCTTTTAAAAAAAAAAAAAAAAAGCTCCGTGGGTCCTGATCTCGGCCAGTACCCATCTGTGATGAATGGTGAAGATACACAGAAAGATCAATTACGGTAGGTCGTAATTTTCATTTTCCTTGCTTTGGTCACTGTGGAACAACCCTAACTGATGCATTAAACAGATTTTTTTGCCATGAATGAATATATATATATATATATATATATATATATATATATATATATCATTTTCTCCCATAGTAAACCTGAGTTATAATTCGCCATTATAACCCATGGGTTATAACAGCAAACACACACCAGGTTTCCTTCACTCTGCGCATTCGCCAGTCCCGAGCTTCTCTTTCTGTGTGCCACCAGCCCCGCTGTTCACCACTGCACATCGCCGTCACTCCCAGTCGGCGGTAAGTTATTTTTTTTTAGCTTCATTAATGGCTGGATACATTGCGGGCATTAAAAAAAAAGTTAATTCAAGAGCCGCTATAGACGGACTATGCCAAACTCCACTGGTCCGTGGCGCAACTCCGTGGGGTTCTCTGTTTATTTTATATAATTACTGTGGTGAGAAAATGCTCCTCAGCAATTATATAAAATAAAGGCTGGGTATTGGGTATAAAACTCTAATTTTACGCACCCACTTGGGGTGGGATGCCTTAATAAACCACTTGAGCTTCGCTCTCAGGGTTTATGTGGCATTCCACCCCACAGGGGTGTATAAAATCTCGTTATAACCCCCTACTCAACCATTATTATATATATTATATTATATGATATATATTTTTCCACTGCAAAAACTGTATTAATGTACCAGTTAGGGTTCAACGTAATGCCACAAAATTATAGAAGTGTGGCATTAGGGTTTCCAAACCTAACTCTCTCTCTCCCTAAGCAGCAAAAGGACAAGATCACACAAGCAACCACATACAGCCATCTTCACGTAAGTCAAACAAAATACAGCTGTTTCCCAATAACACAAATGCAGTAGCACTGATGCAATACCTTTCTGTGCTACTGCGCCAGTATAATGTATATAATAATATATAACTGAATTCTCCCCAAATTGAACAAACAAACACAAAAAATCCTAAGCTCTATTTATACTTCCTTCTCCTGTCTGGGGTACATCCCCTTGATCTTGGGCATATCCCTGTTAGTCGTTATATGCAGCAAGACACCTTGTGTTGGCCTGAATTCAACCTAAACCACTTGATACATAGTAGCTCTGTAAGTTGTCCTGCGCTTGTACCCAGTCTGTTTCTAACAGATAGGTCATTTATGGCCATGTGGAGCTGTATCCTTCCTGAGCTATAAACTCCAGAAGTCTAAAAATGTGCAGCACTCTTCACTTAAATGAGATGTTCAGAGTCAATTATGTTCTTTCTGAAGTGGTCTTTATTCTTATTCCAAGGACACTCTTGATAAGAGAGTTTACTTGTACAGCAGACAGTGCAAAAACTCCCCAAGCATTTCGTTCAATAGAGCTTAGTCACAGGTGAGGGACACCTGCTGTCCAACAGAACAGAGGTAGGTGAGGGGGCCTGCAACAGTTATTGGCAGGCAGGTACCACCACATGGTGTCACGCAGGTGCCATGACCAGTAGCCATTGCTGGCCCCTTGGCCAAAATATTTGCTCTTTCAGGTTCCTAGTCCCTGCAGCTTACAACAATGGCACTCCATTTAAAAGATATTCTAGAAGATCACCCGTTATGATAAATATGTAACTTTCATTTTTATACTTACATTCAGTTCACATCCACAAGACCCACCTGACCACCCCTAGCAAGACTTGCTTTGGATTCCTGTTTCATTCATACAGCTCTAACATTTTTGGGGGCAGTACCGGAGGATGACACCACTGGTGGAGGAAGGAGACAAACATGATGACATTTAGTGACTTGAGCAGGCTCAGTGGATTCTCCATAAGTGTGAATATGAACTGAATGTTTGTAGAACTATGGTTCAAACATGAAGTCTTGCTGTATTCTGACTACATGCAGTTAGCCCCAGCACTTGAACTGCTCCGGAGAGGAAAGAGTTAACTCTATGCCAGAGCATAGAACGTTGAGCTCGAGCTCGGATTTCAAACCTCTGTCTCTGGTACATCTCGATGTAACCATCAGATTCTTTACTCCATCTAACTGTGAAGATGCTCGGGAGAATTTCTCCTCGCTGCTTTGGTTCAGTATAGTTCCTCAATCGATTTATTACAACCGTTTCTTTATTTTTTGGTCTCAAATCTCTGTCTACGGTACAGGTAGTATAGTTTTGGTAGATAGTGATAGAAATTGTTTTTCTTTGGTTTCTTTTCAGTCAGTCCGCTTGGGAAGCGAAATAATTGTTTGCATATTTTCTGTTTCTTCAGTCTAAGTGTGGTCCGGTACTTTTTCAGTCTCAAAAAAACGATGACTTCTTCCATTTTTTTTAAACAGCCCTTGAACCGGCTGATGACCGAAACATTTTTGTATTACCTGGCATAACAGCTGTTAAGGGCAATTTTGTTTGGTAACGCAATGTCAGAGAAACCCAAGAAGAAAACTGGTCCCACTGGGTTTCAGCACAGTACTGAATGTGGGATGCTTTTGCTAAAGCTGATCCCCATCTCACTTGTGTTTATTGTCTGGGTTTGACCACCTCAAAACAGACTGCCAAATTTGTGAAAATTTCCCTAAGGCCATTATAGAAAAAAGATTAGCTTGTCTTAGGGAAAGAGAGGCTGAGAAGTTCGCTGATCCGGATGGCCAGCCCAGTTCGGTCCCAACCGAACCTGAGGAGGTGCCTGCTGACACAGGCGATACCTCCTCGGGCAAAAAGAAATCTGATTCTGAAGGATCGGTTCCTTAAAAAAGGAAAAAGAAATCGACCAGTTTGGATCATGCCCCTCAGATCCCAACCGCGGAAGAGATTGTTAGAGCTATTAATATAGTTCAATCACTCCGACCAGTTCCGACTGAACCAACATCACCTTGCAGGCGATCGATTCATTTGGTTCCAGCCCCTTCAGAATATGAACTGGAGGAGTATTATTAGTTGGATTGGGAGGGGTATCCCGAGGGAGACTATGAAGATGATGATTTTGGAGGCCTAGATGAGCCAGTAGAGCCTGACATCTCCCCAGACAGGCCTTTCAATGTTTCCCCTCCCAGACTTTCTGAGTCCCTTTCACACTTTTTATTTTTTAAAAAGGTGGCAGAAACCCTCCAGCTACCATCAGTGGAAGCTGTTGAGGATGCAGAAGAACCTGACTTTGTGAAGATGATGGATGTCCCAGAGTCTAAGAGATTGTCTTTTCCCCTGCATAAATCTTTGGGGAAACAAACTCAAAAAATATTACAGATGCCATCTTCCATACCTCCTGTGGATAAGCGAATGGACAAGAGGTATACTTTATCAGGTCCTGGAATAGATTTTCTTTATTTTCATTGCAGCTATGTTGGGGTAGTGCACGCTGCAGCCTGTGACAAGGCTAATATCCCCTTGGCTTCACAACCCCCAGATAAGGATTCCAGAAAGGTGGATGTCATGACAAAGAAACAGTACTTGGCATCTTCCTTGGGACTCAGGCAGGCTTCTTATATGTCTTATGTTGCTAGATACCAGAAATCCAGGTGGGATATGGTTCTGGAGCTACCTAAGAATGCCCCTCCCCAGCTGGCCAAAGAGCTGGAGCAGGTGGCTGCAGGTGGTATAGAGGCATCCAAAGTACAATTCCTTGCTGCTGTGGACTCCAGTGATGTGGCATCAAGAGTCATGGCTACATCTGTCTCCTTATGGAGGTTTGCTTGGCTCAGATGTACTAGCCTTTCGCAGGATACCCAGGCCAAGGCCATGGATTTTCCTGTCACTGACAATTATCTGTTTGGGGAGAAAAAAGAGACATCCATGAAAAAGATGGATGAATACAGGACCACCTACAGGAGTGCAGTGGCCAAGGAAAGGCAAGCCACTCCACAAAAGCAGCAGTCTAGGGCAGGCCTTTTCATAAGCCTTTTTACCAAGCCCAGGCTTCCTCTTCTTTCCAGCAGAGGAGGTTCTTCAGAGGGAGAGGCAGAAGGGGCATGAGCAGGGCTGCATCCTCTTCTCAGTCTAGGGCTCCTGCCAAACAGACACTCTGATGTGTCAGACTGGGTCGCCTACTCAATTCCAGTAGGGGGCAGGCTGGCTTACTTCTTCCAGGCCTGGAAGTCTATCACTTTAGACAAATGGGTCCTGGAAGTAGTAAGCCAGGGACTTGCTCTCAGCTTGAAAAGATTCCCCAGAATGAGAGACAAGTCCTTTACACCTGCAACACCTCTGGAAAAAATTGCTTTAGAGGCAGAGGTTTCTTCCCTGTTTTCTCTAAAAGCTGTGGAGAAGGTTCCTCTACAGCACAGAGGGAAAGGTCTGTATCCAAGATACTTCCTTACCACAAAAAAGACAGGCGAGTGGCGACCCATCCTAGACCTGAGATAGCTGAACAAACATATCACAAAGCCCAAATTCAGAATGGTGACTCTGGGAACAATATTTCCCTTTCTAAGGCCAGGAGACTAGTTAGCTTCCCTGGACCTCAAGGATGCCTATTTCCACATTCCTATCAGATGCTCCCACAGAAAGTACCTCAGGTTCGAGTTGCCTTCAGGTCATTACCAGTTCAGAGCAATGTCCTTCAGTCTAACATCTGCTCTAAGGGTATTCACAAAATGTCTAGCAATAGTAGTAGCCTTCCTCAGAAGGCAAGGAATCTCAGTGTTTCCTTACCTAGACGATTAGCTCATTGTAGGCCAGTCCTCAGACCAAGTTAAGTCAGCTCTAGAGGTCACCCAGAGGCTTCTGGGTTCTCTAGGATTCCTTCTCAATTTACCCAAGTCAGTTCTAGAAATGGTGCAACGCCTTACTTTTATAGGAGTGGAGCTGGATACTAGTCAGGCAAAGGCCTTTCTCCCTTGCTTAAGGGTAAAGGCCCTTACAGATCTGGCTTCCTCTTTTCGACTACTAGTGTCTCATTCAGCCAGACATTTTCTTCAGCTTCTAGGCCACATGGCAGCCTCCACTGCGGTGGTTCAGGGAACCAGGTTTCAGATGAGGGACATTCAGTTCCACTTAAGATCCTTTTGGTTTCAGAGAAAGGACTCTCTCATAAAGCTGATTCCAGTGACTCAGACTCTTATCCAGGCTCTCCAGTGGTGGTTGGAGGAGGACAATCTCAGACAGGGTGTTCATTTCTCGGTCACACACCCTCAGTGGTCCTTACCATAGATGCTTCCCTTCTGGGGTGGGGGGCCCACCTGGGGGGGCTCGCTGCACAGGGTACTTGGTCATTGCAGGAGTCTCTCCTTCACATCAGTCTTCTGGAGCTCAGAGCTGTGTATCTGGTCCTTCAGGCCTTTTCAGAATCAGTCAAAGGGAAGGTGGTGCAGATCAGGACAGACATCACCACCCCTGTGTGTTACATAAACAAGCAGGGGAGCACTCAGTCCACGGCCTTGTGCACAGAAACCATGAAGGTATGGTCACTGGCTTACTCTCTTCATACTTCTCTGACAGCAGTACATCTTCCAAGGAAGGACAATATGCTGGCAGATGCCTTAAGCAGGATATCCCAGGGTCACCACAAGTGGTCCCTGAACTCTCATGTTCTTCGGGTAATTTTCAAGAGATGGGGCACTACAGAGATGGACCTTTTTACGGCCCCAGACAATCATCAACTTCCGCTGTTCTGCTGCAGACCCCCAGTCCTGGGAACTGTTCCTCTAGATGCTCTCCTGTTAGAGTGGACAAACAGGTTTCTCTATGCCTTTCCTCCTTTTCCTCTGATATTCAAAGTACTGATCAAGATCAAGTCTCAACCCTGCACAGTGATCCTGGTGGCTCTGGATTGGGCCAGGCAACCAAGGTATCTTCTGTTGCTGTCCCTAGTAGTGTCAGTCCCCCTTTTTCTAGCCAGGAGGCACGACCTCCTGACCTCCTCTCAGGGGAGGATTTGGTACCCCAATCTCCAGTCTCTCAGACTCAAGGCTTGGCTTTTGAAGAGTTAGAGTATGCAGGTCTGCACCTCTCTCAAGGGGTAATGGATATCCTTAAGGTTTCTAGGTAACCTTCCACCATAAAAACTTAAATTCTAATGGAAAAGATTCAGTATTTGGTGTTCTCAGAGAGATATACAGCCAGATTCTGCGGGCTTCTCCACAGCCCTGGATTATCTGGTTCATCTTAATGGTTTAGGTCTTAGGTCTGCTACCCTTAAAGTTCATCTGGCAGCTGTCTCTGTCTTTCTTTCTGCAGGGATCTTCCCTTGCATCTCATCCTGTTTTCAGTAAGTTTTCAAAAGTCTGGTTCATATCAACCCTACCTTCATGGAGCCAACTCCTGCTTGGGACTTGAATATCTGTATTGCACAGTTTATGCAGCCCCTCTTTGAACTCTTGTCCTCAGCTGAGCTTAAGTACTTGACTTGGAAGACTGTGTTCCTGGTAGCTATCACTTCTGTCAGGAGAATCAGTGAATTGCAGGCCCTGTCAGTGGAATCTGACTTAATTTTCTTCCATAGGGATATGGTGGTCCTTAGGATGAATATAACATTTTTTCCTGCAGTGGTTTCAGATTTTCATTTGAACCAATCCATGTCTCTTCCTGTGTTTTTCACTGACCATTCTTCTTCTGGGGAGGGAAGATTGCACAGTCTAGATGTGAAAAGGGCACTTAGCTATTATATAGAGCATACTAAGGCTCATAGGAATGATTGTCTTCAGTTATTTCTCACTTATGGAGAAGTGGGAAAAGGTAGACCTGCTACTAAAAGAACTACTGCCAGGTGGAGTGTCTCCTGTATTCAGTTCTACTATTCAAAGTTAGGGAAAGAGCCGCTCTCAGGCCTGAGTGCTCACTCGACCAGGGGTACAGCTCCCTCCCTGGCAGCTGCTAGGGATATTCTTTTAGTGGAAATTTGTAAAGCAGCCACCTGGAAAACAGTGCACACATTTACCAAGCATTACTCCCTGGACATTCAGACCAGAAGTGATGCTAGGTTTGACACAACAGTGCTGCAGAGCTTGTTCCCAAAGTGAGGTTCTATGATTCCCTCTTCCAGGGGGAAACTGCTTGGTAGTCGGCATATAGTCAGAATACAGCAAAACTTAATGTTGTTTGAAGAAAAAATTACTTACCATAGTAATGTTGTTTCTTCTAATGGAGTCTTGCTGTATTCTGACCTCCCTCCTTACCTCCCCTTCTCAGAACCTAGTTTTTGGGATTGGGTGGGCAGGTACAGTGTTGCACACCAGAGCTATACCCTTTATACCTTGCCTGGTTAGGTTGGTATTTCTCTGATTATTGTTATTATTAGTATTATCGTTGTCTACTTAAAGTTCTTCTTGGGTTCTCGACTTGAGTCTTATGGACTCAAGTATTTGTTGACTATGGCTTAAATTTTCCACAATTTCTATAGCTATTAGTTAGTTAGTCTAGTGCTTGTAAGAATCTGACGGTTACTTTGAGATGTACCAGAGACAGAGGTTTGAAAACTGAGCTCGAGCTCAGTGTTCTATGCTCAGGCATAGAGTTAACCCTTTCCTCTCTGTAGCAGTTCAAGTGCTGGGGCTAACTGCATATAGTCAGAATACAGCAAGACTCCATTAGAAGAAGCAACATTACTATGGTAAGTAATTTGATCTTATCTGGGTCAGTCTTCACCGTTCATCACTGTTGGGTATCTGCCAGAGGTCAGGACCCCGCGGAAGCCTTTTTTTTTTTTTTTTAAGTTAGGGAGAGCCGACGCACCATCGATGCCGCCCTCAAGGCAGACGCACTGCGTGGCACTCACGGGTTGGCCGTTAGGCTGCGTCGACTCAGTCTGCCTGCCAGTTCTTCATCTCCCGCTGTAGAGATCACCTCGTGGGACACTGAGAGAAGATTTGAGGCCTGCTTCGCAGTTTTCTCAACTCCGTTGCTATTTTTCTTCGGTGCCGAAGTCCGTCGGTTCCTCCTGCCGGTCCTGTGTTGCCATACTTGACGTCGCCCGGTAAGATCTTTCCATTATTATAATTTTCTGCAACGTCAAGTCTGTTTTTGGTGTTTTTTTCTCCTTAGGTCATGTCTCTGTCGGAGGGCAAGAAAACTTCTAGGACGTATCGGCCCCCCATGTGATGGTGCCCATGTGGCCGAAAGTATTCCGTCACCAACCAACACGACCGGTGTCTTTCGTGTCTTGGCCCGCTTCACGACATGGATTCATGTGACACCTGTTTCTCCATGGACCGCTGGGCCATCGAACAATGCATGTGGAAAGTAGTGCAAGTTCACGACTTTTGGGGCGGTACCACTGTCTCGCCAAGCTGCACACTCTCTCGGCTCTTTCCTTCGGGTCCCTCCCAGTTCTGCATGGACTGAGGAGGAGGAGGCCTCGGCTACTAGTAGCCTAGCAGTTGCCGAGGCTCCTTCCATGGCGCAGGAGACCCATCCACTCCTTTCGGGGGCAGGCGGGAGGCGCCGCCGCGGCAATCGCCCCTTCAGGAGTGAAGGCTCCCCTGGTGTCGGACCCGCAGTTCGCAAGGCCCAGGTTGGTGCCATTCTCGATGCCATCGGTCGGCACCGTTAGTGGCACCATGGGCCCTGATGGAGCCATTGTCGGTGCCGACATGTCGTGCGGTGCTGTGGTTTCTGTCTGAGCATTTTGCGGTGCCGACACTGCTAGCGGTGCCATGGGAGCTGCTACGGCGCCATCTTCATCGGTGTCTCGCCTCGGTGCCATTCTTGGCGCCGAGGTTGAGCATGGCGCCGTGTCCTCGGGGCTCTGCGCCATGGGGCCATTGGATTCCGCCATCGGCGTCATTGCCGGTGCTGCCTCTGGCCTCGGAGCCATTCGCGGTGCCGTGGTGCAGGATGGCGCCATGGCTGGTCCTGACTGTGGAGCTCCTGTTTGGGCTGGAGATGTGCCCCCTGCGGATTCCACTCGCAGTGCTGCAGGGGGCACTGGTACTAGCTCTGGCACGGCTTTGGTTCCTGAGCCCTTTGGCAAAGATGGCAGTGGGCGCCCTCCTACGATTTGGCACAGGGCCTCAGCCTCTACCTCCTCAAAGGCGGAGTCGAGCTCTGAGTCAGACGGACAGTCTGACCCTTTGGGGTTGGCTATTGAGGTGGGCAGCCCAGTAGTTTCCTCAACAAGCCAGAGTCAGCCCCCTTCTGACGTGGGGTCGGTGGCTACCAAGACCGGGGTCAGGGGTGCTGCCAGCAGGCAGCGGTGCAGACCACCATAGCTCTGCAACCTGGTCTTGGTGCATTCACTGACCCTTAGTAGTGGTACCCCCCCACCTGTGGTGTGCCTAGATCGTCCAACTTTGGGGCCGATCCGAGCAACTACAGGAGGGGAGGGTACTGTGCCCTGGATAGCTCCTTCGGGTGCTGCCCAGAGATGTCAGCTACCTAGGCTGGCCCTGTCAAGGAAGAGGGCTCTTTCGGACTCCGAGGAGTCGAGGGGTGTGGGGTCAGCACAGCGGCCTTTTTCAGGGGTCCACCCGGGCTCTGGGAGAAGCCTTAGTGCGGATCTCTGCTCTTCCTCCTCGGTCTCTTTGAGAAAGCCCCATTCTTTTGAGGTAGGGGACCGTCCTTCTGGACCTATACAGCCCCGGTTGCCTCACAGGGGGATTTCTTCTGGGCACAGCCAAGGCAGTACTGAAATGGTTGTTCAGCTGTCGGCTGTGGGGTCTCCCAGAGCACTTTCTTCCGTGAGTGCTCCCAATCCGCTCCTTAGCCCAGGCGGAGGTCAGCTGACATCTCTTCTCAGCTCTGTCCCCATTCCTCTGCCACATTCTCCTGTGCTCCCAGGCATCCTTGGTCCTAGTGGGCCTCTCTCCTGGGAGCAGTTCAGAGTGGTGGCTGCTCGGTTCCCTGCTTACGTTAGGGTGATCCACAGTCTGGATTGACGCAGTTGAATACTCCTGATGGGCTTCGCGCCCTTCACTGTGGCCAGCCCCAAGATCAAGACTCCTTGGATTTTGACTTCTGGGCTAGGAGGACTTTCTACTCGGCACGGTTATTGCTTTCCATTTCTGCACATCAGGCCCACTATGCAGCCTATGACAGGTTCTTGTGGTCCAGGCTGGGTCAGCTCCTAGCCTCATTGCCTGATACGGAGCAAACCAGACAAGCCATTGCACTCTCTGCGCATGGCCTGGAGCTAGCAAGGCACCAAGCGAGGACATCCTATGATGCCAATGAGGTAGCTACCAGGGTCGTAGGGACAGCGATCTGCACTAGGTGGACAGCATGGCTGCGTCTTTCCTGGTTGTCACCCTTGGCCCGGCGTAGGGTGATTAACTCCGCTCACCAGAGAACCTATCTCTTCTCCCATATAGCGAGACGGCGCTTGTTGGGGCAACTTCCTTCCCCCTCCGGGGGAACCCCAGCTCACTCTCCCCACTCTCAGGCCTCTCCAGGCCCTGAAGGTTCTCCATCTTAGTGTGTCACCCACTGAGAGCTAAGGGACATTGTCCCTTAGGGTGTAAAAGAAACCCCCCTTCGGGGGGGGGCTCGGTACTCACGCAACAGTGATGAATGGTGAAGATTGACACAGATATATGAAAATTACGTACCTACCGTAATTATGATCTTTCTGTGCATCTTCGTCATTCATCACGATTCCACCCTCCATCCCCCTGGGGCCTCAGTCTCTGTATCCCCCTCCTTCTCTGTGCCCATCCCCCCTCTCCTTTCTTAGGAGTGGGTGGGGTAAAACAGGGGTACACAGGGGGATACTGTTTCGGGGAGAGTGGACAGCAGGGGGGGGCACTCCTTCTCCAGTGATTTGACTCCACCCCTGTGGGGTGAGAGTTGACAGCTGCCCTCCTTTCTGTCCTCCTCCCTGTTCCCGTCCAACCTATTTCTCCTTGTTTATAAAAAAAGTTTTCCCTTTTTTTCACCAATAATCTTTTCTTGAGAGGGTGTTAATTCTCTGTACCCTGTCCTTCTTCCAGAATAGCCGACTCTGCTTATCTGGAGTGTTTGCCAGCTATTCTGTGCCTTGAATTCTGGCAGAAAGCCTTGGGCTACTCCTTGCAGTTCCTATACAATCTGGAGATGGACCAGGGTCTGGGATGAGTTAACCTTCTCCCCTCCCTCTCTTCCTAAATTCTTTACCCACCCTACCTCCCTCTTCCTTTTCCAGAGATTGGTGCCCCTCCCAATCTCTTTAATTTCCAACTCTCTCCCTTTCTGTCCACTCAGTCATTATTTCTCCTTTTGGTTCATATATCTTTTCCTTTTTCTGTCCCTTGGACTTCCTTGTCTCACCCTCCACTCTCTTCCTCTTACCTCTCCGGCAACTCAGAACTGGCAGGCAGGCAGAGTCGACGCAGCCTAACGGCCAACCCGTGAGCGCCACGCAGTGCGTTGGCCTCGAGGGTACGTTGGCTCCACCTACCTTAAAAAAAAAAAAAAGGGCTCCCACAGGGTCCTGACCTTCAGCAGATACCCAACAGTGATGAATGGTGAAAATACACAGAAAGATCGTAATTATGGTAGGTACGTAATTTTCATTTATTCCTGGTGAGTAACCTCTATTTTTTTCTTGGCACTGACTACAAGATTTATTTAGCTGTTCTCAGCACCATCACTCCCACCAGTGTGTGATATGCTAGAGTTAGAACTGCATACTAATTTTGAAATTTAGAATACAGATTCATACGCTGCATTGTGGTCATGCTCCCCCTGCTGTTGTAACCTCAGATTTGTTTCTCCGCTGAAGAGCGGCAGTCACTCCAAAGTCAGCAACAGTCTTCTGGTCAACAACTTTGATGATTTCTAATTCTTCTATTAATTTTCAGTATCAGAGTAAGTTTTTTGATATTCTGCATTAGTTAGGGTGCTTAGTTGATATTTATTGTGTTTTTTTGCAGTTTTCTCCATTCCTTATTGGTCCCAGGAACCAAGAAGGTCACATTGCAACACGGTTCCCATCTAAAGGGAACAGACATCGGCTTTCTAAAACCTTAAACTGTTTATAATTTTACTACTTTAAGTATCTTTTTCATCTTTTTTCATGCATCTTATGCTATTTATCATGCAAGCCTGCGTTATTTACTCTTAGCATCACAGTTTTCATCTTGCACATCTTGCGTTATTTGTCATGTGAGTCTGCTTTGTTTTTCATGCAAGCAGTGTCATACAAATGACATCATTTTCTTACATCTTGAATAATATTTAATGCAATTTGTAATTCTCTTCTTGCTAGCATGTTTAATTTCTCAACAATCTTGAACTATTTTGATGTATACTTTCATGTAGTTTGCGTGAATGTTTTTGCACAAACTCTGGTTATTTTTCTGTCTGTGCTTCCTCATTGCTGCATCATGCCCTGTTGCCTGTTCTGTACAGTTGATTATGGAGTTTCTACATCTGGAGTTCAAACAACATGAAGTCTTGCTATATTATGACACATGCAGTGAGTCCCAACCTTCGAACTGCTCCAGAGGTGAAAGAGTTAACTTTCCATACCAGGCATGGAACTTTGAGCGCGAGCTTGGTTGAAAACTCTGTCTGTTGTTAATCAAACTCAAACTGTCAGATTCTTTACTTCGCCTCCTTGAACAGTCGCTCCGGAGATTTCTCCTTCTACTCGGTTCATTTTGTTGGTTAAAGTGTTATTTTATCGTTTTTTTGACCGAAATTAAACCGCAACCGGTTGGTTCAAGCTCTGTCTGTGGTATTGTAAGTAATAGATAGGCTTACATTTATTTTATTCTGTGTGGAACTTGTAGCGTCTTCGGTTTGAACCGATCAGGTTGTTCTAAAACTTTACTAGTCCTTATTTAGAGTGCGGTTCCGGTTCTTATTGGTTCTAAAAAACAGTTTCATTACGGTTTTTCACGACCCGTGACACGGTTGGGAGCCGATAAGGGTCTTGCTGGCGGATTGCCATAAGCGGGCAAGTTGGTTGAGCTGGCACTATGTCTGAGAAACCAAAGAAAAACTGGGCCCACTGGGTTTCAGCACTGTAGTGTTTGTGGGGAAGCCTTTCTAAGGCTGACCACACCCCCTGTGTGTATTGTCTGAGGTTTGACCACCTCAATGCAGACTGCCAGATATGTAGTAATTTTCCTGCTGCCACCATTGAGAAGAGAGTTGGTAGGCTCAGGGAAAGGGAGGCCAAAAAGTCTGCTGACCCGGATGGCCAGCCCGGTTCAGTTCCAACCGAACCGGAGGGAGTGCCCTCTGACCAGGGCGATACTTCCTCGGGCAAACGAAGAGCCAGCTCTGAGGAGCCGGTTCCAACTAACAGGACTAGAAAGTCAGCTAGTGTGCCAAAAGTTTTTTCTCCAACCGCTGAGGAAATAGCTAAAGCAATTCAAATTGTCCAGTCACTTTCCCCAGTTCCGACCGACCCGATACCATCAGGGAAGAGCTCGGTTCGGCCGGTTCCACCGGTTCAAGATTATGATTTTGAGGATTTTTATGAACCGTAGGAGGGGGAAGAGGAGTATGAGGAGAGTGAATGTGGGTTTGAAAGTCTGGATGTGCCCGTTGAACCGGACATCTCTCCAGACAGACCGTCAGGGGTTTCTCCTCCTAGGCTATCTGAGTCCCCTTCTCATTTTATGTTCTATAAGAAAGTTGCTGAAACTCTCCAGCTCCCTGTTGAGGAAGCTGTTGATGACCAAGAGGAGCCTGATTATGTAGAAATGATGGATATTCCAGAGTCTAGGAGACTGTCTATTCCTCTGCATAAATCTTTTAGGAAACAGACGGTAAAAATTCTAAAAACTCCTCACACTATACCTCCTGTTGATAAAGGATGGACAAGAGGTATACATTATCAGGCTCTGATCGGAGTTCCTCACACAACAATGCAGCCATGTGGGGTAGTGCAGGCTGCAGCCTGTGACAAGACAAATATTCCTCTAGCCTGCACCCCCCTGAAAAGGACTCCAGGAGGGTTGATGCCATGGCAAAGAAACAGTACATGGCAGCATCCTTGGGACTCAGACAGGCAAATTATATGGCTTATGCTGCTAGGTACCAGAAATTCAGATGGGATACTGTGCTGGTTCTAGCAAAACAGGTCCCTGACCAGCTTGCCAGGGAGCTGGAACAGGTGGCTGCGGATGGTATTGAGGCATCTAAGGTGCAATTTCATGCTGCAGTAGACTCTAATGATGTGTCATCAAGGGTCATGGCTACATCTGTGGCACTTCGCAGAATGGCTTGGCTCAGATGTACTACCCTGTCACAGGATACCCAGTCTAAGGCCATGGATTTTCCTGTTGTGGGCAATTCTCTGTTTGGAGACAGAGAATTACATGAAGAAAATGGATGAATATAGGACCACCTATAGGAGTGCATAGGCCAAGGAAAGGCAGGCCACTCCTCAAAGGCAGCATCCCAGGGGCAGGGGCAGGCTTTTTCACAGGCCTTTTTACCAAGTCCAGGCCTCCTCTTCTGCTTATGCCCAGAGGGGGTTCTTTAGAGGGAGAGGCAGACGGGGTGCAAGCAAGCCTGCTTCCACCCCTCAGCCCAAAGCCCCTGCCAAGCAGGCACCCTGATGGGGTAGCCAGGGCTGATTCTCCTCTACCTGTAAGGGGGCAGGCTGGCTTACTTTGTCCAGGACTGGAAGTCTCTAACATCAGACAAGTGGGTCCTGGAAGTAGTAAGCCAGGGACTGGTTCTCAGCTTCAAAAAATTTCTGAAGATGAGAGCCAGGTCCTTTCCACCTGCAAATCCATCAGAGGCACTTGCCCTAGAAACAGAAGTTTCTACCCTCCTGGCTCTCAGAGTTGTGGAAAGGGTTCCACCCCTACACCAGGGCAAAGGGTTGTACTCCAGGTACTTCCTTACCCCAAAAAAGACAGGAGAATGGCGGCCCATCCTGGATCTCAGATACCTAAACAAGCACCTTTTAAAACCAAAATTCAAAATGGTGACTCTGGGAGTTATTTTACCCTCTCTAAGGCCAGGGGACTGGCTAGCGTCCCTGGACCTCAAGGATGCCTACTTCCATATTCTTATCAGAAGCTCCCATCGAAAGTACCTCAGATTCGAACTGCCCTCAGGCCATTACCTGTTCAGAGCAATGCCCTTCGGCCTCACCTCTGCCCCGAGGGTATTCACAAAATGCCTGGCAGTAGCAGTTGCCCACTTAAGAAGGCAAAAGATTGCCATATTTCCTTACCTGGACGACTGGCTCATAGTAGGCCAGTCTCCAGAACAAGTCAAACTACACATTCAGGTAACTCAGCAACTGCTCACAGCTCTAGGTTTCCTTCTCAATCTTCTGAAGTCAGTTCTAGAGCCTGTCCAGCTTCTCACCTTCATAGGTGCAGAACTGAACACAAAAGAGGCCAGAGCCTTCCTACCTCTGGAAAGAGCAAGGACCTTGGTCTCTCTGGCCTCCTCTTTCACCCTGGAGGTCTCTCGACCAGCAAGGCATTTTCTGCAGCTCCTGGGGCACATGGCTGCTTCTTCAGCAGTTGTGCAGGGAGCAAGATTTCAGATGAGGGACATCCAGTTCCATTTGAGAGCCTTTTGGTCTCAAAGGAGAGACCTTCTGACCAAATTGATCCCAGTGACTCGAACCCTGATCCAAGCCCTTCAGTGGTGGCAGGACCAGAGCAATCTGAGACAGGGGGTCCCCTACATCCCTCAGTCTCACTCCCTAATCCTTACTACAGATGCATCCCTCTTGGGGTGGGGCGCTCACATGGGCGATCTCACTACCCAGGGATTGTGGTCCCCTCAGGAATCTCTGCTCCACATCAATCTGTCGAAACTCTGAGCATTTTTTTTAGCACTTCAAGTTTTTCCACCTCTGTTCAGAACAAAGTTGTACAGATCAGAACAGACAACACCACTACAATGTGGTACATCAACAAGCAAGGAGGCACTTGGTCTATAGCCTTGTGCACCGAAGCAATGAAGTTGTGGTCTCTGGCGTATTCCCTGAACACCTCCCTTATGGCAGTTCACCTCCCAGGCAAGGACAATGTCCTGGCAGATGCTCTCAGCAGGATTTCCCAGGACCATCACGAATGGTCACTGGATCCCCTAGTATTGGAGGTAGTATTTGCCAGATGGGGCACCCCGCAGATAGATCTTTTTGCAGCCCCAGACAATCACCAACTTCCCCTTTTTTGCTGCAGGCCCCCAGTGTTGGGCTCAGTCCCTCTGGATGCCTTCCTTCTCAGTTGGGAAGGGAAGTTTCTCTATGCCTTCCCCCCCTTCCCTCTTCTGTTCAAGGTGCTAGTCAAAATCAGATCTCAACCCTGCAAGACGATCCTGATTGCACCTGATTGGGCCAGACAGCCCTGGTACCCTCTCCTTATGTCCTTAGCAGTCCACCTTCCCTGTGTCTTCCCAGGAATCACAACCTGTTAACCTGTGCTCAGGGAGGGTTTGGCACCGAATCTCAAATCTCTCAATCTCAAGGCCTGGTTCTTGAAGAGTTAGAGTTTGCTGACCTACACCTCTCCCAAGGTGTATTGGATATATTGAAGGCTTCTAGGAAGCCATCCACCAGGGCTACTTATAATTCCAAATGGAAGAGATTTTCCATTTGGTGCTCTGGCAAGCATATTTCCCCAGAATCTGCTGACTTACCCACAGTCCTGGATTATAGGGTGCATTTGAATACTTTGGGGCTGAGGCCAGCTACACTAAAAGTGCACCTGGCAGCCGTGTCTGCTTTCTTATCAGCAGGTAAATCCTCTTCTCTTTCAGCTCATCCTGTATTCTCCAAGTTTTTCAAGGGGTTGCTTCACACCAACCCTCCATTCAGGGCCCCTGCCCCTGCCTGGGATCTTAATATTTGCATTGCTCAGCTTATGCAACCCCCTTCAGAGCCCTTGTCTTCAGCAGAGCTTAAGAACTTGACTTGGAAAACTGTGTTCTTGGTAGCCATCACTTCTGCCAGGCGCATAAGTGAGTTACAAGCATTGTCAGTGGTACCTGATTTTATCTCCTTTCATAGAGATAAGGTGGTCCTCAGGACTAACAGAAAGTTCTTGCCTAAGGTGGTTTCAGACTTCCACCTTAATCAATCTGTCTCTCTCCCTGTGTACTTCACTGACCATTCCTCCTCTGGCGAGAGGAGACTGCACAGTTTAGATGTCAAAAGAGCACTTGGTTACTACATAGAACGTACCAAGGGTCACAGGTTTGACTCCCTCCAACTGTTCCTCACTTATGGGGAGGTTGGTAAAGGGAAACCTGCCACTGAAAGATCCATTGCCAGGTGGATTGTCTCTTGTATCCAACTTTGCTATGAAAAACTGGGTAAGGTTCCTCCCTCAGGCCTGAGGGCTCACTCTACCAGAGGTACAGCTGCGTCTCTGGCTGCTGCCAGGGACATCCCTATCCTAGAGATATGTCAAGCAGCTACCTGGAAAACAGTTCACACTTTTACCAAGCATTACTCCCTGGACATCCAGGCTAGGAGTGATGCTCGGTTTGGCAGAGCTGTGCTTCACAGCCTATTTCCAAAGTAGGTTCTGTCCCTCCTCCATGGAGGTACTGCTGTGTAGTCTGCATATGTCATAATATAGCAAGACTTCATGTTGTTTGAAGAAAAAATTACTCACCTTAGTAATGTTGTTTCTTTTAATGGAGTCTTGCTATATTATGACCTCCCCGCCTGCCCCTCTCAGAACCTCTACTTTTGGGATGTGGGTGGGCAGTGCAGTGTTGGCACTTAGTAGATGCCCACCTTATTTTTTCACCCCTCCTTTTTGGGGTGTTTGGGTATTATGTTTTTAATTTTTTGGATCCCCTGACTTGAGTCTTTGTTTTGGGACCAATAAAAATGTGGTCTTATATTTAGTAGCCAGTTGGCTAGTGTAGGTTTACGGCTTCCACACAGAACCTTAGTGAGTTTTGCTCGTAAAGATCTAGCAGTTTGAGTTTGATTAACAACAGACAGAGTTTTCAACCAAGCTCACACTCAAAGTTCCATGCCTGGCATGGAAAGTTAACTCTTTCACCTCCGGAGCAGTTCGAAGGTTGGGACTTACTGCATATGTCATAATATAGCAAGACTCCATTAGAAGAAACAACATTACTAAGGTGAGTAATTTTTTCTTGTGAGCCTCCTGGAGATTGCCCTGCAGATTCTTGGCCTTCTATGTGCCAGCCCCAGTTGCATGTCCTGAGGTACACTTTTGGTTTGGTATGACTACCCTGTGGGGTGCCTGCATCCGTCTCCACCCATTTGCCTTGCTTGTGGAGTTTTCAGGTTTTTAAGTCCACAGTTTATGTCCAACATCCTTTAGGTTCTCATTTTTACAAGTTGGGTCTCCCTTTTTCTGGTTGAGGTTCCTGGTCACCTGTTGGATGACTGATTTTTTTTGCCTCCAGCCTCTATTGTGCTGCAGTCGCCCCAGCTACCCTTTTTCTGTGGGTTCTACTAAGCCTATATCACTTACTCTTGAAGCCGATTGTGGCCTTCTGCCTGCCAAGTCAAGCACGGTTGCACTGTGTTTCTGAGTCTTTCTCTGTAGGAATGGGTCACTTGTGAATCCCCTGCAGGATATCCAGTCCTTGTCCTTGCCTGATGTGGTTTCTGGTTCTGGTGCAGATTATCCCTATGGTACATACACTTCTTGGTCATTTCATAGCCACCTGTTGTCTTACAGTAGGTGCACACATTGTTCTCTGTGTGTCTTGCATGTAAGCAAGTATGGGTCAGCCTTGTCATAGCTGATAATAGTGCATAAGCAGCATAGTGCCAGGTGAGGGTATCTTACGATGCCTTTGAGGAAGCCTCCTTCTCAGTAACATCTGTCTTTTGTCTCAGAAGGATGTTTTGGCTATGCCTGTCTCATCTAGGTCTGCGTACCCGCCACAGTGCCCTGATGCTGCGTTTTGGGGGAAATCCCTTTTCAGCAAGTGATTCCTCCAGTCCCCCAGAATTGTCTGCACTCTCCAACACAGCTAATGAGGAGGAAACCCCCATAACACTTCTCCTCACCTCACCTGTCTCTTGACACGGACTGAAGGATTCTTGCCTTCAAGGCTGGGCCTGCACAACTCCCTAATACAGTGACAGCTTGCTACTCAACAAATTAATAGGGCTCTATAGGGAAGATGGATTCTAGAAAGATGTGAAAATTACTTACTGTTTACTCCAGATCTTCAAGAGTACCTTAACGCAGGGCTTGCCCAGGGCAGAGACTTTCCAGTGCCATAAGCTGCTCTGGTCTTGGAAACTGAGTAGGCAGATTAATCAGTGACATTACTTAACTGTACCTCACTTAACATCACTTGAAAGTGGGACTGCTACACGTGGGGTGTTTAGTGGCGTGGTTACCACATTTTTTCTGCAGCCAAATAAACCAAAGCACTGAGTCATAGGAGCTTGATTAAGTTCAGAGCATATCCTTACAAGATTTTGTTTTTATAATTAGCCCTCAGGGGTATATACTGTACATAAAAAATGTCTCCCATACACTTGTCATAAATCCTGAACCCTTTCAGTGGATGATTTCAATGTTTTTCTTGTGTCTTCTCTCTTAGTTCCTTGGCTTTGGTTAATGCATTGCTAGGCCAAGGGTTGTCTATTCAGAGTAAATACTGGAGAATTTAGAAAATCTTTTTTAATCCTATCCAAGTTCCCTTCGAAGGTACTTCAGTTTTGGATTTCTACTTTTATCCTGAGATGTTCTATAGAGCTCCTCACAACATCCTGCTCTTTTCAGTGTTGGTTGTTTTTACCTTTTGGGAATCCTTTCTCAGTTATGCTAGTCTTTGTTCCAGTTCTACTGTTTCATATGTCAGCATATTCACGTTGAGACATTCTGTCCCTCACACATTTTGTTTTCTACTCGTTTAATTAAAACGAAGATTTGTACTTTAGTGTTTTTTTCTTTCTCGCCTTGGAAAAAGGTAGCTGAAGTGATTGGGGCCTGCACCATTATTTATGCTGTTGGTGCACATGGCATAGCACCGTACTCAATGTCATGTACAGGTGCATGGTGTCTGCTGGCCCAAAAAAGTCCTAACTCTCATGGTGTCCAAGTGCCTCCAGCCTTGAGACCAAAGGGTGTGGCTCTATGGAGAAGATATTCTTGAAAATCTGGAGTTACGGTAGTTTGCATTCCCTTTTTGTGTGTTGATTGGACATTTTCAATTACTTTTACATTTTTATATATGTAGCATAGATTTGTTTGGTGGTCACTGCCCTTCAGTTATGAATCTATCATTAGTGAGTCAGGTGGAGAATGCCTGCACTGCAGAGTTTGAATTTTAACATTCTAAAGTTCTATTTCTGGAGCAACATCTTATGAGCTGGTGCAAACTGTATAACTCACAAACCCGCTGTAAGAAACACCATTACTACTGTATAGTGTATGACAGCCCTCGATTGTACACAGAGTTTAGAAGATTCAAAATCCTTGTTGTAGGGCAGTGCAAAGGTCAAAGAAAGCTGTTGTACTATCGTTCTGACGTAAGATCGATAGTACAACAACTTCTTAGTTCTATTTTAAGCAGCGCGAGCTGTCACTGACTCTTATCGCATCCCCAACGATTTCTTTTCAAAAGGCAGCACATGAGCAAACCTACCCTCATAATCAAACAAGCAGCAGTGGCAAACTCGCAGTACAATTCAGAAGGGCAGCAGTTTTTTTTCCTCTGTGTTTCCTTTTCAGAAATAACGGCAAGAACTACTGGAAACACAAAAACATCCTGTATCCTTCGTACTTATTTCACAAGTCTCAAAATTTGTTTACTTGTGCTGAGACAAATAAATACGTGCAGTCGTTTTTTAATCCTGGTTTGTTATGGAAATTTGTGGACTGTAGCCTGTGTTGCAGCATTGTGTTCTCTGAACGAAAATCCTCTCAATTGCCTTGTTAGTAAAATTAGTGGACTGTAGCGAGTGTTGCCTAATATGTGCCAACTCGTTTTCTGTTCTGTTCAGTTTTGTTTCTGATCAGTAAATACATATCCTTAATAGCAAACAGCATCTTTGTGTTTTTATTTTCTTTTGTCTTTATCGCAATCTAGGGCTGTCATATACTATAAAAAACAGTATATGGACAACTATACACAACTCGGCCGTGTTCCCATCTCGGGTTTGTGATGACATCTGAGACCTCTTGAGCTACGCTCTCGAAGTCTCTAAGATGTCATCACAAACCCTCGATGGGAACACAGCCTTGTTGTGTATGGTTGTCCATACACTATTCTATATATGGTAAGTACTTTTTTCATTCTGGTTTGTCGGGTAAATGTGTTGTTGATTTCTTGTTTTTAAGCTTTTTGTCATATATTTACTTCAGCTATCATTCAGGATAGTTACACTTGTTGAAATAAATATGAACTTATGTGTAAAATTAAATGTTTTTTTCTAGGCTTGTGAAATTCTTCAACATGCTATAAAGGTGTTCAAATCTGCTTCAGAGGAAAGACCTAATCAGTTGTCTGTTCTAGGATTTATGATTGCTTCAATGGAATTTAGGTAAGATCCACATTTCTCTCGTATAATCATGATGAAACCTTTTCTTGAAAGAGAACATTTGTAAAGATGTGGCAAGTATTAACAGACTACAGGCAGGGCTCCAGGATGCCCACATCTCTAAGAATGTACTGAAAAACCTTGATCTTGGGGGTGCCATCTTGTCCAACCAATACATGTGCTAACATAAATAAGTCTCATGGGTTATGCCATTCAGATATAAATTTTATACAGTCTTTATTATTTCTTGTCATTTCTGAACAACAGTGGCAACGTTTTGTTGCCCACAGAGCCACTTTATTTTGGCCCATCAATGAAGTCATAGAATCATAGGAATCTAACAGCAGAAAAGAACCCCACTAGTCCATCGAGTCTGCCCTTCCCCTCCCCCCTTACTTATCGCCTGTACCATGGGCACTTCCCCCCATATACCAGCCCCATATGTCTATCCTATGCCATCTTGAATCCCTCTACTGTTTCAGCCCCCACCACTTCCTCTGTCAGTTTATTCCAGCCCTCCACCACCCTCTCCATGAAGAAATACCCCCTCACATTGCCTCTATATCTTCCTCCCTCTAATCTTAGACTATGCCCTCTCATTCTAGCCCCATCCTTCCTTTTAAAAAAGCTCCCCTCCTTCACCTTATTGATCCCCTTCATGTACTTAAAAGTTTCAATCATGTCCCCCCCTCTCCCTTCTAGTCTCCAAAGGGTACAAATCCAGTTCCCTCCACCTCTTCTCATATGGCTTCCCCTACATACCATTGCCCTTCTTTGAACCCTCTCTATCCCATCTATGTCCTTGCATAGGTGTGGTCTCCAGAACTGGACCCATTACTCCAGGTGCGACCTCACCATGGCTTTGTAAAGAGGCATCAGTACCTTCCAACTTCTGCTAGTTATGCTCCTCCTAGTACATGCCAGCATTCCATTTGCTTTCCCCACTGCTTTGCTGCACATGTTACCTACCTTAAGGTTGCTTGATATTATAATCCCCAAGTCCCTCTCCTGCTCTGTTGTTTTGATTTCTCCCCACTAGAGTGTAATTGGTTTGTGGGTTTTTATGCCCCTTGTGCATCACAGCAGATTTTTATGCATTGAATTTCAACTGCCAAATTTCTGACCACCCTTCCAGAATCTTCAGGTCCTGCCTCATGGCTTTCACCCCCTCCCCCGGTGCCCACCCCATTGCAGATTTTCGTATTATCTGCAAATAGGCGCACCCTCTCCTCCAGACCATCTGCTATATCACTGATATATATATTAAAAAGGAGGGGCCCCAGTAATGACCCCTGAGGCACCCCACTCATCACCCCCTCACCTTGGAGTGAACCCAGTTTACTACCACTCTCTGACTTCTGCCTGTCAACCAGTTTTCAACCCACCTAGTTATTTTCTGACCCACCCCTAAGCTTCCCAGCTTATTTACAAGTCTTCTGTGAGGGACGGTGTTGAAGGCCTTACTGAAGTCCAGATAGGCTACGTTCACCGCCCCTCCCTGGTCAACCACCTGCGACACCCAATTGAAGAACTCTATCAGGTTCGTCTGACATGACATCCCATTCATGAAGCCATGCTGCCTATTGTCCTGCAGGCCACTGTCTACCATGTAGTCACCCTTTCCTTTATTAGTGCCTCCATCCCCTTACCACCACCAAGGTTAAGCTGACTGGGTGATAATTCTCTGCCACTTCCTTACTGTCCCCCTTGTGCAGTGACACCACATCCACCCTCCCTCAGTCACTTGGCACACACCCTGTATCCATGGAAAAGTAAAACAGCCTCATCAGTGGGGCTACCAGTTATTTCCTCAGTTTCTGGAGTACCCTCGGTTGCAAGCCATCCAGCCCCATTGACTTATCCACCTTTAACCTACCTAGTTTCTCCCTTACCGTGTCTTCACTGAACAGGCTAGGATCCACCTTTTTGTCTTCTCTACCCCTCCCTCTCAGCTCAGCCCCCCCCATGAAGACCGAGCAGAAGTAACTATTTAGCACCCCTGCTTTCTCAAAGTCCTCCTCCTGTTGTATTCTGCTCTCTCTCCTCAACCGTACTGTCCCCTGCCTCACCTTCCTCCTTTCCCCCACGTACAGAAAAAAAGTTTTATCCCCCCTTTTGGCCTGCCTAGCAGTTTTCTTTTCATTGTCCGCTTTAGCTCTCCTTATCTTCTTCCCTGCTACCCTCAACTTCCCCCTATAAGGCTCCCTGTCCTCCTTCCTTTGTGTCTTCTTATACTTTCTGAATGCCTCTTCCTTTTTCCTGACCGCCCCTGCCACTTCTCTTGTAAACTAGAGTGGTCTCCTCCTTTTTTTGTTCTTATTCACCTTCTTAATGCAAATTTCAGTGGCTTTCAGTACCCCCTCTTTGATAGTTTCCCATAACTCCTCCACATCCCCTATATTCCCCTTCCCTGCCATTTCTTCTCTAAATATCCTCCTCATTCTAGTAAAGTCCATCTTCCTGAAGTCCATGACCCTGGTGCTGGTCTGATTTGTCTCTCTCCCGTCTTCACCCTGAATCTTACAGTCCTGCTTTTTGGATTTGTTTCTTCTTTGCATCCAATTACAATGCATTTTTAATGCACTCAAGATAATACCTTTTAAATAGGCAAGGCTTATCCCAGCCTGTCTGCTCACTCTGTTTTTTTTCCCCCAATTACTTTCTTTTCTTTCTTTTTTTTTTGCATACAGCTTTTTGCTCTTCTGTTGCTCCTTACGCCTTGCCATCATGCCCTTTTTGCTCAGCATCTCCTAACCCGATCAGCTGCTCCTCCTATTGTCTCACTGGTGGGGATCTGCATGAAGCAAGGCCTGAGAGCACAGGGGGTCATCACACATGGCAACAGAGAGTCATAGAGTTTCTGTGTTTTCTCCCCACCAGACCTGGAGCTGTGGCAACATGGCAAGCACATGCATGTGGAGATGCACATGTGCTTCCAGAACCACAGCCTCCTTCTACCCTCCTAATGTAATGTCAGTCCCCAGGACCTCTGCTCTGACACCCATCCTCCACCAGGTGTAAGCCGAGAGGAAACTCGCCTCCCAAGCCTGGAAGATGACAGCAGCCCAGCGGCTGCTTCAGTCATCTCCCAGCCCTACCCCGGCAACCCGAGCTAGTTCCCAAACACGAGTCACCAGCATGGCACAAGGTGTGACCTCCTGCACCACAACCCTCAGCGCCACTAGTCCTTTAGTTAATTTTCCTATGTGCCTGCATGGTTGTATCTTTACTCACTGCTTACTGCTGTTCTGTGCATGCTCAACTATGAGGCCCCCTTAGCCTAAAGGGTGCTCCAAAACCAAAAACATGAGATCCCCGTTGGGCCAGAATGAAGTGGTGCTGTGGACCACAGAATGTTGCTAGTGTTGTTCAGAAATGACATGAAATAACAAAGACGTCATAAAAATTATAACTGACTGGGGTGAGCCCTTGATGTTTATTTGTGCTTGCACATTTGTATGAACAGCAAACTAGGGTGCTGCGTCAGAGTGTTAGCTGTAATAACAAACAAAGGATTTGATCAGTGCCTGTTGAAAATTCAACATGATGTTGGAATTTGACAGCTCAGAGTAGCAACAATAGTGCTGTCTGCTACTCTCTGGGAATTCAGATTTTTCTGTAAAACCAAAGGACAGGTAAAGCGGTGCCTGGGATAATAACCAAATCACAAGCCCAAAAAAACTTGCACTCACAATACCGATGCAGAAAGATAAGATACACAGAAAAATGCAAGTTAAAAAGATGTACTATGCTCACATCAGAGCTGATGCTAAGGTTCTGGGCATGCAGCCAAAAACAGTCCCACAACGTGCCATAAAATTGCCCAATGTCAGTTTATGTTCCAGCAGCACTTTATCATGAGTAACAAAAAAAGTCCATCGTGTGCTTCTTTTATGTGTCCCTGGCACGTGTCATCATCACTACCTCCCCAAAACTTATTTAGAGTGACTCTGTGCAAAAATGTATAAATACAAAATATCAAATAAATATATCCCTAAGCTGAAAAGCACATTTAGTTCCTTAAAAGCCCATGGTTCAGATTTCAAGTATTGTTCTTTAGAGAAGTCCACAAATGACTGATCATCTTGATACTCCTGTGGTGAGACTCCGACAAGAATATCATATATGTAGTTCAGATTACTTCAGTCTTTCAGTCGGGACATGTCCCTGTATCAGCCATGGCTCAATATCTGCACACTCCTGGTACTGAAACAGATGACAAAAAAAAACATTAAACTATCAAATTTGTTTCAAATGCTATCACAATTGTTACTCATTCATGTTACGCTCACTACAGCTGTACCAGGTAACTATTATGTACGTGGGGCTAGACTGAGTTAGACAAGAGAACCATTTGTGTAAAGTTTCTGTAAAATCCCCTGATTTCTTCATGCAGACTGGCAGGTGGCCATGCACATCATGGAGATGAGGCACTCAGCTCCTCCTCCGTGGGATGGGAGGGAATGGTTTGACCAATCAAGAAGGAGGACTGACATTGACTGGGTAGGCAGCAGCATTTCAGCTACTCTTCCTGCTGGACATGTTGTACAGTAGCTGGGGCAACCCACAACATCAGGGTAGGGGCAATGGACCTGGGAAAATCAGATCAAAAGAAAAGAAAATTCAAATATTTTGACTTTTAGGTCTTCTTCCAGAATGGTTTATAAATGAAAAGGTTAAAGGTTGTTGAAGAGAGTAGATATGAAGTAGCGGTGTACTGTATACTGTACATAGTGTGGGAATAGTATGTGGGAATAGCAAATAGGTGGATGCATTTTAGAACTCAAGTGTTGAGGCAAATTTTGAACAGAAACTGGGACACAAAATGGTGTGGATGTTGTAACGGGAGAATCACTGAATAAGGGTAAGGAATGGAAGAGATGGTTAATGGGAACTGCAGTCAAAAGTTACAAAAAATATGTTGTACAGAGTGTCATTTCCTTTGTTTGCTGTTAGGGTTTCCTTTTCTCTAAAATTGCTCAATAGCTTTATGGCCCCTTGGTATCTCCATGTTTGTATGTTTTTTGCCTTCCTTGTTCCTACAATACTTCCTATCCAAGGGATGCATCCCTGACTATTAAGTCAACAACTGATGAAGTGTCAAATTTACTGCAGTCAGGCTGTGATTTTAAGTGCCTCTCCTTTTCTAGTGACCACTGATAAAGCTACATTCACAGTTTGGCAAATACCTGAGGGATAATTAAGAGTGATATTCTTTAAGGAAGCAGCTAGAGTCGTCACTAATTAGGACACAAATCACCCCAGGTCATCAATGCTATTTTAATGACTGTGTGTAGTTTGATTAAATTAAACGTTTTAAAAACATACTATTTACTCCTGCTGGTTAAACCTAGACACAGACTTAGGAAACAAGAAGGCTAGTAGTTACCAAACAAACAAAAAAAAAAAAAGATTGGATTTGAAAGAGTTATTTAGTTGAGACCAGAACAGCAGGGTCTAAACAGCAGATTGCAGCTGCAGGTAGGACAAAGCTATCACCCACTGAATCAGTGGTTTTGGATGCATCACTGTCACATGGAACATGAGACACTGTGGGAAAAAGAAAGGCAATAAATAATACAAACTTGAAGATCACAAACACAACAAAAAGCTGCACAGAGATAGTGGTGCTCCAAGACAGAAATCAAGGTACTCAACACAGCAATCGAGCACACACCATCTCAATTAAAGTAATGAACATTCGGCTCTAGAAATTAAGATTCCATTGTCCTTTATTCAAAGGTACAGTTACACACAGACATGTTGCTACATGCCTATCGCGTTTCGGACACTAGGTCTTTTATCAAAGCCTTTGATAAAGGATCTAGTGTCCGAAACGCAATAGGTCTGCAGCATCATGTCCGTGTGTAACTGTACCTTTGAATAAAAGACAATGGAATCTTAATTTCTGGAGGGCACCAAGGAGGGGAAAAAACCCTAGATAGACTACTTTTGGGATGGTGGCCACACATGAAACATGATGTGGAACACTATCTCAATATTTGTTTGATCTGCTCACTATATTAGTCATGATCCTTAGACATCTATGGCATCATACTCAGTGTCATTGCATGTAATGGCAGCCAGGACATATGATTCACATATCATGATAGTATGGTACTGGCCTGAAATCTGAATCATTAGCCTGTTGGCTAAATCCACAACACAGCCATGCTGTGCAAGGAAATCAATCCCTAAAATACTGGAATGATGATGTAATACCATGAGGTCAAAAGTGAATTGGGTGTTTAGGATACCCACTACCACTGGAATGGGGATGGACCTGTATGTCTGCAATATGGTATAATCCACATCTTGAGCACCGATCAACCTTCCGGTGGACCAGTGTGAGGAAGCTGGGTCCTCCTCATTTAGTATTGACATAGCTGCTCCTGTATCAAGCAGCATTACCTGTCGGCAGCCCCCCACCATGGTCTCTACACAAGGCCTTCCACTTGTGTCCACAACCAAAGGGGAAACAATGTGGACTGGAGCCTCTAATTGTCATTGTGACATATTAGGGCTCCCCCCGTGAGAGTGCAACCATTGCTTGCACTTTCGTACCAGTTCTGGCTTCATTCACATTATAAGCTGGAAATAACTGACTTTGGCTAGTAGTAGCCACTGCTGCCATAGGTGATACTACAGTGGCAGGTGGCAGTGGAGAGGGCTGCATAGTAATTGGAGCTTGATGTGGGGGGTAGGGGTGGTGTTGGAGCAGTAAAAAGAGGCTGCATGACCTGGACTATTTCAAGTCCTATATTCCCCCCACCCATCGTGGGCTGGAATGCTGGAACAATCGCTGCCAC
Source organism: Neoceratodus forsteri (assembly GCA_016271365.2). Classification (NCBI taxonomy): domain Eukaryota; kingdom Metazoa; phylum Chordata; order Ceratodontiformes; family Ceratodontidae; genus Neoceratodus; species Neoceratodus forsteri. The sequence goes on from CM028135.1 coordinate 368,392,557, forward strand.
GATGCGGTCACTACCAGGGGTTCTAGCAGATCTGACATGATCTAACATCTCTCTCTCAACCTTTTATTTTCCTCTGCAATCTGTTTCTATGGTGGTCCAGTTTTGTAATCCCTGCTGCCTTTAGTAGTCCTATATTGATTAGCATTACTATACTCCATACCCGGATAGTTATTCTTTTTATACTTTTTATCATGCCCATTTCTGTATCCCCCCCACCTTGGTCAGGGTAGTGGGGGCAGCTGAGCTGGATGGTTCCCTTCCCCCTTCCAAAATGGAGCCCTGCGGCACCCCACAGGATAGGGGGAATGATGTTGAGGAAAAAATCCCAGACACCACCCTCTGAGTCCTACCCTCGAGGAAAGATCGAAACCAACTGAGGACTGTACCAGACAGCCCACAGATAAACTGCAAGTGCTCCAATAGCACACCATGGTCCATGGTGTCAAATGCTGCAGAGAGAGAGTTCAAGAAGGACCAAGATGGAACGGGTCCTTTGATCTCTCGCTATTAGGAGGTCATTTAGTACCAGGACAAGAGCTGTCTCGGTACTATGTCTCTTCCTAATCCGGACTGGAGAGAATCATAGACATTGTGGCTGGTCAAATGATCATCCAGCTGTGACGCAACCACCTTCTCAATAACCTTACCCACAAAGGGCAGGTTAGAGACAGGCCTGTAGTTAGCCAGACAATCCGGGTCCAAGGAGGACTTCTTAAGAAGGGGCTGAACCACAGCCTCCTTCAGAGGATTTGGAAAAATCCCCCTCTCCAAAGACCTCCAGACTATCTCAGCAAGGACCGGACCGATTTTATCCACACAGCCCACTAAGAGACATGTGGGACCCGGGTCCAAACCACAGTTGGTCAGACGCAATGACTGGATGACCATCACAATGTCACTGACTGTGGGAAGGCTGAAATCAGACCACACTAATTGGGTGTCCGACATCTCCTGCTGACCATCACAGCTCCCATTAGGGAGGGTCAAGCGGATATCAGACCTGACTGTGGCAACCTTATCTGAAAAGAAATGAGCAAACTCCTCACACCATTCTTGAGAAAAGGCTCTTCTGGGCTGAAGACAGATTGGATTGCACAATCTGTCCACAGTCCAGAAAAGCTGAGCTGGTCGATTCTGTGCAGCAGCAATCTCTCTGGACAGGAATTCTGCCTTCTTATGAGAGATTGCTGATTGAAAGACCACATAATGGTCTATCAAACTAAGTTTGCCACAATCCAGGCCTGATTTCCGCCAGCACCTCTCTAACCTTCGTCCAACTCTCCTCAACTCCCTCAGAGTCTCATCAAACCAAGGAGACCTGGGGTGAACAATGAGGGGACAAACACGTACAGGAGCAGTGGAAGCCAGGACCCCTACTACCGCCTTATTATAGGCAAGTACCAAATCTCCTGGATCTATGCAATCACTCAGTAAACCCGATAGGTCCAGTACCACCATCAGGCCATCTGGGGAGACACCCCTCAAAGGGCGGTACCAGACCATCTCCATAGGGGCTGGTCTACTAGGGGTGGTCTCAAAACTGAACCCAATGGTGTGATGGTCAGACCACCCGACTGGTTCCACCACCAAATCGGATATCTCCATCCCCAGTAGGAACACCAAATCTAATGAATGACCACCAATATGGGTCAAGGAGGAAATAACCTGTGTGAAGCCCAGTAAAATAATTAACTGGTGGAAATTCTGACCAAACTGCGAGAGTTCATCGTCGACCCAGGCACTGAAATCCCCCAGAACCAACCATCTGGGGGATCCCAATGTCAGGTTGACAATGAAGTCTGCGACTTCCCGCAGGAAAACATTCCCATCACCTGTTGGACGGTAAACGAGAAGTATCCTGCACTCCACACCCTCGCCCATGATACATTCAAAGGAGTTGGTAGTTTCCACTGGTACCTCCACTAGGCCCAGTTCTGATCTAAAACATATAGCAACACCCCCGCCCCTACGATCCATCCTGAGGCGGTGTATCACCAAGTACCCGGCCGGAATTGCTGATGCCAAAAGTGGGCCAGCATTCTCATCCAGCCAGGTCTCGGTGATGCACGCCAGGTCAGATGAGCCAACAAAATCTGCTCTAATAGCGGTTTTGTTTTTAATAGACCTGGCATTGCATAACACCACCCGAGGAGGATGAGAATCTGAGGATGACCGTGCTACCTGCCGACTACAAGCAGAACCCTTGGGTATGGGAACCAGACAGGGCGGGCCCCTTTCCTGGACCCATTTCGCCCCAGGGCATCTCCTTGTCCCCACTATCCCTATCTGCCCACTCCTTTCCATTCCCTCTCCAGGCTCAACCCTCATCCTCCTCCTCCTTTTTCTAACAATCCCCAGAGCCCTACATTGTTTGTACACCTCTGGCGATAGGGGAGGACAAAAAAAGGACAGAGGTCCCTGAGCCTGGAGGGGGAATAATACCCGACCATCCTTATGCCTTCCCAACACATGTTTACCACACTAAGCAAATACCAGTAAGTAAACAACCCCAAAATACAGATTTAACTCACACCCAAACATACAATACTCAAATACTCTAACAAACGTCCACAAAACCTAAACAAATACAATACCCTTTATAACAATTTAGCAGCAGGATATAAAAGTCCGAGTTAGGAAACAATCACAGTCAAATAAGTCTCAAGTTTTTGAATTATTTTGTTCTGAAGAGCTCCCACCTCTTAAGACATGACCAGAGAGGACGGCCAGATTCAACTCTCACTTTAATCCAACCAGAGCTTAAATGGAGAAGAAAAAACCTTTTTGTAAGGTACTCTCACTGCCAATATATATCCAGTAGAACGTAAGGACAGTCAGTTCCAATTCTCAGTTTTTTCAAAGCAAGAATCCCATCCCACGATGCACAACATAAAGTCAAAACAAATTCAGCTCACCCAAACCGGTCCACGACTCCACAAAGAATCCTTCACAGATCCAAGTCCAGTACACACAGTGAAGAAAGAGCCCAAAAACTGCCTGTTCCCAATGAGAAATGAGAGATAAAGAGCAAAAAACTGAGAGTCACAGGATGCTCGGAGCGCAGGATCAGCCAAAAGGTAATTTACCCCTCTCATGGGTGAAAAAACAAATCAACAGAACGTAAATGGCAGACCCCTTTACTAGTCACGGAATATACCCTGGAGCTCTCACCTCCAGAGAAAGGTAGCACTGTTCAAATTCTCTCATGGGCTCTCACTTCCACTTGAGAGTCGACCGAGCCCCAAGCAATGCTCTTAAATCCCGGGAAAAGTACATACAGTCTGCAGCCGAAAAACAAAAACTCACTGTGAAATCCAGGTCAGAGAGCAGGGAAAACCAGTTAGGGCGCCCAGAAACCACGATCCAACTTCACCACTCCACCGGATTCCTTACGTCAGCCGATAACAGGGCTGAAACAGCGCTTTAGGTGCAAAAGATGTCAGGATCCCAGCTGATTCTCAGAGAATCCTGGAAAGACCCACCTAGACCCCAGGAACCTCTTTCTAGACCCGCTTCCCGCTACGGCTGCCCTCCAGCTACCAAGCGGCAGAAGCGGAAGTGCCACGGATACGGCAGCCCAATGGCAGCAGCACCATGGCACACCACCAGGTCGAACTCGGGGGCCAGGAAGGAGCTCCTCTCCGTAGTCCACTGGCGTTTGCCTCCAAATCAAGTGGTGCTTAATCCAGGTCACTGCTCGCTCCACCACCAAGACTCCATGCCCTGCTCTCCGCACTCTCGCCCTGCTCTTCACACTCCTTTTCACGGGGCTCCACAGGTAATGGCTCCTTTCTTGTTCCAAATCGAAAACAAATCACAGATAGTAGTAGAAGCATCCACTAATCCAAATACCTGTTTTAAAGAAAAAACGGCAGGGTTCGTAAATACGAACTGAAACAGTAATAGAATGATCAACTAAAAACAAACTAAGTTTACAACTGGACTTATGACTAAAATAAAAAAAGAGCAAAAAAACAGAAATAAACTAAATCAAAACACAGCTCTAATCCTGCTTCCAACGACTAGCCCAGTGTGGCCGCCATCTTAGTTCTGTTAGACTGAATAAGAGGTCGTATGATAGAGTTATAGATTTGTCTGGTTTTGTTTTTCCAGAATAGGACCCTTAGTTTGCACTTTGATTACCAACCCCTGGTATGCAGTTACTCTGCTTTTGCAGTCCATGGCTCTTTCACCGAGATGTTCTTTCCAGTCATCCTTCTGCATCAGGGTCATGGAGATGGTTGCTCTATTTTTATTTTGCATCTCTCTTTGACTGGAGAAAATTATATTCAGATTGACAGCCTGGAACAGTACTGCATACTTTGGAATTACTGTACCTTCTCATTAGTTTTTTTTTTTTTTTGCATAACTATTTAATGTTGAATTGACATGATGTATTTTGTAACATGTTTGTTTCTTTCACTAGAATGGTGTCAATACAGGTAATGTCTGTCCAAGATTCCAACACCTACAAAGGCGAATCTCCAGAATTAGCAAAGACTTTACTTGCAGCTTGTGATAAGATGAGTCAGATTGAAACGGACTTCTTCCATTATGGATATAAAGAACATGGTGCCGAGGTCATGCTAGAACATGCAAACCTTCTCAGGTAAATGTACCAAGCATAAAGACTTCTCTTCGCCATAAACAAACATTAAATTGATTTCAAGTTTATTTCAGTATATTTATTTATTTGATAACTGGGTAGGTACACTGGTCCAAGGGACCGTTTTCAGGAATGACTTGGGCCATCTAGATGGCACATACAATGCATTAAAGTCAACATACAATACATTAAAATCAGCATACAAGTGGAGGTGACACACATAGTCCAGTCCAGCAGAAAAAAAAGTAATTCAGTACAAATAGAGACCAAAGCGAAGGCAGAAACCAAACCAAAAAACGGACACACAGCCAGTATGCAATATAGTAGCTCAAATAAAATTAAACAATTAAATTGGATAACTTCTTAAAGACAAATGACCATATGGAGCCACTGTGCTCCCATCCCATATCACGAAGGGCATTTATAAATCATGGTGTTTAAGAGGGAATTTATAAAATGAGATTTGAAGATTTAAGAAGTGTCTAGTGATTGAAGTTTGGCTGATAGGCCATTCCTTAGCCTGGGGGCAGTGATGAAGAAGGCTCTCTGACCTACAGTATCTCAGTAACAGTCAGGGGATGCTCAAGGAGACATTGCGAGGAGGACCTTAGTTCACGTGTGAAAGTCCTGACATTAAGGAATCTTGTTAGAGGGGAATTACCCCATTATGAAGGGACTTCTCAATAAGAGTATCCATAAAGTAGTCATGGTGAGCCTGCAGGGACATCCAACTAAGCAACCAATAAAAGGAGCAGTGGAGGGTGTTGAACGGGACCATATTTACAAACCTGCAGATGCTGGTAAAGGCAGTACTGAGTCATGAGAGGTACTAGTTTGAGGTCTGGGTAAAAATAGGGGACCAGTAATCCAGAAGGGGTAGAAATGTGCCTCAAGCAATGGCCAGATGCAGCTCAGGGGTCATGAGATGCTTCAGGTAGAAGCAGACACTCAGTTTCTGGTTCACATGCTTAACTACTTGACCAGTGTGATCTGCAACGGTTAAGGAGGGATCAAGGGTGCCCCCGGTACTTAAAAATTGTTATTTGTTCAAGGAAGGACCCATCTGGAGCCAAAATGCTCAGGGTGTTATCTTGCTCTGCTGTGCATTTCTCAGGCCTTGGTTTGGACCCAGAAAGCACTGCCTTTGTCATTTCCATATTAACTAGTAGCCTGTTTGTTGCAAACCACTTTTGGACAGCCCCAAATTCCATGGCGAGGGAGAGAGATAAATTATTTGGTCTGTTGTCACTCTTGTAAAGAACAAGATCATCCTCATATGTTATCATGTGGCAGTCTGTGCCATCCCTCAGGAGATGGTTAACAAAGAGGGAGAACAGGATAGATCCAAGTATGAACCCTTGTGGAACTCCATTATACACTCCTAGGGTGCTGGATGTCCCCCCTTCCGGTACAGACCATTTGAGATTTACTGGTGAGGTGGTTGCTAAAATATGCCATGGTTTCTGTTGAGAAACCATAGAAATGGAGTTTACCTAGGAGGATATCATGATCAGCTAAGTCGAAGGCCTTCAAGAGATCCACAAAGATGGCACCAGTAAGCTTACCTTCATCTGAGTTTTTTAGGACATGGTCAGTGAAATGGGCCAGTGCAGTGGTGGTACTGTGGCCCTTTCTGAATCCATGCTGGTCATGGGAGAGCAGGTTGTACTTTGAGACGTGGTCCAAGATTTGTTGGCAGACAATTTATTCCAGAATTTTGCTTAAGTAGGAGAGAATGGGCACTGGTCTATAATTTTCTAGGAGCTTAGGGTCACTAGATTTGAATATCTGGACAACCCTAGTCTGTTACCACAACAAAGGGATAGATGAGGTGGAAAGGCGACAGGTTAAATAAGGTGGCAGGGGTTTTGCAGTGAGGTCAGTTGTCAGTTTAAGAAACAGAGCAAAGACCGGAATTAAGGCAGGTCTTGTATGCATGTATATGTACACATTCAGAATTAAATGTGCTTAGTCTAATGAATGCTAGCTAGTTTTAGGAGAAGAATCAAACTTCTTTTTTTCCTATGCCCTGTACTATGTTTTTCCTTTTCTTAGCAAGCACAGATTTCAGACGACTACTTTTCATGATGTCTATTAATTGTAACCCTCTGATGATGCTCTAAATTTTTGTTTGCTGTTCGTTGTATATCTTTTTCCTGCTGTTAGTCTGTAATTCTCCCTGGTCATGCCTAAAAATAGGCACATGTATACCTAATGTATCTTTCCTGGTCTCAAAAACAAATAAATATACAGTAGGGCTGTGTGAATACCTTTTCCTGACTATTTGGTAGAATTTTCAGTATTTGACAGACAACTATTCGAGTATTCTGGTATTTGGGGAAAAGGTATGCGATACCCTGTCAAAAGTCTTGCTTTGGTCAATAGAGAGAAAAAACCCAGCCTGATTAGTATTTTTATAATATTCAAGACAATCCCTTACAGTACATACATTGTCCTGAATATGTTTCCCTGGGACCGAACAGGTTTGGGAGAAATGAATCAAAGAGCTAAGGGTTTTTTGTAATCTCAAGGTGCAAAATAGACATATAAATGTTCCAATTAGAATTAAGGAGACAGACAGGTTTCCAATTTTGCAGGGATGTCCTATCCCCTTTCTTAAAGAGAAACCACAAAGGACCACTAGAGAATTTCAGATGCACAGAAAGTTGCTCCTTGATCTCTTGAAATAAAAGAAATAAAAATGGGGTAATTTCAGCATAGAAAACCTGCTAGAACTCTGCAGGCAGTTCATCCCACGCAGGGGATATGTTCTTTTTCATTTTAGAAATAGCCAACTCTATTTCAGACAAGGAAATAGGGGCCTGTAATGCCAACCAGTCCTCCTGTGAGAGGGAGGTAGCCAAACCATCAAAATATAAATCCTGTTCATGGGTGTCACCTATCTGGGTATCGTCGAAAGCCTGAAAATGAAGTCTAATGATCTTTTCTAGATCCAAAATGTCAGTACACTGCCTACCAGCATCATCGGTTAATGTTGCAAATGTGGTAGAACTACTTTCGATTTACAGGCAGCACAGGGGTCACCACCAGGCATTTTCCTTGTGCCAAAACTAAGTTCAGCCTCCAAAGTTGCTGCCCGATCGTAGTGGTACAGCTTCATCTGTTGTTTCACGTGGGTAATCTGGGCTGAATAATCTGTGCCAAACTGAGCCTTGGTGGAATATAGCAGTTGTAACTGCTGTCTAAATGCCAAATACTTCAGAAATGTTCCTCCTTGTGTCCTAGCACCATATTTTTGTAGCCATATTCTAACCATTACTTTAGAGTCCTCCCACCATTCACCAACAGAGTCATATAGACGGCGGACCGACCACCATGCCTGGAGTACGGAAAGGATGCCTGATTTCACCTGGCTGTGGTGAAAAGTAGAGACATTAGCCCTCCATCTGCTGCGTGAACTGGGAACAGAAGTTTCTAGCTGCACACTAACCAGAAGGAGTGAGTGATCTGAAAATTCCCAAGGCATAGTACCTAGGTCCAACACTTTCAGACTTGGGGGAAGAAAAAAGAAATCAATCCGGCTTGCTAAGTGTCCCCGATGATAGGTGCTTTGAGGTGCTTTACCCTTCAATTGGTAGGCATCCTGGAGGCCTGCTCCGGAAAGACATTGAATGAGGGCATGCATGTCACAATATACCTTCTTCCCAGCATTTATCCTATCTGTACTTTCAATGGAACAATTAAAATCCCCTCCTAAGAACACCGTTCTGGCAGTAGTCAGATAAGGTTGAAGTTCTTCTAGAAGGTACACCCTACCAGCTTTTACCTGAGGGGCATAAACAGTTATACATTGGCAAGGTTTCATGTTCCATAACCCGTCTAAAATAAGGACTCCACCAGGAAGTAAATCTGTCAACCTGTGCAGTTTAAATGCATGCCCAGAAAACAGAATTCCTACCCCATCTGCCCTATCAAGGCCAATCGACTAATCTGATGGGCCCCAAATCCATTCCTTTTTAGATTGATTGAGATTATAGGAATCTGCCATCTATGTTTCCTGTAAACATATGACATCACAATTCAATTGCTGTAAAGCTCAGAAAACTGTAAACCTTTTACTAGCATTCTTTATGCTTCATATATTGAGTGGCACAATGTAACTAAGACATGGAAATACGGTAAGGTTGACAGAATCACACCCAAACAAACAGGAAAGAAGTTATCAAGAGGGGAAGTCAGTTCCTTCAACATGCTTTTTCTTTCTCCTCTTCTTCCTGCCATCCAGATTGTCTGGTAAAGGCAAAGAATGTGAAGAAGCATCCGATTCCATTGCTTCACAATCTGAGTCCCCCCAGTTCTTAGAATATGCAAAGACCTCAAATCTATTCATAGTGGCAACGGGGGGCCGGGTGGGGTTCAAAACCTGGAGTCTGGCATTCTTTCTTGTTGAACGAACAGACCAGTCCATAGAAGGTGGCGGCATAGTGGTACAAGAGACAGTAGCCTCAGTCTGTATATCAGGCATAACACTGGGCAAAGAGTCAATAGGTAAGTCAGGCTGAAAACCCTGAGAAGCAGGCTTAGTAGGTGCAGATGGTACAGTATCCCTATTGGCAGTGTCAGGGGATGTTTCCTGGGCTGGAACCTCTGTACCTGCCGCCTGATGTGCAGATGAGGATCGGGGAGGGGGTAGTATGTTGTGCATCTGAGGCAGTCGCTGTCTTTTGTTGTGCCTCTCTAATCAGAACGTCCTGGTTTATCCTATCAGTATGATTATGAGCAGCCCAGGGGCACTTGTGAGAGACATGTCACCGGGCATCACACAGATTGCACTTAGCTACATTCCGGCAGGCAGTGCTAACATGATTGTATTCCTCGCACAGAATACAGCGCAGTTTATCACAGGTACTGGCAAGGTGCTTGTGTTCACCACACCTATGGCAAGCTTTAGGCTGTCCCACATAAAAACAGACCCCTCGATCCTTTCCAATGAAAAAACTGTTTGGAACATGTGTTATCCCATGGGCAGTCTGACAAAGCTTTACTCTAAAATGCCACCCCCAGTCCAGAACTGCTGAGAATTGATGATAGGTTCATCATACCATTTCTGCAACCAGTGGTGAATATCACCCACACTGACACCCTCTGTTCTGAACATCACTGTAACTCACTTAATTAGTGGTTGGGTCAGGGGGATCACCATAAATGGAGTCCAGAGAGGGGAAAACTTGACCTGGTTGTGTTTGAACCAGAAACGTTCTAACCCCTGAGGAGAAATAAAACTAATGTTAAAATTGTCCTCTTCTGAGATGTGAATTAACACATGTACATCACCAGGGGAAAATTTTAGAGTCTTTAATAAGGGCCTTGCCCACATATTCCATGTTAGGGAGCTGGTCAGACCTCCTCTGTAATGCAGAAAGACTGCATTCCTGTGGGTTTTGGAGCAGATCTGTCAAATAAATCAGAGACGATTGCTGCCGGGGGCAGGTCATTCATCCTGTGTCTCTTCCCTGCCACAACTAACCACACTGGGCAGAGGATCAGCATCTTCAGCAGACTCCCTCCCTGTGCACCTCGGGGCGTCAACAGAAATAGGTGTCTCAACAGAAATAGGTGTCTCAGGTATCCCTACAGCCCCTGTAGGGAGCAAAACAGGTATATCAGGTAAATCAGTTTTGTCACTTGGATTCTCCAGCCCCATAGGTGGTTCAGATACAGTGGAACAGATAGGTGAATCCACAGCACTTGCTTGCTAATCACAAGCACCCATTATAGTAACAGTCTTGGGCAGCACAATCGCAAGCTGCGACACCTCAATGTGGGGAAGAGAAGGAGTACTTACCCCAACAGGAGTCGTAGGGAGAGCTGTATCCAAAACCAGGACTGAAGCCTGCTACGGTCCCATAGTCGTAGTGTTAAGATTAAGTGCATTATCAAGTGGTGAGTCACTTCCCACCACATCAAAGGCTGAGTCTGGTACCCAAATTCCCTGTGAGTCCAGCACAATTGGACAATTCAGATTCAGGCATCCAAGTAGAAGTCTCAGTCTCCGGGGTAGAAACATTAAAGGCAGTCTTAATCGCATCTCGGGCTGAAGGCCCACACCTCCTGTGGGAAGGCCCAGCCTGATAGGCTTCCATTTAGGAAAAGAACTAGAAGATTTCTCCGATTTATGGCATTTTGCCTCCTTTTTGAGCATGTCCTTAGGCTTCCACTGTAAACCCGCATCCACGAGCTCCATATCCTCAGTAAGTTGATCACTAATTGACATCATATTATGATCCAAAAGAGCCTCTGCAGGGCTCACATCTCCAGTAGAATCATCTAGTATCACAACCTGTTGTGCAGGGGTCTCTGTATCCATAGAGGGATCTGCAGTATCAGCCGTTGCCAAAGTCACATTCTGGTTGAAATATCCATTATAACTCTATTTTGTTCTGGGGAGAGAACTTCCTCTCCCTCCATCACTGTAACTTCTGGCTCCTCCATAGACAGGAAGTGGGCCAACAGCACCCCCTTCCCAAGAGTAGGGGAATTTTTTATTGTGAGGACTACAGACAATAATAACATACATCACAAATTAATACAAGTTACAAACCTTATTGCAGTAACACATGAAATAAGTCCCCAAAAAGTACTAGCTGTTACAAAGACATGATTGTTATTAATCGTTACCCAGTTCTTTTGTCTTAGCTATAATTTCTCCTTCATGGGGTTTTTGCCTGTTTTTCACAGTTAATCCATAACATTCTGAAATGCTCTTGACTATGTTTTTTCCTATCAGAGAACCATAGCTTTTGTAAACTGACCTCAATATTTTTCAAAATTTCAATATGTGCCACATATCTCTATTGTGTGACCCAATTGCATCGTGCCTGCCATAAATAATATCTTATGATAGTATTACATTTATTGTTTCTATACAGTATTTCCCCCAGTTTCCATCTCAGTCTCCATGAAATAATGCTGCATAAGACAAGCTTTCCAACAGAGGCTCTTCCCATTTGATTGCCCAATAAGACCAAAAACTTTTTGTGAATGGACAATCTAAAAATACAGTGCTTCTGGGTCTCTAATGTCTGTATGCTAGTGTATTTTAGACAGTATCTCTCCTGAATCTGCTTATGTTTATTATTATTTCTGACTGGTATCCTGCCATGTAGCCCTAACCAAACTGTATCCCACACAAAGTCAGGTATCCTTTTAGAGTCTAACATTCAAATTTGATTGCAATTTCTCCTGGGGACAATCAGCTAAAGAGATGTCCTCTCTTCTTTCTTGCAGTATTATATGTGCATAAACCTCTTTGCGAGATTTGCTGGATAATATTTCAATAGTAGTATTCCACTTAATTACTTGTTTAACTTGCTCTAAGGCATGGCCTGGGATATTTTGTATTCTGTGTAGCCCTCCTGATTTCTTTTGTGCCCAAGCAGTAAAGCAAGGAGTAAGCCACTGCAGCACCATATCCCTCCATATCTTATTTCCAGGCTTCAGAATGATCCCTAAGTTATACGCCAAAAAGATACTGCAGTAGAAGGCTATTGGGTTTGTCATGGACAAACCACCTTCCTTAATTGGCCTATATGTGACCTCCCGTTTAACGGGATTTAGCCAGCTGCCCCACAGGGCTTGAAAAAATATGCTGTACAAAGAAGTATGAAGTGTCTGAGGAGGAGGAAAAATATAGCTAATGTGTAAGAAAATTGACAGCAGTAATGTTTTAATATATACCACCCTTTTTATGTTTGCTTGCACGCATGTGCAAGAAACATAGTGCCATCATCCGAGATACCGGATGCAGTGGCATACAGTTGAAAGGGAGAGCTCCACTTCAGTGAGCAGAGCTCCCCCCCCCACGCACGCAAGCAGGCACGCAAGCACTGCATTTTGCGTGCTCGTCGCGCTCCAAGCACACACTGTATGGCGATGGGGTGCCCAATCCCCGCCGGGCTCCAGGCCCTCCAAAAAAAAACAAGTTTCCGGTGCCACGCTGGGAGCCCACCCCAGCGTGGCAAACAATGTAATGGCTGACAGGGGTGCCAAATCCCCGGCCGGCTCCACGTCTCCAGGCCCCCCCCCAAATGTTTCCAGGTGCCACGCTGGGAGCCCACAACAGCATGGCAGAAACTGTTATGGCCGACGGGGTGCCCAGTCCCCGTCGGCTCCAGCCCCCCAAGCAGCTCTTCCCGATGCCACGCTGGGAGTCCACCCAGAGTGGCAAATGTCCCACATCGTCCTCCTTAAAAAAAAAGTCCCTGAAAGAAAAAACTGTCCCTTGCGGTCTTGTTGGCCCCTCCCCACCCGCACCCACCCACTGCGCACCTGTCTCCCCACCCTTCCTCACCCCATACTTACCTCCGGACTCTGATGCGATGATCTTCGGTGGACCGGGAACACGTCTGCACTCTTCAAAGCCGACAGCGAACTAAGGAAATGCCGGTAAGCTGTATAATGTAGTAGATAGGGTTTTTTCAACTTTGCTGCATATTTCAGGCATTTTTTTTTATTTTTGCACCAAATTTTCAACATGGGGTTTCTGGGACCCCTCCTCATGAATTCTGTCACTGTCATGGTGTTAATCGGGCCCGAAGGGTGATTTCGCGGTCACTGTGCGGAATCACCTTTCGGGACCGATTAACGGAACGACAGTGCCAGTGTTCATGGGGTGGGCTCAAAAAAGCCTATGTTGAAAAATTTGGTGAAAAATTCAAAATGACTGTTTCACGAAAGTGTGTGCTATGCAGTTCTACGTGATGCTCGTAAGTTCGTGAATTTTTAATATTTGCACTCTGGATTTTCAACATTACCATTTTAATACATCTCCTTATGAGCAGTGCAGCTGTCATTTTTCACATCTCGCCCAAAATATGTTTCCGTGCATGTAGCGCACAATGGCGCAGTCGGTGTGCGAAATCAATGAATGGGACGCATTAAGAAAATCACAGTGACAAGGTTCATGAGCAGAGGTCTTAAAATGGCTATGTTGAAAATTTGGTGAAAAAATTCCTAAAAGTGACTGTTTTACGAGCATGTGTTGCGCACTTCCTACGCACGCTCATAAGTTCGCAAATTTTTTATATCTGCACTCCAGATTTTCTACATTGCCATTTTACCACACCTCCTTATGAGCCGTACAGCTGTCATGTTTCACATGTCACCCAAAATCTGTTTCCGTGCATGTAACGCACAATGGCGCAGTCGGTGTGCGCAATCAATGTTTGGGACAGATTAAGAAAATCACAGTGACACTGGTTATGAGCAGAGGTATTAAAATGGCTATGTTGAAAATTTGGTGAAAAAATTCCCAAAAATGACTGTTTTAGGAGTGCACATTGCGCAGTTCCTACGCACGCTGGCAAGTTTGCGAATTTGTAATATTTGCACGCCAGATTTTCAACATTGCCATTTTGCCACACTTCCTTATGAGCAGTACAGCTGCCATTTTTCACATCTAGCCCAAAATGTGTTTCCGCACATGTAGCGCACAATGGTGCAGTCAGTGTGCGAAAACAATGTTTGGGACAGATTAAGAAAATCACAGTGACACTGGTCATGAGCAGAGGTCTTAAAATGACTATGCTGAAAATTTGGTGACAAAACTCCATAAAATGACTATGTTACGAGTGAGCTTTACGCAGTTTCCACACACTCTCGTAAGTTCATGAATTTGTAATATTTTCAGTCCAGATTTTCACTAGTGGCATTTTTCCACACCTCCATATGAACAGTACAGCTGTCTTTTTTCACAACATGGCCGAAATGTGTTTTCACACTTTCAACGCAGAAATGCGTGGTCGCTGTGGGAAATCATTGTTCGGGACAGATAAAGAAAACCACACTGACACTGTTCATGATCGGAGGTCCCAGAATGCCTGTGTTAACAATCTGCTGTAAAAAAATCCCCAAACTAGTTACATTACGGGTGTGCGTTGCACAGTTTCTACGCATGCTCATGACTTCACCAGTTTTTTAAATATTTTCACAGCAGATTTTCAACATTGCCATTTTTTACACCTCCCCATGAACAGTACTGCTGTCATTTTTCACATCCTGTTCAGAATGTGTTTTTGCACCTGTGGTGCCAAATGCCGTAGTCGATGTGCAAAAGCAGCTTTCGGCTAACAAACTGATATTGCCACTGTTCATGAGGTGGGGGTCACAAAAAAACCATGATGAATATTTGGAGTGAAAATACCAACGAATGCCTGAGGCGTGTGGGTTTCCGACCATAACGTCCCACCCTGTACAGAATGACGGGCATCAGGGCTGTGACTTGGGATTGTTGCCTGCAATGCTCATACCATTCCACCCCCACCCACACCCTGCAGCCAGTGAGAGGCATCAAGGTGTGCCTTGGACTCTTCGGCCCCGAGGTTCACCCCATTCTCCTATACCGCACCCATCTCACCGTGTTTCCTGATGGAATGGGGTGCGCATAAGGGCCAAAGACCCCAAGGCACACCGTGACACTTGTCGGTGTCTGCAGGGTAGGGTGTGGTGAAATGGAGTGGCCATTATGCCTGACGACCGAAAGGCACACCCCAATGCCTGTCACTATCGGCAGGGTGGTGACGGGCTTGGATTCAGTTAAACACTTCACTGCCATTTCTAGTATGCAGCTCTTTAACTCCTACACTACCAATGCCAATGCCAGCAAGCAAACATTCGGCATTGACAAATACTTGTTTTCTTTGATATCTGTCTCCCCTTCCATGAATTAACCAATTTAGAAGCTATATTTATACACCTCTCCCAGTTCTGTGTGGCCATGTCACCTTTGCCAGAGGTTAGGCCCAGTATGTTAATAGTGTCCTCTGTAATGTCAATGCCCACAAAAGTGCGTGCTTCTAATGTGGATATTTCTCCTAAGTAGAGCCCACCACAGTTAGAGTAATTAATCCTAGATCCAGACCATTCTGAAAAGGTTTGAAAGCAGTCTCTTAATGAATCTTCTGTAGTTTTTTTTTATCTCTACATAATAAGAGATCATCCGCATAGGCTAATGCTTTTATGGTAGAAGCAGGTGATGTCACAGTGAGCCCATAAATGTTGTCCCTAGGTTCCAGGTTTCTTAAAATCACATCTATACAAAATACATATAAAAGAGGTTCAGGGGGCATCCATGCCTAACACCCTTATGGACTCTAGTGTCTTTCCCTTTCCAACCATTTATGTTTGGTGTGAGCACAGCATTTTTATACATTAGTTTGATCCAACCTATGAACTCCTGCAGGATGCCATAAGCTGCTGGTACCTTGTACAAAAATTGGTGTGAAATCATGTCAGATGCCTTCTCCTGGTCTATACCCAGCAGAAAACATTGTGGCCCTTTTAGTGTTGCCCAATGAAGTAGTTCCCTAACCATTATAAGGTTGTCTGTCTGTTTCCTGGAAGGTATTGTACATGTCTGTGCAGGACTAAAAACAGAGTCTGCTACTGACGTTAGTCTAATTAGTAGGATTTTACTTAAGATTTTCAAGTCCGTGTTTAGGAGGCTGAGAGGTCTCCAATTTTTAAGGTCTATTCTATTTCCTTCCTTATATAGCAAAATCAGTGAGGCAACATTCATTGACTTAGAGAGGGACCCTGATCGTAACATACTGTTATACACTATAGCCATAACCAAAACCAAATCTTCTTGGAACATTTTGTAAAATTCTGTACTAATGCCGTCTGTGCCCGGGGCTGATCCGTTTTTAAGGCTCTGTATGGCACAGTGTACTTCGGCGCCAGTGATTGGTGCTGTTAAAATAATATAATAATAATAATAAATGTTATTTCACATAAGCGCCTCTCAAGCCATCAAGGTGCTTTACAAAAAGATAAAAACAACAATACTAAAATCAGCAAACACAACAGTAATAATAATAACTGCCTAAGGGGTCATACTTATTAGGTGCCACTAAAGGCCTAATGCCATAAAAAGGTTTTCAGCACCTCTTTAAAACCTCCCACAGTCGTTCACTCCCGTAGCTGACGGGGTAGAGAATTCCAAAGGGAAGGGCCCACGTACATAAATGCATGAGCCCCCGAAGATTTCAAAGACACCCTTGGAATCTCCAGCAACCCCTCATCAGCCGAACGGAGCTGTCGCACTGGGCAATAAGGCACAAGAAGCTCTTTCAGGTAGTCAGAGCCAAGTCCATGTAGGGCTTTATAAGTCAGTAAACCAACTTTAAAGGTGATCCACCACCTAATCGGCAGCCAGTGCAGATAGTGCAGCACAGGAGTAATATAGGAGGCTCGAGAAGCCCCCATCAAAAGTCATGCTGCAGCATTCTGCATGAGCTGCAGGTAGTGGATATCAACCCCAAGTAGCCCTAAGTACAGGGAGTTGCAGTAACCAAGGCGTAAGGTCACAAAGGCATGGAGCAACATAGGTAAATCCCTGAACAGAACAAGGTGCTTAATCCTGGAGATATTCCTAATATGATAAAAGGAAGACTTGACGACCACCGACACCTAAGCTCGTAGAGTCAGCCCGTAGTCAAGCACTACCCCCAGGTTTCGCACCCGTTCAAAGGAAAGGATCTGGGAGCCCCCAAGAAAAAGTCCAGAGGGCTGACCAGCCTACATCCCCTCTATCCGGCGACCCAGGTCCACTACCATCACCTTGGTCTTGCCGACGTTCAACTTTAACCAGCTTGAATTCATCCAATCCTGGCTTTCAGTAAGGCAGTTATTAAATACTGAGACAGCTCTATCCTGGTCGGGAGCAAAAGACAGGTAGAGCTGGGTATCATCAGAATAGCAGTGAAACCTCAGCCCGTACCATCTTACAATGTCTCCAAGGGGGGCAGCATATACACTGCAAACAACATGGGGGACAAGACTGAACCCTGAGGTACCTCACATGGCAGAGAGAATGGGTCCGAGGAAAAAATCCCAGACACTACTCTCTGACTCCTGCCAGTAAGGAAAGATGTAAACCACCTGAGGACCGTACATGTCAGGCCACAGATGGACATCAGACACCCAAGCAGTACCCCATGGTCCACAGTGTCAAAAGCTGAAGAGAGTTCAAGGAGCACCAAAATAAAACAGCTTCTCTGGTCTCTCGCCATCAGGAGATCATTGAGCACCCGAACCAGCGCACTCTCTCGGTACTGTGCCTCTTTCGAAAACCGGACTGGAGAGGTTCGTAGATGTTATGGATGGTCAAGTGGTCCTCCAGCTGTACCACTACTACTTTCTCAATCACCTTCCCTATAAAAGGAAGGTTTGAGATTGGTCTGTAGTTGGTCAGAGAGTCCAGATCCAAGAAAGCTTTCTTTAGGAGGGGTGTTACCACCGCCTCCTTCAGGGAGCTTGGAAATTCACCCAATTCTAGGGAGCAACGGACTATCTGTGCCAGGACCAGTCCGATAGTATAACAACAACCCATAATCAGGGGAAGTTGGGCCTGGATCCAAACTACAGCACATAGGGTGCATACCCTGAACAGTCCTCATGACATCCGCGAACTCAGGCAAGGCAAAGGTACTCCAGGAAGCTCGAGGTAAGGTGACCGAACACTGATCAACAGCAACCCCGCAGAGCAAGTCATGAGGATTTCCGACCTGGTGTCGGCCACCTTATTTGCAAAAAAAGAGAAAGTTCATCGCACTCCATTTGCAAAAAAGGTCTTCGGAGCTGCAGACAGGTTGGGTTGCACGACCTGCAACAGTTCGGAAGAGATGAGCTGGTCAGTTCTGAGCGGCAGCAATCTCCCTGGGCAGGAATTCTGCCTTCTTATGAGAAATCGCTGATTGGTAAGTCTGATAATGCTCAACCAATCTAAGGTGGTCCACATCCAGGGCGGATTTCCACCCACGCCGCTCTAACCTACGTCCTAATCGCCGCAACTCCCTCAAAGACCCATCAAACCAAGGGGCCCAAGGGTGAAGAGGGGGACAGGACGAACATGGACATGAGCAATCAAGTCCAGGGCTACAGCGATGGCCTTATTATAGGCCATGACCAAAGTCTCTGGACTCGAGCTGGCCACAAGAAACTCTGAGAGGTCAATCACCACCGCTAGGCCTTCAGGGCTCACTTCCTGTAAAGGGTGGTAACTGACCATCTCCACAGGAGCAGACCTTTGAAGGGGGGCACACAAGTTGAACCTCACAGTGTAGTGATCAGACTGACTGACAGGTTCCACCCCCAAGTCGGAGGCCTCAATCCCCAGGAGGAAGACCAAATCAAGACAGTGACCATGTTTATGGGTAGCAGAGGTAACAAACTGTGTAAGGCATAGAGATGTCATTAGCTGGAGGAAGTGTTGTCCAAATTGCGAGAGTCTGTCATTGACCCAAGCATTGAAGTCACCCAGAATCATCAGTCTGGGTGACTCCAACGCCATGTCAACCACAAAATCTGCTACTTCCTGTAGGAATCGCTTCTCGTCCCTGGGTGGACGGTAGACGAGAGCTATCCTACAACCTACACCTGCCACCACGGTACACTCAAATGATTCGGCCTCCTCAACTGGTATGCTCATGAGGCCCAACTCAGTCTTAAAATAGATTGCCACCCCCTCCCTGCAATCCAATCTCGGAATTGCTGCATCCAATATGGGGCCAGCATTTTCATCCAGCCAGGTCTCGGTGATGCACACCAGATTAGTTGTTCCAACAAGATCTGCAATAATTGCAGTCTTATTCTTAATAGATCTGGCATTGCAAAACACCACTCGAGTTGGATGGGCTTCAAGGGCCACCCCGGCTACTTGCTCGCCACAAAAGGCAGTGCTCTTGGGTATGGAGACTAGACATGGAGCACCACGTTCCAGACTCCATTTCGCCCCAGGGCATCTTCTAGGCCTAACCACACCAATGTGAGAGGTCCGTTTATTCGTTCTCTGATGTCCGTAACCCCCTCCCCATGAACAATACCCCACACACGACACCGCTGGTAAGTTGACAACATCAGTGGAGGGGGAAAAAGGGCGGAGGGAGTGGAGGACAAATAGTGCACGACCGGGGAGGGAGGATTACACATTCCACAAGCGAATCCAATACCAAAATACACAACACCCAAGCACCCAACCATAAAGAAGACCCCCAAACAGCAGTAATAAAATTACCTAACTCAAACGAAACAAAAATAATAAGTAAATGAAAAATACCCACCCAAACAAATAATAAAACACAATTAAAAAAACACCCTATCCCACACTATATGGGTAATTAAGTCCCACACTTGGCTCGAGAAACTCATGCAGTTCCCTCTCACAGCAATGCAGAACAAAAATTATGAATTCCCCCCTTCCCCAGCCCTCTCATGGCCTGGGAAGTAGAAGAAGTCCAGGCACTCACTGCCCAAAATTAAAAATCCAGAGTCTACTCAGATGAAGTCCAAAAAATTAAAATCCACATATCATTCTTTCAAAAAGTAAATTAAGTAAGTAAAAATTTGGACACTCAGGTCCTCTCACCACCAGGGAAACCATAAGGAAAAATTTAAACCATAAGTCTCCAGCAAAGTAAGGGATAATCCAGAGGGTGTAAATAATCCAGAGAGTGTAAGTAATCCAAGAAGAAAGTCCAGTCCGATCGGAACCAGCCGAAGAATTCAGGTCAGCAGTCAGCAACAAACCAGGGCCCACCAAGCTCCAAACATAGGGATCGCAGCCAGAAATATTTGCAATACCACCACAACACCTGGGCAATGGCCACGCCGTAGCCAGTCCCGTGGATCTAGGGGAACCACAGGTTCATCAGCCAGCTCCGTGGCTGAACAAGCGCTCGGACCCCCGTGAAGCAGCAAATCCTGCTGGAGGTCACCAGATGGAGATGGGCCCGTTCCCGTCACCAATGGCCAGCCCCACCAAGCACAGTTTCAAGGCCCACCACTCGACTCCAACTTCGATACATGATTTGTATCACATCCAAACCCCAAAAGATCACCCTTGTCTAGTCCACTTCACGAAAAGGTTCTCCAGTAAAAAATTCCACTTTCTAGGGACATGGATATGTTGTTCATCCACACTCATTGGCAGGTATCCTTGCCGCTTTAAATCTTGCCGGAAGGTCTTCAAGCTTGCTCCTCCCACCCACCCGGGTGGTATAACTCTAGCTCCCCCATAGCGCCCAGATCTTCCTTACCGCTTGGAAGCTCAGGTTCCCTCCTTAACGCTCTGCGTTTGAGACTGGTTCCTATTTCCGTTGCGGTTTAAAATAAATTTTGCGAAAAAGACTTCGTCTTGATCCCTGTGCTTCGCGATGGACAAATCGACTCAGTTTGGAGATGCCCATGCGGGCAGAAGATGTCTCGGACGGATCCACTCCCGTGTGTCTACTGCTTAGGCCTTGAGCACGACCCGCGGGCTTGCGACCTGTGCTCGCTCTTTTCACCGCCCTCGTCCTCGAGCCGTGCTGCCGATTGCAGCTGGGCCGTCCGGCGTTCCCACGGTGAAGTCAAGGAGGCCCGGTTGGCGGTGTCGCGGCGGCCAGGCTCGGCCGGATCAGCTTCGGCCGGATGAGTAAGCCCTCGAAGAGGAAGCGGCAGCGAGGCGTATCTTCCTCGGCAGCGGCATTTATCCGCTCTCTCTGGGCTCTTCTTACGCGCTTCCTTTAAGGAGCTTTGTCTGTCCTCTCCACTAAAGGAGAAAGGCCTACGTCTGCGGGACCTTATTCTCGGTCCAAAAAGAGGGACAGGGGTAAGTCCCTCCGTCGACGCTCTTGGGAGCGGGAAAGGTCCCTCTCCCCGGGTCGTCGACCGTCGGCTTCGGTCGACCGCTCGGCTTCGGCCACTGGCCTCACGGTGTCCCCGTCAGGTCAGTTGACCGAGACTCCCACCGATGAAGTCGAGATTTTTCTCGACCCGTTGGACGGGCTGTCGCCTTTAGCAGCCGAGATTCCCCTCTCCCCGGTTCCCCCGGGAGGAGTTGAGGATCCCGTGGGCTCGCCTGTGCCTCCGGTTCCGGAGCCCTCGGATGGACCATCCGAGCCGAAGGGAGTGCCGGTTCCGGCCGACACCTCCCCGCACCGACCTCGGAAATTCCAGGACTCTCGGTCTCGGACCTCTTGCGGTCAGCCGATCCACCGTCATAAAGCGGTCTCGGTCTCGGCACGAGGCGGCGTCGCCGCTCATCCTCGTCCTCCTCCTCGGACGAGGGCTTCAGCGTAAATTCGTCGGCAGTGCGAGGACCTTATGTTGCAACAGCTCCTCCTGGCGGGAGTAGCCGACCCGTCCTTCCCGGCCATTAAGTGGCTGTCACGGGCGGCCGACACAACCCCTCGACTTATCCGAGGCCTATACCCAGGCGGTTGTTGGCCAAAACCAGCTGCTCCACGATTCGGTGGAACCTCCGCCTCCACAGCCACCAACTGGGGCTCCGACCAAGGATTCTCGGTCGGCTAAGGTCTACCCCATCGGCTGTCAGTTACCCTCATCCCGACCGACCTCGGCAGGTGAAGGGTGGCTCAGGCCAGAGCAGCTCTTGAGGACTCTTCCGAGTCTGAAGATGATTCCTCCTTTTCTCCAAGCGATTGGACTTGGAGTCTTCAGGAGTCAGTCAATGGACGATAGCCCGTCGTCCTTCCTAGGACTGCTTCGGCTCATCTCGGAGTCCACCGGGATGGAGCTCGAACCCGTTTCCAAACAGGCCAGGTATCCCCTCACGGAGATTCTGGACCGAGGGGATTCTCCGACGGAGGCCTTTCCGGTGGCCGAGGCCATAGTGGGTCCGGCACTGGAGCTTTGGCAGCGCCCTGCTTCCTTCCCTGCACCTTCGGCCAGGATGGCCAGGAAGTATGCGGTCCCTACCGGTTCCTTGTCCGGTTTTTCGGAACACCCCTCTGCTGAGGGGTTGGTTACCGACAGCGTTTTCCGGCGCGCCGGCAACGCCAGGGATGTGGACAAACCTCCTGACAAGGAGTCCCAAGAAATTGGACTATGTCGGGCGAAAAGTCTACGCTGCGTCCTCTCTCGGCCTTCGTCAGGCCAGTTCGGCCGTCCTCATGGCACATTTTTCTCATGCCCTGTTGGGCTCCCTGGATGAGGTCATCCTCATCTTCCCGCCCGATCTGCAGACTACGGTTAAGCAGGTGCGGGACCAGGGCAGGGCAGTGGCCAAACAGCAGCTCCAGACTGGTTTGGATAGGGGACTCATGTGCCAGATCGGTGGCGGACGCAGTGGCTATCGTCGGCGGGCGGCTGAGGATATCCACCTTTACTCGGATACCCAGCACAAGTTGGCGGATGTTCCCTTTTGGGGACTGACCTCTTGACCCTGGGGTGGAAGGTCACCTGCAGAGGATCGAGAAGTCCAATGCTACCTTGGACTCGGTCTCTTCGCTCAGAAGGACAAGGCCATAAACCACAGCCTAAGCCCTTTCGTCCTTCTGTGCCCCAGGCGCGCCCGGCCAGCAACGCCAGGGCCAATAGGCTCGGCCTTGCATCCCAAACCCAAGCCGCCGGCTCTAACAGGAGGCAGGGAGGAAGGCCCAGGAGGTCCCTCGGCCGGTCCCTCCTCCAAGCCTGCCCAGTGACGGGCTGAGGGTGTCGCCCCCATTCCCGTCACCTTACTGGTCCCCGTGGAGGATGGCTCAGCACTTCCGTTCCGCCTGGTCCGCTGCTACCACGGACAGGTGGGTCTTGGAGGTGGTGGGAAGAGGCCTGCCTCTGGAATTCGAGCAGGCACCACCCTTCAGAGCCGTCGCCCCTCGGGGGGCTTCGGGATCCCCAGCCTCACTGGCGGCTCGTCGAGCCGACATCGCTGTCCTCCTCCAGAAGGAGGTGATAAGAGAGGTGGTGGACCCTCCTTCAGACCCAGGGTTTGTGTCCAGGTACTTCCTGGTTCCGAAGCGGACGGGGGGCTGGCGCCCCATTCTCGACCTACACGACCTAAACAAGTTCCTAAGGTCTCGAACCTTCAGGATGGTCACTCTGGCTCAGATAATACCATCCTTGGAACGCGGCGTGTGGTTCTGCTCTCTGGACTTGCAGGGCCAGCGTTTTCACGTCCCTATCCGTCCGTCTCACCAGAGATTCCTAGCTTCCGGCGGAAGGATCCCTCTCGAGTTCAAGCCATGCCCTTCGGCTTGTCTCCAGCTCCCAGGGTCTTCACCAAATGCATGGCAGTGGTGACAGCATTCCTCCGGCGCCGAGGGGTCCGGGTGTACCCTTACCTGGACGACTGGCTGATAGCAGCTCCCTCCAGGAAGGAGGCGGAGTGGTCCAGAGATCTGGCCCTCCAGGTCTGCTCTCAACTGGGCCTCCTTATCAACGAGGCCAAGTCGGAACTCGAGCCGAAGCAGGTGATTCTATTCATCGGGGCGCAGCTTGACTCTCTTCGAGGCAGACGGCTCCGGCGGACAGGGCCGAGGTTCTTTCCTCCTTTGCCCGATCATTTCTGGTTGGGCATTGCCCCTGCCGGGACTTCCTGCGCCTCCTGGGTCTCATGGCGGCCTGCACCAGCGTGGTCCGTTGGGCCGCTGGAACATGCGTCCCCTTCAGTGGGGACTGGCCAGCCAGTGGTCACAATGCTGCGATCCTTTGGACCAGCTTGTGTCGGTGACACAGGGGATGTGAAACGCTCTCCAGTGGTGGACCGTTCCAGATCATTTGCAGGAGGGCATCCCGTTGGTTCGCCCCGAGCCGACGGTCTCTCTATCCACCGATGCCTCTCTGATGGGTTGGGGTGCCCATCTGGGGAACCACGACTCATGGCCTCTGGTCCCGCGGGTCGATGCCACATCAACCTGCTGGAGCTCCGGTGGTCCGCCTAGCTCTCACCGCCTTTGCTCCGTTCCTCCGGGGTCAAGTGGTCCGAGTCAGGCGGACAATACCCGACCATGTACTATCTAAACCGCCAGGGCTGGGCCGCTCCATGCTTCTATGCAAGGAAGCTCTCCGCATTTGGTCACTCGTGCGCAGCCTGGAGGCGGATCTCCTAGCCATTCACGTGGCAGGGCCTCCAACACCCTGGCCGATGCCTGAGCGGATAGGGCTGCATCCCACAGTGGTCTCTCCTGCGGAGGTAGTACAGCATCTGTTCTCCCATTGGGGCACACCTCAGGTGGACCTGTTTGCCTCCAGGAGAGCAGCAAGCTGAGTCTGTTCCATGCCCGCCCCCTCAGCAGGGCTCGCTGCAGGGGATGCCTTCCGAGGCAGTGGACCCGGCCTCTTTACGCCTTTCCCCATTTCCCTTGATCCACAAGGTGCTTCTCAAAGCGAGGAGGGACAAGGCGCAGGTGATTCTGATAGCCCCAGACTGGCCTCGCCAGTTCTGGTACCAGATCTCCTCAGTCTCAGCTCCAGGACTCCATGGCAGCTTCCAGCTCGCCCAGACCTGCTCTCAGTCAATCAGGGAAGGTGTTCCATCCGGACCTTCAATCCCTGCACCTGGCCGGCCTGGTTCCTGGCGGCTAGAGTTCCAGGCCTTGGGTCTTTCCGGCGAGGTCCTCAATGTAGTTGAGGCGTCCCGTAAAGTCGACCAGAAAATGCTATGCCTTCAAATGGAAAAGGTTTTCCATTTGGTGTCAGAACAAGGGCTTGGACCCTTCCTCCTGTTCCTTGGCAAGCATCTTGGACTATTTATGGTCCCTTTCTAGTCAAGGGCTTAGGTCGACGACCCTAAGGGTGCACCTGGCAGCCATCTCTGCTTACAGGCGCGGGCGGGAAGCAGTCGATGGCGCAGGAGAAGAGTGGTCTGGCGCTTTTCAAGGCCTTGATCACATTTCCCTCCAGTGCGAACCCCACCTCCGTGGGATCTACTGCTGGTACTGGCAAAGCTCATGGGCAAGCCATTCGAACCTATGCACAGGTGTGCTCTCTCTCACCTGTCGTGAAGACGCCTTCTTGGTGGCTATCACGTCAGCCAGAAGGATGGGAGAGCTCCAGGCGCTTTCCATCGAGTCTCCTTACCTGGTCTTCCACAAGGACAAGGTTGTCCTGCGCCCCCACCGAAATTCCTTCGAAGGTGGTGTCGAGTTTCACCTTAACCAGGTGTTGACTCTGCCGGTGTTCTACCCCAATCACACCTCGGGAGGCGAATATGGGTTCCATACTCTGGACCCTAGAAGGCGCGCTTATTATAAGGCGCCGCGGCTGAAATTCGGGAGAAGGTTCGCCAGCTGTTTGTCACCCTACGCTGAAGCCGCATCTGGCAGACCTGCAGCCAAGTGGACGATAAGCAGGTGGGTAACCTCCTGCATAGATCTCTGCTATAAGTTGGCGGGCATGGAGCCTCCCAGAGGATAAAGCTCATTCTTCCCGCCATACTGCTGCAACGGTGGCTGCTTCAGGACGTCCCTATCCAGGAAATCTGCAGGGCTGCTACCGAAGTCAGCAAACACCTTCATTACCCATTACCACATCGACCTTGAGTCACGCGGGATGCTGGTTTTGGGGCCTCGGTTCTCAGTCTCTCTTTCCCAAGTAAGTATTGGGGTGTCGTCTTGCCTCCTCCTCCCGGAGGCTGCTAGGAGTCTGCCAATGAGTGTGGATGAACAACATATCCATGTCCCTAGAAATACAGGTTACTCACCTGTAACAGGAGTTCTAGGAATGGTATATGTTGTTCATCCCTACATTCTCGACACTACTCAGCTTGACGCACAACCTGAGCTTCCAGCGGGCCAGATCTGGCATCATGGGGCGGAGCCGAGAGTTATACCACCTGGGTGGGTGGGAGGAGCAAGCTTGAAGACCTTCCGGCAAGATTTAAAGCGGCAAGGATACCTGCCAATGAGTGTGGATGAACAACATATACCATTCCTAGAACTCCTGTTACAGGTGAGTAACCTGTATTTACCACACAGGCTTTCCTTTTAAACAGTCCTGCTCCCTCTCTTCAATTCCACATGTCCCGAAGTGCCAACCGCAGAGTTCCTCTCAACTCCTCACAACTCCTCTCCGACACAAGATATTCGAGTTGAGCGAGCGGAATCCTGTAGCAAAAGTTACCGCTTTCATCTAAACAATAGCGGGGTCATTCGATCGTCATAACGCATAATGCAAAAATACACAGTGAGTCCAATTAATGATCGAAGCTGACTGCCTCACTGCCAAACAGTGCCTAACTAAAACTTTAAACTATAAAATCAATAAAAATAAAACGAAAAAGGAAATAAAACAAAGCAATTTTAAAATTAAGATGCAGAGAAGCAGATTACTGTACAGCACGCCCTGCGGCCATCTTGGATGTGGACAATAATCGCAACCTGCTGGTCATCCAATGAAATATGTGATAATCTCGTTAGTGTTTGAAAGTCATCTCTAACTCGAGGAACTTCAGAAAACAGGTGTGTGTAAAAGGTATCTACTTGTTTTAGAATACCCGCTGGTGTGGTAGTTAACGTTCTACTTTTTGTCCTGACCTGTGTAATAACTCTATGCTCTACTCTGCCCCTATGTTCTTTAAAGGGGTCCATTGAACCCTTTTGCGTCCCAGTCCCAAATCTCATTTCTTGTTCTAGGGACTTAGCCCTGTCATATTGCATAGCAAACATTTTCTCTTTAATCTGAGAGATTTTTTGCTATTATTTGTTTTGTATAATTCTGTTTGGGAAATCAATTTTTTGTAATCACATTTGGAATTTTAAATAGGACATATATTTACTTGAGGCTAAACCTATAACTTTCCTTTGAAAAAAACAGTCCAAGTCTGTTTAGTTTCCTCCCACCTGATTGGAGCATCATCATAGAGTTCAACTACAGAAAGCCTAGCTTTCCATTCTTCTTTGCAGGCTAGCTGTATATGTGCCTCTGTTAATAAGGATGTATTCAGTTTCCAAGGATTCTTTTTACATTGAGGGACATGTCCCCAGCCAACAGTTAGTGTAATATATTTATGATCTGTGAATTCTCTAGCCTGTGTACCTACTGTGACAATATGAAGTCTATCCTGGTGGTAAGTGCCCCTCTAAAATATGTATTACCTCCAGATGGAAAGACTGTTCATTATGAATCTTGCAGCTGTGCATCATTGATTATGTATTGCAATGGAATCGCAAAACAGTTCATTTGTTTTAAGCCCCCTATCTGATCTCCCTAATCCACAATTAAAGTCGCCCGGCCAAATTAGTAACCTGGTAGTGTGTGAATATGGCTGAACTGACTTAAATAAGGTCACCCTTTCAGCTTTAGTTTGCGGAGCATAAATAGATATTATCCTAAATCTTTCTAAGTGGCAAGTAATATCTATCATGAGGGCCCGGCCAGGTTCTATATCTACCAACTTGGAAACAGAAAAATTAAAGTTTCCTTGCAGAATGCCCACCCCGTCACAGAAATCAGGCCCTATAGACCAGAATGAGGGCCCTTTGGTCCAAAGTTTTATAGCTTGCTGTAATTCAAAATGGGATTTACTTCTAGTGTCTTGAATACAGGTTGTCACAGTTGTCCTGCTGCAAGGTGTTTAACACTGTTATCATTTTGCAATTGCTCTTTATACTATTGACATTGACAGAGGCTATTTTAAGCTGGCTCATCATGAAAAACAGAGAAAAGGGGAACATCAAAAATAATGGGCCTATTACTATACTCCATCAAGAGTTTTTACTGTGCCTTATTCTTTGTGATATGGTTTCAGTGTCTCCACCCCCTTCAGTGTCAGAGGTAGCTTCATTTGAGAAAGAGGTAGCTGAGTAAGTGTCTGATGCCTCTTCCCCTGAGTCTTCCTCTTGACTGTTCTTGCTTAAAGGGGAAAACTTGTCGCCCAATTTCAAACTTGCAGGGCGTTTCCCTTTCTCTATTTGTTTTTCCTCTGAGCTGAGGTGTGAGCCCTTGTGAGTGATCTTTCTGCCCTGCTACGTTTCTTCCCTAGTACCTTTTGAAAAGGAATGTCTTGGCTAGAAGGGGAGGGGGGGCATTACCTCCTCTACCCCATCTTCTGTTACATTCAATGAGGACTGGCTTAGGGGGTCTAATTCATTTCCTAAGTGAACTTCTTGACTTCCTGGTTCTTGTGTACCTTCTGGATTGTCCTCAGTGGGGGTCGGGGCTGGGGGGGTAGGAGGTTGATCTGACCCAGAAGCAGAGTTTGCTGCGCGTTTTGCCTGAAGCTGTTGTTCTTTATTAATAAAAGTTTCTTGAGGAGGACAATCCTCACGGTTGTAGGAGGCCCAAGGACATTTCCCATAACTGTGTCCAGTATGTTCACAAAGGTTGCATTTAAAAAGGTTCAGGCATGATGAAGAGGCATGCCTAAACTCCAAACAATGACTACATCTCGGGGAATCACAAGCTGAACTGAGGTGAGAATGGCTGCCACATCTGAAACAGGATTTAGGCTGCCCAATGTAAAAAAGAGTCCCTTTATCCTTCCACCCCCAAAAAAGGTGCTTGGTAAATGCACTGGCCCACTGTTCATTGTATACAATTTAACCTTGATCTTCCACTTCCATTCCATTTTCTGCTCGCTATCTAATATTGGGGAAGGTCTGTCTAACACCTCACATCTCTGTTTAAGCCAAAACAAAATGTCCTCCACATGGACACCCTCATTATGGAACATGACTGTAATGTCTTTAATTGCAGGCTTCGTAAGGGGGATGGCCATGTAGGGAATCCAAAGAGGTGAATTCTTAAGAGTCTGGTATTGGGCCCAGAATCTATCCAGGCTTGCAGTGGTTTTAAAACTGATGTCATAACTCCTATTGCCCAGATGATTAAGGGCAAAAACCTTGGGCAAAAAAAATTGCATCAAACCTTTCAATAACTGCTTTGCTATGTACAATCTATCAGGTGGATTCTTCATCCCCCCTTTAAATGTCAACCTAACAGCACTTCTACGGGGGGAGGGGGCTGGTTCCCCTTTAGACTGAAATAAGTCCGATAACCTAAACATAGGATCAAACCATGCCCTTTGTACAGGATCCTGTAACACACTGTCTGAAGGACCCATTCTAATGTTTGGGTCATCCTGTACCTGAGCAGTTTGTGGAGTCATAGTATTAAATTCAGACGCTTCATTGATTTGAGTACTCACGTTGGGGCCCAAGCTTACATTTTCAACGATGTCTGATGTCCGAATATTTGATGCCTGCACCGGTGCCGTTTGCTCCCGTAAAGTATTGGTGTCTTGCACTTGCTGTCGGTAGTGGCAGGTGTCTGCATCAGCTGGATCCGGCAACCACTTGCTGGCTGAGTTCTGGAGTCATCCTGCTCCCTCTAATGCTCTTTCTGGAGACAGGTGGTTCCGCTTCACTGTGGCATTGAGCAGCATTATTACTGTTAAGCTACATGCTCTGCTGCCTCTCGTTATGTTGAGAAACTGCTCTGGGAATTTCAACCGCCACATCAGATATTTGAATGCTGTTTGTGCCTGCATTCTCTTTTACAATGTTCAGCTTATCTGCTTTCCGGGTCCATACATATTTTGGAGGGACAAAGATTTTGCTTTGTAGGGGCAGCTCTTGGCACTCAGCATCCTGCCGATTAGAACTGCCAGCCGTGCTATTCCCTATGGAATTCACACAGTCAGAGGCCTTTGAAGCTCCGACATCAGCGTCTTTTTGCAGCGATCCTGGTGAGTCATTACCCTTTGAAGTTTGACATGCACTGTGCAGTGCTGACAGTTCCAAATGCAGAGCTTGCTGCTGTAGCTTACAATTTTGCTCAATTCTAAGCAGCTTTTTTAACCATTGTTCTTTCATGCCAATACTAATTTTAGCATTCTTATTACTTGTTCCTTGTACCTGAGAGGTGCTAGGCTGCAATTCTTTTTGTTGTCTCAAGCCCAATTCACTATCGAAGTATACCTCAGGGACCTCTTCTTCCATAAATTCGACTGATTCCTCCACGTTAGCCTCTAGAAAATGAGTAACAGAAGAAGAGGCATTCTCTTCTGTGCCTGCAGTCTGCTGTCCACCTCCTCCTGGATCTCCAGAGTCGGCCATCTTGGAAACGGCCAAGAGGTCCCCCTACAGTAGAGTAAGGGGAATTTCCCCAGTGACCTGTCCAAATTTCCCCCAATTACTAAAAATACCACCAATAGCTTAATCTGGTTCAATTTCAGTTGGTTTCCATCTGTATCCCCACCCCAGGTCACCCCTGAAAAGGGACTTCTAGTCTCAGTGGGCCTACCTGATCAACAAAATTCAATAAATAAATATTCTCTTTTCTTCTGTTATCAGTGCCTCTCCTGATACATCCCAGCATCCTGTTAGCCTTGCTGTAGGCCTTGCTGCACTGGTTCATTTGTTTAAGGGAGTTACTGATGATAGCTCCTAGATCCAGTTCCTCTTCTGTAGTGCTAAGTCTCACCCCACCCATCCAGTATTCTGTCTTGGGATTTCTTTTCCCTAGGTGCATTACCTTACACTTTTTGGCATTGAATTTTAACTGCCAGACTTTTGACCACCCCGCTAGTTTTTGTAGGTCCCACTTCATATCCCTTATTCCCTTATCACTATCCATCCTCCCACATAGTTTTGTGTCATCTGCGAATAGACACAGCCTGCCCTGAATTCCCTCACTAGTGTCACTAATGAACATGTTAAGGACTGGGCCTAGGACAGATCCCTATGGAACCCCACTTGTAACCTCACCATCCCCTGATTTAACCCCATTCACCACCCTCTGCTGCCACACTTCTAGCAAACTACCCCCCCAGTTTACTATGACTTTAGCCACACCCAAGTCTTCCTTCTTTTTAGCAACTTTTTGTGCAGTACCAAATCAAAAGCCTTGCTGAAGTCTAAGTACAGCAGATCCATAATGTGGCCCTTGTCTACTTCCTTGATCACCCAGTCAAAGAAAAAATCAAGTTAGTCTGACATGATCTTCCTGCTAAAAAACCATGTTGTTTACTATCCTGGTGCCTGTTGCTCTCTAGGTAGTCTAAAAGGTCCTCTTTGATTAGTGATTCTGTCAGCTTCCCCATGATGGAGGCCAGACTGACAGGCCTGTAGTTCCCTTGCTCCATATCCCTCCCTTATGAAGTGGTACAACATCTGCCATTCTCCCATCCCTTGGAACTTCCCTGGACCTAAGTGAGCTGTTGAGCAGCCCAGCCAGTGGTTCAGCCAGTTCTACTGCTAATTCCCTAAGTACCCTCAGATGCAACCCATCTGGTCCTGCGTCCTTATCTATCTTAAGGGCTGCCAACCCTTTCTGGACTAGGGTTGTCAGAACCCTTTGAAGTTCTGGGTTCTAGTTCTAGTCTAGAACTTTTGAAAAAGTTATAGGGTTCTAATCTTTTTTAGAACTTTTTAGAACTCGAACCCTATTTTTTAATTGTGCTGCCAATAATGAAGAGAATAGTGAAATGCACATGAAACTGAGAGAAAAATTAAATCTGTTCCTCCCAAAGTCCTCCCAGAAACTATTTCTGGCATGTATTAACAGATACCACAGAAATGGGATCTGGGCTGCACATGCTCACACACTCGATACGGTACAGTGCAGTCAAAGGCACACAACAGGATGATGGACTGGCAAGTACACCACGTAGGAGATGTAGTCACACAACACAATGACACACAGATATATTTATTTTTGTACTGGGATTTTTCTGTCTCTCCTTCCAACATGGAAACATTTCTGGCATGTATTTAAAGATTAGAACAAATGTCAGGGGCCAGAGCACCACCCCCACACAAAATAATGGGCACAAACCAAAATAACCAACCACAATAGTTTATAAAGAATGAATGGAAGCTTAACTTAAGCGTACATATTCTTTTATTGTGCAGACTTTTTGCAGCCCAATGCCAACTCGCTGCCCACCTAAATACTTGGTGGAGTCGCTGATCAGCCACCAAACTTGCTTTTTCACTGGTTTCCATGATTGGAATGGGATGCACTCTGATGCATGGCTTAAAACACCACAAATCTCAATGGCAATTGGTGCCAGTGTAATAAATGGGCACGCACGCATATAAACCCCCAACAACCGAACATGCGTGTTCATGCCGGACACAGGCAGCTGATTTGCTGTTTGATACAAAATCCCAGACCTTATGCAGACAAGCATGGGATGTGTAATACAGGCAGACCCTCCAACATTTGACAGATAAAAATAGGTACAGGTACATCAATTCAGACTTGCAGCTGTGAAATTCTGGGGGGTTTAAACCAGGATGAGTTTGCTCTCCTTTCAAACTTAAAAGTGTGTGCTAGACACCTTAATCTACAAACAATATTACACAAAGCAAGCTTATACAAATCACTTTTAGCATTCCCACAACCAACAGATTTCTTGACTGGCTCTATCTGGCTTCTGCCTCCTGTGGGCCATCCTCTTTCCCACACCTAGCCTTGCACACAGCATTCAGCATTTCCTACCACCTGCTTCTTGTTGTAAAAGTCTTTTCTGAGAAGTGGGAAACTGAGTTTCTGCCTCTCTTCAACACATTTTTTACTGGATTTTTTCCTTTTTGGGCAGCTTGACAGGAATGGATTAGGGACCCCCCTTTCAGTTTCTAAGCCTGGTCTTTTCCAACAATCACCCCCTACCGAGTTCCTCACAAACAAACATAGGCCTTATTCACAAAAGACTTACTTTCTCCCATCTGTTCCTAAATATCTTGTGAGCAGGGCCCATGGCTGGAATAATTCCTTACCACACTACTCCAGCACATGAAGCCCTTGCTGCAAGGCTAATACTGACCGTATCTCTCTCTGTCTCACTCACTGCTTGCTACCTGTTGTGTAGCCCTGCCTCCCAACAGCAAGCACCTAAAATACTTTATGGCTGTTTCTTGGTAAACACCTACTGTTAGAACTGCAGCTCACTTAGAGCTCCAAAATGCTACTCAACCTAACTGCAGATGAATGGGAACTCTCTGAATGTTAATTATAACATTAATAACTGGATCACACTCAAACTTTCAATAATATAAGAAGGCAGTCTCCAGTCAAGTTTTTGCAAATCTTCTGCCTGCCTTGCACTTCCAATATTGAAAAAGCTACCACCTTTCCTCTGATTGACTCTTCTCATGTCAAACAGTTGAAAGAAAAAGAGAACTGTATTCTTATCTACTGCAGAATAAGGCTTGTACTTGAGCTTAACACTGACACATTTCAGTACTGTAAATAATGTGCAAACAGCAACTCCTCTGTGTACTGGATGTTTGCATTATCTTTGGTCGAGTGGAAAAACTGGGCAGACAATAACAGAACAATACCTCTTATGCTGGGCTGCCGGTTAGAATAACCGGGCTCTGGTCTCGATGATAGACGATGGGGATGACCAGACCGACTGTGGAGTTCATTCAAATCTTTGTGTGGCAACATAAACACAATAAAACACACAGCTGTGTGATAAAAACGCTACTGCAAAAGTGGATGGAGCAAGCCGAGTGTCTCACCGCGGGATCCGATCGAGATGCAGTTGTGACTCCTGGACACACACGAGTGATATTCAAACACTCCTGCCAGTAGTGTGTCATCGTGGGAAACAAATATATTCCTTACTCTATACATTGTAAGCCATATTCAATAAATAAAGCAACATGCTTTCAACTAAATTCATTACGGATATTCCTGCCCAAACCCAATTCTTTAAACTTAAGGGTTTTTTTTTGTTTTTTTTTTGTTGACAAAAATCGGAGGTTATTCTGCCTGCTATGCACCCTTTCCTGAGTGGCTGTCAGACAGATTGGAATGGGAGGGCGAAAGTACAGGGCTTGGTGTAAGGGCACAAGACTCTATGAGCCACAAGAATCAGGGTTGGTGGAAACGGCGAATGTTAACTCTGGTTTCGGAGCGGATCGCTTGCACACATCAGAAATGTAGAAGTGGTTGAAGAAGTCGGTCTGTAAGGCTGATAACGGGTACAGATCACTGCATGTAGTTAGTCACTTCCTCTCTGAAGTGGACAACATAGTACAGTAGAGTGAAGGCTGCTTTCTCAGGAGGAAAGACTGGAGTGAACATGAATTTAAAATACATTATTTTGACACTTTTTTTTTAAATGTAAAGGAGCATGGTTACAGATTCAACAGCCTTAGAAGTTCCGACGGGACAGGTGGCTTTGCTCTTACAACACACATACCACACTGTTAGTTTATGTACATGCAGTTCTGTCTGATGAAGTGTCTTTCCTTATTGTTCACATTCACTCAAATTCAGTGGCTCAAACTCACTGTAATAAAATGATGCTTTTCCTGCGGAAATGCCCCCTTTCCATTCTGCAGAATTCAAAAGGTTAAGGTTTTGATACAATTAAATGATCACACTCTCATTGCAGCGCTATTTCTACATAGAGCTTATGTGTAATGTGCTATAATTACAACAGGTTAATGTACGTGCTACTTTGGCTAACGCTATTACAGATGCGCTATTTTGACCGGATACCTTTAATTAGCCATGTCCATGTAACTGGGGAAAACTATAATAACTCGAACCCTTTTGCGAACCCTCTAGTGTTCGAGTTCTAAATTAGAACTCGAACACCAGGGTTCGAATCTTTGCCGAACTAGTTCTGACAACCCTATTCTGGACCCTCTCGCTAGTAAGTATTGGCTACCTCATTTCTGGGACTCCCTTAGCGGCCACTTTGATTATGCTTTCTTGCATTGACCTGTGGTCCTCCTTAGTGAATACTGAGCAAAAGTAGTCATTCAGGATAGCGGCCTTTTACTCATATTTCTCTATCACCCTACCCCCTCAACTAGCCATGCAATGCCCCCCTTTTTTCTTTCTTTCACTGTTATATGTAAAAAAAAATCATTTTTCTCCTTTCTTGAGCTCCCTCCGCGATTCGCAGCTCCGTGTCGGCTTTCACCTCCCTGACAGTCCTGTTTGCCTCCTTATTTTTCAGTAGATAATCTTTCCATTCTGCTTCTCGATGCTTTTCCTTATATTTATAAAACACCTTATTTTTGTCCCTAACAGCTTCCCTGACCCTAACTGAGAAACATAATGGTCTCTTGAAACTGTTTTTTTTTTTTTTTAAATACTGTTCTTATGCTTGCCTTTGGTGTCTCAAGGATGACTCCCTGTATTGCTCCCATCACTCTTCCACCCCCCTTATGTCCGCCACTCCTATTAACTTATCTCTAACCAGTTCCCTCAACCTATCGAAGTACACCCTTCTAAAGTCAAGCACTTTGGTTCTTGATCATTGGTTGCTGACCCTGAGGGCCAATTCAAACCACACAGAGTTGTAGTCACTGTTCCCTAGTGGCTCCCCTACTCCCCCAGCACCCATCATCTCTGAGTTGGTGAGCACCACATCAAGGATTGTGTTCTGCCTGGTAGGTTCCTTAACAAACTACACCAGTAGGCAGTCCCGGAAGGCATCCAGTAATGTCTGACTTCTGGCCCCCAGGACCTCCCAGACGACGTCAGGCAGGTTCAGGTCACCACTACTTCCCCCTTTTCTGCTCCTCTTTTAAGTTCCTTATCAAGTTCTCTGTCCCTTTCCTCCCCTTACCCTGGAGGCCTGTAGATCACCCCTAAATGCACTTTCTTGCCTGAGGCTGTTGTGAGTTGCACCCTTACTGATTTAGCCTTCCCTCTGCTACCCCTAATACTTCCATCTTTCGCCACATCAATGCTCTCCTTGACCGAAAGAGCAACTCCTCTCCCCCCCCACCAGTTCTTCTGTTCCCTCCTGAACAATGAATACCCAGGGACCGTCATCTCACAGTCATTTTTATCTGTGGACCACATTTCTGTGATGGCCACCAGGTCGATTTCAGTGTCTGCCATCAATGTCTGCAGCTTGCCATGTTTGTTCCTATGTTCCTGGTGTTAAGGCATACCCCCCCACACCCCATTTGACCCCTGCTCAAAGTCTGCTACTGTTCTTTTGCTTTTCACATTTTCTTCCCTCCTTGTTTGTGCTTATACCTTTTAATTTCCTCCTCACTGGTATTCCTCCCCTTGGTCCTGTAAACCCTAATGCATTCCCTGTACCCTCTTTGCAGTTAGTGTCCCCTGGATGTGGGGGAGTGCTATCTAGGATCCCCTTCTGCTCACCATCCACCATAGATCCCCTAGACCCAGACTCCCCCACAGTCAGTTTAAATGTCTGATGTAGACATCAAACTTCTGCCCTAGTGTGCTAGCCTCTGCTCTTGTCAGGTGAAGTCCATCGCCCTTGAAGAGTCTCCTGTTCCAGAAATCCCCCCCATCCCCGACAAAGTGGTACCCATGTCCCAACACCACCCCTTAAGCCAACTGTTAAACTCCTCTATTTCATTACTGCTAATTCTGTCCTGCCTCCCCTTCCTGCCCCACACAGGGAGTACTTCGGAAAAGGCCAGGGAGGCTGAGTGTACCATCAGTCTGTGCCCCAGTCTTTGGAAGTTCCACTTCACTGTCCTTGCTGACTGGTTGGCCAGATCATTGGCACCCAGGTGTACCAGCACCCCCAGCTCCCCCTTCCTCTTCACCATCCTCACTATTTATTTTATTTATTTATTTATTTCAATTGAGGATTTAACACCTTTGAGCCAGAAGGCTCTTTTAAAAAGGTTCCATATCGAGTGGACAAGAGACAAAGTTTACAAAACAGGTTACATACCATTCAAGGTTAACAAGAGGTTACATGCTGAATAGGTAGCAATCAAATAGGCCATTTACAGTGTCAGCAGTATTACTATAGGATTGGGTGCATTTCGACATACTGAGCTAGTATCAGTATAAACCTGGGAAAGCAGTCATATAAATGTATGCTTAGGGCATGGTTGGAGCAGCCTAGTGTGGCTTAGTCACAGAATGAGGAGGGGGAGGTAAGGAAAAGGTCCGGGGGGGGGTAGGGGGCAGCCACCAGGGGGTTTTATCAGAGAGGGAGGTGGAGGGAAGGGAGTGAGAAGAAGGAAGGGGTAGGTAGGCAGGGGGTGAATTAGTTATGAAGGTGATTGGCTATAGGTATTTGCTAATTGCAGTCACAGAGAGTCTTTTGGGCCAAGAGGGTTTTCACTTCTCTTTTAAAGGGTGCAATTTTTGTGTACTCCCTGGTGGTATTAGGGAGTTCATTAAACCAGGTGGGCCCACGATAGGAGAGTGAATGCTGTGCGAAGTAGGTTCTTTTGAAGGGGACCTTGAGCACACCCTTAGCCGAGCTCCTAGTGACTTTTGTGGAGAGGATGCGGCGGAAAAGAGTGGTGGTGGAGAAGGGGGTGAGTCCAAGGAGGGATATTTTTGCCTATTAGGCAAGCCTGATATTTAGCCCTTAGGTGTAAGGGGAGCCAACCAGTGGAGGAGTAGAGGGTGCAGGTATGGGTTTGGTGATTTGCCCCCAGGACCAGGCGGCAAGCCTTGTTCTTTAGTACTTTTACCCTATTTAAAGCAGTGTCTGAGGCAGCACTGTGAATGACAAGGGCATAGTCAATGAGCGACAGGATGGAGCTTTGGGTGACCCGGCTAAGAGCTTCAGGGGTCATGGCTTGCCTATGCCTATAGAGGATTCCTAGCTTGTTATTAGCTGTTTTGACAACATGGTCAATATGGAGTGCGAAGGAGAGGGTGTCATCAATATGCACCCCAAGATATTTAAAGGAGGAGACTTTATTTATGTTTATTTATTTATTTTATTTAGCAAACTCTAGGATTACAAGTACCTTTGAGCAGGGACTGCTCATTTACAAAGGTTCCACATCAAAGGATGTACGGGAAAGACAATACAAAGGAAACAATAGATACATATATTACATTTCAAGGTTGAATTAAGCATGGTATGTACAGTGGCTTGCAGAGAGAGAAAGTAATAGCCAGCATGAGTAAGTTTTGATGGTGAACTGCATATGAAGTGGAGAGAGGTAGGGAGGAGTGAGCAGGCAATGCCATTGTCAGATAGAAGGGGCAGGTAGCATGGGATCAGTGATGGTGGCTCAGGCCTAGTG
This sequence comes from Neoceratodus forsteri, assembly GCA_016271365.2. Taxonomy (NCBI): domain Eukaryota; kingdom Metazoa; phylum Chordata; order Ceratodontiformes; family Ceratodontidae; genus Neoceratodus; species Neoceratodus forsteri. The sequence continues at coordinate 368,430,858 of CM028135.1, forward strand.
TCAGCTGAGAGGGGAAGGGTGGTTAAAGGGAGGAGTACAGGGGGGGTGACAAAAGAGGGACAGGAGGCAGTTGTTCAATGCCATCCCCTTTATGGCTATAGATAGTCAGGTATTCGTCATGTCTTTTGGCATGTGGCAAGGTTTGGTGCATACTTTTTGTTTTTTTTTTGTAGTTTAAAAGGAGTCTGTTTTGGGTGAACCAGTTTTCAAGCATGGCAAAGATTTAGACACTATTCTGTCTAAATCTCGGTTGACTGATGCTCCAAGTTGGCATCAGACCAACACCATCCCATTCGACCCCTCCCCTATCACCCTGATCATTGAGTTCCTGACTGTAGGATCTTTCTGTTAGCCTTACTCCCCTTGGGTGCCAAGATGATGACCTTCCCTTTCCCCTCAACTGACCTGGAGTCCCCCCTGGTGGAGCCAGGAGCCTGAACCTCCTCCAGGTGTGTGAAGCGATTCGCCATCTGGATGGTACTGGGTCAGACAACCTCCTTATGGCTGTCCCTTCCCTTCTCCCTCGCCCTGCCACCCTCCACCCCTCTGCACCAGTGGATGTCTTGGGGAGCGGGGGTGTAGGCGGTGAGCGTCTGCTGCGCTGAGTGCGTTGCTGGGATATCTCTATCTTTGCTACTACTATCTGAGCATGGTGCACTGAACATTTGAACATTCAGTTAGGAGAGTTGCTACTTAATCAATATGTTTAGCTATAGCCTGCTTGTCAACAGTTGTCTCCAGCCTGTCCATAAATCCTGTCAGGAATGTCTTGGTACTTCTACTGATCTAGGCCAAATAAATTAATTGTAAACCTTCTACAAAGGTACGGTGCATTTTTTGTTCCTTTATGTCACACATGATATGTGGTTGAATATTATAATTATGGTATCAGTGGGGTTATTGTTCTTATTCTAACCCCAGGAATCCACTAGTATTATTATTACTCTTGCAGTGCTCTTTTAAGTCAGCACTGCCCCAGAGCCAAATGGAATGCTGTGTTAATGGTGGACTGTTTAGCTCATGTATCCAATTTTAAAACTGCCCAGTGTAACTGCCTACATTCTAACCTCAGATTTCTTCTCTCCGCTGCAAAGTTCAGTCACCCTGGAGATCTTCTCTCAATCAAGAGCGATCCCTGAAGTGCATTGAACAAAAAAACTTTTGAGTATTTTGTTTAATTCTTTCATTACTGCCTAGTGTAATTGTTTTTTAGTTTTTTTTACCTCATAGTTTTAGTTTTTAAACTTGTTTACCGGTTCCTCGTGGTTTCTGTGAACCGAGGGGTAACCAATCTTTTTTCTCTTTAATCACAATCTTTTTTTAAGGGTTCCGATCACTTTTTCTTTATTTTACCACATTTGAACTGCAATATATTGTTTCCCTCAGTGGCTTCTTGGTTCTGGATCCGATCAGAACCGTTGGGTTTTGAACTTTATCAGTTTCTGAGCCGACCGCAAATCTTTTAAGAACTGACCGCAAATACTAAAGTTTTTCCTATTTTTGTCAGTTCCTGGTTCCTGTTTTCTTACAATGTCAGATAAACCTAAAAAGAAAACAGGACCTCCTGGTTTTAAAAATTGCTTGAAGTGTTCAGAGGTGTCTGCCAAGGCAGACAAACATGACTTATGCTTGTTGTGCCTTGGTCAACAACATGTTTCTGAAAATTGTGAAATTTGTAAGTCTTTCCCTGAGAAAACAGTGGAAAAACATAGGGAAAGATTTAAAAGAAAGTTGAAAGGGCGACCCACGTCGGCTTCAGCCAGTTGGATTTCATGCGATGCGGCTGACCTGGGTTCGAGAGAACGGACCAAGGGTCGCTGGAGGGCGGCGGGGAGAAGGATGGAGCGTCCTAGGGACTGCTCTCCTTCTCTGGGGGGAGGGTGGGGAAGCGCCCGGAGCATCGGCGACCCCTGGCGGAGGCCAGGAGTACCGCTACCAGCGCTCGCATACCTAGGAGGCGGGGCAGACGCTGGCGTCAGTGCACGACCCCGCCTCCCCAAGAAAAACGGAAAAAAGGAGCTGCCGACCGCCACTAATGAGGCTCGCCATGGCTTCAATTAGCTCCCCGGGCCAAGCCCCCGACCTAGTCCGAATGTCTGCGGCATGCAGGGGAGAGTGCCACAGCCCCGCCGTGGGGGGCAAGCCATGGGTATCGGGGGGCTCATGGCTAATTCGGGGAGTGGAAGCCCGTGGCCCGTGACTGGGCCGAGATACATCAGGCGGACGGCAGCTCGGAAAAATAATAAATAGAAAAAAAAAAAAAGAAAGTTGAAAGATGGTTCCATGGGCTCTAACCAGTCCACCCCCTCTAAAACTGTGGCTATTCCGTCCAGAGCCTCCAAATCCACTCCTGATACGGGTGAGGACTCTGGCAAGAGAGGCAATGAACCAGCTGACTTCCCGGTGCCTGCCAAAAAATTAAAGAAAACAAGGTGTAACCCCCCCTACAAATGGGAGTTCCCAAAAAGTCTTCCTCGAGCTTGCTTAAATGCTCACTGCCAGGCTGGTGTCCTGTGTTTTAGCAGTTTAAATGTGATTGCCAGAGAGTGCCTATATAGCCTCTGTGTACTGTCTCTTTAAGAGCTGCCTGGATTGCAGTCATAAGTAATCTGAGAGGGAGCTCTGTTGAAAGATGTAACTATTTGCTGAAAATCATTTAGAGTGATAATGTAGTTTTGTCTAACCTGCCTTCTTTGCAACAATGACTGTTTTGTTTATCTCCACTATCTTGGTCCTGGACTGTGAATTGGACCAATCAGTTGTGGTGGGACCTAAAATGGAGCCGAACTACAGGAGCTGTCTGGAGTCAAAATCTGTAGGAATTGTAGTTTTGGGTCTTTTTGCACCTGAAGGGAGAGCCGTTGTTGTGACTGACAGATCAGAGAAGAAGAACCTTTTGGATTCTGGGGAAAGTCCCTGGCTTGCTGGCAGTTGAGTCAGGTCTCAGTTGGGAGCTGAATGAGCAAGAGCTTGAGACAGTCAAGCAACCGTCTGAGTAGTTTCGCGTGGGAGAACTGTGGAAAGGCCTGAGTTGTGGCCTGCATGCCTTCCTGCTGCCCCTGAGAGGGAGAGAAGAGAATTATTTTGGACTAAATCCAAGTTTGTGAGAACGAAGTAAGCCACTGATTTTTTACCAGGCTCATACCTGAAGAAGACTGAAGATTTGCTGAATGCGATCAGCCTGTCAGGATTTCCAGCTGCTTTTGAATCCCTGGTTTGTGCAGAGACTTTGCGATCGTGACCTGAGAGCGGTTTGCCTGGTTCAGTAGAATTGCCTTACATGTAAATGTGCTGTGTATTGAAAGTGGGGCATGATTTGGTTCCCCACTGTGTGAACTGTGTTCTGCTTGCTGGAAGCTTTATCCAGCCTAATTGGACTGAATCCGCGTTCATCTCCATTCGGCCTGGGCCATGCCATGCTGGCCCTGCCAGACTACCCCACTGCACAGAGAAAGCCACCGACGAGAGACCTGCCAGGGGATCAGCCCTCTGCTCCATGCTTGAACAGGAACGACACCTCGTGTGGGCCCTGCTTCTCCTGGCACTCCAGATTAATCACCTGCTGTCTCGATTTTCGTCCAGCCTGTGTCCAGTCTTGGGTATCATGAGTAATCATCAGGGTAGCTCCCTGCAACAACAGCCTAATCTAAAAGTGTGTCATCTGATTGTCTTGTTGTTTTCTTTTCATGAACTGAGCCCTCCGGCTCCGGATTACAAATAGTGTGTGTTGTGCATGTTGTTTTCTTACATCACAGGGCTCCAACCAGCTGCAACGTTCCTGGATAGCCCACCAGTCTCCATCTGAGTACCCAGAGTGTATGAGTGTTTATGGACTCCGAAGTGCATGCATAACTGTTTGATTGATAGAGCCTTTAAGCAGATTAACCTGATTATGCCCCTCCCTTGTTCAAGCCCCTTAAATGAATCAGATCTTACTCTTTTTTGCATTTACCCTGACTGTGATTCCAGTTTGTGTAAGAGTACTGCTGTTATTTGCTGTGTATAACCTATGCTGGCCCAGTGGCACTAAGGGTTGAGGCGCTGGATGCCACACCTTGCGCCACGCTGGCGACCCGGGTTCGTGAATGAGCCTGGGCTGCCGGGGGTCAGTGGGGAAGGAGAGGATTGAGCATCCGGAGGACAGCTGTCCTCTCCTGGGAGGGGGTCCATGCTCGGTGCATAACTGGCCTCTGGTGGAAGCCGGAGGCACGGCAAGCACAAGCGTTCAGCAAGGGGTTGGGGAGTGGTGATGTCAGTGGTGATGCCATGATGCCAGGGTGCATACCACTCCTCTAGTACAGGTGAAAATGCTCTCCAGGCTCCGAGAAGATGGAGCACCGGAGCAGACCCCTCATGGCCTCACACCTTCCTAGCCTTCCAGCTCCCGATGCAACCTGTTGTAGGGGTGTAGCTGCCCCACCTCGTCCCCGCCTGGGGGGAAACCATGGCTCCATGGGGTGAGCGAGAACGTCTCAGGTAGGTGGTAGAGCCAGGGTCAGTCTCCACAGGTGCTCCTAATGAAGCGGAACTTGGGGAGACATAGGTCGTAAAAAGAGATTAAAAAAAAAAAAAAAGAATATGCTGACTGGCAGTTCTCTGAAGAGGTATTGGAGGTCCTCAGAGGGTATAGGAAACCTGCTACTAAGAAAACCTATGCCTCAAAAAGGAAAATATTCTCTATATGGTGTAGAGATAAGGGTATAATCCCAGCTCAAGCTGGCATCCCAACCCTGCTGGACTATTTGACTCACCTGCATTCCGAGGGGTTGTAGCACTGAACCCTAAAAGTGCATCTGGCTTCATTGTCAGCATACATTTCAGCTGGAAAGGACACCTCCCTAGCATCAAATCCTATCTTCAGGAGGTTTTTTAAAGGTGATAGAAAACAGTTTTTCTATCTCTAGATGCCCTCTAGTTGTTCTTTTATTGACTACCCAGTATTCTGATATGTTTTTAACCTTTTCTATTAAATTAATAATCTAATTTTGTTGCCTTTATAACTACCCTGAATCCCTCTCTCCTGAGCAGCTATCTGCTGTCTGTTTTCATACTGCCTGAACATTCTATGACATCACAAACTCCCATTCAGATGAATAGCATGGATGGGAGTTTGTGATGTCATAGAATGTCATTGAAATATGAAAATCAAGAGCAGTAGCTGGTGAGGAGAGTGGAACTCTATGTAAATCTGAGGGCACCCCAAAGCAAGATTATTTATTTATCAAAAAATCATCAATGCATATCAGAATGCATAACTGGCATGGAAAGGAAGATTGAAGGGCAGTTTACTATGTAAAAATAATATCCTATCTCCTTTAAGGGACTCTCTCATTTGTTTCCACCTCACAGGGAACCAGTGCCAGCCTGGGACCTTAACATTTGCATTGCCCAGCTTATGCGTCCACCCTTTGAGTCTTTGGCCTCTGCAGAGCTTAAACGTGTTACTTGAAAGACAGTCTTTTTGGTAGCAATCACTTCTGCCAGGAGGATAAGTGAGCTCCAGGACCTCTGTGTGAAAAAGGACTGTGTTTCCTTCCATAGGGACAAGGTAGTGTTGAGAACTAATAGGAAGTTTCTCCCCAAGGTGGTCTCTGACTTCCATTTGAACCAGTCTGTTACCTTGCCAGTTTTCTATACTAATCACTCTAGCTCATGGGAACGTAGACTGCACAGCCTGGATGTAAAAAGGGCTTTAAGCTACTACATGACTCATACCAAGGACCATAGGCAGGACAGACAACAGCTGTTCCTCACCTATGGGGAGGTAGGTAAAGGGACACCTGCCTCAAAAAGAAACATCTCTTGGTGGATAGTTCAGTGTATTCAGTTTTGTTACTCAAAAGCAGGTAAGGTACCCCCTTCTGGGCTTAGAGCCCATTCTACAAGGGGCATAGCTGCCACTATTGTAGCTACCTGAGAGGTGCCTTTGGTGGAAATCTATAAAGCGGCTACCTGGAGGTCAGTCCACACCTTCACTAAGCATTATAACCTGGACACCCAGTCCAGGAGTAATGCCAGATTTGACACAGCAGTTCTGCAGAGTCTTTTTCCTAAATAGATTCTTTGCCTACCTCCTTGAGGTACTGCTGTATAGTCTACAAGAATAATACTATTAGTGGTTTCCTGGGGTTAGAAGAAAAAATTGCTCACCTGTAGTAATCTTGTTTCTTCCAATGGGATCCACTAATATTATTACTCCCCACCCTGCCTCCCCTGCAGAATCTGTAAACAGAAAAATCCTCTCCACAGCTAATTGTATATATACTTGGGAGTGGTATGCCATCTACTGGCACTTCTTAGTAATGTTTTATGGCTTGTAGGTTCCTTTTCTTAGGTACATCTGACTTTAAGAAAAAGGGCGATTTCTCTTTTTGGTCCTCTGGGTTAATGTTTACTAGTTGCCCCAGCTGGGGCCCCATTTTTTCCTATTGTTATTTTTGTCTATAGGTTAGTATGGCCTCTTGGCAGGCTCCCAAGAAATCTAAGTTTAGAATGTAGGCAGTTACACTGGGTAGTTTTGAAATTGGATGCACAAGCTAAAGATTCCATCATTAGCATAGCATTACATTTGCCTCCAGGGCAGTGCTGACTTAAAGCAGCAATGCAAGAGTAATAATTTTAGTGGATCCCGTTGGAAGAAACAAGATTACTACAGGTGAGTCATTTTTTCTTACTGTTTTGCTGCATGGTATTAAGTGTGGACTGATCAGTTAAAGATTGTGGAATTCTTATGCCACCAGCAGTCTGTACTGATGTCACCTCTTTGTACTATACCAATGTCCCAAGCAAGGTTGCACTTTACCCATATGTTAAGACTTCCCAGTGACAACATTGGAGCTAACAGAAAAATAAATTACTGTGATAGAATGTCTTCTTTATAAAATATATTGTAAGATTGTTAAGGCTATACAGTAACTCTTTGTTCAAAATAACTCGTGTGTATCATTTTTATATTTCTTTAAAGGATTCTTGCCAAACATACTGCTAATGAAGAACTGAAACACCGCCACTTCTTAGATGCATATACCCTGGCAGTGCAAGGAGTTGTTACTCAAGAGGAAGTGTTCCGTAATGTTCTAAGTTTATTTCCATTTCATGAGGTAGATACTCACAATGATATTTTATCCATCTTACATGCTTAGAAACTATAATTGTTTGCTGTTCTGGAAACAGTACATTAAGATTATGGCCTACTTCTCGGACACAAACAACACCCCATCGCACAGGCACATAAACTTGGTATGTTTAGAAGGGTGTATCCGCACCGGTGGTAAGGGCCATCTGGCACAGTGTTCTTGTACGTAAATATGGTTTGCACACAGTAACAGTCCACAACACCACCGCTGATATGAATGTGCATAGCCATGCACATGCATGTGTATGGCGGTACATGTGTGAAGCTTGCTTCTTGCCCCTTGCCCATATCTTTGGCCACCCACTTGTGGGCCAGTGTCCACACATCCTTAGACATCATCCCTCATAGGCCAGTTGTCCCCATGCCAAACCCCATCCAAAATACTTCTGTGATAGTCCAGTGGTGACCCCTCCATAACCGTAAGTTCAGTTCAATTTAGTTTTTATTCCGAATAAAAGTCATTGAGCAGAACTCTTTTACAATGATGTCCTGTTAAGGCAAAACTTCCCATGACCAGCAAAGATGTTACAGACATAAACAGTGCTAGATGCAGTGTGCAGCTTACAAGGTAGTGTATGTTTACATAGGGATAAAGTTTCAAGTGCAAGGTAAGGCCCAGGGCATGGAGTATCTGGATGGACGTTCTGGGTTGTTGCTACGTATGTTATGCCCCATGGAATGATAGAAACAATATTTATTCCCAGAGGAGAGTGAAAAGAACCATTCATTGACTTTTGTTCTTGGTTTACCTGGTGTAGGGATTCTGTTAGGGAGTTCCGTACAGCTGGGCATCTGTCGCTGAAGGTGAGGGACTATGGAAACATTTATGTGTGGGACTGTCAGCTCGAGTGATCCAGTGAAGCACAAGGATATAGGACATGACTTGTGAGTAAGCCCTGAGTGCAATTAAGAGGGGACAATGCCTTTAATGCACTTCAGGGAGAACAGGATTAAGTGCAGATCTTCCTAGACATAAAGTCTCCACTACTCATTCACACTAATGGGACTACGCTGGAGTTGCTAGGACCCAGTGGGAGCCAGAAATCTTCAGGAGGGCCGGCGCCTAGGTAGGGCAGCGAGGAAGTGACACCACAAGTCTGGCTTGCACTGTATAGGCTACCACAGCGTTGACCCTCCAATCACCTCAGTTCCTTTTTTCCCTGCCATCGAGTGCGCTTCAGTGACGATGTTGCTTGCCCGCTGGGAGTCAAAACTTTACGTCTATACAACAGCAGCTATAGTCATCTTAGTATTTGATTAGATTTTATTTCTTTTATTAAAGTCAGTAAAAAAAAAAATTAATATAGTATTAAAGTAATTTTCTTCAAGGAGTCTTCAGCCCTCCTTCGACAGAGTCGACCATCAACGGGGCAGGTGATGTAGGCAGACTTCACATGAAAGCTGTGTTTTCTGCAGGGCTGAGTCTGGTCCACTGCCCTCTATGGAGGGGGGTTCTGAGAACGGGCCGTCCGGTGCTCGGGGAGTGGGCAGTCCTCCCAAAATCACAAAAAAAGTGGTCCCATCCTCGATTCTCATGGAGGACTCGGCACCGCTCGACCTCCGAGTTCTTTTTATTTTTTTTATTTTATCTTTATCTCCTCCTGAGCCGCCAGCTGCCTGGAACCTCTGCCCGGTCACGGACCACGGACTTCCACCCCCCACAATGGCCGCGACCCCCCAATAACCCCGGTATTATCCCCCCCCGGGCAGGGTTGTGGTGCCCTGGCCAGTGCCACAGACATTGGGATAGGTCATAGGGCCAGCCTGGGGACTAACTGAAGCCGTGGCAGGCGTCATCTAGGGCAGCTGGCAGCTACTCCATTTTCCTGTTTTTTTGGGGGGGAGCGGAGACATGCAATGATGTCCTGTGTCCGCTCTGCCTCCTGGACTTTGCTAGGCGCCAGTAGCTGCAGTGCTCCCAGCCTTTGCCGGGGTCCATCATGTGCCGGACGGACTCCTCACTCTCCCCCCGGAGAAGGAGAGCAGTCCACAGAGCGCTCCATCCTTCTCTCCCTGGCTGGCCCTCCAGTGACCCAGGTCTGTTCCCAAACCCAGATCGCCAGCATCACAAGTGGAAATCCAAAAGCTGTGCCGACCAGCTGGCTGACCTAGAGTTCTTCTTCTGCCTTCTGGTTGAAAAAGAAACGGTACTGCTTGAGGTTACCCTCTGGTATGTCTGCGCGTCGATCGTTGGTGGCAAAGGGCAGGGGTTCGACTCCAACTCCTCCGGGGTCACCTACGGCCTCTGTTCCTGGTGACTGGCATCCTCAAATCTGGAGTCCCTCTCCACCCCCTGGAGGGTCCTCCAGTTAGCAGTTTCACCATTGGGCCGCTCTTGTGGAGCAGTGGGTTCAGCGGTTGTCCCCCCTGCCTGAGCCAGTGAGTCCGTTACCAGGTCTTTCAGGCCTACCGGTTTCAGACCTACAGGCAGGGTGGTTGGAGCTTCCTAGTTGTGTGGTACCTTCTCTGGTGCCGTCAACACTGTGCTCTGGTGCTTTCCTCCTCATGTGGCGCAGGGGTCAGCACAGGTGCCTTTATCTCCTGCTGAGTTTCTCAGATTTCCCTCCCCTGGTGGGGAGTTAGGGGCCTCTGGTCCTGTGGGGGTGGGAGCGGTGCCTGCTCCTCTGATGCTGGCGCCATGTCCAGCACTGCGTCCTGTGCCGGCACTGCCAGTGTTTTCAATGCCACACCCTGTGCTGGTGCCGGGAGCGCCTTTGGTGCCACATGGGGCACCAGGGTTCTTGACTCCGAGTCGTGGAGCTCCTCCTCCTCTTTTTCCTCCCTTTCCTATATACTCTGTCCCTCTGGGGCTAGTAGGAGATGATATTGAGCCTGATCCTGATCTTCAACTGGGGGACAACTTTGACAACGATTCCTCTATGGGGGTGGCACATAAACCATCTCTTCCAGCAGAGCCTCTGGTCGAGGACCTGTCCTTTAAGTCTCTGCTTAAGAACATGAATACCACTCACTCTCTCTCTCTCTCTCCAGACTTCAGAGGTTGAGCCTGAGAAATTGCTGTGTCTGCAGTATCTGAATGTTCCGGATATTCCTGTGGAATTGACTCCTCCCATGCAACCCTCTTTTGAGACCCTCTCACAAATGTTGTGGGATAATCCAGCACTTATTCCCTCTGTGGCTAAATCCATAGATAGGAAATACGCCCCTCCCAAGGATGATCCTATTCTGGCCTTGCAAGCCTTTGCTGATGCCATAGTTGTCCTGGCAGAAAATGACAAAGCTGTTCTTCCTCAAGAATCGATGGCATGCCCAGTAAACAAGGAATCACACAAAACTGACACTTTGGTAAAGCCCGTCTTCACTGCCTCCACCTTGGGCGTGTGCATTGCAAGTTACCAGGGTTATTTCTCTCAGTATGAGTATACCCCCTGGCATTCGCTCAAGGCCTCTATAGAAGCTCTTCCAGATTTGAACGTTAACACAGAACTTCTTCAGACCATTTTTAGAGGCATTGACTCCAATAATCAGCTGCTTAAAGTCGCTATGGATGGCTTTGACACTGCTTCCGGAGCAGCAGCAGCCAGTGTACTGTATGTACCAGATGTCACTCTTGGTTACACACGTCGGGCTTCATGAATGATGCCCAGCAGAGAGTTATGAGTTTGCCTTTTGATGGTACGTATCTGTTTGGCCCTCAGATCGAGCAGGCACTAGAAGCCACACAGAAAACAAGAACGGCTATCAAAACTGTCAGACCGTCATCCGCAGCCCCTCAACGGAGCAGGAACCGGCAGCAGTTTCATAACCATCAGTCCTTTCATGGTACGGGCAAAGGGGGTTTCAACAGAAATCAAGCCCCCCATCTTCAAAAGAAAATGCAGCAGAAGGCACAGAGCCCCAAAGCACCTAGTGCCACCTCTGAGATTCAGGCCCAGGTCCCAACTCAGCTGTCCGAGGGGGACTCTTCCTTGGCAGTAGGAGGGTGTCTGACTCAGTTTTATGACCAGTGAAAGTCAGTCACATCAGACAAGTAGGTACTCAGGATAATCTGCGAGGGATTCTCTCTAAACCTTTCAGAAACCCCCTCCAGATCACCCACCTTTCTGTCTCTCAGTTAGACTTTCTTGCTTCCAAGATTCAAGGCCTTCTGAACAACTGGGCAGTAGAAGTAGTCCCGCTGAATCAGTGAAACACAGGTTTCTACTCCCATTACTTCCTAATTCCAAAGATTTGCCCTATTCTCAATCTGAGGAAGTTAAACAAATTCCTTTACAAGAAAAAGTTCAAGATGATATCTCTCAGCTCCCTGTTACCTCTGATTCATCAGAATGACTGGCTGGCCTCCCTGGACATGCAGGATGCCTACCAGCATGTTCTCATACACCCAAACCACCACAGATATCTCAGATTTGTGGCATTAGCTCAACACTACCAATTCAGAGTCCTGCCCTTTGGGCTGTCCTTGGCTCCTCAAGTCTTTACAAAGTGCTTTGCAGTTCTCGCAGCGCATCTCAGGAAGCTCAGAATTCAGGTGTTCCCATATCTGGATGACTGGCTTCTAGCAAGCCCCTCCAGTCAAGAGACTCAGGAAGCCATGGCTATGGCTTCTAATTTGCTCACATTCATGGGAGTTCTGTTAAATTTGGGGAAATCGTAGCTACAGCCCTCCGAGTGGCTCTCTTCATAGAAGCCATTCTGGATACCTCCAATGCAAAAGCCTTTCTTCCAAAGGACAGAAGGAATGACATCCTTCAGCTGGCCCACTTCATCAAAGACAACGACTCAGTTTGAGCTCTCGATACAGCAGATGCTGGGTCTCATGGCATCCTCAGTGTTCACTGTGCTTCTGGCTCGCCTTCACGTGTGGACTACTCAGTGGATGCTCAGCACTCAGTGGTCCCTAACCACACATCCCCAGTCCTTTCACATCAAGGTAATGGAACCTCTAAAATGGTCACTCACCTGGTGGACTCAAGAGGACAACCTTCTGGAAGGATTTCCCTTTGCCTCTCTGGAATCTCAGATCTCCATCACCACAGATGCATCCCTACTCAGATGGGGAGCTCACTGTCAAGATCTCCACACCCAAGGTCAATGGAATCAGGCCGAGTCTCAGCTCCACATAAATGTTCTAGAAATGAGAGCCGTCCTGTATGCGATCTGATCTTTGAAGGACATTCTCTGTCACAAGATCATTCTCCTTCAAACGGACAACAAGGCAGTGTTGTACTACATCAACAAACGGCAGAGAACACTCTTACCCCTTATGCAGGGAAGTGATAAGACTGTGGGAATGGTGCCTAGAACACAAAGCTTTGATCCAAATGATTTACCTGCCGGGAGTGCAGAATGATCTGGCGAATCATCTCAGCAGAATGGAAACAGATCCTCACGAGTGGTCTCTCGATACAAACATCGTGCAACCTTTCTTCAAAGAGTGGGGAACTCAGACCGGGACCTTTTTGTTTCCCCACTCAATGCAAAACTGCCTGTGTTCTGCTCCAGAAATTCAGGACCTGGCATTTTCTGTCAGGATGCATTCGGACTGCAGTGGACAAGAAACTTTCTATTCACATTTCCTCCTCTTCCCTTAGTTCATAGGGTGCTGCTCAAACTGGAGGCACAGGGGGGCAGAATGATCCTCATCACCCCATTCTGGCCTCATCAGATCTGGTTTCCATTAATTAAATTATTGGAAACTTCCCTGAGACAGCTTCCACTTCAAATGAACCTGCTGACTCAGGGCCCAGTGATCCATCCCAACCTGAGATCCCTTTACCTCCATGCCTGGCTCCTGAGGAGATAGAGGTGAGTAGGTTTGATGTTTCATGTAGGGTCTCAGATATTCTATTAGTGGCACACAAGCCAGCTACCAGAAAAACTTACACGGCTAAGTGGAAGCGGTTCTCCATCTGGTGTGCAAAGTCCTCTTGGGACCCCTTTTCCTGCCCACCAAACAAAGTCCTGGAGTATCTTCTGGACCTGTCAAATACAGGTTTGTAATATTTAGCCATAAAGGTTCACCTCTATGTGATCTTAGCGTACCACGAGCCCATACACTCCGTGTCTCTGGCTCAATTACCTCTGGTCAAGAGGTTCCTTAAGGGCATACTTCACACCAGCCACCAGTCAGATGATCGGTAGCTGCCTGGGACATTAATCTTGTGCTAGACATGCTCACCTATAAACCTTTCAAGCCCCTAGCAACTTGTGAGCTGAAATTTCTGACCTGGAAGACCACCTTCCTTGTAACCATTACCTCTGCTCGCAGAGTGTCTAAAATACATGCTTTGATCACAGACCCTCTGTGTACTGTATTTCACAAAGATAAGGTGGTTCTGCGAACTTACCCTAAATTTCTCCCTAGAGTGGTCTCAGAATTCCATCTGAACCAGCCATTGATCCTTCCGACCTGCTTCGCGAACTTCCAGAATGAAGGGGAGCGTGCCCTTCATTCTCTGGATGTTAAGAGAGCATTGCGGTTCTATTTAGACAGAACTAAAGAAATCTGCACATGAAAACAACTGTTTGTCTCTTTCAGCATGGCCCAGATTGGTCAACCTGTTGCCATCAGGTGTATTTCAGCATGGCTGGTGGCATGTCTTCGCCAGTGCTGCTCTATGGCACAGGTTAAACTGGAAGGCAGAGTATACACTCATTCTACCAGGGCAGTCGCGGCATCTCTGGCAGAATTTCGAAACATGCCCATTGCAGACATCTGCAGTGCAGCTACTTGGAGCTCTGTGCACACATTTGTAAAGCATTATTCTTTGGATGTCCATGCCTGCCAGAATCAGACCTTTGGCAGGACAATCCTTAATGGACTTCTTTCCTAAGTGAGCTCCTCTCTCCTGCCGTCCTTCTCAGGGGATTATTTAGTTTGGTACTCTCCCATTAGTGTGAATGAGTGGTGGAGACTTTATGTCCAGGAAGATATGAAAATTACATACCTACCATAATTCTTGATCTTCTTGGACGAAGTCACCACCACTCATTCACACGCCCACCCTCCATCCCCCGAGCTCACTAATCTGTCTTGGTCTTCACTCCCTCGATGGCTGGGCTGTGAATACTCTGTTTTGTTGACCCTTCTTACATGGGTCATTCAGACTATCTTATGTCCGACATAGGTTAGTTTCACTAGGTAAGTTTACGCTGCACCTCCTTGGTAAAAAAGGTACTGATGCGGTTGGAGGGTCGATGCCGAGGCAGCCTATACGGCATGAGCCAGGCTTGTGGTGCTTCTTCCTCACAGCCCTACCTAGGCGCTGGCCCTCCTGAAGATTTTTGGCTCCCACTGGGTCCTAGCACCTCCAGCGTAGTCCCATTAGTGTGAATGAGTGGTGGAGACTTCATACAAGAAGATCAAGAATTACCGTAGGCACGTAATTTTCATTTTCCTCCTGTCACGGGGGTAGCCAGGTCAATGCACTGCAGAGCTTAAGATGGTGAGTGTTATAAGGATAGTAGAGTATCAGCCTGGCTAGCCTGTCATAAAGCACATCTAATTGGTCAAATCTGGACTTGGATGGACCCCAGAGGAAGCTGTCCATGTAGTCAAAGGAAGGGAATATCATAGATTGGAATATTCTCTTTTTACAGTCCTAGGAAAGCAAGCATTTAAGGTGATAAGGAGAAGAGGAGGAGGGGGATGGGGTTGTTTTATATGTGAGAGAATCAAGGCTATGGAAACACAGGGGAGCCTGGTGGGAAAGGAAGGGCTGAAGGTGCTATGTAACCCTAGAAACAGGAGCTGGGGCCACTATCCGTATAGAGGTCATGTACAGACTTCCAACACAGGGAGAGAAATTGGATAAGGCATTCTGAGAAGTCATCTTCAGGATGGCATATAAAAGGGAGGTGTTGCTAGCAGTGGACATCAATCTGACAGACATGGATTAGAGCCTTCCAGCTGCAGCTTTGACAAGGAGCTGGTCCATCCTTTACTCCCTACAGGGGGAGTTTCTCAGGGAGCTAGTCAGAAAACCCATTGGGAATGGGGCAGTGCTGGGCCTGGTGTTGACTAACAGGGAAAGCATTGCAGACATCATAGTGGGCAGTTCCCTTGGGACCTGTGACCAGCATACAGTGTGGTTCAACATTAAGATGAGTGCAGAGCCAACCCACGTGAAGACAAGGGTCCTGGATTAGGAGAGCAGATTTTTAAGAAATGTGAGACTGCCTCAGAAACTGCCTAGTAGGGGGGAATTACCAGGGAGGGGGAAGAGGAACAGTGGGAGGGAAAATCATGCCAAACAAATCTGATTGGCTTCTTTGACAGAGTGACCAGGGAAATAGATCAGGGGAGGGCAGTAGATGGGGCCTATTTGGACCTTAGCAAGACCTTCGACACTGTGCTGCACAGCAGACTGATGAAGGAATTGAGCAGGCTTGGGGCAGGATCCAAAGTGGTGAACTGGATATGAAACTGGTGAATGAATAGGTGACGGAGGGTGGTGGTTAATAACACTCAATCTAAGGAGGGGACACTGACCAGCGGGGTGCCACAGGTTCAGTACTGGGATTGGTCCTCTTCAATGTCTTCATAAGTGACAATGCAGAAGATCTGGAAGGGAAGGTATGCCTTTTTGCAGATGACACCAAAATCTGTATGTAACCCCTAGGTGGTGCTATCCCAAGGGCTACTACCCCTGCCTGCTTGGCTAGTAGCAGGTTAAGGGGCCTGAGTTCTGAAACGGGTGCCTCCACCTGGAGGTCAGGGTTGGTAGTGGTCAAGCTAACCTGGGCACAGCCCTCTGGGACACTGTAACCCCCATCTTTCCCCTCTAGTGGCCTGAACACTGTACAGTAATCACTTTCACAATACCCCTGGTACACCACACAAGTATCCACGCTGTTTGCACTTACCACCAGAGCTGGTTCCTCTGGCTTGACCCTGGGGACCCCCTGTAAAACAAGGTTAAGTACAGCAAATAGCAACAGTACAGTACTTTGAGCACAAACTGGAACCACAGATTACATGCAGAAAAAGTTAGATCTGATTTATTCAGGGGACTTGAACAAGGGAGGGGCAAAATCAGGTTAATTAGCTTAAAGGTTATATCAATCAAGCAGTTATGCATGTGCTTTGAGTCCCCCCACACAGTCCACCTCTGGGTACCCAGGTGGAGAAGAGATGAGCTAGTCAGGATAGGTGCCCGGGTTGCAGCTGGTTGGGGCCCTGTGATGGAAAATGCAACATGCACAGTACACAATATTTGTAATCCGAAGCCAGAGGGCTCAGTTCGAAAAGGAAACAAAACAACAAGACAATCAGATGACACACTCAGATTAAGCTGTTGTTGTAAGGAGCTACCCTGGTATTTACTCGTGATACCCAAGACTGGGCACAGGCTGGACGAAAATCGAGACTGCAGGTGGTTGATCTGGAATACCAGGAGAAGCAGGACCCACACAAGTCGCAGAGGTGTCGTTCCTGTTCAAGCGTGGAGCAGGGCTCTGATCCCCAGGCAGGTCTCTTGTCGATGGCTTCTCTGTGCAGTGGATAGTCTGGCTGGGCCAGTCTGGCAAAGCCCAGACCGCATGGAGACAAGTTCAGAAGCAGTCCATTTTGGGCTGGATACAGCTTCCAGCAAGCAGAACACAGTTCACACAGTGGGGGAACTAACTCACAACCCACTGGCAGCTCTTAGCACATTTACATGTACAGGAATTCTACTGTACCAGGCAGAGCGCTCCCTGGGCACAATCGCAAAGTTTCTGCACACACCAGGAGCTTAGGGGTAGCTGGAACTCCTGACAGGCCAATCGCATTCAGCAGAAATATTCGGTCTTCCTCAGGTTGAGCCTGGCCCACTTCAGTAGCTTACTTTAGTCACACAAACTTAGATTTAGTCCAAAATAATTGTCTTCTCTCCCTCTCAGGAGCAGCACACCGTCATGCAGGCCAAAAACTTAGCCTTTTCAGAGTTCTCCCATGCAAATCCACTCAGGATAGCTGCTCAGAAACACTTTAGCTCCTTCTTGTTCAGCTTCCAGCTTAGTTCTAACTGAAAACTGCAAGTAGCCTAGGACTTCCCCAAGATCCAAAAGATTTGGTTGGCTTATTTGGCTGTCAGTCAAAGCGAGAGCTCCCCATTCACTCCCTCTTCAGTTGCAAAAAAGGCGCAAAAAAGTTCAAACTGCAGTTCCTATAGATTTTGAATTCAGACAGCTCCTGTAGTCCGGCTACATTTTAGGTCCCACTAGAACTGGTTGGTCCAATTTGCAGTCCAGGACCAAGATAGTGGAGACAAACAAAACAGTCCTTACTACAAAGAAAGCAGGTTAGACAAACTAAATTATCATTATCATTCTAAATGGTTTTCAGTAAATAGTTACATCTTTCAACAGAGCTCCCTCTCAGATTACTTAAACTGCAATTAGGCAGCTCTTAAAGAGACAATACACAGAGGCTATACAAGCTCTGGTAATCACATTTAAACTGCTAAAATGCAGGACACCAGCCTGGCAGTAAGCATTTAGGCAAGCTCAAGGAAGACTTTTTGGGAACCCCCATTTGTAGGGGGGTTACATGTATCTGGATGATTGTCTCATAAAACACCCATCCAACTATCAGACAGAGATGGCATTGACCTTGGCATGTCATTTTTGACATTCTCACCCTCTAGAAATCACAGTTGATTCCCTTCCAGAAGCTGCAGTTCATAGGTGGAAGTCCTGGATTCCACTCAAGCAGGGTCCTTTCTTCCTGAGGTCAGAGTGGACTCCATAATAACCAGAGTGTGTCATGTTAGAGAATGCACTCTGGTAAATGCACACTCCATGCATAGGATCTTGGGGCTCATAGTATCCACAGACTTCACTGTATCCCTTGCAAGGCTGCATATGAGAACATCCCATGGGATGCTCAGTACACAATGGTCACTAGCATCTCAATTACTGGATCATCCAGGCACCAGTTGAAACTTCACCCCCCCCCCCCCGTTCCTGTTACCCCTTCTCCTCCTGAAACCTCCACGGCCGAGCCATAACCATCCTTTAAGCAACCAGCTTAACTCATTCCTCAGGTCAATTTCTTATTGTCATTTTTGTTCTTGTTCACCAAGTATTGCTGTCACTTCTGAAACTGCACTTGCTAGGCATTCATATTGAGTTGTGCCACACTTTAGTCTGTGTACATGCAGTTTTTTATTTATTCTTATTTTGTACAATTTTTTTTTTTTTTACCACATGTTGTTCAAATGTTTTGCTATTATATACTCTGCTGCTCTCCTTCTACTGTTCCCCTCCACTGGGCTGCATCTGGAAATTATCCCTGTCTCAGTGTGCCTATCCTAGTTATCAGGTTTCAAATAAATAAATTAAAAACAAACAAATGAATCAAGCAAGCAAGCAACCAACCAATCAAGCCTTTGAATGGGAACCTCCTTAAAGGGTTCCTTTTCTCCCCTCCAGAATTGCAGGTGATAAGGTCCACAAGCACCTCCTCATTGGGGTGGAGTGCACATTATTAGGTTCTTCTTTATATCCAGGCGACACAGATGGATTTGGAACACCATCTCCACATAAATATGCTAGAGATGAGAACTGTTCTTTAGGGGCTGCAGGCCCAGTTGGACATGCTTTAAGACAAGTTAGTTCCTCTCCAGATGGACTATAAGTGAGCCATGTTCTGCCTCAGCATGCAAGGAGGGATTCACTCCTACCCCCTGTGCAGAGGCACAGTGTAATACTGAGAGTCATGCTCAGAGGAAAAGATAATTCTCCAGGCAACCCAGCTTCTGGGGTAGAAAATGTCAAGTGCACATGGTCTCCATCAAACAGTGGCAGACCCTCACAAATGGTTCCTGGGGGAGGTCATGGTTTGGTCCCTATTCAACTATTGTGGCATGCCTGAATTGGACCTTTTTATGTCCCACCACAACTGCTGTACCTCTGCTCCAGATATCAAGAACATGGCTTTTTTTCTTTCTTGTCTGTGTGCATGCAGGTTGCAGTTGACAGGTAATTTTCTTTATACCTTCCCAACACTGCAGCTTGTCCAGAGGGTACTCCTCACACTGGAGGCCACCAGAGGCAAAATCAGAGCAGAGGAATTACAGGCAAGAGGAAGCATAAGCCTATCTAGGTTGTCCTCCATAATTAATGGTAATAGACATTTATCCCTACCTCCTGTAAATAATTATCTAACAGTATTCCTGAAATGTTTAATTTTTCACTTTTAACTGCTAGACTTGTGTAACCCCCCTACTAATGGGGGTTCCTTGGAGCTTTTCCCGGAGCTTGCTTAAATGCTCCATGCCTGGCTGGTGTTCGGCGTGAGGCCGTTAGATGTGGGAATTGTGAGTGCTTTTGAAGTCTCCGGTACTGTCTCTTTAAGAGCTGCCTGTTCGCAGGCTTTACTGGTTCAAATAGGGGACTGGGGTTCCCTGTTCGAGTCCCACTCTGGACTGCTGTCTAATTGCTCCCTTTTTTGCAGTCGCTAGGAGCGCTAAGGGAGCCCATGTGAAGGATGCGGTTGTCCCCCTGGGATATGTATAGTATTGGTAAAATGGCAGTTTGCCTAACGTTTTTTTTATTGCAGCTGGGACTTTGTGTTGTGCCCCTCCATATTGGACCCGGACTGTGTAAAAAGGAGTCCAATGTTGCCTAAGGGGCATTGGGACTGGCGTGGAGGTGACCAACCAGGAATCAGGACTCTGGCTGAAGCCAGCTGACCAATTGGGACACAGCTTGTAATTCCTGGATGTGGCATTATGGGTCGTGGTGCTTTTTCGCACCACTGAGGGCTAGAATAAGTGACTGGCATGTGTAACCAGCCAATGAGTTCGGGTAGCGCCCGAGCTGTAAGGATTGTCCCGTGCTGCTAGAGGGAGAGGCATTGTGACTGTGAAGGAGAAGGGAGCTCTGAGCTTCTGCACAGAGCCATGGGTAGATTTTCATATACTGTAGTGGTAAGCTAATCACCCTGATTTCCCCCGGTCCTTGTTATTCCCCCTCAAATAAATCAGATTGCCTGTTTTGCAAAAGTACACTGGCTAGTCTGTGTATTAATGGTGAAATACTGCACATTGAATGTGGTGTAACTGTACCTTACTTCCTAGGGGGTTCCCGGAGAGAGCTGACTGGATCGAAACAGGGGGTAAGTGTACATGGTAAGGGCACTGAAATTGATCTGTGTGGGCCACTAGTGGGAGGAAAGGGAGGTTGCAGCAACCCAGAGGGCTGTGACCGAGTCAGCCTCGACTGTTCTAACCCCGACCTCTTGGTGGAGGCATCCGACAACGGATCTGGGCCCCTCACCCTGCTACAGTTAGGGCAGGCAGGGGTAGTAGCCCTGGGATAGCGCCCCCCCGGGGGGCTACAAAGTGGAGGCACCGCTGGGATAAGAGTCCCCTAGTGGCCAGGTGGGTAAAGTGCATAAAAATGGAAAAGCTGACGGGGAAACTGGAAGGAATATTATGGCAAAAATTAAGTTGGATCCTATTAAGACAATGGTACACAAATTAATGGGGTGGGGCAAAGCTGAAGAGCTGGACTCCCAGAGAGTTGTGTTACTATTAGATGTGCCTCTGGGAACGCTGACAGCTGAATTATTTCTACTGCAGAGCGTGTTAAGTGTTTGGGCAAGGTGGAGGTGAAGGGGCGTATGGCTGACCTGCTTGACCAGACCCTGAAGGTACTACTTTTGTGTAGTGTGGCCATCGACCCCAAGAGGGTACCTCTCGTGATTTACCCGGAGGGTTCCCCACAGAGGTGGAGGCTTGTTCACATTCGGAGTGGGTCAGTCACTCCTGGAGGTACCCCCAGACTAATAGTTTCAGAGTTAAACTGCTTAAATTGCTGGCTGTGAAGGAAGGACTACCTAGGAGTTGCTGCAAGCACTGGACCTCTCTAGTGACACCACCCCCCAGGTACCTCTCCCTGTCCCCCCCCAAGAATTCTATTTTGGCTCCACTGCCCCTAGTGGTTCCCCCTATACAGCTTGATTCTTACCAAAGGCTGAAACTTTTTTCTGGCACAGTGCCGGTGCCTTCAGGGGAGGATGACTTGGAGGCGTGGATGGACTACGCCACCCCTTTAGTTCCGGAGTGGCAGTGCTCTGAGGGGGAGAAAAGAAAGCGATTGATGGAGAGTGTGCAGGGCCCCGCTTTAGAAGCCATTAGGTTCTTGCAGACCACTAACCCGGAAGCCACCGCAGCAGAGTATCTTTCTGCTTTGGAGGGAGTGTTTGGGAGTACAGAGACTGGGGAAGACTTATTATGGAAATTCAAGTCTGCCAAGCAATGGAGAAATGAGAAACTGTCCGCCTTTACTAGGGTGGAGTGGGCCTTACAAAAGGCCTATTGAAAAGGGGGGGGGGGGTCACAGCCACGGCCTTGAACCAGGTCAGGTTGGAACATATTCTGAAGTCTGCTAGATTTTCTAGTGTGATATTGTTAAAACATAAGTTACATGATAGACGGGCTGCCCCGCCTGAATACTGTCAATTGATCAGGGAAATTAGAGAAGTGGAGACTGATGAGGAGGGGTGGGAACCCTATGTGGGAGCTGTGAATCCAAGCCGAACCCCTGAGTCTAGTGCCCCCGAGGAGACCCACCTTTCAGGGAGGCCTTATGCGTCCCCAGAATTTCAAGGTGATGTGGGGGTGTGTGCCATTTCCTCTGACCCCCAAGTAGAAAGCAAGTTAAGGGCCGAGGTTAGAAACTTATGAGAACTGGTGAGGGATTTGAGGCGGTCCACTACCCACCCTGTTAGGTATGGAGAACCTGAGTCATTTAGAAATCAATGTTCTAGCTCCGGGGAACCCCCTCACCCCCTAGAGGGCTCCCAGCAGACAAAGTACTCCCCTTCCAATAGAGACCCCCGGGACCCCAAGTTTTGCTACCATTGTGGGGAGGATGGACACTTTCAACCTGAGTGCCAGCTGCCGGAGAATTTAAGGAAGGTCAACAGCAGACTGATCACTCGGCATGCGGGGCCCACGTCTGACCCCCCCAGGAAGGGCTTTGTGACCGAACCCAGCAAGCAACTGTCAAGGCTGTGCCTCCTGAATGGTCTGATGTGGTTGGGCCCTCGATGGAGGCCCCAGTGTGAGTAAATGGGATTCCTACCCGAGCTGTATTAGATAGTGGCTCTCAGGTAACCATCATATTTCAGGACTGGTAACAGACCCACCTACCCGAGGTGCCACTACAACCCTGGATGGCCTACATGTATGGGGGTTAAGTGACAAGGCTTATCTGTATTTGGGGTATATCCAGATCTGGTTGTCATTTCCTACTTCTGTGGCTGGAGTGGACGAACAGGTGGAAACCTTGGCTTTAGTTTGCCCCCCCACTGGACTGTATGATGGAGTACCCCTGTTGATTGGGACAAATGCTCATATGTTTGGTTGATTAGCCCAATTGTGTTCAGAAAAGCAAGTGTTTAGGACCGGGCAAGCCCTAAGAATACCCACTGTGATCCAAAAGGTCTCAGAAACTCAGAAGAAGGTTAGCCAGGAGGAACCTGAAGGCCCAGTGGGTGTAGTATGGAAGAAGGATCCGGTACCGGTGATACTTGCCCCGAATGCCCAGTATGTTTTGCAAGGGGAAGTCCCACTGAGAACAGATGTTAAGAATAAGTTATTGATATTGGATGCACTGGGGGAGGGAAGAGGGTGATGGCTCAAGTTCATAATGTGTCCGAAAAGGAGATTCGAATAAAAAGAGGGTGCACCCTGGCAAGACTGCATTGTGCAGATACTGCAGTGCTGCCCAATAGCAAGGGTTCAAGGAAAGATGACAGAGTAACACCCGAATTGTTTGATTTTGGTGACTCCCCATTGCCTGCTGAATGGAAAGTGAGGATCAGTGAGAAAGCTAGCCACCAGAGACCAGGTATTTTCCCTAAAAGAATGGGACGTGGGATGTGTGCAAGGGGCTGAGCACCACATCCGGCTGCATGATGAAAGGCCTTTTAGAGAGAGATCTCAGTGCCTGGTCCCGGCTGACATAGACGATGTGAGGCGGCATTTGCAAGAGATGCTCGCTGCTGGTGTGATAGAAGAGTCCAGGAGCCCCTATGCTTCCCCCATTGTAGCAGTGAGAAAAAAGAATCGGGGAGTTCGGATGTGTGAAGATTACCGTACTTTGAATTGGCGGACCATCCCAGACCAGTATACCGTGCCACACATACAGGACGCTTTGGATTGTTTAAATGGCAGTAAGTGGTTCACTGTGTTAGACCTCCGCAGTGGGTACTATCAGATCCCTGTGGTCCCAGAGGACCGAGAGAAGACTGCATTCATTTGCCCTCTGGGTTTCTGTGAGTTCATCCGGATGCCTCAAGGGATTTCAGGTGCCCCAGCTACTTTTCAGCACCTGATGGAACGTGCTGTGGGGGACATGAATTTGCTCGAGTGTTTGGTCTACTTAGATATGTCATAGTGTTTGGCCAGTCGTTGGAAGAGCATGAACATTGATTGTTCAAAGTCCTGGATCGGCTGGAGGATTTCGGTCTCAAGCTATCTATAGACAAGTGCCAATTCTTCCAAACTTCTGTGAAGTATGTGGGCCCCATAGTATCCACTGAAGGCATAGAGACTGACCCCAGCAAAGTGGAGGCTTTGACTACCTGGCCTCAGCCAAAGAATTTGAAAGAGCTGCAACGGTTCCTGGGGTTTTGTGGATATTATAGGCGGTTTGTCAAAGATTATTCTCGAGTGATCCGCCCCCTCCTCAACCTTACTCAGGGGTACCCTCCCATACACAAAAAGTATAAGAAAGGTGTGCACTCTGAGACAGAGAAGAAGTGTTTTTGACCGAATGATGTGTTTGGAAACCGCTGGACTACTGAGTGTGAGGAAGCTTTTTATGACATCATATATCAACTTACCCATGCTCCAGTGCTGGCCTATGCTGACCCGGCCAGGCCATACGTTCTCCATACTGACGCCAGTCTACAAGGATTGGGGGCTGTGTTATATCAGGAGCACTCGAACGGGCTGAGACCTGTAGCTTTTGCCAGCAGAAGTCTGACTCCTTCAGAAAAAAATTATCCAGTGCACAAATTAAAGTTTCTGGCTCTGAAGTGGGCCATTGTTGATCAATTTTATGACTATTTGTACGGTGCCAAGATATTGGTAAAGACTGACAGCAATCCTCTGACCTATGTGCAGACCTCAGCCAAGTTGGATGCCACTGGCCATAGGTGGCTCTCTGCATTGGCCACCTACGACTGTGCTGTTGAGTACAGTGCAGGCCTAAACCATATAGATGCGGATGCTCTCTCTCAGAGGCCTATGCCACAAACTGACTGGGTCAGGTTGTCAGAACCTGACATAAGAGCCCTTTGCCAAAAATTTGACAAGGAGGAACAGGTGTCTCCTGATGCTGTAGACTGCATGGTGGATTGCTTGGGGCCATCCGAGAACTGCATACCTGCTGCTTACTGTCATTTTTCTGCTTTAGACACTAGTTCGCTGCCCCAATTTGACAATGATAGTCTTCAACGGGCTCAATCCCGAGACCCCATGATAAAAACGGCTGTGGAGGTTTTGCAGGCCGGGAGGGACGTGTCCAAGTTGCATTCCACTGATCTGAGAACTGCCTTGTTATACAAAGAAGGGTCAAAGTTAAAACTGATTAACCAACTACTATACAGAGAGACTGTGGACAAAGAGGGCCGGGTAGACAAACAACAACTGGTGCTGCCCACTGCTTTTAGAGAACTGGTTTGAGGTCCCTGCATAATCACATGGGGCATCTGGGCATAGACGAACTCTTGACCTGGTACGGACCCGATTCTACTGGCCAAAAATGAGTGCAAATGTGGAGCAGTATGTCAAGACCTGTGGCCGCTGTTTGCAAAGAAAAGCCCTACCTCAGAGAGCCGCCCCCATGGTCAATATCACCACCAGTGCCCCTATGGAACTGGTCTGCATTGATTTCCTGAGTTTAGAACCAGATCTAAAAAACCTCAGTAACATATTGGGAGTCACTGATCATTTTACCTGGTAGGCTCAGGCTTTTCCCACCAAAGATCAGAAAGCAACTACGGCGGCTAAAGTACTTGTTGAGAACTTCTCTGTCCACTATGGAGCCCCCCAGAGAATCCATTCCGACCAGGGAAGGGACTTTGAGAGCTGCCTGATTAAAGAAATGCTATCTTTGTGGGGAGTATGAAAATCCAGAACCACCCCATACCATCCCCAAGGAGATCTCCATCCTGACAGGTTTAACCGCACTTTGCTTGACATGTTGGGCACACTGCAACCCAAAGACAAGCCTAGATGGAGCCAGCAGATTAGCACCCTGGTTCATGCTTATAACTGCACCAAAAGTGATGCCACTGGATTTTCCCTGTACAGGCTGATGTTTGGGAGAGAGGCTAGACTGCCAGTGGGTGTGTGTTTCGGGGTTTTCCCTGATGGGGTGCAAGCAGAAAATCATCTACAGTATGTACAGAAGTTGAAGGCCCAATTGAACCATGCCTACCAACTGGCCCAGATTATGGCTGCTAAACGAAACCTGGCCAACAAGGAGAGGTATGATAAGAAAGTGAAAGCAATGGAACTGAGAGAGGGGGATAGATTGCTATTGAGGAATTTGGGACTGCATGGCAAACATAAGATTGCTGATAGATGGCATCATCTCCCTCATATTGTCGTGGGAAAGCTGGCAGATTTACCTGTATATAAAGTGCGGCCTGAAAACAATTCAAAAGATGTGAAAACTATACACAGAAATCATCTGCTGCCAATTGGGCAAATCTTGATTGAAGCTGAACCTCCCAATGCCCCTCCTCCAGGCCTATGACTAGATCTGCTGCCATGAAGAAACCCAGACCACTTGATTCTTCAGCAAGCCAAATAAGAGGGCCTTGTCCAAACCCCTCTGATGAAGATGATCGCCAATCTATGTTTGAAGACAATGAAAATAATATTGAATACTATCCCTCTTATGAACTGAGCCAGCTGTTTCGGGGCAATCCCCTCGTTAACTCTGGAGATGAGGTTGGGCATTCTGGATTGTCTGAGCGCCCAGCTTTGTCTCTGGAACCAATGCTTCCAGAGGATGAATTGGGTAGCTGCAAAGCCCAAGGGGTGGGGTCCTTGAGCCTGGCTGTACTATCTGACTTTTCAGAAGGAGAAAGTGATGTGGGGGAATAAGCCAGTGGTATGCCGGAACCTGAAGAATATTTTGAATGCCCTGATGGTTCCTTACTATTGCCTGAACAGTCCCCAGCTGAGCTAAGTAGTGTGGGTCCTGATACAGAGGGTCATGCTCCCGAAAGTACTATGAGCACTGGGTCCCTTTCCCCTGTGGAGGTTCCCCCTACTAATCTCAATGAGGCTGAAACGGAATCGGGGCCGGTGGCAGGGTTTTCCGAGAACCCCTAGACACTCCAGCCAAGAAGTTCGGCCTGTGGTAAAGTTGAGTTATGAGTCTCTGGGTCAGCCTGTGGACCTGTCCTTAAATGTGGTCCATAAAGGGGTGTATGTATCCCCGAGCTCCTTGCCTAAGCTGGCCTTGGGGGATAACTCCAGCCTGTTAGTATTGCCCTTCGAGTGTGGTACCCCTGCTTTAGGTAGCCCACAAGTAGCTGATAGAGAGGAGATTCCCTCTGTCCAGGTGTCATGGGCAGGACATACTGGCCTGGTTTAAAAAGGGAAAGGTTGTGCGTGTGGGTAATATTGCACAAACCGTAGTAGACTGTGAATACAGTATCGATGCATGTAATCTAAAGTGTGACATAATGTTGATTAAGCTGCTTGCCTTAAAGTAATTTAAGGGTAACTACTTGACGCGGACGCTAAGTTCTTTCCAGGCCAGGAAGGGTGTAACCCCCCTACTAATGGGGGTTCCTTGGAGCCTTTCCCGGAGCTTGCTTAAATGCTCCATGCCTGGCTGGTGTTTGGCGTGAAGCCATTAGATGTGGGAATTGTGAGTGCTTTTGAAGCCTCCGGTACTGTCTCTTTAAGAGCTGCCTGTTCGCAGGCTTTACTGGTTTACATAGGGGACTGGGGTTCCCTGCTCGAGTCCCACCCTGGACTGCTGTCTAATCGCTCCCTTTTTTGCAGTCGCTAGGAGCGCTAAGGGAGCCCATGTGAAGGATGCAGTTGTCCCCCTGGGATATGTATAGTATTGGTAAAATGGCAGTTTGCCTAACTTTTGTTTTTTATTGCAGCTGGGACTTTGTGTTGTGCCCCTCCATATTGGACCCAGACTGTGTAAAAAGGAGTCCAATGGTGGCTAAGGGGCATTGGGACTGGTGTGGAGGTGACCAACCAGGAATCAGGACTCTGGCTGGAGCCAGCTGACCAATTGGGACACAGCTTATAATTCCTGGATGTGGCATTATGGGTCATGGCGCTTTTTCGCACCACTGAGGGCTAGAATAAGTGACTGGCATGTGTAATCAGCCAATTAGATCGGTTAGCACTCAAGCTGTAAGGGTTGTCCCGTGCTGCTAGAGGGAGAGGCATTGTGACTGCGAAGGAGAAGGGAGCTCTGAGCTTCTGCGCCATTGAGTGTTCGCGAGGGAAGTGTGTGAAAGGCATGAGGCGGCCGTTTTGCCTTGCCCGCACTCCACGAGTTAAATCCGCAGGCTTGCAGTCAGAATAGGCTGTGTACAAGCACAGCTACCTACCAGGCTTCACCTGAAGAGGACTGGAGAATCTGTTGTATCGCGCTCGGTCTGTCAGGACATTGAAGCTGCAGTGAAATGCCCGCATAGCTGTTAGTTCGGTCGGGTCCTGGAAGCAGCTGCCTGGTATGGTACCCCTCTGTTGCTTCCATATAAATGTGTGAGGAGGCCGTTGACGTTCAGGTTCAGCCCTGCAAGTGGTGAAAGAGTGGTTCTCTGTTGGGGTTGTGAGTACTGGATCAGGGTAGCTCCCTGTTAAAGCTTATAAACAAATGCAAAAAATTGTTTTGTTTTGTTGCTGACTGCACCAATTGAGCTTTCTGGCTCCATCTGATCTGCTCAGGAATTAAATGCTTGCTTGTGTCAGGGCCCCAACCAGCTGCATCGAGGAACTAGCCGTTAGGGCTTGGGTACCCATAGACAGCAATTAATAGGTTAGGCCTGTGCACAGAGCCATGGGTAGATTTTCATATACTATAGTGGTAAGCTAATCACCCTGATTTCCCCCGGTCCTTGTTATTCCCCCTCAAATAAATCAGATTGCCTGTTTTGCAAAAGTACACTGGCTAGTCTGTGTATTAATGGTGAAATACTGCACATTGAATGTGGTGTAACTGTACCTTACTTCCTAGGGGGTCCCCGGAGAGAGCTGACTGGATCAAACTGGGGGGTAAGTGTATATGGTAAGGGCACTGAAATTGATCTCTGTGGGCCACTAGTGGGAAGAAATGGGGGTTGCAGCAACCCAGAGGACTGTGACCGAGTCAACCTCGACTGTTCTAACCCCGACCTCTTGGTGGAGGCACCCGCCAACGGATCTGGGCCCCTCACCCTGCTACAGTTAGGGCAGGCAGGGGTAGTAGCCCTTGGGATAGCACCCCCCGGGGGGCTACACTTGGTAGGCTATTCCAGATGAATACCACACGTTGAGCGAACCAGCTTCTTTGTTTCTCAGGCTTGAAATGCTTTTACTCCAGCTGATCATTAAGACCTCTAATTTCTTAGTAAAACTTTTTAAATTCAAGTTGTGAACATAGTCTTATGCCATCATTTGAGATACAGTAGCCTTGTATACTTTAATTAGGTTGCCCCTTAATCTCATTTCCAGCATAAATAAACCTTGATTCTCTAGTCTTCCTTCATATGTTAAGACCTCCATCTCTTTTAATTTTGTGGTCCTTCTTTGCACCCTCTCCAGTTTCAGTATATCCAGCTTATTATGAGGTGACCAAAACTAACCACAATATTGCAAGTGTAGCCTCACCATTGCCCGATATACGGGAAGGATTACTTCTTTGTCTCTGCTGGTTAAATTTCTTTTTATACAGCCCCAAGTCTCACTGCATTGTTTTACAACTATGTCACAGTGATTTGAATGTTTGAGTCTATCCACTACTGAAATCCCTAGATCTTACTTTGAGAGGGTTCCTACAGTAGGTCTTCACATATAGGACTGCGCCCCCTGGCGTCAGGTCCACATGGCAAACTTGTAGATAGCAATCATCAGCAGGGACCGCCCCCCCCCCACAACATCCAGCAACGTAATGTCAGCCCGACGATAAAAGGGGCGGTCCCGCGCCTGCTCTCCATTTCTTTCCCGCCGTCGCCTCAGTAACGTTCAGCTCATGTTTGAACAGCAATCCAATGCCCGTGTTGTATTTTGTTTAAGTTTTCTTCACCTCTAATTAATATTTCTCACAAAGTTTTTCTTCAATTTGATGTCTTCTAGACAGAAGAAAAAGTGCTCTAAGTGCAGCGCTCAAATCCTGCACGGGGACGACCATTCCCACTGCCTCCTTTGCCTGAGTTCTAAACACGACGTCCAGGAGTGTTCCATCTGCAAGGCCTTCAACCAAGCGACCAGAACCAGGCGCAGACGGTCCCTCGAAGCCCATTTTCTGACCCGACACTTGGTGTCTGTGGAAAAGGAGCTCCAAAAACTGAGGGAAAGGTCGTTGTCGCCGACCCCTAATAAGAAGAAAAGCAAAGAGAAGCGCCGGGACCAGAGTCTGTCGCCACACGAGAGGCCTACAACTGTGAGTACTTCTTCGGGCACCCCATCCGCCTCCTTGGGCCGGGCTCCTTCACCCCCTACTGCTGAGGTGAGCGGGCAGCTGGGGGTAGCCTTTTTGGAGGTTGTAATCTCTTTGCCTTGTCCTGCCGGTAAGACACCCCTTGCCTCCAGCAAAGGGCGCGCAGCCTCCACTGATCAGTCTAGTGGCAGCCTTCCAGCCGTCTCTAGCTCGGCCGGATCTGCGGTATTGGATGCCAGCTCCTCCAATGTCTGCCCGGATCCATCCACTCTCCCGCTGGGCTCCAGTTTGGCCCCTGATGCCGGACAGAGTGAGGGACAAGTTGACCATCGTCCCCTAGGGTTCTTCACCCCAGGGACTTGCCACCCGTTCGTTTGCTTTTTGCATTAGCTAGATCTCATTCGGACCTGACGTCGGGGGGCCCCTCAAGCTCCCCCCCCAGACCTTCCATCGTCCCCGGACAGGAGTCCGCTGCTGGCTGGGGATCCTGCCATGGAGCCTCCACCCTCTGGTACTTTGGGCGCACTCCTGGATCTGGCTCCATCTGATGGCGCTACGGCACTGCCCCCCGCAGGTCATTCGACTGGGTTCCCAGACTCTGAACCCTCCTTCCCACCTCCGGGTAGCCCTCCATCGACCACTCAGTATACAACACCGGGCCATGTGCCTCCGTTGCCGGGCCTTCTGACGCCAGGTTACCCGACGCTGGGTTACCTGATGCCATCCTATCCAACGGCAGGGTATCCCACCCCAGGGCACCCCACACTGGGTTATCCTGGGTACTCTTTCTATTACACGTCCTGGCAATACCCTCAGTATCTGGGGTAACTATATCTGAGCTTCCAGCCCCCTACTCCTCCACCTCCAGTACCGGACTGCGAGTCCGTTCCCCTTTGGTGGAAGGACACCAGAACGCAACTTCTGTCAGAGATAAGACAGTCGGTGGGAGAAGCACCCACTTCCAGGGTCACCTCTCCACCGCTTCCTCGGGCCAGAGCTTCAGGCTCCTTAAGTTTTGGCACCACAGAACCAGACCCTTCTGTTCCTAGCAGTTCTGAGCCCTCTGACAGAGTCCGACACGGATCCATTGGACCCTAGGTCTCCCGTAGAGGTTCCCCCTAAAGACTCTTCCAAATCTCCACTGGAGTACCCTTCTTTTGGAGATTTGCTGTGTTCCATTCAGGCGGCTGGCGGACCAAAGAGGTAGACCCGCAAAGAAAACGCCTTGCGAGACACCTCATTCTGGCCACTTCTGACCCTATCCCTGTTCCCCCGTGGATGGGACCCCATGAGGACCTTATGACCACAATTTGGCAACAACTGTCCTCCATACCAGTGATTTTGCATAAAGCCGACCGCACCTGTTACCCCCGGAAGGGATCTCTCACCTTAATTCCCACCCTTATGCTGATTCCATGGTCATCACGGCGCCACGACCATTCAGCCCAGCCAAAACACTTGAGCTGTTTGCCTCATATTAAGGACTCTTGCCAGCTTGATCAATTTGGGTGTAAAATCTACTCTTCTTCCTCTTGTGCGATACGTTCCCTTAATTACATCTCGCATATGGTCGCCTTTCAAAAAGCTTCTCTTCTGGATCTGGAAAGGGACCTCCAAGAGGTTCAGGATGAAACCCTGAGAAAAAAGTTATTGGATAAAGTTAGAATGGGGAAATCCTCATGTCGTCACGCCCTACGGACGACTTACAACTCGGTGGACCCGGTGGCTTGAGCGGCAGCCTCAGGGATCTGTCTCCGCTCCCTCTCCTGGCTTCGTAGAGCAGGACTGGCACATGATGTACAGTCCTCTCTTCTGGATGTCCCTTTTAGAGGTTCCGTCCTCTTTGGCAGTGACGCTAAAGATATCATTACTGGGTTGCAGGAGAGCGGACGCTCCTTGCAGGATGTCCGTTCCTTATACAGGATGGGCCAGAAAAAGCAGCCTTTTCGCCGCCAAAGAAGGTGGAACAAATCCCAGGCTAAGCGCCAAGCAAAGAAACGTGCCCCTGGATCTGGAGCTCAGACTCCACAGGCCAAATTACCCAAATAGGCCTCTGTGTCCCCTCGGTGTCCTGACTCCTTTCCCCTTCTTCCACTCCCTCCAGTCACACAGGAGGAACCGGTCGGAGGGAGGTTCAGCCTCCACCTGGGTGGTTGGAGGTTCATCACCACAGAAGCTTGGGTGCTTCAGCTCATCCAGCGAGGTCACTCGATAGAATTCAGCAAGATTACAGCCCCTCAACCACTGGGATGGTCCTTCTATCCTTGGGATTAGGTCCCCATTGTCTCTCAGGAAATTCAGGCACTTCTTTGAAAGAGGGCCATAGAACCCGTCCCAACAAGCCAAATAAGAAGGGATGCTACTATTCTACTCCCACTTCTTCCTGGTACTGAAGAAAACGGGTGACCTGAGACCAATCCTGGACCTCAGCACACTAAACATCTTCGTCGAGTACAAGAAGTTTCGTATGTTGACTCCTCAGGGGCTCCATTCCCTGCTCCACCCAAATTTGTGGCTGTGCTCCCTGGACATGCAGGATGCTTACCTGCATATTCCTATCCTCCCTGCCCACTGCCACTTTCTCCATTTTGTCTTTATGGAGAAGCATTTCCAATTCAGAGCACTCCCATTTGGCCTCTCTTCGGCACCCAGGGTGTTCATCAAATGCCTAGCGGTGGTGGTGGCGTTTTTATGCTGTCAGAGCATTTATGTTTTCCCGTACCAGGATGACTGGCTCCTCGCAGCACCCTCTCCTACCAGCCTGAAAGAGTCTCTCTTTTTCACTCTGAACTTGTTTGCTTCTCAGGCCACTGTTGTGGCCCAGGCCTGATGGATCTCACCACACTCTGTGCTCTGTCTCTTGGGACTGATGGTGGCCGCCATTTCAACAGTTCCCATGGCCAGGCTTCACATGAGGGTCACCCAATGGTCTCTTCGAGTCCAATGGGACCAGAGGACGGATGACATGAACCAAAAGGTCATGATCTCCAACTGTCTTTAGAGAGATCTTCGCTGGTGGCAGGATCTCTCAAACCTATCAAAGGGAATTTCTTTCCATCCTTAAGTTCCAACCCAAATTCTCACAACGGACACCTCAGATCTGGGCTGGGGAGCCCATCTGGGGACTCACAAGACACAAGGGTCTTGGGCCAACCAGGATCTGATGCTACACATCAATGTTCTGGAGACCAGGGCGGTTCTTTATGCACTCCAGTCATTCCAGTCGCTCCTAGTTCCGGGATCTCTTTTAGTCCAGATGGACAACATGTCCACAGTCTGGTATCTAAACAAACAGGGAGGAACCCATTCATATCCTCTTTGCAGAGAAGCAATGAGGGTGTGGTACTGGGCGATTCAGCACAGCCTTTACTTGACAGCAGTCCATGTTCTGGTGGACAGTCTCAGTCGATCAGTGGCCAGAGCCCACAAGTGGGAGTTAAAGTCAGAGGTGGTCGAAGATCTCTTTCTTCGCTGAGGTTTGCCAGAGATAGATCTGTTTGCCTCCCCATTCAATGCAAAACTACCCGTCTTCTGCTCGCTCGTTCCTGGACATGGTGCTTTTTGGTGAGATGCACTGTCTCTTTCATGGACAGAGAGGTTTCTATGTGTCTTTCCTCCCTTTCCACTCATTCAGAAGGTCTTGGTGAAACTACAACAGGAGGAAGCGCACGCCATCCTTATTGCTCCTTTTTGGCGACGCCAAATTTGGTATCCTCTGCTGCAACAATTGGCACTGGAACCTCCAGTTCTTTTGCCCATTTCCCATGATCTTCTGACTCAGGAGCAGGGCACCCTGGTACATCCGAGCCTTCAGTCTCTCCATTTTCATGCATGGCACCTATGGACATAGCAATTTCTCGTTATGGGGTATCTTCGCAGGTTGCGCATATTCTAGTGGAGGCTAGAAAACCCTCCACCAGATCTACTTACGCAATGAAGTGAAAGAGCTTCATGATATGGGCCCAAGCAAGGTGCTGGGATCCATTTTCGTGCTCGGCTTCCCAGGTTCTAGAGTACCTCGCACATCTGCCCGAGGTGGGCCTTAGCTACTCCTCCATTAAGGTCCACTTTTCTGCGGTGTCGGCCTACCACCTCCCAGTGGAGGGCAAAACTTTGGCTCAGCTGGAGGTTGCCAAAACTTTTCTGAAAGGCATCCTTCATTTAAAGCCTCCGATCCAGAATCCTTGTCCTCCCTGGGACCTGAATTTCATGCTCGAGAAGCTGACTTTACCACTGTTCGAACCAGCTTCTTTCTGCGACTTACGCTTCCTTTCCTGGAAGACCTTATTTTTAGTTGCAGTTACTTCGGCCAGAATGGTTTCCGAATTACAGGCCTTTGTCTGTAAATAACCTTATTTGATTTTTCATAAGGACCGAGTAGTCCTTCAGACTAATCCTTCTTTTTTACCCAAAGTGGTTTCGGAAACCAATTTGAACCAGAGTGTGAAATTACCAGTATACTATCCACAGTATTCCAATGGGGGGGGAATACCTTCTGCACACTTTGATGTGCACCGGATTCTGAGGTGCTACATGAACAGGACTAAAGAGGTTAGGAAATCTAGCCAACTGTTCGTAGCCTTTGCTCCACAGTGCCAGGGCAAGGCTATATCCAAGCAAACCATCTTTCGATGGCTAGCTAACTGCATCCATTTTTCGTATACAAAATATGGGAAATACCTTCCGGGGGCAGTTAAAGGCCACTCCACCCGTAGCGTGGCAACTTCTACTGCCTTTTTTAGGAATGTGTCCACGGCAGAGATCTGTGCAGCGGCCACATGGTCGTCTGTTCACACCTTCACTAAGCATTACAGTCTGGACATTGCCTCTCGGCGCAGAACTGGCTTTAGTCTTGCAAGGCCTCCTGTTGTGATTTCCCATGGCGACTTCTCCTCCTCCCAGATGCACCTATGTTTTGGTTTTTCTCTGGGACTGCTTGGTATTCAGTCCTATATGTGAAGGCCTACTGCAGGAACCCTCTTGAAGTAAGATATTGCAGTTACGTAAGAACTTGCCGTAACAGTAGACCTTCGAGAGAGGTTCCTGCAGTAGGTCTAGTTTCCCACCCTCCTTCCCACAGTTTTTGGAGATTTTATCCTTATTTTCCATCCTATCTAGTCCTTCAGGACTAGAGTGGAAGCAGGGTCTGAGGAGTTTTTACTCTGGTCTTATTCTTACCTTTTTATAGGTCTCTGTTGGAAAAGAACTGGAGAGCGGGCGTGGGACCACCCCTTTTATAGTTGGGCTGACATCACATTGCCGGACATCAGGGGGTGGTCCCCGCTGATGATTGCTATCTACAAGTTTGCCGTGCGGACCTGACGCCACGGGGCGCAGTCCTATATGTGAAGACCTACTGCAGG
Organism: Neoceratodus forsteri; assembly: GCA_016271365.2. NCBI lineage: Eukaryota > Metazoa > Chordata > Ceratodontiformes > Ceratodontidae > Neoceratodus > Neoceratodus forsteri. The sequence goes on from CM028135.1 coordinate 368,465,946, forward strand.
AACCTGTCTTGAAGATCTACTGTTACGGTAAGTTTTTACGTAACTGCAATGTCCTTTTTGGAACTTGACACCCTCAGTTGAGATCCCTCTAGACCTAGATGGTATGTAGTCTTTGGGTTGTTACATCCAAAGTGCTTTACCACACATTTGTCAGGGTTGAACCTCATTTTACTCCCAACTGACCATCTCTAGAACTCATCAAGTTCCTCCTAGAGCAGTTACCGGCCCATATCCCTTATAAACTTAGACTTAAAAATGTTATCTAAGATTTTGGCCACTCGAGTGAGTCAGGTATGGGGAAACTTGATAAGGCGGGAGCAGGTGCATTTTGTGCTGGGGAGGATATTGAATGACCATCTATGGAAGATAATGTATTTGATCTCCGCATTCAGGGAGTCATTTACTGTACGTCTGCTGCTTTGGTCTCCCTGGATGCGGAGAGTGCTTTTGACAGTGTCTCCTGGGACTTTTTCTTCCAATTACTCCCTCAATTTTGGATACCACTTGAATTTTTGCTGTGGTTCAAGGTTTTGTACTCCAACCCTACAGCTCAGGTTTTATGTAATAGAGTTCATTCGGATTGCATTTGTTTGAGATGGGGCACCAGGCAGGGTTTCCCACTTTCTCCTTTTCTTTTCAGTCTTTTTTGGAACCCTTGATTAGAAAGATGAATACTGCCCTGCAGGTGTGTGGAATATCGATATGCCCATATCAATATAAACTGTCTGTATATGCAGATGATATTCTACTGAACTTAACTCATCTAGCTGCATCCCTGCCTACTGCCCTAGAGATTATTACCTGATTTGGTAAACTTTTCAACTGTAAGTTAAACCTGAGCAAGACTGAGATAATGCCTTTAAATGGACTGGCGAATAAGGTAAATTTTGAACCGTTAGGGCTGGTACGGGTTAGAGGCAAATGAAAATATTTGGGTATATATATATTAGTACATCTCCAGAAAAAATGAAAAACACTAACTTAGAATCGCGTTTTGCGGACAGAATAATGAGATGACAGTGACTGAATTCATGAGGTGAGGTCCCAAGAACCCCATGTTGAAAATCTGGGGCCAAAATTCGAAAAAATGGCCTAGATGTGCACCAAAGTTGAAAAAAAAACATTTATGCCATAATACAGCTTACCGGCATTTCTTCAGTTCGCGGTCAGCTTTGAAGAGTGCAGACGTGTTCCTGGTCCACCCAAGATCATTGCGCTGGGCTCCGGAGGTAAGTATCGGATGAGGGTGTGTGTGGGGAGGTGGAGTACGCAGTGGGTGGGTGCGGGTTGGGGAGGGGGCATGGGGCTCAATGAGGGACCGTTTTCTTTTTTAACAGGATTTAAAATAAAAAAAAAGACATCACAGGACACTTTTGGCATTCTGGGGTGGGCTCCCAGTGTGCCACCTGGCCGGGTGTTTGTTGGCGAGGTAGGTACTGGAGCCGATGGGGATTGGGCACCCCCGTCGGCCATACAGTGTTGTGGTGATGGAGGGTGGAGAGCACATGAGCTGAGGGGATTGGGGCCCCTTGATACATAACAAATGGGGGGAGCGCATCATGCCAACAGGGATTGAGCTACGCCGTCAGCATATGAACTGGGGATGGGGACATGCCGACGGGGGATTGGGAACCCCCAAGTCAACTTTCATGGAGACTCTGAGGCTGGTGGTAAGAGCCGCTGTCCGCTGCCATGTTATAGGAAATGTTCCACTATGCAAGGCACAACCCTGCAATGACGGGTCGCTCCCTCATTGCAGCGACTGATTCGTTTCAAGGTGGTGGTACGCTGGCTGAGCTAGTGTCAGCAGCAGCGTGCCACTACATTGGGGAAGTTGGCCAAGCCTCAAAAGGCACTGGGGGCATTGGCTTCCACAGTGCCGCACCTCCAAAACCCAGCTTCTGTCCTAAGCTGTGACGAAATGTTTCTTGCGCATGCATGCAAGCAAACATAAAAATTGCATATCTTACTCTCACTTCTGCCTTTTGGCCTTACTTAGATGTTACTTCGGTGGATCAGCTCCTTAAAGAGGGCACTATGATGAAGTTTCATGAAATTCAACAAAAATTCTGCGTGTCTAGTAAACATTGTTTTGCATTTTTTCAAATTTCTCACGTGCTGTTTAGTTACTTGGGCTGGGCCATGGTCTGCTGCCTATGGCTCTGCCATACTTAGTCTGGTCCCTCAAGCTCCCAACCCCATGCCATTTCTATCCTGCATAATCATCTTTATGATTTGATTCCTCTTAAGACATCTGGAGTTGCCCTTTACTGGGAAAATGCTCTGTCTCCGTCTGGCAAACCATATCATTGGCCTCATTTATGGTCTAACTTATATAAGTTTATTTAGTGCGACAGATATCATCTACAATTTCAGTTATTTCGCAGTCTTTATTATATAGCTGTCAAATTGCATAAAATAGGGAAACTGTCAACTGGCAATTGTACAAAATGTGGTAAAGCTTCTGTAACATTGCTGCATATATTTAGGAATGCAACATGGTGAAGCCTTTATGGGATTCCATACAACAGCACTAGGATCCCCTCTTGGGGTTAGACTCTGCTTTCTCCCCAGAAATATGCTTATTGGGGTCATTTGAGGATAGCTTAATTGGGAATCAGCGCTCCCATATGACTCTGATTTCGGCATGTGCCAAAAAAATTATTTTAAGGCATTGGTGTGATCAAAATGTTCTAACCTATTTGGAATCGTTTAAAGAAATCTTATTTGCATTACGTGCCAAAAACATAATTGCTAGTATTGCAGGATATAAGAAAATATGGGAACCTTTATATGTTTTGCTTTCATTACAAGAGGGGCATATTGGGGGGAGGATCCAAAATGCTAAAGGTGGAGTTCTGGTATCAAAGCTGCCCTTACTTTTGACTTCTCTATTATTTTCTTCTTGATCTCTACTGTTATTGCAGTCCTTGGTCTAGTGGTAGGATATATGATGTAGACAAGACCATCTTTGAGGCAGGTGGGGGGGGGGTTGGGGCGACAGTCTTACTTGTTTGTCCCTGGGTATCTGTAATAAGAATGTACTATGGTGTTTTTGATATGATACCCATAATGTTTATGGTATGTTGCCCATCTTGCTGTATTTCTTTTTGTTGGAAACCTTTTAATAAAGTATATTCAATTTAAAAAAGTTCCTCCTAGAGAAAAGTTTTTTTCTTGCAAATCAATAACATGTCTGTTTTGGATTCTCTGTGAATTTTTCCATCCACCCTCCCCTGTTTATCAACATTTTGAAATTGTCACCAAATAAATGAGCACACTTGAAAGGGAAATACATGACCTTGCTCTGAGTGCCCTAGGTGAGGCTTATTGTCCTTAATCACGCAAACCTTCATGAGGCTACTGAGTGTGGCTGGAGTCTAAAAGCTGAGTCATCGGTATCCATGGTCATGTGCAACTGATTAGTGGCATCAAGAACAGCCTTTGATGTTGCTGCCAGATCAGTATGTACTTCATCATCATCCACTTTTTCACTCAGTGCAGATAAGGCGTTTGACAAGCAAAGCTGTTCTGGCAAGGAGGCTGTGTCCAACTACCTCTACATTTTGGGTGAGTGTTCTGACCTAGGCAGTCTTTTAACAGGACGGGTGAGCAGTCATCCCTCAGTCATAAAAACAAATGGTTCAAACACCATGAAGTCTTGCTATATTAGGACTTATTGCAGTTAGCCACTGCACTTGAACTGCCCCGGAGAGGAAAGAGTTAACTCCAGAGAATCTGGAGTTCTAAAGCGCAAGGGCGCTATACCAAAGCTCTATCTGGGCAGTTTCAAATGAAACTGTCAGATTCTTTACTCCGCTTCACTGAACAGTCGCTCCGGAGATCAGCTCCTTCAGCTCAGTTCATTTCTCGGTCAAGCGAGTATTTTCGGTTCATTTGAACCGGCAAAAAGTAATTATTTTACCGCATTTCGGTTAAAGCTCTATCTGGTAAACCGTAAGTACAAAATGTAAAGTCTGTGTGGAAATTTAGTTATCAGTTCGGTTTTGAACCGATCGGTTTGCTTATTTTAACGTTTTAAAGTTTTGGGCTTTTAGAGTGCGGTACCCGGTTCTTATCGGTTCTAAAAAACCTTGATTTTAAATAAGGTTTTTCAAATACCGGTGAAACGGTTAGGAACCGATAGGGTGTCTTGCCTGGCACGGCCATAAAAAGGGCAAGTTTTTGGTTAGGCTGGCATTATGTCTGGGAAACCCAAAAAGAAAAACCGGGCCCACTGGGTTTCAACACTGTGATGCTGTGGGGAAGCCTTTGCCAAGGCTGTCCCACACACCACTTGTGTTTATTGTCTGGGGGCTGACCACCTCCTGTCAGACTGCCAGGTGTTTAAAATTTCTCTGCAGCCACCCTGAAAAGAGATGGGGCCGGCTCAGGGAACTATTGGCCAAAAAGTCCGCTGACCGGATGGCCAGCCGGTCCAGTACCCACTGGACCAGAGGGATGCCCTCTGACCAGGGCTAGACTTCCTCGGGCAAAGGATGGTTCAGAGGAACCAGTTTAAAAAAAAAAAAAAAAAAAAAAGAATATGACAGAGAAATCAGTAGGTTTGGAGTCCAAGATTGTCTCTCAACTGCTGCAGAAGTAGGTTAAGCCATACGGATTGTCCAGTCACTGTTTCTAGGTCCTGTCAACCATCTACAGTTGGTAAAGGTGGCTCGTTCAGTTCCAGTGGTTCAGGTTTATGATGTTGAGGAATTGTTAGAACCACAGGAGTGGGAGGAGGAAAATTGATCAATACATGTGTGGCTGGTAGGGTCTGGACATGCCCATTAGCGGACATTTCTCCAGACAGACTTTTAGAATCTCCTCTATTCTGTCTGAGTCCCTTTCTCAGTTTATGTTTTACAAAAGCTTGCAGAATCCCCAGCTTCCTTTAGAGGAGGCTATGGATGAGTAAAGGGAGCCTGATTATGTAGGAATGATGGGCTAGGAGGTTGTCTTTCCTTTGCATAAGTCATTTAGGAAGTAAACAACTAAGATTTTATAAGATTCTTCTTTCTGTCCCTCCTGTAAGATAAAAAATGGACAGAAGGTGTATTTCGTCAGGCTCTGTTACAGACTTCCTCACTGAGCAGTGTAGTCATGTAGGTGTGGTTCAAGCTGCAGCCTGTGTCAAGGCTAGTTCCCTGGCCTCACATCCTCCTGAATAGGATTCCAGGAGGATTGATGCCATAACGAAAAAAAACAGTATATGGCAGCTTCTGTGGGACTCAGACAGGCAAGTTGTATGGCTTATGTGGCTAGATTTCGGAAATCTAGGTGGGACGCAGTATTGCAGTTAGCCAAGCAGGCCATGGCCAGCTGGCTGTGAGTTGGAACAGGTGGCTGCTAATGGCACTGAAGCCTCTAAGTTCAAGTTCATACTGCTGTTGGTGTTAATCTTGTTTTCTCTGGGTCATGACCACTTCTGTAGCTTTCCGTAGGTTGGCATGGCTCAGATGCACTAATCTGTCCCAAGATACTCTGTCAAAGTCTATGGATTTGTTTCTTGTTGTGGGTAATTCTCTGTTTGAGGAACAAACAGAAAGCTATATGAAAAACATGGATGATTACCTACAAAAGTGCCCAGGTAGAGGCTCAGGCCTCCTCTGCTTTCGCCAGAGGGGTCTCTTCAGAGGCAGAGATAGGCGGGCACAAGTAAACCGTCCCTCCCTTAGCTTAAGACTATTGCCAAGCAGGCACTCTGATGGGGTGCCCAGGGCCATTCTCCTATACCAGTGGGCAGGTTGGTTTTATTTCAGCCAGAACTGTGTCCCTAACTCGGACAAGTGAGTTCTGGAAGTAATAGGTCTGGTTCTCCGCTTCAAACAGTTTCCAAAGATGAGAGCCAGACAGGTCCACCTGCAAATCCTACGAATCCTTGCTTTGGGAGAGAGGTTTCTTCTCCTCTGAACTGCAAAGCAGTAGAAAGGGTCCTCCTTGCCACCGGGGCAGGGGCTGTACTCATGATACTTTCTTAACCTATAGAGGCAGGAAGATTGGCGGCCCATCTCAGATTTAAGGTACCTGAACAAGCATCTTTTGAAAACAAAGTTAAAAATGTTAACTCTGGCTGAGGCCAGGGGACTGGCTAGCTTTCCTGGACCTCAAGGATGCCTATGTTTTTTTTTCATGTCTTGATCAGGCCTTCTCACCGAAAGTACCTCAGGTTACCCTCAGGCCACTACCAGTTCAGGGCAATGCCCTTGGCCTTACCTCTGCGCCAAGGGTATTCAAGAAATTCTAGCTGTGGTAGTGGCTCTTTTAAGAAGCAAGGATTGCTTTGTTTCCTTTCCTGGATGACTGGCTCTTAGTGGGTCCAGTCTCAGATCAAGTAAATCCCACTTGCAAGTCTTGGCAGCTTCTCACCTTTCTGGGATTCCTGCTGAATTTACCAAAGTCAGTTCTCGAACCAGTTCAGGTACTAACTTTCATAGGTGCAGAGTTGAACACAAAGTTAGCCAGGCATTTCTCCCTCTAAAAGGGTAGGCAGTCTCTTGCCCTGGCATCTTCCATTACTCTCTTGAGTCTCTTGACCAGCAAAGCATTTGCTACAACTACTAAGGCACATGGCTGCTTCCACAGCTGTAGTGCAGGAGCAAGATTCCAGATGAGGGACATTCAGTTCCATCTGAGGCCTATTGGTCCCAAAGGAGGGATTCCTTTCAAACTGGTTCTAGTGACCCAATCCCTGATCCTGGCCTTACACTGTGGCAGGATCAAAGCAATCTAAAACTAGGGGTCCTCTTCATTCCCTCACCACGGATGCTCCTGTGTTAGGGTGAGGAGCTACATGGCGACCTGTCCACTAGGGAGTGTGGTCTCCCTAGGAATCTCTGCTGCACATCAATTTTGGAACTCAGAGCTGTCTTCTAGCTCTTAGGAGTTTCAGCTTCTGTCCAGAACAAGGTAGTTCAAGTCAGGACAGATAACACCACAATAATGTGGTACATCAACAGGCAGGGGGGCACTCGGTCATCAGCCTTGTGCACCGAAGCAATGAAGTGGTGGTCTCTGGCTTACTCCCTGAACACCTCCCTGATAGCATTTTACCTCCCAGGGAAGGACAATGCCCTGGCAGATGCCCTCAACAGGATTCTCAGGGCCATCACGATTGGGCTCCGAATCCTCTGGTGCTGGGTTCAGTCCTTGCCAGATGGGGCTCATTTTCAGATAGATCTTTTCGCAGCCCCAGATAACCACTAACTTTCTCTGTTTTGTTGAGGCCTCCAGTGCTGGGATCAGCCCCCCTGGACGCTTTTCACTTGGATTGGAAAGGGAAGATCTTCCCTTGTCAATCTTCACCATTCATTACTTCCTGGGTGTAAGCCGGAGGTGCGCACCCGCCATGGGAGAACTTTTTTTTTTTTAAATGAAGTCTAGCTAGCAGGCACCGCCTCGAGAGTGACGCCATGCGTCATGCGCGAGGCGGCTTGGATGAGCGACCAACTCCTCCTCCAACTCAGTTCTGTTTCTCCTTGTCAGGCAGCACCTATTCAGCGGTAGCTTCAGTTTAACTACGTCCTTAGGCCTACTCCTTTTTTCTACACTCAGCCCCTACGGTAGGGCCCTTTTTCTTTTTATGCGGCGCTTGGTGTATTTCGACTGTGTTAACCTTGTTTATTTAGCGTTATGTCCGGTTCTGGAGCGAAACGTTCTTCTAAGACAGGCATTGCCCTATAGTCGGGGTGCTCTCGTACGGCATTTCTCCGTCTCGAACCGGCGCCAGCGTTTGCCTTCGTTGCCTGGGTCCCAACCACGACGTAGTGGATTAATGCACGCCTGTTTCCATGGACCGCCGTGTCCCTAGAAGTCAGCGTTCAAGCTCGAGCAAGACCCGCCCGACCCTGGGAGACGGCGTCGCTCAAGGGGCGCATAGGTAAGGTCTCGGCCTTCCGGTCCCCTCGGGCCTATGATCCCGTGGAGGGCCTCGTCTTCTCTTGCCGAGGCCCCTTCGCGGTGTCGAGGGCGTCGTGGTCCCTCCCGGGACAGGCACGCCGACACCCCTCGGCAGTCACCTCTTGAGGAGGTGCAGGCTCCCCAGTGCAAGAGGCCCTCGACTGTGAGCCCTGGCTCAGGTAGACACTCGAGCCGCCTCTGGTGCCGTTTCGGATCAGCGCCATTCACGGTGCTGGTGATCATGCGGCGCCGTTCAACGCTATTTCAAATCAGCGCTGTTGGCGCGGTGATCGGTGGCGCTATTCGCGGCGCCCGCTTTGGAGTCGGCGCCGTTGCGGCGCCGGTGTCGAAGCCAGCGCGTTAGCGGTGCCGTTTTAGCCTCGGCGCCGTTCGCGGTGCCAATGGGCATAAGGCGCCCGCCGACAGTCCCCTCCGCCTCCCAGCGCCGCCCGTTGGCACCGTCAGCCCCTCCCGGGCGGTGCGGGCCTGTCGGAGCAGCCAGGGGTGTGGGGTTAGGCCTTCCTGCTGCACGGTGGGGGGCAGCGGCGTCGCGCTTAGTGCAGGGGCGTTTGCGGACGTGGCCTCCAGGGACCCCTGGGGTGGCCAGCATCGAGTCCCTGCTGGTCTCGTCCTCCTCGGGGCGATGACTCGAGATGTGGACCCATCACCAGCACCCCATTCAACTGATCTGGGTCCACCGGTGGCTGAAATTTGCCAGGCGGCACTGTGACCCCTCCCTCTGTCCCCCAAAGTCGTCTCCTGGGGTTCCTCAGCTGGGGTGGCGAGGTCCCGGGGAGCAGGCGTGGGGGTGACGGAGAGCTCCCCCTCTCTGGAGGCCAAGGACAGCTACCCCACGGTGCTGTTGCCTCCTCTAGGGACAGGGGCGTTGCAGGAGCGAGGAGGCCCCCTCGGAATCCGAGGGGTTGAGGGGCAGGTGGCCTGCTGCCGGTCTTCTTTAGCCTCAGGGGGTGGCCAGGAGCCATCAGTGCAGAGCCCACCTCCCCAGGGTTCTATGGTTCCTCTGGCGGGCGTGTGTCCGGACTGCCCTTCTGGATCCATGCAGTCCGGCATCGTCACAGGGGTTTCTCCCCAGGGCTCTTCAGGCTCCGCTTCCCCAGGTTCCGTTCTGTGGCCTGGTTTGATAGGCGGATCCCTCTACTAGGGCTCCTTTCCCGGTTAGAGCCCTACATGAAGACAGTTGCTGCTCCTCGGAGGTGCCCCTCTCCCATCTCTGCCTTCCCTACCACCCCGCTCCCGGGCCATGTCGGTCCCTCTGGTCCGTTATCCTAGGAGCAGTTCAGAGAATTCTCTGGCCTTCCCTAATATGTTAGATCACGTGCATGGCGGGTCTTCGACTCACCCCACGCCACCGGAATCCTCTGGACATTCCAATTCCCCCATCATCTCGTCTTCCTCCTCTGGGGAGAGGGAACCCCCTACTCATCTGTCCTCCGATGCTGATTTCACAGAATATCAGCGTTTCCTCGAGGATGGTGAGGGATCTCAGTTTCCTACGTTCGGAGGAACAATACCGAGCAGGAGACCGCATGAATTCCTTGAATTCAGTGCCCAGCATCTGGTGGTACCTTCCTGGCTATCCTTCCGGGAAGCGTCTCGGTCTAGCAGTTCCTGCAACTATTTCCCCAGCCCGGCGGACTGCCAGCGTGGGTATTGTGCCCCTCTGAGTCTCTAGGTTCCGTCCCAACCGTCCTCAGGTTTGGTATACCTGATACTCCTTCTGGGCACCGTTGCCTGGCGCGCGACCGCCCACGGATTGGACTCTCTCCAGTTAGACCGACCGAGGAAAATATTCTCTTCTTCTCGTGCAGTGCTTGTGTGTCACATCAGGCTCACCACGCTGCCTACAACCCCGGCATCTGTGGTCGATGATGTCCCCAGCTGCTGGCATCTATGCCTGACACGAACAAACAGAATGACGTTGCCTCTCCATGACCAAACCTGGAGCTGTAGGAACTTTCAGCAAGGGCATCTTATGATGCCAATAGGGTAACTTCAGGCTTGCGAGACAGCGATCACCGCCAAGCCGGACGTAACCGTCTTTCCAGATTTCACCCTGGCCCGAGCGTGAGAGTGATCGCTCCACCTTCCGAGACCCGTCTTTTTCTCATCAGAGCTAGGGAGACTTTACAGGGCTCCATCATCCCTCTCGTCCTCGGGAGCACCTCTGCTCTTCTCCCACTAGGCTTTCTGAATAAGCCAGGGTCTTCTCCTCCTGTTTCTCACCAACCAGAAGGCTGGGGGTCTTGTTCCCTCAGGGGTATGGCCTCTTCCCCTCAGGGAAGAGACTTAATGCTGAGGAAGTAATGAATGGTGAGAGATTGACAAGGAGAATGGAAAATTACGTACCACGTGATTCTTGATCTTCTTGTATCTTCTCATTCATTACCACCCTCCCACCATCCCTCAGTGGCCTCTTCCTGTACTTCTGCCTCCGATCTCCTTCCTCTCTCTGCATATAAAAACAAAAAAAAAAAATGTTTTCTTAAAAATAGGAAAGTTGCTTAATTTTCCAAAAAAAAAAAAAAAAAATCTTTCTTTGGGGGGGTTTCTAATTTTTCCAGAAAATTACTTACTCTAAGATTACGTGGGCCATCTAAGTGGATTGCATTGGCGATCGAACTGCACAACTATCTCTTGCCATTCTTCTGGAAAGATACCTCTGGGGTTTTATTTTGGCTCAAATGAAATCCAGATTTGATCCTGCAATTCCATTATTCCAGATGGTTGCCGCAAGTCGATCCCCCATTCTTGCCCTGCAGAGCAGAGAGGCAGACACGTCTAAAATCCTTTTTCTTTTGCAAAAAAAAAAAATAAATATTAAATGCAGAGACTCTCTTCGACTGTTATAGGCATCTTGATATCGGGGTCATGCATCTAGTCTAAAAATTTTACCTAAAAAAAGGGAAAAATAAACAGGAAGGCAATGAGAAGGTGACATCCTTCTCGCTAGTTGTATTGGTTTTCCTTTTTCAGGTATACTCCTGGACAATTTTTGAGAAACAGTGATGACCATATCCGACAACCTACTAAGCCAGCCGCCCAGCCAGTCAGTCTGAGTCCCATTTCTATCTTAAGGCGCCTGAAGGCTTACATTTCATTTCTAAACCCTGAGCAGCGCTCTCCTTGCCTGGGTTTATTCTCCCCTCCTTGGGTTCCCTCAGTTGGAGCTTCCGCAGCCAGGAGGCGAAGGTAGGTATCAAGAACAATAGCATGTTGAAGATGAGGACTATGCCTCCTGGGTCTGTCTAGCGGTTGGTGAACCTTCTCTTCAGCTCTATCTCCGAGGATTCTTGCTTCCCTTGAACGTGAGCCTTCAGCTGTAAGCTAACTATGCTCGTTGGGCATTCTGGTCCCTTCAACATCCATCTCTCTTCTCTTTCTTCTTCTTCTTCTATTTCTCATTTCCTTTCTTATCTCTCCTCCCAAGTGCCCAGGTAATGAGGCCCTGCAGTCCCCTAGGCTAGGGATACTCACCTCTCTCCTCTGTCCTTCCTCCATAGACTTATTTCTTTTTCAGTTCCATTCTTCCTGCTTTGCTATCCTTGGTTATCTTGCCTACGCTATCTATATTCTCTACTTTCTCTTTTGCCTCTCCGGCTCAGGGAACTGAGTTGGGAGGAGGTCGGTCGCTACTAACGGCCGCCCCTCAGCCTTAGACTACACTCGAGGGCGGTGCCGTTAGCTAGACTTTAAAAAAAAAAAAGTCGGCGAGGCAAGCGCAAGGCTTACACCCAGGAAGTAATGAATGGTGAAGATACAAGAGAAGATCAAGAATTACGGTAGGTACCTAATTTTCCTTTTCTGTTCACCTTTCCTCCCTTTTCCCTTTCTTTCAGGGTACTAGTAAAAATCAGATCTCAGCCCTGCAAAGTGATTCTGATTGTTCCAAGCTGGGTGAACAGCCCTGGTACGTGTCTCTGTCGCTGATTACACTACCTGAGCTTGCCCAGAGTCACGACTTACTGGCCTTTGCAAAGGGAGAGTGTGGTATCGAACCTCAAATTCCTCCTTCTCAAGGCAGCTCTTGAGGTTAGAATTTGCTGATTTACACCTTTCCAAGGTGTCGTGAGGATATTTAAAACTCAAGGAAGGCTTTTCACTAGCGCCACTTACAATTCTAAGTGGAACAGGTTTTCAGTCTAGTGCGGCTGAGAAGCAGATTATACCACAGTCTGCTTATCTGCCCACTGCAGACTTTTGGTCCATTTTAAAATTCTTTAGGTCTTAAGCCCAGCTACCTTAAGGGTTCCTTGACAGCTGTCTCTGTTTTTTCTGCAAGCAGGAAGCCTGCTTCCTTTTCTTCTCAACCTGTGTTTCCAAGTTTTAAGGGGTTTGCTTTCAGCCCTCCTTTTGAGACCCTTCCTGCATGGGCCGAATGTTTACGTGCTCTAGTTAATGCAAACCCTGGACCTCTGTCCCCAGCAGAGCTCAAGCTTCTCACTTGGAAAATGTTTTTCTGGTGGTTTCACTTCTGCAAACAGCATAAGTGAACTACAGGCCCTAACAGTGGAAGAAGATTTTCTCCCACAGGGATAAGACTGATCCTAGGACTAACACGGGGTTTGTCCTAAGTGGTTCGGTTCCACCTGAACCAGTCATCTCTCTTAGGATTTTTTCATGAGCATTCTTCCTCCAGGTGAGAGGAGACTGCAGCTTGATCAAAGAGCCTTATGCTACTATTTGTAGCAGCACCAAGGGTCACGGGTTGAATCCTCAACTCTTCCTTACTAGGCGAGGGTTGGCAGGGAACCTGCCACTAAGAGGACAGTTGCAGGTGGATTGTCTCTTGTATCATTTTGTTATCAAAGACTAGGTGGGAGCCCCCCCTCAGGACTGAGGGCTCACTCACATGGTGTACAGCTGCATCTCTAGCGGCTGCTGAGATATTCCCATTCTGGAAATCTGTCGAGCTGTTACTTGGAAGACAGTTCACACTTTTACCAAGCATTATTCCCTGGATTCAGTCCAGGAGAGATGCTCGTTTCTGGCACCAGCTGTGCTTAGAGCCTATTTCCTAAGTGAGTTCTGACCCTCCTCCATGGAGGTACTGCTGTGTAATCTGCAATAGATCCTAATATAGCAAGACTTCATGGTGTTTGAAGAAAAAATTACTCACCTTAGTAATTGCTTTTCTTCTCATGGAGTCTTGCAATATTAGGACCACCCCCCCAACCTTCCCCTCTCAGAACTTCTACTGGGGTGGGGGTGGCAAATTAGTGCAAGCACTGTGTCATGCCATTGTAGTTCTTCCTTCACCTCTTTTATTTAGGGTTAGGAACTAGGGTTTTCTGTTGAGTGATTTGTTGGCCCCTTCCTGGACTTGAGTCTTTGGGGAAGGGGGTTCTAATAGTGCTTGTCGGGAAAACTAATGATACCATTATTCATTCCTATTATTGTTATTGTTGTTTCTATTGTTGTTTCTATTGTTGTTATTACTACTAGTAGGTAGCCGCTTGCCTAGTGTAGAGCTTTCCACACAGACTTGTTGCTTAGTGTTAGCTTCGTAAAGATCTGACAGTTTCATTTGAAACTGCCCAGATAGAGCTTTGGTATAGCGCCCTCGCGCTTTAGAACTCCAGATTCTCTGGAGTTAACTCTTTCCTCTCCGGGGCAGTTCGAGTGCAGTGGCTAACTGCAATAAGTCCTAATATAGCAAGACTTCATGAGAAGAAAAGCAATTACTAAGGTGAGTAATTTTTTCTTCTGGCCCCACTAAAGCTCAGTGTCAGGTTCCCAGGACTGCTGAACCTCTATCTCATTTTCATACAAACAGAGAAAGGAGAAGCAAAGACTGATTCAGATCAAGTTCTTATTGCTCTGCCTCAAAGCAGCCGTCTTCCTTGGGTGTGAGGGAAGTTCTGGCATCCTCTCTTTCATCACTATTGATGAGGGATGGTAGAAAGCTAGACTTATTTGTACCATCTGCCTATTGGGGATATCACAGATGAGCAGTTTGGTTGATGGACAACTGAACTCGAACAATGGCACCTCTTTACCTTACCGGCCCCACTTGTAGTGCCCATGAGGGTGTTGGTAATGTCTCTGGGTTCATCTCCCTTGTGGTTGGTGCCATATGCAGGGCACCCACCGGCTTCAGTAGTGACACCATCTTTGGTGCCAGCAATACTTGTGGTGCAGGGGCCTTCTGTAATGCCTGTGCGGTTACCTTCTTGGGTAATACTATCAATGAGGGAAGAGGCCTTGGCACCAAACACAGAATTTTTCCTTGGATCTGACCTAGTCAGTAGTGCAGGAGTACCAGGATTTATCCTCCTTTCTGGATGATGAACATGTGTGCATAAACCTGATCCCTTGATAATAAGATGGATGATTATGAGGGGTATCCTTTTGGACAGGAGGAAGTGCAGAGTACCCAGACAGCCTGGGCTCCTCAAGAGGATCTCTTTGCCAGTTACTGCCATGCCATGTTCAAGAATATGTTCAAAACCCTGAACTTCAAAACAGTGGCTATAGATGATGCTGATAAGGAACAGATAGAGAGCAGGATTTTCAAAGCCGATCGGCGCAAGGGGACTTGCCACAAGAGAATGGTGCAAGATGAGACTTGCACCAAAAGATCGCCAAGAGCAATTGTCAAAAGCAGCCTGCATGAAACCCAGGCTGTGTACTCAAAGGGGCTTGCGCATCCTTGCAGCACATAATAGGCTGAGTTTCACACTGGGGCTTATGCAGATGCAAGCTGCCATATCCCTACTTTGGGATTTCAAAATCCTCCCAGAGGACACACATCTAAGTACCCTTAGAACAGCCAAGGCTGGTCTAAGGGTACTTAGACGTATGTCCTCTGGGAGGCTTTGAGTACTTAAGCCACGGGCACTTATACAGTTAAATATACAGCAGTCCCTGGTAGTTATTGGCCCCCACCCCAACCCTGATCCCCTTTTAAGAACAGTAATCACAGCTCTGGTGGTCTAGACTCCCCTCCCATTCCCAGTCTGCACATATTAATAAATAACTTCCCCAGGTGGTCTAGCGGACCCCGTCCCATCCTGATCTGCCCATATTACAACATAACTTTCACTGGTGGTTTGCCGACTCCCTTTTCTATCCCGTTCTGCCAGTATAATAGGTAAATATCCTGGTGGTCCAGTGGACCCCCACCCGATGAGCAGTGCCCCACCTCCCACCCACCCGTCCCATCCCCAAGCCAGCGGCGGCACAGCCCTCTACTCTCCACCACAGCCGGCCGCCAACTGAGCTGTCAGTGAGCATGTACTGTACAGCAGTTACAGAACATGCTCATTGACAGCTCTGTTGTTGGTTGGCTGTGGTAGAGAGTGGATGGCTGTGCTGGTTGCTGGCTTGGGGATGGGATGGGGCTGCAGGGTGGTGGGGCACTGCCTGCTGGGGGGGTCCACTGGACCACCAGGGACAGTTACATGTTATATTGGCAGAACGGGGATGGGGGAGAGGGTCTCTAAACCACGAGGGAAAGTTATCTTGTAATATGGGCAAATCGGAGATGGGAGTGGGGTCCGCTAGACCACCAAGGAAAGTTGTCTTTTAATATGGGCAGATCGGGGATGGGGGGGTCTGCTCGATCACCAGGGCAGTGATTACTTTTACTAAACAGGGCATTGGGGCTGGGGCGGGGCTGCTAGCCACCAAGGACTGCTTTATATTTTGTGGCACATTTGCTTGAAGCTTGTGGCAAATCGCTCAGGTGCTCCGTTTCTTTGGCACATGGCCAGGTTTGCCACCGCAAGTTGGTGGACTTTGCTGCTGGTACCCTACCCAACAAAGAATTGGGCGCAGGGTCCCTGGTGCACTGGCAATTGGTGCACACTGCCATTGGTGCAGCTTACACCACCGTTTGAAAATCCTGCCCAGAGTATCTTAATATTCCCCTACTTTCTGTATCTCTGGTACCACCTTTCCAACCTGCCTTAAAGACCCTCAAAGAATCAGCTTGGAACAAACCAACATCCATTTTGGCAGTTCATCCGGCTCCAAGATAAGAAATACATGACTTCCTGAACCCAAGCTATTATACTATACCTAGCAAATAGCATACACTGTTATCATGGCTCCTGATGACAAATCAGTTGCTCCAAAAGAGCTCACTATGCAACCCTAGCATAGGGAATCTCTCAAGATTGACATTATTTGTAAGAGCATTTTCACACTAGTTACTCCGGGTCTTAGAGTCACAATCATGGAACAAGCTTAAGATCTCACAGAGAACCTTCCAGAGTCGAAGCAGGACACTTTGCAATGGTTTACATCTAATGGCCAGCAACTCAGGGATGCTGTGGATGGTTCTGATGTAGTGACCCATGCAGCCACTGCTGGGATTTACTTCAGGAGGCACTCCAGGCTGAGAATAGCTAGGTCCATCTCCAGTGGCCAACAGAAGATCAGGAACATTCCATTTAAAGGAACTTATCTCTTTGGACAACATTTGAAGGAAGCCTTTAAGGAGTCCGGTAATAAGTAATTGACCCTTAAGGCTATGAGGAACATCCATGCTCCTTCTCAGCGAGGAATAGGACCTACAGTAGCTTCTTACACCTACAACAGTCATTTTATGGCAAGCCTACCAATGAAGCTTCTACCTACAGTTCAAGCAAAAGCCCTTCCAGCAGCAGAAGCAGAAAAACACATCCCTGTTGAAGGTGCAGATGATGAAGGTCCCAGTTGCCCAAGGTGGATCACTTTTATCTGGGAGGGTGACTAGCCCTATTCTATAAGTAGTGTGAGACCATTACGACAGACACATGGGTCTTGGAAGATTATTTGGGACAATTACTTCTGAGAACTGATTGAGCAAACTCCATATATTCTCCTAGGAAACCACATCATCTTGCAGGTCCTGTGGCACACCTACATTCCCTGGAAGTAAATGTGCTGCAATAAAACAGGACAGAAAGAAGAAAGTGTACTGGAGTCGCACCTTCAGAAAGATTTCTACTTCAGTTACTTCCTCATTCCTGAAAAGACTAGCATCATGCACCCGAGTTTAGACTTCAGGCTACTAAGCAGGCAAGCCACAAAAAATTCAGAATTATATTACTCGGATCTCTTCTTCTGTACCCAAGATGCCAGGATTGGTTGGCATCCCTGAAAATGCAGGATGCACATTGGCATATTCCTATCAAGGCCAGTCACTGCAAATACCTCTGGTTTTGTGTGAGTTGTTAACATCATCAGTTCAGAGTCCTGCCATTTGGATAGCATCAGCACTGCAAGTCTTCACCAAGTGCTTTGTAATGAACCTCAGGAAGTCAGGAAGGCAACTATTTTCTTACCTGGATGTTTGTCTCATAAAATGCCCATCCAAGCATCAGACAGAGAAGGCTGTGACCTTAGCATGTTAGTTTTGACACACGCAGCCTCCAGAAGTCACAGCTGATTCCCTTCCAAAAGCTGCAGTTTATAGGTGTCAGTCCTGAATTCCACTCAAGCAAGGTTCTTTCTTCCAGAGGACAAAGTGGATCCAATAATGTCAATGGCTTATCATGTCAGAGAATGCACTCTGGTAAAAGCGCACTCCATGCAGAGGATCTTGGGGCTCGTGGTAGCCATGGACTTCAGTGTACCCCTTGCAAGACTACATATGAAAACATCCCATGGGATGTTCAGTACCCAGTGGTTGCTGGCACCTCAACTGCTGGATTATCCAATACAGTGACAAAGCCTCTGGCTTGCTCCCTCCTGTGGTTATCCTTAAGGGGAACCTCCTTAAAGGCTTCCTCTTCTCTACTCCAGAATTGCAGGTGATGATGTCCACAGGTACATCAGACCCAGGGGACACGGATGAACTTTGAACACCATCTTCACATAAATGTGCTAGAGATGAGACCTGTTCTGTGTGGGCTGCAGGCCCTGCAAGACATGCTTTGACACAAGTTAGTTAATCTCCAGATTGACAAGTGAGTCATGTTATACCTCAACAAAGAGGGACTCACTCCTACCCTCTGTGCAGAGAAACAAGGAGGGTCTGGGAGTCATGCTTGGAGAATAAGATTCTTCTCCAGGCAACTCATCTTCCTGGGGTAGAAAATGTTAGTGCAGATGGTCTCAGTCAAACAGTGGCAGAGCCTCACAAATGGTCTCTGATGGAGGACATGGTTCAGTCCTTGTTCAGTGATTGGGACATGTTGAAATTGGATCTTTTTAGGTCCCACCACAACTGCCGCACCTTCACTCCAGATATCAAGAGCATGGTGTTTTTTTGGGGGTTTGTTTTTGGAGGGGGGTTGTCTGTATGCATTCAGGTTGCAGTGGACATGTCATTTTCATTATGTCTTCCCACCACTGCTGCTCATCCAGAGGGTACTTCTCAAGCTGGAGGCCAACTGGTTTGTCCTTGTCCAGTGCCAAGCTAACTATCTCAAAGTCCAGCAAATTTGTCAGACATGACTGCCTCTTCCTAAAACTATGCTGCATTGCATTCCATAGATTAGTTTCACTGAGAAGAATATTAATGTTATCTCTTATCAGAAGGTCCAGCATTTTACCCACCACCGATGTTTGGCTTACATGTCTGTAATTTGATTTATGCACTCTACTTCCCTTCTTATATAAGGGAATAACGACAGATGATCTCCATGCAACTAGGGTTTCCCCCATTTCCAAGGAATTATTAAATAACATAATTACTTGCCCTGCTAGGACTGATGCCACGGCTTTCAGTGTTCTTGGATGCAGTACATCTGGTCCCTGAGATGTAGTCCTATTCAGATTTTCAAGGAGCTTTAGTTTGTGTATATATAGTGTGTGTGTGTATATATATATATATATATATATATATATATATATATATTAATTATATGCAGACATTTGCAATGCGACTACCTGGAGCTCAGTGCATACTTTCGTCAAGCACTATGCCCTGGATGTCCATGCCAGACGACATCTTTCGTTTGGCAACACTATCCTTAATGGACTTCTGTCCTAAAATTGTGAGCTCTTGGTTTCTCCTGCCACCCTTTCGGGGGATTATTAGCTCGGTACTCTCCTATCAGTGTAAATGAGTGGTGGAGACTTTATGTCCAGGAAGATATGAAAATTACATACCTACCATAATTCTTGATATTCTTGGACGAAGTCTCCACCACTCATTCACATGCCCACCCACCATCCCCTGAGCTCACCTCTGTTGTTGGTCTTCACCCCCTTAGTGTTTAGGCTGTGAAGACTTCTTTGTTGACCCTACTTATATGGGTCATTCGGACTATCTTATGTCCATTTTTTGTTAGGCTATACTTCTTGGTTAGTTGCACTTCACCTCCTCGGAAAAAAAGGTACTGAGGTAGTTGGAGGGTCGATGCCGAGATAGTCATTGCTGCACGAGCCGAGGCTGGCGGTGCCACTCCTCACGGCTCCATCTCTGGTGTCAGACCTCCTGCAAAAAGTTTGCTCTCACTGGGTCCTAGCACCTCCGGCGTAGATCCCATCAGTGTGAATGCGTGGTGGAGACTTTGTCCAAGAAGATCAAGAATTACGGTAGGTACATAATTTTAATTTCTTTCTGACTAGGATGTAGATAGAAAAGAAAACACAAAAGCAGTACAAGAAATGATGGCTGGTGGCTGGCCGTGGAGGTGGGCAGGTTGTGCCAGTTGCCTATTGTGGGATCCTTGTTTAAAGATTAAATTGTGGTTGCTGGTAGGGTGTTGTGGCTCTTAAAGAGTTGGGCTGGGGAGCAGGGTAGGAGGGTGGGAGGGTGGGGGACTGTTTTTTTTTTTTACTTTTTTAATTATTTCCCAATATGAATAATAGACCTGCTATTCGGTTCTTTGTATCCAAATAAGGAATAGTGCATTATTTATGGTATTCGAGAACTACTATTCATCCTTCACACACCCTTAATATTCACACAAAAGACCAATTCTTAGTAACAGCAGACTTTACTAAGTGACCCTGCCAACAAGTAACCACATTCCAAAGCAATTATAAATGCATCACATAATTTCTTAGCCTGTAAACTTTGGAGAATATTATGTACATTTTGCTGTGCTGGAAAACAAATGTTCTTTAGGTCCCAATTTAGTGAACTGAGGAGTTATGTTTCCTCTCACGTTAATTTTAATACTTTCCCTTTTGTACTCATTGTATGTACCAATTTTTGTTTGAAAATATCATAACCCTTTCCCCGCTCAGCTTCTGTTTCTGTGATTTTGAATTTTCTGGAGTAATGTTTATACTTTTTTATTTTAGACTAAAAACATCAGCTTGCCAGTTACTCGAAGTCTTTCCAATCTCAAGTTAAAACTGGTAGAAATTGCCTTAGATATGCTTCAGCTGAGAAGTGCTGAAGAAAGGAAAAAGGCTCTGGATGATGTAAGGAAGGGACCGCTTCCAAGAGCTGTGGAGGAATTTGTAAGGGCTACACCTGACTACATGTCTATCAACCAGGTAATCTCATTAATGTTTCATGCCATATGCAACACCAAGCAAGTCTCCAAGATTGGCACATCTGCTAGCAGCCCATAGCATACATTGATCTGAACTGCATACAATATTTTAAGGATCCTGTTCTTGAAGTGGGCCATTTTTCTGGGCCCATGGTACGGAATTCGGACTCTGAGTCTTCAGATTGTAGTCTATGTAGTCAGTATAGTATATGTGAAAATCAAATGTAGCATTGGTCAAAGAACTAAAACAAGAGATGCGTGAGAGAGAAGGCAGGGTTAAGAAAGAGATTTGAATGTAAGTGTAACACTCGAAGGAAGACAAATAGTGACATTGAAGCATTTTCACTTGGAGCAAGACAAATAGTGACATTAAATTGTTTTCACTTTCATGTTACATATATTTCATAATATTTAATCATCCTAGTGTTCAAATCAGATCCTTATATTTAATTTACTTGCAGATGCAAAATGATGCTATACTATAATACTATTAGTCATTTTAAAAATATGTAATTATGTTATCATTACTGGTGAACCTATTTAACAACCGGATTCTAAGTACTTTCAAATGCTGTAATAACCCGAAATCAGGTTATTACGGCGTTTCTTAAAACCTAGTTGCAGTCTTTGTCACTCATGTGCAGTGCACCACCTAACTGGCTGCCACTTTGTGTGTGGGCGGGCCGGGCGTGCGAGTGTGAAAAAAAAAATTACAGTTTTGTTTCCCGTTTCCCAAGGACCCACAGTCATTGCCTGGACTTCCCTCTCACCCTTCTCACAGGCAAGACACCAGTTTTGTATTTTAGTTTTATCTGGTTGATCATGCCTTTACAAAAAAAAGTATGCTGTCGATCCTACACTTATTAGGAGTCCGTCAAAGACTCGGGAGACAGCCTCTCTGATCGTGAATGGACCACAGTGACTGACTACTCTCACTGTGGTCCCGCTGCACTTAAAATGTATTCGCAATTTCAAACAAATAAAAAAATATATATATTTGAATTGGAACGAAAAGAGAGAGAGAGAGAGAGACAGGCTGACAGACACAGCTAG
Organism: Neoceratodus forsteri; assembly: GCA_016271365.2. Lineage (NCBI taxonomy): Eukaryota > Metazoa > Chordata > Ceratodontiformes > Ceratodontidae > Neoceratodus > Neoceratodus forsteri. The sequence goes on from CM028135.1 coordinate 368,487,299, forward strand.
CTGGTGTGTGTGTGTGTGTGTGTGTGTGTGTGTGTGTGTGTGTGTCTCTTTCCCTGTCTCTCTCTGACAGCACTGCTTGAAAAACTCCCTGCACCAATAATTATAAAAAATAAAAGATAGACAAGCGTGTGTTGTGGATTTTTTTACACACCCTCGGTGTGTGATGACTTTATGAACCTCTCGAGCTTCACTCTCGAAGTTTATGGGTCATCACACACCTTGGGTGTGTAAAAATAATCCATAACACACACTTATCTATCCATTATTCTCTATGTAATAGACATTATTGATTTTTACTTGCTGTATCATCAAAGCTTAAACCACAAAAATATAGAATAATACATGGGTAGGTGTGTGAAACCAGAATTTTACACACACCTGAGGAGTGGGATGCTAAATAAACCCTGAGAGCGAAGCTCGAGGGGTTTATAAAAGCATCCCATGCCTCAGATGTGTGTAAAATTCTGGTTACACACACACCCACCCATGTTTTATTTTATTAAATTATTGATCAGCATTTTTTTGTGACATTGGATTTTAAAAATAACAGAGTCAGACAGTGGAAAATTGCTGTGAATTGATTTATTGCAGTAAAGTTTAACATGAAAATAATAACTTGTTTTAGAAGTAACAACTTACATTCAACTAAATAGTTTTAAACATATTCAGATAACCCTTTCCATGGGCAATCACATCGAAATGTGATTTCACTTTTTTTTTGTCAAAATGGTAATTTTATTACGATTTTTGTACTTCGCTAATAAATTGTTTACTCAAATGACTGACTTTTTGTGTGAGGAACTGAACTTGCGGTATTGGGGACAGTTTGCTGAGCTTGTGCGGAGTGTAGCATGAACTAGTTTGACAGGCAGTGACTAGAACCACTCGGTTATAATGCAAAATATCAACTGGCAGTTGTAATGCCGGATAAAACCACGGTTATCCATATATATAAAAATGCTGACCAGTAATTAAATAAAGATCTTTATGCCCAATATTAACCTTTGCTGTGCTGCTGACATGTATACATGTCCTAAAACCTGTACATTCTAAATCTCTGGCAGCCGAGGGCTAAAATAGTGCAGTGCTGCATACTCGTGGTGTCAAAACCTCAGGACTAGAAGGAAAATGGCAGGGTCTCTATTTGCATGTCAGTACAGGCAGTCTTCAAAGTGGGCATGGAGCTGCATTAGATGTTGTGGAGGGCAGGATGTGAAGGCTTGTAAGCAGTCTTAGAAAAAAGCCATTGGGGTTGTGTAGTAATGAGAGCCCATCTAGCCTAGTAGTGTTCACCTGTTGGGTGCTACGTACTACCATATTGTGACCACAAGTCTCATCGCCGCTAATCCTGCCCCCACAACTACTCCAAACAAATGTCAGGCCACATCAGCCAATTGTCATTAAAGTCCATGCTATCCTGTGCTGGTACTTAGTCACCCCCAGCCCCTTCGCCTCCCTCTACCAGCCCCGTATCTTGTGGCAGTAGACTTCGTCACCCCATCTATTCAGTCTGGGTGTTGTAAGCAGGGCCGGATTAAGGCATAGGCACAATAGGCCCGGGCCTAGGGCCTCATCTGCTAGGGGGGGCCCTTCATTTATTCCCCTTGATCCACTTTTGCCTTTTTTTTTTCTCCACCGACTAGTAGTCCGATGATAAGCAAAGGCACTGGCAGTAAAATGCATTTTGTGGGGCGCTGGCTGGCAAATTAAATTCATGGGCAGGCACACACTGTGCACGAGACCGAGGCGAGCTACCTAGCCCCCCAACCAGGACCTCCCGGCTCCTCACAGTCTAGAAGACAGAAAAACAATCCAACCAATCAGTGGTGTGATCTGTTTGTGTTGCCGGCTTGCCGCTGCATTGAGTCACATGGTGCTCTGCGTGGATTCCGATTGGTGATCATAGTTTTGTGTGGCTAATAATAGCCATTGCCTTCCCGCCACTCCAGACAGTCCTGTAGTTTGCCTCTCCATCCTCCTCCTTCACGGTGGATGCATGCAAATATTTTCTTTTATCTAATTCTTCCGTTGTGCGTTGTTCCTTCCAGCTCCGCCCCTGCTGGCCTCAGCTAACCTCCCCAGCCCGAGCAAACCAACCCGACTTGCTTCCTCCGAGGCTCCTGTCAAGATCGATCAGTGCCCGCCTACCTCAGCCTGCCTGCTGATGGCCCGCTGCGCCCCTGCCGCCAGCGAAAGTCTGTCTGACCCACGCCCGTGACGCCCCCTGGCCTCCCATGTGGCCTGCCGCCTCACCTGCCCTGCTGCAACCCTTCTGAGTGCCTGCAGTACCACACCACCTCGCACTCGCGTGTTGCACTCACCGGAGTCGCCGCCTGCCCAGCCCAGGTCTGCCTGCCTGCCCAGTGCCACTGTCCACAGACACCCAGTGCCTTGCCACTGCCAGCAGAGTGCATCTAGGAAGACTCAGGACGGAAAAGAAGTAAATAACAGAACCTGACTTCCTTCAACCAGCAGCAGGTAAGGCAAAGAGTCAGAGAAGAAAATTAAATCAAAGTTGTTTGAGTTGGACCTGTCCTCTCCTCTACAGATGAAGAGTAAAAAGTAGAGCAGGAGCAACAGTCACACAGGCTAGCTATTATTGTATTGTTGCTGTGGCCCAGAGCTTTTAGTGTCAGCAGTGCTTGTGCTTTTTTAGCAGATAGTCTGGCAAGAAGCCTTCACTAGAAATCCCCCCCCCCCTTTTTTTAGTTGAGAATGGGGTGGGGGGCACCAAGAAAAGTGTCAGGATGAGGAGGAAGATGTATGTACTGCATACCTCTCAAGCTTTTGTCATCACTGAAATGAGGGACATGGACATGTTTTGACACCCAAAATGAGGGACAATGAGGGACACAGACGGAACCTCAGAATGAGAGGGACACATCCTTAAACATGGAGATACAAGCTCAGATTAATTTTATTTTGGATTAAGTATTTTAAAATATTAAGAGTTTCTGCTTTAAAGTCTGAATTTACAGCAGCACCTTTGTGTGGACAGCACCTTTACCATGAGGGACAGAACAAAGGGGCAAAATGAGGGATATCCCTCATAATGAGGGACACTTGAGAGGTATGAATTGTACTGTACTAGTAGGCAGCGAACTTTACTGCCAGGCTGCCAGACTAGAGATTGAGTGGGGCGGGGGGGGGGAGACTCTCGTCTCGTACATCTCAGCCACTGTCTGTGATTATGAGGGACTGGGAGGTCCTTGATCTTACTCAGTGATGGTCTGGAATCACAGTTTATGAGCTTTGGAGCAAGGGAGCCCCATGAGGGTGCTATCTTTAAACTGTGAGCCCCTTTCCCATTGTAAGTCAACAGTGATCGTGAGCTACTGGGGCTCACTTAAGAGCTGGGAGGCGAGCCCTGGTTGACAATTCACCCAGTAATTCCAACACTGAATTTTCACCCTCAAAATTGCACCGTACTTCATCCATTCCACATGGAAAAGGTGCTGCCCACCCAGAGAATGTGTGAAAGCAGAAGGTGAAGCTCATAATATTCTAAGATGCTGACACAATGGCTTTCACAGAGTTCTGAGCTTGTATCTCCATGTTTGAGGATGGATATGTGTGTGGTGTTTCTCATTATGTGGGTCAGTGTCCCTCACTGAGTATGTCCCTCATTTTGAGTGTCTTTGTCCCTCATTTCAGTTACAAAAGGTTGAGAGTTATGGGGAGGGGACTCTTCAGTTGTACTGCAATTGCAAACACCTGTTATTTGGAAGAACAATTTGCTCTGCACTGGTTAGATAATGCTGTGTCTTCTGCTTGTAACTGTTGAGGATTCCAGACTGTCTTGTATACACCTGGTTTCTTAGTATGTTCAGGTTGAAAAAAGTTGTCTTTAAAAAAACAAACAGCATAAATACAAATCTCTGGGCTCAGCAGGTGGGGAGGGAGGGAGGAGTACAGTGAGTGAAGATGGGTACAGTGAAGGAGGAGGTACAGGCAGATGATGGGTGCTGGGGCAGGGGTACTGGTACAGCAAACATGGAGACAGAGAAGCACAATGGTGAGTGAGCATAAAAAATTAATGAAGCTGCAGCCTGCACAGCACGAGTGACAGGTACAGTCAGTGAGTGAAGTCATGAAGTGCAGGGCCCCAGGGTAGAGTAAGTAGAGCAGGTGGGGATGGACAGGTACAGAGTGTGTGAAGGTGGGTACAGTGACGTGTGAAGGAGGAGGTACTGTGCTGCCGGGGTGTGTCATCCTTCAGATGAGACGTTAAACTGAGGTCCTTTCCACCCGTGCTGGTGTTGTCCTGGTGGGTGTCCAGGTGGAAATAAAAGAACCCAGGGCACTGTTCGCAAAGAGTAGAGTAGGGGACATTCCTGGTGTCCTGGCCAACATTCCCCTTCCCATAAATCGGTTCATGCAATTGTCCAAGCTGTGTGTGGGTGTTGATGTGTGATATGGCTGCATACACATTCAGTCACTTCACTACCAGTCTAGCATTGCTTGTAAAACACTTTGGGATACACTGTGTATAAAGCTATATAAATGCAGATCTTCGTCTTCAGTGTGGTTTTCTGGCACATTTAATTTGCATGCTTGTATAATAATTGAAAAGAGATAAATGGCAGGCCATGTAAAACTGCTAGTAGTACTATTTCTTCCTTTGCTTTCTTTACACCATAGTGCAAGAAATCATGTGTAAAGGTTACTAAGCAGTTCATAGGATAAAAAGGTCATTCATACTCCATTTAGTGAAGGTGCAAAGGTAAAGGTTGCCTTTTCCAAGTAAAGCATTGCAAGCCATCTGTTGCATTATAATAGCAAAAGTGGGTGGGGAAGGAGGGTGGCATAGGTGTCAGAGGGTTGGGAGGCATATGGGTTCCAGAGGGTGGCATGTGAGTCAGAGTTTGTGTGAAGCAGGGAGCAGGCATGGGGCCAGATAATGTGTGGGGGGGGACTGGGGAGGGGGCAATAGTGTCAGAGGGTAGGGAGAGGAAGTTGGCCAGGTGCCTGAGGGTGGGTAGTGAGGCTGGCTGGGTGCCAGAGGGTGGTGGGGAGGAGTAGGATGCCATGGGTGTCAGAAAATGGCATGGGATGAGGGGAGCATGAGTGCTAGAAGGTAGTGGGGGCAGGAAGCATGGGTGGCAGAGGGTGGGGAAGGAGAGTGGTATGGGTGCCAAAGGCTAGGGAGGGGTATGGGTTCCAGAGGGTGGTGCAGGGGTATTGGAGCCAGAGTGTGGTGGTAATGGAGGGCAGCATGTTGGTGAGAGGCTGGGGGGGGAGATGGGGAGCATGTTTACCAGACAGTGAGTGAGGAGGATTTCATGGATGCTAGTGGTGGCAGAGGAGGAGGCATGGGTAGAAGAGTGGGGAGAGGTTATAGCTGACAGGTGGTCGAGGGAGGATACATGCATGGGATGGTAGAGGGTGGAGGAAGAGGGGGTATTGGGTGCTACAGGGTGAGTTGGGGCTGGGGGAGGGGACAGTAGTGCTAGAGGGTGGGGAGAGAAAGGGGCATGAGTGCCACAGGGTGGAGAAAAATCCAGATGGCTGCATGGATACCAGAGGGTGGTTCTGGGTGGGAGACAGGCATGCATGTCACTGTGGGTGAAGGTAGGTGGCATGCCAATGTAACCGGATTAAAAAGATGGTGGGTGCAGTGGTTCTGGTTGTGTTGAGCCACCAGTAGGCATGCTAGGGAGGGCATTTGGTGATTTGGCTGATAGATGTAGCAGGTAGCGATTGGCTTGGACTGGTGGTCCTGATGACTCTGAGTAAAGTTACTAACTGTACTGGAGGTGGGGGTGAGTTATTTGGCACCAGAGAGTAAGCAGTGGGGCCCCACAGAGCTCAGTGCTGGGGCTGGTGTTGTTCAATGTCTTCATTAATCACACTGAAGATGGCATTAAGGGAAAATGTGCCTATTAGCAGATGACACAAGCTCTGTGGGACAGTGGACACAGCTGAAGGGATATAGAACCTACAGGAAGATCTGGAAAAAAGCTAGGGAGGTGGGCTAGGATCAGGCAGCATGGCTTCAATGCCAAGAAATGACAAATTATGCATATTGGAGGAGCTAGGAATCCCAGGACAGAGTATTACATGGGTGGAGTCTGAGTATCTGCATCAGAGGAGGAAAGACCTGGGGGTGATGATCACTAGTGACCTACCTTTGTACAGTTCACTGATAAGGATGCATCTAGAGTGTGGAGTTCAATACTGGCGCCCACACCTCAAAGGACATTAACACGCTAGAAAATGTCCAGAGGATGGATACAAAGATGATAGCCGGACAGCAGAGTAAGGCATATGATGAGTCTGCGGACACTGAACATGTACTCCCTGGAAGACCGGAGAGAGAGAGAGAGAGGGGAGGTACATGATTGGGATGTTCAAGTACTTGAAAGGGATAAACAAGGTTGATAAGGAAGCCTCTTTAAGCTGAGTGGCAACCATAACACGAGGGGGCACAGTCAAACTGGAGGTGGGTGAGAGGTTTAGGAGGGATGTCAGGAAGCACTTCTTCAGAGAGACGGTGGTGGAAACTTGGAATGCACTGCGGGAAGAGGCGTCTCGTTCAAGACATTGGGCAGCTTTAAGACAGGATGGGATAGGTCTAGGGGGAAGGTAAAGATCATGGGCAGGGAGGATGGGAGGAGTGAGGAGGGGAAGGGGTGCAGGAACATTAACTCAAGTCAGCTGTGGGAACTGCAATCCTACGAGCAGACTTGATAGACCAAATGGCTTTTTTCTGCAGGCTTCTTCGTATGCTCATATGTATGTTCGTATTAACACTTTTTCTCTTTTGGAATAATGTTTTTTTATAATAGTATTAGCAGCAGGACTCCCAGGAGTTAGATTAATAGTCAGTTAATGAGTTAATCACCCTAGGGGCAATATGGCACTTGGCTCCACCTCATTCTACATTACATCCCTTGGTGGGGATAACAGAATGTAAGGAGGGTTTAGTTTTGTACAAAAACAACTACTCCTTTTTGGTCTGCAGGCCTGGTACAGTCTGAAATAGATTCTGATCTGCGACTGCCTCTCTTTGGTTAGCATAGCATGGTCATTTTTATTAATTAGATTTAGATGTTGAAATCTGAATTTAATTTGGGTTGCTTGCTGGTTGCATATAATTTTGATCTAAATATTGCTGCCTCACCTGGCCGTTTGGTGTATCTGCGTGCTAAAGATCTTGGAAGTGTAATACGTGGAGTAAAGTTTACTCCCTTCCAGTAGTGTTTATTTACCTCCGTATTTTGTTTACAATATATAGGATAGTGTATGGATCGCTATACACAACAAGATTATTCTCAACTGAGTGGTTACTATGCCGACTGGATGACCTCGAGAGGTCTCTTGGTCGGCATAGTATCCACGAGGTTGAGAAGGCCGTGTTGTGTATAGCGATCCACACATTGTCCTATATAGTGTATGGTGTCTCCCAAAAAAACAAAAAATAAATATACATTTGCCACCTACATTTTGTTTGTTTCCTGAGCAGATGTCTCGATGCTTACTGCCGAGTTAGCCCTGGTTGCTAGGACGCATAGCATGGTTGTTAGGGACCTGGCGCATTTCAATTGGTTGACTTTCGGGTTTAAAAAAATGGCGGCTGATCGTCTGGGTTAGTGAGAGGACAATCATTTGGAGGACTGGATATTAAAAATTTATAAGCAGTCAGGTTGATCCTGCAGCACAGTAAGAATACATTTAACTTATCTGGTTGTTCCTGTCTTTTTTATGGTGTCCTGCAGCTGCGGATCTCTGCTCGATCCATTGCTGTGAACCTTAGCTGACGATGTACGTTCTGCTGCAGTACGGATGTCACTAGTGCAGAAGAATGACTTTTTACACGGCATGGAAATCCATGCTGATTCGCTGAACTATGTTCCACCATACACTATATGGAGTTTATCCAGTCCAGATCAAAAGCTGTGTAAAAAGACTCAGGACCAGGACCATCCCCTATGGCCCAGACAACCTGCTTAATGAAGCATGTACACTGTGTACTAAGATAGATGTCAGCTGGAGGGTGATCCAAGACAAACAATTTCCTTATCCTGATTTAACATTTTTTGTCCTCGCTAGTCCGTCAGCTGGCATATGTCTTAGTCTCCAGTGTGTGCGCACTTCATTAAGTAGGTCAGGCCATTATGATAAGGTCCTGCCACTTTTGGCACATGCTGTTCCTCAAGCCCATGATGGTGTTTGTCCCTTTACCTTTAGGTCTTCCTGGGAGACCACTATAGTTATATTACCTTCATCTCCTTTCTTCATCCTCAAGGCACTACATACACAGAAGTGTAGAACAAACTGACAAAAGCAACAGAGTTCTGAGTATTGTACTGCTATTAGTTACTATCCATAATCCTCCCTGGCTAGTAACAGTTTTTTTTTTGTTTTTTTTTTGGTCAAGTTCATTTTGTGATTGTGAATGATGGGGGGCTGCACTGTCAGACCTTTTAATATTTCAGGTTTGTGTACTAAGTGCCTCAGTGCTATTCTGAGACCAGCCATAGACTGTCAGCTACAGTACTTCTGGACATGCCCTCACAGCTCACCGCATTAGGAGTTTGTACTTTTTTTCAGTTTTCCATTCTTTGTTAACTGGATAAGGCACAATGTACATGAAGCCTGTTTCCTGGGGACGGTGTCTTTTTGAACACTGAGAGGACACTTCAAGGGTTAAGTGATTTTCACGTATTCACACAGTATGCAAGATGATCTGATGTTGTGGAGTTCATATCTTAACTGTCTAGATGTAGCAAGCTACTTCTTAATTTGTTTTTTCTTGAAGTACTCTGTTGCGGTCCTCACTTTTTGGGGGGGCAGGGGCACTTGTAGGTAGGGTAAACTTGTAGAGAGTTAGTGGTAAGTGATCATAAGCTTGGTGTATTTTTAGTGACAAGATTCTTTGTTAATGTTTATTATAGATAATATTGTAGAAGGATGGAGTTGAGCACAGCACGGAAATATCTAAGCGGGTCACAGAAGTGTAAACATGCTAGGGATCAAGTAGAAAAAGAGAAACAAATACTAGCAAAGGTTCCAAAGTTAACAGATTTCTTCTTGGCATCAGGCAGCAGTGCTAGAGATAAGGAGACTGTTGGTCAGCAATGTCAGGGTAGCAGTGAGGAAGGCTGTAGAAATGTAGACACCAATGTGTCAAATATTGCAATGGAAATGATGGATGCAGTGCCCTCTGAGGAAAAAACAAGCAATGTTGTTTCTACATGCCAAGTCCAACACATCACAGATGAAGAAGTCGAAACCAATATTTACCATGAGAGTCTTTTGGAAAGCAGCCCAGAGGTTACTACATGCCATGGGGTCACAAAGGGTCACGTTGTCCGCACCATGTGCAGTCTGACTTCATTTGACAGCAATCCAGTGGTTCCTACAAATACAGAAGTTACTAAGAAACAGGTTATTGATATTTGCCATCAGATTCAAGTTGAAAGCTCTCAAAAACACAGCTGTACAGCAACGACCCAGCGCAGTGGACATCTGTATGTAAAGAACTTAGGAATTATTTCATAGATCGTGACGTTGACCAGAACATATGTGACTTCTCCAAGTCAATGCGTTTGTACCCCGATATGAAGCGTTATTTATCCAAGGATCTTTTCTCTGGAATCATGTTAAATGGTGAATGTAGGACACAGGATTGGCTGATTTATTCTCCTTCAACTGGGAATGTCTTCTGTTATGTCTGTAAGCTCTTATCAGTGAGGAATACTGCATTCTCACAATCTGGTTTCAGTGACTGGAAAAATGCAAACTCTCGTGTAAATGAACATGAACACAGTTATGATCACAGGATGGCATTAATCACACTGCATAAAAGGAAAAGGACCGCAGGATGAATTGATGATCCAGATCCAGATCCAGGAGGAACAAAATTGGGGAGAGATACTGTGGGTTAAGCTGGAAAGGAAAATGGGGCCAGCCATCCGCACAGGTGTGGTCTATAGACCACCAGCCCAGGAGGAAGAAACAGATAGGGAGTTGATGCTAGCCATCCAAAGGATGGCAGACAAGGGTGAGGTAGTACTGGTTGGAGACTTCAATATACCAGGCGTGGACTGGAGCATCCCAGCAGCAGCATCAACTAGGAGCAGATTTATCCTGGACTCCCTTCAGGTGCCTTCCTCAAGCAACTGGTCATGGAACCAACTCGGCAGAAGGCAATACTGGACCTTGTGCTCACAAACAGGGACAGTGTGATGGGGGTAACAGTGGGAGCACCTGGGTAACAGTGACCACCAGTCATTGTGGTTTGAAATCACAGAAAGAGCAGAAGCAAACCACACAAAACACGTATCCTGGATTTTAGGGGCAGACTTTGGGAAAATGGGAGATGCTTGAAAGAGGCATTAAGGGAATGGGACAGGAATCAGGGATTGAGGAACAGTGGGCAGTATTTAAAATGGGGATTATAAGAACAACAGAATTATGCATTAAGCAGGTTAGCAAGAGGAAAAGAAAGAGGAGACCATTATGGTTTTCCAAAGAGGTAGCAAAGAAAGTGAAGCCAAAAGATTGCATTCAGGCAATACAAAAGACACAGGCAGAAGGGGATAGGGAGAAGTACCAGGAGAAACAAAGGAGACAGGGAAGTCAGTAAGGAAGCCAAAGCTCAGACAGAAGAACACATTGCAAAATCAGTGGTTAAAGGGACAAAACCTTTACAGGTACATAAGTGAAAAAAGAAGGACAAAGGGAGGGATAGTGAGACTGAAGGGGAGGATGGGAGTCGGGAGGATGACAACAGTAAAGCTGACATATTGAACAGGTATTTCTGCTCAGTCTTTACTAAGGAAGAGGGGGTAATGGGTCTGAAGGAGTACAAGAAGTGAGAATGGTGCAGAAATGGACACAAGTCCCTTTATCGAAAGGGTCCTGAAGGAACTGGAAGTAATAAGAGCTGATAAAGCAATGGGGCCAGATGGGGTGCACTCCAGGGTCCTTAAAGAACTAAGAGAGGTGGTTGCTGAACCTCTGGCTATCCTGTTCAGCCAATCACTGGAAACAGGGAGGTACCCAAAGACTGGAGGACAGCAGATGTAGTCCCCTTATACAAAGTGGGAACAAAGAGGAAGCAGGGAACTACAGACCAGTCAGCCTCACCTCGTAGTGGGAAAGATCATGGAAGCACTACTGAAGGAGAGATTGGTGGAACATCTGGTTGTCAATGGACTACAGGACCCAAGGCAGCATGGTTTCACCAGGGGAGGTCATGTCAGACCAACCTCATTGAATTTTTGACTGGGTGACTAGGGAGGTGATCAGGGAGGGCAGTGGACATGGCCTATCTGGACTTCAGCAAGGCCTTTGACACTGTGCCACATAGAAGACTATTACACAAACTGGGGAATATGGGGTGGGCAGGACAGTAGTGTGGTGGGTAGGTAACTGGCTGGGTGGCAGGACACAGAGGGTGGTGGTAAATGGCTGTCACTCCACAGAGGGAAGAGTGACCAGTGAGGTACCAAGGGATCAGTGCTGGGACCGTCCTATTCAACATCTTCATCAGTGACATTGCACAGGATATAGAAGGCAGAATTTCACTGTTCGCTGATGACACAAAGCTCTGTAACAGAGTAGACACACCAGAGGGTGTAGACAGAATGAGAAGGGACCTGCAGAAACTTGAAGAATGGTCAAGGGTTTGGCAGTTGAAATTCAATGCAAAGAAGTGCAAGATAATGCATATGGGGCACAAAAACCCTGGCACAATATATCAGTTGGGGGGTGAGGATATAGCATGCACCAAGCAGGAAAGGGATCTTGGGGTTGTCATCGCTGATGACCTCAAGGTAGGGAAACAGTGTGACAAGGCATCAGGTAAAGCAAATAGGATGCTGGGATGTATAGGCAGGGGCATCACCAGCAGGAAAAGGGAGGTCATAATTCCGTTATACAAGACACTAGTGAGGCCCCACCTGGAGTACAGTGTACAGTTCTGGAGACCATACCTACGTAAGGACATAGACAGGGTAGAGAAGGTTCAGAGGAGGGCAACAAAGATGGTGCATGGGTTGCATCACAAGTCCTATGAAGACAGGTTGAAGGAACTGAACATGTACTCCTGGAGGAGAGGAGGGAGAGAGGATATGATAGAGACATACAAGTATCTTACAGGGAGGAACAGGGTGCAGGAAAACACTATTTTTAAGCGAAAAGATGTTTCAGGACTAGAGGGCATGGGATGAAGTTGGAGGAGGACGATTCAGAGGAAACATGAGAAAGAATTTCTTCACAGAACGGGTGGTGGACAAGTGGAACACCCTGCCAGAGGAAGTGGTGGGGGCTGAAACAATCACGGGATTTAAGAATGCATGGGATAGACATAAAGGAATTCTAGAGGTCAGGGGTAAGGGGAAATAGACTTCTAGGAAAACAAACTGAACTTACAAGCTCAAATGGGCAGACTAGGTGGGCCATAGGCCCTTATCTGCCGACACTGTCTATGTATCTATGTATGTATCTATGATGCTGAAATTGTAAAACAATATCAGAATGAGTATCAGTACTGGAAAAATGTACTGAAACGTGTCGTTGTTGTGGTTCGTTTCTTGTCAGATCGTGGATTGGCTTTTCGAGGTGACAATGAACTACTGGGGTCTCCAGGTAATGGAAACTATTTGGGTAATTTAGAGCTTATTAGCCAATTCGACCCTTTTCTAGCTGATCACATAGCAAAATTCGGCAATGCTGGAAGAGGATGACCATCATATTTGTCCTCAACCATCTGCAATGAATTCATTGACCTGATGGGTAAAAACGTGATGCACACTATTGTGGAAGAACTAAAGATGGCAAAATACTATTCTATCAGTGTTGATTCGACACCGGATATTTCTCATGTGGATCAGCTGACTTCATTGTTAGATATGTCAAAGCCGATGGAAATCCAGTTGAACGCTTTTCTTAAGTTCATTCCAATCCATAGACATACGTCAGAAAATCTTGCAAACACAGTGATGTCTGTGGTTCAGGAATTGGGCATTGAAATAAAGGATTGCAGGGTCAGACATATGATACTTGAGTAATATGGCAGGAAAATATAGTGGCCTACAAGCCAGAATAAAAGAACACAATCCTTGTGGACTTCATCCCTTGCTCTGCATTCCTTAAACTTGGCTGGGTCCTGTGTTGCTGAATGCAGTTTAGAGGCTGTATCTTTTTTTGGATTTCTTCAGGCACTGTACACATTCTTTTCAGCCTCCACACATCGTTGGCATATCATGAGGCAGCAGTTGCCTAGTGAGGTGAAAGTACCAAAGTCACTTTCAGTTACTCGATGGTCTGCTCGAGCAGATGCATGCAGTGCCCTGTTCGTGGCTATCAACACATGAAGACTGCATTACAGAACATGGCTGACGATCCTTCAGAAAGACCAAGCACAAGGATGGAAGCTGAAAGTCTGGCAGAGAAGATGGAATTGTTGGAAACTGCACTAATGACAGCCATTTGGAATTCAGTATTACAGCGCCTGCATGCCACAAGTAAAAGTTTACAGAAAGTAGGCATTTCTTTGAAGATGGTGGTGGATTTATATTCATCTCTAACAGGATTTCTCCAAGAGATACGCAACAATTTTGATGAGTATGAAAGGAAAGCAAAACATTGGTTGACACGGAAATGTCATACCAAGCAGACATCAGTAGGCAAAGGCGTCGCAAATACATGTTTGACGAACCAAGAAATGAAACAACATTAACAGGTAGGGAAAAATTTAGTGCTGAGACATTTCTTGTTATAATCGACACATTAAGTGCTGCCCTGCAGAAAAGAAAAGATGCTTATGATATATTACAGAAAAAATTTGGAGTGTTAACAGACTTTCCTCATCTGAATGTAAATGAGATACGGAAGCGAGCAGAAAGTCTAGTTGCTACATACCCTCAGGATTTGGAGGAGTCGTTCACTGATGAATTTTTACAATTCACATCATTTGTTTTTTGTGAAGAAGACAAAGATGTTCTTAACCTGTGTAAACTTTTGAAGGCTCGAGGACTGGAGTCAACATTCCCAAATGTGGAAGCTGCCTTTCGCATATATTTGTGCACACCAGCTGCAAACTGCAGTGGAGAACGGTCATTTTCAACCTTGAGTAGGGTCAAGAATAAATTAAGGAGCACGATGGACCAGGAAAGATTCAATGCCCTGACTATTTTGTCTGTTGAAATTGAAGTGGTTAAGACCATAGACTTTGATGATCTCATCAGTGACTTTGCCAAACTTAAATCGAGGAAGAAACAAATGTAGACTGACTAAAGCACTATCAAACATCATAATTCTAAAGGAGACGACATAAGCTATCTGAGAAGACTGCCAATACCCTGAGCCAGAATATCGTGAAAAATGCCACAACTCATGCCTGTGACCCCAGTGAAGCACACAAAATAGCGCTGGTGCTACAAAGTGCTCCAGCTCCTGGAGATGGAGACGACAGAAGCTGTCTGAGAAGGTGGATGCCAATACCCTGAGCCAGAGTACCGTGAAAAATGCTACAACTCAAGCCTGTGACCCCAGTGAAGCACTGTAAGAAATTAAGAAATTAGCGCTGGTGCTACAAAGTGCTCCAGCTCCTGGAGATGGAGACGACAGAAGCTGTCTGAGAAGACTGATGCCAGTACCCTGAGCCAGAGTACCGTGAAAAATGCCACAACTCAAGCCTGTGACCCCAGTGAAGCACTGCAAGAAATGACGAAAATAGCGCTGGTGCTACAAAGTGCTCCACCTCCTGGAGATGGAGATGACAGAAGCTGTCTGAGAAAACTGATGCCAGTACCCTGTGCCAGAGTACCAAATAAAATGCCAAAACTCAAGCCTGTGACCCCAGTGAAGCATACAAAATAGCACTGGTGCTACAAAGTGCTCCAGCTCCTGGAGATGGAGATGACAGAAGCTGTCTGAGAAGACTGATGCCAATACCCTGAACCAGAGTACAGTGTAAAATGCTACAACTCAAGCCTGTGAGCCCAGTGAAGCACAGAAAATAGCGCAGGGGCTACAAAGTGCTACAGCTCCTGGAGATGGAGACGACAGAAGCTGTCTGAGAAGACTAATGCCAGTACCCTGAGCCAGAGTACCATGAAAAATGCCACAACTCAAGCCTGGGACCCCAGTGAAGCACTGCAAGAAATGAAGAGAATAGCATTGGTGCTACAAAGTGCTCCAGCACCGTGAGATGGAAATGACAGAAGCTGTCTGAGAAGACTGATGCCAATACCCTGAGCCAGAGTACAGTGAAAAATGCCACAACTCAAGCCTGTGACCCCAGTGAAGCACACAAAATATGCTGGTGCTACAAAGTGCTCCAGCTCCTGGAGATGGAGACAACAGAAGCTGTCTGAGAAGACTGATGCCAGTACCCTGTGCCAGAGTACCATATAAAATGCCAAACTCAAGCCTGTGACCCCAGTGAAGTACTGCAAGAAATGAAGAGAATAGCGCTGGTGCTACAAAGTGCTCCAGTTTCTGGAGATGGAGACAACAGAAGCTGTCTGAGAAGACTGATGCCAGTACCCTGAGCCAGAGTACCATATAAAATGCCACAACTCAAGCCTGTGACCCCAGTGAAGCACTGCAAGAAATGAAGAGAATAGTGCTGGTGCTACAAAGTGCTCCAGCTCCTGGAGATGGAGACAACAGAAGCTGTCTGAGAAGACTGATGCCAGTACCCTGAGTCCAGTACCCTGAGCCAGAGTACCATGAAAAATGCCACAACTCAAGCCTGTGACCCCAGTGAAGCAGTGCAAGAAATGAAGAAAATAGCGCTGGTGCTACAGAGTGCTCCACCTCCTGGAGATGGAGATGACAGAAGCTGTCTGAGAAAACTGATGCCAGTACCCTGAGCCGGAGTACTGTGAAAAATGCCACAACTCAAGCCTGTGACCCCAGTGAAGCACTGCAAGAAATGAAGAAAATAGCATTGGTGCTACAAAGTGCTCCATCATCGTGAGATGGAGACGACAGAAGCTGTCTGACAAGACTGATGCCAGTACACTGAGCCAGAGTACAGTGAAAAATGCTACAACTTAAGCCCGTCAGTGAAGCACTGCAAGAAATGAAGAAAACAAGGTTGGTGCTACAAACTGAGCCAGGCAGCCAGCTCCTACAGATGAAGACATAAGATGTCTAAGAAGATTGATATCAATAACCTTAATCTATGCATGGTGAGTGGTGAAAAACTTTTAATTGATGAATCTAAAGGATAACTTCTGAACTTTTATGTATATTTTATTAGTGTTTACAATACTGGTTATTGCTATGAGGATAGTTAAAATATTCCTGCAGTCCTACTAACCAGGGTAAATACAGCGTTTAACTGTCTTCCTTGACCTCTCGGTCTTCTGGTAGAATGAACTGATATACCATGCGGAAACCCCGGTTGAAAAGGTTGTTTCAGCGTAAGCTGCAAGTCATTCTGTGTTTAGGGAAACATTAATAATTTGAATTGCTGTGGATATTTAGCTTATTTATTTGCAATGTTTTTTTAATTACATGCAAGCCTGATAATGGATAATTACAGATATTTTTCCCTTGGACTACTATACAGGCACCTGTGCCTAGTGGGCCTTATCCAGTTACCAAATAATTTAATTTATGAACAAAAAAAATGGAAAGGAGAGGGGCTTGGCATAATGGGCAGGGCTTGCTAAAAAAGGGGACGTGACCAACAGAAATGGGGCCCCAGAGACCCCGTTTTCCCTCAGGCCTAGGGCCTCATTGAACCTTAATCTGGCCCTGGTTGTAAGGGGAAAAGTCTGGGCTTGTAATAAATTCAGACTAGCTTGGGAGTATCTTTTACATAATTTCTCACTGTCTTTTTGACAGCTGTAAGATTGGGCTCCCCAGTGTCCCACACTGCTGAGGGGGGAAGGGGCTTGTAATGCCAACATGGGGATTGGGTCCCCTGATGTCAGCAAATATTAAAGAGAATGGGGGAGTGGACATCTGACACAGAGGGTGGGCATCCCGGTGTCAGAATATATTGAAAATAAATCAAGTATGGGAATTAGAGGGGGGGGTGCCACTAGATAACACGGAAAGATATGAAGAGTGGGGGTACCACTAGACACCACGGAAACAGTGGCTCATACATAAAACTGCAGCTGGAAGCACAAGTTCCAGCTGTGGCTCCAGAAGTCAAGAAAATCCCACTGTTCACATACAGAGAACACGGGAGAAGCAGTCCTCTTGCTAAGCTAGGAACCCAGGATTTCAGGGGCCCAGAAAAGGTGTTTCTTGGCAAAATTAAAATAAACAAACATCAGAATATAGCTAAACAGATCCTGTTTAGCTAGGTTCTGATGTTTGTTTTTAAAAAATACATTCATTTTTATGTGTTTTCTTTCTTTCTTTCTCTCGGTAACTGAAAAACAAGATGGTGGACACAGGAAAGCTCTGCGAAAAAACACTAGGCTCCCTGTGGCACTATGTAACCCTCCATGCAAAATACAACATCTCCCATGAAAACAAACCACACTGTATGACCCTTTATTCAAAAATACAACAGCTCCTGTGAACATAAAAGTATTTTTGTGCAGAACATCTAACTTTTCCCTTAAAAAATAATTGGTTGGTAAACCCCCTTTTGCTTTCCTTATACCAACTGGTTGTTAGTTATTACCCTTAGGAGTGACTGAGGAGAGATGCACTTTTTGACTCCTATGGGCTTTCCAGTCCTACAACTCCACATGCACTTGAGACACCTTTTCTTTGCTGATGGGAAAGAGGGATAGATTTTTTACACTAACTTACTATCCAGTTAATCCTCAATCAATTTCCAGGAACCTATGCCATTCATTCCTGTTTAGCACATTATGCCATCACAGTTGCAAGGGAGCCTCAGCTCTGGGCATCCCACTACTGTCTTTTTGCCAGAGCCATATGCTTCAGGGCTACTGCCTTAGGATAACTATCCAGCTGCTGCCTGGCTAGTGGTATGAGGCTCTGGTTCCACACTCAACTACCTCCTTTCTGCCATCCAGTGCTCAATTTTTCTCTATCTGAAGGTTGGTAGTTGGGTTTTATTTTGTTGTTCGTGTATAATTCTGTATCCTTTCCCTAGCCCTTTGGGCTAGGAAAATTCTTAGCCCTATGGTGAAGATATTCTGGAAGATCAACAGTTATGGTAAGTACTTAACCTTCATATTTTGTGTACAATTTATAAATAAATAGATAAAAAAGAATATTTGCGCTTGTGCCATTGTGGTGTTAGCCAGCAGTATTGCCTTCTTTCCCTTCATTCTGGGCCACTCGAAGGATGGCCCAGGCTTAGAACTCCTTGTTTTCGAGGCTATAAACTGCATCTGTGTATCTCTTTTGGGTGGGGGAGGTATTTTGGTGAAGGAAACTCTTCACTTTCCCTTTCTTTTAGTTTCTTTATATTTGTATTAGTCATTTATATTTATTTGTTCCATTGTCCCTGTCTATATCCGTATTCTATTTTTATATGCTGTACTGTTTTATACTCCCCTTGGTAACAGATCTGAGGCAGTTAGAGTACTGATGATGGTTACTGGCGCTAGCATACGGTGTGACGCATATCCTATAGCAGACACCATCAGCGGTGCCTTTAATAAATATTTGCTCCCATGGAGTCCTAGCACCTCCACCTTCAAGACCAAAGGCTACATGGAGAAGATATTCCTGAATATCAAGAATTATGGCAAGTACCATTTATTTTCTTTCTTGTGAAAATATCTTTGTAATACCATGACTGAATACTGAAGAAGTCTGAAGAGATATGGTGAGGTGGCAAGACACTCATATAGAAAGAAAATTAAAATGAGACCTACTTATTTGGAAGGGAACATAGGATTTTATTCCCTGAAATAGTCATCTATAAAATGAATGCCAAAATAAAATGTTCAGCATAATTAATTACCCATATTTTATCTGATGAGACACGCCTGTAGAGAACATTAGTGATAAAACAGTTAGTTACCAGTAACATTAGATATTCAAGAGAATCTCCTCCATTGGGCCATAACTTTGGAACTGTAAGTCACTGGTATCAGGCCCTCTCAGAAACTTTTGCTACCTGGGGCCACCCACTGTGACATGCAACATTGGTACCTATAAATCGTGGGTGGCCCCATTGCTCCTCATTTCCCTGCCAGAAACAAGCTTGGAAGGCCTTTTACCATGAGGAACCAGAAGACAAGACTAGTACCAGGCACAGAAGGAAAGGCATGGGTCTGGACAATAATAGACATAAGGCAGTTATGGACACCTCCAGACTAGGTAGTGGACAACTGCCAGCAAATAACTGAGAAAGAAAGAAAAGGGGGAACGAGGGTGGATATACTGTTACTGGTATGTAACAGTTCTATCTTTATTGAGAATATTTTCTCCATTGGGCCACACCTTTGGAGTGACTTCCAAACAGTACACAAGGTACCCAGGGAGGATGGCACAGCCTGATATGCAGTCAGGATAGAGGGACGATGTCTAGACTGTAGTGCTTAGTAAAAGTATGCATAGTGGTCCGTGAGACAGCAGCACACATGTCAGCTGCAGAAACATTCTGAAAGCAGGCAACAGAAGTTGCCATGCCATGCTATATGTAGAATGACCACGTGGATCACCATTTAGTTCTTTACCATACTTCTGAGAACAGAACTCAGTACAGTGAGTCAGCCATGTGGATAGGAACTATTGAGTTACAGGGGTGCCCTCTTTTCCAGGTTCACATGAGACAAAGAGCTAGAAGGACTTTCTTCAGTGCCTAGTGCGATCGAGATAGAAATGTAGTGTTCTGTGTATAGCAAGAGTATGGAGAAATGCTTTCACTCTGTTAGAATGCTCTGGATAATACACAAGAAGGTTTATAGTCTAATTTAAAAGGAAACGAGAGACCACTTTTGGTAGAAAACATGGATTGGTTTGCAATGGCACCTTGTCCTTGTGAAAAATCAGGTAAGGAGGCTCATATATCAGAGCCTAAAGCTCAGAAAATCTTCACGCTGAAGTTATGGCAGCCAAAAAAAGCATCTTCCATGAAGGGAAACACATCTCACAAGTCGTGGCAGGCTCAAATGGAGCCATAGACAACTTTACAGGTATGAAATTTAGGTCCCAAAATGCAACTGGTTTATGAATTGAGAGGCAAACATGTGACAAGTACCCTTTAGGAATTTATGGGACACTTCCAGCTGTGCCACCATGCACCCATCAGTAGGGGCATACAAAGTCAAAACAGCAGCCAAATGCACATTAAAAGAAGAGTTCTGGAGACCAGAGTCAGAAAAGAGGCATGAGGTAGGTAGGCATGAGATAGGCCAGTAGTGTATTAGCAGGACATGTAAATGGGTCCTTTAAACTGGAAGCTCACCATATGGAGAAATGCTTCCATTTTTAAAGATCCAGGTGTCTTGTGGAATGCTTTCTAGCCAACAAGCAAGACATCAGTCTCTTGGTGGGGACCCCAAATGGACAATGATTACGTCTTCAGCAATGAGTATGTCTTCAGGAGCTATGCATGCTGATGCAGGGATCATATGACTTGATGGACCAGGGATCCCAACTCCTGCAACAGCAGACCCCAACATAAGGATAGCGGATAAGGAGACGCCACTGCTGGATGCTGCAGAAGTGGAAACCAGATCTGGTGAGGCCAGAAGGTGGCCATTAGTATCAGGCTTGTAAGCTCTGCCCGAAGTGTGAGCAGAACCCTCTGAATGAGAGAGATTGCAGGAAACGCATAAAGGAACCTCCCTTTCCAGGAGAAGGACAACGTATCTTGCACAAAAACTCCAGGCCCTGGAGCAGGCAGAAATGAGGCGGTTTTTCATCGTGTGGGAATGCAAAAAAGTTCAACTCTGGATGATACCATCTTGCTAAGAGGTTGTTTACCACTGAGGGCAGCAGTTCCCATTTGTGTACCAGGAACTGGCATAGCCTGTCTACCAAGACATTTTGGACACCTAGGAGAAACACGGCTGACAGTTGAAGGCCATGAGACATTGCCCAGTACCACAGTCTCATCACTTCCTTGCACAGGGATTACCAGGATGACCTAGGTTGAGGTGTTCTTTAAAGGCTTGGAGACCAAGCAGAACAGCCCTCATCTCCAGAACATTAATTTGGATATCCGAAACCAGTTTAGCCCATGATCCCTGGGTCTGTAAAGGACCTAACTGGCTACCCTATCCCTACCCTGAGACATCTGTTAAGAGGATCTTTACTGGAGTCTGGGAGAAGAATGGGACGCCCTGCAACAAGTGCTGGTGGTCCATCCACCATACCAGAGTGCCACAGAGAAGCGACACGATGATCATCAGCTGTTACATCTTGTCCTTCACTTGATCCCACTGCACCTGAAGGATTAATTGAGGTATACACGTATGGAGGCGGGCAAAGGGGACTGTCACTGTAGCAGTCACCATAGGTCCCAGGAAACATGGCATTGCCTGAGTGGACAGGTAATGGCTCCTGTGTACCAACCTGGCCTGGGCAACAAGGGTCTCTGCTCTGTCTGTAGGCAGAAATGCACGTTCCACTGCTGTGTCCAGCCCACATCGATATACTGGAGGTGATGACAAGGAACCAGGATGGATTCTGGTACGTTGACCATAACTCCCAGTTCCTCAAACAACTGTTTCATTTGGGACAGTGTGTACTGAACCACTTCCCTGGATGGGTCCTTCAGGAGCCAGTCATCCAGATATGGAAAGACATAAAGCCCTTCCCACTGAAGGGCTGCTGCCACAGCCACAAAGCATTTTGTAAATATCCGTGGTGCCAAGGATAAGCCAAAGAACAAGACTCGGAACTGATAGTGGTTGTCCTCCAGCACAAAGTGGAGGTACTGCTTATGGCATTTTTCAGTTTTGACATAAACGTTAGCATACTTCTTGTCTAGGATACAGAGTTTAACCCTCTTTTTGCAGCATGAGTCGGAGAGCTTGAAGAGACACCATTTGAAACTTTTTGTATTCAAATAAACCTTTTTAGGTCTTTGAGGTCCAGCACACAGTGCAGGCCCCCTGCCCACTTGGGAACCAGGTAGTATCTCGACTAGAACCCCCTGTTCCTTTCTTTGGCAGTGTCATCGAGGCACAGGTCAGGAAGCATAGGAAAACCAGGAGCAGTTGTAGAATTCACCCAAAACATTTTATTTACACTAGCAGTAACATAAAATAAACTTGCTAGGTATGATTATTTACAAAGGCAAAATAAAATAAAGTTTCTTTCAGTCTCTGTGTCCCTTGTTCTCCTAATCTCTCTTGCAGTTGCAGCTTAGCTCTTTTATTAGTCTTTTCAATCCCCATTCTTAGCAAGCATCCTGTTTTTGTTAGTGTTCTGTTCTTGTAAGTTTCAGGAGCTGCTAGAACACAATGTGTTTCTTGAGGCCTCCTTTGCATTCTTGAGGCCCCCTTTGCACAGCTTTTGCAAAAGGCTCAAACATTTGCACTCAAGTAACCTCTGGAGTTTTCCATTAGCTTTCTGCCATGATCTCAAAATATAATTATATATGTTTCAACAGTAATACTATATATTTTCTAAACAAAAGTGATCCCTTTATCAGTTACATTTTCATACAATGATTTGCACATACTTTTATATTAGCAGATATGCAAGGGAGGAAAAACAGATAGCAAGAGAGGGCTGAGAGACAGTGAGAGACAAAGAATTGCAAGATTGTTGGGTTGATCAAATCCGAACTGTCATAGGAAAATTTGGTTGTGCAACCAGACAAAGAAGAGACCGAAAAGGAAAGATCCTTGCATTTTAAACACTTTCTCTAACAAATAGGACAGGGTCCTATTCCACTCTGTCACATACACCTCCCTTCTTAAGAGGGAACTTGTTTCATTCAACAGGTTTCCAAAACTTTTTGTTAATTCTCTACTAGCATTTGCTGCTTTCAGACATTTTTTTATTTTTATTTTTTATTTTATAGAAATCTAGGATTACAAATACCTTTGAGCAGGAACTGCTTGTTTACAGAGGTTCCACGTCGAAGGAATGGGGGGTATACATACTGTACATACAAAGGTTGACATAATAATACATAATTACACAATAAAAAGAAGCAAGAGGCTGAGGCTTAGGAAATTCCAGTAATTCAGAATGTGCCAAATGTTAGGTAGCATGACATACTAGCCAAGGGCAATCTTAGAAATAAGCGCTGCAGGTGAGGGGGGGTATGCAGGCAGGAGGGCCATTGTCTGAGGTAGAGGGTGAGGGTAAGAGCTCTAAAGGGGAGGGAGGGTGAGATAAAAGTCAGGAAATGCCCTGGGGGGGAGGAAAGGGAGAGGGGGCAAGGGGATGGGCTGGTGAGGCAGGTAGAAGGGGGAAAGGCGGGGAGAGGTAGCTGTCAAGACTGAAGTGGAGAGCAGTGAGCAGTGGGCCCCTGCTTAGGCGAGGCAGTCATAACGACTAGTTGAAATGAGATGAAGTCGGAGTTGTCTCTTAAAAGGGCCAAGAGCAGCAGTAGTACGAGTTTCTTTGTTGAGAGTACTGTACCATTGTGGTGTTCTGTGGGCAAAGGCCCTCTGGCCCATGGTAGCCCGGCATCTGGGGACAAGGAATGTTAGTTGTTGTGAACTTCTAGTTCACTGGGTGCTATGGTGGTCAATGAGGAGCTTTTCAATGCTCGGGGGCATGACCCCGAGGAGAACTTTTTTGGCTAAGAGGCAGGTTTGATACTGTATCCGGCTGATGAGAGGAAGCCATCCTGCCTGAATGTACAGGTCACAAGTGTGTTTAAGTCAGTCAGCCCCAGTTAGCAGCCTGCATGCTTTGTTTAGTGCAACTGTAATTTTGCAGAGGGCAGAGGTGGAGCCATAGATTGCTAGCCTCTTATCGATGATGGAGGTGACAGAGCTGTTGGTAGCCAACCGGGGAGAGTCAGGAGTCATGCGGTGTTTGTGCCTATAGAGCAGGCCTATACGGATGTTGGTGGCTTTGGTGACAGAATCTGTGTGCCGATGGTAGGAGAGTGAGCTGTCCAATGTGACACCTAGGTATTTAAAATCAGGAACGTGTTCAAGTAAGGTCCCTGTTTGGTTTCAGATGGTGAGGTCATGGGATTTGTACTTACTCCTGGCGTTGTAGAAGGTCATAACCTTTGTTTTGCTGTAGTTCACGACCAGTTTGTGTGACTTGAACCATTCTTCAATGCACATGAATTCAAGCTGCAGTTTCTCAAGGAGCTCTGCGTTTTGGTGGTTGGTGAACATGACTGTGCCATCAGCGTAGAGCAGTAATTTCTGGTGGCAGACACTGGGAAGGTCATTGAGGAAGAGGCTGAAGAGTAGTGGCCCCAGGATGGACCCCCGTGAGACCAGTGAAAGGACTGGCTTTTCTTCCGAGGTGACACCGGCAATCCTAACCCGCTGGACCCTCTCCTCAAGGTAGCTTGAAAACCAGAACAGCGCTTCATTGTAGAGCCCCATGTTTGATAATTGCTTGAGTAGGAGTGGGTGGTTCACAGTATCAAACGCTTTTGTAAGGTCGATGAATACTTCTCCTACACAGTTTGCTTGACTGAGCATGGTATGGATGAAGCCTGTGAATTCTAATAATGCAGTAGTGGTACTGTGCCCTTTTCAGAAACCATGTTGCTCAGGACACTAGACGTCATATTTTTCCAGGTACTCGACTAGTTGGTCTGAGTCGATGCGCTCCAGGGCCTTAGACAATGGAGGGAGGATGGAGATAGGTCTGTAGTTGGAGTGCAGCGATTTGTCTCCACTTTTGTGTACCGGTATGATGGTTGCCTGTTTCCAGCGAGATGGGAACTGGGACATCCTTAGTGATAGGTTGAGGATCTTTGTCAGGGGTTCAAGGACTTATTCAAGGACAATCACTGACAACTTTAGGTCAAGGGAGTCACCACTGTAGTCTGCGTTGCGAGTGGCCTTCCGAATATAGGTTCTGGATTCATACACTGGGATCTCCTTGAAGTAGAATTGTAGGGCAGGGTGTAGGAGAGGAGCAGTGGCAGGAGGGTTACTACCAGAGGGGACATCAAAGAAATTAGAAGGGAGGACACTATCCAAGTTGGAGGATGCATTGTTAAAGGTGTTGGTGATTGTGTACAGGTCAGATGTTGGTGTTCCATTTATGTTGAGCATGGTGGGTGATGACTTAGGGTCCTTGCCTGTAAGGTCTTTCAAGTTACTCCAAAAATGTTTTCCATCACCTCAGGAGTTGAAGAGAGCTTTCTTGAACTATTTGTTTTTGGCACTCTTAACTGCCTGCGTGCACTCATTTCTGTCAGCTTTATATTTATGCACAGTGCCAGAGATGGTCCCTATGTTTGAGTAAAGTGATTAGATCGGGGGTTATGCAAGGGTTAGTTCTGCCCCTGACCTTCAGCTTTTTGAGAGGTGCAAAGATATTGCAGGCTGCTGTGAAGTGGATGATGAAAAGGTCTAAGGCTTGGTTTACATCAATGGCAGAGTTGATTGGTGTCCAGTCCAGGTGGCTTAGGTGTGCCTTTAGTAGCTCAAGGTACACCTGCTTTAACACTGTGGTGTGGATTATTTTAGGAGGGGGCTTAATGAATTTGTTTGTCCAGGTACATGTGACCGGTGAGTGTTCACTGATCCCATCAGGGAGCACTGAGACTTTTGAGATTCGTTCAGGGTGATTAGTAAAGATCCAGTCCTGAAGTGTGTGCGACCCTGTCCTATAGTTGCATCTGGTGGGGGTGGTAATAAGCTGGGTGAGGTTCTGTGCCATGACAGCATCCTTGTAGTTCCTGGCCTTCAGCGATAGCCAATTTATGTTGAAGTCGCCTAGTACTATGAGTTCAGAGTTATAGTGTAATCCCTGTAGGCTTTCCAATATGCTGATAAATCCATTGGACTGATCTTTAGGGGGTAGGTACATGGAGGCAATTGTGAGCTCCTTGTTGTGCACCCTGAGTAGAACTTTAATAGCAAGAACCTGCGAGGATGGCTTAGGGTTTCAGAAAGGGAAGACTTGACCCAGATAGGAATTCCTCAGGTAGATGGCACAGTCCCCACCTTGTTTGGAAACCCTGTCCTTCCTGAATATAGAGTATCCAGGGAGGGTGACTGCAGCATCTGGTATCTTGGGGTTAAGCCATGTTTCGACAAGAGGGAGTACATCAGGGCTATGTTGCTGGACCCAGGTTTGCAAGATTTGTTAAGGAGGCTGCAGACATTGATTGAGGCTAATGTGAGGGACTCCTCCTGCCTTTTTATGGCATGGGGCACTAGGCCGGTAGGGCCCGGGTTAGGATGAACGTTTCCAGATATCAGAAGTAGCATAAGGAGTATCCTGAGAAGGTATGCTTTAATCATTTTGCAGACTAGTTTAGTTGTAGGGCATCTAGTCCTCTTGGCCTTGCTGGTCTGCATTTGCCCCGTGATATTGCAGACCACAATAAATAATGCCACGTTCTCAGAGGTGCCACGTGATTGATGACAAGTAATCAAATCCACAGAAAATGGTGAACTGCTGGGGACCAGAAAAAATTTTCTGTAGATCAAAGACCCAGAATGTGCTAAATTCCTGAAGGTGATAAACATTGGCCTGGGGCATATGCAGGATGTAAAAATCCTTTGTTAGTATCTTCCCTTTGTTCTCCAAAATGGTTGTGAATAGACCTCAAAGACAAGTATACATCCATTAAGAACAAGTCAGACGTTAAGCACAGGTACAGCATCAGTTTTTATATACAGTAACAGTACAGTAAAGTTCAAACCCCTACATTTGTTTTCAACCTTCAGAACCCTTAATTCCTGATCCATATCTTGTCAGAAAACCAGCATTGCTATTCTCTTTACCAGACTTGTGTATCACTGTGAATTTAAATGGCTATAGTGCCAGGTACCACCTTGTGATTTTGGAATTTTTATCTTACTTTTGGTTAAGCCAACAGAGGATTGCGATCTGTTAAAAGAACAAAATCAGTTCCTAGCAAATAAAATTTAAGGGACTCTATGGCCCACTTTGTTGCTAAACATTCCTTTTCGATAGTGGAGTACCTTTTCTCTATGTCATGCAACTTCCTATTTACAGTATGTACAGAATTGGATGTTCTGTCTCATCTACAGTATATTTTGACTCAGTACTGCACCTAGGCCTACCTCGGATGCATCTTTTTGAAGCAAAAATGGCTTCTCAGAGTCTGGGCTTTTTAAAACAGGGGCTGACCATAATGTAGCCTTAATGGCTTGAAAAGCTTCCTCACACTCTGAGGTCCATTTCACATTATTTGGGTACCGTTTTTTCGTCAGCTCAGTAAGGGCAGTAGCTAACTCTGCAAAGTTGGAAACAAATCTCCGACAATAACCAGCCAGCCCTAAAAATGACCTGACATGTTTATTTGATTTAGGGACAGGGCTTTTAGCTACAGCTTCTATCTTAGAAACCTCTGGCTTGACTTCTCCATTTCCCAACACATAGCCCAAATATCTGGTTTCCTGCATGCCCAATGCACATTTGGTAGGATTAATAGTCAGACTTGCATTTTTGATAGCTTGGATAACTGCTCATAGGTGTTCCAGGTGACTTTTCCAGTCTGGACTGTACACCACAATATCATCCAGGTATGCAGCACAATATCCAGTGTGAAGGGATAATATTACATCCAGTAAACTAAAGGGCATGGTGGTGAACTGATAGAATCCTATAGGTGTGGCAAATGCAGTTTTGTCTCTGGGTTCTTTAGCTAAAGGTATTTATCAGTAATCCTTGGTGAGATCGAGGGTACTGATATACTTTGCACTCCCCAGTCTGTCCAACAAATCATCTCTTCTGGGCATAGGATAACTGTCAAATTCTGACACTTTATTAAATTTCCTAAAATCAAGGCCGATTCTAACACCCCCTTCTTTTTTGTTTACAATTACCATGGGAGATGACCAAGCACTCCTCGACTCCTCTATGATACCCAGTTATTTCATTTTTCTGTATTTTCTTAACCATGTCAGTTCTTAACCGCTCTGGCAACCTGTATGTCTTTTGTCTAATAGGACGAGCATTCCTTGTCACTGTTACATGCTCAACCCATTTTGCTCAGCCTGGTATCATGGTAAAAGTACTGTTAAATGTCTTTAGCACATTACGAATGTCTGCAGTTTGTTCTGAGGTTAAGGAAACATTCACGTTTACAGCATCAGCATTTACAGTTTGTTCCAGTCTATCATCAGCTACATCAATATCTTCCTTATCAGTTTCTGGTAAAACTAGTAAAGCAGCTGTTGACATTTTTTCAACCCAGTTCTTGAGGAGGTTAGCATGGTATATATTAATAGGATTTTTCCTGTCAGGGGTCTAAGTCTTGTTGTTAACAGTGCCAGTACGTCTGAAAACCTCATAAGGCCCTTACCACTTCATTAACAGTTTATTTTCTGTTGTGGGTAACAGTAGCAAAACCTTTTCACATGGCTCAAAAACTTTTTCTTTTACCCCATGGTCAATAATATACCTTCTACTGATTTTGAGCCTCTTCATGATTACTATGGGCAATGTCAACATATTTTGCCAGCTTCTTTCTTTGGGCACACATATAAGAAGATTTAAATTGTTTCTGAGTGGGCTTATCTTCCCACATTTCATCACATCCAGAGGCCCTTTTGGCTGCCTACCATACAGCATTTCAAATAGTGAAAACCCTGTTGATGCCTGTGGCACTTCTATGTAGGCAAAAGTAGGTAAGGCAAGTATTGGTCCCAATCTTTCCCTTCCCCTTTTAGAAACCTTTTTAACATGCATTTTAGGGTTTGGTTAAAATGCTCAACAAGACCATCTGTCTGAGGGTGATAGGGGGAGGTTCTTATTGCAGTGATACTTAGCAGTCTGTACAGCTCCTTAAGTAATGCAGCACCAAAATTACTACCCTGATCAGTAATAATTTCTTTAGGTATGCCTTCTCTGCTGAAAATTTTTGCAAGCTCTGCTGCAACTTTTGGGGCTGTAACAGTACGCATTGGAACTACTTCTGGGTGTCGAGTAGCATAGTCACATACTACCAGGATAAGTCTATTACCCTTTTTACTTTTGCCCAAAGGACCAACCACATTCATTGCAGTTCTCTCAAAAGGCACATCTATCAAGGGTAGGGGCACCAGGGGATCCTTGTCTTTTCTAGTGACTGGGGCTACTTTCTGATACTCAGCACAGGAATTACAGTAGGTAGAAACATCTTCGTGAATTCCAGGCCAGTAAAATCTATACAGCAATCTGGCAAAGGTGCGATCTCTCCCTGAGGGACCAGCCATAGGACCATTATGTGCTATCTGTAACAACTTTGTTCTATACTTCTGTGGTACAACCAATTGTTCTGTCTGTTCCTGTGTCTGAGGTTTAACCCAAACTCTGTACAGTAACCCATTACATTTTTTAAGCATTGGTCCACCCTGTTTAGATTTCACCCCCAGCTGCTTTAAATAACCCTGGAGAGAAACATTGTTTGCTTGCTCGGAAAGAAAATCACAATCAGGTAACAATTTAAATCTTCCCTTGTCAATCTTCACCATTCATTACTGCTGGGTGTAAACCGGAGGCGCGCACCCGCTATGGGATTTTTTTTTTTTTTTGCGGTAGGAGTTGGCGCCAATGGCGCCACCCTCGAGAGCGACACACTACGTGGTGCGCGAGGGGTGGCTGTTAGGTGCTGCAGACTCCTCCTCCATCCCAGTTCTGTTCCTCCCACCATCACGGCTACACCTGCGACGCGAGTGAGAAAGTTCGTTTACTGCATCACTAGGCTGTCTGTCGTGTTTTCAACACCTTCTTCGATTTCCTTCATCCTGGTTTGATTTCCTGACACCATTGAAACTGGTAAGACCATTTCATTTTATAATTTGAAAGTCCAAAGTGGACTGTGCCCCCATCCGCCGGTGCTCCTATGGCCAGCATTTTTCCGTGATGGACCAGCATGATGTCTGCCATCGGTGCCTGGGACCTAACCATGACATGGATAGATGCGATGCCTGCTTCTCGATGGACTGCTGTGTTCTCAAAATCCGCGTGTTTAAAGTCGATAAGGCTCCGCTGACTTTCAGAGGACGGCGTCAGTCTTAGGTTTCCCAGGTCAGGACCTGAGGCCCTTCCTCTGGGTCTCCTCCCAGGCCTATATGGTCTGGTGAGGAGGAGGCCTCCTCATCTTCAAGCCTTGCCGAGGAGGAGGCCTCTTTTGCGATGTTGGAGGACCATCATGGCCCCTCTCGGGGGTTGCGTTGGAGACACTGCCTTGGCATTCACCTCTTCGGAGGTGCAGACTGTCCCAGTGTTGTGGCCCACAGTTGCTGGATCCAGCACTGGTGGACCCTCAATGCCACCTTCCGGCGCCATCTCAGATCCACGAACAGTACCGGTTTGGTTCTCAGCGCCGTTCATCCGGTCGACCCCATTGGCGGCACCGTGTTGGGTTCCAGTGCCGCGCATAGCACCGGGCATTCGACCAGGGCTGTAGGCAGGTTGGGCTGGGTCTCAAAGCTGCGGGTGAGGCGCTGGGAGCAGCTGGCATTGCGAGCAACACCGGCGCTGTTCACGGCGCCAGTTCTCAGGGGACTCTTGGGGTCGCCAGCACTGAGGTCCTTCTGGTCGACTGTTCTTCAGAAGCAGGCGATTCAGACGTGGACCTGGTCTTACACCCCTATTCTTCGAAATCAGAGTTCTCTGTGGGACGCGGTATCAGGCGGCCCAGTGCCCCCATTCCTGAGTCTCCACAGCAGTCTTCCTCCAGGGACTCCCAGGATGGGGGTGGCCTGGAGTCTGTGGGGGAGGGTGGCTTGAGGGTTGGGGAGGGGGCTGTCCCCTCATAGCTGGCTGTGGCAGCTGCCAACTCTGGTGCTGCTGTGCCTTCTCGGGGTGGATTGGGGGTCCTATCTTGGGGGCCCCTTAGGAGCCCTCGGGATTGATGGACCCCGTCGCTGGAGTCAAGGAGGAGGGCGTCCTTGGAGTCTGAGGGGTTGGAGTGAGGGACATTGGTGCCCCCCGTCACACGAGGGGTGAGGGGAGGAGCCGTAGCACCGAGCCCCGCCTCTCCCTCTTAAGCTCGGGGGACCCTTCTGGTGGCACCGCCATGGGTTGCCCTTCTGGACCCATGCAACCCCAGGTGCATCACAGGGGAGATTCCCCTTTTGGGCTCTTCCAGAGTTTGCATCCCCAGGGTTCCGTCTTGCAACCTGGTTTGATTTCAGGGACCCCCGCCAGCTCGGGCTCCATTCCCTGGATTTCAGAGCCCTGGCAGAGGCCAGTTGCCTCCTTGTAGGTGCCTCTCTCTCATTCCTTTGCAGCCACCCCCCCCCCTTCTTCCAAGCTATGTCAGTCGTATGGGGCCATTATCCTGGGAGACATGCAGCGACACTGCAGCTGCCTTCCTGTCACATGTTAGATACATGCATGAGCAGGTATTTTATATGTCCCCTCTGCCGCAGGATTCTTCTGTACATTCGAGTTCCCCATCCTCCTCAGCTCCCTCCTCGGAGGGACAGGAACCCTCTGCTCACCTTTCTTCCGATGCTGATTTCATTGAATATCAGCACTTCCTTTCGAGGATGGTTGGGGATCTCCATATCTCCTATGTCAGACATGACAATACTGAGTGGGAGATGCGTGAACTCCTTGGTGAATTCAGTGCCCAACATTTGGTGGTGCCATCCTGGCCTATTCCCTTCCAGGAGGTGTCTATCTGCACCTGGCAGTCTCCAGTCGACCCTATCCCAGCCCCGGCAGACTGCAGCAGAGGTATTGTGCTCCATCTGAGTCCCTAGGTTTGCTCCCCAACCCACCCTTGGGATTGGTGTTGCTAGAGACTCCTTCCGGATGATGACGCCTGGCGAACAACCAACCACCGGACTCAGATTCCCTACAATTTGACTGGTGGGGGCGAAGAGTGTTCTCTTCTTCTCATGTGATGCGGTGCATTGCATCACATCAGGCACACCATGCTGCCTATAACAGGCACTTGTGGTCGATGCTGTCTCAGCTACCAGCATCAATGCGTGATAGAGAGCAATCTAGACAGGCCATTGCCCTCTCCGCTATAGGCCCGAAACTGGCAAGGCACCAAGCAAGGGCATCCTGCGATGCCAGTTAGGTGACTTCCAGGCTTATGGGGACAGCGATCTGCATTAGGCAGATGGCATGGCTTCGTCTAGCAAGGTTGTCACCCCTGACCCAGCGTAGGGTGATTGGCTCTGCCTTCCGACGGACCCACCTCTTTTCTTCCAGGGCTAGGAGGCTTCTGCAGGGGCTTCCTCTGTCCCCTCATCTTCAGGGGACACCTCCTAGCTCTCCTCGGCCTTAGGCTTCCAGGCTAGTGTGGCCAGGGTCTCTTCTTCCTGTTTCTCACCAACAGGAGGCTGAGGGACTTGTTCCCTCAGGGTTGCACTAGTCCCCCTCCGGGGGGCTTGGTACTCACCCAGCAGTGATGAATGGTGAAGACTGACAAGGGAAGATATGAAAATTACATACCTACCATAATTCCTGATCTTCTCTTGTATCGTCACCATTCATTACTGAATACCACCCACCTTCCCCTCATGGGCCTCCTCCTTGGGCATCCCCTCCACCCTGCATGTTCTTCCTCCCCTTCTCCTCATGGCCTTAGAGCTTAATTCCCTAAACTTGGGCCTTCCATTCTTCTCTCAGAACAGGTAACATAAGTCTGGAAAGGGAGGAGAACAAGTAGGATTTTGTCTTTCTCCTGAGGGAACTCTTTCTGATTACCATTGAAGGTGCCCTGCTGGCCCCTTCTTAGGCTGTGTTTGTTCAGTCACCAGTTAACAAGGCTACTTCTTAAATGGTCCTGTTCCTTTGGTCCAGGATCCCGCTGGCATCTCTGGATCTTGTCCTGTTTACGCCAGTCTGTGCTAGTCAAACTCTGTTCTAGCATTTTCAAATTGCCTTTTGGAACTAGTGATCTGATTATTGCTGCTGCCTCCCGAGGAGTCAGAACAAGTTTCTTACTCTGTCTTTGTCTGCCTTCCCAGATGGGTGCCCTCTGTAGGGCTTCAAATCCCCCCCCACACCAGTATTGGCACACAACAATGTGCTAGTGGGGTTCTTTTTCCCCTATCCTAGTTGGGCGCTCTCCCTCTGGAACAGATTATGTGCCTTGGCAATCTGAGAGCTCTCAGCTTGAGT
The DNA here is from genome assembly GCA_016271365.2 of Neoceratodus forsteri. Taxonomy (NCBI): domain Eukaryota; kingdom Metazoa; phylum Chordata; order Ceratodontiformes; family Ceratodontidae; genus Neoceratodus; species Neoceratodus forsteri. The sequence goes on from CM028135.1 coordinate 368,520,362, forward strand.
AAGGGGTTAGGAATAGCTGGAGGTGTAGAAAGTCTGCCTTTTGTGTATCAAGCTGTGCAAAAGGTTCAGTCAAACCTTCTTAGGCCAGTATTTGTTTGTTGGGATCCTTGCTTCCTTGCCCTTTGGTTCCGAGCTGATAAGCCTTTTTAGCCAATTTAACTCACAACTTGGCAGAATTTTTCCCTCCTCCCAACATCCCCCTCTCTTCTTCTTTCTTCCTCTCCCTTATCTGTTCCTCCCTCGGAGCCACCCCAGGAGTGAGGCCTTGCGGTCCCTTAGGGTAGGGTTCTCCTCTTTCCTGTCCTCTATCAACTTATTCCTTTTTCAGTTTGTTTCCTTTCCATTGCCTATCCCTCGGCTCTCTTGCCTCGCTCTCTTTTTCTTAATCCTTATTTCGCCTCTCCAGCTACCAGAACTGGGATGGAGGAGGAGTCTGCGGTGCCTAATGGCCACCCCTTGCGCACCACATAGTGCATCGCTCTCGAGGGCGGCACCGTCGGTGCCGACTCCTCCCTCCAAAAAAAAATAATAACTCCTGTAGCGAGTGCGCACCTCCGGCTTACACCCAGCAATAATGAATGGTGAAGATACAAGAGGAGATCAGGAATTACAGTAGGTACGTAATTTTCATTTCCAGTATCTATACCAGTTAAAACAGGTTTAAAGAGGACAGGAAATGATTTCTAACTAGTAGATGTTTATAATGTTCCCATTTACAGAAATGATATACGTATGCCTAAATGATCCATATGTAACTGTACCTGAATAAAAAGTGATGTGAAAAACTGTATTTTGCATTGTTTTGTTTTTATGGGCAGCATTCTGTTACAGTTCTCTTCATGGAATTAGTGATCTGGAGTTTTAACTACAGTATATCATGGTTTCTGCACAGAACTCTAAGCGTGGTTGTGATAAGACCATAGCTCATTAAACTGTGACATAATAAAAACTCCAAGTTACTGGTTCCATGAAGAGAACTGTGCAGAATGTTGTCCGTAAAAAGAAAACAATTGAAAACACAGTTTTCCACAACAGTGTTTATTAAGGTACAGTTCAATATGGCTCATTTGGATGCAAGTCTTTCATTTCTCTTACTAGGAACATTACTTACCGCTGCCAGTTAGCACAGATTTCCTGTCCCCCTTTAAGCAATTCAGCTTTTGCAGTACTATCTTGAATAGTAAACATAGTAGATTTCCACAAGTTCTTCTGACAGTTTATCATGTAGCCCTGATAGTTTGCAATTCCTAGGCCTCAGCATTCAGAGGTAAAATTTTGCCCATAACATCTAATTGCCTGAATTCTATGTCAGGAGGCAAAGTGCTTATGTGTCTAGGGGCCCTAGAACGATCATGAGCAGGTCAGTAACAGGCTGAGAATCATGATAAGGCTTAACAGACAGAGCAAGGTACTGTTGTCAGCCTTTCTGGGTACTACGGACAACGGTATTAGGCATATGCCAAGCAGTAAAGTAGCATTCTGTAATGCAGGATATACTGGAGGCACTACAACAGATGGTGCAGCTGCAGCCTCCAAGAACTCCATTTACATTTGTTCTTACTGGAATCTTCCTCTTTACCCTCAAAGCCCATGAAATCTTGGTTTTGTCTGAGCAAAGCCTGAAATGAGGGATCTTCAGGAGGAGATCTGGGGTTATAAACCACAGAGTCCTCAATACATGAGGAGAGGGTGGAACTAGAAGGTAAACTCTGTTCATAGGGATCTCCATCCCTCTCCTCATCCTCCAAATCCTCCTGCTTATTAAAGGTGTCAGCATTATTTTCCACCTCGTCATCATCTGGAATGATGACTGGGGCAATCAGTGGAGCCAGCGACAGAGGCAGGGGCTGCGATTGAGGAATTATAAGATCCCAACAGTGATGAAAGTACCAACAGGGGAGGCTCAGTCGACAAGACAGTAGTTACGGTCATTGAAAGCAATGGTAAGACGTGACATATCAATTCAGAGAACTAAGCCAGCACAACCTCGGAGTAGATGGCCCCCATTACAAGATACAAGACTACTGGCGTAGAGTGGAACCCAATGATGGGGTCTGCATACTGTCCATAGTAGGCACAATAGTGCCAGGGCCAGGCCCCGACCTTGGCGTCTCAGCAACAGCCAGGGTGGCTGTAGATATCCTTGCTGGAACAGACACCAGTGAGGACCTACCTTTCTTAACAGAGACCTCAACCTCTCCATCTAAGCAGGATTTTAATCTGTTTGCATTTGGTGATGGCTGGAGGAAGAGGGCTTCATCGATGACTTGTCTTTATTTTTACCCTTCTCCGAAGTACAGTACTCGCCAACCACGGTGGCAACAGTGTCACCAAATGCCTGGGAATTACCCTTTCAGTGGTGGCCAGACATGAGGGAGAGGCTGGCTTGGAGGCCCATAACCTTGAGCTTCCCTAGCCTTTTTGGTGATGAAGGTTTCCAGAGTCCTCTTTTGGCATCTACTTGTGCCTGGTTGAATCCCTGGCAGATCTTGCAGGCCCTTACATTGTGGGACAGCCCCAAACACAAACAGTGTGATCCTTGTAGATCTTGTATCTACAGGTACAAAACCTAAATGAAGGTTCTTTCAGTGGTGGCATGGAGGGACAATGTTGATATAATGAGTTAAATCAGGAAAATAACAAATGGGGAAAAAACAATGGCATTGTTTCTCTGCAGGTCTGACGAGCGGTGAATGGTGGAAGATAGAACTGAGGGGCAATGGGGCCACCCATGTTTTATAGGCATTGATGTTGCATATCATTGTGGGTGGCCTCCAGATAGCAAGTTTCCGAGTAGTCCTGACACCAGCGGATTACAGTTCCAAAGGTGTGGCCCAATGGAGGAGATCTATTGATAGCCATTGGCTGTAGTGACACTTAACTGTTGGTGATGGTGTTGTGTGCCCAAGGAAATCTTTCCTGTGTCATACTGTGAGAGGATTATTTACATTTTATGTACATTTATATCTTGATCTCTCAACAAACAGGAACTGAAGTAGTAATGCAACAAAACTGGGCAAAAGATTTGCCCCAACCTTTTTCACTATAAAAGGATTTCAGATTTCTTACAGTTTTATTGGGGGTGACATTTTTTAGTTCTACCCAAATTTGAGTGTTTTATAAATGTTTTAAATTAGTTTCTTACTTAAGAAAAATAAATAGTCACCACATTTGGCTTAGAAATAAAATTATAGACATTGTAAGGGTTAGGACTGAGAAAAAAAACTCATGGTGTGACGTGGCATTGGAAGTACCTAGACAAGTAGATTTCACAGGTATGCTAATGCTTTTATTAACTGTAGCTGGAACTAGCTGTTTGGAAAAACAGTTTTTGTTGTACTGCTGCTTTAACATATAATTTAAGAAATCTGGGCAATTAACAAGATTATAGTATATATATTGTTAGCCATTGTTATGTTACTGTAAGTTACCCTGTTCATAATCCTTATAACACACGATCAGCCTGCTTCACCAATGTTTTAAAAAAATGATAATCCACTTTAGAAAGTTTCCAAGAAATAATTCATGGTTTAGAATGTGAATTATTTCTGAACTCAGCTGTCCTAATCAAAGTTACACTCCAGACAGATACATGGCCTGGAATGTGAGCTGACTTAGGTGGCTGAAAGGCAGCCCATTTCATAAGTGCTTTTCTTAAACAACAAAACAGTAGAGTTAAAAAGAAAATACACACACAGAGCCTCCCCAGTACAAAAAACGCATTTGTGAGACAGGCTGAATTCAGAGTAAACAGTATATAATAGAAAATGCAGCTCCATGAAGAATTTGTATGTAACTTCACATCTCGTTAGTGTGGTGGGATCATAAGGGCTCTCGTGACCATAATGTCAACACACTAACTCAGTGTGAAGTTACCAGCTTGCTGTTCAAGGAGGGGCTTATATATTCTCTATGCTGTGCACATTCCAAACTGTTGCATGCATTCCAAACTGTTGTGCATGTTCTAGAGAGTCGTTCTGCACAGTTCAAAGGTCATACATTTGTAACTTCTTTGTTCACCCCACAACCAGCAGCTTACTGACCACTCGGTGCCAAAGTTGTACCTTTTATCTCTGTTGAATTTTGATTGTAGAATAGTTCACAATTGGTGATGATCCTTCCACATTAAGTGCATCCATTTCAGTCAATTATTGAAATACAAGCACTTTCTTTCACAGGAAGGTCACCAGGCACTGACATTTTCTACAGTATGGCAAAAATAAGAATTAAAAACTTCTACAAATTAAAACGTACAATTCTAGGCAGTAAACATCTGGGTGTGGGATGAGTTTTTTTTTTCATAAACAAGAAATAGCAAATTTTTTACTTGTGGGTTGGGATGCTTCTGTGACTCCTGTGTAACAAAACTAAAACTAAAAACAAACCTATACTAAATAAAATAAAATAAAATATGGGCAGCCATAACGTGGCTTATGTTTCCATCGAGGGGTTGTGATGACAGCATGGACTTCTCAGTCTTTACTCTCGAGGTCCATACTTGAGGAATTTACTTGGAACCTTAACTGTTTCTTGATTTTTATACTACACGTTTGACTGTCTTATGCAATGATGTACCATGTCATACTGTCAATTGCTGCATCCTTCTATGTGTGATCCCACCGTGTATTTTACTGCACTGCCTTGTTTGTAACCTCCCGGGTCTTGTCTGAAAATAGTCATCCCTATGGCTAGCACACCCACCCGGTAACCAAAGACTAAATAAATAAAATAAATATGCTGTCATCTTAATCTCTCAATGGAAGCACAGTCATGTTGTGTATGGCTGCCCATACAATTATTCCATATATGGTGTACAAAGTGATGTGTACATTTTGTTTCCATAAATATACACCTGCAGGTATGTAACATCATTTTTGTTGTTGTTCAGCATCTTTTATGGGACTCTATGACTGCATTACCTTTTTATTGGCAGGAATGGTTGACTACATGCAAGACCTTGGGACACACAGCTATAGCTCAGTTAGAAAGTGTACACAGCTTAAGTGGCAGCTGCATGGACATCAGATCAAAGTGCCTTTACCTGATGGGAAAATGTCTTCATTTACTTGCTGCTCGGGTGGATCCCCTTAGTCCTTGCATCCAGTGGGATCACAACATTCTGGTATGATTCTTTTATAAATTACTAAACTGTTTTATTTTGTACCCGTTTATGGATATGTATGAAGACAAGGGATTTGCTGCAGATTTTCCTGCAAAACAAGGACATTTGGCATCTGAAAAACTAAAATTTTGTAACATTCCAAAAAACTTAAATTGCAAGATATTCTGATCTCAGCTTGCACCCCATTCCTCACTGGTGTGTACAAGCCGGAGGTGCTAGGACCCTGTGGGAAGCTTTTAGCTAAAGCTTTCTTCTCTGGAGGAGGGGCTGACTTCGGGGACGGTGCCGCCCTCCAGGCCGACGTTTTACGTGGTGCTCACGGGTTGGCCAGTAATGGACACCAGCCCCTCCACCATCTCTGTTCTTCTTTTCCCACCATCAAGATGCATCACTCCATGGGAGATCAGCCACCATTGTGTGCTGTGTACTTCAGAAATCTACGAAGTTCTAACAAAGTTCTGTCGCTGCCACTACTTGATGTTGTAGAATCACCAGAAACTGGAAAAACTTTCTTTGTTTTCCTTTTTCTGTTTTAGTTATTTTCTATGGCGCCAAGTCTGTTCTTTAGTTATTTGTTATTTTGGCTGCATGGTTATATCTGGTCCTGGGCCTAGTTCAAAATCTAAGGGAAGGCATGCCCCTATGCGTCAGTGCCCCTGTGGCAGGCTGATGACATAGACCGACACGATTGCTATTTAACCTGCCTAGGTCCAAATCATGATATGGACAATTGCAGTGTCTGTTTCTCCATGGACCACCAGGTCCTCGAGTTGCACGCAATGAAGGGGGGTCAGGATTATCTCACCTTCGGAGGGTGGCGTCAGTCCTGGAAGTCCAAGGCCAGGACTTTGGGCCCTTCCCATGGGCATTCCTCTGGTACTATACATACCAAGGGGGAGCAGGCCTCCATTTCTGGTCTCTCTGAAGGGGAAGGCCTGCATGAGGGGTTGGGTGGATAGTCATCCTCCTCCGGGGGTCAGCTAAGCACCCCTCTTGGTCCGTTGCCGCCTCAGAAGCTTGGACATCCCCCGGTGTTGCGGTCACTGCGATATGCTCAGCCAGAGCCGGTGGTGGCCTCGGTACCACCTTCCAACACTGCTTCAGCCCCCAAGATCGCTGCCAGGGGTGGTGCTGGGGTTGGTGCTGGGTCTCCCTCCAGTGCTGTTCATGGTGGTGAAGGAGGGAAGTGTAAGTGTGTGGGTTCAATAACAGACACCAGTCCTTAAATCAAGTGCATAAAAAATGCTTGGGTAGCATTTATCATTTTATTTTCCAAAAAATGATAAAAATTAACTGTTCAAAAAAATATTTACAGTAAATAAATGGGTGTTTAAACTTTCACACCAAAATAACAACAAATAAAACAAAACAAAATAATCAGGCTAGTCTTTCCTCAGACTCCTGCTCGTTTCTGTATATTCAGTATTTCTTCCCACTCTGGGTGTGTAGGCACTCACACCTCCTCTCCTGCTTGGTCCGAAGAAACCGGCCAGCACACCTGCATTAGCCTCCTGGTGGGGAGGTTAATATAGCACAAATATCATGACATCATTGACATGTGACTATCAATTATACCAAAAACCTTACTCCTCTACTCTGGAATTTAAGATTAGGCTTCAATTTCTCTAAATCTAAAACTTATGGTGTCTTTTTTCCAACATAATATTAGCAATACTCTATAGGTACTCATTTTAACTTAGAGGAACCTTAATTGGTGGTGAAAGCATCATCAAGGACCTTTTTAACCCCTCCCCTTTTAATGACATCATCACACCACTTCTATATTAGCAGCCATTTTCTAGGCTACCAGCTCTATAGAAGCCATCTTTTGCTACCTGCTACCATTTCAGGTAAAGTAACCAAGAAAAGCAAACTTGTTTATAGAGGACTGTATTTTAAACACATTTTTATGTTTTACATTTCTCCACCCCCACCCCCATGGCAGCTCTGCCATTTCAGCAATCAGCAAACATTGCACTATTTCACTCCCCATACTGTACTTCACTTCTTGATAGATTTGAACAACACAATACCAAGTCAAACACCCCTTATCATGTCTTTATACACAGGAACAGTCTGCACTAATGCTGCAGTCCTTATTTTAACTTTTATTTACTCTCTTTGGTTTTAGGCAGCAAAGTGAGATCTACAGCAAGCAGCTGCAGGAGAATTTTCTTTCTCCTTGCAACAGCCTGCTTGCTCATCTTCAACCTTGCAGAGACTTGCTTTAAAATGGGGCTGTCTGGTAATCTGCTCTGGTGTTGGAAACACTCTTGATTCTTAGGGATTCAAAATCTTCCACAGAATCTACATAGCTGGAGGCTTTAAAGGGATCTGCTTTTAACTTCATGTGACAGTTTTGATAGTTAGAATGACAACAGATTAAAGGTACAGCACAGATAGAACAGAATTGTCAGGTTGGCCACCCTGACAAGAAATTAAGGATAGACAGAAAAGTTTAAGAGAATAGGACAGAGTGAAAAGAATAAATGTTTTATTTTAATTTTATGTCGACATTCTCATCCTGCCACAGGAAGGTCTCCGGGGTTGCCACATTGGAGATCTCCCTGGTCCCTTCCTCTTCGGAGGAGGAGGACTGGGATGATCCCGAATGGCAGCCCAACTCTCTGGAGCTCCGAGGTTCTCCTTTTCCCTTCTCTGGGATCTCTGAGCCCCAGGAATCTTCCACAGGAGCTGATGCTTCCTCTCCTCAGGCCGGTGCTGTAGTTGGTTCCAGGGATGGTGCTGCGGTCGGTACCGTGGTGGTTTCTGTTGCCATTTGTGGCACTGGGGTTGGCACCGGGGATATTGCTGGCACCATTTCTGGCACTGGTGGGGAGTTCGGCACTGGTTCTATGACCAGCGTTGGTGCCGGGTCTGATGTTGGCATCATTCACGGCACCGTTTTGGTCCCTGGTGCCTTGTCGGGGTCCAGCACAGTTTCTAGCACTACTTCGGGTGCGAGAGACACCTCAACCCTTCGGAGTCCAGGCTTTGAGGTCCCCCTGAGGAGCAGGTCCTTCTCTAAGGGGTAGGGTTAGGGATGTCAGTGGAGGCATGGAGACTCCATTCCAGGGCAGCTGGTGGCCCTGGGAGGAGTAGAAGTGCTGCCCTTCCCTCCTGGCCTTTTCCACCTCAAGGGGGTCTGTGGTTCGTTGGGGTCAGGGGCTACCTGCAAGGGTCTGTATTGTTCTGTTAACCCCATTTGGGGAATTCTCCCCAAGGGCACCAACGTGGTCTCCCCAGTCAGGTTGGGCATCCTTCAGTGGGCAGGATCAGCAGCCCCCTCCTTCAGGAGGTGTCCCCTGCATGCTCCCATAGCCCTAGTAGAGGATCAGCTCTGCCCAGCCAGAGGTATCCTTCCTCTACCCCTCTGCCTCCTCCCCACCCCTTCCAGGCCTCTTTGGCCCCACGGGGCCCATGACCTGAGAACAATTCAGAGCTTCAGCAGCTGCATTCCCCCATTATGTTAGAGCCATGGATGACGTCATTTTTTGACCTGAACCCCCAGCTGCTCCAAACTCTGAGTCAAGGTCCTTGGCTTCCTCCTCGAGGAACGGGACTCCTCCATCCATTTCTCTTCCGATGCTGATCTCACCAGCTATCAGCGGTTCCTGTCAGAGATGCTGGAGGAGCTCCATCTATCCCATTTTGCTTCATGCAATCCTGACCATGTGACACGCGCCTTTCTTGTCGAATTCAGTGCCGACCACTTGATCATTCCTCCATGGCCTGTTCCCCTTGTAGAAGCATTGCACAGGGTCTGGCAGTGTCTCTCTGCCCCATCTCTAGCCCCAGGGGACTGCCAGTGCAGGTATTGTGCACCCCTGGGCTCTCCAGGTGTTATGCCCCACCCCTTCTCAGGTGTGGAGCTCCTGGATACCCCCTATGGGCACCGTGAGCCAAGGCATGACCTCCCCCCTAGTCAGACTTGGCCAGATTTGACCTTTGGTGTCATAGGGTCTTCTCAGCAGTGCGCCTTCTTTTGTGCATTGCAGCACACCAGACCCATCAGGCTGCCTATGCCAGGCACCTGTGGATGATGCTGGGTCAACTCCTGGCATCTATGCCTGATTCAGAGGCAACCAGGCAGGCCATTAGCCTTTCTGCCTGTGGTCTGGAGCTGGCGAGACACCAGGCAAGGGTATCCTATGACGCCAGTGAGGTGGCCTCTAGACTGGCAGGAACTGCAGTTTACATTCGGAGTGTCTTCTCCTATCAAGGTTATCACCCCAGGCCCAGCGTAGGGTGATTGCCTTCCCTTTCTAGGGGGCCAACTTTTTTTCCCATAGGGTGAGGTGGAAGTTAGCAGGGCACCTTCCCTCTCCCAGGCTACAGGAGTCCCTGTCTCACCCTGATCACTCACGGGCCTCGCCAGGCCCATAAGGGGCCCCTGCCTTTCTGTGTTCTCCCCCACAGGAGGCTGAGGGAGAGTTCTCCTTCGGGGAAGTGCCAGTGCCACAGCTGTGGTGCTTGGTACTCACCCACCAGTGATGAATGGTAAAGATTCATACAGGTAAGATATGAAAATTAAGTACCTACCATAATTCTTGATCTTCCTGTATATCTTCACCATTCATCACTGCTTCCCACCCACCATCCCCTCTTGGGCCTCAGTCCCCTGGGCAGTGCCTCCTCCCTGCTTCCCTTCTCCCCAGTCGAGGCCAATTGTTGGCACAATCCCTCTGGCACCTCCAGGTTCACTGACTCTAAATTTGAAGCATCAGGGACCCACCTCTGGGGAGAGGGCAAGCAGGAGCTCTTGCCCTCTTTTGCCAGGGAATCCTTGGGGCTCCATTCAGCCTGGCTAGGATACCCTGGGATGACATCCTTACCTGAGCTTTCTTGGTTTCTTGGGATCCCCTTTTTTTTCTTTGGTGCCCAACCATTGCTTTTCCCTGGGTCCCCAGCTCGGTCATCAGGGCTCCAAGGACCTTCTTATTCTTCTTTTCTCCCTATCTCTCAGACCCACATGTGGTTCCTTTACACATTTGTTAGCAACTGACTCCTAGGCTGCCCATGGGCCAAGGTCCCCTCACATTACTTACCTTCTTTTTCAGAGGTAAATCCTTTACCTTTCTCCACCTACTAGTGTAATTAGGTTCAGGCAGTCCTCTCTCCACTTGAAGTGCCAGAAGGGCTCATCTAGCCACGTGATCGCCTCCACTTACATCAGGTGGGATCTTGCCCCGGAGTGGGTCCACTTTTTCCTCACCCCTATACAGGGGGATGGAGAGAGAGAGAGAGATTCGGAAATTATTTGTACGCCCTCCATTTATTCTGTAGACGGGGAGGTCTGACATTTACACAGCACTGGCAGAGATCTCTCTGTTCCTCCCTTTCTGTGACTACTTGTGGCTCTGAAACTAGGGAACCCTCTCCAGGGTCTCTAGCTATTAAAAACAAAGAGAGGATCTCCTCCCCTTAGACACAGACAGCAGGAGACCTGTTCATGGTTCATTCACTTGGGGTCCACTCATTCCCTTTCTTCCCATGCTCTCTCTTCATTCTCTTCTTTCTCTCTCTCCCCCCCACCCCACACCTCCTTATTCTTTTCTGTCTTCTCTCTCTCTCTCTCTCTGTCTTTTTTCCTTCCTCTCTCCTCCCTTCACATTCCCTCAACCTCTTCTTGCATGCCCAGTGGTTGGGGCCTCTCTCCCTGAATAACTTAGCACCTGTCCCCTTCCTCTGATCGGCTTATTCCTTTTTAAGTTTATATCCTTTCCCTTTTCAGTCCCTTGGGCTCCATTGTCCCAGTCTCCTCCCTTTTTTTTTCTCTCTCTATCTTCCTGTCCTGCGAGAAAAACTGAGGTGGCAGAGGGGCCGGCGTCCAGTACTGGCCAACCCGCAAGCACCAAGTAATATGTCAGCCTCGAGGGTGGCACTGTCTCCGACGTCAGCCCTTCCTCCAGAGAAGAATGCTTTAACTAAAAGCTTCCCACAGAGTCCTAGCATCTCCGGTTTGTACCCACCACTGATGAATGGGAAATATATACAGGAAGATCAAGAATTACGGTAGGTACATAATTTTCATTTCTTTATTACTAAAGACATTTACATGGAAAAGGTATATTTGCCTGTCAGACTTAATCTGTTCCAGCTGCCTTTCTTGTTCTGAAGTCATTATGAACCTCTTCTCGTGACACAAGAATTATGTTGCATGATTCTGAAGTCAGATGAAGAGGATTATGACTGTAGAGCAGGAATGATCAATCTTAAAATCTAAAACTGGGGTAATTTTATGTAACTGAATTAGTACTACCTGAAGTACTCCATGGATTTGTTGCCCCAATAGTCCTCCCTGGAGGAAATTCCCCTTGTCAACTCACATGACTAGAGTTTCTGGTACAGGAGATTAAGGGCTTTTTGAGAAACAGGGCAGTGGAAATAGTGCCAGAGCCAGAACAGAATAATGGATTCTACTCCCACTACTTCCTGGTTCCAAAGAAATCAGGGGGTATGCACCCAATTCTCAATTTCTGAAAACTGAACACATACATGGATTGAGAAAAATTCAAAATTATTTCTCTGGGATCCGTGCTACCTTACCTGAAGCATCATGATTTGCTAGCATCTCTGGATATGCAGGATGTATACCAGCACATGCTGGTGCACCCCAACCACCATAAGTATCTCTGGTTCTGCATGGAGAGGCAACACTACCAATTCAAAATCCTACTCTATGGACTTTCCTCAGCACTCCAATTCTTTCCAAAGTATTTGCAGTACTCATAGCGCACCTCAGAAATCTATGGCTACAAGCCTTCCTATACCTGGATAACTGGCTCCTAAGAAGCCCAAGAGAACAGAACAATTAGTAGTGCTCACTGTACAGCAGTGAGTATCTTAAAAAGATGGTAGCATGGGAACAAACACAAAAACAAGCGCTTCATTGGAAAAAATAGAACAAACTAGTAACTTGCAAATTAACTCCAATGTTCATTTGAAGGGTGCGGAGATCAAAACCCCAGTGCTTCGGGTCTTATGTGACCCTTCCTCAGGGTGTATGGCTGAAACAATCCAAACTTCAATGTTACTAACATACTAAAATGCCAGCAGAATAGGCCTGATGGTCTTTCGAGTCTGCTCGATTGGTCAGCCCCCACCCTGGGTGCTGACCTTACTGCCCCCCTCGCCTTCTCTGGCTTCTCCCTTCCCAGTTCCGGATATTCTTGCTGCATTGGATTTTGCTTCCAGAACCCTTCCCCTGTACCTGTCCCAGCCCCTCTTGACCCCTCCACCGTCTCTGCCTCCACCAGCCCCCTAGACAGTGCATTCCATGGCTCCACCACCCTCTCAGTGAAGTAGCACCTCCTCCTTTCTCCCCTGAATCTTCCCCCCTCCAGCTTCCACCCATGCCCTCTAGTGGCCCCTCCTCCTTCCTTCGAAGCACCCTGACTGTTCCTCCCCTATTTACCCTCTTCATGTACTTGAAGACCTCTATCATGTCCCCCCGGTCCCTTCTCTCTTCCAATGTGTACATATTTAGCTCTTCGAGCCTCTCCTCATAGGTCCTGTCCCCCAAGCCCCAAATCATTTTGGTTGCCCTCCTCTGGACCCTCTCCAGGAGTTTAATGTCCCTCTTTAAGTGTGGCCTCCAAAACTGCACGCAGTACTCAAGTTGTGGCCTCACCAAGCAGTTATACAGAGGGAGCATCACTTCCCTCCTTCTGGAGGTGATCCTCCTAGCGATGCATCCCAGCATCCTGTTGGCCTTGGCTGCTGCCCTCCTACAAGTCTCAGAGTTGTTCATTTTGACATCCACCACCACCCCCAGGTACCTCTCAGCCATCGAGACTTGTAGCATTTCCCCCAGGGTGTACACTTGGCCCGGGTTTCTGGCCCCCAGGTGGAGTACCTTGCATTTCCCTGCATTGAACCTCAGCTTCCACTTTCTAGACCATCTTTCCAGAGCCTCCAGGTCCCCCTGTAGGGCCACCCTCCCCTCCTCCCCATCCACCACCGCCCCCAGTTTTGAGTCATCTGCAAAGAGACTCATCTCACTCCTGATTCCTGTCCTTATGTCAGAGACGTAGGCGTAGGTACTGTTAATTTCACTTTAACAATGTACTATAAAGGCTTGCAGTTTGGATTGTTCCTAACAAGCCCATTCAGACAGGAGACAGGGCAGGCAGTGGCCTATGCCTCTCAGTTTCTGAAGAGAGTCTTGCTGAAACATAACAAGTCTCAGCTGGTGCTCCTCCCAGTACTTCTGTTCATAAGTGCTGTTCTGGAGACAACCTGGATGGGCCTTCATATGAACATACGAATATTGCCAGCAGAAGAAGGCCTACTGGTCTGTCAAGTCTGCTCATGTCATGGAGTCATCAGTGGCCACTAAGTGTTGCTTCCTTGCACGTCCTTTCTTCCAGACAGCAGAGTACAAACAATTTTGCAGATGGCATGCTTCATCATTGAGCACAAAACTGTGACAGCTCACTTCATGCAGCACATTATGGAACTCATGGCATCTTTTGTGTTCACAGTCTCCCTTGCAAGGCTGCACATTAGAATGACTAAAGGCTCATTTACACGGCCAGTTCTGCAGTGTTGTTAGAGGTGCACAGCAGTAAGATCGTTGCTGCTGTGCACATGTGAACGCCGCAGTTTGGCCATTTTGGGTTCCATTGCGTTGTGACCGCGATTCCTGTTTTCTTGGGTTTGCGTGGTGGTGCAGGTGTTTTGCAGTGTTTCACTTTTTAACGTGTGAACTGCCTGCACCACCCATAACGTTGTCACAGGCTTTTCCTAGCCTGCACCTCTAGATGTCATGGCAGTATTTACATGTATTTGCTCACCCCAGGAGGCCTTTAGCATCAGTAACTATAGCAGTTAGATGGCTGGGTGCAACTGCTCTGGAGGTATGCCTTTAAGGTAATTAGCTTAATGAGCTTAGGCATCAGCCAGTCAGAAAAAAGTAGGGGAGTGTGCTGAGAGGGAGCTGCCTGAAGGGCTTCAGAATTTTTTCTCCGCTGACTGAGCAATACTGCCCAAGAGGTGTCTCTCAACTTTCTGTGTTGACAGCCTTTTTTATGCTTCTCCTGGTAAAGTTTTCTTCACAAACTTATCTTTTGAGTGTGCTGAGTATATTGTCACTGTTTTTTAGTGGTTCCTGTCTGTTTCCGGGAATCACTATTTCTAGGGACATGGATATGTTGTTCATCCACACTGTCTGGCAGGTTCCTTGCCACTTTAAATCTTGCCGGAAGGTCTTCAAGCTGGCTCGTCCCACCCACCCAGGTGGTAAAATTCTCGGCTCCGCCCCATGATGCCAGATCTTCCTTACCGCTTGGAAGCTCAGGTTCCCTCCTTAACGCTCTGCGTGTAGACTGGATCCTAATTCTTCGGTTCGCCTGAAACTTATTTTAAAATTTTCAAGACTTCAGTCAACTTTCTCCCTCGCGGCTGCGATGGACAAATCAACTCCTGGATTTCGGTGGTGCCCTTGTGGGCAGAAGATGTCCAGGATGGACCCGCACTCCACGTGCGTCTACTGCCTCGGCCTGAACATGACCCCGCGAGCCTGCAGGTTATGCCGTTCGTTTCGAGTAGCGTCCTGGAAGACCGCACTGCCCGGTTACAGCTTGGGCGCCACCCCGAGAAGTGCTACCCGCCGGTTAAGTCGAAGGAGGCCCGTTGGGCGGTTACCGCGGTGGCTGGCTCGGCTGAGCAACTCGAGCAGATGATCGCCCTCGAGGAGGAGGCGGCTCAGGCAGCATCATCCTCTTCCTCGGTCGCGGCATTTATCCTGCTTTCACTGGGTACCTCGTATTCAGCTTCTTTCAAGGAGCTTTGCTAGTCCCTTTCCATGAAGGGAGAGGGGCCATGGGGACATTCCACTCGGTCCAAAAAGAAGGACTCAAAGGGTAAGTCCCAACGTCGGCATTCATGGGAGTGGGAGAGGTTTCCTTCCCCGGACAGTCAAAATTCGACTTCGGTCGAAGTTGTGGCTAAGGCCGCTGGCTTCACGGCGTCCCCGTCAGGCCAGCCGGATGAGACACTCGTCAACGCGGTTGAAATGTTTCTCGACCCATCGGATGGGCTGTCGACTGGTGAAGCCGACAACCCTTCTTCACCGGTTCCCCCAGTGGAGACCGAGGACTTGGCTGCGCCTCCGGTGCCGCAGTCCCTGGTTAAGGCTTCTGAGCCGAGGGAAGAGCAGGTGTCCCCCGCCCTTCCCAGACTCGTCCTCGGAAACGCCGAGGATCTCGGTCTCGGACATCGTCTCGATCCAGCTAATCCCACTGACATCGGTGGTCTCGGCACCAAGGTAAGCGGCACCGCCGCTCGTCCTTGTCTTCCTCCTCAGAAGAGGAGAGGCTTTGGCACAGAGTGCGTCAACACTACGAGGACCTGATGTGGCAGCAGTTACTTCTGTCCGGGAACAAGCCGACGCCATCGCCTTCCCTGGCCATCAAGTGGCTGTCACCCGAGCGGCCGAAACAACCTCTCGCTGTAGCCGAGGTGCCCAAGCCTGGGCCAGTTGTTCGGCCAAAACCAACTGCCCCACCGATTGTGGTGGAACCTCCGCCTCCACAACCGAAATCAGGCGCTGACCAGAGACTCTGTCGGGTCAGGGCCTGCCCACAGGTTGTTGGTCACCCTCACTCCCGATTGTCCTCGGCAGGTGGAGGTGGCTCAGGCCCCAGGCAGCTCTTGGCGGGTCCTCGGGTCGCGATGACTCCTCCCTGTTCTCCAGGCCCATTGACCTGGAGTCCTCCGGGGGCCAGTCGATGGACGAAAGCCCATCGTCCTTCATGGGTTTGCTTCAGCTCATCTCGGAGTCCACCAGGATGCAGCTTGAGCCTGTATCCAAGCGGGCCAAGTATCCCCTGACGGAGATACTGGACCGAGGGGGTTCACCCACAGAGGCCTTTCCAATGGCTGAAGCCATTGTTGGCCCAGCCTTGGAGCTCTGGCCGCGGCCTGCTTCCTGTCCTGCACCTTCGGCCAGGATGACCAGGAAGTATGCAGTCCCTATCAGGTCTTTGCCCGGTTTTTCGGAACACCCCTCTGCCGAGGGGTTGGTCACTAACAGCGTTTTCCTGCATTCCGGGAACGCTAGGGATGTGGACAAGCCCCCCGGAAAGGAGTCCAAAAAGCTGGACTATGCCGGGTGCAAGGTGTACGCTGCGTCCTCACTTGGCCTCCGCCAGGCCAGCTTAGCCGTGCTGATGGCACACTTCTCCCACGCCCTCATGGGCTCCCTGGATGAGGTGATCCCTCATCTCCCGGCCGACCTGCAGTCCATGGTCCGGCAGGTACGGGACCAGGGTAGGGCAGTGGCTAAGCAGCAGCTCCAAATGGCTCTAGACATCGGAGACTCCTGTGCCAGATCAGTTGCGGTTGCGGCTGCGGTGGCCATGCGCCGCAGAGCATGGCTGAGGATATCCACCTTCACGGCGGGTACCCAGCACAGACTGGCAGATGTCCCCTTCTTGGGGACCAACCTCTTCAGCCCTGGAGTGGAAGGTCACCTCCAGCGGATCGAAAAGTCCAATGCCACTCTGGACTCAGTCACCTCCACCCAGAAGGACAAAGGCTGCCGACAGCAGCAGCACAAGTCCTTTCATCCTTCTGCGCCTGCGGCACGTCCGGCCCAACAGCACACCAGCACCGGGCCAGCAGGCTTGTGCTTGGCATCCCAAACCCAAGCCTGTGGCTTCCTCCAACAGGAAGCAGGGAGGTAAGGCCCAGGAGGTCCCTCGGCTGGTCCCTCCTCTAAGCCTGCCCAGTGGCAGGTTGAGGGGGTACGCCCCAGCCTTGTCACTCCGCCCTGGAGTTCCCCTGTGGGGACTGCTCTGCCACTTCCTTTCCACTTGGTCCATTATCACCACAGACCATTGGGTTTTGGAGGTGGTAGGAAAGGGCTTGCCCTGGAGTTTGACAGGCCCTGCCCCTTCCGGGCCGATAAGCCCTCCCGGAAGCTATGCGGGGTCCGCAGCCTCTTTGTCAGCTCGCCGAGCCGATATTGCCCTGCTCCTCGAAAAGAGGTTATCAGGAAGGTGGTGGATCCTCCTCCAGACACGGGGTTTGTGTCCAGGTACTTCCTGGTCCCAAAACGGACGGGGGGCTGGCACCCCATTCTTGACCTGCATGACCTGAACAGGTTCCTAAGGTCTCAGACCTTCAGGATGGTCACTCTGGCTCAGATAATCCCATCCTTGAAACGAGGCGTATGGTTCTGTTCTCTGGACCTTCAGGAGGCGTTCTTTCACGTCCCAATCCATCCGTCCCACCAGAGATTCCTCCGCTTCAGAGCAGAGGGATCCCTTTACCAGTTCCAGACCATGCCCTTCGGCCTTTCCCTAGCTCCCAGGGTCTTCACCAAATGCATGGCAGTGGTAACAGCACTCCTGCGGCGCCGAAGGGTCCGGGTGTACCCCTACCTGGATGACTGACTGATTGCAGCCCTCTCCAGAGCAGAGGTGGAGCGGTCCAGAGATCTGGCCCTCCAGGTTTGCCTTCAGGTTGGCCTCCTCATCAACTAGGCCAAGTCGGATCTCGTGCCAAAGCAGTTGATACAGTTCATCGGGGCAGAGCTCGACTCTCTACGAGCCAGAGCACGGCTTCCGGCGGACAGGGCCGAGGTTCTTTCCTCCTTTGCCCAATTATTTCAGGTTGGGCAATCGCGCCCTGCCCGGGACTTTCTGCGCCTCCTGGGACTCATGGCGGCCTGCACCAGCGTGGTCCATTGGGCCCGCTGGTACATTCGTCCCCTTCAATGGGGGCTGGCCAGCCAATGGTCACAGCACTTCGATCCGCTGGATCAGCTAGTGACAGTGACCCAGGAGATGTGGAATGCTCTCCGGTGGTGAACTGTTCCAGTACATCTGCAGGAGGGCATCCCATTTGTCCGCCCGAGCCGACGGTCTCGCTATCGACCGATGCCTCTCTGATGGGTTGGGGTGCCCATCTGGGGGAGCACAGAGCACACGGCCTCTGGTCCCCTCGGGAATCCTAATGCCATATCAACCTGCTGGAGCTTCGAGTGGTTCGTCTAGCCCTCACCGCCTTTGCTCCGTTTCTACGGGGTCAAGTGGTTCAGGTCCAGATGGACGATACCACGACCATGTACTACCTAAACTGCCAGGGCGGGATGCGCTCCATGCCTCTGTGCAGGGAAGCTCTCCGCATTTGGTCACGCGTGCGCAGCCTGGAGGTGGATCTCCTCGCCATTCATGTGGCAGGAGCCTCCAACACCCTGGCCGATGCTCTAAGCCGGATACGGGCTGCGTCTCACGAGTGGTCTCTCCTGCCGGAGGTAGTACAAGATCTCTTCTCCCACTGGGGCACACCTCAGGTGGACCTGTTTGCCTCCAGGGAAAATACGAAGCTGAGACTGTTTCATGCCTGGCCCCCTCAGCAGGGCTCGCTTCTGGGGGATGCCTTCTCGAGGCCGTGGACCCCGGGCCTCTTCTACGTCTTTCCCCCATTTCCCTTGATCCACAAGGTGCTTCTCAAGGCAAGGAGCGACAAGGTGCAAGTGATTCTGGTAGCCCAAGATTGGCCCCACCAGTTCTGGTATCCAGATCTCCTCAGTCTCAGCTCCAGGCTCCCGGGGTGGCTTCCAGCCCGCCCGGACCTGATCTCAGTCAATCAGGGGAAGGTATTCCATCCGGACCTTCAATCCCTGCACCTGATGGCCTGGTTCCTGAGCAGCTAGAGTTCCAGGCCTTGGGTCTTTCTGACGAGGTCCTCAACATCGTTGAGGCATCCCGTAAGGAGTCAACCAGAAAATGCTACGCCTTCAAATGGAAGAGATTCTCCATTTGGTGTCAGGGCAAGGGCCTGGATCCTTCCTCCTGTTCCTTGGCAAGCATTCTGGACTACCTGTGGTCCCTTTCTCAGCAAGGGCTTCGGTCGACGACCCTTAAGGTGCACCTGGCAGCCATCTCTGCTTACCGGGCGCGGGCCGGGAAGCAGTCGGTGGCGCAGGAGAAGGTGGTCGGGCGCTTTTTCAAAGGCCTTGATCACATATCCTCCGGTGTGAGAACCTCCACCTCCATGGGATCTACTGCTGGTATTGGCTAAGCTCATGGGCAAGCCATTCGAACCGATGCACAGGTGTGACATCTCTCACCTGTTGTGGAAGACCGCCTTCTTGGTGGCTATCACGTCAGCCAGAAGGATGGAAGAGCTCCAGGCGCTTTCCATCAAGTCTCCTTATCTGGTCTTCCACAGGGACAAGGTTGTCCTGCGCCCCCACCCGAAATTCCTTCCGAAGGTGGTGTCGGAGTTTCACCTTAACCAGGTGTTGACTCTGCCAGTGTTCTACCCCAATCACACCTCGTGGGCCAAATGTAGGCTCCATACTTTGGACCCTAGAAGAGCACTCGCTTATTATAAGGAGTGGACGGCTGAAGTTCGGAGAGAGGTTCGCCAGCTGTTTGTCACCTATGCTGAAGCTGCACCTGGCAGACCTGCAGCCAAGTGGACGACAGACAGGTGGGTCACCTCCTGCATAGATCTCTGCTATAGGTTGGCGGGCATGGAGCCTCCCAGAGGGATAAGAGCTCATTCTACCTGCCATACCGCTGCATCGGTGGCTGCTTCCAGGGACGTCCCTATTCAGGAAATCTGCAGGGCTGCTACCTGGAAGTCAGCACACACCTTATCACCACTACCCATCGACCTTGAGTCATGCCGGGATGCTGGTTTTGGGGCCTCCGGTTCTCCAGTCTTTATTTCCCAAGTAGTGCTGCTCTTGCCTCCCTCCTCCCAGAGAACTGCTAGGAGTCTGCCAGACAGTGTGGATGAACAACATATCCATGTCCCTAAAATACAGGTTACTCACCTGTAACAGGAGTTCTAGGAATGGTATATTTGTTCATCCTATTCTGACCCCGGCTTCGACGCACAACCTGGCTTCCAGTGGGCTAGATCTGGCGTCATGGGGCGGAGCAGAGAGTTTTACCACCCAGGTGGGTGGGAGGAGCCAGCTTGAAGACCTTCCGGCAAGATTTAAAACAGTAAGAAACCTGCCAGACAGTGTGGATGAACAACATATACCATTCCTAGAACTCCTGTTACAGGTGAGTAACCTGTATTTTCGGTCAGTTCCGTGGTTCCCCCATGGTTCCCTCTGCTTATTTTCTTCTTCTTTTTTTTTTTTAACTGCGATTGAGTGTTTTCCACGGTTCCTTTGACTATTTTATCACGGGTCCCCTTTTCTTGAGGGAACTGATGATTTTGAAGGTTTTTTCTGTATTTTTTACCTCAGTAATCGTGGTTCCTTACCATGAGGGAACCGATTAGAATTTTCATATTTTGACAGTTATTGCTGGGTTCTCTGTGGATTGGCATGTCAAAGATCCCTAAAACCAAAAAGAAAACTGGACCTACAGGTTTTAAAAAGTGTGTCAACTGTCACAAGATTTTGGCCATAGCAGATTCTTTATTTCAAGATTCGGACATTACCTTTGAGCAAAAACTCTTTTACAAAGGTTCTACATCAGGTACAGAAAAGTGTGAACAATTGAGAACAAGAACACAAAGGAGGGTGGAGCCCTAGTGTAAGCAAATTACAAGGGTGAAACATTACTAATAGAGACATAAGCTATCTGGTAAGTGCAAAGAAACATGACAAGGCCAAACATTGTCAGGTACACAGGTATTATTTACAACAGCCAAAGGCTAGGCACAAAGGTATACTCTTCAGTAGCCAGGGAGCTAGGTCCATCTACATAGTGGAATTGATGTAGAGAGTTGGGGGTGGGGGATTTGGGATGTGGGCAGTGGCCCTGTGGGGGCTTTGTTAAAAAGGGTGTCGGAGGTGACATGATCCATGTCGGTTAGCCAGGTGATTGTGTCTTAAGACTTTAAGGGCTGGGAATGCAATTACTGATTTTAAGATTCTCATAACTTGTGCCTTAGGTGTTTAAGTCCAGATCATACTTGTTCTCTTTGCACCAAATGTTGTAAAAGAACCTTGAGAAACAGAGCAAAGAGACTTGAGAAAACTATGGATGAGAAAAAACTAAAGGCTACCGATGAGGGGCCATCTAAAAATAATGACAATAAAAATTCAAACAGAGGTGCTGATGAAGCATCCAAGTCCCAGTCTAAAAATAAAGCTTCCAAAGGAGCTGATGAAGTTCCTCAAAAATTAAAAAAAATAATAAAGGCACTGATGAAGTGTCTGTATTAAAAAGGAAGCATTATCAAGCTGCTGATAAAGTGGCTGAAAAGATTATTTGTAAAGACAAAAATGCTCCTGTTCCTCCTGGGAAAGCCAACAGTGAGACAACAGGCAGCTTAAAACAGATATGGCAAAAGCGTGGCACGTCTTTCAGAACCTACAAAAGTTGGGGTCTATGTTTTCTGGGTCTGTTAAGCACTCTTCCACAGTTCTCTCTTCTGGAGACTGTGAGGGTGATGTAGATAATGAAGAACATTTTTATGATGCCCCTGACATGCATTTAGAGGGCCTGGAACCAGATGTGTCCCCTGACCCTCATTTCGGAGCTTCCCTGCTGACCAGGAGGATCCCTCCTCTATGCTTACATTTATCCAAAATATGCTAGACACCCTGGACCTCCCTACTCAGGAGTCTAACCAGGATGAGGACAACGATAAAGATTATAGGGAGATGAAAGGCTTCCCACCTCCCAAAAGAGAAGTTGTGCCTATTTATAATGCTTTCAGAAAAAACGCCATGAAATTGCTTCAAACCCCCACTTCTGTGGCAGGGGTTAATAAACGTGCTGACAAAAAAATACCAGTTGTCTAAAAATGATACTGAGTTCCTGTCTGTACATCCTAGCCATGAGAGTATAGTATAGCAGGCAGCATGTGAGAAAGCTGGAGTCTTCTTTATCCCCTGACATGGACTCCAGAAAAATAGATTTTTATTTATTTATTTATTTATTTAGCCTTTGTTGATCAGGTAGATTTTCATTGCAGAGAAGATGTACACCACTGCTTCCCTGCTTGTCAGACTTTCCTCCTACATGGCTTTCACATCCAAGTATCAAAAAGCACTATGGAACTCTATTCTGGCTATTACCCATAATGAATTGGACATAATGGTGCAAGAACTGGTGGATACTGCTAAAACTGCCCTGGAAGCTACGAAATACCAATTCCACATGGCATATGACAACAGTGATGCCAACTCCAGGCCCATGGCCCATGCCATTTCTTTGAGGTGTTTTCCTGGCTTAGAACTACCAGTCTAACCCCAGACACCCAGTCTAAGGCCATGGGCTTTCCCTATGATCAAAGCATATTATTTGATTCCAGGACAACAGACTACATGAAAAAGATTGATGAGTACAAGGCCTCTTGGCAGAGTCACTCCTCTAAGCCTAAGCCTTCTGCCCCACAGAAATCCCACCTGAGGGGAAACGAGGCAGAGGTTATTTTCTCATACCTTACACTCCCTGTCCCCAGCCTGACTTCTCTCAGTACAGGGGTGTTTTCACAGGAAGGGGCAGAAGGGGCCAAAGGAGAGCCACCTCTGCTCAGCCAGCAGCCTCTCAGTCTAAGCCCTGATGTGAGTGTCCAGTTCACCTTCCCTCTGCCAGTAGGAGGCAGACTCTCCCACTATCTTCAGAACTGGTCCCTCATTACTGCGGACAAGTGGGTTCTGGAGATAGTGGAAAAGGGTCTGCCACTACAGTTCAAGCAGATAGCAGACCTCAAGCGTACCCAGGTATCAAAGCCCCTAACCCCAACACAGGTACTGCTATTGGAGTTGGAGGTAAAAAACCTTCTAGCTCTATGAGCAGTGGAGAGGGTCCCAGCCCTCGAAAAGGGTAAAGGTCTCTGCTCCAGGTACTTTCTGACACAAAAGAAAACTGGGGAGTCGCGACCTGTCTTAGATCTCAGATATTTAAACAAACATCTGTTAAAACCCAAATTCAAGATGGTCACTCTGTCACTGGTCATTCAGTCCTTACAGCAGGGGGACTGGCTAGTCTCCCTGGACCTAAAGGACGCTTACTTCCATATACCCATAAGAAAGTCTCACAGGAAGTTTCTCAGACTCAGACACCCTTCAGTCCATTATCAGTTCACTGCGATGCCCTTTGGCCTGTCCTCGGCTCCAAGAGTTTTTACCAAGTGCCTAGCAGTGGTAGCAGCACACCTCAGGAAGCTGGATGTCTCAGTCTACCCCTATTTGGATGACTGACTCGTAGTGGCAAAGTCTCCTTGCCAGGTCAAGGAGTCCCTTTCCCCTCACAGTGCGCACACTATGGAATCCCTGGACTTCCTGGTAAATCTAAAGAAATTTCACCTGGAACCCACTCAACTATTCACTTTTATAGGAGCTCAGCTAGACACCCAGAAAGGATATGCCTTCCTTTCACAAGAGAGAGAATTCAGAGTTTCCTTTCAGTGGCAGATTCCTTCATGCAGGGATAGCCAAGACCAGACAGACATTTCCTCAGGCTCTTGGGAAACATGGCTTCAATGACTGCAGGGGTCCCAGGGGTCAGGTACAGGATGTGACACCTGCAAGCCTATCTTGGAGCTTGCTGGTCTCAAAGAAGCAACAACTTTTCAAAACTGATACCTGTGACAGAACAGTTCCTTCAGGCTCTACTTTGGTGGAAGGATCCTGCAAATCTGGCAATAGGGATACCCTTCCAAGCTCCACTTCCCACAAAGGTGATCACCACAGATGCCTCCCTCCTGGGTTGGGGAACTCATCTGAACAGTGCCTCAGTAAGTGGTACCTGGACTCTACAAGAGTCACAGTTACACATAAACCTTCTGGAGCTCAGAGCAATCTTTCTAGCACTCAAAGCATTTGCTCCTGTCATAAAAGGGCAGACTGCACAAATACAAACAGACAACACCACTACAATGTTGTACATAAACAAGCCGGGTGGTACCAGATCAGGAACACTCTGTTCGGAGGCCGTGAAAATTTGGTCTGTCGCCTTTTCCCTGGGGGTCAACCTTTCAGCTGTTCACCTCCCAGGCAAGCACAGTACCCTGGCAGATGCTCCAAGTCGCATCAGTCAGGGTCAGAGTGAGTGGACTCTGAGCAAGCAAGTACTAGCCATAGTGTTCAGGTGGTGGGGCACACCAGAAGTAGATTTGTTTGCTTCGCTTCTCAACTTCCAGCTTCCCCAGTACTGTTGCAGGCCTCCAGTCCCAGGAACAGTTCCTCTGGATGCCTTGATTCTGGAATGGTCAGGGAGATTCCAATACGCATTTCCTTCCTTTCCCCTGATACGAAGGGTATTGCTGAAACTCAGACAACAGCCTGCATTGATGATTCTGGTGGCTCCAAATTGGCCCAGGCAAGCCTGGTACCTTCTTCTTCTCTCACTGTCTTGCAGTAGACCCATTCGCCTGCCACCAACTCACTGTCTGCTGACCCTACCCCAGACAGGAGTGCATTATCCAGTCATACACTCTCTTCACCTCAAGGCCTGGTTCTTGAGGAGCTAGAGTACTCAACCTCTCAGTACTTGGAACAGGTCCTTAAGATCCTGAGAATGGCTAAAAAGCCTAATACAAAAAAGACTTATGCAGCCAAATGGAACAGGTTTTCCCTCTGGCGTAAGAGCAAAAAGGTCACTCCTCTTACAGCTTCAGGCTCTCAACTGCTGGATTACCTGGTACATTTGCAGGCGTCAGGCTCGAAATCCTCCTCTATCAAGCTACACCTGGCTGCAGTTTCGGCCTACCTTTCGGTGGGGAAGAAAGTAATTTTTTTCTCACTCCATGTTCAAACAGTTTTTCGAAGGCGTCTTGCACCTTCAGCCTCCAGTAGGGGAGCTGATTCCTTCTTGGAGCCTGAATCTCTGCATAGCCAGGCTCATGGAACCACCCCTTTGAGCTTACGGCCACTGCACACCTCAAGTTTGTAACCTGGAAATCTATTTTCCTAGTGGCCATTACCTCTGCCAAGAGGATTTCGGAGTTACAGGCCCTGTGCACTGAGCCTAATTACATTATTCCTCACAGAGACAAAGTTGAGCTCAGGACAAATAGGAAGTTCCTGCCTGAGGTGGTTTCCGAGTTTCACCTTAACCAGTCTGTTATTCTACCTGTTTTCTTTACTGAGAAATCCACTCCTGGTGAGCAAAAGCTCCACAGTCTGGATGTCAAAAGAGCTCTTTTGCTATCTAGAGCATACTAGGCAGTTCAGAGGCTCTTCCACTCAGTTGTTCCTCACCTATGGGGATGTAGGCAGAGGAAGACCAGCTACCAAGAGAACTATTTCCCTCTGGTTGGTCTCTTGCATTAGATTCTGCTATGAAAAATCTGGTCATCAACCTCCTGTGGGGCTCAGAGCCCATTCCACCAGGGGCACTGCAGCCTCTGTGGCAGCTGCAAGAGACATGGATGTCTGCAACGCAGCTACCTGGAAATCTGTATACACTTTCATTGAGCACTACAGTTTTGATGTGCATTCCTGATCTGATGCCAAATTTGGCAGGGCAGCTCTGTAGAGCCTCTTTCCTAAGTAGGTTCTCTGCCCACCTCCCACTTGGTACTGCTCGATGATCTGCTATAGTTACTGATGCTAAAGGACTCCTGGGGTGAGAAGAAAAAATTACTTACCGTAGTAATCTTCTTTCTTCCAAGGGGTCCTTTAGCATCAGTAAGCTCCCACCCTTTCTCCCCGGTTCACCTTTTAGGAGAAGGGCTCTGTTCTCAGTTTTATTACCAAAATTTGTCTCTTATTAAAGAGGTTTCTTGCTCAGGTTGTTGATATCTGTTTTTCTGGTTTTGGACATTTTCACGTTTTTTGAATCCTGTTGGTTCACTTTTGAGGTATTTGCCCATTTATCTTCGACAAAATTCTGAAGCCCTTCAGGCTGCTCCCTCTCAGCATACTCCCCTCTTTTTTTCTGATTGTCTGATGCCTAAGCTCATTATGCTAATTATCTTAAAGGCATACCTCCGGGGCAGTTGCACCTAGCCAGCTAACTGCTATAGTTACTGATGCTAAAGGACCCCTTGTCAGAAAGAAGATTACTATGGTGAGTAATTTTTATGTTGCTTGCACGCACGTGCAAGAAACATAGTGCCATCATTCGAGTTTTCGGAGGTGTAGCACCCGTCTTCCAATGCAGTCAGTGTGTTTGCAGGCACGGCCCCAGTTCCCCAATCACTGCTGCAGCTGTCTATGACAGCAGTTGAAAATGCAGTGGTCGTACAGTTGAAAGGGAGAGCTCCGCTTCAGTGAGCAGAGCTCCCCCCTCCACACACATGCACGCACGCATACTGCATGCTCATGCGCCTTCCACCTCCCCACACTGTACGGCCGACGGGGCGCCATCCCCATCGGCTCCACTACCCCCCAAAGCATCCAGGTGCCATGCTGAGAGCCCACCAGCATGGCAAAATGTTTTATAGCGAAGGGTGCCCAATCACCCGTCGGCTGCATGCCCCAAAGCATCCAGGTGTCATGCTGGGAGCCCACCCCAGCATGGCAAAATTATGTTATGGCTGATGGGTGCCCAATCCCCGTCGGCTCCAGCCCCTGCCCCAACAGCCTTCCAGCTGCCACACTGAGAGCCCACCCCAGCGTAGCAACGTCCCTGTAGTCTTATTAAAAAAAACTGTAAATAACAAAACTGTCCTGGTAGCTTCTCCCTGGCCCCTCCCACAACCCACCCACCCACTCACCCTGCCTCCCCACACCCCCCCACCTTACCTCCGGACCTTGGCGCGACGATCTTCGGTGGAAGGGGAACACGTCTGCACTCTTCAAAGCCGACCGCGAACTGAGGAAATGCCGGTAAGCTGTATAATGGGATAGATAGGGTTTTTTCAACTTTGCTGCATATCTCAGGCGTTTTTTGGAATTTTGACACCAAATTTTCAACATGGGGTTTTTGGGACCCCTCCTTATGAATTCTGTCACTGTAATGGCGTTAATCGGGCCCGAAGAATGATTTCGCAGTCACTGCGCGCAATCACCTTTCGGGACCGATTAACGAAACGACAGTGCCAGTGTTCATAAGGTGGGCTCTCAAAAAGCCTATGTTGCAAATTTGTGAAAAACTCTCTAAAATGACTGTTTCTGACGTGCGTTGCACAGTTCCTACATACGCAAGTGGTTCGCAAATTTTTTATATTTGCACTCCGGATTTTCAACATTGCCAACTTAACGCACCTCCTTATGAGCAGTACAGCTGTCATTTTTCACATCTCACCCAAAATTTGTTTCCATGCATGGAGCGCACAATGACGCAATCGGTGTGCGCAATCAATGTTTGGGACAGATTAAGAAAATCACAGTGACACTGTTCATAAGCAGAGGTCTTAAAATGGCTATGTTGAAAATTTGGTGAAAAATTTCCCAAAACGACTGTTTTAGGGCTGCCGTTGCGCAGTTCTCTGAACACTGTCCAAGTTTGCGAATTTTCAATATTTTCACTCCAGATTTTCCAACATTGCCATTTTACAACACCTCCTTATGAGCAATGTAGCTGTCATTTTTCACATCAGCCCAAATGTGTTTCCGCTCATGTAGCGCACAATGGCACAGTCAGTGTGCAAAATCAATGTTTGGGACAGATTAAGAAAATCACAGTGACACTGTTCATGAGCAGAGGTCTTAAAATGGCTATTTTGAAAATGGTGAGTGAAAGTGTAAAATGACTGTTTCTGACGTGTGTGTTCTGCGCCAGTTCTCGCTGCGGCTTCATTAAGTTCTACAAATTTTCAATATTTGCCTCAGTTTTCAACATTGCCATTTTACCACACCTCCTTATGAGCAGTACAGCTGTCATTTTTCACATGTCGCCCAAAATGTGTTTCCGTGCATGTAGAGCACAATGGCGCATTTGGTGTGCGCAATCAATGTTTGGGACAGATTAAGAAAATCACAGTGACACTGTTCATGAGCAGAAGTGTTCAAATGGCTATGCTAAAAATTTGGTGAAAAAATTCCCCAAACTGACTGTTTTACGAGCATTTGTTGCAGTGATCCTACGCACGCTCGTAGGTTCATGAATTTTCAATATTTGCACTCCAGATTTTCAACATTGCCATTTTACCACACCTCCTTATGAGCAGTACAGCTGTCATTTTTCACATTTCGCCCAAAATGTGTTTCCGCCCATGTAGCACACAATGGCGCAGTCAGTGTGCGAAATCAATGTATGGGACACATTAAGAAAATCACAGTGACACTGTTCATGAGCAGAGGTCTTAAAATGGCTATTTTGAAAATTTGGTGAAAAATTCCTAAAAATGACTGTTTCATAGCGTCGTTGTGCGGTTCCTCCTTGCGCTCGTAAGTTGCAAATTTTAATGTTTGCACTCCACATTTTCAACATTGCCATTTTACCACACCTCCTTATGAGCAGTACAGCTGTCATTTTTCACATGTGCCCAAAATGTGTTTCCGTGCATGTAGCACACAATGGCGCATTCGGTGTGTGCAATCAATGTTTGGGACAGATTAAGAAAATCACAGTGACACTGTTCATGAGCAGAGGTCTTAAAATAGCTATGTTGAAAATTTGGAGAAAAAATTCCCTTCAGACGTTCTGCAATGTTACTAATGAAGACATTGAACAGGACTGGCCCCAGCACCGATCCCTGCAGCACCCCACTGGTCACCCCCTCTCCCTAGACTGCACCACATTTACCACCACTCTCTGCCTCCTGTCTGTTAGCCAGTTTCTAACCCAATTTACCACCTTTCCCCATGCCCAGCCTACCCAGCTAGTTTATCAGCCTCCTATGTGGGATGGTGTCAAAGGCTTTGCTGAAATCAAGGTAAGCGTTGTCCACTGCTCCACCCTGATTCACTTCCTTTGTCACCCAGTCAAACAAATCAACCAGATTTGTCTGACATGATGTCCCCACTGTGAATCCATGTTGTCTATGGTCCTGGGCTCCGATGGCTTATAGATGTCCCACTATCCTTTCTTTAAGCAATGTCTCCATGATCTTCCCCACTACTGAGGTGAGGCTGAACAGCCTATTGTTCTCCGCCTCCTCCCTGCTGCCGGACTTCTATAGAGGGACCACATGTGCCCTCCTCAAGTTCACTCATGTTGAATGACTCAGTGGACATGGCTGCCAGAGGTACTGCTATCTCTCTTC
Organism: Neoceratodus forsteri; assembly: GCA_016271365.2. Classification (NCBI taxonomy): domain Eukaryota; kingdom Metazoa; phylum Chordata; order Ceratodontiformes; family Ceratodontidae; genus Neoceratodus; species Neoceratodus forsteri. The sequence continues at coordinate 368,549,514 of CM028135.1, forward strand.
GCAGTTCTCTTAATATCCTTGGGCGTATGCCATCTGGTTCCATCGCTTTGTCCACCTTCAATTTAGTGAGCTCCTGCAGGACTCTTTTGCCTTTGAATGGACTATTGTCCACCTCTTCACCCCCTTGGCAACTGCTGTACTGTTGTGGCCCTTGCCCTTCCCACTCTTCCGTGAATACTGAATGGAAAGACACAGTGGATGTCTTGGGAGGAAGGCATGGAACTATCACGTCCAAATACCTAAACAGCACATACAAGCAAGCAACATTCGGCATTGACAAATGCTTGTTTCTTCTGACACAAGTTCAGCTAAACCTTTTTCCTAGCACTGTAAGCTAAGCTGAACTTGAGAAGTGTTTTTTTTTAGTAAACCGAGTCTAAAAGTTGAAGAAAACATGGGCTCAGAGTCGAGCCGTAACATGGGCATGCATATATATGCATACGCATATGTGCATGCCCAGGGTCACCGCTCAACTCTGAGCCCATGTTTTCTTCAAATTTTAGCCCTCGGTTTACTAAAAGAACCACTTCCTTAAGTTCAGCTTTATTTACAGAGGTAGAAAAAAGTTTAGATCAACTCAGGTCGGAAGACCCTTCTCCGATCTTTGCTGCAACCATATGGGAGCCTGACCCACACCCACGCCCTCTTCCCGGCCGGAACAGTCCTTAAATTGCCAGAACTTCAGGGCAGTATCTGCAGCACTCCCATGGCCACACACAGCGTTTCAGAAAGCATGGCCACACCGATCTGCATGGTGCCGATGCCATGTGAATGAGCCTTTAGTTTATGCTGGGTTCCCAGTGATCTCAAGTATCACACCCTTGGAACTACCCTATTTTGGTGACCACACCTCTGGTGAAGACTCTGATGTGGGGGTTAATGGAGAATTACCTTCTCTAGGGCTTCCCCTTCTTTTCACTGAAGCCAGAAGTGACCTTCACCATAGATGCCACCTTGCTGGGATGTGGAGTCCACTGCCAAGGTCTTTAGATATGAGGGGTCTGTGACTCACCAGAAATACATTCAGTAATCATATTCATGACCACATACAGAGTAATTTTCATTACATGTGGTATTCCGACTTAACAAATTAAAAAACCTTTATCCCTCCCAGGGCTTGTCTACTAATAACCACCTCACTCTTCGCCCCAGCCCCTAGTTTTTTCTAACACAGATTTTAAATTCCAGTTCTCTGGCATTGCGCCAGACGCTGAATGCATACATTTATACAACTCCTACCTCCATATCCCTACCATACACAATGTGTCATTTCTCAAAAGTGGGCCCCTTTATATTTTAGAGAACCAGTAGTAATACTCTGCAGTAGGCTGGGGCAGCTCACTGAAAAGATGATGTGGGCTCCTGGCCCAATGCCAGAGACTGGCATCTTTTTCTTTAGAGATTATCTATGGAAATATGGGGTGGGGAGAATTATAGGAAAGGAGATAACTGGGGTAGGTGGGAGTATATTTCACATATTGTGAAAAGAAATGTAGTTTGGAAGACACTTATGGTTATCCAGTAAATGAGAACCACCCACCCGTTTCCGGTTTACTGTTTGAAATCTTGTTTCACCTAAAAATTAGAGCATGATCTTCTATGTATTATGATATGAGGAGATTGCCAGCTGATAAAGGACAGTTGCATTAATCAATGCATTTATTTAAAGTACATATTAAAATAATTGGTGTACTAATCTCTAAATGTTATGTTTGTCTGTTCTGTTAAGCCACTCAGCTTTTTTTAATTTTTTTATTTTTGTATGTTCTCTTTTAGGAAGAAACTAAAATGACACCAATAAAACAAGGAAATACTGAACAAGTAGAAGAAAAGAGCGAAAGTTTAGATTTACAGCTTAATGACCAACAGCTAAAAAAATATATGGAAGAGGCTACTAAACTTGTGGTATTTGTTATTTTTATGTTACTTTGCAGTTTGAATTTTTATACACTTGAATTTGCATTAATTGCTTACTCTGTCATTTGAGATTTTCTGGCTAATCTATTTCACAGAGCCCCCATTAAAAGCCCCCATTATTGGTCTTTGCTGAGAGTGGGCTAGCTTAAACTTTAGAGTGTACCTAAACTTTATCAGTTCCAACATGACCAAGCACCAATGCATACCAAATGTCCTCCATTCTTAACATACTATTGCTGATAACTAACTAGCCTATAAAGGGCTATTTACCAAAAAAATAGCAAGAATGAAAAACACCCTTGGGATATGAGGTGCCAAACAAAAATGTATCCAATTATGCTATGCAAATATATATATTAGTTTGCCTATGTATTACTTTAAACTAAAATGGGTTGTTTCAGATTGTACTACATCTACATTTAGAGATTAGTACTGTATTGTTTGAGTGAGCATGCATTCATTCGCTCAAGGTGGCTATGGATGCCTCTGACATGGCCTCGCGCTCCGCTGCTGCAGGAATTTGTATCAGAAGGCCTCTCACTTCCTTACCTTCATGGAATTCCTACTGAATCCAGACAAGTTGCAGATTCAGCCCTCTCAGCAGCTCCTCTTCATAGGGGTCCTTCTGGACACCACCAGAGCCAGAGCCTTCCTTCCAGACACAAAAGGAACGCAGTCCTTCAGATGGCACATTCCATAATGGAATGCAAGTTGGCTCAGGCATGCTTTATGCAGTGCATGTTAGGCCTGATAGCCTCCTCAGTGTTCACAGTGCCTCTGGTGTGACTGCACGAGGACAACCCAGTGGATGCTTAGCATGCAGTGATCATCAGCATCACACCCTCAGTATTACCCTATCAAGGTGACAAAGCCTCTCCTTCACTGTCTTGTGTGGTGGACACAGAAGGACAGCCTCTTCCAGAGTCTCCCCTTCTCTCAGCCAGAGCCTCAGGTAACCCTCTTGACAGATACATCTCTGATGGGATGGGGAGCCCATTGTCAGGGGCACCACAATCAAGGAGTTTGGAGCTCTGTAGAATCTTATCTCCACATAACGTGTTGCAAATTAGAGCAATTCTGTGTGCCCTGCAAGCCCTTGTGGACCTCGTCAGCCACAAGATAGTACTCCTCCAGACAGACAACAAGTTTGTCATGTACTACATCAACAAACAAGAGGGAGCACACATTCACCCTCTCTGCAGAGAACAATGAGATGTGTGGGAATGGTGTCTAGAACAGGGTGTTCTGATCCAGGCAGTCTACTAACCTGGAGCTCAGAATATTCTGGTGGATGAGCTCAGCTGAACAGAAGCTGATCCTCACAAGTGATCATTAGCACCAGGTGTCATGCAGTTGCTGTTCGATGAGTTGGGAACCCCAGATGTGGACCATTTTGCATCACCACTGTATGCCAAACTTCCTCAGTTCTGCTCCAAAAACCCAAGATATGGCATTGTCTGTCAGGGTGCTTTCAAGCAGCAGTAGACAAATATTTTTCTGTACATATTTCCACCAATCCCTGTAGTTCAGAGGGTATTGCCCAAGCTAGAGGCACACAGGGGCAAGATGATTCTGGTTGTCCCATGCTGACCTCGATAGATGTGGTTTCCTCTGCTCAACAGACTGTTAGTCAGTACTCCAAAGGCCCTTCCTCTCAGGATGGACCATCTAACAAAGGAGTCCCTGGTCCATCCGAATCTGTGCTCCCTTCACTTCCAGGCCTGACTTCTGAAGAGACAGAGGTGAATACATATAAGGTATCTCAGAGGGTCTCTGAGATTCTTTTGGCTGCTCATAAACCTTCCACCAGGCGCCGAGCCGGGTCCCGATGTGCCAGTGCCTGCCTGCCTGCCACCCCAGGATCCTGACAAGACTTGAAGGATTCGGGGGCTGCCCGACCCCGATCCCACTTGGGGGGTTTGCCGAGGCCAGATGGAGGGACCGAAGGTTGCAAGGTAGGCACTGGTAGGAGCAGGCTTAATGAGCGACTCCCGATGGTACGGCTCTGTGGGGCAGTAGGAGGGGAAAAATAGAAATATCAAAAAATAGATAAATAAACCTTCCACCAGGAAGACTTACACAGTCAAGTGGAACCGTGTCTCTGTGGGGTGCTCCAAAGCTCAAATGGACCCCTTCTGGTGTCCACCAGATGAGGTTCTAGAGTACCTGTTGGACCTCTCTGATGCAGGCTTGCAGCACTCTGTTGTTAAGGTCCACTTGTCCATTGTTTCAGCGTACCATGAGCCCATAGAGAACCTCTCTCTAGCCCAGCTGCCTTTCTTCAAGAGGTTCTTGAAGGGCATTTTACGCACAAGGCTCCAGTAAGGAAACTTGTAGTCGCCTAGGATATCAACCTTGTGTTGGACATGCTCACTCGTAAGCCCTTTAAGCCCATGGGTATGTGTGACCTGAAGTTCCAAACTTGGAAAATTGCAGTCCTGATGGCCATCACCTCTACCTGCAGAGTTTCTGAGATTCGTGCTTTGGTCATGGATACTTCATATATTGTTTTCCACCAGAGACAAAGTGGTCCTCTGCATGCATCCCAAGTTTTACGGCCCTCCCTCTCCTCTCCTCCATCCTCTCTACCCATGATCCTTACCTTCCCCCTATGCCTATCCCAGCCTCTCTTAAAGTTGCCCGCTGTCTTCAACAAGATGACCTCTTCCAGCAGCACATTCCAAGTGTCCACCACCCTCTCTGTGAAGAAGTGCTTCCTGATCTCCCTCCTAAACCTCCCACCTTCCAGCTTAAGACTGTGCCCCCTCATGTTATGGTTGCCACTCAGCTTAAAGAGACTCTCCTTATCAACCTTATTTATTCCTTTCGAGTACTTGAATCATGTCCCCCCTCTCTCTCTCTCTCCTGTCTTCCAGGGAGTCCATGTGCAGTGCCCTCAATCTCTCCTCGTATGCCTTACCCTGCTGACCTGCTATCATCTTTGTAGGCCTCCTCTGGACCTTCTCCAGCAGGTTAATGTCCTTTTTGAGGCGTAGGCACCAGTACTGAACTCCATATTCTAGATGCGGCCTTACCAGTGACCTGTACAAGGGTGGTATAACCTCCTCTCTCCTACTACTGATCCCCCTAGATATGCCTCTCAGCATCTTGTTTGCCTTTGCTGCTGCTTTCTTGCACTGCGTGGAGTGCTTCAGGTCACTAGTGATCATCAGTCCTAGGTCCTTCTCCTCCTCTGATGGAGATACTTGGACTCCACCCAGGTAGTACTCTGTCCTGGGATTCTTGGTTCCAATATGCATAACTTTGCATTTCTTGGCATTGAAGCCAAGCTGCCAGATCCTGGACCACTTCCCCAGCTTTTCCAGATCTTTCTGTAGGTCCTGTATCCCTTCAGCTGTGTCCACTCTTCCACAGTTTTTACTCAAGGTGGTGTCAGACTTTCACTTAAATCAGCCACTTGTGCTGCCTACATACTTTCCTAACTTCCAGTACAAAGAAGGGTGCAGTGTCCATTCTCTGGATGTCAGAAAAGCCCTGAAGTTCTACTTTGACAGAACTGAGGACTTCTGGCACTCTAAACAGCTCTGTGTCTCCTTTGATCCTAATTGGATGGGACAACCTTTTACAGTTAAATGCATTTCTGTTTGGACTGCAAGTTGCCTTCGTCACTGCTATGGTATGGCACAGGTCAAAGTGGAAGGCCAGGTAAGTGCCCACTCCACCAAAGTGGTTGCCATGTCCCTGGCAGAGATTCACTTTGTGCTTATTGATGATTGCAACTTGGAGCACAGTGCACACTTTTGTCAAGCACTGTGCCCTGGATGTCTATGCTAAGCAGCAGGCCTCCTTTGGCAAGGTCATCCTCAATGGGTTTTTGTCCTGAGTGAGCCTTGACTCTGACCATCCTAACCCTGGAAATTTTCCTCTGAGCTTGGTACTCTACTTGGTTATTGGTGATTTGTGATTATTGGTCTTCACCCCTTGCTCTTGGTTTGGCCTGTGAAGACACTGCGTTTCTGATTCATTGACCCTTCTTATATGGGTTACCAGGGCTGTCTTATGCCCTTAGGTTAGTGGAAAAAAGTTGGATAGTTAATGTTACACCTACTCAGTAAAAAAAGTCCTGAGGTGGTTGAGGACTGGTGATGAGGTAAGCCTGTGCCACGAGTTCCCCCTCGCAGCACCGCACATGTGTGCAGCTTACGTTGGTGCCAGCCCTCCTGGAAAGTTCTGGCTCCCACAGGTTCCTAGTGCTTCTGGATCAGAACCCATCATGTGGATCAAAGGTGAAGATATTCCTAGAATATCAAGAATTACGGTTAGTACATCATTTTTTTTTCTAAAGCATAACCCCAATATATTGTTCAGGGTTTTTTTTTTTGTGAACTATTTTTCTGCTCCTGGGGACCAGGGCAGCTCTCAGGAGTACCCTCACAACTGACGCCTCTACTCCTGCCCTGAAACCACCCTCCCCAGAGGCCCCTGTCCCAAACCCACAAACTCACTCAGCCCCCCCCCCTCGGATCACCCCCAAGGAAAGGCCCACCCCAACCCACCTACCTGTCAGCCAGTCTGGGATTAGAAGAGCGGTCCTGGGTCAGGGCCAGTGGAGGGCTGGTCCAGCGATGGGATGTGGACACCAGTTCCTGGGGTCTCCATCACCTTTCTGGTCCTCCAGGGTTTTTTGGCTTGTGTTGCTGCCCCCTCAGAATGCAGATGTGCAATGACATCAGTGCACCTATGTGCAGCTGTTCACCATCACTCCGCCCCCCCAACACTGTTATGGCATCACTTCCTTCAGGGTCCCCGATCTCCATCAGGGGCCACTGGGGAGCGAGGCATACCCCGATACCCACCCCAGGAGGAAAGAGCAGTCCTCCAGACACTTGATCCCCCCCCCGATGACCTGAGTCCATTCCCAGACCCGGTTGGCTAGCATGGCGCTCGGTGTGGCGTCCAGCGCCTTAACCATCAGCGCCATGGGGCCGGCATTGTTCAGTGTTTTTTGCAAGTGAGAAATGTAAAACTGCAGGAAGTGAATATGTCAAAACATTAAGAGAACTGTAACTAAAAGTGAAAAAAACTAAAACTGCTTTTTTCCAGAATGGGAGGAGTTCAGCTCAACAGTACATGGCTCAGGCCACTGACATCTTACTTCAGTCTATTAACCTGTCTCTCAGCAACAACTTCATTGACCTGTTGGCAGCTGCAGCTCTTGAAATGGTTGAATGCCTTGGACAATTTGATTCTGTTTCAGCTGTGCAATATCTGGCATTACATCAGGTAATATTATTGTTTTCTAAATACCTTTCATTTTATTGTTGTACAGCATCTTATCTGTTTATGGTTTAGTATATCCAGGTCCCCCTTAAAAATGGTCATGTTCTGTCTTTAAGTTCTTACACATGTAACCCCTAGATGGCGCTATCCCAGGGGCTACTACCCCTGCCTGATTTGCCACTAACAGGTTGAGGGGCCTGGATCCAATGGCAGGTGCCTCCACCCAGAGGTCAGGGTTTGCAATAGTTAAACTTACTTGGTCACAGCCCTCTGGGACACTGCAACCCCCCTTTCTTCCCACTGGTGGCCCACACAATATATCAAATTACCTTCACAGTATACACTTACCCCAGGACTAGTTCCGGCACTGGGACCTCCTGTGAAATAAGATACAGTGCAACAATCACAGTACAGTACTTTAACATAGACAAATACCTCAGGCAGTATAACTTTGCTGAAACAAGCAGCTCTGATTTATTTAGGGGGATATAACAAGGACAGGGGGAAATCAGGTTAATTAGCTTATCACTTTACTATCTACCTATGGCTCTGTGCACAGGCCTATCCCTACCAGTTACTGTCCCTGGGTACCCAAGCCCTAGTGGCTAGTCCAAACCGTGGCAGCTGGTAGGGGCCCTTTCACACAGTGAAAAGAAAAATTAGTTTAAACAGTCAGCAGTACAGTGATTCCATTTGGATTTAATGTGGCAATTCAACAGGAGCGACCCTGAATTAGTACTCACGACCTCCAAACAAGATAGGGTCCTTCAACGTCAGCAGGGCTACTCTTGAGCTCCACGAGACTCTTCACACATTTATATGGTAAAAAAGAAAGTACTATACCAGGCAGGCTGCTTCTCTATCCTGATCGCAATTACTGCACAATACCCGGGAGAACACACAGCAGATTCAGTTCCTGACAGACCGGGTGCAATTCAACAATTTCTCCAGTCTTCTACAGGGTGAGCCTGGTTTCTACTCTTCAGAGATCCTTTGGTTCTTTTCACAGGACGGATTCAGTCCTAACAAGCAGTTACACAAGCTGCAGACCGGAACTCTAGGCCTTACACACGTTTTTTGACTGAAACTGTGCACTGAAGGAGCACAGGGTTTCTTTCCCCTTCACTCCAGAGCTAAACTGAAACTCCAACAGACAAAACCGGGCACTTCCTTTGAGTTCCTCCCAGTTCTTGGCTGGATTGGCTGTCACTCACAATAGACTGCTGCTGTTGGTCCAAAAGAGCGCAGTCTAAACTACATCTCCCAGAGTCACTGCCCATACAATCCTCTTGTTGCTGGCTCAGATTCAGTCCAAGTTCTGATTCGTCCAAGTTAACCCACACTGATTGGTCCTGTTCAGCAGTTCAAAACTAGAATGGGAACTAGGCAAACACAGTTCTGACTGCAAGAAGCAGGTTAGACAAACTGTATTTTCATTATTACTCTAAATTATTTCTGGCAGTTACATCTTTCAGATAGGTTCCCTTTGTACTCCTAGTGACTGCAGAAATGAAGTGAATTGGCAGCAGTTCGAGTGGTACTCAAACAGAGAAACACACAGTCCCCCCATATAAACTAATTATGTCTGCAAGCAGACAGCTCTTAAAGAGACAGTACCAGAGGCTCTAAAAACACTCACTGATAAATGGCTTAAACGCCAAACACCATTCAGGCTTGGAGCATTCAAGTGTAACCCCTAGATGGCGCTATCCCAGGGGCTACTACCCCTGCCTGATTTGCCACTAACAGGTTGAGGGCCTGGATCCAATGGCGGGTGCCTCCACCCAGAGGTCAGGGTTTGCAATAGTTAAACTAACTTGGTCACAGCCCTCTGGGACACTGCAACCCCTTTCTTCCCACTAGTGGCCACACAATATATCAGAATTACCTTCACAGTATACACTTACCCCAGGTCTGGTTCCGGCACTGGGACCTCCTGTGAAATGAGATACAGTGCAACAATCACAGTACAGTACTTTAACATAGACAAATACCTCAGGCAGTATAACTTTGCTGAAACAAGCAGCTCTGATTTATTTAGGGGATATAACAAGGACAGGGAAATCAGGTTAATTAGCTTATCACTCTAATAATCTACCTATGGCTCTGTGCACAGGCCTATCCTATCAGTTACTGTCCCTGGGTACCCAAGCCCTAGTGGCTAGTCCAAACCGTGGCAGCTGGTAGGGGCCCTTTCACACAGAGAAAAGGAGAATTAAACAGTCAGCAGTACAGTAATTCCATTTGGATTTAATGTGGCAATTCAACAGGAGCAACCCTGAATTAGTACTCACGACCTCCAAATAAGATAGGGTCCTTCAATGTCAGCAGGGCTCACTTGAGGTACACAAACCTCTTCACACATCCATATAAAAGAGTACTATACCAGGCAGGCTGCATCTGTATCCCGATCGCAATTACTGCACAATACCGGGAGAACACACAGCAGATTCAGTTCCTGACAGACCGAGTGCAATTTTCAGCAATTCTTCCAGTCTTCTACAGGGTGAGCCTGGTTTCTACTCTTCAGAGATCCTTTGATTCTTTCACAGGACAGTTCAGTCCTAACAAGCTGTTACACAAGCTGCAGACCGGAACTCTGGGCCTTACACGTTTTTGACTAAAACTGCACACTGAAAAAGCACAGGGCTCCTTCCTTCTTCACTGCCAAAGCTCAACTGAACTCCAACCGACAAAACGCAGGCACTTCCTTTGAGTTCCTCCCAGTTCTTGACTGGATTGGCTGTCACTCACAATAGACTGCTGCTGTTGGTCCAAAAGGCACTGAAGTCTAACACATCTCCCAGAGTCACTGCCCATACAATCCTCTTGTGGCTGGCTCAGATTATGAGTCCAAGTTCTGATTCGTCCAAGGCACCATTTTAGAGCTAGCTTACCCCACACTGATTGGTCCAGTTCAGCAGTTCAAAACTAGAATGGGAAACTAGCAGACACAGTTCTGACTGCAAAAAGCAGGTTAGACAAACTGTAATTTCATTATTACTCTAAATAATTTCTGGTAAACAGTTACATCTTTCAGATAGGTTCCTTTGCACTCCTAGTGACTGCAAAATTAAGTGAATTGGCAGCAGCTGAGTGGTACTCAGAGAAGCACACAGTCCCCCATACAAACTAATTATGTCTGCAAGCAGACAGCTCTTAAAGAGACAGTACCAGAGGCTCTAAAACACTCACTGATAAATGGCTTAAATGCCAAACACCATTCAGGCTTGGAGCATTCAAGCAAGCTCCTGGAAGTCTTTTGGGAACCCCCATTTGCAGGGGTTACACCCTTCCTAGCCTGGGAAAGCTTGCGTCCGCGTCAAGCAAGTACCCATAAGTTTCAACTGCAACCATATACATTTGCATTAGGCTGCACATGTAATCATCAGTCAATATATCATTTTACCAAGAACACATTTCTGAAACATTGCAGTCGTCCTCTTTACACAGTATTACATACACATTGTACCATAACTCAAGTTATTACCTCTTGTACATGAAACCTGAAGAGAGGGGCCCTTCCTATCAGTTACCTTGGGGCTGGATGGGGCAAGGGCACCATATAGAGGGCAACACAAGTAACTTGGAGTTAGCACTGATGCTCAGTTTGGGCAGTGAGCTCGGGGACACATACACTCCTTTATGGACAACATTGAGAGGCAAATCCACAGGCCTCCCAAGGGAATCATAACTGAGGTGCACCACAGGCTTTACAGCTCGACCAGTCTTTCTAGGGGGAACTGTTACAGTCTCTGCACTCTGAGCCTCATTTTCAGCATTGTCCACACTTGTCAGGGGAGTCTCCATGGGGAGAGAGGCTAGAACTTGGGCACTTTCAGCTCCAGGAGTTACAGTTTCTGAGTCCACAACATTTGGCTCGCATGGAGCTTTCGGACACTGGCAGTGGACTGTCAGGGCACTCAAAATACTCTTCTTGTTCGAGTGTATCACCAGTCTGCCCCAATCTATCATTTTCCTCCTGAAAGCTCAAACAGTTCAACCATGCACAATGATTCCATTTCATCTGATCTGATGCTTTGCACTTCACTTTCTGGGAGCATTGGCTCCAGGGATGAAGCTGGGGCTTAAACAGTCCAGAAGGCCCAGCTCTGTCTCCAGTATTGACTAGGGGATTGCCCGAAACAATTGACTCAGTTCGTAGAAGGATAGTATTCAAAGTCACTCTCACTTTCTTCCGATATGGACTGACAGTCATGCTCAACTGGGACTTGTGGAGGGAACACTTTAACTTTGCTTCTGTAGGTGCAGACTTTCTTGATCTTTTCTTAGCAGCAGCTCTAGTCACTGGTCCAGAGGGGCATCTTCTGGGGCTCAGACTCAATTAAGATTTGTCCAATGGGCAGTAAATGATTTCTATGCATTGTTTTACATCTTTTGAATTATTCTCAGGCCTTACTTTGTACACTGGCAGATCATCTAGTTTGCCCACTACAATGTGAGGAGATGGTGCCATCTGTCAGCAATCTTGTGCTTGCCATGCAATCCCAGATTTCTTAGCAATACCAGATCTCCCTCCTGGAGTTCCTGTGCTTTCACCTTTTATCATACCTTTCTTTGTTGGCCAATTTCTTTTGGCAGCCATGGTTTGAGCCAGTGAGACGCATGAGTTAGCTGGGCCTTTAACTTTTGCACATACTGTAAATAGTTGTCAGCCTGAACCCCATCAGGAGGAGACCCCAAAACACACATCTACTGGTAGTCGAGCTTCTCTTCCAAACATCAGGCGGTGGGGAGAATCCAGTGGCATTACTTTGGTGCAGTTATAAGCATGTACCAGGGTGCTAATTTGTTGGCTCCATCTAGGCTTGTCCTTTGGGTGCAGGGTGCCTAGCATATCTAGCAAAGTGCGGTTGAAACGTTCAGGCTGTGGGTCCCCTGGGGGTGGTAAGGAGTGGTTCTGGACTTCGCACTCCCCACAGAAGCATCTCTTTGATCAGACGACTCTCAAAGTCTCTCCCTTGATCAGAATGGATTCTTTGTGGAGCCCATAGTGAACAAAAGTTTTCTACAAGTACTTTGGCCACAGTGGATGCTTTCTGGTCTTTGGTGGGAAAGCTTGGGCATATCTCGTGAAATGGTCAGTGACCACCAGCACATTACTGATATTTCTTTGATCTGACTCCAAACTTAGAAAATCAATACAGACCAGCTCCATGGGTGCACTGGTGGTGATGTTAACAAGGGGCAGCCCTCTGGGGCAAAGCTTTCCTCTGTAGCGACTACAAGTTCGAATGTGTTGCTCCACATCAGCCCCATCTTAGGCCAATAGAATCTGGATCTCACCAAGTCAAGTGTTCTGTCTATACCAAGGTGCCCCATGTGGTTGTGCAAGGACCTCAGTACTGAGTCTCGAAGGCAGTGGGCAGCACTAGTTGTTGTTTGTCTACTTGTCCCCTCTGTCTACTGTTTCTCTGTATAACAGTTTATTGATCAGTTTCAACTTAGGACCTTCTTTGTATAACAGTGCAGTTCTCAAATCAGTGGAGCGTAATTTGGACACATCTTTTCCTGCATAGAGGGCTTCTAAAGCTGCTTTGATCATGGGATCGGAGATTGAGCCCCGAATACTGTCATTGTCCAGCTGAGGCAGTGCACCAATGTCTATTGCAGAAAAGTGGCAATAAGCAGCAGGTATGCAATTCTCAGAGGCTCCCAAGCAATCCACCATGCAGTCCACTCGTCCGTGGACATTGTTCCTCCCTGTCAAACTTCCGGCAGAGTGCCCGAATGTCAGGTTCTGCCAATCGGACCCAATCATTCTGGGGAACAGGCCTCCGGGAGAGAGCATCAGCATCTATGTGGTTCAGACCTGCTCGGTATTGAGAGCATAGTCATATGTAGATAATGCAGAAAGCCACCTATGGCCAGTGGCATCCAACTAGCTGAGGTCTGCACATAGGTCAAAGGATTATTGTCAGTTTTACTAGTATTTTAGCCCCATACAAGTACTCATGGAATTGGTCAACAATAGCCCACTTCAAAGCTAGGAACTCTAACTTATGTACAGGATAGTTCTTTTCGGATGGGGTCAGGCTTCTACTGGCAAAGGCCACTGGTCTCAGGCCATTCTCGTGCTCTTGGTACAACACAGCCCCAACCCTTGCAAGCTAGCATCAGTGTGCAGGGCGTAAGTTTTCTTGGATCGGCATAGGCCAGCACTGGAGCATGGGTAAGTTGATATATGATCTCATGAAAAGCAGTCTCACAATCAGGAGTCCAGCGGGCCCCAAATATGAAAATACACTCTTTCAGTCTTGAGGATGCTGACTTTTGGTATTTTTGTGGGTTGGGGATACCCTTGAGTAAGGTTAAGTAAAGGCGGATCACTCTTGAATAGTCCTTGATGAGCGCCGATAATAACCACAGAATCCCAGGAATCTTTGCAGTTCTTTTAGATTTTGGGCTGTGGCCAGGTGGTCAAGGCCTCAACTTTACTTGGGTCGGTCTCTATTCCCTCGGTGGATACTATGTGTCCCACATACTTTACTGATGTTTGAAAAAATTGACACTTATCAATGGACAGCTTAAGGACAAAGTCCTCCAGTCGGTCCAATACCTTAAATAATCTGCTCTCATGTTCCTCCAGTGAGCTGCCAAACACAATAACATCATCTAGGTATACCAGGCACTCTAGTAAGTTCATGTCCCCCACTGCACGCTCCATCAATCGTTGAAAAGTGGCTGGGGCACCTGAAATCCTTGAGGCATCCTCATGAATTCATAGAAGCCAGCGGACAGATAAAGGCTGTCTTTTCACGGTCCTCTGGGGCCATCGGGATCTGATAGTACCCACTGCGGAGATCCAGCACAGAGAACCACTTGCTCTCGTTTAGGCAGTCCAAAGCATCCTGAATGCGGGGCATTGTGTACTGATCAGGGATAGTCCGCCGGTTTAAGGTGCGATAATCACACACATCCTTACTGTTCCATTCTTTTTCCTCACTACCACAATGGGGGAAGCATAAGGGCTTCTGGATTCTTGTATTACACCAGCAGCTAACATCTCTTGCAGATGCCGTCTCACATCATCTATGTCAGCAGGTGCCAGGCGTCGAGACCTCTCACGAAAATGGTCTTTAAGTCATGCAGCGGATATTGTGCTCAGCTCCTTGCACGCATCCTACATCCCATTCCTTTAAAGAAAACACCTGGTCTCTCTGGGCAAGCTTCTCACTGATCTTCACTTTCCATTCAGCTGGCAGCGGGAGTCGCCAAATCAAACAAGTCAGGCGTTACTCTGTCATTCTTCCTTGAACTCTTGCTGCTGGGTAGCACTGCAGTGTCTGCACAATGCACATTAGCCAGGATGCAACCTCTGTTTACTCGAATGTCTCTTTCAGACACATTATGAACTTGGACCATTACCCTTCTGGCATAAGCATGGGCTCTAGCGGGCAAAATACTAGGCTTGACCAGCAGTCCCTCTGGCAATTTTCCATCGCCTGGTGCATCCAACATTAATATTTTATTCTTAACATCCTTTCTGATACGGACCTCTCCCTGTAAGGTACACTGGGCATTTGGCGCCAGGATCAGAGACTCAGGATCCTTCTTCCATACAATTCGACCGGTTCCTCTGGTTCTGTTTTTCAGCATCTCTCTGTGCCTCATAGGCCTTCTTAATTAAAGCCGAACTCTTAAAGCTCTACTAGTCTTTGACCCCTGTTTTCATAACACAACTGTGCCAGCCTTCCGAACATATGAGCTTTTGTTCCAATCAACAAAGGGACACCATCATACAGTCCAGTGGGGGACACACTAAGGCTAGTCTCTACTTGTTCGGCCACTCCAGCCACGGAGGTGGGAAAGACAGCCAAATTGGATATACCCGGAATAGGGGTAGGCCTTCTCACTTAACCCCCATACATGCAGTCCTTCTAATGGTTGTAAGGGTACGTCTGACAAATGCTTCTGATACCAATCTTGGAACATAATTGTCACTTGGGAGCCACTGTCTAATATAGCTCTTGTAGACACTCCGTTCACCTTTACAGTGGTCTCCATGGAGGGACCCACTATTCTGGACCAGTCTGGAGGAGGCTAGTGGGGGCCTGGGCAACTGACCTTGCCACAAAGGCGTGAATTAGCATTTTGGTGCCCTCACTGGGATCATGTGTGCACCTCTTAACCACTGATTTCTTCTCCGAAGCTCTCCTTGTAGCCTATATGCAACTTTGTCAGTGTCTTTTGGGGACTGGCATTTCCCTTTTCATGTGCCCATCTTTCCCACAATTATAGCAAAACATACTTTCTGGAGTTTGAGCTGGCCGGGCCACACTGGGAGCCAGGGGCGGGTATTACTAACTGGAAACCTTGGTGCCATCTCTGTCTGCGGGTGATAAGCATTTGGAGACATCTCGTCAGTTTCTCCACTTCCATGGTCAAGGAATCGAGTTCAGAGCTGTTATCAGCAGGAGATACATGAGTTGGGTACCCCCACCCCCTAGCAATGCAGTCGGGATATAGGTCAGGGCCCGTACTTGCAGGCGTGGCCTTCATAAAGGGACTGTTTTGAATTCCCGGATCTCTCTCAACAGTTAGCTCCCATTGTGACATATCTTTTCCTTGTCAGAGCACTCATTGACTGCCAACCTCTGCCCTGAACTTCACTTGATGGGTCACCCTCAGTCACTCGGGTTGTAGCCGCAGCTATTGGTGCAGGTCCCTCCGAGGTCGTCTTTCTCAACTCCTCGAATTTCTCTCATTAACTCATCATAGGAGGGTGGGGATTCCAGTCGATCTGCCAGGTGTAACTGAAGCAACAGCAGTTCTGAGAAGGGGCAGACTTAAGGATCCTGTCCAGCCTGGTTGGTCCAGTTCAATCGCTGGCAAACTACCTTTTCTGAGGCATTCTTGCAACAATTTTTCCAGCCAGATACATACACAGACAACAACTCCTTGGTACTGTTGTGCATCTCTTACTCTCCACCATAGGTCCTCATCAGAATCTGGGCTCCCATACACATTCTCCAAGGCCTCAAGATAGGCCTGTGCAGTCGCTTCAGGGTTACTGGCCCGTTTGCACGGATGGTAGCCAGGGCAGGACCTCGGGGCTCTCACTAACCTCTTTCGCTTTTCACCTTCGAGCATTGCCATTCTAGCACTTGGGGGCAACATAGTCTATCCAGGTCTCCCAGTCATCCTCTCCTTGGGGGTGGGAGGTGCCAGAGAAGATCCTCAACCTTGGTAGAGTCGTGACTAATGGCAGGTGCAGAAATAGGAGTCTGCATTGGTTCAGCCACCATTACGGGCACTGGAGCAGGAGAGGGTGTTGGGGAGGAACACTCCCAGGTGGCAAGAATAGTTTCTTCAAGTCCTCCACAGTTTTCCTCTCCCAGCAACCATTCAACAAATTTCTCCTCAAAAGTTTCAGATAGTGGTGGGGCTGATTCCCCAGGTCTTCTGTCCTTGTTATCACTCTCCAAGCAGTGAGGGCTCCCTCTGGGTAATGGTCTGTGGCACTTTGGAGCTATCTATGGGATCCTTAAACTCTACTAGGGCCAGGAAAGTGTGGGTGAGCAGATTAGCATGCCGACCCACCACCACAGGGTTTTGTAAACCTTCCACCTTGGAAAGTACTCCCTGCACAGTGTCCGTATTGATACCAGGGGATGTCCAGGATAAGCATAGCATTTTGGGGTCGATCTCCTCCCAGTACACCACTCCACCAGCCGGTGCACAGCCACTTCTGTCGGGGTACCCATTTTTCTTAACAGTGGTTCGTAAATATGGCCACTAGAGGACACACAATCCCAGCGGTGAGCCTCCAAGATGTAACCCCTAGATGGCGCTATCCCAGGGCTACTACCCTGCCTGATTTGCCACTAACAGGTTGAGGGGCCTGGATCCAATGGCGGGTGCCTCACCCAGAGGTCAGGGTTTGCAATAGTTAAACTAACTTGGTCACAGCCCTCTGGGACACTGCAACCCCTTTCTTCCCACTAGTGGCCCACACAATATATCAGAATTACCTTCACAGTACACTTACCCCCAGGTCTGGTTCCGGCACTGGGACCTCCTGTGAAATGAGATACAGTGCAACAATCACAGTACAGTACTTTAACATAGACAAATACCTCAGGCAGTATAACTTTGCTGAAACAAGCAGCTCTGATTTATTTGAGGGATATAACAAGGACAGGGAAATCAGGTTAATTAGCTTATCACTCTAATAATCTACCTATGGCTCTGTGCAGAGCCTATCCCTATCAGTTACTGTCCCTGGGTACCCAAGCCCTAGTGGCTGGTCAAACCGTGGCAGCTGGTGGGGGCCCTTTCACACAGAGAAAAGGAGAATTAAACAGTCAGCAGTACAGTAATTCCATTTGGATTTAATGTGGCAATTCAACGAGGAGCAACCCTGAATTAGTACTCACGACCTCCAAATAAGATAGGGTCCTTCAATGTCAAGTGGGCTCACTTGAGGTACACAAACCTCTTCACACATCCATATAAAAGAAAGTACTATACCAGGCAGGCTGCATCTGTATCCCGATCGCCATTACTGCACAATACCGGGAGAACACACAGCAGATTCAGTTCCTGACAGACCGAGTGCAATTTTCAGCAATTCTTCCAGTCTTCTACAGGGTGAGCCTGGTTTCTACTCTTCAGAGATCCTTTGATTCTTTCACAGGACGGATTCAGTCCTAACAAGCTGTTACACAAGCTGCAGACCGGAACTCTGGGCCTTACACACGTTTTTTGACTAAAACTGCACACTGAAAAAGCACAGGGCTCCTTCCTTCTTCACTGCCAAAGCTCAACTGAACTCCAACCGACAAAAACCGGGCACTTCCTTTGAGTTCCTCCCAGTTCTTGACTGGATTGGCTGTCACTCACAATAGACTGCTGCTGTTGGTCCAAAAAGGCACTGAAGTCTAAACTACATCTCCCAGAGTCACTGCCCATACAATCCTCTTGTGGCTGGCTCAGATTATGAGTCAAGTTCTGATTCGTCCAAGGCACCATTTTAGCTAGCTTACCCCACACTGATTGGTCCAGTTCAGCAGTTCAAAACTAGAATGGGGAACTAGCAGACACAGTTCTGACTGCAAAGAAAGCAGGTTAGACAAACTGTAATTTCATTATTACTCTAAATAATTTCTGGTAAACAGTTACATCTTTCAGATAGGTTCCCTTTGCACTCTAGTGACTGCAAAATTAAGTGAATTGGCAGCAGCTCGAGTGGTACTCAGAGAAGCACACAGTCCCCCATACAAACTAATTATGTCTGCAAGCAGACAGCTCTTAAAGAGACAGTACCAGAGGCTCTAAAAACACTCACTGATAAATGGCTTAAATGCCAAACACCATTCAGGCTTGGAGCATTCAAGCAAGCTCCTGGAAGTCTTTTGGGAACCCCCATTTGCAGGGGGGTTACACCAGCAAGCTCCTGGAAGTCTTTTGGGAACCCCCATTTGCAGGGGGGTTACACCCTTCCTGGCCTGGGAAAGCTTGACGTCCGCGTCAAGCAAGTACCCCCATAAGTTTTAACTGCAACCATACACATTTGCATTAGGCTCACACATGTAATCATCAGTCAATATATCATTTTACCAAGAACACATTTCTGAAACATTGCAGTACGTCTCTTTACACAGTATTACATATACATTGTACCATAACTCAAGTTATTACCTCTTGTACATGAAACCTGAAGAGAGGCCCTTCCTATCAGTTACCTTAGGGGCTGGACGGGCAAGGGCACCATACTAGAGGGCAACACAAGTAACTTGGAGTTAGTACTGACGCTTAGTTTGGGCAATGAGCTCGGGGACATACACTCCTTTATGGACAACATTGAGAGCAAATCCACAGGCCTCCCAAGGGAATCATAACTGAGGTGCACCACAGGCTTTACAGCTCGACCAGTCTTTCTAGGGGAACTGTTACAGTCTCTGCACTCTGAGCCTCATTTCAGCATTGTCCTCACTTGTCAGGAGTCTCCATGGGGTAGAGAGGCTAGAACTTGGGGCACTTTCAGCTCCAGGGTTACAGTTTCTGAGTCCACAACATTTGGCTCGCATGGAGAGCTTTCGGACACTGGCAGTGGACTGTCAGGGTACTCAAAATACTCTTCTTGTTCGGGTGTATCACCAGTCTGCCCCAATCTATCATTTCCTCCCCTAAGCTCAAACAGTTCAACCATGCACAATGATTCCATTTCATCTGATCTGATGCTTTGCACTTCACTTTCTGGGAGCATTGGCTCCAGGGATGAAGCTGGGGGCTTAGACATTCCAGAAGGCCCAGCTTTGTCTCCAGTATTGACTAGGGGATTGCCTCGAAACAGTTGACTCAGTTCGTAAGAAGGATAGTATTCAAAGTCACTCTCACTTTCTTCTGATATGGACTGACAGTCATGCTCAACTGG
Organism: Neoceratodus forsteri; assembly: GCA_016271365.2. Lineage (NCBI taxonomy): Eukaryota > Metazoa > Chordata > Ceratodontiformes > Ceratodontidae > Neoceratodus > Neoceratodus forsteri. The sequence continues at coordinate 368,569,072 of CM028135.1, forward strand.
GACTTGTGCAGGGGAACACTTTAACTCTGCTTCTGTAGGTGCAGACTTCCTTGATCTTTTCTTGAGCAGCTCTAGTCACTGGTCCAGAGGGGCATCTTCTAGGGGCTCAGACTCAATCAGGATTTGTCCAATGGGCAGTAAATGATTTCTATGCATTGTTTTTACATCTTTTGAATTGTTCTCAGGCCTTACTTTGTACACTGGCAGATCATCTGGTTTGCCCACTACAATGTGAGGAGATGGTGCCATCTGTCAGCAATCTTGTGTTTGCCATGCAGTCCCAGATTTCTTAGCAATACCCGATCTCCCTCCTGGAGTTCCTGTGCTTTCACCTTTTATCATACCGTTCTTTGTTGGCCAGATTTCTTTTTAGCAGCCATGGTTTGAGCCAGTTGGTACACATGAGTTAGCTGGGCCTTTAACTTTTGCACATACTGTAAATAGTTGTCAGCTTGAACCCCATCAGGAGAGACCCCAAAACACACATCTACTGGTAGTCGAGCTTCTCTTCCGAACATCAGGCAGTGGGGAGAACCAGTGGCATCACTTGGTGCAGTTATAAGCATGTACCAGGGTGCTAATTTGTTGGCTCCATCTAGGCTTGTCCTTTGGGTGCAGGTGCCTAGCATATCTAGCAAAGTGCGGTTGAAACGTTCAGGCTGTCGTCCCCTGGGGTGGTAAGGAGTGGTTCTGGACTTTGCGACTCCCACAGAGAAAGCATCTCTTTGATCAGGCGACTCTCAAAGTCTCTCCCTTGATCAGAATGGATTCTTTGTGGAGCCCCATAGTGAACAAAAAGTTTTCTACAAGTACTTTGGCCACAGTGGATGCTTTCTGGTCTTTGGTGGGAAAGCTTGGGCATATCTCGTGAAATGGTCAGTGACCACCAGCACATTACTGATATTTCTTTGATCTGACTCCAAACTCAGAAAATCAATACAGACCAGCTCCATGGGTGCACTGGTGGTGATGTTAACAAGGGGCAGCCCTCTGGGGCAAAGCTTTCCTCTGTAAGCTTGCGACTACAGGTCTGAATGTGTTGCTCCACATCAGCCCCATCTTAGGCCAGTAGAATCTGGATCTCACCAAGTCAAGTGTTCTGTCTATACCAAGGTGCCCCATGTGGTTGTGCAAGGACATCAGTACTGAGTCTCGAAGGCAGTAGGAAGCACTAGTTGTTGTTTGTCTACTTGTCCCCTCTGTCTACTGTTTCTCTGTTAACAGTTTATTGATCAGTTTCAACTTAGGACCTTCTTTGTATAACAGTGCAGTTCTCAAATCAGTGGCGTAATTTGACACATCTTTTCCTGCATAGAGGGCTTCTAAAGCTGCTTTGATCATGGGATCGCGGATTGAGCCGCGAATACTGTCATTGTCCAGCTGAGGCAGTGCACCAATGTCTATTGCAGAAAAGTGGCAATAAGCAGCAGGTATGCAATTCTCAGAGGGTCCCAAGCAATCCACCATGCAGTCCACTGAGTCCGTGGACATTTGTTCCTCCTGTCAAACTTCCGCAGAGTGCCCGAATGTCAGGTTCTGCCAATCGGACCCAATCATTCTGGGGAACAGGCCTCGGGAGAGAGCATCAGCATCTATGTGGTTCAGACCTGCTCGGTATTCGAGCATAGTCATATGTAGATAATGCAGAAAGCCACCTATGGCCAGTGGCATCCAACAGCTGAGGTCTGCACATAGGTCAAAGGATTATTGTCAGTTTTACTAGTATTTTAGCCCCATACAAGTACTCATGGAATTGGTCAACAATAGCCCACTTCAAAGCTAGGAACTCTAACTTATGTACAGGATAGTTATTTTCGGATGGGGTCAGGCTTCTACTGGCAAAGGCCACTGGTCTCAGGCCATTCTCGTGCTCTTGGTACACAGCCCCCAACCCTTGCAAGCTAGCATCAGTGTGCAGGACGTAAGGTTTTCTTGGATCGGCATAGGCCAGCACTGGAGCATGGGTAAGTTGATATATGATCTCATGAAAAGCAGTCTCACAATCAGGAGTCCAGCGGGCCCAAATACTTCACTTGGACGAAAATACACTCTTTCAGTCTTGAAGGAGCTGACCTTTGGTATTTTTTGTGGGTTGGGGATACCCTTGAGTAAGGTTAAGAAAGGACGGATCACTCTTGAATAGTCCTTGATGAACGCCGATAATAACCACAGAATCCCAGGAATCTTTGCAGTTCTTTTAGATTTTGGGCTGTGGCCAGGTGGTCAAGGCCTCAACTTTACTTGGGTGGTCTCTATTCCCTCAGTGGATACTATGTGTCCCACATACTTTACTGATGTTTGAAAGAATTGACACTTATCAATGGACAGTTTAAGGCCAAAGTCCTCCAGTCGGTCCAATACCTTAAATAATCTGCTCTCATGTTCCTCCAGTGAGCTGCCAAACACAATAACATCATCTAGGTATACCAGGCACTCTAGTAAGTTCATGTCCCCACTGCACGCTCCATCAATCGTTGAAAAGTGGCTGGGGCACCTGAAATCCCTTGAGGCATCCTCATGAATTCATGAATAGCGGACAGATAAAGGCTGTCTTCTCACGGTCCTCTGGGGCCATCGGGATCTGGTAGTACCCACTGCAGAGATCCAGCACAGAGAACCACTTGCTCCCGTTTAGGCAGTCCAAAGCATCCTGAATGCGGGGCATTGTGTACTGATCAGGGATAGTCCGCCGGTTTAAGGTGCGATAATCCACACACATCCTTACTGTTCCATTCTTTTTCCTCACTACCACAATGGGGGAAGCATAAGGGCTTCTGGATTCTTGTATTACACCAGCAGCTAACATTTCTTGCAGATGCCGTCTCACATCATTTATGTCAGCAGGTGCCAGGCGTCGAGACCTCTCACGAAATGGTCTTTCGTCATGCAGCCGGATATTGTGCTCAGCTCCTTGCACGCATCCTACATCCCATTCCTTTAAAGAAAACACCTGGCCTCTCTGGGCAAGCTTCTCTTTGATCCTCACTTTCCATTCAGCTGGCAGCGGGGAGTCGACGAAATCAAACAAGTCAGGCGTTACTCTGTCATTCTTCCTCGAACTCTTGCTGCTGGGCAGCACTGCAGTGTCTGCCACAATGCACATTAGCCAGGATGCAACTCTATTTACTCGAATGTCTCTTTCAGACACATTATGAACTTGGACCATTACCTTCTGGCATAAGCATGGGCTCTAGCGGGCAAAATACTAGGCTTGACCAGCAGTCCCTCTGGCAATTTTCCATCGCCTGGTGCATCCAACATTAATATTTTATTCTTAACATCCTTTCTGATGGGACCTCCCTGTAAGGTACACTGGGCATTTGGCGCCAGGATCAGAGACTCAGGATCCTTCTTCCATACAATTCCGACCGGTTCCTCTGGTTCTATTTTTCAGCATCTTTCTGTGCCTCATAGGCCTTCTTAATTAAAGCCGAACTCTTAAAGCTCTACTAGTCTTTGACCCTGTTTTCATAACACAACTGTGCCAGCCTTCTTCCGAACATATGAGCATTTGTTCCAATCAACAAAGGGACACCATCATACAGTCCAGTGGGGGACACACTAAGGCTAGGGTCTCTACTTGTTCGGCCACTCCAGCCACAGAGGTGGGGAAAGACAGCCAAATTCGGATATACCCGGAATAGGGGTAGGCCTTCTCTTAACCCCATACATGCAGTCCTTCTAATGGTTGTAAGGGTCGTCTGACAAATGCTTCTGATACCAATCCTGGAACATAATTGTCACTTGGGAGCCACTGTCTAATACAGCTCTTGTAGACACTCCATTCACCTTTACAGTGGTCTCCATGGAGGGACCCACTATTCTGGACCAGTCTGGAGAGGCGGTAGTGGGGGCCTGGGCAACTGACCTTGCCACAAAAGGACGTGAGTTAGCATTTTTGGTGCCCTCACTGGGATCATTTCGTGCACCTCTTAACCACTGATTTGTTCTCCGAAGCTCTCCTTGTAGCCTATATGCAACTTTGTCAGTGTCTTTTGGGGACCGGCATTCCCTTTTCATGTGCCCATCTTTCCCACAATTATAGCAAAACATACTTTCTGGAGTTTGAGCTGGCCGAGGCGCCACACTGGGAGCCAGGGCAGGGTATTACTAACTGGAAACCTTGGTGCCATCTCTGTCTGCGGCGTGATAAGCATTTGGAGACATCTCGTCAGTTTCTCCACTTCCATGGTCAAGGAATCAGTCTTGGAGCTGTTATCAGCAGGAGATACATGGGTGGGTATCCCCACCCCCATAGCAGATGCAGTCGGATATAGGTCGGGGCCCGTACTTGCAGGCGTGGCCTTCATAAAGGGACTGTTTTTGAATTCCCGGATCTCTCTCAACAGTTCGCCCCATTGTGGCATATCTTTTTCCTTGTCAGAGCACTCATTGACTGCCAACCTCTGCCCTGAACTTCACTTGATGGGCCACCTCAGTCACTCGGTCATAGCCGCAGCTATTGGTGCAGGTCCCTCCCGAGGTCGCCTTTTCTCAACTCCTCGATTTCTCTCATTAACTCATCATAAGAGGGTGGGATTCCAGTCGATTTGCCAGGCGTAACTGAAGCAACAGCAGTTCTGAGAAGGGGCAGACTTAAGGATCCTGTCCAGCCTGGTTCGGTCCAGTTCAATCGCTGGCAAACTACCCTTTCTGAGGCATTCTTGCAACAATTTTTCCAGCGAGATACATACACGGACAACAACTCCCCTTGGTACTGTTGTGCATCTCTTACTCTCCACCATAGGTCTTCATCAGAATCTGGGCTCCCATACACATTCTCCAAGGCCTCAAGATAGGCCTGTGCAGTCACTTCAGGGTTACTGGCCCATTTAGCACGGATGGTAGCCAGGGCAGGACCTCGGAGGCTCTCACTAACCCTCTTTCACTTTTCGGCTTCCGAGCATTGCCATTCTAGCACTTGGGGGCAACATAGTCTATCAGGTCTCCCAGTCATCCTCCCCTTGGGGGTGGGAGGGTGCCAGAAAGATCCTCAACCTTGTGAGAGTCGTGACTAATGGCAGGTGCAGAAATAGGAGTCTGCATTGGTTTAGCCACCATTACGGGTACTGGAGCGGGAGAGGGTGTTGGGGGAGGAACACCCCCAGGTGGCAAGAATAGTTTCTTCAAGTCCTCCACAGTTTTCCCTTCCCCCAGCAACCATTTAGCAAATTTCTCCTCAAAAGTTTCAGACAGTGGTGGGGGCTCATTCCCCCCCAGGTCTTTACTGTACTTAGTTATCACTCTCCAGGCAGTGAGGGCTCCCTCTGGGGTAATGGTCTGTGGCACTTTGGAGCTATCTATGGGATCCTTAAACTCTACTAGGGCCAGGAAAGTGTGGGTGAGCAGATTAGCATGCCGACCCACCACCACAGGGTTTTGTAAACCTTCCACCTTGAAAGTACTCCCTGTACAGTGTCCATATTGATACCCAGAGGATGTCCAGGATAAGCATAGCATTTTGGGGTCAATCTCCTCCCAGTACACCACTCCACCAGCCGGTGCACAGCCACTTCTGTCGGGTACCCATTTTTCTTAACAGTGGTTCGTAAATATGGCCACTAGAGGACACACAATCCCAGCGGTGAGCCTCCATGATGTAACCCCTAGATGGCGCTATCCCAGGGGCTACTAGCCCTGCCTGATTTGCCACTAACAGGTTGAGGGGCCTGGATCCAATGGCGGATGCCTCCACCCAGAGGTCAGGGTTTGCAATAGTTAAACTTACTTGGTCACAGCCCTCTGGGACACTGCAACCCCCTTTCTTCCCACTAGTGGCCCACACAATATATCAAATTACCTTCACAGTATACACTTACCCCCAGGACTAGTTCCGGCACTGGGACCTCCTGTGAAATAAGATACAGTGCAACAATCACAGTACAGTACTTTAACATAGACAAATACCTCAGGAAGTATAACTTTGCTGAAACAAGCAGCTCTGATTTATTTAGGGGATATAACAAGGACGGGAAATCAGGTTAATTAGCTTATCACTTTACTATCTACCTATGGCTCTGTGCACAGGCCTATCCCTACCAGTTACTGTCCTGGGTACCCAAGCCCTAGTGGCTAGTCAAACCGTGGCAGCTGGTAGGGGCCCTTTCACACAGTGAAAAGAAAAATTAGTTTAAACAGTCAGCAGTACAGTGATTCCATTTGGATTTAATGTGGCAATTCAACAGGGAGCGACCTGAATTAGTACTCACGACCTCCAAACAAGATAGGGTCCTTCAACGTCAGCAGGGCTACTCTTGAGCTCCACGAGACTCTTCACACATTTATATGGTAAAAAGAAAGTACTATACCAGGCAGGCTGCTTCTCTATCCCGATCGCAATTACTGCACAATACCCGGGAGAACACACAGCAGATTCAGTTCCTGACAGACCGGGTGCAATTCAACAATTTCTCCAGTCTTCTACAGGGTGAGCCTGGTTTCTACTCTTCAGAGATCCTTTGATTCTTTTCACAGGACGGATTCAGTCCTAACAAGCAGTTACACAAGCTGCAGACCGGAACTCTGGGCCTTACACACGTTTTTTGACTGAAACTGTGCACTGAAGGAGCACAGGGTTTCTTTCCCCTTCACTCCAGAGCTAAACTGAAACTCCCAACAGACAAAACCGGGCACTTCCTTTGAGTTCCTCCCAGTTCTTGGCTGGATTGGCTGTCACTCACAATAGACTGCTGCTGTTGGTCCAAAAAGGCGCTGAAGTCTAAACTACATCTCCCAGAGTCACTGCCCATACAATCCTCTTGTGGCTGGCTCAGATTACGAGTCCAAGTTCTGATTCGTCCAAGTTAACCCACACTGATTGGTCCTGTTCAGCAGTTCAAAACTAGAATGGGGAACTAGGCAAACACAGTTCTGACTGCAAAGAAAGCAGGTTAGACAAACTGTATTTTCATTATTACTCTAAATTATTTCTGGCAAACAGTTACATCTTTCAGATAGGTTCCCTTTGTACTCCTAGTGACTGCAAAATGGAGTGAATTGGCAGCAGTTCGAGTGGTACTCAAACAGAGAAACACACAGTCCCCCCATATAAACTAATTATGTCTGCAAGCAGACAGCTCTTAAAGAGACAGTACCAGAGGCTCTAAAAACACTCACTGATAAATGGCTTAAACGCCAAACACCATTCAGGCTTGGAGCATTCAAGCAAGCTCCTGGAAGTCTTTTGGGAACCCCCATTTGCAGGGGGGTTACACACAGTTAACACAATTTTAGATAAATAAAAACATAAAATCTTCTTAACATGAGAGTTAAACCATAACCAGCAAAAAATGGGGAAGAATTAAACATTTTTGAACAGCCAGTGCGCTCTCATAAAGAGTAAATTAATATTTGTATTATTCAGCCAGCCCAGTGGTGCTGAGCATTGAGGCACTGGACGTCACACCTTGCTCCATACCGGCAACCCGGGGTCGGGAGTGACCTCGGGATGTCGCGGGTTGGCTGGGGAGGGAGAGGATCGATCATCCGACGAATTGCTCTCCTCTCCTGGAGAGGGAAGAGTTGCCATCCCACTCCTTGGCTGCCCCATAATGGAGGCTGGAGGGCAGCACCGGAGTCAGGGAGGCATGGGTACTTGGCACGTCTGTGCCTCCACACGTGCACGATCATGCCGTGAGGGGGAAGGGGCAGGGCAATAAAAGCAGAAATTGGTGTCAACTGGCAGGATGACATTGGTCCTCCGCAGGCTCTGCACCCGGCCAGCTGGGCACCTCCTTATCACTGAGGTAATTCCTGGTGGATGCTGGGGTGACGGTGCTGGGGGGACCAGTGGAAGGGGCCTGGTTGACAAAGGAGGAAGAAAAAAAAAATACAAAAAAAATTGTGTTCATCTCTAATGGTCCTTGATGAGCCACCCATTTAAATTACATGGTCGACTGCTATTTCCCTTGTAATTCAGTGAAACAAACAACTATGTTACAGTACCTGCTCCGTTTGGGCTGTCAGTCTTCTTCACAAACATTATTTTAGTTAAGAAAAGAGTGTTACTTGGGCTGTCAGGCACCTGTTACTCACGTTCCTGCTTAGTGCTGCACTATAGAGGAGAGTCACACAAAAGCCGGTCTGCCTACGAAATGTTTAGTGTCTCAGAATTCTTGCTGCCATCATGATTCAGAGCAGATTCAATTTCTATTGGCTCAGCAAGTCAGCAGTAATTAATCAGATACATTACTAGTAGGATCATGGATGTCGTATCATATAAAAGTGGATTAGGCCGCATGCAGCCAGGTAGGCCTCACTACATTTTATGGCAATACAAGTGAGTTTATATTTCACATAGTCCTTGCCTTGCAGAGCCTGCTGACTGCTAGTTGCTTGTGGTTGTTTGGCCAGCCCACTAGGCACCAGGTGACCAGGACTTCTTCTGAGTGGGACAGATAATTACCTTTCTCAGAGGAGGGATACAGAACTCGAATTACATTTACTGTGTGGCAAGTTGACAACTTGTGTTGTGTGTAGTCTGCAGTGCAGCAGCCAGCAGCGTTCTTAGAGGAAATTTCAAACTTTAAGTATTGGGCTTTATAGCCTGTTACCCTACATCAGCAGTAGTTCATCCATGTCTATTTTAGAATTTTTCCAGCACCCCAGTTTGGGAGGGAAGGGATCGTAATTCGGGCTGAACTGATGTCCAGGCGATCCCTTCCAATTCCAAGCTCTCCAGTCCTGCCCCCGCCCTCAGACATTTTATAATGTCTAACTAGGGAGAGTATGGGGTGTGCCCCATTGTAGTGTATGTGGGTAATTTTTGAAATGATCTTAAATCTGTTACAGCATCCTTTGATGTAAATGAAAGCCTCCATTAGTTGGGCAGTGGCTTTCAATCAAAGGATGCTGTGATAGTTTCAAAATAATTTTGAAAATGACATCCATAGATTATAATAGGGCATGCTCCCGTGCTCTCCCTGATTAGACATCATAAAACATCTGAGCGCAGGGGCGGGACTGGAGAACAGAGAAGTGGAATGGATTGGCTGACCATTGATTCAGCCTGAATTACAATTCCATCCCTCCTGAACTGGGGTGCTGCAAAAATTCTAAAACAGACATGGATGAGCTATTGCTGATAAAAGGTAACCGGCTATAAAGCTCAAACCCTAAATAAAATATGTTGGGAAATTTACTTTAAAGGAGAACTACAGTCACAATTTGCAAAAACATATTGTGAAGAGTGTTTTGATTTGTGTGTAGTCACAGTATATCCTTCCCATTGTTTGCTAATAGGATTTTTTTTTTCAGTTTGCCTACTAATTGTATTGCCCTTGGGGATCTCCATGTTTGAATATTTTATTGCTCTTCTTTCTCCTACAGTGCTTCTTGTTCCATTGACAGTGATGCATCCAGGACCATTGATTTGGAGAGTAATAACTGCTGCAGCAGCAATCTGCTGTTAGGAGCCTGGTATTCTGGCTTCAAATAAATAACTCTTTCTAATCCAAATTTTTATTTTCATTGTATTGTCTAGGTCTAGACGGCAGCAGTGAATCTTTTTTTTTAAGCTTTTGATTTCATCAAAGAATATACAACCATAAACACACACACACACACATCACCAATGCTATAATTAGTGAAGACTCTAGCTGTTTCAATACAGAATAGCCTACACAATTATCCCTCAAGTGTTTTCCATACACAAATGTAGCCATCATTAGAGCTCCCTGGATAAGAAGAGTTACTTAAAATTGTAACTCTATTGCTAAAAACTTTTTTTTTCCCATTCTTTTTCACTCCTGTCACTGCTGGCTGGGGCCCCATCAGTCATCCTGCCTTGTACCCCTCCTTCTGAGACCCTCCTGATCCATAATCCTCGGTCCCTTATCCACCTGCGACACACCCTGGGGGGATCCCCCAGTCTTTGGCCCCAGGGGCAGGGCTGCCTTCAGCTTCCCTGCACTTACCTCATTATCTGATGCCCCCTGTTGGGCGGAGGTGAAGGGTGTCAAGATCCGGTGGGCAGGCTCTGGTGCTGGAGGAGGGGGCAGGCTATGTCTTCCTCCCAGCCAACGGGTTGGTTCCTTGTTTCGTGAATGTGAACGAGAAGTCCCTCTGGGAGCGCGGACATGCAGTGATGTCCAGCACGGGCAGAGCGCGCTCCAGTGCCCTTCATGCAGATGTCTACCACCGCTCCCAACCTGTCATCGATGTGACCCCCAGCTGTTGCACCCCCAGCCTCCACTGGGAGTCGCTAGTGCCGGGCAGTCACTCACCCACCCTCCCAGGAAAGGAGAACTGTCCTCCGGCTGCTCAGTCCTCTCCTCCCGTACCAACCCCAAATGTCCCAAGCTCACTTCTGAACCTGGGTCACCGGTGTGGTGCGAGGCATGATGCACAGCGCCTCAACCCTAAGCCCCACCTGGTCAGCTGTTGCTGAAAACTTGACACAAGGCCAGCTCTTACTAAATGAATGGTTATGTCATGGAAAAAGATGGGCAAAAAAATGTGAACATGGATATCCCCTGATGCACATGGATATCCCCTGATGCCATAAAACTATCAGGAAAATCTAGAAAAAAAACTCCATAGAAAAAACATGGGGAAGTACACATTAGGATTGTACCTACAAATCAAAACACTCTATAACGCATGTTTTTTGCAGTTTTGACTTTGGTTCCTCTTTAGCAGCAGGCAGCTCATGCTCTGGCTGGCTGCAGTATTATTCAAAGTCTAGCAGTCCCTCTCTGTGCTTAACTGCTGCAAATCAGCTTGCTGATTTGAGCTTCCCCAGAGAATAGAATGTTATGCAAATTAGGGAATCTTGGAATGAAATTCAAATCTCTGCTGCACCGTCACACTCCACTCTGTCCTCTAACATCACCAGGTTTATTTCTGCGCCTGAGGAAGAAGTTGCCCCGAAGAGCTCTCTTCATTTCTCGATGTTGAATCATATTTATCTATATTATTTTATTTACCTTTGCTCAGTTTTTATTTAGTTTTCAAATCCTGCAATAGTTAGCATTAGTTTCTTTCTTTTTTCAAAACTTTTAGCACTATTCTGCCAAGCAGTTACATGGAATTGGAGATTGCTCCATGGTTCACAGTTTTCTCTACTTTGTGAACTTCTTTCAAAGTACAAAAAAAAAAACTCCTTTTCGTTTTTTTTGTTAACTGTTTTCTTGCCGCTTTGCAGTTGGTTTTCATCCTGGTTCCTTTTTTCTGGAACTGAGATTCAGTTGTTGTTTTCTTCTTATTTCTCTGGCAAACCTTCTAGTTAGCGATTCATTTTTTTTAATTCAGGAACCACACCGCAAACTGCATTCTGTTCTTTTTTTGGAACCAAATTGAATTTTGTTTGTGTACATGATATGTCTGACTCATCCAAAAAGGAAAAAAGGACCTACAGGCTTCAAAAATAGTAAAAAAAAAAAAACTGCTTTAATCTCCTGACTAAGGCACACTGCCGTGAGTTGTGTTTGAGAGGACTGGGTCCAGATCACCTTTTTTCTGATTGTGAGCTTTTTATCAAATTTTGCCCTAAAACTATTTAAAAGAGGGCAACAAAGTTTACAGACCATATGGCTTCTCAGTCTGCCTCAACGTCACCAAAGCACTCAGAAGAGGGTCCAGGCCATCACAGTAAACAGAAGATCAAGTCTGCTAAAGATGACTCGGAGTCCAGGGTGTCTGAATGGGGGAACCCTGAAGCCAGTAAACATGAGAGCCTCTGAGCAGGCACTGGAAAGAAAACATAGAAAGAAAAACATGTCACTGCCTCTCCTTCTGAAGAAGGAAAGGAGTCATTAGTGGACAAAAGTAAACATAAGAGAGCCTCTGAGCAGGTACTGGAAAGAAAACACAAAAAGAAAAACATGTCACTCTCCCTCCTTCTGAAGAAGGAAAGGAGTCATCAGTGGACAAAAGTAAGATGCCCTCAGCTGAGGACATGACTAAGACATGTCAGTTTTTCCAGGCCTTAAAACTACATGAAGTCTTGCTGTATTTTGACAATCTGCAGTTAGCTCCAGCCTTTGAACTGCCCCAGAGTGTAGAGGGTTAATAGAACGCTGAGCTTGAGCTCGGGTGACATCTCTGTCTGCAGCACTTTGAAATCCAAATGCCAGATTCTTTACTCCGCCTCACTGAACAGTCGCTCCGGAGGTTTCTCCTTCTGCTCGGTTCAAGTCAGTTAAAGTGTCGTTTTTTACGCCTAACTCCCGTAGTATTACAGTTCAGGTCTCTGTCTGTGGTACAGTAAGTACTTTAGATAGTAGTTCTGGGTTATTTGTGAAAATTGTAAACAACTTTTCTCGATCGGTTCGGCTGAACCGATACAGCATATTTGAATTCTGTGTGTTTTCCTTTAGTGTGTGGTTACTGGTCCTTATCGGTTTTAAAGAAAACGTGTTTTAATGTTTTTTTCCAGTACCCATAATATGGTTAGAAACCGATAAGGGAGTCTTGCCTGGCAGTTGCCAAAAAAAGGGTAAGTTTGGTTAGGTTGGCCATGTCTGAGAAACCCAAGAAAAAAAACTAGCCCACTGGGTTTCAACATTGCAGTGAGTGTGGGGAGGTCTTTGCTAAGGCCGATCCCCACACCACCTGTGTTTATTGTCTGGCGTTTGACCACCTCGATACAGACTGCCAAATATGCAAAAACTTTCCTAAGTCTACCCTGGAAAAGAGATTAGGTAGACTTAAGGAAAAGGAGGCTGAGAAGTCCGCTGAGCCCCGGATGGCCAGCGTGGTTCGGTTCGGACTGAACCAGAAGGAGTGCCCTCTGACCAGGGTGATACTCCTTCGGGCAAGAGGACAGCCAATCCTGAGGGATCGATTCCTACAAAGAGGAAATGTAAAGAAAAATCAGCCGGTTTGGATCCAGAGTTTCATATTCCAACCACTGATGAGATTGCCCGAGTGATTCGGATTGTGGAATTGCTTCGCCTGGTTCCGTCTGATCCGGCCCCGTTAGCTAGGGGTTCAGTTCGGTCGGTTCCTCCTGTTCAGAATTATGCCCCTGAAGATTTTTATGAACCGGAATTTGAGGAGGAGGGGGATTGTGAGCAAGATGATGAGTATGATGCAGCAGAAAGTCTGGATGTGCCCATTGAACCGGAAATCTCCCCAGACAGACCTTCTGGTGTTTCCCCTCCTAGGCTCTCTGAGTCCCCTTCCCACTATCTGTTCTACAGAAAAGTGGCTGAAACCCTTCAGCTTCCTATGGAGGAGGCTACAGAGGATCAAGAGGAGCTTGATTTTGTTGAAATGATGGACATCCCAGAGTCCAGGAGGCTGTCTATTCCCCTACACAAATCTTTTGGGAAACAGACACAAAAAATCTTAAAGTCTCCAAATTCTGTACCTCCTGTTGAAAAAAGAATGGACAAGAGGTATACCTTATCAGGCTCAGATATGGAGGTTTTTCTATCAACAATGCAGCCATGTTGGGGTCGTGCAGGCTGCAGCCTGTGGCAGGGTTAATGTTCCCTTGGCTTCACACCCCCCAGATAAAGACTGCAGGAGGATGGATGCCTTGGCAAAGAAACAGTACATGGCATCCTCTTTGGAACTCAGGCAGGCTAATTATATGGCCTATACAGCCAGGTACCAGAAGTCTAGGTGGTACACTGTACTGGCACTGGCTAAACAGGCCCCCCCAGCTAACCAAGGAGCTGGAGAAGGTGGCTGCTGCTGGGATTGAGGCATCTAAGGTACAGTTTCATGCTGCGGTGGACTCTAATCATGTGTCATCAAGAGTCATGGCTAGATCTGTGGCTCTTCGGAGAATGGCTTGGCTCAGATGTACTAGCCTCTCACAGGACATCCAGGCCAAGGCCATGGATTTCCCTTTGGAAGGTAATTCTCTGTTTGGGGACCAGACAGAGAATTACATGAAAAGATGGAGGAATATAGGACCACTTATAGGAGTGCATGGGCCAAGGAGAGGCAGGCAGCTCCTCAAAGGAAACAATCTAGGGGCAGGGGCAGGCCTTTTCATAGACCTTTCTACCAAGCACAGGTCTCTTCTCCCTTTTCACAGAGTGGGGTTCTTCAGGGGGAGAGGCAGAAGGAGGATGAGCAGGGCTGCATCCACTCCTCAGCCTAAGGCCCCTGCCAAGCAGACACCCTGATGGGTCTGCCCGGGTTGACTCTCCTGTCCCTGTAGGGGGCAGCCTGGCTTACTTTGTCCAGGACTGGATGTCTGTTACTTCAGACAAGTGGGTCCTGGAAGTAGTAAGCCAGGGACTGGTTCTCAGCTTCAAAAAATTTCTGAAGATGAGAGCCAGATCTTTTCCACTTGCAAGTCTCTCCGAAACCCTTGCCCTAGAGGCAGAGGTTTTATCTCTTCTGGCCTTAAGAGCCATAGAGAGAGTTCCTACCCTACATCGGGGCAAAGGTCTGTACTCCACATACTTCCTTACCCCAAAAAAGACAGGGGAGTGGCGACCCATCCTAGATCTAAGACACCTGAACAAATATCTTTTAAAACCAAGGTTCAAAATGGTGACTCTGGGAATAATTCTTCCCTCCCTAAGGCCAGGGGACTGGCTAGCCTCCCTGGACCTCAAAGATGCCTACTTTCACATCCCCATCAGGTGCTCCCACAGAAAGTACCTCAGGTTCAAGTTGCCCTCAGGCCATTATCAGTTCAAAGCAATGCCCTTTGGTCTAACATCAGCTCCAAGGGTTTTCATAAAGTGCCTGGCAGTAGTAATTGCCTTTCTAAGAAGGCAAAAGATTTCCATTTTTCCATATCTGAATGACTGGCTCATAGTGGGTCAGTCTCCAGTCCAAGTCAAGTCAGACCTGCAAGTGACTCGGCAAGTGCTCACTTTCCTGGGATTTCTTCTCAACCTTCCCAAGTCAGTTCTCAAATCGATGCAGCTGCTTACCTTTATAGGGGCAGAGCCTGATACTGTCAAAGCAAGTGCCTTTCTTCCCCTGGAAAGGGCAAGAGTTCTTACAGAACTGGCTTCTTCCTTCAGCCTTCAGGTGTCCTGACCAGCAAGGCACTTCCTTCAGCTCTTGGGCCACATGGCAGCTTCTACAGCGGTGGTCCGAGGGGCAAGATTCTGGATGAGGGACATTCAGTTCCATCTGAGGGCCTTTTGGTCCCAAAGGAAGGATCCTCTTACCAAACTGATTCCAGTGACTCGGACACTGATTCAAGCTCTTCAATGGTGGCAGGATCAGAACAGTTTAAGGCAAGGGTATCCATTTGTCGATCAGCCTCATTTGGGGGTCCTTACCATGGATGCTTCCCTTTTTGGGTGGGGAGCCCATCTGGGGGCTCTCACAGCCCAGGGACTGTGGTCCCCTCAGGAATCCCTTCTTCATATCAATCTCCTGGAACTCAGGGCAGTTTCACTGGCCCTGCAGGCTTTCTCTCAGTCAGTGCAGAACAAGGTGGTTTAGGTCAGAACAGACAACACCACCACCACCATGTGGTACATCAACAAGCAGGGAGGCACTCGGTTTATGGCCTTGTGCACAGAAGCTATGAAATTGTGGTCCCTGGCTTACTCTCTGCAGACATCTCTGATAGCAGTCCACCTTCCAGGGAAGGACAATGTGTTAGCAGATGCACTGAGCAGGATCTCCCAGGGCCATCACGAATGGTCCCTGGACCCTCTGGTGTTGAAAGTGATTTTTTCAAGATGGGGCACTCCAGAGATAGATCTCTTTGCAGACCCAGGCAATCACCAACTTCCTCTGTTTTGTTGCAGACCCCCAGTCTTGGGCTCACTCCCTCTGGAAGCTCTGGCGTTGAACTGGGAAGGGAAATTTCTCTGTGCCTTCCCTCCCTTTCCTCTACTGTTCAAGGTTCTGGTCAAAGTAAGGTCACAACCCTGCAAAGTGATTCTGATTGCTCCAGATTGGGCCAGGCAGCCCTGGTACCCCCTCTTACTGTCCCTAACAGTCCATCTTCCCCTGTCTCTTCCCAGGAATTACAACCTGTTAACCTCCTCTCAGGGGAGGATCTGGTACCCCAATCTTCGGTCTCTCAATCTCAAGGCATGGCTCTTGAAGAGTTAGAGTATGCAAATTTGCATCTGTCCCAAGTGGTTCTGGATATTCTCAAAGCCTCTCGAAAGCCTGCCACCAGAAAGACTTATAACTTCAAATGGAAAAGATTCATCATTTGGTGTTCCAAGAAACATATATTTCCAGACACTGCTGAATTGCCTACAGTTCTGGACTATATGGTCCATCTTAATGACCTAGGCCTCAGACCAGCTACTCTCAGGGTACACTTGTCAGCTGTCTCTGCTTTCCTGTCAGTGGGAAAGCCTTCCTCACTGTCATCTCACCCTGTATTCTGTAAATTTTTCAAGGGATTGCTTCATACCAGTCCTCCCTTTAGGGATCCTGCTCCTGCCTGGGACTTAAATGTTTGCATTGCTCAACTTATGCAACCTCCTTTTGAGCCTACGTCCTCAGCAGAGCTTAAGTACTTGACTTGGAAAACTGTGTTCCTGGTAGCTATTACCTCTGCCAGACATATCAGTGAATTATAAGTTTTGTCAGTGGAACCTGAGTTTATCTCCTTTCATACAGATAAAGTGGTCCTTAGAACCAATGGGAGGTTCTTGCCCAAAGTGGTTTCGGACTTCCATTTGAATCAGTCTGTGTCTCTACCTGTTTCCTTCACTGATCATTCTTTCACAGGGGAGAAGAGGCTACACAGTTTTGATGTTAAAAGAGCCCTTCGCTACTACGTAGAGCGTACCAAGGGTCACGGGTTTGATTCTCTCCATTTGTTTCTCACTTATGGGGAAGTGGGAAAGGGCACACTTGCCACCAAGAGGACTATTGCCAGGTGGATTGTTTCAAACAACATGAAGTCTTGCTATATTATGACAGTAGCAGTTTGATCCAGCTCTAGAACTGCTCCGGAGGTGAAATGGTTAAAACCATTCCAAAATAGAATTTTCGCCACGAGCTCTAAGAAGCAGCTCTATCTGTGTTATTTCAAACCTGAACTGTCAGATTCTTTACTCCGCCTCAGTGAACAGTCGCTCCGGAGATTTCTCCTACTGCTCGGTTCATTTCTCGGTTTAAAAAGTGTTTTCTCAGTTGGATTCAACCGAGAATAGTTTTATTTTAACCGCAAAACCATTCGATTCAAGCTCTATCTGTGGTAACCGTAAGTAAATTAAAGGTTTTTGTCTGTGTGGAACTTGTAAGTTATCGGTTCGGTTTTGAACCGATCAGCTGGGTTTAAAACTCATTTAAAACTAAAAATTAACATTTTAGAGTGTGGTTCCCGGTTCTTATCGGTTCTAAAAGCGGTTTATTACGTTTTCCGATACCATTGACACGGTTGGAACCGATAAGGGTGTCTTACCTGGCACTGCCATTAAAGGGCAAGTTTTGTGGTTAGGCTGGCATTATGTCTGAGAAACCCAAAAGAAAACTGGCCCACTGGGTTTCAACACTGTGATGTTTGTGGGGAAGTCTTTGCCAAGGCTGACCCACACACCACATGTGTTTATTGTCTGGGGTTTGACCACCTCCAGTCAGACTGCCAGATATGCAAGAATTTCCCTGCAGCCACCCTGGAAAAAAGATTGGGCAGGCTCAGGGAACGAGAGGCCAAAAAGTCCGCTGACCCGGATGGCCAGCCCGGTTCGGTGCCAACCGAACCGGAGGGAGTGCCCTCTGACCAGGGCGAGACTTCCTCGGGCCAAAGAAAAGCTGGTTCTGAGGAACCACTTCCAGTAAAGAAAACAAGAAAATCAGCAGGTCTGGAGTCCAAAACCCTTCTCCAACTGCTGCAGAGATAGCAAAAGCCATACAAATCGTCCAGTCACTGTCTCAGGTCCGTCCAACCGCCACTATCTGGCAAAAGGTCGGTTCGTCTCGTCCCAGTGGTTCAGGAATATGATATTGAGGAATTTTATGAACCAGAGGAGGGGGAGGATGATTATGAACAGTATGAATGTGGCTGAGAAGGTCTGGGTGTGCCCATTGAACCGGACATCTCTCCAGACAGATCTTTAGAATCTCCCCCTATGCTGTCTGAGTCCCCATCTCATTTTATGTTTTACAAAAAAGATGATGAAACCCTTCAGCTTCCCTTAGAGGAAGCTGTGGATGAGCAAGAGGAGCCTGATTTTGTAAAAATGATGGATATTCCAGAGTCTAGGAGATTGTCTATTCCTTTACATAAGTCTTTTAGGAAGCAAACAATAAAAATTTTAAAAGCTCCTAATTCTGTGCCTCCTGTAGATAAAAAGATGGACAGAAGGTACATTGTCAGGTCCTGATACAGAATTCCTTTCTCAGCAATGCAGTCATGTTAGTAGTTCAGGCTGCAGCCTGTGATAAAGCTAATATTCCCTGGCTTCACATCCTCCTGACAAGGATTCCAGGAAGATTGATGCCATGGCAAAAAAACAGTATATGGCAGCCTCTCTGGGACTCAGGCAAGCAAATTATATGGCTTATGTAGCTAGGTATCAGAAATCTAGATGGGATACTGTTATGCAATTAGCCAAGCAAGCCCATGGCCAGCTGGCTAGTGAACTAGAACAGGTGGCTGCTGATGGCATTGAGGCTTCTAAGGTTCAGTTTCATGCTGCTGTGGATGTTAATGATGTTTCCTCTAGGGTCATGGCCACATCTGTAGCTTTTCGTAGGTTGGCCTGGCTCAGGTGTACTAGTCTGTCACAGGATACCCAGACTAAGGCTATGGATTTTCCTGTGGTGGGAAATTCTCTGGGGAGCAGACAGAGAACTACATGAAAAAGATGGATGAATATAGGACTACTTACAAGAGTGCCCAGGCTAAGGAGCAGCAAGCCACTCCTCAAAGGCATACCCCCAGGGGTAGGGGTATGCCTTTTCACAGGCCTTTATATCAGACTCAGGCCTCCTCTGCCTATGCTCAGAGGGGCTTCTTCAGAGGCAGAGGCAGGCGAGGGGTGGGCAGACCTGCTCCACTCCCAGCCTAAAGCTCCTGCTAAGCAGGCACCCTGATGGGTGCCCAGGGCCGATTCTCCTGTACCGTAGGGGCAGGCTGGCTTACTTCAGTCAGAATTGGGCTTTAACCTCAGACAAGTGGGTTCTGGAGTAGTAAGCCAGGGTCTGGTTCTCAGCTTCAAAAGTTTCCCAAGTTGAGAAGCAGACTTTTCTACCTGCAAGTGCTTCAGAGACCCTTGCTCTGGAAGCAGAGGTCTCATCCCTGTTAGCTCTCAGAGCAGTAGAAGGGTTCCTCCCTGCACCAGGGCAGGGGTCTGTATTCAGATATTCCTTAACCCAAAAAGACAGGAGAATGGCGGCCCATATTAGATCTCAGATATCTGAACAAGCATCTTTTGAAACCAAAGTTCAAAATGGTAACTCTGGCAATGATTTTACTTTCCCTAAGGCCAGGGGACTGGCTAGCCTCCTGGACCTCAAGGATGCCTATTTCCATGTCCTAATCAGAAGCTCCCATCGAAAGTACCTCAGATTCGAACTGCTCTCAGGTCATTACCAGTTCAGAGCAATGCCCTTCGGCCTTACCTCTGCCCCAAGGGTATTCACAAAGTGTCTAGCAGTGGCTCACTTAAGGAGGCAAAGGATTGCTATTTTCCCCTATCTAGACGACTGGCTCATTGTAGGTCAGTCCCCAGAACAGGTAAAATCTCACCTGCAGGTGACCCAGCAGCTTCTCACCTCCCTGGGCTTTCTGCTAAATCTACCAAAGTCGGTTCTGGAACCAGTCCAGGTACTCACCTTTATAGGGGTAGAATTGGACACAAAGCTAGCCAGAGCCTTTCTTCCCTTAGAAAGGGTAAGGAATTTAGTGGCTCTGGCCTCCTCCTTCACTCTGCAGGTCTCTCGACCAGCAAGACACTTTCTGCAGCTCCTGGGGCACATGGCTGCATCCACAGCTGTTGTGCAGGGAGCAAGATTTCAGATAAGAGACATTCAGTTTCACTTGAGAACCTATTGGTCTCAGAGAAGAGACCCCCTTTCCAAGTTGGTCCCAGTGACTCGAACCTTGATCCTAGCCCTCCAGTGGTGGCAGGATCAGAGCAATTTAAGATTGGGGGTCCCTTTCATTTCCCCTACTCACGATTTGACTCTCACTACAGATGCTTCCCTTCTGGGTTGGGGAGCCCACATGGGCGACCTTTCCACTCAGGGAGTGTGGTCCCCCCAGGAATCTCTGCTCCACATCAGTTTGCTGGAACTCAGAGCTGTCTTTTTAGCTCTTCAAGCATTTTCTGCATCTGTCCACGACAAGGTGATACAAGTCAGAACAGACAACACCACAACAATGTGGTACATCAACAAACAGGCACTCGGTCTTGACCTTGTGCACCGAGGCAATGAGTTGTGGTCTCTGGCCTATTCCCTGAACACTTCCCTCATAGCAGTTCATCTTCCAGGGAAGGACAATGTCCTAGCGGATGCTCTCAGCAGGATTTCCCAGGGCCATCACGAATGGTCCCTGGATCCTCAAGTGCTGGGGATAGTCTTTGCCAGATGGGGCACCCCTCAGATAGATCTTTTTGCAGCCCCAGACAATCACAAACTTCCTCTGTTCTGTTGCAGGCCTCCAGTGCTGGGCTCAGTTCCCCTGGATGCCTTCTTCTGGATTGGGAGGGAAAGTTTCTCATGCTTTCCTCCTTCCTCTCCTATTCAAAGTATTAGTCAAAATCAGATCTCAGCCTTGCAGGGTGATTCTGATTGCCCCGATTGGGCCAGGCAGCCCTGGTACCCACCTTCTGTCACTGACAATCCATCTTCCCTTTGCCTCCCCAGGAATCACAACCTGTTGACTTGTGCCCAGGGAAGGGTTTGGTATCCGGACCTCAAATCCCTCAACCTCAAGGCCTGGCTCTTGAGGAGTTAGATTTGCTGATTTACACCTCTCTCAGGGTGTTCTTGAGATCCTAAAGGCTTCTAGAAAGCCTTCCACTAGGGCTACTTATAGTTCTAAATGGAAAAGGTTTTCCATTTGGTGTGCGGGGAAAAATATTTCCCCAGAATCTGCTGATTTGCCCACTGTGTTAGATTACATGGTACATCTTAATTCCTTGGGTCTCAGACCAGCTACCCTGAGAGTTCATTTGGCAGCTGTATCTGCTTTTGTGTCAGCAGGAAAGTCATCCCCTCTTTCCTCTCATCCTGTGTTTTCCAAGTTTTTTAAGGGATTACTCCATACTAATCCACCCTTTTGGGAACCGGCCCCTGCTTGGGACCTGAATGTTTGCATTGCCCAGTTAATGCAACCCCCTTTTGAACCTCTGTCTTCTGCAGAGCTGAAGTACCTAACTTGGAAAACTGTTTTTCTAGTGGCTATCACTTCTGCCAGATGCACAAGTGAGTTGCAAGCCTTGTCAGTGGAAACTGACTTTATTTCTTTCCACAGAGATAAGGTAGTCCTTAGGACTAATAGGAAGTTTTTGCCTAAGGTGGTTTCAGATTTCCATCTTAATCAATCTATCTCCCTTCCAGTATTTTTCACTGATCACTCCTCGTCTGGTGAGAGGAGGTTGCACAGCCTGGATGTTAAGAGAGCTCTTAGTTACTATATAGAGCGTACCAAAGGTCACAGGTTCGAATCCCTCCAACTTTTCCTTACCTATGGTGAAGTTGGGAAAGGCAAACCTGCCACTAAGAGATCAATTGCCAGGTGGATTGTCTCTTGTATCCAATTTTGCTATCAGAAACTGGGCAGAGTCCCCCCCCCCTGGTTTGAGGGCTCATTCTACCAGGGGTACAGCTGCGTCTCTAGCTGCTGCCAGAGACATCCCTATATTAGAGATTTGCCAGGCTGCTACTTGGAAAACGGTACACACTTTTACCAAGCATTACTCCCTGGATGTCCAGGCCAGGAGAGATGCTCAGTTTGGCACAGCTGTTCTTCAGAGCCTATTCCCTAAGTAGGTTCTGCCCTCCTCCATGGAGGTACTGCTGTATTTTTCATTGTCATAATATAGCAAGACTTCATGTTGTTTGAAGAAAAAATTACTCACCTTAGTAATGTAGTTTCTTCTAATGGAGTCTTGCTATATTATGACCTCCCAACCTGCCCCTCTCAGAACCTCTACTTGGGTGGAGTGCGGGCAACTTGGTGTGGGCACCTTTTATGCCCTGTTAGCATTTTTGTCCCCTTTTGGGGCTTTGGGGGTGTGTGTGTGTGTTCTGTTATACTTATGTTTTATTCTCATATTATTAGAATTGTGTTAGTATTTCTGGTCCCCTGACTTGAGTCTTGGGTGTTGGGACCAGCAATGGTTGTTATTATTTAGGTAGCCATTTGGCTAGTGTAGGTTACAGCTTCCACACAGACCTTAGTGAGTTTTGGCTCGTAAAGATCTGACAGTTCAGGTTTGAAATAACACAGATAGAGCTGCTTCTTAGAGCTTGTGGCCAAAATTCTATTTTGGAATGGTTTTAACCATTTCACCTCCGGAGCAGTTCTAGAGCTGGATCAAACTGCTACTGTCATAATATAGCAAGACTCCATTAGAAGAAACAACATTACTAAGGTGAGTAATTTTTTCTTCCTGTATATAATTCTACTATGAGAAACTGGGAAAAATTCCACCCTCAGGCCTGAGGGCTCATTCCGCAAGAGGTATAGCTGCTTCCCTGGTTGCTGCCAAGGATATCCCTCTGTTAGAAATTTGTCAAGCAGCCACCTGGAAAACAGTCCATACCTTTACCAAGCACTACTGTCTGGATACCCAGGCTAGGAGTGATGCTCAGTTTGGCACAGCAGTACTTCAGAGCCTATTTCCAAAGTAGGTTCTGTCCCTCCTCCATGGAGGTACTGCTTGGTAGACTGCAGATTGTCTGAATACAGCAAGACTTCATGTTGTTTGAAGAAAAAATTACTCACCTTAGTAATTATATTTCTTCTAATGTAGTCTTGCTGTATTCTGACCACCCTCCCTGCCTCCCCTCTCAGAACCTGTTTTTGGGAAGTGGGTGGGCAGGCACAGTGTTGCACCCCAGGGGTGCTTCATGCACTCCCTCCGCTTTATCTGGGTGCTTTGTATTATAAGCTTTTGTTTTGGATAGGTTTTAGTTTTGGGTTTTCTGACTTGAGTCTCCCTTTGGGAATCCAAAACTTTCTGTTGCCATATGGCTAGTTAAACATTTTACAATTTCCACATAGTTAGTCAGTGAGTGGTTGCTCGTAAGAATCTGGCGGTTGGGTTTCAAAGTGCTGCAGACAGAGACTTCAACCGAGCTCAAGTTCAACGTTGTATGCACTGCATAGAAAATTAACCCTCTACACTCCAGGGCAGTTCAAAGGCTGGAGCTAACTGCAGATTGTCAGAATACAGCAAGACTCCATTAGAAGAAATATAATTACTAAGGTGAGTAATTTTTTCTTCCAGGCCGTATATATCTCCACTTCAAACAGACCTTATGGAAGAGGAGGTAGAAGTAGTGGATATTTTCTCCAGGGTTTCCTCACCGTCTGATTTATCCCACCTGAGGGGTTTCTTCAAAGACAGAAGTAGGAGGGGCTCTAAGCTTGCTGACTCAACCCCAGCACCTAAGGCCCAGCCTAAGCAGAACCCCTGATAAGTTTGTCCAGGTTGCTCACCCATTGCTAGTGGGAGGAGGCTGGCTCACTTCTTTCAGGAGTGGAAAAACATCACCATAGACAAGTGGGTCCTGGAAGTAGTGAGCCAAGGGCTCACCCTCCAGTTCAAAAGATGCCTAAGACTGCACATTCGCAAAAACTTTACACCTCCCACCCCAACAGAAAAAATCCTGTTGGAGTTGGAGATAGGGAAGTTGTTGCAAGCAACAGCTGCAGAAGAAGTCCCCCCACCACAGTGTGTAAATGGCCTTTACTCAAGATATTTCCTCACCCACATGAAAAATGTGGAGTGGTCACCCATTTTGGACCACAGATATCTGAACAAACACCTCAAAAAGGAAAAGTTCAGGATGGTAACCCTGGCTGCAGTAATCCTATCCTTTCAGCAAGGAGACTAGCCAGGGTATCTGGACCTGAAGGATGCTTATTTTCAAATCTCAGTCAGGCCCTGTCACAGAAAATACCTAAGGTTCAGGGTAGGGGCTGGTCATTGTCAATTCACAGCCCTTCCCTTTGAGCTCTTTTCAGCTCCCAGGGTGTTCACAAAGTTTTAACCCCAGTGATGCTCAGTATATTCTTAACTTTATGCAGTAAGCCTGTAGGGTTGGACTGCCCAGAAAGATGGAACACATGCAAATGATGGAACACTTTGCACGTGAGCAACTTTCGAACACTGCCTCTACTAACTGCCTGTGTTCTAACTTCTTCAGATATTTCTCTCCGCCTGAAAGGTCTGGTCGCTCTGAGTCCTGTTCGTCCACTTTCTCCTGCGTGAAGAAAACATCAGATACTGTATAAGTATACATTTTTGTTTTCATTTACTGCCTCTACTATTTGTTTGTCTAGATAATCTTATTTACATTAAAATTCTTCTCGGTTCAGTATAACTGTGGGGGAACCGGGATAGTTTGATATTAAAATCGGGGTTCTCTGACTAAAGAACCACCTATATTTTCTTTGATTTCACTAAATTGTTCTAATTTTTTAACCGATAAATCTTGGTTACTGGACCACTATTTCGGTTCCGTTCGACCGAGTCAGCCTCTCCGATCTCGGTCGAGGTCCAGAACCCCGAAGAGGAGTCATAGGCACTCCATCGGTTCTTTGGTTCCTGAACCAATTAAAAAAAAATAAAAAATTAGGGTTTTTCTTAGCGGTTGCTAATTTTTGAATATGTCAGAAAAACCCAAAAAGAAAAGCACTGAGCCCGGTTTCAAAAATTGTACCCAGTGTGGAGAGGTTTTTGCAAAGGCAGAGAAACATACACTTTGTGTAGTTTATCTGGGCTTTGACCATTTAAATGAGGAATGTGAAGTATGTAAGACATTCCCTGAGAAAACTGTTGAGAAACGCCTTTAAAGGCTAAGGGAGAAAATTCCAAGGGGTCCCTCTGGCTCTGACCAGCCGACACCCCCAGATATTGTGGCTGAACCCACACATTCTTCAGTTCCTGTCCCTGAGATAGACACAAAGGGAACTAAAAGAGCAATTGAACTGGCTGACTCCCCAGTTCCTGCTAAAAAAGGAAAGCAATTAAAACACACAGAACTCCCACCTGTCAAACCAGGACTTCTGTGACTGCTTTGCCTGTACCTACAGCCCAAGAGATTGCTCAGGCTTTTAAAATCATCCAATCTTTACAGGCAATAGTCCCTTCTCAGCAGCCTCCTGCCCCCCTCCAGGGTCCCCAGGTTGGCAGCAATGTGCATCCTCTTCCCCTAGAAAGTGGGGAAACCTTAGATGATGATGATGAGGGACCAATAGAACCAGAAGTGTTTCCTGAACAGGACTTTGGTTCTTCCCCAAGGGTGTCGGAGATTTTTCATCCCACTTCACTTTTGTTAGAAGGATGGCAGATGCCCTTGACATCTCCACCATTGAGCAAATTGAAGATGAGGAGGAGGTGGAGTACTTAGAAATGATGGGGTTAACACCCACAAAGGCACTCCTCCTCCCTGTCTATAAATTCTTTAAAAAAGGATGCACTAAAGACTATACAGGCACCAAATTCCACCCCTCCTATAGACAGGAGGCTGGACAAGAAGTACCAGCTGGAAAGGGAGAGAGCTGATTTTCTCTTCTCCCACCCCAACCACCAGGGGGTCATACAGCAGGCTGCCTGTGACAAGGCTAGGATCCCTCTGTCCTCACATCCTCCAGACAAGGATTCTAGGAAAATAGAGAGTATGGCCTAAAAAGGGTACCTGTCAGCCTCTCTGGCTATGCGACAGGCTACCTTCCAGGCATATGTTGCCCAGTACCAAAAATCCCTGTGGCAGTCAGTACTGGCCATGTCCCAGAAAGCTCCCTCGCCCTTGTCAGATGACCTGGCTGAAACTGCCAGGTTTGGGTTGGAGGCAGCTAAGTACCAGTTCCAAATGACTGCTGACACTAATTATACTGCAGCCAGATGGATGGCAAACACAGTGGCACAGAGGTTTGCTTGGCTTAGAGCCACAAACCTTACTCAGGATACACAACTAAAGGCCCTGGATTTTCCCCTGGAAGGAAATTCTCTCTTTGGGGAGTCCACTGTATCATACATGAAGAAGGTGGATGAGTGTAAGGCCACTTACAGAGGCAACTCTGCTAAAGAGAGAGCTTCAACATCCACTAGACCTTATGGAAGGGGAGGCCGGGGCAGGTTCTTTTACACCAGACCCTTCTTCCAAACTGTGGCATTACCCCAGTACCAGCAGTACCCACAGCAGGGTTACTCTAGGGGCAGAAGGGGCTCGAGGCGAGGGTCTCATACTCAGCCTCAGACCAAACAGACCCCCTGAACCACAGGCCGCTTCCTTCCTACCTGTCGGAGGCAGACTCTACCATTTTCTCCAAACTTGTCTGAAAATACCACAGAAAAGTGGGTGTTGGAGGTGGTGGGACAAGGTCTGTCTCTGGGATTCAAGGCCTTCCCCTTTCAAAAATCCACAGTATTCAGCTCTCCCTCCCTAGCAGAAAAAGTGCTCTTGGAGGCAGAGGTTCGGAACCTACTGCAGTTAAAAGCAGTGGAACCATTTCCAAAATCTCAAAGGGGAAAGGGCTTCTATTCCAGATACTTCCTGACCACAAAGAAAAGTGGGGAGTGGCAGCCTATTCTGAATTTAAGAGTTTTAAGCAAGTTGGTAACTTTGGCTCTGATCCTGCCAACACTTTGGAAAACAGACTGGTTGGCATCAGTGGACTTGAAAGACGCCTATTTTCACATCCCCATAAAAGAGTCTTACAGAAAATACCTCAGATTCAGACTCCCTTCAGGTCACTACCAGTTTTCAGCCCTGCCTTTTGACCTTTCTTTGGTCCCAAGGGTATTCACAAAGTGCCTGGCAGCTGTAGTGGCACATCTTCGGAGACAGGGAATATCTGTTCTAGGAGCGTAGATATGTTGTTCATCCACATTGTTTGGCATGTCCCTTTCCCCTTTAAATCTTGCCAGAAGTCTTCAAGCTGGCTCCTCCCACCCACCCGGGTGGTATATACCTCGGCTCCACCCCATGACGCCAGATCTTCCTTTCTGCTGGAAGATACAGGTCCCTCATGCTCTCAAAGCATTTCGAAGGCCCTGGATTCTAATCGTCGGTTTTTACCAAAAATTGTTTTAAAACTTGTTCAAGTTAGCAATTGCAATTTTACCGCATTTGCCATGGAGGAAAAATCTTCCCCCAGATTTGTCCGGTGCCCCTGTGGCCAGAAAATGTCGAGCACTGATCCCCACCTAACGTGCGTCTACTGTCTAGGTGTCGGACATGACACCTCATCATGTGGTTTTTGCCTGGCCTTCCATCCCAATGTCCTGGACGACTGCAAGGCGTGTTTAAAGCTGGGGAGACCGGAGAAAAGGAACCTGCCGGTGAAATCGAAGAAGACGAGGTGGGCGGTTTCCGCGGCCGTGGGATCCGCCGAACAGCTGGAACAAATGAAGGTTTTTGTGGAGGAAGCAGCTCGAGCTTCGGCCAATCGAAGCTTCTTCATTCTGCTTAATCTTGGCTCTCCTCACCAGGGGCTCGCACTCTTCCTGCCCTCGGAAGAGGGATAAGGAACCCGGGTGTTTGTCCAAGCGAAGATGCTCTTGGGACCAAGAAAGGTCCGAGTCCCAGCTGCACGTGGTCCTGACTTCGATCGAGATTGCCTCCTGGCCACTGGCTTCACGGTCCTTTCATCTGGCCAGGAGACCAAGGAAGTGGCCGACGAGGTTGAGATTATTCTTGACCCAATCGATCCCTTGTCGCCGGTCCAGCCCAATGACTCCTTGGAAGGGACTCTGGTCCTTGTCTTCCCTGATGAGGAGACCCAGCCTGCTGGCGTCCCCATTAAGGAGCTGGTTCCGGACCTTCGGTTTTCACCGACCCCGGTGTCTCCCGATCGACTGAGTCAGCCTCTCCGATCTCTGCCAAGGTCCAGAACCCCAAAGAGGAGTCATAAGCACTCTAAGAAGAGGCGAAACCACAGGTCCTCGTCCTCCTCGGACAAGGAGAGGCTTCGACAGAAACTCCGTTGATGCTATGAAGACCTCATGTGGCAGCAGCTGATTTTGTCTGGGCAAAAGCCAGCTCCACTGCCTATCCTGGCCATTAAATGGCTTTCGCCTTCCAGGCCGGAGCCAACCCCTCCGGAACCAAAGCCTTCGGTTCCTCCGCCCGTGGGGCCGGCCCGTATCCCGGCTCGGCCTATCTCGGTCTCTCCACTGATTAGGGTGGAACCACTGCCTAAGCAGCCTGAGGGAGGGGCTCCCTCGAAAGAGGACTGACAAGACACCGGGCTTCCCTGGTGTCTGTCGATTACCGTCACCTCGGATCACCCTTGACGTATCGAGGGTGACTTAGGTGGCAGACCGCTATACCATGATTCTTCGGACTCGGACGCCACTGGATTTCACTCACATCCTGGAGAAGATGAGTCGTCCATGACAGGTTTGGAGGAAGGTCCTTCCTCCTTTCAGGGCATCCTCCGCCTCATTTCTGAATCTACCAGAATGCCCATGGAGTCCATCCAAAAGAAGGCGGAGTACCCTCTCACCGATATCCTCAAGAGAGGGGATACACTGACGGAGGCCTTTCTGGTGGCCGAGGCCATCGTTGGCCCAGCCCTTGAACTTTGGCAGCATCCTGCTTCCTGCCCAGCATCATCTGCCTGCATGACCCGCAAGTACGCAGCGCCCGTGGGGTCCCTTGCGGGGTTCACAGAGCACCCTTCAGCCGAGAGCCTGGTGACCGCCTCTGTGTTCAGGCGTACTGGGAGTTTGGCCAACACTGACCAACCCCCGGACAAGGAGTCTAAAAATATGGACCACTCTGCCCGTAAGGTCTATGTGACCTCTTCTCTGGGTCTTCATCAGGCCAGCTCAGCTGTCATTATGGCACACTTCTTTCATGCCCTTCTCAGGTCATTAGACGAAGTCCTCCCTCATCTCCCAGCGGACATGCAGACTACGGTCAAGTAAGTCCGGGACCAGGGTCGTGCTGTCACAAAACAGCAGCTCCAGATGGCCTTGGATATAGGAGATTCTTGTGCCGGTTCTCTTGCAGCCGCAGTGGCCACTCACCGCAGGGCTTGGCTGAGGCTTTTCTCCTTCCCGGCGGATACTCAGCATAAGCTGGCTGATATGCCCTTCCTAGGCCCCGACTTGTTCGGTCTCGGAGTGGCCAGTCAACTTCAACATATAGAGCAGTTCAACACCACCTTGGATGCTACTTCTGCTAAGGGTTCTTCAGGCAAGAACCAGCAGAGGAGAAAGAAGAAGCCATTTCGGCATTCTTCCCCTGTGGTCAGGCAGCCCTCCTACCAAGGAGGTCAGCAACAACAGCAGCAGCAGGCTCAAGCTTGGTGCCCACGTCCCAATCAGAGTCCTCAGCAGCCCCGTAAAGGAGGCCAAGGCACAGGTCCAGGAGCCTCCTTCTCCTCCTCTGAGCCTGCTCAGTGACGGGTTGGGGGTTGCCACCCCTACACCCGTCACGCCAGCTCTGGGTCTTCCCGTGGGGGGGTCAGCTCTTCCACTTTCTTTCTGCCTGGACTGATATCACTTCAGACAGGTGGGTTCTTGAAGTGGTCAGTCAGGGACTGCCTCTAGAGTTCGAGCAGTACCCTCCCAGCCAAGCCAAGCCCCTCGGGAGGAAAGACTCTCAGTTTGCACTCAGTCTGCTCTTTGAGACGACATAGCTCAGCTCCTCTGCAAGGAGGCAGTAACTCCAGTGCCAGATCCTCCTACAGACCCAGGCTTCATGTCCAGGTACTCCTTGTGCCCAAGCGGACGGGGGGTTGGCACCCCATCCTAGAGCTCCACGACCTGAATCAATATATCAGGTCCCGCACCTTCCAGATGGTAACTCTGAACCAGATCATACCATCCCTGGAGTGAAACATCTGGTTCTGTTCACTGGATCTGCAGGAAGCGTTCTTTCACATCCCAATCCATCCGTCCCATCAGCAGTTCCTCCGCTTCAGGGCCGAAGGAACCCTGTGCGAGTTCCAGGCCATGCCGTTTGGCCTGTCATCAACCCCACAGGTCTCCACCAAGTGCATTGCAGTGGTGGCAGCCCACCTTCGGCATTAAGGAGTCTGAATATACCCTTATCTCGATGACTGGCTCTTGGTGGGTTTCTCCCTTCAGGAGGTGGAGAGGTCCAGGGATCTGGCTCTCCAAACCTGCTCCCAACTTGGCCTCTTGATCAACAAGGCCAAGTCAGAAATCATGCCATCTCAGGTGATGGGCTTCATTGGGGCAGAGCTCGACACTTGTCAAGCCAGAGCTCAGCTCCCGGCAGAGAGGGCGGAGGTTCTCTCCTCTTTTGCCCGATAATTTCTGGTTGGGCACTTGCTCCCTGTCCTGAACTTTCTGCGCCTCCTGGGTTACATGGCGATGTGCACCTCAGTGGGTATTGGGCCAGGTGGCACATGCGCTCCCTCCAATGGGAGATGGCTGACCAGTGGACTCAGCGTCATGGTCATTTCGACCAGCTGATCACTGTAACCCAGAAGATGTGGGATGCTCTTCAGTGGTGGACCGCCCTAGACTGGTTGCAGTAAGGGATCCCATTTGTCTGCCTGAGCCGACAGTTGTCCTTATGACTGATGCCTCTCTCATGGGCTGGGGAGCCCACATGGGGGACAACAGGGCCCATGGGTTCTGGATCCCCAAAGAGCCCCGATGCCACATCAACCTGTTGGAACTCAGAGCAGTCAGACTGGTGCTGTCAGCTTTTGCTCCTCAGCTCCGGGGTCAAGTGGTTCAAGTCCAGATGGACAATACTACGACCACGTACTACCTCAACAAACAGGGCGGCACGCACTCCCGTCTGCTGTGCAAGGAGGCGCTCTGCATCTGGATCCTCATAGGCCTGTTGGATGTGGATCTCCTAGCCATCCATGTAGCAGGAGCCTCGAACCAACTGGCAGATGTTCTCAGCCGCATAGGCCAGACATCCCACGAGTGGTCTCTCCATCCAGAGGTAGCTTACAGTCTGTTCTCCCATTAGGGCAAACCATTGGTGGACCTGTTTGGCTCCAGGAAAAACACCAAGCTGAGGCTGTATCATGCCTGCCCCCCCTCAGCAGGGCTCACTGCAGGGGGATGCCTTCTCAAGGCCGTGGACCCCAGGCCTCCTCTACGCCTTACCTCCATTTCCCTTGATCCACAAGGTGTTACTCAAGGTGAGGAGGGACAGAGTGAAGGTGATCCTGGCAGCCCCAGATTGGCCGCACCAGTTCTGGTATCCAGATCTCCTCAACCTCAGCTGCAGGCCCCCAGAGCGGCTTTGTACACACCCAGACCTGATATCATTGAACCAGGGGAAGGTACTCCATCTGGACCTTCAATCCCTGCACCTCACAGCCTGGTACCTGAGCTGCTTGAGTTCCAGGCTTTGGGTCTTTCCAACGATGTCTACACCGTGGTGGATACATCGAGAAAGGAATCGACCAGGAAATGCTATGCCTTCAAATGGAAAAGAGCTTCCATTTGGTGTCAGGGTAAGAGTCTGGACCCCTTATCCTGTTCTGTGGCTAACATTCTCGACTACCTCTGGTCTCTCTCCAAAGGGGGTCTATGGTCATTGACCCTTAGGGTGCACCTGGCAGCCATTTCTGCTTACTGGACGTGGGCTGGTCAGCTGACATTGGCACAGGAGACAGTGGTCGGGTGCTTCTTCAAAGTCCTGGATCACATATGCCCTCCGGTGCGTGAACCTCCACCTCCGTGGGATGTACTACTGGTTTTGGCAAAGCTCATGGGCAAGCCATTCGAACCAATGCACAAGTGTGAGTTGTCACACTTGTCATGGAAGACGGCCTTCCTGGTGGCTATCACGTCTGCCAGGACAGGGGAGGTCCAGGCGCTTTCCGTGGACTCCCCTTATCTGGTCTTTCATAGGGACAAAGTTGTCCTATGCCACCACCCGAAATTCCTTCCGAAGGTAGTGTCAGAGTTTCAACTTAACCTTAGGTGTTGACTCTGCTGGTATACTACCCTAACTACACCTCAGATGCCGAGTACAGGCTCCATACTCTGGACCTGAGATGTACTCTCTCCTATTATAAGGAGAGAATGGCACAAAGTCGTGGAGAGGTTTGACAGCTGTTTGTCACCTACGCTGAAGCCGCCTCTGGCAGACCTGCAGCCAAATGGACCATAGCAAGATGGATTACATCATGCATAGGTCTGTGCTATGAGTTGGCGGGCAAGGAGCCTCCCAGAGGGATAAGAGCTCATTCTACCCACCATACTGCTGCTTCGGTGGCTGCTTCCAGGAACATCCCTATCCAGGAAATCTGTCGGGCTGCTACCTGGAAGTCAGCAAACAACTTCATTACCCACTATCACATTGACCTTGAATCATGCCGGGATGCTGGTTTTGGGGCCTCGGTTCTCCAATCTTTATTTCCTAAGTAGGGGGTGTGCGCCTTGCCTCCCTCCTCCCAGAGAACTGCTTGGAGTCTGCCAAACAGTGTGGATGAACAACATATTCACGCTCCTAGGAGAACAGTTTACTCACCTGTAACAGTAGTTCTAGGAGTGGTATATGTTGTTCATCCACACGCAGCCACCCGACCTCCCTTGCTTCGCGCGCACAACCTTGCTTCCAGAGAGCTAAGATCTGGCATCATGGGGTGGAGCTGAGGTATATACCACCTGGGTGGGTGGGAGGAGCCAGCTTGAAGGCTTCCGGCAAGATTTATAGGGAAAAGGGACATGCCAAACAGTGTGGATGAACAACATATGCCACTCCTAGAACTACTGTTACAGGTGAGTAACCTGTTCTTTTCCCTTACCTGGACGAGTGGTTGGTCATATGAAAATCTCCCCTGCAGGTGCAGCAAGACCCGAAGCTCACTCAGGACCTCCTGGAGTCACTCGGATTCCTAATCAATCACAAAAAGTCAGTCTTTACTCCTACACAAGTGTTGCAGTTCATAGGAGCAGAAATCAATACCCTACAGGCCAGGGCATATCTGCCTCTGGAAAGGGTAAAAAAACATTCACATAATAGCAAACTCTTTCAAGCTCCACAAGTCAAAAACTGTAAGACAGTTTCTCCAGCTATTAGGTCACATGGCTGCATCCACAGGCACAGTTCTAGGTGCAAGGTTTCACATGAGGGACACTCAGTTCCTCAGGTCCCATTGGTGTCAGAGAAAAGATTCCTTCTCAAAGCTCATCCCAGTAACAAGGCCACTGCTACGGGCCCTTTTGTGGTGGAAGAAGGAATCCAACTTAAGGCAAGGAGTTCCCTTTCAAAAAGAGAATCCTTCAGTGATCCTCACAACAGATGCATCCCTCTTGGGCTGGGGCGCCCATATAGGGGAACACACAACTCAGGGCACTTGGTCAGCCTCAGAGTCCCTTCAGCACATAAATCTTCTGGAGCCCAGAGCAGTGCTGCTGGTTCTAAAAACCTTTGCTCACCTAATCCAGGGCAGGGTGGTACAGGTCAGAACAGACAATACCACCACAATGTATTACATAAGGAAGCAGGGAGGCACAAGGTCAAGCCCCCTCTGCTCGGACGCCATAAGGATTTGGACTATGGCCTATTCATTAAAAGTGTCTCTGCAAGCAATTCACTTGCCAGGGAAGGACAATACCCTGGTAGATGCATTCAGTCGAATAAACCAGGCCCATCACGAGTGGACCCTAAACAGGCAAGTGATACAAGTTATTTTCAGAAGGTGGGGTACTCCACAGGTGGACTTGTTTGCATCCCACCAGAACCACCAACTGCCACAGTATTGTTGCAGACCTCCAGATCAGGGAACCTTCCCTTTGGATGCCCTCAGTCTGGAGTGGTCAGGGAGGTTCCTCTATGCTTTCCTTCCGTTCTGTCTCATTTACAGAGTACTGGTCAAGCTCAGATTCCATACAGCATCACTGATCTTGATAGCTCCAGACTGGCCGAGGCAGCCATGGTACTCTCTTCTGCTCTCAATGTCTGTTGCAAATCCAGTGCATCTTCCTCAGAGGCACAACCTACTGACCTCCAACCAAGGACCTTATTGTACCCAAACCTCAAGTCTCTCAATCTCAAAGCTTGCTCTTGAAGACTTAGAATGCGCTGATTTAAAATGTTCTGAACCTGTCTTATTTATTCTAAGAGGTTACAGAAAACCCTCTACCACAAAGATTTATTTTTCCAAATGGAAGCGATTTTCTATCTGGTTTTCGGGCAACTCTGGTTCCAGCCCAAGTTGGTTTACCAGAGGTATTGGAGTGTCTCACCCACTTACACTCCTTGGGCCTACAACCCAGTTCTTTGAGGGTTCGCCTTGCAGCAGTGTCTGTTTACCTCTCTGCTGGGAAAAAGGTGACACTGGCTTCTAACATTATTTTCAAAAGGTTCTTAAAGGGCCTGGATCATCTGCATCCTCCTCACAGGCCACCAATGCCAGTTTGGGATCTGGATATGTGTGTATAGCTAAGCTGATGGCTGCTCCCTTCGAGCCCATGGCCACAGCTCACCTTAAATATGTCACTTGGAAAACAGTTTTCCTAGTGGCAATAACTTCTGCAAGAAGAATCAGTGATCTTCAAGCTCTCTGTATTGATCAGGACTACTGTAGAACTGATTTTAATCGCGCTCCATTTATTTTTGCTATATTCGCTGTGTTGACTTTATAGCGAAAATAAACGGAAAGCGATTATATTTAGAAATTATTACCATCTGTAATGAGGAGGAGGCAGAGCAACTGCAAGATGTAAAAAAGTGTGTTGCATGTGCCACCGCCATGCACCTTGTATCTCAGTCCTGGTCATTGTTCCTCGAGAGAGAGAGAGAGCCTCCCCCCCACCCCCAGCGATGCATAACACTAAGAGAGAGGCAGTTGTCGTCATTCCATCCTCTCTGAAATCACAGACAGACAGAGCAGTGCGGAGGCTTGTATGAAGTCAGGGATGCAACCTGTGCCTGGGTGTGCAAATATCGAGAGGGGGTGGAACAGGAGTGCCGCAAGTTGACGATCAGCGGGCAGCGCGAGAGAGGGAGCGCTCAATGTACAACTCCTCTTAAGTCACAGGTGTCGCAATGTTATTCCTGTGTCTCTATGTCTAGAAGGAGGCAGTTTGGGAGAGAGTGGGAATTGTCACTGGGACATGTCTG
Organism: Neoceratodus forsteri; assembly: GCA_016271365.2. NCBI lineage: Eukaryota > Metazoa > Chordata > Ceratodontiformes > Ceratodontidae > Neoceratodus > Neoceratodus forsteri. Next base: position 368,604,169 of record CM028135.1, read on the forward strand.
TTCTCTTTGTAAGTGTAGTATGAACAGATCACTTTGGAGGAGCGAGTGGTGTTAGAGGTAGTTGTAGTGCTGTACCTGCATGTCCATTCCGTTTGTCCTTTCGAGGCTTGTTTATTTTCAGTGAAAGATAGTGTGTTAGGAGGGGTCAGGAATGCGCTAATTAAATCAGCCGCGATTAAGTCACTGCACAGCTGATTGCGAATTCTGGCACCCATGAATATAATCAGTTCTACAGTATATATCCTTTCATAGGGATAAAGTAGTCCACAGAACGAACAAAAAATTTCTCCCCAAGGTGGTTTCTGATTTTCATTTAAATCAGGCTATCACCCTACCTGTCTTTTTCACTGAGCACTCCACTTCTGGTGAAAGGAGGCTGCACAGTTTAGATGTGAACAGGGCCCTTTGTTATTACATGACAGCCACAAAGGACTTTAGACAGGACATAAAGCAATTGTTTTAGACCTATGGGGATGTGGGAAAAGGTAGTCCAGCCTCAGAAAGATCTGTTTATTGTTGGATAGTCTAGTGTATCCAATTCTGCTACACTACTGCTGGCAGAGAGCCCCCATCAGGATTGAGGGCTCACTCTACAAGAGGGACTGCTGCCACCCTTGCAGCTGCCTGGGAGGTCCCCTTGGTGGACATTTGCAAAGCAGCTACCTGGAAAACAGTACACACCTTTACAAAGCACTACAACCTAGATATTTTATCCAGAAGTGATGCTAGGTTTGGCACAGCAGTCCTGCAAAATCTGTTTCCAAAAACAGAGTTCTGTGCCCACCTCCAGAGGTACTGCTAGGTAGTCTGCATAAAGTTAAGAATATACTGAGCATTACTGGGGTTAGAAGAAAAAAATACTTACTATAGCAATTGTGTTTCTTCCCAGTGATGCCCAGATAGTCTTATCTTCCCTCCCTACCTCCCCTTCCAGAACTTCAGCCTCTGCACTCCCCGCATGCTGGTGCCACTTATCATTTTACACCCTTGAGGTACATTTTCCTCTGCACCTGTACAAGTTAGGTGAACAGAGTTCATTGTGTTTATTTTTGGTATTTTTTCTGACATGTTGTTCTAACTTATTTAAACATTTATCCTCCAGTTGGAGGACTATTTTAGTAAAATCCATATTGTTGGGTAACCCCAATTTTAATTATAAGAATTTTTTAGTAGTATTTCATTATCCTGAACCATCTTTTCAGGCTTCTTTATACAATCTGAAGAGGTTAGGACACAGGCAGTTGTTAGAGGCAGTGTCTGAAAGATGCTCACATGCAAAGTGTTCCATCATTTGCATGTGTTCCATCTCTCCGGGAAGTCCGACCCTACAGGCTTACTGCATAAAGTTAAGAATATCTGAGCATCACTGGGAAGAAACACAATTACTATGGTAAGTAATTTTTTCTCCTTGGCCGTGGTGGGAGCACATCTGAGAAGGCAGGGAGTAGTAGTTTTCCCTTACCTTGATGATTGGTTGGTTGTAGGGAAATAATACCAGGAGGCCAAGACCTCTCTTCTCCTCACCCAGCATACCCTGGAGGGTCTGGGCTTCATCATAAACACTCAGAAGTCCCAGACAGAACCAATGCAGGTTCTGGAATTCATAGGAACAGAGTTGGATGCCCTTCAAGGGAGGGCTTTCCACCCAAAAGAGAAAGTGGGAAACCTGGGAAGCCTGGCAAAGTCATTCAGGCTCAGCCAACCCAGGACTGCAAGAGACTTCCTCCAGCTATTAGGCCATATGGCATTGTCCACAGCAGTAGTTGCTGGGGCAAGGTACTAAATGAGGCACATCCAGTACCACCTGAGGACCCACTGGTCCCAAAGGCGAGACCCTCTCTCAAGGCTGGTGCCTGTAACAAAGTCTCTCTTAAAAGCTTTGGACTGGTGGAAAGAAGAGGGCAACCTCAGGGAGGGTGTGCCCTTTTTTCAGCATTCACCCACAGTAGTGCTAACTACAGATGCCCCCCTCCTAGGCTGGGGGGCCCATCTGGACAACCTAACAGTAAGCAGGGTGTGGTCCTTTCAGGAGTCCCAGGATCATATAAACTTGCTGGAGCTCAGAGCAGTGTACCTTGCTGTACAGGCTTTCACCTCCCATGTCAGAGTTCAGTCAGTCCAGGTTAGGACAGACAATATCACTACCATGTACTACATCAACAAACAGGGAGGCACAAGTTGCTCAAAGCCATGTTCAGAAACAATGAAGATCTGTAATCTGGCCTACTCTTTACAGGTGCAGCTTTCAGCATTTCACCTGCCAGGGAAGGACAATGTCTTGACATACTCCTTGAGCAGGATCAGCCAGGGGCATCACAAATGGACCCTGACTAAGCAGGTCATGGGCACAGTGTTCAGGAGATAGGGTGCACTAGAGGTAGACCTTTTTGCATCCTGGGAGAATCATCAGCTACCCCTATTTTGCTGCAGACCACTTGCAGTGAGCTCAGTCCCGTTGGACGCCCTGACTCTAGACTGGACAGGGAGGTTCCTGTATGCTTTCCTCCTCTCTCATTCTTGCTGAAAGAGCTCTTGAAGCTGAGGGGTCAGTCTGCAACCATGATCCTAACAGCCCCAGATTGGGCCAGGCAAGTCTGGTACTTACTACTCCTGGCCCTCTGAATCAAGCATCCCATCCACCTCCTCCCGAGACACAGTCTGTGGACTCGGGATAACATTCCCAGACTTAAAAGCTCTGCATTTCAAGCCATGGTTCTGGAAGAGCTAGAGTTTCCAGTTTTACCCTTTCTGATGAGTTTTTGGAAGCCCTTAAAGTTTCCAGGAAGCTAGCAACAAGGAAAACCTATGCTTCCAAGTGGAAAGGTTTTCCCTGTAGTGTTCTTCTAAGCAGCCAATCCCTTGAATGTAGATCTGCTGATAATCTTGAACAGCCTGGTCCATCTCCAGTCCCTGATCTTGAGGCCCTCAACCCTTAAGGAGCATCTGGCAGCAATGTCAGCTTAGGTTTCAGTGGGTAAAGAGAAAACCCTGGCTTCACACCACATTTTCTGAAAGTTATTTAAAGGATTTCTGCATTTACTTATCCCTGTCAAGGACCCAGTCCCTGCTTGGGATTTCAACCTGTGCATTGCCAAGCTCATGGAGCACCCCTTTGAGACCATGGCTTCTGCTGACTTAAAGTATGTCACCTGGAAAAATAGTTTTCTTGGTGGTCATGACCTCTGCTTGAAGGATCTGTGAGCTGCAGGCTTTCTGCTGAGACCCCAAATTATATCATCTTCCACAAGGACAAGGTAGCCCTAAGGACAAACAGGAAATTACCTCCTAAAGTGGTGTCTGAATTTCACCTGAACCAGTCCATTACCCTTCCGGTGTTCTTTACAGCAAAATCCAGTAGAGGTTTCATAGTCTGGTTGTCAAGAGGGCACTCAGCTAGTTGGACCACACTAAGGAAGTCAGGTCCTCCCATTCACAGTTGATTGTCACATAGGGTGAAATTGGCAAAGATAGACCAGGCTCCAAGAGAACTGTTGCTTGCTGGATAGTCTCTTGCATTCAGTTCTGTTACAGCAAAGCTGGCAAGCTACCAACACAAGGCCTCAGTGCACATTCCATGTGTGGCACTTCTGCCTCTGTGGCAGCTGCAAGCAGGGGAGTAACAGCCTTAAAAAAGTGTATGCACAAAAAAGGTAACCTATAGGTAGGGGGTCTGGGGTCCACCTAGGCCCCCAAAAAATGTTTATTTTTTGGTGCATTCTGGTGCATTTTGGTGGTAATTTGAAACAGAATTTGCTACCATGTTCCCCCCTCCCATGCCCAGTAAGTTGCACTCTAGCCCCCTCCATAGAGACCCCACAGTCCAGTATGTTGCCCAACTACCCTCCCCATAGCCAAGCCACCTGCTCCAGTGCATGGCCCCTAGCCCTCCCCAAGCCCTGCAAGTTTCACCCTAGCTCCCTTCCCTAGAATCCTTAAACTGTCCCCAGCACAGCAAGTTGCATCCTGCCCTCCTATCTAGAGTCTCCATCTCTCCCTGCAGCACAGCATGTTGCCCTTTCTCCCACTCTGGCAAGCTGCCCCCTAGCCCAACTCCTTAGATCCCCTGACCCTCTCCAGCCCATCATCTTGCCTTTTCCCCCTGCCCACCCAGCAAGTTGTATCCCAACTTCCAAGCCCAACAGGTTGCATCATAGCCCCCTCAACCACACCCCACACAAAGTGCAATTAACTATGAACAGTCACTGAACTCATGAACTGAATACCTCCTCCACAGAAAATTATACACTCTTTTTATGCAACAAAGTCACTCTAGTCCACAGCCTCTTTCTGTCTCTTTACAAGTACTCCTCTGGTGTCTACACCAAGTACCTGGAAAGGGATAAGGATGAGTGATAGACATCAAGGATGATTTGCAAAAGGACAGGGAAGGAGCTGTTATTACATTTGTGCAAACAAAGACCATGTGCAAATAAAAATAACATTCCACAGCAGCAGTGATGTACACACCCCAACCCAAATACATTAAAACAAAATAAAAAAGAACTTTGCAAGTGCAAGCAACAAATACTGACATTTAAAAATGGTGAGAAAAAACACATTCTGAATCTGACTGAGGACTTCGATATTCACCTAGTTTAAAAGAAATACATAACCCTCAATCACAGTTAAAAGTTACAAACCCTAAATGCAACTCCTTGATTCAATGCTTTTGCACTAAGCTTGGCTTTTAACTTATATTTCTACTTTGGGTTTCCGTGACTCAAATTATTGCCAATATTTGACTAGGTTCCCCCTTATTCTGGGCTGAGTTAACAGCTATAACATACTGATAAATCACTGCAGGGACAAAGTAGACACCACTCCACTGGACTCTCCAACAACTCTGGGCAACAAATCAAAGACATAGATACCAATGCACCTCCACCTTCTACAGCAGAATAGGTGGGGACTCTGAGACCTTTTGAATGCAGTCACAGAGCTGCAAACACCAACTGAACCACCAGCAACATAAGAAAGATTGGCCTTAACAGTTCCATTCCTATAGCCATTGCCAGGAGGAAGACTCAGAAGGCTCCTCTGATGGACTAGGCACCATTCTGGCAAAAAACAAATACACTGTATCCATCCAGTCCACAGCCTTCCCAGTCTGCAACAGATCCCCCCCAATCAACCCCAGCTTCAAGGGACATCCGAATAAGACTTGCTCTCTCTTGTAAAATACTGGGCTGCAGTTGCAGCTCATGTGGTCCTTATCCCCTTGCCACCTACTCCAAGCAAAGGGGCCTGCCCTGCCACTTCTGCAGCTGAAGCTCAACTTTCACCAGGTGCCCTCATCTCAGCCCATCCTCCGATGACCCTACAAAAAAAAATGTGGATACCTGACCTCCAGGCTCCTCACTCACAACAGGATTTCTGCTCTGTTGACATGGTCTGCTCTCTTCTTCTCAGCTGTCCATCTTGAGTCATTCTTCTGCTGCTCTAGCAGTACTAACAGGCCTCAGCTCAGTGGTGGGGTGGTGCAATGATGATGATTCTCTGGTGGATCAGCAGGTGCGGGTGGTGGCAACTCAATAAAGGAGGGGCAGAGGGCAGCAGGGCACACAGACAGCACCTCTGATTCTTCCCACCCACTGCACAGATCTCAAGTCGCTCTCCATTCTCCTCCTACTTGTTTTTGCACAGTAACAGTACACTGCATGTCGGAACTAGAAGGTGTGTCCCACTGGTTCACATCACACTCACTGATTACTAGTCCTGAGGGCGAATCATAGTGGAAAAATCAGATTCAGAGGAACTGGTTGGCAGAGCCTGGTACCATATGGACACTAGTAACTGTTCAGTCTGCAATGAGCTGCTTCGTGATGCCTGCATGTTTGGGATCTGGAGAAAAAGCCCTTCTGAGATTAAGAAAAGGGGAGACCACCCTCCCACCCAATTACTCCCTAGCACCAGACAGCAGCCTAGCCAGACCAACATTAATTTTTTTTTCCATTTTGTTTTAACTACTCAAAACAGATATCACTTCTGTCAGTCACATATTTTTCTGTACGCACGTGCATATGGGAAGTATGCATGGTTATGCCACTGGCTGCAAGAGATGTCCCCTTGCTGGAAATTTGTAAAGCAACTACCTGAAAAACAGTACACACCTTCACAAAGCACTGTTGTCTGGATGTACAGTCCAGAAGGGATGCCAGATTTGGCACTGCTGTCTTGCAGAACTTTTTCCCTAAACAGGTTCTGTACCCAGCCTCCCAAGGTACTGCTTTGCAGTCTGCAGTAATTAAACACAGTGAGGGATTTCTGGGGTTTGAAGAAAAAAAATTACTCACCATAGTAATGTTGTTTCTTCCAAGGCATCTTCACTATGCTTAATACACCCACCCTACCTCCCCTTTCAGAACCTGGAAAAGGTTCTTCAATAATCTGTTTTCTCTCATTCTTTATTTCACTTGAACAATTTTTGTGCATTGCCTAGAATAAAATTTTGGTAATTTTGTGCAAAATCTTTGGTCTACCATGTTATGACCCTGCAGAGTCTAAAAATGTTATGGGCTTTCTATTTTTGTATAGGTTTAGCTAGTTTGGTGCTCACTGCTCCCCTAGCTACAGAAATAAATCAGATGTTAGAGGGCAGAGTGGAGCATGACCATCATTCCAAGATGCTCTAATTTGCATAAAATTCTACTTTCTGGAGCATCTCAAACCAGCAGGCTGTTTTGCAGTGTTAGTCATAGTAGGGGATCCCTCGGAAGAAACAACATTATTATGGTGAATATTTTTTTCTTCCAAACAATTGCATAGGCTTCATAGGTAGTAACTGAGCAAAGTAGATGATAGTGCATATAACTCACCATCTGATTATAAATAACTCCTAATGTTTTTGTGTACATAGTAATCATCTAGCCTATGCTTAAACTCTTCCATATTTCTACTTCCTACCATCTCTATTGTGAATGAGTTCCATACTGCTACCACTCTCAGATTATACCAGCTAGATCTTCTGTTGGTGTTACATGTTTCACCTTTTATCTGAAGGGTGTGTGATTTTGTGCTGTACTGCTGGTAATACATATCCAGACTGCAATTTTCCCATAAGTCACTGTTTGTCAATGCTTGGTACAGGAGACACATGTTCTCCCTAAATCTTCAATATTACAGAGTAAATAGGCTAAGGCTGTCTAGCTGTTCCTGATATTCCTTGCCCCTAAAATCTTTGACCATCCTTGTGGCTCTCCTCTGTACACTCTCCAGGTTTTTGATTTCTGTTTAGTACCAGGGGCCCAGAATTGGGCACAGTACTCCATGTGAGGCTTTGCCAATGTGGTGTACAATGGTACAATTACTTCCTTAGCTCTGTTTTTTATGTGCCTGGAAATACTATTCAGTAGCCTGTTGGCCTTTTGACACACCTGAATACAGTTTCCTATAAAGTTTAAATTGTTTGAGACCATAATACCCAGATCCCTTCCTTCAGTTATTTGACCATCAATATATAATTAGCGTGGATATTTTTCTTTCCCAAGTGCATGACAGTGCACTTATCAAAATTAAATTCAAACCTATGTTCCTCTGTCCATGACCCAGACACACAGCCTATAGTTTCAGTTTTTCACTTTGTGCCTATACTTTTTTATAGGCTGGTTACTCCACTGGGTGTTTCAGACTTACACACTGATGGCAGGTACACTTTAGAACTCCGTGTCATAGTTTATGTCCACGTTAAGGTCTTAAAATTGTTGTCATAATGTAGATGTGTTCTACTACTGAACTCCAGTTGGTAGAGCCAGCTCTAAAATGGTACTAACCATTAGAGTGTAAATAAGAAACACAATCTGGGGCTGCTAAAACACCTGTATATATGTAGCAATAACAGAATTGGAACTAGTATTTCAGAACGAACTGAGAAAATATGACTTACAGGTTCGGCACAGTTCTTTGTTAAAAACATTCTTCCCTCCAGCATTATTCGATCGGAAGCACATTTTCTTGAATGTGTATAATAGTCCTCTCCTTCTTTCTTTACTCGAACAAGACTCTTGGTAAAAAACACACTCCCCTTTGGTACACTTTCCAGTTATTTTGGTAGCACATTTTACTGAAGAAAAGTCCCCTCTCTGCTTCTTCATTCCACTGCAGCTCTTCAAAACACTTTCCCTTCCTGCAGTTAGTAGTTATTTACAGATAGTCCAATATTCTGCTTTGTCTTGTCCCTGAAATACAGTAGCTTGGTTGTGAATTCTGCTTGTAATTTTGAGCATCTGCTTCCATTCGGCTGCCAAGCCGTACTGTAGATACCATTGCATGGCTATTGAGATACCATGAGTGCATCTTCTGTGGTTGTGATCATGAAGCTGGTCTCCTCTGTTTCATTTTCAAAGTCTTGTTTAGATTTGAACTCCAGTATTGCAGCAGCACAGTCCTAAGTAGTTAGCTCTTCAGTTGTGGGTGCATTTAGGAATGCTGGCAAAGTGACATATTGATTTCATCTGTCTCCTTGATCATCAATACTGCATTTTTAAAGCAGTTCAACAACATTTTACCATGACTCATTTAAGGATAGTGGGTAGCAGATTGTTTTTATAGCACTTTGGCAACTGCTTGATAGGTTTTTATCACTGTGGCTATTATGTTGCAGTTTTTTGTCTTTCAGTTGAAAGTCATTAATCTTATCTGTGTCAGTCTTCACCATTCATCACATATGGGTACTGGCTGGAGATCAGGACCCGCAGCGAGCTCTTTTTTTTTTAAAGGATGGCGGGATGACACAGTATGTCGGTGCCGCCTCAAGGCCGGCGTACTGCGTGGCGCTTGAGGGTTGGCCGCTAGGCTGTGTCGACTCTGCTCAGTCTTACCAGTTCTCCTTCATCTCCCGCCGCCGAGGTCGCTTTCGTGGGAAGCTGTCAGAGAAGAATTTTAGGCCTTTCAGCCTTTCATTCGACGCTTTCAGTCCATCGGTAACTTACTAGTTCTGGTTCTGCCTCCACTCGACATCGTGGTAAGATCTTTCCTTTTATTTGACGTTACGATGTCGAGTCTGTTTGGTGTTTTTCGTGAGTCATGTCTGATCGGGGTGCAAGTTTTCTAAGGCAGGTCGGCCCCTGTCGTCAGTGCCGCTGCGTCAGTCAATATTCCCGTTACCACCATGACCGTGTCTCGTGTCTTGGCCCGCCACCGACATGGATTCGTGTGACGCCTGCTTTTCATGGACCACCGCTGCCTCGGACGGTGCTGAAAGAGGGCGAGTCTGCCGACTTTCAGGGGTAGGGTTCGCGACTCGCCGGGCAAGCGCGGCCTCTCGGCCTATCCTCTGGTCCCTCCGGTTCTATACGGACCAAGGAGGAGGGAGCATCGGCTACTTGTAGCCTGGCCATTGCCGAGGCCTCCCACGGTGCGAGGAGGCCCGCCCCGCTTCCTCCTGGGAGCGGGCGGAGGCGCCACCACGGCAGTCGCCCTTCGGGTGAAGGCTCCCGTGTCGCCTCCGTGGCTCGGAAGGCCCGGTCGACGGCATCCTTGACGCCCGCCGTCAGTGCTGCGAGCCTTCGCGCCATTTGCGGCGCCGTGGCCCTGTCAGCCGGAATTGGGCGCTTATGGCCCTGTCGGCACCATTTGCGGCGCCCGACGCTGTTCGCGGCATTGTGGGCCTGGATCTGGCGCCGCCGCCATGTCTCGCCAGCCCGTGGTTGAGCACAGTGCCGCGCCGCGTGGTTCGGCCGAGGGGCCTTCGCGCCAGCAGCCGGCGCCGGGTGGTGCTCGGTGCCGCTGGCGGCGCCGAGGCCTGGCGGATGTCGCTTGCCACCGTGTTCGCCTCGGCCGCTGGCGCCCGGCCAGTCCGAGGCCACGCGCCGAGGGGCCTGGCAGTGCTCGCCGGCGCTGAGGTTGTTGATGGGCTGCTGGCGGCGCCGTCTCTGTTCCTGGTACCGCCCCCAGTGCTAGTGGACTTGATGGTGCCGCGGCTGGCCCTGGCTGTGGACCTTCGGCCCGAGCTGCCCTAGCGCCTTCTGTGAGCCCCGCCCACAGGGTTGCGGAGGGCACGGGTGCCGCCTCGGGCACTGCCCTGGCTGCCGGGCCCTCGGCAAAGTCGTTTTCTCTCGCCCTCACACTGTTTGGCTCAGAGCCTCAGACTCTACCTCATCGGAGTCGGGCTCGGAGTCAGATGGGTAGTCACACCCTTCGGGGTTGTCTGTGGAGGAGAGCGATCCAGTGGTCTCGTCGACGAGTTGTAGCCAGCCCCCTTCTGAGGAGCGTCAGGTAGTCCCTGAGGTTAGGGTCAGTGGTGCTGACCAGCAGGCAGTGGTGCGTGCCACCATTGCTCTGCAACCTGGCCTTGGGGGTTTCTTCGACCCCTCAGTGCTGGTACCCCCTCCAGTAATGTGTCTTGATCGGCCAACTTTGGGGCCCATCGAGAAGCCTACAGGAGGGGAGGGTGCTGTTCCCTGGGTCTCCCCTTCGGGGGCAGCCCAGAGCTGCCAGCTACCTAGGCTGGCCCTCTCGAGGAGGAGGACTCTCTCGGACTTTGAGGGGTCGAGGGTGTGGGAGTCGGCACGTCGCCTTTCTGGGGTCCACCTGGCCTGGGCGGTCAAGTGCGGATTTCCACCCTTCCCTCCGGTTCCTTAAGGGGTCCCATTCTTTGAGGCAGGGACTGTCCTTGACTTTTATGGCCCCGGTGGCCTCACTGAGGGGATTCTTCTGGGCGCAGCCTAGGCAGTACCAACGTGGTTATACAGCTAGTGGCTGTGGAATCTTCTAGGGCACCCTCCTCGGGTGCTCATGGTCCACTCCCTAGCCCTGGCGGAGGTCAGCCGACTTCTTTTCTCGGCTCTGCCCCATCTCTCTGCTGCATTCTCCAGTGCTCCCGGGCATTCTTGGTCCTAGCGGCCCTCTCACCTGGGAGCAGTTCAGAGTGGTGGCTGCTCAGTTCCCTGTCTACGTTAGGGCTATGGACAGCCAGGTTTTTCAACCTCCCCCCGTGCAGCCACCCTCGGAACATATGGTGACCTCCAGCTCCTCGTCCCCCTCTTCTGGAGGAGAGGAACCCTCTGTCCATACCTCTCCGACCGCTGATCTCTCAGAGTACCAGCACTTCCTCGTGAGGATGATGAAGGACCTTCACCTTTCACCCCTGTCTGTCAGCAATCCTGAGCATGCGGCGCATGCCTTTCTAGGCGATTTTGGCGGGGCCACCCTCGTGGTGCCGCCCTGGCCTGCTCCCTTTTGGGAGGCGTCCTTGCGTTTCTGGCAGAGGCCCTTCTCCGGAGTTCCTGCCCCTAGGGACCTCAGCCAGAAGTATTATCGTCCCTCGAGTCTCCAGGTTCTATACTCACCGCAGTCCGGCTTGATGCACCTGGACACTCTGATGGGCTTCAGCCTCCATCCGTGACCGCCCCCAGATCAAGACTCCTCGGATTTTGATTTCTGGGGGAGGAGGACCTTCTACTTGGCACAGTTGCTTCTCTCCATTTCTGCTCACCAGGCCCACTATGCAGCCTACAATAGGTTCTTGTGGTCTGCGCTAGGTCAGATCCTAGCTGCTTTGCCTGACTCGGAGCAAACCAGATAAGCCATCGCGTCTCTGCACGTGGCCTGGAGCGCGGGCACCGGCGAGGGCATCTTATGGCGCCACGCGGTGGCTACCAGGGTCGTAGGGACAGCGATCTGCACTAGGAGATCGGTCATGGCTTCGTCTTCCCGGTTGTCACCTTTGGCTGGCATAGGGTGATTTACCCGCCACCAGTGAACTCACTCTTCTCCCTGTGAGAGGGAGATGCATTTGTCGGGCACTTCCTTCTCCCTCCGGGGGACCCCGTCTCGCTCTCCCCACTCTCGGGCCTCCTCGGGCCCGGAAGGTTCCCCCCCTTAGTGTGTCACCCACTGAGGGCTAAGGGACTCTGTCCCTTAGGGTGTAATGAATCAACCCCCTTCGGGGGGCTTGTATCACCTATATAATGAATGGTGAAGACTGACACAGATAAGATATGAAAATTACGTACTCTACCGTAATTATGATCTTTCTGTGTATCTTCACCATTCATTAACCCCCCTCCGCCATCCCCTGGGGCCTCAGTCTCTGGGCCCCCTCCCTCTGTGGCCCCCTCTCTTTTGGAGCAGGGGTAGTAGGGACATCACAGAGGGTATTCTCCTTTAAGGAGTACAGCTTGGTGGCTCTCCTTCTCTACTACATGTCTCACACCCGATGGGGTGGGGTTGTGGTTGCCCTCCTTCTCTTTTTCTTCTGGTTTCCATCCAACTGTCAAAAAAAAAGGAAATCCTTTTTTCACCAAACATTTTCCTGAGAGAGTATTAAGTCCCTGTACCCTGTCCTTCTCCAGAATAGCCGACTCTGCTTCTAGGGTATTTGCCAGATATTCTGTGCCTTGAATTCTGGCAGACAGCTTTGCTACTCCTTTCAGTTCCTATGTAATCTGGTGATGGACAAGGGTCTCGGATACCTTGTTACCTCTCACTCTCTCCTAAATTTTCTCCCCTCTCTTCTTCCGCTTCCAGAGATTGGGGCCCCTACCCAATCCCCTTAGTCTCTTCCCTTCTTTGCTGTCCTCTCAGTCGTTATTTCTCCTTTTAGTTCAGTTTTCCTTTCCTTTTTCTGTCCCTTGGACTCTTTTGTCCCACCCTCCATCCCTTCCTCTACCTCTCCGCGACTCAGAACTGGTGGCAGCGGAGTCAACACACAGCCTAACGGCCAACCCTCGAGCGCCATGCAGTACGTCGGCTCGAGGACGGCCGATGCTGTGTCAGTCTTCACTTTAAATAAAAAAAGGACCTCACGGTCCTGATCTCTCCATACCCATATGTGATGAATGGTGAAGATAGACAGAAAGATCATAATTACGGTTGGTACGTAATTTTCATTTTTTGTCAGCTTTTGGTGCCATTACTCTCCTCAAAACCAATCTCTGTACCCCAAAACTGGTGCTGTGAGTGTTTCAGGTCCTGTATTGGTTCCTGACAGTGCTCTAACTGTCAGATACTAAATGAGAGAAGTAACAGGGTGTAGAATGTGGCCTTTTAAGCATCATTCTTGAGTTATGAGGAGGATTTGGTCAAGGTCTCACTGAGGCCCACAGACTACAGAGACTGTTTTACATCTGTATCCATGTTCTTGCCATGATGCAACATTGATGACAATGGTATCAGCATTAATGCTGACTGGCCCACTTCATTGCCCAGATAACACTGATGTTGGAGGCAGTACACATCTGGCAATGTCTGGCATAGTACCAATGCTGGTGCTGAGCATGGTGTCATCATCAGCACCGAACATAGTACTGAAGTTGGAGCTAAGCATAGTGTTGTCATCAGTTCTTCATGGGGAGGAGCTTAATGCCTTATGTTTCAGACCCAAGAGGACTGGCTTCTCCAAGAGCACAATCACCACGCAATCATGCTGGTGATATGAGCAGTGCAGTTCAGTTTTCAAGTACTAGAGGTTGTAATTGGAACTTATGTGTTTCTACTACAGTTGGACAATAATGTCTCGGTCCAGGCCACTCCATTCTAGGAGTGAACAGTGTGCTAGATGACAGCTTAAAACACACAATGGCTGATCGTCATTAGTGGTTTTTATTGGCTGACATTGTATAACCCCTATTCAGCAATACCCAAGCTGGAAATGAAAGAATTTTGCATATACTTGAAATTGACCACAAATACGTACCCAGTACCCTCACACTGGTTAAAGCAGATCTAGTAACCACTGCTTTGGCAGAATGCTACCCAGAGCCCAGTAGACTCCCCTGCAACCTCCTTTATTGTCCTAGTTCCAGGGTGAGCTGTTGTATTCAGACTTTCAGTCTGTGCATCTGCAAGCTGGGCTCTGGACAATATAGAAGTCCCTAGGTTCACAGTATCAGATAATGTAATTTTGATCTTGTGTGCAAGAAACCCTTCTAACAGAAAGAGCTTGTGGTTTCAGTTCATAGGGATTCTCCTTATGATATGCCTTTTGTCTTTTCATCAGCCCTTGTGAGCAAATCCCCCTGGATTTATTAAGTAATAGTTACAGCTGTGACCTGACAGTGTGACTCCCATTACAGATGTCTACAGAGCTGCAATATAGAGTGGCATCACATCCCCTAGGAGTACAGTCCAGATCACATGCTGGTTCTGGGTAGGTGGTATTATAGTGTTTACTGTCCTCATGAGTCCTGTTGTCTTACCAACCACCCTTATCTGGGAAATGTTACTGCTGCCTATTCATCCAGAGTGTTGGGCTCTGTGGAGGAGACTTACTCAGAAAGTTGTTAAGCTGTATCATAGAAACATAGAATTTGTCATCAGAAAATGACTGCTTGGCCCACCCAGTCTGCCCAAGTCTTTCTTGTGTATGTTTCCTATTTGGTCTCCAGCAACCCTCTTGCCTCCCTGCCTCTTTTATAATATTATGCCCCTGTGTAATCCTATGCATGCTTGAAGACCCCCCCCACCCCCAGTGTTCTAACCTCCACTGCATTTGCTGGCAGTCTGTTTCGTGTCAACCACCCTTTCAGTGAAGAAATATTTTCTCACATATCTCTTAAGCCCTCCTTCGAGCTTTATCACGTAGCCCCTTATCCTGGTGCTCTTTCTCATTTGAAGGAGACTCCCCACCTGTACCCTATTCGCCCTTGCTATGTACTTGTAGGTCTCAATCATGTCACCTCTCTCTAATGTATCTCTTGCTCTTCCAGAGTATCTCCTCCTTAGAGCCCCATTCACCCATCTAAATCCCCAGGAATCATGAGCATTTGCAGTATGTGTATTATCTACCTTCCACCTTTTTATTCATCACAATGTATGGACTGTGTAAGCTCTCATAGGAGCAGTTAGTTTATCTTATGCTTTGTATTTTGATTAATGTTTTAAACTTTTTGCATTTAAATTGGCAAGTAGTTTTTCTTTCAATCTTCTGTGAAAAAGGTATGACCGTGGTAGGGGCTAGTGCTTCTAAATATGCTTGGCAGTATATATATATATATATATATATATCTCCATGTTGTGCACATGGGGCATGGCAGTCCCAAAATTTCTGGTTCCCACAGGGTCCTAGTGCCCCCGTCTAAGACAAATGAGTGTGGCTCTGTGGAGGAGATAATCTAAAAGATCAAGATCTGCCAGTACATAATGATCCTTTATTCTCTGATATACACTTCTTGGTGTTGTTTTTCCAAGTATTTTTCACAGTTTTAGTCTCTCAGCCATGGTGCTGTGGCAGTATTGACTTTGTTCATTCGATAACCATTATGTCAAATAAGGCTTCTTTCAGAT
Source organism: Neoceratodus forsteri (assembly GCA_016271365.2). Lineage (NCBI taxonomy): Eukaryota > Metazoa > Chordata > Ceratodontiformes > Ceratodontidae > Neoceratodus > Neoceratodus forsteri. The sequence goes on from CM028135.1 coordinate 368,619,391, forward strand.
CTTGTTGCTGCATCAGTAAGATCGTCAGAGAGTAGAGAGTTTCTTCTCCATAGAGCCACACTCCTTGGTCTTAGAGCCAGAGGCATGAAGACCTCAAAGGAGTTAAAAATTTGGAGCTAGCAGCATCAACAGACGGTACTGGCATGCTATGCAAGCATGCACAGATGCAATTAGGCAGCACCAGCAGACCCAACTGCCTTTTTTTTTTTTTTTTCTCCTGCCATAGAGAGCATCTCATCAGGAGTTGTGAGCTTTGGGTTTTGCTGTTTCATAACACTTCATCACTATAGGGAAACCACCCTTATGTTTTGTCAGTCTTGGAATAAAATTGCCAGCACCAACTCTCACGCCAGTCTGTGTTACATGGCTTGGACCCAGAACATAATATGTCATTGTGCCTTACCTTTCATCATGTCACCAGTCAGATACTCAAGGACAGACACAGAAGATGTGGTAAGAAGGACTACAGGTCATGCCTAAAAGCGATCCTCCTCAGTGCCAATTACATCTTCCCAATTTGGTAACCAAGAAATTCAGACAATGCACTGTGCAAAAGTCCAGAGATCACCTCAGACCCCATTGTGATTTTTGATTCAGCATGCTCTTCTTTCCTCCATTCCAGGTTTGTGACAGGGGAGCACCATGTGGCACTTAATTTATCGATATCATCCCCCAATAGTCAGCTATCACTAGTGTCACACCCTCTCGAGAGCACCTTTCCATCTTTGTCCTCAGAAACTCTTTTGGGACCATTTTCTAGGTTGAGATTGGCACCACGTATTCATAGCTTTGTTAGAGATCTGCTTGTACTGTCATGTGCACCATCCATGTGCTGTATATAACATTGGCATCGACATCTGTCTTCTTTGATTATTCCTCTACCTTGGTGCCTTATCAACTTTACATTAATAAGAACATGTAAGGATCCAGCCCAGGCCAAGTGATGGGTAGTCTCCAAAACCATTATTAAGACATATCAATAGAATGATGTACAAAACATAAAGACATACCAAAGGCAGAAATATTTTAAATGTTCATCAACAGGTTCTGTATTCATCTCTACCTTCCTGCATGTGGCTAACCCTTATACATTTTCTGGAGCACTCTCCTAAACTAAGATTTCCTCTAACTAAGCTTATTCTTATCAAAACTGTCAGGGTCACAGCTCCAGATGTCTTCACTGCTGAATGGTCTTGTACATTTCGCAAACTATGTTGTCAGGACTTATTCATCAACCAAACAATAGTTCATTTCACTAAAAGTGGTAAAATATATGCAGATATTCACAGATCTCTAATTAAATTCACTTTGTTCAGGAAGGAGACTGTCTCACTATCTATGAGTGTGAAGGCTACTGATTACATCACTCTACCAGGCGATTTTCTTCATGCAAGGACTACATTTGTTTATATAGTACATATAAAATGGAGGAAAGAAACAAAATTGAAGACTCTTAACAGCCATGTTGGTTTGCAGTCTGTATGTGAAATTCATAGTATATGTCATCACAGTATAATAACCTGGTAAAAAAATATATTACAGTGATTTGGTCTGGTGGTGCCTCCTAATGGCATCAGCGTCTGCTTATCTCGTGCCGGTGCCATCTGTTGATGCCGTTAGCCCAAAAGTATTAATTTCTGTGGGGTCTTAAGCCCAAAGAATGTGGCTCAGTGGAGGAGAAACTCCAGAAGATCAACAATTAATAAAGGTATGCAATTCTCTTTTATCTTCTCAGTACCCCTACTACTATTGTTTGCAGTGTATAATTGAAAATAATACTTCTCACATTGTTAAATTGTTTGAATAATTTATATTTTGTTTTTACACGGCAACTCAGTCTAACCCAGTTGTGACTCTGACAGACATAGTTGATCAGTTCAGGGGAGGGACTGAGTTTTGTTCTGAACCCTCATAATCATTCAGTATGTTTACCTTCATACCCCTATTTCAGCTTCTTATTAATGTTCAGCCTCTTTGTCAAAAACATGTCATTTGGTTTCCACCAGCCAAAATTCCTGCAGCTTCACACAGTACTTCAGTGATGTAAGTATAGCCACTGGGGGGAGACTGTTTCAGCAAGTAGTCTAATCTGTAATTACCAAAGTTAGTGCCTATGACCTCTGCAGTACTAAACTTCTGCTGGACCAAGGTAGAGTCCTTGTATTGGTACAGAATCTGAGTTTCCCACATGGGTGCCATCAGGCTGGCATTAAAATTGGTTTTACTCTGCATTAGAGAATTGTACATGATTATCCAAACCTTGATGATTTAAGAAACTGGCAAATGTATGTTGTTTCTTGATATTTTTCAGAGTTGTGTTGCCTCACTCATGATGAAGGATGTCTTATTAGCAGCCACATCTGACACGAGTAGCTCCCAGTTGGCAGCACTGCTGAATCTACACCTTCAGTTAAGTGAAGCAAAAGATTATGGAGCAAGCAGCCTTCTTAAAACTGTTGAGCAAAAGCTTGATATGATTTCCAAGGTAAGTTGTCTAGCAATATATATTTCTTTTTATAACTGATTGGCAATATACAACTACCTTATTCCACTCTGATAGAGCTCCTGTATCCTTATACTTCTAGCCTCCCTCTTCACTTCTCTGAGTTGGGCCTATTAGTGGTTCCTAAATCACTTCTATGGCTGTCAGATGATCAGTTTTTACCAGCACATAATGGTATACCCCACCCACCACAGATACCTTCGATTCATCATGCTGGGGCAGCACTACCAGTTCAGAGTCCTGCACTTTGGGCTGTCCTCAGTGCCTCAAGTCTTTAAAAAATGCTTTGCAGTACTCGCTGCACACCTGAGAAAGATGGGACTCCAGGTTTTCCCTTACCTGGAAAACCGGCTGATAGCCTGTCCATCCAGACAGGAGACAAAATAGGTAGTGGCCACTGCCTACCAGTTCATCCCCTCAATTAGGGTTCTGCTGAATCTAGAGAAATCTCATCTCCAACCCTAGCAGCATCTACTGTTCATAAGAGCTCTTCTGGTTATGACCAAGTCTGGCCATTTAATCAGAGAGCAGAATGCAGGTGATTCTGTAGATGACATGGTACACCATGGACAGCAAGACTGTGCAAGCCCATTCCATGCAGCGCATGCTGGGTCTAATAGCCTCTTCAGTGTTCACAGTACCCCTGGTACAGTTGCACATGAGAATTATTTCATGGACAATCAGCTCACAGTGGTCACAAGCATCACATCCTCAGACCTACACCTTTCAGGTGACCAAGCCTCTGGTTCGGTCACTGACATAGTGATTAGTGGAAGACAGTCCTCCCAGATCTTTCCCTTCTCCCAACCAGAACCTCAGATGACTCCACCACGGATGCATCCCTGTTTGAATGGGGGACCCACTGTCAGGGTCTCCAAACATAAGGAGCCTGGGACCCATCATAAACTGATCTCCACATGAATGTGTTGGAGATGCTGGCTGTTTTGTATGGCCTCAGAGCCCTAGTCGATCAAGTCAGCCACAAAACAGTCCTCCTCCAGACATCAAACAAGTCTCTGATATATTACATTAACAAACAAGGGGAAGCACACTCTTACCCTCTCTGCAGGGAGGCAATGAGAGTGTGGGAACGGTGTCCGGAGCAGGGGGTCCTGCACCAAGCTATCCGTCAGGAGTCCAAAACACTATATGGCAGATGAACTTAGTCAAACAAAGGCCAATTCTCATGAGCAGTCACTATCTCTAGATGTCATGAGATTGCTGTTCAACAAGTAGGGCACCCCAGATATGAATCTTTTTGTGTCTCCACTCAGTGCCAAAATGCCTCAATTCTGCTGCAGAAATCCAGGGCATGACATTTTTCTGTCAGGATGCATTCAGGCTGCAATGACAAAATCTTTTTCTGTAGGCATTCTCACCAGTCCCTCTAGTGTAGAGGGTATTGCTCAAACTGGAGGCACGAGGGGACACAATAGTACTGGTCTTCCCCTGCTGGCCTAGACAAATATAGTTTCTTCTGTTGAACAGACTATCATTCATCAAACCGAGGATTCTTCCACTCAGGATAGACTTACTGACTCATCCATCCCAACCTGCACTCCCTTCACCTTAAGGTCTAGCTCCTGAAGAGATAGAAGTGAACAGGTACAGGGTACCTTAAAGGGTCTCAGAAATACATTTGGCTGCCTGTAAACCTTCCACTAGGATTGAGGAATGGGTTACTAGGTGGCAAGATGGCGACCGTTGTGGGTCTGCCTTGAGTTTGCTGCTACAGCAGTAGTTTTATTTTTAGTGTCATTTCATTTTAAGTTTGTTTTATTTTGCTTTATTTTGTATTTGCTGCCTTTGTTTTTGGTTTCCTGATTTGGATCTGGACATACCCCCACTGCTGCTACTGCGGCCCATTTGTTTAAGCCCTGCTTTTCTTCCTGGAACTCTGGTACCAGTTATCTGCCGGTGTATCTGTACATTTGTGACTCTGTGCGACTATGTAATTATGGATTTACCAAGACTCTGTGGACTCACCAGGACGTTCGGAGATCACTGTGGGAGTTTCTCAGGGTTTGTGTTAGAGGAGGATTCTCTGGGACTGTCTGGGTGCTCTGGAATCCCGTGTTTTGGATGTGTATCTTCCTGGACATAAAGTCTCCACCACTCATTCACACTAATGGGAGTTCACTGGAGGCGCTAGGACCCAGTGGGAGCAAATTTTTTTTGAGAGGATTGGCGTCTGAGATGGAACCATGAGGAAGCGGCACCACGAGCCCCAGCTCATGTGTTAAAGACTTTCTCGGCGTCGACCCGCCAACCACCTCGGTTCCTTTTTTTCCCATCGTCGAGTGCACTTCAGTGATGATGTCGCCGAGAGTCAAACTTCAAACTAGCAGCTTAGTTTTCAGGTTTTTTTTTTTGTGTAGTTTATCTTCATATAAGTACTGATTATGTTTACTTTTACTTATAACAAGAAAGAAGTCTTCAGCCCTCCATTGAGGGAGTCAACCATGAGTGGGTCAAGTGATGGTAGGGAGACTTCGTATGAAAGCTGTTCAGTCAGCACGGCTGGTTCCAGTCAGCCACCTCTCTGGAGGGGGGGTCTGACAATGGACGATCCGATGCTCAGGGGATGGGCGGTCCCGAAGCATGAAGAACAGTCCACTCATGACACTGTTCGCCTCGAGTTCTTCTTCGGCACACAGGTCGAAAAAGAAACGGCATCACTCGAGGTCGCCCTCTGGTACGTCTGTACGTAGATGGTCAGTTATTAGGCCAGGTGCCGGTTTCCACCTCTGTTGGAGTCGCCAGTTTCTGTCTCTGGTGACCAAACTCCTTGACACCGGAGCCCCTCCCTGCCTATTGGAGGAGCTTTCGATGAACAGTTACACTAGTGGGCTGCTCTTATGGAGCAGTGGGCTCGGAGGTGGGTCCAGTTTCCTGAACCGGTCACTCCGAGGCCTTCGGGCCATTCGGAGGAACAGGTAGGGCAGTTGGGCCTTCCTAGTCGTGCGGCGCCTTCTTCGGTGCCGTCTACTCCGCACTTGGGTGTTTATCCACCTCACATGGCTGCGGCACAGAGGTCCATACCGATGCCTCTATCTCCTGCCAGTTTTCCTACTTTTTTTTCAGATCGCAGTTTTCAGACCCTTGAAACTCTCTCGGTGCTGTCCACGGCACATCGGACTTTCTCGGTGCCATCCGCGGCTCCAGGGACTCTCTCTGCACCGTCCGTGGCACCGAGGAGTCTGTCGGTGCCCTCTGTAGTGCCGCGGGCTCTGTCGTTGCTGTCCACGGCTCCACAGGCTCTGTCGGTGCCGTGGCCTCTGTCAGCACCGCGTGCATGGCTGTTTTCGATGGCGCCGTTTTCTTCATCGGCACCAAGGCTTGGTACATCGTCATCTGGCCTCCAGGGGTTCTCGACTCCGATTCTTTTCTCTTCTGTTCTTCCTCCTGATTTTCGCTCTTTTCCTGTCCATACAGTCCCTCCTGGACTGTCAGGAGATGATTTTGAATCTGAATCAGACCTTCGACTAGGTGATGTTAATGGCACTGCCTTGGGAGCAGGGATCAATCCTTCTACAGAGCCTGTGGTCGAAGACCTTTCCTTTAAGTCTCTGCTTAAAAATTTAAATTCTACTCTTTCTCTCAAGACTACAGAAATCGATTCTGGGAAGCCTTTAAGACTCCAATACCTCCATGTCCTGGAGATCCTTATGGATTTAACACCTCCACTACAGCCCTCTTTCGAGACCCTCTCTCAGATGGTGTGGAAGAATCCGGCTGTCATTCCTTCTGTGGCCAAGTCCATAGATAGGAAGTATGCCCCTCCCAAGGATCGCCCCATATTGGCCTCACAAGCCTTTGCTGATCCCATTGTAGTCTTGGCAGAGAATAATAAGGCCATCCTTCCTCAGGCATCTACAGCCTGGCCTATAAATAAAGAATCTCACAAGATAGACACCTTAGGTAAGAGAGTCTTTGCTGCCTCCACCCTGGGTATGCGCATTGCCAGCTACCAGGGCTATTTTTCTCAATATGAGTGTGTCATTTGGCATTCGCTCAAACAAATGGTAGAAGCTCTGCCCAAATTGGAAGTTAATTCAGAGCTACTTTGGACTATAACCAGGGGTATCAAGTCCAATAACCAGCAGGTTAAAGCTGCAATGGACGCTTTCGATACCACTTCCCGAGTGACGGCGGCTGACATCTGCACCCGTCGCCACTCTTGTCTACATACTTCGGGCTTCATGAATGATGCCCAACAACAGGTCATGGCCTTGCCTTTTGATGGTATGTATCTCTTCGGCCTCCAGGCAGAGCAAGCTCTGGAGGCCACTCAGAAGACTAGATCTGCCATTAAGACAGCTAGACCGGCACCCGCCCCCTCCCGGGGGGGGGGGTGTGAACAAGCGTCAGCTTCACAACCGTCAGTCCTTTCTCGGCAGAGGAGGTTTTAACAAAAACCACAACCCTCAGCCACAATAGAAAGTGCAGCAGAAGACACAAGGGCCCAAAGCACCCAATGCCACCTTTTGAGTTTCTGGCCCAGGTCTCACCTCAGCTGTCCGAGGGGGACTCATCCTCAGCAGTGGGAGGACGTCTGACTCAGTTCTACAACCAGTGGAAGTCTATAACATCAGACAAATGGGTCCTCCAGATAATCCACAAGAGGTACTCGCTCAATCTTTTGGAAACTCCTCCAGATCATTCCCCCAAATGACAGCCCAGGCTGTCGGCAGTACAGTCAGACCTTCTTGCTTCCGAGGTACAAGGCCTTCTGAACAACAGGGCAATAGAAGTAGTTCTGCTGGATCAACAAAACACAGGTTTCTACTTCCATTACTTCCTGGTCCGAAGAAAATCAGTGGCATGTGCCCCATTCTGGATCTCAGAAAGTTGCACGATCTGCACTGGCTGCCTATTCAGTGGTGGATCACCTTTAAGGTCGGTTTACTGACCTACAAGGCCCTAAATGGACTGGGATCGAGTTATCTGCAAGATCTTCTTCATCCCTATTGCCCCTGCTGGCCGCTTCACTCCACCAATGAGGGATTGCTAGAAATTCCCAGGGTTTGTCTAAAGTCATCTGGGGCCCGTGTGTTTGAATTTGTGGCCCCATCCCTGTGGAATTCTCTACCTCGTTGGATTCAACAGTGCCTGACGGTGGAGAGTTTTAAATCTGCATTAAAAACTCATTTATTTATTTTGGTGTTCCCTGATTTTATTTGATCTGCTGCAGCTGTTTTTAAATGTGTAGTTGTTTCTATGGATTTTAGGGTTATGTACTAGCACTATGGTTTTGGAATAGTGCTATTTTATAAATAAATGATGATTGACTGAGTGAGGAAAACTTACACAGCCAAGTGGCAAAGATTTTCCATCTGTTGCTCTAGAACCCACATGGTAACCTTTGGTGCCACCTGACAGGGTTCTGGAGTACTTGCTGGATATTTCTGATGCTGGCCTACATCATTCCACAGTTAAAACCCACTTGTGTGCTATATCTGCATACCATGAGCCTGTCGGTACCCTCTATTTGCACAGCTGCCATTGTTCAAGAGGTTCTTTAAGGGCATCCTACACACAAGGCCTCTGACCAGGAAGCTGGTGGCTGCCTGAGATATCAGCCTTGTGCTGAATATGTTCACCTGCAAGCCTTCTGAGCCCCTTGTGACATGTGAACTGAAGTTTTTAACTTGGAAGGCAGCATTTCTAGTGGCCATCACTTTTGCTCGCAGAGTGCCTGAAATCCATGCCTTGGTCACAGATCATCAGTATATTGTTTCCCATAAGGACAAGGTAGTTCTCCATACACACCCTAAGTTGTTACCAAAAGTGGTGTCTGGGTTCCATCTGAATCAGCCAATAGTGCTGCCTACCTGCTTTGCCAGCTTCAAGATTGAAGGGGAGCACACTCTCCATTCTCTGGATGTTAAGAGAGTCCGTACCTTTTACCTGGACAGAACTAAGGACTTCAGGCAATCCAAACGGTCTCCTTCAATCCCAGTTGAAGGCGCCAGGCTGTTGCAATCAAGTGCATTTCTGCATGGATTGTAAGCTGTCTACGCCACCGTTATGGCATTGCTCATGACAAGCTGGAAGGTCAAGTATGTACCCACTCCACTACTTCGGTTGCCATATCTCTGGCAGAGATTCGCTATATACCTATCATTGATATCTACAGAGCTGCAACTTGGGGCACATTGCACACCTTTGTTAATTACTGTGCACTGGATGTCCATGCCAGGCAGCATGCCTCCATTTGCAGGACAGTCCTGAATGGACTTCTGTCCAGAGTGAGTACTTGGCTCCTGCCGGCCTAGTCCAGGGGATTTTGTCTGAGCTTGGTACTCTGAATCATTAGTGTGAATTAATGGTGAAGACTGATTTGTGGAAGATATGAAAATTACGTGTTGACTGTATTTCATAATCTTCTAGGAATACCTTCACCACTGATTCACACTCCTACACGCCATTCCCCGGGCTCACTTCGGTGTGTTGTATTGGTCTTCACCCATTATTCTTGGTATGGGCTCTGAAAGCACTGTGTTACTGGTTTGTGGACCCTTCTTACATGGGTCACCAGGGAATATTTTACCCACAATACTTGTTACACCACTAATGTATTTTTCAAGACTAGCACATCTGTAATTAATTGTCTGCAATTGTGTGTTTTATCTTTATGGAATGTTCTGTTCCCCCGGTTACCCCTGAAAAAGGGACTTGTTTGCCACAGTGGGTCTCACCTGGTCATCAAAATTGAAATAAATAAATCTTATGTCCTTAGATTATAGGCATAAATGCTTGTTAGGTTATGCTGCACCTCTTTGATAAAAAAGGTGCTGAGGTGGTTGAGGGCTGGTATGAGGTAAGCCATGCAGCGTGATCCAGTTTTGCGGTGCCGTGCATGCACACAGTTTACCATCAGTGCCTGCCTTCCTGAAAAGTTCTGACTCCTGTGGGATACTAGGCTAAGACCCACTAGTGTGAATTAAAAGTGAATACACAAGACGGGATAGAAAAGATGAGAAGGGCAGGGTTTTAAATAATTGATTAGCAGTTTTTTTCTTGGGATGATACTAACTGTACAGAAAGTATTTATACAGATTTTCTAGAAGTGCTATGTTTGTTAAACACAGTGAGGCAAGAGCTATGCATTTTCTCAAAGATTTAGCACTTTTATGAGCAAAACACTAATCGATTTTTAGAGTTAAATAAAACCCTGAAAGGGACTTGGCAAGGTTGGAGGAATGGTCAGACATATGGCAACTTAGATTCAATGCAAAGAAGTGCAAAGTAATGCACCTGGGAAACAAAAATCCAGGAGAAGAGTACACAATAGCAGGGGAGGTACTAACAACAACACAAATGGAAAGGGACCTGGTGGTAGTCATATCAGATGACCTAAAGGTGGGTAAGCAATGTGAAAAGTTGGTAAGGAGAGCCAGGGGGATACTGGGATGCATAGGAAGGGGCATCACAAGTAGAAAAAGGGAAGTGGTTATCCCTCTATACAGACAGTTGGTGAGACCCCATCTGGAGTACTCTGTGCAGTTTTGGAGACCTCATCTACGTAAGGACATAGGCAGGATGGAAGCAGTCCAGAGGAGGGCAACTAAAATGGTGCAGGGTCTGCAGCAGAAACCATATGAAGAGAGACTGAGAGAGCTTAATATGTATACTCTTGATGAAAGGAGGGACGGGGGGACATGATAGAAACGTTCAAGTACCTCAAGAGAATCAACAAAGTCCAGGAGGGTAGCATCTTTCAGAAAAAAATGTGTAAGAACAAGGGGCACAATTTGAAGATAGAGGGGGGACGGCTCAGGGGTAATGTGAGGAGATTTTTTTTCACGGAGAGAGTGGTGGATACATGGAACAGCCTTCCTAAGGAGGTCGTTGGGTCTAAAACAGTGGGGGAATTCAAACATGCATGGGACAGACACAAGGTAATTATAGTGGGGGTTTGCAGGAAGTAGGCTGTTGGTTAACTAGAATCTGCAGCTTATCCAGTAGGTATGGAAATGGGCAGACTGGGTGGGCCAAGTGGTCCTTATCTGCCGTCAAAGTCAAAGTCTGTGTAAGATATTCCTAGAAGATCAGGAATTACTGAGAGTATGTAATTTTCATTTCTACTCCATTTTCATCGAAGTGACCAGCAAATAATGAGGATTACATTTGATCCTGGATCTCCCCAGCCTAAATCAGTTTACGCAATCCATCCAGTTTTAAGATGGAGTCTCTGAGGTCAATCACTGCAGTTCAGCTGTGTGATTTCTAGCCTTGTTAGTTCACCAGGAAGCATTTCTGCATATTCCAGTTTGGCATTTGCACCAGAAATAGTTTCAGAATTGCCATTCTAAATCAACACGTTCTGTACTGGGATCTACTCTTCGAATTGGTCCCTGGCCTGAGGGTGTTTACACAAGTCCTAAAAGTCATAGTGATTCTCCTTTGGTGGGAGGGACACTGCATTTATCCTGTCCTGGATGATCTTCTAATCTGAGCATACTTAGAACAATCAGCTTCAAACCCCAGGAATCCCTCATTATGCTTAACTAATGCATTACACCTGGTAGGCTTAGATGCGGAATTTATGTAAATAACAGAACATGGAACGCTACTCAAACTCTGTCCTAAACTGTCCTTGTGGTGGCATTGCACTCTGCTGCTCAGTGATAGATCTATTTCTCTGTCTGGGCTAGCAAGTCACCCTGTGAGGTCTCTACTGCTTTGTTCTGTTTTTTTTTCTACTTGTTTTCCAGAAAAATGTTCAAGTTGCTTTATATTTTATTTCTGCTCTGCTGCTTTATCAATCTAGATGTGTGTTTTTGTGACATTTTACTGACTTTTTTTCCCCTTTTGGTTCCCAGTAACCAGAGAAATTCTCATATAGTTTATATGGCAGTTTGGTTAAACTGCATTTTTTTGACTTTGCATTATTTTCCTTGAATTTTTTTCCAAGTTTTCTTCCTTTGCTGCAAACTCAGTTGTTGGTGCCGCGGATCTTACTTCGAGGGCATCTCTTGCAACAGGCCATCACTAGCAGGCTATAGTCACCAGGCACTAGGACCACATGGAAACTTTCTAGCTAGCAGTTTACCAGAGGGGGCTGCCCACCTCCAACGTCAGCCACTCCTATAAAGGCAGGCTGCCCCCATACCCTCCCAGTTCTTTTCCCACCTTTGACCAATGCACATCGGACCGCTGAAACTGCCACAGCTACAATCAAAAGCCATTTCCTGTGTTTTTTGTGCATTATTATGTTTTCAATTTTCTACAGTTTTAACATCAAATTTCAGCCAGCCTGGTGGTGCTGAGGGTTGAAGTGCTGGATTCCACACCTTGCACCACGCTGGCAACCCGAGTTTGTGAATGAGCTTGGGCAGCCAGGGGTCGGCAGGGGAAGGAGAGGATTGAGTATTCTAGGACAGCTCTCCTCTCCCTGGGGAGAGATTCAGGGAGTCTCCATAGCAGCAGCAGCCACCGGTGGAGACCAGAGGTATGGGTAGCGTAATGGAGCCAACTATGGGGTGGAGCAAGGCGGACGTTGATGGATTGCCATCTTGACGTCATTGCACGGCTGAGCTCCAGAGGGGAACAAAAGCAGCAAATCCTCCAGGTACCCGGGAAGGCGACAACAGGAACAGGAGGACCACCCAACACGCTCAATGCCAGATCCGCTAAGCCGGCCTCTGGTTCCTCCCTGCTCTCTGACTGCACTCTAGATTGTAGATAGAGCGCCGGTTAGGTGATGGTGGCCCCACCTCGGGGGTTCAGAGCTGAGGGGATGGCGAGTTGGAGAAGCAGAGGAGGGACATCTTGGGTCAGAGGCAAGGTGCAGAGGTCTCAGCGTGCGGCTACAGGGTGAGTGCCTAGGTCCTGTCAGAGAGGGTCCTGTGGGGCCTGGTGTATAAATAAAATTGAAAAACAAAAATCGTAATTTTGGTGTTCTCATTGTCATGTAATAAGGGTGCTGTGAATTGGGTGTGGGAATGGGAGCGCCAGTAACTTGGGCATCCAGGTGTTTAGGGAACCCTGTGTTCTGAGCACCGGTAAATCAGTAATGATGTACAGAGCTGCATCCCACAAACGCCTGCTGTTACAAATGTGTGCAAAATTGTTTTGCAGTTGTTGCTGTCTGGTGTGTTCGGTTGTGCAGTGTTTCTGTTAAGTGGGAGCCCGATATACCTGGTGTTGCTAATGGGTTATGGGATGTTTGTGTCCAGGGCTGTGGTGTGTGTTTTTCGGTGTCTGACTGCAGCACTGAAATAAAATTCTGTTGCCCAACCTGTATGTCTGCCTTACTATTGTCTGACTTTCCTGTAACTTGCACCTTCCTCCTCTATAGCTGCATCTCAGAGTTTGTTATATAAATCTTCGGGGGGTACAGGGGCACAATATCAGCTTGATGACTATTATAGCAGGAATTCATGGTGCTTACTTTCATTGCTGTTTGCTGGTGAAATCATTGTGCCTGTGGGTTTTACAAATGACTGTGTGGTACTGCCGCCAGGTTTATCACTGTCATGTGCTGTTTTCTGACTTGCTAAACTCAGCACCCTAAAGTACCTTCTGGTAGTTGATCGCGCACTGCCATGGGTAAACCTGGTAATAGTTTATGTCTTCTAAACCCAACCCCTGCTGTTGTGGCCCTTATTCACAGCAGGCATACAGTCAGGCGGCTTGGCCGGAATTTCTTCGGCTGATGAGGGTGCAGCAGACACCGGGCTCCTCACTGCCATCTCCCTGACAACCGTGCCACAGGTGCCGGTCTCCTCCGGGACCACTGCCGACTCTGCTTCTCCCTCTCAGGAGCAGATGCTGCAGCCCACCAGCCACTGGCATCTCTTCAAGCCAGGCTCTCCTCAGCCTTCGCCCGTGGGGTCGCCCTCCACTCCAGCGTCCATTTCTCCACAATCTGCGCCCATAGATCTCCTCCGCTGTCACCTCTGCTGGAATTCTTCCTCTGCTGCAGCCTGAGGGTCCCGTGCCAGCCATGCCTGTTCCACCTGCTAGCCCTACACCGAGCCTTCCACAGCCAGGAACCACGCTGGCCCCTCCTCAGCTGACACCAGTTGGGCCTGCACCTGTCCCACTGTAACTTGTGCCAGAGGGGGTGGTGCAAGTCCTACCACAGCCTGCACTCGTAGGACCACAACCTTGCTACCTTCTGCTGAGGTGACTGTTGGTCTGGCACCTGCCTACCCCTACCCTGCCCTTGCTGGACCTGCACCGAGATTCCCATACCTGATGCCTCTGGGACCAGCACCGGTCTATCATTACCCACCGCCAATGGGACCTACACCTGTCTCCTTTGATTACCAAGGTTTGCTCTCGACCTTATGGTCTATTATGCAGATGCAGGTCCCTGCCTCATGAGGACCGGCCCCGGCCACCCCTCAAGGGCCTTCTTTGGAGCTCCTTCCCTGGCACCAGTTCAGCTGGGCTCCAGCGCTCCTCACCACTCCAGGGATTGGCCTGACCTGGACCTTCAGCCTAACGCTAGTGGGGATGAAGGCACTGACAGTACCACGGAGAATGACAGCAGTGAGTTTTCCTCTCAAGGTGCAGACTTCTCAGATGGGGGAGGGACCTCCAAGTAACATCCCTAAATCCCCCCAGATGATCCCACTTTCATGGCCATCATGTGGCACATTGAAGTCACTATGGGGTGGGAGACAGAAGAGCAGGACCTCGAGCGACGTCGGTTGGCGCAAAAAGGTGGAAGGCTTTACCATGTACCAGCTGGCAGGCCATACTTTTGGGAACAGGCCAAAGTTGATTCAGTTGTCATAAATGTGGCACACGACTGAACCAAGAGGCCTAAACACTTCGGTTTCCTCTCACCTGACAGGGAGTTTTAGCAGCTGGATTAGATGGGCAAGCGTGCCTTTATCTCTACCACCCTGGTCTTTTGGGCCATTAATTACTTGACCCACATGGTGAAGTATTGGAATCTCCTCTGGGACCAGGCTAGGGATGTGGTCCTAGCCATGCCAGATGACCCCTATAAGCAGTAGACCCTCAAGACGGGCTCAGACGATGGGTACTATTGTCCTAAAGGCCGCCTACGATGCTGTAGATGCCTCTGGCTGAGCAGCAGCCATCAGTATCTGTATGAGATGTCACTACTAGCTGTGGTTCTCGGGCTTCCCCCAGGATGTCCAGTCTAATATAATGGACGCCCCTTTCAGAGGTTTCAGATTTTTCAGGGGAGATGTTCATGATATCATCTCTGACCTCCAGGCCTCAAGTTGGTATCTCAAATCTGTCCACACCATGCATCATATCCAGCCAAAGTTGGGGCAGCCAGCTCCTTTTCCTCGCTCCTCCCACAGGCAGGCCTATGCCCCTCCCAGTGCACAAGGCAAGCACAAGATGGCGGCAGCCCTTTCCACTCCTTCTCTCCCCGCCACCCAAAGTGCTCGAGGTGCAGCTGCAGCCCAGTCAGCAGATGCTCCCACCTTTTGACTCCTTGCCAGACCTCCTCCCTCCAGTCATAGATCAGGAGGCAGTCGTAGGCAGTCACTTCTCCCTTCATCTGGACAGGTGGAGGGAGATTACTATAGACAGCTGGTTGCTGCAGCTCAGTGAGCATGGCCACACCTTAGAATTCATGGTGTGACCTCCAGAAAATCCTCCGGGGCGGTCCTTGTATCCTCCCGGCCATGTCCACCTCATCTGAGAGGAAATTCAGGCCCTTCCTCAGAAAAAATCCATAGAGCCAGTCCTGCATTTTCAGCAGGGAAGAGGGTTCTACTCCCATTTCTTCCTGGTCCCCAAGCTCATGGGGGGATCTTTGCTACATCCTGGACTTAAGGCAGCTGAACTTGTTTATAGAGTACAAACGGTTCAGGAGGGTTACCCTTCAGGGTTTGCTGCCCCTGCTACATCAGAGGGACTGGATTTGCTCTCTGGATATGCAGGATGCCTACCTGTATATCTAGCTTTTAGCCTCCCACCGGTGCTTCCTCCATTTCCACTTCCAGGGAGTACACTACCAATTCAGAGCTCTGCATTTTGGTTTGTCCTCAGCCCCCAGGGTTTTAACCAAATGCTTGCTGGTGGTGGCAGGGCAGCTGCCTTGAGATGGCAGGGATTCTACGTGTTCCCATACCTGGATGATTGGATACTAGCTGCCCCATCCAGTACCCGTCGTCTTCAAACTCTGGCTCAGATCTGTATTCTGTTCCAAGTTTTGGGCATCACTATAAACATGCCATAATTGTTTCTGACTCCCTGCCAACATCTCCAGTACATAGGGGCAGTGCTGGAGATGGCTCAGGGGATGGCCTTCTTGCTGTCAGACAGAACAGAGCATTTGATGGAACAGGCCTATAATCTTTACTCCAGACGTTATGTCCCCGCAAGGGCTTTTCTGCATCTTCTAGGCCTCATGGCTGCAGCCATTGCTATGGCTCCGCTAGCCAGGCTGCACATGAGCGTTCCTCAGTGGACACTGCGAGTCCAATGGGACCAATGCACGGATGCCCTGAATCAACCGGTTATGGTCTTGGATCCAGCCAAGAGGGTACTGTTGTGGTGGTTTATGCCAGCAACCTGTTTCGGGGGGGCTTTTGTATTCCTCTCCCTTAGCAGGTCCTTATGGTGGATGCCTTGGGTCTTGGTTGGGGTGCTCACCTGGGAGTCCACCAAACTCAGGCACCATGGACTGAGGTGGAGAGGGAACTCCATATCAATGTCTAGAGATGCATGCAGTCTTGTATGCCCTGCAGGCCTTCCAGACTCCACTCTCCCCAGGTCTGCTCTTGATTTTGATGCACAACATGTGTGTTATTTATTATAAAAACAAGCAAGGCGGGGACTCATTCCCATCCCCTGTGTCGGGAAGCGACGAGAGTCTGATACTGATTCATACAGCGTAGAGTGGGGCTCACAACCATCCATGTTCCCAGTGACCAGAATGTCCTGGCGGACTGTCTAAGCTGGTCTCGGTCCAGAGCCCGTGAGTGGGAACTTCAGACCTTAGTGGTGGAAGATCTATTCGACAGATGGGGATCATCCTGATTGGACCTTTTTGCGTCCCCACACAGTGCAAAACTGATGATTTTCTGCTCACTAGATCCAGGGCCTGGAGTTTTCTAATGAGACACGTTGTCCCTCTCATGGAAAGGGAAGTTCCTCTACACCTTCCCTCTCCTACAGAGGGTCCTGATCAAGCTTCAGATGGAAGGGATAACTATAAATCTGATCGCCCCCTTCTTGCTTCTTCAGATCTGATTCCCTTTGCATCAGCAGCTGGCAGTGGAACCTCCAATAACCCTGCCCCTATGCACAAGATTGCTGTACCAGGAGGAGGGCGCCCTGGTCCATCTGGATCTCAAGTCTCTCTATCTCCATGCATGGCTTCTGAGGACATAGCCATCAACAGATCTGGGGTGTCACCCAGAATGGCAGATGTCCTGGTGGCTGCCAGGAAGCCTTCCACCATGGCCACTTACTTTATGAAAGGGAAGTCCTTTGCTGTTTGGGCTGCATCGCACCATTTAGACTCCTTCACCTGTCCAGTGGATCAGGTACTGGAATACCTTCTGTCCCATTCAGACTATGGCTTATGGTACTCCTCAATTAAGGTACATCTTTCTGCCATCTCTGCATACCATGTACCTGTAGATGGTCATTCAGTGGCTCAGCCTGATGTGTGTCGCATATTCTTGAGGGGCATTCTGCATTTAAAGCCTCCAGTTCGTGATCCTGTCCTAGCTTGGGATCTCAATTCTGTGTTGGAAAAGCTTATGCTGCCTCCCTCTAAACTGGCCACATCTTGCGAGCTGTGCTGTCTGTCATGGAAAGCATTATGTTTAGTTGCCATTACTTCTGCTTGAAGGATGTCTGGGCTTCAGGCCCTCATGTGTAAGCAGCCTTATTGCAGTTTCCACAAAGACAGTGTGTCTTTGCGTACCAATCCTAAGTTTCTTCCTAAGGTAGTGTCGGAGTTTACTTTGAATCACTCCATCCATCTTCCTGCTTATTTTCCGGAGCATTCCAATCAAAGGGAGGCATTGCTCCATACCTTGAATGTGCATAGAATTTTGCAGTACTATACACAGTGGACTAAAGACTCTAGGAAGTCTAATCAGTTGTTTATTTCATTCGTCACTGGGAAAGAGGGCAACCCAGTGTCTATTCAGTGTTTGTCTAAGTGGTTAGCCAGCTGCATTGTCTTTTGTTACCCGAAGTACGGTAAGGAACTTCTGGGAGTGGTAGAAGGTCATTCCATTAGGAGTATGGCCATGTCAGTAGCTTGTTTCAGAAATGTATCAGCTGCTGACATTTGCGCTGCTGCTACTTGGACCACTGTCCATGCCTTCACCAAACATTACAGTCTGGACATCACCTCTAGGCATAGGGCCAGCTTCGGCCTAGCTGTTCTGCAAGGCCTCCTTTCATAGGCCATCATTTTTGCCTACCACCTGGACAGTCTGTCTGTAGTTGTCAGAACTGCTTGGGACTCAGTCCTACTAGTGATGGCCTACTGTAAGAGATACCCTCGAAGTAAGATAGTACAGTTATATAAGAACTTATCATAAGAGTAGATCTTCAAGAGGATCTCTTGCAGCAGGCCATGCTTCAAACAACATGAAGTCTTGCTGTATTCTGACTATTGCAGTTAGGTCCTGCCTTTCAACTGCCCTGGAGGACAAAGAGTTAAACTTTCCATGGCCAGCATGAAATGTTCACCGCGAGCTTGGTTGAAGCCCCTGTCTGCTGTTGTTTAAACTCCAACCGTCAGATTCTTTACTCCGCCTCACTGAACAGTCGCTCCGGAGATTTCTCCTTTGCTCAGTTCAAAAAAGTCAGTTAAAGTGTCGTTTTTCGCCAGTTTATACCAAATTTCTGCTACCGAATCTATCAGTTTAAGTCTCTGTCTGTGGTACCGTGAGTACTAGATAGGTTTTGCACTTAGTTTCTGTGTGGAACTTGTAAATGTTGGATCGGTTCGGCTGAACTGATCGGTTTAGGTAAAAAAAAAAAAAGTTTGTGAATTTACTTAGAGTGTGATAACCGGTCCGTATTGGTTCTAAAAAAAAAAAAAAAAAAAAGGATTTTATTACGTTTTTTCCAAGACCCGTGACATGGTCAGGAACCGATAGGGGAGTCTTGCCTGGCGGATTGCCGAAAAAAGGGTAAGTTTTGGATAGGATTGGCCATGTCTGAGAAACCCAAGAAAAAAACCGGGCCCACTGGGTTTCAACACTGCAGTGTGTGTGGGGAAGCCTTTTCTTAGGTTGATCCCCACACCACCTGTGTTTATTGTCTGGGGATTGACCTCCTCGATTCAGACTGCCAAATTTGTAAGAATTTTCCCAAAGCTACCCTGGATAAGAGAGTAGGTAGACTGAGGGAAAGGGAGGCCAAGAAGTCAGCTGACCCGGATGGCCACCCCAGTTCGGTTCCGACCGAACCAGAAGGAAATGCCCTCTGACCAGGGCGATACTTCTTCGGGCAAAAAGGGAGCCGATTCTGAGGAGTCGGTTCCGGTTAAAAGAAAAAGAAAAGATAAATCGTCCGGTTCGGATCCAGAAATTCATACTCCGACTGCTGATGAGATAACCAAGGCGATAAGAATAGTGCAATCGCTTACTTCGGTTCCGGACGAACTGGCACCATCTGGCAGGGTTTCGGTTCGGTCGGTTGCCCCGGTTCCGGATTACACTTCAGAAAAATTTTATGAACCGGATGAGGAAGAGGGAGAGTATGAGGATGATGATGGTGATTATGAAAGTCTGGATGTGCCTATTGACCCGGACATCTCCCCAGACAGGCCTTCAGGTGTTTCTCTTTCTAGGCTTTCTGAGTCCCCTTCTCACTTTATGTTTTACCAAAAAGTGGCTGAAACCCTCCAGCTTCCTAAGGAAGAAGCAGTAGAGGGTCAGGAGGAGCCTGATTTTGTTGAAATGATGGACATCCCAGAGTCCAGGATACTGTCTATTCCCCTCCATAAATCTTTTGGGAAACAGACAAATAAAATTCTTAAGACTCCTAACTCCGTACCTCCTGTGGACAGACAAATGGACAAGAGTTACACTCTGTCAGGCTCAGACAAGGAGTTCCTTTCTCAGCAATGCAGCCATGTTGGGGTAGTGCAGGCTGCTGTCTGTGATAAGGCAAATATCCCCTTGGCATCACCCCCAGATAAGGACTCCAGGAGGATTGATGCCATGGCAAAGAAACAGTACATGGCAGCATCTTTGGGACTCAGGCAGGCTAACTATATGGCCTACACAACTAGATACCAGAAGTCCAGATGGGACACTGTACTGGCTCTGGCTAAACAGGCCGCTGACCAGCTTGCCAAGGAGCTGGTGCAGGTGGCTGCAGATAGGATTGAGGCATCCAAGGTGCAATTTCATGCTGCTGTGTACTCCAGTGATGTTTCATCAAGAGTCATGGCTACATCTGTGGCCCTTTGGAGGATGGCTTGGCTCAGATGTACTAGCCTATCACAGGATACCCAGACTAAGGCCATGGATTTCCCTGTTATTGGTAATTCTCTGTTTGGGGAGCAGACAGAGAACTACATGAAAAAGATGGACGAGTACAGGACCACCTACAGGAGTGCTCAGGCCAAAGAAAGGCAAGCCACTCCTCAAAGGTGGCAGTCCAGGGGTAGGGGCAGGCCTTTCCAAATGCCTTTTTACCAAGCCCAGGCTTCTTCTTCTTCTTCTTCTTATGCTCAGAGGGGGTTCTTCAGAGGGAGAGGCAGATGGGGAATGAGCAGGCCTGCATCCACCCGTCAGCCTAAAGCCCCTGCCAAGCAGACACCCTGATGGGTCTGCCCGGGCCGATTCTCCAATACCTGTAGGGGGCAGGCTGGCTTACTTTGTCCAGGACTGGAAGTCTCTGACATCAGACAAGTGGGTCCTGGAAGTAGTAAGCCAGGGACTGGTTTTTTTAGCTTCAAAATATTACCCAAGATGAGAACCAGATCCTTTCCACCTGCAAATCCATCAGAGACCCTTTCCCTAGAGGCAGAGGTTTCTTCCCTCCTGGCTCTCAGAGCCGTAGAGAGGGTTCCCACCCTACACAAGGACAAAGGATTGTACTCCAGGTACTTCCTAACCCCCAAAAAGACAGGAGAATGGCAGCCCATCCTGGACCTAAGATATCTGAACATGAACCTTTTAAAAACAAAGTTCAAAATGGTGACTCTGGGAATAATCCTTCCCTCTCTAAGGCCAGGGGACTGGCTAGCCTCCCTGGACCTCAAAGATGCCTATTTTCACATTCTCATCAGGTGCTCCCACAGAATGTACCTCAGGTTCGAGTTGCCCTCAGGCCACTATCAATTCAGAGCTGTGCCCTTTGGCCTAACATCAGCCCCAAGGGTTTTCACAAAGTGCCTGGCAGTAGTGGTTGCTTTCCTAAGGAGAAAAAAGATCTCCATCTTTCCATACTTGGACGACTGGCTCATAGTGGGTCAGTCTCCAGACCAAGTCAAGTCACATTTTCAAATAACTCAGCAAGTGCTCACTTCCTTAGGATTCCTCCTCAACCTTCCAAAGTCCGTTCTCGAGCCAGTACAGCTCCTCACCTTCATAGTGGCAGAGCTGGATACAGTTAGGGCAAGAGCCTTCCTTCACCTGAACAGGGCAAGGACTCTTATGGAACAGGCCTCTTCTTTCACCATACAGGTGTCTCGACCAGCAAGGCATTTCCTTCAGCTTCTGGGCCACATGGCAGCCTCCACAGCAGTGGTCCACGGAGCAAGATTCCAGATGAGGGACATTCAGTTCCACTTAAGAGCCTTCTGGTCCCAAAGAAAGGATTCCCTTACCAAACTAGTCTCAGTGACTCGAACCCTGATCCAGGCTTTGCAATGGTGGCAGGATCAGCACAATCTGAGACAAGGAGTTCCTTTTGTCACTCAGTCTTGTTCAGTGATACTCACCACAGATGCCTCCCTGCTGGGCTGGGGAGCCCACCTGGGGGATCTTACCACCCAAAGGCTGTGGTCACCTGAAGAATCTCTGCTTCACATCAATCTCTTGGAACTCAGAGCAGTGTTTCTGGCACTGCAAGCCTTTTACAAATCTGTACAGAACAATGTGGTCCAGATCAGAACAGACAACACCACCACAATGTGGTACATCAACAAGCAAGGAGGCACTCGGTCTATGGCCTTGTTGACAGAAGCAATGAAGTTGAGGTCCCTGACCTATTCCCTGCAAACCTCTCTGATAGCAGTTCCCCCAGGGAAGGACAATGTCCTAGCAGATGCTCTCAGCAGGATATCCCAGGGCTATCACGAATGGACCCTAGATCCCCTAGTTTTGTAAGTGATTTTCTCGAGATGGGGCACTCCACAGATAGATCTTTTTGCAGCCCCAGACAATCACCAACTTCCTCTCTTTTGTTGCAGACCCCCAGTCTTGGGCTCAGTCCCCCTAGATGCTCTGATTCTGAATTGGGAAGGGAAATTTCTGCATGCTCCCCCTTCCCTCTCCTGTTCAAGGTGTTAGTCAAGATAAGGTCACAACCATGCAAAGTGATTCTGATTGCTCCAGACTGGGCCAGACAGCCCTGGTACCCCCTGTTGCTGTCCCTAGCAGTCCACCTTCCCCTGTCTCTTCCCAGGAATTACAACCTGTTGACATCCTCTCGGGGAGGATTTGGTACCTGAACCTCAGGTCTTTCAATCTCAAGGCATGGCTCTTGAAGAGTTAGAGTTTGCTGATCTACATCTTTCTCAAGGGGTTCTGGATATCATTAAGGCTTCTCAGAAACCTTCCACTAGAAAGACTTACAATTCCAAATGGAAACGGTTCACTATTTGGTGTTCTAGTAAGGATATTTCTCCAGAATCTGCTGGGTTGCCTACGGTTCTGGACCATATGATCCATCTCAATGGCCTAGGCCTTAGGCCAGCTACACTTAAAGTGCATTTGGCAGCTGTTTCTGCCTTCTTGTCAGTAGGCAAACCCTCTCCTCTGTCAGCCTATCCTGTGTTTTGTAAGTTCTTCAAGGGATTGTTGCACACCAATCCCCCCTTTAGGGACCCTGCTCCTGCTTGGGACTTTAATGTTTGCATTGCTCAGCTTATGCAACCACCCTTTGAGCCTTTGTCCTCTGCAGAGCTTAAGTACTGGACTTGGAAAACTGTATTTTTGGTAGCCATTACCTCTGCCAGGCATATCAGTGAATTGCAAGCCCTGTCAGTGGAGCCTGATTTCATCTTTTTCCATAGAGATAAAGTGGTCCTAAGAACTAGCAGGAAGTTTTTGCCTAAGGTGGTTTCAGATTTCCACCTTAACCAGTCTATGTCTCTCCTGTTTTCTTCACTGACCATTCCTCCTCTGGAGAGGAGGCTGCACAACTTGGATGTTAAAAGGGCCCTCAGCTACTACATAGGCGCACCAAGGGTCTAGGTTTGAGTCCTCAATTGTTCCTCACATATGGAGAGGTTGGTAAGGGCAAACCTGCAACTAAGAGATCTATTGCCAGGTGGATTGTCTCTTGTATACAATTCTGCTATGAAAAACTGGGTAGAACTCCACCGTCAGGCCTGAGGGCTCACTCTACTAGAGGTACAGCTGCTTTCCTGGCTGCTGCCAGGGATATTCCTATCTTAGAAATTTGTCAAGCAGCCACCTGGAAAACAGTCCATTCATTCACCAAGCATTACTTTCTAGATATCCAGGGTAGGAGTGATGCTCGGTTTGGCACAGCAGTACTTCAGAGCCTGTTTCCAAAGTAGGTTCTGTCCCTCCTCCATGGAGATACTGCTTGGTAGTCTGCAATAGTCAGAATAACATGTTGTTTGAAGAAAAAATTACTCACCTTAGTAATGTTGTTTCTTCTAATGGAGTCTTGATGTATTCTGACCCCCCGCCTCCCCTCTCAGAACCTGTTTTTTGGGATGTGGGTGGGCAGGAGCAGTGTTGGCACCCTAGGGGTGTCCCTTTTTCACCCTCCTTTATTTTGGGTGAGTAGTTGTGTTTTGGGATGTGTTTTGTTTTCTGGGTTTCCTGACTTGAGTCTTTGCTTTGAAACCAAAAAACCCTTTTATATAAATTTAGTTGCCAGTTGGCTAGTGAGAGTTTTACAGTTTCCACACAGAACTTCTAGTGAGTATTGCTTGTAAAGATCTGACGGTTGGAGTTTAAACAACAGCAGACAGGGGCTTCAACCGAGCTTGCGGTAAACATTCCATGCTGGCCATGGAAAGTTTAACTTTTTGTTCTCTGGGGCAGTTGAAAGGCAGGACCTAACTGCAATAGTCAGAATGCAGCAAGACTCCATTAGAAGAAACAACATTACTAAGGTGAGTACTTTTTTCTTCTCTTCTGATAGCCCAAAGTGGTTAGGAACACCATGGTTCTCAGACTAGATCATCCATGCGATACAGACTCATCCCTGTTTTATAAGCTGTCATGTTCAGGGCCCAGTTTTGCATCCAAACCTGAAAATAACACAACAGCCAGCTTGGCTTCTAAGAGGAGGAGTTCCCTGAAACAGATTTCTCAGGAAAGGTGGTACAGGCCTTAATAGTGTTTGGAAAGGTTTCACCACAGCAGTGTGCAGCATATCTTTGGTGTAGTCCGGACATCCAGGTCATTAAGCCCACTATGGCTGCAGCAGCACCACAGGTATTGACCCTCTTTCAGGATGGAGTGGACAACAGATTAATGCTGAGCACCCTGTGGGTTAGGTCCGCTCTTGGTGCATTGCTGGCGACAACCATAGGTAGCTCCTTGGTCCCAGTTCAGAGGTCATTCTTTTCTCTGAACAGACAGTCGGATCCATCCATTTTTAGGTTTCCAGTTGCCAGCATGGCTTGAGCTTACCATTGCTTGTGTTGTACATATCAGTGTTTGAATAGTTTGTTTCTTCATTGTTCTTGTTTCTGACTCTTTTGTGTCAGGTTTCTGACCCACCTTTTATGTGTAAGGAGAAGACATACTTGAAGAGAACAGAGGAATTCAAAGAGTCAGAGAGTTTTTCTTTCTTAGTTTTGTTTTCAAAGTATACAGAAGGACCAAAAATGTCTAAAGACCTCTTAGCCAGGTGAATGACACGTTGCGTTGGAAGGCATGCGTGGCAGAAAAGAAAGATCCGTTCTGAGCAGAACAGGTTCCGCCACTAAGAGGACACAGGTTTTGGTAGGGAACTTTGCAAGTGACAGTGTGACTCCCTATTCAATTTCTACAATGTTCTATACAGAAGTCTTGATGTCTGGAGCTCTACTACTGTGGATTTTGGGTGCAGTGTATTGCAAGCAATAGTAGACTGATTAATTCAGTAGCTCCCATAATGGTCCTATATCGAACAATATTCTCCCATGCCCCACTTTAGATGCGTACTACTTTTTACAACCCATATATATTAACTCTCCATTGACAATATGGAGCAATTCAGAAAGGAGAAATTCCTTCGTATTTACCAAAATTTGCTTTTCTGGCAGCTCTAACATTGTCAGTAGGACCTCTTGCTGGAGTCGTTGACTCCTTGGAGAATATTGTCCAATACCGGTGTCTGTTTTTCTCAAATGAAAGCTGTGTCATGCAGTTTTTTTTTTTTTTTTCATGTATTAGGGATTCATTTGATATATCTGGACATCACGGTATTTAAAATTTTAATTGCCATTATTTGTCAATAGGCTGTCTGGCTGAGTGATCTATTCGCTCCCGGTGGATATTTTGGGTCCATTCCAGCAATGGATGGTTCTGACGCCATGTGGCATCTATGGGAATGAATGAATTATCATTTGGGAACCTGTGTCCGAGAAAATAATTTAATTTACAAACGAAAAGTCCGCATTGAAGTGCAGGGTGCACCGCCGCACCTTTACAGTTAATGGAGCCGCCCGATAGTCCACCATACTTCCGGGTAGCAGACTTTTCGTTCGAAAATTAAATTATTTTCTCGGACACAGAAAAAGGCGCTTTTTGGGCAAAAGCTTAACCGTAGGGTAAGGTTTACAGGGGCGGGAGCCCCTGCAAATGACTGTTTCCCTTTAAAAGAAACATTGGAAATGAGCACCTGGAGTCTCTTAAGGTTGTGTGGTAACCCTAATGTTCATGATCCAAAGACTGGATAGCTCTTGTGGAGTCCTCAGCCGAGATAAGGTAAGCCTGTGTTTTTCCTTTCTTAACAATTCTGTGATATGTTACGTATGTGAGGGTTTACCTAGATGCATAACCTTGGATAGCCAGATATAGTATTGTGTACTGCATTGACATCTGTGAGCTGGTTTAATGGCTACCTTCAGAATGTTTATGTCCCAGTGTTCTAGACTGTCACAGCTTTGGGCTGCACCACTATTCCCCATACCGGAACACATTACCCATATGTGTTAACTCCCCATTGACAACATTGATGCTAACAGAAAAGGAAATTATAATAAGTATGAAAGAATTTCTCCTTTTAAGAGGGCTGTGCCCTGGGGACACTCTTTGTACTACTGAACAAGGTTAGCGCAGACGCACAAAAGATTCCAGTTGAGTTCCATTTGAGTTGGCCAGTTGATTGGGGGATATTCCCATTTCTGGGAGTGTTGGCTGCATTTCTGTTTCCATGGCAGTGAAAAGGCAATTCAAACAGCAGTGGTGATGCAACTCCATGGCATAGGAGACACCAAAGGTCTGGCAATCCTCTTCACTCCAAATCCAACCCCCACTGTGAAAGTCCACAGTGCATGGGGCAGAGGGAGCACAAATATCAGGCAGCAAAGGTGAGGGCTCAGTGGAGCCAATCATGGTAAGCCCCATTATTTTGGGGGGGGGGGGGCTTCATGAGTAAAAATGATACCAAGCCTAATCAGCATAATCTTCTCACCAGATTGTAAAATGATATGATCGATATTGTTATCACATGCTTGCTTTATTTTTAATTTACAGGCATGGGAAAACCTTAGCATTCACCCACAGCATCTGAATCACTTTAATGATGTTCCATCCAACTTCAGTATAATTATTCTTCAACATTCAGAAGATAGGTATATACCTTTAAACCTGTTTTACCTTTAACTCATGCATGTTTTTTCTTCTGAATTGTGACTGTCGTTGAATATTTATTTCGTGGTGTGGTGCTTCCAATGTAATATTTATCATTAAAGAGAAAAATAGCAGGAAGATGTTATCATTCTGTAAAAGTAGTGAACTGATACTTTTTACGGCTGCTGTAGGCGGAGCCTACAGACGTTTTACATGTACAAAAAGAGTGATGTCATGTTTTCTGTCCGTGGTACTGACTGAAGGTGTGAATAGTCTCCACCACCTTACCCTCCTCCAAGAAATGTTTTCTGCCCTCAAATAAATACACTTTCATGTTAGTCAATGGTTACAGTGCACTATTTTCTTTCTTAAGTGGGAGGTACAAGAACTGGAACCTGAGTAGTGGGAGGCAGCATTATTTTTTTGGGGGGAGTAAGATCAACCCCCACCTCCACCCAAGAAGCTCCTAAAGATCCACCCACCTTTTGTTTTGGTTCATGTGGGAGGGACATGAGGTGGATCTATCATGCTGGAACAATTGACTATCAGAGCTGTCTGGGGCATCAGAGCTTAAGCTTCAGAAGGAAAAGCCTGAAACTACATCCCTATACAGCACTTGTTTAAACAGCATTGGCTCAGCTTACATTCCTCTCCTGGTCACACATTTTCACAAATACATTCCAAGAGATGGAAAGTCCCTCCTGGTGGTTATATGGTGTTATTTAGACCTGTCCTCCAACCCTGCCCCCACCACCTTACTCTGTATTTTGCATCAGCTGAAGCATGTAAGTATAGCAAGAGGTTCCAGTGTATATTTTTAACTGAGCTTGCAGTTTTAAAGGAGTAGTCCACAGTCCATGCAAAAACATATGTTATGCAGAGTGTTTAGATTTGTATGTTAAGTCCTAGTGTGTCCCTCCCTCTGTCTGCAAGTCTATTAGCAGATACCTGAGCGCTAGCTAACTGGGGTTTCTGTAAGAAAACCCCTACTAAATTAAGCTCTAATTCACTATTGTTGTTTCTGTGTGTGTCAGGTCTAGCTTGCAGGGGTGTTTTAATTTTAACACTTAATTTCCTCAAACTATACACAACCAGAAAAGCACAGAAATTGCCCAGCTCATTAGCACTATAATTAGTTAAAGGAAAACTGTCCACAACATTGGGGGTAATCACCAGGGCTGCAAAAACACCCAATTAAAACAACGTACATGGTTTAAAATAAATGAAGCTAACCTTTCTTGAGTTCTTTAGCTTCTTAATATTTCTCCTGGATGTGCCATGTCAAACGTGCCACCGCACCGGAAGATGGAGTGTGCTCCTAGCATCCTGACCTGTGCCGGAAGGCTCGTACAAATGACGAGTGAGGCGTATCTACACTGGAGAAAAAGAACTATTGTGGCATGTAGAGGTATGTTAACTGAACCTCTACAGCCAGTTCCTGGTGAAAATGGAGCTGTGTAATGTACTTAAAATCATTCTTAAAGTTGCAGTCCCGAGTTCGGTCATGCGTAGTAGCACCTAGCGCAACTGTGCATGCCCGATCTCAGAGCACTAGGTGCTACTGCGCATGACCTAACTTGGGGCTACAACTTTAAGAATGATTTTAAGTACATTACGCGGCTCCGTTTTCATCGGGAATTGGCTGTAGAGGTTCAGTTAACATACTGCTAGGGGCACACTCCGTCTTCTGGTGTGGCGGCACTTTTGACATGGCGCATCCAGGAGAAATATTAAGAAGCTAAATAACTCAAGAAAGGTTAGCTGCATTTATTTTAAACCATGTACGTTGTTTTAGTTGGGCGTTTTTGCAGCTCTGGTAATTGTCCCCACTGTTGTGGACAGTTTTCCTTTAAGACTCCAGCTGTTTTCTTACAGAAAACCCGCTCAGATTTCAAGTATTTGCTAAACTATAAATGTAGGTACCAGCTTTCTATTAGGTAGAACTCACATTTAGTATGGATTTTGATCTGTGACATGATTTGCATTTTTTTTTTTCTTTACAAATGAAGTGTATGGTATGAAGCTGCAGCCTAGAAACTGCAAAATACTTTAAAGTCACTTTTTGTCCGGTGTGTGGTATAGCATGAAAACAGGATGGATGAGAGTGACGATATCAGCTACACATTTGATCCCATTTTACAATGGTTCATTGCACTACACATTTAGTGTATCCCACTTTTTCAAATAATAAAACAAATATTCGCCCACCTAACTAACTCGCACATACATTTTTGTATACTTTATTAAAAAGAAACTTTACATTTGTAACCAAAAAAAAATAGAAAATCATGTCACAGAGCAAAATCAGCACTAACTGGAGGGGCGAGGGTGACCTGCTCGGGATGGTCCCCGCGCACCAGCAATCCCCTCCACAGGCCAGTATCGAGGTGCCGGAGGCTCTACAACTCCAGTGAGCCTCCTCAGCAGCTGATTTCAGGTCAGGAAAAAGTTTTTCGGCCCCTGCCCCAGTGCAGGAGAGGGTCTGACCTGCAGATCCCGTCGTTTCCTCCAGACTAAGCTCTAATTTGTGCAACAACCCAAGCTTTCAACTCACCGCTGCCGAGTGTCCTGCTGCCCAGGGAATCGCTGCCAGGAGGGAGGCTGAGGGAACTTTATTTTGGACTCGCGACCACGATCCCCATTGCTGCACAGAACAAAGGACCCAAACGAACTATTTTGAACTTGGCGCCGAAAGCGCCCAATCCCACTGGTCCCTCGAAGGTGGTGACACTCTCTCGGTCTCCTACAAAGGGAGAGCCTGTCCCATTCACTCAATTGACTGCCGCATTTCGTTGTGCTGGAGGGGAGGCGAGGGTGACCTGCTTCTGGATGGTCCCCCCCCCACGCTCCAGCAATCCCTCACGGAAGCCGGGCATCGAGGTGCCGGGGGCTCTACAGCTCCGGCGGGCCTCCTCGGCGACTGATTTCAGGTCAAGAAAAAGTTTT
The DNA here is from genome assembly GCA_016271365.2 of Neoceratodus forsteri. Classification (NCBI taxonomy): domain Eukaryota; kingdom Metazoa; phylum Chordata; order Ceratodontiformes; family Ceratodontidae; genus Neoceratodus; species Neoceratodus forsteri. The sequence continues at coordinate 368,648,755 of CM028135.1, forward strand.
TCGGCCCCTGCCCCGGTGCAGGAGAGGGTCTGACCTGCAGATCCCGTCGTTTCCTCCAGACTAAGCTCTAATTTGTGCAACAACCTAAGCTTTCGACTCACTGCTGCCGAGTGTCCTGCTGCCCAGGGAATCGCTGCCAGGAGGGAGGCTGAGGGAACTTTATTTTGGACCTGCGACCGCAATCCCCATCACTGCACAGAACAAAGGACCCAAACGAACTATTTTGAACTTGGCGCCGAAAGCGCCCGATCCCATTGGTCCCTCGAAGGTGGTGACGCTCTCTCGGTCTCCTACAAAGGGAGAGCCTGTCCCACTCACTCAATTGACTGCTGCATTTCGTTGTGCTGGAGGGGAGGCGAGGGTGACCTGCTTCTGGACGGTCCGTCCCCCCCCCGCGCACCAGCAATCCCTCACGGAAGCCAAGTATCGAGGTGCCGGGGGCTCTACAGCTCCAGCGGGCCTCCTCGGCGGCTGATTTCAGGTCAAGAAAAGTTTTCGGCCCTACCCGGTGCAGGAGAGGTCTGAATTTTACATTACCCGTTCCTCCTCCCTTTAAATACTCAGAGCTCCGCCTCCTGTGGTCGTCCTACCCTATCAGTCATAGGGGCGGGTCCTGATTTTTCACCTAAGGGCTTAGCTTGCTACCCCCTACAAAGAAGCCCTGCTACACTTCTCTCCACACTCCCTGTGTAGGGCTATCCAGAGATGTGCCTACTTCCGTCACCTGCCGTCTTTCCTGGGCATAACACCTGTGATCTGCTTGTAAATCTACTTATTTGGCCTCACCAAGTAGCCCTTGCCCAGAGGAGGTCCCGTCTGTCGGGAGTGGGTGTATAACGGACCAATTGTTTATTTATTCTAGTCCATTTTTGAGTTAAATGAGAGGCTTGTGTAGAGACAATTGTCCTTAAGTCCAAAGCTTACACTCTGTCAAAGTGTAGCCTACCTCAAGTGCCCAGTGAGGTCTGTGTAGTGCAAATGTTCTTATACCTAGGCTAGAAACTGGCAATTAGTTCCTTGTGGGCCCTGCCCTAATGTAAACTGTGAGACCAGTATAGTACTAGCTACTAGTCCTGAGTGGTCTGGGTTTTACTAATCCGATGCCAACTACTGTCTAGTATATTTAACTGTGTGACCTGCGTAGAGTGTAATTGGTCTGGGTTCTTACTAATCCGATGCTAACTACTGTCTAGTGTATTTAACTGTGTGACCTGCATAGAGTGTAATTGCATACAGTCCTTTGCCTGAAACTGTCATTAGTGTCGAGTGTAATTGCATATAGTCTAAGCTTACAACTGTCATTAGCATCAAGTGAAGCCTGCCAATTGCACCTAGTGTGGTCAGCGTAGTACACCTGTGCACATTCCCTGTGCAGACAACTGCCTTTAGGCTTACTGAGCTCTGCCCAGGGTGTCTAGAGTGGCCAGTACTTGTACCACCTATCTGTGCTCAGAGTGAGCTCACACTGTGCCTGGACTGGAGCTGCCCTTAAGAATCTACCAGCTCCCACCTTTTCTTCCTACCAGCAAGCAATCAATCTTCCCTACTCTCTTCCTAGTCCCACCCCATCTCCCTGCTGACTGGGTGCTACCAGGTAGCTGGTCTCTGCCCCCAGCCATGACATGGACCAAGCACCCTACCTTCTCGCCCAAGGGGAGTGGTGAGGCTTCCATGGGGGAGGATAAGGGTGTGTCGTTTTCCACTTATAAGTCGCTGGGACTTGCAGGTCTCGTCCTGGGACTTACTCTGGCCCAAGTGGTCACCACCCCTCTGCTGTCACTGGGGGGACACTGGGAGAGTCCCTCCTTCCATGAGATACCTGACTACACCTTCTCAAATGTCCTTGCGGCCAGCAAGTTCCGTTACTGCCTCACCTGCTGCCTAGACTTTAGGTGCCTAATGCCCACCATCAGGGTTAAGCTCCTTCGAGCCCAATACCTCTCTCATGGCCTATCTCCTATGAGGCAGTATCGCCTCTGGCTTCTCCTCCTTATAGTACTACTGGCCGGTGACATCGAATTCAACCCTGGCCCATTCAACCTGTCCTCTGGAATCCCCCCAGTGTGGGGCATGGGCAAGGGACTAAAAATAGCCCATCTAAATATTCGGAGTCTGCTGCCTAACCGTGATGAGCTTGCATCATGGATCCAACTCTGCAAACCTGACATCCTCGGATTGACGGAGACCTGGCTCAAACCCTCGATCCCTGACTCAGCCTGTGTTCTCCCTGGGTACGATTTCACAAGACAGGACAGAGGTGGGACCAAAAGGGGGGGTGGTACCTTGATCTACCATAGGAGCCACCTAAAGGTCTCGTAAGTAGCCTACCGACAAGCCCTCACATCCCCCTGTGAAGTACTGCATGTACTACTCCTACTTGGGAACACCAAGAAACTGCATCTGGTTTGTACGTATAACCCCCCAAGAGGTGGGCTCCCTGGGCTGACCCATCTCCTGGACTTGATTGGCCCCAGCACCGGGGATAATGAACTCATTATCATGGGGGACGTCAACTTAAACTGGGCTGGAGGAAACGTGAAGCAGTTCGAGTCTCTACTTACTAATCTTACCCTGACTCAACTCATCCAGGAACCAACCAGGTGGTCGGCAAATGGATCCTCCAGTTCCCTGCTGGACTGGATCATGTCCAACCATCCGGATAGGATCTCCTCAGTGGGCACACTAGCAGATTCCACCTCGGACCACTCTCCGATCTACTGTGTGTGGAAAACTCCCTCCCATAAAATTCCTCACAAGGTCATGCATGTTAGAAACTTCTCCAGGTTCAACCGTGGTGAGTTCCTGGAGGATCTAAAGCATACTGACTGGTCAGGGGTGCTAAGAGCTACCGACCCTGCAGTGGCCACCTCCCACTTCCTCACCGCCTTCGGGGCCTTATAAGACAGGCATGCTCCTAAGGTCACCCGCAGGGTGAGGGGGTCGGCTACCCTCTGGCTGCATGGGAATCTCTTAGCCCAATTGCGGGCGAGAGACAAGTGCTGAGCCCATTTTAAAAATTCCCATGATCCCGCCGCCTTCCAAAAATACAGGCACCTCAGAAACAAGTGTAAAAAGGCCATCAGGGCTGCAAAAAGTGATTTCTGCAAGTCCGCCCTGCTTAGCTCCGCCAGTGACCCAAGGAGGTTCTGGAGGAACATAAAAACCCTTGTCAGTGGATCCTCCCGTCCAGGGGTGTCTGACATGATTATAAATGGGGTTTCCTGCGACAGTCCTCATACCATCGCCAACTCCCTCAATTCACATTTCTCTGACCTCTCTGCCTTCACTGCTCTTTTCCCATCTGGTGAGAGCACATCCCACCTTCCCTCCTGCACCTGGCAGGAGGACGACCACCCCCGCCAGATGTTCTACCTCAGGACTGTGTCAATCATGGAGGTGCAGAGACGATTAGCTGGCCTCTCCCAGTACTCTAGTGCCGGCCTAGACAATATGGAGCCCAAGCTTCTAAAGCTCGGCGCCTCAGTCATTTCCTCTCCAGTAACTCACATCTTTAACTTATCCCTTGGTAGAGGGACCATCCCGGATATCTGGAAAGAGGCAAGGATAGTCCCAGTCCTGAAACAGGGTAATCCCAAAATACCCGACAACTATCGTCCGATTGCTATCCTCTCTTTCCTTAGCAAGCTCCTTGAAAAGATAGTGGCTGATCAGCTCACGGAGTACATTCAGCTCCATGAGTTGCTATCCCCAGCTCAGCATGGTTTTCGAAAGGGACATAGTACCACCACAGCCTTGGTCTCAGTCACCTCAAGCATCAGAACTGCCATGGACCAGGGAAAACTCTCTGGAGCCATCTTTATTGACCTGTCCAAAGCCTTCGACCTTGTCGATCATGCGCTGCTCTGTTCAAACACCATGAAGTCTTGCTATATTATGACAATTAGCAGTTAGCCACAGCACTTGAACTGCCACGGAGAGGAAGGAGTTAACTCCAGGCTGACTGGAGTTCCACGCGCGAACGCTTTGCTGAAAGCTCTATCTGGCTAGTTTCAAACTGAAACTGTCAGATTCTTTACTCCGCTTCACTGAACAGTCGCTCCGGAGATCTGCTCCTTCAGCTCGGTTCATTTCTCGGTTCAAATGAGTGTTTTCAGTTCATTTTAACCGGCAATAAGTATTTATTTTACCGCATTTCGGTTCAAAGCTCTATCTGGTAAACCGTAAGTACAGGATTTTAAAGTCTGTGTGGAAATTAATTATCGGTTCGGTTTTGAACCGATCGGTTTACTAAAAAAAACAATTTTAAATAATAGCTTGGGCTTTTAGAGTGCAGTTCCCGGTTCTTATCGGTTCTAAAAACCTATCTCTTAAATTGGGTTTTTCAAATACCCGTGACACGTTAGGAACCGATAAAGGGTGTCTTGCTCTAGCACTGCCATAAAAAGGGCAAGTTTTTGGATAGGCTGGCATTATGTCTGAGAAACCCAAAAAGAAAAACCGGGCCCACTGGGTTTCAACACTGTGATGTTTGTGGGAAGCCTTTGCAAGGCTGCCCACACACCACATGTGTTATTGTCTGGGGCTGACCACCTCCTGTCAGACTGCCAGGTGTGTAAGAATTTCCCTGCAGCCACCCTGGAGAAAAGATTGGGCCGGCTCAGGGAACGAGAGGCCAAAAAGTCCGCTGACCCAGATGGCCAGCCCGGTCCAGCACCCACTGGACCAGAGGGAGTGCCCTCTGACCAGGGCGAGACTTCCTCGGGCAAAAGGAAGGCTGGTTCTGAGGAACCAGTCCAGTAAAAAAATCTAAGAAATCAGCAGGTCTGGAGTGCAAGATTGCCTCTCCAACTGCTGCAGAGATAGCTAAAGCCATACAGATTGTCCAGTCACTGTCTCAGGGACGGCTGAACCACCAACAGCTGGAAAAGGTTGGTTCGTTCGGTTCCAGTGGTTCAAGAGTATGATGTTGAGGAATTTTATGAACCACAGGAGGGAGGAAGATTTTGATCATTATGTATGTGGCTGGGAGGGTCTGGGCGTGCCCATTGAACGGGCATTTCTCCAGACAGACCAATAGAATCTCCCCTATGCTGTCTGAGTCCCTTCTCATTTTATGTTTTACAAAAGGTTGCAGAAACCCTCCAGCTTCCTAGAAAGAGGCTGTGGATGAGCAGAGGAGCCTGATTATGTTGAGATGATGGATATCCCAGAGTCTAGGAGGTTGTCTATTCCTTTGCATAAGTCATTTAGGAAGCAAACAACAAAAATTTTAAAAAATCCTCATTCTGTCCCTCCTGTAGATAAAAAAATGGACAGAAGGTATACTTTATCAGGCCCTGATACAGACTTCCTCACTGAGCAGTGTAGTCATGTAGGTGTGGTACAAGCTGCAGCCTGTGACAAGGCTAATATCCCCCTGGCCTCACATCCTCCTGATAAGGATTCCAGGAAGATTGATGCCATGGCGAAAAAACAGTATATGGCAGCTTCTTTGGGACTCAAGGGGCAAATTATATGGCTTATGTGCTAGATATCAGAAATCTAGATGGGATACAGTGTTGCAGTTAGCCAAGCAGGCCCATGGCCAGCTGGCTAGTGAATTGGAACAGGTGGCTGCTGATGGCATTGAAGCCTCTAAAGTTCAATTTCATACTGCTGTAGACGTTAATGATGTTTCCTCTAGGGTCATGGCCACTTCTGTAGCTTTCCGTAGGTTGGCATGGCTTAGGTGCACTAATCTGTCACAGGATACTCAGTCAAAGGCTATGGATTTTCCTCTGGTGGGAAATTCTCTGTTTGGAAAGCAAACGGAAAATTATATGAAAAAGATGGATGACTACAGAACTACCTACAAAAGTGCCCAGGCCAAGGAGTGGCATGCCACTCCACAGAGGCACACTCCCAGAGGTAGGGGCAGGCCTTCCACAGGCCTTTTTTTCAATCCCCAGCCTCCTCTGCTTTTGCACAGAGGTTTTCAGAGGGCAGAGGTAGGCGGGCGCAGGTAAACCGTCCCCACCCTCAGCCTAAGGCTACTGCCAAGCAGGCACCCTGATGGGGTGCCAGGACCGATTCTCCTGTACCAGTTGGAGGCAGGTTGGCTTATTTCAGCCAGAACTGGGTGTCCCTAACTTCAGACAAATGGGTTCTGGAGGTAGTAAGCCAGGGTCTGGTTCTCAGCTTCAAACAGTTTCCAAAGATGAGAACCAGACATTTTCCTGCAAACCTCTTTAGGGCCCTTGCTTTGGAAGCAGAGGTCTCTTCCTCCTAGACTGCAAAGCAGTGGAAGAGTTCCTCCTTGTCACCAGGGCAAGGGCTGTACTCCAGATACTTTCTACCCCAAAGACAGGAGAATGGCGGCCCATTCTAGACTTAAAGTACCTGAACAAGCATCTTTTAGAACCAAAGTTCAGAATGTTAACTCTGGCAATGATTTTGCCCTCCCTCAGGCCAGGGGACTGGCTAGCCTCCCTGGACCTCAAGGATGCCTATTTCATGTCCTGATCAGGCCTTCTCACCGAAAATACCTCAGGTTCGAACTGCCCTCAGGCCACTACCAGTTCAGAGCAATGCCCTTCGGTCTTACCTCTGCTCCAAGGGTATTCACAAAATGTCTAGCTGTGGTAGTGGCTCATTTAAGAAGGCAAGGGGTTGCTGTGTTTCCCTACCTGGCCGACTGGCTCATTTGTGGGTCAGTCCCAAGATCAGGTAAAATCCACTTGCAAGTCACCCAGCAGCTTCTCACTTCCTGGGATTCCTGCTGAATTTGCAAAGTCAGTTCTAGAACCAGTTCAGGTACTAACTTTCATAGGTGCGGAATTGGACACAAAGTTGGCCAGGGCATTTCTCCCTCGGAAAGGGTGAGAAGCTGATTGCCTGGCCTCCTCTTCACCCTGCAGGTCTCTGACCAGCAAGGCACTTTCTGCAACTTCTAGGGCACATGGCTGCCTCCACAGCTGTAGTGCAAGGAGCAAGATTCCAGATGAGAGACATTCAGTTTCATTTGAGGGGCCTATTGGTCCCAAAGGAGGACCCCTGCAAATTGGTCCCAGTGACCCCAACTCTGATTCTAGCTCTTCAGTGGTGGCAGGATCAGAGCAATCCAAGACAAGGGTCCCCTTCATTCCCATTTCTCATTTCCTCACCCCTCACCACGGATGCCTCCTTGCTGGGGTAGGGCGCGCACTTGGGCGACCTTTCCACTCAGGGAGTGTGGTCCCCCCAGGAATCTCTGCTCCACATCAACCTATTGGAACTCAGAGCTGTCTTTTTAGCTCTTCAGGTTTTCTCAGCATCTGTCCAGAACAAAGTAGTTCAGGTCAGGACAGACAATACCACAACAATGTGGTACATCAACAACAGCAGGGGCACTCGGTCATCAGCCTTGTGCACCAAAGCAATGAGATTGTGGTCTCTGGCTTACTCCCTGAACACCTCCTTGGTAGCAGTTCACCTTCTAGGAAGGACAATGTCCTAGCGGATGCCCTCAGCAGGATTTCTCAGGGTCATCACGATGGTCTTTGAATCCCCTAGTGCTGGGTCAGTCTTTGCCAGATGGGGCACTCCTCAGATAGATCTTTGCAGCCCCAGACAACCACCAACTTCCTCTGTTCTGTTGCAGACCTCCAATAATGGGCTCAGTCCCCCTTGACGCCTTTCTGTTGGATTGGGAAGGGAAGTTCCTGTATGCCTTTCTCCCTTCCCCTTCTCTTCAGGGTGTTAGTAAAAATCAGATCCCAGCCTTGCAAAGTGATTCTGATTGTCACCAGACTGGGCCAGGCAACCCTGGTACCCACTGCTTCTGTCCCTGACAGTCCACCCTCCCTGGACCTTCCCAGGGTCCACAACCTGCTGACTTGTGCCCAGGGAGAGTTTGGTATCGGACCTCAATCCCTCCACCTCAAGGCTTGGCTCTTGAGGAGTTAGAATATTGCTGATTTACACCTTTCTCAAGATGTCCTTGATATTTTAAAGGCCTCTAGGAAGCCTTCCACTAGGGCCACTTATAATTCCAAATGGAAGAGGTTCTCCATCTGGTGTTCTGGGAAAGCAAATTGTCCCAGAATCTGCTGATTTGCCCATTTTGCTGGACTACTTGGTCCATCTTAATTCCTTAGGCCTCAGGCCAACTACCTTAAAGGTTCATCTGGCAGCTGTCTCTGCTTTTATATCAGCAGGAAAGCCTGCCTCCTTTCTTCTCACCCTGTGTTTTCCAAGTTTTTAAGGGTTATCACACTAACCTCCTTTGGGACCCAGCCCTTGCCTGGGACCTTAATGTTTGCATTGCTCAGTTAATGCAACCCCTTTGAACCTCTGTCTTCAGCATACCCAAGTTCCTAACTTGGAAAACTGTTTTCCTAGTGGCCATCACTTCTGCCAGGCGCATAAGTGAGTTACAAGCCCTGTCAGTGGAAAAGGATTTTATTTCTTTTCACAGAGATAAGGTAGTCCTCAGGACTAACAGAAAGTTTTTACCTAAAGTGGTTTCAGATTTCCATCTTAACCAATCCATCTCCCTTCCAGTATTTTTCACTGAGCATTCTTCCTCGGGTGAGAGGAGATTGCACAGTTTGGACGTCAAAAGAGCTTTAAGCTACTATTTGGAACGCACCAAGGGTCACAGGTTCGAATCCCTCCAACTCTTCCTTACCTATGGCGAGGTTGGCAAAGGGAAACCTGCCACTAAGAGGACAATTGCCAGGTGGATTGTCTCTTGTATCCAATTTTGCTACCAAAAACTAGGTAGAGAACCCCCCTCAGGACTGAGGGCCCATTCCACCAGGGTACAGCTGCATCTCAGCGGCTGCTAGAGATATTCCCATTCTGGAAATCTGTCAAGCTGCTACCTGGAAAACAGTTCACACCTTTACCAAGCATTACTCCCTGGATGTCCAGTCCAGGAGAGATGCTCGATTTGGCACAGCCGTGCTTCAGAGCCTATTTCCTAAGTAGGTTCTGGCCCTCCTCCATGGAGGTACTGCTGTGTAATCTGCTAATTGTCATAATATAGCAAGACTTCATGGTGTTTGAAGAAAAAATTACTCATCTTAATAATTGCTTTTCTTCTCATGTTGTCTTGCTATATTATGACCACCCCCCCAACCTGCCCCTCTCAGAACTTCTACTTGGGTAAGGGGTTGGCAAATTAGTGCAAGCACTGTGTCGTGCCGTTATAGCTCTTTTTCCCTTTTCCCCTTTTCTTTAGGATTAGGAAAACTAGGTATTTCTGTTTTCGGTTGTATGTTTGGCCCCCCTCCTGGACTTCTGTCTTTTGGGGAGGGGGGGACCTAATAGTGCTTGTTAGGGGTGACATTGTTGTTGTTGTTGTTTCTGTTATAGTAATTCTCCTAGTAGGTAGCCATTTGGCTAGTGTAGGGTTTTTCCACAGACTTTGCTTAGTGTTGGCTCCATAAAGATCTGACAGTTTCAGTTTGAAACTAGCCAGATAGAGCTTTCAGCAAAGCGCTCGCGCTTGGAACTCCAGTCAGCCTGGAGTTAACTCCTTCCTCTCCAGGGCAGTTCAAGTGCTGTGGCTAACTGCTAATTGTCATAATATAGCAAGACTCCATGAGAAGAAAAGCAATTACTAAGGTGAGTAATTTTTTCTTCTCAGCTATGGTCACTAGGCCTCTCCCCTCCCACCATGAAATGGTTTATGAGCTATCTGCAAGGAAGAATGCAGCGGACTAGTTTCAACAAAGTTCTCTCCGACCCCCGACCGGTGACCTCCGGTGTCCCCCAAGGGTCGGTACTGGGCCCCCTTCTCTTCTCCCTATTTATCAATAAACTCCCTATGGTGTCGACCAACTGTAGTGCCACCCTATATGCAGATGACCTGGTGATAGTGGCCCATTCCCATGACACAGCTACTCTAAACCAATGCATGTCAGAGGACTTCAACAACGTCCAGACCTGGGTTACCAACCATAAGCTGGTCCTGAACCTGAAAAAAACACAGGCTATGTTATTCAGCTCTGCAGCCAAAATCAAAGCCTCATCAACCCTGCTAAATATCACTAGTTCCAATGGCTCCTCCCTCCCAGTAGTGAACTCAGTCAAATACCTAGGGGTCACGCTCGACCCCCAACTTGACATGGGATGTCACATCTCGAACGTCTGCAGGGCGGTTAACTGTAAACTGGGCCTGGCCTACAGAGCCAAATATAGTCTCTCACCTGCAGCCAGACTTGCCCTTGCAAAAGGTGTACTCCTTCCCTCCCTTAGCTATGGTCTGCACCTATTTGCTCGCTCCTCCATGACACACCTCTCCCGATGGCATATGACTTACAATAAAATCTGTCATTTTGCCTTGGCTGCCCCCAGTCTCACCCATCACTGCGAGCTTTACGATAATCTCCGCTGGCTCTCTCCAGCCAGGTACCTTGATTTTGGGGTAGGATGTCTCATGGGCAAAGTGATTCAACTGGCATCCCTCGCGCTGGCCCAGCGCCCACCACAAACCACATTTCTCCCACGCCTTAGGTCCCAGGCTCGAACGCCAAAGTCCCCCACCCGACCCTCATGGGGACAGGGACTTGCCGCAAGTGCTCCTAGACTCTGAAACTCCCTTCCAGAACATGTCAGATTGGCCTCCTCCAACCAGAGTTTTCGCAAATCCTTGTGGGGCTTCTTAAAACTTGCCTCAGCGTGTGAATGCCCTAAACCTCCCTAGACTAATGTTCTTTGCAGTGACCCTTTCTTGCCTCATACAGGTTGCCTGAAACTGTTTGCTGTATCCTTATTTCTATCTTCAATCCAAGGTACTCCTCAATTTGGGCATAACTGGCAACACCTACACTTGCTGGTTCTGCCTTTATCTACAGTACATGTCTGTAAATGTATGTCTGACCTACCATCTCCCTGGTGGCATCCTACTATGATGTTTATAGGCTGCCTTATTGACTTCTGCTCCCCTGTAAAATGAATGAAACCATCCCTTAATGTTGTTATGCTGTCATGTCTAACGAGCACTGTTCTCTGCACTATCCTGTAACACTGTGTGATGTACTTGCATTTTACTCCTATCTATTGTTACGCCACCATGATGTACTTTCATTTGTTCTCTGCACTTTTGTAATCGCTGTGTGATATACTTGCATTTTTTTCCCTGCCCTATTTCTGTGTCACTGTCTGTACTCTCCCGGGTCATTCCTGAAAATAGGCATAATACTTGTCTAGTGTACTTACCCGGTAAACAAAAGCTAAATAAATAACTAACAGTTCTACCTATTAGAATAGAGGAGGCAGTATAGGGCGGTGGTCTAAGGCTCTGAGCTGTAAACCTGGTGTCCTGGGTTTGAATCCCACAGCCTCCACATGCGTACTGTGCATCCCTGAGCAAATCACTTAACTTCCTTGTGCTTCCAGGTCACACCTGTAAACAAGCTTTAGTGTGTCTCTCCTGCTAAAAAAAAAAAAAAGAATGCTGGTACCAACATTTACAGTTTAGCAAATACTTTAGAGCTAACTGAGTGAGTTTTCTGTAAGACAACTGCTATAGTCTTTACTAATTATAGCAGTGATGATCTGGGGCAATTTCTGTGCTTTTTATTGTTGTGTATAGTTTGATGAAATTAAATTTTAAAATGAAAACACGTATTACTGCTAGCTAGACATGACATACCCAAAAAACACAAATAGTGAATTAGAGCTATTTAGTAGCTATTTTCTTACAGAAACCCCAGTTAGGGAGCTCTCAGGTATCTGCTAAAATGTAACTGTTGTGATTTGTGCTCACTGGATAAGAACAGTTACAAAGCTCTGCTGTTGTGAACTGAATTTAAAAAACACTACATATGCTAAATCTATGGGGTTGGCTATGTCACTGTCACATGAGACAGGGTGCATTGTAGGAGGCAGAAGGCAATAAACCTATTTGTGATGGAGATCCCCAGGGGTCATAAAACTACCCTAAAGCTAGCAGCCTAATTTAGGAAAAACTCCTAATAGCAGACAGAGGGAAGGACACACTTGGACTTTACATACAAATCAAAACACTGCATAACATATGCTTTTGTAAATTCTGGGTGGACTGCTCCTCTAATTGAGCCATCCGCAATCTGTAACCTTCTAAGAACCAATTTGTGGTGTGCATACCAGAGTGGTTATTTCACTCTTATTTACAGCTTTACACCTTTATCAGTTTTTAATTGCAATTGTGTCTAAATGCTCCACCATGTAGCCTCCAGTCTCCCACTATACCTGCACACATTGCAGCACTGTTTCACTGCATGCAGGGAGATCGGAGGCTACTAGGACATATGCAGATGGCAGTGTGGAGCACGGGTGTAGGCTGCAATACTGGGATGCCTCCATACCACAGTAACCTGACAGCTGTATGCACACCCCCCCCCCGGGTGTACCCCATGTCCCCACCTAACCTACCTCTCTGTTTGCACTTGCCTCCCCGAGAGCCACCTCCTGATGGTATCTATGTACTTTCCTTGATTACTCTTCTCATTGTGCTGAGTGTTGAGTACCCTGCCTGCCCATGTGTGATGTGGCAGCAATACTACCTGCAGAGCAGTGCCAGTAGTGAACACATACATTAGTGGAGCTCCTGAGTGCATTATGGAGCACTGCTATGGTGGACAATAGATGTGTGGCACTGTGTACAGTGGAGCAGTGGGGAACACTGAAGGCCATACAGCAGCAGTACATGAACGTCTGTTGTGCCCAGGTGCCCTAATACTGGCAGAACTGATGCCATGTCCCCCCCTCCCCCTCCCCTTCCCTCCCTCTCACTGATGTAGCCCCGATTCCAACATACAGATCTCCCCCTTCCTCAAACCTCTGTCTGTCACCTCCACAACATAAGTGTGTCTCATAACAGTGAAATATGGTTATTTACGTAATATGACTGTACCATATACATAGTACTCCGTAGGACATGTAGGAGGGCATCTCAAAATGCAGCTGTCACCACAGAGTGCACCATGGGATGTGCACTGCTACTACAGGGTTGAGACCACACACACTATTGCACTCAGTGTGGACAGGATGTAATGTTTTCAAACCATTATCCACATTGTTCACTGGCAGTGCGGACACACTGTAACATTTACAAACTGTAATGGTTTGAATCCATTACAGCTTTTTCGAGTGTAGTGTGGACAGAGCCTGCATGTCTATGTAATTATCTATCTTTCTATCAATTGCATGTATCGCTATTTTTACCTATTTCTAAAACAAACCTGCATATCACATTTACCTGCACTCTGAGCACATACTTATGAAACTGTGCATATTTGTACTCCACTTCTGCATAGACCTCATACTTTCCTAATATTCCCATTATCACAAGCATAACTACCTTGCCCTTATTAAAGCAACCCTCTGAAAGTTACTATCACATTTTCTCTGCTTACAGTCCATCATCATTACACTTGACTTCCTGACATCAGCACGCTGCTTAAATATGACTTACATCACCTCATGGATAAAAACCCTGTTTCTCTAAAAAAAAAAAAAAAAAACTGTGCAAATAATCCTAAGGCTGAACATATGCCAGCCATTACTTTTTCATGTACTGCCACCTTCTGTACTATCATGGGGATTTGCATATATTTCCCATAATGCTTTGCATTATTGGGGTATATGCAATTGTGTGTTCTTTAAAATTTGGCTCTATGGCCAATATCATCTGGGATAACACATACATCAGTGACATTTGCTCTGGGGTTCTTTTGTAAACGTACAATGCTTCCTATTCCTTCCATTAAAATGTACACCTCCATGTATTTTCCTAATAATGTGTATGCCTTCCTTATAACAGAAATTAAAACAAATCTTACTACTTACAAATTATTGTGTTGTTTCTCCATACCTCCTTAACAATTCCACACAACTTCACTAACTTCATTATGCAGCTGTGGTGGATCTGACAAGAATTTGTTTAGTTTTTGTTTTTCATTTGCCAGTAAAGATTTTCTACTTAATCAGATTAGATATCATGTGTAGATCAGCACTGGGCTGGAAAACTGACATATCTAGTGGTATACCTCTTCACACCTCATCTGGATTATGACCAGCCTTACTGTGACATTGTTATATACCCTGGTTGTAAGGAAAATGGATTTAAACAAATGTCAGAATTAGTCTGAGTATCTGGAACTATAGCTGTAATGTGTTGATTGATATTGTTATGTCACAAGCTTCGTAATTTATGAATTACTTGTAAACTTGGTTCATTGCAGGTCATTCCTGTAAATAGATACATTATTGTCCAGTGTACTTCAAATAACATGAAGTCTTGCTATATTATGACTATTGCAGTATGATCGCAGGTTAGAACTGCTCCGGAGGTGAAATAGTTAACTTTCCATGCAGGCATGGAACTTAGAGCGCGAGCTCGGTTGAAAACTCTGTCTGTTGTGCTTCAAAGGTAAACTGTCAGATTCTTTACTCCGCCTCACTGAGCAGTCGCTCCGGAGATTTCTCCTTTTGCTCGGTTCATTTTGTCGGTTTAAAAGTGTTATTTTTCGGTTGTTAGCTGAAATTAAACCGCAACCGGTCGGTTCAAGCTCTGTCTGTGGTAATGTAAGTAATAGATAGGTTTTACATTAGTTTTTCTGTGTGGAACTTGTAATTTGTTATCGGTTCGGTTTGAACCGATCAGGTTGTATTTAAATCTGCTATCCTTTTTAGAGTGCGGTTCGGTTCTTATCGGTTCTAAAAAACGGATTCATTATGGTTTTTCACAACCCGTGATACGGTTGGGAACCGAGCAAGGTGTCTTGTTGGTGGATTGCCACAAACGGGCAAGTTGGTTAGGCTGGCATTATGTCCGAGAAACCCAAAGAAAAACCGGAACCACTGGTTTCAACACTGTAGTGTTTGTGGGGAAGCTTTGCTAAGGCTGACCCACACCACATGTGTCTATTGTCTGGGGTTTGACCACCTCAATTCAGACTGCCAGATTTGTCACAATTTCCTGCTGCCACCATAGATAAGAGAGTTGGTAGGCTCAGGAAAGGAGGCCAAAAAGTCCGCTGACCCTGATGGCCAGCCCGGTTCGGTACCAACCGAACCGGAGGGAGTGCCCTCTGACCAGGGCGATACTTCCTCGGGCAAACGAAGAGCCGGTTCTGAGGAGCTGGTTCCATCAAAAAGGGCTAGAAAGTCAGCTAGTTTAGAGCCAAAAGTTCTCTCCCCAACTGCTGAGGAAATAGCTAAAGCAATTAAAATTGTCCAGTCTCTCTCTCCGGTTCCGACCGAACCGACACCTTCTGGTAAGCATTCGGTTCGGCCGGTTCCACCGGTTCAAGATTATGATTTTGAGGATTTTTATGAACCGGGGGAAGGGGAAGAGGAATATGAGGAGAGTGAATATGGTTTTGAAGATCTGGATGTGCCCATTGATCCGGACATCTCTCCAGACAGACCCCTAGGGGTTTCTCCTCCAAGACTTTCTGAGTCCCCTTCTCATTTCATGTTTTATAAAAAAGTTGCTGAAACTCTCCAGCTCCCTGTTGAGGAAGTTGTTGATGACCAGGAGGAGCCAGACTATGTAGAAATGATGGATATTCCAGAGTCTAGGAGACTGTCTATTCCTTTGCATAAATCTTTTGGAAACAGACAGTAAAAGTTTTAAAAACTCCTCACACTATACCTCCTGTGGATAAAAGGATGGACAAGAGGTATACCTTATCAGGCTCCGACACTGATTTCCTCACTCAGCAATGCAGCCATGTGGGGGTAGTGCACGCTGCAGCCTGTGACAAGGCTAATATACCCCTAGCGTCACACCCCCCTGAGAAGGACTCCAGAAAGATTGATGCTGTGGCAAAGAAACAGTACATGGCAGCATCTTTGGGGCTCAGACAAGCAAATTATATGGCTTATGCTGCTAGGTACCAGAAATCCAGATGGGCTACTGTGCTGGCCCTAGCAAAACAAGTCCCTGACCAGCTTGCCAGGAAGCTGGAACAGGTGGCTATGGATGGTATTCATTCATTGTTCACTTGGGAGCTTAAGCAACAGGTTGGTAGAAAAGAGGCCAGGAGTTATATTTTGTTTTAAACTGAAATATTTGAATAGTTTGTTAGTGAAATTAGTTCTATGTGTTAAAAATTATTACCTTGAATTTGAACAGATACCTGGGCTGTGATATTGTAGGTTTGGGGATAGATGTTTGGCAGGGAAAATTAGAAGGTAATTTAAATGTGTTGTTTGCCTGGTGTTTGGAGGAGGGGACATTAACTGCAATTAACTTGTCTTTAAACAGGAATTACTGTGGCTTTCATTGTTCACTTGGGAGCTTAAGCAACAGGTTGGTAGAAAAGAGGCCAGGAGTTATATTTTGTTTTAAACTGAAATATTTGAATAGTTTGTTAGTGAAATTAGTTCTATGTGTTAAAATTATTACCTTGAATTTTACTGATACTTGGGCTGTGATATTGTAGGTTTGGGGATAGATGTTTGGCAGGAAAATTAGAAGGTAATTTAAATGTGTTGTTTGCCTGGTGTTTGGAGGAGGGACATTAGCTGCAATTAACTTGTCTTTAAACAGGAATTACTGTGGCTTTCATTGTTCACTTGGGAGCTTAAGCAACAGGTTGGTAGAAAAGAGGCCAGGAGTTATATTTTGTTTTAAACTGAAATATTTGAATAGTTTGTTAGTGAAATTAGTTCTATGTGTTAAAATTATTACCTTGAATTTGAACTGATACTTGGGCTGTGATATTGTAGGTTTGGGGATAGATGTTTGGCAGGGAAAATTAGAAGGTAATTTAAATGTGTTGTTTGCCTGGTGTTTGGAGGAGGGACATTAGCTGCAGTGCTTGTCTTTAAACAGGAATTACTGTGGCTTTCATTGTTCACTTGGAGCTTAAGCAACAGGTTGGTAGAAAAGAGGCCAGGAGTTATATTTTGTTTTAAACTGAAATATTTGAATAGTTTGTTAGTGAAATTAGTTCTATGTGTTAATAATACCTTAATTTGAACTGATACTTGGGCTGTGATATTGTAGGTTTGGGATAGATGTTTGGCAGGAAAATTAGAAGGTAATTTAAATGTGTTGTTTGCCTGGTGTTTGGAGGCAGGGACATTAGCTGCAATTAACTTGTCTTTAAACAGGAATTACTGTGGCTTTCATTGTTCACTTGGGAGCTTAAGCAACAGGTTGGTAGAAAAGAGGCCAGGAGTTATATTTTGTTTTAAACTGAAATATTTGAATAGTTTGTTAGTGAAATTAGTTCTATGTGTTAAAAATTATTACCTTGAATTTGAACAGATACCTGGGCTGTGATATTGTAGGTTTGGGGATAGATGTTTGGCAGGGAAAATTAGAAGGTAATTTAAATGTGTTGTTTGCCTGGTGTTTGGAGGAGAGGACATTAGCTGCAATTAACTTGTCTTTAAACAGGAATTACTATGGCTTTCATTGTTCACTTGGGAGCTTAAGCAACAGGTTGGTAGAAAAGAGGCCAGGAGTTATATTTTGTTTTAAACTGAAATATTTGAATAGTTTGTTAGTGAAATTAGTTCTATGTGTTAAAAATTATTACCTTGAATTTTTACTGATACTGGAGCTGTGATATTGTAGGTTTGGGGATAGATGTTTGGCAGGAAAATTAGAAGGTAATTTAAATGTGTTGTTTGCCTGGTGTTTGGAGGAGGGACATTAGCTGCAATTAACTTGTCTTTAAACCGGAATTACTGTGGCTTTCATTGTTCACTTGGGAGCTTAAGCAACAGGTTGGTAGAAAAGAGCCAGAGTTATATTTTGTTTTAAACTGAAATATTTGAATAGTTTGTTAGTGAAATTAGTTCTATGTGTTAAAAATTATTACCTTGAATTTTTACTGATACTTGGGCTGTGATATTGTAGGTTTGGGGATAGATGTTTGGCAGGAAAATTAGAGGTAATTTAAATGTGTTGTTTGCCTGGTGTTTGGAGGAGGGACATTAGCTGCAATTAACTTGTCTTTAAACCGAATTACTGTGGCTTTCATTGTTCACTTGGGAGCTTAAGCAACAGGTTGGTAGAAAAGAGCCAGGAGTTATATTTTGTTTTAAACTGAAATATTTGAATAGTTTGTTAGTGAAATTAGTTCTATGTGTTAAAAATTATTACCTTGAATTTGAACTGATACTTGGGCTGTGATATTGTAGGTTTGGGGATAGATGTTTGGCAGGGAAAATTAGAAGGTAATTTAAATGTGTTGTTTGCCTGGTGTTTGGAGGAGGGACATTAGCTGCAATTAACTTGTCTTTAAACAGGAATTACTGTGGCTTTCATTGTTCACTTGGGAGCTTAGCAACAGGTTGGTAGAAAAGAGGCCAGGAGTTATATTTTGTTTTAAACTGAAATATTTGAATAGTTTGTTAGTGAAATTAGTTCTATGTGTAAAAAATTATTACCTTGAATTTTACTGATACTTGGGCTGTGATATTGTAGGTTTGGGGATAGATGTTTGGCAGGGAAAATTAGAAGGTAATTTAAATGTGTTGTTTGCCTGGTGTTTGGAGGAGGGGACATTAACTGCAATTAACTTGTCTTTAAACAGGAATTACTGTGGCTTTCATTGTTCACTTGGGAGCTTAAGCAACAGGTTGGTAGAAAAGAGGCCAGGAGTTATATTTTGTTTTAAACTGAAATATTTGAATAGTTTGTTAGTGAAATTAGTTCTATGTGTAAAAATTATTACCTTGAATTTTACTGATACTTGGGCTGTGATATTGTAGGTTTGGGATAGATGTTTGGCAGGAAAATTAGAAGGTAATTTAAATGTGTTGTTTGCCTGGTGTTTGGAGGAGGGACATTAACTGCAATTAACTTGTCTTAAACAGGAATTACTGTGGCTTTCATTGTTCACTTGGGAGCTTAAGCAACAGGTTGGTAGAAAAGAGGCCAGGAGTTATATTTTGTTTTAAACTGAAATATTTGAATAGTTTGTTAGTGAAATTAGTTCTATGTGTTAAAATTATTACCTTGAATTTGAACTGATACTTGGGCTGTGATATTGTAGGTTTGGGGATAGATGTTTGGCAGGAAAATTAGAAGGTAATTTAAATGTGTTGTTTGCCTGGTGTTTGGAGGAGGGACATTAGCTGCAATTAACTTGTCTTTAAACAGGAATTACTGTGGCTTTTCATTGTTCACCTGGGAGCTAAGCAACAGGTTGGTAGAAAAGAGGCCAGGAGTTATATTTTGTTTTAAACTGAAATATTTGAATAGTTTGTTAGTGAAATTAGTTCTATGTTAAAAATTATTACCTTGAATTTTACTGATACTTGGGCCTGTGATATTGTAGGTTTGGGGATAGATGTTTGGCAGGGAAAATTAGAAGGTAATTTAAATGTGTTGTTTGCCTGGTGTTTGGAGGAGGGGACATTAGCTGCAATTAACTTGTCTTTAAACAGGAATTACTGTGGCTTTCATTGTTCAATTGGGAGCTTAAGCAACAGGTTGGTAGAAAAGAGGCCAGGAGTTATATTTTGTTTTAAACTGAAATATTTGAATAGTTTGTTAGTGAAATTAGTTCTATGTGTTAAAAATTATTACCTTGAATTTTTACTGATACTTGGGCTGTGATATTGTAGGTTTGGGGATAGATGTTTGGCAGGGAACATTAGAAGGTAATTTAAATGTGTTGTTTGCCTGGTGTTTGGAGGAGGGGACATTAGCTGCAATTAACTTGTCTTTAAACAGGAATTACTGTGGCTTTCATTGTTCACTTGGGAGCTTAAGCAACAGGTTGGTAGAAAAGAGGCCAGGAGTTAGATTTTGTTTTAAACTGAAATATTTGAATAGTTTGTTAGTGAAATTAGTTCTATGTGTTAAAATTATTACCTTTGAATTTGAACTGATACTTGGGCTGTGATATTGTAGGTTTGGGGATAGATGTTTGGCAGGGAAAATTAGAAGGTAATTTAAATGTGTTGTTTGCCTGGTGTTTGGAGGAGGGGACATTAGCTGCAATTAACTTGTCTTTAAACAGGAATTACTGTGGCTTTCATTGTTCACTTGGGAGCTTAAGCAACAGGTTGGTAGAAAAGAGGCCAGAGTTATATTTTGTTTTAAACTGAAATATTTGAATAGTTTGTTAGTGAAATTAGTTCTATGTGTTAAAATTATTACCTTGAATTTGAACTGATACTTGGGCTGTGATATTGTAGGTTTGGGGATAGATGTTTGGCAGGGAAAATTAGAAGGTAATTTAAATGTGTTGTTTGCCTGGTGTTTGGAGGAGGGGACATTAGCTGCAATTAACTTGTCTTTAAACAGGAATTACTGTGGCTTTCATTGTTCACTTGGGAGCTTAAGCAACAGGTTGGTAGAAAAGAGGCCAGGAGTTATATTTTGTTTTAAACTGAAATATTTGAATAGTTTGTTAGTGAAATTAGTTCTATGTGTTAAAAATTATTACTTTGAATTTGAACTGATACTTGGGCTGTGATATTGTAGGTTTGGGGATAGATGTTTGGCAGGGAAAATTAGAAGGTAATTTAAATGTGTTGTTTGCCCGGTGTTTGAAGGAGGGGACATTAGCTGCAATTAACTTGTCTTTAAACAGGAATTACTGTGGCTTTCATTGTTCACTTGGGAGCTTAAGCAACAGGTTGGTAGAAAAGAGGCCAGGAGTTATATTTTGTTTTAAACTGAAATATTTGAATAGTTTGTTAGTGAAATTAGTTCTATGTGTTAAAAATTATTACCTGTAATTTGAACTGATACTTGGGCTGTGATATTGTAGGTTTGGGGATAGATGTTTGGCAGGAAAATTAGAAGGTAATTTAAATGTGTTGTTTGCCTGGTGTTTGGAGGAGGGGACATTAGCTGCAATCAACTTGTCTTTAAACAGGAATTACTGTGGCTTTCTATTGTTACTTGGGAGCTTAAGCAACAGGTTGGTAGAAAAGAGGCCAGGAGTTATATTTGTTTTAAACTGAAATATTTGAATAGTTTGTTAGTGAAATTAGTTCTATGTGTTAAAAATTATTACCTTGAATTTGAACAGATACCTGGGCTGTGATATTGTAGGTTGGGGATAGATGTTTGGCAGGGAAAATTAGAAGGTAATTTAAATGTGTTGTTTGCCTGGTGTTTGGAGGAGAGGACATTAAACTGCAATTACTTGTCTTTAAACAGGAATTACTATGGCTTCATTGTTCACTTGGGAGCTTAAGCAACAGGTTGGTAGAAAAGAGGCCAGGAGTTATATTTGTTTTAAACTGAAATATTTGAATAGTTTGTTAGTGAAATTAGTTCTATGTGTTAAAATTATTACCTGAATTTTACTGATACTTGGGCTGTGATATTGTAGGTTTGGGGATAGATGTTTGGCAGGGAAAATTAGAAGGTAATTTAAATGTGTTGTTTGCCTGGTGTTTGGAGGAGGGGACATTAGCTGCAATTAACTTGTCTTTAAACCGGAATTACTGTGGCTTTCATTGTTCACTTGGGAGCTTAAGCAACAGGTTGGTAGAAAAGAGGCCAGGAGTTATATTTTGTTTTAAACTGAAATATTTGAATAGTTTGTTAGTGAAATTAGTTCTATGTGTTAAAATTATTACCTTGAATTTTACTGATACTTGGGCTGTGATATTGTAGGTTTGGGGATAGATGTTTGCAGGAAAATTAGAAGGTAATTTAAATGTGTTGTTTGCCTGGTGTTTGGAGGAGGACATTAGCTGCAATTAACTTGTCTTTAAACAGGAATTACTGTGCTTTCTATTGTTCACTTGGGAGCTTAAGCAACAGGTTGGTAGAAAGAGGCCAGAGTTATATTTTGTTTTAAACTGGAAATATTTGAATAGTTTGTTAGTGAAATTAGTTCTATGTGTTAAAATTATTACCTTGAATTTGAACTGATACTTGGGCTGTGATATTGTAGGTTTGGGGATAGATGTTTGGCAGGAAAATTAGAAGGTAATTTAAATGTGTTGTTTGCCTGGTGTTTGAGGAGGGACATTAGCTGCAATTAACTTGTCTTTAAACAGGAATTACTGTGGCTTTCATTGTTCACTTGGGAGCTTAAGCAACAGGTTGGTAGAAAAGAGGCCAGGAGTTATATTTTGTTTTAAACTGAAATATTTGAATAGTTTGTTAGTGAAATTAGTTCTATGTGTTAAAAATTATTACCTTGAATTTTTACTGATACTTGGGCTGTGATATTGTAGGTTTGGGGATAGATGTTTGGCAGGGAAAATTAGAAGGTAATTTAAATGTGTTGTTTGCCTGGTGTTTGGAGGAGGGGACATTAACTGCAATTAACTTGTCTTTTAAACAGGAATTACTGTGGCTTTCATTGTTCACTTGGGAGCTTAAGCAACAGGTTGGTAGAAAAGAGGCCAGGAGTTATATTTTGTTTTAAACTGAAATATTTGAATAGTTTGTTAGTGAAATTAGTTCTATGTGTTAAAATTATTACCTTGAATTTGAACTGATACTTGGGCTGTGATATTGTAGGTTTGGGGATAGATGTTTGGCAGGGAAAATTAGAAGGTAATTTAAATGTGTTGTTTGCCTGGTGTTTGGAGGAGGGACATTAGCTGCAATTAACTTGTCTTTAAACAGGAATTACTGTGGCTTTCATTGTTCACCTGGAGCTTAAGCAACAGGTTGTAGAAAAGAGGCCAGGAGTTATATTTGTTTTAAACTGAAATATTTGAATAGTTTGTTAGTGAAATTAGTTCTATGTGTTAAAATTATTACTTGAATTTTACTGATACTTGGGCTGTGATATTGTAGGTTTGGGGATAGATGTTTGGCAGGAAAATTAGAAGGTAATTTAAATGTGTTGTTTGCCTGGTGTTTGGAGGAGGGACATTAGCTGCAATTAACTTGTCTTTAAACAGGAATTACTGTGGCTTTCATTGTTCAATTGGGAGCTTAAGCAACAGGTTGGTAGAAAAGAGGCCAGGAGTTATATTTTGTTTTAAACTGAAATATTTGAATAGTTTGTTAGTGAAATTAGTTCTATGTGTTAAAATTATTACCTTGAATTTTTAACTGATACTTGGGCTGTGATATTGTAGGTTTGAGGATAGATGTTTGGTAGAACATTAGAAGGTAATTTAAATGTGTTGTTTGCCTGGTGTTTGAGGAGGGACATTAGCTGCAATTAACTTGTCTTTAAACAGGAATTACTGTGGCTTTCATTGTTCACTTGGGAGCTTAAGCAACAGGTTGGTAGAAAAGAGGCCAGAGGTTAGATTTTGTTTTAAACTGAAATATTTGAATAGTTTGTTAGTGAAATTAGTTCTATGTGTTAAAAATTATTACCTTGAATTTGAACTGATACTTGGGCTGTGATATTGTAGGTTTGGGATAGATGTTTGGCAGGAAAATTAGAAGGTAATTTAAATGTGTTGTTTGCCTGGTGTTTGGAGGAGGGACATTAGCTGCAATTAACTGTCTTTAAACAGGAATTACTGTGGCTTTCATTGTTCACTTGGGAGCTTAAGCAACAGGTTGGTAGAAAAGAGGCCAGGAGTTATATTTTGTTTTAAACTGAAATATTTGAATAGTTTGTTAGTGAAATTAGTTCTATGTGTTAAAATTATTACCTTGAATTTGAACTGATACTTGGGCTGTGATATTGTAGGTTTGAGGATAGATGTTTGGCAGGAAAATTAGAAGGTAATTTAAATGTGTTGTTTGCCTGGTGTTTGGAGGAGGGACATTAGCTGCAATTAACTTGTCTTTAAACAGGAATTACTGTGCTTTCATTGTTCACTTGGGAGCTTAAGCAACAGGTTGGTAGAAAAAGAGGCCAGGAGTTATATTTTGTTTTAAACTGAAATATTTGAATAGTTTGTTAGTGAAATTAGTTCTATGTGTTAAAATTATTACTTTGAATTTGAACTGATACTTGGGCTGTGATATTGTAGGTTTGGGGATAGATGTTTGGCAGGGAAAATTAGAAGGTAATTTAAATGTGTTGTTTGCCCGGTGTTTGAAGGAGGGGACATTAGCTGCAATTAACTTGTCTTTAAACAGGAATTACTGTGGCTTTCATTGTTCACTTGGGAGCTTAAGCAACAGGTTGGTAGAAAATAGGCCAGGAGTTATATTTTGTTTTAAACTGAAATATTTGAATAGTTTGTTAGTGAAATTAGTTCTATGTGTTAAAAATTATTACCTTGAATTTGAACTGATACTTGGGCTGTGATATTGTAGGTTTGGGGATAGATGTTTGGCAGGGAAAATTAGAAGGTAATTTAAATGTGTTGTTTGCCTGGTGTTTGGAGGAGGGGACATTAGCTGCAATTAACTTGTCTTTAAACAGGAATTACTGTGGCTTTCATTGTTCACTTGGGAGCTTAAGCAACAGGTTGGTAGAAAAGAGGCCAGGAGTTATATTTTGTTTTAAACTGAAATATTTGAATAGTTTGTTAGTGAAATTAGTTCTATGTGTTAAAAATTATTACACTTGAATTTGAACTGATACTTGGGCTGTGATATTGTAGGTTTGGGGATAGATGTTTGTAGGGAAAATTAGAAAGTAATTTAAATGTGTTGTTTGCCTGGTGTTTGGTAAGAGCCCTCCACCACCCTGTTTTGTAGGCTTTCTTAAATACTGAAAAGCCACTGGAGGTTGGGATTGAAGGCTGAGTATTTCTGTTTGGGACTGAAATTTGAAGCAACAGGAGTTGGTGGGCCTGTGACATCATCACGGTACCTGGAGTCTGCTTACACACACTGTTAGTGGGACTGAACACATACTGGGCTGTATGTGTTTGTGAGACTTAGGAACTTTGTTGGTGGGGTTGAAATTGGGTTTGTAAATAACTACAGTCAGTATTGAGAAACTGTACTCCAGGAAAGGGACTGAGAAAAGGGGTGTGCTATTATAAACAGAGGGATAATCAGAGTGGCCATATTCCACCATGGCAGGCATCTTCGGAAGGGTTGTAGGCTGCACAGGCTGTGGGATGGCAATAATTCTAAATTGGGCCTGGCGAGGGAGGCTGCCCACTCTGTAGACAGCTGTCTTGTATCAGGAGTGAGGTATATTGGTTGAGAGTAAGCTGTGGGAGCTGGGGGGTGTCCAAGGATAAGGGTGTGATATGGGCAGCAGAAGGGTGGGGCTGAGGGGAGGCTGGGGCAACGCTCTGAAATTACATGACATTATGCTACAGCAAGCAGAAGGGGGGATATTAGGGACAGAGGACCCTTAGATAGGGAAGTTGATGCTAAGGGGAAAGCGTACAGGGTGAAAATTCTGAATTCAAGGAGACTGGAGGGGGAAGAGTCAGGAGGGGCTGTTGTGCAGAAGCCTAAAACAGCAGACTGTGGGAAGGGAGCTCCTAAGGTGAACAGTGCAAGAGAGGAAGAAGAGGGTCAGTTTAGAGATGCAGTCAGGGGAAACTCGGGTTACTTGATGGAGGCTGACATAGAGTGTCACAATAAATTTGAGATACTAAGCATCCTAGAGGGGGAGGAAGGGGTTGGTGGAAATGAGGAAATTTATACAGAGGCCGGGGAGGGTCAGATACCCCAGGGGCATCACAGAACAGCTATGGAAAGGATAGACATAGTCCCAGAGGAGAAGGAAACATATATGTTAAGCAAATGGGGAGATGCAACATATTCCAGACATGAGGGAGGAGAGCATGATTGGAGAGGAACTGGGAGACAAGGAGGTGGGAGGAGCCCCCTTCAGCAGGAAGGTCAGTACCAAGGATGGGGCCCTAGCTAAGGGACCACAGAGCCTCTGGAGACAGGGTACTATTACAAGGGGGATGAGGGTGCGGGGGGGAAGGGAGAAACCATCAGGGCCAGGATAAATGGTTCAGATAAGAGAGGTTAAAGGGACACCTATTCAGAGGGGGTTTGAGTTAAGTGGGCAAAATAGCAAGGGAGGCAGAAAGGGAGGGTGACAAGGGGTCTCTAATAAGGCAGGAAGACTCCCATGAAATGCGATCATGAATAAAGTGGGGAGGGGCTGAGAGGGCATAGTGGAGGTAACCATAAGGATGATGGCGGTGTAAGGTTCTGTTACTGGGAGACTCGATGATTAAGGGTATCCATTGGGAGGGACAGGGGATGGATGCCGTAGCCAGGTGAAGGTAGTGAGTATCTCTGGGCTGACAGTGCACAGAGCAAGTTCATGGTGTATGAAATGGTTAGGGATTGTGGAGGAAACCGATTCCTGGTGCATTTGGGAACTAATGATCTAGAGGAAATAGCATTGTGAAATCCAAGCAAGGTTCAAGAACTTGCCAGAGTCTGTCGGATAATGGATGCAACATTTCCTTTTCGAGATATTGCCAGTACCAAAGGCCTCAGTGGAGAAAAAATGAAGCTCACAGAGGTTAATGAATAGGCTCAGGAAGTGGGGTGAAGAGAATGGGTTGGGGTGTTAGGGAACTGGAATGGAGTTTGGGAGGATAAGGGACTATATGCCAGGACAGGTTTCATCTTGCCCCATTAGGGAAGAAGTCCTTAAACAGGGGATGGCTGACTACATACAAGAAGGTGGGGTTTAAACTTGTAAGGGGAAGGGATAAGGAGGGGCTGACAGAAGCCCTCCCTCAGATGAGGGGTAGCCTTCAAGCCCAAGGGGGGGAAACAGACTGGAGGTGGAGGTTTCAGGAGGAGCAGGGAGGATGGAAGTATAAGGAATCTGGGTGGGTTCGACAAAAGGATCAGGGATAAGGGGTGGGGTTAGTGTTAGTAAATGCCAGGAGCTTGGAAACAAGTTGCCAGAGTTCCAGGCCATGCTGTTGGGGGTGGATGTGGCGGCAGTCACGGAAGCGTGGGCCAACAAAACCATGACTGGGACCTAAATGCGGGGGTACACTATGCTTAGGAAGGATAGAAAGGAGGGCAGAGAGTTGGAGTGGCTATGTTCATTAGAGATGACATAGAAATTGCTATGGTAGAAGAGGCAGAGGGAAGCGTGGAGGCCTTATGGGTCACCTCGATCCCCAGCAGGAGATAAGGTCAAGCTGGGAGTAGCCATATACCCGGGATGAGTGATGTTCTAGAGGATGGTTTGCTGGACAACATCATTGCACAGTGTGGTCCAAAGGGGAAGGAGTGGTGTTGATGGGGACCTTAATACCAGGTACAAACTGAGGAACCATGTCTCTAAGGTGGCCAAGGAGCAGAGGCTGCTGGATGGCTTCCAGGATGTGTTCTAACACAGCATGTGATGGAGCCCACAAGGAGGGGCATGTCCTGGATGTGGTTCTGGCAGATGGGGATCTGTAAGGGACATGGTTGTACAGGACCCCTGACTGAGGAGTGACCACAATACTGTCTGGTTTCAAATAAGCATTGGGGAGTGGGGTGAGATCTAGGACACTGGCAGTGGACTTCAGGGGGCAGAACTTTATGGGCATGGAAATATTCTCAGGATCACTTGAAGGATTACCTCAACAACAAGTGTGGAAAGGAGATGGGAGGTCACAAGCAGGGGACTTCATGAGGCAGTCAGGATCTGCACTAGTTGAAACGTAAGGGAGCAAGGTCACATAAACCATGCTGGTGGTCCAGTGAGGTCCAGGTAGCAGTCAGAGAAAAGAAGGCGACTTACAAAAATATAAAACAACAAGAGGGATGGGATAAGAAATGTACCAGCTTGCATCTAGAAAAGTCACCCGTATGGTGAGGAGCTAAGTCAGTAAAGAGCAACGGCTGGCACAGGGATACATGGAGGAAAAGGGTTCTTCGGTACATTGGGAAGCGGAGAAAACTAGAGCCATCTCAGCAGATTGAGATCAGAAGGAGGGTGGGTGGAAGAGGCGAGGGACCAGGCAGAGGTATTTAACGAGTACTTTGCCTCTGTGTCACTAGGAGGGGATGGGATATCTACAAAGCAAAGCACAAAGGGATAGAAGCGGCAGGGAGTGGGATCAGGGAGCAACAGAAATGGAGCAAAGGGAGGAAAGGTACCCCAGAGGTGTCACATCTGGATAAGGATAAAAGACCAGTAAGGTGGAGGGACGGATGATGCCATCCCACCAAAGGGTGTGGTTTGCCCTCAAGGCCCTAAAGAAAGACAAATCTCCTGGGCCGGATGGCATTCATCCGAGTACTATGGAATGGCGGACATACTGGCTGCACCTAGCGGAGCTTTTCAACAGGTCACTTGAGACAGGGAGGTACACAAGGGATTGAGCGAGAGGCACATGTGGTACCAATCCATAAAGGGGGTCGAAGGAAGTACCAGGAAACTATAGACCCATCAGTTTAACCTCAAGTGGTGGAAAAATTAATGGAGTATACTAAAGGAACGATTGGGGTTTACTTGCAGGAGGTGGGAGGTCTGGATAGTCGGCAGCATGGGTTTGTGCCAGGTAGATCATGTCAAACCAACCTTGTGGAGTTCTATGAATGGGTAACTTCAGAACTGGACAGAGGTAAGCCTGTGGATGTATTATTCTTGGACTTCAGCAAGGCGTTTGACTCTGTCCCCCACAATGGTCTGGTGGAGAAACTGATGGGGTTAGGAGTAGGCCCTTTGATGGTCAGATGGATTGAAAACTGGATAGCTGGACGCACTCAGAGTAGTGGTCTGTGGGGAGCTCGAACCCTACAGAGGTTGGTAGTGGGGTACCACAGGGCTCGGTCCTGGGTCCAATCCTGTTTAATGCATACATATCAGACATCAGGGATGGTATAGGTGTGAAATGAGTCTCTTGGCGGATGACTCCAAGATGGGAGCAGTAGTTGAGGAGAAGAGGGAGGTTGGCCTGCAAGGACCTGGACACCCAGAGCTGGGCTCACACATGAAATTAAATTTCAATATCACCAAGTGCAAGGTGTTGCATCTTGGTAGGAAAACCCTAAACACAGGTACACCCTGGGAGGAGATGCTGGAAGCCTCAACAGGGAAAAAGACCTAGGGGTCTGGTGTGATACATGTATGAATAACACTGAGCAGTGCAGGAGAGCTAGCAAGGCAAACAGGATGTTGGGATGCACCAAGAGGGATCACCTCTAGAGCAAGGAAGTGATTCTGCCGCTGTACAATGGACTGGTTAGACCACACCTTGAGTACTGTGTACAGTACTGGAGACCACACTTGAGAGGGACATACAGCTCCTGGAGAGGGTACAGAGGAGGGCAACAAAGATGATACGAGGCTAGGGATTTGACTTACGAGGACAGACTTGAGGAGCTCTGCCTGTTTTCATTAGGAGAGAGGAGAGACAGGGGGACATGATTGAGGTCTTCAAGTACCTCAAGGGAATAAATAGGATGTAAACATGGAGGATCTTTAGACTAAAGCAGGGAGGCATCACCAGAGGCATGATTTGAAGTTGGAAGGTGGAAGGGTGAGGGGAAGAGGAGGAGGTTTTTCACTGAGAGGGTGGTGGACCCTTGGAATGCTCTGCCTGGTGAGCTGGTTCAGAGATCCACAGTGGAGAGCTTTAAGAGAGGGTGGGACAGACACAGAAAGTAGATGTATCAGATGATGGCCTGTCCCGGGGGGGGGTGGGGATGGATGATAGGGGTTTCTGGAGCACAAGGGATGGGAGGGTCTCGGCACCCAACTAAGGATCTAGGTTCGAGCAGACTTGATAGACCATAAGGCCTAATCTGCTGGCAAATAGTATGTTAGTATGTTAGTATGTATTGAGGCATCCAAGGTGCAATTTCATGCTGCAGTGGATTCTAATGATGTTTCATCAAGAGTCATGGCTACATCTGTGGCACTTCGCAGGATGGCTTGGCTCAGATGTACTACCCTGTCTCAGGACACCCAGTCCAAGGCCATGGATTTCCTGTTGTGGGAAATTCTCTGTTTGGGGAGCAAACAGAGAATTACATGAAGAAAATGGATGAATATAGGACCACCTATAGGAGTGCACAGGCCAAGGAAAGGCAGGCCACTCCTCAAAAGCAGCTTCCTAGAGGCAGGGGCAGGCCTTTTCATAGGCCTTTTTACCAAACCCAAGCTTCCTCCTCCTCCTCCTCCGCCTATGCTCAGAGGGGGTTCTTTAGAGGAAGAGGCAGACGGGGTACAAGCAGGTCTGCTTCCACCCCTCAGCCCAAAGCCCCTGCCAAACAGGCACCCTGATGTGATTGCCAGGGCTGATTCTCCTCTACCTGTAGGGGGCAGGCTGGCTTACTTTGTCCAGGACTGGAAGTCTTTAACATCAGACAAGTGGGTCGTGGAAGTAGTAAGCCAGGGACTGGTTCTCAGTTTCAAAAAATTTCCAAAGCTGAGAACCAGATCTTTTCCACCTGCAACTCCATCAGAGGCTCTTGCCTTAGAGGCAGAGGTCTTTACCCTCCTGGCTCTCAGAGCTGTGGAAAGGGTTCCTCCCCTACACCAGGGCAAAGGTTTGTACTCCAGGTACTTCCTTACCCCAAAAAAGACAGGAGAATGGCGGCCCATCCTGGATCTCAGATATTTAAACAAGCACCTTTTAAAGCCAAAGTTCAAAATGGTGACTCTGGGAATTATCCTACCCTCTCTAAGGCCAGGGGACTGGCTAGCTTCCCTGGACCTCAAGGATGCCTACTTCCATATTCCCATCAGAGGCTCCCATCAAAAGTACCTCAGGTTCGAGCTGCCCTCAGGCCACTACCAGTTCAGAGCAATGCCCTTCGCCTCACTCTGCCCCAGGTATTTATCAAATGTCTGGCAGTAGCAGTTGCCTACCTAAGAAGGCAAAAGATTGCCATCTTTCCTTACCTGGACGATTGGCTCATAGTAGGCCAGTCCCCAGACCAGGTCAAAGTACATCTCCAGATAACACAGCAACTGCTTACCTCTCTAGGTTTCCTTCTGAATCTCTCAAAGTCAGTTCTGGAGCCTGTCCAGCTTCTTACCTTCATAGGCGCAGAGCTGAACACACAGAAAGCCAGGGCTTTCCTTCCCCTAGACAGGGCAAAGACCCTGGTCTCCCTGGCCTCCTCATTTACCCTGCAGGTCTCCCTGCCAGCAAGGCACTTTCTGCAGCTCCTAGGGCACATGGCTGCTTCCACAGCAGTTGTGCAGGGAGCAAGATTTCAAATGAGGGACATCCAGTTCCATTTGAGAGCCTTTTGGTCTCAAAGAAAGGATCCTCTTACCAAGTTGATCCCAGTAACTCGAACCCTGATCCAAGCCCTACAGTGGTGGCAGGATCAGACCAACCTGAGACAAGGGGTTCCTTTTGTCACTCAGTGTCATTCTCTAATCCATACTACAGATGCGTCCCTCTTGGGCTGGGGAGCTCACATGGGCGACCTCACCACCCAGGGTCTGTGGTCTCCCCAGGAATCCCTGCTCCACATCAACCTGTTGGAGCTCAGAGCAGTTTTCTAGCACTTCAAGTTTTTCCAAATCTGTTCAGAACAAGAGTATTCAGGTCAGAACAGACAACACCACTACAATGTGGTACATCACTGGGTAAGCAATTCTTGGCCTCACGGCCTTGTGCACGGGGTTGCATGAGATTGTGGTCTCTGGCTTACTCCCCTGAACACCTCTCTTACAGCAGTTCACCTCCCAGACAAGGACAATGTCCTGTCAGATGCTCTCAGCAGGATTTCCCAGGGCCACCACAAATGGTCACTGGATTCCTGGTCTTGGGAGTAATATTTGCCAGATGGGGCACCGCAGATAGATCTTTTGCAGCCCCAGACAATCACCAACTAATCTTTTTGCTGCAGGCCCCAGTGTTGGGTCTCTCTCCCGCTGGATGCCTTAGCCCTCAATTGGGAGGGAAGTTTCTCTATGCCTTTCCTCTCCTGTTCAAAGTGCTAGTCAAAATCAGATCCCAATCCTGCAAGGTCATCTTGATAGCTCGGATTGGGCCAGACAGCCCTGGTATCCACTCCTGCTGTCCTTAGCAGTCCATCCTCCCCTGTGCCTTCCCAAGAATCACAATCTGTTAACCTGTGCCCAGGGAAGGGTCTGGTACCCGAATCTCAAATCTCTCAATCTCAAGGCTTGGTTCTTGAAGAGTTAGAGTTTGCTGATTTACACCTTTCCCAAGGTGTAATGGATATATTGAAGGCCTCAAGGAAGCCTTCCACCAGGGCTACTTACAATTCCAAATGGAAAAGGTTTTCCATATGGTGCTCAGAAAACATATTTCCCAGTCTCTGCTGATCTACCCACAGTCCTGGATTATATGGTCCACCTGAATTCTTTGGGGCTGAGACCAGCTACCCTCAAGTGCACTTGGCACCTGTGTCTGTTTTATTTCAGCAGGTAATCCTCTTCTCTTTCAGCTCATCCCGTATTTTCCAAGTTTTTAAGGGGTTGTTGCACACAATCCTCCATTCAGAGATCCTGCCCCTGCCTGGGATCTTAATGTTTGCATTGCTCAGCTTATGCAACCCCTTTCGAGCCCTTGTCTTCAGCTGAGCTCAAGTACTTGACTTGGAAAACTGTGTTTCTGGTAGCCATCACCTCTGCCAGGCCTGTAAGTGAATTACAAGCGTTGTCAGTGGAGCAGGAGTTTATCTCTTCCACAGAGATAAGGTGGTCCTCAGGACTAACAGAAAGTTCTTGCCTAAGGTGGTTTCAAATTTCCACCTTAATCAATCTATTCTCTTCCAGTGTACTTCACTGACCACTCCTCCTCTGGGGAGAGAGGCTGCACAGCCTAGATGTGAAGAGCCCTTAGTTACTACATAGAGTGTACCAAGGGTCATGGGTTTGACTCCTCCAACTGTTCCTTACCTATGGCGAGTTGGGAAAGGGAAGCCAGCCACTAAAGATCCATTGCCAGGTGGATTGTCTCTTATATCCAATTCTGCTACAGAAGTTGGGTAAAGTTCCTCCATCAGGCCTGAGGGCTCACTCTACCAGAGGTACAGCTGCTTCTCTGGCTGCTGCCAGAGACATTCTATTCTAGAAATATGTCAAGCAGCTACCTGGAAAACAGTTCACACTTTTACCAAGCATTACTCCTTGGACATCCAGGCTAGGAGTGATGCTCGGTTTGGTACAGCCGTGCTTCAGAGCCTATTTCCTAAGTAGGTTCTGTCCCTCCTCCATGGGGTTGCTGCTGTGTAGTCTGCAATTGTCATAATATAGCAAGACTTCATTTTGTTTGAAGAAAAATTACTCACCTTAGTAATGTTGTTTCTTCTAATGGAGTCTTGCTATATTATGATCTCCCTCCCTCCTGCCCCTCTCAGAACCTCTGTTTTGGGATGTGGGTGGGCAGTACAGGGTTGGCACTTTTTTGATGCCCACCTGGTTGTTTTCACCTATTTTTTTGGGTGAATTGGTGTTGTGTTTTTGCATTTTTTGGGTCTCCTGACTTGAGTCTTTGTTTTAGACCAAAAAATGAGTGTTATGTTAGTAGCCAGTTGGCTAGTGTAGGTTTACAGCTTCCACACAGAACCTTAGTGAGTTTTAGCTCGTAAAGATCTGACAGTTTACCTTTGAAGCACAACAGACAGACTTTTCAACCGAGCTCGTGCTCTAAGTTCCATGCCTGTATGGAAAGTTAACTATTTCACCTCCGGAGCAGTTCTAACCTGCGGTCATAATGCAATTGTCATAATATAGCAAGACTCCATTAGAAGAAACAACATTACTAAGGTGAGTAATTTTTTCTTACCTGGCTACAAAAATGAAACAAATACATAATCATAGATCAGCAGGAGATCATTCACAAACTGGAGGATGCAGAAAGTTGGTGGGTAACAATAAAAGGGGCAGTATTAAAACCAGCCCATTTATTCATTAAATTTGTCCTTAAGACAGGAAAGCGCAGGAAGCCAATATGGTTGGACAGACAAGTGAAGGATGCAGTTCGGGACAAAAAGAGCACTTTCATGGTCTAGAAAGAGGATTACAATGAGGCCAATAGGGAAGTGTATAAGGAAAAGCTGGAAAATGCAGGCAGCTCATTAGGAAGGTGACGGCAAACACAGAGCTAAAAGCATGACAAATT
This sequence comes from Neoceratodus forsteri, assembly GCA_016271365.2. Classification (NCBI taxonomy): domain Eukaryota; kingdom Metazoa; phylum Chordata; order Ceratodontiformes; family Ceratodontidae; genus Neoceratodus; species Neoceratodus forsteri. Next base: position 368,682,520 of record CM028135.1, read on the forward strand.
GAGTCAATAAAAAATAAAATAATAAAACCTTCATCAGGTACGTTAGGGAACAAAGACACAACACATAGCATAGAAAAGATGAAAAATTATGGCGAGAGTGTAAAGGAAAATGAGAGGAAAGCAAACATATTGAATAGTCCTTTATTTCTGTGTTTATTGTGAAAGCTACAGGACCAGTAGTGGATGGTACAACAAAATTTGGGGATATAGCTGCAGTAGGCACAAGGTAGAGATGGGCCATATATTAGAAGAGAGAGTACTAAAGGGTGTTAGGAGCCTAAAGGTAAACATGTCCCTAGAGCCTGGCAGAATGCATCTAAGGGTGCTGAGGGACATAAGGCAGGTTTTGGCAGCACCCTTGGCAGAACTGTTTAAAGGAGTAGTCCACCCGGAATGTGCAAAAAGCATATGTTATGTAGAGGGTTTTGATATGTATGATAAATCCTAGTGTGTCCTTCCCTCTGTCTGCTATTTGGAGTTTTTCCTAAATTGCCTGCTAGCTGTATGGTAGTTTTATGACCCCTGGGGATCTCCATAACAAATAGTTTTATTGGCTTTCTTTCTCCCAGGATGCCCCCTTTCTCATGAGACAGTGATGTAGCCATGCCCTTAGATTTAGCATGTGTATTGCTTTAAAATTAGTTTAGCAACAGCAGATCCTTGTAACTTCTTATCCAGGGAGCACAAATGGCAACAGTTAGTTTAGCAGATACCTGAGAGCAAACTAACTGGGGTTTCTGTAAGACAACAGCTACTAAATAGCTGTAATTCACACAGAGTGTTGTGAAATCTGTAAAAGCAAGATGTTTTTCTTCATTCGGAGCTTAACAGGCATTTGAACCGACTGTAGAAAGCATGTTCAAGAAAACTGCTAACCTAGCTGTGAACATAACTTTCTTTCTCATTTAATTTGTGTTTATTTGCCTAGGGTTTAACCACCTGATGGCAGATTGTGAAATATGTAAAAGCAAAACATTTTTTTTCCTCAATCAGAGCTTAACATGTGTAACCCCTAGATGGCGCTATCCCAGGGACTACTACCCCTGCCTGATTTGCCACTAACAGGTTGAGGGGCCTGGATCCAATGGCGGGTGCCTCCACCCATTTGTTCAACTTGTCACTTTCTCAGGGAACTCTCCCTACTGTTTGAAAAACTGCATACATTGTTTCACTCTTTAAATCAGGGGATCCCAGTGACCTAAACAATTATAGGACAATCTCACTTCTTCCCATATTATCTAAACTGCTAGAGAAACTAGAGAACGCCCAGCTACGAGTCTTCCTGCAAAATACAAAACTTTCTAAACACTTTACAATCAGGCTTCCAAACGAATCGCAGTACAGTTATTCCATTTGGATTTAATGTGGCAATTCAACAGGGAGCGACCCTGAATTAGTACTCACGACCTCCAAATAAGATAGGGTCCTTCAATGTCAGCAGGGCTCACTTGAGGTACACAAACCTCTTCACACATCCATATAAAAGAAAGCACTATACCAGGCAGGCTGCATCTGTATCCCGATCGCAATTACTGCACAATACCCAGGAGAACACACAGCAGATTCAGTTCCTGACAGACCGAGTGTAATTTTCAGCAATTCCTCCAGTCTTCTACAGGGTGAGCCTGGTTTCTACTCTTCAGAGATCCTTTGATTCTTTTCACAGGACAGATTCAGTCCTAACAAGCTGCAGACGGAACTCTGGGCCTTACACACGTTTTTGACTAAAACTGCACACTGAAAAAGTACAGGGCTCCTTCCTTCTTCACTGCCAAAGCTCAACAGAACTCCAACCGACAAAAACGGGCACTTCCTTTGAGTTCCTCCCAGTTCTTGACTGGATTGGCTGTCACTCACAATAGACTGCTGCTGTTGGTCCAAAAAGGCACTGAAGTCAAACTACATCTCCCAGAGTCACTGCCCATACAATCCTCTTGTGGCTGGCTCAGATTATGAGTCCAAGTTCTGATTCGTCCAAGGCACCATTTTAGAGCTAGCTTACCCCACACTGATTGGTCCAGTTCAGCAGTTCAAAACTAGAATGGGGAACTAGCAGACACAGTTCTGACTGCAAAGAAAGCAGGTTAGACAAACTGAATTTCATTATTACTCTAAATAATTTCTGGTAAACAGTTACATCTTTCAGATAGGTTCCCTTTGCACTCCTAGTGACTGCAAAATTAAGTGAATTGGCGGCAGCTCGGTGGTACTCAGAGAAGCACACAGTCCCCATACAAACTAATTATGTCTGCAAGCAGACAGCTCTTAAAGAGACAGTACCAGAGGCTCTAAAACACTCACTGATAAATGGCTTAAATGCCAAACACCATTCAGGCTTGGAGCATTCAAGCAAGCTCCTGGAAGTCTTTTGGGAACCCCCATTTGCAGGGGTTACACCTTCCTGGCCTGGGAAAGCTTGGCGTCGCGTCAAGCAAGTACCCTCAAGTTTCAACTGCAACCATATACATTTGCATTAGGCTCGCATATGTAATCATCAGTCAATATATCATTTACCAAGAACACATTTCTGAAACATTGCAGTACGTCACTCTTTACACAGTATTACATACACATTGTACCATAACTCAATTATACCTCTTGTACGAAACCTGAAGAGAGGGGCCCTTCCCTATCAGTTACCTTAGGGCTGGACGGGGCAAGGGCACCATACTTAGAGGGCAACACAAGTAACTGGAGTTAGCACTGATGCTCAGTTTGGGCAGTGAGCTCGGGGACACATACACTCCTTTATGGACAACATTGAGAGGCAAGTCCACAGGCCCCCAAGTGAATCATAACTGAGGTGCACCACAGGCTTTACAGCTCGACCAGTCTTTCTAGGGGAACTGTTATAGTCTCTGCACTCTGAGCCTCATTTTCAGCATTGTCCTCACTTGTCAGGGGAGTCTCCATGGGGTAGAGAGGCTAGAACTTGGGGCACTTTCAGCTCCAGGAGTTACAGTTTCTGAGTCCACAACATTTGGCTCGCATGGAGAGCTTTCGGACACTGGCAGTGGACTGTCAGGGCACTCAAAATACTCTTCTTGTTCGGTGTATCACCAGTCTGCCCCAATCTATCATTTCCTCCCTGAAAGCTCAAACAGTTCAACCATGCACAATGATTCCATTTCATCTGATCTGATGCTTTGCACTTCACTTTCTGGGAGCATTGGCTCCAGGGATGAAGCTGGGGGCTTAGACAGTCCAGAAGGCCCAGCTTTGTCTCCAGTATTGACTAGGGGATTGCCCCGAAACAACTGACTCAGTTCGTAAGAAGGATAGTATTCAAAGTCACTCTCACTTTCTTCCGATATGGACTGACAGTCATGCTCAACTGGGACTTGTGGAGGGGAACACTTTAACTTTGCTTCTGTAGGTGCAGACTTTCTTGATCTTTTCTTAGCAGCAGCTCTAGTCACTGGTCCAGAGGGGCATCTTCTAGGGCTCAGACTCAATTAAGATTTGTCCAATGGGCAGTAAATGATTTCTATGTATTGTTTTTTACATCTTTGAATTATTCTCAGGCCTTACTTTGTACACTGGCAGATCATCTAGTTTGCCCACTACAATGTGAGGAGATGGTGCCATCGGTCAGCAATCTTGTGCTTGCCATGCAGTCCCAGATTTCTTAGCAATACCCGATCTCCCTCCTGGAGTTCCTGTGCTTTCACCTTTTTATCATGCCTTTCTTTGTTGGCCAGATTTCTTTTGGCAGCCATGGTTTGAGCCAGTTGGTACGCATGAGTTAGCTGGGCCTTTAACTTTTGCACATACTGTAAATAGTTGTCAGCTTGAACCCCATCAGGAGAGACCCCAAAACACACATCTACTGGTAGTCGAGCTTCTCTTCCAAACATCAGGTGAGGGGAGAATCCAGTGGCATCACTTTTGGTGCAGTTATAAGCATGTACCAGGGTGCTAATTTGTTGGCTCCATCTAGGCTTGTCCTTTGGGTGCAGGGTGCCTAGCATATCTAACAAAGTGCGGTTGAAACGTTCAGGCTGTGGGTCCCCTGGGGGTGGTAAGGAGTGGTTCTGGACTTCGCACTCCCACAGAGAAAGCATCTCTTTGATCAGACGACTCTCAAAGTCTCTCCTTGATCAGAATGGATTCTTTGTGGAGCCCTATAGTGAACAAAAGTTTTCTACAAGTACTTTGGCCACAGTGGATGCTTTCTGGTCTTGTGGGAAAGCTTGGGCATATCTCGTGAAATGGTCAGTGACCACCAGCACATTACTGATATTTCTTTGATCTGACTCCAAACTCAGAAAATCAATACAGACCAGCTCCATGGGTGCACTGGTGGTGATGTTAACAAGGGGGGCAGCCCTCTGGGGCAAAGCTTTCCTCTGTAAGCAGCGACTACAAGTTCGAATGTGTTGCTCCACATCAGCCCCCATCTTAGGCCAATAGAATCTGGGTCTCACCAAGTCAAGTGTTCTGTCTATACCAAGGTGCCCATGTGGTTGTGCAAGGACCTCAGTACTGAGTCTCGAAAGGCAGTGGGCAGCACTAGTTGTTGTTTGTCTACTTGTCCCCTCTGTCTACTGTTTCTCTGTATAACAGTTTATTGATCAGTTTCAACTTAGGACCTTCTTTGTATAACAGTGCAGTTCTCAAATCAGTGGAGCGTAATTTGGACACATCTTTTCCTGCATGAGGGCTTCTAAAGCTGCTTTGATCATGGGATGTGAGTTGAGCCGCGAATACTGTCATTGTCCAGCTGAGGCAGTGCACAATGTCTATTGCAGAAAAGTGGCAATAAGCTGCAGGTATGCAATTCTCAGAGGGTCCCAAGCAATCCACCATGCAGTCCACTGCGTCCGTGGACATTTGTTCCTCCCTGTCAAACTTCCGGCAGAGTGCCGAATGTCAGGTTCTGCCAATCGGACCCAATCATTCTGGGGAACAGGCCTCCGGAGAGAGCATCAGCATCTATGTGGTTCAGACCTGCTCGGTATTCGAGAGCATAGTCATATGTAGATAATGCAGAAAGCCACCTATGGCCAGTGGCATCCAACTAGCTGAGGTCTGCACATAGGTCAAAGGATTATTGTCAGTTTTACTAGTATTTAGCCCCATACAAGTACTCATGGAATTGGTCAACAATAGCCCACTTCAAAGCTAGGAACTCTAACTTATGTACAGGATAGTTCTTTTCGGATGGGGTCAGGCTACTGGCAAAGGCCACTGGTCTCAGGCCATTCTCGTGCTCTTGGTACAACACAGCCCCCAACCCTTGCAAGCTAGCATCAGTGTGCAGGACGTAAGGTTTTCTTGGATCGGCATAGGCCAGCACTGGAGCATGGGTAAGTTGATATATGATCTCATGAAAAGCAGTCTCACAATCAGGGTCCAGCGGGCCCCAAATACTTCACTCGGATGAAAATACACTCTTTCAGTCTTGAGGGACTGACTTTTAGTATTTTTGTGGGTTGGGGATACCCTTGAGTAAGGTTAAGTAAAGGCGGATCACTCTTGAATAGTCCTTGATGAGCGCCGATAATAACCACAGAATCCAGGAATCTTTGCAGTTCTTTTAGATTTTGGGCTGTGGCCAGGTGGTCAAGGCCTCAACTTTACTTGGGTCGGTCTCTATTCCTCGGTGGATACTATGTGTCCCACATACTTTACTGATGTTTGAAAAAATTGACACTTATCAATGGACAGTTTAAGGCCAAAGTCCTCCAGTCGGTCCAATACCTTAAATAATCTGCTCTCATGTTCCTCCAGTGAGCTGCCAAACACAATAAATCATCTAGGTATACCAGGCACTCTAGTAAGTTCATGTCCCCACTGCACGCTCCATCAATCGTTGAAAAGTGGCTGGGGCACCTGAAATCCCTTGAGGCATCCTCCTTGAATTCATAAAACAAGCGGACAGATAAAGGCCGTCTTCTCACGGTCCTCTGGGGCCATCGGGATCTGGTAGTACCACGCGGAGATCCAGCACAGAGAACCACTTGCTCCCGTTTAGGCAGTCCAAAGCATCCTGAATGCGGGCATTGTGTACTGATCAGGATAGTCCGCGGGTTTAAGGTGCGATAATCCACACACATCCTTACTGTTCCATTCTTTTTCCTCACTACCACAATGGGGGAAGCATAAGGGCTTCTGGATTCTTGTATTACACCAGCAGCTAACATCTCTTGCAGATGCCGTCTCACATCATCTATGTCAGCAGGTGCCAGGCGTCGAGACCTCTCACGAAATGGTCTTTCGTCATGCAGCCGGATATTGTGCTCAGCTCCTTGCACGCATCCTACATCCCATTCCTTTAAAGAAAACACCTGGTCTCTCTCTGGGCAAGCTTCTCACTGATCCTCACTTTCCATTCAGCTGGCAGCGGGGAGTCGCCGAAATCAAACAAGTCAGGCGTTACTCTGTCATTCTTCCTTGAACTCTTGCTGCTGGGTAGCACTGCAGTGTCTGCACAATGCACATTAGCAGGATGCAACCTCTGTTTACTCGAATGTCTCTTTCAGACACATTATGAACTTGGACCATTACCCTTCTGGCATAAGCATGGGCTCTAGCGGCAAAATACTAGGCTTGACCAGCAGTCCCTCTGGCAATTTTCCATCGCCTGGTGCATCCAACATTAATATTTTATTCTTAACATCCTTTCTGATACGGACCTCTCCCTGTAAGGTACACTGGGCATTTGCGCCAGGATCAGAGACTCAGGATCCTTCTTCCATACAATTCCGAGCCGGTTCCTCTGGTTCTGTTTTTCAGCATCTCTCTGTGCCTCATAGGCCTTCTTAATTAAAGCCGGAACTCTTAAAGCTCTACTAGTCTTTGACCCCTGTTTTCATAACACCAACTGTGCCAGCCTTCCGAACATATGAGCATTTGTTCCAATCAACAAAGGACACCATCATACAGTCCAGTGGGGGACACACTAAGGCTAGGTCTCTACTTGTTCGCCACTCCAGCATCGGAGGTGGGAAAGAACAAAATTCGGATATACCGGAATAGGGTAGGCCTTCTCACTTAACCCCATACATGCAGTCCTTCTAATGGTTGTAAGGGTACTTCTGACAAATGCTTCTGATACCAATCCTGGAACATAATTGTCACTTGGGAGCCACTGTCTAATACAGCTCTTGTAGACACTCCATTCACCTTTACAGTGGTCTCCATGGAGGGACCCACTATTCTGGACCAGTCTGGAGAAGTGGAGTGTGGGGGCCTGGGCAACTGACCTTGCCACAAAAGGACGTGAATTAGCATTTTGGTGCCCTCACTGGGATCATGTCGTGCACCTCTTAACCACTGATTTCTTCTCCGAAGCTCTCCTTGTAGCCTATATACCAACTTTGTCAGTGTCTTTTGGGGACTGGCATTCCCTTTCATGTGCCCATCTTTCCCACAATTATAGCAAAACATACTTTCTGGAGTTTGAGCTGGCCGGCGCCTACACTGGGAGCCAGGGCGGGGTGTACTAACTGGAAACCTGGGTGCCATCTCTGTCTGCAGTGATAAGCATTTGGAGACATCTCGTCAGTTTCTGCACTTCCATGGTCAAGGAATTGAGTTTGGAGCTGTTATCAGCAGGAGATACATGGGTGGTACCCCCACCCCCATAGCAGATGCAGTCGGATATAGGTCAGGGCCCGTACTTGCAGGCGTGGCCTTCATAAAGGGACTGTTTTGAATTCGGATCTCTCTCAACAGTTAGCCCCATTGTGGCATATCTTTTCCTTGTCAGAGCACTCATTGACTGTCAACCTCTGCCCCTGAACTTCACTTGATGGGTCACCCTCAGTCCACTCGATTCGTAGCCACAGCTGTTGGTGCAGGTACCTCCCGAGGTCGCCTTTCTCAACTCCTCGAATTTCTCTCATTAACTCATCATAGGAGGGTGGGATTCCAGTCGAGTTGCCAGGCGAATTGAAGCAACAGCAGTTCTGAGAAGGGGCAGACTTAAGGATTCTGTCCAGTCTGGTTCGGTCTAGTTCAATCGCTGGCAAACTACCCTTTCTGAGGCATTCTTGCAACAATTTTTCCAGCCGAGACATACACAGACAACAACTCCCTTGGTACTGTTGTGCATTTCTTACTCTCCACCATAGGTCCTCATCAGAATCTGGGCTCCCATACACATTCTCAAGGCCTCAAGATAGGCCTGTGCAGTCGCTTCAGGGTTACTGGCCCGTTTAGCACGGATGGTAGCCAGGGCAGGACCTCGGAGGCTCTCACTAACCCTCTTTTAGCACCCAGCTTCGAGCATTGCCATTCCTGAGCACTTGGGGGCAACATAGTCTATCCAGGTCTCCCAGTCATCCTCCCTTGGGGGTGGGAGGTGCCAGAGAAGATCCTCAACCTGGTAAGAGTCGTGACTAATGGCAGGTGCAGAAATAGGAGTCTGCATTGGTTCAGCCACCATTACGGGCACTGGAGCAGGAGAGGGTGTTGGGGAGAACACCCCAGGTGGCAAGAATAGCTTCTCCAAGTCCTCCACAGTTTTCCCTCTCCCAGCAACCATTCAGCAAATTTCTCCTCAAAAGTTTCAGATAGTGGTGGGGGCTGATTCCCCCGGGTCTTTACTGTCCTTAGTTATCACTCTCCAAGCAGTGAGGGCTCCTCTGGGGTAATGGTCTGTGGCACTTTGGAGCTATCTATGGGATCCTAAACTCTACTAGGGCCAGGAAAGTGTGGGTGAGCAGATTAGCATGCCGACCCACCACCACAGTTTGTAAACCTTCCACCTTGGAAAGTACTCCCTGCACAGTGTCCGTATTGATACCCAGGGGATGTCCAGGATAAGCATAGCATTTTGGGGTGATCTCCTCCCAGTACACCACTCCACCAGCGGTGCACAGCCACTTCTGTGGGGTACCCATTTTTTCTTAACAGTGGTTCGTAAATATGGCCACTAGAGGACACACAATCCCAGCGGTGAGCCTCCAAGATGTAACCCCTAGATGGCGCTATCCCAGGGACTACTACCCCTGCCTGATTTGCCACTAACAGGTTGAGGGGCCTGGATCCAATGGCGGGTGCCTCCACCCATTTGTTCAACTTGTCACTTTCTCAGGGAACTCTCCCTACTGTTTGAAAAACTGCATACATTGTTTCACTCTTTAAATCAGGGGATCCCAGTGACCTAAACAATTATAGGACAATCTCACTTCTTCCCATATTATCTAAACTGCTAGAGAAACTAGAGAACGCCCAGCTACGAGTCTTCCTGCAAAATACAAAACTTTCTAAACACTTTACAATCAGGCTTCCAAAGCAGATGCAGTACAGTTATTCCATTTGGATTTAATGTGGCAATTCAACAGGGAAGCGACCCTGAATTAATACTCACGACCTCCAAATAAGATAGGGTCCTTCAATGTCAGCAGGGCTCACTTGAGGTACACAAACCTCTTCACACATCCATATAAAGAAAGCACTATACCAGGCAGGCTGCATCTGTATCCCGATCGCAATTACTGCACAATACCCAGGAGAACACACAGCAGATTCAGTTCCTGACAGACCGAGTGTAATTTTCAGCAATTCCTCCAGTCTTCTACAGGGTGAGCCTGGTTTCTACTCTTCAGAGATCCTTTGATTCTTTTCACAGGACAGATTCAGTCTAACAAGCTGCAGACCGGAACTCTGGGCCTTACACCGTTTTTGACTAAAACTGCACACTGAAAAAGTACAGGGCTCCTTCCTTCTTCACTGCCAAAGCTCAACAGAACTCCAACCGACAAAACCGGGCACTTCCTTTGAGTTCCTCCCAGTTCTTGACTGGATTGGCTGTCACTCACAATAGACTGCTGCTGTTGGTCCAAAAGGCACTGAAGTCTAAACTACATCTCCCAGAGTCACTGCCCATACAATCCTCTTGTGGCTGGCTCAGATTATGAGTCCAAGTTCTGATTCGTCCAAGGCACCATTTTAGAGCTAGCTTACCCCACACTGATTGGTCCAGTTCAGCAGTTCAAAACTAGAATGGGGAACTAGCAGACACAGTTCTGACTGCAAAGAAAGCAGGTTAGACAAACTGTAATTTCATTATTACTCTAAATAATTTCTGGTAAACAGTTACATCTTTCAGATAGGTTCCTTTGCACTCCTAGTGACTGCAAAATTAAGTGAATTGGCAGCAGCTCGAGTGGTACTCAGAGAAGCACACAGTCCCCCCATACAAACTAATTATGTCTGCAAGCAGACAGCTCTTAAAGAGACAGTACCAGAGGCTCTAAAAACACTCACTGATAAATGGCTTAAATGCCAAACACCATTCAGGCTTGGAGCATTCAAGCAAGCTCCTGGAAGTCTTTTGGGAACCCCCATTTGCAGGGGGGTTACACATGCATTTCAACCGACTGTAGGAAACATGTTCAAGAAGGCTGCTAACCCAGCTGTGCACATAACTTCCTCCTCTCATAAGTAGAAACCGAAGGAACCGGATATACAACCCTCTAACCAGAGTGATGGTTCCCTGATTAAAGAAAAGAACTGCAGACACTGCCACTGAACCTGTAAGTTCTGTTAACATAAAGAGGAAGGGGAAAACACTCGGTTCAGGAACCACAGCCTACAAACCCGTCGGTCTCAACCGCAGATACATAGCAAATGCTATAAAAATTTTACAGGCACTGTAACCGGTACCGCGGTTCCAGTTCAGTGGCCCGGTTGACAGACCTTGGTTCAGGACCTGGGTTCCTCCTCAGTTCCCAGTTCATTTGAACGGTTTGCTGAGGTGTAAACAGACACTGCACCCTCTCCACCCAGGAATTCACAGAGGAGAAAGAGGAGCCAGACTATATGGAAAGGATGGATGTGCCAGTAGCAAAAAGACTGGTGCTGCCCAACCACAAGTCTCTGAAGAGACAGGCTTCTAGAATTTTTATAAGACCCTACTTCCATTCCCCCAGTAGACAAGAGGACGGATAGGAAATATTGAGTGGCTGTCTGGAGCACAGCACCCTAGCAATTAAGGGGGGGTGCAAGCTGTGGCTTGTGATAAGGCAGAGATTCCTCTGGCATCACACCCACTGGATAAAGATTCCAAGAAAATGGATTCTATGATCAAGAAATCCCACTTAGGTGCCCCTTAGTCCATTTGACAGGCCACTCACATGGCCTATGTCTCCAGATATCAATAAAAAAAAAGTCTCTGAAATGTTTTTCAGAGATTGCTAAGGGCATAGAGGCCTTGAAATGCCAGTTCGGAATGGCAGTGCCCTTCTCTATATCAACGTCTCTATCTTGGTGTTTACCTTACTAACTACCTTGATTTTTTTTTTGGGGGGCTAGGAATTCCCTGCTCCTTTCCAGTGCTCCCACCTTGGCTAGTTTTAATGCTTGCCAATGAAGCATTTAAACCTATCACCTAGGATCCTGGTTCCCCTCTTGGACAGATGCAGACCATCATGCCAGTATAGGCCTGCATCACTCCAAGTTGACCCCCAATCCCCAATGAAGCCAAACCCCTGAGCTCTGCACCAGTTTTTCAACCACTGATTGAATCCCATAGTGTGGAGCACCCTAGCCTCACCCATGCCATAGGCAGGCAGCACCTCTGAGATGGTTACCGTGCATGCTGCTTGTTCAAGGCCCTTCCCCAACTCCAGAAACTCTTTCTGCACTGCTCTGATCCCTTTCTCAGCCAGGTCATTTGTCTCTATGTGGACAATGACATCCAGCCCCCTTCCCCATGCAGCTGCTCCCGCGATCCTGAGGATTTGCTCCCTGTGCCTTCAAGCCATGGTGCCAGGCAGGCACCTTACCTTCCTCTCCCCTTCCTCCCCCAGTTCTACCTGCCTAACAATGGTGTCCCCCACCAGGAGTTGTTTCCTTCCCTGTGGGGTCCCATACCACCCTCCTGTGGGTCTCCTTTGTGGAGGTTCCCAGTATCTTCCTTGGTCTCCACTGCGGGTGCCTCCATAGAGGAACCACATTTTGCCAGAAAGGCATATGAACTGTGGAGAGGTACAACTGGAGGGATGTGCCTCTGTTCCACCACCCTCACCCTCCCTGAGCCCACTGTGGTCCAACTACTCCTCCTCTTCCTTGGCAACCTCTGAGGCAGCGGCGGTGGCACTGGTGGTCCCTGGGTGGGAGAGGAGGTCCCCTAAATCCTGGCCAACTCAGCCTGGAGATGAGCAACCTCCTCCCTCAGCCCAGAGAGGTGCCTGCAGATGGGACAACACCGCATCCTCCAGAATGTATCTCGGAAGACTGCTGCTCCACAGCCACTGCACTGTACCACTCCCATCATGTCTTATTTCTGTCTCCTTAACTGTTGTTTTGAATACTTACTCTTTCCTCTGTTTATTTATTTAATTTTTTTTTCTCCCTACTTACTTACTGTGTCCGTGCCCTTTAAGCTCATGATCTTCCAGTTCTGAGACAAGAAGATCCTGTATTTCTTAGTAGTCTCCTTACTTGCTCAGAGTCAGACCTCCAGACTGGTAGAAGCAAATAACAAAAAAAAGCCTTCTCAGCCTCAGAAGAAGGTGCAGCTGAAGAAACATGCACCAAAAGCACTTAGTGCCACTTTCTGAAGCTCTGATCCCAGTTCTGCCTCAGCTGCCCGAGGCAGACTACTGCTCCCCAGTGGGGATGCCTGACCCACTTTTACAGTCAGTGGCAGTCCATCATGATGGACAAGTGGGTCCTCAGGATTATCTGAGAGGGGTACTCCCTGACTTTCATAGAAACCCACTGGACTATCCCCCCATAAGGCAATCCCCTTTGCCAACTCACACATCAGAGCTTCTGGTGCAGGAGATTGCAGGCTTTCTGAGCGACAAGGCAGTGGAAATAGTGCCAGTGTCAGAACATGACACAGGGTTCAACTCCTACTACTTCCAAGTTCAAAAGCAGTCAGGATGCATGCACCCCATTCCCGACCTCAGAAATCTGAACAAATTCATGGATTGAAAAACATTCTAAATATTTTCTCTTGGCTCTCTACTATACTACCTGAAGCCTCAAGATTGGCTAGCATCACTGGATATGCAAGACACATACGAGCACATACTGGTGCACCCCAGCCACCACAGACACCTCCATTTCGTTGTGCTGGGACAGCATTATCATTTCAGAGTCCTGCCCTTTGAGCTTTCCTCAGTACCACAATTCTTTACAAAGTGCTTTGAAGTGCTTGGAAACGCACATGAGAAAACTAGGACTGCAAATTTTTCCATATTTAGATGACTGGCTAATTTCAAGCCCCTCTAAACAGGAGACTCAACAGGCAGTAACCTCTGCTTCCCAGTTCCAAATTTCAATGAGGGTCTTGCTGAACCTCAGCAAGTCTCAGCTCAAACCCTCCCAGGAATGGCACGGGTCATATCGCCACGGACAAACAAAGCGCAGCTACAAACGCCACAAGCAACACAGTGCTGACCTCAACAGTCGGACAAAACACTGACTCAGCCAAAAAGAGTGTACCCATTGCAAACAATGGGACTTCATGTGTTTTTGGGGTGGGCGAAGCTCCCCACACCCCCCGAAACTTAAATAACTAACTCTGGTGTGGTAGGCAGACTTCAGGGATGGGGAGAAACTCAGGAGGGGGGTGAATTTGATTTAAAAAAAAAAAAAAGCCTCAAAAAGAAGTAACACCATGAGACCTGGGGGGAACCAAACCACAGTCCCAGGTCTCCAATCCCGCCGTGTGCTGGAGCCTTAGCCACTCCACCACAGGAGTGGCTCGAACGGGCACCCAGCACATGGCAAGTTAACATTTCCTAACTGACGCATACTGTAGAGTGACAGCAGTAGTGATAATTCCCTTCCGCTATCATACCCGTCGCTCTAAATACACGCATGCTCTACCCTGTGTGGTTATTGCTGTGTGGTTCTAGTTTCAGGATATTGACCCAAAACCCCCAGGAACTGTTGCTGATGGGGAGCTGTTCAGGACACAACCTGGTCCTGTGCTTTTCTTCCAGTAAGCAAACTATGAGCAATCTTGCAGATGGCATGCTACATAATGGAATGTAAAACTGTGCAGACCCACTCCATGTGAATGCATGCTGGGTCTAATACCTTCCATTGTGCTCACAGTGCCCTTGGTATATCTCTAGGTGAGGATAACCCAGTGGATTCTCAGTGCACAATGGCCACCGGCATCACACCCTCAGAGTTATGATATCCAGGTGAATAACCCCCTGGTATGGTCCCTGCCATGGTGGTCATTGTAGGAAAACCTCCTTTAGGGCTTTTCCTTCTCCCTGCTGAAACCAGAAGTGCTTCTTCCCATGGATAGCTCCCTGCTGGTGAAGGAAGTCCACTGCCAGAGCAGACGCAAGGTGTTTGGGACCCATCAGAAACTCATTCCACATCAATGTATTGGAGAGGCAAGCAGTTTTGTATGGTCTGAAAGCCTTGGTGGCCATATTCACTAAACAGTTCTCCTCCAGATAGTAAAGTCTGTCATTTACTGTATCAAAAAACAAAGAGTAGCGCACTCTTGCCCTCTCTGCAGGCAGGCAGTGAGAGTATGGGAATGGTGCCTGGTACAGGGGCTCCTGCTCCAAGCAGTCTGCCTGCCAGGAGTCCAGAACACTCTGGCAGGTGAGCTCAGCTGAACAGAGACTGATCCTCACAAGTGGTCACTTGCTCCAGGCATCGTGAGATCACTGTATGATGAGTGGGACATCCGAGGTGTGAACCTTTTTGTGTCCCCACTCAATGCCAAACTGCCTTGATTCTGCTACAGAAATCCAGGACATGGTGTTTTCTGTCAGGATGCATTCAGACTGTCATGGCAACATTTGTTTCTGTATGCATTCCCTCCAATCCCTCTAATTTAGAGAGTGTTGCTCAAACTGGAGGCACAAAGGGGCCCAAAAGGGCAGGATGATTCTGGTGCCCCCCTGCTGGCCTTGACAGATATGGTTTCCTTTGTTGAACAGACTTTCAGTCAGCAAACCGAGGACTCTACCACTCAGGACAGACCTACTGACACAGGGTCAGCTGGTCCATTCCAGCCTGCGCTCCCTTCATCTTCAAGCCCGGCTTCTAAAGAAATACTGTAGAATGAACAGGCACAAGTTATCTTGGAGGATCGCAGAAATACTTTTGACTACACATAAGCCTTCCACTAGGAAGACATACACAGCCAAATTTGAAAGATATTCCATCTGGTGCTCCAAAACCCACATGGACCCCCTTCAGTACCCAAGTGACAAGGTTCTGAAGTATCTAGTGAACCTTTCAGATGCTGGTCTGCAATATTACAAAGTAAAGGTCAACCTGTGTGCTATTTCAACATATCGCGAGCCCCATTTGTGGGCTGTGTACCTAGCACAGCTGCTGCTGTTTAAGAGGTTTCTCAAAGGCATTTTACACACAAGGCCTCCCATCAGGAAGCCAGTAAGTCCCTCAGACATCAACCTCGTGTTGGACATGCTCACTCACAAGCCGTTTGCGCCTCCTGGAATGTATAACCTCTAATTTGAAAAGCAGCATTTCTGGTATCACCTATGAATGCAGAGAATCTGAAATCCATGCTTTAGTCACAGATCTTCCATGTACTGCTTTCCACAGTGACAAGGTAGTTCTCCATACTGTACATACCCCAAGTTTCTACCAAAGGTAATGTTCAAGATTTGTCTTAGCCATGCCTTAGTCCTGCCTACCTACTTTGCCAACTTCAGGGATGAGGAAGAAAGGACTCTCCACTCACTGGATGTTAAGAGGGCCCTTACATTTTATATAGACAGAACCAAGGACCTCAGATAATCCAACCGGCTCTTTGTCTCTTTTGATCATAACGGGAAGGGACAGCTTGTTACAGTCAAGTACATTTCTGCCTGGATTGTGAATTGCCTTTGCCATTGCTGTGCCATGGCTCAGGTTAAATTGGAGGGCAGCATACACGCCCACTCCATCAGAGCAGTTGCCACATCCCTGGCACAGATATGCTCTGTGCCTATTGGGGAAATTTGCAGACCTGCAACTTGGAGCACAGTACACACTTTCAGCAAGCACTGTGCCTTAGATGTCCACGCCAGACAGCAAGCCACCTTTGGCAAGACAACCCCGAAAGGGTTATTCTCCTGAGTGAGCCCTCAGCTACAGAATCCCTGGTCCAAGGGACTTCTGCTGAGCTTGATACTCTGACCCACTAGTGGAAATCAATGCTGAAGATTGATTCTTGGACGATATTAAAATTACATTCTTACCGTAATTCTTACTCTGCCAGAATATCTTCACCATTGAGTCACATGCCAGCCCACCATCCCCCAGACTCACTCCAGTATGTTTTTTTCTTCACCCCTTTATACTTGGTTGGGCTGTGAAGACACTGTGTTACTTCTTCACCCCTTTATTCTTGGTTGTGCTAGGAAGACACTGTGTTACTGAATTTGGTGGCCCTTCTTATATGGGCCACCAGGGCTCTCTTATGGTATTAGGTTACGTGCTTAGGTTCTTGTTAGGTTATGCTGCTCACCTCCTAAGTAAAAAAGATACTGATGCGGTTTGGGGTGATAGTGCACACATGGTGTCTACTGCATCACCAGCCCTCTGAAAAGTTCTGGGGCTGGCAGTATAGCCTAGAGGTTAGAGTAACGAGCTGTGAATGAGCTTGGTACATTCAGATCTGGGTTTGAGTGCCACATCCTCTACTTGCGCACTGTGTGACTCTGAGCAAGTCACTTACCCACCCCCAGTGCTCCTGGGTCACCCCAAAAAACCAGGCACGTGTGCCTAGTGGGCCTTACCTGGTTACCAAAAGAATAAAATAAAAAAAGATAAAAAAGTTCTGGCTCCCACTAGGTCCTAGCACATCCAGCTATGACCCATTATTGTGAATTAGTGGTGAAGATATTCTAGGAGATCCAGAATTATGGTAAGAATGTAATTTTAATTTTTCTGATATCAGGAAGGTAACTAGTGAGATGCCTCAGGGGTTTGTTCTGGGGCTGTTACGTTTTAACTTGTGTGCAACCCCTTCCTACACTCCTTCAGCCCCGACCTCTAGTTCATAGGGTTTTCTCAGCAGCTGTTGTACTGTGCTTATCAGCTGAGACTGGTACCATATGGTAACCCTCTCTTGGCATCAGTGGGGGTGAGCATGTCCCAGAGAGACCCTCTGTGTTTTGGGGTATTATGGACTGCTCACCAGAGGGCTCCCCTTGAATGAACACCGACCATCACAGAAATGTGGGCCACAGAGCACCAGGACTGGGATTTGTTAGTCTCAGTGTTTAGACTGTACAGGAAGGACCGTGGGGAGGGGAGGGAGGTGGCTGTCTGTCTGTGTGAGGGAGGGGATCAAATGTACAAGGGATGAAGGGGAAGAGAGGAGAACAGAGGCAATGTGGTTACAGCTTCTGAACTCCAGGGGAAGGAAGTTGAGGTTTGGGGTGGTATATAGGTCACAGTCCCAGACAGTGGAAAGGGACAGTAGGGTATGTAGGAGGGGGAAGGTGGTCATAGTGGGCGATTTCAACCTGCCGGGGGTGGACTGGACCATACCAGTCATCTCCAGCGCTACGAAGAGGGTCCTCCTGGATGCGTTCCGGGGTTCCTGACACAGCTGGTTGCTGAACCCACCAGACTAGGGAACATGCTGGATCTGGTACTATCCAACAGTGAGGGACATTAGGGTAGAGGATCTGTTAGCTGACAGCAGTCATCAAACAGTGTGGTTTAACATCACAGGGAGCCATAGGGATCAGCAACAAAGGTGGTGGATTTCAGGAAGGCAGACTTTGGAAGAATGAGGGATTTGCTGAAGGGGAAACTTGAGGGAATAAAGCAGGGGATGGGGACAGTGCAGAAATGGGACACAATAAAGCAAGGAATCAGAGAGGTGACAGAAACATGCACCAGGCTAAGGAGTAAGAAGTGTAGGGGAAAGAGACCATGCTGGCTGAACACGGAGGTGATAGAGGGGGTGAAGGCAAAAAAGAATGGCATACCTGAAGTTCAGAAGGACAGGGAGGGAAGAGAACAGAGATGAGTACACCAAATGATCAAAAGAGGTGACCAAGAGGGCAAGGGGTGTGAAAACCACAAGGGAACTCAGATTAGCACAGGGAATTAAATGGGGGGGGGGGGACTTTTTTTAGATACGCCAGGGAGAAAAGGAAGTGCAGGGACAGTATAGTGAGGACAAAAAGGGGGGATAAATGAGTGGAAAAGGAGAAGGAACAAGTGGAAGCACTAAATGAGTACTTCTGCTCAGTGTTTACAAGGAAGGAGTGGGGTCCATTACCACCATGGCTGGGAGTGAGGGGAGATGGGGGGAGGTAACGGATGGCAGAACAGAGGGTGGCAGAGTTTTGGAAGGGTTGAGGGTGCTGAAGGTGAATAAAGCAACTGGGGCCAGATGACATCCACCCCAGGGTTCTGCGGGAGATGGCAAAGGTTCTAGCGGAAACACTGGCGGACCTGTTCAGCACCTCTCTGGAAATTGGGGCGGTGCCTCAGGACTGGAGGATGGCCCATGCGGTACCGTTACATAAAAGCAGTCCAAGGGATAAGCCAGGGAACTATAGGCCAGTCAGTCTGATGTCCATAGTGGGAAAGCTCATGGAGATGATACTAAAAGAAAGGCTGGTGGCATTTCTGAAGGGGCAATAACCTGCAGGATGGGAGGCAGCATGGGTTCATCTCAGGGAGATCCTGCCAAACCAGTTTTATACAGTACTATGGCTGGTTGATGAGGGAGGTGGATGGGGGCCATGCTGTGGATGTGCTATACTTGGATTTCAGCAAGGCCTTCAATTCAGTGCCTCATGGGTAACTAGGGGTGAAGTTGTCAGGGGCGGGGCTGGGGATAAAGATGGCATGTTGATCTCAAACTGACTATGGGGTAGGCTACAGAGAGTGGTGGTGGTGGGGGAAGTACCGGAGCCTAGACCTGTGATGAGCAGGGTGCCGTAGGGCTTGGTGCTGGGTCTGGCGCTGTTCGGGCTATTCATCTCGGACATTGCGCATGGGGTGGGGA
The DNA here is from genome assembly GCA_016271365.2 of Neoceratodus forsteri. NCBI lineage: Eukaryota > Metazoa > Chordata > Ceratodontiformes > Ceratodontidae > Neoceratodus > Neoceratodus forsteri. The sequence continues at coordinate 368,701,442 of CM028135.1, forward strand.
GCAGGATTAGCCTGTTCGACGATGACACCAAAATGGGTGCAGTAGTAGACGAAGAGGAAGGATGGATACAACTACAGAGGGACTTGACCAAGCTGGAGGAATGGTCTGGGAAGTGGCAGCTGGGGTTCAACACAAAGAAATGCAAGGTATTGCATTTTGGGGCTAGGAACCCAAGGAGAGCATACTGGCTAGGGGGGATAAGGCTGGGGATCACTGAGGAAAAGGACCTGGGGGTATTGATAACAGTGAGCATGAACAATGCTGTCCAGTGCAGGAAAGCAGTGGCAAAAGCAAACAAGATGCTAGGGTTCATAGCATGGGAATTCACGTCCAGGTGTAGGGAGGTGATCTTGCCCCTCTGCAGGGCGCTGGTCAGGCCGCACTTGGAGTACTGTGTGCAATTCTGGAGGCCATATCTGAGGTGAGACATCAAGCTGCTGGAGGGAGTGCAGAGGAGGGCAGCGAGGATGATTCAGGGGATGGAAGGAATGGACTATTAGATGAGGCTGAAGAAACTGAATATGTATACACTGGAGGAGAGGCGGGAGAAGGGGGACATGATCGAGACCTTCAAGTACCTGAATGGTATCAACAAGGTTGGGGGGCAGAGGGGGTGTTGAAACTAAGGAGCGGCATGGAAACTAGGGGGCACGGGCTAAGATTAGAGGGAGGGAGGTTCAGAAGGGAGATAAGAAAGCATTATTTCACAGAGAGAGTAGTTGCGACGTGGAACGTACTACCAGAATGGGTGATAGCAAGCAAAAATGTGGCTGGCTTTAAGAACGCTTAGGACAGGATACGGGAGTGGGTGAGGGGGGCAACAGTGGGGGGGTCAAAGGGGATGGGGGAGGGGCAGCTGCCTGCTAGGGAGCTAGCTGCACAATCGAGAAAACTTTGACAGACCGGTAGGTCTGTTCTTCTGGCACCTTCGTATGTTTATAACATACTCAATGTAATACTTCTCCCAAACCTTGGACTGAACTTAGCTCAGACCTTTACTTTGACAGGAAACATTACAATGTATGGTGGTGTAAACAGTAGTCACATCTTACTAGCATATATTCCATTATACGTGAGAACACAATCCCTAAACTTTCTCCTTGTTTGCACTGTATATACAGGTTCAGTCTTGACCCTGGAAATGAGTCAGAATCTTAGTATCCCTTAGTAAAGGGTGGATCCTTCTCTCACAGCAGGAGCCACATGACCCCTCCTATTCCCCTTTTACATTGTAAACCCTAGGTGGCGCTATCCCAAGGGTACTACCCCTGCCTGCTGGGCTAGTAGCTGGTTAGAGGAAAACTCCGTGTTAAAATCAGAAAAAGATATGTAGTATTTTTTTCTGTGTTCTAACCAGTTCCCATTGTTTTCTTTTCCTCTGGCTATAAGAGATGTTTTTTCTAACTTTCCCTGTTTTATTGCCCTTGGAGGTTGCCATTCTGGTTTCTTTTATGGCCTCCATCTTCCCAGAGTGCCCTTTGGTGTGATGTCTAATTGCCCCTGCAGGAAGCCAGTATCTTGTTACAGGGTCTGTCACAGCTCAGCCACAGAGAAAATACTTCTTCCAGAGAAGACACACTGCTAGATTTTGGGTGAGTGTAATCATTATTATTTTTTGATATCAGTACCTTGTCCTGCTATGTTCTGGTGTGTGTGCGTGTTTGAATCAATCCAACTATTCTTCTCAGTCACTTTCAGTTTTTGCACCAGTACTGAGTAGCAAAAATTGAACATCACCTTATAGGTTGTAACATAGCAGGACAAGGTACTAATATCAAAAAATAATAATGATTACACTAACCCAAAATCTAGCAGTGTGACTTCTCTGAAAGAAGTATTATCTTTGTGGCTGAGCTGTGACAGACCCTGCTAAATCCAAGGGCGTAGCTACATCACTGTCACATGAGCCAGGGTGCATCGTAGGAGAAAGCCAATAAACCTATTTGTGATGGAGATCCCCAGGGGTCGTAAAACTACCATACAGCTAGCAGGCTAATTTAGGAAAAACTCCTACTAGCAGACAGAGGGAAGGACACGCTAGGACTTAACATACATATCAAAACACTCTACATAACATGTTTTTGCACATTCTGGGTGGACTTCTCCTTTAAGGAGCCTGGGTAATGAAACAGGTGCTTCCACCCAGAGGTTAGGGTCATTAGTGGTCAAGCTAACCTGGGCACAGCCCTCCGGGACACTATAACCCCCCTTTTTCCCCTTCTAGTGGCCTGAACAATGTACAGTAATTACTTTCACAGTGACCCTTATTGACCAGGCAATTACCCACACTGTTTGCACTTAACACCAGGGCTGGTTCCTCTAGCTTGACCCTGGGGACCCCCTGTAAAACAAGGTTAAGCACAGCAAATAGCAACAGTACAATACTTTTGGCACAAACTGGAACCACAGTCAGGTTAGATGCAAACAAAGTTAAATCTGAATTATTCAGGGGACTTGAACAAGGGAGGGGCGTAATCAGGTTGATTTGCTTAAAAGCTATATTAATCAGACAATTATGTATGCAGTTCAGAGTCCCTACACAGTCACACACTCTGGGTACCCAGGTAGGAAAATGGTGGGCTAGCCAGGAACATTGCAGCTCGTTGGGGCCCTGTGATGGAAGAAAGCAACATGCACAGCACAGACTGTTTGTAATCCAGTGCCAGAGGGCTGTTCGTGAAAGAAAAAGCAACAAGACAATCAGATGACAACACTTTTAGATTTAGCTGTTGTTGCAGGGAGCTACCCTGATATTTACTCACGATACCCAATACTGGACACAGGCAGGACGAAATCGAGACTGCAGGCTGTTGAGCTGGAGTGCCCAGAGAAGCAGGGCCCACGCGAATCACTGCGACGTAGTTCCTGTTCAAGGCGTTGAGCAGGGGGCTGATCCCCAGGCCGGTCTCATCGATGACTTTCTCTGCATAGCAGGTATTCTGGCTTGGCCAGTGTAGCAGGTCCCAGGAAAATGGAAATGGATATAGATTCAGTCCGTGGAGCTGGATACAGCCTCCAGCAAGCAAAACACAGTTCAGACACACAGTGGGGAACCAAATCACAACCCATTATAAGCACACAGCACATTCACATGTAAGGAAATTCCACTGTATCAGAGACATGGCTCTCCGGTCGCAATTATAGAGTCTCTGCACAACCTGGGATTTCAGAGGTAGCTGGAAGTCCTGACAGGCCGATCGCATTCAGCAAAGCTTCGGTCTTCTTCAGGTTAAGGCCTGGTCACAATTCAGTGGCTTAATTCACTCTCCAAATTTGGATTCAGTCCGAAAAAAGCACAGGTTCCCTCTCAGGAACAGCAGACAGGCATGCAGGCCAAACTCAGGCCTTTCTGTAGGTCTCCTGCGCGAATCCACTATGGATTGCTGCTCGAACTATCTTGAGCTGTTACTTCTTCACTTTCCAACTCAGATTTAACTGAAACTGCAAGTGTAACCCCTTGGTGGCGCTACCCCAAGGACTACTACGCCTGCCTGCGCAGCTAGTAGCAGGTTAAGGGGCCTGAGTTCTGAAATGAATGCCTCCACCCGGAGGTCAGGGTTGGTAGTGGTCAAACTAACCTGGGCACAGCCCTCTGGGACACTGTAACCCCCCTCTTTCCCTTCTAGTGGCCTGAGTAATATACGATAATCACTTTCGCAGTACCTCTTGTACACCATACCAGTACCCACACTGTTTGCACTTACCACCAGGGCTGGTTCCTCTGGCTCGACCCTGGGGACCCCCTGTAAAACAAGGTTATGCACAATAAATAGCAACAGTACAGTACTCTTGGCACAAACTGGAACCACAGTCAGGTTAAATGCAGCAAAAAAGTCAGATCTGATTTATTCAGGGGACTTGAACAAGGAAGGGGCGTAATCAGGTTGATTGGCTTAAAGGCTATATTAATCAAACATTTATGCATGCGCTTTAAGTCCTCACACAGTCACACCTCTGGGTACCCAGGTAGGGAGACGATGGGCTAGCCAGGAACGTTACAGCTGGTTGTGGCCCTGTGATGGAAGAAAGCAACATGCACAACACACACTATTTGTTATCTGGAGCCGGAAGGCTCAGTTCATGAAAGAAAAAGCAACCAGACAACCAGATTACAACACTTTAGATTTAGCTGTTGTTGCAGGGAGCTACCCTGATGTTTATTCATGATACCCAATACTGGGCACTGGCAGGACGAAATTGAGACTGCAGGTTGTTGAGCTGGAGTGCCCGGAGAAGAGGGCTCACACGAATCACCGAGGCGTCGTTCCTATTCAGGGGTTGAGCAGGGGGCTGATCCCCAGGCAGGTCTCTTGTCGATGGCTTTCTCTGTGCAGCAGGTAGTCAGGATGGGCCTGTGTGGCAAGGCCCAGACCCAATGGAGATGATTTTGGATTCAGTCCGTGGGGCTGGATGCAGCTTCCAGCAAGCAGAATATAGTTCAAACCACAGTGAGGAACCAAATCGCGACCCACTAGCAGCACACAGCACATTTACACATAAGGAAATTCTAATGCAGCTTCCAGCAAGCAGAACACAATTCAAACTACAGTGGGGAACCAAATCAATACCCACTATAAGCACACAACACATTCACATGTAAGGAAATTCCACTGTACCAGGCAAAAGGCTCTCTGGTCGCAATTACAGAGTCTCTGCACAATCCAGGAGTTCAGAGGTGGCTGGAAGTCCAGACAGGCCGATCGCATTCAGCAAATCTTCAGTCTTCTTCAGATAGGAGCCTGGTCACAATTCAGTGGCTTACTTCGCTCTCCAAGTTTGGATTCAGTCCAAAAAAGGCAGAAGTTCCCTCTCAGGGACAGCAGGCAGGCATGCAGGCCAAAACTCAGGCCTTTCCACAGTTCTCCCATGCAAATCTACGCTGGGGCTGCTGCTTGAATTATTCAAGCTGTTTTCTCTTCACTTCCCAACTCAGAACTAAAACTAGCTGCAAGCAGCTTGGGAATTTCCCCAAGATCCAAAAGGTTCGGCTGGCTGATCTGTCTTATCGTTCATAACAAGGCCCCCCCCTCCAGGCTATTTTAGGTGCCAAAATGCAAAAACTACAATTCCTACAAGTTTTGACCCCGCCAAGCCCCTGTAGGCAGGCTCCATTTTAGAGTCCCAACAGTACTGATTGGCCCATTCTGATAGTCCCGGGCCAAGTTGGTGGAGATAAACAGAACAGTCCTTGCTACAAAGAAGGCAGATTAGAACAAGCTGCAATATTATTACTACTGTAACAAATGAGCAGCAAACAAGCACATCTTCTAACAGAGCTCCCTTTTAGATTAATTAAAACTGCAATCCAGGCAGCTCTTAAAGAGACAGTACACAGAGGCTATACAGGCACTCTCTGGCAATACATTTAATCTACTAAAACGCAGAACACCAGCCTGACAGTGAGCATTTAGGCAGGCTCAAGGAAGACTTTTTGGGAACCCCCATTTGTACGTGGGGTTACACCCTTCCCTGCCTGGAGAAAACTTGGCATCCGCGTCAAGTCTGTATCATCACAATATCAGAAATGCAATATAAACGAGACATACATATCATTAGCTTGTTACATTACTATACATTTTAATATACTTCAAATTACTACATCCATATTGAAAATATTTATGCAGGTTTCATACAAGTAATAATGATTCATTTAATAACTTCTTGTGCATTAAACAATGTAAGTGGGGGCCCTTCCCTATCAGGTAACTTGGGTCTGGATGGGGCAGAGGCACCATGGTGAGAGGGAAGAACAAGTAACCTGGAGTTGGCCGACAAGCTCAGTTTGGGCAGTGAGCTTGGTGAAACATAAACCCCTTTGTGAACCACATTGAGAGGCAAATCCACTGGCCTCTCAGGGCAATCATAACTAAAGTATAGCACTGGCTTGACAGCGCGGCCAGTCTTTCTGGGGGGAGCAGCCGCAGCCTCTGTACTTTTAGCACTAACTTTGGAGCTTTCTTCACTTGTGAGGGCTGCCTCTGCATGGATGGAAATGTCCAAACTGGGAGCACTGTCAGCTCCTTGCTCTGTAGGCTCTGTTTCCACAACACTTGGCTCATTTAGAGAAGATTCTGGCACAATTAGGCTTTGTGGCACTGAAGGGAGGCTTTCAGCACTCTCATATCGTTTAAGTTCTGGTGTGTCACCAGAGAGACTCAGACCATCAGCCCCTTCTTTGGGCAAGTCGCACAGTTCCACTAAACACAGAGAGTCCGCAGCCTCAAATGTGATGCTTTGCACTTCACTTTCAGGGAGCATTGGCTCGAAGGGCGAAGCTGGGGGGTTAGGCAGTCCAGAAGCCCAGCTTCATCCCCATGATTCTGCATAGGATTTCCATGAAACAACTGACTCAGTTCATAGAAGGGATAATAGGCATTAACATAGTCACTTTCATCAGAGGTGGACTGACAGTCACTATCATTCTGGGCCTGCTGCAGGGGAAACCTTAAATCTGTAACTACTGGGGTAGGTTGACTCTCTCTCTTTTTTGCAGCAGCATGACTCACTGGCCCAGGGAGGCAATGTCTGCTAGCTCAGCCTCAATTATGACTTGGCTGACAGGTAGCAAGTGGTTATGGTGCATGGTCTTAACAGCTTTGGAGTTATTCTTTGGGCGCACCTTGTGCACTGGTAAATCATTCAACTTTCCAACTACTACATGTGGAAGATGGTGCCACCTATCAGCAATTTTGTGTTTGCCATGCAGTCCCAAATTGTGTAACAACACACGGTCTCCAGGCCAAAGCTCTTGAGCCTTTACTTTTTTATCATGCCTCTCTTTGTTGGTGAGATTTATTTTGGTGGCCATTGTCTGGGCCAGTTGATAGGCATGGTTCAGTTGAGTTTCAGTTTCTGTACATACTATGGGACTCCCTCCCAAACATGAGGTGGTAGGGTGAGAACCCAGTAGCGTCATTTTTTTGCAATTGTATGCATGGACCAAGGTGCTAATCTGCTGGCTCCACTTAGGCTTGTCTTTGGGATGGAGGGTGCCAAGCATCTCTAGAAGGGTGCCTTTAAAACATTGTGGCTGAGGGTCTCCCTGTGGGTGATAAAGGGTGGTTCTTGACTTACGCACCCCCAATAGAGAGAGCACTTCATTGATTAGCCGACTTTCAAAATCTTTGCCTTGGTCAGAGTGGATCCGTTGAGGGGCGCCATAGTGCAGAAGAAATTTTCCTCTAGCACCTTGGCCATGGTAGAGGCCCTTTGATCTTTAGTTAGAAGAGCTTGCACATACCGTGTGAAATGATCCGTAACCTCTAACACGTTGCCAATATTCCGCTGATCAGGTTCTAAACACAAAAAGTGTATGCAGAGCAGTTCCATGGGGGTGCTGGTAATAATATTGACAAAGGGGACAGCTCTTTGAGGCAGGGCTTTCCTTTGCAGTCAACAACTGCAGGTCTTTACATGGTGCTCAACACTGGCCCCCATCTTGGGCCAGTAGAATCGAGATCATACCAAGTTAAGATTTCTGTCAATACCAAGGTGCCCTATGTGATTGTGGAGGGACCTCTGCCAAATCTTTAAAGGCCGTGGGCAGGACCAATTGCTGCCTGTCTACTTGACTGCCATGATCCACTGTCTCTCTGTATAACAACTGATTGGGTAGCTTCAACCTGGGGCCTTCTTTAAACAATAAAGCACTTAGCAAGTCAAGGGAACGCAACTTGGACACATCTTTCCCCGCACGCAGGGCATGAAGTGTGGGCTCAATCATAGGATCTTGGGATTGAACCCACTGAATGCTGTCATTGTCAAATTGAGGCAGTGCACTAATATCTAGAGCAGAAAAGTGGCAATAGGCAGTCGGTATGCAGGTATCAGGAGGGCCCAAGCAATCTACTAAACAGTCCACTGTTTCCGCAGACATCTGTTCATCTTGGTCAAATTTTTGGCACAAGGCTCGGATGCCAGGTTCAGACAGCCTAACCCAGTCACTCTTAGAAGCGGGCCTTCATGACAGGGCATCAGCATCAATATGGTTCAGTCCCAGTCTGTATTCAACAGCATAATCATAGGTTGATAAGTCAGAGAGCCACTGGTGCCCAGTGGCATCTAACTTAGCTGAAGTCTGTACATAGGTTAACGGGTTATTGTTGTCTTCACTAATATCTTTGTCCCATAGAGATATTCGTGAAATTGGTCAACAATGGCCCATTTTAGTGTAAGGAACTCCAGCTTGTGCACAGGGTACTTTCTCTCCGACGGGGTCAAACTCCTACTGGTGAAGGCCACTGGGCTCAAACCATCCTCATGGGCATGGTACAGCACAGCTCCTAGACCCTGCAATCTGGCATCTGTATGCAGCACATAGGGCTTAGTGGGGTCAGTATGGGGGTGTGGATGAGCTGGTATATGACTTCGTGAAAGGCTGTTTCACATTCGGGTATCCAGCGGGACCCAAAAAGTTCATCTATGTGGAAGTACACTTTCTCTGGTTCTTCGACGGCTCCTTTTTTATATTTATGTTTGGTAGGAGGGTAACCCCTGGGTAAGATTCAGGAGTGGGCGAATCACCTTTGAATAATCTTTTATGAACCTGCAGTAGTAGCCACAGAACCCCAGTAAAAGTAGTTCTTTCAAATTATGGTGCTGGGGCCAAGTAGTCAGTGAGTCAACCTTACTGGGATGAGTCTCTAGCCCTTCTGCAGATACTATGTGCCCTACATACTTCACAGAGGTTTAAAAAAACTGGCACTTGTCAATGGACATCTTGAGGCCGAGGTCTTCCAATCAGTCTAGGACTTTAAACAGTTGGGTCTCATGCTCCTCTAATGTGCGCCCAAACACAATGACATCATCTAGGTACACTAGATATTCCAGCAAGTTCATATCTCCCACCGCACATTCCATCAGTCGCTGAAAGGTGCCCAGGGTGCCTGAAATCCCCTGTGGCATTCTCAGGAATTCGTAGAACCCCAAAAGGACAGATGAAGGCTGTTTTCTCATGGTCCTCTGGGGCCATAGGGATCTGGTAGTATCCACTGCGAAGATCCAATACCGGAAACCATTTGCTCCCATTCAAACAATCCAGGGCATCTTGTGTACGGGGCATGGTGTATTGATCAGGGATGGTCTGCCAGTTCAGGGTTCGATGATCAACACACATCCTTACTGACCCATTCTTCTTGCGCACAGCCACAATGAAAGAGGCATATGGGCTTCTTGATTCTTGTATCACACCAGCAGTGAGCATTTCCTGCAGGTGTCTCCTCACATCATCTATGTCTGCTGGGGTGAGACATTGGGATCTCTCTCAAAATGGCCAGTCATCATGCAGGTGTATGCGATGCTCTGCACCCTGGACACACCCCACGTCCCAGTCTTTTAAAGAAAACACTTGGTCCCTCTGAGCAAGTTTCTTGCTAATTCTAGCCTTCCATTCAGCCGGCAATGGGGAATCACCAAAGTCAAATAAGTCCGGGGTCACTTTCTCCTTCACGCCAGAGCACTTGTTGCTGGGCAATACGGCAGTGTCGGTGCAGTGTACTGTAGCTAGGGTGCACCCTCTCTTCACCCGAATCTCCCGATCTGACACATTCTGAATCTGGACCATCACTCTTCGTGCATAGGCGTGGGCACGAGCAGGCAAGATGCTGGGTTTGACCAATAATCCCTCTGGCAACTTTCCATCTCCTGGTGCATCCAACATTAATATTTTGTTCTTTACATTTCTCTTTAGGCAGACTTCTCCATGGATTGTGCACTGGGCGTTGGGGGCCAATACCAAGGAGTCAGGTCTTTTTTCCGCTGTATCCCCACTGGCTCATCTGGGTCCACTTCATCGGGTCTCTGTTGCCAGTCATAAGCCCTTTTTACTAAGACTGGAATTCTTAGGGCCTGTCCAGTCAGCTACCCTTGTTTCTCATGGCAGAGTTGTGCTAGTCTCCCAAACATGTGGGCGTTTGTTACAATTATCGGGGGAGCCCCATCATATAGTCTGGTGGGGGGACACACTAGGGCCAGTGTCTCTACTTGCCCCTCTATGCCAGTGACAGTTGCAGGAAAAGACAACCAGAGGTGGGCATATCCTAGATATGGATAAGACTTGTCGCTCAGCCCCCACACATGTAGGCCTTCCAGGGATTGTAAGGGCACATCAGATAAGTGTTTGCCATATCAGTCCTGAAACACAGTGGTCACTTGTGACCCACTGTCAAGCACAACCCGAGTAGGAATATCATTCACAGCCACATTAGTCTCCATTGAAGCACCCACTATCTTGGATCAGTCTGGAGGAACAGTAGCAGGGGTCGGTACAGATGACTTCGCCACAAAGAAGTTGGAGTTGGGATTTCCTGAGCCTTCACTGTGGTCATTTCCAGCACCCCTCGGCTATGGTTTCGCTTTCCAGAGCTCCCCTTGAAGTCTGCATACAACCTTATCTAAGTCTTTTGGGGACCGGCATTCTTTCTTCATATGCCCCTCCTTCCAACAATTATGACAGAGTATGCTTTCTAGAGTCTGGCGTGGCCAAGGCATCACATTGGGGGCTGAGGTGGGGATACGACCAACAGAAAATCGTGATTCAACCTCTGTCTGGTTTGTGGTGAGCATGGGGAGATGCCTCAGTAATTCCCTCACTTCCGTAGTCAATTCATCAATCTTTGAGCTGCTGTCAACAGGGAATGCCTGGGAGTGGACCCCCACCCCCATAGCAGACACGCTCTGAGAGGGGTTTGGGCCCATTGTATCTCTAGAATGGGCTGGTAGGGAAACGGTAGCCCTCATTTCTCGGACCTCTCGCAGTATCTTGCCCCAGGGCGGAGCATCCTTGCTAGCCTCCCAGTGTTCAACTGACACTGTATTTTAACCCTGAGCATCACTCACATGTGAAGAAGAAGAAGAATCTGTATTTATATAGCGCTTTTCATACATCCAAAGCGCTTTACAAGCAATGCTAGACTGGTAGTGAAGTGACTGAATGTGTGGTGGCGGCCATATCGCACATCATCCCCCACACACAGCCTGGGTAATTGCATGAACTGGTTTATGGGAAGGGGAATGTTGGCCAGGACACCGGGAATGTTCCCTACTCTTTGCAAAGAGTGCCCTGGGTTCTTTTACTTCCACCTGGACACCCACCAGGACAACACCAGGATGGGCAGAAGGGACCTCGGTTTAATGTCTCATCCGAAGGACAGCACACCCCAGCAGTACAGCACCCCCCAATACTGCACTCAGATGCCAGCGATTTTTAGGTGCGAGTCCAATCCCGGTGTGGGACGAGAATCCACGACCTTCTGGTCCAGAGGCGGATGTGCTACCAACTGAGCCACGCTGACACCTCCTGTTGACGTGCATCCTTGGTCATCTGGACAGCAGCAACAGCAGATATAGGAGGCCCCCCCCACGTGGCTGCCCCCTCATAATCTGCCAAATTTCTTTCATCAGTCTGTCATAGGTAGGAGGCGCATCCAACCGAGCAGCAAGGTTTAGTTGGAGCAGCAATAAATCAGAGAATGGGGCTGACCTGAGAAGTTGGTCCAACGTATTCCGATCTCACTTAGCTGGGGCCATGCCACCTTACTTTAGGCATTCCTGTAGCACCGCTTCCAGTCGAGGCACATACATGGATAATAGGTCCCCTGGGTATTGCTGAGTATTTTTGACCCTACCCCACAGGTTCTCATCAAATTGGGACTCCCATACACATTTTCCAATGCATTGAAAAAATCTTGAGCAGTTGCTTCTGGATTACTAGCCTGTATAAAGTAGTGTGGATAGTAAGTTGGGCGGGGCCTGTGAGGCTTTTAACCACCCTTCTCCTCTTCTCTGGTTTGGGGCATTGCCATTCTCGGATTTGAGGGGCAACATAGTCTATCCAAGTCTCCCAGTTGTCCTCCCCATGGGGTGTGGGGAGGGTGCCTGAAAACATCCTCAGCCAGCGATATGAGTTGTGACTAGTGGCAGGTACAGATATAGGGGTCAGCATTGGCATGGGCACAGAAGGCGTGGCAGTAACAGGTGCTGGAGTGGGAGGGGGTGTTGGGGAAGTAACATCCCCCAGGTGGCAGGAATAGTTTCTTAAAGTCCTCTATGTTTTTTCCTTCCTCCAGCAACAACTTAGCAAATTTCTCCTCTAAAGTCTGAGATAATGGTGGGAGCTCATCCTCCCCAGAGTCTTTACTGTCTTTTGTTATCACTCTCCAGGCAGCTAGGACCCCTTCTGAGGCGATAGTCTGTGGCACTTCAGAGCTGTCCACGAGGTCGAAACACTCTACCAAGGCTAAGAAAGTTTGGGCAATCAAATCAGCCTGTCGACCCACCACCACAGGGTTTTTTAAACATTCAACTTTGGAGAGTGATCCCTCTAGTGTATCCTTACTGGTACCCAGGGGAATATCCAGTATAAGCAGAGCACTTTGGGTGTCGATCTCCTGCCCAGTACACCACCCCACCAACTGGTGTACAGCCATTTCTACTGGGGTAGCCATTAATCTTTAACAATAATTCGTAATTTTTGGTCACTAGAAGACACAAAATCCCAGCAGTGCCTCCAAGATGTAACCCTTGGTGGCGCAATCCCAACGGCTACTACCCCTGCCTGCGTGGCTAGTAGCAGGTTAAGGGGCCTGAGTTCTGAAACGGGTGCCTCCACCCGGAGGTCAGGGTTGGTAGTGGTCAAACTAACCTGGGCATAGCCCTCCGGGACACTGTAACCCTTCCTCTTTCCCTTCTAGTGGCCTGAGCAATATACGATAATCACTTTCACAGTACCCCTTGTACATCATGCCAGTACCCACACTGTTTGCACTTACCACCAGGGCTGGTTCCTCTAGCTCGACCCTGGGGACCCCCTGTAAAATAAGGTTATGCACTGTAAATAGCAACAGTACAGTACTCTTGGCACAAACTGGAACCACAGTCAGGTTAAATGCAGCAAAAAAGTCAGATCTGATTTATTCAGGGGACTTGAACAATGAAGGGGCGTAATCAGGTTGATTGACTTAAAGGGTACATTAATCAAACAGTTGTGCATAAAGTCCCCACACAGTCACACCTCTGGGTACCCAGGTAGGGAGACGATGGGCTAGCCAGGAACATTGCAGCTGGTTGTGGCCCTGTGATGGAAGAAAGCAATATACACAACACACACTATTTGTAATCCGGAGCCAGAGGGCTCAGTTCATGAAAGAAAAAGCAACCAGTCAATCAGATGACAACACTTTAGATTTAGCTGTTGCTGCAGGGAGCTACCCTGATGTTTAGTCATGATACCCAATACTGGACACTGGCAGGACGAAATCGAGACTGCAGGTTGTTGAGCTGGAGTGTCCGGAGAAGCAGGACCCACACGAATCACCGAGGTGTTATTCCTGTTCAAGTGTTGAGCAGGGGGCAGATCCCCAGGCAGGTCTCTCGTCTATGGCTTTCTCTGTGCAGCAGGTAGTTGGGCTGGGCCAGTGTGGCAAGGCCCAGGCCCAGTGGAGATGATTTTGGATTCAGTCTGTGGGGCTGGAAGCAGCTTCCAGCAAGCAGAATACAGTTCAAACCACAGCGAGTAACCAAATTGCGACCCAATAGCAGCACACAGCACATTTACACGTAAGGAAATTCTAATGCAGCTTCCAGCAAGCAGAACACAATTTACACCACAATGGGGAACCAAATCACGACCCACTATGAGCACACAACACATTCACATGTAAGGAAATTCCACTGTACCAGGCAAAAGGCTCTCCGGTTGCAATTACAGAGTCTCTGCACAATCTACGAGTTCAGAGGTGGCAGGAAGTCCAGACAGAGGCCGATTGCATTCAGCAAATCTTCGGTCTTCTTCAGGTAGGAGCCTGGTCACAATTCAGTGGTTTACTTCGCTCTCCAAGTTTGGATTCAGTCTGAAAAAGGCACAAGTTCCTTCTCAGGGACAGCAAGCAGGCATGCAGGCCAAAACTCGGGCGTTTCCACAGTTCTCCCGAGTGAATCTACACTGGGGCTGCTGCTTGAATCATTCAAGCTGTTAGCTCTTCACTTCCCAACTCAGAACTGAAACTAGCTGCAAGCAGCTTGGGAATTTCCCCAAGATCCAAAATGTTCGGTTTGCTGATCTGTCTTTCATTCACAACAGTGGCTCCCCCTCCAGGTTATTTTAGGCGCCAAAATGGAAAAACTACAATTCCTACAAGTTTTGACCCCACCAAGCCCCTGTAGACAGGCTCCATTTTAGAGTCCCAACAGTACTGATTGACCCATTCTGCAGTCCAGGACCAAGATGATGGAAACAAACAGAGCTGTCCATGCTGCAAAGAAGGCAGGTTAGAACAAACTGCAATATTATTACTGCTCTAACGAAAGATCAGCAAACAAGTAAATCTTCTAACAGAACTCCCTCTCAAATTAATTATGACTGCAATCCAGGCAGCTCTTAAAGAGACAGTACACTGAGGCTATACAGACACTTAAACTGCTAAAACGCAGAACACCAGCCTGGCAGTGAGCATTTAGACAAGTTCAAGGAAGACTTTTCGGAAACCCCCATTTGTGTGTGTGGGGGGGGGGGTTACAACATACCAGGGAGTGAGATTATACCTTGGTTCAGACCCTCTTCTACTCTGCATAACTTAATGCGTAACTGTATAAGTTCTCGCTCTATGGTAATAGCTTTGAGTTTGCAATTTTTACTCATCTATGGTTCCCTAGTTCCTGGTCAGCAGAGGGCATTATGGCTGTTGGGACATCACACTCAGATTTTGGTTCACTTGCAGGCATCCATGAGGGGATCAGTACCATTGCCTGAGTACAAACTGCCCGACAAGAATTTGACTGTCACCAACTTGCTAACAATACATATTCACCGTCAACAAACTTACTGACAATAATAATCCCGATAAGCAACATCTATGTAATATAAAGACAGTAGCGCTTTGATGGCATGCACTGTTGCATAGTCCGAGCTATGGTGCTGGAGTTGCATGAATTTAAAATGAAGGAGTGGATTTTGAGTTCTGCCCCCCACACCCACCCAGTTGGAGATTCAGACAAGCGGCATCTATGTAATATGAAGAAAGTAGCACTTTGATGGCACTCACTGTTGCATAGTCCGATGAGTGAATTCAGCAAATGTCCATCTGTCGCTGCGGCTACGGTACTGGAGTTGCATGAATTTAAAGTGAAGGAGAAGGATCTTGTGTGGATTTTGATCCCCTCCCCCCCGAACGTGGCTCGGGCTCCATCTGGACTGCAGTGCAATCTATCTGGTCCTAGAGGATCACATTGTTAGTGCTGCTGGCCTGGAGGAGCTAGCTGACTGTCACTCACTGAGCCCCAGAGTCCCAACCCTACTTCCTTTAGGCTTGTGGCTCTTTTTGTGGTTGCAGCCCAGGTGCAGTCTACTCACTGCCCCCCACCCAGTCAGAGATTCAGACAAGCAGCATCTATGTAATATAAAGAAAGTAGCGCTTTGATGGCACTCACTGTTGCGCAGTCCGAGGAGTGAGTTCAGCAAATGTCCATCTGTCGCTGTGGCTACAGTAGTGGAACTGCGTGAATTTAAAGTGAAGGAGAAGGATCTTGTGTAGATTTTGACCCCCCCGAACGTGGCTCGGGCTCCATCTGGACTGCAGTGCAATCTATCTGATCCTAGAGGATCACATTGTTAGTGCCGCTGGCCTGGAGGAGCTAGCTGACTGTCACTCACTGAGTCCCAGAGTCCCAACCCTACTCCCCTTAGGTTTCTGGCTCTTTTTTCTGTGGTTGCAGCCCAGGTGCAGTCTACTCACTGCCTCCCCCACCCCACCCAGTCAGAGATTCAGACAGCCGTGCCGTACCTTGATCAGCTGCAGTGATCAGCTGTGCAAGTAAATTTCTTACAGTGCATGACACTGACAGTAGTGTCAATGTCTGTGTAAAGGTGGACATGATTCTGTGTAAGGTTGCTTTCTTATCAGATTACATCAGTATGCGACTGTCAGGAGAATCTTCGTCGGTAATAAATTATGAGCAGGAAGGTTAAAATGGGGAAATAAAATACAGGCGTTTTGCTGTCGGAAGGATTAGCATCGGGAGATCGTACTAGACCCTCCATGAGTGCCCTGGTCCTGAAGGCAGCTGCTCCATACCAGGCTAGTCTCCAGCTGGAACCCTTACATGCCACCACTGTGCTGGTCACCTCACATCAGCATCTCTTTACTCACTGGCAGGTGTTCTGGTCTTGGTGTGGCAACCCATACTCCAGCCTTCCCACAAGCAGCAGGCAGTTGCCCCAGCCCCTCTGCCAGAGGCAGTAGTTCCAGTATCCATCTCAGCTTGGGATCTCCTGTACACATTGCAGGCTTATCTCTTAACTTAGTGGCTTTGTCTCTCTTTCAGAGTCTTTCTCCAACAACAATTTAGCTGGAAGCATCTCTTGAGCACAGGACTGAAAATGTACCCCCCAAGGTGGCAATCCCTCTTCTGTGGGGCCATTTCTGTACCACTAGGTTGCCAGGTACCACTCTTGAAGTGAGGCCCTCAGGTTATCCACACCCTCCCAATGTTTTCCCTATATACTCTTAAAATTAACAGTGATCTACATAAAATGCCCCCAGACCCTTCCCTGGGATCTCCACTTCTTTCTTGAGCCTGTCTCTGGAGTCTACCAAGTGAATGGGCATTGAGGTGATTTGGTCTCAATGCCTGGATTCATCAACAGCTGTGAGGTGAGAGGCCCTTGTCACCTCAGGGCACTGATTGACAACAAGAAGTGCCAGCTGACCTTGACGGAACACTGGCATTCTTCTCTCTATCACTAAGCTCTGTTCACTGCACCCACTGAGACTCACTACCAATGTGTAGGTTCTGGATCATACATTCTGGTAACCAAGCCCCATACCTTAGTGGCAGGAGAGTTTGTTTCATGTACGTAAGTGATATCAGGTTCGGGTTTCAGGGGAAAGCGAGTCTGTTTTCACATGACACAAAACTATTGAAGAATGGATAGTGAGGAGTGAATAAGGAGCATGTAAAGGAATGCAGAGGGGCTGAAGACGTGGTCTAATATTTTTCAATTGAAATTCAGTGCCATGAATTAGGAAGAAATGCTCATTAGTAATAGAAATCTGCACAAAGATGATTGCATCATTACAAAATGGGTAGGGGAATCTTGCATCCTGACTGGTTGTCATGTACAAGTATATCTTGTATATCTTAGATCTGTCTAATGTACAGGCTAAAGAAGTGCTGGAAATCAGGGCATAGCACACTAACAATAGTGATGTCTTTTTCAAAACTTCCTGATTGCCATTGCAAACATCAATGCCACCTTTGCTCACTAAAAAATCATTCAAGCCCTAAATGAAACTCCCTCAAATTAAAAAGAACAAAACATTGATTAACTCCTTTCTACTTTTATACTGTATTCCCCTCCTTACACACACACGCATATACAAACAAGCATTTGTCAATGCCGAATGTTGGCTTGCTGGCATTGGCATTGGTAGTGCAGGAGTTAGACAGATGCATCATAGGAATGGCAGTGAAGTATTGAACTGATGCCAACCCACCCCCACCCTGCAGAGAGTGACAAGCATTAGGTGTCCCTTTGGATGTTTGGTAGTGTAGTGCAGTGCGGGAAAACATGTCGGGCAGGATGTGAAAAATGAGAGCTGCACAGTTCATAAGGAGGTGTAAAAAAATGCCAGTGTTGAAAATGTGGAATGTAAATATACCAAATTTGCGAAGCTACTAGGTGTGTGGAAATATGCAATGCACGCTTGCAACACTGCCATTTTATGGGCATCTGACACCAAATTTTCAACATAGGCATTTTAGCACCTCTGCTGATGTACAGTGTCACTGTTATTTCCTCAAAGTGTCCCAAGAAGTGATTTCCTTTGAAACCCGCTGTCTCTTGATGCGAAAACACGACTGGGCAGGATGTGTGAAATGAGCGGCTGTACTGTTCATCAAGAGGTGTGGAAAAATGGCAATGGTGAAAATCCAGACTGAAAATATCACAAATGCACGATGGTACGAGTATGCGGCAATCTGCCAACGCACACTGTAACACAGTTATTTTATGGAGTATCATCACCAAATTTTCAACATAGGCATTTTAAGTCCTCTGCTCATGAACTGTGTCACTGTCATTTTCATAATCCTGGCTCAAACACTGATTTCCCACAGCGACTGCGCTGTTGTGCGCGGTGCGAGCTTACATTTCGGGCAGGATGTGGAAAATGACAGCTGTACTATTCACAAGGAGGGTAATACAAAATGACAATGCTGAAAATCCGGCAGTAAAATATTGTGAATGCAGGAAGTTATGAGCCTGCGTAGCAACTGTAGCCTTAGCGTTAAATAAAACAGGCATTTGTTGGATTTTTCCACCAAATTTCTAACTTAGGCTTTTTAAGAGGGCACCTCATGAACACTGCCACTGTCATTTACTATATGGGCCCCGAAAGGTGATTTCACACAGTGACGGCGAAATCACCTTCGAGGCTGATTAACGCCATGACAGTGACAGAATTCATGTGAGGGCCCCAAAACCCCATGTTGAAAATTTGGTGCCTAAATTCCAAGAAATGCCTGAGATATACAGCAAGTTGAAAAACCCTATTCACTCCATTATACAGCTTACGGCATTTCCTCAGTTCGCGATCGGCTTTGAAGAGTGCAGGCGTGTTCCGGTCCACTGAAGATCGTCATGCTGGACTCCGGAGGTAAGTATGGGGGTGAAGGGAGGCAGGTGCGCAGTGGGTGGGTGGGTGCGGGTGGGGGAGGGCATCGACACTGCAAGGGGCGGTTTTAGTTTTACAGGCGAAAAAAAAACAACAAAGAAAACCATCAGCGGGACAGTTTTCCTGTTGCAGGGCATTTGGCACACTGGGGTGGGCTCCCAGCGTGCCACCCACCTGTTTTTTTTTTTTGGGGGCAGTAGACCGACGGGATTGGGCACCCTCGGCCGCTACAACAGGGGAATAATGCCGACGGGGATTGGGCACCCCGGCCGGCAAACAAAGACAGCGTTGGGGGCGCATTTGTTAAGGATTGGGCACCCCTCGGCATTCAACAATTGGGAGAGGTGATGCTGACGGGAGGGATCCCCGTGGCGTAGAAACACAGCGGGGGTGCCAGCCGAGAGGATTGGGCACCGCCCTCGGCATTCCAGATTGGGGGTATGCCGACGCGGGTGGGCTCCCGTCGGCACAGTAAAACGGGGAGTTAAGCCGTCACGACCATGCTGATAATGGCGTAAGCATGTAAGCAAAGGTCCACTGGCGCATGACGAGCTTTACCCGGATTGCAAGTGTACCTTGCTTAGATGTGCTCGCACCATTATGTATGCATGGTGTGGCATCGGCATGCAGGCTGATTGGGGAATGAGGGACGACCTACTGATGCGAGTGTCTCTGCATTCTTCGCCAACAGCGTCGGGCCTCAAATCTGCACTTTCCCAATATGCTTGGCTTTCTGGCACCGCGGCAAGCCAACATAAAAAATGAAAGAATACTTAGTTGTTTTTTTTTTGGGGGGGGGCTTCTTTTCAGGCTGTGGACCCCCCCACAAAAAAATCCTTACCTGCCTATCAGGGACTCTCTGTTGCTCGCCATGTCACAGATAAAACTAATTCAGTGGCTTTATTGAGGTGTAGAAAGGATGAGAAAAGACTGAGAAAGTGTGGCTGATCGTGAAGGGAAGGATAACATACTAAATGAATACTTCAGTTTTTTGTTCACAATGGAGGTCACAGTACTGATTCAGAACAGCAGGATACGTTTCAAGGGTAGAGATAGCTGCAGATTAGAGATAGGATGTACTGTTCACTATAACTAAGGAGAGAATGTTGAAGGATCTCCAGGATATTGACATAAACCTTTCCCCAGGGCCAGGTGGTTGTCATCTAGGGTTGCTGAATGAGACATAATGGGCCTTGGCAGCGCTCTCAGAAAACTTAGTCCATATAGTTTTTGTCCTGTCTGGTCTGACATATGCAGATCCTCAGTCCTGTCTCTGCCCCCCAGCCGGCAGCCACCTGAACCCAGTACTCACCTGACCTCAACCCCATGTATTGTCCTCTTGGCAGGGCCAGTAAAGGGAGGGCCATCCCCCATGGGATACTCATATCCAGTGACAGGTCCTGTGGTCCAGGCAAGGCAAGGGCTGTCAGGCAGGACTTCATTCAGCCCATGCCAATGAATCTTCCATTTTCTCTCCAGGCATTCCTCAACCATGGCAGCACATTGAGCATGGGTCAACGGTATGGTGGGGCAGGACGCTAACACCCCCCTTCCAACTCAATTACATAACAGTTATGGCCCTATCACTGGCAAAATGAAAATTCTGGACGCCTTCAATAACCACTTCACAATGGCTGGCTTTGCCTTTGACACCTCTCCAGCTAACCTGCTGAGGGAACAATTAAGCTCCCATTACACTGGTGATCAGAGAGTTGACTCTTCCTTCAGCTTCAAATCTATACTGTTGAAACAAGTAGAGGATCTATTATGGCAACTGGATACCAAAAAAAGCGCAGGGGCAGACTCTCTGGACCCCTACTTTCTAAAGATTGCATGCCATGTACTTGCAGTCCCCCTAACACACCTCTTTAACCTATCCCTAAACTCTGGCTCTATTCCCACACTGTGGAAGACAGCCCAAGTGGTTCCCCTTCTAAAATCAGGGGACCCTATGGAACTTAATAATTACAGGCCCATTTCCATTCTACCAGTGCTATCCAAGATGCTGGAGAAATTAGTGAGTAATCAGTTAAGGGAGTATCTTGACAATGCTAACCTCCTAAACCCAGTTCAATCTGGATTCAGGGCCAAGCATAGCACTATCACTGCACTAGCCAAGGTCACAAATGACTGGCAATCCGAATTAGATAAAAAGAATCATGTCTGTGCAGTATTCCTGGACCTGAGCAAAGCATTCGATACTGTGGACCACGAGCTACTACTTTCATCCCTGTACTCCATTGGCCTAGATCCATCCTCCCTTAAGTGGTTCAGATGCTATCTCACCGGTAGGTCACAGCAGGTAAAAGCTGAAGGTGACCTATCCCCATTAAAACCACTGTCAAGAGGAGTCCCCAAAGGTTCTATTCTGGGTCCTATCCTTTTTGCCATTTATATAAATAACATTGATTCAACCCTTACCAATTCCTCTGTACGCCTCTTTGCTGATGACACTGTTCTGTATGTCAGCAACCCTCCGTCTGCAGCTGCTCGTGAAATCCTACAGACAGAATTCTCCTTGCTACAATATCAGCTACTAGAGGAAAAGCTTCTGTTAAATGCAAGAAAACTAAAGCAATGATGTTCACAAATCAGAGCTCCACCAGCACATCCTCTCAATCATTCTCCCCCTATGCACTATACTTGGAGAAAATCTGGCGTGTATAGAAAACTTCAAATACCTAGGTGTGTGGATTGACAACAGACTTGACTTCACTCATCATTTAGAAGAACTGTTCAAAAGCTTCATAAAAGGCTTGGCCTTCTCTATAGATTAAAACCCTTCCTAAACAGAGACTCAAAGATGCGTTAGTCCAGGCCATTTTTCTATCAGTTGTTGACTATGCAGACTTCCTTTATAGTCACTGCCCATCTCCTACCATCACAAGTTGGATACCTTATATCATAGAGCAATATGGTTCATTACAGATCTGCCATCTAATACTCATCATTGCTCTCTTTATGCTGCAATTGGGTGGGTTTCCCTTCACCTCAGAAGGAACAGAAATGCAGCACTATGGATTTACAGGCGTTGTCAAAAAACTTCCAAACTATATCCTGGACTGCTTCACCCAGACCTCTCCTAGCTCCTATGCCTAAGAAGCAACAACATCATCCTGCTCAAATTGCCCAAATTCAACACCAGGCTAGGGAGGCAGCAATCAGCTATTCTCTAGCTATAGCATGGAACACCCTACAAAATCCCTAAAACTGTCCAATATCATTCCATTTGCATCCTTTAAACAGCATTGCACAGTCTTCTTCAAAGAGAAATGCAATTGCTACCACTAGAGCTAGCATTGTCATCTCACAAATCTCCCTTCCAAACCATATATGGCATATTTCTTCCAGACAGACACCCCATCTTATGGCACCCAGTAATACCTTCACCATCCTAGTATTACATTATGTTGAGTGTCTGCCATCCCCCCACTGGGATATGTATATACTGTACATACTGTAAATATTAGCTTAACTTTCCTGTAACCGTTTTTTATCATGTGAATTTACTGTACATCACTGTGTTTATAAACGTTATTTTCCCCTGTTTGTATAACTGTCTTATATAAGTGTATGATGTATCTGTTGTGTATCAACTATTGAACCTTGACCTTATCAGGTCCATCTTGTAAATGAGCCTTGCTCAATGATGTTCGCCTGAATAAATAAAGATTTGATGATGATGATGATGATATCTATGATCCTCTACAGTCTGGTTTCAGGAAGAGTCATAGTACTGAGACAGCATTGGTTCGGGTACTTAATGATCTTCTGATCGCGAGAGATTGGAAGACACGTTCCATCTTAGTCCTCCTTGATCTCTCTGCAGCACTTGACACCGTGGACCATAAGGGGTTGCTTGAGAGCCTGCGGTTACTCTGTGGACTGTCTGGGACAGTCCTCAGATGATTTAGATCTTTTCTCACTGGCAGGATGCAGAGAGTGGAGTCCGGGGTTTTTTCCTCGGTCCCTCGTGCCTTGCCATGTGGACTACCACAGGGTTCTGTGCTGTCGCCCATGTTGTTTGTGGTGTATATGCTGCTGTTGGGAGACATTATAAGATTGTACGGGCTGAGTTTTCACTGCTATGCAGATGACACTCAGCTGTACATGTCCTTTGTACCTGAACAATACGATGCTGTCTCAGTCTTTAATAACTGCCTCTCTGAGATTCAAGACTGGATGAGTGCCAATTGGCTCAGGTTAATCCAGATAAGACTGAGGTGTTGTTTGTGGACCAGGTCATTGGGTAGAGGGGTCATTGGCTGAGCAATCCTCTGGGCTTTGGCTTGGAGGCAACCAGCTGTTGACCTCTGACTGGGTGCAGAATCTGGGCATTGTACTTGATGACGAACTGACACTTAAGTTTCAGGTGTCGGACATCGTCAAGACCTCTTTTTACCATCTGAGGAACATCACTCTGATAAAGCACCTAGTCCCGCCTGATATTCTTCTGACCTTGGTCCACCCCTTTGTGACTTCTCATCTTGATTACTGCAATGCCGTATACCTAGGGCTCCCGGGGGTGGACTTTCACCACCTACAGCTGGTGCAGAACGCGGCTGCCAGTTTGTTGATTGGCTTGTCAAGATCTTGCCATGTCACACCTGTGCTTCATGGATTGCACTGGCTGCCGGTGCGGTGGAGGATCACCTTCAAGGTTGGGTTGCTGACCTATAATGCCCTACACGGACAGGGACCGTGCTGTTTTTAAGACCTCCTGTGCCACTACCGCCCTCTTCGTCCACTCCATTCCACCAGTGATGGACTGCTGGAGAGTCCCAAGGTCCATTTGACTATGTCCGAAGCTAGATCTTTTGCCTTTGTGGCACTGACCTTGTGGAATTCTCTATCTTGTTGGATTAGAGAGTACCCATCCATTGAGGCCTTTAGATCTGCCTTACAGACCTATGTTTTTAACTTTGCCTTTTGTGAGGTTTAACTCCCGCTAATTTTATATTTGATTTTAAGTATTTGTTTTTATGATTGTTGTGTTTAAATTGTGATCATATACAACACCATGGTCTTCTGGAATGGTGTTTTATAAATAAATTTGCTTTGCTTTGGTATGTCAGTGCATTGATCGTCGGTGGCTGGGGCAGGGGTTCAACTCCAACTCTGGGGTCCCCTACGGCCTCTGTTCCTAGTTACCGGCTTCCTCGACTCCGGAGTCCCTTTTTACCCCCTGGGGGTCCTCCAGTGAGCAGTTTCATCATTGAGCCACTCTTATGGATCAATGGGTTCGGTGGTTGTCCCACCTGTCTGACCCGGCAGGTCTCTCTCCGGGGCCTTCGGGCCTTCAAACAACATGAAGTCTTGCTATATTATGACATATGCAGTGAGTCCCAACCTTCGAACTGCTCCGGAGGTGAAAGAGTTAGCTTTCCATGCCAGGCATGGAATGCTGAGCTCGAGCTCGGTTGAAACTCTGTCTGCTGTTCTTCAAACTCAAACCATCAGATTCTTTACTCCACCTCACTGAACAGTCGCTCCGGAGATTTCTCCTTCTGCTCGGTTCATTTTGTTGGTTAAAGTATTGTTTTTCTCAGTTTTCGACCGAAATTTAACCGCAACCGGTTGGTTCAGACTCTGTCTGTGGTATTGTGAGTACTAGATAGGTTTTACATTGATTTCTTTCTGTGTGGAACTTGTAAACATTTTATCGGTTCGGTTTGAACCGATCAGGTTGTTTAAAATATATTAATCTTTCATTTAGAGTGTGGTTACCGGTTCTTATCGGTTCTAAAAAAAACGGATTTTATTACGTTTTTTTTCCACGACCCGTGACACGGTTGGGAACCGATAAGAGGGTCTTACCTGGCAGATTGCCATAAACGGGTAAGTTTGGTTAGGACTGGCACTATGTCTGAGAAACCCAAAAGAAAAACCGGGCCCACTGGGTTTCAACACTGTAGTGTCTGTGGGGAAGTCTTTGCCAAGGCTGACCCCCATACCACCTGTGTTTATTGTCTGGGGTTTGACCACCTCAATGCAGACTGCCAGATTTGTAAAAATTTTCCTGCAGCTACCCTGGAAAAGAGAGTTGGTAGGCTCAGGGAAAGGAAGGCCAAAAAGTCAGCTGAACCGGATGGCCAGCCCAGTTCAGTT
The DNA here is from genome assembly GCA_016271365.2 of Neoceratodus forsteri. Taxonomy (NCBI): domain Eukaryota; kingdom Metazoa; phylum Chordata; order Ceratodontiformes; family Ceratodontidae; genus Neoceratodus; species Neoceratodus forsteri. Next base: position 368,726,218 of record CM028135.1, read on the forward strand.
TAACGAACGAAGGAGTGCCCTCTGACCAGGGCGAGACTTCCTCGGGCAAAAGGAGATCCGACTCCGAGGAGTCGGTTCCAGCAAAAAGACTAGGAAATCAGCTGGTGTGGAGCCAAAACTTTCCTCTCCAACCACTGAAGAAATAGCCAAAGCGATTAAAATTATCCAGTCGCTTTCCCTGGTTCCGACCGAACCGGCACCATTGGGTTAGCGTCCGGTTCGGCCGGTTCCACCGGTTCAAGAGTATGATGTAGAGGAATATTATGAACTGGAGGAGAGGGAAGAGGAGTATGAGGAGAGTGAATGTGGATTTGAAAGTCTGGATGTGCCCATTGACCCGGACATCTCCCCAGACAGACCTTCAGGAGTGTCTCCTCCTAGGCTTTCTGAGTCCCCTTCTCATTTTATGTTTTATAAGAAAGTGGCTGAAACCCTCCAGATCCCTATGGAGGAAGCTGTGGATGATCAAGAGGAGCCTGACTATGTGGAAATGATGGATATCCCAGAGTCAAGGAGGCTGTCTATTCCCTTGCATAAATCTTTTGGGAAACAGACAGTAAAAATTCTAAAAACTCCTCACACTATACCTCCTGTCGATAAGAGAATGGACAAGAGGTACACATTGTCAGGCTCTGATACGGAGTTCCTTACACAACAATGCAGCCATGTTGGGGTAGTGCAGGCTACAGCCTGTGACAAGGCAAATATTCCCTTGGCTTCACACTCCCTGACAAGGACTCCAGGAGGACTGATGCCATGGCAAAGAAACAGTACATGGCAGCATCCTTGGGACTCAGACAGGCAAATTATATGGCTTATGTTGCTAGATATCAGAAATCCAGATGGGATACTGTTATGGCTCTAGCAAAACAGGTCCTGGCCAGCTTGCCAAGGAGCTGGAGCAGGTGGCTGCTGATGGTATTGAGGCATCCAAGGTGCAATTCCATGCTGCAGTGGACTCTAATGATGTGTCATCCAAGAGTCATGGCTACATCTGTGGCACTTCGCAGGATGGCTTGGCTCAGATGTACTAGCCTGTCACAGGATACCCAGACTAAGGCCATGGATTTTCCTGTTGTGGGTAACTCTTTGTTTGGGGGCAGACAGAGAATTACATGAAGAAAATGGATGAGTATAGGACCACCTATAGGAGTGCACAGGCCAAGGAAAGGCAGGCCACTCCTCAAAGGCAGTTTTCAGGGGCAGGGGAAGGCCTTTTCATAGGCCTTTTTACCAAGCCCAGGCCTCCTCTTCTGCTTATGCCCAGAGGGGGTTCTTTAGAGGGAGAGGCAGACGGGGTAGAAGCAGTCCGCTTCCACCCCTCAGCCGAAAGCCCCTGCCAAGCAGGCACCCTGATGGGGTTGCCAGGGCTGATTCTCAGCTACCTGTAGGGGGCAGGCTGGCTTACTTTGTCCAGGACTGGAAGTCTCTGACATCAGACAAGTGGGTCCTGGAAGCAGTAAGCCAGGGACTGGTTCTCAGCTTCAAAAAATTTCCAAAGATGAGAACCAGATCCTTTCCACCTGCAAATCCACCAGAGGCACTTGACCTAGAGGCAGAGGTCTCTTCCCTCCTGGCTCTCAGAGCTGTGGAAAGGGTCCCACCCCTACACCAGGGCAAAGGATTGTACTCCAGGTACTTCCTTACCTCAAAAAAGACAGGAGAATGGCGGCCCATCCTGGATCTCGGATATTTAAACAAGCACCTTTTAAAACCAAAATTCAAAATGGTGACTCTGGGAATTATTCTACCCTCTCTATGGCCAGGGGACTGGCTAGTGTTCCTGAACCTCAAGGATGCCTACTTCCGTATTCTCATCAGAAGCTCCCATCGAAAGTACCTCAGGTTCGAGCTGCCCTCAGGTCATTACCAGTTCAGAGCAATGCCCTTTGTCCTCACCTCTGCTCCAAGGGTATTCACAGAATGCCTGGCAGTAGCAGTTGCTTCCCTAAGAAGACAAAAAATTGCCATTCAAACAACATGAAGTCTTGCTATATTATGACTAATGCAGTTTGTCCCACCATTAGAACTGCTCCGGAGGTGAAAGAGTTAACTTCCATGCAGAGCATGGAACTTAGAGCGCGAGCTCGGTTAGAAAATCTCTGTCTAGGACATTTCAAACCGAAACTGTCAGATTCTTTACTCCGCCTCACTGAACAGTCGCTCCGGAGAAACCGGATTTCATTACGTCTTTTTCCACGACCCGTGACACGGTTGGGAACCGATAAGGGTGTCTTGCCTGGCACTGCCGAAAAAAAGGGCAAGTTTTTGGTTAGGCTGGCATTATGTCTGAGAAACCCAAAAGAAAAACCGGGCCCACTGGGTTTCAACACTGTAATGTCTGTGGGGAAGTCTTTGCCAAGGCTGACCCACACACCACATGTGTTTGTTGTCTGGGGTTTGACCACCTCAGTGCAGACTGCCAGATTTGCAAGAACTTCCCTGCAGCTACCCTAGATAAGAGAGTTGGTAGGCTCAGGGAACGAGAGGCCAAAAAGTCCGCTGACCTGGATGGCCAGCCCGGTTCGGTGCCAACCGAACTGGAGGGAGTGCCCTGACCGGGGCCAGACTTCTCGGCAACGAAAGCTGACTCTGAGGAGCCAGTTCCAGCAAAGAGAACTAGAAAGTCAGCAGGTGTGGAGTCAAAATCCTTCTCCAACTGCTGCAGAGATAGCCAGGGCAATACAAATTGTCCAGTCACTTTCCCCGGTTCCGTCCGAACCGCCATTATCTGGCAAAAGGTCGGTTCGGTCAGTTCCACCGGTTCAAGAATATGATATAGAAGAGTTTTATGAACCAGAGGAGGGGGAGGATGATTATGAACAGTGTGAATGTGACTTTGAAAGTCTGAATGTGCCCATTGAACCGGACATCTCCCCAGACAGACCTTTAGGAGAATCTCCCCCTAGGCTTGCTGAGTCCCCTTCTCATTTTCTGTTTTATAAAAAAGTTGCCGAAACCCTCCAGCTTCCTTTGGAGGAAGCTGTGGATAACAAGAGGAGCCTGACTTTGTAGAGATGATGGATATCCCAGAGTCCAGGAGATTGTCTATTCCTTTACATAAATCTTTAGGAAACAAACAATAAAATTTTAAAAGCTCCTAATTCTGTGCCTCCTGTGGATAAAAGATGGACAGGAGGTACACTCTGTCAGGTCCTGATACAGAATTTCTTTCACAGCAATGCAGCCATGTTGGGGTAGTTCAGGCTGCAGCCTGTGATCAAGCTAATATTCCCCTGGCTTCACATCCTCCCGACAAGGACTCCAGGAAGATTGATGCCATGGCTAAAAAACAATACATGGCAGCGTCCTTGGGACTCAGACAAGCAAACTATATGGCTTATGTTGCGAGATACCAAAAATCTAGATGGGATACTGTCATGGCTTTAGCAAACAGGCCCCTGGCCAGCTTGCCAAGGAGCTGGAGCAGGTGGCTGCTGATGGTATTGAGGCATCTAAGGTGCAATTCCATGCTGCAGTGGATTCTAATGATGTATCCTCTAGAGTCATGGCTACATCTGTGGCTTTTCGTAGATTGGCTTGGCTCAGGTGTACTACTTTGTCACAGGATACCCAGTCTAAGGTTATGGATTTTCCTGTGGTGGGAAATTCTTTGTTTGGGGAGCAGACAGAGAATTATATGAAGAAAATGGATGAATATAGAACCACTTATAGGAGTGCACAAGCCAAGGAACGGCAAGCCACTCCTCAGAGGCAGCCCCCCAAGGGTAGAGGCAGGCCTTTTCACAGGCCTTTTTATCAGACCCAGGCCTCCTCTTCAGCTTATGTTCAGAGGGGGTTCTTCAGAGGGAGAGGCAGACGGGGTACAAGCAGGCCTGCTCCCACCCCTCAGCCTAAAGCCCCTGCCAAACAGGCACCCTGATGGGATGCCCAGGGCCGGTTCTCCATTACCTGTAGGGGGCAGGCTGGCTTACTTCGTCCAGGACTGGGAGTCTTTAACATCAGACAAGTGGGTCCTGGAAGTAGTAAGCCAGGGTCTGGTTCTCAGTTTCAAAAAATTTCCAAAGATGAGAATCAGATCTTTTCCACCTGCAAACCCTCTAGAGACTCTTGCCTTGGAAACAGAAGTCTCAACCCTCCTGGCTCTCAGAGCTGTAGAAAGGGTTTCTCCCCTACACCAGGGCAAGGGTTTGTACTCCAGGTACTTCCTTACCCCAAAAAAGACAGGAGAGTGGCGGCCCATCCTGGACCTAAGATATCTGAACAAGCACCTTTTAAAACCAAAATTCAAAATGGTGACTCTAGGAATGATTTTACCCTCCCTAAGGCCAGGGGACTGGCTAGCTTCCCTCGACCTCAAGGATGCCTACTTCCATGTTCTTATCAGAAGCTCCCACCGAAAGTACCTCAGATTCGAACTGCCCTCAGTCCATTATCAGTTCAGAGCAATGCCCTTCAGCCTTACCTCTGCCCAAGGGTATTCACAAAGTGTCTGGCAGTAGCAGTTGCTCATTTAAGAAGGCAAAAGATTGCCATCTTTCCCTACCTGGACGACTGGCTCATTGTGGGTCAGTCTCCAGATCAGATCAAATCCACCTCGCAAGTTACCCAGCAGCTGCTTGCCTCTCTGGGCTTTCTTCTCAGTCTTCCAAAGTCAGTTCTGGAACCTGTCCAGGTACTCACCTTTATAGGTGCAGAACTGGACACAAAGCAGGCCAGAGCCTTCCTTCCCCTAGACAGGGTAAGGGCCCTGGTGGCCCTGGCCTCGTCCTTCACTCTGCAGGTCTCTCAACCAGCAAGGCATTTCCTGCAGCTCCTAGGACACATGGCTGCTTCCACAGCTGTAGTGCAAGGAGCAAGATTTCAGATGAGGGACATTCAGTTCCATTTGAGAGCCTTCTGGTCTCAAAGAAGAGATTCCCTATCCAAGTTAATCCCAGTGACTCAAACCCTGATCCAGGCCCTTCAGTGGTGGCAGGATCAGAGCAATCTGAGACAAGGAGTGCCCTTCATCCCTCTATCTCACTCCTTGACCCTTACTACAGATGTGTCCCTCTTGGGATGGGGAGCTCACATGGGTGATCTCTCCACCCAGGGGTTGTGGTCCCCTCAGGAATCTCTGCTCCACATCAATCTGTTGGAACTCAGAGCTGTTTTTCTAGCACTTCAGTTTTTTTCTGCATCTGTTCAGAACAAGGTGGTACAGGTCAGAACAGACAACACCACTACAATGTGGTACATCAACAAACAAGGGGGCACTCAGTCTTCGGCCTTGTGCACCGAGGCGATGAAGTTGTGGTCTCTGGCTTATTCCCTGAACACTTCCCTCATAGCAGTTCACCTCCCAGGCAAGGACAATGTCCTGGCAGTTGCTGTCAGCAGGATTTCCCAGGGCCATTACGAATGGTCACTGGATCCCCTAGTACTGGGGATAGTTTTTGCCAGATGGGGCACCCCTCAGATAGATCTTTTTGCAGCCCCAGACAACCATCAACTTCCACTTTTTTGTTGCAGGCCCCCAGTGTTGGGCTCAGTCCCCCTGGATGCCTTTCTCCTCGATTGGGAAGGGAAGTTTCTCTATGCCTTCCCCCCCTTCCCTCTCCTGTTCAAGGTGCTAGTCAAAATCAGATCTCAGCCCTGCAAGATGATTCTGATTGCTCCAGACTGGGCCAGGCAGCCCTGGTACCCACTCCTTCTGTCCTTAGCAGTCCATCTTCCCCTGTGTCTCCCCAGGAACCACGATCTGTTAACCTGTGCCCAAGGGAGAGTCTGGTATCCGAATCTCAAATCCCTCAACCTCAAGGCCTGGCTCTTGAGGAGTTAGTTTGCTGATCTACAACTTTCTCAGGGTGTTCTCGAAATCTTGAAAGCTTCTAGGAAGCCTTCCACCAGGGCTACCTATAACTCCAAGTGGAAAAGGTTTTCCATATGGTGTTCTGGGAAGCATATTTCCCCAGAATCTGCTGATTTGCCCACTGTTTTGGACTATATGGTCCATCTTAATTCTTTGGGACTGAGACCAGCTACCCTGAAAGTGCATTTGGCAGCTGTCTCTGCTTTTATTTCAGCAGGGAAGCCCTCTTCTCTTTCTGCTCACCCTGTATTTTCCAAGTTTTTTAGGGGATTGCTTCATACCAATCCACCATTCGGGGACCCTGCCCCTGCCTGGGATCTTAATGTTTGCATTGCTCATCTGATGCAACCCCACTTTGAACCTCTGTCTTCGGCAGAACTTAAGTACTTGACTTGGAAAACTGTATTTCTAGTAGCCATCACTTCTGCCAGGCGCATAAATGAGTTACAGGCTTTATCAGTGGAGACTGACTTATTCCTTTCACAGGGATAAAGTAGTCCTCAGGACTAACAGGAAGTTTTTGCCTTAAGGTGGTTTCAGATTTCCACCTTAACCAATCTATTTCACTTCCAGTGTTCTTCACTGACCATTCCTTCTCTGGTGAGGAGGCTGCACAGCTAGATGTTAAGAGGGCCCTAAGTTACTACATAGAGCGTACCAAGGGTCACAGGTTTGACTCCTCCAACTATTTCTCACTTATGGTGAGGTTGGAAGGAAACCTGCTACTAAGAGATCCATTGCCAGGTGGATTGTCTCTTGTATCCAATTTTGCTATCAAAACTGGGTAAGGTTCCCCTTCAGGCCTGAGGGCTCACTCTACCAGAGGTACAGCTGCGTCTCTAGCGGCTGCCAGAGACATCCTATCTTAGAGATATGTCAAGCAGCTACTTGGAAAACAGTACACACTTTCACCAAGCATTACTCCCTGTATATCCAGGCCAGGAGGGATGCTCGGTTTGGCACAGCCGTGCTTCAGAGCCTATTCCCTAAATAGGTTCTGTCCCTCCTCCATGGAGGTACTGTTGTGTAGTCTGCATTAGTCATAATATAGCAAGACTTCATGTTGTTTGAAGAAAAAATTACTCACCTTAGTAATGTTGTTTCTTCTAATGGAGTCTTGCTATATTATGACCTCCCCCCCAGCCTGCCCCTCTCAGAACTTCTACTTTGGGTATGGGGTGGGCATTCCACTGTTGGCACTTATTGATGCCCCCTTTTATGTTTTCCACCCCTTCTTGTTGGGGTGTTTGGGTGTTGTGTTTTATTTTATCTTATCTTTTCTTGTCCCCTGACTTGAGTCTTGGTGTTGGGACCAGGAAAATGTGCTAATATTTTAGTAGCCAGTTGGCTAGTGTAGGTTACAGCTTCCACACAGACCCTTAGTGAGTTTTGCTTGTAAAAATCTGACAGTTTTGGTTTGAAATGTCCTAGACAGAGCTTTTCTAACCGAGCTCGAGCTCTAAGTTCCATGCTCTGCATGGAAGTTAACTCTTTCACCTCCGGAGCAGTTCTAATGGTGGGACAAACTGCATTAGTCATAATATAGCTAGACTCCATTAGAAGAAACAACATTACTAAGGTGAGTAATTTTTTCTTTTCCCTTATCTGGACGACTGGCTCATAGTAGGCTATTCTCCAGACCAAGTCAAGTTACATCTACAGATAACTCAGCAACTGCTCACCTCTCTAGGTTTCCTTCTGAATCTTTCAAAGTCAGTTCTAGAGCCCGTCCAGCTCCTCACCTTCATAGGCGCAGAGCTGAACACAGAGAAAGCCAGAGCCTTCCTTCCTTTGGACAGGGCAAGGACCCTGTTCTCTCTGGCCTCCTCATTCACCCTGCAGGTCTCTCGACCAGCAAGGCATTTTCTATAGCTCCTGGGGCACATGGCTGCTTCTACAGCAGTAGTGCACGGAGCAAGATTTCAGATGAGGGACATCCAGTTCCATTTGAGAGCCTTTTGGTCTCAAAGGAAAGACCCTCTAACCAAATTGATCCCAGTAACTCGAACCCTGATCCAGGCCCTACAGTGGTGGCAGGATCAGACCAACCTGAGACAAGGGGTTCCTTTTGTCACTTAGTCTCACTCCTTAATCCTTACTACAGATGCATCCCTCTTGGGGTGGGGAGCTCACATGGGCAACCTCACTACCCAGGGATTGTGGTCCCCTCAGGAATCTCTGCTCTACTTCAATCTGTTGGAACTCAGAGCAGTTTTTCTAGCATTTCAAGTTTTTTCCAAATCTGTTCAGAACAAAGTTGTACAGGTCAGAACAGACACCACCACCACCACAAGAAAGGGGGCACTCTGTCTACGGCCTTGTGCACCGGAGCAATGAAGTTGTGGTCTCTGGCTTACTCCCTGAACACCTCCCTTACAGCAGTTCACCTCCCAGGCAAGGGCAATGTCCTGGCAGATGCTCTCAGAAGGATTTCCCAGGGCCATGACGAATGGTCACTGGACCCCCTGATCCTGGATGTGATATTTGCCAGATGGGGCACCCCGCAGATAGATCTTTTTGCAGCCCCAGACAATCACCAACTTCCCCTTTTTTGCTGCAGGCCCCCAGTGTTGGGCTCAGTCCCTCTGGATGCCTTAGTTCTCAATTGAGAAGGGAAGTTTCTCTATGCTTCCCCCCCTTCCCTCTCCTGTTCAAAGTGTTAGTCAAAATCAGATCTCAGTCCTGCAGGATGATCCTGATTGCTCCAGATTGGGCCAGACCAACCTGGTATCCACTCCTACTGTCCTTGGTAGTCCATCTTCCCCTGTGTCTTCCCAGGAATTACAAACTGTTAACCTGTGCTCAGGGGAGGGTTTGGTACCCGAACCTCAAATCTCTCAATGTCAAGGCCTGGCTCTTGAAGAGTTAGAGTTTGCTGATCTACACCTCTCCCAAGGTGTAATGGACATACTAAAGGCTTCTAGGAAATCTTCCACCAGGGCTACCTATAATTCCAATTGGAAGAGGTTTTCGATATGGTGCTCTGGGAAGCATATTTGCCCAGAATCTGCTGATTTACCCACAGTCCTGGATTATGTGGTCCATTTAAATAGCTTGGGGCTGAGACCAGCTACCTTAAAAGTACATTTGGCAGCTGTGTCTGCTTTTATTTCAGTAGGTAAACCCTCTTCTCTTTCAGCTCATCCTGTATTCTCCAAGTTTTTTAAGGGATTGCTTCACACCAATCCTCCATTCAGGGACCCTGCCCCTGCCTGGGATCTTAATGTTTGCATTGCTCAGCTTATGCAACCCCACCTTTGAGCCTTTGTCTTCAGCAGAGCTTAAGTACTTGACTTGGAAGACTGTGTTTCTGGTAGCCATCACTTCTGCCAGACGCATAAGTGAATTACAAACTTTGTCAGTGGAGCCTGATTTTATCTCCTTTCATAGAGATAAGGTGGTCCTCAGGACTAACAGGAAGTTCTTGCCTAAGGTGGTTTCAGATTTCCACCTTAATCAATCTATGTCTCTTCCAGTGTACTTCACTGACCATTCCTCCTCTGGCGAGAGGAGGCTGCACAGCTTGGATGTGAAGAGAGCCCTTAGCTACTACATAGGCCGTACCAAGGGTCACAGGTTTGACTCCCTTCAACTGTTCCTCACTTATGGTGAGGTTGGTAAAGAGAAACCTGCCACTAAAAGATCCATTGCCAAGTGAATTGTCTCGTGTATCCAATTTTGTTATGAAAAACTGGGTAAGGTTCCTCCCTCAGGCCTGAGGGCTCACTCTACCAGAGGTACAGCTGCTTCCCTGGCTGCTGCCAGGGACATCCCTATTCTAGAGATATGTCAAGCAACTACCTGGAAAACAGTTCACACTTTCACCAAGCATTACTCCTGGACATCCAGGCTAGGAGTGATGCTCGGTTTGGCACAGCTGTGCTTCAGAGTCTATTTCTAAGTAGGTTCTGTCCCTCCTCCATGGAGGTACTGCTGTATAGTCTGCATATGTCATAATATAGCAAGACTTCATGTTGTTTGAAGAAAAATTACTCACCTTAGTAATGTTTCTTCTAATGGAGTCTTGTATATTATACCTCACTGCCTGCCCTCTCAGAACCTCTGTTTTTGGGATGTGGGTGGGCAGTGCAGTGTTGGCACTTAGTAGATGCCCACCTTGTTGTTTCACCCCTCCTTTTTTGGGGTGACTTGGTGTTGTGTTTTTCATTTTTTGGGTCTCCTGACTTGAGTCTTTGTTTTGGGACCTAAAAATGTGTTCTTATGTTTAGTAGCCAGTTGGCTAGTGTAGGTTTACAGCTTCCACACAGGACCGCAGTGAGTTTAGCTCGTAAAGGTCTGACGGTTTGAGTTTGAAGAACAACAGACAGAGTGTCAACCGAGCTCGAGCCCAGCGTTCCATGCCTGGCATGGAAAGTTAACTCTTTCACCTCCGGAGCAGTTCGAAGGTTGGGACTCACTGCATATGTCATAATATAGCAAGACTCCATTAGAAGAAACAACATTACTAAGGTGAGTAATTTTTTCTAACGGTTTTGAACCTGTGGGCAGGGTGGGTGGGATTTCCTAGTAGCATGGCGCCTTCTCCGATGTCATCGATGCTGTGCTCTGGTGCTTTCCCCCCTCATATGGCTGTGGCACAGGGGCCAGCACAGGTACCATTCTCTTCTACTGATTTTCTCAGATCTTCCTCACTGACTCCAGGGTTGGGGTCGGGAGCCTCTGGTTCTGTGGCGCCTGCGGTGGTGCCGACTTTGGCTCCTGTCATGGTGGCGCCACTCCCAAGGCTGGCACTGTCTTCTCCTGCGGCGCTGCACCCGGTGCCGGCACCATCCATGCATTCAGCGCCCCCTAGGGCACCGGGGTTTTTGACTCTGATTCGCAGAGCACCTCCTTTTCCTATCTATTCTGTCCCTCCGGGACTAGCAGGGGATGATATTGAGCCTGATCTTCAATTAGGGGATGACTTTGATGATGATTCTTCTTTCGGAGTGGCAAATAAACCATCTCCTTCAGCAGGGCCTCTGGTCGAGGACCTTTCCTTTAAGTCTCTGCTAAAGAACATGAATTCCACTCTGTCCCTCCTGACTTCAGAGATTGATCCAGGGAAACTGTTGCGTCTGCAATATCTGCACGTTCCAGATATTCCTGTGGAATTAACTCCTCTGGTGCAGCCCTCCTTTGAGACTGTCTCACAAATGGTGTGGGACAATCCAGTCCTTATTACTTCCGTGGCTAAGTCCATAGACAGGAAATACACCCCCCCAAGAATCGACCAGTCTTGGCCTCTCAAGCCTTTGCTGATGCCATAGTTGTCTTTGCAGAGAATGACAAAGTCATCCTTCTTCAGGAATCTACAGCATGTTCAGTAAACAAGGAATCTCATAAGACTGACACCTTGGGGAAGCGAGTTTTCACTGCCTCTACCCTGGGTATGCGCATTGCTAGCTACCAGAGTTGTTTCTCTCATTATGAGTATACCCCCTGGCATTTGCTCAAAGCCACTACGGAAGGTCTTCCGGAGTCTGACGTTAGCTCAGAGCTTTTCCAGACCATTACTAGAGGCATTGAGTCCAACAATCAGCAACTAAAAGCTGCTATGGATGCCTTTGACACTGCTTCCAGGGCAGCAGCAGCTGGTATGTGCACCCGATGCTCTCGTGGTTACAAACATCAGGATTCACAAATGATGCCCAACAGAGAGTTATGAGTTTACCTTTTCATGGCACTTACCTGTTTGGCCCTCTAGTCGTGCAGGCACTAGAGGCCACACAGAAAACTGGAATGGCTATCAAAACAACCAGGCCGCCATCTGCTGCCCCTCTTTGGGGTAGGAACCGGTGACAGTTTCATAACCATCAGTCATTTTGTGGCAAAGGCAGAGGGGACTTCAACAAGAATCAAGCACCCCAGCTACAAAATAAAATGCAGCAGAAGGCACAGGGCCCAAAAGCACCTAGTGCCACCCTCTGAGATTCCGGCCCAAGTCCCACCTCAGCTGTCCCAGGGGGACTCTTCCTCAGCAGTAGGAGGACATCTGACTCAGTTTTACAAGTGGAAGTCAGTCACATGAGACAAATGGGTGCTCAGCATAATCCGCGAGGATTACTCTCTAAATCTTTCAGAAACACCTCCAGATCATCCACCCAAACTACAGCCCAAGCTGTCTGTCTCTCAGTTAGACCTTCTTGCTTCCAAGATTCAAGGCCTTCTGAACAACAGGACAGGAGAAGTAGTTCCGTTAGATCAATAGAACACAGGTTTCTACTCCCATTACTTCCTAGTTCCAAAGAAAACCGGCGGCATGTGCCCTATTCTCGATCTGAGGAAGTTAAACAAATTCCTTTACAAAGAGAAGTTCAAGATGATATCACTTGGCACTCTGTTACCTCCGATTCATCAAAATGATTGGCTGGCCTCCTTGGACATGCAGGACACCTACCAACATGTTCTCATACACTCAAACCACCACAAGTATCTCAGATTTGTGGTGTTGGGTCAGCACTATCAATTCAGAGTCCTGCCCTTTGGGCTATCCTCAGCGCCTTGAGTCTTTACAAAATGCTTTGCAGTTCTCGCAGCACATCTTAGGAAACTCAGAATTCATGTGTTCCCATATCTGGATGACTGGGTACTAGCAAGCCCCTCCAGATAAGAGACTCAGGAAGCCGTGGCTATGGCTTCCAACTTCCTCACATCCATGGGAGTTCTGTTGAATTTAGGAAAATCGCAACTACAACCTTCCCAATGGCTCCTCTTCACAGGAGCCATTCTGGATACCTCCAACACAAAACCCTTTCTTCCAGAGGACAGGAGGAATGACATGCTTTAGATGACCCACTTCATCTGAGAGAGTGACTCAGTTCGAGTCCTCTCGATGCAGTGGATGCTGGGTCTCATGGCATCCTCAGTGTTCACTGTGCCTCTGGCCTATCTTCACATGAGAACCACTCAGTGGATGTTCAGTACTCTGTGGTCCCCGACCATACACCCTCAGTCCTTTCACATCAAGGTGACAGAACCTCTAAAACAGTTTCTCACCTGGTGGACTCAAGAAGACAACCTTCAGAAAGGGTTTCCCTTTACCCTACTGGAATCTCAGATCTCCATCACCACAGATGCATCCCTTCTCGGATGGGGAGCTCATTGTCAAGATCTCCACACCCAAGGTCAATGGAATCAGGATGTCTGAACTCCACATAAATATCCTAGGATTGAGAGCTATCCTGTACGCAGTCCGAGCTCTGAAGGACATTCTCTGTCACAAGACCATTCTCCTTCAAATGGACAACAAAGCGGTGATGTACTATATCAACAAACAAGGTGGAGCACACTCTTACCTCCTGTGCAGGGAAGCGATGAGAGTGTGAGAGTGGTGCCTGGAGCACCTGATCCAAGTGGTTTACCTTCCGGGAGTGCAGAACGATCTAGTGGATCATCTCAGCAGAATGGAAATGGATCCTCACGGGTGGTCTCGGGACACAAGCGTCATGCAATCAGTCTTCGAAGAGTGGGGAACACCGGACCTGGACCTTTTTGCAGCCCAACTCAGTGCAAAACTGCTTCTATTCTGCTCCAGAAATCTAGAACCTGGCGTTTTCTGTCTGGATGCATGCAGACTGCAGTGGAGAAGACGCTTTCTGTACGCATTTCCTCCTCTTCCCTTAGTTCAGAGGGTGCTGCTCAAGCTGGAAGCACAAGGAGACAGAATGATCCTCATCGCCCCATTCTGGCCTCATCAGATTTGGTTTCCATTAATCAACAGATTATTGGAAACTTCACCTAGATAACTTCCACTTCGAACAGACCTGCTGACCCAGGGCCCCATGGTCCATCCCAACATGAGATCCCTTCACCTCTATGCATGGCTTCTGAGAAGATAGAAGTGAGTAGGTTTGACATTTCACGTAGGGTCTCAGACATTCTCCTAGTAGCATGCAAGCCGGCTACTAGGAAAACTAAGTGGAAGCAGTTTTCCATCTGGTGTGCAAAGTCCACCCTGGGCCCCTTCTCCTGCCCACCTAACAAAGTCCTGGAGTATCTTCTGGACCTATCAAACACAGGACTGCAATACTCAACAGTGAAGATTCACCTCTGCACGATCTCAGCATACCACGTGCCTGTACACTCCATGTCTCTGGCTCAGTTGCCTTTGGTCAAGAAGTTCCTTAAAGGTATACTCCACACTAGGCCACCAGTCAGGAGACCGGTGGCCACCTGGGACATTAACCTTGTGCTAGACATGCTTACCTGTAAACCTTTCGAGCCCCTAGCAACTTGTGAGCTGAAGTTCCTGACCTGGAAGACCGCCTTCCTTGTAGCCATTACCTCCACTCACAGAGTGCCTGAAATACATGCTTTGGTCACAGACCACCCATGTACTGTATGTCACAAAGACAAGTTGGTTCTTAGAACTCACCCTAAGTTTCTCCCTAAAGTAGTCTCAGAATTCCATCTGAACCAGCCCTTGGTTCTTCCGACCTACTTCGTGAACTTCCAGAATGAGGGAGAGCATAACCTACATTCTCTGGATGTTAAGAGGGTTTTGTGGTTCTACGTAGACAGAAATAAAGAGATCCACAAATCTAACCATTTGTTTCATTCAGCACGGCCAGTCTGGGTCAGCCTGTTGCTATCAGATGCATTTCGGCATGGCTAGTGGCATGTCTTCACCAATGCTACTCCATGACACAGGTTAAGGCAGAGTATAGGTTCATTCTCCTAGGGCAGTCGTGGCATCTCTGGCAGAAATTTGAAACGTGTCCATTGCAGTCGTCTGCAGTGTAGCTACTTGGAGCACCGTGCACACTTTTGTGAAGCACTATGCTTTGAATGTCCATGCCAGACAACATCAGTCTTTTGGCAGGACAGTCCTTAATGGACTTCTTTCCTAAGTGAGCTCCTCTCTCCTGCCGCCCTTCTTGGGGGATTATTTTGGCTCGGTACTCTCCCATTAGTGTGAATGACTGGTGGAGACTTTATGTCCAGGAAGATATGTAAATTACATGCCTACCGTAATTCTTGATCTTCTTGGACAAAGTCTCCACCACTCATTTACACACCCACCCTCCATCCCCCGTGCTCACTTATCTGTTTTTGGTCTTCACTACCTCGATGGCTGGGCTGTGAAGACTCTGTTGTGTTGACCCTTCTTATATGGGCCACTCGGACTATCTTATGTCTGACATAGGTTCTTTCACTAGGTTAGTTTACACTGCACCTCCTCAGTGAAAAAGGTACTAAGGTGGTTGGAGGGTCGATGCTGAGATAGCCTATACGGTGCAAGCCAGTCTTGCAGTGCTGCACATGCACGGTCCTACCTTGGCGCCGGCCCTCCTGATGATGTTTGGCTCCCGCTGAGTCCTAGGGCCTCCAGCGTAGTCCCATTAGTGTAAATGAGTGGTGGAGACTTCATCCAAGAAGATCAAGAATTACAGTAGGTATGTAATTTACATGTAGTGCTAGCACTGCACTGGTTGGCCAGCTGTGACCTACAAAATGATGGAGCTATTTGAAGAGATATGGTCTAGATAGTTGGACGTGGAGATGTATTGCATGAGCTGAAATGATTAGACGTCTTGAGGGTTTTTTTTGTGGAAGAGGAGGACCAGTTAGGGGAGGAAAAGGGGTGGGAGAGTTTGTTGACAAGAGGCTCATGAGGCTGGAGTAGTGATCTGAGACAGTAGCTCAGAATGGAGGGGTACAGCAACATAAATAGCAACTCCACCTCCTTTTTGGTGCAGTCTTGTCTATAAACAAGTAGCTGGGAGGGGCAATGACTATGCCAGAAGTCCTGGCTAAGAGCCAGGTCTCAGAGACAACCAGAGCAGATGGTTGAAAGGACTGAATCCACCAACTCAGGCAGTACAGTTTGAGCAGTAGACCGAATGCTTAGGTGTAGGGCCCTCAGCCCCTTGAGAAGTGAGAAGGGAACTGGGAGGGTGATGGGTTAGGTTCAACATCACCAACTGGGGAAGCAGGAAAATGTTAACCTTAATCTCTTGTATGATAACACTCACAGCAGTGTTCTCCCCAGTAGAACTGTAATTAGAAAATATACTCCTTGTATGTGTTTGTTATAATATCCTGTGTGCATAGTTTCCATCACCTGTAATTCTTGGATTAGTATGCACTAATTGCTTCAAGATTACTGTAAATCAAGTATTCTGTGTGTTTGTGACTCTGAATACATTCTAGGTGTGTATCATTCTGTATGTCTTGTAATTATTGCTGCCCTAACCAGGACCTCATTTCAAATGAACTTCATTCAGTGGAGCCTTCCCTAATAAAACAAATACAAAAACAAATACAAGATAATGGGGAGAGATGGGGACAGAAAGATAATAAAAGGAAGTAGGTGGCGGGAGCATGCCATGAAAGAGTAATAGTAATAGAGAAAGTGGGAAGAAAGTCAGCTTTAACAGTAAGTAGTGGGGTGTACAGATCCAGAAAACAAAAACTGTATGTGAACGGTTATGAAAATAATAGGGGCCACACCAATTTAAAACAGGCTGGAGGAAAAATGTATGCCACTGTGTACAGCTAAAGCAACAGAGGCAACGGCAGTAGTAAATTCTGCAATAAAATCAACTGGAGGATAGCAAATTAGTGAGCCAAAATGGAACTAATGACATAGGTTTTGTGTCTAGGGAAGATGAAATAAAATCTATTAATTCTAACAACGTGCTTAAATTGAATAATATTGTATGCATTTAGCCGTTTAATTTTAGCAGAGATCACTGTATGCTAAAACATTTCCATCAAGCAGAACAATCGTGAAATAATTTGATAACTAAGAAGTGCTCTATATTTCTAGGTCATTTCTATATGGCGCTTTTCTCAGCAAGTCGAATGGTGGACAAAAAGGCAAAGGCAGTCTCCAGGGAGGTAAACAGGAATACTTTTTCAATTTTCAGTTATATATTTATATGTAATAACTGGTGACCCCCTATAATACCTGGATACGTATTCTTGATAAAATGCTGCAATAATCTGCTGAATTCCAGAATAACTCAATAGCGGGCTATTATGGCATTTTCTTCCTTGCGCTCTCACTTCACTGTATTTGTGCAAGTACGACGGCTGCTCAGGGACGCGCTTGCTCTCACAAAATACAGCTTAGTTTTTTTCTCTGTTGAAACCTTGCACCAATTATTATAAAAATAATGCCTGTGCAAAGTTTGTTTCATAAGGGATTTTGTTTTTCAGGTTTTTATCCCTCCTCCTCGGGGCTGACAGGCAGCTGTGGTCCCTCCGTTGGAAGGACTCACTCTCCGGCTCCGGCTCCCTGTACCAGCTCCTCCTGGGAGGTCCCCCACAGGTTGCCACCCCCCCATGACAGGGCCAAGAGAGAGGAGCATCGACTTTCCCCCCTCCCCCGGAAGCCAACATCTAGACTCCGGGGGAACTGGTGCTCGGCCATCATGGAGCCTGCCTGCTCCATTTTTCTGTTTTTTTACCCTCCCCTTGATGTGGTTGCTTGCATGTGTGGAGGCACGCACATGCAGTGACCCGCAGCACCCTCCCTAGTCTAGTTGCTCCCGTCTGCACTACCTATTGGCCTCCACCAGGGGGCAGCCTTTGAGCAGTCGCAGCTGAGTCCCCACCCAGGAGCAGAGAGCTGCCGTACGGCTACTCAATCCATCTCCCGGCCTCCCCCCTCCCAACAACCCAGGCCTCTTCCCAAACTGGGTCGCCAGTGTAGTGCAAGGTGTGGCATCCAGTGGAGCACAGTGGTTCCAGACGCCAAGGAATTTGGCTTTGAAGTAGTCAAGGGCTGTGTTGACGGAGGAGGCAGCAGAGATGGGAGACCAATCTAGGTCATTAAGTATGGAGACAAGGTCCAGAGATTTATATGAGCAGATTTGCAAGAGTTTTGGAGGGGCTTTGGGGGGGCAGATTTTGCAAACACTGTAAATCATGTGATGATCGCTTTAGTGAGTCAAGTAAGATGCCTACAGTAACCAGACGGTGTGGGTGGGAGGTTAAAACCCAGACAATGAGAGTATGGTTTTGGGATTTGGGGTTTAGGTGAGTGGGTTCACTGATTAGCTGGGCTAGATTGAGGGCTGAGATGTCAGTGCGAGTTTTGGAATGTGAGGGGGAAAGCCAGTTCAGGTTGAAATCACCTAGTATGTGAAGTTTGCCTGTTGTTGTATGTGGAAGGAGTATACCCAGGAGGTCAGTGGTGGATGCAGGAGAGAGACGGGGGCAGCAGTAGATGACTGCAGCAAAAATGGGAAGGAAGAAGGGCAGGGAGAGTTTTACCAAAAGGAGCTCACATGCAGATGGGAGGGGAATGGCTAGGATGGGGTGAACTGAATTGAGGAGGCGATGTACATTGCTATTCCATCACCACTGCTAGAACAACCCTGGAGATGGAGATACTCTTATCGGGAATCTTTGGATTGAGCCAGGATTCGGACAAGAGTAGAATATCAGGCTTGAGGGTAATCATTAGAGGTTGAAGGAGGGTAATCTTGGGGTGGAGGCTCCTGATATTTAGGTGGGTGAACCTCAAACCCAAGTCTAACAATGTGACTTCATCCAGATGTAAACATATTGCAGAATCCTGGCTCAAAGAGCCTGTACCCTAAAACCATCCAGTCAGATTCAAACCACAACTGTGTGAGCCACCCACACCTTGCATGCCATTCACTCCATCAAACAGATCTTTCCTGTCAGCTAAATATGTGGATCTTCCTGGACATAAAGTCTCCACCACTTATTTACACTAATGGGAGTATTCTGGAGGTGCTAGGACCCAGCGGGAGCAAACTTTTCAGGAGGGCCGGCACTTGAGATGGAACCGCGAGAAAACGGCACTGCAAGCCCTGGCACGTGTGGTAATGACTGTCTCGGTGTCAACCCTCGAACCGCCTCAGTTCCTTTTTTGCTGCCGTCAAGTTTACTTCATTTAGTCACCCACCGGGAGTTAAACTTCCTAGCAGCAATACTTCAGTTTAGTGTTTTGTAGATTATTTCGAATCAGGACCGATTATATTACTAATTCTAACAAATTGTACAACAGAAGTCTTCAGTCCTCCATTGATGGAGTCGACCATGAGTAGGTCAGGTGATGGTAGGGAGACTTCGTGTGAAAGCTGTTGAGTCAGCCGGGCCAGGTCCGGTCCACCATCCTCCCCGGAGGGGGGGGGGGTCTAACAACGGATGGTCCAGTGCTCAGGGAGATGGGCGGTCCTCCCGAAAGCATAAAAGGAAACGGTCTATTCTCGGCACCGTTCGGTCTCTAGTTATTCTTCGATACATAGGTCGAAGAAGAAACGGCATTACTCGAGGTCGCTCTCTGGTACGTCTGCATGTAGATGGTCGGTTATTAGGGCCAGGCACCAGTCTCCACCTCTGTCGGAGTCGCCAGTTTCTGTCTCTGGTGGCCGACCTCCTCAACACTGGAGCTCCTCCCTGCCTATTGGAGGAGCTTCCGATGAGCAGTTTCACCAGTGGGCTGCTTTTATGGAGCAGTGGGCTTGGAGGTTGGTCCAGTTGCCCAAGCCAGCCAGTCCAATACTGGGGCCTTCGGGCCGTCCAGTTTCAGATGGGCAGGTGAGGCAGTTGGGCCTTCCTAGTTGCATGGCACCTTCTTCAGTGCCATCGACTCCACGCCCAAGTGTTTATCCCCCTCACATGGCTGCGGCGCAGGGGTCCACACCAATGCTTCTATCCCCTGCCATTTTTCCCTCTTTTACTTCCAATTGCAGTTTTCAGACTCCTGTGAGGTTGTCGTCATCTGCGGTGCCAACTTCTCCAGCACCGGGGGCTCTCTTGGCGCTGTCTGTGGCACTGCGGGGTCTGTCGGCACTGTCTGCAGCGCCACAGGCTCTGTCCGTGTGATGCTGCAGGCTCTGTCAGCGCCATCTGCGGCGCCGGGGGATCTGTCGGTGCCACGCTCTTTGTCAGTGCAGTGTGCGGTGCCATTTCTGATAGCAGCTCCTTCTTTGTTTTTGGTGCCGTCTTCCTTGACGGTGCC
Source organism: Neoceratodus forsteri (assembly GCA_016271365.2). Lineage (NCBI taxonomy): Eukaryota > Metazoa > Chordata > Ceratodontiformes > Ceratodontidae > Neoceratodus > Neoceratodus forsteri. The sequence continues at coordinate 368,745,978 of CM028135.1, forward strand.
AGGGATGAGTGCGGCGCCATCCAGTCTTTAGGGGTTTTCAACTCCAATTCTTTCTTCTTCTCTTCTTCCTCCTGATTTTCACTGCTTTCCTGTCTATACAGTCCCCCCTGGACTGTCAGGAGATGATTTTGAGCCTGATTCAGCTCTTCACCTGGGTGATGATGTTGATGCTGACACTACCCTGGGGGCAGAGATCAATCCTTCTGCAGAGTCTGTTATTGAGAACCTTTCCTTTAAGTCTCTGCTCAAGAATTTAAATTCTACTCTTTATCTCCAGATTACAGAAATCGATCCTGGGAAGCTTTTGCGTCTCCAATATCTTCATATCCCGGAAATCCCTATGGATTTAACCCCCCCGGTACAGCCCTCATTCAAGACCCTTCACAGATGGTGTGGAAGAATCCGGCTCTCATTCCTTCTGTGGCCAAGTCCATAGATAGGAAGTATGCCCCTCCCAAGGATCGCCCCATTTTGGCCTCTCAAGCCTTTGCTGATGCCATTGTAGTCCTGGCAGAGAATGATAAGGCAGTCCTACTTCAGGGATCTACAGCACAGCACATAAACAAAGAATCTCACAAGATAGACACCCTAGGTAATAGAGTCTTTGTTGCCTCAACCCTGGGCATGCGCATTGCCAGCTACCAGGGCTATTTTTCTCAATATGAGTATGTCCTTTGTCATTCGCTCAAAGCAATGGTAGAAGCTCGGCCTGAATCGGAGGTTAGCTCAGAGTTACTTCAAACCATAACTAGGGGTATCGAGTCCAATAACCAACAGGTTAAAGCTGCAATGGACGCCTTCGATACCACTTCCCAGGCAGCGGCGGCTGGCTTCTGCACCCGTCGCCACTCTTGGCTGCGTACTTCGGGCTTCACGAATGATGCCCAGCAGCAGGCCATGGCCTTACCTTTAGAAGGTATATATCTGTTCGGACATGAGGTGGAGCAAGCACTAGAGGCCACAAGGAAGACTAGGTCTGCCATTAAGACAGCCAGACCAGCGCCCGTCCCCTCCCGAGGGGGTGGGAACAAGCGACAGTTTCACAACCATCAGTCCTTTCACGGCAGAGGCAGAGGATGTTTTAACAAAAACCAGAACCCTCAGCCACAAAAGAAAGTGCAGCAGAAGGCACAAGGGCCCAAAGCGCCCAGTGCCACCTTTTGAGTTTCCGGCCCAGGTCCTACCTCAGCTGTTCGAGGGGACCTCCTCCTCAGCAGTGGGAGGACGTCTGACTCAGTTCTACAACCAGTGGATATCTATAACATCAGACAAATGGGTCCTCCAGATAATCCACGAGGGGAACTTTCAATCTTTCAGAAACCCCTCCGGATCATCCTCCCAAATGATAGCCCAGGCTGTTGGCAGTACAGTCAGACCTTCTTGCTTCTGAGGTACAAGGCCTTCTGAACAACAGGGCAGTAAAAGTAGATCTTATCTGTGTCAGTCTTCACCATTCATCACTATTTGGGGTATGGCTCACCGGAGCTAGGACCCCACAGGAGATTTTTTTTTCCATGGGCGGAGTCAACGTCGGGCTGGTGCCGCCCTCGAGGCCGACATTCTACGTGGTGCTTGAGGGGTTGGCAGTTAGCCATTGTTGACTCTGCCCCAGCCCCAGTTCTTTCTCTCCCGCTGTCGAGTGAGGATCCTGCGTGTGAGACTGAAGAGATTTATGCGGCCTAGTCCATTGTTGCCTCGGTTCTGACCGTCTGCTCGATGTTGCTTCTACAACTCCGGTAAGATCTTTCCTTTTTATAAAGTGGTGTCGAGTACTGTGTTTTATTTAATTATTAATTTTTATTTAATTTTTCGTCCAGTCATGTCTCGTCCAGGGGGCAAGAAGGTGTTGAAAGCGGGGCGGCCCCCCATGCGTTGGTGCCCCTGTGGCCGCCTTTACTCCATAATGGACCAGCATGACCATTGCCTCTCCTGCCTCGGCCCCGGACATAATATGGATAACTGTGATATCTGCTTCTCCATGGGCCGCCGTGTCATTGAGATTCGCGCATGGAAAGTCGGACGTGTGCCGTCGACTTTCAGAGGTCAGATTCGCAGTCGTCAAGCCAAGGTCAGGACTCTTGACCCTTCCTCTGGGTCCCTTCCTGGTCCTATATGTCCCACGGAGGAGGGAACCTCTGCCTTTTCTAGCCTTGCCATGGTGGGGGTTTCTTCCATGGTGCAGGAGGCCCAGGCTGACCCTCTTGGGGGTCATTCAGGAGGCACCATCCTCGCAGTCGCTACTTTGGTAGTGGAGGCTCCCTTTGTGTCACATACGGTGTCCATCGGGACTGGGCCGGCACCGTCTTCGGTTCCGTCTCCCAGTGTCGCTTCCAGTCACAACGCCGTTCGTGGTGCAGTGGGCTAGGAGGATGATGCCACGGCCGGCGTCGGGCTTATCCTTGGTGCCGTCAACGCCCCTGATTCTGCTTGAGGCGTCGGGGTGTTCAGTGGTGTCGGGGTTGGTAGTTCGGAGCTTTCTTGGCCTGGTTCTGGTCCCAGCACCGTCCGTGGCACCGCGGCGGGAGCCAGCACTGTTTCTGTCCCTGGCATCGACCGCGTGCGGGGACGAGAGTCGCGTTGATCCGGGTGGTGTGCGCGTCGGGCTCAGCAGCAGATCTACCGTCCAGTGTCATTTCGCAGCGCCGAGGTGGATGTCACGCGGCGTGGTGCCACTGGTTGGCACTCAGCAGCGCCAGGGAAGTGTGGAGCGGTGCTCGGGGTCACACCCAACTCCAGTGCCGTTCATGTCATCGAGGAGGGTGTCGCGCCGGGCGTGGGGCTGTGCTCTCCTCTGCTGCTGCTGGGTGCTGTGAATCTCGGGGTGCCTGACCTCGGGGCCCGGGAACTGGAGGAGCCCGTGGGGTGGTCTGGCATCAGACCTCGGAGTCTGCCTCTTCAGAGGCGGATTCTGGATCTGATCTGGACTGGCTTCCGAATTCTTCGGGATCTTAGGATCCTTCTGTCTCCAGCACCTCTGCCCCCACTCTCCCCCTTCTGGAATTCAGCTCTCACTGGTAGACCTTAGGGTTAGGGGGTCTGACCAGCCAGCAGTGGCCTCTGTGGCTAATGCTGAGCAGCCTGAGGTCACTAGTGAGGCTGTTTCTTCAGTTGAGGTACCCCCCTCCTTGATGTGTTTGGACAGTCCAAGTTTGGGACAGCCTGAGGCGCATCAGGAGGGGGAGGGTATGGTTCCCTGGGTGGATTCCTCAGAGTCTACTCGGGGATGCCAGCTGCCTAGGTTAGTGGCTAAGAGGACGAGGTCCCTCTCTGACTCTGAAGGGTTGAGAGGAAGGGGTGTAGTGCGGCGAGCCCTTCCTAGGACCCAGCCAGGTCCTGGTAGGAGCCATAGCACAGGCTCTCACCTTTCCCTGACGGAATCTGTGAGGGGGACTTCTACTTCTGAGGTCAGGGGCCATCCTTCTGTACTCACATGGTCCTGGTCACCTCATGGGGGGATTTCTTCTTTGGGGCACAGCTCTGACCGTTCTGACCTGGTTGAATGGCTGTTAGCTGCAGCGGCTTTGGGTTCCCCCTCCTTGCGAAGGGTTTCCTGTTGGCCTCCCTGCCCTGACAGAGACTGCTCTTCTGTTGCCAGAAGCCTGCCCTCCGAGCCTCTGTCTCCATTTTTGGTAGTCCCAGGTATTCCTGGTCCTCACCGGCCTCTTACTTGGGAACAATTCAGATGTTCGGCTGCATTTTTTCCCACCTACCTCCATGCCCTGGACCAGCAGGTGTTTCACCATGCCTCCGTGCAGCCAGCCCCTGAACTTGGGAGCTCATCTTCTTCCTCTTCTCCCTCTACTGAGGGAGAGGAACCCTCAGTCCACATATCCCCAGCGTCTGATCTGTTCTCCTATCAGCGCTTCCTTGTGAGGATGCAGGACAAGCTGCATCTAACCCCCATACCTAGCAGCAATCCTGAGCATGTGATGCGCACCTTCTTGGGTGAATTCAGTGTGGCCCACTTGGTGGCTCCCGCCTGGCCTATTCCTTTTCAGGAAGCGTCGCATCGGCTCTGGCTTTGTCCTTTCTCCACTGTTCCAGCCCCAAGGGACTTATGCCAGCGGTATTGCACTCCCCCGAGGTCTCCAGGTTCTCTGCCTCATCCCTCTTCGGGCTTGACCTTCCTGGACACCCCCTCAGGGCCTTGCGCCCCCTACAGTGACTGCTCTCCAGATTCGGTCTCTGCAGACTTCGACTTCTGGGGGAGACAGGTGTTCTACTCGGCACGGATCTCCCTGTCAATTGTAGCACATCAGGCCCACTTTACAGCCTATGACAGGTTCTTGTGGTCCAGGCTAGGACAACTCCTAGCCTCGATGCCTAATATGGAGGAAACCAGGCAAGCCCTCGCCGTCTCTGCACAGGGCCTGGAACTAGCAGGGCACCAAGCAAGGGCATCTTATGATGCCAGTGAGGTAGCTTCCAGAGTGGTAGGGACAGCGATCTGCCTTCTGCAGACGGCATGGTTTTGCCTATCCCGGTTGTCACCCCTGGCCCGGCGTAGGGTGATTTACTCTGCCTACTGGAGAACCCACCTCTTCTCCCGACGGGTGAGATGGCGACTTTCGGGGTGCCTCCCTTCCCCCATGGGGGGATCCCCGTCTCACCCGCATCAGTCTCAGGCCTCCCCAGGCCTGTAAAGGTTCTCCCCTTCAGTGTCTCACCCACTGGAGGCTAAGGGACCTAGTCCCTTAGGGTGCTCTGGGTACCCCCACTCTTTCGGGTGGGGAAGGCTCGGTACTCACCCAAATAGTGATGAATGGTGAAGATTGACACAGATAAGATATGAAAATTATGCACCTACCGTAATTGTTGATCTTTTTGTATATATTCACCATTCATCACTAAATCCCACCCTTCTTCCCCCTGGGGCCTCAGTCTCTGGACTCCACCCCTCCCTTGTGTGTCTTTCTTTTCCTCGCTCTCCACTCACTTGTGTGTAAGTGGGATGGAACTGTGGAGACACACGGATAAACTCTTTAGATGCTGTTGAGTTTGGAGAGGGTCTCCCCTCCTCTCTCTTCCCCCTTTCCAGAGGGGTCTCAGAGTGAGGGGGAGGCGTCCTTTTTCCTCTCCCTCTTCTATGTTTTGATTATTAGTGCGCCCAATTTTGAGGCCACATTGTTTCTTGAAGCCTCTGGCTGTTAAAACTTTCTCTCCTCTTTTATTTTGGTGGGGAGGGTTGGGGGAGAGTTGAAATGCACCCTCAACCTGCACTCCTTGTGGGTGGTCTTCAGACCCACGCTGTGACATTCATCTTGCAGCTGAACTTTATAGTCCAGGTCTGGACCTTATTCCCTGAAATCTCATTGTGCATCTCCGCTTCTGAGGGTGTGCTACCCCCCCCTTATTTTTCCCTTCTCGAGATTGAGGCCCCCTCTCCCCAGTTTCCCTTTCTAAGTCTCCTCCCTCTGTCGCCTTAGCCATTTATTTCTCCTTTTGGTTTATTCTTCCTTTCCTTTCATCTATCTCTTAGGCTCTCTTGCCTCATCCCACCCTCCCTTCCATACACTCTCTGGCGTGTCAGAACTGGGGCTGGGGTGGAGTCGACAACGGCTAACTGCCAACCCTCGAGTGCCACATAGAACGTCAGCTTCGAGGGCGGCGCCAGCCCGACGCCGACCGCCCATAGGAAAAAAAAGAAAGTTCCCCACGGGGTCCTAGCTCCAGTGAGCTATACCCCAAATAGTAATGAATGGTGAAGATACACAGAAAGATCTACAATTACGGTAGGTACATAATTTTCATTTCCACTGGATCAATGAAACACAGGTTTCTACTCCCATTACTTTCTGGTCCCAAAGAAAACCGGCAGCATGTGCCTCATTCTGGATTTCAGAAAGTTAAACAAGTTTCTTCACAAGAAGTTGTTCAAGATGATATCACTCGGTACCTTGCTACCTTTGATTCATCAACATGATAGGCTAGCCTCCCTGGACATGCAGGATGCCCACCAACACATTCTCATACACCCAAAGCACCACAAATACCTAAGGTTTGTGGCATTGGGTCAACACTATCAGTTCAGAGTCCTGCCCTTTGGGCTATCCTTGGCGCCTCAAGGTTTTACAAAGTGTTGTGCAATTCTTGCGGCACACCTCAGGAACAAGTGTTCCCATATCTGGACGACTGATTCCTAGCAAGTCCCTCCAGGCAAGAGACTCTGGAGGCCGTAGGCACGGCCTCAGACTTCCTCACATCCATGGGAGTCCTGCTGAACTTCAACAAGTCACAGTTGCAGCCCTCCCAGCAGCTCCTCTTCATAGGAACTCTTCTGGACACCTCCTGTGCGAAGGCTTTTCTCCCAGAAGACAGAAGGAGCAATATCTTACAGATGGCCCAATATATCAGAGAACACAGCTCAGTTCAAGCTATCTCGATGCAACGGATGCTGGGCCTCATGGCATCCTCGGTGTTCACTGTACCCTTGGCTCGTCTTCACATGAGAACCTCTCAGTGGATGCTCAATGCTCAGTGGTCTCCAACCACTCACTCTCAGTCTTTTGTCATCAAGGTGACAGAAACTCTGAAGAGGTCTCTCACCTGGTGGTCTCAGGAGGACAACCTTCTGGAAGGATATCCCTTCGCCCCTCTGGATCATCAGATCTTCATTACCACAGAAGCGTTGCTGATAGGTTGGGGATCTCACTGCCAGCATCTCCACACCCAGGGTACATGGACTCAGGACGAGTCTCAACTTCACATAAACGTCCTGGAAATGAGAGCTGTCCTCTGTGCAGTCCGAGCTTTGGAGGACATACTCTGTCACAAGAACATTCTCCTCCAAATGGACAACAAGGCAGTGATGTACTACATCAACAAACAGGGCAGCGCACACTCTTACCTAATATGCAGGGAGGCAGTGAGAGTGTAGGAATGGTGTCTGCAGCACAAGGCTCTGATTTTGGCAGTTTACCTGCCAGGAGTGAAAAACGAGCTGGCAGACCGTCACAGCAGAACAGAGGCGGATCCTCACGAGTGGTCTCTCGACTTAATCGTCGTTCAGTCACTCTTCAAAGAGTGATGAACTCCAGACCTGGATCTTTTTGCATCTCTGCTCAACGCAAAACTGCCTCTCTTCTGTTCCAGAAATCCAGGACCTGGCATTTTTTGTCAGGATGTGTTCAGACTGTGGTGGAAAAAGTGCTTTCTATACGCTTTTCCTCCTCTTCCCCTAATTCAGATGGTACTGCTCAAATTGGAGTCTCAGGGGGGCAGAATGATTCTCATTGCCCCCTTCTGGCCTTGACAGATATGGTTTCTGCTACTGAACAGGCTGTCGGAACCCCCCCCCCCCCGAAAACCCTTCAGGCGAACCTTCTGACCCAGGGTCCTGTGGTCCATCCCAATCTGCAGTCACTTCACCTTCATGCTTGGCTCATGAAGGGATAGAGGTTAATAGGTGCAATGTTTCTCGTAGAGTTTCAGATGTTCTTTTGGCGACGCATAAGCCGACCACTAGAAAAATCTACACAGCTAAATGGAAGCGGTTCTCTGTCTGGTGTGCAAAATCCTCTTGGAACCCTTTTTCCTGCCCACCAAATAAAGTCTTGAAGTATCTCTTAGACCTCTCAAACTCAGGTCTGCAGTACTCCATAGTCAAAGTTTATCTTTGTGCCATTTCGGCATATCATGAGCCGGTACTTTTTATGTCACTGGCTCAGTTGCCCATAGTTAAGAGGTTTCTTAGGGGCATTCTGCATACAAGACCTCCTATTAGACACCCAGTAGCAGCCTGGGACATTAACCTTGTGCTAGACATGCTCACTCGTAAACCTTTCGAACCTCTAGCTACTTGCGAGTTGAAGTTCCTCACTTGGAAAACAGCCTTACTAGTGGCCATTACTTCAGCCCGTAGAGTTTCTGAAATACATGATCTGGTCACAGACCCCCCGTACACTGTATTTCACAAGGACAAAGTAGTTCTTAGGACTCATCCTAAGTTTCTCCCTAAGATTGTCTCAGAATTCCATCTAAAGCAACCATTAGTTCTTCCTACCTACTTTGCAAACTTCCAGAATGAAGGGGAGTGTACCCTTCATTCGCTGGATGTTAAGAGTGTGTTGCGAGTCTATCTAGATAGAACGAAAGAAATTCGCAAGGCTCAGCAACTGTTTGTTTCCTTCGGTGAGACCCGGCTGGGACAACCTGTTGCTGTCAGATGCATTTCAGCGTGGGTGGTGGCATGCCTTCGCCACTGCTATTCAAACAACATGAAGTCTTGCTGTATTTTGACTTATTGCAGTTAGCCCCAGCACTTGAACTGCCCCGGAGATGAAAGAGTTAACTCTATGCTGGAAGCATAGAACGCTGAGCTCGTGCTCGGTTCAAACAACTGTCTGCTGCACTTGAAGTGTAACCGTCAGATTCTTTACTCCGCCTAACTGAACAGTTGCTCCGGAGTTTGCTCCTCGCTTGTTGGTTCAGTAAAGTAAATCTTCGGTTTAAACCATAACATTTCTCTCATTTTTCTCACTTCAGATCCCTGTCTGTGGTACAGTAAGTGTTATAGGTAGTGGACTGTAGAGTTTTCTGAGGAAATTGTAAACTTTATTTCCTGTAGTCAGTTCGGCTGAACCGACCATTTTTCTTGTGTGTTTGCACTTGTGGTGATTCTGGTACCTATCGGTTCTAAAAAAAGACAACGCATTTTCGTTTTTTTTTTCCAATACCCGTGACACAGTTAGGAACTGATAGGTTAGTCTTACCTGGCCTGAAGCCGTGTAAAGGTTAAATTTATTTGTTTGGAGCCATGTCTGAAAAACCCAGGAAAAAAAACGGGCCCACTGGGTTTCAGCACTGTAGTGTGTGTGGGGAGGCCTTGCTGGTTGATCCCACACCACCTTGCATATTGTCTGAGGTTTGACCACCTCGATTCAGACTGCCAAATTTGTAAAAATTTCCTTAAGACCACCCTAGAAAAATGGTTGGGCAGGCTTAGGGATAAAGAGGCCGAGAAGTCTGCTGACCCGGATGGCCAGCCCAGTTTGGTTCTGACTGAACCTGAGGGAGTGCTCTCTGACCAGGGCCATACTTCCTCGGGCAAGAGGAAAACTGACTCTGAGGGGTCGGTTCCTTCCAAAAAGAAAAAGAAGGAGAAATCGACCGGTTCAGATCCTGAATACCCCTTCATCTGACGGCCGATGAAATTGCCGGGCGATTAGCATTGTAGAATCACTCCGTCCGGTCCCGACCGAACCGGCCCCCGGTGGAAGGCGTTCGATTCGGTCGGCTCCTCCAGCTACAGATTATTCTCTGGAGGAAAACTATGACCCAGAATGGGAGGGGGAAGTTGAAGAGGATGAAGAAGATGAGTATGATGGTGGGGAAGGTCTGGGTGAACCTACTGAACTGGACATCTCCCCAGACAGACCTTCTGGAGTTTCCCCTCCTAGGCTTTCTGAGTCCCCTTCCCACTTTATGTTTTACACGAAAGTGGCTGAGACCCTCCAGCTCCCTGTGGATGAAGCTGTTGATGAGGAAGAAGAGCCTGATTTCCTTGAGATGATGGACATCCCAGAGTCCAAGAGGTTGTCTATTCCCTTGCATAAATCTTTTGGGAAACAGACACATAAACTTTTAAAAACCCCAAATTCTCTGCCTCCAGTGGACAAATGTATGGACAGGAGGTATATGCTCTCAGGCTCAAGTTCGGAGTTCCTGTATCAGCATTGCAGCCATGTTGGGGTAGTACAGGCTGCAGCCTGTGATAAGGCTGGCATTCCCTTGGCTTCACACCCCCCGGATAAGGACTCCAGGAAGATAGATGCCATGGCCAAGAAGCAGTATTTGGCATCTTCCTAGGGACTCAGACAGGCTAACTACATGGCCTATGCAGCCAGGTTCCAAAAGTCCTGATGGGAGTCTGTTTTGGTGCTGGCTAAGCAGGCCTCCCCCCAGCTGGCCAAGGAACTGGAGGAGGTGGCTGCTGATGGGATTGAGGCATCAAAAATCCAATTTCATGCTGCTGTCAACTCCAGTGATGTGTCATCTAGAGTCATGGCTACATCTCTTGCTCTGTGGAGAATGGCTTGGCTCAGATGTACTAGCCTATCACAGGATACCCAGGCTAAGGCCATGGATTTCCCTGTTGTAGGTAATTCTCTGTTCAAACAACATGAAGTCTTGCTATATTATAGACATTAGCAGTTTGTTCCAGCTCTAGAACTGCCCTGGAGTGAAATGGTTAAAACCATTCCAAAATAGAATTTTGGCATGAGAGCAGCTCTATCTGTGTCATTTCAAACTTGAACTGTCAGATTCTTTATTCCGCCTCAGTGAACAGTCGCTCCGGAGATTTCTCCTTCTGCTCGGTTAATTTCTCGGTTTAAAAAGTGTTTTCTCGGTTAGGTTAACGAGAATAGTTTTATTACAACACATAAAACCGTTCGGTTCAAGCTCTATCTGTGGTAACCGTCAGTAAATGAAGGTTTTGTCTGTGTGGAACTTGTAAGTTATCGGTTTGGTTTGAACCAATCAGTGGGTTTAAAACTCATTTAAAACTAAAAGTTACTATTTTAGAGTGCGGTTCCCAGTTCTTATCGGTTCTAAGAAACCCGGATTTATTCGTTTTTCCAATACCACGTGACACGGTTAGGAACTGATAAGGGTGTCTTGCCTAACACTGCCGTTAAAAGGAGCAAAGATTTTTGGTTAAGCTGGCATTATGTCTGAGAAACCCAAAAAACCAGGCCCACTGGGTTTCAACACTGTGATGTTTGTGGGGAAGTCTTTGCCAAGGCCTGACCCACACCACATGTTTGTTGTCTGGGGTTTGACCACCTCCAGTCAGACTGCCAGGTATGTAGAATTTCCTGCAGCCACCCTGGAAAAAGACTGGGCAGGCTCAGGAACGAGAGGCCAATAAGTCCGCTGACCCGGATGGCCAGCCCGGTTCGGTGCCAACCGAACCAGAGGAAGTGCCCTCTGACCAGGGCCAGACTTCTCGGCAAAAGAAAAGCTGGTTCTGAGGAACCAATTCCAGTAAAGAAACAAAGAAAATCAACGGGTCTGGAGTCCAAAATTCCTTCTCCAACTGCTGCAGAGATAACAAAAGCCGTTACAAATTGTCCAGTCACTGTCTCCAGGGTCCGTCCGAACCACCACTATCTGGTAAAGGTCGGTCTGGTCGGTCCCAGTGGTTCAGGATTATGATATTGAGAATTTTATGAACCAGAGGAGGGGAGGATTATGAACAGTATGAATGTGGCTGGAAGGTCTGGGTGTGCCCATTGAACGGACATCTCCCAGACAGACCTTAGAATCTCCCCTATGCTGTCTGGTCCCATCTCATTTTATGTTTTATAAAAGTTGCTGAAACCCTCCAGCTTCCTTTAGAAGAGGCTGTGGATGAGCAAGAGGAGCCTGATTTTGTAGAAATGATGGATATTCCAGAGTCTAGGAGATTGTCTATTTCCTTTACATAAGTCTTTTAGGAAACAAACAATTAAAATTTTAAAAAGCTCTAATTCTATTGCCTCTGTAGATAAAAGATGGACAGAAGGTACTTCATGTCAGGCCCTGATACAGAATTCCTTTCTCAGCAATGCAGTCATGTTGGAGTAGTTCAGGCTGCTGCCTGTGATAAAGCTAATATTCCTTGGCTTCATCATACTTAGAAAGGATTCAGGAAGATTGATGCCATGGCAAAAAATTATATGGCAGCCTCTGGGACTTCATGCAAGCAAATTATATGGCTTATGTAGCTAGGCATCAGGAAATGTAGATGGGATACTGTTATGCATCATTAAGCAGGCCCATGGCCAGCTGGCTAGTGAACTAGAACAGGTGGCTGCTGATGGCATTGAAGCCTCTAAGGTTCAGTTTCATGCTGCTGTGGATGTTAATGATGTTTCCTCTAGGGTCATGGCCACATCTGTAGCTTTTCGTGAGGTTGCCTGGCTCAGGTGTACTAGTTTGTCACAGGATACCCAGACTAAGGCTATGGATTTTCCTGGTGGGAAAATCTCTGTTTGGAGAGCAGACAGAGAATTACATGAAAGATGGATGAATATAGGACTACTACAAGAGTGCCCAGGCTAAGGCGGACAAGCCACTCCTCAAAGGCATGCCCAGGGTGAGGTAGAGCCTTTTCACAGGCCTTTCACCAGACTCAGCCCTCCTCTGCCTTTGCTCAGAGGGGCTTCTTCAGAGGCAGGGGCAGACGAGGGGTAGGGCAGACCTGCTCCACCCCAGCCTAAAGCTCCTGCAAACAGGCAGCCTGATGGGGTGCCCAGGGCCTTCTCCTGTACCAGTGGGGGCAGGCCGACTACTTCAGTCAGAATTGGGCTTCTTTAACCTCAGACAAGTGGGTTTTGGGTAGTAAGCCAGGGTCTGGTTCTCAGCTTAAAAAGTTTCCCAAGTTGAGAAGCAGACTTTTTCTACCAAGTGCTTCAGAGACCCTCGCTCTGGAAACAGAGGTCTCATCCCTGTTAGCTCTCAGAGCATAGAAAGGGTTCCTCCCTGCATCAGGGCAGGGGTCTGTATTCAGATACCCTTACCCCAAAAGACAGGAGAATGGAGGCCCATTTTAGATCTCAGATATCTGAACAAGCATCTTTGAAACCAAAGTTCAAAATGGTAACTCTGGCAATGATTTTACCTTCCCTAAGGCCAGGGGACTGGCTAGCCTCCCTGGACCTCAAGGATGCCCTATTTCCATGTCCTAATCAGAAGATCCCATCGAAAGTACACTCAGATTCGAACTGTCCTCAGGTCATTACAGTTCAGAGCAATGCCCTTGACCTTACCTGTGCTCAAGGGTATTCACAAGTGTCTAGCAGTGGCAGTGGCCCACTTAAGGAGGCAGAGGATTGCTGTTTTCCCTATCTGAGACGACTGGCTCATTGTAGGCCAGTCCCAGAACAGGTAAATCTCACCTGCAGGTCACCCAGCAGCTTCTCCTCCTGGGTTTCTAAACCCTACCAAAGTCGGTTCTGGAACCAGTCAGGTACTCACACTTTATAGGGGCAGAATTGGACACAAAGCTAGCCAAACCTTTCTTCTCCCAGAAAGGGTAAGGAATTTAGTGGCTCTGGCCTCTTCCTTCCTCTGCAGGTCTCTCGACCAGCAAGACACTTTCTGCAGCTCCTGGGGCACATGGCTGCATCCACAGCTGTTGTGCAGGGAGCCAGATTTCAGATGAGAGACATTCAGTTTCATTGAGAACCTTTTGGTCTCAGAGAAGAGACCCCTTTCAAGTTGGTCCCAGTGACTCGAACCTTGATCCTAGTCTCCAGTGGTGGCAGGATCAGAGCAATTTAGAGTGGGGGCCCTTCGTTTCCCTTCTCACGACTTGACTCTTACTACAGATGCTTCCCTCCTGGGTTGGGGAGCCACATGGCGACCTTTCCCACTCAGGAGTTTGGTCCCCATAGGAATCTCTGCTCCACATCAATTTGTTGGAACTCAGAGCTGTCTTTTAGCTCTTCGACTTTCTGCATCTGTCCATGACAAGGTGATACAAGTCAGAACAGACAACACCACAACAATGTGGTACATCAACAAACAGGGGGACTCGGTCTTGACCTTGTGCACCGAGGCAATAAGTTGTGGTCTCTGGCCTATTCCTGAACACTTCCCTCATAGCAGTTCATCTTCCAGGGAATGATGTCCTAGCGGGATTGCCCTCAGCCTTAGGATTTCTCAGGGCCATCACAGATGGTCCCTGGATCTCCAAGTGCTGGGGATAGTTTTTTGCCAGGTGGGCATCCCTCAGATAGATATTTTTGCAGCCCCAGACAATCACAAACTTCCTCTGTTCTGTTGCAGGCCTCCAGTGCTGGGCTCCAGTTCCCTGGATGCCTTCTTCTGGATTGGGAGGGGAAGTTCCTCTATGCTTTCCCTTCCTCTCTCCTATTCAAAGACTGAGTCAAATCAGATCTCAGCCTTGCAGGGTGATTCTGATTGCCCCGGATTGGGCCAGGCAGCCCTGGTACCCACTCCTTCTGTCTCTGACAGTCCATCTTCTCCTGTGCCTCCCCAGGAATCACAATCTGTTGACTTGTGCCCAGGGAATGGTTTGGTATCCGGACCTCAAATCCCTCAACCTCAAGGCCTGCCTCTTGAGGAGTTAGAGTTTGCTGATTTACACCTCTCTCAGGGTGTTCTTGAGATCCTAAAGGCTTCCAGAAAGCCTTCCACTAGGGCTACTTATAGTTCTAAATAGAAAAGGTTTTCCATTTGGCGTGCTGGGAAAAATATTTCCCCAGAATCTGCTGAATTACCCATTTTGTTAGATTACATGGTACATCTTAATTCTTAGGTCTCAGACCAGCTACCCTGAGAGTTCATTTGCAGCTGTGTCTGCTCTTGTGTCAGTAGGAAAGTCATCCCCTCTTTCCTCTCATCCTGTGTTTTCCAAGTTTTTTAAGGGGTTACTCCATACTAATCCTCCCTTCGGGACTCCGACCCCTGCTTGGGACCGTAATGTTCGCATTGCCCAGTTAATGCCTTGCTGAACACTCTGTCTTCTGCCAGAAGCTTAAGTGCCTAACTTGGAAAACTGTTTTTCTGGTGGCTATCACTTCTGCCAGACGCATAAGTAATTACAAGCCTTGTCAGTGAGACTGACTTTATTTCTTTCCACAGGGATAAAGGTAGTCCTTAGGACTAACAGGAAGTTTTTCCTCAAGGTGGTTTCAGATTTCCATCTTAATCAATCTATCTCCTTCCAGTATTTTTCACTGATCACTCCTCTTCGGTGAGAGGAGGTTGCACAGCCTAGCTGTTAAGAGGCTCTTAGTTATTATATAGAGGCGTACCAAGGTCACAGGTTCGAATCCTCCAACTTTTCCTTACCTATGGTGAAGTTGGGAAAACAAACCTGCCATAAGAGATCAATAGCCAGGTGGATTGTCTCTTGTATCCAATTTTGTTATCAGAAGTGGGCAGAGCCCCCGGGTTTGAGGGCTCATTCTACCAGGGTACAGCTGCGCCTCCTAGCTGCTGCCAGAGATATCCCTTTATTAGAGATTTGCCAGACTGCTACTTGAAACGGTACACTTACCAAGCATTACTCCCTGGATGTGTCCAGGCCAGGAGAGATGCTCGAGTTTAGCACAGCTGTTCTTCAGAGCCTCATTCCCTAAGGTAGGTTCTGCCCCTCCTCTATGGAGGTATTGCTGTGTATTCGTTATCGTCTACAATATAGCAAGACTTCATGTTGTTTGAGAAGAAAAAATTACTCACCTTAGTAATGTTGTTTCTTCTAATGGAGTCTTCATATTATAGACTCACCCAACCTGCCCCTCTCCAGAACCTCTACTTGGTGGGGTGCGAACAACAGGATGGGCACTACTTATGTCCTGTTAGCATTTTGTCCCCTTTGGGACTTTGGGTGTGTATGTGTAGCAGCGTGTGTGTGTTTTATTATACTTATGTTCCATTTTCATATTATTAGAATAGTGTTAGTATTTCTGGTCCCCTGACTTGAGTCTTGGGTGTTGGGACCATCAATGGTTGTTATTATTTAGGTAGCCATTTGGCTAGTGTAGGTTACAGCCCACACAGACCTTAGTGAGTTTGGCTCAAGAAAGATCTGGCAGTTCAAGTTTGAAATGACACAGATAGAGCTGCTCTGCCAAAATTCTATTTTGGAATGGTTTTAACCATTTCACTCCGGGGCAGTTCTACAGCTGGAACAAACTGCTAATGTCTATAATATAGCAAGACTCCATTAGAAGAAACAACATTACTAAGGTGAGTAATTTTTTCTTTGGGGAGCAGACCGAGAATTACATGAAAAAGATGGATGAATACAGGACCACCTATAGGAGTGCCCAAGCCAAAGAAAGGCAAACCACTCCTCACAGGCAGCAGTCTAGGGGCAGGGGAACGTCTTTTCAAAGGCCTTTCTTCCAAGCTCAGGCCTCCTCTCCTTTCTCCCAGAGAGGCTTCTTTAGAGGGAGAGGTAGAAGGAGGATGAGCAGAGCTACATCCTCCTCTCAGCCCAGTGCCCCTGCCAAGCAGACACCCTGATGTGTCAGCCCAGGTCAACTCCCCTATCCCTGTAGGAGGCAGACTGGCTTACTACTTCCAGGCTTGGAAATCGATCACTTCGGACAAATGGGTTCTGGAAGTAGTAAGTCAAGGCTTAGCAGTCAGTTTCAAAAAATTTCCCAAGCTGAGAGCCAGGTTCTTTCCACCAGCAAACGCCTTGGAAACTGTTGCCCTAGAGGCAGAAGTTTCCTCTCTCTCTTGGCCTTTAGAGCCATAGAGAGAGTTCCTACAACACTTTAGGGGAAAGGCCTGTACTCCAGGTACTTTCTTACCCCAAAAAAGACATTGGAGTGGTGGCCCATCCTAGATCTCAGATACTTAAACAAGCACCTGTTAAAGTTAAAATTCAAAATGGTGACTCTGGGAGTAATCCTTCCCTCACTAAGGCCAGATGACTGGTTAGCCTCCCTGGACTTCAAAGATGCCTACTTTCACATTCCCATCAGGTGCTCCCACAAAAAATACCTCAGGTTTCAGTTGCCTTCAGGCCATTACCAATTCAGAGCAATGCCCTTCAGCCTATCATCAGCTCCACGGATGTTCACCAAATGCCTAGCAGTAGTGGTTGCATTCCTAAGAAGGAAAAGCATCTCCATTTGTCCCTACCTGGACAACTGGCTCATTGTGGGACAGTCTCCAGACCAAGTCAAGTTACATCTGCAAACAGTACAGCATTTGCTCACATCCCTGGAATTTGTCCTCAATCTTCCGAAGTCAGTCCTCGAATCTCTGCAGATACTGACTTTCATAGGAGCAGAGCTCAATACTATCCAGGCAAGAGCTTTCCTCCCCCTAGTAAGGGTAAAATTCCTTACAGACCTGGCTTCCTCCTTTCATCTTCTGGTCTCCTGACCAGCAAGGCATTTCCTGCAGCTTTTGAGGCACATGGCAGCTTCCACTGCAGTGATTCAAGGAGCCACATTCCACATGAGGGACATTCAGTTTCATCTAAGGTCCTTTTGGTTTCAGAAGAAGGATCCCCTGACCAATATGGTTCCAGTGACACTCTCTCTGGTCCAAGCCCTTCAGTGGTGGTTGGATCACAACAACCTCAGGAAAGGAGTTCCCTTTGTTGCTCAGCCCCATTCACGGGTTCTGAGCACAGATGCATCGCCCTTGGGGTGGGGAGCTCATTTAGGGACCCTCACAGCTCAAGGTGTGTGGTCCCCTCAGGAGTCACTGCTCCACATCAGCCTTCTGGAACTCAGGGCAGTCTATCTAACCCTGCTGGCATTCTCAAAATCAGTTGATAACAAGGTGGTTCAGGTCAGGACAGACAACACCACCACCATGTGGTACATCAACAAACAGGAAGGCACTCGGTTCACGACCTTGTGCACAGATGCCATGAAAATCTGTTCTCTGGCCTATTCTCTACAGACATCCCTGGTAGCAGTCCATCTTCCGGGGAAGGACAATTTGTTGGCAGATGCCTTGAGCAGGATTTCTCAGGGTCACCACGAATGGTCCCTAGATCCCCTGATATTGAAAGTGATTTTCTCAACATGGGGCACTCCTCAAATAGATATTTTTGTAGCCCCAAACAATCACCAACTTCCTCTTTTTTGTTGCAGACCCCCAGTCTTGGCTCAGTCTCTCTGGATGCTCTTCTTTTGGATTGGTCGGGGAAATTTCTGTATGCTTTCCCCCCTTTCCTCTGCTATTCAAAGTTCTGGTCAAGATAAGGTCACAGTCCTGCAAAGTGATCCTGATTGCTCCAGATTGGGCCAGGCAGCCTTGGTATCCTCTGTTACTGTCTCGGGCAGTCCACCTTCTTCTAGTCCTCCCCAGACATCACAATCTCTTAACGTGTTCTCAGGGGAGGGTTTGATACCCCAACTTTCAGTCTCTCAATCTCAAAGCCTGGCTATTGAAGAGCTAAAATATGATAATATGAACCTGTCTCAAAGGGTTCTGGATATCCTCAAGGCTGCTTGGAAACCTGCCACTAGGAAAACTTACAATTATAAATGGAAGAGATTTGGTATTTGGTGTTCTAGTAAGCAGATAGCTCCAGACTCTGCTGACTTCTCAGTAGTCTTGGATTATTTGGTTCATCTAAATAATTTAGGCCTTCGACCAGCAACCCTGAAAGTTCATCTGTCAACTGTCTCTGCATTTTTGTCAGTAGGAAAGCCTTCCTCTCTGGCTTCCCACCCTGTTTTTTGTAAATTCTTTAAGGGGCTGCTTCATACTAACCCCCATTTAAAGACCCTACCCTAGTTTGAGATCTTAACATTTTAACCCCCGGATATTTTTTTGGAAGCAGACCTCTCGGAACCAACATTGCCCCTTGTCGCACCAAATCAGCCGCCTTTCCTTTTCAAAAAAGTTAGGGCACTTGAAGTCCGCAAATATATAAAAAAGGCTATAGCTAAGTCCAGAGCAAGTGGCGATACTCTAGACCTCAAGCTGCTATCCCTTACCCTGGAAGAGGTACTGCTCCCACTCACCAGAATTTTCAATCTCTCCCTCTGCCTTAGTCAATTCCCTAGCAAATGGAAATCTGCAGTTGTCACTCCGGTGTTTAAAAGTGGAGACAAGTCTTTACCTGGGAACTATCGGCTGATATTGATACTACCACCCTTCTACAAGGCCCTGGAGCACATTGTTGCGGACTGACTAACAGACTACCTGCAAAAGTATAACATCCTCTGTGCACAACAACACGGTTTCAGGCAAGGGCACAGCACATCAGCCGCCCTCCTGGAATTCACTGGAGCCATCCACAATGCAATGGACAAAGGATACCTAACTGGAGCTGTATTCATCGACCTAACTAAGCCATTTGACACTGTTCACCTTGGCCTGCTTGTCAAACAGCTACTGACTATTGGGCTCTCACAGGACTCTAGTGCTTGGTTCAAAAGTTGCCTGGCCCAACACTCACGAAGAGTAAAAATCTCAAGAGTTCTCTCAGACTCAAATTCTGTTCTGTCAGGCATCCCCCAGGGATCCATACTGGGTCCACTTCTCTTCAGCATATTTCTGAACTCCCTTCCTCAATCTTGTCCAGAACAAATTATTCTCTATGCTGACGATGCCGTGATTCTCTCCACCCATAAGGATCCGAAACCCTTATACCTCAGCCTGCAGCTTGCTTTCACCAAAGTTGAGAACTGGTTCACAGAACACAAACTGGTCCTAAACCACAAAAAAACTAAATCCATGCTCTTCTCCAGCTCGCAAAACAAGAAAAGGCAAAATCCACTTGCTATCAATACATATGTAGGAAATACCCTCGAACAAGTGTCATCCTTTAAATACCTTGGAATCTTTCTCGACCTCTACCTATCCTTTCAGACCCACATTGATAGCGTTGAGAAAATTGTGAACCAACGCATTGGAATCCTATACCGAAACAGACAGCACCTTACCCAAGCTGCGCTTAAGATTGCTATCCAAAGCTATGTCATCTCTGTCATAGACTATGGCCTAATTATCTATGGCTCTGCCTCAGCTACCGCCCTCAGGCGCATAACAACCTCCCTTAACAAGGCCTGTCGTGCTCACTGGAGCCCAACGACACATTCCATACATGTGAGTTTTACGTCAAACGGATGGCTACAACTTCAATCACATTAAGTACTTTTCCTGCTTGATGGCAAAAAAATCTACCCTGGGCCTTACTCCACCTTGTATCGAAGACCTACGCCCTAACACCAACCCCGGTTACACCAGAAGTTTGGATCGTCAGCTTCTACAGACCCCCTGATGCCGCACCACTCAGGGCCAAAGATCCTTTGCCCACTGTACACCCAGCTGGTATAATGCCCTCAGCACTTACATCACCGCCTCCACCTCCCTAGGATTATTCAAATCTAGGCTCCATCTTCACCTCACAGCCTCCAGCTCTTGTGACTGCTTGTGACTGATTCCCCCCTCCACTTTTCTGCTCAGCCTCCCCTCCCTGATCACCTGACAAAGACATGAGCTGTACTAGTCTCCGCTCATCTGCCACTCCCTCTCCTCCCACCCGTGTTTTCCCTCTGGAATTCGTTCAGTCACCTTGAATGTGTTCATCAAGTATATTATTCCGTGATGCCGTACCTGAACTGCTTAAATACTGTTTAATACTGTCTTCATAAATGTTGCTTGTCTTGTTTTTAACATTGTTTGTACTCTACTGACGTGGAACCTTTGTAAAAGAGCCATGGCTCAAAGGTATTTTAATTCCTATATTTTAATAAATAAATAAAATGAATAACATTTTCATTGCTCAACTTATGCAACCCCCTTTTGAGCCTTTGGTTTCTGCAGATCTCAAGTACTTGACTTGGAAGACAGTTTTTCTGGTAGCCATTATTTCTGCCAGACGTATCAGTGAACTTCAAGCTCTATCGGTGGAGCCTGATTTTATCTCATTCCACAGAGATAAGGTGGTCCTTAGAACCAACAGGAAGTTTTTACCAAAAGTGGTATCGGATTTTCTTCTGAACCAATCCATGTCCCTTCCAGTGTTTTTCACTGATCACTCTTCTTCAGGAGAAAGAAGATTACACAGTTTGTATGTTAAAAGGGCACTTAGTTACTATGTGGAAGGCAGTAAGGCCTTTAGATCTGACTCTTCCCAGCTTTTAGTCACCTATGGAGAAGTGGGGAAGGGCAGGCCTGCTACCAAACGTACCATTGCCAGGTGGATTGTCTCCTGTATACAATTCTGCTATGAAAAGCTAGACAAACCACCCCCTTCAGGCTTGAGGGCGCATTCTACCAAAGGTACAGTGGCTTCTCTGGCTGCTGCCAGGGATATCCCCATTTTAGACATCTGTAAAGCAGCCACCTGGAAAATAGTTCACACTTTTACCAAGCATTACTCTCTGGACATCCAGGCTAGGAGTGATGCTAGGTTTGGTACAGCAGTACTGCAGAGCTTGTTCCCTAAATAGGTTCTGTACCCTCCTCCTTGGAGGTACTGCTTGGTAGTCTGCAATAAGTCAGAATACAGCAAGACTTCATGTTGTTTGAAGAAAAAATTACTCACCTTAGTATTTGTGTTTCTTCTAATGGAGTCTTGCTGTATTCTGACCTCCCCCCCGCCTCCCCTCTCAGAACCTGTTTTTTGGGGAAATGGTTTGGCAGGTACAGTGCTGCAACCCAGAGGTGCACTAGTTTCTGCTGAGTTGGCTTAACTTCTGTTTAAGTTATTTAAGTTCACTACCTGGTGTTTGTTTTTGGGTTTCTCGACTTGAGTCTTTTGGGGATCCAAAAAACTTAGTTGCCTTTTTGGCTAATGTTTTTACAATTTCCTCTTTTAGAGTGTAGCTAGTTAGTAGTAGCTCATAAGAATCTGACGGTTACACTTCAAGTGCAGCAGACAGTGGTTTGAACCGAGCTCGAGCTCAATGTTCTATGCTTCCAGCATAGAGTTAACTCTTTCATCTCCGGGGCAGTTCAAGTGCTGGGGCTAACTGCAATAAGTCAGAATACAGCAAGACTCCATTAGAAGAAACACAATTACTAAGGTGAGTAATTTTTTGTTCTATGGCACAGGTCAAGCTGGAAGGCAGAGTGTACGCTCACTCTACCAGAGCAGTCGCAGCATCTCTGGTGGAAATCTGTAATGTGCCCATTGCAGATATTTGCAATGCCAGCTACCTGGAGCTCCGTGCATACATTAGTCAAGCACTATGCCTTGGATGTCCATGCCAGATGACATTTGTCGTTTGGCAGGACCATTCTTAACGGCCTACTGTCCTAAGCACATGAGCTCTTTATCTCCTGCCGCCTGTCTCGGGGGATTATTTAGCTCGGTACTCTCCCATTAGTGTGAATGAGTAGTGGAGACTATGTCCAAGAAGTTATGGAAATTATGTACCTACTGTAATTCTTGATCTTCTTGGACGAAGTCTCCACAACTCATTCACACACCCACCCACTATCCCCTGAGCTCACTTCTCAGTTTATGGTCTTCACTCCCTCAATGGCTGAGCTGTGAAGACTTTGTTGTTGACCCTTCTTACATGGGTCATTCGGATTATCTTATGTCTGAATTTTTAGGTTAGTCCTTTCTAGGTTAGTTACGCTGCACTTCCTTGGAAAAAAAGGTACTGAGGCGGTTGGAGGGTTGATGCTGAGATAGTCATTACCACATGTGCCGGGGCTCGCAGTGCTGCTTTCTCGCAGCTCCATCTTGAGTCCGGCCCTCACAAAAGTTTGCTCCCGTAGGTCTAGCACCTCCGGCGTGCTCCATTAGTGTGAATGAGTGGTGGAGACTTCATTCAAGAAGATCAAGAATTACAGTAGGTACGTAATTTCCATTTGTCGTTTTTTCATCAGTAGTACGACTGTTTCATTAGTCAATTTTGGTTCCATGGCACCATTCCCACTTAGTTTGAAGTTTAAAATTGTATTCTCCTGTTTTGTTTTTCCATGGCTCCCTCTGTCATGGTCTCCCAGAGGGTAAAGCTCTTAAACAGCTTCAAGAAGTGCTCCAAGTAAAAGAAGCCTATACCTGTGGCTGATGGGCGCAGTTGGTGGCTGAAATGGCTGGGGCCAGATTACTTTAAGCTAACAACTTGCTCAAACTGCAAGAAGATGAGCAAGAAGTTCATGGAATCTGGCTGGTAAAACTGAAGTTTCTTTAGGTATGTCTTTTCTTCACTGTTCAAGTTTCAAAACCATGGAGGGTCTATCAGGTTCTCCAGATCCATTGTCTAAAGAGAAACACTCATTCCCCAAAAAGAACTTGCATCATTCAGATTCCACATTAGATGCAATTCCACATTAGATGGAAATCACTATGGTTCAAACAACATGAAGTCGTGCTGTATTCTGACTACATGCAGTTAGCCCCAGCACTTGAACTGCTCCAGAGAGGAAAGAGTTAACTCTATGCAGAAGCATAGAGCGTTGAGCTTGAGCTCAGTTTTCACACCTCTGCCTCTGGTACTCTGCAGTGTAACCGACAGATTTCTTACTCCGCCTAACTATGAAGTCGCTCCGGAGATCCCTCCTGCGCTTTGGTTCAGTATTAGTTTGATTCGTCATTTTTTTTTTTCAACCGCAGTCCTCATTCTATCGGTATTCTTACCTCTGTCTCAGTAACAGTAAGTGGTAGCAGTAGGTAGTGTGTATTTTTGTGTTAATTTTATTAGAAATTGTTTTGTCCTCGGTTCTTTTCCGGTCGGTCTGGTTCAGAACCGAAACCTATTGTGAAATATAATTTTTGTGGTGATTTCTTGGTTTCCGGTACTTATCGGTTCCTAAAAAAATCCGGTTATTGTGGGATTTTTTTAACTGACCAGTGACACAGTTGGAACCGATAAGTTTTTAGTTGCCTGGCTTAATGCTGAATAGAGTGACTTTTTGTAATATTCGGCATGTCTGAGAAACCCAAAAAGAAAACCGGTCCAACTGGGTTTCAGCACTGTACCGAGTGTAAGGAGGCCTTTGCTAAGGCCGATCCTCACCTCGTCTGTGTGTATTGTCTGGGGTTTGACCACCTCAAAGAAGCCTGTCAAATTTATAAGAACTTTCCCAAAGCCAAACTTGAAAAACATTTGAGTAGGCTGAGGGAGAGGGAGGCTGAGAAGTTTGCTGACCCGGATGGCAAGCCCGGCTTGGTTGCGACCGAACCTGAGGAGGTTCCCACTGACCTGGGTGATACCTCTTCAGGCAAGAGGAGAGCCAACTCTGCAGAGTTGGTTCCGACTAAGAGAAAAAAAAATCATCCAGTTCGGATCCCAAACCCCATGTTCCGACCGCTGAGGAGGTAGCAAAAACGATTTCAATAGTGCAATCGCTTTGCCCGGTCCTGACAGAACC
The DNA here is from genome assembly GCA_016271365.2 of Neoceratodus forsteri. Taxonomy (NCBI): domain Eukaryota; kingdom Metazoa; phylum Chordata; order Ceratodontiformes; family Ceratodontidae; genus Neoceratodus; species Neoceratodus forsteri. Next base: position 368,769,747 of record CM028135.1, read on the forward strand.
GACATCGGATGAAATGCGATCAGTTCGGTTGGAAGTTGTTGCCTCAGACATTGACCCAGAGGCATACTATGAGGGCAACTGGGAGGAGGAGGAAGAAGATGACTAAGAAGGAGGGTTTGCAGGCCTAGATGAGCCAGTAGAGCCTGACATTTCCCCAGACAGGCCTTCCAGTGTTTTCCCTCCCAGGCTTTCTGAGTCCCCCTCCCACTTCTTGTTTTAAAAGAAAGTGGCTGAGACTCTTCAGCTTCCTATGGAAGAAGCTGACCAGAATCAGGAGGAGCCTGATTACATGGAAATGACAGATGTTCCAGAGTCAAAGAGAGTGTCTATCCCTCTGCACAAATCCCTGGGAAAACAGAAAATTATGCATTCAAACAACATGAAGTCTTGCTATATTATGACATATGCAGCGAGTCCCAACTGCTCCAGGGGTGAAAGAGTTAACTTTCCATGCCAGGCATGGAACGCTGAGCTCGAGCTCGGTTGAAGCTCTGTCTGTTGTTCTTCAAACTCAAACCGTAAGATTCTTTACTCCGCCTCACTGAACAGTCGCTCCGAGATTTCTCCTTCTGCTCGGTTCGTTTTGTCGGTTAAAGTATTGTTTTTCTCGGTTTTCAACCGAAATTAAACCGCAAACGGTCAGTTCAGACTCTGTCTGTGGTATTGTGAGTACTAGATAGGTTTTACATTGATTTCTTTCTGTGTGGAACTTGTAAACGTTTTATCGGTTCAGTTTGAACCAATCAGGTTGTTTAAAATATATTAATCTTTCATTTAGAGTGTGGTTACTGGTTCTTATCGGTTCTAAAAAAAACGGATTTTATTACATTTTTTTCCATGACCCGTGACACGGTTGGGAACCGATAAGAGGGTCTTACCTGGCGGATTGCCATAAACGGGTAAGTTTGGTTAGGACTGGCACTATGTCTGAGGAACCCAAAAGAAAAACCGGGCCCACTGGGTTTCAACACTGCAATATCTGTGGGGAAGTCTTTGCCAAGGCTGACCCCCACACCACCTGTGTTTATTATCTGGGGTTTGACCACCTCAATGCAGACTGCCAGATTTGTAAAAATTTTCCTGCAGCTACCCTGGAAAAGAGAGTTGGTAGGCTCAGGGAAAGGGAGGCCAAAAAGTCCACTGAACCGGATGGCCAGCCCAGTTCGGTTACAGGCGAACCGGAGGGAGTGCCCTCTGGCCAGGGCGAGACTTCCTCGGGCAAAAGGAGATCCGACTCCGAGGAGTCGGTTCCAGCAAAAAGGACTAGGAAATCAGCTGGTGTGGAGCCAAAACGTTCCTCTCCAACCACTGAAGAAATAGCTAAAGTGATTAAAATTGTCCAGTCGCTTTCCCCGGTTCCGACTGAACCGGCACCTTCGGGTAAGCGCCCTGTTCGGCCAGGTTCCACCGGTTCAAGAGTATGATTTAGAGGAATATTATGAACCGGAGGAGGGGAAAGAGGAGTATGAGGAAAGTGAATGTGGATTTGAAAGTCTAGATGTGTCCATTGACCTGGACATCTCCCCAGACAGACCTTCAGGAGTGTCTCCTCCTAGGCTTTCTGAGTCCCCTTCTCATTTTATGTTTTATAAGAAAGTGGCTGAAACCCTCCAGCTCCCTATGGAGGAAGCTGTGGACGATCAAGAGGAGCCTGACTATGTGGAAATTATGGATATCCCAGAGTCAAGGAGGCTGTCTATTCCTTTACATAAATCTTTTGGGAAACAGACAGTAAAAATTCTAAAAACTCCTCACACTATACCTCCTGTCGATAAGAGAATGGACAAGAGGTACACATTGTCAGGCTCTGATACGGAGTTCCTTACACAACAATGCAGCCATGTTGGAGCAGTGCAGGCTGCAGCCTGTGACAAGGCAAATATTCCCTTGGCTTCACACCCCCTTGACAAGGACTCCAGGAGGATTGATGCCATGGCAAAGAAACAGTACATGGCAGCATCCTTGGGACTCAGGCAGGCAAATTATATGGCTTATGTTGCTAGATATCAGAAATCCAGATGGGATACTGTTATGGCTCTAGCAAAACAGGTCCCGGCCAGCTAGCCAGGAGTTGGAGCAGGTGGCTGCTGATGGTATTGAGGCATCCAAGGTGCAATTCCATGCTGCAGTGGACTTTAATGATGTGTCATCAAGAGTCATGGCTACATCTGTGGGCACTTCGCAGAATGGCTTGGCTCAGATGTATTAGCCTGTCACAGGATACCCAGACTAAGGCCATGGATTTTCCTGTTGTGGGTAATCTTTGTTTGGGGAGCAGACAGAGAATTACATGAAGAAAATGGATGAGTATAGGACCACCTATAGGAGTGCACAGGCCAAGAAAAGGCAGGCCACTCCTTAAAGGCAGATTTCCAGGGGCAGGCCTTGTCATAGGCCTTTTTACCAAGCCTAGGCCTCCTCTTCTGCTTATGCCCAGAGGGGGTTCTTTAGAGGGAGAGGCAGACGGGGTACAAGCAGGCCTGCTTCCACCCCTCAGCCCAAAGCCCCTGCCAAGCAGGCACCCTGATGGGGTTGCCAGGGCCGATTCTCTGCTACCTGTAGGCAGGCTGGCTTACTTTGTCCAGGACTGGAAGTCTCTGACATCAGACAAGTGGGTCCTGGAAGTAGTGCTGGGACTGGTTCTCAGCTTCAAAAATTTCCAAAGATGAGAACCAGATACTTTCCACCTGCAAATCCACCAGAGGCACTTGCCCTAGAGGCAGAGGTCTCTTCCCTCCTGGCTCTCAGAGCTGTGGAAAGGGTTCCACCCCTACACCAGGGCAAAGGATTGTACTCCAGGTACTTCCTTACCCCAAAAAAGACAGGAGAATGGCGGCCCGTCCTGGATCTCAGATATTTAAACAAGCACCTATTAAAACCAAAATTCAAAATGGTGACTCTGGGAATTATTCTACCCTCTCTAAGGCCAGGGGACTGGCTAGCGTCCCTGGACCTCAAGGATGCCTACTTCCATATTCTTATCAGAAGCTCCCATCGAAAGTACCTCAGATTCGAGCTGCCCTCAGGCCATTACCAGTTCAGAGCAATGCCCTTTGTCCTCACCTCTGCTCCAAGGGTATTCACAAAATGCCTGGCAGTAGCAGTTGCTTCCCTAAGAAGGCAAAAAATTGCCATCTTCCCTTATCTGGACGACTGGCTCATAGTAGGCCAGTCTCCAGACCAAGTGAAGTTACATCTACTGATAACTCAGCAATTGCTCACCTCTCTAGGTTTCCTTCTGAATCTTTCAAAGTCAGTTCTAGAGCCTTTCCAGCTCCTCACCTTCATAGGCGCAGAGCTGAACACAGAGAAAGCCAGAGCCTTCCTTCCTTTGGACAGAGCAAGGACCCTGGTCTCTCTGGCCTCCTCATTCACCCTGCAGGTCTCTCGACCAGCAAGGCATTTTCTACAGCTCCTGGGGCACATGGCTGCTTCTACAGCAGTAGTGCAGGGAGCAAGATTTCAGATGAGGGATATCCAGTTCCATTTGAGAGCCTTTTGGTCTCAAAGGAAAGACTCTCTAACCAAATTGATCCCAGTAACTCGAACCCTGATCCAGGCCCTACAGTGGTGGCAGGATCAGACCAACCTGAGACAAGGGGTTCCTTTTGTCACTTAGTCTCACTCCTTAATCCTTACTACAGATGCATCCCTCTTGGGGTGGGGAGCTCACATGGGCGACCTCACTACCCAGGGATTGTGGTCCCCTCAGGAATCTCTGCTCCACCTCAATCTGTTGGAACTCAGAGCAGTTTTTCTAGCACTTCAAGTTTTTTCCAAGTCTGTTCAGAACAAAGTTGTACAGGTCAGAACAGACAACACCACCACAGTGTGGTACATTAACAAGCAAGGGGGCACTCGGTCTACGGCCTTGTGCACCGAAGCAATGAAGTTGTGGTCTCTGGCATACTCCCTGAACACCTCCCTTACAGCACTTCACCTTCCAGGCAAGGACAATGTCCTGGCAGATGCTCTCAGCAGGATTTCCCAGGGCCATCACGAATGGTCACTGGACCCCCTGATCCTGGATGTGATATTTGCCAGATGGGGCACCCCGCAGATAGATCTTTTTGCAGCCCCAGACAATCACCAACTTCCCCTTTTTTGCTGCAGGCCCCCAGTGTTGGGCTCAGTCCCTCTGGATGCCTTAGTTCTCAATTGGGAAGGGAAGTTTCTCTATGCTTTCCCCCCCTTCCCTCTCCTGTTCAAAGTGTTAGTCAAAATCAGATCTCAATCCTGCAAAATGATCCTGATTGCTCCAGATTGGGCCAGACAGCCCTGGTATCCACTCCTACTGTCCTTAGCAGTCCATCTTCCCCTGTGTCTTTCCAGGAATCACAACCTGTTAACCTGTGCTCAGGGGAGGGTTTGGTACCCGAACCTCAAACCTCTCAATCTCAAGGCCTGGCTCTTGAAGAGTTAGAGTTTGCTGATCTGCACCTCTCCCAAGGTATAATGGATATACTAAAGGCTTCTAGAAAGCCTTCCACCAGGGCTACCTATAATTCCAAATGGAAGAGGTTTTCCATATGGTGCTCTGGGAAGCATATTTCCCCCGAATCTGCTGATTTACCCACAGTCCTGGATTATATGGTCCATTTAAATAGCTTGGGGCTGAGACCAGCTACCCTAAAAGTACATTTGGCAGCTGTGTCTGCTTTTATTTCAGCAGGTAAACCCTCTTCTCTTTCAGCTCATCCTGTATTCTCCAAGTTTTTAAGGGATTGCTTCACACCAACCCTCCATTCAGGGACCCTGCCCTGCCTCGGATCTTAATGTTTGCATTGCTCAGCTTATGCAACCCGCTTGAGCCTTTGTCTTCAGCAGAGCTTAAGTACTTGACTTGGAAGACTGTGTTCTGTAGCCATCACTTCTGCCAGACGATAAGTGAATTAAAGCTTTGTCAGTGGAGCCTGATTTTATCGCCTTTCATAGAGATAAGGTGGTCCTCAGGACTAACAGGAAGTTCTTGCCTAAGGTGGTTTCAGATTTCCACCTTAATCAATCTATGTCTCTTCCAGTGTACTTCACTGACCATTCCTCCTCTGGCAGAGGAGGCTGCACAGCTTGATGTGAAGAGAGCCCTTAGCTACACATAGACCGCACCAAGGGTCACAGGTTTGACTCCTCCAACTGTTCCTCACTTATGGTGAGGTTGGCAAAGGAAACCTGCCACTAAAAGATCCATTGCCAGGTGGATTGTCTTTGTATCCAGTTTTGTTATGAAAAACTGGGTAAGGTTCCTCCCTCAGGCCTGAGGGCTCACTCTACCAGAGGTACAGCTGCTTCCCTGGCTGCTGCCAGGGACATCCCTATTCTAGAGATATGTCAAGCAGCTACCTGGAAAACAGTTCACACTTTTACCAAGCATTACTCCCTGGACATCCAGGCTAGGAGTGATGCTCGGTTTGGCACAGCTGTGCTGCAGAGCCTTTTTCCTAAGTAGGTTCTGTCCCTCCTCCATGGAGATACTGCTATGTAGTCTGCATATGTCATAATATAGCAAGACTTCATGTTGTTTGAAGAAAAAAATACTCACCTTAGTAATGTTGTTTCTTCTAATGGAGTCTTGCTATATTATGACCTCCCCTCCTGCCTGTCCCTCTCAGTACCTTTGCTTTTGGGATGTGGGTGGGCAGTGCAGTGTTGGCACTTAGTAGATGCCCACCTTGTTGTTTCACCCCTCCTTTTTTGGGGTGACTTGGTGTTGTGTTTTTCATTTTTTGGGTCTCCTGACTTGAGTCTTTGTTTTGGGACCAAAAAATGTGTTCTTATGTTTAGTAGTCAGTTGGCTAGTGTAGGTTTACAGCTTCCACACAGGACCTCAGTGAGTTTAGCTCGTAAAGATCTGACGGTTTGAGTTTGAAGAACAACAGAGTTTCAACCGAGCTCGAGCTCAGCGTTCCATGCCTGGCATGGAAAGTTAACTCTTTCACCTCCGGAGCAGTTCGAAGGTTGGGACTCACTGCATATGTCATAATATAGCAAGACTCCATTAGAAGAAACAACATTACTAAGGTGAGTACTTTTTTCATTTCCTACTTCCATTCCTCCTGTGGATAAAAAAAAAATGGACAGGAGGTATGCTTTATCAGGCCCTGGCATGAAATTCCTCTCAGCACATTGCAGCCATGTTGGGATAGTGCAAGCTGCAGCCTGTGACAAGGCTAATATTCCCCTGGCATCTCACCCCCCAGATTAGGATTCCAGGAAAGTGGATGCCATGGCTAAGAAACAATACTTGGCATCCTCTTTGGGGCTCAGACAATCAAATTACATGGCATATACATTCAGGTACCAGAAATCTATGTGGATACGGTTTTGGAGTTGGCTAGGAATGCCCCTTCCCAGCTAGCCAAGGAACTGGAGCAGGTGGCTGTAAATGGTATAGAGGCATCCAAAGTACAATTTCATGCTGCTGTGGACTCGAATGATTGACATTCTAGAGTCATGGCTACATCTATCTCCATGAAGAGGTTGGCTTGGCTTAGATGTACTAGTCTTTCACAGGATACCCAGACTAAGGCCATGGATTTTCCTGTAACTAGTAATTCTCTGTTTGGTGAGCAAACAGAGAACTACATGAAGAAAATGGATGAATATATGACCACCTATAGGAGTGCTGCAGCCAAAGAAAAGCAGACCACTCCTCAGAGGTAGCGGTTTAGGGCTGGCAGGGGCAGGCCTTTTCAAAGGCCTTTCTACCAAGCTCAGCCCTCCTCCTCCTCTTACCAGCAGAGGGGGTTCTTTAGGGGAAGAGGCAGGTGTGGGATGACCAGGACCTCATCAACCACGCAGTCTAAGCCCCCTGCCAAACAGACACCCTGAGGTGTCGGTCAGGATCACCTCCCTATTCCCAGTAGGGGGCAGGTTGGCTCACTACTCCCAGGCCTGGGAGTCTATTACTTCAGACAAATGGGTCCTGGAAGCCAGGGACTTGTTCTCAATTTCCAAAGGTTCCCAAAAATGAGAGCAAGGTCCTTCAGCCCTCCCTCTCTCTTGGAGACAAAGGCCTTAGAGGCAGAAGTCTCCCCTTTTTTGCTTCTGCAAGCAGTAGAGAAGGTACCGCTTTGGTTCACAGGGGAAAAGGACTGTAGTCTAGATAGTTCCTTACCCCAAAAAAAGACAGGGTAGTGGCGAACCATCCTAGATTTAAGGTACCTGAACAAACATTTAACAAAACCAAAATTCAAGATGGTGACTCTGGGAGTAATTATTCCCTCTCTGAGACCAGGAGACTGGCTAGCTTCTCTGGATCTCAAGGATGCCTACTTCCATATACCTAACATACATTCCCACAGAAAGTATCTCAGGTTTGAGTTGCCCTCAGACCATTACCAATTCAGGGCTATGCCTTTCGGCCTAACATCTGCTCCAAGGGTGTTCACCAAGTATATTGTAGTAGTGGTGGTGGCATTCCTCAGAAGACAAGGTATCCTTCTGTTTCCATACCTGGATGACTGGCTCCTAGTGGGCCAGTCTTCAGACCAAGTCAAGTCAGCCTTAGAAGTCACTCAGAGACTTCTAGAATCATTAGGCTTCATTCTTAACATAGAAATGTCTGTTCTGGAACCAGCCCAGCTTCTCACTTTCATAGGGGTGGAAATAGACACTATTCAGGCAAGAGCATGTTTCCCTCTCTGAAGGGTTCAGTCCCTGGTCACTCTGGCTTCCTCTTTTTGTCCTCTAGTTTCTCGTCCAGCCAGATACTTTCTACAGTTGCTGGGCCACATGACAGCATCCACAGCTGTGGTCCAGGGAGCAAGGTTTCAGATGAGAGATATTCAGTTTCATCTCAGGTCTTATTGGTCTCAGAGAAGAGACCCTCTCTCCAAATTGGTTTCAGTGTCTCAAACTCTAGTTCAGGCCCTCCAGTGGTGGCTGGAGGAGGACAGTCTTCGACAAGGTGTCCCATTTATTAGTCGGGCTCCTTCAGTGATTCTCACCACAGATGCCTCCCTACTAGGTTGGGGGGGCTCAGCTAGATCAGCTTACAGCTCAAGGAACCTGGTCACACCAGGAGTCCCTTCTACACATAAACCTTCTCGAATTGAGAGCTGTCTTTCTTGTTCTTCAGACATTCTCAACTGTGGTTCAAGGGAAAGTGGTGCAGATCAGGACAGACAATACCACAACCATGTGGTACATCAACAAGTAGGGAGGCACTCGGTCCTCTGCCTTGTGCACAGAGGCCATGAAGATATGGTCTCTGGCTTATTCTCTTCAGGCTTCTCTGATGGCTGTTCACCTCCCAGGGAAGGACAACATTTTAGCAGATGCTCTCAGCAAAATTTCCCGGGGTCATCACGAATGGACCTTGAATCCATTCTCTGCCTGTGCTACCCTACCCACCCCTTGTGCAACTAAACCCCCTTCCTCATTCTATCGCTCCCAGCGTAAACTCTCCATCTGCCTCCCTCTGACCAGAGCACTTCTCCTCCTTCTACTCCTAACAGGGAACATACATCCCAACCCAGGCCCTGCCCCCTCCCATCCACCCACTCAGCCCACTGGTCTTCAAGTAGCCTCCATGAACATATGCAGCCTGCTGAAGAAATTTGACGCCCTACAGTGCTGGGCCTTGGCTCACCAACCAGACATCATAGCCCTGGTTGAAACCTGGCTGTCCAAATCAACTCCTGACTCATTTGTCTCCTCCCAGGCTATACCTTATACGGGAGGACTGAGTAAACAAGCGAGGGGAGGCTGTGCAATCTACACCAGGGACACAATACCTGGACACGCACTCCCACCCCTGCCCTCATAAATGGGGCCCAGGCCCTTACCTCAGACTCACCCCAGACCCCTCAGGAGCCCTCTCTATCTCACCACAGCCTATGTTCCCCCAAAGAACCAGCACCCAGCCCTGGTATCTTTAACAGACTACCTGGCCACCCTCCACCATAAGGCAGAACAAATCCTAGTGGGGGACCTTAATGTAAATTGGCTCAGCACCTCCTCATCCAGCACCAGAGACTCATTTGCCGCCCAAGATATGACGCAACTCGTCACCCAGCCCACGAGACTTAACCCTAAGAGTGGTACCAGCACCCTTCTGGATGTTATTATAACTAACCGACCCCATAAAATCCAAAACATCCAGGTCCTCCCAGACTCCCTGAGTGACCACTTCCCTATCCTATTCCACTGGGTAGCCCCCAATCCCAAACCCAAAACCCAGACCACCCTCCACAGGCGCCTCTGCCCTGGTGGGCTGAAGAAACTTAAAGCACTCCTCACCCAGATAGACTGGTCCCCCATTCAGCAGGCAACCAACATTGACACTGCCCTCACCTTCTTCACTCACACCTTCAACATGGCCTGTGATCTCTTTGCACCCTTAACCAAAATCCGGTCCAAAAAACAGAACACACCCTGGGTTAGCCCGGCCCTCCTACAATTACTTAGAAACCGGGATAACCTCTGGCACCTTGCCACTGAAACAGGTCGTCTGTCTGATAGGCAAGCATACAATGCAGCCCGGAATAAGTGCTCATGGGCCATCAGGAAAGCCAAGGCAGACCATTACCAGGCCTCCCTTACCTCCTCCTGGGGCTCAGCCCGGACCTTCTGGGATAATATTAAGCAACTCAATGGTAAAGCTTGCTCCCCTGCCCCATCCCAGCTCACTAGAAATGGCACCACCTCCACCGAGCCTGCCACCATAGCTAACTGGTTCAACACCACTTTCACTGACCTTAGCTCAGTCCTCCCTAGAATTTCTTTGACCCTCCCCAGCCAACCTCCCCTGTCCTCCAGCACCCCAGCTTCCTCCCGAAAGATTTCCACCCGGAAGCCAGACCCATCCTAATCAAAGCTCTCAATGGCAACAATCCCGGCAGTGACTCACTGGACCCCAGCATCCTCAGGCTGGTGCTAGATGAAGTCCTTGCACCACTCACCAGCCTAATTAACCAGTCACTCTGCCTGGGACAATTCCCCACAGCTTGGAAAACAGCCATTGTCACACCTATTCATAAAGGGGCGACAGGTCACTGGCCAACAACTACCGGCCAATCTCCATCCTCCCTCCCCTCTCTAAAGCCCTGGAGAAAGTGGTGGCCATTCAAATCACTGATTATCTGGCTAAGCATAACATCTTATGCCCAGAGCAACATGGCTTCCGTGCAGGTCACAGTACCAGCACTGCCCTTATTGAATTCTCCAACTTTCTACACTCCTGCTTGGATACCAGCTCCCTAGCTGGTGCAGTGTTCATTGACCTCTCAAAGGCTTTCGACACCGTCTCCCATCCACTTCTGCTGAATGCACTCTGCCACACTGGTCTCGCGGCTGGCCCCCTGGCATGGTGCGCTAGCTATCTTGACACTCGATCTCAGTGTGTAAAAATTAATAGCACACTCTCCGATACCCGTCCCATTCTCTCTGGGGTCCCCCAAGGCTCCATCCTGGGCCCCCTTCTCTTCTCGCTGTATCTGAACACCCTGCCCAGCGCATGCCCTGGCAAAATTCTACTGTATGCAGACGACGCTGTCCTTTTTGCCACCCACCGCAATCCCATCTCCCTACAGGACTCCCTACAGCAGCTTTCAACAGTGCGAGGCTTGGTTTAAGGCGCAGACTCATCATCAATCTTAAGAAAACCAAAACTATGCTCTTTCCCACCCCCAAAACAGAGCTAGCAACCACCCACTCTATATCCTTCCAAGTACCAACCAGCCACTAGAACAAGTGTGCTCCTACAAATACCTTGGGGTTACCTTCGATTCAGCCCTCACATTTCACAACCACATTGACGCCCTAACATCCGCCATTAACACACAGCTTGGCATCCTATTCCACCATAGAACCTGCCTTCCCCCAAATGCTCTCCGGCTAGCTGTTACATCATCCGTTCTGTCCCTTGTAGACTATGGTCTACCAGTATATGGTGCTGCTGACACCACTGCACTCAACAAAATTCACCTAACCCTGAATAAAGCGTAGATTGATTACTGGTGCCCCAGGCTCACACACACCTGTTCAGCTGTATGTCGATGCTAACCTGCTTACCCTGGATGAACGGCTCAATACCAAACCTGTCTCCTCACCAAAAACCCTACTTGGGCTCTCCCCTAGGGTAATGCATCCATCCACCAGAGCCCTCCACCATTGCAACATGGTCTTCCTACAAGACCACTCTAAAGGTCCCCAGATCAAGAACCAGCCGTGGCCAGAGGTCCTTCTGCTATAGAGCCCCAACCTGGTTTAACTCTCTCCCTGCCACCATCACCAATGCCATCACCATCTCCAAGTTCAAAACCACACTTCGGAACCACATCGTCAGCACTCGTAACTGTTCCTGTCTCTGAACATAGCCTCCACCTCTGCTTCTCTTGACAATGCCCCCCGGGCAGCTCTCCACCTAACCATCCCCGCCACCGCTTCCCTGTACACCATGCCTATGTTTAACCTGGCCAGTGCCAGCTGTTTCAGTGTTTACCTACCAGATTGCTCACTTGATACCGACTTGTGTAACACCTGTTATCAATTACATGTACCCTGTACCCAGTTGTATTTGTCTGACCACAATGTGACGTGGCGCCTCTGTTGACGCCGATTGTTTTGCAAATCTTTGCTATGTAACCAAAAACACAATGTATGTCTTTATGTGACGAAGTACCTTTGGAAACGAGCCTCTGGCTCAAAGGTTGTAAGCTGATTCTTTAAATAAATAAATAAATAAAATAAAATAAATAAATAAATCCTCTAATTCTACAGGTCATTTTCAAGAGGTGGGGCACTCCAGAGATGGATCTCTTTGCAGCCTCGGACAACCACCAACTTCCTCTCTTTTGCTGCAGACCGCCTCTTCTGGGCTCTGTCCATCAAGATGATCTCTTGTTGAATTGGACAAGCAAGTTTCTGTATGCATTCCCTCCTTTTCCTCTGATATTCAGAGTCCTGATCAAGATCAGGTCTCAGCCCTGCAGGGTGATTCTAGTGGCTTCAGACTGGGCCAGACAGCCTTGGTACCCTCTTCTCTTGTCACTATCAGTAACACTGCCTCTTTGTCTTCCCAGACAGTTCAATCATTTTACCTCCTCACAGGGGAGGATCCTTTACCCCAATCTTCAGACTCTCAGGCTCAAGGACTGGCTCTTGAAGAGCTGGAATATGCCAGCCTACACCTTTCTCAATTGGTCTTGGACATTTTAAAGGTTAGCAGGAAACCTACTACCAGAAAGACTTACAACTCCGAATGGAAAAGATCTGGGTTGTGGTGTTCCCAGAAACATGTTCAGCCAGAATTGGCTGATATTGCCACTGTACTGGACTATTTGGTGCATCTTAATAGTTTAGACCTCCGTCCTACTGCTCTCAAGGTACATCTGGCAGCTGTGTCTTTTATTTATTTATCAAGTCTAGGATTACAAATACCTTTGAGCCATGGCTCTTTTACAAAGGTTCCACGTCAGAGAAATACAAATTATGGGGAACATCAAGACAGACATTACAACAATGTGGACATTGCAAACAGAGTACAGATTAATACAGTTCAAGGGTAGCATTGTAACAAAGCAGCCAGCGGCATCTGTCAGAGAAAATAGACAACAGATAAGAAGTGCCAGAGTCATAGGGAGAGGGAAGAGGGGTGGGGAGAAGGAATGTAGGAAGGGTGGCGAGAGGGTGAAAAGTGCAGCATTGGGTATACCAAGATGTGAGGGTAGAATCCAGTGAGGAGGGGAGGGGGGGGGGTCTGCCTTCCTCTCTGCCGGTAAGGGCTCTTCCCTAGCTTCTCATCCAGTTTTCAAGAAATTTTTCAAGGGTTTAGTACATGTTAATTCTCCCTTTAGGGAGCCTACCCCTTCTTGGGATCTGAATATCTGTATAGAACAGCTTATGCAGCCCCCCTTTGAGCCTTTATCCTCAGCTGAGCTGAAATACTTGACTTGGAAAACTGTATTCCTGGTAGCCATTACCTCTGCCAGGAGAATCAGTGAATTACAGGCTTTATCAGTGGAACCTAATTTCATTTTGTTTCACAGGGATAAGGTGGTCCTTCGCACCATCAGAAAGTTTCTTCCTAAGGGGGTATCAAGCTTTCACTTGAATCAGTCTATGTCATTGCCTGTATTTTTAACTGATCATTCTTCTTCTGGGGAGAGAAGACTACACAGTCTTGATGTAGAGAGGGCTCTTAGCTACTATGTGGAACATACTAAGGCCCATAGTCATGAATGTTCTCAGTTGTTTCTCACTTATGGAGAAGTGGAAAAGGGCAAACCTGCTACCAAGAGAACTATTGCCAGGTGGATTGTCTCCTATATCCAGTTCTGCTATTCAAAACTTGGGAAAGAGCCTCCCTCAGGCCTAAGGGCTCATTCTACCAGAGGTACAGCTGCTTTGGTCGCAGCAGCTAGAGATATACCTTTAGTGGACATCTGTAAAGCAGCCACCTGGAAATCTGTTCACCCATTTACCAAGCATTACTCTCCGGACATTCAGTCATGAAGTGATGCTAGGTTTGGCACAGCAGTACTACAGAGCCTCTTCCCAAAGTAGGTTCTGCATTCCCTCCTCCATAGGGAACTGCTTGGTAGTCTGCATTATGTCTGAATACAGCAAGACTTCATGTTGTTTGAAGAAAAAATTACTCACCATATTAATGTTGTTTCTTCTAATGGAGTCTTGCTGTATTCAGACTCCCGCCTCCCCTCTCAGAACCTGGGTTTTTGGGAAGTGGGCTGGCAGGTACAGTGTTGCACCTCAGGGGTGTACCTTGTACCCTCCCTCTTCGGTGGGGTGGATGTTGTTATTATTTTTCTGGTGTTTTATACTTAAATATTGTCACTACCTTTCCTTCTTGGGTTCTCGACTTGAGTCTTTTGGGCCCAAAAATAATTTTTTGCCCTTTGGCTATATGTTGAACAATTTCCATACTATAGTATGTTAGAGTGCTTGTAAGATTCTGACAGTTACACTGAGAAGTACCACAGACAGAGGTTTGAAAACCGAGCTCGAGCTCAACTTTCTATGCTTCTGCATGGAGTTAACTCTTTCCTCCCCGGGGCAGTTCAAGTGCTGGGGCTAACTGCATTATGTCTGAATACAGCAAGACTCCATTAGAAGAAACAGCATTACTATGGTGAGTAATTTTTTTCTTCTCAAACCCGGGTCACTGGCATGACAGCAGGTGAGGCATAAGTGCCTCAGCCTTTCATGCCACTGGGCCGGACTTGGTGCCTGCTAACAAAAGGCAAAAAGAAAAACATGTCACTGCCCCTCCTGCTGAAGAAGCAAATGAGACACCAGGTGACAAAAATAAGATGCCCTCAGTTGAGGACATAACTAAGGCATGGCAGTTTTCCAGGCTTTCCAAGCTGTTGGGGTCATTATGACCATGTCTGCCCCTTCTCCCCAGGCTTCAGTACCTGTGGTAATGCCTGTGGTGGAGCAGGCTGAATTGTATTATGAGGAAAAGGAGGAGGAAGGGGAACCAGTAGAGCCTGATGGCTGCCCCGAGCAGAAGTTTGGTTCCCCCTCCTTGTTACTCAGAGGATTGCACCTCACATTACTCTTTTGTGAGGCAAATGGTAAATACCCTCGATCTCTCATCCTAGGAGATGGCCGAGGATGAGGAAGAGGTTGAATTCCTGAACATGATTGGTTTAAATCCCAACAAAGAAATTGTTCAAACAACATGAAGTCTTGCTGTATTCTGACTTAATGCAGTTAGCCCCAACACTTGAACTGCTCCGGAGAATAAGGAGTTAACTCTATGCTGAAGCATAGAACGTTAAGCTCGAGCTCGGTTTTCAAACCTCTGTCTGTGATACTTCCCAGTGTAACCATCAGATTCTTTACTCCGCCTAACAGTGAAGTCGCTCCGGAGATTTCCTCTGCTCGGTTGGGTAAAAAGTAAAGCGTTCGGTTTTAAACCATTCTATTTGTTATTTTTTTGGGATTTCCAGCTCTGCCTATGGTACCGGTAGTGTTGTAGATAGGTAGTGACTGTGTTTATTTTGTAAAAAAAGTGTGGAAATAGTTTTTCCTTGGTTTCGTTTCGGTCGGTCCGGTAGGAACCGACCTTGTATTTTCTTTTGTTTTCTAAACTGAATTTTTCTGGGGTTAGAGTGGTGTTCCGGTAGCGATCAGTTTCAAAAGAACCGGGTGTTTTTTGTTTCTTTTTCAAAACCCGTGACACGGTTTGTAACCGATTGGTTATTTTATTACCTGGCTTGAAAGCTGCTATAGGGTAATTTGGTAGGTTGGCCATGTCTGAGAAACCCAAGAAGAAAACCAGTCCCACTGGGTTTCAGCACTGCACTGAATGTAGGGAGGCCTTTGCCAAGGCCGACCCCCACCTCATATGTCTTTATTGTCTGGGGTTTGACCACCTCAAGTCAGACTGCCAAATTTGTAAAAACTTTCCTAAATCCACTCTAGATAAAAGACTGAGTAGGCTGAAGGAAAGGGAGGCCAAGAAGTCTGTAGATCTGGATGGCCAGCCCGGTTCGGTTGCGGCCGAACCTGAGGAGGTGCCTAATGACCTAGGCGATACCTCCTTGGACAAAAGGAGAGCTGACCCTGAGGGGCCAGTTCCGTCAAAAAGAAAACGTAAGTCTGCCAGTTTGGATCCTTTACCACATTCTCCGACTGCAGATGAAGTAACCAAAGTGATTAGCATTGTCCAATCGCTTAGATCAGTTCCGTCCAAACTGGTACCGCCGGTTAGGCGGTCGGATCCATCTCCTTCGGATTACAATCCAGATGCTTTTTATGAGGAGTGGGAGGGAGCTAAAGACTATCCCGGTGATGATGATGACGACCAGGGGGGTCTGGATGTGCCCATTGAACCGGACATCTCCCCAGACAGGCCCTTGGATGTCTCCCCTCCCAGGCTCTCTTGAGTCCCCTTCACACTTTTTGTTTTACAAAAAGGTGGCCGAAACCCTTCAGCTTCCCTTGATTGAAGCTGCGGAGGAGGAAGAAGAGCCTGATTTTGTGGAAATGATGGACATCCCAGAGTCCAAAAGGCTGTCTGTCCCTCTTCATAAGTCCTTGGGGAAGCAGACACAAAACATTTTACAAACACTTAATTCAGTACCTCCTGTGGACAAAAGAATGGACAGGAGGTATATGTTATCAGGCTCAGCTACGGAGTTCCTTTATAATCATAGCAGCCATGTTGGGGTAGTGCAGGCTGCAGTCTGTGACAGGGCTAATATTCCTTTGGCTTCATCCCCCCGGACAAGGACTCCAGGAAAGTGGATGCCATGGTAAAAAAACAGTATTTGGCATCCTCTTTGGAACTCAGGCAGGCTAACTATATGGCCTACACAGCCAGGTGCCAGAAGTCCAGGTGGGATACGGTTCTGGAACTGGCTAAATAGGCCTCCCCCCAGCTAGCCAAAGAGCTGGAGGAGGTGGCTGCTGATGGAATTGAGGCATTGAAAGTACAATTTCATGCTGCTGTGGACTCCAGTGATGTGGCATTTAGAGTCATGGCTACATCTGTGTCTCTCAGAAGATATGCTTGGCTCAGATATACTAGCCTCTCACAGGATACCCAGACTCAGGCTAAGGATTTTTCCTCTAGTGGGTAACTCTCTGTTTGGGGAGCAGACAGAGGCTTACATGAAGAAAATGGATGAATACAGGACCATTTACAGGAGTGCACAGGCCAAGGAAAGGCAAGTCACTCCACAAAAGCAGCAGTCTAGGGGCAGGGGCAGGCCCTTTCACAGGCTTTTTTAACAAGCCCAGGCCTCCTCTCCCTTCCCACAGAGGGGGTTCTTCAGAGGGAGGGGCAGGAGGGGGATGAGCAGGGCTGCTTCCTTCTCTTCCTAGTCTAAGGTTCCTGCCTAGCAGACACCTTGATGTGTCAGCCCGGGTTGACTCCCCAATCCCAGTAGGAGGCAGGCTGGCTTACTACTTCCAAGCCTGGAAGTCTGTGACCTCAGACGGGCGGGGGTCCTGAAGCAGTAAGTCAGGGACTGGCCTTCAGCTTCAAAAAGTTTCCAAATAAGAAGGCCAAGTCTTTTCCACCTGCATCAATATCAGAAACCCTTGCACTAGAGGCAGAGGTTTCCTCTCTTCTAGCTCTCGGAGCTATAGAGATGGTTCCTACTCAGCACAAGGGAAAAGGACTGTACTCCAGGTACTTCCTTACCCCAAAGAAAACGGAGGAGTGGCGACCCATCCTAGACCTAAGGTATTTGAACAAACACATTTCAAAACCCAAATTCAGAATGGTAACTCTAGGAATTACCCTTCCCTCTCTAAGGCCAGGAGATTGGCTAGCATCCCTGGACCTCAAGGTGCCTACTTCCATATTCCTATCAGGTGCTCCCACAGAAAATACCTCAGGTTCGAGTTGTCTTCAGGCCATTACTAATTCAGAGCCATGCCATTTGGCCTAACATCAGCTCCAAGGGTGTTCACAAAGTGCCTTGCAGTAGTGGTGGCTTACCTCAGAAGACAGGGTATCACTATCTTCCCATATCTGGACAACTGGCTCATTGTAGGCCAATCTTCTCAACAGGTCAGGTCAGGTCAGCTCTGCAAACCTCCCATGACCTGCTCAGTTCCCTGGGGTTTCTTCTCAATCTTCCAAAGTCTGTTCTCTAACAGTTCAACTTCTTACCCTTATAGGAATAGAACTGAACACTACCCAAGCAAAAGCTTTCCTTCCCTTGGCAAGGGTGAAGGCCCTAGTGGATCTTGCTTCATCTTTTCAACCTCGGGTCTCTCGTCCAGCAAGACGAGAAGTTCCTCCAACTCCTGGGCCACATGGCAGCTTCCACTGCAGTGGTACAAGGAGCAAGATTTCAGATGAGGGACATTCAGTTTCACCTAAGGTCTTTTTGGTCTCAGAAAAAGGATTCCTTTGCCACACTGATTCCAGTGACTCAGACTCTGGTCCAAGCTCTCCAGTGGTGGCTGGATCTGGACAACTTTAGACAAGGAGTCCCATTCCTTCCTCAAGCTCCCTCAGTAGTTCTGACTACAGATGCTTCTCTCCTAGGTTGGGGAGCCCACCTGGGAGCCCTGACAGCTCAAGGGGTCTGGTCTCCACAGGAGTCTCTCCTTCACATCAACCTTCTGGAACTCAGGGCAGTGTTTCTGGCCCTTCAGTGCTTCTCAGATTCGGTCAAGGGCAGGGTGGTCCAAGTCAGAACAGACAACACGACCACAATGTGGTATATCAACAAACAAGGAGGCACTTGGTCCACGGCCTTGTGCACAGAAGCCATGAAACTGGTCTCTGGCCTATTCTCTTCAGACTTCCCTAGTAGCAGTTCACCTTCCAGGGAAGGACAATGTACTGGCAGATGCTCTGAGCAGAATATCCCAGGGACACCATGAATGGTCCCTGGATCCTCTCATCCTGCAGGTCATCTTTTCCAGATGGGGCACTCCAGAGATTGATCCCTTTGCAGCCCTGGACAATCACCAACTTCCTCTGTTCTGTTGCAGACCTCCACTCCTGGGGACTGTGCCCCAGGATGCCCTGATTTTTGATTGGAAGGGCAGGTTCCTCTATGCCGTCCCTCCATTCCCTTTGCTGTTCATAGTCCTGATCGAAATCAGAACTCAACCCTGCACAGTGATACTAGTGGCTCCATACTGGGCCAGACAGCCTTGGTATCCTCTGCTGCTGTCCCTGACAGTGTCACATCCCCTTTCCCTTCCCAGGAGACGCAATCTTCTGTCCTCCTCTCATGGGAGGATCTGGTATCCCAATCTCCAGTCTCTCAGACTCAAGGCCTGGCTCTTGAAGAGTTAGAATACGCAGGCCTGCATCTTTCTCAGGCAGTTCTGGGTATCTTGAATTTTTCCAGGAAACCTTCTACTAGAAAGACTTATAACTCCAAATGGAAGAGGTTTAGCATTTGGTGCTTTCAGAAAGGCATCGTGCCTGATTCTGCAGGCATCTCTGTAGCCTTAGATTATCTGGTTCACCTCAGTTGTCTAGGTCTTAGGCCTGCAACCCTGAAGGTTCACCTAGCAGCAGTTTCTGCTTTCCTTTCGGCAGGGAAGGGCTCTTTCCTGGCCTCTCATCATGTTTTTAAAAAGTTTTTCAGGGGTCTGGTTCACATACGCCCTCCATTTAGAGAACCTACTCCAGCTTGAGATCTCAATGTCTGCATTGCACAACTCATGCAGCCCCCCTTTGAACCTATGGCTTCGACTGAGCTGAAATACTTTACCTGGAAAACTGTGTTCCCAGTAGCCATTACTTCTGCCAGGCGGATTAGTGAATTACAAGCCTTGTCAGTCGAGCCTGACTTCATATCCTTCCATAGGGATAAAGTGGTCCTAAGAATCAATAGGAAGTTCTTGCCCAAAGTGGTGTTGGATTTTCATCTGAACCAGTCCATGTCTCTCCCTGTGTTTTTCACTGACCATGCTTCTTCAGGGGAGAGAAGGTTACACAGTTTGGATGTTAAAAGAGCTCTTAGCTACTACATAGAGCACACTAAGGCTCACAGAAATGACTGTCTTCAATTGTTTCTCACGTATGGTGAGGTGGGACAAGGTAAGCCTGCCACTAAAAGAACTATTGCCAGGTGGATTGTCTCTTGCATACAATTCTGCTATGATAAATTGGGTTAAGCACCCACCTCAGGCCTGAGGGCTCACTCGACTAGGGGTACAGCTGCTTCTCAGGCTGCGGCCAGAGATATACCCTTGTTAGAGATCAATAAAGCAGTCATGTGAAAAACAGTACATACATTCACCAAGCATTACTCTCTGGATATCCAGGCTAGGAATGATGCTAGGTTTGGTACAGCAGTACTGCAGAGCCTGTTCCCAAAGTAGGTTCTGCATTCCCTCCTCCATAGGGAACTGCTTGGTAGTATGCATTAAGTCAGAATACAGCAAGACTTCATGTTGTTTGAAGAAAAAATTACTCACCATAGTAATTTTATTTCTTCTAATGGAGTCTTGCTGTATTCTGGCCTCCCCCCCCTGCCTCCCCTCTTAGAACCTAGTTTTTGGGAAGTGGGCTGGCAGGTACAGTGTTGCACCTCAGGGGTGTACCTTGTACCCTCCCTCTTGGGTGGGTTAGTTATCTTGAGTTCTCTCTTGTGTTATAAATGTATTTAGTGTTGTCACTACCTTTTTTCTTCTTGGGTTCTTGACTTGAGTCTTCTGGGCCCAAATCATTGCCTTTTGGCTTATATTAGAACAATTTTCATATTTTATACTCAGTTAGTTAGTTGCTCGTAAGAATGTGACAGTTACATTGGGTAGCATCACAGACAGAGGTTTGAAAACCGAGTTCGAGCTCAACGTTCTATGCTTCAGCATAGAGTTCATTCCTTACTCTCCGGGGCAGTTCAAGTGCTGGGGCTAGCTACATTGTCAGAATACAGCAAGACTCCATTAGAAGAAACAACATTACTATGGTGAGTAATTTTTTCTTCTTGCCTACCCATAAGTCTCTCAAGAAAGCCACCTGCACAGTGCTAGCAGCCCCTGCCTCTCCAGCTGGCATGGACAAGAAAATAGAGAAAAAGTACCAGGTGGATAGGCAGGGTGCTGAGTATTTGTATACCTACCCTGACCATGAAGGAGTGGTGCAGACTATTGCCTGTGCCAAGGCCACGGTACCCCTCTCCTCCAATCCCCCAGAAAGGGATTCTAGAAAGCTGGACAGCATGGGCTAAAAAAAATCTATATTTCAACTTCTTTGCTAGTGAGACAGGCAGCCTATATGGCTTACACAGCTCAGTACCAAAAGACACTTTGGAGCTCAGTTATGGCCATGAGTGAAAAAATGTCTGGTGACTTGGCTCAGGATCTAGCAGACGCAGCAAAAACTGCCATGATGCCACCAAGTACCAATTTCACTTGGCTGTAGATGCCAGTGACACGGTGTCCAGGGTGATGGCACGTACAGTGTCCTTTATGAGATTTGTATGGCTCAGGACTACAAACCTTTCCCAGTACACTTGAACAAAAGCCATGGATGTTCTCGGCAAAAGGAACTCTTTGTTTGGTGACAAGACAGAGGTTTACATGAACAAGATTAGTGAATATAAGACCACCTATAAAAGTAACAGTGAGAAGAAAAAAAGTCTTCACTTCCCATACGCCTTATGGAAGGTGAGGTAGGGACCAGAGATATTATTCCCATGCTTATGTGACCTATGACTATGCCCCGAGAGGCTTTTTCAGAGGTAGGGACAGAAGGGGTGCCAGGCATGTGGCTACCACTCGAGGTCCCAAAGCCCAGCAAAACAAAATCTCTGACAGGTTTGCCCAGGTTGCCCAACCATTGACAGTGGGAGGAAGACTGAATGACTAATCACACCCCAGGAAATCTTACTGTATTCTAACTAATGCAATATGGTCTCACCCTAGGACTGCCCCAGAGCCAAAATGGTTAATAGAACCTATGCAGATGATGGAATGCTAGGCTCGAGCTCAGTTTTAATACCACTGTCTCTGGTAACAGTTCTTCAACCGTCAGATTCTTTACTCAGCTTGCCTCAGTAAGACGTCTCCGAAGAGATCTCCTTCATTCACTTGAAAAGATTTATTTTCTCGGTTGTTTACTATGTACCGTTTATTTTTGGAATTTGAAGCCCTGTCCTTGGTATCTGGCAGAATTAGTTAGATTTAGTTGTTTTTGGGTAAGCTGTTTGGTTCCTTTTCGGTTACCCTAACTGGGATGGAACCAACGTTTCTTTTGCTTTCTGAAGTAAATTTCAGTGTAATTTAAGTTTTTCCAGCTCAGGAAGTAAGTCGGTTATAGTTCTTGTTGTTTTACCGGGGTAACTCCTGGTTGTTTATCGGTTGGCATTAACTGAAAAAAAAAGGAGACAGGTTTTTATTTTCTGGTTATGTCACAGAAAACCAAGGAAAGAACGGGAACTACAGGTTTCCAGCATTGCACTTGTAACCCCTAGGTGGTGCTATCCCAAGGGCTACTACCCCTGCCTGCTTGGCTAGTAGCAGGTTAAGGGGCTTGGGTAATGAAACGGGTGCCTCCACCCAGAGGTCGGGGTAGTTTGTGGTCAAGCTAACCTGGGTACAGCCCTCCGGGACACTGTAACCCCCCTCTTTCCCTTACAGTGGCCTGAACAATATACAATAATTACTTTCACAATGACACTTATTCACCAGGCAATTACCTACACTGTTTGCACTTGCCACCAGAGCTGGTTCCTCTAGCTTGACCCTGGGGACCCCCCTGTAAAACAAGGTTGAGCACAGCAAATAGCAACAGTACAATACTTTTGGCACAAACTGGAACCACAGTCAGGTTAAATGCAAACAAGGTTAAATCTGATTTATTCAGGGGACTTGAACAAGGGCGGGGAGTAATCGGGTTGATTTGCTTAAAAGCTATATTAATCAGACAGTTATGCATGTAGTTCAGAGTCCCTACACAGTCACACACTCTGGGTACCCAGGTAGGAAAACGGTGGGCTAGCCAGGAATGTTGCAGCTGGTTGGGGCCCTGCGATGGAGAAAGAAACATGCACAACACACACTATTTGTAATCCAGAGCCAGAGGGCTCAGTTCGTGAAAGAAAAGGCAACAAGTCAATCAGATGACAACACTTTTAGATTTAGCTGTTGTTGCAGGGCCAAGGAGCTACCCTGATGTTTATTCACGATACCCAATACCAGACACAGGCAGGACAAAATCAAGACTGCAGGCTGTTGAGCTGGAGTGCCTGGAGAAGCAGGGCCCAAACGAATCACCGAGGCGGCGTCCCTGTTCAAGGCGTTGAGCAGGGGGGCTGATCCCCAGGCCGGTCTCTCGTTGATGACTTTCTCTGCGTAGTAGGTATTCTGGCTCGGCCAGTGTAGCAGGGCCCAGGCAAAAAGAAATGGATATGGATTCAGTCCGTGGAGCTGGATACAGCATCCAGCAAGCAAAACACAGTTCAGACACACAGTGGGGAACCAAATTACGACCCACTATAAGCACACAGCACATTCACATGTAAGGACATTCCACTGTACCAGGCAAATGGCTCTCTGGTCGCAGTTACAGAGTCTCTGCACAATCCGGGGGTTCAGAGGTAGCTGGAAGTCCTGACAGGCCGATTGCATTCAGCAAATCTTCGGTCTTTTTCGGGTTAAAGCCTGGTCACAATTCAGTGGCTTAATTCACTCTCCAAATTCAGATTCAGTCTGGAAAAAAAAAAAGCACAAGTTCCCTCTCAGGGACAGCAGGCAGGCATGCAGGCCAAACTCAGGCCTTTCCACAGTTCTCCCACGCGAATCCACTATGGATTGCTGCTCAAACTATCTCGAGCTGTTACTTCACTTCCCAACTCAGATCTAACTGAAACTGCAAGCAGTGTGGGACTTTCCCCAAGATCCAAAAGTTCAGTTGGCTGATCTGTCTGTCAGTCACAACAAGGGCTCCCTCTCCAGGTTATTTTAGGTGCCAAAAGCCCAAAACTACAATTCCTACAAGTTTTTGGTCCCACCAAGGGGCAGGCTCCATTTTAGAGTCCCAAATGTACTGATTGGTCCATTCTGCAGTCCAGGACCAAGATGATGGAAACAAACATAATTGTGTCCATGCTGCAAAGAAGGCAGGTTAGAACAACCTGCAATATTATTACTACTCTAACAAATGATCAGCAAACAAGTTCATCTTCTAACAGAGCTCCCTCTCAAATTAATTATGACTGCAATCCAGGCAGCTCTTAAAGAGACAGTACACAGGCTATACAGGCACTCTCTGGCCATACATTTAAACTGCTAAAACGCAGAACACCAGCCTGGCAGTGAGCACATAGGCAAGCTCAAGGAAGACTTTTCGGGAACCTCCATTTGTAGGGGGGGTTACACCCTAAATGTGGGAAACCTTCTGCTAAAGCTGATCCACATTTAATCTGTGTCTTCTGTCTTGGGTTTGAACACCTTAAGACAGACTCTGAGATTTGTAAGAATTTTCTGCAGTCAACGGTTGAGAGACGGTTGAAAAGACTGCAGGAAAGAATGACTGAAAAGGCTGCTGACCCGGCCATAGATAAACCGGTTCCTCCTCAGAAAGAACCGGAGGAGCTGCCCCTTGAGCGGGGCAAAGGCTCTTCAGGGAAAAAAAGTACCTCTGAGAATGCCACTGAACAGGCTGTTGCAGACAAAAAGAAAAGAAAAACATACTGGACAGGAACCGCAACTGAAGAAGGCTGCGGCTACTACTGCTGAAGAAATTGCTAACGTGATTAGGATTATCCAGTCTCTACTGGAACCGTGCTTCCGGACGAAGCACGGTTCCAGTTGAAAAACAACCATTACACACATTGGTCCTCGGTTCAACCCAGGTTTCCAGTTCACTGGACCCCAGTTGGGACCACTATGGGGAAGAAGAAGAAGAGGAGGATCAGGATTTTGGGGAGCCCATTGAACCGGACATCTCCCCAGGTCCTCATCGTCCTGACTCCTCTGATAAGGGAATTGAGGACTTTTCCTCTTACTACTCTTTCATGAAACAAGTGGCTCAGACCCTTGATCACCCTACTCAGGAGTCAATTGAGGATGAGGAGGAAGAGGACTCTAGGGAGATGCTGGATGTTCCAGCATCAAAAAGATTGCTGCTTCCAATCCACAAATCCTTCAAGAAACAGACCCTAAAAGTTTTGCAGACACCTACCTCAGTACCTCCTACAGACAACAAGGTGGACAAAAAGTACTGGGTTACCAAAGAAGGAGCGGAATTCCTTTTTGGGCACCCTAGCCTTGTTGGGGGTAGTGCAGACTGCAGCTTGTGACAAAGCTGGCATCCCCCTGGCTTCTCACCCTCCTGATAAAGATTCTAGGAAGGTGAATTCAGTGGCAAAAAAAATGTACCTAGAGTCATCCCTTGCCATTTGACAAGCCTCCTTTCAAACAACATGAAGTCTTGCTATAGTATGACATATGCAGTATAACCCCAGGTTAGAACTGCTCCGGAGGTGAAAGAGTTAACTTCCATGCAGGGCATGGAATCTTGAGCGCGAGCTCGGTTAAACACTCTGTCTGTTGAAGCTCAAACTTAAACTGTCAGATTCTTTACTCCGCCTCACTGAACAGTCGCTCCGGAGATTCCTCCTGCTGCTCGGTTTGTTTGTCGGTTTTAAAGTGTAATTTCTCGGTTATTTGCGAAATTTAACAACATAATCGTCGGTTCAAGCTCTGTCTGTGGTATTGTAAGTAATAGATAGGCTTACTTTTTTGTTTTATTCTGTGTGGAACTTGTAAAACGTCCTTTTTGGTTCAGTTTGAACCGATCAGAGGGGTTTAAAAATTACTTTCTAGCCCTTTAGAGTGCGGTTCCCGGTTCTTATCGGTTCTAAAAAAAACGGATTTAATTACGTTTTTTTCCATGACCCGTGACATGGTTGGAAACCGATAAGAGAGTCTTGCTTGGTGGATTGCCATTAACGGGCAAGTTTTGGTTAGGCTGGCACTATGTCTGAGAAACCCAAAAGAAAAACCGGACCCACTGGGTTTCAGCACTGTGGCCTCTGTGGGGAAGCCTTTGCCAAGGCTGACCCACACACCATATGTGTATATTGTCTGGGGTTTGACCACCTCAATGCAGACTGCCAGATTTATAAAAATTTTCCTGCTGCCACCGTGGAAAAAAGAGTTGGTAGGCTCAGGGAAAGGGAGGCCAAAACGTCCGCTGACCCGGATGGCCAGCCCGGTTCGGTTCCAACCGAACCCTGAGGGAGTGCCCTCTGACCAGGGCGATGCTTCCTTGGGCAAACGAAGAGCCAGCTCTGAGGAGCCGGTTCGAACTAAAAGGGCTAGAAGGTCAGCTAGTTTGCCAAAAGTTCTTTCTCCAACCGCTGAGGAAATAGCCAAAGCTATTCAGATTGTCCAGTCTCTTTCCCCAGTTCCGTCCGAACCGACACCATTGGGTAAGCGCCTGGTTCGGTCGGTTCCCTCGGTTCAAGATTATGATTTTGAAGATTTTTATGAATCAGGGGAAGGGGAGGAGGGGTGCGAGGAGAGTGAGTGTGATTTTGACAGTCTGGATGTGCCCATTGAACCGGACATCTCTCCAGACAGACCTTCAGGAGTATCCCCTCCCAGGCTATCTGAGTCCCCTTCTCATTTTTTGTTTTACAAGAAAGTTGCTGACACTCTGCAGCTCCCTGTTGAGGAAGCTGTGGATGATCAAGAAGAGCCTGATTTTGTGGAAATGATGGATATTCCAGAGTCTAGGAGACTGTCTATTCCCTTGCATAAATCTTTTAGGAAACAGACAGTTAAAATTCTGAAAACTCCTCATTCTATCCTCCCTGTGGATAAAAGGATGGACAAGAGGTATGCTTTATCAGGCTCTGATACGGAGTTTCTGTCTCAGCAGTGCAGCCATGTGGGGGTAGTGCAGGCTGCAGCCTGTGACAAGGCTAATATTCCTCTAGCCTCTCACCCTCCTGAAATGGATTCCAGGAGGATGGATGCCATGGCAAAAAGCAGTACATGGCAGCATCTTGGGACTCAGACAGGCAAATTATATGGCTTACACAGCTAGGTACCAGAAATCCAGGTGGGACTGTCCTGGCCCTAGCAAAACAGGCCCCTGAATAGCTTGCCAGGGAGCTGGAGCAGGTGGCTGTGGATGGTATTGAGGCATCCAAGGTGCAATTTCATGCTGCTGTAGACTCTAATGATGTTTCATCTAGAGTTATGGCTACATCTGTGTCTCTTCGCAGAATGGCCTGGCTCAGATGTACTGCCCTGTCACAGGATACCCAGTCTAAGGCTATGGATTTTCCTGTTGTGGGAAATTCTCTGTTTTGGGAGCAGACAGAGAATTATATGAAGAAAATGGATGAGTATAGGACCACCTATAGGAGTGCACAGGCCAAAGAAAGGCAAGTCACTCCTCAAAGGCAGCATGTCGGGGCAGGGCAGGCCTTTTCATAGGCCGTTTTACCAAGCCCAGGCCTCCTCTTCTGCTTATGCCCAGAGGGGGTTCTTTAGAGGAAGGGGCAGAAGGGGTTCTAGTAAGCCTGCTTCTACCCTCAACCCAAAGCCCTGCAAACAGGCTCCCTGATGGGGTAGCCAGGGCCGATTCTCCACTACCAGTAGGGGCAGGCTGGCTTATTGTCCAGGACTGGAAGTCTTTAACATCAGACAAGTGGGTCCTGGAGGTAGTAAGCCAGGGACTGGTTCTCAGCTTCAAAAAATTTCCGAAGATGAGAGCCAGATCTTTTCCACCTGCAAACCCTTCAGAGGCACTTGCCCTGGAAGCAGAAGTTTCTACCCTCCTGGCTCTCAGAGCCGTGGAAAGGGTTCTACTTATACACCAGGGCAAAGGTTGTACTCAGGTACTTCCTTTCCCCAAAAGACAGGAGAATGGCGGCCCATTCTGGATCTCAGGTATCTAAACAAGCACCTTTTAAAACCAAAGTTCAAAATGGTGACCCTGGGGATTATTTACCCTCTCTAAGGCCAGGGACTGCTAGCCTCCCTGGACTCAAGGATGCCTATTTCCATGTTCTCATCAGAAGCTCCCATCGAAAGTACTCAGATTCGAACTGCCCTCAGGCCATTACCAGTTCAGAGCAATGCCCTTTGGCCTCTCCTCGGCTCCAAGGGTGTTCACAAAATGCCTGGCAGTAGCAGTTGCTCATTTAAGAAAGCAAAAGATTGCCATCTTCCCTTATCTGGACGACTGGCTCATTGTAGGCCAGTCTCCAGAACAGGAGACTTTGCAAGTAACCCAGCAGCTGCTTACATCTCTAGGTTTCCTTCTCAATCTTCCAAAGTCAGTTCTGGAGCCTGTCCAGCTTCTCACCTTCATAGGCGCAGAACTGAACACAAAAGAAGCCAGAGCCTTCTTTCCTCTGGAGAGAGCAAGGACCCTGGTGTCTCTGGCCTCCTCTTTCACCCTGCAGGTCTCTCGACCAGCAAGGCATTTCCTACAGCTCCTAGGGCACATGGCTGCTTCTACAGCAGTAGTGCAGGGAGCGAGATTTCAGATGAGGGACATTCAGTTCCATTTGAGAGCTTTTTGGTCTCAAAGGACGGATCCCCTAACCAAATTGATTCCAGTGACTCGAACGCTGATCCAGGCCCTTCAGTGGTGGCAGGATCAGAACAATCTGAGACAGGGGGTTCCCTTCATTCCCCAGTCTCATTCCTTGACCCTTACTACAGATGCATCCCTCCTGGGGTGGGGAGCTCTCATGGGCGACCTTTCCACCCAAGGGCTGTGGTCCCCTCAGGAATCCCTGCTCCACATCAATTTGCTGGAGCTCAGAGCAGTTTTTCTAGCACTTCAGGTTTTCTCCACATCTGTCCAGAACAAGGTAGTTCAGGTCAGGACAGACAATACCACTACAATGTGGTACATCAACAAGCAAGGGGGCACTCAGTCTACGGCCTTGTGCACAGAAGCAATGAAGTTGTGGTCTCTGGCTTACTCTCTGAACGCCTCCCTTACGGCAGTTCACCTCCCAGGCAAGGACAATGTCCTAGTGGATGCTCTCAGCAGGATTTCCCAGGGCCATCACGAATGGGCACTGGATCTCCTGGTACTGGAGATAATATTTGCCAGATGGGGCACTCCGCAAATAGATCTCTTTGCAGCCCCAGACAATCACCAACTTCCCCTTTTTCGCTGCAGGCCCCCAGTGTTGGGCTCAGTCCCTCTGGATGTCTTCCTCCTCAGTTGGGAAGGGAAGTTTCTCTATGCTTTTCCCCCCTTCCCTCTTCTTTGCAAAGTGCTAGTCAGAATCAGATCTCAATCCTGCAAGATGATCCTGATTGCTCCAGATTGGGCCAGGCAGCCCTGGTACCCACTCCTCATGTCCTAGCAGTCCACCTCCCTATGCCTTCCCAGGAATCACAACCTGTTAACCTGTGCCCAGGGAGAGTTTGGTATCGAACCTCAAATCTCTCAATCTCAAGGCTTGGCTCTTGAAGAGTTAGAGTTCATGACCTACACCTTTCTCAATGTTGGACATCTTGAAGGCCTCTAGGAAGCCTTCCACCAGGGCTACCTATAATTCAAAATGGAAAAGATTTTCCATATGGTGTGTTGGTAAACATGTTTCCCCAGAATCTGCTGGTGTGCCCACGATCCTGGATTATTTGGTGCATTTGAATTCCTTGGGGCTTAGACCAGCTACCCTAAAAGTGCACCTGGCAGCTGTGTCTGTCTTCTTGTCAGCAGGTAAGCCCTCTTCTTTATCAGCTCACCCTGTGTTCTCCAAGTTTTTTAAAGGGTTGCTTCACACCAATCCCCGCTCAGGGATCCTGCCCCGCTTGGGATCTTAATATTTGCATCGCTCAGCTTATGCAACCCCTTGAGCCATTGTCTTCAGCAGAGCTGAAGTACTTGACTTGGAAAACTGTGTTTTGGTAGCCATCACCTCTGCCAGGCGCATAAGTGAGCTACAAGCCTTGTCAGTGGAGCCTGATTTCATCTCCTTTCATAGAGATAAGGTAGTCCTCAGGACTAACAGGGAGTTTTTTGCCTAAGGTGGTTTCAGACTTTCACCTTAATCAATCCATGTCTCTCCCTGTGTACTTCACTGAACATTCCTCCTCTGGTGAGAGGAGATTGCATAGTTTAGATGTCAAAAGAGCCCATAGTTACTATATAGAGTGTACCAAGGGTCACAGGTTCGAATCCCTCCAATTGTTCCTCACCTGTGGTGAGGTTGGTAAAGGGAAACCTGCCACTAAAAGATCCATTGCCAGGTGGATTGTCTCTTGTATCCAATTCTGTTACGAAAAACTGGGTAAGGTTCCCTCCCTCAGGCCTGAGGGCTCACTCTACTAGGGGTACAGCTGCATCTCTGGCTGCTGCCAGGGACATTCCTATCCTAGAGATATGTCAAGCAGCTACCTGGAAAACAGTTCACACTTTTACTAAGCATTACTCCCTGGATATCCAGGCTAGGAGTGATGCTCGATTTGGCACAGCCGTGCTTCAGAGCCTATTTCCCAAGTAGGTTCTGTCCCTCCTCCATATGTCATAATATAGCAAGACTTCATGTTGTTTGAAGAAAAAATTACTCACCTTAGTAATGTTGTTTCTTCTAATGGAGTCTTGCTATATTATGACCACCCCCCCAGCCTGCCCCTCTCAGAACCTCTGTTTTTGGGATGTGGGTGGGCAGTGCAATGTTGGCACTTCTTTGGTGCCCACTTCCTTTCACCCTTCTAGGGTGCTTAGGTGTTATGCTTAAGTTTTTCTTTAATCCCCCGACCTGAGTCTTTGTTTTGGGATCAAGATCAAAATGGTGTTTTTGTAAGTTAGCAGCCAGTGGCTAGTGTAGGTTTACGGCTTCCACACAGAACCTTAGTGAGTTTTTGCTCGTAAAGATCTGACAGTTTAAGTTTGCGCTCCAACAGACAGAGTGTTTAACCGAGCTCGTGCTCAAGATTCCATGCCCTGCATGGAAATTAACTCTTTTACCTCCAGAGCAGTTCTAACCTGGGGTTATACTGCATATGTCATAATATAGCAAGACTCCATTAGAAGAAACAACATTACTAAGGTGAGTAATTTTCTCAAATGTCATATGTGGCTAGGTACCAGAAAACTCTTTGGAGCACAATCCTAGAGATTGCTAAAGCCGTTCCATCTTCCATAGCAACTGACCTGGAAGAAACTGCCAAGAGAGGAATAGAAGCTGCCAAAACACAATTCAGGATGGCAGTGGATGCAAATGACACTGCATCCAGACAAATGGCAGCATCAGTATCCCTCAGAAGGTTTGCCTGGCTCAGGACCACCAGTCTGACACAGGATTCACAGACCAAAGCCCTAGATCTTTCTTGTGATCCTATGTCTCTCTTTGGGGAGCAGACAGAGGCATATATGAAAAAAATGGACAAATACAAGGCTGCTTATAAGAGTGCTGCTGTGCAAGAAAGAGCATTCACACCCCAGAAACACCAGAACAGAGGTGGTAGGGGCAAGACTCTCTACAGGCCTTTTTTCCAGCCTCTGGCTTTCCCCCAGTACCAACAACAGAGGGGATAATTTAGAGGCAGGGGCAGTGGCCTGCACTAGCCCCAGCACACAACCAGCAGCCCAGGCAAAGCAGACACCCTGAGGTGCTTGCGTGGGTCGCCTCCCCAATCCCATTAGGGGTCAGGCTGGCCCACTGCCTCCAGGAGTGGCAAAATATTACCACAGACAAGTGGGTCCTGGAGGTGGTGGGCCAGGGTTTTGTCCTCAGTTTCAAGTTCATGCCAAAGCTGAGGTCAAGGGTCTTCAAACCCTCTGTCCCATCAGAAGCAGTTTTGCTAGAGGAGGAAGTATCTAGTCTTCTGTCACAAAGAGCAATAGAGCTAGTTCCCTTAGCCCAAACGGGAAAAGGCTTGTACTCAGGATACTTCCTCACAGTAAAGAAAACAGGGGAGTGGCGACCCATTCTGGATCTCGGACATCTAAACAGACACTTGTCAAAGCCAAAATTCAAGATGGTGACTCTTGACTACTATCCTTCCAACTCTAAGGCAGGGAGACTGGCTGGCATCCCTGGACCTAAAGGATGTCTACTTTCATATTCCTGTCAGGTAATCCCACAGAAAGGACCTCAGGTTCAAATTGTCATCAGGCTATTATCAGTTCAGGGTAGTGCCCTTTGGACTGACCTCTGCCCTAAGGGTGTTCACAAAATGCCTGGCTGTGGTTGTGGCACACTAAAGAGGCAGGGGTAACAATATTCCCCTGTCTGGATGACTGGCTAATTGTAGGTCAGTCAAATCATCAAGTCAAGGAGGCACTGGCACTCACACAGGATACCCTGTAGTCCTTGGGGTTCCTGGTGAATCTAAAAAAGTCAGTACTGGAACCAGTCCAGCTCCTGGAATTCAAAGGAACCGAGGTGGACACTTGAAAAGGAAGGGTTTTCCTCCTACAAGGAAGAGTGGACAGCCTGGTGCAGGTGGCCAGCTCCTTCAAGCTGCATGTCCCAAGGCTGACAAGGCATTTTCTGCAGCTGCTAGGCCACATGGCAGCATCCACAACAACAGTGTCAGGGGCCAGGTTTCAAATGAGGGAAGTTCAGTTCCACCTCAGAGCTCACTGGCTTCAAAAAAAAGATTCACTGTCAAAGCTAGTGCCTGTCACAGCAGCATTTCTTCAAGCACTGCAGTGGTGGCAAGACGACCAACTTCAGACAAGAGGTGCCATTCTTGTAGCAACCCCCTTCATTGGTTCTAACCACAGATGTGTCACTCCTGGGTTGGGGGCACATCTGGGGTGCACATGGCAGAAACAGGAGTCACTACTACACATCAACCTGTTGGAACTGAGGGCAGCCCTTCTGGGCATCCAGTCCTTTGCCAGCCTAGTAAAGGGCAAGGTGGTGCAGGTCAGGACAGACAGTACAACCACCATGTACTACATAAACAAACAAGGGGGCACATGGTCAACCCCACTGTCATGGCCTTGAGTTTTCCGTGATTCCGCAGCCGCGGCAAACCGCAGAATTAACTGTGGAATTTGCCACGCCCACGGAACAAAAGTCCTCTGCCGCACGGGGCTCAACTCCGTCAGCTTCACTCGGCCCCCAAAGAAGTGTCCGTATGCACTGCTGGGAGCACACCCCAGCATGGCAAAAGTAAGTATAATTTGCTGATGGGTTGCTCAGTCCCCGATGGCTTCACTGGCTCCCAAAAAATGTCTGTATGCCACGCTGGGAGCCCACCCCAGTGTGGCAAAGTGTATTTGCCGACGGGGTGCCCAATCTCCGCCGGCTTCACTGCCCCCAAAGAAATGTTCATATGCTATGCTGGGAGCCCACCCAATTGTGGCAAGTGTAATTTGCCAACGGGGTGCCAATCCTCTGTCGGCTTCACTGCCTCCCCATGCTGCCTAGTGCCATGCTGGAGCCCACCCCAGCGTGGCAAAAGTCCCCCGTTGTCTTAAAAAATTAAGAAGTCCTGAAAAAAAAAACACTTCCCTCGTTGATTCTTTTGCCTCTCTCCCCAACCCGCGCCCACCTTCTGTGTACCCCACCTCCCACACCCCCACCTCAACCCATACTTACCTCCAGAGCCCAGCGTGATGATCTTCAGTGGACCGGGAACACATCTGCACTCTTCAAAGCTGACTGCGAACTGAAGAAATACCAATAAGCTGTATAATGGCATAAATGGATTTTTTTCAACTGTAGTGCATATCTCAACCATTTTTGTGAATTTTTCACCAAATGTTCAACATGGAGTTTTTGGGGCACCACCTCATGAATTCAGTCACTGTCATTTTGTTATTCGGTCCTGCAAGGTGATTTCGTGGTCACTGCGCAGAACCACCTTTCGGGACCGATTAACGAAATGACAGTGTCACAATTCATGAGGTAGGCCCCCCAAAACCCTATGTTGAAAATTTGGTGAAAATATTCCCAAAATGACTGTTTCATCGAGCCGCAGCATTGCGCTATCACACGCACGCTCGTAACTTCGAGCATTTTTAATATTTGCACTCCAGATTTTCAGCATTGCCATTTTACCACACCTCTTTATGAACAGTACAACTGTCATTTTTCACCTCACCCAAAATGTGTTTTCGCATATGTAGCGCACAATGGCACCGTCAGTGTGCAAAATCAATGTTCTGGACAGATTAAGAAAATCACAGTGACACTGTTCATGAGCAGAGGTCTTAAAATGGCTATGTGGAAAATTTGGTGACAAAAGCCCTTAAAATGACTGTGTTATGAGCGTGCATTGTGTCAGATATGGCCAAAAAACAAAAAAGGGTAAAATCAAGGGTAAAAATGTGCTGCAGAATTGCCGCAGAAATTGGTGTTGAGCGCTGCAGAAGTTCTGTGGCAAATGAGAACCCTGCTGCAGAACTTTGCTCCGATGTGCCGCAGAAAAATCGTGGCCCTTCCCACTGTGCACAGAGGCCATGAAAATCTGGAGCCTGGCATATTCTCTGGAAGTCTCCCTCTCGGCAGTCCATCTCCCAGGGAAGGACAATGTCTTAGGAGATGCCCTCAGCAGAATCAATGAGATGCCCTCAGCAGAATCAATCAGGACCACCATGAGTGGTCCCTGAACAAGCAGGCACTGGAGGTTGTCTTCAGGACATGGGGCACCCCAGAATTTGACCTTTTCGCAGCTCCAGACAATCATCAGCTACCACAGTTCTGCTGCAGACCTCCTGTAAAGGGCACAGTCCCTCTGGATGCACTGCTATTGGGTTGGACAGGGAGGTTCCTGTATGCCTTTCCTCCCTTTCCCTTGCTGCTAAGGATGCTGAAGAAGCTCAGGTCCCAGCCAGCAACAATGATTCTCATTGCCCCAGACTGGGCCAGGCAGTCCTGGTGTTCACTGATCCTATCCATGTCAGTAGCTAGGCCAATCCACCTTCGCAGGAGGAACAACCTACTGACCTCCTCCCAGGGCAGGATTATGTACCCCAACCTTCAGTCCCTCAGGCTCAAGATCTGACTCTTGAGGACCTAGAGTATGCAAATTTGCAACTATCAGAAGGGGTGATGGAGATACTCAGGGTATCTAGAAAACCATGTACTAGAAAAACCTATTCTTCCAAATGGAAGAGGTTTTCCATTTGGTGTCAGGGAAAGAATATAGACCATAACCAGACCTGTTTGCCAGTGGTCTTGGAATACTTAACCCATCTCCATTCTCTGGGCTTAAGGGCCTCTACCCTTAAGGTATACCTGGAAGCTGATCTTCCTGGATATAAAGTCTCCACCACTCATTCACATTGATGGGGAGTACGCCAGAGGCACTAGGACCCCGTGGGAGCAAATTTTTTCAGGAGGACCGGCGCCGAGATGGAGCCGCGAGGAAGCGGCACCACGAGCCAGGTGCATGCAGTATATCTCAGCGTTGACCCTCCAATCACCTCAATTCCTTTTTTCCCGCCGTCGAGTGTGCTTCAGTGACGACATCGCTTGCCTACTGGGAGTCAAACTTCAAACTAGCAGCTTAGTTTTCAGTTTTATTATTTTGTATTTTATCTCAAAATAGTACTGATTACATTTTAATAAACTACTTACTTGTACAAGAAATAAGTCTTCAGCCCTCCATTGATGGAGTCGACCATGAGCGGGGCAGATGACAGTTGGGAGACTTCGGATGAAAGCTGTTAAGTCAGATGGACCGGGTCTGGTCTGCCGCCCTCTCCGGAAGGGGGAGTCTGACAACTGATGGTCCAGTGCTCGGGGGGGGGGTGGATGGGCAATCCCCTCGAAAGCATAAAATCAGATGGTCCCATTCTCGGCACCGCTCAGCCTCGAGTCCTTCCTTGGCCCACCGGTCGAAGAAGAAACGGCATCACTCGAGGTCGCCCTCTGGTATGTCTGCATGTAGACGGTGAGTTATTAAGGTCAGGAGCTGGTCTATGCCTCTTTCGGAATCGCCGGTTTCTGTCTCTGGTAGCTGGCCTCTTCGATACCGGAGCCCCTCTCTGCCTATTAGAGGGGCTTCTGATGAGCAGTTTCACCATTGGGCCGCTTTTATGGAGCAGTGGGCTCAGAGGTTGTCCCGACTGCCTGAACCGGCCAGTCCATCGCCGGGGCCTTCGGGTCTGTCGATTTCGGATCGGCAGGCACGGCAGTTAGAACTTCCTAGTCGTGCGGTGCCTTCTTTGGTGCCATCGACTCCATGCTCTGGTGTCTATCTCCCTCACAAGGCTGCTGCGCAGGGGTCCACACCAATGAATTTATCTCCTGCCATTTTTCATCCTTTGCCTTCCAATCGCAGTTTTCAGACTTCTGCAACTGTGCTGTTGCCAATGATGCCAGCTTCCCTGGTGCTGGGGTCCTTTGCGGCACTGCGGGTGCTGTTGGTGCTGTCTGTGGTGCTGTGCTACCTGCTGGTGCTGTCTCCGGCGTCGGTGCCAGGTGCAGCACCATTTTCTGTGTCAGCACTGTCTATGTTCTCGGCACCATTTTCCTCTGCGGCACTGGGAACGTGTACGGCATTGCATAGTTCCCAGAGGTTTTCGACTCCGATTCTTCCTCTTTCTCTTCTTCCTCCTCCTGGTTTTCATTCCTTTCCTGTCCATACAGTCTCCTCTGGGCTGTCAGGAGATGATTTTGAGCCTGATCTGGATCTTCGGCTGGGTGATGATGTTGATGCTGACTCTGCCCTAGGTGCAGGGATCAATCCTTCTGCAGAGAGTGTTGTTGAAGACCTTTCCTTTAAGTCTCTGCTTAAGAGTTTAAATTCTATTTTTTCTCTTCAGACCACGGAAATTGATCCTGGGAAGCTTCTGCGTCTCCAGTATCTTTATGTTATGGAGATCCCTATGGATTTAACCCCTCCAGTACAGCCCTTTTTTGAGACTCTCTCCCAGATGGTGTGGAAAAATCTGGCTCTTATCCCCTCTGTGGCCAAGTCCATAGATAGGAAATATGCCCCTCCCAAGGATTGCCCCATCTTGGCCTCACAAGCCTTTGCAGATGCCATAGTGGTCCTGGCAGAGAATGATAAGGGGGTCCTCCCCCAGGAATCTACAGCCCGTCCTATAAACAAGGAATCTCACAAGATAGACACCTTGGGTAAGAGAGTTTTTGCTGCCTCAACTCTGGGTATGTGTATTGCCAGCTACCAGGGATATTTTTCTCAATACGAGTATGTTCTTTGGCATTCTCTCAAAGCAACGGTAGAAGCTCTGTCCAAATCGGAAGTCAACTCAGAGCTACTACAGACCATAACTAGAGGTATCGAGTCCAATAATCAGCAAATTAAAGCTGCAATAGACACTTTCGATACTGCTTCCCAGGCAGCAGCGGCTGGCATTTGCACCCGTCGCCATTCCTGGCTGCATACTTTGGGCTTTACGAATGATGCCCAACAAAAGGTAATGGCCATACCATTTGATGGTATGTATTGGTTTGAGCCTCAGGTGGAACAAGCACTAGAGGCCACACAGAAGACTAGGTCATCCATTAAGACTGCTAGACCTCGCCCGTCCCATCTCGAGGAGGTGGGAAGAAGCGTCAGTTTCACAACTGTCAGTCCTTTCGTGGTAAAGGCAGAGGAAGTTTTAACAGAAACCAAAACCCTCAGCCGCAAAAGAAAATGCAGCAGGAAGCACAAGGCCCCAAAGCACCTAGTGCCACCTTCTGAGTACCCGGCCCAGGTCCCACCTCAACTGCCCAA
Organism: Neoceratodus forsteri; assembly: GCA_016271365.2. Lineage (NCBI taxonomy): Eukaryota > Metazoa > Chordata > Ceratodontiformes > Ceratodontidae > Neoceratodus > Neoceratodus forsteri. The sequence continues at coordinate 368,806,776 of CM028135.1, forward strand.
GGGGGATGCTTCCTTGACAGTGGGAGGACATCTGACTCAATTCTATGATCAATGGAAATCTATAGCATCGGACAAATGGGTCCTCAGGATAATCCACGAGGGGTACTCTCTCAATTTGTCAGGACCCCTCCACCCCGGGGCATCCTCCCAAGTGACAGCCCAGACTGTCTGCTGCACAGTCAGACCTTCTTGCTTCCGAGGTACAAGGCCTTCTGAACAACAGGGCAATAGAAGTAGTTCCGCTGGATCAACGAAACACAGGTTTCTGCTCCCATTACTTTCTGGTTCCAAAGAAAACTGGTGGCATGCGCCCTATTCTGGCTCTCAGAAAGCTGAACAAATTCCTTTACAAAGAAAAGTTCAAGATGATATCACTCAGTACCCTGCTACCGTTGATTCATCAGCATGATTGGCTAGCCTCCCTGGACATGCAGGATGCATACCAGTACATTCTCATACACCCAAATCATCACAGATACCTAAGGTTCATTGTGTTGGATCAGCACTATCAATTCAGAGTCCTGCCCTTTGGGCTATCCTCAGGACCTCGAGTCTTTACAAAGTGCTGTGCAGTTCTCACGGTGCACCTAAGGAAATTCGGAATCCAAGTATTCCCATATTTGGATAACTGGCTTCTAGCAAGCCCCTCCAAGCAAGAGACTGGAGGCCATGGCCTCAGACTTCCTCACATCCATGGAAGGGCTGCTGAATCTCAGAAAGTCACAGTTGCAGCCCTTCCAGAAACTCCTTTTTATAGGAACCCTTCTGGGCACTTCCTGTGTGAAAGGCTTTCTTCTGGAGGACAGAAGGAATGATATCCTACAGATGACCCGATTCATCAGAGAACACAGCTCAGTTCGAGCTCTCTCGATGCAACGGATGCTGGGTCTTATGGCATCCTCGGTGTTCACTGTACCTTTGGCTCATCTCCACATGAGAACCTCTCAGTGGATGCTCAGTACTCAGTGGTCCCCTACCACTCACCCTCAGTCCTTTCTCATCAAGGTGACGGAACCTCTGAAGAGGTCACTCACCTGGTGAGCTCAGGAGGACAATCTTCTGGAAGGATATCTCAACGCCCCTCTGGATCATCAGGTCACCATTACCATAGATGCATCCCTGATGGGTTGGGGAGCTCACTACCAGGATCTCCACACCCAGGGTACATGGACTCTGGATGAATCTCAACTTCACATAAACGTCCTGGAGATGAGAGCCATCCTCTATGCAGTCTGGGCTTTGAAGACATACTGTGTCACAAGAACATTCTCCTTCAAATGAACAACAAGGCAGTGATGTATTACATCAACAAACAGGGCAGTGCTCACTCTTACCCATTATGCTGGGAAGCAATGAGAGTGTGGGAATGTGCCTAGGGCACAAGACTCTGATTCAGGCGGTTTACCTGCCAGGAGTACAAGACGAGCTGGCAGACTGACTCAACAGAACGAAGACAGATCCTCACAAGTGGTCTCTCAACTTAACCGTCGTTCAGTCACTATTCAAAGAATGGGGGACTCCAGACCTGGACCTTTTTGTGTCCCCACTCAGTGCAAAACTGCCTCTCTTCTGCTCCAGAAATCCAGGATCTGGCATTTTTTTGTCAGGATGCATTCAGGCTGCAGTGGACAAAACGCATTCTATACGCATTTCCTCTTCTTCCCCTAGTTCAGAGGGTACTCAAGCTGGAAGCACGGGGGGGAGAATGATTCTCATTGCCCCATTCTGGCCTTGTCAGATCTGGTTTCCTCTAATCAACTGACTATCGGAAACCTCCCCGAAACCACTTCCACTTCAGACGAACCTTCTGACCCAGGGCCCTGTAGTCCATCCCAACCCGAGGTCTCTTCACTTTCACGTTTGGCTCCTGAGGAGATAGAGGTGAATAGGTTTAACTTTTCTCATAGAGTTTCAGATATTCTTTTGGCTGTGCACAAGTGGGCCACCAGAAAAACCTACACTGCTAAATGGAAGTGTTTCTCTATCTGGTGTGCAAAATCCTCTTGGAATCCCTTTTCCTGTGCACCAAATAAGGTCTTGGAGTACCTCTTAGACCTCTCTAGCATGGGTCTACAATACTCCACAGTCAAAGTTCATCTTTGTGCAATCTCGGCATATCATGGACTAGTACTCTCTGTGTCACTGGCTGAGCGTCCAGTGGTTAAGAGGTTTCTTAAGGGCATTCTGCATACCAGGCCTCCTATTAGACATCCAGTTGCAGCCTGGGACATTAATCTTTGTGCTAGACATACTCACTTGTAAACCTTTCGAGCCTCTAGCTACTTGCGAGTTGAAATTTCTCACTTGGAAGATGGCCCTCCTGGTGGCCATTACCTCTGCTTATAGGGTATCGGAAATACACGCCTTGGTCACAGACCCCCCATATACTGTATTTCACAAGGACAAAGTAGTTCTTAGGACTCATCCTAAGTTCCTTCCTAAGGTCGTCTCAGAATTCCATTTGAATCAACCCTTAGTCCTTCCTACCTACTTTGCAGACTTCCAGAATGAAGGCGCACGTAGCCTTCATTCCCTAGACATGAAAAGAGCCTTGCGGTTTTATTTGGATAGAATGAAGGAAATTTGCAAGGCTCAGCAACCATTTGTTTCCTTCAGTCCGACCCGGCTGGGTCAACCTGTTGCTATCAGATGCATTTCAGCATGGCTGGTGGCATGCCTTCGCCACTGTTATTCCATGGCAGAGGTCAAGTTGGAAGGGCAGAGTGTACGCTCACTCTACCAGAGCAGACGGGGTATCTCTGGCGGAAATTCATAATGTCCCCATTGCAGATATTTGCAATGTGGCTACTTGGAGCTCTGTGCATACGTTTGTAAAGCACTATGCCTTGAATATCCATGCCAGATGACATCAGTCATTTGGAAGGACAATTTTTAACAGACTTGTGTACTAAAAAGTGAACTCCTTTCTCTCTCCTGCCACCTGTCTCAGGGGATTATTTAACTCGGTACTCTCCCATCAGTGTGAATGAGTGGTGGAGACTTTATGTCCAGGAAGATATGGAAATTACGTACCTACCGTAATTCTTGATTTTCTTGGACGAAGTCTCCACCACTCATTCACATGCCCACCCACCATCCCCCGAGCTTACTTCTCTGTTTCTGGTCTTCACTCCCTCAATGGCTGGGCTTTGAAGACTTTGTTGTTGACCTTTCTTACACATGTCATTTGGACTATCTTATGTTCGTTTTTTAGGTTAGTCCTCTCTAGGTGAGTTATGCTGCACCTCCTCGGGGTGGGGGGGGAGGTACTGCGGCGGTTGGAGGGTCGATGCTAAGATAATCTATACCACACACGCCGGGCTCGCGGTGCCACTTCCTTGCGGCTCCATCTCGGCGCCGGACCTCCTGAAAAAGTTTGCTCCTGTGGGGTCCTAGTGCCTCTGGTGTACTCCCCATCAGTGTGAATGAGTGGTGGAGACTTCCTCCAAGAAGATCAAGAATTATGGTAGGTACGTAATTTCTATTTTTGGCCTATCTGTCAGCTGTCAAGGGGCTATCCTTAGCCTCCAATCCCGTGTTCAGGAAGTTTTGGATCTTAATATATGTATTGCCCAGCTCATGCAGCCCCCCCTTTGAACCCATGTCCTCTGCACATCTCAAGTACATGACATGGAAAACAGTATTCTTAGTGGCCATTACCTCTGCCAGGAGGATTAGTGAGCTCCAGGCCTTATCTACAGAGCCTGGCTACATTGCTGTCCATAAAGACAAAGTTGTTCTGAGGACTAACAGGAAATTTCTGTCCAAAGTGATATTCGAGTTCCAGCTCGATCAGTCCATTACATTGCCTGTCTTCTTCACTGAACATCCCTTTTCAGGGGAACGTAGACTGCATAGCTTGGATGTAAAAATTGCTGTCAGCTACTACCTGGATCACACAAAGGGTAACAGACAGGATCATACTCGGCTCATCCTCACCTATGGAAAAGTGGGGAAAGGGAAACCGGCCACTAAAAGATCCATTGCAAGATGGATTGTTGCTACAGCAAAGTGGGCAAACAGCCACCCACAGGCCTCAGGGCCCATTCGACAAAGGGTACAGCTGCTTCTTAGCAGCTGGTAGGGATATTCCCTTGGTGTAAATTGGTAAAGCAGCTACCCATAAAACTGTCCACACATCTACCAAGCATTATTGCTTGGATGTTCAGGCCAGAGGGGATGCCAGGTTTGGCACAGCAGTCCTGCAGAGTCTGTTTCCTAAATAGGTTCTGTACCCACCTCCAGTGGTGTAAGTGGTAGACAAGAAGTGCAGGAACTAAGGAATTGGCAAATATGAAATGCAGAATGAAGATCCTCAATCTGAAGGACAGCTGTGTCAAGATGCATCTATCTGTTTCCTCACCAGTTGATTCCTTTAGAGATATTGAAGTATTTCTAGGAAAATAGCATTGTGGTACAAGTCAAATGTTGTTATGGAAACCCTGATTTCAGGTCACAGGCCCAGAAACTGTCATTATTTTATTTATTTATTTGAGTTTTGGTAACCGGGTAAGTCCACTGAGACAATTACAGTCCCTTTTTCAGGGTCGACGCGGGGTTGAGAATCAACCACGAAGGTATAAGTGCAACAAGCAATTCAGTTCTTATGGTACACGGGTGGCATTAGTCAGAGTACATGTCAAAAAATAATGTTTGCAAGTACACAAGCAATTGACAACAGATTTGACAAGTGGTGCATGAAATTGAATGCCTGATGGGCTACATACAGGGCAGTTATAGTACAATACTTCATAGTAAACATTCTAATACATGGGAGTGGCTAGGACCAGCGACTTCTACACACATTAGTCTCCTATTATGCTAGGTGCAGTAGTAGTGGAGTGGGAGAGGAGTAAGGCAGGAAGAGGCAGCCGTAGGTAAGGTGGGGAGTTTCTGGGTAGGCACCCTTCAGTAAAGGCAGGAACAGGTAGCAGAGGAAGACAGAAAGGCAGACAGTTGGCATTGAAATTGCAAGAGGGAGGATCAGGATAGAATGGAGGTAGGGAGGGAGTTCCAGTCAGTTAGGGTGGCATAAAAAAAGGAGCGTCTGGATACAGCAAGATGCATTTTGGGGACAATGAGAAGGGGGAGAGAGGTAGAACGAAGTGTACATGGTGCTGGTTTAAGGCGGATAAGTTCCCTGAGGCAGGGAGGAGTGAATCTGTGAACAAGCTTCAACATGAGGCTCAAGGTGGAGTACCTCAGTTTTGCCCCGTATAAGGGCCACCCCAGCGAGGCGAGAACATCACAGTGGTGAGAACGGGTAGGTGCCCCCACAGCAAAACGACCTACCCTGTGGTATGCTTGAGAGAAGAGGGACATGGAGGAGGAGTTAGTGAAGAGGAGGAGGGCTGCAGCATAAGATAGTGGAAGGAGGGATGCAGAAGCAATTTTTTGGCAAGAGGCAAGTGTGAGGTGCGGGCTCATGCGATATAGGAGTCAGAGTTTCTGATTGAAATTTTTGATAGTGCTAGAGACATGGGAGTTGAACGATAGGGCAGGGTCCAAAGTAACACTCAGGTATTTGGGAGTGAACTACCTTTAGCAGGTCACCCTTGTAAGTATAAATACTAAGGGTAGGTGGGTTAGGCTTTTTTATAGGCCGATGGGCGAAGACCATGCATTTTGTTTTCTTTGAGTTGAGAACAAGATGATTCCGTTGGAACCATGCTTCCAGGGAGGCAAAGTCAGAGGCAAGGTTCCGATTGATTTGGTCAATATCTGGAGAGGAGAGGAGTGGAGTGGTAGATGATGGCACCGTTTGCATATAGATGAACTGTGGCACCCCCACAGAAGTTAGGCAGGTCATTGATAAAGAGTGAAAACAACATGGGGCCCAGAATTGAGCCTTGTGGCATGGGTGTAGGCAGGCATACTCCATGTACTCCATGTTGTACACTTTTATTGAAGAGGAGCATCAAATAGGCCCTGAACTGCCTCCCTAATCCATGGAAAAACACAACAGAACCAGCAGAACCTTTCTGTATGTTTATTCATATTAGTCAAAACCAGAAGAATTGGTCACTGATAATGTCTTTGCATCCCAGGGACTATACAGCCTTACAGGATCTGGGCTGGTATACTGGTGTCTTAAGGAACAATGCATGGCATCTGTATATACTCATGCATGGGGGGGGCAGCAACCAGTGTCATGGGGTACAAAAGTTGTATTTATTGTGCCAAATAGGGCAACAAACACAGTTCTTGTGTACATATTTATATTGTCTGGCTACACCCCTGCCTTGTGGGACACCATGGGAAACTGGTTTCTGTTCCGACTGGGAGCCATCCCACTTAACTTTCTGGGATCAATCAGACAGATAGCTCTTCATCCAGTGCGACGCATTGTAGTCCAGGCCAAGTAAATGTCTCTGGTGGAGCAACAGCCCATGGTTCACGAGGTCAAATGCCTTTGTGTGATCTACGAATATGGCTTCAGTGGCCTGGCCCTTATCCATAACGTGGAAGATGTCAGGTGTTACTTTTATGAGTGCAGTGAGGGTACTGTTGCTGGTTTAAGAATTTCGGGTTCCAGTGTCGGTGGGAAGAAGTACAGGAACTCCATTCCTGCTGCAAAAACGGTACAGGAACTGAGTTCCTGTGCATTTCTGTTCACTTTCATCACTGCCCACCTCCAAAGGTACTGCTTGGGTAGTCTGCATTAGTCAGAATACAGTAAAGATTTCCTGGGGTTTGAAGAAAAAATTACTTACCATAGCAATCTTGTTTCTTCCAAGAGAATCTTACTGTATTCTGAGCTCCCTCCCTACCTCCCCTGCTAAGAACCTGTGGATCACTGCACTCCTGCTGTACAAATATTGTTGCAAACCTGTGGGTATCAAGTTTTTTTCTTGGGCATCTGTGACTTGAGTCTTTGAGGTGCCATTCTGATTGTTTTGGAGTTGTAATTAATAAAGGTGTGGGAGTTTACTTTTTAGATAGTAGTGTTAGTATAACTAGCTAGTTCACTGTGCATGCTTCATAAGAATCTGATGGTTGAAGAACTGTAACCAGGGACAGTGGTTTGAAAACCGAGCTCGAGCCTAGCATTCCATCATTTGCATAGGTTCTATTAACCATTTTGGCTCTGGGGCAGTCCTATGGTGAGACCAAGTCCAAAAGATAGTAATGCGCAAGGAACCAATGCAGGAGTTAAGTGTAGCTGTGTAGGGACCCCCTTGAAGACTTGTGTAGTCGAGGCGTTAGGGGCAGCTACACTGAACTCCTTCGTTGTTATCACCTGTGCACTTTGAAACTCTAGTAAATTTGTTTTGTACCAGCAAACAATAGCGCATTGTAGATCTTATCTGTGTCAATCTTAACCATTCATCACGTTTGGGTATATGGCTGGAGGTCATGACCCCGTGGGAGCTTTCTTTTATTTTTTGGATGAGCGGAGTCGATGCACCATCGGCGTCACCCTCGAGGCCGATGCACTGCGTGGCACTCACTGGTTGGCCATTAGGTGCTGTTGACTCCGCCCTCCTGCCAGTTCTTTGTCTCCCGCCATCAAGGTCACCTCATGGGATGCTAGAAGAAGATTTGAGGCCTGCTTCGCAGTTTTCTCAACTCCATCATTTGCTTAATTCGGTGCCAAAGTCTGTTGGTTCCTCCTGCCGTTTCTGTTTTGCCATACTCGACGTCGCCCAGTAAGACCTTTCCATTTATTCTATTTTCTGCGATGTTGAGTCTGTTTTTGGTGTTTTTTTCTCCGTAGGTCATGTCTCGGTTGGAGGGCAAGAAAACTTCCAGGATGGGACAGCCCCCAATACGACGGTGCCCATGCGGCCGAAAATATTCCATCACCTACCAGCATGACCACTGCCTTACATGTCTTGGCCCACTTCACGACATGGATTCGTGCGATGCCTGTTTCTCCATGGATCGGACAGTAATCAAACAACGCGAGTGGAAAGTGGGGTGAGCTCCGCCGACTTTCGGGGATCGGGTTCACTTTCGTCGGGCCAAGCCCTTCTCACTGCCTTCCTCCGGTCCTCCCCGGCTTCTATATGAACCAAGGAGGAGGGAGCCCCGCTTTGGCAGCCTAGCCATGGCCGATGCCCTCCCACGGTGCAGGAGGCCCAGTCTGTTCCCCCCCAGGGGACGGACGGGAGGCACCATTATGGCAATCACCCCTTCGGGGTTGAAGGCTCCCGTGGTGTCAGACCCACAGCTTGAAAGGCCTGGCTTGGCACCGTCCTTGATGCTGTCGTTCACCGCTGTTTTGGGCCTCAGCACCGTTTATGGTGCCATGGACTCTGACGGCACTGTCATCAGCGCCGGCCAGTCACTCTGCGCCGTGGCTGCTGTTGGTGCCGCTCATGGTGCCAATAGTGCTAGCGGTGCTGTCGGAGTTTCTATGGTGCCATCTTCATCTTTCTGTTGTGGCGCCGAGGTTGAGCATGGTGCCGTGTCCTCCTTGGGAGTCATTCGCGGCTCCGAGCAAGGTCATGGCGCCGTGGGGCTTCCAGATCTTGGTGCTGTTTGCGACGCTGAGACCACTGTCGGCACCATTGTCGGCGCTGCTTATGACACTGTGGGGCCGGGCGGCACTGTTCTCGGCACCGATGGGGCTGTTGGGGCCAACATCGGCACCATCTCTGTCCCCAGAGCCGTTTGCAGCACTGTGGGGCTGGATGACGTCGTGTCAGGTTCTGACACCAGGATTGCTGCCCTTGTTGGAGCCGTGCCTCCTTCTGCCACCATTCGCAGTGCTGAGGGGGCACTGGAACCGTCTTGGGTTCGGTCTCCTTTTCTGGTGCCCTGTTTGGTCGAGATGGTGCAGCGCGCCCACCCACTGTCTGGCACAGGACTTCAGTCTCCACTTCTTCGGAGGAGAAGTCGGATTCTGGGTCGGACAGGCAGTCTGGCTCCTTGGAGCTAGTTGCCCAGGTGGGCACTCCAGTAGTATCATCAACAGGCCGTGTCCAGCCCCCCTCTGAAGACCGGACAGTGACTGCCATGGCCAGGGTCAGGGGTGCTAACCAGCAGACAGTGGCACAGGCCTCTATTGCTCTGCAGCCTGGCCTCAGAGGGTTCGCTGACCCCTCAGTGGTGGTACCCCCTCGAGTGGTGTGCCTAGATTGCCCAACTTTGGGGTCGATCAGAGTACCCACAGGAGGGGAGTGCAGTGCTCCTTGGATCGCTCCTTCGGGGGCTGACCAGGGTTGCCAGCTGCCTAAGCTTGCTCTCTCAAGGAGGAGGGCACTTTCAGATTCCGAGGGGTCGAGGGGTGTGAGTTCTGTTCGACGGCCTTTTTCTGGAAACCCACCCAGGCTCTGGGAGGAGCTGTAGTGCAGATCTCCGCTCTTCTCCCTCGGTTTGTTTGAGAGGGCCCTATTCTTTGGCGGTAGGGGACCGTCCTTCTGGATCTACATGGCCCCGGTCACCTCACAGGGGGGAATCTTCCGGGCGCAGCCAAGGCATTTCCGATATGGTTGTTCAGCTGTCGGCTGTGGAGTCTTCCGGAGCTCCTTCTTCTTCTGGAGCTTTTGGTCTGCTCCCTAGCCCAAGCAGAGGTCAGTCGACTTCTCTTCTCGGCTCTGTCCCCATCCCTCTGCCACATTCTCCTGTACTCCCAGGTATTCTTGATCCTTCTGGGCCTCTCTCCTGGAAGCAGTTCAGAGCCATGGCTGCTCAGTTCCCCACTTATGTAAGGGCCATGGACAGACAGGTTTTTCAGCCTCCCCCTGAACAGCTGCACTCTGAACAGCCAAGGTCCTCTGACTCCTCATCCCTCTCTTCTGGAGGAGAGGAAACATCTGCCCACATTTCTCCAGCTGCTAATCTCGAGGAGTATCAGTGATTCCTCGTGAGGATGTTGGAGGACCTGTGTGTCACCCCTTCCACTCAAAGCAATCCAGAGCACTTGGCGCACGCTTTTTTAGGTGATTTCGGCAAGGACACCCTTGTGGTGCCCCCCTGGCCTGCTCCCTTTCAGGAGGCGTCATTGCGTTCCTGGCAGAGACCTTTTTCCAGAGTTCCTTCCCCCAAGGATCTCTGCCAGCGGTATTGTGCGCCCCCCCCCCGGAGTTTCCAGGTTCCATGCCTCATCCTCAGTCAGGATTGACACAACTGGACACTCCCAATCGGCTTCGCGCCCTTCACCGTGACCGGCTCCCAGATCAAGACTCCTTGGATTTTGACTTCTGGGGTAGGAGGACTTTCTACTGGGCACGGTTGCTGCTCTCTATCGCAGCACATCAGGCCCACTATGCAACCTATGACAGGTCCCTGTGGTCCAGGCTCAGTCAGTTCCTAGCCTCAATACCTGATATGGAGCAAACCAGACGAGCCATTGCACTCTCTGCACGTGGCCTGGAGCTAGCAAGGCACCAAGCGAGGGCATCGTACGATGCCAACGAGGTAGCTACCAGGATCGTAGGGACAGCGATCTGCACTAGGCAGACGGCATGGCTGCGTCTTTCCCGGTTGTCACCCCTGTCCTGGCATAGGGTGATTAAATTCGCTCACCAGAGAACCTGTCTCTTCTCCTGTAGAGTGAGACGGTGTTTGTCGGGGCAACTTCCTTCCCCCTCCAGGGGGTCCCCATCTCACTCTCCCCACTCTCGGGCCTCTCCAGGCCCCGAAGGTTCTCCCTCTTAGTGTGTCACCCACTGAGTGCTAAGGGACTCTGTCCCTTAGGGTTAAAAAGAAAAACCCCTTCGGGGGGGCTCAGCACTCATCCAAAGGTGATGAATGGCAAAGATTGACACAGATAAGATATGAAAATTACATACCTACCGTAATTATGATCTTTCTGTGTATCTTCACCATTCATCTCAATCCCACCCTCCATCCCCCCTTGGGCTTCAGTCTCTGGGTCCCCCTCCCTCTCTGTGCCCAGCCTCACCCCCTCCTTTCTTTGGTCAGGAGTGGGGTAGACAGAGGCACATAGGGGGATGTTTTTTCTAAGGGGAGAGTGGTCAGCATGGGGGGCACTCCTTCTCCAGTGCTCTAGCTTCACCCCTGTGGGGTGGGAGTTGGCAGTTGCCCCCCATTCTCTCCTCCTCCTTGTTCCCATCCATCTTTAATTTTCTTTGTCCATTGGACATATCATTTATTATAAAAAAAAAAACAACAACAAAAAAAACAACTAAATTTTCTTTCACCAAAATCTTTTCCCCGAGAGGGGGAGAATTCTCTGTGTCCTGTCTTTCTTCCAGAATAACCGTTTTCTGCTTTTGGAGTTATTGCCAGTGATTCCGTGCCTTGAATTCTGACAATGAGCTTTTTGGCTACTCCTTGCAGTTCCTATACAATCTGGAGATAAGTCAAGGTCCAGGGTATGGTTGTCACCTTTCTCCTCCCCCTCTCATGCTTATCCTAAATCCTTCCTCTTCCTTTTCCTATTTCCAGAGATTGGGGCCCCTACCCAATCCCCTTAGACTTCCTTCTTATTCTGTCCTCTCAGTCGTTATTTCTCCTTTATGTTATATATCTTTTCATCTGTCCCTTGGACTTTCTTGTCCCACTCTCCCAACCCTTTTCCTCACCTCTCCGGCCACTCAGAACTGGTGGGAGGGTGGAGTCGACAGCACCTAACAGCTAACCCGCGAGTGCCACGCAGTGCGTCGGTCTCGAGGGCGGCGCCGATGGTGCATCAACTCCACCCATCCAAAAAAAAAAAAAAAAGGTCCCATGGGGTCATGACCTCCGGCCATATACCCAAAGGTGATGAATGGTGAAGATGCACAGAAAGATCATAATTACGGTAGGTACGTAATTTTCATTTCCTTGCACATTACTATCTTTTGGACTTGATCTTCACAGAGGTTTGCCACCTTAGCTTTGTATTGCAGCAACAATTGGTACACGTTAGCGCAGTGAAGCTTTTCTTTTTGTTTATGTCTATGGTGAGACCATACTGCATTAGTCAGAATACAGTAAGATTCTCTTGGAAGAAACAAGATTACTATGGTAAGAATTTTTTTCTTTCCAGGCATGAGAAAGTGTTACCACAGACAGGTTGGTCATGAAGATAGTGAGTCATGGTCTCTCTCTGCAGTTCAAGAGACTTCCAAAACTGCAGAACCACAAAGCCTTTCCACCTCATACTCCAGCAGAAAAACTCCTGCTTGAGTTGGAGGTATAGAAGCTGCTTCAAACAAGTGCAGTGGAAAAAATTCCCCCTTCCCAGTGTGGAAAGGTGCTATACTCAAGATACTTCCTGTCTCACAAGAAAAATGGGGAGGTGTGACACATTTTAGATCTGAGGTACCTGAGCAAGCACTTAAAAAGGGAAAAGTTCAAGATGGTAACACTGGGCACAGTGATTCCATCCTTGCAGCAAGGACATTGGCTGAGGTTGCTGGATCACAAAGATGCCTACTTTCACATACCAGTAAGACTGTCTCACAGAAAGTACCTCAGATTCAGGATAGGAAACTGCCAGTATCAGTTCACAGCTCTTCTCTTCGGCCTTTTCTCAGCACCCAGAGCCTTCACAAAGTGCCTGGATGTCGTGGTGGCACATTTGAGGAGGCAAGGGGTAATGGTTTTTCCCCCATCTGGACAACTGGCTAGTCTCAGGGCAGTCCCACTAGGTGGCCAGGGCCTCCCGTTTGCTCAACTCAGTGCACCCTGGAGGAGTTTGGTTTTCTGATAAATATTCAAAAGTCCCAGACAGACCCTGTTCAGGTGCCAAACTTTACAGGAGCAGAATTGGCTACAACTCAGGGAAAAACATTTCTTCCACAGGAGAGAGTGGCAAATATGATGAGACTTGCACAGTCTTTCAGAACAGGACAGCCCAGACCTGCCAGAGCCTTCCTGTAGTTACTAGGACACATGGCTTCCTCCATAGCAGTTGTGTCAGGGGCCAGATTCCAAATGAGAGATGTCCAGTGCCACTTAGGCACCCACTGGTCCCAAAGGTGGGACCCTTTGTCAAAGCTAGCGCCATGTCAAAGTGCTTTTTAAGGGCACTGGAATGGTGGAAGGAAGAGTAAAGCCTCAGAGAGGGGATTCCTTCCTTCAGCAATCACCTATGGTGGTGCTCATTACATGTGCTTCCCGTCTAGGGTGGAGTGACCACCAGGAGTATCTTACTGTAAGCAGCGTGTGGACCCCATTGGAGTCTTGGGATCACATAAACCTCCTGGATCTCGGAGCAGTCTGTCTGGCAATGCAGGCTTTTTTCTCTCACACCAGGGGTCAGTCAGTCCGTATCATGACAGACACCACTACTATGTAAACAAGCAAGTTTTCTCTGCAGTGTTCAGAAGGTGGGGTACACCAGAGATAGACCTGTTCATATCCTGGGACAACTACTAGCTTCCCAACTTCTGTTGCAGACCTCCCTTCATGGGAATAGCCCCAGAGGATGCCCTATTTCTCACTTGGACAAAGAGATTTCTTTATGCATTCCCTCATTTCCTACTCCTTCTGAGGATACTGCTGAAACTCAGAAAAGAGCCTGCAATAATGACACTAATTGCCCTAGATTGGGCCAGGCAGATCTGGTACTCCCTGCCCCAGTCCTTCTCCATCAGACCTTCAATCACCCTTCCCCTGAGGTACAATCTTCTGACTCTGTCTCAGGGCAGGATAACATTTTCAGAACTGGGAACCCTGCACCTCAAAGCATGTTACTTGAAAAGCTAGAGTTCTCTGGGCTAAATCTTTCAGAAAAGGTTTTACATGTGTTCAAGGTTTCCAGGAAGCCATCAATCAGGAAAACCTATGCTTCAAAATGGAAAAGGTTTTCCCTATGATGCTCCTCCAGACAGCTCAGCCCTTGTCAGGCAAGCTTGGCCACTGTACTGGACTATCTGGTCCACCTCCAGCCCCAGCCCCAGGCCTCTGGCCCTCACCACTGAGGGTGCATCTGACAGCAGTGTCAGCATATGCCTCAGCTGCCAAGGATATGTCTGTCATTAAGTACAGGTCAGGAAGCAGAGGAAAACTAGGAGCAGTTGTAAAATTTGCAAATAGCATTTTAATATTAACAGCAAAAAAAAAGTTGTTCAGTATAACTATTTACAATGGCAGTACAAACAGAAAGCAGAGTCCTTCTTCTGAGTTTTTCTCTCTCAATTTCCAATCTCAGTTTCTCAGTCTCTGTCTCTCCCTCTTGCAAAACATTGCAGCTCTTTTTATAACAAGTCTTTCAGGGAACTCATTAAGAGAATATTCTACTTTTCACACAGTGTTCTTGTCATTCAAACAACATAAAGTCTTGCTGTATTCTGACATATGCAGTTAGCCCCAGCACTTGAACTGTTCCTGAGAGGAAAGAGTTAACTCTGTGCCAGAGCATGGAACATTGGGCTCCAGCTTGGTTGAAAACCTCTGTCTGCTGCACTTCAAAGTGTAACCGTCAGATTCTTTACTCCGCCTAACTAAACAGTCGCTCTGGAGATTTCTCCTTCACTTGTCGGTTCGGTCATAATAAAACGCCAGTTTTATACCGTATTTCATCTTTATTTTTTCAGTTCAGATCCCTGTCTGCGGTACAGTAAGTGTTGTAGGTGGTGGACTTTAGTTTTATTTCTGTTTATTCTGTGTGGAAATTGTAAATCTTGTCAGTCGGTCTGGTTTGGAACCGATTGCTTTGTTTTTGGTTTATTCTTTAATTTTCTAATGTGAGGTACCGGTCCCTATCGGTTTCAAAAAAACGTAATTTCAGATGTTTTTTTTTCACAGCCCGTAACACGGTTGGTAACCGATAGGGGTGTCTTGCCTGGCTTTTAAGCTGCTAAAGGGTAAGTGGGTAGGATGGCTACGTCTGAGAAACCCAAAAGAAAAACCAGGCCCACTGGGTTTCAGCACTGTAGTGAGTGTGGGATGCCTTTGCTAAGGCAGACCCTCACACCACCTGTGTATATTGTCTGGGCTTTGACCACCTCGATTCAGACTGCCAAATATGTAAAAATTTTCCGAAGGCCACCCTGGACAAGAGATTGGGTAAGCTTAGGGAAAAGGAGGCCAAGAAGTCCGTTGATCCAGATGGCCAGCCCGGTTTGGTTCCGACCGAACCTGAGGGAGTGCCCACTGACCTGGGTGATACTTCATCTGGCAAAAGGAGATTCGATCCTGAGGGGTCAGTTCCGTCAAAGAGAAAGAAGAAATCAGCTGGTTTGGATCCAGAACCATTACATCCAACCGCCAAAGAGATAGCCAGGACGATTAGCATTGTGGAATCGCTCCGTTCGGTTCCGTCCAATCCGGCGCCTCCTGGTAGGTGCTTGGTTCAGTCGGTTCCTCCAGTTCCAGAATATTGTCCGGATGATTATTATGAACTGGATTTGGAAGGGGAAGAAGGATATGACGACGACGACGACGATGATGATGATGATGATGATGATGATGATGGTTATGGTGTTGAAGGCCTGGATGAGCCCATTGAACCGGACATCTACCCAAACAAGCCTTCTAATGTTTCCCCTCCTAGGCTTTGAGTCCCCATCCTGCTATTTATTCTACAAAAAGGTGGCAGAAATCCTCCCTTCTAGTTGAAGCTGCTGAGGAACAAGAGGAGCCTGACTTTGTAGAAATGATGGATGTCCAAGAGGCTGTCTATTCCCCTCCATAAATCTTTTGGGAAACAGACACAAAAAATTCTCCAAACACCAAATTCTTTACCTCCTGTGGAGAAGAGAATAGACTGGAGATATATGCTGTCCGGCTCCGGTACGGAGTTCTTACTCCAACAACACAGCCATGTTGGGGTCGTGCAGGCTGCAGCCTGTGACAAGGCTAACATACCCTTGGCTTCACACACCCCAGATAAAGACTCTAGAAAGGTGGACGCTATGGTCAAATAAACAGTACTTGGCATCCTCCTTGGGACTCAAGCAGGCAAATTATATGGCCTACACAGCCAGATAGCAGAAGTCCAGATAGGATACTGTTCTGGAACTGGCAAAACAGGCTTCCCTCCAGCTAGCCAAGGAGTTGGAGGAGGTGGCTGCTGATGGGACTGAGGCATCTAAGATCCAGTTTCATGCTGCTGTGGACTCAAATGATGTGTCATCATGAGTCATGGCTACATCTGTGTCTCTTCAGAGATTTGCTTGGCTCAGATGTACTAGCCTCTCACAGGATACTAAGGCCATGGATTTCCCTGTGGTGCATAATTCTCGGTTTGGGGAGCAGACAGAGAATTACATGAAGAAGATGGACAAATACAGGGCCACCTACAGCAGTGCACAGGCCAAGGAAATGCAGGCAACTCCTCAGAGGCAGCAGTCTAGGGGCAGGGGCAGGCCTTTTCACAGGCCTTTCTACCAGGCACAGGCCTCCTCTCCTTTTCCTCAGAGGGGGTTCTTCAGAGGGAGGGGCAGAAGGGGGATGAGCAGGGCTGCATCTTCCTCTCAGTCTAAGGCTCCTGCCAACCAGACACCCTGATGTGTCAGCCCAGGTCAACTCCCCTATTCCAGTAGGAGGCAGGCTGGCTTACTACTTCCAGGCCTGGACCTCAGACAAGTGGGTCCTGGAAGTAGTAAGCCAGGGACTGGCCCTCAGCTTCAAAAAATTTCCAAAACTGAGGGTCAGGTCTTTTCCATCTGCAAACATCTCCGAAACCATTGCCCTAGAGGCAGAGGGTTCCTCTCTGCTGGCTCTCAGAGCCATAAAGAGAGTTCCTACTCCATACGGGGCAAGGGTCTGTACTCCAGATACTTCCTTACCTCAAAAAAGACAGGGAAGTGGTGGCCCATCCTAGACTTAAGATACCTAAACCTAGTCAAGCCAAAATTCAAAATGGTGACTCTGGGAGTAATTCTTCCCTCTCTGAGGCTAGGAGATTGGTTAGCCTCCCTGGACCTCAAGGATGCCTACTTTCACATTCCCGTCAGGTGCTCCCACAGAAAGTACCTCAGGTTAGACTTGCCATCAGGCCATTATCAGTTCAGAGCAATGCCCTTCGGACAAATATCAGCTCCAAGGGTGTTCACAAAATGCCTAGCAGTAGTAGTGGCCTTTCTAAGGAAACAAAACCTCTCCATTTTCCCATACCTGGACGACTGGCTCATTGTGGGTCAGTCTTCAGACCAGGTCAAGTCAAACCTGCAAGTGACACGACAATTGTTCACTTCTGTAGGATTCCTCCTCAATCTTCCAAAGTCAGTTCTTGAGCCAGTGCAACTCCTGACCTTCATAGGAATAGAGTTGGACACTGTCCAAGCAAAGGCATTTCTTCCTCTGGCTAGGGCAAAGACCCTTACAGACCTGGCTTCTTTTTTTCGTCTTCTGGTTCTCGACCAGCAAGACATTTTCTTCAGCTCCTGAGTCACATGGCAGCTTCCACTGCAGTGGTGCAGGGAGCCAGATTTCAGATGAGGGACATTCAGTTCCATCTGAGGTCCTTTTGGTCCCAGAAAAAAGATCCTCTAACCAAGCTGATTCCAGTGACTCAGACTCTGATCCAATCTCTCCAATGGTGGTTGGATCAGGACAATCTCAGACAAGGAGTCCCATTCATCATCCAGACTCATTCAGTGGTGTTACCACAGATGCTTCTCTCCTGGGATGGGGGGCTCACTTGGGAGCCCTCACAGCACAAGGAGTGTGGTCCCCTCAGGAGTCTCTACTTTATATCAGTCTTCTGGAGCTCAGGGCAGTATACCTGGCTCTTCAAGCTTTCTTGGACTCAGTACAGAACAAGGTGGTTCAGGTCAGGACAGACAACACCACCACCATGTGGTACATCAAAAGCAGGGAAACACTCGGTCTGTGGCCTTGTGCACGGAAGCCATGAAATTATGGTCTCTGGCTTATTCTCTGCAGACATCTCTGGTAGCAGTCCACCTTCCAGGGAAGGACAATGTGCTAGCAGATGCCCTGAGCAGAATATCTCAGGGCCATCACGAATGGTCCCTGATCCCTTGGTGTTGAATGTAATTTTCTCAAGATGGGGCTCTCCAGAGATAGATCTCTTTGCAGCCCCAGACAATCATCAACTCCCTCTCTTCTGTTGCAGACCCCCAGTCATGGGTTCAGTTCCCTTGGAAGCTCTCATTCTGGATTGGGAGGGGAAATTCCTGTATGCCTTTCCTCCCTTTCCTCTGTTGTTCAAGGTTCTGGTCAAGATAAGGTCACAATCATGCAAAGTGATCGTGATTGCACCAGACTGGGCCAGACAGCCTTGTTATCCTCTATTGATGTCTCTAGCAGTCCATCTTCCCTTGTCTATTCCCAAGAAACACAATCTGTTAACCTCCTCTCAGGGGAGGATATGGTACCCAACCCTCAGTCTCTCACCCTCATGGCTTGGCTTTTGAAGAGTTAGAGTATGCAAGTCTGCATCTGTCTCAGAGGGTCCTGGATATTCTTAAAGCCTCTCGAAAACCTGCCACCCGAAAAATTTATAATTCCAAATGGAAAAGATTCAGCATTTGGTGTTCCAATAGGGATGTCTTACCAGATACTGCTGATTTGGCTACAGTTCTGGCTTGTATGGTTCATCTTGACGGCTTAGGCCTCAGGCCAGCCACTCTAAAAATATACTTAGCAGCTGTCTCTGCATTCCTGCCAGTGGGGAAGGCTTCCTCCCTGGCATCTCACCCTATTTTCTGTAAGTTCTTTAAAGGTTTGCTCCATACCAACCCTCCTTTTAAGGACCATACCCCTGCTTGGGATCTTAATGTTTGCATTGCTCAGCTTATGCAACCCCCTTTTGAGCCTTTGGCTTCAGCAGAACTTAAGTACTTGACTTGGAAAACTGTGTTCCTAGTAGCTATCACTTCTGCCAGGCGTATTAGTGAATTACAAGCTCTGTCAGTGGAGCCTGATTTTATCTCGTTCCATAGAGATAAGGTGGTCCTTAGAACTAACAGGAGGTTCTTACCCAAGGTGGTTTCAGATTTTCGTCTGAACCAGTCCATGTCTCTTCATGTGTTCTTCACTGATCATTCTTCTTCAGGTAGAAGAAGAGGACACAGTCTGGATGTTAAGAGGGCACTTAGGTACTACATTGAGCGTATTAAGGCACTTAGGTTTGACTGTCCTCAGTTGTTTCTCACTTATGGTGAAGTGGGAAAGGGTAAACCTGCTTCTAACAGAACTATTGCTAGGTGGGTTGTCTCTTGTATACAATTCTGCTATGAAAAGCTAGGCAAAATACCCCTTCAGGCCTGAGGGCTCATTCGACTAGAGGTATAGCTGCTTCTCTGGCTGCTGCCAGAGATATTCCCTTACTAGAAATATGCAAAGCAGCCACCTGGAAAACAGTCCATACATTTACCAGGCATTACTCTCTGGATATCCAGGCTAGGAGTGATGCTAGGTTTGGTACAGCAGTACTGCAGAGCCTAGTTCCAAAATAGGTTTGGTACCCCCCTCCTTGGCGGTACTGCTTGCTAGTCTGCATATGTCAGAATACAGCAAGACTTCATGTTGTTTGAAGAAAAAATTACTCACCTTAGTAATTGTGTTTCTTCTAACGGAGTCTTGCTGTATTCTGACCTCCCACCCAGCCTCCCCTCTCAGAACCTGTTTTTTGGGAAGTGGGCTGGCAGGTACAGTGTTGCAGTTCAGGGGTGTACTTGGCACTCCCCCCTTTTAGAAAGGGGAAGTGGGTTACGTTTATGTTGTTTTTTGTAGTTATGTTTGTTCACTACCTGGTTATTATTTTGGCGTTCTCGACTTGAGTCTTTTGGGGACCCACAAAAATCGGTTGCCTGTTGGCTAGTTTTTTTACAATTTCCACCTAGGAGGTGTAGTTTTTTTTTTTTTTTTCTTTTTTCAGTTGTTTAACCAGGAGTAGTACACCAAGCTGAAAGCTTTTTTACAGGTGTGACCTGGGAGCACAGGGAAGTTAATTGACTTGCTCAGGGTCACACAGTATGCAAGTGGAAACTATGGGATTCAAACCCAGGTCTGGTCTGCTGGATGTCACCGGATTTGCAGCTCAGAGCCTTAAACCACTGTGCTATACTGCCTCCCGAGTTAGTATTAGTTCGTAAGAATTTGACGGTTACACTTCCAAGTGCAGCAGACAGAGGTTTGAACCAAGCTCGAGCCCAACGTTCTATGCTCTGGCATAGAGTTAACTCTTTCCTCTCTGGAGCAGTTCAAGTGCTGGGGCTAACTGCATATGTCAGAATACAGCAAGACTCCATTAGAAGAAACACAATTACTAAGGTGAGTCATTTTTTCGTTTAGCAGGTGCAGTAACAAGAACATTGTGACCCAGAACTGACCTCTTGTTGACAGCTCTGGAAACATTTTTCAAACCAGTATCTCAGGTTAACCCCTTGAATTCCAGGTTTTGCAACAATTTCAGAAGTATAACTATATACAGTTTTAAACAAAGGGATCCCAGTGTCAGTGACATTTCCACATAAAGATTCACATATATTTTTATAACTGCACATATACAAGGGGGAAGAAAAGACAGAACAGCAAGGAGAGGCAGAGAGATAGTGAGAGGCGGACAATTGCAAAACCGTCTGAATGATCAGTTCCTAGGTCTCACAAGAAAATTTGGTTGAGCAACCAGACAGACAAGAGACAGAAGAAAGGAGAGGATAGAAAAGACCCTTGCATTTGAACTCTTTTTGCATATCAAATGGGGTAGGACCTTATTCAACCTTGTCACAATATCCCTAGCCTCACAGGCTATTTTCAAGAGGTTTTTCAAAGGTCTAAGTCACTTGAACCCCACTTTTAGGGATCCAGTCCCCCTTGGGGTCTGAATTTGTGTACTGCAGAGCTGATGTAGGCTCCATTTGAGCCTATGGCAACTGCTGCTCTGACGCATGTCACCTGTAAAACAGTTTTTCTTCTGGCCCTTACATCTGCCAGAAGGTCCCAAAATGCCTGTGTTGAAAATTTGGTGAGAAAATTCCACAAAATGACTGTGTTACAAACGTACGCTGCGCAGTTTCCACACACGTTCGTAATTTCGAATTTTATATATTCACTCCAGATTTTCAACATTGCTATTTTTTCACACCTCCTTATGAACAGTACAGCTATAATTTTTCACATCCTGCTCAAAATGTGGTTTCGCACATGTGCCGCAGAATGGCTCGGTCACTGTGGGACATCAACATTCGGGACAGATTAACAAAATCACAGTGCCACTGTTCATGAGCAGAGGTCCCAAATGCTTTCATGAGGTGGGGTCACGAAAAGCCCATGTTGAAAATTTGAAGTGCAAATACCAACAAAGGCCTGTGGCATTAGGGTTTCTAACCATAACGTCCCACCCTACAAAGGCTGACCGCTGTCAGGGGTCTGACTTTGGATTGTCGGCTGTAATGCTCACGCCATTCCACCCCCACCCCCACCCCCACCCTGCATCCACTGGCAGGCATCAAGGTGAGCCTTGGACTCTTTGGCCTCAAAGTTCACCCCATTCTCCTATAGTGCATGCATCTCATCGTATTTCCTTATGGAATGGGGCAAGCGTAAAGCTCGATGACCCCAAGGCACAACGCGATACTTGTTGGAGTCTACAGGGTAGGGTGAGGTGAAATGGCTTGAGCGTTATGGCCGACGATCCAAAGGCACACCTCAGTTCCTGTCAGTCTTTGCAGGGTGGTCTGGGGTTGGCGTCACTTCCATACTTCACTGCCATTCCTATTATGCATCTCTCTAACTCCTGCACTACCAATGCCAATGTCAGCAAGACAACATTCGCCATTGACAAATGCTTGTTTTTCTACAGGGACAAGGTAGTCTTGAAGACTAACAAGAAATGTGTCTGAATTTCACCTGAACCAGTCAATCACATTCTCAGTGTTTTTCACTGCAAAATCCACTCCAGGGGAGCAAAAGCACCACAGTCTGGATGTTACGAGAGCTCTGGGGTACTCTGTATACCACACAAAGGATGTTAGGTCCACGAATACTCAGTTATTTGTCAACTACTGTGAGGCACACTAAGGAAAGCCAACTTCCAGGGGGACCATTTCCCGCTGGATAATGGCATGTATTCAGTTCTGTTATGGCAGTGCTCGCAAGCTACCGCTTAAGGGAATCAGGGCCATTCCACAAGGGGCACCTCTGCCTCTATGATAGCACCCAGAGGCGTCTCCAGTCAAGAGATTTGCAAAGCAGCTACCTGGAAGGCAGGACACACTTTTACAAAGCATTACTGTCTGGACATTCATTCCAGAAGTAAGCCAGCTTTGGCACTGCTGTCTTACAGAACCTTTTCCCCAAATAGATTCTGTATCCAGCCTCCCAAGGTACTGCTATGGAGTCTGCATTTGTTAAGCATAAGTGAGGGATTCCTTGGGTTTGAAGAAAAAAATACTCACTGTAGTAATGCTGCTTCTTCTAAAGAGATGCCTCATTATGCTTAACAATCCCATCCCCACCTCCTCTTCCATAACCTGGAAAAGGTTCTCACAAGCCTCAGTTCTTTCTAACTGCTTGGCATTTTCTTGTTGCATTGCATTGCCTTACAATTGCTACTCAATGATCTTACATGTTAAATCTGTTTCTTTACCATAGTGTAAAGTTTTTTACAAAGCTAAGTCCTATTGGATATTTTGGTAGTCATTTAACAAGTTTTAGTAGTCACTGCTCACCACAGCATGAGAAATAAATCTGCCATTAGAGGGCAGAGATGAGCGTGACCGCGCAGCAGAGTTTTGAATTTCATTCTAAGATTGTACAATTAGCATAAAATTCCAAATATATGGGGCAGCTCATTCCAGGGGAAAGATTGCATTTGTTAATCGCAGTGAGGTATCCCTTTGAAAGAAAGAACATTACTACAGAGAGTATTTTTTTCTTTGGAGGAGAGACATGGGCATTGTGACCACTCCAGTTCCAGAAACATGACCCATTCAGTAAACAATGTCTAACGGTCAGTGAAGACCCAATCCAATGTCATTGCTTGGCACCAAGAATGCTTTCTTGGTTTCCCCCATCCACTAGAGTCCATCAGGGAGCCAGTGACACAGGCCCTGACAAGTCTTCTGGTTCACCTAAACTGCTAAGTAAATGAATTGGCTCCCTTCATACAATAAGGATCTCATCCAAAGCTGCTGTTCATATTGTGCATTGCATCATTCCAGTGTGAAAAACTACAACCACTCAACTGGATTCAAACAGCAACCATCTAATCACTTCCTTGACTTGTGTGTGGTCCCCTCTAACCCTCAGATTTTTTTTTCACAGAAGAGATCAGTTGTACCTGGAGCTACTCAACGTACCTTTGACTTTTAGATTCAATTTACTGCTTCTCTTGGTTCCAACACCATTTTTCAGTTCAGGCTCCACTGCCTTTTCTATTTTCCTACAAAGGAGTTCCCTCCAGTGATTGGAGCCTACCTATGGTGAACCTTTCTAGTGGGGATACATAGTGCACTTAAGTAAGTGCATGAATCCCTTTACTTGGGCCAGCAAGGAAGGTCAGGCTATATATGAACACATTTTCTTCAAGCAAGTCCTGCTGTCTTGGCTTCATTCTCTGGACCTAAGGGGAATGGTACAATTCCTTGAATCTGTCAACAGAATGTCGAAACCTGTCCTTTGTCTCAAATGGATTAGGTGAAAAGCACCATTATTCCTTTTCTGTGGGCATCTCTTGTACAGAGGATAGTCTGGTTCTGGAACCATTTCTTGTGCTGATTCCAGTTCTCAGACTTCAGTTCAGTCAGCAGACACGCAACCTTATAGTCTCTTGTGCCAGTTCTGGCCCACATGGTGACATGGTGCTAGTGACAAGGGCCATAGTGTCCCCTTCACTTCACAGAGGCCTGCTGGGGTGATAACTTTGTCCAGGTCCACATCTATGGGTTTCTGTCTACCTCATGTAGCTTCTGCCACAGCCTGGGGGGTCATTTTGGATTCTGAAAAGGTCAGGTTCTTTTGGTTCCTGGTCTCAGGTCCAGCCCCATCCAGTTTGTTTCCATTTTTTTTTCTTAGTATAGTTCTAATTCTTAGTGCCCAACACTTATGTGGATTCATGTTGTCACCCTTCAGGTGGCTCACTTTGGACAGCAAACTCCAAGAACTGCATGCATACAGGTTGTCTTTGTAATATGCACTTTGTAAGCTACATTGTTTTTAATGCCTTTTTTAAAAATGCTATTTTTTCTATTACATGTATGTTTTTTGGGGTCACTTTTAATTGATTCACTAATTGATCACATGACTGCTTGAAAACATTTACACAGAGTATTACCACAGGCTGTTTCTTATTTCTAACTCCAGTAATGCTCAGGATATTCATAACTTTATGCAGTAAGCCTGGAGGGTTGGACTGCCCGGAGAGATGGAACACATGCAAATTAGTAGAATTCTTTGCACGTGAGCATCTTTCAAATACTGCCTCTACCAACTGTAGTGTTCTAACCTGTTCAGATTTTTCTCTGCGCTTGAAAGTCTGGTCGCTTGGAGTGGTCGTCTTACTCTTTCGCGTAAAGAAGATTCAAAAACCTTAAAAACCTTAAGTATTTTCTGTTTCTTTTATTGTCTCTACTAATTGTTAGTATAAATCTCGTTTATTGCATAGATTACATTTATTTTCCAGCTCCTTGCAGTTCAGAATAACCATGAGGGAACCGGATTAGTCTTTCAGTTATCGGGGTTCTCTGATTAAAGAGCCTTGTTTTTGTTTGATTATTAGTTTATTTTTTTGGTATATTTTACTGTTTTAACTTTTAAATAATCGCACTTTATTTGACTTAGCGGTTAGTGCTTTTTGCCTTTTCTAGACATTACCATGTCAGGTAAACCCAAAAAGAGAACCGGAGAACCCGGTTTCAAGAATTGCTTAAAATGTGGAGAGCACACAGTATAATGTAATACTAGGATGGTGAAGTTATTACTGGGTGCCATAAGATGGGGTGTCTGCCTGGGAGGGAGAACTGAAGAACAAAGATTATGCCATATATGGTTAATTTTGGGAGGGAGACTGTGAGATGACAAGGCTAGCTCTAGTGGTCGCAACTGCATTTCTCTGTGAAGAAAACTGTACAACGCTGTTTAAAGGATGCAATTGGAATAATATTGGACAGTTTTAGGGATTTTTGTAGGGTGTTCCATGCTATAGCTAGAGAATAGCTGATTGCTGCCCTCCCTATCCGGGTGTTGAATTTGGACAGTTTGAGCAGGATGATGTTGTTGCTTCTTAGGGCATAGGAGCTAGGAATGGTCTGGATGAAGCAGTCCAGAATATAGTTTGGAAGTTTTTTTTGATAACACTCTGTAGATCCATAGGGCTGCATTTCTGTTCCTTCTGAGGTGAAGGGAAACCCATCCAACTGCAGCATAAAAAGAGCAGTGATGGGTATTGGATGGCAGATCTGTAATGAATCTTATTGCTCTATGGTATAAGGTATCCAACTTGTGTAGGTAGGAGATGGGGCAGTAACTATAAAGGAAGTCTGCATAGTCAACGACTGAGAGAAAAATGGCCTGGACTAACCTCATCTTTGAATCTCTGTTTAGGAAGGGTTTTAATCTATAGAGAAGGCCAAGCCTTTGGCGAAGCTTTTTTAGCAGTTCTTCTAAATGGTGAGTGAAGTCGAGTCTGTTGTCAATCCACACACCTAGGTATTTGAAATTTTCTACATACTCCAGGTTTTCTCCAAGTATAGTGCATAGCTGGGGGAGAATGGTTGAAGAGGAGGTGCTGGTGGAGCTTTGATTTGTGAACATCACTACTTTAGTTTTCTTTGCATTCAACAGAAGCTTTTTCTCAAGTAGTTGATATTGTAACAAGGAGAATTCTGTTTGCAGGATTTCACGAGCAGCTGCAGATGAAGGGTTGCTGACATACAAAACAGTGTCATCAGCAAAGAGGTGTACAGAGGAATTGGTGAGGGTTGAATCAATGTTATTTATATAAATAGCAAAAAGGATAGGACCCAGGATAGAACCTTGGGGGACTCCTCTTAACAGTGGTTTTAATGGGGATAGGTCACCTTCAGCTTTTACGTGCTGTGACCTACCGGTGAGATAACACCTGAACCACTTAAGGGAGGGTGGATCAAGGCCAAGGGAGTGCAAGGATGATAGTAGAAGCTTGTGGTCCACAGTATTGAATGCTTTGCTCAGGTCCAGAAATACTGCACAGACATTATTCTTTTTATCTAATTCAGTTTGCCAGTCATTTGTGACCTTGGCTAGTGCAGTGATAGTGCTATGCTTGTTCCTGAATCCAGATTGAGCTGGGTTCAAGAGGTTAGCATTGTCAAGATACTCCCTTAACTGGTTACTCACTAATTTCTCCAGCATCTTGGAAAGCACTGGCAGAATGGAAATGGGTCTGTAATTATTAAGTTCCATAGTGCAATCTTTAGAAAGTAGGGTCCAGAGCGTCTGCCCCTTCGCTTTTTTTGGTAGGGTTCCTAGTGGTCCCTCCGGCTCTGACCAGCTGACACCCCAATCTGCTGTGGCTGAACTCACAAGTTTGCTTACCCCTGCCCCTGAGACGGGCAAAATAGGGGCAAAAAGAGGGAAAGAACCGGCTGACTCTCCGGTTCCCTTAAAGAAACTTAAGAAAACTAAGCATGCAGAATCCACCCCTGCTAAACCAGGGACTTCTGCTCAGATGCCTGACATGCCCTCGGCTCAAGAGGTAGCCCAGGCTCTTAAAATTATCCAGGCACTGCAAAATGTTGTTCCCCAGCAGCCTGCCCCTACCCAGGGTCCCCAGGCCAGCAGTTGTGTGCTGCCTTCTTTACAGGAGGAGCAGTATTATGAAGAGGAGGATGATCCTTTTCAGGATGATGAACCTATTCCTTCAGAGGTATCTCCCGAGCAGGATTTTGGTTCTCCTCCCAGGGTGTCAGAGGATTACTCCTCACATTTTACATTTGTAAGGAGAATGGCAGATGCTCTGGATGTTGCTACCACAGAGCAGATTGAGGACGAGGAGGAAATTAAATATTTAAATATGATGGGTTTGGCACCCACAAAAGCCCTCCTCTTGCCAGTATACACATTTTTCACAAAAGACACCTTAAAACTTCCACAGAACCCTAATTCTGTTCCTCCTATTGATAAGAGAATAGATAAAAATTATCAGTTGGACAGGACGGGAGCTGATTTCCTTTTCTCCCATCCAGACCATCAAGATGTCATACAGCAGGCAGCCTGCGACAAAGCCAGAGTTCCCCTGTCCTCCCACCCTCCGGACAAGGACTCCAGAAAAATAGATAGCATGGCCAAAAAAGGCTACTTATCAGCCTCTTTGGCCATGAGACAGGCTACTTTTCAAGCTTATGCTGCCCAGTATCAAAAATCCATGTGGCATTTGGTATTAGACATGTCCATGAAAGCCCACTCACCCTTGTCTGAAGACCTGGATGAAACCACCAGGTTTGGGCTGGAGGCAGCTAAGTACCAGTTCCAGATGGCTGCTGATTCTGATGACACTGCAGCCAGATGGATGGCTAACACCGTGACACAGAGAAGGTTTGCTTGGCTTAGGGCCACTAACCTTACTCCGGATACTCAATCCAAGGCACTGGATTTTCCTTTAGAGGGAAACTCTCTTTTTGGGGAATCCACGGTTGCCTACATGAAAAAAGTGGATGAGTATAAGACAACCTATAGAAGCAACTTTGCTAAAGAGCGTGCTTCTTGATCCACTAGGCCCTATGGAGGGGGGGGGCAGAGGAAGGTCTTTTATGACCAGACCCTTTTTCCAGCCAGTAGCTGTGCCCCAGTACCAGCAGTATCCACAACATGGATACTCTAGGGGTAGGGATAGAAGGGGCTCTAGGAGGGGCTCTCAAACCCAACCTCAGCCCCAACCAAAGCAAAATCCCTAAGGCTGAGGCCGCCTCTTCCCTCCCTGTCGGAGGCAGACTCTCCCACTTCTTCCAGGCTGGGCCAAGCATCACCACAGACAAGTGGGTGCTGGAGGTAGTGGGTCAGGGTCTGTCTTTGGACTTCAAATCTTTTCCTCCAAGAAAACCAGGGTTTACAGTTCACCTCCTCTAGCAGAGAGGGCATTGCTAGAAGCAGAGGTTTGAAAGTTGTTATATCTCAAAGCAGTGGAATTAGTCCCTACCAACCTGAGAGGAAGAGGTTTTTACTCCAGATACTTCCTAACAACAAAGAAAAGTGGGGAGTGGCGGCCAATACTGGATCTCAGAGCTTTGAACAAGCATCTGAAAAAAACAAAGTTCAAAATGGTAACCTTGGCTCGAATATTACCAACAATCCAGAAGGGGGACTGGCTGGCATCACTGGACTTGAAAGACGCCTGTTTCCACGTCCCCATAAAATAATCTTTCCAAAAATACCTCAGATTCATTCTCCCTTCAGGCCACTATCAGTTTTCAACTCTTCCTGTCGGTCTCTCCTCAGCACCAAGGGTATTCACAAAGTGCCTAGCTGCTGTAGTGGCATATCTAAGAAGACAGGGAGTGACTGTTTTCCCTTAACTGGATGACTGGCTGGTGGTGGGAAACTCACCAGAACAAGTAAAGAACTCCCTAAAAATCACCCAAGCCCTCTTAGAGTCTCTGGGGTTCATAATAAACCAAAATAAATCAGTCCTAACACATGCTCAAACTTTGCAGTTTATAGGGGCAGAAATCAACACACTTCAGGGGAGAGCCTTTTTACGTTCCCTTGCGCGCATGCGCAAAGAACGTTTTGGGATAGTACGACTTTCTGGAGGTGTGTGACCCTCCTGTCCGATACACTGCTCCATGTAGCAGGCGAGACCGTAACCCACCAATGGATGGATGAGCTGTCTATGACAGCAGTTGGGCTGCAGTGGTCTTCAGTTCAAAGAAAACCACTGCTGGTAACCTATGTGTACGTAGCATATTGACATCACGATCCCTCCCGCGTCCTCCCTCTGCTGCTGTCCTCCCCGTTACCTCATTCCCCGTCTCACCTGCTGAACTCGCAGTGGCAGACATTTCAAATGCTCTTGTATTTCAGCCTAGATTAAGCCCTGCAGTTCTCACTCAGCTGCTTCAGATACGAGGTATCAACATGGGATCCACCGGAGCTGCCATCGAACTACCTGGAGCATTGCTGAGGAGACTCACATGTAAACAGTTAAATTAAACAAGCCTCGCATTCAGAACAAAAAAAGATAATTACAGCTCTCATCAAGCCGTTGTTCTTTCCTCCACTTCTTACCTTCTGCAGACACTTTAGACTATCACCACCAAGGGCGTAGCTACCGATACGCCATGTAAGCCAAGGCGTATGCTCCAAAATATGGGGGGTAGCAAGCAGCTCTGCTTCCTGAGTCCTGCCTGCGTAATAGTTATATACTTTTTCATGGGCTTTGAAAGCCAAGCTGCCGCACTGCTGCCTTTGTTTAGCGGGGTTGGGGCGCTGCTGCTGAATGAGTCGTCTGACATGTGGTGGGGGTAGGCTGCAAGCCGCTGCATAGCTCTCAACCAGGTCCGCAGGAGGCAGTGAAGGACCTGATTGGCTACCAAGTCTGCCAACGTCAGCATGGGGGGCATTGCTGGTGCCGGCAGGTTGTTTAAAGCACTGCACTGTATCGGTGTAATTTCTTCTTGTTCCAGTTCGTCGGTTGGGGTTCTGCTGTGCCACTTAGTTTTTGCAGTCAGAGAGAGGTTTGTTCCATTCAGAGAGAAGATTAGCACCACTGCGAGGTCAGTAAGTGGAGCTGGAGCCGGAGCGAACGAGGTGAGGTTGGTAGCGGGTGACCGGGTGGGTCAGCCGGGGAACAGTGCAGCAGCAGCCGCCGAACGGGTTCAGACAGGAGAGGGCCAGGGCTCCTCTGCTCCACAGCACTGGCTTGGTGGCCGGGGCAGGCTGGCAGACTGAGGACTGAGCTGGTGCTAAGCTGTAAGCTGCAAGGGAGGGAGCAGCGCATTCGTGTTAGGCTCTGGCTGGCTGTGCTGAAGTACAGTCGCCGCTGCAGCCCCGCATGCCGTGATTTGAACAGGATGGGTCCTCTGACTGTGTGTGGAGACAGACTTGGATGGTCAGGTCTTGAACGAGACTAGTGAAGCCTAGCCGTGGCTGCCACCCTAGCCCTAGTCTCCGAGCGCCAACCCCAAGCTCCAACTTGGACACAGGAAGGAAGTGGGGAATCGAGTCAGGCAGCGCACACACACTAGCTAAGCTGATTTTGGCCAGGCTGAGGCTCTGAGCTGAGCTACGTGGCCACTGATGGTTTCAGAGGCTCTGAGCAGCTGGAGGAGGGCAGTCACTAGTCTGGGCAGGGCAACAGCAGTCGACAACAGACCAGACGACACTCTGAGTCATCACAGCAGGCAGGGTCAGCAACTCTTGGAGTGGAGCTGTGGAGGGAAAGAACGTGTCTTACACTGAGGTGAGGCAATGGAATGGAGGGATTCATTTTAAAACATTGGTGGATTGGCGTTGCATCATGCAGCCAGCAAGTACTGGTTTTGGTGTGGTGGCTAGCAATAGTATGGCAGGCAGCCATAAGAATTTCCTCACAAAAATGCTGTATATCATGGTCACTAGTCTAGTAGTGTCACTACTGGTACATTTTTGTTTTTCTTGTGCCTGCCACCAGCCAAGTTTGTTTTCAGCTACCATTCTGCCAATGCCACAGCTGCCGATCCAAAGAAATCTTCAGAGGCCTGCTGCTTATATGCCTGCTGAGACGGAATTTCCCTTGAGTGAGTCTACTCTGCATTGGGTAGGTATTAAATTCCCAGACCTGCCTTCCAGCCTTCCACAAATCTTCCACAGTGACTGTCTGCTCGGAGCCTTGAGGTGGGCTGTTTGTTTTGCTGCTTGCTGCTGACTGCTCATGATGACTGAAGCTAAGCTGAATCTGACAGTGTGTGTGTATGAAGCCAAGCCCTTTTCTGGACCTTATCCTGTACATCTGGTAATGTGACTTGTTGGCAGCTGCTGCTGTACAGTGTGCGACTTGGTGGGGTCAGCATAGTAATATAATCTTAGATGGTCAGGATAGGACTCTCCCCCCCCCCCCGGACACAGGGTGGGTCTTATCCTGACCATCTAAGATTATATATACTGATGGCTGTTTCTCTGGCTTGCTTAGGTTTATAATCGGGGAGCCTTCCTAGTCCTAGATAGTATTCACCACCATGCTGGAGTTAGGAGTGTCCCAAGAGTGGGGAGTCGCAGACGGTCAGTCACTTGACATCTGGGTACAAGAGTAAAGGGCCTAGAAATTGAGACTGAACCAGGTATGTACTATGGTTTTCTTTTTAACTGTGCACAATGCCAATTGATGGGTCTGCTGCTGCAGCTGCAAGTATTAGTAACAGTGTGAGTGTGACTGAGAGTGAGATAGGAAAAGCAAGCATAGAATTCTTAACTTGTCTCGAATGAATAGGTGCCACACACCACTGCAAATACCTGCAAGCGAACGTTTGGCATTGACAAATGCTTGTATTTTACAGAGATTCCTTTTGTCTGTAAGCTAGCCAGTCAGCATGTAAATTTATGTGTTTACAATGGTAGCCTTCCTAAATTTCCCTCTAACCCCACATCTCGTGGTACCACAAGAAGAAGTAGGTTAGGATGGCTATCACTGTATGTTGTTTCCTGGCTCTGTCCCTGTCCTTCAACAGTGACAGCCAGTTAGTGTAGGCCTATCTCACCCTTCTTGGAACAAACAGGGCACGTTTGTAAATTTTTCGGTCAATTGCGTTAGAAACATCTAGAGCTTAATTTACATCTCACAGGGCATCCATACAGTACAAGTCTACTAGGTTTAGGTCATTACAAAATACTGGCAATTCAAACCAGAGTAGTGATAGAACTCAAGCACCTCAGACTCTGGCCTTGAATTTTCTTATTCCACACACAAAAGGCTGGGTGATAATCACTTATGGTGTCAGCTATTAAGCCTGCCCTCTTCAGTCTGGCACTCTCTGATGTAACAATCCAGTCACGCAGCATGTGTTTAGAGGTTCTGAGGATCTTCCTCTTCACCTCCATTATCACGTGTTGTTGCAGCAGGCTGCTTAAAGAACTGATTTAGAGGATTTGGGTCTGTTACACAGCCTCTTGAAGTGAAGACATCAAATATTACAGAGCAGCTGATGCCATTGAGAGAACTTACACAAAATATAAGCTGGACTGTGTCTAAATATTATATTTTACATTAGTTATGTATTTTTGCTCCCCACTATTTACTACTGAAATCATTTGTGTGAAAACAGGATCTTTGCCCTGAAGAGTCCTTATTTTTTCCTGTTGCTGTCTCCCTACCTGAGGTCATAATGCACTGCCTGTGACATCACAGTTACTCCCATGGCAACAGATTGTGATGTTGCAACACAGGATTATGACATGATGTAGGGAGTCGGCTATAGAGGCAGATGAATTCTAAGGGAGGGAAAGAGCAGGCATTCTTGCAAATGTCCTAAGTAATACATAATGGGGAGGCGAAATCTATAGAACTCATATGAATTGCAAGCAGAATCATGCCTAAATATTATGGTTTTAAAAGTTTTCTTTGAGGTGTCAGCAGCTCTTTAACATGTCTCCCTGGCCCCATTGTGGCATATTATCCAGAAGGTCTGCAAGACTGCCACCTGAGGGAGGATTTTAAGTGTAGCAGCAGGCCAGGTTGTTTTACATTACCTAGCTTAATTTGCACCACCATCCATCCATTTCATTTTTATTGGTTATACTGGAAAGGCACGTGAGCATTGCTGTCCATTTACACAAGTGTCCAGGTACATACAACAATCATGAGACATGACATAGGCTTAAACATTTAACTAACAGCAAGGGTTAATAAAATGGTACATAAATTTAGGATAATATAGACTAAAGGGCAAACCATGGACTAGCCTTGGTGAATTAACAAATACAAGGTGACATTAAGTATTCAGTGAGGGTTTAACAATAATATAATATAACAGTGGGAAACAAAAAATGTAAGTGCAATCTAAAAACTAGCCTAGGAGGATTAACACTACTACAAGTGCTAGAAAGAGAGGGTAAGTGCCTGAGGTGGATAACCAGAGAATGAGGGGAAACAAGTGCAGAAGGGGAGCCAGATTAGGGCTGTGAGCAGGTGCAGGTAGGAGAGAAATGTCTCCTGATATTGTGTTTGAAGGCATTTGTGGAGGGACATAGTTTTAGTTACAGAGGGAGAGAGTTGAAGAGCTTGGGTCGCATAAAAGAGTATTTTCTGGCCTTGAGTTGTCCAGCAGAAAGGTACAGTGAAAGAGAGAATGGAGGACAATCTAGTGGTCCTGGTGGTAGAAGCTGTCTGGAAGAGAGAAGTGAGGAAATTAGGGAGCAGTCCACGGTAGAGTTTGAAGAAGAAGGTGGTCATCTTGCAGTTGAGGTAGGCCACAAGGGAGGGCCAACTGTTGAGTGTATAAAGGTCACAGTGGTGTGCAAGTTTAGGGAGACAAAAGGCAAAGCAGATAGCGTTGCAGTAGGAGCTTCGGAGTCTGGAGAAATTTTTCATGGAGAGGCCGGGGAGGGAGACACGTGAACCATAGTCAAAAGACAGGAAGGAGGAAGCTGGAGACTAAGGGGGGATTATGAATTCCTGTTAAGGTAATGCTTGTCTCTGTAAAGGATATCAAGGTGTTGGTGGGCTTTTTTTTGGTTGTGAGGCTAAAGTGAGCATCAAAATTGAGGTGGCTATCCAGGAGTAAGCCAAGGCATTTGAATTCACTGACTCTTTCAGTGGCATTACCAAGGTTGTCAGAGAGGAAGAGGTCAAAGCCAAGGGGGTTTTGGGGCTGGAGAAAACCATGAACTTAGTTTTTTTGGAGTTAAGTACAAGACCTTTGGACGTGAACCAGGTGTGAAGTCTGCTGAAATCAAACTGGAGTTTGTTGATGAGAGCACTGGGGTTTTTGTCCTGACAGAAAAGGGCTGCATCATCAGCACAGAGAATGAGTTCTGAGGTGGTGCAGATGTCAGGCAGGGAGTTAGCGGCTAGAGAGAAGAGAAGAGAGCCCAGGATGGACCCTTGGGGTACACCGTATTTGATGGGGCAGGATTCAGAGAGGACACCACCAATAATGGTGCAATGGGATCTGCCCGTTAGGTAATCCTTGAACCAGAGGCAGGCCTCAGGTGAGAAATGGAGGCCAGTCAGGGTATGGAGGAGGACTTCATGATCAACATGGTCAAAGGCTTTGGTGAGGTCTATGAATGCAGCACCAGTGTAGAGACCTTCATTGTTAGCTTTTTCTATGGAGTGGGTGAAATTGATGAGGGCAGTTTCGGTATTGGGTCAAGCACAGAACCCATGCTGGGCCTCTGTGAACAGGTTGTATTTGGAGAGGAATTCCAAGGTTTGCCTGTGGACCACTATCTCTAAAATTTTGGAGAGAGGGGCAAGGAGGTAGATGGGACAGTAGTTGGATACTAGATCCTTGGAACCAGATTTGTGAAGAGGTTTAATAATGGCACACTTCCAAGCTTTCAAGAAGGACCCCATGCAGAGGGAGTGGTTGAGGATGTTAATAACGTCCACCAGGACATGCTTATACCTGAACAATGGACACCCCCAGTCCAGCCTAGACTACTAAATAATGACCAGGGCATGACTGGTGCCACCATCCTGCAGTGTAGGTACCCTGCTAACTGATTACTGTCTTTACTTTGTAACTGTTTTTGCAAGTTTCTGTAACCACCTTTGCTAATGTCCAAGCTTCTTTGTAACTATTGTATCTTATTTGTTGCCAATGTATCTGTATATAACGACATGGAAACTTTATCAAGGAGTCTTTGACTCAAAGGTATGTTATCCGATACTTTCAATAAATAAATAAATAAAAATAAGAGGGATGGCCAGGGAGTCCCAGACAAGATGCAGAACTCTGAAGTCAATGTTGTCGGTGCCCTTGGATGGTCTTGGGTCATTTGTTTTGATTAACTTGACCACTTCACCAGGGGTTAGGTACCTGAAATGGAACTTAGGGTGGGAGACTGGGAGAGGTGTGGGGGTAAATAAGGTAGGAGTGGAGTTGGGCTTGTACTGGTCGAGCTCACTGAAGTATTTATTGAAAAGGGAGGCCATTTTGCTTGGCTCGTGGTGGTTGTCCATTTGGAGGTAAGACAAATCTGGTCTTGGAAATTCCCCTACCAGTAATGTTGTTAAGAATGTTCCAAGTCCTTTTAGGGTTCCCCTGGGTAGCACATTGCTTTTCCAGGATGAAGGAGGATTTAGCAGATCTTGTGTCAGATTTGCATCTGTTCCTGAGGGTGCTGAAGTCTTGGAGGAGTTGGTGGGGTTTGTGTTTTCTGTACAACTTCCAGGTTCAGTCACTATCTGTCAAAGTTTGTGAAGTTCGGGGGTGACCCATTCTTGGCTTGGCTAGAACCCTTAAGCTTAACGCAAATTTTTTTAAGTGGGATGAAACGGTCACAGAGGGCAAGGAACTTAGTGCTAAAGGCTTCAAGAACTTCGCAGATGTCTGACATTTTTTTGGTGAAGGACTAGTCTTGGGCTAGGACAGCTTTGGAAAACTCTGAGGTATCCAGCTTCTTCAGTTGCCTGGTGTGGATGAATTTGTGTGGGAGGGGGTTGTGGACCATTGGCAGAAGACAGCACAGTGGTCACTGACTGAGTCAGGAAGAACTCCGGAGGTGGTGACATGGGAGGGGTGTGAGACCAGGACCCAATCAATGAGGTACTGAGATCCAGTTTTGTAGTTGGTTCTGGTAAGTTCGGTGATGAGCTGGTGTAGGCCAAGGCCAAGTATGGATTCCTTGGTGGAGTCACAGTGAGGGGACAGCCAGTTTAGGTTGAAATCCCCTAGGATGATCCAATCCCTCCCTTGGGGGAGAAAGAGGTCTTGATATCGAGGAAGAGGTTGAGATCACATGGTGAGGAGGAGGGTGGCAGGTACCCCACACTGACTGTAACTATTCTGTCTGCTCCAAGGAGGAGGCTAATCGAGATGGTCTCGAGGGAGGATGTGGTGGTTAAAAGGCTTTGCACGTTAAGGTGAGCAAAAGTGAGTTGTTTAGTGGGTTTGGGGGAGGAGTGAGGGGTGAAATTGGTAGAGGGTGTGGGGCTGGGGTTGAAGTGAATGGAGCCTGAGATAAGGAGTAGTAGGAGGGGGAGCCTTAAGTGCCTGCAGTTTGCAAGCAAAGACAGCTTGATGGAGTATAGCCTGGTGTAGTGGTGGGTGAAAAAGATATGACTGTGGTAGAAAGGGGAGAGCTCTTGGAACAGGCAAAGGCTGATGAAGGGGCTTGCGCAGGGAGAGGCAAGGACGAATTTGGAAACGCAAGTGGGGGGAGTGGGGGAAAGGGAGATGGTGAGGTGGTGTGGGATGAGGGGAGAGTGAGAGAAATGAGGGACAGTGTGAGAAGGATTTGGGGGCCAAACTGGTGGGGAGGAGGATGGAATGGAGGGGAGGGGCAGGGTGAGGGGAGTTGAGCAGAGAGGGGCAGAGGGAAAGAACAAGGAGCGAGAGTAAGTAGGGGAGGTGGAACTGCTTAGGGCAGACCATGCTGGTGGCAAGAAAGAGGGAAGGTGACAGGACAATAATCAGTGAGGGAATAGGGAAGTGGGGTACAAAGTTGAGTGTGGTTGAAGAAACCATGCCCAGGGATAGAGCAGTGGTAAGGCACTGGCAGTGGGAGGCTGTAGGAAGGAGCATGTGATTAAGATACGGCAATCAGCAGTGTTTGTCACATTTGAGCACGAGAGAGGACCGCCCCTTTAGGAAGCTGCTGTTATTGACTACTATGAGGCCTCAGGTGGCGGGATCACTGGGGAAGTGTATTTAATAAAAGAAGGAGGTGAGGGGTGAAAAATCTGTCCTGAAAGTAGTATGACAAGGCAGTGGCCAAGCTGTGATTTTGAAAAAGGTGCCTTGAGCACTTGCTTTTTCAATGTGGATCTGCAGCATCCAATTGGGAAGCAGCCACAGTCCCCAGGAGCCAGTCCAATTACGGGGATTGAAGCCTGGCAGCTCCAGGCTAGAAGCTGACTTATCATACCTGCTTTCCTTGGTCAGGGGATGGTGGGCTAGATGCAGAGGTCCGGCCACTAGCGGGGATCAGTGCTGGGGCTGCTCAGCTGAAGTGGAGAGCCCAATTTGGGCTTGTGGCTAAAAAAAAAGCATCTAGAGTTTGGCGACACTTGAAGGGCTAATTCGATGTATTGAAAACTGGTTGACAGAACTCAGAGTGGTCCTAAATGTCAAATTCTCTGATGAACAGGGGGTCACAGGGGAATGCAATAGAGGTCTGTCCTGGAATTGAAACTTTTTAAAATGTATCCAAAACCAAAAAGTAGTCTGGTGCTCAGTTTCTCTCTGAAGCCTCTAAGTTAGTTGAACACATCTAGGGAGACTGATGCTGGACTTAGAAACAGAAGCATAGGGGTCACGCAGCCAGTACAGTTGTTGGACTTCCACTTGCAACGTCAACAACTCGGGTTTGGGAGTGGACACAGGAGTTGGAGGGCCAGCCTGGGGGAGAAGGATCAAGTGTCCTGGGACTGCTCTCTGAGGAGGGGGAGGAATTTCCGCCTTTTCCTTGACCCTGGCAGAGGCCAGGGGTGCCGCCATGGCTGGTGCCAATACTTAGGGGGGCAGGGTGGATGCTGGTTGTCATTACACATCCCCACCCCCAGGGCTCCAGCATACATGTAAAAAGCTGGCCCCTGGGCATGACGCCCGGCTCTGCCACAATTTCCACTCCCACCATTGTCTGTCAAGGGGGTCCCTCTCCCATGACCCTGACCTGGGTGTAAGCGGGACTTTCCAATAGTGACCTTTGAGGAGGGAGCCATCCTGGTAGCCCCACCCAGGGGCGTAAGCTTGTGCGGGGGGGGGGGGCGTCAGGCGGGGCACTGGGCTGACCTCCGACTAGAGGATTGGGGGTCTGGGTCAAAAAAAAAAAGAAACAGAAACATAGACAGTGATTACAGAAAAAGGCCACTAGTCCATCCAGTCTGCCCTTAACACCTTACCATACAATGAGACCTTTTGTCAACATGGAGTTTTTGTCTGTACTTTCCACCCCCTTGCTACCTGTCTTACTACTACCACTCTGAATAACTACCAAGCCCTTAGCTCTATCCCAACCATGCCTGACTGATTTTAGTGCCCATCACCTCTGCTTCAGACTGTTCCTTGGCTCACCCGCTCTGTGTACAATAAAACTTTCTCATATCCTCCTAAGCTTTCCCCCATCAGCTTCCACTCAGGTCCTCACGTTCTAGATCCACTCCCTCTATTGAACAGTTCCTTTTATTCACCTTGTTCGTTTCTTTTCA
Source organism: Neoceratodus forsteri (assembly GCA_016271365.2). Taxonomy (NCBI): domain Eukaryota; kingdom Metazoa; phylum Chordata; order Ceratodontiformes; family Ceratodontidae; genus Neoceratodus; species Neoceratodus forsteri. Next base: position 368,844,853 of record CM028135.1, read on the forward strand.
GGAACTTGAAGGTCTCTATCATATCGGCCCCTTCCCTTGTCCGGAGTCAAGCGACTACATGTTCGATGCCCTAAGCTGATCCTCATAGGATCTGCACTGGGAGCCCTGAATCATTTTTGTTACCCTACATTACAAAGTTTTGAGTTTTTCCTTTTCTTTCCTTAGTTGAGGACTCCAGAACTGGTCACAGACTACTATTCCAGGTGTGGTCTGACCAGTGATCTATAGAGAGGCAGTAATGCCTCTTTCCTCCTGCTGTCAAGCCCCCTCCCAATACACCCCTAGCATCTTGTTGGCCTTGCTGTAGGCTTTGTTACACTGGCTAGATTGTTTAAAGGAGTCACTTATGATGACTTCTAGGACCCTTTCCTCAGAGGTAGTGCTCAGCTTAACCCCTCCAATTCAATACTCTCTTCTGGGGCTCTTGTTCCCTATGTTCATCACTTTGCACTTTTTGGCATTGAATTGCAACTGCCAAACCTTAGACCACTTGCCCAACCTTGGCAGGTCCCTCTGCATCTTTCTTACTCCCATCTTGCTGTCTACAGTACCACACAGTGTAGTGTCATCTGCAAAGAGACACATCTTGCCCTAAATTCCAGCTCCTATATCACTGATGAATATAACGAGAATGACTTATACAATACACAAACTGTATCTCATGTTTGTGTAGCACTTATGATCAGGCAATTCTAGTAGCATCAACTGAGTGAGCATGGACCCACTTCAATGTAGGTAAAGATTCCTTTATTTTTTTAATGTGCAATCTTGCCTCATTGTTTCTACAAATAGAGTAGTTAAATACAGCTAGGGGAAAATTAAATCACCAACTGTGCTTCCATACCTGGGCAGTCATCAGGACAATCAGACACATAATTGATACATGGTTACATGATAGATAAACCATGCATCAGGCAACCCTGCTGATTGCCCAGATATAGGAGCACATGTGATTCAGTTTCCTCTGGTTGTGTTTAACTACTAAATTTGTAGGAAAGGCAGAGCAAGATAAATTAAGAAACTTGCAACTGCACTGAAGAAGGTGCATTTTAATTCAGTTTATGCTACAAAAACTGCCTGATTGTAATAGTACTACACAAGTAGTTCTACTTTTTAACATGCACACATACAGTATATCAGTGACATTGGAGTGGAGATACAAGATAGTCATTATGCAAACACTACAAAGTGGAGGACTTCTGGTGATGTCATCAACATAGACAGACAGCAGACTAGAGCTCAGCCTGCATCCCCCCTCCAAATACCTCTTATATAAAGGTTTATTACTGTAAACATTCAATGCTGCAAAGTGAAGTTCAACAAAATAGTGACTGACATAGTGAAGGATACGAACACCACCATTACATGCCACGTGTCCTGGTACTTCCCTCAGATGGAGATTAAACAGTGGATGGGCTCCTGGAAGCACCAAGCTGATTAAGTACTGCACCCAACACAACATGGCCCAATCAAAGAGGCAGATCAGGTGAAGCAGCATAACTGGCAGTAAATGCATGTCATAAAAGACTGTATGACAAAAGGGCTTAATTGCCATTGAATTACACTGTTCCCTGCAGTACACTGCAGAACTGTGTGATATACTGCAGCATTATTTATTGCATCCTAGCTGGTGCCAATGTAGGTGCCATTTACATAAAGAAGAGAGGTGCTGGTAAGGAGGCAGATTGAGAATTTGATGGCAGCTGAGGACCACCTGGCCTATCTAGTCTGCCCCTATACCCTACATCCCAAGAGTCTCTTTTCTATCCTTTCCCTTTTGCTGTTAAGATTCCCTTATGGCTGTGTCACAAATTTTTGAATGCCTTCACTGTTTGCATCCATATTACCTCATTGGGTAGGTTGTTCCATGCATTCACCACCCTCTCAGTGAAGACATGCTTCTTCACAGTTCGCTTAAGTCTACCTCCTTTCATATCGCTTTTTATAAAAGGAAAACTGAAGATCAAAGCAAAAGCCAAAACACCCCTGTAGCAATATGAATGACAGACTATAAATTAAACAGAAGACAGGTAAATATGCTAAAATGTCAATTACCGTAACACAAATAAGGTAAAACAGATAGTAGGCTTCAGTATTTGGCTGAACTTAGGACCAATAAGGGAGCAGAGGAGAAATGGGCCATGACTAAAGATGGGGTCCATGATGCTCTAATACTTGTCTCAACTATGCCATACAGGAGAGGTTAGAAGGGCAATAACAGAAAAAGTTAAAATCAGCAAATAGAGTGGCTAGGAAAGCCAAGGCACAAACTGAGTTGAGAATAGTAGACGTGGTCATGGAAGGAGAGGAGATCTTGTTTAGATGCACAACAGTGAAAACAACAAACACAAGAATAATCAAATTGAAAAAGGGCAAGTATGGATGGAGGATAACAGGAAAGTGGCAGAAATACTATATGAATACTTCTGCTTTGTATTAAAAAAAGATAAAGATGGACTGATACCACAAGTGAAGCCTGAGGCTGAGCTTAGGGGACAAGTGGAAATGAGGGAGAAAATGACAGGACACAGAGTACTCAATGTGCTCAAATCCCTCAGGGAAGACACATTTCTAGGGCTGGATGGTATGCTCCCTAGAGTTCTGAGAGAACTAGTGAAAATTCTAGCACCATCTCTAAATGACTTGTTTAATAGCTCTTTGGATATGGGAGAGGTGCTATGGGAATGAGGGACCATGGATGTGGCAGCCTTACACAACAAGTTCTGGCCAGAGCTGATAGGGCTGTAAAGCACTACCAAGTGACATAAGTTAGACATGTGTGTAAAAATTATTACCCTTAGACAGGGTGCGAAGTCTTCAGTTAATAGCAAACTCTTTTGTCCTGAACAGTTCATTGAACTGCAAGACAGTTTCTGCAGCTACTAGGTCATATGGCTGAATCCACAGCAACAGTCCAAGGAGCCAGATTCCGCATCCAAGACATCCAGTTTCACCTCGGGGCTCACTGGAGTCAGAAAAAAATACCCTTTTCCAAAACTATACAAGTGACAGGCCCACTAATAAAGGCCCTCTTGTGGTGGAAACAAAAATTCAATTTAAGGCAAGGAGTGCCTTTCCAGAGAGAAAATCCCTCTTTGGTACTCAAAACAGATGCATCCCTATTGGGCTGGGGAGCTCACTTAGGAAAGCACACAACTCAGGGAATCTGGTCAGCAGCAAAGTCCCTTCAGTACATAAACTTACTGGAGCTAAGAGCAGTGTTACTAGCCCTAAAGGCTTTCTCTTCACTGATCGTGGGCAGGGTGGTTCAGATCAGAAGAGACAATACCTCCACAATGTATTACATAAACAAACAGGGAGGCACCAGGTCAGGCCTCCTCTGCACAGAGTCCATGAAGATTTGGACACTGGCATACACCCTGAAGGTCTCTTTATAGGCAATTCACTTGCCAGGAAAGGACAATACTCTGGCAGATGCACTGAGCCGCATCAATCAGGCTCATCATGAATGGACTCTGAACAAGCAGGTAGTACAGGTTGTTTTCAAAAGGTGGGGCACTCCAGAGATAGACTTGTTCACATCCCACCAGAACCACCTGCTACCTCAATATTGTTGCAGGCCACCAGCACAGGGCACAGTTCCTCTGGATGCCCTGGTTCTGGATTGGACAGGCAGGCACCTGTATGCTTTTCCCCCTTTCCCTCTGGTTTTCAGGGTGTTACTGAAGATAAAATCCCTCTCAGCATCTCTGATCTTGATAGCTCCAGACTGGCCCAGGCAACCATGGTACTCTCTTCTGCTCTCCATGTCTGTCAGCAAACTGATACAATTACCATTCAGACACAATCTCCTGACTTCCAGTCAGGGAACATTGTTGTACCCGAATCTCAAGTCTCTTCATCTCAAAGCATGGCTGTTGAGGAATTACAGTATGCAGATTTAAATCTTTCAGAAGCTGTCCTAAATATATTGAAGGGTTATAGAAAACCTTCCACACAAAAAACTTCTTATTCTTCCAAACAGTGGCGGCTCTACACCAGGGCCTGCCAGGGCACGTGCCCTGGTAAAAAAAATGCTGTGCCCCAGTTGGTGCCCCATATGGTGCAGAGCTTCCCTCACAGTAACCATATATCAGTGCCCTGGCTGCCATCTGTTGTGCCCCAGCTGTGCCCTGGTAACCATTTGTGGCTAGAGCCGCTAGTGCTTCCAAATGGAAGAGATTCTCTCTCTGGTGTGCCAGCATGAACCTTATACCACAAAAAGCTGGAGTTCCAGTTGTCCTGAACTATCTCACTCATTTGCATTCACAAGGTTTGCAACCCAGTTCCCTTAAGGTTCATTTAGCAGTGGTATCTGCCTACCTTTCTGTGGGCACCAAGGTGTTAGTGGCATCTGATAAACTTTTCAAAAGATTTTTTAAAGGACTGATGCATTTACACCCATTTCACAGGGCACCAGTGCCTGCTTGGGATCTGAATGTGTGTATAGCCAAGCTCATGGGGTCCCCTTTTGAGCCCATGGCTACTGCGCACTTGAAATACCTTACTTGGAAAACAGTCTTCCTAGTGGCTATTACTTCTGCAAGGAGAGTTAGCAAGCTCCAGGCTCTCTGCATTGACCAGGACTATATCTCATTTCGAAGAGATAAGGTAGTCCTCAGAACTAACAGACAGTCTCTCCCTAAAGTGATTTTAGACTTTCATCTGAACCAGTCAATCACTCTACCTGTCTTTTTCACAGAACATACCGGTCGGTTCAGGTGAAAGAAGATTACACAGTCTGGATGTGAAAAGGGCTATCAGCTATTACATGACAGCCACTAAAAATCTTAGGAAAAATGGAAAACAGCTATTCCTTGCATATGGGGATGTAGGAAAAGGTAAACCAGCCTCAAAAAGATCTGTTTCTCAGTGGATAGTCCAGTGTATTCAGTTCTGCTACACTAAGGCAGGTAAAGAGCCCCCAATGGGATTGAGGGTGCATTCTACAAGAGGAACAGCTGCTACCTTTGCAGCTGCCAGGGAGGTTCCCTTGGTGGACATTTGCAAAGCAGTTACCTAGAAAACAGTACACACCTTTACAAAACATTATAACCTGGATATTTTATCCAGGGGTGATGCTATGTTTGGCACAGCAGTCCTGCAGGGTCTGTTTCCAAGATAAGTTCTGTGCCCTCCTCCAATGGTACTTCTTGGTAGTCTGCATAAAGCTATGAATATCCTGAGCATTACTGGGGTTAGAAGAAAAAATTACTTACCGTAGTAATCTTATTTCTTCCCAGTGATGCTCAGATATTCATAACTCCCTCCCTTCCTCCCCTTCCAGAACTTCAGCCTCTGCTCTCCGCATGCTGGTGCCACCAAGCCATATTATATCTGTTGTATTTCTCGGTTTTAATCATTTTTAAACTGGAGTTTTCAGTGTTCTCTTTCAGAGTTTTTATTGATGTGGTTTTTATTAAAGTTACCCTCCCTTTGGAGGCGTATTCTAAATTTAAGCTTTAATTAGGGGAAACACCTCTTTTAGAGAACATTAGTTTCCTAATACCCGACTTCCAGGCTTCTCACAAATCTGAACAGGTTATAACACTACAGTTGGTAGAGGCAGTATTTGAAAGATGCTCACGTGCAAAGAATTCTACTAATTTGCATGTGTTTCATCTCTCCAGGCAGTCCAACCCTCCAGGCTTACTGCATAAAGTTATGAATATCTGAGCATCACTGGGAAGAAATATGATTACTATGGTAATTTTTTCGTCTTGACGAAGCGCTGGATGTGAAAATGTTTGGCCATAGATGGTGTGCTAGTGCTTGTAAGTACCAGTGACTTTGCATGCAATTCGTACAACAAATTAAGCACTTTTTGATAAGTAGTGCTGTATGTCTCTTCATAGTGTGCTTGAGTGATGAGGCAGAGGTGCTTAGACTTTTTGTGCTGTTGGCTTAGATCTTAAGTGTATCAGTTTTAACCATTCATCACTGGTGGGTACTATGCCAGAGGCGCTAGGACCCTGCAGGAAGCTTTTTAGCTTTAAAAGCTTTATCCCTCCAAGAAGGAGGAGGGGCCGACATGGAGAACAGCGCTGGTCTTGAGGCCGACACATTGCGTGGCGCTCGCGGGTTGGCCAGTATCCGATGCCGGCCCCTCCATCACTTCAGTTGTGCTTTTCCTACCATCGAGGGTGCAATGACTTTGTGAGATAGTGACAGATTCTACTGCTTTACTCCCAGTTCTGGTCCAATCCTGCTTGTTTGTTTAATGTACTGAATGCCACACTAGTTTCGACGCTGTGTTTGGCATTGCTTTTTTATTTTACAAAAAATTCTCAGTCCGGCGTTGAGTCTTTCTCTTTCAATTTTATTAATTTTATGTGTGGTTGGATCTTGTCGGGTTTGGGGCAAAAGCGTTCAAAGACGGGACTTAACCTATGCGTTGGTGCTCCTGCAGAAGTCAGTTTTCTGTAACGGATCCACATGACCAATGTTTTACCTGCTTAGGACCAAACAACAACATGAATCACTGCGACACTTGCTTTTCAGTGGATTACCGCACCCTAGAGATCTGCACAGCGAGGTTGGGCTTCGACCCCCCCCCCCAACCTTTGGTGGTCAGTGTCGCTAAGGTAAGGTCCTTGGACCTGTCCTCCAGGTCCCCCCTGCTGCTACATGCACTGGGGGAGAGCAGGCCTCTGCTGGCTCAGATCTTACTGAGCCCGGATGCCTGGGCGAGCGGTCGCGGGAATGGTCTGCCACCAGAAGGCTGGCCATGGATCAGGGGAAAAGGCCAACGCTGGTGTCGAGGCCTCAGCTATACACAGGGCCTGCATTGGTGGTTCCTTCGAGGGCTTCAACAGGTGTGGCCTTGGCTTCTGGCACCGATTCCAGTGTCGGTGAGCGAGGCTGAACCTCTGTTGCTGTGGAGTCCCCTCCCAGCACCTCTCTCGGTGCCAGGACGAGTAGAGTGGCCAGGGTTGCCTCTCTTGGGATTGCCGTGGTCTCCTCCTTGTATTCCAAGAATGATCGGGCCAATCCAGATTGGCAGCCGAGCTCCTTGGAATGATGGATGCTCCCTGGGATCCACAGGAGGTCTTCATCTGTGAGTTTTGTTCATAGGGTCAACACCATACAGTACATGACACCACCCTTTTCCTCTGTTGTTGCCACACTCAGTGCCGCTGAGGACTCCAGTGCTTGGGTGATGGTGCCATACACGATGATGGTGCTGTGGCCGGTGTGGTGATGGCACCATGGTCAGTGCCACGCTTGGTGTCAGTGCCACAGTTGGTGCCGTTTTGGCGGTCAGCACCATCCCAAAAGTCAGTGCCGCATTTGAGGTCGATGCCATGGCCAGTAACGATGTCGATCTCTGTACCACTTCTGGTGATAGTGCTGATGTTGATGCCATGGCCAGTGTTGGTGCCAAGGTTGGTCCCTCCCCCCCCGGGTGATGGTGCCACCTTGGGGGCTGTCCCTGTGAGGGACTCCAGCTTCAGTGGTGAGTCAGTTTTTCGTGCCAGCACTGAATTTGGGGGGGGTCAGAGGTTGAAACTGGTGCCGGCTTCTATCTACCTCACTCCCTGAAAGCAGTGGTCATGGTGGGACCTCTCTCGATGGGCAGGTCTTGGTTCCTCTAGTCTGGGGTGGCCAGGGGCCCAGTTGGCCTCCCGCTGTGCCCCAGTGACCTCGGTCACCCTGGGGCAGAGTTGAAGTGCTGGGCCAGGCACCTCTCCCTGTCTGTGGGTCGGAGTTCTGCAATGGGTGGGGACAGGGACCACCCTACTGGGTCTGCATGGCTCCAGTCTCCTCACCTAGGGTCTTCTCCCCTAGAGATTCCCCCTGCTGGCTCAGAGAGGTTTGAGCAGCAGGTGGAGTCTGGGCAGCAACCCCCCTTCACTTCGAAGGGGTTCCCCCCTTGTGCCCACAGCCCTGGAAGAGGGGTTTCAGTATCTCAGGACCATTTTGCCCAGCCTTTTTCTCCTCTGTGTCCTCTTCCTATTCTCCCAAGTCTTCCCAGTCCCTTGGGACCTCTCACTTGGGAGCAGTGTAGGGCGACAGCGAGAGCTTTCCCTGTGTATTTCAGGGCCATGGATGAGATGATGACTGCATCTCCTCTTCCTGCACCATCATTCCCTGTGCAGAGCCCTTCCACTTCATCAACTTCTTCCGCTGAGGAAGAGGATTTCACCTTGTACCGGCCTTCTGATGCTGACATCATAGAGTATCAGTGGCTCCTGGTGGCAATGATAGAGGAGCTCAATCTTTCCTCTACAGCTCAACACAGTCCTGCGCATGCAGTGATGGTGTTCCTTGGGGAGTACAGCCAGGAATCGATGGTGATTGCTCCATGGCCTTGGTCTTTTATGGAGGAGTCACACAGTGTCTGGCAGTTCCCTGCCTCCACTTCTCCAGCCCTTGGGGACTGCCAGCGCAGGTATTGCACTCCCTAAGGGTCTCCGGGGTCTTTGTCTCACCCCACATCGGGCTTGGAGTTGCTGGATACCCCTTCTGGGCATCTGCACCTAACAAGAGACCATCCTCCAGATGTGGACTCTGCAGAGGTCGATTGTAGGGGCAGAAGAGTTTTCGCCTTGGTGTGTCTCATGCTCTCCATAGCTGCTCATCAGGCACACATGGTGGCCTATGAGAGGTGCCTGTGGGCCCTGTTGGGGCAAATCCTGGCGGTCTTGCCTGACAGCGAGGCAACCAGACAAGCTATCACCATCACCATCTCCATGAGGGGCCTGGAGCTAGCGATACACCAGGTGAGGGCATCTTACGATGCTAGCGCAGTAGCCACCAGGCTCATAGGATCTGCAGTCTGCATTAGGCGGGTGGCATGGCTTTGCCTCTCCAGGTTTTCAGCCTTAACCCAGCATAGGGTGACTGTCTCACCATTCTGGGGGATCTGGTTTTTCTCCTGCAGAGTTGGGCCGGAACTATTGGGGCGCCCTCCCTCTCCCGCAGGCCAGGAGACCCATCTTGACTCTGAGCAGTAGTGGTTCTGGCTATACATGTGATGGGCCCTCTCCCCTTGTGACTCCCCAATGAGGGGCTGAAGGCTATCCAGCCTTCAGGGAGGTACCAGTCCACTTTGTGGGCTTGGTACTCACCCACCAGTGATGAATGGTGAAAATTGATACAGGTAAGAGATGAAAATTACATACCTACCATAATTCTTGATCTTCCTGTATAGCTTCACCATTCATCACTGCTTCCCACCCACCATCCCTCTTGGGCCTCAGCTTCTGGGCAGTTCCTCTTCCCTACCCCCAATTCAGGACAATTGTGGGCAAGCCCCCACTAGTACCAGCAGGCTCCTTGCCATTTCCTTGAAGCACCAGGGACCCACTTGGGTGGGGGATGGCAAGTAGAGGGCTCTTGCCCTCTTTTCCTTGGCTCCCCGAGGCCCTCTTGACAGTAGAAGGGGTTCTCGGGTCTCTGTTCTAGAGTTCTGCTTCAGGTCCTCCTAGCGGGCTCCTGCCTTACCCCTAGGGCCCCTCTGCTGGGACTACTGTAGGGTGTAGAGTCCGTGGACCCTATATTTTCTGGTCTGTTTTTCTTTTGCAGGGGACTCATTCCTGGGCCCCTTGTCAAAATTTCAGTCCCGACTGGCCCGGTGGCACTGAGTTGAGGCGTTGGACACCACACCTCGCGCCCGCTGGAAACCTGAGTTCGGAAACGAGCCCGGCTCACCGGGGGTTGGCAGGGGAGAGAGAGGATTGAGCGTTCGGAGGACAGCTCTCCTCTCCTCTTTCGGGGAGGGATCCAGGGATTGCCCAGCACCGCAGCGGCCTCTGGCAGAAGTCGGAGGCACTGTCACACTTAAGGGTTTGAAGAGGGGTTGGGCTGAGCTGTGGTAGACATCATCAAGATGTCATTGCACATCCGGGTTCAGAGGGGAAGGAGAGGATGTAGCGACATGGGGAAAAAAAACTCCTTCAGCGATAGGTGAAGGCGCCTCCTGCCCACCACCGTCCACGCTCCCAATGTTGGACTTGCCTCTCTGCTAGCCTCCCCTCCTCAGTCCGGGGCTCAGCACTCTAGATGAAGCACCCTGGGAGGACAGGATGGCCCTTCCCCAGAGGGTTCAGACCCGGGGGATGTGCCGGGCCAGGGGAACGGGGCAGGCATGGCCACGATGAGAGGTAGAGACAAGGGTGGCACAGGAAGTTGCCAGAGAGAGTTCACTGGATCAAGGAGACAATAAAAAACATTAGGAAAAAAAACATTTCAGTCCCTCTGGACTCTCAAGTTTTAGGAACCTCCCTGTGGGTTTCTTTCTTGATAAATCACCTCCACGGTGATGCTGTACATAAGGGTTCTTACCCTCTTACACCACAGGACTTCCGCTTTGGCACAGAGGAGAACTCCAGCTTGGAGGTGGACACTCTGCTTCCAGCCTTCAGAGGAGAAGGAGTGTTTTAAGACCTGGTGTTCTTCCCTAGTGGACCGAGGGGGGGACTAACTTTTGGCCTGTCAGGCATTGTCTCCTGTCAAACCCCTCTTGCTGGTGAGGGTTAAAATTCCTTCTCCATATAGGGTGGTCCAGATAACTGGACTAGTGCCTCTTTTCAGGCTTTCCTAACAAAAACAAAACCGTTTCACTAGGGGGTGAAAGCAGTTGAGTTAACTCGCCTTGGTCCACAGGGTTTCTAGAGCGGGGGGGGGGTATGGTTTCCCATCCTCCCATTTTGTCTCCTTCCCAGAACCTCTCTGGTGAGCAGAACTGAGGTGCTGGTCAACCTGTGAGTGCCACGCAATGCGTCGGCTAGGAGGGAGGCGCTGTCGTTGATGTCACCCCTCCTCCTAAAGCAGAAAAGTTTTTTAAGCTAAACAGCTTCCCGCTGGGTCCTGGTGCCTCCAGTGTAGAACCCACCAGTGATGAATGGTGAAGATATACAGGAAGATCAAGATTTATGGTAGGTACATAATTGTCATTTTCTACCTATGGGTCTATGGGATTTCAAATTGGTCCCCAAGTTCTGCAAGGGTTTTAATCCCTACACAGGTGTATCAGTCCCCCACACAATGGATCCCCCACTGATCCCAAAGATGAAACCCTAGAGCTTGCAATCCATGTAGGAAGGAAGGGTTCCCAGCTATAGGGGCCAGAAGTGTTAAATCCCACCCCCCACCGCAACCACCCTCCCTCACCTCTTCTTGACTTGCTCCCAGGCCTCCAAGGTAAACTCAACTAACTTTAATACCTTTTTCTTTTGAGCAAAGTTTTTTTTTTCCAATTTGTACATCTTTTTACTGTTCGGCTGCAGAGATCTCAAAAGAAATGTATGCCCACTGAGTGTTGGGGAAGGAACTAGGTGTCCTATTTACTGTCACAAAAGGTGTAGCTTGCTGGCCCGGTGGTGCTTGAGGTTGAGGCACTGGTCACTACACCTCGCATCACGCCAGCAACCCAGGTTCAGGAAAGAGCCTGGGCTGCCAGGAGTCGGCAGGGGTGAGGGAGGATTGAGCATCTGGAGGACTGCTCTCCTCTCTTGAGGAGGGAGGAATTGTCATCCCACTCGGTGACTGCCCTCTGGCGGGGGCCGGAAGGCAGTATGGGTCAGGAGGGCATGCGCCAGTATCCTTACATCAGTGGTGAGGGGGACAGGAGAAAAAGGACCCGGTAGGCTTCTTAATGGCCACACCAGCACCCCAACCCCCTCCCTGATGTCAGGATTTCACTCCGGGGGGTGGGGCTAAAGTCAGTGCCCCTTCACCCCTGCCCTGCTGCTGTGGGGAACCTGTGGGGGAATTATAGGGATGTCGGGTTGGGGAACGGTGCAGCCGGAGACCAAGTCGGAGCCACCTGCTGGGCTCGGAGGCCATAAAAAAAGTTATATGGGAAAAAAAAGGTGTAGCTTCAGTAAGTGCCTGGTCTCTGTGACCACGTAGTGCCTTAATGATGCTTCAGCCCCTCAAACTACATCATGCACGATAGAGGTTGCAAAACAAACCCTTCACACAGGGCTAAGAATGTAGTTGCAACAGTGCTGGAAAGAAGGCTGTTTCTGCCTTGTCAGCCACCTGCAGGGCCACTCAAGAAGGTGCAGTGGCCATCTCAAGCCTGGTCTCAGGTGCTTGGGGCACCTCCCCACCACCAGCCTGTGGCACTGTTGAAAGCAGGTGGTAGGGGAGTGATACAATGAGTTGCTCAGAGCAGCTGGAAGGAGTTAAAATGGGGGGACAATCTCAGAAGAAACAAAACTGGTGAGTAATGGAGTTATGAATGAGACTACAGTACAGTACCACTAGGCTGCCACAGACTGTGACTTTTTGAGGAGAAGGTGGGGAATGGACAGTGAACTTCCAAGGAATCAGGTCCTCAGGCTAAGGATTGGAGGACTAACTGTCCTACTAGGGTCATAAGATACAGAGGCAGGGGGAGGCTTCCTCACTAATGAGCCATAGTATGACATTGCACCGTGTACCCGATGCATTGCCATGCTGTGACCTGGCCATAGTCACTAACCAGCATGGTGTAGACCCTGCTTTCACCCTCTAAAATGAGTAGTGATGATCATTGACCAGTGAAGTATAGGTGTCAGCTCCCTGCGACATGTGCCTTCTCATGTGTATAGACTAACAGGTGGCAGCATACTAGGGCAATGAAAAGCAGCCCTTTTTTGGCCCCACCTTTTTTGCTGAGAATGGGGCCCTCAATGTATCTTACTACTGTATTTGAACAAACGAAAACAAGTGCAGTGTTTTATTGATAGTTATTTAAATAAATGCGTTAACATGTTCTACTAACTGTGTGAAACAATGACATAATTGCAACAACAAAGTATGTGAAACCTTTTTGCAACTACAATAAGCTATCTTAGCCAAAGTCTGCTACCACATATTAGTTTGATGCAATTTGATCTCATCTAATGATGTGCTTATGTTTTACTTAGGATTATCAGTGCGAGCTAAAGTTGTTCGTGTTGCTGTGAATTCTGGCACATTCTCTGCTCTGCTGGCAAAAGCCCTTAATCACAAACAAGAAATAATGCAAATTCTATTGAAAAGAGAATATCATCGGAGTCATGGGACTCAGCTGAAGAATCTGTTTCAGAAAGAAGACAGAAACCCTCCATCACTGGAATCAGTAAGCACATAATCCATCAACTGTTAGAGTAACATAGTCTTATTTTTAATTTTTGTGAATGAGAATCTTTAGCTAGTCTTTTGGATCAGTGGTAGCACAGTCGCTAAACCTTGGGCATCAAAGGGTCATTGGGGAGATGAGGACTGAGTATCCTCTTGGATGTTTTTCTCCTCCAGGGAGGCAGGGTAACTGACTCCATCATGTGACTGCCACCTGGGTGACCATAGGCAGAAGTGGAGGCAGAGTGGCTCGGGGATGGAGGACCCTGACTTGCTCCATGCACCAGCATGTACAGCATGCATGCGATGCACTGGAGCTCTAGTCACCTGTGTCCTGGGCAGAAATGAAGGAAATAGCCAGGCCCATTACATGCTGTGGCACTCTTGTACCCCTTGCCATGTAACCCAGGGAGAGGGGACCCAGGATTCAGATCTCTGGAGAGGTCCTGTGAACCCTGAAGACCCCACCATGAGTAGCAAGTCATGGGGGTAATACCTTGCTGCAAGGATGACGTGTGCTAGGAGGTGTGGGCCTAGTAGTAGGCAAATAAACAATACCCTCCCCCCCCAACAGTAAAGGAAATGTTTTTCTCTGTTGAGTGTTCCTGGTAGTACAAATAATTTTATGGCTCACTGAGCAATTCTGCTAATGCCCTGATGGGTGTGAGCATTACCTAGGGGGATTCCTACAGTATGTCTAGGGGTATTATGTGAATGGTACAGTTCACCAGGACCCTCCTTGCAAATAGTTATGGCACTAGCTTCCATAATCATCTCTGAAATTTAGAGACATAACACAGTATAGGATGACTCACATAATCACACTAACTACATTAACTCCCAGAGTGGCAGTTCATCTGTGGTCTTTACTGGTGTTGACACTGGAATTGTTTATGTACAGTTGGTGCCCTTACAGTAACTTTAGTTTATAAAGTTCACAAGGACTCTACATTTCATCATCATGTTGTATCATTAATCACAAAAATCTTTTCCAGGCCCACAGACAGCAGCTGCCCCAGGGTGCTGCCTGCATGGCCCCCTCAACCAAATTCATAAGCTGTGGATTCTTCCATCTCTGTTTGGAAAGAAACATAGAATCATACATAGAAATATAGAATTTGATGTCAGATAAGGACCACTTGGCCCACCCAATCTGCCCATTTTTCCTTACCTACATTATTACTGCAGGCCGTACATGAGCTACAGCTCTGTCTCCCTTCCCCACGTCCATTCCACTATGATTCCCTAGTGCCTGCCCCATGCATTATTGAATGCCACCACTGTTTTCACCCCCACCACCTCTTCTGGAAGGCTGTTCCAGGAATCTACCAGTTTTTCTAACCCTCTGCAGCCTCATAGCATGTCCCCCTGTCTTAAGCACCTTTTTTTCTGAAAAATACTAGGTCTCTAGCATATCACCCTCTCCATCCTGTCTTCCAGGATATACATATTGAGGTCCTTTAGTCTATCCTCATAGGGCTTTTAATGCAGACCCAGCACCATTTTAGTTGCCGTCCTCTGGACCAACTCCACTGTATCTGTGTCCTTCCAGAGATGTGTTCTCCTGAACTGGATACAGTACTCTGCATTGGGGTCTTAACAGCACTCTATACAGAGACAACACCAGCTCCCACTTTCTGTTGGTGATACCCCAGCATCCCACTAGTTCTTGAGACTACCTTGTTGCACTACCTGGCCACCATTAGGTCATCGAATATGATTACCCTCAGGTTTCTTGGGACTAGGTCAAAAATGTCTCGGAAGAATGGCGCAGTCAAAAATAACAAGGTGCAGACACCAGAAAATGGGTGCAGTAGAAAACTATGGTAATATAAATAAACCAACTCCAAAACCATGCACGCTGTAATGTCAGCACAGTTTTCAACCATGCCATTCTTCTGAAGCAGCGTTCACCGGGTACAGGTCTCTTTCCTGCTTAGTAGTCATCAGTATCACTTCATCCATTTTGTACTCTTCACCTGGGTTTCTGTACCCTAAGTGCATTACTTTGTACATTTTCACGTTGAAACCCAGCTGCCATACCTTGACCAGTCCTCTGGTTTCCTCAGGTCTCTGCTCATCCTTTCCACCCTGCCCCCAGAGTGTTCACCCTATTACAGATGGTGTCACCTGCAGAGGCAGACCTTCCTTTCTATCTCCTCTGCAGTGTCACTTATAGAGGCATTAAAGAAGACAAGTTCCAGCACTGATCCCTGAGGCATCCCACTGGTCACCCTCCCTTCCTCTGAGTGAAGTCCATTTACTATCCACCACTGTCACCCATCCTCTAACCAATTTCTTATCTACTTGTACCACCTTTGGACCCACTCCTAAGCTACTCAACTTGCTTGCTAGTCTCCTCTGTGGAATGGTGTCAGAAGCCTTACTGAAATCTAGGTACGCCACATCCTCTACTCCACCCTAATTTAATTCTTTTATCACCAAGTCAAAGAAATCTATAAGATTCATTTGACATTACATTCCCCATGTGAACCTATGGTGCCTCGTGTCTTGAACCCATGTTATTCAAGATATTCCACAATCCTTTCCTTCAGAAGTGATTCCATTAACTTTCCCACTACTGATGTCAGGCTGACTGGCCTATAATTTTCAGCCTCCTACCTGCTGCCACTTTTGTGTAGTGGGACTACATCCACCATCCAGTTCTCCAGAACCACTCCCGTTTCAAGTGAGCTGTTAAATAGGACTATCAGAGGTGTAGGCAGTACTTCTGTGAGCTCCCTCAATACCCTTGGATGCACCTCGTCGGGCTTCATTGCTTTGTCTACTGTCAGATTGGTGAGCCCTTTCAGGACTCTCTCCTTCGAAAATGAACTAATCTCCACCTCTCTCCCTTCAAAAATTCTGTTACATTTTTGTGGCCCCTCCCCATCTCCTTCCTCTCTGGACACTGAACAAAAGTATTTGTTCAAGATGTCTGCCTTTTCCTGGGTAGGAATACTGGAGTGACAACAGAGCTACCTAGCCCAGCTTCTGTTCTTATAATAAAGGAGGGTAACAAGGAAAAGTTAATCTAGAAGTGTGCAAAATTCAGAAAAGAAGTATAACTCTGCACTAGAATTTTATGTGAAATTGAACTTTATGAGTACAGTTACATAGTGTAGTAACTGCTCCATCCCTGGTTCGGTGGATACTGTCCTTCAGTTTTCCAGAGCTTTACCTTACCTTGGATATATCCACTCCATGTCAACCTTGTATAATTCTGTTTTTTTTTTTTATTCTTCCAGTACATTTAGTCAGTAGTAACTGGAGTGGAATACACATTGAGCCAGCATTAATTTTCAGTGGTTTCCAAGGCAACAACCAATCATCTTTCTGTGGTTCTTTGTCTGTTATCGTGTACTATCTTAGAGGCTACCTCCTCCACAGAGCCCTACTTTTTGGTCTTAGGCCAGAGACACTGGGGCCCTACAGAAACTAGAACCTTTGGGACCCAACGGTATTACTGTTTGATATTGACATAAGATGCCATGCATGCAACAGTGTTGTATATATGATGTAATTTGCCCCAGCTGCCTCAGTTCCTTTTTCCCTGTCATTGTATAACAAACTTACCTTACTGCGGATTAGAACATTGCTGTTTCTAACACCAGGAACCCATTTCTGATGCTTTACAACAAGCATCATTCTCCTGGCAGTGTGTGATGCCTTAGAGATAGAAGTTTATGCTAATGACTGGATTTTAGAATGAAGTTCAAACTCAGCACTGTGGTCACTCTCTTTTTGCATCTCTAATGTCAGATGTGATCCTCTGATGAAGAGAACAGTTGACCCAGAGTACAACTCTGGTATTCTGGTCTCCAGAGCACCTTTATTCATTTTATTGTTAAAAGTTCTTATGATTTAGTTGTTCATATAACTCTGTATTTGTTAGGGTTTATTATATATATCATAGCATGTGGTAGCACCCCTATAGTTATGGTTGAGTAGGGTGTTCAGTGTTAAACCCTTAGCTTTTCACCTTAATAGCTTTGACACCATTTGACAAAATCAGCTAAAATTTGACATTTGTTGTCTAGGAGGCAAGATGTAAATCTGTGGAAAGTTCTATGATGGTAGCTTGTGTGGTTTCTGAGATGTCATTTTTCTGTAGATGTCTAATTTTTTTCCTATACTTCTCATGGGATTTTTTATTTTGTTTGCTCTCACCTGCAGCCAACATGGAATAGAATTTTTCCCAAAACTTTTAGGGTACAAGGGTGGGGCTCTAAGATGGTGCCTTTGAACAGTTTTGTGAAAAAATATTAAATGGCTCCAGAGTTATAAAGCTTTAAAGTTTTGTGTTTTTCTATTCTGAACATGCTCAGGATGGTTCTTGACATAATGTTCTGGTGCAACACCAAAAATTCTGTGTCATGGGGCCATGTTTGGTTTTTCACCACTTTGTTCTCACAGCACAAAGCAGTTTTTGTGCTGTGAGATCTGCCATTTTATTTCTTTTCTCCTCGAACTAATAAGCATGGGTCATTACATAAAAATGTCATCATTTAAAAACAAACACCAGAACCTAGCTAAACGGAAGTTGTTTAGCTACATTCTGATATTTGTCTCTTTAATTAGTGACCGGAAGTACCTTTTCTGGGCGTCGCAAAATCCTGTGTGCCCAGCTTAACGAGAGGAACCATTAACCCATGTTTTTTATATGAGAACAGCAGGACTTTCTTGAGTTCTGCAGCTGGAACTCATGCTGCAGGCTGCTCTGGGAGCAGTGAGCCACTGTCTCCCTAGTATCTGTGGAATGGTTGTGGTATAACAGATGGACCAGACACCAAAATCCAGGTTCAACACACAATCTCTGTGTGATGTTTATTCAAAATACAGGAAATAAGTTTCTGCAATGCCATATTCCTTCTTCAGTACATCAGTTTGCAGCAACAGACTATGTATGTCCTTTCTTTGCACTTAGCCAGCACCTACTGACGCTGATCTCTGATCTAACCACTTTTCAGTGAAAACCATTCATCCCTATGTGGGCCCCGTTTGCTTGGGTAGTGGGGGCTCAAAAAGAAAAAAAAAACAAAACAAGCTAGAAACAAAGAACCTCAGTGCAGAATCACTGAAAAAAGGAGTACCCCAAAGGGCACTGGCAACAAATCAAGTTTCAAAGAAATACAGCATCATATATACTTCCATAATGCAAAGCATCATGGGATATATGCAAATCACCATGAAATTTCAGACTTGTTCAGTTTACAGCAATTTACCTGCATTTTAAATAGCATCACTAACTTGATTTTTATAATACAGTCAATTGGAACTTTTTACCTTCATCAAAACCACTTAGTGCCATGGTATTTTCAACATTTACAGATTTCGTAAACATAAGGTATATACATCAAGGTATTTTATGACATAGTAGTGCTATTACATACTAAATCCAACAACAGTAAACACAACTTGTTGTTTTACATATGTTTGAAGGTCACCACAATAACCTCCCTGTACATGAACTGGAGAGGGAAAAGGAAAATTAAAGAAGACACTATAGCATAGTCAAGAAAGGGGAGAGGGGTACCCATAGGTGGCCAACCTTATGGACTAGAACTAGTAAAGGATGAGGCTAAGAAATAGAAGAACTGTTGCAACAAATTTAAGAAATGGTCGGTCCTCAAGAGTGGCAGGAAATCCCTGTCACATATCCCCCACCTTAAGAGGGAATCAGTTACTGCAGGCTGCTTACCACCTTCCTGTCTCAGGAAGGGATGGAGCTTCCACCCATCCATCTTCAGAAGCTCTGTTTCAGGGTCCCGATTAACG
This sequence comes from Neoceratodus forsteri, assembly GCA_016271365.2. Lineage (NCBI taxonomy): Eukaryota > Metazoa > Chordata > Ceratodontiformes > Ceratodontidae > Neoceratodus > Neoceratodus forsteri. The sequence goes on from CM028135.1 coordinate 368,863,684, forward strand.
ATAAACATTCTATTATAAACATAGTGGATGATATCATTCTTTACCCTGAAGCATTAACACATTTCTCAACAGAGACTAATGGTGCCTTCCCATATCCTTTTAGGGAAGATCCATCATATTTCTTAACCAAAAAATCTGGACAGTTGTAAAGTCCAGTACCATAGAAAGGCTTTCTCTGGTGTGAGTAATTACCTGCTCCAATCCCATCAGACATGTCAGTTTTAAGCAGGGGCCCAGCCCTAGGTCCAACCCCTCTATATAAACCCACTACATCTCTTGATTCATTTCACTTGCTGCAGATGCAGATACCTGAGGGTAGACACTCTAGGTGTTACCCCAACACAGGTTCCTATCCATTTTCCACCCACCTCCTCCTTTGTAGGTTTTTCATAAAAAAAATAAAATAAAACGCATGTACTCCCTCCTTGATCTTAGCATACTGTAACAATTTGGCAATATTAGCATATTTAGCCTGCATTATACCCCAGTCAGTACTATTAATAGATTTAGCTGCATCAATACAAGAAAAAGTCCCTTCAGCCTCATAGGCTTCTTCTTGCTTGCTTGGAGTCTTCAACCCCAGCACAGTCTTACCTGGGGTCTCACACTCAAGTTCCATACTTGCATCTCCGACCTCCAACAGGTAACATCCTGGGAACACAGGAAACAAAGGAATATCCTGCTCAGTCAGGGGGTCCTCCTCAAACCGAGCCCACAAAAAATCCTCCTCCGACTCTTAATCCAAACTCTCCAGCAGAGACCTCTCAAGCACCTGGCATTGGTGTTTCACCTCTCTGCATAGTCGGTCTGCCACCAGCCATTGTCCACTCATCCAGCAGATCATCCTCATCAGGGTCTCCACCTCCAGGGTGTTGTCTTACATCTCTGGTCTGCCTCGACCCCACAGTAGCACCTTGTCCTCTTTGCATCACTTCATCTTCTTCAGGCTTGGCCTTCCTCCAAGCTCCCAGGTCCAGTCCAGACAGCAGCTTCTCTCCGTCTGTCAGCCATGGTTCTGGTCAGAACTCCACGGACATTCTTTTTTGGCAACTCCTGGTGCATCGGTCCACCTGGGATATCTGGTGATAACCACCGGTTCAACACACAACCTCTGTGTGATGTTTATTCAGAATACAGGACATGAGCTTCTGCAATGCCATATTCCTTCTTCAGTACATCAGTTTGTAGCAACAGACTATGTATGTCCTTTCTATGCACTGAGCCAGCACCTACTGACACTGATCTCTGATCTAACCACTTTTCAGTGAAAACCATTCATCCCTATGTGGGCCCCGTTTGCTTGGGTAGTGGAGGCTCAAAAAAAAAAAACTAGCTAAAAACAAAGAACCTCAGTGCAGAATCACTGAAAAAAGGATTACCTCAAAGGGCATTGGCAATAAATCAAGTTTCAAAGAAATACATCATACTTCCATAATGCAAAGCATCATGGAATATATGCAAATCACCTTGAAATTTCAGACTTGTTCAGTTTACAGCAATTTACATGCATTTTAAATGGCACAACTAACTTAATTTTTATAATACAGTTAACTAGTACTTTTTACCTTTATTAAAAACACCTAGTGCCATGGTATTTTTGTCATTTAAAGATTTCATAAACATAAGGTACATACATCAAGGTATTTTATGACGTAGTGCTATTACATACTAAATACAACAACAGTAAACACAACCTGTTGTTTTACATACATTTGGAGGTCACCACAATAACCTCCCTGTTTAAGGACTTGAAAGGGAAAAGGAAAATTAAAGAGGACACTATAGCATAATCAAGAAAGGAGAGGGGGGTGCACATAGGTGGCCAACCTTATGGACTAGAAATAGTAAAGGATTATGCTAAGAAATAGAAGAACTGTTGCAACAGATTTAAGAAAAGGGCGGTCCTCAAGAATTGCAGGAGCTCCCTGTCACAGTGTCTAGTGGCAGCCCCCCACCCTTCGATTACCATCTTTGTATTTGTATAATGTTTCTGTGGTTTCTAGTGGCACCCCCAACTTCCAATCATTGGCTCTGTATTTATATAATGTTTCCCTGGTGTCTAGTGACGCCCCCACTTTCCAGTCACTGGCCCTGTATTTATATAATGTTTCTCTGCTGTCTAGTGGTGCCCCCCCCACCCTACGATTGCTGTTCTCTAATTTATATGTTTCCCTGGTGTCTAGTGGCACCCCCCACCCTCTGATCGCCATCCCTTTATGTATCCCTGGTGTCTAGTGGCGCCATCCTCCCATTGCCATCTCAGTGGACATTATAATGTTTCCCTGGTGTCTAGTGGTGCCCCCATCCTCTGATCACCATCCCCTTATGCAATTTTTTCCCCCTGGTGTCTAGTGGCACCCCCCCCACCCTCTGATCACAATCCCCATATGTAAGTTTTTTCACTGTTATCTACTCGCACCTCCCACCTTCCGATCACCATCCCCACATTATTTTTTCCTATAAAAAGAAAAACACCTCTACTTGATTTTTTTTTTGGTGGCGTTGTTAAACCTGTAAAAATAAAATGGTCCTCGTCGATCCACCCCCCACCCTGACCTCCCACTGAGCCCCAACCACCTCACCTGAACAGGTCACAAGGTGAAGATCCACTCTCCTATCAAAGATATGTCTTGCTGCTATTAACTACTGACTACAATATGAGAAACTAAGGTAAGAGTGGTTCAGTGTATTTCAATTGAGTTTTTAACTTTGATGCATAACTTTGTCATTTTTGCATATTTTGACCCCAAATTTTCAACATGGCTTTTTTTGGGATCCCACCTCATGACCAGTGGTGGTGGAATTATGCAAATCAGGCCCAAAATGTGATTTCATGGTCGCTTGGCAAAATCACCTTTCGAGGAGGATTTGAAGATTTTCACCGCCCTTGTTCATGAGGTGGGGTTATAAGAAGGCTTTCAAACCCCAGGAATCCCTTACTGTGCTTTCTAGTGCAATCATCCTGAAAGGTTGAGCTGCCCCAGAGAATGGAATTTTTCTAAATTATGGAACTCAGAATGCCATTTCAGATCTCTGATGTGTGGGGGCTTCTACCATGCTCTCAAGCATCATATTTATTTCTCCACCTGAGGAAGCAAGGCACCCTGAAGAGCTCTCTTTATCTGACTTGAGTTAAACAGTTTTATTTTACGCTTTTAAAAGTTTTTTGTTTAGTATTTTTTAGTGTTGCTCAGACAGTGCTTTTGTGGGTCCTACCACTATCCGTCAGATAGTGCTGGTATCCTGACTTCATCATCATCATCATCATCAAATCTTTATTTATTCAGGTGAACATCATTGAGCAAGGCTCATTTACAAGATGGACCTGATAAGGTCAAGGTTCAATAGTTGATACACAACAGATACATCATACACCTATATAAGACAGTTATACATACAGGGGAAAATAACGTTTATAAACACAGTGATGTACAGTAAATTCACATGATAAAAAACGGTTACAGGAAAGTTAAGCTAATATTTACAGTATGTAAACTTGGATCCTACCAGATATCCTGTCAAAGACAGATGCAGGATCCAGGGTCAGATAGTGATGATGCTGGTTAGGATCCATGGATCCTAGAGAAGATAGTTAGGATCTGGGGCCAGATAGTGATGGATCCTGGTTAGGATCCAGGTATCCTAGTTAGGATCCAGGTATCCTAGTTAGAATCCATGGATCCTAGGGCGGACAGTTAGGATCCAGGGCCAGATAGTGATGGATCCTGGTTAGGATCCAGGTATCCTAGTTGGTAGGATCCATGGTCAGATAGCACTACTATCCTACCACAGCAACTGTCTGGCCAAATTTGAGGTATCTGTTGGTATCCTGATTTCTAGGATGCTATCTGAGCAACACTAGTATTTTTCTAATCTGTGCTGTTCCACTTAGTTTAGTCTTTCTTTTTAGTTTTTAACTGCTTTCTCTGGTTCCTCTGCGGTTCCCAGGAACCAGAGAAAAAACCCTTTTTTTGTTGTGGTTTTCTTTTTAACCGCATTTATTTTACTCAGTTTTCCCACTTATTTTTATTTTTCTTTACTTTCAAAAGTATTTCACAACAGATTCTTGTTTCGGTTTCCGATATTCAGGAACTGAGGTGCGTCCTTTTATTTCCTATCTATCTGAGGGAAATCCTTTTCATATTAGTAAAAAAAGTTTTAAACTCTCTCTTTTTGTTAGTGGTTCATTCTCTGTAGGGAAATGGACCACACATTGTAGTTTTCTTTATTAGGAACTGCTTTTCTTTGAGGCCTTGTCAAAATTGGCATGTCTGACACACTTAAAAAGAAAACAGGCCCTACAGGTTTCAAAAATTGTGCAAGGTGCCTATGTTCTGAGCATTTTCTAATGGATTGTGAACTTTGTAGTTGGTTTAGCCCTAAAACTGTCAAAAAAAGGCCCCAAAGTAGAAAATTATTATGCATTCTCAGTCTGCATCTATGTCACCTAAGCACACTGATAAGGGTCCTTCCTGCCATGATAAGGAGAAGGAGACATCTGCTAAAGATGTCTCTGACACTAGGGCTCCTGAAGAAGGGAACCCAGAAGTAGCCAAACATAAAAGACCATCTGAGCAGGTTCCAGAATTGGTTCCTGCCCAAAAAAGAAAACCATGTCACTGCCCCTCTCCTGAAGAAGGAAAGGGACAGTCAGTGGACAAAACGAAAATGTCCTGTATGGAGAACATGACTGAGGCTTGGCAGTTTTTCCAGGCTTTCCAAGCCATGGACTTGCTAATGGGCATGTTGGTTCCTCCTCCAGTTCTGGTCCCACCACTGGTTCCTGAGGACCAGGGAGCTGAGTTTTACTATGATGAAGAGGAAGGGGAACACATTGAGCCTGATGGTTCCCTGGAGCAGGAATTCAGTCACCTCCCCAGGGTCAGGAGGGTTTTTCTTCTTACTATGCCTTTGTGAGGCAAATGGTGTATACCCTCGACCTCTCCACCCAGGAAACAGTGGAGGATGAGCTCCAGATGAGCTTGATCCTAAACTTCTCTACCTTTCTGCTCCTGCAATTGCTTATCCTATCTCCCTAATCCTTAACCTCTCCTTTATTTTTGCCCAAGTATCCTCATCCTGGAAACACGCGGTAGTCCTTCCTGTCCCCAAGGGTGGTGACACATCCACTCCTGGCAACTAAAACATGCTGTAGTCCTTCCTCTCCCCCAAGGGTGGTGACACATTCACTCCTGGCAACTATCGCCCCATTTCCCTCCTTCCAACCCTTGACAAACTTCAAGAATATTTATTTCTCTCTCAACTATCACCCTTCCTCTCAGATTCCTCCTTCTTCACCCCCTTCCAATCTGGTTTTCAGAAAAAACACTCAACAACCACCTTCCTCCTCAGGCTTACTGACTCCATCCTTTCAGGGATGGACGATGGCCTGATCACCTCGGCCATCTTTGTCGACCTAGCCAAAGCTTTCAACACTGTTTCCCATCCCCTGCTTCTTGATTCCCTCTCCTCAGCTGGCCTTGCTCCGTCAGCCACCAGCTGGTTTAAATCCTACCTCATTGGCAGGACCCAATCGGTGAGAATTCTTGATTCCATCTCCCCTCCACTCCCCATCAACACTGGTGTTCCTCAGGGCTCAGTGCTTGGTCCCTTGCTCCTCTACATTTTCCTTACTGATCTTCCCACAGCCTGCTCATCCTCTTCTATCCACATGTACACTGACAATACTGTTTTGTACAGTTTCGGCAAAACCCTGCTGCTGTGGAAACCAGCTTACAGCATGACTTCAACCAAGTTCAGCTCTGGTTTGCTTCTCACCAGCTTTTTCTAAACGCCAAGAAGACAGTCTCAATGACCTTTGGCACCAGGCAGAGACTCCCTAGGCTCCCGGCCCTTCCCACCTTGCACACCCTTGATGGGACCATCCTGGAGGACACCACTTCATTTAGATATCTGGGGGTTTGGCTGGACCAGCACCTCAACTTCTCTGTGCATATCAATGCTATCCTGAAGAAATTGCACCCCTTGCTTGGTGCTCTGTACAGGAATCATAGTTGCATCCAGCTGACTGCGAGGCGTGAACTTGTCCAGATGATGATACTCCCCATCTTTGACTACTGTGATGTAGTCTATGTTGCTGCTCCCAAATCTTCCCTGACTCTCTTTAACTCCTTCTGCCACTTTTTGCTCTTGACTCACCTCCCCGCTCCCACCACTGCGAACTTTATCGCTCTCTAACCTTCCTTTCACTATCTCACAATGTACCTCTCACTGTGCCAAACTAACCTCCAAATTTTAGTTCAGGGGGCTCCTCTCCTATCTCTCATCCTCTCTCTCTCCACTCCACCTGCTCCCACCCACTCTCTCAGATCAAAAGACGCCCGCACCCTGATGGTCCCTCGCCACTCCACCCTCATCGGTCAGACTGGTTTCGCCCATCGCTTCCCTAAAATTTGGAATTCCCTCCCCCCTGAAATATGACACTCCTCCTCCAACTACTCCCTTACCTATGCCCTACACAATTACCTCTCCCTCAGCTGTTCCTGCTTTAACCCTCCTTAATACCTATCCCCAGTTTCTGCCTTCCTACCATAACCCCCCCCCGCTGGCAGGGTTCTCAACATCCTGAAGGGTAAAATCAGGAAATGGCTACGCCGTCTCCTCATATTCAGTTCTTGCCTCTCCCCCTCTCTTCTCCACCTGCCCTTCTGGGTCACCAGTGTGCACAACCTACCCCATCCTTTTTACTCTTGCGTACTACCTCGAGCCTGCTCCTGGTACACTCATGCACTATAAATGTTTCTATCGCATTATTACTGTTTTGTACATTTCAAACAACATGAAGTCTTGCTGTATTCTGACTATTGCAGTTAGGTCCTGCCTTTCAACTGCCTCAGAGAACGAAGAGTTAACTTTCCAAGGCCAGCATGGAACGTTCAGCGCAAACTCGGTTGAAGCCTCTGTCTGCTGTTGTTTAAACTCCAACCATCAGATTCTTTACTCCGCCTCACTGAACAGCCGCTCCGGAAATTTCTCCTTTGCTCAGTTAAAGTGTTGTTTTTTCGCTCAGTTTCGACCGAATTTCTGCTTCTGAACCTGTCGGTTAAGTCTCTGTCTGTGGTACCGTGAGTACTAGATAGGTTTTGCATTTAGTTTCTGTGTGGAACTTGTAAATATTGGATCAGTTCAGTTTGAACCGATCAGTTATTAGAGTGTGGTAACCGGTCTGTATCGGTTCTAAAAAAAAAAACGGATTTAATTATGTTTTTTTCCAAGATCCGTAACACGGTCAGGAACCGATAGGGGTGTCTTGCCTGGTGGACTGACGAAAAAAGGGTAAGTTTTGGATAGGATTGGCCATGTCTGAGAAACCCAAGGGAAAAAAATAGGCCCACTGGGTTTCAACACTGTAGTGTGTGTTGGGAAGCCTTTGCTAAGGCTGATCCCCACACCACCTGTGTTTATTGTCTGGGGTTTGACCACCTCGATTCAGACTGGTAAATTTGTAAAAGTTTTCCCAAAGCTACCCTGGATAAGAGAGTAGGTAGACTGAGGGAAAGGGAGGCCGAGAAGTCCACTCACCCGGATGGTCAGCCCGGTTCGGTTCCGACCGAACCAGAAGGACTGCCCTCTGACCAGGGTGAAACTTATTCAGGCAAAAGGAGAGCCGATTCTGAGGAGTCAGTTCTGGTTAAAAGAAAGAGAAGAGAAAAATCATCTGGTTCGGATCCACAAATTCTTTCTCCGACTGCAGATGAAATAGCCAAAGCGATAAGGATAGTTCAGTTGCTAACTTCGGTTCCGGCCGAACTGGCACCATCTGGCAGGGGCTCGGTTCGGTCTGTTCCCCCCAGTACCAGATTGTACTTTAGAAGAGTTTTATGAACCGGAGGAGGAGGGAGAGTATGAGGATGATGATGGTGATTATGAAAGTCTGGATTTGCCTATTGACCCGGACATCTCCCCAGACAGACCTTCAGGTGTTGCTTATCCTGGGCTTTCTGAGTCCCCTTCCCACTTTATGTTTTACAAGAAAGTGGCTGAAACCCTCCAGCTTCCAATGGAAGAAGCAGTAGAGGATCAGGAGGAGCCTGATTTTGTTGAGATGATGGAAATCGCAGAGTCCAGGAGATTGTCTATTCCCCTCCATAAATCTTTTGGGAAACAGACATTTAAAATTCTAAAGACTCCTAATTGCATACCTCCTCTGGACAAAAGAATGGACAAGAAGTATACCCTTTCATACTCAGACACGGAGTTCCTTTCCCAGCAATGCAGCCATGTTGGGGTAGTGCAGGCTGCTGCCTGTGATAAGGCAAATATTCCCTTGGCATCACACCCTCCAGATAAGGACTCCAGGAGGATTGATGCCATGGCAAAGAAGCAGTACATGGCAGCATCTTTGGGACCTAGGCAGGCTAACTATATGGCCTACACAGCTAGATACCAGAAATCCAGGTGGGATACTATGCTGGCTCTGGCTAAACAGGCCCCTGACCTGCTTGCCAAGGAGCTGGAGCAGGTGGCTGCGGATAGGATTGAGGCATCCAAGGTACAATTTCATGCTGCTGTGGACTCCAATGATGTTTCATCTAGAGTCATGGCTACATCTGTGGCCCTTCAGAGGATGGCTTGGCTCAGATATACTAGCCTATCACAGGATACCCAGGCTAAGGCCATGGATTTCCCTGTCATTGGTAATTCTCTGTTTGGGGAGCAGACAGAAAATTACATGAAAAAGATGGACGAGTACAGGACCACCTACAGGAGTGCTCAGGCCAAAGAAAGGCAAGCCACTCCTCAGAGACAGCATTCCAGGGGTAGGCCCTTTCAAAGGCCTTTTTACCAAGCCCAGGCCTCCTCTTCTGCTTATGCTCAGAGGGGGTTCTTCAGCGGGAGAGGCAGACGGGGAATGAGCAGGCCTGCTTCCACCCCTCAGCCTAAAGCCCCTGTCAAGCAGACACCCTGATGGGTCTGCCCAGGCCGATTCTCCAATATCTGTAGGGGGCAGGCTGGCTTACTTTGTCCAGGACTGGAAGTCTTTAACATCAGACAAGTGGGTCCTGGAAGTAGTAAGCCAGGGACTGGTTCTCAGTTTCAAAAAATTTCCCAAGATGAGAACCAGATCCTTTCCACCTGCAAATCCATCAGAGATCCTTGCCCTAGAGGCAGGGGTTTCTTCCCTCCTGGCTCTCAGAGCCATAGAAAGGGTTCCTACCCTACACAGGGGCAAAGGATTGTACTCCAGGTACTTCCTAACCCCAAAAGATAGGAGAATGGTGGCCATCCTGGATCTCAGATATCTGAACAAGCACCTTTAAAACCAAAATTCAAAATGGTGACTCTGGGAATAATTCTGCCCTCTCTAAGGCCAGGGGACTCTCTAGCCTCCCTGGACCTCAAAGATGCCTATTTTCAAATTCCCATCAGGTGCTCCCACAGAAAGTACCTCAGGTTCGAGTTGCCCTCAGGCCACTATCAATTCAGAGCAATGCCCTTTGGCCTAACATCAGCCCCAAGGGTGTTCACAAAGTGTCTGGCAGTAGTGGTTGCTTTCCCGAGGAGAAAAAAGATCTCCATCTTTCCATACTCTGGCTCATAGTGGGTCAGTCTCCAGACCAAGTGAAGTCACATTTGCAAATCACTCAGCAAGTGCTCACTTCCTTAGGATTCCTCCTCAACCTTCCAAAGTCAGTTCTCGAGCCAGTACAGCTCCTCACCTTTATAGGGGCAGAGCTGGATACAATAAGGGCAAAAACCTTCCTTCTCCTGGACAGGGCAAGGACCCTTATAGAACTGGCCTCTTCATTCACCCTTCAGGTCTCTCGACCAGAAAGGCATTTTCTGCAGCTCCTGGGCCACATGGCAGCCTCTACAGCAGTGGTCCAGGGAGCAAGATTCCAGATGAGGGACATTCAGTTCCACTTAAGAGCCTTCTGGTCCCAAAGAAAGGATTCCGTTACCAAACTAGTCCCAGTGACTCGAACCCTCATCCAGGCTCTGCAATGGTGGCAGGATCAGGACAATTTGAGACAAGGAGTTCCTTTTGTCACTCAGTCTCATTCAGTGATACTCACCACAGATGCCTCCCTGCTGGGCTGGGGAGCCCACTTGGGGGATCTTACCACCCAAGGGCTGTGGTCACCTCAAGAATCTCTGCTTCACATCAGTCTCTTGGAACTCAGAGCAGTGTTTCTGGCACTGCAGGCCTTTTCCAAATCTGTACAGAACAAGGTGGTACAGATCAGAACAGACAATACCACCACAGTGTGGTACATCAACAAGCAAGGAGGCACTCGGTCTACGGCCTGTGCACAGAAGCAATGAAGTTGTGGTCTCTGGCCTATACCCTGCGAACCTCTCTGATAGCAGTTCACCTCCCAGGGAAGGACAATGTCCTAGCAGATGCTCTCAGCAGGATATCCCAGGGCCATCACAAATGGACCCTGGATCCCCTAGTTTTGTAAGTGATTTTCTCAAGATGGAACACTCCACAGATAGATCTTTTTGCAGCCCCAGACAATCACCAACTTCCTCTCTTTTGTTGCAAACCCCCAGTCTTGGGCTCAGTCCCCCTGGATGCTCTGATTCTGAATTGGGAAGGGAAGTTCCTGTATGCTTTTCCCCCTTCCCTCTCCTGTTCAAAGTGTTCGTCAAGATCAGGTCTCAACCATACAAAGTGATTCTGCTCCAGATTGGGCCAGACAGCCCTGGTACCCGCTGTTGCTGTCCTTAACAGTCCACCTTCGCCTGTCTCTTCCCAGGAATTACAACCTGTTGACATCCTCTCAGGGGAGGATTTGGTATCCGAACCTCAAATCTCTCAATCTCAAGGCATGGCTCTTGAAGAGTTGGAGTTTGCTGATCTACACCTTTCTCAAGGGGTTCTGGATATCCTTAAGGCTTCTTGAAAGCCTTCCACCAGAAAGACTTACAACTCCAAATGGAAAAGGTTCACTATTTGGTGCTCTAATAAGCATATTTCTCCAGAATCTGCTGGGTTGCCTACAGTCCTGGACTATATGGTTCATCTTAATGGCTTGGGACTTAGGCCAGCTACACTTAAAGTGCATCTGTCAGCTATTTCTACCTTCTTGTCAGTAGGCAAGCCCTCTCCTCTGTCAGCCCATCCTGTGTTTTGTAAGTTCTTCAAGGGGCTGCTGCACACCAATCCCCCCTTTAGGGACCCTGCTCCTGCTTGGGACCTTAATGTTTGCATTGCTCAGCTTATGCAACCACCCTTTGAGCCTTTGTCCTTTGCAGAGCTTAAGTACTTGACTTGGAAAACTGTGTTTCAAACAACATGAAGTCTTGCTATATTATGACATATGCAGTGAGTCCCAACCTTCGAACTCCTCCGGAGGTGAAAGAGTTAACTTTCCATGCCAGGCATGGAACTTTGAACACGAGCTCGGTTGAAAACTCTGTCTGTTGTTCTTCAAACTCAAACTGTCAGATTCTTTACTCCGCCTCACTGAACAGTCGCTTCGGAGATTTCTCCTTCTGCTCGGTTCATTTTGTCGGTTAAAGTATTAATTTCTCAGTTTTTTTAACCAAATTTAAACCGCAACCGGTTGGTTCAAGCTCTGTCTGTGGTATCGTAAGTACTAGATAGGTTTTACATTCTTTCTGTGTGGAACTTGTAAACGGTATTATCGGTTCGGTTTGAACTGATCAGGTTGTTGTAAATACATTAAATCTATCTTTTAGAGTGCGGTTCCCGGTTCTTATCGGTTCTAAAAAAAAAGTTTCATTCGGTTTTCCGACCAGTGACACGGTTTGGGAACCGATAAGAGAGTCTTGCTTGGCGGATTGCCATAAACGGGCAAGTTTTGGTTGAGCTGGCACTATGTCTGAGAAACCCAAAAAAGCGGGCCACTGGGTTTCAACACTGCAGTGTTTGTGGGGAAGCCTTTGCCAAGGCCGACCCCCACACCACCTGTGTTTATTGTCTGGGGTTTGACCACCTCAATGCAGACTGCCAAATTTGCAAACATTTTCCTGCAGCTACCCTGGATAAGAGAGTTGGTAGGCTCAGGGAAAGTGAGGCCAAGAAGTCCGCTGACCCGGATGGCCAGCCTGGTTTGGTTGTAACCGAACCGGAGGGAGTGCCCTCTGACCAGGGCAAGACTTCCTCGGGCAAAAGGAGAGCCGACTTGGAGGAGTCGGTTCCAGCAAAAAGGACTAGAAAATCAGCAGGTGTGGAGCCAAAATTTCCATCTCCAACCGCTGAAGAAATAGCCAAAGCGATTAAAATTGTCCAGTCGCTTTCCCCGGTTCCGACCGAACCGGCACCATCTGGTAAGCATACGGTTCGGTCGGTTCCACCAGTTCAAGAATATGATTTAGAGGAATTTTGTGAACCGGAGGAGGGGGAAGAGGAGTATGAGAAGAGTGAATGTGGATTTGAAAGTCTGGATGTGCCCATTGAATCGGACATCTCCCCAGACAGACCTTCAGGAGTGTCTCCCCCTAGGCTTTCTGAGTCCCCCTCTGATTTTATGTTTTACAAAAAAGTGGCTGAAACCCTCCAGCTTCCTATGGAGGAAGCTGTGGATGATCAAGAGGAGCCTGACTGTGTAGAAATGATGGATATCCCAGAGTCTAGAGACTGTCTATTCCTTTGCATAAATCTTTTGGGAAACAGACAGTAAAGTTTTAAAACTCCTCACACTATACCTCCTGTGGATAAAAGAATGGACAAGAGGTCACATTGTCAGGCTCTGATACGGAGTTCCTTACACAGCAATGCAGCCATGTTGGTAGTGCAGGCTGCAGCCTGTGACAAGGCAAATATTCCCTTGGCTTCACACACCCCTGACAAGGACTCCAGGAGGATTGATGCCATGGCAAAGAAACAGTACATGGCAGCATCCTTGGGACTCAGACAGGCAAATTATATGGCTTATGTTGCTAGATATCAGAAATCCAGATGGGATACTGTTATGGCTCTAGCAAAACAGGTCCTTGGCCAGCTTGCCAAGGAGCTGGAGCAGGTGGCTGCTGATGGTATTGAGGCATCCAAGGTGCAATTCCATGCTGTAGTGGACTCTAATGATGTGTCATCAAGAGTCATGGCTACATCTGTGGTACTTCGCAGAATGGCTTGGCTCAGATGTACTAGCCTGTCACAGGATACCCAGACTAAGGCCATGGATTTTCCTGTTGTGGGTAATTCTCTGTTTGGGGAGCAGACAGAGAATTACATGAAGAAAATGGATGAGTATAGGACCACCTTATAGGAGTGCACAGGCCAAGGAAAGGCAGGCCACTCCTCAAAGGCAGTCGTTCAGGGGCAGGGGCAGACCTTTTCATAGGCCTTTTTACCAAGCCCATGCCTCCTCTTCAGCTTATGCCCAGAGGGGGGTTCTTTAGAGGGAGAGGCAGACGGGGTACAAGCAGACCTGCTTCCACCCCTCAGCCTAAAGCCCCTGCCAAGCAGGCACCCTGATGGGGTGGCCAGGGCCGATTCTCCACTACCTGTGGGGGCAGACTGGCTTACTTTGTCCAGGACTGGAAGTCTTTAACATCAGACAGGTGGGTCCTGGAAGTAGTAAGCCAGGGACTGGTTCTCAGCTTCAAAAATTTCAAAGATGAGAACAGGTTCTCTCCACCTGCAAATCCATCAGAGGCACTTGCCCTAGAAACAGAAGTTTCTACCCTCCTGGCTCTCAGAGCTGTGGAAAGGGTTCCACCCCTACACCAGGGCAAAGGGTTGTACTCCAGGTACTTCCTTACCCCAAAAAAGACAGGAGAATGGCGGCCCATCCTGGATCTCAGATACCTAAACAAGAACCTTTTAAAACCAAAATTCAAAGTGGTGACTCTGGGAATTATTTTACATTCTCTAAGGCCAGGGGACTGGCTAGCATCCCTGGACCTCAAGGATGCCTACTTCCATGTTCTTATCAGAAGCTCCCATCGCAAGTACCTCAGGCCATTACCAGTTCAGAGCAATGCCCTTCGGCCTCACATCTGCCCCGAGGGTATTCACAAAATGCCTGGCAGTAGCAGTTGCCCACTTAAGAAGGCAAAAGATTGCCATTTTTCCTTACCTGGATGACTGGCTCATAGTAGGCCAGTCTCCAGAACAAGTCAAACTACACCTTCAGGTAACTCAACAACTGCTCACATCTCTAGATTTCCTTCTCAGTCTTCCAAAGTCAGTTCTAGAGCCTGTCCAGCGTCTCACCTTCACAGGTGCAGAACTGAACACAAAAGAGGCCAGAGCCTTCTTTCCTCTGGAAAGAGCAAGGACCCTGGTCTCTCTGGCTTCCTCTTTCACCCTGCAGGTCTGTCAACCAGCAAGGCATTTTCTGCAGCTCCTGGGGCTCATGGCTGCTTCTACAGCAGTAGTGCAGGGAGCAAGATTTTAGATGAGGGACATCCAGTTCCATTTGAGGGCCTTTTGGTCTCAAAGGAGAGACCCTCTAACCAAATTGATCCCAGTGACTCGAACCCTGATCCAAGCCCTTCAGTGGTGGCAGGACCAGAGCAATCTGAGACAGGGGGTCCCCTTCACCCCTCAGTCTCACTCCTTAATCCTTACTACAGATGCATCCCTCTTGGGGTGGGGAGCTCACATGGGCGAACTCACTACCCAGGGATTGTGGTCCCCTCAGGAATCTCTGCTCCACATCAATCTGTTGGAACTCAGAGCAGTTTTTCTAGCACTTCAAGTTTTTTCCACATCTGTTCAGAACAAAGTTGTACAGGTCAGAACAGACAACACCACTACAATGTGGTACATCAACAAGCAAGGAGGCACTCAGTCTACGGCCTTGTGCACAGAAGCAATGAAGTTGTGGTCTCTGGCTTATTCCCTGAACACCTCCCTTACAGCAGTTCACCTCCCAGGCAAGGACAATGTCCTGGCAGATGCTCTCAGCAGGATTTCCCAGGGCCATCACGAATGGTCACTGGATCCCCTAGTACTGGAGGTAGTATTTGCCAGATGGGGCACCCCGCAGATAGATCTTTTGCAGCCCCAGACAATCACCAACTTCCCTTTTTGCTGCAGGCCCCAGTGTTGGGCTCAGTCCCTCTGGATACCTTCCTTCTCAGTTGGGAAGGAAGTTTCTCTGTCTTTCCCCCTTCCTCTTCTGTTCAAGGTGCTAGTCAAAATCAGATCTCAACCCTGCAAGATGATCCTGATTGCTCCAGATTGAGCCAGACAGCCCTGGTACCCACTCCTTATGTCCTTAGCAGTCCACCTTCCCTATGTCTTCCAGGAATCACACCTGTTAACCTGTGCTCAGGGAGGTTTGGTGCCCAGATCTCAAACTCTCTCAATCTCAAGGCCTGGCTCTTGAAGAGTTAGAGTTGCTGACATACCTCCCAGGTGTACTGGATATCTTGAAGGCTTCTAGGAAGCCTTCCACAGGCTTATAATTCCAAATGGAAGAGATTTTCCATATGGTGCTCTGGCAAGCATATTTCCCCAGAATCTGCTGACTTACCCACAGTCCTGGATTATATGGTGCATTTGAATTCTTTGGGGCTGAGACCAGCTATCCTAAAAGTGCATCTGGCAGCCGTGTCTGCTTTCTTATCAGCAGGTAAACCCTCTTCTCTTTCAGCTCATCCTGTATTCTCCAAGTTTTTCAAGGGGTTGCTTCACACCAACCCTCCATTCAGGGACCCTGCCCCTGCCTCGGATCTTAATATTTGCCTTGCTCAGCTTATGCAACCCCCTTCTGAGGCCTTGTCTTCAGCAGAGCTTAAGTACTTGTCTTGGAAAACTGTGTTTTTGGTAGCCATCACTTCTGCCAGGCGCATAAGTGAATTACAAGCATTGTCAGTGGAGCCTGATTTTATCTCCTTTCATAGAGATAAGGTGGTCCTCAGGACTAACAGAAAGTTCTTGCCTAAGGTGGTTTCAGACTTCCACCTTAATCAATCTATGTCTCTCCCTGTGTACTTCACTGACCATTCCTCCTCTGGCGAGAGGAGACTGCACAGTTTAGATGTCAAAAGAGCCCTTAGTTACTACATAGAGATGTACCAAGGGTCACAGGTTTGACTCCTCCAACTGTTCCTCACTTAGGTGAGGTTGGTAAAGGAAACCTGCCACTAAAGATCCATTGCCAGGTGGATTGTCTCTTGTATCAATTTTGTTATGAAAAACTGGGTAAGGTTCCTCCCTCAGGCCTGAGGGCTCACTCTACCAGAGGTACATCTGCATCTCTGGCTGCTGCCAGGGACATCCTATCCTAGAGATATGTCAAGCAGCTACCTGGAAAACAGTTCACACTTTGCAAGCATTACTCCCTGGACATCCAGGCTAGGAGTGATGCTCGGTTTAACATAGCTGTGCTTCAGAGCCTATTTCTAAGTAGGTTCTGTCCCTCCTCCATGGAGGTACTGCTGTGTAGTCTGCATATGTCATAATATAGCAAGACTTCATGTTGTTTGAAAAAAAAATTACTCACCTTAGTAATGTTGTTTCTTCTAATGGAGTCTTGCTATACTATGACCTACCCCCGCTTGCCCCTCTCAGAACCTCTGCTTTTGGGCTGTGGGTGGGCAGTGCAGTGTTGGCACTTAGTAGATGCCCACCTTGTTTTTCACCCCTCCTTTTTGGGGTGTTGTGTTTTTCATTTTTTGGATCCCCTGACTTGAGTCTTTGTTTTGGGACCAAAAAATGTCTTATATTTAGTAGCCAGTTGGCTAGTGTAGGTTTATAGCTTCCACACAGAACCTTAGTGAGTTTTGCTTGTAAAGATCTGACAGTTTGAGTTTGAAGAACAACAGACAGAGTTTTCAACCGAGCTCGTGCTCAAAGTTCCATGCCTGGCATGGAAAGTTAACTCTTTCACTTCCGGAGCAGTTCGAAGGTTGGGAATCACTGCATATGTCATAATATAGCAAGACTCCATTAGAAGAAACAACATTACTAAGGTGAGTAATTTTTTCTTATATGTTCTTTTGTATAATTTTGGACATGTATTGTAATTTACCCAATGTTCCACAGCTGTTTATTGTACAATACCGTATGTTCCAACTGTTGCACAATCTTACAATGTTGTATTGTTTGTACTACCCAAATACTATTGTAATTGATCATCCTTTACAACCCTATGTAACCCCTTCCCCCCCAGGTTGCACCGTGAGACAAACGACTTGTTGTTCAGTGTGTCCTCCTGGTGAAACATTTCAACAAGTAAATAAAATGAGGACAAAATGGAGTTTTTTTGATATAATGGGATTAACCCGAACCAAGAGGTTGCTGCTACTGGTACACAACCCCCTCAAAAGAGCAGCCTGCTGATTATTGCAAACCCCCTACTTCCACACCTGGCATTAAAAAAAGATTGAGAAGTACCAGCTAGACAGACGTGATGCTGAGTACCTCTGCTCACACCCTGACCGTGAAGAGGTAGCCCCGGCTGCAGCCTGGGATAAGGCCAAGGTTCCCTTCTACACCCAGCCACCAGACAAAGATTCCAGGAAGCTGGACAGTATGGGGAAGAAGGTTTATACCTCTGTCTCCCTGCTACTGATACAAGCTGCCTATATGGCCTATATTGTCTAGTAGCAGAAAGCTCTCTGGAACTCTATACTGGCCATGAGTGATAAGGCTTCTGGGGATCTGGCACAAGATTTGGCAGATGCTGCCAAATCTGCCCTTGATGGAACCAATACCAGTTCCATACGGTAGTGGTTGCCAATGATACTGCTTCCAGGGTCATGGTCCATGCCATAACTTTAAAGGAAAACTGCGCTGAATCTGTAAGGCATTTTTCACAGTATACTGCTGTTTAAATACTAATTCAAATTCTGTTAGTTCTCTAGCTATACAGGCTTTTTAGTTATCCTAGTAATTGTTTCTGATTTCTGTGCTGCTGGTAAGAACCATTTAAGAACTGTGTGATGTAGTTTGCGTCCCTGTTCTTCTGTTATTGGCACAATGCGCCAGTGTTCTATTTTAGAACTCTAAGGTTCTGATACTGTTCTAAAATGACACTTACTAACAGAGTGCAAAGCAGAAACAACCTCTGAGGTTACTAAAAGGCCTGTGTAGATGGAACAATAACAGAATTTGAACCAGTACTTACAAACCAGCCTCTACTAGGAAAAATGACTTACAGGTTCAGAGCAGTTCTCCTTTAAGGAGATTTGCCTGGCTGAGGACCACTGACCAAGACACTCTGGCTAAATCTATGGATTTCTCTTGTGAGAATAACTCTTTATATGGTGACAAGATAGAGGCATACATGAAAAAGGTGGAAGAATACAAAGCCACCTACATAAGCAACACAGAAGGAAAAGGCCTCCATTTCCTATAGGCCTCATGGAAGGGGAGGTAGGGGTAGGGGTTATTTTCCCTGTGCCTTTCTGCCCTATGACTTCTCTCAGATGAGAGGTTTCTTCAGGGGCAGGGGCCCAAGAGGTTCAAAATGGGCTTACCCAACCCCAGTGTAACCCCCAGGAGGCGCTATCCCAAGGGCTGCCACCCCCCGCCTGTCCCAGCCGTGACAGGGTAAAGGAGCTCAGATCCGTTGACGGGTGCCTCTACCCAGAGGTTAGGGTTAGGACAGTCTAGGTTGACTCGGTCACAGCCCTCTGGGTTGCTGCAACCCCCCCTTTTTCCCACTAGTGGCTCAAACAGAGTAATTACAATGCTTTCCCCCGGAACACTTACCCCCAGGCCCGAAACACTCAGCTCGCTCCGGGGACTCCCTGGAAAGTAAGGTACAGTTAGCAAACACTCACTGTGCAGTATGTCCTCATTAAGACACAACCAGCCTGGGTACAGTTGCAAAACGAGCAATCTGATTTATTAGAAGGGGGGATAACAAGGGCTGGGGGGAAATCAGGCTGATTAGCTTATCACTATTACCTATATTTAACTACCTATGGCTCTGTGCACAGGCCTGAACCTATCAGTCATTGTCCATGGGTACCCAAGCCCTAATGGCTAGTCCCTCGTGGCCGCTGGTTGGGGCCCTGACACAAAGGAGCATTCACTCTCCGGAGCAGATCAGAATGATCAGAAAGACCTATTAGTGCAGTCAACAGTACAGCAAAAATGACATTTGGCTACTGCTTGTAAGCTTAACAGGGAGCTGCCCTGATCCAGTACTCACGACTCCAGCAGACACCCTTCCTTCACCACTTGCAGGGCTGAGCCTGAACTTCAGACGCCTCCTCACACATTCATATGGCAAACAACAGAGGGGTACCATACCAGGCAGCGGCTTTCAGGACCCGAACAAACTCACAGCCACTTCAGGCGGTAGCAGCCAATCCAAATGTCCTGATGGACCGAGAGCGATTCAGCAGATTCTCCAGTCCCCTTCAGGTGAAGCCTGGTAGGTAGCTGTGTCCCTACACAGCCTCCTCCGACCGCACGCCAGCGGATTTAGTCCGAAGCACTGACAAGGCAAAACAGCCGTCTCAGGCCTTTCACCCGCTTCCCGCGCAAACACTCAATCATCACAGAAGCTCAGAGCTCCCTTCTTCTTCACAGTCACAACGATTCTGCCCCTAGCAGCATGGGGCACTCCTTACAGTTCGGGCGCTACCCGATTCCATTGGCTAGCACCACATGCCAGTCAATTACGCTGGCTCTCAGTGGTACGAAAAAGCGCCATAGCCCATAATGCCTTTCCCAAAATTACAAGCAGTTCCTCTATTGGTTGGACGGCTCTGCTAGAGTTCTGATGTACTGATTGGTCCAACTCGGCAGTTTGGGACCAAAACGGAGGAGATAATCGGAACAGTCTCTGCTGCAAAGAAGGAAGGTTAGAACAACCACACTATCATTATCACTCTAGGTTATTATCAATAACCAGTTACATCTTTCCAGAGGCCTCCCTCTGCACAACATAGCAAGGGCAGAACGGAGCACTTACTGAGCAGCCCGGGTGGGACTCGGGCATAAAACCACACAGCCCCCCCATTTCAGCTAATTAGGACTACAAACAGGCAGCCCTTAAAGAGACAGTACACGGAGGCTCCAAAAGCACTCCTAAGCCCCACATTTAGCGGCCTCACGCCGAACACCAGCCAGGCATGAAGCCCCAGCAGGCTCCGGGAAGGCCTTCAGGAACCCCCATTTATAGGGGGGTTACACCAGCATCTAAGGCTCAGCCTAAGCAGAATCCCTGATGAGTCAGTCCAGGTCACCTATCCGTTGCCAGTGGGAGGAAATCTGGCTCACTTCTTCTGGGAATGGAAAAACATCACTACAGACAGGTGGGTCCTCACACTGCGATTCAAAAGATTCCTCAGCCTGCGGGTTCACAGAAACTTCAAACCTCCCACTCCAACAGAAAGGATTCTGCTGGAATTGGAAGTCAAAAAGTGCTGCAGGCAAAAGCAGCGGAAAGAGTTCCTCCCTCCCTCCCAGTAGGGAAAAGGCCTTTACTCAATGTATTTTCTCACTCACAAGAAAAATGGGGAGTGACAACCCATTTTGGATCTCAGATTTCTGAACAAGCAACTGAAAAAGAACAAGTTCAAAATGATAACCTTAGCTACCTTGATACCATCTCTGCAGCAAAGGGACTAGATGGGTTCCTTGGACCTGAAGGATGTTTATTTTCACATTCCAGTCAGGCCCAGCTTCAGGAAATACCTAAGGTTCAGGCTGGCATCTGGTCATTATCAGTTAGCAACCTCCCCTCTGGTCTTTCCTCAGTCCCTGGGGTATTCTGTGGTGGCAGCACACCTCAGAATGTAGGGATGCTGGTTGTTCCTACCTGGATGACTGGCTGGTTGCAGGAAACTCACACCAGCAGGTCAAGACCTATCTCCTCCTGACCCAGAGCACCTTGGAAGGTCTGGGGTTTCTTATAAATGCTCAGAAGTCCCAGACAGAACCAGTCCAAGTCCTGGAGTTCACAGAAGCAGAGTTGGATGCCCTCCAGGGGAACGCATTCCTGCCTCAGGGCAGGATGGAAAGCCTTGTAAGCCTGGCAAAGTCTTTCATCCTGGGTCAGCCCAGACTAGCAAGGCACTTCCTGCAGCTCTTGGTTCATATGGCCTCCACCACAGCTGTGGTGGCAGGGACCAGATTTCAAATGAAAGGCATCCAGTACCACTTAAGTGCCCATTGGTCCCAAAAGTGAGACCCCCCCTTTCAAGGCTGGTGCCTGTGACAAAGACTTTCTTAAAAACGTTGGACTGGTGGAAGGAAGAAGGCAACCTCAGGGAAGGAATGCCTTTTCACCAGCAGCTCCCCACAGTCATCTTGGCAACAGATGCCTCTCTCCTAGGCTGGGGAGCTAACCTGGCCATCCAAACAGTAAGTGGAGTGTGATTTCTCTCTCAGGAATCCAGGGAGCTTATAAACCACCTGGAGCTAAGGGCAGTCTTCCTAGCCCTTCATTCCTTCATTTCTCATGTAAATGGTCAGTCAGGCCAGATCAGGACAGACAACATCATCACCATGTATTATGTCAAAAACAGGGAGGTACAGTATTCTCAAAGCTATGCACAGAAGCTATGGAGATCTGGGGTTTAGCTTACTCCATGGAGGTGCAACTCTCAGCATTCCACCTGCCAGGGAAGGACAGTGTCTTGGCAGATTCCCTCAGCAGGATCATCCAAAGGCATCATGAATGGTCTCTGAACAAACAGATGCTGGCCACAATATTCAGAAGGTGGTGCACACCAGGGATCAAACTGTTTGCCTCCAGAGAGAATTACCAGCTCCCTCTCTTTTGTTGCAGGCCTCCAGCAGTGGGCTCGGTTCCCATGAATGCCCTGATCCTGAACTGGTCAGGGAGATTACTGCATGCCTTCCCTCCATTCCCTTTACTGCTAAGAGTACTGTTGAAGTGAAGGAGCCAGCCTGCCACCATGGTGATACTAGTGGCTACAGACTAGGCCAGGCAGGCCTGGTACTCCCTTCTCCTGGCCATTTCCATCAAAAAGCCTATTTGTCTCCCACAGAGACACAACCCACTAGCCATGTCTCAGAGTAGAATAACCTTCCCAAATCTCAAGTCACTGTGCCTCAGTGCCTGGTTCTTGAGGAGCTAGAGTATTATGACTTTCAGTTTTCAGAGGATGTCCTCAAAGTCCTCAGGGTCTCCAGGAAGCCTGCTACTAGAAAAACCTACGCTTTCAAATGGAAAATATTTTCTCTGTGGTGTGCCCCTACACAGCTCAATCCATTACTGGCAGACCTGCCCATACTTTTGGATGACTTGGTTCACCTTCAGACTTTGGGCCTCAGGCCTTCAACCCTTAAGGTGTACCTGCCTGCTATTTCTGCCAGTGTCTCAGCAGGCAATGAGAAAATGGTGGCTTCACACCCCATTTTCAGGAAATTCTTTAAATGACTCCTACACGTGTACCTCCGGTAAGGGAACCAGTCCCTCCCTGGGATTTGAACCTGTGTAAAGTCAAACTCCTGGAATCTCCTTTTGAGCCTATGGCTACTGTAGACTTGAAGTGTGTCACCTGGAAGTCAGTTTTCCTGCTGGCCATAACTTCTGCCAGAAAAGTATGTGAGCTGAAGGCCCTTTGCACAGACCCAAACTACATTATATAAAGTAGTCCTAAGGACTATCAGGAAATTCCTCCCCAAGGTGGTGTCTGAGTTTCATCTAAACCTGTCCATCACCCTTCCAGTGTTTTTCATAGCGAAGTCCAGTTCTGGTGAGCAGAGGCTTCACGGTCTGGATGTAAGAGGGCACGTACTGTAGCTACTAGCTGGACCACACTAAGGACCTCAGATCTTCCCACTCACAGCAATTCCTCACATATGGTGAAGCAGGCAAGGGCAGGCCAACCTCTAAGAAAATCATTGCTCGCTGGATAGCCTCCTGCATCCAGTTTTGCTACAGTAAAGCTGGCAGGCTTCTACCACAAAGATTCAGGGCACACTACACACGTGGCACTTCTGCCTCTGTGGCAGCTGCCAGGGATATCCCATTGCTAGAAATTTGTACAGCAGCTACCTGGAAAACTGTACACACCTTTACAAAGCACTGTTGCCTGGGTGTGCAGTTCAGAAGGGATGCCAGATCTGGCACTGCTGTCTTGCAGAACCTTTTCCCTAAATAGATTCTGTACCCAGCCTCCCAAGGTACTGCTTTGTAGTCTGAACTAGGAAGCATAGTGAGGGATTCCTGGGGTTTGAAGGAAAAAATGACTTACCATAGTAATATTGTTTCATCCAAGGGATCCCTCACTATGCTTAACTGTCCCACCCTGCCTCCCCTTTCAGAACCTGGAATAGTTCTCCAATAATCGCTTGTTGTTTGATATTTATTTGCTTGAGCATTACTTACTTCACCGTCTACAATTAGTTGATTGTGAGGTTGCTTACTCTTAGTCTGCCATAGCTTGTCCTGTGGGGACAATCTCTGGATGTGTTTTGGCATTTTTTACTTAGGTTTTATTAAGGTTAGGTTAGTGGCCACTGTCCTACGGTCACTCAAAATAAATCTGAAGTTGGAGAGCAGGGTAGAAACCACCACGCAGCAGAGATTTGAAATTGCATTCTAAGTACCATAATAAACAATAAATTCCACTCCCACTGGGCAGCTCAACCCTTCAGTCTGATTGCACTAGTAAGCCTAGTGAGGGATCCATTGCAAGAAACTATGTTACTATGGTAGGTAATTTTTTTCATGTTGAAAATCTGGAATCAAAATATGTAAAAATGACAAAATTGTGCACATACCTTGAAATTTTTCTACACTCACTTGTAACTTTGATAATTTTAAATATTTTGACCCAAATTTTTAACATGGCCATTTTTTCACACCTCCTTATGAGCGTGACAGCTGTCATTTTTCAAATCCTGGCCAAAATGTGTTTTTGCACCTGTGTCATGGAATGACATTTCGTTGGCACGGAAAGACGATTTAGCGGTGATTTGAAAATGTTCACTTACCAAGTGTGTGAGGTGGGGGCAATGAGAAGGCTATTCTGAAAATCTGGTGTACAAATATGGTAAAATGCATGGGTTATGAGTGAACATTGCAGTATTTCATCGTACACCAATAACCATTAATTTTAAATATTTTAACTCCAAATCAAATATTTTGACTGCAACTTTCAACATTGCCATTTTTCCACACCACCTTATAAACATGACATGTTTTAATTTTTTAAATCCTGGATGACGTGATCTTCCTGGACTAAAGGTCTTCACCATTGATTCACAATAATGGGACTACGCCAGAGGTGCTAGGACCCAGCGGGAACCAAAAATCTTTAGGAAGGCTGGCGCCGATGTAGGACTGCACATGCACAGCACCACAGGGCTGGCTTATGCTTATATGGGCTATCTCGGTATCAACCCTCCAACTGCCTCAGTTACTTTTCTCACACTGTTGAATGCGCTTCAGTAACGGCGTTGCTCGCCTGTCAAGAGTCAAATTTCTCGTCTGTACGACAACAGCTTTTAGTTGCTTAGTTAGTTAATTTTAAATGCTTTTCTTGTTTATTATTTAAAAAAAAAGCAGAAGAAGAAAGTAGATTTCTTTCAGCCCTGCCCATCAGCAGAGCCTTGGACGATCTCTGTGATGGTAGGGTTTCTTCTTCAGAAGGCTGCTCCGGTAGTGGGGCTGTGTCTGTTCCGTTCCGCCTCGCTTTCCAGAGGGAGGCTTGACCAAGTGCAGTCTGGTGTCCGGGAGGGAGGACAGTTCTCCTGTACATGCAAAGAAGCGGGCCCATTCTTGATCCTGGTCGGGAACCCAGCACCACTTGACCTCGAGCTCTTCCTCCTCCCATCGGAAGAGGAAGAAATAGTACCTCTCGAGGTCGCTCTCTGGTATGGCTGTCAGGGAGTCTCTGGTAGTCAAGAGCCCTCCGGTTTTCCCGGTGGCTTCAGCTGTCAATGGCCTGGACTCTTGTAACTGGGGACCTTCCCTGTCCCTTGGGGTGGGGGGTTCCAGTGGACAGTTTAACCTTTGGGCAGCTCTTTAGAGCAGTGGGTTCAGCATTGACTCATTTGTCCTTGCCAGTGCTGAGGCCTTTGGGCTTTGGCGCTGCTGGGCCACAGCTGGGGTTTTCGGTCCGGGATCTGTGTTCGGTGCCTTCTCCGGTGCTGACGCTGTCTACCCCCCTCACTCTTCCCTGCAGGGGCTGGCACAGGTACCACTCCTCCACCTCCTTCCAGGGATAGCCATTCTCCAATCCCCTTGGCTTTGGTGCCACGTGAGGTGCAGTTGACTTCGGTTCCACATGCGGTGCCGTCGACTTCCGTGTTGCATGCGGTACCCTCAACTTTGGTGCCACATGTGGTGCTGTCTTCTTGGCACTGCATGTGGTGCCGGGGTCTCCAGGGGCAGGCACCTTTCTGGACTCAGGTGCCCTCCAGTCTATCACTTGCCCAGGTTGACCTTGCTGGGGCGTTTTCTGTTTCTTTGGGCAGATGTGGAGCATGACAAGTCTGATCTGGACCTCATCATTCTGACAATGGTAAGATGACTTGTTTTACAGCTTGGACGTGAACTCCTCATCCCAACTGAACCCTGGTTGAAGTCATGTCTTTTCAGTCTCTCTTTAGGACATGGGTTCTGACCTGGCTCTGCAGACCTCCAGTGTAGACCCGGGGGGGGGGGCTCTTGTGTCTCAAGTTCCCCATGTTCAAGAATATTGCATTCAAACACCATGAAGTCTTGCTATAATTAGGACCATTGCAGTTAGCCTCTGGCTCTGAACTGCCCCGGGGAGGAAACAGTTAACTCCAGAGTAATCTGGAGTTCCACAGCGCGAGGGCACTGTTCAAAGCTCTATCTGGATAGTTTCAAATGAAACTGCCAGATTCTTTACTCCGCTTTCACTGAACAGTCGCTCCGGAGATCAGCTCCTTCAGCTTGGTTCATTTTGCAGTTCAAGCGAGTTTATTCGGTTCATTTGAACCGGCAAATATGTAAAATTACCACGTTTTCGGTCAAAAGCTCTATCTGGTAAACCATAAGTACTAAAGAATTAAAGTCTGTGTGGAAATACATTATCGGTTCAGTCTGAACCGATCGGTTTGCTTATTTTACAATTTTTGGGCTTTAGAAATGCGGTACCGGTTCTTATCGGTTCTAAAACCTTTATTTTATTTGGGGTTTTTCAATACCGTGACACGGTTAGGAACCGATAAGGGTGTCTTCCTTACACGGCCATTTAAAGAGCAAGTTTGTTGGTTAGGCTGGCATTATGTCTGAGAAACCCAAAAGAAAATCCGGGCCCACTGGGTTTCAACACTGTGATGTGTCTGTGGGAAGCCTTTGCCAAGGCTGACCCACACACACTGTGTCTATTGTCTGAGGCTGACCACCTCCTGTCAGACTGCCAGGTGTATAAAATTTCCCTGCAGCCACCCTGAAAAGAGATTGGGCGGCTCAGGGAACGAGAGGGCAAAAGTCCGCTGACCGGATGGCCAGCCCGGTCCAGCACCCACTGGACCAGAGGGAGTGCCCTCTGACCAGGCGAGACTTCCTCGGCAACAGAAAGGCTGGTTCAGAGGAACCAGTCCCAGTAAAAGACAAAGAAATCAGCAGGTCTGGAGTCCAAAATTGTCTCTCCAACTGCAGAGATAGCTAAAGCCATACAAATTGTTCAGTCTTTGTCTCAGGGACTTGTCGAACCCCTATAGTTGGGAAGAGGGTGGCTGTTCAGGTCAGTCGTTTATGATGTTGAGGATTTTTATGAACCACAGGAGGGGGAGGAGGTTGATCAGTGCATTTGTGACTGGGAAGGTCTGGACGTGCCCATTGAGCCGGACGTTTCTCCAGACAGACCCTTTGAATCTCCCTCTTTGCTGTCTGAGTCCCCTTCTCATTTTAGGTTCTATAAAAAGGTAGCAGAAACCCTCCAGCTCCCTTTAGAGGAGGCTGTGGATGAGCAAGAGGAGCCTGATTATGTAGAAATGATGGATATTCCAGAGTCTAGAAGGTTGTCTATTCCTTTGCGTAAGTCATTTAGGAAGCAAACAACAAAGATTTTAAAAATCCTCATTCTGTCCTTCCTGTAGATAAAAATGGACAGAAGGTATACTTTATCAGGCCCTGATACAGACTTCCTCACTGAACAGTGTAGTCATGTGGGTGTTGTTCAAGCTGCAGCCTGTGACAAGGCTAATATTCCCTGGCCTCACATCCTCCTGATAAAGGATTCCAGGAAGATGGATGCCATGGCAAAAAACAATATATGGCAGCTTCGTTGGGACTCAGACAGGCTAATTATATGGCTTTGTAGCTAGATATCAGAAATCTAGATGGGACACTATATTGCAGTTGGCCAAGCAGGCCCAGGGCCAGCTGGCTAGTGAGTTGGAACAAGTGGCTGCTGATGGCATTGAAGCCTCTAAGGTTCAATTTCATACTGCTGTTGATGTTAATGATGTTTCCTCAGGGTCATGGCCACTTCTGTAGCTCTTAGTAGGTTGGCATGGCTCAGATGCACTAATCTGTCCCAAGATACTCAGTCAAAGGCTATAGATTTTCTGTGATAGGAAATTCTCTGTTTGAGGGATCAAGCGGAAAATTACATGAAAAGATGGATGAATACAGAACTACCTACAAAGGTGCCCAAGCTAAGGAGAGGCATGCCCTCCACAAGGCATGCCCCCAGGGGTAGGGCAGGCCTTACCACAGGCCCTTTTATAAAGTTCAGGCCTCTTCAGCCTTTGCACAGAGGGTTTTTCAGAGGCAGAGGTAGGCGGGGCACAGGCAGACCCTCTCCTCTCTCCTCAGCCTAAAACTGCTGCCAAGCAGGCACCTAATGAGGGTGTCCAGGGCCGATTCTCCTGTACCGGTGGGGGCAGGTTGGCTTATTTCAGCCAGAACTGGTTGTCCCTAACTCGGACAAATGGGTTCTGAGGTGGTAAGCCAAGGTCTGAGTTCTCAGCTTCAAGCAGTTCCCAAAGATGAGGGCAGACATTTTCCTCCTGCAAATCCTTCAGAAGCCCTTGCTTTGGAAGCAGAGGTTTCTTCTCTTCTAGACTGCAAAGCAGTGGAAAGGGTTCCTCCTTGCCATCAGGGCAAGGGGCTGTACTCGAGGTACTTCCTTACCCCAAAAAAGACAGGAGAATGGCGGCCCATCCTAGATTTAAGATTCTTGAACAAGCATCTTTTGAAACCAAAGTTCAAAATGTTAACTCTGGCAATGATTTTGCCTTCCCTAAGGCCAGGGGACTGGCTAGCTTCCCTGGACCTCAAGGATGCCTATTTTCATATCTTGATCAGGCCTTGTCACGAAAGTACCTCAGGTTCAAACTGCCTCTGGCCACTACCAGTTCAAGCAATGCCCTTCAGCCTCACTTCTGCTCCAAGGGTTTTCACAAAATGTCTAGCTGTGGTAGTGGCTCATTTAAGAAGGCAAGGGGTTGCTGTGTTTCCCTACCTGGACGACTGACTCATAGTGGGTCAGTCTCCAGATCAGGTAAAATCCCACTTGCTAGTCACCCAGCAGCTCCTCACTTCTCTGGGATTCCTGCTGAATTTTCCAAAGTCAGTTCTGGAACCAGTTCAGGTACTAACTTTCATAGGTGCAGAGTTGAACACAAAGTCAGCCAGGGCATTTCTTCCCTCGGAAAGAGTGGACAGAATCATTGCCCTGGCATCTTCCTTTACCCTCGCGGTCTCTCGACCAGCAAGGCCTTCCTGCAACTCCTAGGGCACATGGCGCTCCACAGCTGTCGTGCAAGGAGCAAGATTTCAGATAAGGGACATCCAGTTCCACTTGAGGTCCTACTGGTCTCAAAGGAAGGACCCCTTACCAAATTAGTCCCAGTGACCAAAACCCTGATCCTAGCCCTTCAGTGGTGGCAGGATCAAAGCAATCTAACCCAGGGGTCCCTTTTACCCGTTCTTCATTCCTCACCCTCACCACGGATGCCTCCCTGTTAGGGTGGGGGCTCACTAGGCGACCTTTCCACTCAGGGAGTGTGGTCCCTCAGGAATCTCTGCTCCACATCAATCTGTTGGAACTCAGAGCTGTTCTCTTAGCTCTCAAGCTTTTCAGCTACTGTCCAGAACAAGGTAGTCAAGTCAGGACAGACAACACCACAAATGTGGTACATCAACAAGCAAGGGGCACTCGGTCTTCCGTCTTGTGCACGAAGCAATGAAGTTGTGGTCTCTGGCTTACTCCCTGAACACCTCCCTGATAGCAGTTCACCTTCCAGGGAAGGACAATGTCCTGGCGGATGCCCTCAGCAGGATTTCTCAGGGCCATCACGAATGGGCTCTGAATCCTCGACGCTGGGGGTCAGTCTTTGCCAGATGGGGCACCCTCAGATGGATCTTTTCGCAGCCCCAGACAACCACCATTTCCTCTGTTTTGTTGCAGGCCTCCAGTGCTGGGATCAGTCCCCCTGGACGCCTTTCAGTTGGATTGGAAAGGGAAGTTCCTGTATGCCTTTCCCCCCTTCCCTCTCCTCTTCAGGGTACTAGTAAAAATCAGAACTCAGCCCTGCAAAGTGATTCTGATTGCTCCAGGCAGCCCTGGTACCCTCTTCTCCTGTCCCTGACATTCCACCCTTCCCTGACCTTGCCCAGGACCCACGACCTGCTGACCTGTGCATAGGGGAGAGTGTGGTATCCGGACCTCAATTCCCTCCACCTCAAGGCCTGGTTCTTGAGGAGCTAGAATTGCTGATTTACACTTTCTCAAGGTGTCCTGGATATTTTAAAGGCTTCTAGGAAGCCTTCCCACTAGGCCACTTACAACTCCAAGTGGAAGAGGTTTTCCTTCTGGTGTTCTGAGAGGCAAATTGTACCAGAATCTGCTGACTTGGCCATTTTATTGGACTATTTGGTCCATTTAAATTCCTAGGCCTCAAACCAGCTACTTTGAAGTTTCATCTAGCAGCTGTTTCTGTTTTTGTTTCTGCAGGAAACCAGTTTCCTCTCCTCTCACCCTGTGTTTTCCAAGTTTTCAAGGGGTTACTTCACACTAACCTCTCTTCGGGAACCAGCTCCGCCTGGGATCTGAATGTTTGCATTGCTCAGCTAATGCAATCCCCTTTGAGCCTCTGTCTTCGGCAGATCTCAAGTTTTAACTTGGAAGACTGTTTTCTAGTGGCTATCACTTCTGCTAGGCGTATAAGTGAATTACAAGCCTTGTCAGTGGAAAAGGATTTTATTTCTTCACAGAGATAAAGTAGTCCTCAGGACTAACAGAAAGTTTTACCTAAAGTGGTTTCAGATTTTCATCTCAACCAATCCATCTCTCTTCCAGTATTTTCACTGAGCACTCTTCTTCAGGAGAGGAGACTGCACAGTTTGACGTCAAGAGCCTAAGCTACTATTTGGAGGCAGCACCAAGGGTCACAGGTTGAATCCTCCAACTCTTCCTTACCTATGGAGAAGTGGGTGAGGAGACCTGCCACTAAGAGGACAATCGCAAGGTGGATTGTCTCTTGTATCCAGTTCTGTTACCAAAAACTAGGTAGAGAGCCTCCCTCAGGACTGAGGCTCATTCCCAGGGTAAGCTGCATCTCTAGCGGCTGCTAGAGATATTCTATTTTGGAAATTTGTCAAGCTGCTACCTGGAAGACAGTCCACACCTTCACCAGCATTATTCCCTGGACGTCCAGTCCAGAGAGATGCTCGTTTTGGCACAGCTGTGCTTCAGAGCCTATTCCTAAGTAGGTTCTGGCCCTCCTCCATGGAGAGTACTGCTGTATAATCTGCAATGGTCCTAATTATAGCAAGACTTCATGGTGTTTGAAAAAAATTACTCACCTTAATTGCTTTTCTTCTCATGGAGTCTTGCTATATTAGGACAACCCCCTCCTACCCTCTCAGAATTTCTACTTGGAGTGCAGGGGTTGCTTAAATTGGTGCAAACTGTGTCATGCCATTTTAATCTCTCTAGTTCCTCCCCTTGTTTCATTTGGGTTAGGGAACTAGGTAATTCTGTTTTTGTTAAGTGGTAGATGGTCCCCTCTCTGGACTTGAGTCTTTTGGGGAGAGGGGGCCTATTAGTGCTTGTCAGGGGTGATTCTAACAATAATATGTAATATTGTTATTATTCTGTGATTGTTGTTGTTCTACTACTGGTAGGTAGCTAATGGCTAGTGTAGAGCTTTTCCACACAGACTTGCTATGTTAGTTTAGCTTCATAAAAAACCAGCAGTTTCATTTGAAACTAGCCAGATGAAACTTTGAACAACGCCCTCGCGCTGTGGAACTCCAGATTACTCTGGAGTAAACTGTTTCCTCTCCAGGGCAGTTCAGAGCCAGAGGCTAACTGCAATGGTCCTAATATAGCAAGACTCCATGAGAAGAAAAGCAATTACTAAGGTGAATAATTTTTTCTTCTCTGCCAACCCTTCTTGACATCTTGTCGCATGCGGTGTGTGGAAGGCCAGCTCTGATTCCTTCAATGCCCCTCCCAGGGACGGACATTTTTTAGCTCATCCCTCTGCAGATACTATGATTGTCAGAGCAGAGAATGACGAGGCTGTTCTCACTGAGGGGCCCACAGCTCGTCCTATCAATAGGAAATCTTGCAAGACTGACACCTTGGGAAAACAAGCAGTCACTGCTGCGAAAGCTCTGTGGATGCCTACATCTCTGCCTCCAGTGCAGCTAATGCTAAGATCTGTGTCAGGCGACTCTCCTGACTTAGAGCATCAGAATTTTCTAATGGTTCTCAAGTAACTGCCTTCAAAACAGCTGGACCGGCTCCTTCCGCCCCTCAAGGGGTCTGGAACCATCATCAGTTTTGTAACAAGCAGTCCTGCAAGGTGGGGACTGAGGGGTCTTTACAGAGCTCAACCCAACCAGCTGCAAAGAAAATGCAGTTCAAGGCACAGGGCCCAAAAGTGCCAAGTGCCACTCTCTGAGACATTAGTCCGAGTTCCATCTCAACTGCCTGAGGTAGAATTTCACCCTGCGGTGAGAGATTGTCTGACTCACTTTCAGTTTATGGCAGTCTATAACAATAGACAAGTGGGTCCCCCAGATTTTCTGGAAGGGGTACTCCCTCAACCTGTCAGAGACTCCCCCGACTGTCCCCCCAAGCGGCTGCACAGTCTCCCCACTTCAAAGTTAGACCTTCTCACCTCAGAGATTCAGGGCCTCCTTTGTAGTCTTCAGGTCTCTAAAAGGACAGGTGGCATGCACCCTATTCTCAACCTCAGAAACAAAATAGGTCTTTGTTCAGGGCAGGATGGTCTCTGTAGGGACTATCCTACTACCTTTCCAGTGGAACGACTGGTTCGCATCCCTGAACGTACAGGATGCTTCCATGAAGGTACTGCCAACCCTGCAAAAGTCACAGTTTCTCTTCATTGGGGCCCTCCCCCCCAGCTGCCTCCTAGTGAGGTTCTTCCTCCCGGTGGTCAGGGGGACCCACTTTGTCCCAATGGCTCTTTTCATCACAGAGAGTAACCTTGTATGAGCCCGATCCATGTAGTGGTTGCTGGGCCTTGGGGCCTGTGCCGCTTTCATAAGTGCTTCTGGCCGGTTCCACATGAAGACCACACGGTGGTTGCTCGGCACATGGTGGTCTCCAACCATGCACCCACAGTTCTTTCACATAAAGGTGATGGAACCCCTGGCAAGATATTTTTTATATATTGTCTATTTAAGCCCACTCCGGCTAGGGCTCGGCAGCAGTGTACCACCATCCGGGGCTCCTTCTCCTTGATTGGGGATCACTCTGCATGGCCGTGGGGTGGGATATTTTGTTACATAGCTACATGTTCCCGTCCCCACCCCTGAGGACGCCAGTGAACAGGACCAGAGTCCAAGTGGTAAGCCATGGTGAGGCACAGCTTCCACCACTCACCTAATGACGCTTTCCACTCCTGACACCATCCACTAGTTGGCACAGTGCCTGACCCACCCCAGGAGAGGAGAGTTGCCAATCAGTGACTCAGTCTAGCTCCTCCCTCCCTCCCCCCCCAGCTGCTCCCTAGCATCCCGGGCTTGTTTTCAAACCCGGGTCGCCAATGTAGCGTGAGGTGTGGTGTCCAGTGCCTCAACCCTCAGTGCCACTGGGCCAGCTGAACCTCTGACAAAATAACTTGCGTGGTGGACACAGGAAGGCAGGCCTCTATAAGGTCTACCTTTTGCCCCACTGACATCTCAGATCACCATCACCATGGATGCATCTCTGATCAGTGAGGGAGCTCACTGTCAAGACCTCCGCACTAAGAGCGTGGAGCCAGGAGGAGTCTCATCTTCACATAAATGTTTTAGAGATGAGAACTGTCCTGTATGCTTCCGAGTCCTAAAGGATGTCCTCTACCATGAGATATTCTTCTTTAGGTGGACAATAAGGCCGTGATGTATTTCATCAATGAGCAGGGTAGAGCGAGCTCCTAGCCTCTATGCAGGGAGGCCATGAAGGGGTGGGAGTGATGTCTCGAGCACGATACCCTAATTCAGGCAGTCTTACCTGCCAGAAATTCAGAATGATCTAGTGGATCACATCAGCATGCTGGAGGCAGATTCCCACTAATGGTCACTTGCCCCAGTGGCGTCCAACCGCTAT
This sequence comes from Neoceratodus forsteri, assembly GCA_016271365.2. Classification (NCBI taxonomy): domain Eukaryota; kingdom Metazoa; phylum Chordata; order Ceratodontiformes; family Ceratodontidae; genus Neoceratodus; species Neoceratodus forsteri. Next base: position 368,897,056 of record CM028135.1, read on the forward strand.
TCAACGAGCGGAATAGTCCAGACCTGGACCTTTCTTGCATCCCCACTCAACACAAAACTGCTTCTGTTCTGCCCCGAGGGAGCTCCTCTTTCGATGGACTTTCTGACACAGGGACCCCGGTCCATCCCAACCAGTGCTCCCTTCATCTCCATGCCTGTCTACCTGAGGAGATGGAGGTGGGTAGGTCTGCGGTCTCTCAAAGGAACTCAGAAATTCTGTTAATGCAAGCCTTTCACTTGAAAACTTGCACAACTAAGTGAAAGAGATTTTCCCTTTGGTGTGGAAAAAAGTCCATGCTGGACACATTTTTTTGCCCACTGAATAAAATGTTGGAGTACCTCGTAGACCAGTCAAATGCAGGACTGCAATGCTCAACAGTGAAGGTACACCTCTATGTGATTTCCACCTACCATGAGCCAGTGCAGAACATGTCACTGGCTCAGTTACCGCTAGTCAAGAGATTCCTCAAGGGTATCCTACACTCTAGACCCTTGGTCAGGAAACTGGTGGCCATGTGAGATATCAACCTCATGTTAGATATGCTCACCTGCAAACCTTTGAGCCTCTAGCCACCTGTGACTTGAAGTTTCTGACCTGGAAGACTGCCATTTTAGTGGCTGCTACTTCCATTTGCAAAGTTTCTGAAATTCATGCCTTGGTCACAGACCCTCCATATACTATCTTTCACAAGGACAAGGTGGTACTCCGTACTCACCCTAAATTCCTGCCCAGGGTAGTTCGGAATTTACCCAACCCCTGGTTCTTCCCACTTCCTTTGCCAGCTTCTAGAATGAAGGTGAGCTCACTTTTCACTCTCTGGATGTCAAGAGGGTTCTATGATTCTACATTGACAGAAGAAGAGAGTTTCACAAATCCAAGCATCTTTTCGTATTTTTCAGCATGGACTGGATGGGTCAGCCTATTGCTATTAGATGCATTTCTGCATGGTTGGTGGCATGTCTTCATCACTGCTACTCAGTGGCGCAGGTCATGTTGGAAGGCCGGGTTTACACCCACTCTACCAGATCAGTTGTGGCATCCCTGGCAGAAATTTGTAATGTACCCATTACAGATATTTGCAGAGCGGCTACTTGAAGCTCGGTGCACACCCTTGTGAAACACTGTGCTCTGGATATCCATGCCTGACTGCACATTTCCTTTGCCATGACGGTTCTTAATGGACTTCTGTCCTGAGTGAGCTCTGTCTCCTGCCACCCTACTTGGGAAATTGTTTTTTAGCTCGGTACTCTCCCATTAGTGTGAATGAATGGTGAAGACTTTTAGTGCAGGAAGATATGGAAATTACATACCTACCATCATTCTTGATCTTCTTGGACAAAGTCTTCACCATTCATTCACGCGCCCACCCGCCATCTCCCGAGCTCACACATCCTGCTTCTGGTCTTCACTCCCTTGTTGGCTTGGGCTGTGACGACGCTGTTGAGAAAATCCTTCTTACATGGGTCATCCGGCTATCTTATGCCCAGATTTGGTCAGGTGTTTCCTAGGTTAGTTTACACTGCACCTCCTCGGTCAAACATGAACTGAGGAGGTTGGAGGATCGATGATGAGATGGCCCCTACAGGTGTGAGCCAGCCTCATGATGCCATGCATGCACGGTCCTACCTTGGTGCTGGTCCTCCTGAAGATTTTTGGCTCCCACTGGGTCATAGCGCCTCCAGCATAGTCCCATTACTATGAATGAATGGTGAAGACTTCATCCAAGAAGATCAAGAATAACGGTAGGTACATAATTTCCATTTATCATACTGCTGGTGTGAAATGACATTTCGTCCAATATACTATGAATGGTACGTGTCATATTTATAAGGTGAATAATACAATGAGTATCTTGAAAATCTGGGGTCAAAATGACAAAAAAAAATTGTTAACAGAGTTTGTGTGTAGTGCCAGTCTTGACCCCAGTGGGTATGCTTTGTCATCCCATGCCGGTGAGCTGAGCTCGGTGGTGAGATCAGTGGCCCAGCTGGATGGGGTGAGGGTTGGGGGGATGGCACTGTTTTGTGACACCCCTCCTGCCAGGGAATGAAAGGTTCAGGGTTATCCCCATGGGCTCGGCTACTATATAGTGAAGACAGCTGTCCTGTTGGCATAGGACCCCAAGAAAGACCCCATCACTGATTCACAAAGACTCTGAAGACCCAGAATCCTAATGTTTTTTCCTTGTGCTGCTTGGGGGGGGGTTGTGGTGGTGGGGAGTTAGGGTTGGAAACCCTAACACCACATTTCCCAATTTTTGTGGCATTAAGTTACCCTAAGTGGTGCATTATCAAAGTTTTTTGCAAATGTGTGTGTGTGTGTGTATATATATGTATTTTTTTATAGGGGTGCAGTCATGCCCCTATAGTTAGGGTTCAATGGTCACTTCTACGCTGAACTCAAAATTTTGCACTTTAATAACTTTGCAACCATTCCATCAATTCACATGAAATTTGCATGCACCATCGGGGACCAACAATCTCTTGGATGTGGTAAGTTTCATTTTAGTCAGATGTGAGGGTGTGGAGATACACTGTCCAAAATGTGAAAATTACCATTTTTGTGTAAATTCTTTGTCACACCGTTTTTCAGAAACCGTGTGGAGTTGTGATCTAAAATTCGCAGGGTATACAGGTCTTGGGTCACAGATGTGCATTTTGAAGGTTTTGGTGAAAAAATATTAATCTGTTCAAAAGTTATTAAAGTTTCAATTTTCCGCTTATTTCCAATGGGAAAAGTTAGATGAGTCGTGTGAAACAATTGTTTTGTTGCTGCAAAAACTGTATTTATTTTCGCAAATGCGGAATGCAGTGTCGAAATTCAGCTGCCTTGTTTTCAGTTAGCAAGGCAAACAAATTTAAATATTTCAAAAAATACTGATACATGATGAACACCAACAGTTGTGTTTACCTAATCAAGCCCGAGGAATCTGATTCTGGGGTCAGTTTGCACCCAAGATCGGCAGAAATATGTTTATTTTATCCACTGAGTTTTTACTGCCGCAAATTATGGCACTATTTTTGTGAAACATTGGGGGGGGGGGTTGCTGCTAATTGCAACAAAAGGACTCAGTGTTTCATAAAACATTGTTCCTTTTGACGCAATTTACGGTACTACCTTTTTTTTTTGTATATGTTTCTTTGTCAGTTGTCAAATGTGGTACATGTGAAATATTAATGTATTTATTTAAAGGTAAATATTTGATGGAGAAGCCAATAACTTAATCCAGTTTGAATATATGCATAACTGATTTAATCACAGATATTTTCCAAGATGCAGTATAAACACATGCAACCTGTTATAATGCAGGCAAAACGCGTACACATATTACATACCTTAGCTTAACAAAATTTCTATAACATGTTGATTTCGGCAATTCTTAATCCACTAAATGAATGCAAGATATTTTATTAATCTTACTGAGAATAATGGTGTCCATGGTGCTAAACCTCCACCACACAATGAATTATTTTCTTTACTAATCATAATAAATACGATTACTCATATACCCCAAGCATCTTTCCTGCATTTTAATAACCCAATTAAATAATTTGCTATATCGTAGCCCCTTTTTAATCACAAAAAGGAAAAAAAACACCTTGACAACGCTAAGTGTTCTCGGGTCTTTATATGTACTCCTTTCCAAAGGAACTCATGGGCCTGCAACTAAATAGATTCTTTGTTTACCAATCCATGGCTGGGGAAAGGAGCAGGAAATTACATGGCACACTGGCATTCAATTTAACCCCCCCCCCCCGCCTGCTTTAACAGAGTCATTACTGATGGTGGTGCAGGGGCCATGAGCGTGTTCCTGTAACACAGACAGGACCTATACAATTGTGGACCTACTGCACGCATCACCATCTCCCTCCCAACTGTGACCAAGAGGGTGGCACATCTGGCTAACACCTCAGTACCCCTACAGTCCATTCGCAGATATGGTCTCTGATGGGGCTGGCTCTAACCTTGCACTTTATTGGGAAAGCAGCCCCAGCTGATGCTCGATATGACATGTAGGGAGAGCAACTTACTGGGCTCAAGAACTTTCAAGAGGAACCTTAGCTTCCAAAGTTGGAGCTCCTTCTTGCGTGCCTTCTCAGCTGTCCTCCTTCCTTTTCTTCATCTGACTTGGTAAAAACGCACCTCCTGGGAGAGACGGATCTCCAAGGCTGATCCTCCCAGTCCTGGACTGGATGTTTTTGGAGTTCTTCTGTGTGATGGGAGGCTAAAAGTGGATGAAAAAGGGGGAGAAGGGTCTCCATTTCTACTCCGTCTGGACTTGATCACCATGATGAGACCCTTGGAGCTGCTCAGCAATAACTTCCCCAAGCCACTGACTGTTTTTGAGGACAGATTGTGAGAGGACTCACTCGATATTTGATCAGGTTACTAGCATGGGACAGCATCTAGTCTGTGGAGCCAGCCTGCTCTGCACTGATCGCGGGCCAGCAGACAGGGGCTCAGCAACAGGACTAGACAGTGCACTGGGTGGCCACAACTTCAAAGTGAGCCCTGGAATCTCAGGTAAAAGCATTATGTCCACCTCCTCCATGGACGATGAGCCCAAGAAGATGGCGGGGGCCGAGGCCGATTACTGCCGATGGATCCTGGTTTGAGGTAAGGGTTGCTGAGACAGGAATGGCTGCACTATCCATGGGATGGGGTGACTACTCCCTTTGGGATAGCATATCAAACTAAGGCAAACACAGGGCAGGCTCATCATCGGGGCACTGCCAATGTAATCTATTTATATGTATATATATTAAATATCTACAATTTTGCAGACAGAGTTCCCCTTGCAGGACTTCTCATCATGGTACTGCACTGTATGTTCTAATGTTCTAAAGTGAAACAAGATTTCATTGCTCACAAGATAAAAATAAAAGATAAAAACCAATAACGAAATAAAATGAAGAGTCCCCCCATAATAAAAGAGGAGTGATTTGTAAATGCCGGCAAAAACCAATGTCTTCACATTATCTTGCCAGAGGAGCATGGGGTTAGACTTGATTTCGTTCTAGTACTTTGGATTAATTATTTGGCAGAACACATTCACTGTATCTTGAGGCAGTTAGTAAGGCTGATATCGATCTTTTTGACAGTTTCTGGGAATAAAAAGAGAGTGGGGGGAGCTATTACATGAGTCACATAAATATAAAACATTTACTCAGAGACATAACTAGTTAGGAAAGGTGCCTCAGGTAACACATTATCTCTGTACTATAGCCAGCGAAATTTAGTTGATGTCATTTCAAACACCATGAAATCTTGCTATTATTAGGACTTATGCAGTTAGCCTCTGGCTCTGAACTGCCCCGGAGAGGAAACAGTTAACTCCAGAGTAATCTGGAGTTCCACAGCGCGAGGGCACTGTTCAAAGCTCTATCTGGCCAGTTTCAAATGAAACTGCCAGATTCTTTACTCCGCTTTCACTGAACAGTCGCTCCGGAGATCAGCTCCTTCAGCTCGGTTCAGTTCGCGGTTCAAGCGAGTTTATTCGGTTCATTTGAACCGGCAAAAGTGTTTATTTTACCGCGTTTTCGGTCAAAAGCTCTATCTGGTAAACCGTAAGTACAAGTATTTAAGTCTGTGTGGAAATTCATTATCGGTTCAGTCTGAACTGATCGGTTTGCTTTAAATAGCGATTTTATTCATTGAATGGGCTTTTAGAAGTGCGGTTCCCGGTTCTTATCGGTTCTAAAAAAACCTTGGATTAATCTTGTTTTTTTCAAATACCCGTGACACGGTTAGGAACCGATAAAGTGTCTTGCTGTACGGCCATTTAAAGGGCAGGATTTTTTGGTTAGGCTGGCATTATGTCTGAGAAACCCAAAAGAAAAACCGGGCCCACTGGGTTTCAACACTGTGATGTCTGTGGGGAAGCCTTTGCCAAGGCTGACCCACACACCACTTGTGTCTATTGTCTGGGGGCTGACCACCTCCTGTCAGACTGCCAGGTGTGTAAAAATTTCCCTGCAGCCACCCTGGAAAAGAGATTGGGCTGGCTCAGGGAACGAGAGGCCAAAAAGTCCGCTGTCCCGGATGGCCAGCCCGGTCCAGCACCCACTGGACCAGAGGGAGTGCCCTCTGACCAGGGCGAGACTTCCTCGGGCCAAAGAAAGGCTGGTTCAGAGGAACCAGTCCCAGTAAAAAAGACAAAGAAATCAGCTGGTCTGGAGTCCAAAATTGTCTCTCCAACTGCTGCAGAGATAGCAAAAGCCATACAGATTGTTCAGTCTTTGTCTCAGGGACTTGTCGAACCCCCTACAGTTGGAAAAAGGGTGGCTCGTTCAGGTCCAGTGGTTCAGGATTATGAGGTTGAGGATTTTTATGAACCACAGGAGGGGAGGAGGAATTTGATCAGTGTATTTGTGACTGGGAAGGTCTGGACGTGCCCATTGAGCCGGACATTTCTCCAGACAGACCCTTAGAATCTCCCCCTTTGCTATCTGAGTCCCCTTCTCATTTTAGGTTTTATAAAAAGGTGGCAGAAACCCTCCAGCTCCCTTTAGAGGAGTCTGTGGATGAGCAAGAGGAGCCTGATTATGTAGAAATGATGGATATTCCAGAGTCTAGAAGGTTGTCTATTCCTTTGCATAAGTCATTTAGGAAGCAAACAACAAAGATTTTAAAAAATCCTCATTCTGTTCCTCCTGTAGATAAAAAAATGGACAGAAGGTATACTTTATCAGGCCCTGATACAGACTTCCTCACTGAGCAGTGTAGTCATGTAGGTGTTGTTCAAGCTGCAGCCTGTGACAAGGCTAATATTCCCCTGGCCTCACATCCTCCTGATAAGGATTCCAGGAAGATTGATGCCATGGCGAAAAAACAATATATGGCAGCTTCGTTGGGACTCAGGCAGGCTAATTATATGGCTTATGTGGCTAGATATCAGAAATCTAGATGGGACACTATATTGCAGTTAGCCAAGCAGGCCCAGGGCCAGCTGGCTACTGAGTTGGAACAAGTGGCTGCTGATGGCATTGAAGCCTCTAAGGTTCAATTTCATACTGCTGTTGATGTTAATGATGTTTCCTCTAGGGTCATGGCCACTTCTGTAGCTCTCCGTAGGTTGGCATGGCTCAGATGCACTAATCTGTCCCAAGATACTCAGTCAAAGGCTATAGATTTTCCTGTAGTAGGAAATTCTCTGTTTGGGATCAAACAGAAAATTACATGAAAAGATGGATGAATACAGAACTACCTACAAAAGTGCCCAAGCTAAGGAGAGGCATGCCACTCCACAAAGGCATGCCCAGGGGGTAGGGCAGGCCTTACCACAGGCCTTTTATCAAGTTCAAGCCTCTTCAGCCTTTGCACAGAGGGTTTTTTCAGAGGCAGAGGTAGACAGGGCACAGCCGAATGCCTCCTCTCCTCAGCTTAAAGTTGTTGCTACAGGCACTCTTGGACGGGTGCCCAGGGCCGATTCTCCTGTACCGGGTGGGGGCAGGTTGGCTTATTTCAGCCAGAACTGGTTGTCCCTAACCGGACAAATGGGTTCTGGGTGGTAAACCAAGGTCTGTTCTCAGTTTCAAACAGTTTCCAAAGATGAGAGCCAGACATTTTCCACCTGCAAATCCTTCAGAAGCCCTTGCTTTGGAAGCAGAGGTTTCTTCTCTTCTAGGCTGCAAAGCAGTGGAAGGTTCCTCCTTGCCATCACGGCAAGGGGCTGTACTCGAGATATTTCCTTACTCCAAAAAAGACAGGAGAATGGCGGCCCATCCTAGATTTAAGGTTCCTGAACAAGCATCTTTTGAAACCAAAGTTCAAAATGTTAACTCTGGCAATGATTTTGCCTTCCCTAAGGCCAGGGGACTGGCTAGCTTCCCTGGACCTCAAGGACGCCTATTTTCATATCTTGATCAGGCCTTCTCACCGAAAGTACCTCGGGTTCGAACTACCCTCTGGCCACTACCAGTTCAGAGCTATGCCCTTCGGCCTTACCTCTGCTCCAAGGGTTTTCACAAAATGTCTAGCTGTGGTAGTGGCTCATTTAAGAAGGCAAGGGGTTGCTGTGTTTCCCTACCTGGACGACTGGCTCATAGTAGGTCAGTCTCCAGATCAGGTAAAATCCCACTTGCAAGTCACCCAGCAGCTTCTCACTTCCCTGGGATTCCTGTTGAATTTTCCAAAGTCAGTTCTGGAACCAGTTCAGGTACTAACTTTCATAGGTGCAGAATTGAACACAAAGTCAGCCAGGGCATTTCTTCCCTCGGAAAGAGTGGACAGACTCATTGCCCTGGCATCCTCCTTTACCCTGCGGGTCTCTCGACCAGCAAGGCACTTTCTGCAACTCCTAGGGCACATGGCTGCTTCCACAGCTGTCGTGCAGGGAGCAAGATTTCAGATGAGGGACATCCAGTTCCACTTGAGGTCCTACTGGTCTCAAAGGAAGGACCCCCTTCCCAAATTAGTCCCAGTGACCAAAACCCTGATCCTGGCCCTTCAGTGGTGGCAGGATCAAAGCAATTTAACTCAGGGGGTTCCCTTCTTACCCGTTCTTCATTCCGTCACCCTCACCACGGATGCCTCCCTGTTAGGGTGGGGGGCTCACTTGGGCGACCTTTCCACTCAGGGACTGTGGTCCCCTCAGGAATCTCTGCTCCACATCAATCTGTTGGAACTCAGAGCTGTTCTCTTAGCTCTCCAGGTTTTTTCAGCTACTGTCCAGAACAAGGTAGTTCAAGTCAGGACAGACAACACCACAACAATGTGGTACATCAACAAGCAAGGGGCACTCGGTCTTCAGCCTTGTGCACGAAGCAATGAAGTTGTGGTCTCTGGCTTACTCCCTGAACACCTCCCTGATAGCGGTTCACCTTCCAGGGAAGGACAATGTCCTGGCGGATGCCCTCAGCAGGATTTCTCAGGGCCATCACGAATGGGCCCTGAATCCTCTGGTGCTGGGGTCAGTCTTTGCCAGATGGGGCACCCCTCAGATAGATCTTTTCGCAGCCCCAGACAACCACCAACTTCCTCTGTTTTGTTGCAGGCCTCCAGTGCTGGGATCAGTCCCCCTGGACGCCTTTCAGTTGGATTGGAAAGGGAAGTTCTTGTATGCCTTTCCCCCCTTCCCTCTCCTATTCAGGGTACTAGTAAAAATCAGAACTCAGCCCTGCAAAGTGATTCTGATTGCTCCAGACTGGGCCAGACAGCCCTGGTACCCTCTTCTCCTGTCCCTGACATTCCACCCTCCCCTGAGCTTGCCCAGGACCCACGACCTGCTGACCTGTGCACAGGGGAGAGTGTGGTATCCGGACCTCAATTCCCTCCACCTCAAGGCCTGGTTCTTGAGGAGCTAGAATTTGCTGATTTACACCTTTCTCAAGGTGTCCTGGATATTTTAAAGGCTTCTAGGAAGCATTCCACTAGGGCCACTTACAAGTCTAAGTGGAAGAGGTTTTCCTTCTGGTGTTCTGAGAAACAAATTGTACCAGAATCTGCTGACATGGCCATTTTATGGCCTTCTAAATTCCCTAGGCCTCAAACCAGCTACCTTGAAGGTTCATCTGGCAGCTGTTTCTGTTTTTGTATCTGCAGGGAAACCTGTTTCCCTCTCCTCTCACCCTGTGTTTTCCAAGTTTTTTAAGGGGTTACTTCACACTAACCCTCCCTTTCGGGAACCAGCTCCTGCCTGGGACCTGAATGTTTGCATTGCTCAGCTAATGCAATCCCCCTTTGAGCCTCTGTCTTCGGCAGATCTCAAGTTTTTAACTTAGAAGACTGTTTTTCTAGTGGCTATCACTTCTGCTAGACGTATAAGTGAATTACAAGCCTTGTCAGTGGAAAAGGACTTTATTTCTTTTCACAGAGATAAGGTAGTCCTCAGGACTAACAGAAAGTTTTTACCTAAAGTGGTTTCAGATTTTCATCTCAACCAATCCATCTCTCTTCCAGTATTTTTCACTAAGCATTCCTCCTCAGGGGAGAGGAGATTGCACAGTCTGGACGTCAAAAGAGCCCTAAGCTACTATTTGGAACGCACCAAGGGTCACAGGTTCGAATCCCTCCAACTCTTCCTTACCTATGGAGAAGTTGGCAAAGGGAGACCTGCCACTAAGAGGACAATTGCAAGGTGGATTGTCTCTTGTATCCAGTTCTGTTACCAACAACTAGGTAGAGAACCTCCCTCAGGACTGAGGCTCATTCTACCAGGGTACAGCTGCATCTCTAGCGGCTGCTGAGATATTCCATTTGGAAATTTGCCAAGCTGCTACCTGGAAAACAGTCCACACCTTTACCAAGCATTATTCCCTGGATGTCCAGTCCAGGAGAGATGCTCGTTTTGGCACAGCTGTGCTTCAGAGCCTATTCCCTAAGTAGGTTCTGGCCCTCCTCCATGGAGGTACTGCTGTGTAATCTGCAATGGTCCTAATATAGCAAGACTTCATGGTGTTTGAAGAAAAAATTACTCACCTTAGTAATTGCTTTTCTTCTCATGGAGTCTTGCTATATTAGGACAACCCTCCCTCCTACCCCTCTCAGAACTCCTACTTGGATGCGGGGTTGGCAAATTAGTGCAAGCACTGTGTCGTGCCTTTTTAGTTCTCCTAGTCCCCCGTTTCATTTGGGTTGAGGAACTAGGTAATTCTGTTTTTGTTAGTGGTAGATGGCCCCTCCTGGACTTGAGTTTTTTGGGAGAGGGCCTATTAGTTTGTCAGGGTGATTCTAACAATAATATGTAATATTGTTATTATTCTGTGATTGTTGTTGTGTTTTTGTTGTTCTACTACTGGCCAATGGCTAGTGTTGAGTTTTTCCACAGACTTGCTATGTTAGTTTAGCTTCGTAAGAACCTGGCAGTTTCATTTGAAACTGGCCAGATGAAACTTTGAACAGCGCCTCGATGTGGAACTCAGATCACTCTGGGTTAACTGTTTCTCTCCGGGCGGTTCAGGGCAGAGGCTAACTGCATAAGTCCTAATATAGCAAGACTCCATGAGAAGAAAAGCAATTACTAAGGTGAGTAATTTTTTCTTCAAACACCACGAAGTCTTGCTATATTATAACAATAGCAGTCAGCCACTGCAGCTGAACTGCCCCGGAGAGGAAGGAGTTAACTCCAGAGGATCTGGAGTTCTACAGCATGAGGGCGCTGTGCCAAAGCTCTATCTGGACAGTTTCAAATGAAACTGTCAGATTCTTTACTCCGCTCCACTGAACAGTCGCTCCGGAGATCAGCTCCTTCAGCTCGGTTCATTCTCGGTTCAAGCGAGTATTTTTCGGTTCATTTGAACCGGCCAAAAGTATTTATTTTACCGCATTTCGGTTAAAAGCTCTATCTGGTAAACCGTAAGTACAAATTTAAAGTCTGTGTGGAAATTCAATTATCGGTTCGGTTTTGAACCGATCGGTTTGCTGATTTTAACGTTTTGAAGTGTTTGGTTGGGCTTTTAGAGTGCGGTTCCCGGTTCTTATCGGTTCTAAAAAAACCTGGTTTTTAAATAGGTTTTTTCAAATACCCGTGACACGGTTAGGAACCGATAAGGTGTCTTGCCTGGCACTGCCATCAAAGGGCAAGTTTTGGATAGGCTGGCATTATGTCTGAAACCCAAAAGAAAAACCGGGCCACTGGGTTTCAACTGTGATGTCTGTGGGAAGCCTTTGCCAAGGCTGACCCACACCACTTGTGTCTATTGTCTGAGGGCTGACCACCTCCTGTCAGACTGCCAGGTGTGTAAAAATTCCCTGCAGCCACCCTGGAAAGAGATTGGGCCAGCTCAGGGACGAGAGGCCAAAAGTCTGCTGTCCCGGATGGCCAGCCCGGTCCAGCACCCACTGGACCAGAGGGAGTGCCCTCTGACCAGGGCGAGACTTCCTCGGGCAAAAGAAAGGCTGGTTCAGATGAACCAGTCCCAGTTAAAAAGACAAAGAAATCAGTAGGTTTGGAGTCCAAAATTGTCTCTCCAACTGCTGCAGAGATAGCTAAAGCCATTCAGATTGTCCAGTCACTGTCTCAGGCACCTGTCGAACCACCAACAGTTGGTAAAAGGTTGGTTCGTTCAGTTCCAGTGGTTCAGGAGTATGATGTTGAAGAATTTCATGAACCACAGGAGGGGGAGGAGGAATTTGATCAATATATGTGTGGCTGGGAGGGTCTGGACGTGCCCATTGAACCGGACATTTCTCCAGACAGACCTTTAGAATCTCCTCCTATTCTGTCTGAGTCCCCTTCTCATTTTATGTTTTACAAAAAGGTTGCAGAAACCCTCCAGCTTCCTTTAGAGGAGGCTGTGGATGAGCAAGAGGAGCCTGATTATGTATAAATGATGGATATACCAGAGTCTAGGAGGTTGTCTGTTCCTTTGCATAAGTCATTTAGGAAGCAAACAACAAAGATTTTAAAAAATCCTCATTCTGTCCCTCCTGTAGATGAAAAAATGGACAGAAGGTATACTTTGTCAGGCTCTGATACAGACTTCCTCACTGAACAGTGTAGTCATGTAGGTGTGGTACAAGCTGCAGCCTGTGACAAGGCTAATATTCCCTGGTCTCACATCCTCCTGATAAGGATTCCAGGAAGATTGATGCCATGGTGAAAAACAGTATATGGCAGCTTCTTTGGGACTCAGGCAGGCAAATTATATGGCTATGTAGCTAGATATCAGAAATCTAGATGGGACACAATATTGCAGTTAGCCAAGCAGGCCCATGGCCAGCTGGCTAGTGAGTTGGAACAGGTGGCTGCTGATGGCATTGAAGCCTCTAAAGTTCAATTTCATACTGCTGTTGATGTTAATGATGTCTCCTCTAGGGTCATGGCCACTTCTGTAGCTTTCCGTGAGGTTGGCATGGCTCAGATGCACTAATCTGTCCCAGGATACTCAGTCAAAGGCTATGGATTTTCCTGTAGTGGGAAATTCTCTGTTTGGGAACAAACAGAAAACTATATGAAAAAGATGGATGAATACAGAACTACCTACAAAAGTGCCCAGGCTAAGGAGAGGCATGCCACTCCACAAAGGCACGCTCACAGATGCAGGGGCAGGCCTTTCCACAGGCCTTTTTAGCAATTTCAAGCCTCCTCTGCTTTTGCGCAGAGGGGTTTCTTCAGAGGCAGGGGTAGACGAGGCACAAGTAAACCGTCCCCCTCCCCTCAGCCTAAGGCTGCTGCCAAGCAGGCACCTGATGGGGTGCCCAGGGGCATTCTCCTGTACCAGTGGGGGCAGGTTGGCTTATTCAGCCAGAACTGGCTGTCCTTAACTTTCGGACAGATGGGTTCTGGAGTAATAAGCCAGGGTCTGTTCTCAGCTTCAAACAGTTTCAAAGATGAGAGCCAGACATTTTCCTACAAATCCTTCAGAATCCCTTGCTTTGAAGCAGAGGTTTCTTCTCTTCTGGACTGCAAAGCAGTGGAAAGGGTCCCTCCTTGCCATCAGGGCAAGGGGCTATATTCAAGATACTTTCTTACCCCAAAAAAAGACAGGAGAATGGCGGCCCATTCTAGATTTAAGGTACCTGAACAAGCATCTTTTGAAACCAAAGTTCAAAATGTTGACTCTGGCAATGATATTGCCTTCTCTAAGGCCAGGGGACTGGCTAGCTTCCCTGGACATCAAGGATACCTATTTTCATGTTCTGATCAGGCCTTCTCACCGAAAGTACCTCAGGTTTGAACTGCCCTGAGGCCACTACCAGTTCAGGGCAATGCCTTTCGGCCTTACCTCTGCGCCAAGGGTATTCACAAAATGTCTAGCTGTGGTAGTGGCTCACTTAAGAAGGCAAGGGTTGCTGTGTTCCCTACCTGGACGACTGGCTCATTGTGGGTCAGTCTCCAGATCAGGTGAAATCCCACTTGCAAGTCACCCAGCAGCTTCTCACTTCCTGGGATTCCTGCTAAATTACCAAAGTCAGTTCTGGAACCAGTTCAGGTCCTAACTTTCATGGTGCAGAATGAACACAAAGTTAGCCAGGGCATTTCTTCCCTCGGAAAGGGTAGACAGACTCATTGCCCTGGCATCCTCCTTTACCCTCTGAGTCTCTCGACCAGCAAGGCATTTTCTGCAACTCCTGGGGCACATGGCTGCTTCCACAGCTGTAGTGCAAGGAGCAAGATTCCAGATGAGGGACATTCAGTTCCATTTGAGGGTCTATTGGTCTCAAAGGAAGGACCCCCTTTCCAAATTGGTCCCAGTGACTCAAACTCTGATCCTGGCCCTCCACTGGTGGCAGGACCAAGCAATCTAAAACAAGGGGTCCCTTCATTCCCATTTCCACTCCCTCACCCTCACCACGGATGCCTCCCTGTTGGGGTGGGAGCTCACTTGAGCGACCTGTCCACTCAGGGAGTGTGGTCTCCTCTGGAATCTCTGCTCCACATCAATCTTTTGGAACTCAGAGCTGTCTTTTTAGCTCTTCCGGTATTTTCAGTTTCTGTCCAGAACAAAGTGGTTCAAGTCAGGACAGACAACACCACCACAATGTGGTACATCAACAAACAAGGGGACACTCGGTCATCAGCCTTGTGCACCGAAGCAATGAAGTTTTGGTCTCTGGCCTACTTCCTGAACACCTCACTGATAGCAGTTCACCTCCCAGGGAAGGACAATGTCCTGGCGGATGCCCTCAGCAGAATTTCTCAGGGCCATCACAAATGGGCTCTGAATCCACAGGTGCTGGGGTCTGTCTTTGCCAGATGGGGCACCCCTCAGATAGATCTTTTCGCAGCCCCAGACAACCACCAACTTCCTCTATTTTGTTGCAGGCCTCCAGTGCTGGGCTCAGTCCCCCTGGACGCCTTTCTGTTGGACTGGAAAGGGAAGTTCCTGTATGCCTTTCCCCCCTTTCCTCTTCTTTTCAGGGTACTAGTGAAAATCAGATCTCAACCCTGCAAAGTGATTCTGATTGCCCCAGATTGGGCCAGACAGCCCTGCTACCCTCTGCTTCTGTCCTGACAGTCCACCTGCCCTGAGCCTGCCCAGAGTCCACGACTTGCTGGCCTGTGCACAGGGGAGAGTGTGATATCCGGACCTCAAATCCCTCCATCTCAAGGCCTGGCTCTTGAGGAGTTAGAATTTGCTGATTTACACCTTTCTCAAGGTGTCCTGCATATTTTAAAGGCTTCAAGGAAGCCTTCCACTAAACCACTTACAATTCTAAGTGGAAGAGGTTTTCCATCTGGTGCTCTCAGAGGCAGATTATTCCAGAATCCGCTGATCTTCCCATTTATTGGACTATTTGGTCCATTTTAAATTCCCTAGGCCTTGGGCCAGCTACCTTGAAGGTTCATCTGGCAGCTGTCTCTGCTTTTGTGTCAGCAGGGAAGCCTGCCTCCCTTTCTTCTCACCCTGTGTTTTCCAAGTTTTTTAAAGGGTTACTTCATACTAACCCCCCTTTTTGGGAACCAGCTCCTGCCTGGGACCTGAATGTTTGCATTGCTCAGTTAATGCAACCTCCCTTTGAGCCTCTGTCCTCAGCAGAGCTCAAGTATCTAACTTGGAAAACTGTTTTCCTAGTGGCTATCACTTTTGCCAGACGCATAAGTGAATTACAGGCCCTGTCAGTGGAAGAAGATTTTCTTTCTTTCCACAGAGATAAGGTAGTCCTCAGGACTAATAGAAAGTTTTTGCCTAAGGTGGTTTCAGATTTCCACCTGAACCAATCCATCTCTCTCCCAGTATTTTTCACTGAGCATTCTTCCTCAGGTGAGAGGAGACTGCACAGCTTGGACGTCAAAAGAGCCTTAAGCTACTATCTGGAGCAGCACCAAGGGTCACAGGTTGAATCCTCAACTCTTCCTTACTTATGGCGAGGTTGGCAAGGAAACCTGCCACTAAGAGGACAATTGCAAGGTGGATTGTCTCTTGTATCCAATTTGTTACCAAAACTAGGTGAGAACCCCCTCAGGACTGAGGCCCACTCCACCAGGTACAGCTGCGTCTCTAGCGGCTGCTAGAACATTCCCATTCTGGAAATTTGTCAAGCTGCTACCTGGAAGACAGTTCACACTTTACCAAGCATTATTCCCTGGATGTCCAGTCAGGAGAGATGCTCGGTTTGAGTACAAGCTGTGCTTCAGAGCCTATTTCCTAAGTAGGTCCTGACCCTCCTCCATGGAGGTACTGCTGTGTAATCTGCTATTGTTATAATATAGCAAGACTTCATGGTGTTTGAAGAAAAATTACTCACCTTAGTAATTGCTTTTCTTCTCATGGAGTCTTGCTATATTATAACCACCCTCCTCCGCCCCTCTCAGAACTTCTACTTGGGTAGGGGTGGCAAATTAGTGCAACACTGTGTCATGCCATTGTAGTTTTTTCCTTTACCCTCTTTCTTTAGGGTTAGGGAACTAGGTTGTTCGTTTAGGTAATATATTGGCCCCCTTCCTGGACTTGAGTCTTTGGGGGAAGGGGGGGTCCTAATGGTGCTTGTCAAGGGGGGAAAAATAATAATAATACCATTATTCATTGTTATTATGGTTATTGGTGTTTCTATTGTTGTTTATATTGTTGTTATTACTACTAGTAGGTAGCCAGTTAGCTAGTGTAGAGCTTTCCACACAGACTTGTTGCTTAGTGTTAGCTTCGTAAAGATCTGACAGTTTCATTTGAAACTGTCCAGATAGAGCTTTGGCACAGCGCCCTCGCGCTGTAGAACTCCAGATCCTCTGGAGTTAACTCCTTCCTCTCCGGGGCAGTTCAGCTGCAGTGGCTGACTGCTATTGTTATAATATAGCAAGACTCCATGAGAAGAAAAGCAATTACTAAGGTGAGTAATTTTTTCTTCCGGTACATACAGAATTTTTGTAATAAGAATGAGTTTGCTGGTATTTATAGAAGAAATCCTCGAGACAAGCTACTAGAACTGCTAGAACATGAATGAATTGTGTGTACAATTTTGTATGTGTAATATGCATATTTTATCTTTTTGCTATTGTGGATGCTTTTCTCCGTATGGAATATATAGAATGAAAACACTCCTTTGCTCTGTTTTTATTTTTTTGGTTGGGAGGTAGCATGATATTTTTATTTTATATTTAAGGGTACAAATAAAAACAAAATAAGCATGTGGATTAACAAAAATCAGTTTATGAAGGGATAACTCAAAGTTAAATGTGAAGACTGTAGTGTCTCTTATTTACATATCTGGATGGTTCACCTTCAATGCCAGCAGGAACTCTTTCAAAAGCCTGGAAAAAAAAAGCTGAACTATCTGTTTACAGATCTGGTGAATGTTTCCAAATTGTTTTTTTTCACAACAGAAATGGGGTGTTTTATAGCATTCTTTGCAGCCTAGAATTTTTGTTTGTTTGTTTTGTTTTGTTACTTTCCGAGCACTGCTTTAATCCACATACTACAGAAGTTTATATAATGCACCTGGTATCTGTTACAGGTATGCTTTAAATGCTTTGCATCACTGAGCCACATCCATCCATCTATCCATCCGTCTATCTATTTATCTATCTATCTATCTATCTATCACTTTTACCCTACATACACAGAGGGCCCTGCACTTACACAGCTATATACATATACACATGTGTGGAGGGATAGGAGCCATGCTCCCACTAGCAAGTAAGACTACGATTATACTTTCTCAAAAAGTAAGGACATTCTTGGCAAAAAACTTTGTTAATGCATCAGTTAGGGCTCCACCTGTAAAAGTAGGGAAATGTGGTGTTGGGGTTTCATAGAAACATAGAAACATAGAATCTGATGGCAGATAAGGACCGCTTGGCCCACCCAGTCTGCCCATTTCCCTACCTACTGGATAAGCTGCAGATCCTAGTTAACCAGCAGCCTACTTCTTCTTACCCCCAACCCCCAGAATTGCCTTATGACTGTCCCATGCATGCTTGAATTCCACCACTGATTTTGACTCCACAACCTTCTCGGAAGGCAGTTCCATGCATCCACAACCCTCTGTGTGAAAAATACTTCCTTAAATTACCTCTGAGCCCCCCATCTTCAAATTGTGCCCTCTTGTTCTTGCACCTCTTTTTGAAAGATGCTACCTGTTGGACTTTGTTGATTCCCTTGAGGTACTTGAAAGTTTCTGTCATGTCCCCCTCTCCCTCCTTTCCTCGAGGGCTATCGTATTAAGCTCCTTAAGTCTCTCTTCTATGTCTTCGGTGCAGACCCTGCACCATTTGAGTGCCCTCCTCTGGACAGCTTCCATCCTGTCTATGTCTTTTGGAGATTGGGTCTCCAGAACTGCACACAGTACTCCAGAT
This sequence comes from Neoceratodus forsteri, assembly GCA_016271365.2. Taxonomy (NCBI): domain Eukaryota; kingdom Metazoa; phylum Chordata; order Ceratodontiformes; family Ceratodontidae; genus Neoceratodus; species Neoceratodus forsteri. The sequence continues at coordinate 368,915,231 of CM028135.1, forward strand.
GGGGTCTCACCAGCTGTCTGTACAGAGGGATAATAACTTCCTGTTTTCTACTGGTGATGCCTCTCCCTATGCATCCCAGTAACCAACTCGCCATTGCTGCCCTCTCACATTGCTTGCCCACCTTTAGGTCATCTGATATGACTACCCCCAGGTCCCTTTCCATTTTTGTTGTTGTTAGTATCTCACCCCCATTGTGTACTCTTCCCTGGGTTTTGTTTCCCAGGTGCATTACCTTGCACTTCTTAGCATTGAATCTAAGCTGCCATACATTTGACCATTCCTCTAACCTTGCCAAGTCCTTCTCATCCTTTCACCCTACCCTGTGCATCAACTCTGTTGCAGATCTTAGTGTCATCTGCAAGAGACATACTTTCCTTCCAGTCCTTCCGCAATGTAAACATAAAGACATTGAAGAGGACCAGGTCCTAATACTGAACCCTACGGTGCCCACTAGTAACCCTCCTTTCTTCTGAGTGGACTCCGTTTACTATACTCTCTGTGTCCTCTTCTCCAGCCAATTCTTTACCCAGGCTGTCATCTTGGGACCCACTCCCAGGCTGGCTAACTTGTATATTAATCTTTGTGTGGGACTGTGTCAAATGCCTTGCTAAAGTCTAGGTAGGCCATGTCCACAGCCCCTCCCTGATCTACTACTTTGGTCACCCAGTCAAAGAAATCTATCAGATTTGTCTGGCATGACCTTCCGCTGTGAATCCATGCTGCCTATGGCCCTGCCCTCTGGCCTCTAGATACTCGACAATTCTTTCCTTCAGAAGTGATTCCATCATTTTCCCTATCACTGAGGTTAAACTAACAGGTCTGTAGTTTCCTGCTTCTGCCTTGCTCCCACTTTGTGAAGGGAATCACAGCTGCCCTCCTCCAGTCCTCGGGTACCACCCATCATCCCATGATTTGTTAAAAAGGGTAGTCAGTGGTGTCACTAGTTCTACCCTTAGCTCTTTTAGAATTCTGGGATGAATCCCATCAGGCCCCATTGCTTTGTCCACCTTCAGTTTTAAGAGTTCTTTCAGAACCCTTTCTTCTGTAAATGGGCTAGTATCAACTTCTGTATCCAGAGTGTTACTACTGTTTGTTTTATGTACCTCCCCCTCTTCATTTGTAAATACTGAGCAAAAATATTTGTTTAGTATCTCTGCCTTTTCACAGTCTCCCTCTGCCCACCCTCCCTCCCTTTATTAAGCCTCACTATCCTCCTTGGTCTTCCTTTGCTCCTGGCGTAACCATAAAGGTTTTATCCCCCTTCTTAACTGAGTTGGCTATCTTTTCCTCGGTTTGGGCCTTTGCTGTTCTGACTGCCTTCCCAGCCTCCTTTTGCTTTAACTGATACAGTTCTCTGTCCTGCTCCTTCTGCGATTCCTTGTACTTCCTGAATGCTTTCTTTTTCTCTTGAACCTTCACTGCCACTTCCTTTGAGAACCATAGTGGTTTCTTACATCGTCTTGTTTTGTTTATTTGCTTCACACAAAGGCTCGTTACCTCTGTGATGGCAGTGATGGGGCCTTCTCCAGTTCCTGGGAATCGATTAGGAACTGGAAAACCAAAACGAAATAAATATATATATATGTAATAGATAACCCACTCTTAGGTGTGCGGTCGCGCTCTGATATACACACGCCTTGGTGTGTGTTGTATGCACGAGGCTGCAGGCGAGTGTGTCGCAGAATGTTTCCAACCCTAACACCACTCTCCACCCCCACCCTCCATGCACCAATAGCAATCTTGTATGCTGTTCCATCTCAGATTCCTTACACATGGAATGGAGTGTGCGTAGGGCTGACATCCCCAGAGCACACCCCAGTGGCTGTTGTTGCATTTGGTGCATAGAGGGTGGGGGTGGGGAAGGGAGTTAGGGTTGGAAAACCTAACACCGCATTTCCCTACTTTTACTAGTGAAGCCCTAATTGATGCATTAACAAAGTTTTTTGGCATGAGATATATATATATATATATATATTTATAAAATGAGTAGGAAAAATTATGTCTGATGATTCCTTGGATTCCATCACATTACCGTGCGTATATCAGAGTGTGACTGCACACCTGCACTTTTACCCCCATAAAACAATTTTGCCATTTTATAAGATAGTTAACCCACTCTACGGTTTGTGATGGTGCTCTGATTCTCATGCGCCTTGGGTGGTTGACACACTCGGCCTGCAGCCTCGTGCATACAACACACACCAAGGCGTGCGTATAGCAGAGAGCGACCGCCCTAAGGTGGGTTATCTATACATATATATATATATATATATATATTTATTTAGTTTTGGTTTTCCAGTTCTAATCGATTCCCAGGAACTGGAGAAGGCCCCAGCATAGCATGGTTCCCACCTTTAGAGAACCGCATCCAGTCTTGAAAAACACTGTTTTAACTTTTATTTAGAACTTCGTCCTAGCTTCAATCAATGTTCTTTTTTTCTATTTTAGTTGTAGTTCCTGTTAAGAGGGATCTGGGCCATTTTTTTTCTGTCAGGATACAATTGAAATCAAAACCACCTCTTTAGAATTTTTGTAATCAATTTAACTTGGCTCTGCATAAGAGGGAACAGGAGAGTAAAAAAGGTTTTACTTCAGAACCTTTTTCTTACAGGCTTTGTCAACTGTTTTATTGTTTTTTGGGAACCAGAAAATAATATAAATAGATCTTCAGAATTATGGCATGATTGATAAACCAAAGAAAGAAAAGACAAAACCCACAAGTTTTCAACACTGTATGACTTGTTTCCATCTCCTACAAAAAGCAGATTGCCCTGACCTTCATTTAAGGTGCCTGGGTTGAGATAGTGATTTTATCGATTGCAAACCTTGTAAAAAGCTCTGTCCTAAAACCCAAAAGAAAACAGCTAAAAAGAAAGAACATGTTATGTCTTCTCACTCTGCCTCTGTGTCACCAAAACATAATAAACATAGAAACATAGACTTTGACGGCAGATAAGGACTGCTTGGCCCACCCAGTCTGCCCATTTCCCTACCTATTGGATAAGCTGCAGATCCTAGTTAACCAACAGCCTATTTCCTCCTACCCCCCACTAGAATTGCTTTATGTCTGTCCCAGGTATTCTTGAATTCCCCCACTGTTTTTGACCCCGATCTCCTTAAAAAGCTGTTCCATGCATCCACAACCCTCTCTGTGAAAAGTATTTTCTCACATTGCCCTGAAATGTCCCCCTCTATCTTCAAATTGTGCCCCTTGTTCTTTCACATCTCTTTTTCTGAAAGATGCTACCCTCTTGGACTTTATTGATTCCCTTGAGGTACTTGAAAGTTTCTATCATGTCCCCTCTCTCCCTTCTTTCTTCAAGGGTATACATATTAGGCTCCTTTAGTCTTTCTTCGTATGTCTTCTGATGCAGACCCTGCATCATTTTAGATGCCCTCCTCTGGACTGCCTCCATCTTGTCTATGTTCTTGCGGAGATGTAGTCTCCAGAACTGCACTGAATTGGGTCTCCAGAAAGGCTCTGAGGGCATTCCTAATGATGGTGGAAAGCATGCATCAGCGGGTTCTTTTCCTCATAAAACGCAACAGTTCCTGCCAAAGGGGACAGAGAAAAAAGGAAGCTGCTCAACTATCAGATAAGCATAGTAAAGATACTAGTGTATCCAAAGGGGGGGGGCCTGAGTCCAGTGATGGCAAAAATATAAATAAAAGAGCCTCAGAGCAGGCACTGGAAACAGTGTCTGCCAAGAAAACAAAAAAACAAGAAGAAAACAATGTCCTTAGCACTCCTTCTGTAAAGGAAAAGGAACAAGCATTGGACCTAAGACGTATGCCATCAACAGAGGACATGCTAAAGTATATTAGTTTTCTTAGCCTTCCAGGTTTTGGGAAATTTTCTTAAAATCTCTGCCCCCACACACACACACACACACACATCTTCTCAGAATCAGGCTCCATACCATCTGCCTGTGGAAGAAGAGGATATATATGCTATGAGAAAGAGGAAGAATGTGAACGTATTGAACCAGATGGTTCACTTGAAGAAGAATTTGGTCCCTCTCCTAGAACTACATGAGATTATACGTCATGGTCCTCTTTCAATAGACAAATGGTAAGCACCCTCAGCATCCTGTCTCAGGAAACAGGAGGCTGAAGATGAAGAGGGATTCATGGATATGATGGTGTTAGCTCCTACAAGAAGGCTGCTAGTCTTTATACACAAATCACTCCAAAAAGCCACCTCAGAAATCATGTTTGCACCTTATTCTGTGGCAGGCTTAGATAAAAATAATGAAAAAAAAAATATCAGGTGGACAAAAAGGGGACAGAATACAGAACCTGTAAGCCTATCTCAATCATGAAGGTGTGATCCAAGCAATTGCTTGCAAGAGGGCTAATGTACTCTAGGCATGTGCAGAAAACAAATTATGCGGGCGGAATTTCAGCGAAAGTTGGACTTTCGCTTCTGCAAAAGTTCGGAAATTATTTTGCCAACTTTCATGGAAATTTCACCTAAAAACTGCAGAGTAAATGTAAGAACTGTGGGTTAATGTATTAAATTGCGGGTAAAAAATTCTGCAGAACTGATCACTGTCAGTGTTCAGCTCTGTGACTATTTCCCCCACAGTTTAATTCACTAACCACCACCCCCCGCCAATTGCTGGCCTCTGGTTTCTTGTTCCCCCTCCACGATTGCCGGCCCCATATAAAAAAAAAATGTTAGTGTCCAGTCTCCCTCCCCACCCACCTGCCGATCGCCCCTCCCTGGTGTATAGTGGACTCCCTACCCTTTAAGTAGTCCATCACCACCCCACTCCCCCCCCCCACTCCAACCTTGAGCAGGCGACCAGCACAGCCCTCCTTTCTCCTCCATGGCAGGCTGCCCAATGAGCTGAATGAATGAGCCGCTAGACACCAGGGAGTGAGGAAAGGATATTATTATTTTTTATATGGAGGGGCAATCAGCGGGTGGGGGGAAAGGGGGCTGGACACTAACTTGATTTTTCTATGAGGCCAGAGATTGGCGGGTGGGGGCCACTAGACAGCAGTGAATGAGGGTATTTTATTTTTATATGGAGGGTCGATCAGCGGATGGGTGGGGGGACTGGATAGACACCTTTTGACAGGTGGGGGACCACTAGACATCAGGGAATGAGAATATTATTTTTTATGTGGAGGGGCAATCAGCAGGCGGGTGGGGGGATTGGAGGGATACCAACATTATTTTTATATGGGGCTAGTGACCGGGCGGGTGGGGGCACTAGACACCAGGGAATGAGGATATGAGGATATTCTTCTTCTTTATATGGAGGTGCGATCGGTGGGTGGGGACTGGACACCAACAATTTTATATGGTGTTGGCGATCAGTGGGGGAAAAAGAAACCAGGGGCCAGCGATTGGCGGGGGGGGGGCTGTAGCACTAAATAGTACATTAAACTGCAGATGGAATAAATTCTGCAGTTTAATGTATTATTATGCTCAAAACTTCTGTGGAAAAGAGCAAAAATCTACGGAAAATGGTTGGAAGTTTCCGATCTTGCCATAGGCAAAAGTGCGAAAACTTTGGTGGAATTTCCAAAATTCCATGAAAGTTCCACCAAGGCGGAGTTCGCAACTTTCGCCCATCCCTGTTGTCCTATTTTCTGCACACACCCCTGAAAAAGACTAGGATACTATGGCCAAAAAAGTTTATACAACAGCTTCCCTGCTGATTAGGTAGGCGGTTTATTTGGCATATACAGCCCAGTAACAGAAAGAACTGTGGAATACAGTGTTGGCACTACCTGACAAGGTGGAAGGTGTGGTGGGACAAGGCCTGGATGCCACAAAATACCAGTTTCAAATGCCTGTGGACACCAATGACTCTGCTTCAAGGGTCTTAGCAAGTAAGTAAATATTTATTTTTTTAAGCATCAATTCCCAGAGGCTCAGAGCGCTGTACAATAAAATAACATATTAAAAGCAAGAAATAGCCGGCCCAGTGGCGTTGAGGGTTGGGGCGCTGGACGCCACACCTCACACCACGCTGGCAACCCGAGTTCAGGAGTGAGCTCAGGTGCCAGGGGTTGGCAGGGGAAGGACTGGATTGAGCGCCCGATGGGCTGCTCTCCTGTTCTGGGGGGAGGGCATTGGGGAGCTTGGCACTCCGGCGGCCCCTGGTGGAGATTGAGGGCACTACAGTAGCGCAGGGCTGCACGTACTAGCGTGCCTGACACTGGCAAGGTTGCCGTGCGCCATAGCATCGGGGGGGGGTGGTTCACACGCAGGGTTAGGGGCAGGTGAAACAGAACATAGGAAAAACCCAGCGCCAAGGATCAGACGATGGCACCTATCCACCATGCCCATCGCCGGGCTCTCCACGGGCGGCCTTCGATTTCCAGGATCCACTCCTTATCCGGTGACAGAGTCTGACATGTAAGTACGCCCAGGTAGGAGGGGGCGACCCGCCCCGGATAAGGTTAGCCGGGGGTGCTGTCATTGGAGAGGAGGGAGAGAGGAGGCTTAGCTCGGAGATTCTCAGGCGGGCAGGATAAGGCTAAGGTGCCTGAGAAAGGATCTCGGGGCCGCGATCGGAGACAAAAAAATTGAAAAAAAAGAAGAAAGAAATGCACAATAAATAAAACAATACAACCATAAATATGTGCAAAACATGCAACATGATAAAACATTTCATCATCCGATCTGGCATCATCAGTCCAGGAGCTTATTATATTAAAGGGACACTGTCAAGCCCCTTAGGTCTCAAAGTGTCTCGAGTTTAAAAAACATATTTTATGATTGCCAAGATTCTGTAAAGATTGTTGAAGTAGCTGGTAGTTTGATTCTTACTGGTATTTTCTTTAAAAAAGTGAAAAAACAGACTGCACAACATACTGGTGTTATCACACCAAAACAGGTTTGTTTACATTCCTTGATCAGCTCCAAATACATCTTTCCTGGACTTGGGAACACCCGCAAAACAGTCTAGCCCCCTCATGATGCAGTGGAAGTTAAGGATGCTAGTGCCTTATGAGTAACTGAACTGTTTGTTTGTGTTTCTTATGCTCAGGAAGTATGCAGTAAGAACAGAACCAGGATTGTAAACAAAAACAAGGTTGTTTATAAATATACATTGCCATGCATTTCAGTTCTATTAAACAAGGAGACAGACAAAACAAACAGCAACATCAGTGAATTTTAGAGAGGGTAAGCAATCATAAAATGTGAGATTTCCACTAGAAATAATATGATGAAAAACAGGTTGACAGTGTCCCTTTAAGCCGAAAGCGTCATGAAACAAGATTTTAGGCCCCTCTTAAAGGTCATAGAAACACAAAAACATAGAAGCTGACAGCAGATAAGGACCGCAAGGCCCATCCAGTCTGTCCATTTCTTTTTCTACCTTATGAATATGCATCGGCCTTTGCACTGTCAATGGCCAATCTATTCATACTCATCTGTATTGCTCCCTTATGCCTATCCCATGCCTGTTTGAATCCCTGCACTATATTCATATCCACCACTTCCTGAGGTAGACCGTTCCATGCATCCACCACCCTTTCTGTGAAAAAGAACTTCCTCACATTATCCCTTAATCGGCCTCTCTCTAATCTCATGCTGTGTCCTCTTGTCCTGCTATTTTTCTTATATTAAAACATGTTAGACTCTTTCACCTTGTTAATGCCCTTAAGGTGTTTGAATGTTTCGATCATATCACTTCTCTCCCTCCTTTGCTCTAGGGTACATATATTGAGCTCCATTAATCTGTCCTCATGTTTTCTGATGCAGTCCCTGCACCATTTTGGTTGCCCTTCTCTGGACTGCCTCAGTTTGGGTAATGTCCTTGTGAAGGTGTGGCCTACAGTACTGCACGTGGTACTCCAGATGGGGCCTAACCAGTGTCTTGTTAAGAGGGATTACTACCTCCCTCCTACGACTTGTGATACCCCTACTAATACACCCTAACATCCCCCTAGCCTTACCTACTGCTTTAGTGGTCTGCTTGGAAGATTTCAAGTCATCAGTGATGATGATGCCCAAGTCTCTTTCTTCCCTTGTGACTGCCAGCAACTCCCCTCCCAGCCTATAGGTGGCTTCAGGGTTGCTCTTCCCTGTGTGCATGATCTTGCACCTCTTTGCGTTAAACCCCAGTTGCCACTCTTCCGACCATTTTGCCAGTTTATCCAGATCTCTTCTCATTCTGCCCACCCCATCTTGATCATCTACTGTGCTGTAGATCTTGGTGTCATCTGCAAACAGACAAATCTTACCCCAGTCCATATGCAATGTCACTGATGAAGATATTGAAGAAGACTGGCCCCAGGCCTGATCCCTGAGGTACCCCACTTATGACTTGCATTTCTTCTGACTGTATACCGTTTACCACCAATCTCTGTTTTCTGCCCGTCAACCAGTTTGCCACCCGGTTGACCAACTTCTGACCCACCCCGGGGCTGCCCAGCTTATTAATCAATCTTCTCTGTGGAACAGTATTGAAAGCTTTGCTGAAGTCATGGTAGGTGACATCAACTGCTCCCCCTTGGTCCACCACTCTGGTTACCCAGTCAAAGAAATCCATGATATTAGTTTGACAGCACCTTCCTGTTGTAAACCCATGCTGTCTTGGATTCTGTGCTCCTATGGATTCCAGGTGTTGCACTATCCTTTCCTTAAGGAGTGCCTCCATAAGCTTGCCCACTACTGAGGTAAGACTGACTGATCTGTAGTTCCCTGCCTCCTCCCTGCTACCACTCTTGTGGAGCGGGATCACATGAGACTTCTTCAGTCTTCTGGAACCTCTCTTGTGCTCAGAGACTCACTAAACAGTTATAATAATGGCTCTTTTAGTTCCACCCTTAGCTCCTTTAGTATCCTGGGATGTATGCCATCCAGCCCCATTGCCTTGTCCACCCTGAGCTTATCGAGCTCTTGTAGGACCCTTTCTTTTGTCAAGGAACTCGTGCACACCTCCCTCCCCCCTGTGTCCATGGTGCTGAGCTGTGGGCCCTGCCCTACCTTCTCTTCAGTAAATACTGAGCAGAAGTATCTATTTAGGATAGATGCTTTTACATGGTTCTCCTCTCCACACCCTTATCCCCTTTGATCTTAGCAATACCCCTCTGGACTTTCTCCTTTCACTAATGTATCTATAGAAAGTCTTGTCCCTTCTTTTACTGTTAGTGCTAGTGTTTCCTCGGTTTGGGCCTTTGCCTGCCTTACTGCCTTCCCTGCTTCCCTTAGGGAAGTTTGGTATGCCTCTCTATCTTCATCTCGCTGTGTTCCCTTATATTTCCTGAAGGCCAGCCTTTTGGCTCTGACCTTTCTGCTACTGTTTTTGAGAACTGAAGTGGTTTCCTTCTTCTTTTGCACTTTTTTTATTTTTATTTATTTTTTATTTTAGTCTTTGGTAACCGGGTAAGGCCCACTAGGTACAAGTGCCTGTTTTCAGGAGCGACCTGGGAGCACTGGGTGGTTAAGTGACTTGCTCAGAGTCACACAGTATGCAAGTGGAGGTTGTGAGAATCAAACTTAGGTCTGGTCTGCTGGATGAATCTAACTCATTCACACCTTATTCCTCAAACCTCTAGGCTATACTGCCAGCCCACAGCTTGCACTTAATTTTCTGTCTAACACAATGGGATGTTGCTTCAAGTATTGCATCCTTAATGCTTGCCCACTTTGCCTGTACCCCCTCACCTGTATTTCTTTTTGCCAGGGCTAGCTTAACTCTGTTGGCCATCTTATCAAAGTCAGCTCCCATATTTTTGCCTTGGAATGGGATGATTTAGTTCTAGTGGCCAAACTGAACCATGCCACGTGATGGCACTTGCCCCTGGTGACCGTCTACCTGGAGATCTGTGATCCTTTCTCTGTTAATCAGAACTAGATCTAGGATAGCCCTGTCTCTTGTGGGTTGTTGTACCAGTTGTTTGAGGCCCCTCCCCCTGCAGGGAATCCACTATGTGTCTAGTTCTGGCAGATGTTCCTGCTGGAACTGACCAATCTGTATCTGGCATGTTGAAGTTTCCCATTATCAGAACTTCCCCTTTAGCTGTCATGTTTTGTATATCTTCTAACAGTAATGTGTCTGTGTCCTCCCCCCTGGTCTGGAGGCCTGTAAACTACCCCGGTTTGTATGGCTGTCCCATTTCCTGTTTCCAGGGTGACCCACAGTTGTTCTGGCTCCTCATGTGTATTCTGAAGTTCTCAAGCTTTGATATTTTCATTGACATAAAGGGCCACTCCACCCCACTTTTTGCACCTCTTTCTCTTCTGAACAGTATATGGCCAGGCACTGAAGTCTCCCAAGTGTGGTTACTGGTAAACCATGTCTCGCTAATGACTATTATGTCCAGTTTAGCCTCTGTCATTATTGCCTGCGGGTCTGGGATCTTGTTTCCCAGACTGCGAGCATTTTTGTACATGATTTTTCATTGGCCAGATTTCGGTGTGTTAGTTGTTAGGCGAGGGCTGTCGTTTCCCCTGTGCATTATATGGGGAGACGGACCTTTCTCCTTACCTGGTGATGCAAATGAACTACAAACATGCTGAACTCCTATTTGACCACTAGCTGAGGGGGAAGGGTGTTCTTCCGATTCAACGTATGGGGTGCTGCACCCCTCTCCCCATTTGCTAGTTTAAATATTCTGCAAAGACGTCAAACTTCAGCCCCAATGCACTGACTCACTCCTTAGTCAGATGCAGTCCATCAAATTTAAAGAACTTGTGCTCCCAAAACTGTTGCCAGTTCCCTACTAATTTGTGTTCTTTTTCCTGGCACCAGCCCTTGAGCCACATGTTTAGCTCCCCTATCTCCCCTTCTCTGACCTTCTGTCCATCTGCTCTCCTCTCCCAGACTGACAGGACCTCAGAGAAGGAGATGCTGGACGAAATGGATGATAGTTTGTCACCCAGCCTGGTCAGGTGTTCCTTGGTCTCCACAACTGACTGGCTGGCGAGATTGTTAGTCCCTATGTGTACCAGGATGTCAGTGTTTTCTCCTGGTTCCTGAACAATTTTAGCAATGCAGTCAGGTGTCTCTCCATGCTGATGTACCTGTTAGACATCTGACCATTACCCCTGGCTGGAGGTAGGTATCAATTCCCCGAATTGTGGAGTCTCCTATGATCAAAAGTTTTTTGGATTTCCTTTTTGCTTTTTTTGTTTTGGTTCCTGTTTTGGGCGAGTTTTGTTGTGCTAGCTCCTGTGCTGCAGTGTCCTGTGCCCCTTTTTTTGATTTTGGCGATAGAGGCAGATACCTGTTTGTAGTTTTTATATGGTTTGTGGTGGTGGTATGTTGGAGAGCACTGAGTGATGGGGCACCCGATTTGCCCCTCCTAACCACCTGCCAACCTCCCAGACCAACTACCCTCTGTGGTCAAGGTGCTTCTGTTGGATGTTGGGGAAATGGTGGGCAGTTCTTATAAAATATTTCCTCTTGAATATGCAATTTGAGGTGCTCAATCTCTGCCCATGCTGCCTGGAGCTGAGCCCTTAGATCTCCAATGGCCCAGCATTTAGGACAGTGTCCTAAATCCTGTAAAACTGCCCTTACGAAAAGTGTTCTGCGGTACCTGCAGTTAATGATATCCATTCCAGATAAGTTGTTGGGTTTATAACCTGGTCAGAGTAATTAGAAGGATGAAATGAAAACAAAAGTTTGATTTTGTGTTTTGTTTTGTTTGTTTTTGTATAACTTGTTATAACAAGTTAAATTACTTGTGCCCCTGTAAATGAGGTCACTGTGTGGATACCCCTCTGATCCGCCCCTTCCTGCTTTGCTACAGGAAATGTCACGACTGTACTACCCTATAAAAGGACTGTAATGTGGGGTGGTTGGGCCCTTCCCCTGCTGAAAAAGAACAACCACGGACGAAAGAAACAAGGGGGTTAGAGCAGAAACAATCAGCCAGCAACAAATGCAGTAGCCCTGAAAGCTTATCCTAATGATAGATAAAAATGTGAACCTGTAAAGCACCACCTGTAATAATTTCACAGAAGATATACCCTGTAAGAAACACTATGCTACAGAGAAAAATAGAGCAGTAACAGAAGATATACCTTGCAAAAGACAATTTGAATCAGAAGATTACAGCTGTAATCTGTAAACACACACCTGTAGGCACACCCTGTAATAATGCAGCAGAAGGTAAACCCAGCAACAACAATTTGAATCAGACAAAAATAAAGCAATCAAATGTTAGCAACAAACAGTAACAATCCCTGTGAGTACAAAATAAAAATAACATCACACAATAAATCTGCCTAGCCAAAAGAAGCCTTAATCCTTTTCCTTGCTCTGGTAAGATTCTTTGCTCTGTCCTTTCAAGCAACCTAGAAGAAAAGAGCTCTGGTGAAACTAGGTGCCTTTGCCAGCAAACCTAGTCTTCTACTGAGGGGGCTTCCCAAAGAAATTGTGGGAGTCTGTTCCACAGGATAGGTCCTGCGAGTGCAAAGTTCAGTCACCAGAAGTTTTAAGCTGGGAATGGCTACGAGTCCCACCTTGGAGGAGCGGGGGGGGGGGAAGTCTGATAAGGGGTAAGGAAGTCATTCTGGTAACTAGAAGCCACTCCACATATAAGGCCTTATAGGTCAGGTTATTTCCCCTGGTGTTGCTAGTGACACACAGGAGGATGACTACGCTGGCTCTGGCCACAGCCATGGTGTTGTTTTGGACCCAGCACCAGGTGAGATGCTGGTGATGGTGTCATCCTGGGGCTCATCCCTAACCCTGGTGCAACCCATAGCATTGCAGTGGGGGATGGCTCTAGGGTGAGTTGAATTTAGGTAGTACTGGCCATGATGAAGAGCAACCTGTCTCTGAGGTTGTTGTCGACCCTGAGCCTGGTGCCAGAGGTGTTTCTGGCTCAGAGTCTGATGGTGGCTTCGAAGCAGAGTTCTCCCTGGACCCACTGGTCATTGCTGCCACCAGTGAGGACAGGGGCTGCCCAGCAGGGATTGTATGGCTCCACTCTTGTCACCTGGGGTTTCCCCATGGACACCATTCAGGTCACTCCTCTGATATTGGAGGACCCCTTTCAGGTGCTCTTTGCCATGCTTTCCCCTCAAGTGAGGCCCTCTGCATAATTGCACAGCCCAGGTTGAGGCCCTTGAGACCTTGAGTCTAATTGCCCTCTGGGGCCTCGCCACTTTATGAAGAGGTTGCATGCATTCATAGGCCTTGGGGGACCACTAATATGGGAGCAACGCATGGTGCTTGTTGCTGCCCTAAATAGTTTCATAGGGGCTCTGACAGGGCCAGGTTTAGATCCTTTTCCCCAGCACCAACAGCCCCTGAGTTAGCACCTCTTCTTCATCAGTGTCCTCCTCACAGGACAAGTCATCTTTCCACCTGTCTTCAGCTGCTGAGTACACTCTTTACCAGCGATTCTTGGTGGAGATGCTCATGATGCTTGATCTAGGCTCATACACATATTGTGATCCTGCAGCCCTGCGATTGGAATCCCACAGTTGTCATCCCTCCATGGCCTGGAGCCTTTTTACTCCTCTTCAGGGCCTGAAGTATTACAAACCTCATTGGGGCCTGGATGCCTCAGGCATGATCAACCTCCAGAAGTAGACCCTGCTCAGATGGATGTCTATGGCAGGAAGGTTTTTACCTCATCGCGCACCCTCACGTGCATCTCTGCATATCAGGTACACACGGTAATCATAAAACATCACATATGGTTGCAGGTAAGTCAGCTTTTAGCTGCTGTGCCTCAGAGCAGCTCAGAACCAGTCATCTTACGATATCAATAATCTGGCCTCCTGGCTACCAGGAGCTGCAGTCTGCATCAGGTCGATGGCATGGTTTTGCCTGTACCCTCAGGCTCCTTTGGCCCAGCGTAAGGTGCTTAGCTGGCATTTCCATGGGGCTTATTTCTTCTCCTCCAGGGTCAGGTGGGAACTGTCAGGGAACTGTCCTTCTCCTGTGCCGAAGTATCCCCAGCCTGGCCCTGACCAGTCTCAGGTCTTGCCAGACCTGTAAGGAGCCCATGATGTCAGGTGTTCTCCCCCTCACAGAGGGCTGAGAATATCTGTTACCCTCAGGGTGATCTAGCTGTTCTCTCAGAAGAAGAAGCAGCATGGTGCTCAGACCAATAAATGGGAATCAATGGTGAAGACTGATTCTTGGAAGCTATAAAAATTACAGTTACGTACTTGCTGTAATTGTTGATCGTCCAGAATATCTTCACCATTGATTAACACACCGCCCACCATACCCTGCTCTAGCACAGCCAGGGCCTCTGGGCAGCTCACCCTTCAGTGCTGGCCAGCACCACAATGCTAAGGCATTTCCCCAGTTTCACTCCCTTGGAATGGCTTTTACAAAATATGAAAAGGGGGCGGGGGCCTACGGTTGAGTCCCCTCCCCACAAACAAACAACAACAAATAAACTTAAAACTGGAGTGAGGGTCCTTCTAGGGCCCTCTTGCCAGTCCCCCCAAAAATAAATAAATTAATTAAAAAGCCAGGGGGAGGGAAAGTAGCGCGTTTCCTTTTGTTCCTTGATATCTTTTTGTCCTCTGTCTCCCTGCCCAGGATATACCCCCCCCCCCCCCCCCCCACCGGTATATCCGTATTACTGCTAAATGCAGTATGCACCTCTGAGCATTATTCAATCTAACTACACTGGGCAATAGCACTGCTTGTGGTAGGTGGTATGTACAGTACTGGATCTGCATAAGTACACTAGCTCTTACATAGGGTACATCCCTATGGTCATATCTTCTGACTACACTGAGACTGATTTTGGTTGTTATACCCATATCTTCCAGGAATCAGTCTTCACCACTGATTCCTACCAGTGGGCCTAAGCCAGATGCTCTAGGACCCCATGGGAGCCAGAATGTTTCAGAGGGCTGCCACTGATGTAAGTAGTGTGCATGCATGGCAGCATGAGACATAGCATGTGGGTGCATGGCTACCTCAGCATTAGCCCGCAGCCACCTTAATTTCTTTTTTCCCTACTGTCAGGTGTGCATCACAGTTTCATTGTTCGACCACCAGGAGTCAGAACACCATGTCTATATGACCGTATCATTCAGTTCTTCTCAATTGTAGTGTCCAAAGCTACAGTTTGCTATTTTTGTGTCACTTTACTTTATTCTGTAACAGAAATTTCTGAGTTTCTTCTCAACCCCACTGAGCATCAATGGTCGAAGGCCAAGGAGTATGGTAGGGAGCCTGAAGAGGCAGTCTTCTCTTGCAGCGGGGCCATGTTCGGTCCACTTTCCTCATTAGGGAAAGGTTCTGACTAGGGGCAGTCCAGTGCCCTGGAGGAAGGACAGTTCTCCAACAAGCACAACATGAAATGCAGTCCCGAACCCGAACACTCTTGACGTTGGGATCCTCGTACTGCTCAGCCTTGACGACTTCTTCTTCCTGCCATAAAGTAAAGAAATGGCACTGGTGGAGGACATCATCTATGAGGTCTGCCATGAGATCTGTTTCTAGGAGCCGGAGGTCCTCACTGTCACCATCAGTGTCACCGATGGCTTCTGGTTCTAGGAGTTCGCAGTCTCGGGTATGGAGCCTCCCGCCATTTGTAAATGGGGACTCCGGTGGGCAATTCCACAACTGGGCAGCTCATATGGAGCAGTGGGTGCAGCGTTGGGCCCATATGCCTCTGCCAGTGGAGCCAGTCTTGGCCCTTCAGTACCGATGGAACTGGCACTGCAGGTGGGGCCATCAGGCCTGGTAGAGTGTTTAGCTCAGCCAACAGCCTCAGGATCCTTGCTGGTGACTACACCACCAGTATCAGTCCCATTGGCTGCCCCGGCCCCATCCCCGGCACTGATGGGGCCAGCCACAGTGCCATTACCGGTCACTCCGGTGTGGCTGGATTGTCGACACCAGGTCTGGCTCTGGGATCGGTGCCAGGTTTAAGCTGTTTGGGGCCCAGCCCGGTGCTGTTTCCAGCACCACTCTAAGTACCAGGGATCTCCTCGGTGCCAGATTTGGTTTCGGTTGTGGTGTCAGCCTTGGCACCGGCCACTCGTCCTTCAGAGCTGGTGTCTCTTGCGCTGCTGCAGCTGCATTCCAGATTGATGGGCTTGCAGTCTCACCCTATTACTCCCCTAACAAGGAGGGTATAGATGTAGATGAGTCTGACCCTGACCTTATTTTTTTATGAAGGCAGTGACAATGACTTTATCTTTAGCATAGATATCTCAGACCTGATCCCTGTTTCTGTGCCTCAGGAGGATCTAACTTCACAGGCTTTGCTCAGAAATATGCACTCAGCATCTAGTTTTGAGCCTACAGGCATTAACCAGGGTAAACATCTTCAGCTGGAGTTTCTTAATGTTTCCATTATCCTGGTCAGTTTAGTTCCTCCTATTCCTCCTGTCTTTGGAACCTTGTCTGATGTGGTGTGGAGTAGGTCTGCTTCAGTGGCAGTTGTCTGTAAGCAGGCTGACAGAAAATGCACTGACCCTGAGAATATACCAGTGTATGTTGCTCAGCCTATAGCTGATTCCATTGTTGTCCTTGCTGAGAATGACAAGGTTGTTGTTCCCCAAGAGGTCACTGCACACTCTGTAAACTGGGATTCATGCAAAATTAACATTATGGGCAAATGTGCCTATGCTTCAGCTACCCTAGGCTAGAGGATTGACAGCTACTAAGGACATTATTCTAAAAATGAGTATACCCTTTGGAGCAAGCTGAGGTCTCAGGGCAGAGTCCTTGCCAGAGTTGGACATTAAAAATTATATTCTTAGGCCAGCCTGGTAGTGTGGAGGGCTGAGGCACTGGGTGCCTTACCTCCTGCCATGCTGGCGACCTTGGGTCAGGAATGGACTTGGGTCACTCGGAGGCCGGCAGGGAGAGGAAGTATCGAGCATCCCCAGGACAGCTGTTCCTCCTTGGGGGAGGTGGCTTAGTGTGGTGCTCTGTTTGCCTGCCACTCAGTGGTGGCTGGGTAGCAGCACATGCACACCACAGTGCAGGGAAGGGACTCCACGTTCAGGGTGCCCGGGACATCTCCACGGAGGTGGAGCTCAGACATCACAACCATTGCACGTCCATGGCCCCAGGGAAAAAAATTGGAGGAAAAACACAGCCTAGCAGCAGGATGAAGGACCGACCCCTCACAGGCACTGCACCAGTGGCTGGGCACAACTACAGTTCTAGTGGTAGATCCACAGTAAAGATTCATCCTAGAGGAGCTGGGTGATGGGACTGGGGGGGTCAGTCTGAAGGGGGCTGTGGAGGAGAACCAGGAGATAAATAATAGATGGGGGAAAAAAATGATAATCTTCCTGGACTAAAAGTCTCCACCACTCAGTCACACTAATGGGATTACGCCAGAGGTGCTAGGACCCAGCAGGAGCCAAAACTGTTCAGGAGGACCTACACCAAAGTAGGACCACGCATGCACAGCACTACATGACTGACTCACGCCCATATAGACTATCTGGGCATCGACCCTCCAACCACTTCCATTCCTTTTTTCTCCACTGTCGAGTGCACTTCAGTAAACAGCGTTGCTCGCCCCCTGGGAGTCAAGTTTTCACGTCTATATGACAGCAGCTTTAGTTGTTCAGTTTCGATTAGTTTTAGTTGTTTATAGTATTTTTTAATTTTATTAAAAAAAAAAACAACTAAAGAACAAGAATTCTTTTCAGCATGCCATTGACGGAGTCGACAATGAACGGAGACTTTGTTTGAAAGCTGTTCTGGCAGCGGGGCTTTGTCCTGTCCACGATGCTTCACTACACTTTGCAGAGTGGGGTCTGACCATGGGCAGTCCGGTGCTCAGGACGAATGGCAGTCCTCTAGGAAACACAAAAAGAAGCGGGCCCATTCCCAGTCATGGTCAGGGACCCGGTGCCATTCAGCCTCAAGCTCTTCTTCCTCCCACCAGTCGAAGAAGAAGCAGTACCACTTGAGGTCACCCTCTGGTACTTCTGCGTGGGGTTCTCTGGTACATCTGCATTGGGTTCATGGTAGCAGGGGGTGGTAGGCCAACTCCGTTGGGGACTCCCGTGGTCTCCATCATTAGTGGGCATGATCCTCAGCTCTGGAGCCCCTCTCTGCCCTCTGGTGAGGATTCTAGTGAGCAGTTTCATCATTTGGTCACTCTTATTGAGCAGTGTGCTTGGTGTCTGTCCTGACTGCCCTTACTGGGGTACTCAGTGCCGGGCCCTTTGGGCCTAGGTTCCATTGGTCCACGGCCAGGCTGGTCGAGTCAGGACGAGTGCATGGTGCATTCCCCGGTGCCGGTACTGTCGATCCTGACCCCTCGTGCCTTCCTCTCTCACTCTGTTTCTTTGCAGGGGCCAGCAGAGGTACTGCATTCTCCTCCTCCTTTCAGCTCTTGCAGGGAGTCTCCGGTGGCACCGCGTCCTTTGAGAGTCTCAGAGATGGTGTTGGGGCCCCCAATTCTTTGTCCGGCGCTGACTTCGGCATTGTGTGTGTTGCCACCAGGGCTAGCACCATGCTTGGTTTTGGTGCCGTGTTCGTTGTCGGGGCAGAGTTGGGTTCCAGGGTTTTCGATGCTGATTCTGGGCATGGCGCCTTCAGTACTCCAGCCCTCTAGGCCTGTCTTTCCAGACCTCTCAGGGGTAGAGACGGAGCTTGATATGTGTGATCCTGATCTGCTTTTGTCAGAAGACGTAGATGAGGACTCCATTTATGGGCTAGGGAGTAAGCTCTCCATATCCGCTGAGCCTGTGATAGAAGATCTTTAAGTTACTGTTAAAGAACATTGAGTCCACCTTATCTCTTCAGACTTCTGCTGTGGACCCAGGAAAACATTTGTGTCTGGAATTTCTGCATGTCCCTAATATTCCTGTAGACCTAACACCACCAGTGCAACCCTCTTTCGAGACCTTTTCGGAAGTGGTGTTGGACAGGCCTGCACTTATCCCCTCTGTGGCCAAGTCCATAGACAGGAAGTAGGCCCCTCTTAAGGACAGGCCAATCCTGGCTTCTCAGTCTTTTGGGATGCTCTTGTGGTGCTTGTGGAGAACGACAAAGCTGTACTCACTCAGGAAGCCACGGCACATCTCACGAATAATGAGTCTTGTAAAACTGACACTTTGGGGAAGCGAGTTTTTACAGCAGCGATCTTGGGTATGCGTATTGCTAGTTACCAAGGCCATTACTCCAAGTATGACTACACCCCGTGGCACTCACTCAAATCAGTGGTCGAGAACTTCCCGGAATCTGATTCCACCATGTAGCTTCTACAGACCATTACCAGAGGCATAGAGTCCAACAATCAACAGCTGAACGCTTCTGTGGATGCCTTTGGCACTGCCTCTAGGGCAGTTGTGGCTGGGATTTGTACATGTCGACACTCCTGGCTCAGGACTTTGGGCTCCTCAAATGATGCTCAGCAGAAAGTTATGAACTTTCCCTTTGATGGTGTTTATCTGTTCTGCCCACAGGTGGAGCACACACTGGAGGCTGCCGAGAAAACCAGGACTGCAATTATTAAAATGGCCAGACTGGCTCCTGCTGCCCCTCAGAGGGGTGAGAACCACTGACATTTTCGTAAAAGGCAGTCCTTTCAGGGTAAGGGCCGAGGAGCCTTTAACAGGAACCAAACCCCTCAGCCACAAAAGAAAACACAGCAGAAGGCACAGGGCCCAAAAGCACCCAGTGCCACCCTCTGAAATTCTGGCCAAGGTTCCACCTCAGCTGCTCAAGGTGGATACTGCTTCAGTGGTGTGAGGATGTCTAAATCAATTTTACAATCAGTGGAAGTCCATAACAGACAAATGGGTCCTCAGGATTATATGGGAAGGATACTCTCTCATATTCGCAAAGATCCCCCAGATCTTTCACCCAAGCGGCAGCCCAGTCTGTCTACTGCTCAGTCAAACATCCTTACTTCTGAGATACAGGGCCTTCTGAAAAACAGGGCAGTAGAAGTAGTTCCGCAGGCAGAATGGAACACAGGGTTCTACTCCCATTACTTCCTAGTTCCAAAGAAAACAGGCGGTATGCACCCAATTCTCGACCTCAGGAAGTTGAGTAAATACCTGTTCAGAGAAAAGTTCAAGATGATCTCTCGGGGAACACTACTTCCGTTCATTCATCAGTATGACTAGTTGGCATCTCTGGACATCAGGGTGCCTACTAACATATTCCAGTGCACCCAAGCCACCACAAGTTTTGTGGCTCTGAGTCAGCACTACCAGTTCAGGGTCCGACACTTTGGGCTCTCCTCGGTGCTGCAAGTCTTTACAAAGTGCTTTGCAGTGCTCATGGCACACCTGAGAAAACTCAACATTCAAGTGTACCCGTATCTGGACGTTTGGCTTCTGGTGAGCCCATCCAGACAGGAGACTTGGGACGCAGTTTCCACAGCTTCCCATTTCCTCACCTCCATGGTAGTGCTATTGAATCTGGAAAAATCACAGCTTCACCCTGCCCAACAGCTTCTATTCATAGGAGCCCTCCTGGACACCTTAAAAGTGAGGGTCTTCCTTCCAGAGGACAGGAGGAATGACATTCTCCAGATGGCTTGCTACATCAGGGAGAACAACTCAGTTCGAGCTCTCTTGTTGCAGTGGATGTTGGCTCTCATGGCATCGTCTGTGTTCATGGTGCCTCTAGCCTGGCTCAACATGAGGACCACACAGTGGATGCTCATTACTCAGTGATCACCAACTACACACCCACAGTCCTTCCACATAAATGTGACAGAGCCTGTGACAAGATTGCTGGCATGGTGGATACAGGAAGATGAGCTTCTTCAGGGTCTACCTTTCACCCCACTGGAACCTCAGATCACCACCACAATGGATGCATCTCTGATTGGTTTGAGGGCTCACTGCCAGGACCTCCACACTCCGAGAGTGTGGAACCAGGAGGAGTCTTATCTACACATAAACATCTTGGAGATGAGAGCTGTTCTATATGCTGTCCAAGCTCTGAAGGACATCCTCTATCACAAAATAATTCTTCTTCAGACAGACAACAAGGCTGTGATGTATTTTATCAACACGCAGAGTAGTGCGTACTCATACCCTCTGTGCTTGGAAGCCATGAGGGTGTGGGAGTGGTGCCTCAAACACGATGCCTTGATTCAGACAGTCTACCTGCCAGGAATGATCTCGCGGATCTCCTCAGTAGAACAGAAGCAGATACACCCAAATGGTAACTCGTTCCAGATGTTGTGCAGTCACTATTCAACAAGTGGGGTAGTCTGGACCTGGACCTTTTTGCATCCCCACTCAACGCAAAACTGCCTCTATTCTGCTACAGAAATCCAGAACCTAGTGTTTTCTGTCAGGATGCATTCAGACTGCAGTGGACAAGATGCTTTCTGTACGCATATCCTCCTCTTCCATTAATTCAGAGGGTGCTGCTCAAACTGGAGGCACAGGGGGGCAGGATGATTCTTATCGCCGTATTCTGGCCTCAACAGATATGGTTTCCATTGATCAAGAGGTTGTTGGAAGTTCCTCCGAGGCAACTTTCTCTGCAAACAGATGATCTGACACAGGGACCCCTGATCCATCCCAACCAGCGTTCACTTCATCTCCACACCTGGCACCTGAGGAGGTAGAGGTGGGTAGGTTTAAGATCTCTCCTAGAACCTCTGAAATCCTCTTGGTGCATAAGCCCTCCACTAGGAGAACATACATGGCAAAGTGGAAGCGGTTTTCCATTTGGTATGCAAAGTCCATCCTGGACCCATTTTGTTACCCACCGAATAAAGTCTTGGAGTACCTCTTAAACCTGTCAAATGCAGAACTGCATTACTCAACAGTGAAGGTATACCTCTGCATGATTTCCGCCTATCATGAGCCAGTGCAGAATATGTCACTGGCTCAGTTACCACTAGTCAAGAGATTCCTCAAAGGCATCCTACACACTAGGCCCCCGATCAGAAAACCGGTGGCTGCATGGGATCAACCTCATGTTAGACATGCTCATCCGTAAGCTCTTCAAGCCTCTAGCCACCTGCAACTTGAAGTTTCTGACCTGGAAGGCTGCCTTCCTAGTGGCCATTACCTCCACTTGCAGAGTCTCTGAAATACATGCCTTAGTCACGGAACCCCCTTACACTGTATTTCTCAAGGACAAGGTGGTTCTTAAGACTCGCCCCAAATTCCTACCTGAGGTGATCTCAGAATTTCACCTTAACCAGCCAATGGTCCTTCCGACCTATTTTGCCAACTTCCAGAATATAGGGGAATGCACCCTTCACTCCATGAATGTCAAGAGGGATTTGCGATTCTACATTGACAGAACGAAAGAGATTTGCAAATCCAAGCAACTCTTTGTATCGTTCAGCATGACCCGGCTGGGTCAGCCTGTTGCCATTAGATACATTACTGTGTGGTTAGTGGCATGCCTTCACCTTTTCTAGTCAATGGCACAGGTCAAATTGGAAGGACAGGTTTACGCCCACTCTACCAGAGCGGTTGCAGCTTCTCATACGGACTTATGTACAGATTAGGTTAGTTTACTCTACACCCCCTCGGTCAAAAAGGTACTGAGTTGGTTGGAGGATCGACTCTGAGATAGCCTATATGAGCATGAGCCAGTCTCGCAGTGTTGAGCATGCGCGGTCCTACCTTGGCACCAGCCCCCCTGAAGATTTTTGGCTCCCGCTGGGTCCTAGCACCTCTGGCATAGTCCCATTAGTGTGAATGAGTGGTGGAGACTTCATCCAAAAAGATCAAGAATTACAGTAGGTATGTACTTTCCATTTCTGCTGACTGTCAAGCAAGATATTGAGTCTAATAGTCACTTAAAACCTGCATGAATGCCTTTGACATTGTATCATGCTCTGCTGCTGCATACATTTGCATCAGATGACACTCCTGGCTGCGCATTTCTGTTTTTTCTCAAGATGTCCAACAACAGGTTATGAATATTCCTTTTGATGGAACTTTCGTGTCTGGACAGCAGGTGAAGCAATTTCTTAAGGCATCTGATGAAACTAGCATGACCCTTAGAGGTGATGGGAAACAGTTTTGACATCTGTAAATGCCCCCATGTTGTCTTTTTAGTGTCTATCCAGTATTCTGATATGTTTTTGAACTTTTTTGTTACATTAATAATCTAATTTTGTTGCCTCTGTAACTGACCTGAATCATTCTGTCCTCAGGAGGTGCTGCTGTCTCTTTTCATACTGCTTGAACATTCTATGACATCGGTAACACCTCTCCAGGCCATTCAGATTAATAGCTCCTCCTTGCTCTTCAGAAAACTCCAATCACAGTGTTGGTTAGGATCCACTCCCAACTCTGCTCCTTCTTGGGATACAAAAATAAAAGAGATCTGATCTAACCAATCATGGGGAACCCAACCTTAAAATAGGGGCCAAGATAATTCAACCTCATTGGATCCTACAGCTAAAAGAGTCTAGGGTCAGAGATCTTTTTAAAGATGGTACCTGCCTCACATCGGGTGATATTCTAAATAGATACAGGGTAGAGAGCACCCAGGTATTTAAAGTATACCAAATCTGGCATCTTTTGGCTTCTAACCCAGAGCCATTCTCGGAGGAGGATGGCTCCGGAGATTTTTTTTACTCTGTTAGTTACCTGGCTGTGCAACCCCATGCGGTATCCAAGTTATACTCAGGGGTTATTTGACAGGGCTTTTTCCTCTCTGGACAGGACCTCCAAATACTGGACTTCACAGTTCCCTTAATTGGACATTGACTGGGGGAAGATTTGGAAGGATACTCATACTTATGTCACACAAGACAGACCGAGGACAGTGCAATTCCAGTTTCTCAATAATATGTACCTAATACTGGCTAAACTTCACAAAATCGGGAGGTTCTGTCCCTACAATGTATAAGATGTCAACAGGCAGAAGGCACCCTCTTTCATATATTTTGGGATTGCCCCCCAATTCAGACACTCTGGTCTAATATTAGACAAAGCGCAGATCCTCTCCTGGGTATTGAAGATCTTTTCATACCAGAAATTTCCTTGATAGGTGACTATTCAAGAGTGGCGATTTGGCAAAGGAGATACTATATGGCCATCATTGCCTTATCTCTGAAAAAACTAGTACTGTGTCATTGGCTAGATGCAGGTAGCATCTCATATACAGAATATCTACAAGAACTGCTGTCTAACTTGCGCATGGAACACATGATTGCCAGCTTACAGGGTCGGCTGCCCAGTTACAAGAGGAAATGGGAGTTAATGCACACCCTGTACTTGTTGCAGTCCCACCTTAAGACATGAGTTGGTCACTCTGTATTCCCTTTTCTGTTGAATTATGCCTGATGCCATGGGAGGGGAAGGGGGAATCTATGTGGGGGAGAGGAGTGTGTTTGTTTGACCTGTTTGTATTAATACTTGTACAGTATTGTGACCTTGGTGTTTGTAACCCAAAAACCTAATAAAGTTGATTAAATTATATAAAAAAGGCATGGAGTGGTGTTATTGATATAATACAACATTTTAGAAATATGAAAAGAAAGAGCAGCAGCTGGTGAGGAGAGTGGAACTCCATGTAGATCAGATGGCCTCCTAAAGCTTATTTATTCATCAAAAATTGGTCAAATCATATCAAAACACTTAACTGACATGGGAAGGAAGATGGCATGACAGTTTACTGTGTAAAAATGATTTCCTGTCTCTTTTAAGACTTCCAGACCAGCTCCTTTTAACCCCCAGAAAGACAAATGATGTGGATCCTTAAAAACAAGCAGTCCTTTGGGGGCAGAGGCAAAAGAGCCCAAAACAAAACTCAGCCTCCCCAGATTCAGAAAAAGGTGCAGCCAAAGGCACAGGTACCGCAAGAACCTAGTGCCACTATCTGAAGCTCCTCTCCTCACCAGTGGGGAACATCTGACCCAGGTTCACTGTGAGTGGGAGTCCTTTATGATGGACAAGGGCATCCTCAGGATCATCCAAGAGGGATACAGTACTCCCTGGACTTTAAAGAAATCCTTCCAGACTATCCACCCAGAAGGCAGCCCCTCTCATCAGCTCTTATGTCACAGCTTCTGACACAGGAGACTGCGGGCCTGCTGAGCAATAGGGCAGTGGAAATAGTGCCAGAATTAAAATGGAACACAGGGTTCTACTCCCATTACTTCCTAATTACAAAGAAATCAGGGGGCATGTGCCCCATTCTCAACCTTAAAAATCTGAACAAATTCATGGATCGAGAAAAAATTTAAATTATTTCTCTAAGCTCTCTGCTACCCTTCCTAAAGCCTCAGAACTGACTAGCATTCCTGTATATGCAGGATGAATACCAACATATTCTAGTACACCTCAGCCACCACAGATACATTTGTTTTGTTGTGCTGTGACAGGATTATCAGTTCAGAGTCCAGTCCCCATGCCACAAATCTTTACAAAGTGCTTTGCTGTTATTGTTATGCATCTACGACAGTCTTTCCGTACCTGGATGACTGGCTAATTGCCAGCCCATGCAGACAGGAGACAGAACAGGCAGAGACCACTGACACTCTCAGTTCCTTACCTCAATGGTATTCTTCCTAAATCTCAAAAACTCTCAGCTTCAACTCTCACAGCAGTTGCTATTCATGAGCTCTTCTGGATATGACCAAGGCCTCAGCCTTTCTTTTAGCATACATGCACACAGAAAATATGGCCTCCTTCCACCCTCAAGACATATGTCTGTCTCCCCCCCCCGGCTTGTAGTGTTGGCACTACTACAGGCCTCCACCTGGTGGCAGCCAAGAACCAGGAAAGCAAACTACCCCTGCCTGGAAGAGGAGAACTGCCTGCCAGCTGCTAACTCAGTCTCCCAGCTCTTCCCCCCACCAGCCCCCAGCAACCCGAACTTGTTCCCAAATTCAGGTCACTGGCTTGATGCGAAGTAAGGCGCTTTACAGTGCCTCATCCCTCAGCCTCACTGGGCTGGTAGGCATGGGCCTTTCTTCAGAGACGGCAGGCTGCAAGCAGTTCTACAAATAACATGTTACATCATGTAATGCAAGACTATGCAAGCCCACTCCATGCAGTACATGCTGGGTCTAATAGCCTCCTCAGTGTTCACAGTGTCCCTGTCACAGTTGCATGAGGATGACTCAATGGATGCTCATTGCACAGAGTTTGCAAGCATCACACCCTCAGACTTACCCCATTCATGTAACAAAGCCACTGGTTCAGCCACTCACATGGTGGTCAATGGAGGATGATCTCCTCTAGGGCTTCCCCTTCCCCCAACCAAAGCCTCAGGTAACTCTCACCTTGTATGTCTACCTGTTGGGGTGGGGCTCACTGTCATCACCTCCAAACACAAGATGTCTGGGACTCACCAGAGACTCATCTACACATCAGTGTGTTGGAGATGCACACTATTTTGTATGGCCTGAGTGCCCTAGTGGACCTAGTCAGCCACAGAATAGTCCTCCTATAGACAGACAACAAGTCTGTCATGTACTACATCAACAGGGAGGAGCACACTGTTACCCTCTCTGCAGGGAGGTGATGAGAGTATGGGAATGGTGCCTGGAGTAGGGGATCCTGCTTCAAGCAATCTGTCTGCCAGGCATTCAGAACACTCTGGAGAAGCACAAAACAACAGCGCACACTGGTTCAGATGCAAAAAAGGTTTAAATTTTAATAACACATCCACTACACACAATACCCCTTAAATACTCCGGAGACCAAAGTTGAATACATATTTAAAGAAACATCAGACATATCAATTATATTAGAACAATATTTCAAGTTTAGTGAAAATACATATAGGTTCATTACTTTAAAAATATTCTATGTGTAATCATTAAAAATATTCAGGTTTCAATGGAAAAAAGGCTACATTTCTGCTTGAACATTTGCCAAAGTATAATCTGTAGTCAAGGGGATCCGCCAAGTGTTGATCGCCAATATCCATGAAATTACAAAAGAAAAAAAGGGCAGAAAATATAGCTGAAGAGTCAGAGCAACTCAAAGTGCCGGGGTAGGAATACCTGTGTGGTTAATAAAATTTAAACCTTATTTTGCATCTGAACTAGTATGCAGTGTTGTTTTGTGCTTTTCCTTGCGCTCACCATTTTCACAGCAGTACATACTGTATATCTAACCCTGGCAGCACGCGGTTCTTTTTGGTCTGTAATCCAGAACACTATAGTGTATGGTGGAATGCTTTTATATTTAGGAATCCATACCTGCAACAGAGCTGTTGTGCTGCAGTAGGTACATCATTCTGCTGTTGTGCTGCATCAGCTACATATCTGCTGCAGCACAACAGCAAAGGAATGCAGTATCAAGACAACAGAACTGCTACTGTAGTCAGTAGCGCTGTGTGATTCAAACAGCACACTTCCAGTTCACAGCTTACCCCTGCCTGTTTTTCAGATTTTTTTCTTTTGTTTTCTTTCCACAGGGTCAGTGGTAGTCATGTGGGGAAGACGTGGTGTCACGCTTCCGCCATTGCAGAATAATTTGAAAGACTTTCTGGGGTTTTTTTTTGCCCTTTTTTTTTTTTCAGCAATCAATGGAGTAGATTTTAATAATGTTTTATCTTATACCAGTACAACTGTTGTCCCTGTACATGCTGCCAGCCTTTTGTAAGTAAGCAGACCTTGTTCCACAGTGCGTGTCATATTTTCTTTCTCTTGATGTGTGTGTGGGGGGAGGGGGATTGTGCTCCGCTATGTGGATAATTGGTGCGTTACTGCTATATGCAAAGTTAGTGCCCTGTTTAATGTATTTCATTCGGATACAAAACCATACACTATATAAGACAATGTATGGTTCTGTATCTGCAACAGGCTTGTGTAGCCAACGAGAGGGTGCTATGGCGACTGTTCCAAACCTCGGCTAGTCTCGAGGTTTGGACTCATAACTCGACAACTTCCTAACACTCTATTGCAGACTCAGAACCATACATTATCCTCTATCTTGCAAAAGAGCTCAGTCAAACAGAAGCCGATTCTCGCGAGTGGTTACTAGCTCCAGATGTCGTGAGTGTGACAGAGTTGAATAAGACCATGTCCCATTTTATATGCAGAAAGAGTTAAAAGCAAGGATCTGTTTTATCCTGTCCTGTTCTGTCTCTTGTCTGTCTGATTCCACAGTCAAATTTTCTTGTGAGACCTAGGCAGTGATTTCTCTGGGAGTCTCACGATTCTCCACCTCCCACTATCTCCCTGCCTTCACTTGTTATTTCTCACTGTTTCTCTCTTTTCTTCCCCCCTTGCTTATCTGTGGTTATAAAAAATATATGTGGACCTTTACTTGAAACTGGGTTCTCTGGTTTGAAATGCATATAGTTAAATTGTTGAAATGATTGCAGAAAAGCTATTTGGAACTCAGGGGGTTAATCTTGAGATGCAGTTTGACCACCTCAGGCTTGTTTGCAAAACTGTCAGCAGGAAGCCAGCTTGGGATACAGTGTTCTATTTGCAAGCCTGCTTAGTAAAAAAACCGACAAGAACTTTGATTCATTTTGTGAGAAACATGATACATCTTAATGAGTTCAGGATGCAGAAGTTAATTTCCAGGAAAAGACATTATGTATAAAGAGAGCAGTCCTTTGTTGGAGAGAGAGAGGGAGAGGAGAGAGAGAGAGAGAGAGAGAGAGAGAGCAGAGGAAGGACTTTGTTGTGTTTGAACTGCCTGTATAAAAAATATCCTGCACAATTTAATTATTGTAGTTTACTGTTATTGAAAATAATAAGATGCTGCTTGCAAATTTTATGACTTCTCCTGGTTTGCCTGTGCTTTCTGACCTTTACCTCAAAGATAGATGTACCCCAAATGTGGACCTTTTGTGTCCCCACTCAATGCCAAACTGCCTCGATTCAGCTCTAGAAATTCAGAACATGACATTTTTCATCAGGATGCAATCAGACTGGCAGTGGCAAAATATTTTCTTGTGTGCATTCCCCTTCAATCCCTCTCATGCAGAGGGTGTTGCTAAAATTGGAGGCACAAGGGGGGCAAGATGACACTGAAGACAGTCTCCTGACCTTGACAAATTTGGTTTCCTATGTTGAACAGATTGTCACTCAGGATGGACTTGTTGACTCAGGGTCACCTGGTCATCTCAGCCTATGCTCCCTTCATCTTCAGACTTGACTTCTGAAGAAATAGAAGTGAACAGGTACAGTGCATCTCAGAGGGTCTCTGAAATACTTCTGGCTACATATTAACCTTCCACTAGGAAGACATACACAGCCATGTAGGAAAAGATTTTCCATCATGTGCTCCAAAACCTGTATGGACCCCTTTGGGTGCCCACCTGACAAGGTTCTGGAATACCTAGTAGCCCTTCTGATGCTGGCCTCTGGTATTCTACAGTAAAGGTCCACCTGTGTGCTATATCTCCATACCATGAGCCCTTCGGTTGCCACTGTTCAAGAGGCTCTGTAAGGTTATTTTGCACACGAGGCCTACCATCAGGAAATGAGTGGCTGCTTGGGATATCAACCTTGTGCTTGATGTGCTCACCTGCAAGTCTTTTGAACCCTTTGCAACATGTGAGCTGAAATTTTTAACTTGGAAAGCAGCTTTTCTAGTGGCCATCACCACAACTTGCAGAGTGTCTGAAGTCTATGTCCTGGTCACAGATCCCTTGTTTACTGTTTTCCAAGATAGTTCTTTATACACACCCCAAGTTTCTGCTGAAAGTGTTGTCAGAGTTCTATCTTAACTGGTGCTGTCTACCTATTTTGCTAACTTCCAGAATGAGGGAGAAAGGGCTCTCCACTCTGGATATTAAGAAGGTCCTTAGGTTTTTATCTGGACAGAACTAAGGACCCCATACAATCTGAGCTGCTTTGTCTCCTTCAGTCCTAATTGGGAGGGACAGCCTGTTGCAATCAAGTGCTTTCTGCCTGGATTGTGAACTGCCTGCACTACTGCTATATCTTGGCCTAGATCAAGCTGGAGGGCCAAGTAAGTTTAGCTTTATTACTGTCGCACCCAATCCTGGAGGATCTAGGCAGTGTACTATAAAATACATCAACAGATTACAGTAACAAGCTGTACAATAAAATTTATCAAAAAATTAAGTAACAAGCAAAAATAATATGACACTGTTACAAAGCAACCTCAAAATAAAATACTAAGTAACAAGCTAATAATGACAGTAAGATCTGTACACAACAAGGGTGTCACTAAATACTTCTACATGTCCACTGTACCAGAGTGGTTGCCGTATGCCTTGCAGAGATTCTCTCTGTACCAATTGGAGATATTTGCAGAGCTGTAACTTAAAGCACAGTGCACACTTTTACTTAGCACCATGCACTGGATGTCTATGCCAGGCAGCATGACACTTTCAGTAGGACTATCCTGAATGGATTATTATCTGGAGTGAACCTTTAGCTCCTACCACCCCAGTCCAGGGGACTTTGTCTGATCTTGGTATTCTGACCCAATAGTGGGAATCAATAGTGAAGACTGATTCCTGCAAGATATGAAAATTACATACTCACCATAATTCTTGATTTTGTAGGAATCTCTTCCTCATTAATTCACACGCCTGCCTGCCATCCTCCAGAATCTCTCCAATGTGTTGTGTTGGTCTTCACCCCTTTATGTTTCGTTCAGTCTGTGAAGACACTGTATTACTGTATTTCGTGGCCTTTCTTACAGGAGCCACCAGGCTATCTTATGCCCTTAGTTTAAGTGCATAAGTACTTGGTAGATTATGCTGCACCTCCTTGGTAACAAAAGGTGCTGAGGTGGTTGAGAGCTGGTGCCGAGGTAAGCATGTACCCACGTGATATGTCTCACAGTCCTGTGCAGGCACACTGTTAATCTAGGCACCCACCCTCTGAAAAGTTCTGGCTCCCACGGGATCCTAACACCACCAGCTCAGGCCCACAAGTGTGAATCAATGGGGAAAATATTCCTAGAAGATCAAGAATTATGGTGAGTGCCTAATTTTCATTTTGTTCCCTTACACCAGGGGAGCAGTCAACCCACCACCCTTCTGGATGCCTGGGGAGATGAGCACATCTCGACTTCTTTGGGTGGTATATTCCTACAGCTTCACATGCACCTGAAATTCCCCTTTTCTTCTCTGCCAAGTCTGAAAAGGGACATGTTAACTGATTATCCAGTCAGTCCTCTATATGGTAGCATGGGGTTATTTTTCCCAGGAGTCCATGTTTCTTTTTCCTTCTCTGGCACATTACCCCATCTCTCAATTACAAGGGGGTACCAATTCTGGGCACTCTTCTTTTTATCTTTTGTCAGAGCCACACACTTCAGGGCTGCTGCCTTGTAGATCACTGTCCACTTTCTGTCTTGCTGGTGGTGTGAGGCTTGGGTTTTTATACCCAATTATCCCTTTGTGCCACCTAAGGTGATCTGTTCTTTATCTAAAGGTTGGTGGTTGGGTTTTGTTTTGTTGTTCATTTATATTCCTATATCCTTTCCCTGTCCATTTGGTCTAGGAAAATTCTTAGCCCTCCTGCTCTGTCTTTTTCCTCACTTTGTTTCTTTCCAGGTGAACAGAACTGAGGGAGCTGGCAATGGTTATTGGCTGTTGCATGACACCATGTGGTGGAATGCAGGCACCATGCTCAGTAGCTGGTACTAGCTCCCTCCCTGCAAAAACTTGCTCCTGTGGGGTTCTAGTGCCTCTGGCCCCAGACTCATGAGGGGTAATCAGTGGTGAAGATATTCTGGAAGATCAACAATTAACGGTAAGTACGTAGTCTTTATTTCATTCCTGTAGGGAGGCAGCTGACAAATTTTGTGTCAGCAATAGGAAGTTGTCACCATAAACAAGTGAATACTGGAAGTTGTGCATGATGGGTACTCATTAAAACTGGTAGAATATATGCTTGAGTAACCACTAGGGGGACTGATTCACCTTCAGGGCCAAGTAGGCGAACAACTATGTAGGTGGCAGGGATGTCATTGAAGACATAGTAGTAGGGAGAGTTCTACAGTCAAATAATGGTAAGCGATTATATTCAATCTCCTAGTGCCCAAGAAAGCATGCATAATATGCTTTGTTATAGACCTATACCACCTCAATGTCTTCTTGAAATGTAAAACAAAATTCAAGATGGCATCATTGTGTTCCTTCCATCCATACTGGAAACAGGAGGACTGCTGTCTTCTTTGGACACCAATGATGCATATTAGCACATTCTCATCCACTACTATGCCATCACAAATACATACAGTTCCAGGTTGGACTGGAACACTTCCATTTTAGAGTTATGCCCTTTGATCTTGCATCAGCACCACATCTTCACCAAGTGCTTTCTGATGCTGGCAACCACTCTCAAAAACATAATTTGCTCGTCTTCACAAAGAGCTTTGCAGTGCTGGTGGCCCATCCCAGCAAATGGGGAATTCAGGACTTCCTGTACCTCGATGACTTGTTCATAGTGTCTGGCTAAGAACAATATATTCTCAGTAGTTCAGGTGCCTGCATCTTCTTCCAGTCAAAGGGGATCCTCTTGAACATACTGAGGTCACAGCAAGTCCCACTTCAGAGATGTCTGTTCATAGGAGAGGTGTAATATTTTTCAGTAGGCACAATTTTTCCTGCTGGAGTAGAGGACAGAGTCCATTATTCAAATGGCAGTTACATTTGGCCAGTGTATCAGGGCACAACACACTCCATGTATCATGTGTTGGAGCGCCAAGCAGCCAGTCTGGTGAGGCTGCACATGTGGACATCCCAGTGAATCCTCAGCAACCAGTAGACTCTAGGTTGTCATCCCTTGAATCACATAGAAACATAGACTTTGATGGCAGATAAGGACTGCTTAGCCCACCCAGTCTGCCCATTTCCCTACCTACTGGATATGCTGCAGATCCTAGTTAACCAACAGCCTACTTCCTCGTACACCCCACTAGAATTGCTTTATGTCTGTCCCATGCAGTCTTGAATTCCCCCACTATTTTGACCCCGTGACCTCCTCAGGAAGGCCATTCCATGCATCCACTACCCTCTCCGTGAAAAAATACTTCTTCACATTGCCCCTGAGCCCTGTCCCCCCTCTATTTTCAAATTGTGCCTCCTTGATCCTGGACTAAGTCTCAGTCACTCATTCATACTACTGGTATGGCGCCGAAGGTGCTAGGACCAAGTGGGAGCCAAAAATTTTCAGAAGGGTCGGCGCCAAGACAGGACCATGCATGCGTGGCACCAAGAGACTAGCTTGCACCTGTGTAGGCTGTCTCGGCATCGACCCTCCAACCGCCTCAGTTCCTTATCTCCCGCCGTCGAGTGCGCTTGGATGTCGACGTTGCTCGTCTGCCAGAGTCAAAGTTTTCGTCTATATGACAGCAGCTTTTAGTGTTTAATTTTAATTTTTAGTAGTAATTTCTTGTTTTACAAACAAGAAAAGAAGATTATGAAGAAAAAAAATTATTTCCTGCTATCAACAGAGTCATCCTTAGACGGTAGCGGTGACAGTAGGAAGACTTCGTTTGAAAGTTATTATGGCAGAGGGGCTGTGCCCCGTCCGCCGCCCTTGAGTACCGAGGGAGGGTCTGACTATGGACAGTCCTGTGCTTGGGGGACAGTCCACTGAAGCAGAATTTAGTGGTTCCAGGGATCCAGCTCCACTTTACACATAAGCTCTTCTTCTCGTTTGGGAAGCGAATGATGCTGAGTTGCCCTTTGGTACACATCTGCGAGGATTTGGTCGTTGGGAGGGTGATAGGCCTGAACCAACTTTGGTGGGTTCCCCTTGGCCCTGCTCCTAATGGCCGCATTCTCGACTCCAGACTCCATCTCTGTCCTCATTAGAGCTCTGGTGAGCAGTTTCACCTCTGGGCCACTTCTGTGGAGCAAGGGGTTTGACTTCTACTTTTTTCCTGTTTCTGTTCCTGATTTTGGGGCCTCTGGGCCTCGGAGCTGCTGGACCAGAGCCGGGTCGATTGGATCAGGATGAGCATGGTGCCGTCTTGGTGCCTTCACCATCATGTCGACCCCTCGTGCCTACCTCCCTCTACTTTTCCATGCTGGGGCCGGCACAGGCACCACCTTTTTCCTTCTCTCCATCTTCTCCATTGGCATTTTCCACGGTGTTTTTTCCTGGCACTGTGCCTAATACCATGGTGGTGCTGCAGGTTGGCATCGGTGCCGTAGGTGGCGCCGCTGGTGTTTGGGTCAGCGCTGGGAGTTGGCACAATGGGTGTATGTGGTGCCATGGTTGCTAGTTGTTGCCGTGGTTGCTGGCGCTGCTGGCATAGCCATGGGTGTCTTGCAGTGCCGCGGGTGCTCGTGTGTGGCATGGGCACCCATGGGTGGTGCCAAGCACCCGCAGGTGCTGCAGGTGGTGCCGGGCACCTGCAGGTGCTGCGGGTGGCACTGGGCACTCACAGGCACCTCAGGCATTGCCAGGCACCCATAGGTGCCGTCGGTGGTGCCACAGGCACCCATGGGTGCCATGAGTATTTTGGGTGCCATGGGTTCATGGGTGTCATGGGTACCATGGTACCTTTGGTGCCATGGGTGTCCTCGGGTGCCATTGCTGCCGTGGATTTCATGGGTACCATGGGCATTGGGGGTGTCCTTGGGTGCCGTTACCTCTATATGTGCCGAGGGTACCTGCGGGTACCGCCTTGAGTGTCTTCGGGTGTCACTCAGGTTGGCATAGGCACTGCTTGGTACCCTCATGTGCCACGAGTGATGCTGTCACCACAGGGGGTGCCGACTGGTGCTGTCCGATAGAGCTAGTGACGGATTTCCTTTTGCAGACCTCTTCTTCTGCTTGACTTGTGGCAGGCTGTTTCCACAGAATGAAGTTCTGCGGAATATTTTTTTTTCCACACATCTTAGTGGATGGCAGTCTGCATTGGATCTTGTGACATCCAGCGGGTTCCTGCTGATGAAACTCTTCTGTACTGTTCTGCCAGCGGAACCTCTCATTCTGCTCAGCACTTTCTCGGCTCCATACATGGTGCCAAGCTCCTCGACATCCTTCTTGGTGGCGGAATCTCTAGTGGCTCTGACCTACACCTCTCTTAGGGGTTCTTCTAGGGTAGAAGTGCATCTAGATGAGTCTCTCCCCTGCCCTTCTGGTCAGTGATACAGCGGATGACTCATTTTATATACTGAAGGTCACGCCCTGTCTTTCATCAGAGTTCATAACGGAGTAGTTCGTCAGTAATGGGGTCTGCCATGGTATTCAGACTGCATCTGTGGACCATGCACCTCTGCGTCTAGACTCTTTCAGTTGTCAAGACAATTGCACTCTGTGGAACATTCTAATTCAATGGTCGAGAGCTGCACAGACTCTCCCGCTCCTTTGATAGGGGTATACAGCCCCCTTCTGATACTGCCCCTTTGGTGGCTGCTTCAGCACAGGTGGTTAACATCTGTTCAGCTGTTATTGTTAGTCCAGTCAAGAGTTCAGTTGTGGATCCTCAGGCTCCTCCTGCCTCTCAGAGGGATGACATCTTTGTAATTTTTGTATCAGGCAATCCTTGTGAAATAGCAGCCTGGAACCTTGTCTGGCTCAGACTAATGTTTAAAAAAAAAAAAAGAGTTAGAATTATCACAGCACAGGGCCTAGTCGGAATGACCTGATACCACATTTTTTGATTTGGTCAGGTTCCGCCTCAGCCCCTGAGGTGGTCGTCTCTAAAACTATGGTAAGGGGTATCTGATTTCTTCTACCCCTAGGGGCAGCCCGATCCAGTGGTTGTATGGGTCATCTCTTTTCTCTAGAGAGATTTCTCTTATTCCGAGATATTTCCAAAACCTAGGCATTAGATCAGTCTGTTAGTCTGTTAGTCCTCCTTTTTTTAATCAGGCTTTCTTCTCTTGATCAGAGCCTCGCAGCAACAGAAGTGACTCTTCAGCGAGTCAGAACTTAGATTCCTACTTCCTTGCTTGTTTCAACTTAACAGACAACATGCTCCTTTCTTGACTATAGGTCAAGTAGGTGGTCTTCTGAGATAGCTTCTCAAATATTCACACCTTCAGATCCTGTGCACTGGTTCTGTGCCAGTCACACACAAAGCTATCCTCTCCGACTGCGTGATGGAGCTGTGATGTTTGTTTTTCAACTAAGCAAACTAGAGTCCATCCTACCCCCTTCAGGGAGGCTGAAGTGAGTAGAGCCTCACCGCATTGAGTCACTTCTGCCGGTGTTCAGTCACTTCAATGAATGGGTTAGCCCTAACTTGGTCCAGCTGTGTCCCTCCTCAACGCACATCTGCCTCTATTTGCCTTTCAAATCCAGCCCATTTTTTTCTGTCGGAATATTTTTTTTCCACAGTGGACACATCCTCCTGTACACTTTTTCCTTTCTTCCCTGAGTTCAGAGACTGCTACTACAATTGTACACACAGGGGCAGGATGATTCCTTTTTGGAATAAGCAGTGACTAGGATCTGGTTCTACTAGACCAGCACAAGAGGCTTCTAAGTTGTACTTGGCCTTCCATCAGGAAGGTTTCAGTGACTAAGTGGAAACCATTCTCCTCGATGGGCTAACCCCAGCTGGACCTTCTATTGCTCACCAAGTAAGGGATTCAAGTGCTGCTGGACCTGTTGTTGCAGGTCAGCCATACTTGGTAGTGGGGGTTCCATCTGCGCTTTCGGTTTACCCTGAACCAGTAGACTTTACCTCCGGCTCTTGCAGTTCCTGAGGTCATTTTACATTAGATTAGTACATGTCTTTGACACTATTAATTTTGGTCTTATACCAAATTGTGAGTCCAGGTTCTCGCCGCTCTCCCAGAGTGGTTGCAACTTACTGGCAGAGTTTCATTTTGTGCCCATTGCAGTCATCTGCAAAGTGATGAGTTACAACTCAAGCGCTTATCTTGTAAGCATTATGTTCTGGATGCTCTTTACAAGACAGCTCTTTTTCTTAGCAGGACAGTCTTTGGCCATCCTTTCTGAGTGAACCCTATCTCCTACCACCCTACTCAGGATTGTTGGTTTTAGCTCGGTATTCTCCCACTAGTGTGAATGAGTGATGGAGACTTAGTCCAAGAAGATATGGAAATTACGCACTTACCGTAATTATTGATCTTCTTGACCAGTCTCCATCACTCATTCACACACCCACCCACCATCCCCTGGGTTCACTCGTTTTTTTTTCTGGTCTTCATGGCCTGTGGTTCAGACTGTGAAGACATTGTCCTTTGACCTTTCTTACAATGGTCATCTAGGCCCTCTCAGGCCCAGAAACTCAGAATGAGTTATTCTCATTAGTTATGCTGTACCTCCTTGGTCGAAAAGGTACTGAGCGTTGGAGGGTCAATGCCAGGATAGCTCATATAGGCGCCATGAAGTTCATGGTACACGATGCGGTCCTGTCTTGGCGCCAACCCTTCTGAAAATATTGGCTCCGCTTGGTCCTGGTGCCTCTGGCACTATCCCACTAGTGTGAATGAGTGATGGAGACTGTGCAAGAAGATCAGTAATTATGGTAAGTACGTGATTTCCATTTATTTCACATCTTTTTCTGAAAGATGCTACCCTCTTGGACTTTGTTGATTCCCTTGAGGTACTTATATGTTTCTGTCATGTCCCCCCCTCCCTTCTTTCCTCGAGGGTATACATATTAAGCTCCTTTAGTCTCTCTTTGTATGGCTTCTGGTGCAGACCCTGCACCATTTTAGTTGCCCTTCTCTGGACTGCTTCCATTCTGTCTGTATCCTTGCGGAGATGGGGTCTCCAGAACTGCATGCAGTATTCCAAATGGGGTCTCACCAACTGTCTGTATAGAGGGATAATAGCTTCCTGTTTTCTACTGGTGATGCCTCTCCCTATGCATTCCAGTATACCCCCAGCTCTCCTTACTGCCTTCTCACATTGCTTGCCTACCTTTAGATCATCTGATATGTCTAACCACAGGTTTCTTTCAGTTTTTGTTGTTGTTGTTAGTACCTTCCCCAACACTGTGTACTCTTCCCCTGGGTTTTTGTTTCCCAGTTGCATTACTTTACACTTCTTTGCATTGAATCTAAGCTGCCATACTTTTGATCATTCCTTCAACCTTGCCAAGTCCCTTCTCATCCTTTCCAGCCCCCCTTGTGTATCAATCCTGTGCAGACTTTGTGTCATCTGCAAAGTGGCACACTTTCCTTTCCAGTCCCTCTACAATGTGACATGATCACATTGCTCCATACTACAGTCCATGGACTTCTGTGCACATCTATTACTTCATGGTTGTTGGTACTCAGATTGCTGGTTAGCTGTGTGCAAGACGTACACAATTTATCTGCATAACTCAGCCTATCTTAGAATTCATCTCTTTGTATGTCTTATGTATGTTTGTCTTTATCTGATGTAAGGCACTCTGGCCCCATATTCAGACATGACTGTTTGCATCGCACAGTTCACACTGCCACATGTGAAATTGCTTGCGCCAGTCATGGAGTCATATTCATACAGGCAGTGCACCCTGTTTGGTGCAAGTTGCCTGTATGAATATTAAGCTATGGTAGCACTGCACAAAGTGCATATGGTCTATGCACCACAGCCCCCTGCTGGGAAGAGCAGCTAAAGGGGCCAGCACATCTGGGGACTTCTGGTGTGGCAGTAAATATGCATTCTGCACTGGCGATTGCTCAGGCTTTCAAAGGTCTTACAGGTCTTACAGGGGATGCTGCCTGCTGGACAACAGTCAACAGTTCAGACCCCTGCTGAATCAACCCAATCCTCCCTGCATGATGTCAGGGAAGATTATGGGGACTACAAAGAAGAGGATGAGGGGGAGCCTATAGAACCTGAAGTTTCTCCTGAGCAAGAGTTTGGCTTACCTCCCAGGGCATCTGAAGATTATTCATTCTATTTTACTTTTGTCCTCAAAATGGTGAATGCTCTGGGCATCTCTACCACTGAGGTGATAGAAGATGAGGAGAAAGCAGAATACCTGAAATGATGGGGTTAACACCCACCCAAAGGTTACTGCTTCCCATAAATACGTTCATTAAAAAAGATGTGATAAAACTCCTCCAGACAGCTGAGTGTGTCCCTCCTTCGGATAAAAGGTTGGACAAGAAGTACCAGCTAGATAGGGAAGGGGCTCAATTTTTATTCTTCCACCCTGACCACCAGGGGGTGGTACAAGCTGTAGCCTGTGATGAGGCAAAAGTTACTCTGGCATCCCATCCACCAGAGAAGGATTCCAGGAAGATAGATAGTATGGCCAAATAGGGCTATTTATCAGCTTCTTTGGCCGTAAGACAGGCTAATTTCCAGGCTTATGGAGCCCAGTATCAAAAATTCCTCTGGCAATCTGTCATGGCTATGGCAGATAAGGCTCCCTCGAGTCTTTCAGTTGACTTAGCTGAGACTGACAGATTTGGCTTAGAAGCAGCCAGATATCAATTCCAGATGGCAGCAAACACCAGTGACACTGCTGCCAGGTGGATGGCCAATACAGTTGCCCAGAGAAGGTTTGCCTGGTTAAGAGCCACAAACCTTATTCAGGATACTCAGAACAAGGCTCTAGATGTTTCAGTTGAGGGTAATTCCCTCTTTGGAACACACACAGAGGCCTGTATGAAAAATGTGGATGAGTACAAGGCCACTTATAGAAGTAACTCGGCCAAGGAAAAGGCTTCCCTGTCCACCAGACCTTATGGAAGGGGAAACAGGGGCAGAATATTGATTCCAGGCCTTTACCAGCCATGGCCATACCCCAGGCAACAGCACCCCAGCAAGGGTACCTCCAGGGGTAGGGGCAGAAGGATCTAGGCGTGGTTTCATTCTCAATCCCAGGCAAAGCAAGACTCCTGACATGCTTTCCCAGGTTGCCTCCCCACTTCCAGTAGGAGGCAGACTGACTCACTATTTCCAGGCTTGGAAACAGATCACCACAGACAAGTGGGTTCTGTAAGTAGTGAGACAGGGTTTGTCCCTAAGTTTCAAATCCCTTCCCTCTCCAAGAATCAGAGCATTCAAGGCAGCTTCCAATGCAGAAAGAAAGCTGTTGGAAAAAGAGAGTCAGAACCTATTGTTTAATTAGTATTTTGGAAAGACATTTGACCATGAGCTCTTTTACAAAGGTTCCACGTCAGGGTGGACAATAAGACAATGCACATATTCAGTGGTTACAGAGGCCTGATCATTAGGCATTAAAGAGCAATTACATGACAATTAGACAAATAGGAGAAAAAAAACTGAGCAGTTGTAATTGGATACTAAGTTATTTCTAATCGGTTGCCCTAGGTAGCACACCCCTTGAAACCTCCAAATCCATTGATAGACTATGGCAGAGTAACTGCATAGGGTTTAACGCTATCCCAGATGGCGAGAGGCTGGGTGACAGTGAAACAAGGGGGATTGGGTATGAAACCAACTGCAGAGAGCGAGAGGTGGGGGGATAGTGAAACAGGGGGCCGGCTGTGATGGGGGAGCAGTGGAACCTGTCCCTCCACAACAAAGGGAAAAGGGTTTTTACTCAAGATACATTCTCACAACAAAGAAAAATGGGGAATGGTGGCCTGTTCTGGACCTAAGGGTGCTAAACAGGCACTTAATAAAGCCAAGGTTCAAAATGGTAACCTCATCACTGATTCTGCCAGCTCTCCAAAAATGAGACTGGCTTGCATCTCTGGACCTAAAAGATGCTTATCTCCACATCCCCATAAGGGTCTAACAGAAAGCACCTCAGGTTCAGACTCCCTTCAGGTCACTACCAGTTTTTAGCCCTGACATTCAGTCTCACTTCAGCTCCAAGAATATTCACGAAGTGCCTGGCAGTGGTTGTGGCACACCTGCGAAGGCAAGGTGTCACAGTTTTCCCCTACCTGGATGACTGGGTGGTGGTGGGAAAATCACCTCAACAGGTAAAGGAACATCTGTAGCTCACCCAAGAACTCTTGGAGTCTCTGGGTTTCCTGGTAAATGTCAAAAAGTCAGTCCTTCTCCCTGCACAAGTGCTGCAGTTTATAGGAGCAGAACTAAATACCCAGGAGGGTAGGGCTTACCTATCTCTGGACAGGGGAACAGGCATTCTGCAGATGGCAGGCTCCTTCAGTCTGAACAAACCAAAAACTGCAAGACAGTTTCTACAGTTACTGGGCCACATGGCAGCCATCACTGTTACAGTCCTGGGTTCCAGGTTCCAGATGAGACATCCAATTCCACCTAAGGGCTCATTGGTGTCAAAGAAAGGACTATCTCTCAAAGCTAGTCCCAGTAATAAAAACATTACTCCTGGCCCTTCAGTGTTGGAAAGAGGATGCCAACCTCAGAGAAGGGGTTCCCTTTCAAAAAGAGCATTCATCAGTGATCCTCACAACAGATGCATCACTACTAGGGTGGGGTGCCCACCTAGGGGATCACACTACTTATGGCATTTGGTCCAGTGCAGAGTCGCTCTAGCGCATAAACCTGCTGGAGCTCAGGGCAGTATTCCTGGCAATCCAGGCCTTCACACCACTAGTTCAGGGAAAGGTGGTACAGATCAGAACAGACAATACCACCACCATATATTACATAAACAAGCAGGAACAAGGTTGGATCCTTTCTGCGCTGAAGCTATGAGAATTTGGACTCTGACTTACTCCCAAGGAGTTTCTTTTCAGGTCATTCATCTGGCAGGCAAGGACAGTACCCTAGCAGATGCCCTGAGTCAGATCAACCAGGCCCATCACTAATGAACCTTGAACAGACAAGTGGTGGAAGTGATTTTCAAGAGGTGGAGCACCCCAGAGATAGATCTCTTTGCATCCCATGGGAGCCACCGCCTGCCACAGTATTGTTGCAGACCCCCAGCTCAGGGAACAATACCCTTGGATGCTCTGGTTCTGGACTGGTCAGGGAAGTACCTGTATGCGTTCCCTCATTTTCTCTGCTGTACAGAGTGCTATTCAAGCTCAGATCCCAGCCAGCTTCAAGGATCTTGATCGCTCCAGACTGGGCCAGCAGCCATGGTACTCTCTGCTGCTCTCCACGTCCTGTAGCCAAGCCAATACACTTTTCTCAGAGGCACAATCTGCTAACCTTCAGTCAGGGGAGACTCCTGTACCCAAACCTCAAGTCACTCAGACTCAAAGCATGGCTCTTGAGGACCTAGAGTATGCAGGCCTGCATCTCTCTGAAAGTGTCCTGCATATTTTAAGGGGTACAGGAAACCTTCCACCAAGAAAACCTACACCTCTAAATGGAAAAGGTTTTCCATCTGGTGCTCCACCAGGGATATGGTGCCAGCACAGGCAGGGGTTCCAGCTGTCCTGGATTACCTTACTTATTTACATTCACTGGGCCTGCAGCCCACTGCTTTAAAGGTTCACTTTGCTTCAGTGCCTGCTTACACTTCAGCTGGGAAGAATGTCTCTATTGCATCAAACCCTAACTTCAAAAGGTTCTTTAAGGGTCTAGCTCACCTGCACCCTCCTCACAGGGAACTGGTGCCAGCCTGGGATCTAAACGTGTGTATTGCCAAGCTCATGGGTCCCCCTTTTGAACCCATGTCTTCAGCTCCTTTGAAATATGTCACATGGAAAGCAGTTTTCCTAGTGGCAATCACTTCTGCTAGAAGGATCAGTGAGCTCCAGGCTCTCTGCATTGAACAGGACTACATTTCATTCCATTCCACAGGGACAAAGTGGTCCTGCGAACTAACAGAAAATGTCTTCCAAAGGTGGTTTCATACTTTCATTTGAACCAGTCCATCACCTTACCTGTCTTCTTTATTGAGCATTCAAGCTCTGGGGAGCGTAAACTTCACAGTCTTGATGTCAAGAGAGCTCTTAGCTACTACATGACAGTCACCAAGACCCATAGACAGGACAGGAAACAACTGTTCCTGACTTTTGGGGATGTGGGAAAAGGAAATCCAGCATCTAAGAGGTTCATTTCTTGCTGGATAGTCCAGTGTGTTCAGTTTTGCTTTGCAAAACTGGGAGGGAGGCCACAGCAGGGCTGAGAGCCCATTCCACAAAGGATACAGCGGCTACTATAGCAGCTTTCAGGGATGTCCCCTTGGTGGACATCTGTAAAGTAGCTACCTGGAGAACAGTGCACATCTTTACTAAGCATTACAGGCTGGACACACAGGGTAGAGATGATGCCAGGTTCAGCACAACTATCCTGCAGAATCTGTTTCCAAAATAGGTTCTGTGCCCACCTCCAAAGGTACTGCTTCTCAGTCTGCTTAAGAGTTAGGAATATTGGAGTATTCCTGGGGTGAGAAGAAAAAATTACTTACCATTGTAATCTTGTTTCTTCCAGGGGATACTCCAGTATTCATAACTCTTCCACCCTGCCTCCCCTGCTAGAACCAGTGGCCTCTGCACTCCATGTTGTATTACCAGGGATATGTGTGCCACACTCTGGCTTTTATATTTGAAACTGTGTTTTCATTGGTTTTACCCTTTTCAGGTGACTCTGACTCTGTGAGGGCCGACCATCATTCTACAGCACCAGTACCCATTTTCCTTCTGTAATTTTGGTCCCCTAGGCAAGGCATGCAATGATGCTGCATGGAGCGAGTGCACACGCTCCCATACACACACCTCTGTGTGTCTGCCTTGTCGACCTCCAATCTGTAGTTTTCGGTGCATCATCCCCCTAGCCTCTGCCAGTTGACAGTCGTGCACCAAACCGCTGGTGTCCCCCCTCCCCGGGGGGGGGGCAGTCCTATGGACACTCGATCCCTCTCCTCCCCCACCGACCTCCGGTGGCCCGTGCTCACTCCCAAACACGGGTCACTGGCGTAGCGCAAGGTACAGTAAGGCAACCAGTGCCTCAGCGCCACGGGCCAGCAACAGTGACTATACTTAATTTAAGTATGACACACATCCATAAGTATCATCTTGAAAGTTACAACTTTTTATGTTGTGTAGCCTTCAATGACATTCTCCTGTAAGAATTTGTCTAGTCTTGCTTTGAAAACCTGCACATTGCCAGCTAACACAACCTCATGAAGTAGGTTATAACACATGCTAACCATCCTATGTGTAAAGTTATCCTTCATACCAAACCGAGGAAAAAATAGCCAACTTAGTTAAGAAGGGGGATACAACCTTTTATAGGTACATTAGGGAGCATATAAAGGTTAAGGG
The DNA here is from genome assembly GCA_016271365.2 of Neoceratodus forsteri. Taxonomy (NCBI): domain Eukaryota; kingdom Metazoa; phylum Chordata; order Ceratodontiformes; family Ceratodontidae; genus Neoceratodus; species Neoceratodus forsteri. Next base: position 368,959,051 of record CM028135.1, read on the forward strand.
AGGAATAGTGAAGATTAATAAAGGAGAGGGGAGGTAGGCAGAGGGAGACAGTGAAAAGACAGAGGTACTGAATGAATACTTTTGCTCAGTATTCACAAAAGAAGATGAGGAAGAGTTACCTAAACCAGACAGTAGAAGCACTCTGGGTAGGGGGGTTGACACCAGTCCATTTACAGAAGAAAGAGTATTGAAAGAACTCCTAAAACTCAAGGTGGACAAAGCAATGGGGCCTGACGGGATTCACCCCAGAATCCTAAAGGAACTAAGGAAGGACCTAGTGACAGCACTGACCACACTTTTTAGCAAATCATGGAAGGATGGGGTGGTACCTGAGGACTGGAGGAGTGCAGATGTGATTCCCCTTCATAAAAGTGGGAGCAAGGCAGAAGCAGGAAACTACAGACCTGTAAGTTTGACCTCAGTGGTATGGAAAATGATGGAATCACTTCGAAAAGAAAATTGTTGAGTACCTAGAGGCCAGTGGGCACAGGACACAAAGCAGCATGGATTTACAGTAAGGTCATGTCAGATGAATCTAATTGATTTCTTTGACTGGGTGACCAAAGTAATAGACCAGGGAGGGGTTGTGGATATGGCCTACCTAGACTTTAGCAAGGCATTTGACACAGTCCTGCACAAAAATTAATAATCAAGTTAGCCAGCCTGGGAGTGGGTTCCAGGGTGGTAGCCTGAAGTAGCAAACTGGCTGCACAACAGGAGACAGAAGGTAGAGTAGAATGGAGACGCATTCCAAGAAAGAGAGTTATTAGTGGAGTACCTCAGGGCTCAGTACTGGGTTCAGTCCTCTTAACATCTTTATAGGTGACATTGCAGAGGGTCTGAGGGAAAGGTATGCCTCTGCAGATGACACAAAGATCTGTAACAGAGTTTATACATGGGGGGGGGGTAGAAAGGGATGAGAAGGGACTTGGCAAGGTTGGAGGAATGGTCAGGCATATGGCAACTTAGATTCAATGCAAAGAAGTGCAAAGTAATGCACCTGGGAAACAAAAATCCAGGAGAAGAGTACACAGTAGCAGGGGGAGGTACCAACAACAACAAAAATGGAAAGGGACTTGGGGGTAGTCATATCAGATGACCTAAAGGTGGGTAAGCAATGTGAGAAGTCAGTAAGAAGAGCCAGGGGGCTACTGGGATGCATAGGAAGGGGCATCACTAGTAGGAAAAGGGAAGTGGTTATCCCTCTGTACAGACAGTTGGTGAGACCCCATCTGGAATACTGTGTGCAGTTTTGGATACCCAGTCTACGCAAGGACATCGACAGGATGGAAGCAGTCCAGAGGAGGGCAACTAAAATGGTGCAGGGTCTGCATCAGAAACCATATGAAGAGAGACTGAGAGAGCTTAATATGTATACTCTTGATGAAAGGAGGGATGGGGGGACATGATAGAAATTTTCAAGTACCTCAAGGGAATCAACAAAGTCCAGGAGGGTAGCATCTTTCAGAAAAAGAGATGTGTAAGAACAAGGCAACAATTTAAAGATAGAGGGGACGGCTCAGGGGTAATGTGAGGACATTTTTTCACGGAGAGAGTGGTGGATGCATGGAACCGCCTTCCTGGGGAGGTTGTTGGGTCTAAAACAGTGGGGGAATTCAAAAATACATGGAACAGACATAAGGCAGTTTTAGTGGGGCGTTGCAGGAAGTAGACTGTTGGTTAACTAGAATCTGCAGCTTATCCAGTAGGTAGGGAAATGGGCAGACTGGGTGGGCCAAGTGGTCCTTATCTGCTGTCAAAGTCTATGTTTCTATGTTTCCTCTTTCCAGTCCCCATCAGTTTTAGTGCATTACCTCTAGTACTGTACTACTTCCACTCACCAGCTCAAACATGTGAACATAATTAAGGGGAACAGTTAACACTAAGATCTCTACATCCAAGTGTGGGGTTGTTCCTAATTTTCACTTTGTGTGCACAAACATTGTTTTCCTTACTGTTTATGTCAGTATAGTAAATTATATCAGACTGATTTTGCTGACTTGCAATCTGACCTTTTCTGTACTTACAGCAAGCTCTTGTCTTTTGTTTGCTGGTCCCACTCTCCTTAATGAGCTAAGTACAGTCCCAGAGGACTCTTCTTTGGCCCTTATCTATTGCTGAAATGTACAGAATTATAAAGATTCCAGCATAATGTAGTAAGACAAGTATGCACTCCACAGAGCTAAAATATCTGCATGTGTTTAAAGTGGGTTTCCGAAATAGCTGAGAACAGCTACCACTCATACTGTGGCAGCTGCCCTCGGCGACAGTCATTCCAGCCTGGTGCTAAAAATTTATTTTATTCCATACCGTAGTTATTTCCCTCATAATTTTCATTTTAGAACAGTCAGCTGATCCTTTTCGATAGCCTCGATGATCCTGACATGCCCCTGCGCTCAAGTACATAATGATGTGTGACCAGGGAGAGCGCGGGGGTGCACCCCATTGAAAGGAATGAGGCTAATTTTCTCTTGCATGTTTAGGCTTATGAGTGACCAGCTAGAGATTAATGAAGGTCACCACTTGACTAAGAAGGGCCTTATGAGGGAAATAACTATGGTATGGAATATAATTAATTTTTTGCACCGGGCTGGACTAACTGTCGATAATCAGCTTCTACAATGATAACTGCCTTGCATTAGAAACTTCCTTTAAACTCGCCCCATTCACTCAATGGTGAGTATTTATACTTTATGAGGTCCTGGAAGTGCGCGGGTCATGTGACCGCCCACTTGCACTGTCCTCAACAATATTTCTGGCCTAAAACTATAAAAAGTAGCCCACTAAAGTGTTAGCTACTAGGTATTATTCTCCCCAACTGTGCAGAACTAAGCAAATCACACACACACAAAAACACCGAACGTTTTGCACAACCATAGCACTGGTTGTAGTCCCTCTATTCAGATCTGTACTACATTACCCAGTGTGCTCTTCAGTGGTAATGAGGCAACAGCACAATAAAGTCATAGGCAGAGCAAATATCTATTGCTCAACTATACAGAAAGATAAAAACTGTAGCATAATATAGTAAGAGAAACATACACTCCACAGAGCTAAAATATCTGCATGTGTTTAAACTCACCCTGCTCGCTCAATGGCGAGTATTTATATTATACAAGGTCTTGGAAGTATGCGGGTCATGTGACTGCCCACTCACACTGTCCTCAACAATATTGCTGGCCTAAAACTATTAAAAGTAGTCCACTTAAGTGTTAGTTTTGGACAGGAGTTGAACATTTGCTCTGCCCTTCTTCATGAGGCAGGGTGACAACAAGGCTATGTTGAAAATGTTGGTGTGTAAGTATTACAAGACAACAAATTTATGGGCCTACATTACATTTTCATAATGCAGGCTTGTAACTTTGGTAATTTTCAATATTTTTACCCAAATTCCCCCCATGCAGTCCTACTGGCTCTGGCCAGAGTTTGTTTCTTCAGGTACGACCCAGAAGATTATAAGAGCATTGTTTACAAAACAGGGCGAGGGAATTATAACAATGTGAAATACAAGCAATGAGCAGGGTGATATAAATAAACAGGTACAGGATGAACAGATAAGCATATACAGTACTTCAAGGGTAAGAACAAGCAAACAATAGTTAAATTTCGTGGAAATAATACAAGTGCAATTGTCCCATTTTGAGGATGGTAAGTGCTGAGGTGAAGGGCATGCAGGGTAGATAATTCCCCTTACTAGGCTTATCCCATAGTAAAACATAAACTTACACTGGTAGTCTACTGGTACCCCCTCCCGCCCTCATACCCATTGTAATATGTACACTTACCTTGGTAGTCTAGAGGTAACCCCTTTCTGCCCCGACCACTGTTTTACAACAACCTAATGCCCACCCACTCAACAGTTTTGTTCTTCACATTGATGCCGAACTGGATCATAATTCCAAATCCATATCGGATTTGGTATCCTAATATTTAGGATTTAGGAATCTTCCCTTGTCAATCTTCACCATTCATTACTGCTTGGGTTAAGCGGGCCTTTGCCCGCTATGGGAGGTTTTTTTGGGGAATTAGAAATCAGCGGCGCTGCCCTCGGCGCGACGTGCTGCATCATGCACAGGCGGCGTTAGGTGCCGCAGACTCCTCCTCTATCTCAGTTCTGTTTCTCCCCCGTCGAGGCTGCACCTGCTGCGCGTAACGAATAGTGTTCTCGGGTTTCTAATACCTCAAGACCCCTCATTTTCTCTCAGACGACTCTCTCGTGCCATATACGGTAAGACCGTTCCTGTTTTTCTATGTCTGGTGCGAGTGCTTTATTGCTTTTTCCTTGTTTAGTTCGCATCATGTCAGGTTCGGCAAGGCGCGCAGTCGGCTGGCCGCGCCCCATGCTGGGCCGGTGCTCATGTGGCCAGCATTTTTCCGTCTCGGACCGGCATGATGTCTGTCTCCGTTGCCTGGGACCCAACCACAACATGGACGCATGCGATGCCTGTTTCTCCATGGACCGTCGTGTCCTTGAAGTCCACGCGTTCAAGCTTGGCAAGGCCCCACCGACCTTCGGGGGACGGCGTCGCTCCAGGGATTCCCTAGGTAAGGTCTCTAGGCCCTTCCTCGGTCCTCCGGGCCTATATGGTCCGAGGAGGAGGAGGCTTCCTCCTCTTCTCTTGCCGAAGAGGAAGCTTCTCTCGCGGTGTCGGGGGAACATTGTGGTCCCCTCCAGGGCCGCGATGGGGACACCACCTCGGCAGTCACCTCCTCGGAGGTACAGGCTCCCCCAGTGTCGAGGCCCGCGCCTGCTGGGCCTGGCACCGGTGGACCCTCGACGCCGCCCTCCGGCGTCATTTCAGATCCCGGTGCCGCTTGTGGCGCCGGTGATCGAGACGGTGCCGTAGGCAGTGCTGCTCGTGCGGCGCCGCAGGCCCGGTTTGCACTCTCAGCGGCGCTGGGTTGAGTTCCAGTGCCGGGGGCAGCGCTGTGGGCCTAACTGGCACAGCAGGGGAGCCAGGACCGGGCCTAGCAGTCACGAGTGGACTAGGGTCGTCCGGCGCCGTCCCTAGCACCGGCGCCATTCACGGCGCTGTTCCTCCAGGAACCCCCGGGGTTGCCAGCGTGGATGTTCTGCTGGTATCGTCCTCTTCGGAGGTCGATGACTCGGACGTGGACCCATCCTGGCACCCTGACTCTCCGGGGTCGGGGTCCCCAGTAACACGTGGTGCTAGGCGGCACAGCGGGCCCCTCCCACTGTCTCCGCTCCGTCCTCCCCTGAGGACCCTCGGGCTAGGGGTGGCCCCGGGTCCCGGAGGGGTGATGTGGTGAGGACTGAGGGGCTCTCCCTCCTAGGGGGTCTGTGACAGCTACCCTTCCGGGTGCTGTTGCCACCTCTCGGGGTGTGGGAACACTGGAGTCGAGGAGGAGGGCTCTCGGGTCCAAGGGTCGTGAGGGGCGGGACGCATCGTGAGCCCGCCGCCACTCGTGGGTGGCTAGGAGCCAGCGCCGAACCCCGCCTTTCCCTCTTGGGCCCTGGGACTCCCTCCGTGGCATTGCCGACTGCCCTTCTGGATCCATGCAGTCCCAGGTGCGTCACAGGGGAGGATCCCCTTCTGGGCTCTTCCAGGCGTTGCATCCCCAGGGTTCCGTTTTGCGACCTGGTTTGTTGTCCGGGATCCCGCCAGCTCGGGCTCCGTTCCCCAGATTTCAGAGCCCTAGCAGAGGTCAGTTGCCTCTTTGCAGGTGCCCTTCTCTAGTACCTCTGCAACCACCCCCTGCTCTTCCAGGCCACGTCGGTCCTACGGGTCCGTTATCCTGGGAGCAATTCAGAGGTTCTGCGGCGGCCTTCCCCTCATACGTTAGATATATGCATGAGCGGGTCTTTCAACTCTCCCCACCTCTGCAGAAATCTTCTGGACATTCGAGCTCCGCATCATCCTCGTCTTCCTCCTCTGAGGGAGAGGAACCCCTTGCTCATCTTTCCTCTGACGCTGATTTCACTGAATATCAACGATTCCTTTCGAGGATGGTGAGGGATCTTCGAACCTCTTACGTTAGGTGAGAAAATACTGAACGGGAGACGTGTGAATTCCTTGGAGAATTCAGTACCCAGCACCTGGTGGTACCTTCCTGGCCTATCCCCTTCCAGGAGGCGTCTATCCGTTCCTGGCAGTTGCCAGCCGCCCCTTCTCCAGCCCCGGTAGACTGTCAAAGAAGATAGTGTGCCCCCTCAGAATCCCTGGGTACCCTTCCCAACCCGTCCTCGGGTTTGGTATACCTAGAGACTCCTTCCGGGCATCGCCGCCTGGCGCACGACCATCCGCCGGATTCTGATTCCCTACAATTCGACTGGTGGGGGTGAAGAGTGTTCTCTTCCTCTCGTGCGGTGGCCTGCATTGCATCACATCAGGCTCACCACGCTGCCTACAATCGGCATCTGTGGTCGATGCTCTCCCAGCTCTTAGCATCAATGCCTGATACGGAGCACACCAGACAAGCTATTGCCCTCTCCGCTGTAGGCCTGGAGCTGGCAAGACACCAAGCAAGGGCATCTTATGACGCAAATGAGGTGGCTTCCAGGCTTGAGGGGACAGCGATCTGCATTAGGCGGACAGCATGGCTTCATCTATCAAGGTTGTCACCCCTGGCCTGGCGTAGGGTGATTCGCTCCACTTTCCGGGGGACCTGTTTCTTTTCCTCCAGAGCTAGGAGACTTCTGCATGGGCTTCCTCCATCTCCCCGTTCTCGGGGGGCACCTCCTACCTCTTCTCCCACATAGGCTTCTCTCTGCATTAGCCAGGGTCTTCCCCTTCTGTTTCTCACCAACAGGAGGCTGGGGGTCTTGTTCCCTCAGGGTTCTACCCTCCCCTTTTTAAGGGGGCAGTACTCACCCAAGCAGTAATGAATGGTGAAGATTGACAAGGGAAGATATGAAAATTACGTACCTACCGTAATTCTTGATCTTCTCTTGTATCTTCACCATTCATTACTGATACCCTCCCACCTTCCCCTCAGTGGCCTCCTTCTGTGGCGTCTCCCCCTTCCGTCTCATTCCTCTTACTTCCCTTGGCCTTTATGCCAAAAAAAAAAAAAAAACTTTTCTGTTTTTCCATTCTTAGTGAATGGATCTCCCTTTTTTCCTCAAGGTAAAGAGGAATGAGCACAGTTGTAATTTTCTCTACTTCTGAGGGAACTCTTTCTGACCACCCTTTGGGTGCGATTCCTTACCTTCTTCAGGTCATGCAGTTTCACGGCCCAAGTGGCCATGCCTGTCCTGGCCCCGGCAAAGTCAAGAATCCTCATGGCAGGTATTATTTCTAGCTGTTATAGCTACTGACTGAACTTGTCAGCTCTGAACGTCTGCCTGCCTTGCCCTAGGGAGTCTGATTGAGTTCCACTCTATTTTTCATACAAAACTGCCTTCAAGAAGGCATAGTCTTTTCCATACACTGCTGTGTTAGCACCTAACAAGGTGCGAAGGGACTTAGTCCCCTTCCTGGCTGGGCGCTCTACCCGGAACGGGTTCTGCACGGACAGTCTAGGAGCCCTCAACTAGGATGAAGGGACTGGGCATGTTGAGAGTCCAGAGAGTCTGCCCTCATTCGGATCTGTTCAGGTGGTTCGGTTGAACCTCCCCAGTCCTAGCAACTGGGATTCTTGCTCCCTTGTTAGTCTCGAGCCTATAAGCCTCTCAACCAATGCTCGATGGGCACTGTTCTCCCTCTCAACATGCCTCTTTTCTTCTTCTCCTTCTTCTTCTACTTCTCTTTCCTTCTCTCTGTTCCTCCCTTAGAGCCGCCCCGGAAAGGAGGCCCTGCGGTCCCTTAGGGTAGGAATTCTCTCTCCTCTGTCTATTGTCTACCGGCTTATCCCTTTTTCAGTTTATATCCTTTCCTTTTTCTATACCTCGGCTCTCTTGCCTCGCTTTCCTTTTTTCTTACCCTTTATTTTCGCCTCTTCGGCTAACAGAAGTGAGATAGAGGAGGAGTCTGCGGCATCTAACGGCCGCCCCTCGCACAGTACGTCGCGCTTGAGGGCGGCACCATTGGAGCCGACTCCAAAAAAAAAAATAAAAAACTCCCATAGTGGGTGCGCACCTCCGGCCTAACCCAAGCAGTAATGAATGGTGAAGATACAAGAGAAGATCAAGAATTACGGTAGGTACGTAAATTTTCATTTTTCGTCAGCTTTATTCAAAAATCCAAAATCCTAAATTTTTGTTGAAATCTGAGATATTCATTTAGTAAAACGAATAGCTGAGCAACCCTAACATTGATGCTGTTTTTAGATGGTGCAGTATAGCTTTTTCAGTAGTTCTTTCTTGTGTTAAACAGAAAGGACCAGAAACAATCAATAAAGATGAAGAACCTAAGCTCACATCAGACTTTCAAGACATTGTTCATGCCATGGAAGACTATCTGCAGCCTGTTTTGTCACAATTTGACTTTTCTGTTTTTAGGTAAGTTTAAAAAAATATTATTTTCATATGTTTTTAACCATAGTGTTTAAGTATGTCTAATTTATATTTAGCTATTACTGCCTTTACTATGTCATATGGTTGCAGCTATCTTGAGAACTTATTACAGTGAGAGACCAAAGAGTTGGCGCTGGATTGAAAATTTTAACTGATGGCAGTGAGTTTCTGTCTGTAGAATCACTTGGCAGCTGGATTATTTTGTATGGGGTGTATTCTGGGGTGAAGGACAGGAAATGCAGGGTTTTAAAATTCATCTTTTGAGATGCTTGTAGGATAGCAGTAGAACCTAGAGGTCAAAGCACCATGATGTGAACATGAATACTCTGCAGACCTGGTCTGAATCCCACAACCACCACTCACGTATTGTATTACCCTAAGCAATCACTTAACCTCACTTTCCTTCAGGATCATAACTAGAAATGAGCTTAGACTCAGTGGGCCCCATATTCAAAAGTCCCAGGCTGTGCAACTGAAATGCACTGGCACAAAATAATGGTATGTTCAGAAGATACACCGTGAGATACGATCACACATGTCCAGCTGAATATCCTTAACATGCGCAGTCATGCAATGGAAGATGCATGGCAGGTGACCTGAGCCCTACGCGGAGCATAGGGAAATGTGTGGTAGGCGGCCACATGCACGGTGCACTATATTGCACTGTTCAGCCAGGGTATGCAAATGGCCTCATTGCACATTCTGGGTCCATTCTCCACATGCACTGCTCATTACTGGAATGTATTCTGGCCATTTGTATTCCCCAGGCATGTGTAGTTCCAGCTTTGCAGGGCTGTTCCACCACCCCACAAAGATGAACAGAAGATACTGCAGCCTAGCAGGCAGGTGTGATGGAATGTTTGTGTGTGGGTGGGTGGACTGCATTGGCCTGGGTACAGTACTGTTACCCATAGCCATGTACAGAGTCAGACTGGGGTACAGGGGGCCCACCTGGACAGCGGCCACAGGGGCCCACCTGGACAAGCAACAGGAGAAGGCATAGGTTGACACAGTCTGATCAGTATACCACATGCATGTGGTACACCAGCTCCATATGCAGCTTACAGTCACCTGCAGTGCCCTCCCCCCCCCGTATGAGAGGAACATGGTGTTAACTGCAAGGAATGGCAGTGTGCAGAGGGTGGCCAGGTACCCGAGTGGGTGGGTCCCACCTGTGTGCTCCTGTGGTGTACCACCATTGGCGCTTGCTACAGGTCAGTCCCTGGCCTGTGCCAGGCTGCCACTCATACCACCAGGCTACCTAGGAACTGTTGCCCAAGACATCACCCTGGGTGCATGCGACCAGTGGGTGGCACCCTGTAGGCCACATGGGTGCAGGCTATGGCCCCAGGTACATGTGCTGTATGCATGGCTATCTGCTCCACTGGTGTGTTAGGGAGGCACCCGACAGCACTGGCAAGAGGCAGCTGGGTGTCTGTGTCCTGGTTGTGGTGTGGGGGATGACTCTCTGGGCGGTGCCCATGGTGTGCCGGCACCTGTGGCATTGGGTACTTCCATCCTGGCATGACTGCTGTGTATGGGTGCCTGGGGCATGTCCCAGTGCACCTCCAAGGGCTGTGTCAGGATGGCCTGTCTGCAGTTCTTCAGCCTTCCTTTGGGTGGCTGACCGATTTGGCCATCCTTTTGTCTGCCTAACTTTGCGCAGCACACTTCTGGGATGCGTGACAGATGCGCCGCACATTTTGGCTGACTATATGAATGCGTGGCATATTCATGTTCCTGCCCCCTTTTTTTGTGCTGCATACATCATGTCTGCACGATCATGCATTCAGCAATGCCACGCATCTCCATTTTGGGCAGCACATCTCCTTTAAATATGTGGGCCGGTGTGCCTTTCCTGATCCAAAATTCTAAAATAAAAATAAATATACCCATAGTCATTTGTTAAGCCGACTCCCAAGTAATGGAATAAATTAACTTATAGTTAGAGACAGGCCATTCATTAGAGAAACTCAGACCAATCTGGCATGGTATATATTGCTATAGTGTATAGTCAGTTCTTGTTGTGTATGTAAATCGGTGGCTTTCGAAATGTTGTTGTACCACAGTTCAAAAGGTTGTGGAAAGTGATTGTGCCATACTGTAATACAACAACATTTTGAAAATATCTAGAAGTTCCACAAGTTACCTTGTAAACAAAACACTTATGCTCAGTCACAGCACTGCCATGAACTTCTCAAGCAGATAGCGAAATGCAACTGGCACAATGGTGGTGGCGGTATTTTCAAAAGTGGCTGACGAGATTAAAAAATTAATGCATTTATACTAAAAAAAAAACAGGATCAACAAGATATTTTTAATTACTTACAACAACAGGGCCGGCCTGCCAGCGCAGTGGCAAGGCATCTGCTTATGGCACCGACATCCTCTGTTCGGGGACGGACTCGGGAGTTGGCGGTTCGGTCGGGGGGAGAATGATTGAGCATCCCAAAGACTGCTGTCCTTCTCCAGGGAGAGGGGGGTTGAGTGTCTGGCACATTGTGGACCTCTGGCGGAGGCTGGGGGTACTGCTGCTGCTGCACGTCAGGGAGTTGGGGCAGACGCTGGTCGTCATTACATGTCCCCACTCCTGGGATCCTAACAGAAGAAGAAGAAAATGCCATCCCCTGATCATAATGCTGGCCCCGCTGCCTACCTGTGTCTGCAGGGGCTCACACCTGTGGCCCCAACCTGGGGGGGGCAAGCCATGTTTCCCCTACCTCAGTGTCCATTGGTAGGGGGTGTCCGCCTGGTGGTCCCGCCCCAAAGGGGTAAGCCAGGGGCATGTGGGAGCAGTGAGCGGAGCTGGGCTGAGCCTCCGGAGGGCGGGGGGGCCTGGCTAAAAAAAAAAAAAATTACTTATGACAGCAGACGCGATTCCTCAAGATAAAGCTTCTCACTTATCGAGAAATACGGCAGCCATTTTTTTTTTTTTTTAAATCCCTCCCACACAACTAATAACCAATATTATAAAAAGGGTCTGAGAAATGGAGCTTTCTGATTGGTGGCAAACATTCTAACAGCCTTATGTTAATCTTTTATTAACATACATGTAGAGCTTAGCTATATGCTGAAGAAGGTTTAACACTGTTTAAAAACGCTTTTTTATTATAATAGCAATAAGGCACTCCTAGGGATTATGTTAATGGTCAGTTAATCACCCTCTAGGGGCATGTGGCACTCGGCTACACCTCGTGCCACAGTACACCCCTAGAAGGTGATTAACAGACCATTAACATAACCCTCAGTCATGCCTTATTGCTTAAGAAACCTGTGGTAAAGATGTAGAGATGTCTGGTCCCTAATGGCCACACCACTAACCCTAGCAATCAGGCTCAACTCACAGAACAAAACGCAACAGCAAAAATATCTCTTTCTATTAAAATGAAACATCAAACTCTTTTATAATAATTTTAGTGATTCACTATACACTATAAAAAAAAAACAGTGGATGGGCAACTCTATGCCAAACCAATGTGTTGTGCATACCTTAGGGTTCTGATTCCCATGAACCTCCCGAACTTTGCTCCTGAGGTCACAGGGAATCTGAACCCTTCAGTGGCACAACACACTGGTTGTGCATAGTTGCCCATCTGCTATTCTCTACGTATTATAAAATGGATGGGAAAATCCTGCTTCCTGACTGGTTAGCACCCATGTCTAGATCTGTCTAATGCATAGATAAACAAGCATTTGTCAATGCCGAACGTTCGCTTGCAGGTATTTGCAGTGGTGTTTGGCATGTATGGTGCTTTACCCTAATGCCCTGTGCGATTGCTGGTATTTGCACAATAAATTGTCAGCATGACCTTTTTGTTACCCCCATTGTGCGCTACATAGGCGGAAACACGTTTTGGGCAGGATGTGAAAAATGACAGCTGTACTGCTCATAAGGAAGTGTGGTAAAATGGCAATGTTGAAAATCTGAATTGAAATATTGAAAGGTCGCCAAACCCTCGTCGTGAGACTTTATGCAATTATTTCATTAAAACAGTCATTGTCAGGAATTTTTCACCAAATTGTCAACATTGTCATTTTAAAACCTCTGCTAATGAACAGTGTCTCTGTGATTGTCTTACTGTGTGCCATACATTGATTTTGCACACCGACTGCACCATTGTGCACTACATGGGCGGAAACATGTTTTGGGCAGGATGTGAAAAATGACAGCTGTACTGCTCACAAGGAGGTGTGGTAAAATGGCAATGTTGAAAATCTGGAGTGAAAATATTGAAAATTTGCAAACTCAGACGCGTGAACTGCACAACGACGTCAGAACAGTTATTTTTAGAATTTGTTCGTCAAATTGTCAACATAGCCATTTTAATATCTCTGCTCATGAACAGTGACACTGTGATTTTCTTAATGTGTCCCATACACTGAGTTCACACAGCGACTGTGCCATTGTGCGCTACATGGGCGGAAACACGTTTTGGGCAAGATGTGAAGACAACGGCTGCACTGCTCATAAGGAGGTGTGGTAAAATGGCAATGTTGAAAATGTGGAGTAAAATATTGAAAATTCATAGGCTTAAAGCGTGCATAGGAACTGCGCCAATGAACACTAAATAAAACAGTCATTTTAGGAATTTTGTCACCAAATTTTCAACACAGCCATTTTAAGACCTCTGCTCATGAACAGTGTCACTGTGATTTTCTTAATGTGTCCCATACATTGAGTTCGCACACGGACTGCGCCATCGTCCGCTACATGGGCGGAAACATGTTTTGGGCAGGATGTGAAAAATGACAGCTGTACTGCTCATGAGGACATGTGGTAAAATGGCAATGTTGAAAATCTGGAGTGAAAATTTGCAAACTTACGAGCGTGCGTAGGAACTGCGCAATGCAGACTCGTAAAACAGTAATTTTTAGGAATTTTTTCACCAAATTTTCAACACAGCCATTTAAAGACCTCTGCTCATGATCAGTGTCACTGTGATTTTCTTAATGTGTCCCATACTTTGATTTCGCACACCGACTAGCCATTGTGCTCTTCATGGTGGAAACACGCTTTGGGTGAGATGTGAAAAATGACAACTGTACTGTTCATAAGAAGGTGGTAAATGGCAATGTTGAAAATCCGGGAGGAAATGTTGGTACCAAACCTACGAGTGCATAGGAACTGCGCAATGCCGCTCGTAAAACAGTCATTGTTAGGAATTTTTTCACCAAATTTTCAACCTAGCCATTTTAAGACCTCTACTAATGAACAGTGTCACCATGATTTTCTTAATGCGTCCCATACATTGATTTCGCACACCGACTGCGCCATTGTGCACTACATGGGTGGAAACACATTTTGGGTAGGATGTGAAAAATGACAGCTGTATTGCTCATAAGGAGGTGTGGTAAAATGGCACTGTTGAAAATCTGGAGTGAAAATATTGAAAATTTGCGAACTTACGAGGTTGCGTGGGACCTGCATAGCAGCGCTCAGTAAAACAGTCATTTAGGAATTTTTGCACAAATTTTCAACATGGGGTTTTGGGACCCCTTCTCATGAATGATGTCACTGTCATGGCGTTATTCGGGCCGAAGGGTGATTTCGCAGTCACTGCATGAAATGCCGCCGGGCGAATCTTGCTCATGTCAGTCATCATTCATGAAAGAGGTCGCAAACATGTTAATTGGTGCAAAATCAATAATCCTGAGATATGCAATAAAGTTGAAACCCCTATCTAGCCCATTATACAGCTTACCGGCATTTCCTCAGTTCGCGGTCGGCTTTGAAGAGTGCAGGCGTGTTCCCCAGTCCACCGAAGATCGTCGCGCGAGCTCTGGAGGTAAGTATGGGGTGAGGGGGTGGGAGGCTGGAGTGCGCAGTGGGTGGGTGCGGGTTGTGGGAGAGGGACTGGGAGACTCGTGGGACCGTTTTTCTTTACAGGTTTAAAAAAAAGGACTACGTGGGACATTTGCCACGCTGAGGGTGGGCTCCCAGCGTGGCAGAATGGCTGGGGGCCGAGGAGCCGACGAGTTGGGCACCCCATCGGCAAAGTACACGGGGGCCGAGGAACCAACGGGGATTGGGCATCCCGTCGGCAAAAAAAACTGGGCGTTTGCCACGCTGGGGTGGGCTCCCAGCGTGGCAGAAGGACTGGCTTTGGGGGCCATGGAGACAACAGGAGATTGGGCACCCCGTTGTAAACAACGTTTGCCACGCTGAGTGGGCTCCCAGCGTGGCACCAAAGCTGCGGGGGCGCGTGATGCGAGGTGGCCTGGCGGTGCTCGGTATGACAGCGGTGGTTTCTTTGAAGTAGAGGACCACCACTGTCATACAGAGCTCCCGCACCCATTGGTGCAGGACCACCGCGCCTGCTCAACGGAGCACTGGATTGCAAGGGAGAGGCACACCTCCAAAGTGTGCTACTCTCCCAAAACGTTTCTTGCGCATGCATGCAAGCGAACGTAAAAAGTGCTGGCAATCAGGATGCAGCACACTTAAAATATAATGCTTTTTTGTTTTTCTTTTTTAAATATTCTTAATTGCCATTGTAAATATGGCTGCCATCATTACTCACTAAGGAAAAACATGCAGACCCTTAAATCAAACTCCTTCAGAATATTGTAATCTTCATTCAACAGTGGTGGGTGGCTGGCCAGAGACAGGCACCGTGCAGGAGCGTCTTTTTTTTTTTTTGTAGGAGGGAGGAGCTGGCCGCCCATGAGGCCGACGCACTGTGTGGTGCTTGCGGGTTGGCCAGTAAAGGCTGTTGACTCCTCCTCCACCTCAGTTCTGCTTCTCCCGCCATTGAGACAGCACCTCGCCTAGCTAGGATTGTTCACTACAACCTAGCAGCCTAGTCCAATGTTGACACCTTCCAGAGCTGTTGTTCCTCGGGGTTATTTGACTCCTTCACCATGACTCTGCCTTATTCTGCAGCCTACTCAATGCCATTTACCTCCACTCCAGTAAGATCTTTCCTTTTATTAAGCGGCGTTGAGTCTTTTACTGTTTTTGTGTTTTGTTATCGTATGTGTCATGCCTGGTCCTCAGGACAAGAAACGTTCAAAGAACACAGGTTGGCCTCCCATGCAATGGTGTCCCTGCAGCTGACAGATTTCTGTTACCAACTGGCATGAAATTTACCTTGCCTGCCTTGGACCTCAGCATAACATGGATTCCTGCAATGCCTGCTTCTCTGTGGACCACCACGTTCTGGAGCACCACATGTTAAAAGTTGGTAGGGCTCTGCCAACTTTTGGGGGGCGGTGTCGCTCACGTCGGTCCAAGAGCAGGATCCTCAGCCCTTCCCCCGTGTCCCTTCCTGGGCCTACATGGTCCAGTGAAGAGGGGAGGTCTCCTCCTCTTCTTCCTGTCTTGCTATAGAGGAGGTTTCTACCGTGGTGCTGGAGGTCCAGTCTGGCTCTGTTCGGGGCTGTGCCGGACGCACCGCTGTGGCAGTCACCTCTTCTGAGATGCAGGCTCCCCCATTGTTGGGGTCCAAGGCTGCAGATCCTGGCACGGGGCATTCCTTGATGCTGCCTTGGATCCCAGGGCCATTCACGGCTCCAGTGATTGGGACGACGCTGCAAGTGGTGCAGGACCAACTCAAAGTGCTGCTTGTGGCACTGTGGGTGGGAGAACCCCTGAGGCCACCAGTCTGGAGCTCCTCTGGATCATCTCCTCTCTGGAGTCAGAAAATTCAGAGACTGATCTGGACTGGCAGCCTGACTCTTCAGAATCGGAGGGTTCTCCATGGCCTAGTATCCTTGCATCTCCCCACATGGCCCCTCCTGTGTCTCTAGTGACTGCGGCCCATGCCGACTCTCGAGTCGACGATGGCTTGGTGAGTTAGCTGCGTTCTGGTGGTCCCACTGTTGCGGAAGTGGCGGTCTGGATTTTGAGGGAGGGGGTGGCCGCCATCCCCAGTGCTACCCCCTCTATCAGGATCAAGATCGAACCTCCCTCCTCTGTGACTCTCCTTGGGGAGTCACCAGAATTGGTGGGGTTCCTTGGCATGGGGTGTGAGGAAGAGGGCTTTCTCAGAGTTGACGAGGTTGAGAGGACAGGGTGAGGGCTGTGAACACACTCTTGTGGCCCTCTGGGGCCGGGGAGGAGCCTCAGTGCTGAGCCCAGTTTCTCTCCTTCATCCCCTTTGAAGGAGTCCACATTGGGTGGGTCTGGGGACTGCCTTTCTGGATCCATGCGGCCCTGGTCCCTTCATAGGGAAGCTCTTCCTACAGGGCTAAGTCTTGACCACTTTACTTTCCTTAACAGGTCATTGGATTTGCAGACCTGCAGATTCCTGCTTATGCCAGGTTCACCTGTAGAATCCTCTAGCCCTGGCAGAGATGCATCATGTATGGTGACAGGTTTGCCCGTACCTCTGTGTCCAGCTCCTCTTCTTCCAGACCATGTTGGTCCCTTGGGACCTTTGACCTGGGAACAGTTCAGATCCCAGGCTGCAGATTTCCCCAAGTATGTTAGGGCCATGGACGAACAGGTTTTTTGACCGATTCCCCCACTGCAGCCAGAGTCTGACTTTGCAGGCTCCTTGGCCTCATCGTCTTCCTCTACAGAGGAAGCAGAGCCCGCTGTCCATCTGTCCTCAGACACTGATCAAGCTCAGTATCAGCGCTTCCTGATAAGGCTGGTCAGGGACTTGCACATTACCCACTTCGCCCATCACAATGCTGAGCATGCAACACAAACATTCTTAGGTGATTTCGGGGCACAGCATTTAGTAGTCCCATCCTGGCCAGTTCCCTTCCAGAATGTGTCGTACAGCACCTGGACGCTTCCATATACCTTGGCTGCAGCCCCCATGGACTGCTGAAGGTGGCATTGTGCAACCTGGTGGTATCCAGGCTCTCTGCCTCATTCCACTTTGTGACTGATGCATCTGGACACTCCTCCCAGGCATAGACGTCTGGTCCGTGATTGACCCCTGGATCCTGACTCTGCAGAGTTTGATCATCCAGGGCGAAGAGTTTTCTCCTCTACGCGGATGATTCTAGCCATTGTTTCACATCAGGTTCACCATGCTACCTATAACAGGCATCTGTGGGCAATGTTGGGCCAAGCTCTAGCATCGCTGCCAATTTGGAGGCTACCCGGCAAGCCATAGCCCTCTCTGCTATAGGTCTGGAGCTGGCACGGCACCAGTCAAGGGCATTTTATGATGCCAATGAAGTTGCTTCACGACTTCCAGGGGCAGTGATCTGCATTAGGTGGATGGTGTGGCTTCACCTTTCAAGGCTGTCACCTTTGGCCAGGCATAGGTTACTGGCCTCCTCTTTCTGGGGGACTCATATCTTTTCCCGCAGGGTGAGACGGGAGTTGGAGGGGTGCCTTCCTTCCCCTAGGGGTCGGAGGGCCCTGCCTCGTCCTGACCAGTTCCAAGCCTAACTGGCTAGTGGGGTGTCTCCCCCCCCCCCATTTTTCCCCATGGGGGGGCTGAGGGATGCTATTCTTTCAGGGATTTCCTGGACCCCCTTAAGGGAAGCTCAGTACTCACCCAACAGTGATGAATGGTGAAGACTGACACAGGGAAGATATGAAAATTATGTACCTACTGTAATTCTTGATCTTCCTGTGTCTCATCACCATTCATCACTGAATCCCACCCACCTTCCCCTCACAAGGCCTCAGTCCCTGAGCTGTGCCACTTCCCTGCTCGCCCCCATCTCTTTGTCTTTTGGTATTTATTTCCCCATCTTCCCTGGCAGGCCCAGCAAGATACCTCTATGGGGGTGTCAGAGGAGGGCAAGTAGGGCTCCTGTCTGGGATTCATAGGGTCTTCTGGTGGGCCCCTTCCTTATCCTGGGTCTGCTCTATGGGGTCGACTATCCCCTTGGTTTGCTGACCATGAATTCTCTGGGATAAGGGGGATTCTGGGGCTGATCATAACTCTCTCTGCCTTGTTATTCTTCTCTTTGACTCTACCCTCCCCAATGGGGAGGGACTGTTTAATACCAGGGTTCCTTCTCCTCCCCCCCCCTCAGAACACAGTGGGTTCTCCTGATTACAGTAACAAGGGGGGGGGGGAATCCTCCTGGGGAGTTTGGATTCGAGGGAAGGGGCCTTTCCCATGTTACGGGATTTTTCCGAGTTCATCAGAATCTCCCTTTGAATGATATCCCTTGAAGGATCTGCCTGGTCAGCTTAATTCCTTGATGGGTTTTGGCCTCCCCCTCTCCCCCTTAATTTTCTTTCTCTATCTCTCTTTCCTCCCTTCCTACCCTTTGTTCATCCAGGGACTGGTGCCTTTTTTGGCTTATTACCTCCCAGGTCCCCCCCCAACTCTGTCCTCTGGTCAGCCTATTTCTTTTTCAGTTTACATCTTTTCTTTTTGCTGTCTCTCGGGCTCTCTTGCTCCACCCTTATCTAGCTCTATATCCTGTTTTCTTCTGTCTCTCCGGTGTGCTGAACTGAGGTGGAGGAGGAGGAGCCAACGGCCATTACTGGCCAACCCATGAGCACCATGCAGTGCATCAGCCTCGTGAGTGGTGCCAATTCATCCCTCCTACAAAAAAAAAAAAAGCTCCTCTGGTGTGCCTGTCTCCTGCCAACCACCCACCCACCAGTGATGAATGGTGAAGATAGATATACACGAAGATCAAGAATTAAGGTAGGTACTTAGTTTTCATTTGTGTATCCCCCCCCCCCAGACACATCTGGAAACCAGTTGTTAGCAGCTCAGTATGAAATTCCTGGTGAACCTTTTGAAATAAATTAAAATAAAATATGTCCCAGATTTTGGCTTTCCGGTTGCCCAGTTCAACCCAGTAACCACCCTTTTTCAGCCTTTCTTTTCCATTTTTCCCTTTCCTCCCTTCCTTGTATAGCTGAAGAACCTCTTATTATTAGTTACCCCCTTCTACTATCCTGAGTTCCATAGATGCCTTTTCCATTCTTACTACCTTGCTCATCCCTTTGGTGGACTTCAGGTAACTCTCTCTGTTGTCCTCAGACTTAATTTCTTATATTCATGGAACACCATGCCCTTCACAGTAACCACCTCCTTTATCTTATTTCTCTTCCCAGTGTGTTTAAGGCACCATTTAACTACCTCTGTTACTCTGCCTTTTACAAACTCCCACTTTTTTCTACCCTCTTAGTCTGTCAGTACCGAACCAAACTTTCACTGTCATGTTCCATCTCTTGAAATTGGCCTTCCAGCACCATAATCCTAATTTCCTGCCTCTGTGCTCTTATTCTGTAATCAGACCACACCACTGAGTGGTCACTCATTCCAAGCAGATCCTCCACCAAGAGTTTCTCCACACAATCGCCATTGTCAGGACCAAGTCCAGTAAGCTCCCTTTCCTAGTGTGTTCCCCAATGTGCTGGGTTAGGAACAAGTTCTGCAGAATCGCCATCACCTGGCTACCGACACTCCATGATACTAGGATGCCCCAGTCAGAAGCTGAACTCCTCAAAGGACCAGTGCCTCTCCCCCCCCACCGGGTTCACCTCAGCATAGAGATGTGCAAGAACAAGGGGGCACAATTTGAAGATAGAGAGGGATGGCTCAGGGACAACGTGAGGAAGTATTTTTTTCACAGGAGAGTGGTGGATTCACAGAACAGCCTTCCAGAGGAGGTCGTGGAGTCAAAAACAGTGGGGGAATTCAAGAATACATGGGACAGAGATAAGACAATTATATAAGGCAATAGGCTGGTGGTTAACTTGGATCTGCAGCTTATCCAATGGGTAGGGAATTGGGCAAACTGGGTGGGCCTTATCTGCTGTCAGAGTCTGTTTCTTTGTCCCTTCCCCATATCTTTAACCTCCCCCTTCCCTGGTGAGTACTTGCCCAATACCAAGTTGTAAACTAGGTTCTTCATACCCAAGCCTCCCCTGATTCCTTGTTAAATGGGAGCCAAAGAATTCATCAAATGTTTGCCGCAAGGCTCTAGTCACATCCTGTTGGGGTGAAGCCTAGTACAGCCTCCTGTCCTCCCAGAAGTTATCCCATTCCCCCATGTAATAAAAACCCTCTCCAGTGCTGCAGCCTTTTAACCACTCTTTTAATGTGTTGGTTTTGAGCTTCCTCCCTTCTGCCATGTACTGTAAGCACTTCTGAGCAGGTCACCGACTTCCCCATACTCTTGAGTTCTCCTGAGACCGTGAAGTCATCTTTAAAAGGACATTGTCAACCCTCATAGGCCTCAAAGTGTCTTTAGTTTAAAAAACTCGTTATGATTGATGACAGTCTATAGGGATCACAGATATGGCTAGTAGTTTGATTCTGATTCCTAATTCTTTTTAAAAGTGAAAAACAGATTGCCCATCATACTGGTGTTACCACACAAAAACATGTTTGTTTATAGTCCTTGATCCACTCCCACTGCAGCTTTCCTGGTTTTGGGAACACCCCCAGCAGAGATTAGCCACTCAAGATGCAGTGGGAGGAGAGGAGACTGTTACATCATGAGTGGCTGCACTGTTTTTTTTTTTTTTTACTACTGGCTGGCTAGCCAGTGGTCCGATGCCTGCCACCCTCATCCCTTGGGACTTATCTCCCCCCCCTTACAGAGTGCACCCTGGCTTACCCTCTGGGGTGGTGCTTCTGGGGAGGGTTCTTCTCCTCCTCCTCTGTGAAGGACTGAACATGATCCAGGGGGAAGGCGCCTCGGAAAGTTGTGTTGGTGTCGGTAGAACAGACGTCTTTCTACATGGCCTGGTAAGGTTTTTGTGGCTGATTTGTCCCCGCGGGTGTTGTGTGCAATGACGTGGTACCTCACAGCTGAATGTCTGGCATGCCCCCTAAGTATGCAAGCTCCAGTTGCCAACCCCACCATCTTTTGCTAGGGGCTGCTTGAGCACCAGGTGCTACCCTCCCCCCTCCCGGAGGAGGAGAGCCATTTGCAGGATGTTTAATACCCCTTCCCTCTGGCTGACCCTCCATCTCCCGGGCTTGCTTCTGAAACTGGGTCATCGGCATCATGAGTGGTAGCTCTATCACTGCATCGGCAGGCTGGCTTGTGGCTGCTCTGTTTGGTGACATTCCTATTGTTCAAGAAGTATGAAATAAGAGTAGATCAAGGATTTGAAAGAAAAAGAGGTTGGGTATAATTACACCATTAGCATGCATTCTCATTCTACTAAGAAAGAAAGTAGATAAAACGAGCAACATCAGTGAATTTGAGAGATGGTCAGTAATTGTAAAACGTGGGTTTTCAACAAGAAATATTATAAAAAGGGTCTGAGAAATGGAGCTTTTTGATTGGCTGCAAACATTCTAACAGCCTTATGTTAATCTTTTATTAACAACATGTAGAGCTTAGCCATATGCTGAACAAGGTTTAACACTGTTTAAAAACATTTTTTATTATAATAGCAATAAGGCACTCCCAAGGATTATGTTAATGGTCAGTTAATCACCCTCTAGGGGCATGTGGCACTCGGCTATACCTCATGCCACAGTACACCCCTAGAGGGTGGTTAACAGACCATTAACATAACCCCTAGTCATGTCTTATTGCTTAAATATGATGCAAAATGGATTGACAGTGTCCCTATAACTGCCACCAAGATCTTTCCTGCCAGGTCATTCATCCCCACGTGGATCACGATGCCTTGCCTCTCTCCTACTTCCTTGACTACTCCCCAGTCTAACCTGTCACCCTTTTGGCTGTTGTCCTTGGAAGCAGCTGACATGCTATGTTGTCTCAGGTGTCTCCTGAAATGACATTATAGTGCACTTAATGCCTTGAAATATGCACATGCGTTACAAGGCTATATAACATTACAGATCCTTATTTACTGTGATACAGCTTTGCAAGGGTATCAAAGGGGGGACTGTCAGACTAGGGCTTTGAGACCTATCATTCTTATTTTCATATAACTGTATTGCTAATATAAGTGAATAGTATGCTGTAACAGCTTAGCTTAGGAATAGATGTGCTGCTATGTATTAGCAAGGATTTACTAGATACTAGTGGATATTCACTGATCAGTGCTTTTGAGCTGTACTTGCAATACAGCATTGCTGAGTTAGGGAAATAATAAAAACTATAGGAAATAATATGATCTTATCTATGTCAGTCTTCACCATTCATCACTGTTGGGTTCTGGCCAGAGGATCAGGACCCTACAGGAGCTTTTTTTTTTTTGCAAGGGGGAGGAGTTGACGTTGGAACGACGCCACCATAGAGGCTGACGCATTGCGTGTCATTTGCGGGTTGGCCAGTAACCAGCGCTGACCCCTCCTCAGCCCCAGTTCTGCTTCTTCCACCGAGTGAGCACCATTTTATCTGTGGCCTAGTCTGTCGGTTTTACCTCAAGTCCTAGTTCTGCTGCTGTGTTTCCTCGGTGATCGACCGGTAAGACATTTCCATTATTTTCTCTGTCAATGCCGAGTGCTGTATTTGTTTCTTATTTTTTTCGTCTGGTCATGTCTCATTTGGGGGACAAAAATAAATCTTCCAAGGCAGGTCAGCCTCCAATGCGTTGGTGTCCCTGTGGCCGACTGTATTCCGTCTCGGACCAGCATGACCGGTGTCTCACCTGCTTGGGCCCCTAAACATGACATGGATAGCTGCAATGCCTGTTTCTCCATGGACTGTCATGTGTTGGAATTGCGCACGTTAAAAGTCGGACGTGCGCCGCCAACTTTTGGGGGACAGGTGCACACCCGGGTCGGCAAAAGCAGGATTTTTGAGTCTTCCTCTGGGTCCCCCGCCAGTCCTATATGGCCCATGGAGGAGGGAGTTTTCACCCCTTCTAGCCTTGCCTCAGGAGGCCCAGCCTGTCCCCTTCAGGGGTCGGGCAGGAGGCACTGTCCAGGCATTCGCCTCCTAGGAGGCGAGGGCTCCCCCCGGCATTGTGGTCTGGTGCTGTCCTTGGTGCCGTCTGCTGGTGCAACCCCTGATCAGCACTGGGTATCTGGGCGGTGGCGCGGGTGGCACAGGGCTGGTCTCCGGCACCGCCTCTGACTCTGGCACCGTTCACGGTGCCAGGGATGGGGCGGCTCTGTGGGCATCATGGGGCTCGATCATGGTGCTGCTCATGGGACCACTCCTGGGAGGGAACGGTGAGTGGTCTGGGTTCGAGCCTCCTCTGAGGAGGATGGTGCTGAGGCTGACCCAGACTGGCTCCTGGATTCTTCGGAATCCTCCGATTCCTCCTCCTCCTCCAGCGCATCGGCTCCTATTCAGCCCCCTTCCAAGGAGCGGATAACTTCCGCTGATACCAGGGTCGGTGGCACCAACCAGTCTTCAGGTGCCCCAAGGGGCACTGCTGGGCAGCCCGGAGTTGGTGGTCCGTCTGCCACCTTGAGAGGTGTACCCCCTCCTGTGACTGTTCTAGCTGGCCCTACTTGTGGGCCGACTGGAGCGTCTGAGGCAGGGGAAGGTGCTCCACCTCCAGCTGTCTCTCAGAAGCCAGCTATGGGGTGTCAGTTACCTCGGCTGATGTTGAGGAAGAGGGATGTCTCAGAGTCCGAGGGGTTGAGGGGGCTAGATTCAGGGTGACATTCTTTTCTGAGAACCTGCCAAGGTTCGGGGGAAGTTGCAGTGCTGGTCTGGTCTTCTCCCCTGAGGTCTCCTCGGGAGGGACCTCATCTTTAGAGATTAGGGGCTGCCCTTCTGGGCTCATGCAGCCCCAGTCGGCTTGATGGGGAAAGTCTCTCTTTGGGCTCAGCTCTAGCCATTCCATCTTGGTTGAGCGGCCTTCGTCTGCTGGGACCACTGGGTCTCCTTCTCTTTTGATGTCTCCCATTGGGTTCCCCAGCCCAGGCAGAGGCTGTGCCCCTCCTTGGAGGTGCCTGTCCCCTTTGCCTCTACCAATCTCTCCCTCTCTCCTAGGTCATTTCGGTTCTATGGGACCCCTTACCTGGGAGCAGTTTAGGTCCATGGCTGCACTGTTCCCCACCCACCTACTACCGGTCCATGGATGAGGAGGCATTCCACCACTCCCCGGTACAGCCTGAACCTAACTCTCCATGCTCATCGGCTCCCTCATCTTCCTCCTCTGAGGGAGAGGAGTCCTCTGTCCACCCTTCCCCTGCAGCTGGTCTTTCCAGCTATTAGCACTTCCTGTCAGGGTTGCTTGTCAAGCTCCATATCTCCACCCTAGGCAGCCGCAATCCTGACTGGTCAGCACATGCCTTCTTGGGTGAGTTTGGTGCAGCCAACCTTTTGGTTCCCACCTGGCCTATTCCCTTCTGGGAGGTGTCGTACCGGGCCTGGTGACGTCCCTCAACCCAAGCATCAGCCCTGAGGGACCTCCGCCAAAGGTATTGTGCACCCGTTGGGTCTCCAGGATCCTTGCCTCACCCCCCTTTGGGCATGACTCTCCTGGACACACCTTCTGGGCATAGAAGCCCAAGGCATAACCAACCTCCAGAATCTGACTCAGCTGAGTTTGATTTTTGGGGGAAGACAGCCTTCTCGTCGGCACACCTTCTATCTTCCCTTGTTAAACTTCACCATTCATTACTGTTGGGTGTAAGCCGGATGCACACACCCGACACGGGAGCTTTTTTTTTTTTGTGGAGGGAGGAGTCTGCCCTGTTGGCGTTGCCCACGTATGCGATGCTCTGCGTGGTGCATGCGGGGTGGCCATTAGGCTCCCTAGACTCCTCCTCCATCCCAGTTCTGTTTCTCCCGCCGTCGAGGCCACACCTACTACGACTGCTGCGAGAGCATTTTTTCTGCACCATTAGGCCTTGTTGAAGTTGCTGATGCCGCTTTTTTATCTCCTTCATCCCGGTTCTCCATCCCGACACTGTTGAAGTCGGTAAGATCATTCCTTTTGCTATTTTCGACGGTGCCAGGATCTTTGCTGTTTAATTATGTTTTTTCGCATCATGTCCGATTCGGGGGCTAAGCATAATTCCAAGGCAGGCCGTGCCGCTGTGTGTTGGTGCCCCTGCGGCCGGCACTTCTCCAACACGGATCAACATGCTGTCTGCCTTCGGTACCTGGGACCCAACCATGATATGGATCACTGCAACACCTGTTTTTCCATGGACTTCCGTGTACTGGAAATCCACGCATTTAAGATTGTCAGGGCTCTGCTGACTTTTGGAAGATGACGTCACCCGTGGGTCTCCCAGGCCAGAACTCTAGAGCCTTCTTCCGGGTTCCCTTCCGAGTCTATATGGCCCGGTGAGGAGGAGGCCTCCTCCACTACCAGCCTTGCCAAGGAGGAGGCTTCTTCTTCGGCACTGGAGGAGCAGCGTGATTCCTGCCGGAGTCGCATCGCTGGCGCCGTCCCGGCAGTCACCTCCATGGAGGTGCAGGCTCCCCCAGTGTTGCAGCCCTTGGTTGCAGGGCCCGGTACTGGTGGACCCTCTGTGCCATTGAGCGGTGCCGCTCCAGATACTGGTGCCGTTCCCACTGCTGTTGATCGGGGCCTCTGCACTGTTTGTGGTGCTGTTGGCTCGGGCGGTGCTGTTGGTGGTGCTGCTCTGGGTTCTGGTGCCATTCGTGGGGCCGGTGACTTGAGCAATGCCATTGCCGGTGCTGCTCTGGGTTCTAGTGCCGTTCGCGGTGCCAGTGACTTGAGTGGCACTATTGGAAGCACCGCAGCCCGGGGTGGTGCCATTCATGGTACCACTGCCAGAGGCTGTCCCAGGGTTGCTTCTCTGAAGGTCCTTCTGCTTGCCTCCTCCTCGGAGGGAGGCGACTCAGAATTGGACCTGGACTGGCAACCCGATTCTTCGGAGTTGGAGGCCTCTGTGGGGTGCAGCATCAGGTGGCCCAGCGTGCCTCACCATGAGTCCCCAGAGCAAGTTACCTCTGGGGGCCCCATGGCTGAGGGTGCCCTGGGGTCCCTTCGAGGTGATAGTTCTGGGATTCGGGAGGAGGCACTCTTCTGCAGAGGCCCAGGCAGCTTCCATTTTTGGTGTCGCTAGGGCCTCTCGGGAGGGGGTAGGGAACCCTGCTTCTGTGGCCTCCCTCGGGGGGGGGGCCTGCTGAATGGGGGACCCATATGCTGGCCTCGAGGAAAAGGGCTGCCTCAGAGTCCGACCGGTTGAGAGGTCGGGGTGAGGAGTGGTGGCACTCCCCCACCACCCTACGAGGGGTGGGGAGGAACTGCAGTGCTGAACCCTGCCTTTCCCTCGAGGACTTGAGGGCACCCTTGGGTGGCAGCGCAGAGGGTTGCCCTTTCTGGACTCATGCACGTCACAGGAAAGACTCCCCTTCTGGTCTCTTCCGGAGTTTGTCTTCTCAGACTTCTTCCTTGCAAACCGGCATGATCTCAGGGCCCCCAGTCATGGTGGCATTGTCCCCTGGATCTCAGAGCCCTGACAGAGGCTGGGCACTTTCTCTAAGGTGCCCATCACCCATCCCTCTGCAGACACCTCCCCCTCTCCTGGGCCATGTGGGTCCTATGGGGCCCTTAAACTGGGAGACATCCAGGGCTACTGTGGTGGCCTTTCCTTCCTATGTTAGGGCTATGGATGAACAGGTCTTCTGCCTGTCCCCCCCACTGCAGCTCCTCGTCTCCCTCATCAGAGGTAGAGGAATCTTCTGTTCACCTGTCCTCTGATGCTGATTTCACTGAATATCAGCGATTCCTTTTGAGGATGATTCAGGAGCTTCAGATTTCTTATGTTTGCAGGGACAGTACTGAGTGGCAGACACATGCATTCCTCAGTGAATTCAGTGCTCTTCACTTCGTGGTGCCATCCTGGCCTATCCCCTTCCAGGAGGCATCTATCTGCAACTGGCAGTCTCCAGCTGCCCCTTCTTCAGCCCTGGCAGACTGCAGGAGATGGTATTGTGCCCCTCAGGAGTCTCTAGGTTCCCTACCTCACCCACCCTCGGGTCTGTCATCCCTAGGCACTCCTTCCAGGCCTCAGTGCCTGACGCACGACCGACACCCGGATCCGGATTCTGCAGAGTTCGACTGGTGGGGATAAAGGGTTTTCTCTTTGGCTCATGCGTTAATGCACATCAGTTCACATCCAGCACACCATGCTGCCTACAACAGGCATCTGTGGTCAATGCTAGCCCAAGCTGTAGCTTTACTGCCTGATATGGAGCAATCTAAACAGGCCCTTGCCCTCTCCGCCCAAGGTCTGGAACTGGTAAGGCACCAAACAAGGGCATCTTATGACGTCAATGAGGTGGCTTTCAGACTAGCGGGGACTGCGATCTGCATCAGGCGGATGGCATGGCTTCATCTATCCAGATTGTCACCCATTGCCTGGCGTATGTGATGATCTCCACCTTCTGGAAGAGCCGCCTTTTTTTCCGGCAGAGCAAGGAGGATTCTTCAAGGGCACTCTCCGTCCCCCCGCCATCAGGGGACACCTTCTCACTCTCCACAGTGTTAGACTTCTCATTCTAGTACAGCTAGGGTCTCCGCCCTCCTGCTTCTCACCAGCAGGAGGCTGAGGGATCTGTTCCCTCAGGGCTGTGCTAGGCCCCCTTCGGGGGAGCTTGGTACTCACCCAACAGTAATGACTGGTGAAGATTGACAAGGGAAGATATGAAAATTATGTACTTACTGTAATTCTTGATCTTCTCTTGTATTTTCACCATTCATTACTGAATCCTGCCCACCTTCCCCTCATGTGCCTCAATTCTTGAGCGTCTCCTCCGCCTTGCTCACCCTTCCCCTCCTTGAGGCCAATTGCGGGCTGAATCACCCTGGTAACTCAGACCTCTCTGTTCCTTCTCTAAAATCACAAAGCATTCACACTGGAGGATGGCAAGTAGGGTCTTCGCCCTCAACCTTCTGAGGGAACTTCCTCTGATTCTCTTATTCCTAGGATGTCCCCCGGTTTGGGGGTCTAGCATCCTCTGGATTGTCACCCTATAACTGCCATTCTTCTAGGCAGTTCTAGGAGAGTCCAGGGGAGTTTTCCTCACTTTCTCTCTCTCCTCCTTTAATGGTTGTCCCATGTTGTTTCTTCTTTGAAGTGGGGACTATGTCAGTACTCCATAGAGTACTGTAAAAACTTCTCCTCTACAGACAGGGCAGGACTCGCTCCTCTTCTGAGTGGAACTGCTTCCCTTTTGGGGGCAGTTTGTGGGACCTGGACTTTGGGTTACATAAAATTTCAGATAAATGGATAGGAAGACAAGTCTACTTTCCAAAGTGGTCAAGACCTGTAGTTCAGCTTTGGACTCTTAACCCTTAACTGGCAGGATCCTTGCTCCCTTGTCTTCAATCCCTGATGGGAATTTGAAGTTTCAAGCCAGTGATCTTCCAATTTACCTTGGCAGATAGCCCTTCCTTCCCTCCCATTTATCCCTTCCTGCTTCTTCCTCTCTCTTTTCCTATTTCTTACCTTCTTTCCCTTGGAACTGCCCGGGGATTGAGGCCCTGTGGTCTCTCTTTTTCTGTCCTCAGTTCAGCTTATTCCTTTTTCAGTTTATTTCCTTTACTTTGTCTATCCCTCGGCTCCCTTGCCTCGCTCTCCTCCCACAGTCTAGTTCTGCCTCTCCGGCTGCACAGAAACTGGGATGGAGGAGGTCTCCTGACACCTATGCCCATCCGCGCGGTCGTTATGGGGTGCTGTCAGTGCCAACTTCACCCTCCCATGGCGGTAATCTGGCTTACACCCAAAAGTAATGAATGGTGAAGATCAAGAATTACGGTAGCTATGTAATTTTCAGTTTATGTCTATCAGCTCATCAGGCCCACCATGCTGGCTATAATAGACGCTTGTGGTCTCTGCTAGGTCAGATCCAACTTGGAGGTGACTAGACAAGCCATTGCCCTCTCTGCGTGGGGCCTGGAACTTGCAAGGCACCAAGCAAGGGCATCTTAGAATGCCAACAAGGTGGCTTCCAGGTTGGCAGGGACAGCAGTTTGTATCAGGCAGATGGTGTGGCTTCATCTTTCCCAGTTATCACCCTTGTCCCGGTGTAGGGTGACTTCTTCCTCTTTCTGGGGAACCCATCTCTTTTCCCTCAGGGTGAGATGAGAACTTAAGGGGCGCTTCCCTGTCCTGCTAGGAGAAACATAGAAACATAGAATTTGACGGCAGATAAGGACCGCTTGGCCCACCTAGTCTGCCCATTTTCCTACCTAACAGATAAGCTGCAGATCCTAGTTAATCAACAGCTTACTTCCTCCTACCCCCCACTAGGACTGCCTTATGTCTGTCCCATGCATTCTTAATTCCCCCACTGTTCTTGACTCACGACCTCCTCAGGAGGATGTTCCATCATCCACAACCCTCTCTGTGAAAAATACTTCCTCACATTACCTCTGAGTCATCCCCCTCTATCTTCAAATTGTGCCCCCTTGTTCTTGCACATCTCTTTTTCTGAAAGATGCCACCCTCTTGGACTTTATTGATTCCCTTGAGGTACTTAAAAGTTTCTGTCATGTCCCCTCTCTCCCTCCTTTCCTCAAGGGTATACATAGTAAGCTCTTTTAGTCTTTCTTCGTATGTCTTCTGGTGCAGACCCTGCACTATTTTGGTTGCCCTCGTCTGGACAGCCTCCACTCTATCTATGTCTTTGCGGAGATGGGGTCTCCAGAACTGCACATAGTACTCCAGATGGGGTCTCACCAACTGTCTGTACAGAGGGATAACAATTTTCTATTTTATACTAATGATGCCTCTTCCTGTGCATCCCAATATCCCCCCACCTTCCTTACTGCCTTCTCACATTGCTTGCCCACCTTAAGGTCATCTGATATAATTACCCCCAGGTCCCTTTCCATTTTTATGTTGATTGCGTGCATGTGCAAGAAACATGTTGCGTCAGCTTTCTCCATAAGCAGGTTGTGGAGGCGTAGCACTGTTGTGCCCAGTGCCCCCACAGCCTGCAAAGGCATGTCCGCCATCCCCCAATGCCGTGGCACGCTGCTGCTGACACTAGTTCAGCCAGCATGCCACAACTTTCTAAAAAATCAGCCACTGCAATCAGAGGCCGCCTCGTCATTGCAGCATCAGCCATCTGCTGTAATGAGGGAGCGACCCGTCATTGCAAGGTGGGATGTAGGATGTCTGATATTGTTTGTGAACATGGCGGCGGCTTGCCGTCATGTTCACATACAATATCTAGCCCCTGTCATGTTTATTTGCCAACAAGGAAGCCCACTCCCCGTCGGCATACTGTAACCTCCCCCTTTTATTGTCTGCTGACGGGGTGCCCAATCACTGTCGGCAGAAGGGAATCCCCCCCTTCTGTTGTTTGCCAACGGGGGTGCCCAATCCCCATCGGCAGAAACAAATCCCCTTTTGTTGTTTGCCGATGGGGTGCCCAATCCTCGTCGGCGAAACGATCCCCTTTTTTTTGTTGTTTGCAGTGGTGCCCAATCCCGTCCAACAGAAACAAATTCCCCCTTTTGTTGTTTGCTGATGGGGTGTCCAATCCCGTCGGCGAAATAGTCTTCCCCCCTTTTGTTGTTTGCTGACAGGTGCCCAATCCCCGTCAGCTACAGCTATTTCCAGCAAGACTCGGTGGCACGACATGCCCCTGTAAAGTTAAAACAGTCCCACAGCGTTTGTTCTTTTTACTGAAAAAGGAAGCGGTCCCTTGTAGTCTCGGGCCCCTCCCACAGCCCCACCACCCACTCGCTGCCTCCCCCGCCCCCACCCCATACGTACCTCCGGAGCTCAAGCTGACGATCTTCTGTGGACTGGGAACACGTCTGCACTCTTCAAAGCCGACCGCGAACTGAGGAAATGCAGGTAAGCTGTATGATGTAATGAATAGGGGTTTTTCAACTTTATTGCATATCTCGGGCATTTTTGGGAATTTTTTCACCGAATTTTCAACATGGGGTTTTTGGGACCCCTTCTTATGAATTCTTGAACTGTCATGGCGTTAATCGACCCCGGAAGGTAGTTTCACAGTCACTGTGCAGAATCACCCTTCGGGGCCGATTAATGAAATGACAGTGCAAGTGTTCATGAGGTGGGCTCTCAAAAAGCCTATGTTGCAAATTTGGTGGAAAAAATCCAAAAAATGACTGTTTTACAAACGTGTGTTGCGCAGTTGCTGCGTACGCTCATAACTTCACAAATTTACATTTATTTTCACACCAGATTTTCAACATTGGCATTTTGTCACACCTCCTTGTGAGCAGTACAGCTGTCATTGTTGACATCCTGGCCGAAATGTGTTTTCGCACTTCTGGCGCAGAATAGCACGGTCACTGTGGGAAATCAGTGTTCAGGACAGATTAAGAAAATGACAGTGACACTGTTTATGAGTAGAGGTCCTAAAATACCTATATTAAAAATTTGGTAATGATTCTCCATAAAGTGACTGTGTTACGAGTGTGCATTGCGCAGTTGGCACGCACGCTCGTAGCTTCACGAATTTATAATATTTTCACTCCAGATTTTCAACATTGCCATTTTCACAGACCTACTTATGAACAATGCAGCTGTCATTTTTCCCACCCTGGCTGAAATGTGTTTTCGCACTTCTGGCGCAGAATAGAGCGGTCGCTGTGGGAAATCACTATTCAGGACAGAATAAGAAAATGACAATGATACTGATCTTCCTGGACATAAGTCTCCACCACTCATTCACACTAGTGGGATTAGCGCCGGAGGCACTAGGACCCATCGGGAGCAAACTTTTTGCTGGAGGGTCGGCGCGAGAGATGGCGCCACGAGGCATGGCGCCATGAGCAGTGGCTCAAGCGGCAGTGACCATCTCGGCGATGACCCTCCAACCGCCTCAGTTCCTTTTTTCCCACCGTCGAGTGCGCTTCAGTGACGTCGCTCGCCTGTCGGGAGTCAAACTTCAAACTAGCGCATAGTTTTCAGTTTATTTTTTTGTAACATTATCTCGATAATAGTATCGCCAATTTATTCTATTTTCTAATATTTTAATTTAACACTTGAAGAAGTCTCGGCCTACTGCGTAGTCGACCATGAGCAGGTCAGGTGACGGTGGGAGACTTGGTAAGCTGTTCAGTCAGCGGGCTGGGTCCGGTCAGCCTCCTTCTCCTCAGCGGGGTTCCGACAGCGGTCAGTCCGATGCCGGGGGATGGGCGGTCCCGTCGGCATAAAATAAGCGGTCGCATTCTGGCACCGTTCGGCCTCGAGCTCTTCTTACGACCCACAGGTCAAAGAGAGGCATCACTGCGTAGCCCTCTCTGGTATATCTCGCGTCGACGGTCGATTGTGCTAGCTAGTTGCCGTTCTCCTTCTTGAGTCGCCAACTGCTGGTGACCATCGTCCTCGACATTGGAGCCTCCCGCCTGTAGGTAGGGCTCCAGATGAGCAGTTTCATCAGTGGGCCGCTCTTATGGAGCGATGGGCTGGAGGTTGGTTCTCCTGCCTGGCTCGGTTGCCACGGGCCCCGGGCTCCTCCAGTGATCGGGTAGAGGCGGTTGGACCTTCCTAGTCGCAGCAGCGCCCGTCTTCAGTGCGGTGACTCCCAGCAAATTGTCCCCCCCTCACATGGCTGCGGCGCGAGGGCCACCGATGCCCTTATCTCCTGTTTTTCCTTCTCTAGCTTTCCAGGTTCCTGGGCGTTCCGGTGCCTTCATGCGGGGTCTGTTGGCTTGTCGGTGCCGTTTTGGTGCCGCTCGGCCTTGCGGTGCCGTCTGCGGCGCTGCCTGGTCTCGCAGCGCCGCCTGCGGCGCCGTTGGGTCTGGCGGCGCCGCTTGGTTTGGCGGTGCCGTTGGTGGTGCTGCTTGGTCCGGCGGCGCCGCTTGCGGTGCCGCGTGCCTCTTGGGCGCCGTGCCCCTCTGCGGTGCCGTTTTCAACCCGCTTTGCCTTCTCGGCGCCGGGGGCCCTCGGGGACTCTCCTTGTTTCTCTGCTATTTCCTCCTCTCCTAATTTCCTCCTTTCCTGTCTAATCAGTCCTTTCTGGACCATCAGGAGATGATGTTGAGCCTGACCCAGACCTTCGGTTGGGTGATGAAGTGGAGAAACAGGATCTTTCTTTGCTACAGGCCTGTGGTGAGGACCTGTCCTTTAAGTCTCTGTTGAAGAACCTGAGATCCACTCTTTCTCTGCAGACTACAGGCATG
Organism: Neoceratodus forsteri; assembly: GCA_016271365.2. Taxonomy (NCBI): domain Eukaryota; kingdom Metazoa; phylum Chordata; order Ceratodontiformes; family Ceratodontidae; genus Neoceratodus; species Neoceratodus forsteri. The sequence continues at coordinate 368,992,329 of CM028135.1, forward strand.
ATCCTGGAAGATATTAAGACTCCAGTACCTTCATACCCGGAGATCCCACAGTTTGACCCCTCCGATCCAGCCTTCCTTCGAGGCGCTGTCTCAAATGGTATGGAATAATCCTGCTCTTATTCCCTCAGTGGCTAAATCCATTGATAAAAGTATTCAGCTCCAAGGATCGTCCCATTTTGGCATCCCAAGCCTTTGCGGATCCTATTGTAGTCCTGGCAGAGAAATGATAAGGTCGTTCTTCCTCAAACTACTACAGCTCGACCTATTAACAAAGAGTCTCATAAGATTGATACATTAGGTAAGAGAGTCTTTGCTGCCTCCACTCTAATATACGTATTGCCAGTTATCAAGGCTATTTTTCTCAGTATGAGTATATCCTGTGGCACTCTTTGAAAAGAATGGTTGAAGCTCTTCGATTCGGACTCCAAGTCAGAGCTTCTTCTGACCATTACTAGGGGTATTGAGTCCAATAACTAACAGGTCAAAGCCGCTATAGGGCGCTTCGACACTGCTTCTCGCTCAGCAGCCGCGGTGTTGTACTCGGCGCCATTCCTGGCTCCAGTACTTCTGGCTTCACGGTGATGCTCAGCAGCGGGTAATGGCGCTGCCCTTTGATGCTCTTTTCTTTTCGGCCCTCAGGTGGAACAAGCCTTAGAGGCCACTCAGAAGACTAGGTCGGCCATTAAGTTGGCCAGACCTCCGCCTGCTCCCTCTCGGGGCATGGAACGAACATCAGTTTCATAGTCGTCAGTCCTTTCGAGGCAGAGGCGGGAAGCTTCCATAAAGCCAACCTGCCCAACCTCAAAGAAAGCGCAGAAAGCGCGGGGGCCTAAAGCCCCAAGCGCCCCTGTAATTGCTGGCCCAAGTTCCATCCACATTGCCGGTGGAACTTTCTCCTCCAGTGGGAGGTGCGTTTGATGTGCTTCTACAACCAGTGGAAGTCCATAACCCAGACAAATGGGTCCTTGGGATAAGTCGCGAGGTTATTCTCTCAATTTTGGAAACCCCGAATTGTCCTCCCAGGCGACAACCCAGGTTGTCGGCCTCTCAATCAGACCTCCTCACCGCCCGAGATCCAGGGCCTTCTAAGCAACAGGGCAATAGAACTGGTGCCCCCACTTCTCAGGAGCAGGGTTCTCCCATTGCTTCCTGGTTCCAAAAGAAGTCTGGGGAATCGCCCCCATTCTAGACCTCAGAAAGTTAAACAAATTTCTCCCAGGAGAAATTCAAAATAATTCCTAGGTACCCTGTTACCCTTGCTGCATCAACACGACTGGCTGGCCTCCCTGGATATGCAGGACGCTTACCAGCATATCCCCATCCACCCGACCCACCGAAAGTTCCTCAGGTTTGTAGCTCTGGGTCAGCATTATCAGTTCAGAGTCCTGCCCTTTGGGCTATCCTTGGCGCCGCGAGTCTTTACAAAGTGTTGTGCAGATCTTCCTGGACATAAGTCTCCACCACTCATTCACACTAGTGGGATTGGCGCCGGAGGCACTAAGACCTATCGGGAGCAAACTTTTGCTGGAGGTCGGCGCGAGAGGCAGGCGCCCGCGAGACACAGCGCGCGAGCAGCGCCTCGGCGGCAATAGCCATCTCGGCGGCAGACACTCCAACGCCTCAGTTCCTTTCCGCCCCGTCGAGTGCGCTTCAGTGGCCAGCAGTAAACTCGCCTGTCGAGGTCAAACTTCAAACTAGCGCATAGTTTTCAGGTTTGTTTTGTAACATTATCAGCGATAGTAGTATCGCTTGGTTTTATTCTATTTTTCGTAAATTTTTCTAATATTTAAATTTAACTTACTTAAAGAAGTCTCGGCCTACTGGATGAGTCGACCATGAGCAGGTCAGGTGGCGGTGGGGAGACCGTATGAAAGCTGTTCAGTCAGCGGGCTGGGTCAGGTCAGCCTCCTTCTCCTCAGCGGGGTTCCGACTACGGTCAGTCCGATGCCGAGGGATAGTGGGTCCCCGCACGAGCATAAAATAACGAGTCGCATTCTCGGCCGTTCGGCCTCGAAACTCTTCTTCAGCCCTGGGTCAAAAGAAGGCATCACCGGAATTAAGCACCTCTGGTATGTCTGCCGTCGACGGTCGGTTATGGTGCTGGTTGCGGTCTCCTTCTTGAATGCGCCAACTTCGATAATCGTCGTCCTCGACTATCGGAGCCCCTCCCGCCTATAGGTAGGGCTCCAGATGAGCAGTTTCATCAGTGGGCAGCTCTTATGGGCGATGGGCTCCGGAGGTTGGTTCTTCTGCCTGGCTTCGGATATCTCGGGCCTCCGGGCTCCTCCGGCGATCAGGTAAGGCGGTTGGACCTTCTAGTGGCAACACCTTCTTCGGTGCTAGCGGCTCCGTGCTTAGGTGTTCCCCCCTCACATGGCTGCGGCGCGAGGGCCTCACCGATGCCCTTATCTCCTAGTATTTTTCCTTCTCTTGTTTCCAGGTTCCCAGGGCTTTTCGGCGCCTTCTGCAGGTCTGTGGCGTGTCGGCGCCCGTTTTCGGACGCCCGGAGCTTGGCGCCGTTGGGCGGCGCGCGTGGTCTCGGCGCCGTTGGTGGCGCCGCATTATCTTTCATGGCGCCGCCCGGCATGGCGCCGTTAGATCGGCGGCGCCCGTTCGCGGCGTCTGCGATGCCGTTCGCATCATCCGTGGCGCCCGTTAGCAGCGCGCCGTGTAGCGATAAATCTGTAGCGCCCGCGGGCGTTGCGGGCGGCGTGCCTCTTGACGCCGTCGCCTCCGATGCCGTCTTCAGCCCGTTTTGCCGTCTCGGCGGCAGCCATAGGGGACTCTCCTTGTTTTCTGCCATTTCCTCCTCTCTAATTTTCCTCCTTTCCTGTCAAACAGTCCTTTCTGGACCATCAGGAGATGATGTTGAGCCTGACCCAGACCTTGGTTGGGTGATGAAGTGGAGAAACAGGATCTTTCTTTGCTACAGAGCCTGTGGTCGAGGACCTGTCCTTTAAGTCTCTGTTGAAAACCTGGGATCCTCTTTCTCTCTCCAGACTACAGACATCGATCCTGGGAAGATATTAAGACTCCAGTATCTTCACGCCCGGAGATCCCTCTGGTTGACTCCTCGATTCAGCCTTCCTTGAGGCGCTGTCTCAAATGGTATGGAATAACCCTGCTCTTATTCCCTCAGTGGCTAAATCCATTGATAAGTATTCAGCTCCCAGAATCGTCCCATTTTGGCATCCCACAACGCTGCGGATCCTATTGTAGTCCTGGCAGAGAGTGACAAAGTCGTTCTTCCTCCAAACTACTACAGCTCGACCTATTAACAAAGAGTCTCGTAAGATTGATACATTAGGTAAGAGAGTCTTTGCTGCCTCCACTCTAAGTATGCGTATTGCCAGTTATCAAGGCTATTTTTCTCGCTCAGCAGCCGCGGGGATTTGTACTCGGCGCCATTCCTGGCTGCGTACTTCTGGCTTCACGAATGATGCTCAGCAGCAGGTGATGGCGCTGCCTTTTGATGGCTCCTTTCTTTTTGGCCCTCAGGTGGAGCAAGCCTTAGAGGCCACTCAGAAGGACTAGATCGGCCATTAAGTTGGCCAGACCTCCGCCTGTCCCTCTCGGGGGCATGTGAACAGGCGATCAGTTTCATAGTCGTCAGTCCTTTGAGGCAGAGGCAGGGAAGCTTCCATAAAAGCCAACCTGCCCAACCTCAAAGAAGGCGCGGCAGAAAGCGCAGGGGCCTAAAACTCCCAGCTACCTTATAGTCGTTGGCCAAGTTCCATCCACTCTGCCCGGTGGAACTTTCTCCTCCGGTGGGAGAGTCGTCTGATGTACTACCACAACCAGTGAAGTCCATAACCTCAGACAAATGGGTTCTTCGGATAATTCGCGAGGTTATTCTCTCAATTTCTTGGAACCCCAATTGTCCTCCATCGACAACCCAGGTTGTCGGCCTCTCAATCAGATCTCTCACAGCGGAGATCCGGGCCTTCTGAACAACGGGGCAATAGAACTGGTGCCCCGCATCTCACGAAACACAGGGTTCTCCCATTACTTTCTGGTTCCAAGAAATCTGGGGATCACGCCCATTCTAGACCTCAGAAAGTTAAACAAATTCCTCCCAGGGAGAATTCAAGATGATTTCCCTAGGTGCCTGTTACCCTTGCTGCATCATACGACTGGCTGGCCTCTCTGGATATACAGGATGCTTACAGCATACCCCGTCCACACAAACACTCAAATTCCTCCAGGTTTAGCTTTGGGTCAGCATTATCAGTTCAAGTCCTGCCCTTTGAGGCTATCCTCGGCGCCGTGAGTTTTACAAAGTGTTGTCCAGTTCTCGTGGCGCATCTCAGAAATAGCCGGACTCCAGTGTTTCCTAGACGATTGGCTTCTAGCAAGCCCCTTCCGGCCAAGGGACTTTGAAACCCGTGCAAAGCGACTTCTCGTCTTCTCACGTCCATAGGAGTTCTGCTGAATTTGAAAAATCTCAACTGCAACCCTCCCAGAGCTCCTTTTCATAAGGGCGCTTCTAGACACCTCTTCAGGAAGGCTTTCCTTCAGAGACAGAAGGCCTCGACATCGCCGCATGGCCCATTACATCAGGGAGAACCAATGGTTACAGCTCTCTCGTGCAGCGATGTTGGGTCTCATAGGCGTCCTCGGTCTTCCCGTGTCCTCTGGCCCGACTGCAATGAGAACCACCAGTGGATGCTCTCACTCAGTGGTCCCCGACCTCTCACCCCCAGTCTTATCCCATCAAGGTGGCGGGCCCCTTGAAGGTCTCTCACCTGGTGGTCTCAAAGAAACAATCTCCTGGAAGGATTCCTTTGCTCCCCGGATCATCAGATCTCCATCACCACAGATGCATGCGCTTAATGGGATGGGGGCTCACTGTCTCTCCTCCACACTCAAGGTGTGGACTCAGTTGAAACTCATCTCCACGCCGTGTCCTGGAGATGAGGCAGGTCCTCTATGCAATCCGAGCTCTGAAGGATGTCCTTTGTCACAAGAACATTCTCCTTCAACGGACAACAAAGCAGGATGTATTACATCCAGCAAGCGAAGTGCTGCATTCTTATCCCTTTGCAGGAAGCAATGAGGTGTGGGAGTGGGTGCTTGGAGCACAAGTCTCTGATTCAGCGGTTTATCTGCCGGGTATACAAAGCGACCTAGCAGATCACCTCAGCGAACGGAGGCAGACCCTCACGAGTGGTCTCGATCCGGCGTGGCTTCGGTCCCTGTTCAAAGAGTGGGGACTCCAGACCTGGACCTTTTGCATCCCCACTCAGCATAAAACTGCTCTCTTCTGCTCCAGAAATCCAGGGCCTGGCATTTTCTGTCAGGATGCGTTCAGGCTGCGGTGGACAAAGCGCTTTCTTTACCTTTCCACCACTTCCTCTAATCCAGAGTACTCCTCAAGTTCGAGTCTCAGGGGACCAAGATGATTCTCATTTGCTCCTTCCTGGCCTCGGCAGCTATGGTTTCCTCTACTCAACAGTATGTTGGCAGCCTCTCCGAGACCACTTCCTTTGCAAATCAGTCTTCTGACTCAGGGTTAGTTGGTCCATCCCAACCTGAAATCACTTCACCTTCATGCTTGGCTCCTGAAGAGATAGAAGTAGATCGGTTCAACGCGTCTCGTGAGTCTCAGACATCCTTCTGGCTGCTCGGAAGCCAGCCACCCAGCATCACGCTTCCAAATGAAGCGTTTTTCTCTCTAGTGTATAAAATCCTCTTGGAATCCTTTTCCTGTCCTCCTGGCAAGGTTCTGGAGTATCTTTTGGACCTATCAAACTTAGGTCTTCAATACTCCACAGTTAAAGTTCACCTTAGTGCCATCTCAGCGTTCCATGAGCGGTTTCTTCCCTTAACTCTAGGCTCAGTTACCTATAGTGAAGAGATTTCTTAAGAGATTCTCCATACAGAACCCCTATTAAGCGTCCAGTTGCAGCCTGGGACATTAACACAAGTGCTGGACATGCTCACTCGGAAGCCTTTCGAACCCTTAGCTACCTGTGAGCTAAAATTTCTTACCTGGAAGACTGCCTTCCTGGGTGGCCATTACCTCAGCCCACATGGAGTCTCTGAGACTCATGCACTGATTCACGGACCCTCCATTATACTGTATTCCATAAGGATGAGGTAGTTCTCAGTACTCATCCTAAATTTCTTCCCAAGGTTGTGTCAGAATTCCATCTGAACCAACCTCTGGTACTCCCTTACTTCGCTAATTTCCAAAATGAAGGAGCAGGCTCTTCATTCCTTGGATGTTAAAGAGAGCCTCGGTTCTATTTAGATAGAACCAAGGATATTCATAAGACTCAGCAACTGTTCATTTCTTTCAGCGACACCGGCTGGGTCAACCTGTCGCTATTAGATGATAATTCTTCATGGTTAGTGGCATGCCTTAGTCATTGCTATTCCATGGCTCAAGTTAAATTAGAAGGTAGAGTATCGCTCACTCTACTAGAAGCGATCACAGCATCCTAGCGAATCGCAATGTTCAATTGCAGATATATAGCAGCAGCTACCTGGAGCTCAGTGCATACTTTCGATTAAGCACTATGCACTGGATATTCATGCAGGCGACATTCCGCATTCGGCAGAACTATCCTTAATGGGCTTCTATCTTGAGCCAGCGTGAGCTCTGGCTTTCCTGCCCGCCCTTTTGGGGATTATCAACGGTACTCTCCACTGAGTGTGAATGAGTGGTGGAGACTTATGTCCAGGAAGATAGAAAGTGCGTACTACCGTGGTGCCAGTCTTCTTGAATGATCTCCACCACTCATTCTCTACGCCCTCTCCATCCCCGAGCTCACAGCTGTGTTGGTCTTCCTCCCTCAAATCTTTGGGCCGTGAGGACTTCTTTGCTGACCCTTCTTACACGGGTCATACGGACTATCTTATGTCCGTTTTTAATGTTAGGTTTACCCTTACCCGTTAGTTAGCTGCACCTCCTTGGTAAAAAGGTACTGGCCCCGGTTTGGAGGGTACGTCGCCGAGATGGTCATTACCGCTCGAGCACGCTGCTTTCATGTGGCGCCCGTGTCTCATAACGCCGTCTCTCGCCACCGACCCTCCAGCAAAAGTTTGCTCCCGATGGGTCTTAGTGCCTCGGCGCCAATCCCACTAGTGAATGAATGAGTGGTGGAGACTTCGTCCAAGAAGATCAAGATTATGATGAGATGCGTAATTTTCCTTTCTATAGCGCATCTCAGGAAGATCGGACTCAGTGTTTCCCTACCTGGACGATTGGCTTCTAGCAACCGCTTCAGCAAAGGACTTTGGAAACGTGAAAACGACTTCTACGTCTTCTTACGTCCAGTAGAATTCTGCTGAATTTGAAAAATCACAACTACAGCCCTCCGAGGCTCTCGCGCTTTTCATAAGGGCAACCTGACACCTCTTCATGAGGCTTTCCTTCCGAGAGGACAGAGACTTCGGCATCGCCGGATGGCCCGTACATCAAGGGAGAACAATGGTTGTACACTCTGCTCGCTACGCATGTTGGAGTCTCCATGGTGTCCTCGGTGTTCACTGTGTACCCTGGCCGGTTGCGCAGGAACCGCCCAATGGATACTCTCCTCAGTGGTCTCCGACCTCTCACCCCAGTCTTATCCCATCAAGGTGGCGGCCTTCGAAGGTCTCTCACCTGGTGGACTCAAGAAACAATCTCCTGGAAGGGTTCCCCTTTGCTCCCGGATCATCAGACCTCCATCACCACAGGCGCACCAGCTAATGGGATGGGAGCTCACTGTCGCTCCCTCCACACTCCAAGGTGTGGACTCAGTTCAAAACTCTTCTCCACATAAATGTCCTGGAGATGAGAAAGCGGTCCTCCTGTGATCCGAGCTCTGAAGGATATCCTTTATCCATAAAGAACATTCTCCTTCAAGCGGACAACAAAGCTGTGATGTATTACATCAACAAGCAGGTGGTGCTCATTCTTACCCCAGTGCAGGAAGCAGTGAGGGGTGTAGGGTGGTGCTTGGGGCACAAGTCTCTGATTCAGGCGGTTATCTGCCAGGTATACAAAAGCGATCCCAGATCCACTCAGCAGAAGCGGAGGCAGACCATCACGAGTGGTATCTCGATCCAGCCATAGCTCGGTCACTATTCAAAGAGTGGGGACTCCAGACCTGGACCTTTTGCATCCCCTCAACGCAAAACTGCCTCTCTTCTGCTCCAGAAATCAGGGCCTGGCATTTTTCTGTCAGGATAACGTTCAGGCTCCGGTGGACAAAGCGTTTTCTTCACTTTCCACCGATCCCTCTAATCAGAGAGTTCTCCTCAGGATTCGAGTCTCAGGGGACCAAATGAGTTCTCATTACTACTCCTGGCTCAAAGCAACTATAGTTTTCCTCCTCTGCTCAACAGTATGTTTGGCAGCCTCTCGAGACCACTTCCCTTACAAATCAACCTTTTTGACTCAAGGATGGCTGGTCCATCCCAACCTAGAAATCACTTCCCTTCATGCTTGGCTCCTGAAGGGTAAGTATGAATCGAGTTCAACGTCTCGCATGAAGTCTCGGACATCCTTCTGGCTGCGTGAGAGCCAGCTACCAACGTCACGCCCAAATGGAACGCTTTTCTCTCTGGTGTGCAAAGTCCTCTTGGAATCCCTTTTCCTGTCCTCCTGACAAATTTCTGGAGTATCTTTTGGAGCCTATCAAACTCAGGTCTCAGTACTCCAGAATTAAGATCACTTTATGAGTATCTCAGCATTCCATGAGCGGTTTCTTCCTTGACTCTGGCTCAGCTTCCTATGGTGAAGGATTTCTTAAGGATTCTTCATACAGACCCCTGTTAGGCATCAGTTGCAACCTGGGACATTAACCTGGTGCTGGACATGCTCCTCGGAAGCCTTCTGAGCCCTTAGCTACCTGTGAGCTAAAACAATTTCTTACCTGGAAGACTGCCTTCCTGGTGGCCATTACCTCAGCCACCAGGAGTCTCGAATTCATGCCTTGGTGCCGGACCCTCCAGTATACTGTATTCCATAAGAAAAAGGTAGTTCTCCGTACTCATCCTAAATTTCTTCCCAAGGTTTGTCAGAATTCCATCTAAACCAACCTCTGGTACTTCCCTCTTACTTCACTAATTTCCAAAATGAAGGAATGATCTCTTCATTCCTTGGATATTAAGAGAACCTTGCGGTTCTATTTAGATAGAACCAAGAATTTTTATGAAGACTCAGCAACTGTTGTTTCTTTCCAGCGACACCAGCTGGGTCAACCTGTCGCTATTAGATGCATCTCATCATAGGTAGTGGCATACCTTGACATTGCTACTCTGTAGCTCAAGTTAAATTGGAGGGTAGAGTGTCGCTCACTCTACTAAGGCGATCCATGACATCTTTAGCGGAGGTCGCAATGTTCCAATTGTGGATATCTGCACGCCGCCACCTGGAACTCAGTGCATGCAACCGTTAAGCATTATGCACTGGATGTTCATGCTAAAGCGACATTCCGCATTCGGCAGAACTATCGCTTAATAGTCTTCTATCTTGAGGCGCATGAGCTCTGGCTCTCCTGCCGCCCTTTTGGGGATTATCAGCTGGTACTCTCCAGTAGTGTGTGAATGAGTGGTGGAGACTTATGTCAGGAAGATATGAAAATTACGTACCTACCGTAATTCTTGATCTTCTTGGATGAGTCTCCACCACTCATCTCCTCCCTCCATCCCAGTTCACCGCTGTGTTGGTCTTTACTCCTCAAATCTTTGGCTGTGAGGACTTCTTTGCTGACCCTTCTTGCGGGTGTCTCGGACTATCTTATGTCCGTTTTTTTAAGGATTAGATTTACTCTTTACGTTAAGTTAAGCTGCACCTCCTTGGTAAAAAGGTACTGAGGCCGGTTGGAGGTCGTCGCCGAGATGGTCATTGCCGCTCGAGCCGCTGCTCGGCTGGCGCCATCTCTCACGCCCGACCCTCAGCAAAAGGTTTGCTCCCGATGGGTCCTAGTGCCTCCAGCGCTAATCCCACTAGTGTGAATGAGTGGTGGAGACTCGTCCAAGAAGATCAAGAATTACGGTAGGTACATAATTTTCATTTCATGAGCAGAGGTAAAATGCCTATGTTGAAAATTTGGTGATGATAGCGCATCAATTGACTGTTACAAGTGTGCATTGCGCACTTTCCACGCACCCTTGTAACTTTGCAGATTTGTAATATTGTCACACCAGATTTTCAACAGTGCCATTTTTCCACACCTCTTTATAAGCAGTACAGCTGTCATTTTTCACATCCTGACCGAAAAATGTGTTTTCACAGTTCCGGCGCAGAATAATGTGGTCACTGTGGGAAGTCAGTATTCGGGACAGATTAAGAAAATGACAGTGGCACTGTTCATGAGCAGAGGTCCTAAAATCCCTATGTTGAAAATTTGGTGACAAAACTCCATAACATGACTGTATTACAAGCGTGCGTTGAACTGTTTCCACGCACCATTGTAACTTCGCAAATCTGTAATACTGTCATGCCACTTTTTCAACAGTATGAACTATGAACACTACAGCTGTCATTTTTCACATCCTGGCTAAAATATGTTTTTGCACTCCTGCTGGACAACAGCACGGTCACTCTGGGAAATCAGTGTTTGGGACAGATTAAGATCGACCGAGTGACGATGGGAGTGACTGAGCTCAACTGAGCTCTGTCGGGACTACTGCAGATTTGTTTGTGGACAGACAAGAGCCCCAACACAAGAGCCCAGTACAAAGGGCAGCCTGCAGCAGTGGGAGAAAAACAGACGAGTGAGACAAGGGACTTAGTGAGCTCGCGGAGCTCTATTGGGACTGCTGGGATTTCTTTGTGGGCAGAAAAAGGCGCCAGTGCAGGCAGGAGCCCGTACAAAGAGCAGCTTGCAGGTGCCAGGACAAACAGAATGGCGATGAGAGAGGAGACTGGGCGACCTCAACGAGCTCTGTCCGGGACAACTGCAGATTTCTTTGTGAGACCGGAGACCGAGAAGGTGCCAATGCAGCCAGGAGCCCCATACAAAGCGCGGTCTTAGGCGTCAAGAGAAACAGAACAAGCGGTGACAGGCGGTGATGGCGACCTCAGCGAGACTCTAGTGTGACTGCTGCAGATTTCTCTGTGGGCAGAAAATGCGTCAACACAGGCAGAGGCCCAATACAAGTCCAGCTTGCCACCTCAGGCAGAAAGCGAATGCAAGAGTGACAGAGGGGGTGAGCAAACTCAATGGAGCCTGTCGGGACTGCTTCCAGATTTCTTTCTGGCCAGAAAAAGCCATCAGTGCAGGCAGGAGCCCAGTACAAAAAGGCACCCTGCAGTGCCAGGAGACGCAGAACGAGTGAGTGAGGGAGGGGGAATCATTGAGCTCAACGGGGCTCTGTTGGGACTGCTGCAGATTTGTTTGTGGACAGAAAAAGGCAGCAATGCGTGCAGGGGCCCAGTACAAAAGGGCAGCCTGCAGTGGCAGGAAAACCAGAATGAATGAGTGAGTGAGCTCAACAGAGTTGCATTGTAACTGCTGCAGATTTCTTTGTATGCATAAGAAGGCAGTAATGCAGGCAGGAGCCCAGTAGAAAAGGGCAGCCTGCAGCGCCGGCAGAACAGATTGAGCGAGTGAGAGAAGGGCAGTGAGTGAGCTCAACGCAGCTTTGTTAGGACTGCTGCAGATTTCTTTGTGGGCAGAAAAGGCGCCAACAGAGGCGAGGCCCAGTACAAAGGGCAGCCTGCAGCGCCAGGAGAAACAGAATGGCGGTGAGAGAGAGTGAGCCACCTCAATGGAGCTCTGTCAGGACAGCTGCAGTTTCTTCCTCCAGCAGAACAAGGTGCCAACACAGGCAGCAACCCAGTACGAAACAGCCTGCAGCACGGGGACAAACAGACTGAACCAGTGACGAGGCCACTGAGCAGGCTCAACGAATAACTCACATCATTCGACATTGGCAAATGCTTGTTACTGTTGTCAGTATCTCACCCCCCATTGTGTACTCTTCCCCTGGGTTTTTGTTTCCCAGGTGCATTACCTTGCAGATCTTTGCACTGAATCTGAGCTGCCATACATTTGACCATTCATCCAACCTTGCCAAGTCCCTTCTCATCCTTTCCACTCCATCTTGTGTATCAACCCTGTTGCAGATCTTTGTATCATCTGCAAAGAGACATACTTTTCCTTCCAGTTCCTTTGCAATGTCACTTATAAAGACATTAAAAAGGACCAGTCCCAGTACTGAACCCTGCGGTACCCTGCTAGTAACCCTCCTTTCTTCACTTTACTACTACCTTTTGCATCCTGTTGTCTAGCCAATTTTTTATCCAGGCTACCACCTTGGGACCCACTCCAAAGCTGGCTAACTTGTGTATTAATCTTTTGTGTGGGACTGTATCAAATGCCTTGCTAAAATCTAGGTAGGCCATGTCCACAGCCCCTCCCTGGTCTACTACTTTGGTCACCCTGTCAAAGAAATCTATTAGATTAGTCTGACACGACCTTCCCATCGTGAATCCATGCTGCCTTGGGTCCTGTGCCCCACTGGCCTCTAGGTACTCAACAATTCTTTCCTTCAGAAGTGATTCCATCATTTTCCCTACCACTGAGGTCAAACTAACTGGTCTGTAGTTTCCTGCCTCTGTCCTGCTCCCACTTTTTGAAGAGGAATCACATCCGCCATCCTCCAGTCCTCAGGTACCACCCCATCCTCCCATGATTTGTTAAAGAGAGTAGTCAGCAGTGTCACTAGTTCTACCCTTAGTTCTTTTAGAATTCTTGGGTGAATCCCATCAGGCTCCATTGCTTTGTCCACTTTCAATTTTATTAGTTCTTTCAGAACCCTTTCTTCTGTAAATGGACTGGTATCGACCCCCGTTTTCAGAATGTTTCTCTTGTTTGGTTTAGGTACCTCCCCCTCCTCTTTCTTTGTGAATACTGAGCAGAAGTATTCATTCAGTATCCCTGCTTTTTCACTGTCACCCTCTACCCACATTCCCTCCCCTTTATTAAGCCTCAGTATCCCTCCTTTGGTCTTTCTTCGCTCCCTAATGTACCTATAAAAGGTCTTATCCTCCTTCTTAACAGAGTTGGCTATCCTTTCCTCGGTTTGGGCCTTTGCTATTCTGACTGCCTTCCCAGCCTCTTTCTACTTTAACCTGTAAAGTTCTTTGTCCTGCTCTTTCTGTGTTTCTGTATATTTCCTGAATGCTATCCTTTTCTCCTTAAATTTCCCTGCCACCTCTTTTGAGAACCATAGTGTTTTTTTCCTTCGTTGTGTTTTGTTGATTTGCTTTACACAAAGGCTTGTTGCCTCTGTGATTGCTATTTTGATTACTCCCCATTGTTCCTCTACCCCTCCTTCTTGCCTGTTTGCTAGTGCTTTTCTGAGGCACTCTCTCATTTTCCCAAAGTCAGCCCTCCAAAAGTCCAATACTCTTGCTTTTGTATGGCATGACTGTATGGCTGTGTTTATCGTGAACCACACTGTTTGGTGGTCGCTTGTTCCCAGATGGCTACCCACTTCTAAATCTGAGATTCTTTCTACATCCCCATTTGAGAGTACCAGGTCTGAGATTGCTCCCTCCCGAGTGGGTTCCAATACTAGCTGTCTGAGGCATGCCCCCTGTAGGGCATCAGGAATGACCCTGCTCTTGGATGTGCCTGCAGCAAAGGTGCTCCAGTTAACAACTGGCATATTCAGGTCCCCCATCAACAATATCTCCCCTTTTTCTACCATTCTAAGGAAGCCGTCTGTCATTTCCTTGTCCAGTCCCTCCCCCTGAGATGGGGGTCTGTATACAACCCCCTTCAAACAACATGAAGTCTTGCTATATTATGACAATTGCAGTATGACCACAGGTTAGAACTGCTCCGGAGGTGAAATAGTTAACTTCCATGCAAGGCATGGAATCTTGAGCGTGAGCTCAATTAAGGAAGCTCTTGTCTGCTTGCTTTCAAACCAAAACCGTCAGATTCTTTACTCCGCCTCACTGAACAGTCGCTCCGGAGATTCCTCCTTTTGCTCGGTTCATTTCGCGGGTTAAAACAGTTTAAAAAGTTTAAAATTCGTCTTTATTTAACCGCAACCATTCGGTTCAAGCTCTGTCTGTGGTAACGTAAGTAATAGATAGGTTTTACATACGAATTCTGTGTGGAACTTGTAAAATATTTATCGGTTCGGTTTGAACCAATTGAGTTGCATTTTAAATTGCTAGTCCTTTTAGAGTGCGGTTCCTGGTTCCTGGGTTCTAAAAAGCAGTTTCTTTACGTTTTTTCGACCCGTGACACGTTGGGAACCGATAGGAGAGTCTTGCTTGGCGGATTGCCATAAACGGGCAAGTTTTTGGTTAGGCTGGCATGATGTCTGAGAAACCCAAAAGAAAAACCAGGCCCACTGGGTTTCAGCACTTTGAGGTCTGTGGGGAAGCCTTTGCCAAGGCTGACCCTCACACCTCCTGTGTTTATTGCCTGGGGTTTGACCACCTCGATTCAGATTGCCAGATTTGCAAAATTTCCCTGCTGCCACCGTTGAAAGAGAGTTGGTAGGCTCAGGGAAGAGGCCAAAAGTCTGCTGACCGGATGGCCAGCCGGTTCGGTGCCAACCCGAACCTGAGGAAGTGCCCTCTGACCAGGGCCATACTTCCTCCGGGCAAATGAAGAAACTGGCCGAGGCCAGTTTCTGCAAAAAGGACTAGAAAGTCTGCTGCTGTGGAAAAAATCCTTTCCCCAACAGCTGAAGAGATAGCCAAAGCAATCCAAATTGTCCAGTCTCTTTCCCCGGTTCCTGAACCATCCCCATCTGGGAGACGTTCAGTTCATCAAGTCCCATCGGTTCAGGATTATGATTTTGAGGAATTTTATGAACCATGGGTGGGAGGAAGGAGAGTATGAAGAGAGTAATTATGGTCTAGAAGATCTGGACGCTCCTATTGAGCCAGATACCTCTCCAGACAGACCTTTAGGGGTCCCCCTCCCCCAGGCTGTCTGAGTCCCCTGCTCATTTTAATTTTTACAAGAAGGTTGCTGAAACTCTTCAGCTTCCTGTTGAGGAAGCTGTGGATGATCAGGAAGAGCCTGATTATGTGGAAATGATGGATATTCCAGAATCTAAGAGACTGTCTGTTCCCCTTCATAAATCTTTCAGGAAACAGACAGTAAAAGTTTTAAAAACTCCTCATTCTATACCTCCTGTGGATAAAGGATGGACAGAAGGTATACCTTATCAGTTTCTGACATGAATTTCTCACACAGCAATGCAGCCATGTGGGTGTCGTGCAGGCTGCAGCTTGTGACAAGGCAAATATCCCCTAGCTTCATCCTCCTGAAAAGGACTCAGGAAGATTGATGCTATGGCTAAAAACAGTACATGGCAGCATCCTTGGGGTTCAGACAAGCAAATTACATAGCTTATGCTGCCAGATACCAGAAATCCAGATGGGATACTGTCCTGGCTCTAGTCAAACAACTCCCTGACAAGTTTGCCAGGGATCTGGAACAGGTAGCTTTAGATGGTATCGAGGCATCAAAAATGCAATTTCATGCTGCAGTGGACTCTAATGATGTATCTTCTAGAGTTATGGCTACTTCTGTGGCTCTTTGCAGAATGGCCTGGCTCAGATGCACCACATTGTCACAGGATTCCCAGTCAAAAGCCATTGATTTCCCTGTGATTGGCAATTCTCTGTTTGGGGAGCAAACAGAGAATTATATGAAGAAAATGGATGAATACAGGACCACCTATCGGAGTGCACAGGCCAAGGAAAGGCAGGCTACTCTTCAGAAGCAGCCCCCCCAGGGGCAGAGGCAGGCCTTTTCATAGGCCTTTTTATCAGGCTCAAGCCTCCTCTTCCGCCTATACTCAAAGGGGATTCTTTAGGAGAAGGGGAGGAGGGGTTCAAGCAGGCCTGCTTCCACTTCTCAGCCCAAAGCCCCTGCCAAGCAGGCACCCTGATGGGGTAGCCAGGGCTGCTTCTCCTCTACCGGTAGGGGGTAGGCTGGCTTACTTTGTCCAGGACTGGAAGTCTCTCACATCAGACAAGTGGGTCCTGGAAGTAGTAAGCCAGGGACTGGTCCTCAGCTTCAAAAAATTTCCGAAGCTGAGGGCCAGATCTTTTCCTCCTGCATCTCCATCAGAGGCACTCGCCTTAGAGTCAGAGATCTCCACCCTCCTCGCTCTCAGAGCCGTGGAAAGGGTTCCACCCCTACACCAGGGCAAGGGGTTGTACTCCAGGTACTTCCTTACCCCAAAAAAGACAGTAGAATGGCGGCCCATCCTGGATCTCAGATACCTAAACAAGCACCTTTTAAAACCAAAGTTCAAAATGGTGACTCTGGCAATCATTTTACCTTCCCTAAGGCCAGGGGACTGGCTAGCATCCCTGCACCTCAACGATGCGTACTTTCATATTCTCATCAGAAGCTCCCACCGAAAGTTCCTCTGGTTCCAGCTGCCCTCAGGCCATTACCAGTTCAGGGCAATGCCCTTCAGACTTACTTCGGCTCCAAGGGTATTTACCAAGTGCCTGGCAGTAGCAGTAGCTTGCCTAAGAAGGCAAAAGATTTCCATCTTTCCTTATTTGGACGATTGGCTCATTGTAGGACAATCCCCAGATCAGGTCAACCTACATCTTCAGATAACCCAGCAACTGCTTACGTCACTAGGTTTCCTTCTGAATCTCTCAAAGTCAGTACTGGAGCCTGTCCAGCTCCTAACCTTCATAGGCGCAGAGCTGAACACCCAGGAAGCCAGGGCCTTCCTCCCTCTAGACAGGGCAAATGCCCTTGTCTCCCTGGCCTCTTCATTCACCCTGCAGGTCTCTCGACCAGCAATGCATTTCTGCAGCTCCTAGGGCACATGGCTGCTTCCACAGCAGTAGTGCAAGGAGCAAGGTTTCAAATGAGAGACATTCAGTTCCATCTGAGGGCCTTTTGGTCACAAAGAAAGGATCCTCTTACCAAACTGATCCCAGTTACTCGAACCCTGATCCAAGCCCTTCAGTGGTGGCAGGATCAGAGCAATCTGAGACAAGGAGTTCCCTTTGTCACTCAGCCTCACTCATTAATCCTTACTACAGATGCATCCCTCTTGGGGTGGGGGGCCCACATGGGCGACCTCACTACCCAGGGACTGCAGTCCCCACAGGAATCTCTACTCCACATCAACCTGTTGGAGCTCAGAGCAGTTTTTCTAGCACTTCAAGCGTTCTCAGAATCTGTTCAGAACAAGGCCGTGCAGGTCAGATCAGACAACACCACTACAATGTGGTACATCAACAAGCAGGGGGGCACTCGGTCTACGGCCTTGTGCACCGAAGCCATGAAGTTGTGGTCTCTGGCGTACTCCCTGAACACCTCCCTTTCGGCAGTTCATCTCCCAGGCAAAGACAATGTCCTGGCAGATGCTCTCAGCAGGATCTCTCAGGGCCATCACGAGTGGTCCCTGGATCCCCTGGTTCTGGGAGTGGTATTTGGGGCACTCCGAAAATAGATCTATTTGCAGCTCCAGACAATCATCAACTTCCTCTCTTTTGCTGCAGGCTCCCAGTCTTGGGCTCAGTCCCTCTGGACGCCTTAGCCCTCAGCTGGGAAGGGAAGTTCCTCTATGCCTTCCCTCCTTTCCCTCTCCTGTTCAAAGTGCTAGTCAAAATCAGAGCCCAATCCTGCAGGGTCATTCTGATTGCCCCAGATTGGGCCAGGCAACCCTGGTATCCTCTCCTCCTGTCCTTAGCAGTCCATCCTCCCCTGTGCCTTCCCAAGAACCACAATCTGTTAACATGTGACCAGGGAAGGGTTTGGTACCCGAATCTCAAGTCTCTCGTCTCTCAATCTCAAGGCCTGGTTCTTGAAGAGCTAGAGTTTGCTGGCCTACAACTCTCTCAAGGTGTAATGGATATACTCAGAGCTTCTAGAAAGCCTTCTACCAGGGCTACTTATAACTCCAAATGGAAAAGATTTTCCATATGGTGCTCGGAAAAGAATATTTCCCCAGACATGGCTGATTTGCCCACAGTCCTAGATTATATGGTCCATCTAAACACTTTAGGGCTGAGACCAGCTACCCTGAAGGTACATTTGGCAGCTGTCTCTGTTTTTCTTTCAGCAGGTAAACCCTCTCCTCTTTCATCTCACCCTGTATTTACCAGGTTTTTTAAGGGTTTGCTTCACACTAACCCTCCATTCAGGGACCCTGCCCCTGCCTGGGACCTCAATGTTTGCATTGCTCAACTCATGCAACCTCCTTTTGAGCCCTTGTCTTCAGCTGAGCAAGTTCCTGACTTGGAAAACTGTGTTTCTAGTAGCTATCACCTCTGCCAGGCATAAGTGAATTACAAGCATTGTCAGTGGAGCCAGACTTTATCTCCTTTCACAGAGATAAGGTAGTCCTTCGGACTAATAGGAAGTTCCTGCCTAAGGTGGTTTCGGTTGCACCTTAATCAATCTATTTCTCTCCCTGTTTACTTCACTGATCATTCTTCCTCTGGTGAGGAAGGTTGCACAACTTAGATGTAAGGGGCCCTTAGCTACTACGTGAGGCGTATCAAGGGTCACAGGTTTGACTCCCTCCAACTGTTCCTCACTTATGGTTAGGTTGGGAAAGGGAAACCTGCCACTAAAAGATCCATTGCCAGATGAATTGTCTCTTGTATCCAATTCTGTTATGAAAAGTTGGGTAAGATTCCTCCCTCGGGCCTGAGGGCTCACTCTACCAGAGGTACAGTTGCTTCTCTGGCTGCTGCCAGGGACATCCCTATTCTAGAGATATGTCAAGCAGCTACCTGGAAAATGGCACACACTTTTACCAAGCATTATTCCTTGAACATTCAAGCTAGGAGTGATGCTCGGTTTGGCACAGCTGTCCTTCAGAGCCTAGTCCCTAAGTAGGTTCTGTCCCTCCTCCATGGGGGTACTGCTGTGTAGTCTGCAATTGTCATAATATAGCAAGACTTCATGTTGTTTGAAGAAAAAATTATTCACCTTAGTAATGTTTTTTCTTCTAATGGATCTTGCTATATTATAACCAGCCTCCTACCTGCCCCTCTCAGAACCTTGTTTTTGCGCTGTGGGTGGGCATCACAGTGTTGGCACTCTGTTTTTCTTGCCACTTTGTTGTTTTGCTTCACCCTCCTTAGGGTGAGTGTGTTTTTATTTCATTTTTGGGTCTCTTGAGTCTTTTTCGAGACCAACACGTGTGTTTGTTAGGGTAGTAGCCAGTTGGCTAGTGTAGGTTTACAGCTTCCACACAGAACATTAGTGAGTTTTAGCTCATAAAGATCTGACGGTTTTGGTTTGAAAGCAAGCAGACAGAGCTTCCTTAACCGAGCTTGTGCTCAAGATTCCATGCCTTGCATGGAAGTTAACTATTTCACCTCCGGAGCAGTTCTAACCTGTGGTCATACTGCAATTGTCATAATATAGCAAGACTCCATTAGGAGAAACAACATTACTAAGGTGAGTAATTTTTTCATGTGGATTGTGGTGCCATTTCCTGTCTCCAGGGTGACCCAGAGTGTCTCATCTGCTCCCTGTTTACATTTTAGTTCTTTTGCTTTGATCCCTTATTTTACATAGAGAGCTGCTCCTCCTCCTCTTTTACCCTCCCTGCGCCTCCTGTAGATTGTGTATCCTGGTATGTTAACATCCCAGTTATGGTTCTCTGTGTACCATGTTTCTGTGACTGCCACAATATCCAGGCAACCCTCTTCCATCAAGGCCACTAGAACCTAGCTTCACCCAGACCAGCCTCAGGCCTTAGCATGCCTGTTAGGGTTCCCTCCTCTAGTGTCTCCCCTACTGGAGGCTGAGGGACTTTGTCCCTTAAGGAGGTTCTGGGCCCCCTTTGGGGGCTTGGTAATCACCCAACATTGTTGGAAGGTATAGATTGACACAGATAAGATATGAAAATTACGAACCTACCGCAATTCTTGATCTTTCTGTGTATCTTCACCATTCATCACTGAATGCCGCCCACCTTCTGCTCTCAGGCCTCAGTTTCTGGGCGATCCTCCTCCCTGTTTGTTTCTCAGCTATGATCTCAGTCCATTTCCAGCACCTCCTGCCCCCCCCCCCCTTTGTGGTCGTGTTTTTTTCCCCTGGGTAGACAGATAGAGAGGCTTCCCTCTGTTCGGAGTCTTCAGGGCCCCTTCTCAGTCCAGATAGTCTTGTCTGGATTTACTCCTCTTCCTCCAGCCCTGGTCTTTGAGGAAGTATAGAGGGGAGGCACTGGTGACTCCCTCAGTTATTTTCCCCTCCAACCACATTGTGCCACCCTATAATGTGGTTTCCCTTATCTTCTCTCCTCCTTCAAGGAGAATATGTATTTTTCTATATAGTTCCTCCTCTGGAGGTGACTTTCTCTTAAAAGTAGTTGAGACATCCCTTGAGGTTTTCCTCTCCAGGGATGTTTCTAAGTGTTTTTTCCATTTTAAATTATTCTCGGCAGGAAGGGGAGACACTGACTCGTCCTTGGCCCTCTGGATAGCTCAGCTGCTTTTCCCTCTGGATTGGTGCCAATCTGCTGCTTCAGCCTTGTTAGATCTTCCTCTGGCTTGAAATATGGTCTGGTCTGGGGCAATACTATCCTACTTTTGAGCAGTTCCAGTGCTGTATCTTCGGGGGTGATGTCTTCCCTCTCCTCCCTCCTTTCTTTCTCTCTTCCTTTTCTACCCCTCACCCTTTCATCCCTCCCTTACTCACCCAGAGATTGGGGTCTTCCTGTCCCCATCCCTTAGGCCTCCTTCTCTTCTGTCTTCTCTATGGCTTTATTCCTTCTTTTAGTTTTACATCCTTTCCTTTTACTACCCCTCGGGCTCCCTTGCCCCCCACCCTCTCTGTTTCTCTGTCTCTCACTCCGGCATCCAGAACTGGGCTGAGGAAGGGTTGGTGTCGGTTACTGACCAACCCATGAGCGCCATGCAATGCATCGGCCCCGAGGGTGGCACCGTCCCAATGTCAACTCCTCCCCTTGCAAAAAAAAAAACAACTTCTGCGGGGTCCTGATCCTTCGGCCAGTACCCAACAGTGATGAATGGTGAAGATACACAGAAAGATCAAGAATTACGGTAGGTACGTAATTTTCATTTCTTTGCCATATGTAAATGCGCATAGAGAACAGACAGGGAAAGCATGTACTTTTCTACAAGGTTAGGAAGCTGATAAGAAACCACTGCACATGGATACAGAAAGTACAGGCAGAGCACCGCCACATATAGTCATATTTCTGTTTCCTGAGTGAGATAAAGGGAAATTGCTAACAACAGCACTAGCTATGAAAAAAACTATATAAATACAGGATCAGTTTCAAGATCTCATTGTCACAGAGCCCAATTTACAATTGGGAACTGCACCTCTGATGTCCCGGGGTTGGTATGTATTGTGCATTTCCCTGTAATTTGGCATAGCTGCAACAAGTGCTTTATATGCCAGTTTTGTTCTGTCTCTTTATGACTTCAGAACTCACTAACAAGGTACAGACCCAGAAATGTGTATAAATTTACATTTGTCAGGTGAGTTGTCCCTAGGTGGACAACGACATCCTGCTCCTGTCCATCTTTTGCTGCCCTAGCGATCCTCTGGATCTGCTCTCCATTCTTTCAAGTCAAAGCACCTCTCAGGCAGTTCACTTCCCTCTCCCTTCCTCCTCCTGTTTCCAAGTCTGTCCCATTTACAGCAGAGTCCACCACCAATAGCTGCTTCCATTTTGGCTGGGGGTCTCTTCCTTCCTTGGGGCCTCTCCTTCTGAGGACCCCAACTTCCTCCCTTCCAGCTGCTACAGATGCCTTCTCCTAGTTGTCCTGTACTGCCAGTATGGAGAAGGAATCCTGCAGTGGTACAGGCTGAGGGGTGTGTATCCTTCCCGCCACCCTCACCCTCCCAGAGCCCACCAAGGTCAAACTGCTCTGCCTCTACCTAGGCATCCTCTTGGGGAGTAGCAACAGACTTGGTGACCCTAGGTGGAGCAGAAGGATCTTCTTGGACATAAAGTCTCCACCACTCATTCACATTAATGGGGCTACGCTGGAGGCACTAGGACCCAGCGGGAGCCACCAATCTTCAGGAAGGCTGGCACCAAGGTAGGGCCGCAAGGAAGTGCACCGCAAGCTCAGCTTGCACCGTATAGGCTACCTTGGCGTCGACCCTCCAACCGCCTCAGTTCCCTTTTTCCCCACCGTTGAGTGTACTTCAGTGACTACGTCGCTCGCCCACCAGGAGTCAAAACTTCACGACTATATGACAGCTGCTTAGAGTTTCAGTATTGAGTAGTTTTTGTTATTTTTGGTTTCAGTTAAAGAAAAATAAGTAATAAGTAAATTTTCTTCAGAAAGGTCTTCAGCTCTTCCTTGACTGAGTCGACCATGAGTGTGGCAGGTGATGGTAGGGAGACTTCACATGAAAGCTGTGTTGTCAGCAGGGCTGGGTCTGGTCCGCCACCCTCTACGGGGGGATCTGACTACAGGTAGTCCAGTGCTCACGGGGGATGGGCGGTCTTCCCGAAAGCACAATAAGAACCAGTCCCATTCTCAATCCTCGTCAAGGACTCGGCACCGCTCAGCCTCGAGTTCTTCTTTGGCCTCCCAGTCAAAAAAGAAATGGTACCGCTCGAGGTCGCCTTCTGGTATGTCTGCACTTCGATTGTCAGTTACCGGTGGCAGGGGCCCGACTCCGTCTCCTCCACGGTCTCCTCCAGCTTCTGTTTCTGGTGACTGGCATCCTTGACTCCAAAGTCCTTCCCCGTTCCCTGGGTGTCCTCTGGTGAGCAGCTCTTATGGAGCAATGGGTTTGGCGGTTGTCCCGACTGCCCGGGCCAGTGAGTCTGTCATTGGGGCCTTCGGGCCTTTTGGTTTCGGACCTGTTGGCAGGGCGGTTGGGGCTTCCTGGTCATGTGGCACCTTCTTCAGTGCTGTTGACGCTGGTGTTTTCCCCCTCATAGGGCTGTGGCACAAGGGTCTACATTGGTACCTTTATTTCCTGCTGAATATTTCAGACTTTCCTCAGCAAGTCGAGGATTGGGAACTTCTGGTTCGGTGGTGCCGGCTCCTCCGGTGCTGTGTTCTGCACCACGTCTTGTGTCGGTGCCACCTGTGTTCTTGGCGCCACTTTCTGTTACGGCACCAGGAGCGCCTGCCGTGCCACATGCGACACCTGGGTTCTCCACTCTGATTTGCGCTGCTCCTTCTCCTCTTTTTTCCTCCCTTTCCTATCTACACTGTCCCTTCAGGACTAGTAGGAGATGATATTGAGCCTGATCCTGATCTTCGACTGGAGGATGACTTTGACGAGGACTTTGAGGACCTTTCTTATAAGTCTCTGCTTAGAAACATGAACACCACTGTCTCTCTCTCCAGACTTCGTAGATCGATTCTGGGAAATTGCTGCGTCTGCAGTATCTGCACGCTCCAGACATTCCTGTGGAATTGCCCCCCCCCCCATGCAACCCTCTTGTGAGACTCTCTCACAAATGGTGTGGGATAATCTGGTGCTTATTACCTCTGTGGCTAAGTTCATAGATAGGAACTATGCCCCTCCCAAGCCTTTGCTGATGCCATAGTTGTCCTGGAAGACAATGACAAGGACGATCTTCCCCAAGAATCTACGGCTTGTCTGATAAACGAGGAATCTCACAAAATCGACAACTCTTTGTTGCTTCCACCCTGGGCATGCGCATTGCTAGCTACCAGGGTTATTTCTCTCAGTATGTGTATACACTCTGGCATTCACTCAAGACCACGATAGAAGTGCTCCCAGATTCAAAAGTTAACATAGAGCTTATTCAAACCATTACTAGAAGCATTGAATCCAATAACCAGCAGCTCAAAGCTGCCATGGATGTCTTTGATACTGCCCCCAGAGCAGCAGCGACCGGTATATGCACCCGACACCACTCTTGGTTTCGCACATCGGGATTCATAAATGATGCCCTGCAGAGAGTTATGGCTTTGCCTTGTCATGGTACGTACCTATGTGGTCCTCAGATTGAACAGTTGCTAGAGGCCACACTGAAAACTAGAACAACTATCAAAACGGCCAGACTACCATCCGCAGCCCCTCAAAGGGGTTGGAACCGGAGTTAGTTTCATAACTGTCAGTCCTTTCACAGTAAAGGCAGAGTGGGCTTCAACAGAAACCAGACCCCCTCAGCCGCAAAAGAAAATGCAGCAGAAGGCACAGGTCCCCAAAGCACCTAGTGCCGCCCCTTGAGATTCTGGCCCAAGTCCCACCTCAGCTGTCCAAGAGGGACTCTTCCTTGGCAGCAGGAGGGTGTCTGACTCAGTTTTAAAGCCAGTGGAGGTCAAGCACATCAGACAAGTGGGTACTCAGGATAATCCGCGAGGGGTACTCTCTAAATCTTTCAGAACCCCCTTCAGATCACCCACCCAAACGACAGCCCAAGCTTTCTGTCTCTCAGTCATACCTTCTTGCTTTCGAGATTCAAGGCCTTCTAAACAACAGGGCAGTAGAAGTGGTCCCGCTGGATTAGCGGAACACAGGTTTCTACTCCCACTACTTCCTAGTTCCAAAGAAAACAGGCGGCATGTGCCCAATTCTCAGTCTCAGGAAGTTAAATTCCTTTACAAGGAAAAGTTCAAGATGATATCACTCGATACACTCTTACCTCTGCTTTATCCAAACAATTGGCTGACCTCCCTGGACATGCAGGATACCTATCAGCATGTTCTCATACACGTAAACTACCACAAATACCTCAGATTTGTGGCATTGGGTTAACACTACCAGTTCAGAGTCCTGCCCTTTGGGCTATCCTTGATGCCTCAAGTCTTTACAAAGTGCTTTGCAGTTCTCGTAGCGCATCTCAGGAAGCTCGGAATTCAAGTGTTTCTGTATCTGGACAATTGGCTCCTAGCAAGTCCCTCTAGACAAGAGACTCTTGAAGTCATGACTATGGCTTCCAAATTCCTCACGTCCATGGGAGTCCTGCTAAATCTGGGAAAGTCACAGCTACAGCCATCCTAATGGCTCCTCTTCATAGGAGCCCTTCTGGATACCTCCAGTGCAAAATCCTTTCTTCCAGTGGACAGAAGGAACGACATCCTTCAGATGGCTCACTTCATCAAAGAGAATGACTCGGTTTGGGCTCTCTCGATGCAGCGGATGTTGGGTCTCATGGCATCCTCAGTGTTCACTGTGCCTCTGGCTGATCTTCACATGAGGACTACTCAATGGATGCTCAGCATGCAGTGGTCGATGAACACACACCCACTGTCCTTTCACATCAAGGTGATGGAACCTCTGAGATGGTCACTCACTTGGTGGACTCAGGCAAACAACCTTCTGGAAGATTATCCCTTTGCCCCTCTAGAATCCCAGATCTCCATCACCACAGCTGCATCTTTACTGGGATGGGGAGCTCACTGCCAGTATCTCCACACCCAGGGTCGATGGAGTCAGGACGAGTCTCAGCTTCACATAAATGTTCTAGAAATGAGAGCTGTCCTGTATGCAGTCTGAGCTTTGTAGGACATACTCTGTCACAAGATCATTCTCCTTCAAATGGACAACAAAGCAGTGATGTACTACATCAACAAACAGTGCGGAGCACACTCTTACCCCTTATGCAGGGAAGCGATGAGCGTGTGGGAGTGGTACCTGGAGCAAAAAGCTCTGATCCAGGTGGTCTACCTGGCGGGAGTACAGAACGATCTGGCGGATTGATTCAGCAGAACCGAGACAGACCCTCATGAGTGGTCTCTTGACACAAACATTGCGCAATCACTCTTCAAAGAGTGGGGAACCTCAGATCTGGACCTTTTTGCGTTCCCACTCAACGCAAAACTGCCTCTCTTCTGCTCCAGAAATCCAGGGCTTGGCGTTTTTTGTCAGGATGCATTCAGACTACAGTGGACAAAACGCTTTCTGTATGCATTTCCTCCTCTTCCCCTAGTTCAGAGGGTGCTGCTCAAACTGGAGGTGCGGGAGGGGGGGGAACAGAATGATTCTCATCGGCCCATTCTGGCCTCATCAGATCTGGTTTCCATTAATCAACAGATTGTCAGAAACTTCTCCGAGTCATCTTCCACTTGATATGAACCTGCTGACCAAGGGCCCCTGTGGTCCATCCCAACCTGAAGTCCTTTCATCTCCATGCCTGACTCCTGAAGAGATAGAGGTGAACAGATTTAACGTTTCAGGTAGGGTCTCAGACATTCTATTAGTGGCATGAACCAGCTACTCGAAAAACTTAAATGGCTAAGTTGAAGCATTTATCCATCTGGTGCGCAAAATCCTCCTGGAATCCTTTTTCCTGCCCATCAAACAAAGTCCTAGGGTATCTTATAAATCTCTCGAACACAGGCCTGCAATACTCAACCATGAAGGTTCACCTTTGAGCGATCTTAGCGTACCACGAGCCCATACACTCCATGTCTCTGGCTCAGCTACCTGTGGTCAAGAGGTTTCTTAAGGGCATACTGCATACCAGACCACCGGTCAGATGACCGGTAGCAACCTGGGACATTAACCTTGTGCTAGACATGCTCACCCATAAACATTTTGAGCCCCTAGGTACTTGTAAGCTGAAGTTTCTGACTTGGAAGACCGCCTTCCTTGTAGCCATTACTTCCACTCGAAGAGTGTCTGAAATACATGCTTTGGTCAGAGACCCTCTATATACTGTATTTCACAAAGATAAGGCGGTTATTAGGACCAACCCTAAGTTTCTCCCCAAGGTTGTCTCAGAATTCCATCTGAATCAACCCTTGGGTCTTCCAACCTACTTTGCGAACTTCCAGTATGAGGGGGCGCATGCCCTGCATTCTCTGGATGTGAAGAGAGCTTTGCGGTTCTATTTAGACAGAACTAAAGAAATCTGCATGTCATAACAACAATTTGTCTCCTTCAGCACGGCCCGGCTGGGTCAGCCTGTTGCTATCAAATGCATTTCAACATGATTAGTAGCATGCCTTTGCCAATGCCACTCCATAGCACAGGTTAAGCTAGAAGGCAGAATCTATGCGCATTCTACCAGAGGAGTTGTGGCATCTCTGGCAAAAATCCAAAACGTGCCCATCACAGACATCTGCAGTGTGGCCACTTGGAGCTCCGTGCACACTTTCATGACGCTCTATGCTTTGGATGTCTATGCCAGGCAGCATCAATCTTTTGAGCTCCTCTCTCCTGCCACCCATCTCGGGGGATTATTTCAGCTCGGTACTTTCCTATTATTGTGAATGAGTGGTGGAGACTTTCTGTCCAGGAAAATATGAAAATTATGTACCTACCGTAATTCTTGATCTACTTGGACAAAGTTTCCACCACTCATTCACACGCCCATACTCCATCCCCCGAGCTCACTTATCTGTTTTTGGTCTTCACTATCTTGATGGCTGGGCTGTGAAGACTGTTGTGTTGACCCTTCTTATACAGGTCATTAGGATTGTCTTATGTCCGACATCGGTTAGTTTCACTAGGTTAGCTTACACTGCACCTCCTCTGTAAAAAAGGTACTGAGGCGATTGGAGGGTCGATGCCAAGGTAGCCTATCCGGTGCAAGCCAGGCTTGTGGTGCTGCTTCCTCATGGCCCTACCTCGGCGCTGGCCCTCCTGAAGATGTTTGGCACCTGCTGAGTCCTAGCGCCTCCGGCATAGTCCCATTAGTGTGAATGAGTGGTGGAAACTTCGTCCAAGAAGATCAAGAATTACAGTAGGTACGTAATTTTCATTTCTCTGCACCCTTGCCAGTTTGGCCCAGAGTCCAGCAATCTCTAACCCTAACCCAGAGAAGTGAGAACAAATTGGGCAGCACCTCAGTCTCCAAAAAGTGTCCTGAAAGGCTGCAGCTCCCCACCCGTTACACTGTACCACTCCCATGCTCTTTTCTTCTTTTACCTTTGTGTCTATTAAAACTTACCTGTACTGCACCTTACTGCCTCCTTTCTGTGCCCATTGAATTCTTACATCTCCCTGTGCTTCTTTTAAAATGATATGGTACCCTACATTAGATAAGGTGTCCCTTGCTGCGACAGACAGGTCAGCCATCCTCACTGCCTCAGATATTGACGTGGCCCTCGTGCTATTCCACTCAAAATTCTTCTCTGTCTGGGACAAGCATGCCCCCCCTCATAAAATCCAGAGTCAAAACCTCCCACCACTCCTGGATTACCACCAATATCATTGACTTGTGCAAGTCCCAAGACCCCACATGGGCCAGTTACAAATTGTCTCACTCCACTTCTGACCTCATCTCTTACAGGACACTGAGGAACAACTGCACAAAGTTAGTCCTTGCTGTAAAATTGCATTATTTCAAGTCCAACCTCCAGACAAACCTTAATTCCCTAGCTAAATTCTGGAGAGTTGTTCACTCCCTGTTTGACCCTGCCTCCCCCGGCCTGGTCCACTCCCTCAATTCTCATAGTAAATGGTTCTGCTTTGCCTGACCCTATATCAGTTGCTGGTCTCTTCAATGAGTTCTTCTCAACCTGTGCCCTTCCAATTTTAGTAAAATTATATTTTTACCAGGATAACACCTTTGAGACAGCTCATTTGCGAGGTGGTCCTGGAAGGACCAACATACATAAGGGTACAAAGAATTAAAACACACAATGGCTAATGCAAAAACAGTAATAACAATACCAGTCATACAAAACAAGTAATGTGCAGGTACAACTTACTTAGGCTCTATACATAAAAATCAGGGCGGCAGATACAAAAACAGTGCTAACAGTACAAGGGCTACGAGACAGATAATGTGCAGATACAACCTAAAATAAATGCAGAGAGAAAACTAACACTAAAAAGTGTGAGAGAACAGGAAGAGTTGCTGGAATAAGGTGTTAAGAGTATGGGGAAGGGGCAATAAGGGAGCTAGAGACAGGTAGGGGACGGGGGATAGGAAATGTTGGGAGGGTGTAAGGGTAGGCAAAATGAGGAAAATGAAGGTGCAGAGAGTAGGGAGTAAGTACAAGGTATTTAGGATTTGTATAAGAAGCTGGTTAGGTGAAGAGAAATAACCTATGGGATCCCTCCACCGGAGAAGAAAAGAAGAATAGGCAGAGTGTGGAACACACACCACCATGGTAGCAATTAGTGCAGTAAAGCCTCTTTAGGAAATAGGGCCATTATTTTGCAAAGCAAGAACATGTGTCCTTTGTCTGCAAAGCGAGTTTAAGCAGGTACTTAAAGGTACACATCCCAATGGTATGCCTAAGTTTTAATGTTTTTGTAGGGTATTCCAGAGAGTGGGTAGTGCATATCCCATGGATGTGGAACCAAAGTGGGTTCTTATCTTGGGTGTATCGAATGTAGTATAGGAAAGGTTTCTGAGGGAATACCTGCAAGGGGGGCATTTAAATAGGTTGCAGATGTAAGGGGGAAGCTTCAGGGTGATGGCTGTATGCACCCAGAGGGACGCATTGCACCACCTCCTGATATTGAGAGAAGGCCAATTAATCTGTAGGTAAAGAAAATACTGGTGAGTGTTGAAAGGTGCATTTAAGATAAATCTCAAGGCTCTGTGATAGAGTGTGTCTAGAGTACAGAGGACAGTTTTAGGGCATTGGCCATAGAGGAAATCCGCATAGTCAATTAGGATGAGGAAGGTTGTCTGGACCAATCTTACTTTGGTTTCCTTAGTAAGTAGGTGCCTGATGCAGTAAAAGAGTCCAAGTCCCTGGCATAGTTTTTAGCTAGTTCCTCGATATGGGTAACAAAGGAAAGTTTACTGTCCAGACAGAAACCTAGATATTTGAATTTCTTTACTAGTTCGAGTGGTTCCCCCAAAATTGTGACAATCTGTACGTTGGTATTTGAGGAATGGGGAATTGGCTTTTTGGAATAAGGGGAGAGGAGCATAACTTTGTTTTTGTTTTTTTTTGGCATTGAGAAGTGGTTTCAGATGAAGCAGATTTTGTTGGAAAAGGTCAACAGGACAGAGGCGGGTCCACACGACTGGTCGCTCACACCAGACGTCGTACAGTTGCTATTCGATGAGTGGGGCAATCCAGACCTGGACCTCTTTGTGTCCCCACTCAATGCAAAACTGTTTCTATTCTGCTCCAGAAATCCAGAACCTAGTGTTTTCTGTCTGGAGGCACTCAGACTGTGGTGGACAAGACACTTCCTGTATACATTTACTCCTCTTCCATTAATTCAAAGGGTGCTGCTCAAATTGGAGGGGCACAAAGGGGCAGGATGATTCTCACCACTCCATACTGGCCTCTACACATATGGTTTCCCTTGATCAACAGATTGTCAGAGGTCCCTCCGAGACGACTTCCTCTATGAATGGACCTCCTGACACAGGGACCTGTGATCCATCCCAACCTGTACTCCCTTCATCTTCATGCCTGGCTCCTGAGGAGATAGAGGTGGGTAGGTTTAAAGTTTCTCATAGAATCTCTGTAATCCTCTTGACAGCAGATAAGCCTTCTGCTAAGAAGACTTACATGGCTAAATGGAAGTGTTTCTCTATTTCGTGCACAAAATTCCTTCTGGGTCCATTTTGTTGCCCACTGAATAAGGTGTTGGAATAGCTTTTAGACCTGTCAAATGCAGAACTGCAATACTCAACAGTAAAGGTACATCTCTGATCGATTTTGGCCTACCATGAGCCAGTACAGAATATGGCATTGGCTCAGTTACCGTTAGTCAAGAGGTTCCTTAAAGGTATCCTGCACATGAGACCTCCAGTCAGTTGGCCGGCTGCCATGTGGGGTATTAACCTCGTACTAGATATGCTCACCTGTAAACCATTTGATCCTCTAGCCACCTGTGACTTTAAGTTTATGACCTGGAAGACTGCCTTCTTAGTGGCTATTACTTCCGCTCGCAGGGTTTCTGAAATCTATGCCTTGGTCACAGACCCTCCATATGCTGTCTTTCACAAGGACAAGGTGGTACTCCGTACTCGCCCTAAATTCCTACCCAAGTGGTCTCGGAATTTCACCTTAATCAAATCTTGGTTCTTCCTTCTTATTTTGCCAACATCCAGAATGAAGGGGAATGCACCCTTCACTCCCTGGATGTTAAGAGGGTTTTGCATTTCTACATCGACAGAACGAAAGACATTTGCAAATCCCAGCAACTTTTCGTATCATTCAGCATGGCCCGGCTGGGTCAGCCTGTTGTCATCAGATGCATTTCTGCATGGTTAGTGGCATGCCTTTGCCATTGCTACTCGATGGCACAGATCAAGTTGGAAGGTCAGGTTTACGCCCACTCTATCAGAGCGGTTGCAGCATTTCTGGCAGAGATTCGTAACGTGCCCATTGCTGATATTTGCACAGCGGCTACTTGGAGCTTGTTACATACTTTTGTAAAGCACAGCACTCTTGATGTCCACGCCAGACAGCATACTTCCTTTGGCAGGACAATCCTTAACAGACTACTGTCTTGCGTGAGCTCTGTTTCCTGCTGCCCTGCTCGGGGGGTTGGTCCTTCACTTGGTACTCTCCCAATACCAGTGGGACCGAGTGATTTACAGATCACATGAATTAGCAGAAGTCTCTTGGTCCCCGCAAGTCAATCGGCTGACCAGCTCTGTTCCGCAGTCATGGCTTCATGCCCCATAACAGCTGTTTAAAAATTAAAACATTCACCCGGTCCTAGTGCAGGCAGGGGGACTGGCTGAATTAAACCCAGTGGTAAAAACAGGTGACGAACAGAGAGAGAGAGAGAGAGAAAGAGAAGACAGACAGATAAATGATGGCTGGTGGGTGGGGGGGGAGAGAAAACACTAACAGATATGAGTGCTGCACCATCTACTGGCGAAATGAAGAACAGAACCTATTTTTAAAATTGTATACAGTACTTACGCATACAAAAGCCCCACAAAATATGTTTTAAAACAGTATTTTTGAATCATGTTTTTTTGCTTTATAAGCAAGAGCCATTGTATAATAGGAATAATAATAGGAATAATGCACTCCAGGATGTGTGTCTTGCTGGGATAACATCACTTCTCAGGTAAGTGCCCAACCACCCAAAGTGTGACGTTATCCCAGCATGACACACACACTTCGTTATGCATTATTGCTTAAT
Source organism: Neoceratodus forsteri (assembly GCA_016271365.2). Taxonomy (NCBI): domain Eukaryota; kingdom Metazoa; phylum Chordata; order Ceratodontiformes; family Ceratodontidae; genus Neoceratodus; species Neoceratodus forsteri. The sequence continues at coordinate 369,024,236 of CM028135.1, forward strand.
TAATGCTTCCCTGGGGTATAAAGACACTTGGCAAAAATACCTCATAACTCCTGGAGTGTGCATAAATTTGACATTACTGTTGCCTTGTCATGAGTTATTGCGTACTTTTATCTTTGCATCTGTTGTGTATATAGGAAATGCACAGTAGCCAGACACAAATACACAGATTATCTTCATGGAGAGGGGACAGTGAGGCGAAGCTGCTAACTGATAGTAACTAATACTTTCAATGACTGGAGCACCTAAAATGGAGTAGTTGGGGACTACTGCACATACACAGCTAGCTCTATAGATTACATGGATTACATAGATCATACAGAGCATAGAGACAAATTGTCTGTGAGCTTGCGAATCATACTTTACCTATACCCAATGATATTTCTTTCTAAAAGGTAATTGTCTAGCTGTATTTTGAATGACTGCATTGTACCACTTTCCACTATTTCTCTTGGTAGGCTGTTCCACACCTCTGTCACTCTATTATTTAACCAATATTTCCTCCTGTTTGTATTGTATCTGTCCTTGAGCAATTGGAAACTGTGAGACCTAGTATCATATGTTTGGTCCCTTTTTTTTAGACCTAAAAGATCCCACATGTCTGCATTTGTCCATGCACTATAAATCAAGCACATATCGCCCCGCAATCTCCGATATTCCAAGGGATGTAATTTCAAACTAAATAGCCTCTGTTCATAATTCATACCCTCTGTCCCCATGATCCTCTTAGTCACACGCCTCTGCACCCTCTCCACCAGCTCAACATCCCCCCTCTTATAAGGGGCCCAAAACTGTACACAGTACTCCACGTGGGGACGCACCAGTGCACTATACAATGACATCACAACCAGCCTGTCCCTGCTCCGGAAGTGTCTTGCAATACAGTTTGCTATACCACTAGCTTTTTTGACAACTGTATTGCAGTGAAGCCTAAAGTTAAAGTCCTGGTTTATCATAATCCCCAGATCTCTTTCCTCACAGACTACCTTCAGCACTGACCCTGCCAGAGTATACTGGAATCTATTATTATTCATCCCAAAATGCATAATATTGCACTTATCAATATAGGCCAGGGAGACTGGGGAAAAAAAACAGAGGTGTATATGCAGAAAGAAAACGAGTTGAGAAAATATGAACTGGAAATGCTACTATGCTTACTTGAACATTTGATATTGGATCTTGTCAACCATTATAAAAATATTTAATAGAAATTGAAACTTAACAATTTACTTAAGTATTATCCTTTAAACAGACAACATGCAGACCAGCCTGGCAATATAGCAATAGCACTTCCAGTCACTGCACTGGCAACCTGAATTCAGGAACAAGCTCAAGTCATTGGGCCTGGCCGAGGGAGGAAGGCTTGAGCACCACAAGGACAGCTCTCCTACTTTAGGGAAGGGATCATTGTACGTGACTGCCCCCTGGCTGAAGCTGGGTGAAATTACAGCAGAGGTAGTCACTGGGGAGGGTTGCAGCCAGATGCCTTTAGCACACTGTACACCAGTGCATGCACATGCATCATTGCACACCAGCAGCCCAGCCCTCTGGGAGAAGTGGTAGTAAACATTTTCAGAAGGCAGGATGAAGCTGGCACCCTCCCAGACTCTACACTACTTACTGTGACACCCATCCATCACATGTGGTCCAGGATATGTGGCGGAGTAAATCCCAGGAAACGTAGGTGGTAGTGCTGAGGGGGGCCCTGCAGAAGGGAGCAAGGTGAGGTGACAGAAGAGATAAAATACAGGAAGGAAGAAAAAAAAACAGACATCGGGGAAAATCTGTATATTGTCAGAGGGTTAGCACTCATCAAATCATTTCTTACATAGATACATAGACAGTGTCGGCAGATAAGGGCCTATGGCCCACCTAGTCTGCCCATTTTAATTTGTAACTTCAGTTTATGTTTTCCTAGAACTCTGTTACCCCTTACCCCTGACTTCCAGAATTCCTTTATGTCTATCCCATGCATTCTTAAGTCCTGTGATTGTTTCAGCCCCCACCACTTCCTCAGGCAGGATGTTCCACTTGTCCACCACCCGTTCTGTGAAGAAATTCTTCCTCACATTTCCTCTGAATCATCCTCCCTCCAACTTTATCCCATGCCCTCTAGTCCTGGAGCATCTTTTTCGCTTAAAAATAGTGTATTCAAACACCATGAAGTCTTGCTATATTATGACCATATGCAGTTAACCACTGCACTCGAACTGCCCCGGAGAGGAAAGAGTTAACTCCAGAGAGTCTGGAGTTCCACAGCGCGAAGGCGCTATACCAAAGCTCTATCTGGCCAGTTTCAAATGAAACTGTCAGATTCTTTACTCCTCTTCACTGAACAGTCGCTCCGGAGATCAGCTCCTTCAGCTCGGTTCATTTCTCGGTTCAAGCGAGTATTTTTGGTTCATTTGAACCGGCAAAAAGTATTTATTTTACCGCATTTCGGTTAAAAGCTCTATCTGGTAAACCGTAAGTAGAAAATTTAAAGTCTGTGTGGAAATTCAATTATCGGTTCGGTTTTGAACCGATCGGTTTGCTTAATTTAACGTTTTAAAGTGTTGGTTGGGCTTTTAGAGTGCGGTTCCCGGTTCTTATCGGTTCTAAAAAAACCTTGCTTTTAAAATAGGTTTTTTCAAATACCCGTGACACGGTTAGGAACCGATAAGGGTGTCTTGCCTGGCACTGCCATCAAAAGGGCAAGTTTTTGGTTAGGCTGGCATTATGTCTGAGAAACCCAAAAGAAAAACCGGGCCCACTGGGTTTCAACACTGTGATGTCTGTGGGGAAGCCTTTGCCAAGGCTGACCCACACACCACTTGTGTTTATTGTCTGGGGGCTGACCACCTCCTGTCAGACTGCCAGGTGTGTAAAAATTCCCTGCAGCCACCCTGGAAAGAGATTGGGCGGCTCAGGGGAGAGAGGCCAAGAAGTCCGCTGACCTGGATGGCCAGCCGGTCCAGTACCCACTGGACCAGAGGGAGTGCCCTCTGACCAGGTGAGACTTCCTCGGCAAAGGAAGGCTGGTTCTGAGGAACCAGTCTCAGTGAAAAAGACAAAGAAATCAGTAGGTTTGGAGTCCAAAATTGTCTCTCCAACTGCTGCAGAAATAGCTAAAGCCATACAGATTGTCCAGTCACTGTCTCAGGGTCCTGTCGAACCACCTACAGTTGGTAAAAGGTTGGTTCGTTCAGTGCCAGTGGTTCAGGAGTATGATGTTGAGGAATTTTATGAACAACAGGAGGGGGAGGAGGAATTTGATCAATACATGTGTGGCTGGGAGGGTCTGGACGTGCCCATTGAACCGGACATTTCTCCAGACAGACCTTTAGAATCTCCTCCTATTCTGTCTGAGTCCCCTTCTCATTTTATGTTTTACAAAAAGGTTGCAGAAACCCTCCAGCTTCCTTTAGAGGAGGCTGTGGATGAGCAAGAGGAGCCTGATTATGTAGAAATGATGGATATGCCAGAGTCTAGGAGGTTGTCTATTCCTTTGCATAAGTCATTTAGGAAGCAAACAACAAAGATTTTAAAAAATCCTCATTCTGTCCCTCCTTTAGATAAAAAAATGGACAGAAGACATACTTTGTCAAGCTTTGATACAGACTTCCTCGCTGAGCAGTGTAGTCATGTAGGTGTGGTACAAGCTGCAGCCTGTGACAAGGCTAATATTCCTCTGGCCTCACATCCTCCTGATAAGGATTCCAGGAAGATTGATGCCATGGCGAAGAAACAGTATATGGCAGCTTCTTTGGGACTCAGGCAGGCAAATTATATGGCTTATGTGGCTAGATATCAGAAATCTAGGTGGGACACAGTATTGCAGTTAGCCAAGCAGGCCCATGGCCAGCTGGCTATTGAGTTGGAACAGGTGGTTGCTGATGGCATTGAAGCCTCTAAAGTTCAATTTCATACTGCTGTTGATGTTAATGATGTTTCCTCTAGGGTCATGGCCACTTCTGTAGCTTTCCATAGGTTGGCATGGCTCAGATGCACTAATCTGTCCCAAGATACTCAGTCAAAGGCTATGGATTTTCCTGTTGTGGGTAATTCTCTGTTTGGGGAGCACACAGAAAACTATATGAAAAAAATGGATGAATACAGAACTACCTACAAAAGTGCCCAGGCTAAGGAGAAGCATGCCACTCCACAGAGGCACGCTCCCAGAGGTAGGGGCAGGCCTTTCCACAGGCCTTTTTACCAATTTCAGGCCTCCTCTGCATTTGCACAGAGGGGTTTCTTTAGAGGCAGAGGTAGACGGGGCACAAGTAAACCTTCCCCCTCCCCTCAGCCTAAGGCTACTGCCAAGCAGGCACCCTGATGGGGTGCCCAGGGCCGATTCTCCTGTACCAGTGGGGGGCAGGTTGGTTTATTTCAGCCAGAACTGGGTGTCCCTAACTTCGGACAGGTGGGTTCTGAGGTAATAAGCCAGGGTCTGGTTCTCAGCTTCAAACAGTTTCAAAGATGAGAGCCAGACATTTTCCACCTGCAAATCCTTCAGAAGCCCTTGCTTTGGAAGCAGAGGTTTCTTCTCTTCTGGACTGCAAAGCAGTAGAAAGGGTCCCTCCTTGCCATCAGGGCAAGGGACTGTACTCAAGATACTTTCTTACCCCAAAAAAGACAGGAGAATGGCGGCCCATTTTAGATTTAAGGTACCTGAACAAGCATCTTTTGAAACCGAAGTTCAAAATGTTAACTCTGGCAATGATTTTGCCTTCCCTGAGGCCAGGGGACTGGCTAGCTTCCCTGGACCTCAAGGATGCCTATTTTCATGTTCTGATCAGGCCTTCTCACCGAAAGTACCTCAGGTTCGAACTACCCTCAGGCCACTACCAGTTCAGGGCAATGCCCTTCGGCCTTACCTCTGCGCCAAGGGTATTCACGAAATGTCTAGCTGTGGTAGTGGCTCATTTAAGAAGGCAAGGGATTGCTGTGTTTCCCTATCTGGACAACTGGCTCATAGTGGGTCAGTCCCCAGATCAGGTAAAATCCCACTTGCAAGTCACCCAGCAGCTTCTCACTTCCCTGGGATTCCTGCTGAATTTACCAAAGTCAGTTCTCGAACCAGTTCAGGTACTAACTTTCATAGGTGCAGAATTGAACACAAAGTTAGCCAGGGCATTTCTCCCCTCGGAAAGGGTAGACAGACTCATTGCCCTGGCATCCTCCTTTACCCTGCGGGGCCTTCGACCAGCAAGGCATTTTCTGCAACTCCTAGGGCACATGGCTGCTTCCACAGCTGTAGTGCAGGGAGCAAGATTCCAGATGAGGGACATTCAGTTCCATTTGAGGGCCTATTGGTCTCAAAGGAGGGACCCCCTTTCCAAATTGGTTCCAGTGACCCAAACCCTGATCCTGGCCTTACACTGGTGGCAGGATCAAAGCAATCTAAAACAAGGGGTTCCTTTCATTCCCGTTTCCCACTCCCTCACCCTCACCACGGATGCTTCCCTGTTAGGGTGGGGAGCTCACTTGGGCGACCTGTCCACTCAGGGAGTGTGGTCTGCCCAGGAATCTCTGCTCCACATCAATCTTTTGGAACTCAGAGCTGTCTTTTTAGCTCTTCAGGCGTTTTCAGCTTCTGTCCAGAACAAAGTAGTTCAAGTCAGGACAGACAACACCACAACAGTGTGGTACATCAACAAGCAAGGGGGCACTCGGTCATCAGCCTTGTGCACTGAAGCAATGAAGTTGTGGTCTCTGGCTTACTCCCTGAACACCTCCCTGATAGCAGTTCACCTTCCAGGGAAGGACAATGTCCTGGCGGATGCCCTCAGCAGGATTTCTCAGGGCCATCACGAATGGGCTCTGAATCCTCAGGTGCTGGGGTCAGTCTTTGCCAGATGGGGCACCCCTCAGATAGATCTTTTCGCAGCCCCAGACAACCACCAACTTCCTCTGTTTTGTTGCAGGCCTCCAGTGCTGGGATCAGTCCCCCTGGACACCTTTCAGTTGGATTGGAAAGGGAAGTTTCTGTATGCCTTTCCCCCCGTTCCCCTTCTTTTCAGGGTACTAGTAAAAATCAGATCTCAGCCCTGCAAAGTGATTCTGATTGCTCCAGATTGGGCCAGACAGCCCTGGTACCCACTGCTTCTGTCCTTGACAGTCCACCCTGCCCTGAGCTTGCCCAGAGTCCACGACTTACTGGCCTGTGCACAGGGAAGAGTGTGGTATCCGGACTTCAAATCCCTCCATCTCAAGGCATGGCTCTTGAGGAGTTAGAATTTGCTGACTTACACCTTTCTCAACGTGTTTTGGATATTTTAAAGGCTTCAAGGAAGCCTTCCACTAGGGCCACTTACAATTCTAAGTGGAAAAGGTTTTCCATCTGGTGCTCTGAGAAGCAGATTATCCCAGAATCTGCTGATCTGCCCATTTTACTGGACTATTTGGTCCATTTAAATTCCTTAGGCCTCAGGCCAGCTACCTTAAAGGTTCATCTGGCAGCTGTCTCTGCTTTTCTGTCAGCAGGGAAGCCTGCTTCTCATTCTTCTCACCCTGTGTTTTCCAAGTTTTTTAAAGGGTTGCTTCACACCAACCCTCCTTTTCGAGAACCAGCTCCCGCCTGGGACCTGAATGTTTGCATTGCTCAGTTAATGCAACCCCCCTTTGAGCCTCTGTCCTCAGCAGATCTCAAGTTTCTGACTTGGAAAACTGTTTTCCTAGTGGCTATCACTTCTGCCAGACGCATAAGTGAACTACAGGCCCTGTCAGTGGAAGAAGATTTTATCTCTTTCCACAGAGATAAGGTAGTCCTCAGGACTAACAGAAAGTTTTTGCCTAAAGTGGTTTCAGATTTCCGCCTGAACCAATCCATCTCTCTCCAGTATTTTCACTGAGCATTCTTCCTCAGGTGAGAGGAGACTGCACAGCTTGGACGTCAAGAGAGCCTTAAGCTACTATTTGGAACACCAAGGGTCACAGGTTCGAATCCCTTCAACTCTTCCTTACCTATGGCGAGGTTGGCAAAGGGAAACCTGCCACTAAGAGGACAATTGCAAGGTGGATTGTCTCTTGTATCCAATTTTGTTATCAAAAACTAGGTAAAGAATCCCCTTCAGGACTGAGGGCTCACTCCACCAGGGGTACAGCTGCATCTCTAGCGGCTGCTAGAGATATTCCCATTCTGGAAATCTGTCAAGCTGCTACTTGGAAAACAGTTCACACTTTTACCAAGCATTATTCCCTGGATATTCAGTCCAGGAGAGATGCTCGCTGGCACAGCTGTGCTTCAGAGCCTATTTCCTAAGTAGGTTCTGACCCTCCTCCATGGAGGTACTGCTGTGTAATCTGCATATAGTCATAATATAGCAAGACTTATGGTGTTTGAAGAAAAATTACTCACCTTAGTAATTGCTTTTCTTCTCATGGAGTCTTGCTATATTATGACCACCCTCCCTCCTGCCCCTCTCAGAACTTCTACTTGGGTAGGGGTGGCAAATTAGTGCAAGCACTGTGTCATGCCATTTTAGTTCTTCCCTTCACCCCCTTATTTAGGGTTAGGGATTAGGTATTTCTGTTTTAAGTAATATGGTGGCCCCCTTCCTGGACTTGAGTCTTTGGGGGAAGGGGGGTCTAATAGTGCTTGTTAGGGAGAAGCTAATAATACTATTATTCATTGTTATTATTATTATTGCTGTTTATATTGTTGTTATATTGTTGTTATTCCTACTAGTAGGTAGCCTCTTGGCTAGTGTAGAGCTTTCCACACAGACTTGTTGCTTAGTGTTAGCTTCGTAAAGATCTGACAGTTTCATTTGAAACTGGCCAGATAGAGCTTTGGTTTAGCGCCCTCGCGCTGTGGAACTCCAGACTCTCTGGAGTTAACTCTTTCCTCTCCAGGGCAGTTCGAGTGCAATGGCTAACTGCATATGGTCATAATATAGCAAGACTCCACGAGAAGAAAAGCAATTACTAAGGTGAGTAATTTTTTCTTCTTGCACCCTGTTCCTCCCTGTAAGATACTTGTATGTCTCTATCATGTTCCTCTCTCCCTCCTCTCCTCCAGGGAGTACATATTCAATTACTTCAACCTGTCCTCATAGGACTTGTGATGCAATCCATGTACCATCTTTGTTGCCCTCCTCTGAACCTTCTCTACCCTGTCTATGTCCTTAAGTAGGTAAGGTCTCCAGAACTGTACACTGTACTCCATGTGGGGCCTCACTAGTGTCTTGTATAGTGGAATCATGACCTCCCTTTTCCTGCTGGTGATGCCCCTGCCTATGCATCCCAGCATCCTATTTGCTTTACCTGCTGCCTTGTCACACTGTTTCCCTACCTTGAGGTCATCAGAGATGATAACCCCAAGATCCCTTTCCTGCTTGCTGCATGCTATATCCTCACCCCCCAACTGATATATTGTGCCAGGGTTTTTGTGCCCCATATGCATTATCTTGCACTTCTTTGCACTGAATTTTAACAGCCAAACCCCTGACCATTCTTCAGGTTTCTGCAGGTCCCTTCTCATTCTGTCTACACCCTCTGGTGTGTCTACTCTGTTACAGAGCTTTGTATCATCAACGAACAGTGAAATTCTGCCTTCGAGGTCCTGCGCAATGTCACTGATGAAGATGTTGAATAGGACCAGTCCCAGCACTGACCCCTGTGGTACCCCACTGGTCACTCTGCCTTCTGTGGAGTGACAGCCATTTACCACCACCCTCTGTGTCCTGCCACCTGTTAATTGGATCCAGTTATACAATTTATACAGGTTCCTGGTTGGTTATTCTCAGTAATTCAATAAAGCCAACACACTATATCAATTAGTGGTATTTTATTAATAAGATTAGCCAGAAAAATGCTATTGTGCTAGTTTACAAAAGGGAATACATGCAAACATTATTTTTAAACATCAGGTAGCCCACCACTACCTAAGTGTTTCTACTACAGTTTAGTTCTAAACAGCCAAAGGGGAAATCCCAATGGGGTGTTTCTAACATGCAATCTAGACAGCTAGTAATATTTGCATTACAGGGCTACAGCATTTCAGAGACACATGTAACCATATGTCTCTGGATCCCCGAGCAATCTTTGGACAGTCTCAGACTGCATCTTGTCCGAGACTGCGTCTTCTCGAACGGACATAACCATAGGTCCCATATTTGTGTGTAGCAAGCTTAGAAAAAAATGCAAGGCTGGAATTTCTCAAAAACTACCTCAGCAGTTTTAAACACAGACAATATGTCATTCAACAAGTCATAAGACACGGGTTCAAAAATACACTGGCCAAAAGATACCTCGGTAATAAGATACTTTTGACACTTTGCCAGAGACATTTGGTCATTCTTTAATGGAAAAACAAATAATCAGGGTTTTTTTATTTGTCAAAAATAACTCTTTTTAGGATACAGAAAACATACGAGGGGATGTGACTATTTTAAAAATACTCGGTTTACAGATAAAAACCAGACAGTGGCCAAATTGAGGAACTGTGTATCTAAGCTGCAGCTATGACCTTGAGTTGAAGGAAGATTTTGTACAAAACATCTCTGCTGAGCAAAGCAAAGCCAACTTTCTTTAAAACACTTATTTTTCTAAACACTGTTCATGCTCTTCACTTATTTTCTACAGTTATTCAAAGGGCCCCAACACCTTTTGAACCTGAGCATCTACACAGGCATCAATTTGCATGGTTTCAACAATTACTTTCCAAACACCTCTGCACTTACAAGGCACATCAATCTACATGCTGGAATCATGTAGTCATTTACTAGCCCTTTAGCAATCTACACTAGCCATTTTACACCTTTCTATCTCCTCAACCTTTTGGTTAGCCAATTATATACTGTTGACAAAAGTTTTGTCACTGGCCACCAAAACCCCAGCCACTGGTCACTAAATCTTGGCCACTGGCCACTTTCAACACGCCCAGCCAGTTACCTACCCACCACACTACTATCCTGCCAACACCCCTATTCCCTAGTTTGTGTAGTAGTCTTCTATGTGGCACGGTGTCAAAGGCCTTGCTGAAGTCTAGATAGGCCATGTCCACTGCCCTTCCCGATCCACCTCCCTAGTCACCTAGTCAAAAAATTCAACTCTTCAAAAATTCTTCTTGCTCTAATGGACTTTACTTTTTGTTTCCTTTCTTTTGAGGATATAGTATTTTTTGCTTGCCTCACATTTTTTAATGAATAATTTAAAGCCAGTCTGGGAACTGTATTTGCTGAATGTACTATGGTAATGCTGAGTTCATAGAGGTGATGCGTAAAACCTGATTACCAGTGGTAGGCTGTTATAAGAACACGCTTGCTTGTCAAACAGATCCAGTAGTGCAGTATAGATAAAACATTTCTTATATTCTGATTTTGCATCAGGCTTCTAATAGTTTCATGATGATGAATCACTTGTGAGGTAAATATCACTTCTCTTGCAGTTGCAGAAGCAGAGCAAATCAGGCAATGCTCTTGTAAGCAGTTATTGCAGTTTCTGACCTGGATGGATTCCCAAACAGGTTTCTTTTTTGTTAAATGAAAAGGTATTGATGCACTCTAATGCCTTGCTATCTATGTTTTTCAGGCAGCAAACTCCATCAGTTTCAACTGCTGAGTCGGGGAAAATGAAAACTAAAGACAAAGAAGAGAAACCACCAGTGGATAAAGCAGCACTAGGTATCAGGCTTACTGTAATTGAAATTTACTTAAAATGTAACCAGATGCGCAAAAAAAAAAAAAGAAAGAAAAACTGTAAATTTATGTGTCCTGTTTTTAAATGTTCTGTTTATATTATGCAGTGCATGAAGGGGATGCAGTTCTTCACAGAGTACATTCCTTAATATGATGCTTCTTTTATTCTGTTGATTTATTTTAAAGAGGCATTCCAGCTGGCCCGGTGGCATTGAGGGTTGAGGCACTGGATGCCACACTTTGTGCCACGCCGGTGACCCGGGTTCGGGAATGAGCCCGGGCCGTCGATGGTAGGCAGGAGAGGACTGGGATTGAGCGTCTGTAGACTGCTCTACCAGTTCTGGGGTGGGTTGGGGGAATCTCATGGTGCTGTAGCGGCTCCTGGGGATGCTCGGGGGCACTACAAATGCTGGTGATCTGGAAGGGGAACACGGTGGACGTGGGCATGCTGTGCCAGGACGTCATTGCATGTCTGCATTCCAGGGGACCAATCAGAGGAAAATGGCTGGGCGTGACTGTGCAGCTTGATGGCTGTGCTCCGAGCTGCCTGGAGGATTTTGGCGGAATACTGTCGGGGAGGGTCCGGGGCTATCCTGGCTGGCTGAGGCAGAGGGCAAGCCCTCCAGCGGGATGTCAAGATGGCCGTCCCGAATCCTCCTGGGTGCAGTCTGAGCTACCCAGTTCTCCGGGTGGGTGGAGCCAGCGGCTGGATGCCCCAAGCCAGTAGTGTGCTGCAGGAGGTGGCAAAAAGCATACATAAAAAAAAAAAAAAAAAAAAAAGGCATTCCATATCCACTGCTTACAAAAGTATTAGCCCAGCTATTCAAATGCATAGTTCTGCAATACCAGAATTATCGCCATGCTAAGTGTTAATAACATGGCCAAAAGCCTATTAGAACTGCTGCTGCTATATTGAAAGAGATAGCATGATACCAGTCAGATACTGTGTCAGTGTGAATATATTTCATGTGGCTGCCACCTATGTAAATGAAGGCATGGGGGGAATATGCACTAATGTGGCACAGAATATGTGCGGATCACATGTACCCAGTCTGTGTACCTCCACAACAATGAACAGACAGAAGGTGCGTAGTATGCACAACTGTGCATCTCTGCAGGGAACCTGTCTGTGGCCCCACCTCTGGCATGCTTCTGTGCAAGGGGTGGATCGACAGCCACAGGTGCCATCCTGGGTCCCGAGTGGCTCCCCCTGCTCTACATATATAGAGGTTTGTGGAAAAACATGGGAGAGAATCAGTGCATGTATACGGGTGAGTGCCCAAATGGCTGCCCCAGCCCTCTGTGTTTGCCCAGAGGGTTGGGACAGTATGGTGGGTGTGGGGGGTTGGTGTGTCCATCAAAGCCAGTGGTTGAAATCCAGAGGGACATGCAGTGGATATGGCAGGGTCCCTGCCTGCATGTCCCACACCTCCCTCATCCAGCACTCCACACCTTTGGGAATGGTGTGGAGTGTGGTCAGACTCCCAAAACATGTCCCTGGATGGCCACACAACCGGCCATGGTATCCAGTGTAGAAGGGATGTGCATCCCTTCAGTGCATGCGTGCAGGGGTTCCCGGGACCCCTAATGTGTGGTGTTGTCACTTAGGAATGTCTATGCATCACTGATCCATGGCGCATAGGCAATACGCACCATAGTGCATAGACCCCATAGTTTACAGTGGTATATTCAATGGTTTCTGGAAATGCTAACGGGCTGTCTGTGTAGCACCAGTTAACTCTTCCAGGACCATAGTTAAAAGAAAAAGTACAGTCAACATTTACAACAAAAATGTTATGAAGAGTGTTTGATTTGTGTGTGTAGTCCAAGCTCAGCAAAAATGAAGTTAGAAAAAAATTGGGCAGACTGGGTGGGCCAATCAGCCTTCATCTGCCATCAAATTATATGTTTCTTTCCTTTGTTTGTTGCTTGTAGTTTTTCTAAATTTGCCTACTTGTTTTCTGGCCCCCTGGTATCTCCAAGTCTGTATGATTTATTGCTGTTTCTTTCCATACCATGCCTTGATGTACCTCTGACCATTCATTCAGGAATTACTGTTTACTCTGCATCAGCACTGTGTCTGTTATCCTGGCCTCAAATGAATAACTCTTCCTAATGCAGTCTTTTTTGGTTTTAAGATGTATGCCCAGGTCTAGCGAGCAGGAGTGAATGTTTTGTTTTCAAAACACTTCTTTACATCAAACCACACACACACCGTCATCAAAGCACACAAATTGCCCCAGGTAATCAGTGCTATAACTAGTGAAGACTTTGGCTTTTTAGGGCTGTGGGTGGAGCCTACAGCCATTTTGGGATCGAGCATAGCTCTAAAAATGGCCAATCGTGGAACCTTATATTGGACGTTTGGAAGTATCCTTCCAAAAGTCCAATGGAGTTTGAAACCCTCAACCACGATCGGCTGCTATGGAATAACAGCTGCATTATTTCAGCTGTTACTTCCGCATTCTGGGGCATGAACTGTGCATGCACGACTCGCGCACATGTGCAGTTCTGCTGGTGGCATCATGTTGTGAATGGCAAAATGCCATTCCCCGCAACTGCACATGCGCAAGTGCCACACGTGTGCAGTTGTGTCACTGCCACCAGGACCGGCAACAAAGAAAACAGTCTCTGATCCCTCTGTTCCCATCTCCACGCTGACATCGGGGTCCCCAATCCACTTGTCTGCATTATGTAGCCCCCCCCTTTCATGTGGCACTCTGGGAGCCCACCCCACTGTGCCCAAATGTATCCCCCTCCGCCGACATCGGGGTCCCCAATCCACGTGTCTGCATGATGTAGCCTCCCCATTCATGTGGCAGTCTGGGAGCCCACCCCACTGTGCCCAAATGTATTCCCCTCGCTGATATATCGGGTCCCCAATCCCCGTGTCAGTATTATGTAGCCCACCATCATGGCACACTGGGAGCCTACCCCAGTGTGCCCAAATGTTAGTTTTCTTTTGTATTTTGTAAATAAAGAAAACAGCCCCCAATGTGTTTTAATCTGTAAAAAGAAAACGGTCCCTAGTCTTCTCCCCAGTCCCTCCCCCATCCCCACCTCCCACTTAGAACCCACCTCCTGCACCCCTCTTACTCCATACTTGCCTTCAGAGGTTGGCACCGTCATCTTCTCTGGAACGGGACACATCTGCACTCTTCAAAGTCGAATCGCAAACTGAAGAATCAAAGGTAAGTGTGCTATAATGCTATTCAATGGGGTTTTCAACTTATGTTGATAAATCAGCCATTTTTAACATGGGGTTCTTGGGACCTCACCTCATGAAAACTTTCACTGCCATTTTGTTACTCGGTCCTGAAAGGTGATTTCGCAGTCACTATGCAGAATTACCTTTCGGGACAGATTCATGAAATAATGGTGGCACTGTCCATGTGGTGGGTCCCAAAAAGCCCATGTTGCAAATTTGGTGAAAAAATTCAAAAAAATGACTGCATTACAAGCGTGCATTGTGCGGTTTCTATGCATGCTCCTAAATGCCAATATTTTATATTTTCACTCCACATTTTCAACATTGCTATTTTTGCACACCTGCTATTTATGTTGGCTCGCGCATGCGCAGTCAACATATTGTGGTAGTAGATGTGGAGGCGTGGTCACTGTTGGGCGAATGCAGGGCACGCATCAATAGGTGCTTCCCTCATTCCCCAATAAGCCTGCATGCCAGCACCACACAATGAATACATACTGTGGCGAGCACATCTAAGGCAAGGTCGTCTGCAATGCGAGCAAAGTTTGTCATACGCAGCAGCACCTCCCGACGTGCTTGCCCTGGTGAAAAAGTAAAAACATGGCGGCACACTGCGTGCCATAATGCCAACTTTGGGGTGCCCAACTTCCTGTCGGCATGCCCTGATACACTGTATCGTACTGGCTGAGGGAGCCCACTCCCGCTGGCATCATGCACCCCACCCATTTGTTATGTGCCGAGGAGGCGCAATCCTCGGCTCTTGCCCCGCTTTCATTGTGTGCCAAGGGGTGCCCAATCCCTGTCAGCTACAACATCCCCCTAGAAACACTTAGGTGGCATGCTGGGAACCCACCCAGTGTGCCAAATCCCGTGAAAAGAAAACCGTCCTGCAATGTTTTTGTTTTTACCCCTGTGAAAGAAGAACAGGTCTCGTGGTCTCCGTGCCCCTCCCACAACCCGTGCCCATTCTCCATGCACCTACCTCCCCACACCCACCCTCCCCATACTTACCTCTGAAGTCCGGATGATGATCTTGCGTGGACCAAAACACGCCAGCACTCTTCAAAGCTAACCGCAAACTGAAGAAATGCCCGTAAGCTGTATAATGGCATAAATAGGGTTTTTAACTTTGTTGCATATCTCAGCTATTTTTTGGATTTTTTGCACCAGATTTTCAACATGGGGTTATTCGAAACCCTCCTCATGAATGCAGTCACTGTCATGGCATTATTCAATCCTGAAAGGTGATTTTGTGGTCACTGCGCGGAATCACCTTTTGGGACAAGTAATGAAACGACAGTGCCACTATTCATGAGGGGGTCTCTCAAAAAGCCTATGTTGCAAATTTGGTGAAAAAATCCAACAAATGGCTGTGTTACGCACGTGCGTTGAGCTTTTTCCACTCACACTCTTAACTTCATGAATGTGTAATATTTTCACTCCAGATTTTCAAATTTGGCATTTTTCCATACCTCCTTATGAACAATACAGTTGTCATTTTACATATCCTGGTCGAAATGTGTTTTTGCACATACGGCGCAGAACAGCACGGTCGCTGCGTGAAATCAGTTTTTGGGACAGTTTGAGAAAATGACAGTGACACTGTTCATGAGCAAAGGTCCTAAAATACCAATGTTGAAAATTTGGTGGCAGAAGTCCATAAAATGACACTGTTGCAAGTGTGCATTGCCCACTTTCCATGCACCCTTGTAACTTCGCAAATTTGCAATATTTTCATGCCAGATTTTCAACATTGGTATTTTTCACACCTTCTTATCAACAGTACAGCTGTAATTTTTCACAGCCTGCCCAAAATGTGTTTCTGCACCTGTGGTGCACAATGGCGTGGTCGCTGTGGGAAATCAATTTTTGGGACTGATTAACAAAATTACAGTGCCACTGTTCATGAGGAGAGGTCCCAAAATGCCTGTGTTGAAAATGTGGTTAAAAAGTATTTTAAAATAATTGGGTTACGGATGTGTGTTGCACAGTTTATATGCATGCTCATGACTTCACCAATCCTTCATATTTTCACTTCAGATTTTCAGCGTTGCCATTTTTTTACACCTCCTTATGAACAATACAGATGTCATTTTCCACATCCTGCCCAAAATGTGTTTTCGCCCCTGTGTTGCCAAATGGCATAGCCACTGTGCAAAACCACCTTTCAGCTAACAAAACTGATAGTGCCACTTTTCAAGAGGTGGGCTTACAAACAGCCCATGTTGAAAATTTGGAATGAAAATACCAACACATGCCTGCATTGTTAGGGTTTCCAACTGTAACACCCTACCCTGTGGAGACTGACAGGTGTCAGGGATGTGACTTGGGATCATCGACTGTAATGCTCACGCCATTCCACGCCACCCCCACCCTGCAGCCAGTGACCGGCATCGTGGTGTGCCTTGCACTGTTCGGTCACAAAGTTCACTCCATTCTCCCGTACTGCTCCTACCTCAGTGTATTTCCTTATGGAATGGGGTAAGTATAATGCCCAAAGACCCCAAAGTACATGACGACACTTGTCAGTGTCTACAGGGTAGGGCGAGGTACAATGGCATGAGCGTTATAGCGGACGACCCAGCGGCACACCCCAATGCCTGTTGGTCTCTACAGGGTGGGGGTGGGGTTGGCGTTACTTCAATACTTTACTGCCATTCCTATTATGCGTCTTTTACTCTGCCACTACCAGTGCCAATGCCAGCGAGACAACATTCAGCATTGACAAATGCTTGTTAATATTACAGCTGTCATTTATCACAACCTACCTGAAACATGTTTTTGCACCTGTGGCATGGAATGGTGCAGTCACTCTGTGAAATCACCTTTCAGGACAAGTGAACAAAATGACACTGGCACTCTTCATGAGGAGGGGTCCCAAAAAGGCCTTGTTGAAAATTTGGTGCTACACCTCCAAAAAATGGCCAGGTTACACCTGGACATTCAATAATGTCTATGCACATGTGTAATTTTGCTCACTTGGCAGCTCGTCACAGCCCTATCGGCTCTGGCCAGATTTTGTTTCTGAAGGAATAGCTCACTTTGCTATCCGTCAGACGTCTGTCAAACTGTGAAGGTATTAATGCTTACTGGATGAAGAGAGGCACTTGCTTTTAAACAGTACACCAGCCCATACTGAATTAATTACCTCTGACACATCACTGTCACATGAGACACCACCACCGCCAGGAGGACACCATAATATAGTCTGTATCACTTCTTCCTAAAGGTTGGTAGTAGGCTTATATTCAGTTGTTTATTTTCCCTTTTCTGTCTCTTCATCATGTACAGTATATCTTGCAAGCATAACTGTCCCACACTTTTCTTACTCTCCTGGAGAGCAAAACCAAGGAAGGTAAGGAGACCAGCAATGGCTGTTGGCAGGCATGTATCACCCGCAGTATCATGCAGATGCCGTAAGCCAGCAGCCATTGCTGACCCCCTTAACAAACGACTTGCTTCCACAGGGTCCTTGCACCTCTGGCTTAGACAGACCGAAGAATGGTACTCCATGGAGAACATATTCTTGAAGATCTTTAGTTACGGTAAGTATGTAACTTTTTTTTTCTATGGACAATGTTTCATTCCTCGGCCTAAAATGTATATCCGTATCTTTTCTCTTTGATCTGCTGATCACCTTTTGGACCACATAGGCCAAATAAATAAATAAATACATACATACATAAACAAAAACATCAATCAGCCACTTAGAAATAAACCCTGTTATGTTTAAATGTAATGTGTATATATATATATATATATATATATATATATATATATATAATATTTGAATAAAGATTTCTGAAAAAAGAGAAAGACATTCCTCTTTTCACATGGAGTCCATCCTCTTCCTTCTTGTCCCAGTGGTGTACATCCTCATTAGTTGCTTATACAACTTTCCTCATTTTCTGTACCCAATCACTGAACTGGACTCCCAATGTATTATGAAATTCTGACACATTTGGTACTTACATCTGATGGAAATATCAGTAGCAGCACTTAGTGCTATACCCTTAGTGGTTGTTTTCCTTACCAGCACTGTTGCTTATCCAGTGTCCTAAGGGACTGGTGAATTCATGTCTGATTTTTTTTCTCCAGTTCAGGGCTAGACCAGAGTTCTCTTTCACTGATGTCCCTACTCTCTACTATATCCAACTTTTTGAAGAGAAATTACTGACAGTATCTCACATGCTAGTCTCGGATAGGCATGGCGACATTCTCTCTCTCTGGATATCCTAGACATAAAGGTTTTTTTTTTAAATTAAGTATGCTTTATTGGATTTAGAACAACAAAACAAAATTTGCAGTACAGTTAAACCCCAAAACAAAATTCCGTCCCAAGACATGTACAACATAACATACCACCCCCCACCCACGTCCCACTCTCCCACCCCACAGCGGCTAGACAGTACTACACCAAACAATCATCAGAAGTGAATGAGGGATGTACAAAGCAAACCATATAAACTAGGAATAACCTGTGTGCATTACCTTAATAGTAACCAAGATAAGAACAGTGATATTAACAATAATAACTAAGAAAGGAGTCTGTCCAGGAACCTAAGATACATAGAAGGCATGCAATCCACTCCATCTTTGATTTATAGCTGGGTATCTATTGTGGATGCTCACTACATGATCTTCCTGGACATAAAGTCTCCACCACTCATTCACACTAATGGGAGTACGCCGGAGGCACTAGGACCCAGCGGGAGCCAAACTTTTTCAGGAGAGTCGGCGCCAAGATGGAGCCATAAGGAAGCGGCACCATGAGCCAGGCTTGTGCAGTATAGACTGTCTTGACACTGGCCCTCCAACCACCTCAGTTCCTTTTCTCCCGCTGTCAAGTGCACTTCAGTGATGACGACGCTCACCCACCAGAAGTCAAACTTCAAACTAGCAGCTTAGTTTTCAGTTTTATTATTTTGTATTTTATCACAAAAAGTACCGATTACATTTGAATACATTTCTTACTTGTGCAAAAAAAGAAGTCTTCAGCCCTCCATTGACAGAGTCAACCATGAGCGGGGCAGGTGACGGTAGGGAGACTTAGTATGAAAGCTGTTCAGTCAGATGGGCCAGGTCTGGTCTGCCGCCCTCTCCGGGGGTTCTGACAACGGACGGTCCAGTGCTTGGGAGATGGGAGGTTCCCCTGAAAGCATAAAAAGAAACGGTCCCATTCATGGCACTGTTCGACCTCGAGCTCTTCTTCAGCCCACCAGTCGAAGAAGAAATGGCATCACTCGAGGTTGCCCTCTGGTACGTCTGTGAGTAGATGGTCAGTTGTTAGGGTCAGGAGTCAGTCTCCACTTCTTTCAGAGTCACCAGTTTCTGTCTCTGGTAGCCAGCCTCTTCAACACCGGAGCTCCTCTCCACCTATTGGAGAGGCTTCCGATGAGCAGTTTCACCATTGGGCCACTCTTATGGAGCAGTGGGCTCAGAGGTTGTCCCGACTGCCTGAACTGGCCAGTCCATTGCCGTTCAGGCCTGTCAGTTTTGGATCAGCAGGTTGGGCAGTTAGGAATTCCTAGCTGCACAGCACCTTCTTCAGTGCTATCAACTCCATGCTTTGGTATCCATTTCCCTCACATAGCTGCGGTGCAGGGGTCCACACCGATGCCTTTATTCCTACCATGTTTACTCCTTTACCTTCAAATCACAGTTCTCAGACTTCTGTGACAGTGCCGTCACCTGTGGTGTCAGCTTCTCCAGCACCAAGGTCCTTTTCAGTGCCACGGGTGGTGTCGGTGCCGTCTGCAGCACCGCATTCCCTGTCGACGCTGTCCTTGGCACCTGGGTGGCATCAGTGCCATGGGCGGTGCCGTGCTCCCTGTTGGTGCCATGCACGGTGCTGTTTTCTGTGTCAGTGCCATCTCTGTACTCGCCGCCATTCTCCTCCATGGCGCTGAGGATGTGTACAGTGCCACCTAGTTTCCAGAGGTTTTTGACTCCGAGTCTTTCTCCTCCTGTTCTTCCTCCTGGTTTTCATTCCTTTCCTGTCTATGCAGTCTCCCCAGACTGTCAGGAGATGGTTTTGAGCCTGATCTGGATCTTCAACTGGGTGATGATGTTGATGCTGATTCTGCCCTGGGGGTAGGGATCAGTCCTCCTGCAGAGCCTGTTGTTGAAGACCTTTCCATTAAGCCTCTGCTCAAGAATTTAAATTCTGCTGTTTCCCTTCAGACCATGGAAATTGATCCGGGAAGCTTCTGCATCTCCAATATCTACATGTTCCTGAAATCCCTATGGATTTAACCCCTCTGGTACAGCCCTCTTTCGAGATTCTTTCCCAGATGGTGTGGAAGAATCTGGCTTTTATTCCTTCTGTGGCCAAGTCCACAGATAGGAAATATATCCCTCCCAAGGATCGCCCCATCTTGGCTTCACAAACCTTTGCTGATGCCGTAGTGGTCCTTGCTGGAATAATAAGGTTGTCCTCCATCAGGAATCTACAGCTTGTCCTATAAACAAAGAATCTTGCAAGATAGACATCTTGGGTAAGAGAGTCTGCTGCCTCAACTCTGGGCATGCGTATTGCCAGCTACCAGGGCTATTTTTCTCAATATGAGTATGTTCTTTGGCATTCACTCAAAGCAACGGTAGAAGCTGTGCCTGAGTCGGCGGTTAACTCAGAGCTACTACAGACCATAACTAGAGGTATTGAGTCCAATAATCAACAAATTAAAGCTGCAATGAATGCTTTCAATATTGCTTCCCGGGCAGTGATGGCTGGCATTTGCACCAATCACCATTACTGGCTGCGTACTTCAGGCTTTACGCATTGTGCCCAACAAAAAGTCATGGCCTTACCTTTCAGTGGTATGTATCAGTTTGGGCCTCAGGTGGAACAAGCACTAGAGGCCACACAAAAGACTAGGTCTACCATTAAGACAGCTAGACCTCCGCCCGCTCCCTCTCGAGGAGATGGGAACAAGCATCAATTTCACAACTGTCAGTCCTTCCGTGGCAAAGGCAGAGGAGGCTTTAACAGAAACCAAACCCCTCAGCCGCAGAAGAAAACGCAGCAGAACGCACAAGGCACAAAAGTGCCCAGTTCCATCTTCTGAGTTTCTGGCCCAGGTCCCACCTCAGCTGCCCAAGGGGGATTCTTCCTCGACAGTGGGAGGACATCTGACTTGGTTCTTCGACCAGTGGAAATCTATAACATCAGACAAATGGGTCCTCAGGATAATCCGCGAGGGGTACTCTCTCAATCTGTCGGAAACCCGTCCGGATCATCCTCCCAAGCGACAGCCCAGGCTGTCTGCAGCACTGTCAGACCTTCTTGCTTCCGAGGTACAAGGCCTTCTGAACAACAGGGCAGTAGAAGTAGTTCTGCTGGATCAATGAAACACAGATTTCTACTCCCATTACTTTCTGGTTCCGAAGAAGACTGGCAGCCTGTGCCCTGTTCTGGATCTCAGAAAGTTAAACAAATTCTTTCACAAGGAAAAGTTCAAGATGATATCACTCGGTACCCTGCTACCTTTGATTCATCAACGTAATTGGCTAGCCTTTCTGGACATTTAGGATCCCTACCAGCGCATTCTCATACACCCAAATTACCACAAATACCTAAGGTTCATGGCATTGGGTCAACACTATCAATTCAGAGTCCTGCCCTTTGGGTTATTCTCAGCGCCTCAAGATTTTACAAAGTGCTGTACAGTTGTTGCAGCGCATCTAAGGAAAATTGGAATCCAAGTATAATCATGTCTGGATGACTGGCTTCAAGTAAGCCCCTCCAGGCAAGCGAGTCTGGAAGCCGTGGTCATGGCCTCAGACTTCTGCACATTCATGGGAGTCCTACTGAACCTCAAAAAGTCAAAGTTGCAGCCCTCCCAGAAGCTCCTTTTCATAGGAACCCTTCTGGACACTTCCTGTGTAAAAAGCTTTTCTTCCGGAAGACAGAAGGAGCGATATCCTACAGATGGCCCGCTTCATAAGAGAACACAGCTCAGTGCGAGCTCTCTCGATGCAATGGATGCTGGGTCTCATGGCATCCTTGGTGTTCACTGTACCTTTGGCCCGTCTCCACATGAGAACCACTCAGTGGTCCCCAACCACTCACCCTCAGTCCTTTCTCATCAAGGTGATTGAACCTCTGAAGAGGTCACTCACCTGGTGGTCTCAGGAGGACAACCTTCTGGAAGGATATCCCTTCGCCCCTCTGGGTCATGAGATCTCCATTACCACGGATGCATCCCTGATGGGTTGGGGAGCTCACTGCCGGGATCTCCACACCCAGGGTACGTGGACTCAGGATGAGTCTCAACTTCACATAAACGTCCTGGAAATGAGAGCTGTCCTCTATGCAGTCCAAGCTTTGAAGGGCATACTCTGTCACAAGAACATTCTCCTTCAAATGGACAACAAGGCAGTGATGCATCACATCAACGAACAGGGCAGTGCACACTCTTACCCACTATGCAGGGAAGTAATGAGAATGTAGGAATGGTGCCTGGAGCACAAGGCTCTGTTTCAGGTGGTTTACCTGCCAAGAGTACAAAATGAGCTGGCAGACCATCTCAGCAGAACGGAGACAGATCCTCTCGAGTGGTCTCTTGGCATAACCGTCATTCAGTCACTCGTCGAAGAGTGGGGAACTCAGGACCTGGACCTTTTTGCATCCCCACTCAATGCAAAGCTGCCTCTCTTCCGCTCCAGAAATCCAGGACCTGGCATTTTTTGTTAGGATGCATTCAGGCTGCAGTGGACAAAATGCTTTTTTATATGCATTTCCTCCTCTTTCCCTAATTCAGAGGGTACTGCTCAAACTGGAGGCATGGGGGAGCAGAATGATTCTCATTGCCCCATTCTGGCCATGTCAGATCTGGTTTCCCCTAATCAACAGACTGTCGTAAACCTCTCCAAGACCGCTTCCCCTTCAGATGGACCTTCTGACTCATGAACCTGTAGTCCATCCCACCCTGAGATCTCTTCACCTCCACACTTGGCTTCTGAGGAGATAGAGGTGAATAGGTTTAATGTTTCTCATAGATTTTCAGATATTCTTTTGGCTGCATGCAAGCCAGCCGCCAGAAAAATCTACGCAGCTAAATGTAAGCATTTCTCTATCTGGTGTTCAAAATCCTCTTGGAATCATTTTTCCTGCCCACTGAATAAAGTCCTGGAGTATCTCTTAGACCTCTCAAACACAGGTCTGCAATACTCCACTGTCAAAGTTCATCTTTGTGCAATTTTGGTATATCATGAGCCAGTACTCTCTATATCACTGGCTCAGCTACTTGTAGTTAAGAGGTTTCTTAAGGGATTCTGCATACCAGACCTCCTATTAGACATCCAGTTGCAGCCTGGGACATTAACCTTGTGCTAGACATACTCCCTCATAAACCTTTCAAGCCTCCAGCTACTTGCGAGTTGAAATTCCTCACTTGGAAGATGGCATTTCTGGTGGCCATTACTTCTGCTCATAGGGGATCAGAAATACAGCCTTGGTCCACACCCCGTATACTGTATTTCACAAGGACAAAGTAGTTCTTAGACACATCCTAAGTACCTTCCTAAGGTTGTCTCACAGTTCCATCTGAATCAACTGTTAGTCCTTCCTACCCACTTTGCAAACTTTCAGAATGAAGGAGAGCGTACCCTTTATTCCCTAGTTGAAAAAGAGCCTTGCGGATCTTCCTGGACATAAGTCTCCACCACTCATTCACACTGATGGAAACTACACCGGAGGTGCAAGGACCCAGTAGGAGCAAACATTTTGCAAGAGAGCCGGCACCAGAGATGGAGCCGCGAGGAAGTGGCACCATGAGCCCCGGCTCATGCGGTAAAGGCTGTCTCAGCGTCGACCCTCCAACCGCCTCAGTTCCTTTTTTCCCCGCCATTGAGTGCACTTAAATAATGACATCGCTCGTCCACTGGGAGTCAAAGTTCAAACTAGCAGCACAGTTTTCAGTTTATTGTTTTGTAATTTATCTTCAAAATAAGTACCGAGTAAATTTATTGATTAATTCAAAAGTCTTCAGCCCTCCATTGACATAGTCGAGCACAAGCAGGTCAGGTAATGGTAGGAAGACTTCGTATGAAAGCTGTTCAGTCAGCTGGGCTGGGTCCAGTCCACCTCCCTCCCAGGAGGGTGGGTCTGACAATGGATGGTCCAGTGCTCAGGGAGATGGGTGGTACACCTGAAAGCATAAAAGAAAACGGTCCCATTCGCGGCATCGTTTGGCCTCGAGTTTTTCTTCGGCGCACAAGTCAAGAAAGAGAAGGCATCACTCAAGGTCACCTTCTGGTATGTCTGCAAGTCGACGGTTGGTCATTGGGGCTGGGCACCTGTCTCCTCCCCTCTTGGATCGCCAGTTTCTGGCTCTGGTGCCTGACCTCTTCGACATCGGAGCCCGTCTCTGCCTATTGGACGGACCTCTGATGAGCAGTTTCACCAGTGGGCTTGGAGGTTGGTCCAGCTGCCTGACCTGGTCACTCCAGGGCCTTCGGGCCACTCGACAGACCGTGTAGGGTGGTTGGATTTTCCTAGTTGTGCAGCACCTTCTTCGGTGCCGTCGACTCCGTGCTTAGGTATTTTCCCCCTCACATGGCTGCAATGCAGGGGCCCACACTGATGCCTTTTTCTCCTGTTAATTTTCATCCTTTTCCTTCAAATCACAGTTTTCAGAACCTTGGGACACTCTTGGTGCCATCCGCGGTGTTGAGGGCTCTGTCATCACCTTCCACGGTGCCGTGGGCTTTGTCGGCACCATCCATGGCATCGGGGGCTCTGTCATCGCCATCCGCGGTGCCCTGGGGCTCTGTCAGCACCCTCCCTGGTGCCGAGGGCTTTGTCGGTGCCATGGCCTTTGTCGGCGCCATGTGCTAGGCTGTTTCTGATGGCGCCAACTTCCTTGGGTTCGGCGCCGCGTTCTTCATCGGCGCTGATGCTTGGTGCGGCACCGTCCAGCCTCCAGGTCTTTTTGACTCCACTTCTTTCCTCTTCTAATTTCCATTCTGATTTTCACTCCTTTCCTGTCCATACAGTCCCTCCTGGATTGTCAGGAGATGATTTTGAGCCTGACCCAGATCTTCGTCTGGGTGATGATGTTGAAGGAACAGGAGTTAATCCTGCTGTAGAACCTGTGGTTGAAGACCTTTCCTTTAAGTCTCTGCTGAAAAATTTAAATTCCACTCTTTCTCTACAAACTACAGAAGTCGATCCTGGAAGCTTTTAAGATTCCAATACCTACATATCCCTGAGATCCCTATGGATTTAACTCCTCCGGTACAACCATCTTTTGAGACCCTTTCTCAGATGGTATGGAATAATCCTTATCTTATCTCTTCTGTGGCTAAGTCCATAGGTAGGAAGTACAATGCTCCCAATGACCGACCCATATCGGTCTCACAAGCTTTTGCTGATCCCATTGTAGTCATAGCAGAGAATGACAAGGTTGTCCTCCCTCAGGCTTCCTCAGCCCAGCCTATCAATAAAGAATCTCGTAAGATAGACACCTTAGGTAAGAGAGTCTTTGCTGCCTCCACCCTGGGTATGCGCATTGCCAGCTATCAGGGCAATGTTTCTCAATATGAATATGTCCCTTGGCATTCACTTAAGCAAATGATAGAAGCTCAGCCTTTGTCGGAAACTAATTCAGAGCTACGTCACACCATAACCAGGAGCATCGAGTCCAGTAAGCAACAGGTTAGAGCTACAATGGACGCTTTCGATACTGCTTCTCAAGCAACGGCGGCGGGCATTTGTACCCATCACCACTCCCAGCTACGTACTTCAGGCTTCATGAATGATGCCCAGCAGCAGGTAATGGCCTTACCCTTTGACGGTATGTATCTGTTTGGACCCCAGGTGGAACAAGCTCTGGAAGCCACACAGAAGACTAGGTCAGCCATTAAGATAGCTCGACCCACACCCGCCCTCTCTCGGGGGGGGGGTGCCAATAAATGTCAATTTCAAAACCATCGGTCCTTTCCAGGCAAATGCAGGGGGGGGGCTTTAACAAAAGCCACACCCCACAGCCACAAAAGAAAATGCAGCAGAAGGCACAAGCCCCCAAAGTGCCCAGTGCCAGATTCTGAGTTCTCTGCACAGGTCCTACCTCAACTGCTCAAGGGGGACTCTTTCTCAGCATTGTGAGGACATCTGACTCAGTTCTATGACTGGTGGAAGTCAATAACATCTGACAAATGGGTCCTCTGGATAATCCGCGAGGGGTATTCATTCAGTCTTTCAGAACCCCCCCCCAAACGACAGTCCAGACTGTTGGCAGTACAGTCAGACCTTCTTGCTTCCGAGGTGCAAGGCCTTCTGAACAACAGGGCAGTAGAAGTAGTTCCGCCAGACCAGTGAAACAGATTTCTAGTCCCATTGCTTTCTGGTTCCGAAGAAAACTGGAGGCATGCACCCCATTCTGAATCTCAGAAAGTTAAACAAATTCCTTCACAAGGAAAAGTTCAAGATGATATCTCTAGGCACCCTTCTACCTTTGATTCATCAACATGATTGGCTAGCCTCCCTGGACATGCAGGATGCCTACCAACACATTCTTATACACCCAATGCACCACTGATACCTGAGGTTTGTAGCTTTGGGTCAATATTATCTGTTCAGAGTCCTGCCCTTTGGGCTATCCTCGGCGCCGTAAGTTTTTACAAAGTATTGTGCAATTCTCGCGGTGCATCTCAGGAAAATCAGAATTCAAGTGTTTCCATACCTGGATGACTGGCTTCTTGCAAGCCCTTCCAGGCAAGGAACTCTGGACGCTGTAGACAAAGCTTCAGATTTCCTCACGTCCATGGGAGTCCTGCTAAATCGCAACAAATCGCAGTTGTAGTCTTTCCAGAAACTCCTTTTCATAGGAACTCTTCTGGATACCTCCTGTGTGAAAGCTTTTCTTCCAGATGACAGAAGGAACGATATTCTACAGAAGGCCAGATACATCAGAGACAACAGCTCAGTTCGAGCTATCTCGATGCAGCAGATGTTGGTTTTCATGGCATCCTCGGTGTTCACTGTACCTCTAGCTCATCTCCACATGAGAACCTCTCAGTGGATGCTCAGTACTCAGTGGTCCCCAACCACTCACCCTTAGTCCTTTTCCATCAAGGTGACAGAACCTCTAAAGAGGTCTCTCACCTGGTGGTCACAGGAGAACAACCTTCTAGAAGGGTATCCTTTTGCTCCTCTGGATCATCACATCTGCATTACCACCGACGCATCCCTGATGGGGTGGGGAGCTCATTGCCAGAAGCTCCACACCCAAGGTAAGTGGACTCAGGACGAGTCCCGACTCCACATAAACATCCTGGAAATGAAAGCCGTCCTCTATGCAGTCCGGGCCTTGAAGGACATACTCTATCACAAGAACATTCTCCTTCAAATGGATAACAAAGGAGTGATATATTTCATTAACAAACAGGGCAGTGCACACTCTTACCCATTATGCAGGAAAGCGATGAGAGTGTGAGAATGGTGCCTGGAGCACAAGGCTCTAATCCATGTGGTTTACTTACTAGGCGTGCAGAATGAACTGGCAGACCGTCTCAGCAGAATGGAGACATATCCTCACGAGTGGTCTCTTGACTTAACCATCGCTCATTCACTTATCAAAGAGTGGGGAACTCCAGACCTGGACCTTTTTGCAGCCCTACTCAACGCAAAACTGCCTTTCTTCTGCTCCAGAAATCCAGGACCTGGTACTTTCTGCCAGGATGCGTTCAGGCTGCAACGGACAAAATGCTTTCTATACACCTTTCCTTCTCTTCCTCTAATTCAGGGGGTGCTTCTCAAATTCGAGTCTCAGGGAGACGGAATGATTCTCATTGCTCCCTTGTGGCTTTGACAGATATGGTTCCCGCTGCTCAACAGTCTGTCAGCAACCCTCCCGAAGGAACTTCCCCTTCAGATGAACCCTTCTGACCCAAGAGCCTGTGGTCCATCCCAATCTGAAGGCACTTCACATTTACGCTTGGCTTCTGAAGAGATAGAGGTGAATAGGTTCAATGTTTCCCGTAGGGTTTCAAATATTCTCTTGGCTGCGTGTAAACCAGCCACTAGAAAAACCTACACAGCCAAATGGAAGCATATCTTCCTGGACATAAGTCTCCACCACTCATTCACACTATTGGGATCTGTGCCGGAGACACCAGGACCCATCGGGAGCAAACTTTTTGCTGGAGGGTTGGCGCCAGAGATGGTGCCACGAGGAACGGCGTCGCGAGCCCTAGTTCGTGCGGTAACGACTATCTCAGCATCGACCCTCCAACCGCCTTCAGTTCCTTTTTTCCTGCCGCCGAGTGCACTTCAGTGCGATAACGCTCGCCCTATCGAGTCAAACTTCAAACTAGCAGCATAGTTTTCAGTTTTTATTATTTTGTAGTATTATCTCGATACAGTATCGCTTAAATGTATTACTTATTTTTGAAATAAATACAATGAAGAAGTCTCAGCCTACCTTGACGGAGTCGACCATGAGCAGGTCAGGTGACGGTA
Organism: Neoceratodus forsteri; assembly: GCA_016271365.2. Taxonomy (NCBI): domain Eukaryota; kingdom Metazoa; phylum Chordata; order Ceratodontiformes; family Ceratodontidae; genus Neoceratodus; species Neoceratodus forsteri. The sequence goes on from CM028135.1 coordinate 369,052,527, forward strand.
GGGAGACTTCATATGAAAGCTGTTCAGTCAGTCGGGCTGGGTCCGGTCTGCCGCCTTCTCCGGAGGGAGGGTCTGACAATGCTCAGTCTAATGCCCGGGGGGACGGGCGGTCCCCCCGGAAGCATAAAAATAAACAGCCGCATTCTCGGCACCATTCGGCCTCGAGCTCTTCTTCGGCCCACAGGTCTACAAAGAGAAGGCATCACTCGAGGTCGCCCTCTGATATGTCTGTGTGTAGACGCTCGGTTATCGGGGCTAGTTGCCGGTCTCCTCCTTTGGAGTCACCAACCTCTGCTTCTGGTAGCTGATGGCTTCAACATCGGAGCCCTACCCCGCCCACAGGTAGGTCTTCAGATGAGCAGTTTCATCAGTGGGTCGCTCTTATGGAGCAATGGGCTCGGAGGTTGGTTCGGCTACTTGGCTCGGTCGCTCATGGGCCTTCGGGCTCTCTGGGCAACCAGGTAGGGTGGTTGGACCTTCCTGGTCATGCGGCACCTTCTTCGGTGCCGTCGACTCTTCGCTTAGGTGTCCCCACCCCACATGGCTGCGGCACAGGGGGCCACACCGATGCCCATATCTCCTGCTCTTCTTCCTTCAAAACCAGTTTTGGTCTGGGAGTATTTTCGGCACCCTCGGCATCGTGTGCCTCTTGAGCACCTTCTTTGGCGTCGACACTTTTCGGCGCTCGTCCCTGGGCACCGTCCTCAATGTCATGCGGCTACCGGCGCCATCCTCAGTGCCGTCACGGCTTCACCGGCGCCGTTTATGGCACAGCGTAGCCTCCACGGTGTCGTTCACCGTGACGTCGCCTCCCTCGGCGCCAGCGGCTCTCGGGGACTTCTCTTTTCACTTTCTTCCTTCTTCCTCCTCTTCTGAATTTCATTCCTTTCCTGTCCATCCAGTCCCTCCTGGACTGTCAGGAGATGACATTGAGCCTGACCCAGACCTTCGGTTGGGTGATGAAGTGGACGAAGCAGGATCTATTACTGCTGCAGAGCCTGTGGTCGAGGACCTATCCTTTAAGTCTCTGTTGAAAAATCTGAGTTCCACACTTTCTCTCCAGACTACAGACATCGATCCTGGGAAATTGCTGAGACTCCAATATCTTCATGCCTCGGAGATCCCTATGGATTTGACTACTCCAATTCAGCCTTCCTTTGAGACGCTGTCTCAAATGGTATAGAATAATCCTGCTCTTACCCCTTCGGTGGCTAAATCCATTGATAGGAAATATTCAGCCCCCAAGGATCATCCCATTTTGGCATCTCAAGCCTTTGCGGATCCTATTGTAGTCCTAGCAGAGAATGATAAGGTTGTTCTTCCTCAAGCTACTACAGCTCGACCTATTAACAAAGAATCTCGTAAGATAGACACCTTAGGTAAGAGAGTCTTTGCTGCTTCTACTCTAAGTATGCGCATTGCCAATTACCAAGGCTATTTTTCTCAGTGTGAGTATATCCTGTGGCATTCTATTAAACAGATGGTTGAAGCCCTACTGGAGTCGAATTCAAAGCCAGAGCTTCTTCAAACCATTACCAGAGGTATTGAATCTAATAACCAGCAGGTTAAAGCAGCCATGGATGCTTTTGACACTGCTTCCCATTCAGCGGCTGCTGGTATTTGCACCCCGGCGTCATTCCTGGCTGCGCACTTCAGGCTTTACGAATGACGCGCAGCAGCAGGTGATGGCATTGCCCTTTGACGGTGCATATCTTTTTAGTCCACTATCACGACTGGTTAGCCTCCCTAGATATGCAGGACGCTTACCAGCACATTTCTGTTCACCCGAGGCATCACAAATTCCTGAGGTTTGTGGCTCTGGGACAGCACTATCAGTTCAGAGTCCTGTCCTTTGGGCTATCCTCGGTGCCACGAGTTTTTACAAAATGTTGTGCAGTTCTCGCAGCGCACCTCAGAAAGGTCGGAATTCAGGTGTTTTCTTATCTGAACGATTGGCTTCTAGCAAGCCCTTCCAGGCAAGGGACTCTGGATGCTGTGGAGATGGCCTCACGCTTCTTTACGTACATGGGAGTTCTGCTCAACCTCAAGAAATCGCTACTGCAGCCCTCCCAGAGGCTCCTTTTTATAGAGACTCTTCTGGACACCTCCTGTGCGAAGGCTTTTCTTCCAGAAGACAGGAGGAACGATATCCTTCAGATGGCCCGTCACATCAGGGAAAACAGCTCAGTCACAACTCTCTTGATGCAACGGATGCAAGGCCTCATGGCATCCTCAGTGTTCACTGTACCCCTAGCATGTCTGCACATGAGAACCACCCAGTGGAAGCTCAGTACTCCGTGGTCCCCAACCACTCACCCGCAGTCCGATCTCGTCAAGGTGACAGAACCCTTAAGGGTCTCAAGAGAGCAATCTCCTGGAGGGGCATCCCTTTGCTCCTCTGGACCATCAGATCTCCATTACCATGGACGCATCTCTAATGGGGTGGGGAGCTCACTGTCAGGCTCTCCACACTCAAGGTGCGTGCACTCAAGTCGAGTCCCAGCTCCACATAAATGTCCTAGAAATGAGAGCCGTCCTTTATGCGGTCCGAGCTTTGAAGGACATTCTGTGTCCTAAGAACATTCTCCTCCAAGCGGACAACAAAGCAGTGATGTATTACATCAACAAGCAGAGGCGGTGCTCACTCTTACCCTATGCGAGAGAAGCAATGAGGGTATGGGAATGGTGTTTGGAGCACAGGCTCTAATTCAGCGGTCTACCTGCCAGGTGTTCAGAACAAACTGGCAGACCGTCTCAAGCAGAACAGAGACAGACCCTCATGAGTGGTCTCTCGACTCAACCATAGTTCAGTCACTATTCGAAGAGTGGGGAACTCCAGACCTGGACCTTTTTGCATCCCCACTCAACGCAAAACTGCCTCTCTTCTGCTCCATAAATCCAGGGCCTGGCATTTTCTGTCAGGATGCGTTCAGGCTGCGGTGGACAAAACGCTTTCTTTACGCCTTTCCGCCTCTTCCTCTAATTCAGAGAGTACTCCTCAAGTTCGAGTCTCAGGGGGACAAAATGATTCTCATTGCTCCCTTTTGGCCTCGACAGCTGTGGTTTCCACTACTCAACAATATATTGGCAGTTCCTCTGAGACCACTTCCCCTGCAGATGAACCTTTTGACTCAGGGACCGGTGGTCCATCCCAACCTGAGATCACTTCACCTTCTTGGCTCCTGAAGAGGTCGAAGTAAACCGGTTCAATGCTCTCGAAGAGTTTCAGATATTCTTCTCGCTGCACGGAGTCAGCCTCGAGGAAAACTTACACACAGCCAAGTGGAGCGTTTTCGCTCTGGTGTACAAAGTCCTCTTTGAATCCCTTTTCCTGTCCACCAGATAAGGTTTTGGAGTACCTTTTGGACCTCTCAAATTCGGGTCTGCAGTACTCTACAGTCAAAGTTCATCTTAGTGCCATTTCAGCGTATCATGAGCCGTTATTTCCTTTACTCTGGCTCAGTTACCTATGGTTAAGAGATTTCTTAAGGGGATTCTGCATACCAGACCCCCTACAAGACGTCCAGTCGCAGCCTGGGACATTAATCTTGTGCTAGACATGCTCACTCGGAAACCTTTCGAACCTCTGGCTACCTGTGAGCTAAAATTTCTCACCTGGAAGACTGCCTTCCTAGTGGCCATTACCTCAGCCCGCAGGGTATCTGAGATGCATGCCCTGGTCACAGACCCTCCGTATACTGTGTTCCATAAGGACAAAGTAGTTCTTCATACTCATCCTAAATTTCTTCCTAAGGTTGTATCAGAATTTCATCTAAACCAACCTTTGGTCCTTCGCTCTTATTTTGAGGACTTCCAAAATGAAGGGGAACGTTCTCTTCATTCTTTGGATGTTAAGAGGGCCTTGCATTTCTATCTAGATAGAACCAAGGATTTTCGCAAAGCTCAGCAACTGTTCGTTTCCTTCAGTGAGACCCGGCTGGGTCAACCTGTCGCTATCAGATGTATCTCATCATGGCTAGTGGCGTGCCTTCGTCACTGCTATTCCATGGCGCAAGTTAAGTTGGAGGGTAGAGTTTACGCTCACTCTACCAGAGCGGTCATGGCATCCCTAGCAGAAATCCGCAACGTGCCCATCGCAGACATCTGCAATGCGGCCACCTGGAGCTCAGTGCATACTTTCGTTAAACATTATGCACTAGATGTCCATGCCAGATGGCATTCTTCCTTTGGCAGAGCCATCCTCAATGGACTTCTGTCCTAGAAACGTGAGCTCTTGGTCTCTCCTGCCGCCCTCTCGGGGGATTATTAGCTTGGTACTCTCCCAATAGTGTGAATGAGTGGTGGAGACTTATGTCCAGGAAGATATGAAAATTACGTACCTACCGTAATTCTTGATCTTCTTGGACGAGTCTCCACCACTCATTCACACGCCCACCCTCCATCCCCCGAGCTCACCTTTCTTGTTGGTCTTCGCTCCCTAAAATCTTTAGGCTGTGAAGACTTCTTTGTTGACCCTTCTTACACGGGTCGCCCGGACTATCTTATGTCCGGTTTTTAGGTTAGGCTACCCTTCTAGGTTAGTTACGCTGCACCTCCTTGGTAAAAAAGGTACTGAGGCGGTTGGAGGGTCGATGCCAAGATAGTCGTTACCGCACGAGCTAGGGCTCGCGGCGCTGTTCCTTGAGACCCTCCAGCAAAAAGTTTGCTCCCGATGGGTCCTGGTGCCTCCGGCACAGATCCCAATAGTGTGAATGAGTGGTGGAGACTCGTCCAAGAAGATCAAGAATTACGGTAGGTACGTAATTTTCATTTCTCTCTCTGGTGTGCAAAATCATCTTTGAACCCCTTTTTTCTGCCCTCCAAATAAAGTCTTAGAGTACCTTTTGGACCTCTCAAATTCAGGCCTGCAGTACTCTACTGTCAAAGTTCATCTCTATGCCATTTCAGCTTATCATGAGCCGATACATTCCTTGTCTCTGGCTTAGTTGCCTGTAGTTAAGAGGTTTCTTAAGGGCATTCTGTGTACCAGACCTCCTATCAGATGTCCAGTTGCAGCCTGGGACATTAACCTTGTGCTAGACAGGCTCACTCGGAAACCTTACGAGCCTCTAGCTACCTGCGAGTTGAAGTTCCTCACTTGGAAAACGGCCTTCCTGGTGACCATCACTTTGGCCCGTAGAGTTTCTGAAATATATGCTGTGGTCACAGACCCTCTGTACACTGTATTTCACAAGGACAAAATAATTCTTAGGACTCACCCCAAGTTTCTTTCCAAGGTTGTCTCAGAATTTCATCTAAACCAACCTTTAGTCCTACCTATCTACTTTGCTAACTTCCAGAATGAAGGTGAACGAACCCTTCATTCTCTAGATGAAAAGAGAACCCTGCGATTCTATCTCGATAGAACAAAAGAAATTCGCAAGGCTCAATAACTGTTTGTTTCTTTTAGAGAGACCCGGCTGGGTCAACCTGTCGCTATTAGGTGCATTTCAGCGTGGCTGATAGCATGTCTCCACCACTGCTATTCTATGGCACAAGTCAAGCTGGAAGGTAGAGTGTACGCTCACTGTGCTAGAGCAGTCCCCGCTTCTCTGGCAGAAATCCGCAATGTGCCTATTGCAGATATTTGCAATGCGGCTACATGGAGCTCAGTGCATACTTTCGTTAAGCACTATGCCTTGGATGTCTATGCCAGACGATATCTGTTGTTTGGTAGGACTATCCTCAACGAACGTCTGTCCTAAATTGTGAGCTCTTAATTTCTGCTGCCGCCCGTGTCGGTGGATTATTAGCTCGGTACTCTCCCATCATTGTGAATGAGTGGTGCAGACTTTATGTCCAGGAAGATATGAAAATCACATACCTACCGTAATCCTTGATCTTCTTGGATGCAGTCTCCACCACTCATTCACATGTCCACCCTCCATCCCCCGAGCTCACTTTTCTGTTTGGTCTTCACTCCCTCAATGGCTGGGCTGTGAAGACTTCATTGTTGACCCGTTTTACACAGGTCATTTGGATTATCTTATGTCCGGTTTTAGCTTAGTCTTTCTAGGTTAGTTATGCTGCAGCTGCTTGGAAAAAAAGGTACTGAGGCAGTTGGAGGGTCAATGCTGAGACAGTCTTTACCGCACGAGCCAGGGTTCGCAGTGCCACATCCTCACAGCTCCATCTCTGGCGCTGGCCCTTTTGCAAAAAGTTTGCTCCCACTGTGTCCTAGCACCTCTGGCATAGTTACCATCATTGTGAATGAGTGGTGAAGACTTCATCCAAGAAGATCAAGAATTACAGTAGGTAAGTAATTTCCATTTCTATCGGTAAAGAACGAAGGGAATTCGCAAGGCTGAACAACTGTTTGTTTCTTTCAGCATGACCCGGCTGGGTCAACCTGTTGCTATCAGGTGCATTGCAACGTGGCTGGTGGCATGCCTTTGACAATGCTATTCCATGGCACAGGTCAAGCTGGAAGGCAGAGTGTACGCTCACTCTACCAGGGCAGTTGCGGCATCTCTGGTGGAAATTCGTAATGTCCCCATTGCAGACATTTGCAATGTGGCTACCTGCAGCTCCATGCACACTTTTGTTAAGCACTGTGCCTTGGATGTCCATGCCAGATGACATCAGTCATTTGGCAAGACAATTCTTAATGGCCTTCTGTCCTAAAAAGTGAGCTCCTCTCTCTCCTGCAGCCCATCTCGAGGGATTATTTAGCTCGGTACTCTCCCATTAGTGTGAATGAGTGGTGGAGACTTTATGTCCAGGACGATATGGAAATTACGTACCTAATGTAATCCTTGATCTTCTTGGACAAAGTCTCCACCACTCATTCACGCGCCCACCCACCATCCCCCAAGCTCACTTCTCTGTTTCTGGTCTTCACTCCCTGAATGGTTGGACTGTGAAGACTTTGTTTTTGACCCTTCTTACACGGGTCATTCAGACTACCTAATGTCCGATTTTTAGGTTAGTCCTCGCTAGGCCAGTTATGCTGCACCTCCTCAGAAAAAAAGGTACTGAGGCGGTTGGAGAGTCGACGCTGAGATGTCTATACTGCACGAGCCTGGCTCGCAGTTCCGCTTCCTTGTGGCTCCATCTCCACGCTGGCTGTCTTGAAAACGTTTGGCTCCCGCTGTGTTCTAGCACCTTCGGCGTACTCCCATTAGTGTGAATGAGTGGTGAAGACTTCGTCCAAGAAGATCAAGAATTACAATAAGTTATGTAATTTCCATTTTTTCAATGCGAATGTTATCAAGAAACTCCCTCAATCATTCATTATGAGAAACTGAAGATTGGTCCAACCAGTGATGCAGAACTCTTCTCTTAACTAGCATTGAAATCATAGTTGTAGCATATCTTCGCTGTTTTACCAAAATCTGACTATAATCACATATTAAACAAATCTCTGGCGTGAAAAGTTTTTCTATCCCAAGCAGTGGGTCTGCATTCGATTTAATTGAATTGCACAACCCACCAACCAGAGGGCACTCCAAAAAAATATGGTAAAGAGTACCCATTGTTTGACCACAATGCGTACACATCGTAGACTGCAACTGTCCCATCTTAAATAACTTGGAAGGCGTGAAGTAGAGGTTATTCAAAATATAGAACTGGGTGAGATGAAGCCTATCTTGGGAGATGTATTTGTATACATCTCCCCAGATTTTAGGCCAATCTAAATTAATGTGGGGAAATGTTGTGGTCCAGTGTGTCCACCTGCTAATTCTGAGTATACACTAAAAAAGAAAAGTGAATACAGTTTAGAAGCTGCTTGTGGTTGCTGGGCTGCGGCAATAGCAGATTGCAGGAAGTCAGCATTATTTACAGTTATCAAAGTTAAGCCAAAATGTAACAAACAATGATGGGGTTGACATATCTTAAACATAGCTCTAGCGTCCTGTTGTAAATCATGAAGCATTGCTTGGCAAGATAACAATTCCCCATTCTAGAGCAGATCACAAACCTTGAAGTCCGTTAACTGAGGCAACCACAACTCATCTATCATCCCCCCAATTTTGAGATTAGGGTTCCATTAAATAGGCTGAGCAATATAATAGCGGCGTTTGTAATGCATGAGCAAGCACATTTGCAAATGTTCCCAGAGAGAGGCCCTAATTACTGATTCTCGAATAAGTGGGAGGAGAGTTTTCAGGGGTGGAGAAGAAAAGGGCCAGCAGAGAAAGACCAGTTCACTTAATCAAGTATCTTTCTAGTTGAAGCCAGATAGGGGACTAAACAGAAGTATCACCCCCCAGTGTTATCTATCCACCTCAAGAACTTGCTAGCGTGGCTGGCAAAATAGTACCCCAGAAAATGGGGACGACGGAGGCCACCATACTGTTTAGACGCTGTCAACTAGTAGTATGCTCTCCTAGAATTTTTTCCCTTCGAAATGAAATCTGCTACTATGCTGCGTACTTTCCAGAACCAAGAAAGAGGGAGACAAATCTTCAGCACATTAAGGGGGTAAAAAAGGCGGGGGAGTGCATTCTTTTTGATAATGCTGATTCTGCCCCAAATAGTCAATGGGAGACATGACCACATGGTCAGGTCTTGCTGTATAACACCTACCAAATTGTCTAAGTTGAGCTTTTTAACATGAGATGGCGATCTCGAAAGAAAAATACGTAAGTACTTGAGGTGCTTGGGTTCCCATGAAAGTCCCAAGGCCATGATGTAAGACTTGAATACCTTAGCTTTAAGTGGCATAATTACTGTTTTTTTCTTTATTAAGTTTATAATTCGAAAGCTTACTAAATTCTGAAATTGTTGACAAAGCTGCTGGGATAGCTACTCTGGGGTTAACAATATGTCACAGACTATCATGTGAACATGCAGATAATTTGATATTTTGGGTTCCCACTTACACGCCACATAAATCAGGATTGTGTTTGAGTTTAAGAAGTAGGGGTTCCAGATAAAAAATAAATAATAAGGGGGAGGTAATCTTGTCTAGCACCAGAACACAAAGAAAAGGAGGAGGAAAAGACTGCATTACCAATAATTTTTGCACTAGCGGATGAATATATTACTTCAGTCCAGTGGAGAAAAGTGGAGGGAAAACCAAATGCCTCAGGAGTAGTTAATAAAAATGTCCAGTTGATTCTATCGAAGACCTTCTATGCATCCAGGGAAAGTAGAACAGCAGGCTTATCCAAATGCATGGATGTGGAGAAGATATGAGAAAGTTTGTGCAGATGGTCGACTGAAGGCCAAGTAGCCATAAACCCAATTTTTTTTTTTAATTGTCTTTTTATACACCCACACCCCTGGGCATCCTTCAGGAGTGCCCACTCGGAATTCACCCTAACTCCCAGCCTGAACCCTCCGCATCTCCCAGGGTCTCCTCCCTCGAACGACCACATACAAGCTCGACCCCTGGTAACACCTCCAGGGCTGGTTCCACCCTCCTTCTGGTGGTTGGCTCCTTATTGTGAAGTGCCTTACCTGCGGTCGACAGGTCAGCCATGGAGAGAGATCGGGCACATCTGGGCCGGCGTCTGGGATGTGGGTGATTCCCCTGGGGCCACCGTCATCTCACCGGTGGTGTAGGTGGCATTTTTCCAAATTTTCTTTCCCCACGAGTGCGGCGTGCAATTGCATCAGCATGCAGGCTGCCCTTGTAGACGCTTACTACGCTCATCCCCTTTAATCTGGATCCCACGCATGTAATACCTCCGGTCTCCACCAGAGGCCACTAATGCACCAGGAAACCCCTAGATCCATCCTTGGGAGAGGAGAGCAGTCCTCCAGATGCTCTATCCAACTCCCTCCCCTGCCAACCCCCAGCGCCCGGGCTCGCTCTCAAACCTGGGTTGCTGGTGTAGCGCGAGGTGTGGCATCCAGCACCTCAACACTCAGCGCCACCAGGCCAGCACATACACCCAGCTTACTCACAACTAATGAGGCTTGACTAGACCCCCCCATCCTAACCGCCAGTATATTAGATAAAATTTTGATGTCCTGATTTAATAAAGAAATCGAGCAGTAGCTGAAAACGGCTTTAGGGATTTCCCGGAATTTAATAGCAAAACTATTAACGCCTCCAGAAGAGTGCGGTCTGAGATACCTGACTCATAAATATAAAGGAACATATGATGCAGAAAAAAGAACTAGCTCTTAAGTGAAAGTTTTATGAAAATTGGAGGAGAGCCCGTCAGGATCCAGGAATTTATCAGTAGCTAGGGACGTAATGGTCACAAATATCTGCTGATTAGATTTAGGTTCTAAGAGACAGGCCTGTTGAATGACAGAGTGGGAATTAGTATATCTACTAAATATTGGCGAATCTCCAAAGGATCGGGGGTTCCACCATGGGACCATATAAAGAGCTGTAATGTGTCTCAAATTCCTTAGCAGTGTCCCTTGGAGAAACTTTAATAGTGTTATCCAGGTCAGAATGAATATCCTAGACATAAAGTTTGAGAATTTGTGCTTTTCTTGGTACGGGCATGGGACATCTCACCCCCTTTTTTCCACCAACCCTATTTTTAATTGTTTTTTCTTGTTATTGTCTGTGGGATATTAGTTGCAGAAGTGCAGTATCAAGATTTTTCCTTCACAACAAGTCTACAGTCTCTGCATTAGAATCTCTTCCTGTTTTTCTCACAATAATCCCCTTTATATCATGAGGATATGGATGTATTAGATTGCATACAGCTGCTTTCCAGCACCTACTGTAGATTTTCGCTTTTTAAAGATAAATATTTTTTCCACTCTGAGTGCCTGGGTGCTTGGCATATGCAATTTGCTGTTGGCATTATTAGACTGCTACTGTGTGCCTTGGTGCAGGGCAGTTTGCTTAACAGTGGGTAGAGGGCAGCTGTCCAGAGTCACTGCCCTTTTTTGGGGGTTGTCTCTCATCTAGGGTAGTAGATTATAGCCCTGGCTTGTGACTTCCTATAGATTTTTTCAGTGTACACCCTGTCTGCCCTTTGGGGGCTTTCTAGGAGCAAAGCTTGCTTTTCTCACTCTGTAATAGGTTGTTAGTCTTTTCTGTTCAATTTGTATTTTGAATGTCTATATTCTTTTTCTTTTCTTTGGCCTGCTGCAGGCATTTGCTTGTTTCACATGTTTTTACTCTCCTTGCTAACAGAACTGAGGTTGTTGGTGCATTAGCAATAGTTATTTGATATGGCACGAAGTGTCACGCATGTGCCAGGGCCAGCATCATTGGCCTGTGCCCTGACCAAAAGTCTTACTTTAGCAAGGTTGTAATGCCTTTGGCCTAAGACCAGAGAGAGATGCTCTACAGAGAAGATATTCTTCAAGATCTATAGTTATGGAAAGTACCTTTCCTTGTTTATGGAATTTGGAAATTAGTATTTGTTATATTTATTTATTTATTTATTGACTGATTTGGAATTACGAACCTTTGAGTCAAAGACGCTTTCACAAAGGCTCCATATCAGGGAGGTACATTTAGGAATACAACAGGAAATGACAATCATGATTGGTACAAATAAAAAAAAAAAAAACAGAAAATACCAGATGAAAAACTATCCAGGTCAGGTAATACATTATACATTATGTAAATAATTAGTACAGGCAGGAGACAATAATAATGTTAGGTAAAATAATACAGACAGAGTTAAGACAAGGACAGAGTAGTAGGTATGGAGAGAATACTGAGGAAAGGAGGAAGTGTGAGAGGAAGGGGACTGAGGAGTAAGACAGGTGAGAGTCAGGGAGAGCCGATACATAACTAGAGACGTGGAAATAGGGGAAGACAGGGAGAGAGATTAGAAGCAATCACAGGAGCTGGAGGAAATGATATAGTCCCAAAGAAGAGTTTTGAAAGGGCCAAGTTTGGACACAGCTGAGGTAGCAGCCAGTAGGGAGTTTAGCCAAAGGGGAGCCCTATAATGGAAAGCATGCTGTCCAAGGGAGGTCCTACAGCAGGGAACCTACAAGGAGGTTGTGGAAGAGCTTCTTTTGCTCTTTTGGATCTTTGCGAAGGGGTAGAATGAAGGAGATTTAGGAGCCCGGGGCTTATATTGGTGGTATTTATCTCCCCCCCCCCATTTCTGCCTTCAGTATCAGCTTGTATTACGAGTTGAAAAATTAAGATAGAGAACTAATTTTCATAACAGCGTTTTAAAAATTCTGTTTTAGGTCCACCTGCAGATATGGGGGAGTGTGTTATTCTGCTGGCAGATAAGTTACTGATGGAGCTACCATTGGAAGCCCTGAAGGTCCTACAAGAGGAAGGTATTAGCTCTGTCTCCAGGGATTTCTCACTCCAGTTCTTGTACAACCGCCTGCATAAAGAAGAAACAGGTAATGCCCTTACATTAGCAAATATTGCAAAGTATTACTTTTTTCATTGATCCCTAACAGATAAAAATAGGATATATATTTTAAAGAAAACTTACTGGCAGATCTCAGCTGCTTGTAATGTTTGATTTTTTTTTTTTGCAGAATGATATTCAGTCTTCCAAATGATTCTTATTTAACTGTGCCTGAAGAAAAAAATATGTAAAAAAAAACTGTTGGCCAGATGTTCAAATAGAAGTGCAAGCAGAGCTCAAATGTTTGTACTGCTCTTGCGCCTATGTTCGCTGAGCTGCAGCTATATTCAGTTGGATAGCGAGCAGCGCAGTTCAACTGAATACTGGACTATGATTGAGCTAAGTGCAACTGTGCTGCCCCAACACAGACCTGGGCCATACATAGCCCATAAGGAATAGCGATTCCTGAAATGGGATAGCGCCGAGACCCCTGTGGGCTATATTCAGCCAGAACATTCAGATGAGACCATTGGGCTTGTAAGGTGCTTGGGGGCTTTTTCAGTTGGGCAAGCAGTTGAAATGGATGATCATGAAGAGGGGATCACTGGATACCAAGGCATAGTTACTCTTTTAAAACAGGTGAGGGGGGGTGGATGAGGTCATACGACACCACCACCACGGTATTTTAAAATACGCTCACAGAAGCGATCGGGGACCATTTGGGTGTTTTAAAATACACTTAGGGGTGCAATTGGGGGGTGGAGACACACTAGACCACCAGGGTATTTTAAAATGCTCTCAGAGGAGTGATAGGGGGGCCACACTAAGCCACCAGGGAATGTTTCAGTGCTCAAATGAGAGTCTGGGGGCAGGCAGCTGCAGTTCAGCTGCCCTGCATTCGGGGTGTGGGGTGTGGGCTTACAGCCCAGATAAGAGGGGGTTTATTGCATTGGTAAACAGTGCTATGTGTGGGGATGTTTACTGCTGCCAGAAACCTTTGAATCTACCACTGTGCTGGTATGCATGAGCAGATCCCCTCATTTGTATAGGTGCAGTGGTCTTTTAGTGCTTTGGCACAATTGAGTTTGATGGGCACTCCAGGGGCTTCTGAATATGTGCTGTCCAGGAGTGCTCACAGAAACCTGGGTTAGCACACACAATAACCATGTTAGCAGGTGCACTAACCTTTCAATATCAGGCCCTGTATGTAGTATTGCTTTGTTTAATACCATAACAGTCTTCCAAGAATCAGTTTTCACCATTGATTCCCACTTATGGTTCTGGAGCTGGATGAATTGGGACCTCCCGAGAACAAACTTTTTGCTAGGAGGGAGCAGGTCATGGCTGTTGAACACAGTGCCTGCACCCCCCCATGTGGTGCCACCAGCCAATTACCATTGCCAGTTGTCTCACTCCCCTGAGTTCTGTTCTTGGTGTCATCAAGTACACACTGTAGGAGCATATTTTCTGCTGCATTGCCACTATTTTATTCTGCCATTTTTCTTTATTATTTTCCATGATGCTGAAGTCCAACAGGAATGGGGCAGGCTGGATCAGCAGCGTGGAGGGCTGAGGCACTGTGTGCTTTACTTCTTATCATGCTGGCAACTCGAATTTAGGAACAAGCTTGGGTCAGTTCGGGTTGGTGGGGAGAAGGGCTGAGAGTGGATTGAGTGGTAGCCAGGAAGCTCTCAACTCCTGGATGGGGTGGTGGATCACCTCTGCTCTTGGCTGCCAACAGATAGAGGCCTGATGGTAGCACTGATGCACAAGGGGCAGATGGTAATCGGGGGAGGAGGAGCTGCAGTTCCGGGCCACATGTGCACCACCCACGCATGTGTTTCAAACAACATGAAGTCTTGCTATATTCTAACAATATGCAATTAGTCCTTCCAGTTCAACTGCCCTGGAGATGAAAGAGTTAACTCTCTGCAGAAGCATAGAACGTTGAGCTTGAGCTCGGTTTTCAAATCAATGTCCCTAGTACATTCTAAATAACCATCAGATTTCTTACTCTGCCTAACTGTGAAGACGCTCCAGAGATTTGTCCTTGCTGCTTGGGTTATTGTTGCGGTTTTTCTCCAGTTTCTTTCAACTGCATTTGTTTTTTGGTTCTTCAAACCTCTGTCTATGGTACAGGTTAGACTAGATTAGATATTGGGAAGAAATCGGGTAAGTCTTGGTTCTTTCTTTGGTTCATGTAACCAGAGGGGAATGGTTTTCGGTTTAAAAAAAAATGAGTTTGTCGTTTTTTTTTATCCACGAACCACTAACCTGGTTGCTAACCAAATATTTTGGGTTACTCTGGCCTGACCACCTCTTAAGGGTAACTTTGGCCCTTAGCGCATTATGTCTGAGAAACCCAAGAGAAAGACCGGACTCACTGGGTTTCAGCACTGCACAGAGTGTGGAGATGCTTTTGCCAAAGCTGATCCTCACCTTATCTGTGCTTACTGTCTGGTGTTTGACCACCTGAAAACAGGCTGCCAAATCTGCTCTAACTTTCCTAAGGCCATGCTGGATAAGCATTTAGTCCGGCTTAAGGAAAGAATGGCCGAGATGTCCGCTGACTCGGACGGCTGGTCCGGTTCAGTTCCAGAGATTTTAACTGAACCAGAAGAGGCGCCCTCTGACCAGGGCGATACCTCTTCAGGCAGAAGGAAAGCTGATACTGAGGCCTCGGTACCGGCCAAAAAGAAAAGGAAATCCGCTGGATCGGATCCTAAATTTCTGACCCCTACTGTGGAAGAAATTGCTAAAGCGATTCGTACTGTACAATCGCTGCATCTGGAACTCAGCAAACCAGCTTCCCATGCGTACCAGCTGGTTCGGTCGGTTCCCAGTTCTGCCCCCACTGAACCTTATGATCTGGAAGCCTACTATGAGATAGAGTGGGAGGATGATGAGGATGAAGAAGAGGAAGATGGGGAAGACTTGGGCGAACCTCTAGAACCTGACTTCTCCCCAGATAGGCCTGATTCAGTTTCCCCTCCCAGGCAAGGGGAATCTTCCTCTCATTATACTTTTTATGAAAAAGTGGCAGAGATCTTGCAGCTACCTACAGTGGAGGCTACTGAGGAAGAGTCTGACTTCCTAGAAATGATGGATGTCCCTGAGTCTAAGAGACTTTCCAGTCCTCTGCGTAAGTCTCTAAAGAAGCAAACAAATAAAATTCTGCAGGTGTGTATCTCTATTCCCCCCAGTTGATAAGAGGATGGATAGGAGGTACATGCTTTCAGGCTCAGGTACAGAGTTTCTCTATAACCACTGTGGTCATGCAGTGGTGGTCCAGGCTGCTTCCCGTGACAAATCTGGCATTCCCTTGGCATCTCACCCCTCTGAAAAGGACGTCCAAGAAGATGGATGCTATGGCCAAGAAACAGTATTTAGCATCTTCCTTGGGCCTCAGGCAAGCTTCATACATGGCCTGTGTAGCCAGGTACCAGAAATCCAGGTGGGAGTCTATCTTGGACTTGGCTAAAAATGCTCCTCCCCAGCTGGCCAAGGAGCTGGGGCAGGTAGCTGCTGATGGTATTGAGGCATCCTAGGTACATTTCCATGCTGCTGTGGACTCCAATGACATGTCATCAAGAGTCATGCCTACATCTGTCTCTTTAAGGAGGTTTGCTTGGCTCAGATGTACCGACCTGTCACAGGATACCCGGGCTAAGGCCATGGATTTCCCTGTCACCCAGAACTCTCTGTTTGGGTAGCAAACAGAGATGTACATGAAAAAGATGGATGAATACAGAACAACCTACAGGAGTGCGGCTGCTAAAGAAAAAGCTGTTACCCCTCAGAAGCAGCAGTCTAGGGCTGGCAGGGATAGGCCTTTTCAGAGGCCTTTCTACCAAGCTCAGGCCTCTTCTGCTTATCAACAGCAGAGGGGTTTCTTCAGAGAAAGAGGTGGGAGGGGGATGAACAGAGCTGCATCCACCTCCCAGCCAAAACCCTCTGCCAAGCAGACACCCTGATGTCTCCCTTCTACCAGTAGGGGGCAGGTTGGCTCATTGTTTTCAGGCCTGATAGTCTGTCACTACAGACGGGTGGGTCCTGGAAGTGGTGAGCCAGGGACTTGCTCTGAATTTCAAAAGATTTGCCAGATCTAGAGCAAGAACTTTCAAACCTTCAAACCAGCTAGAAAGATCTCTCTTGGAAGCAGAGGTGTCTAACCTCATGTATTCTTCTCATGTTCATAACTCTCTGCAGTTAGCCTGCTCAGTAGAGCTGCCTGGAGAATGGAACTATATGCTAATGATGGAATCATTGGCACATGGCAGTTATTCAAACTGCTGCCTCATCTGCTGCACATTCTATCAACGTCTCAGATTTCTTACTCCGGCTCACAAGTCTAGACGCCCAGAAGATCCCTCAGGTCGTTGTTGGCTTATTGTGAAGTATAACTTCTTAATTATACATAATTTTCTTTCTGCTACCTTCATTTATTGTTTAATTTTATTTTAACATCTACTTTATATTAGTTTACTTAGATTTAGCATTTATTTCTCGGTTCCTCACGGTTCGGTATAACCGTTGAGGAACTGTGTAGTTAATTATTAGTTGTAGACTTTTTCCGCTTTATTTTCTCTGTTTTTTGTTTTAAAAATCTTTACTGTTTAAAGTTATATGTGTTTTTGTTGAAACTGCTAATCCAGTTTCTTTTTAACCGCTAACCCGGTTACTGCGAACCACTGTATTGGTTCCGAGAATTGCTGACCCAGTTCTGAATTCACTAAATTTATCAGTTCTTTTGGGGCTTATTCGGTTCCTGAACCGAGCGCAAAAAAAAAAAAAAGGAAGCTTGAGGTTTTTTCTCCTGAAAATGGAGCATTCTGAAAAACCTAAGAAAAAGACTGGTCCCCCAGGTTTTAAAAACTGTATGAAGTGTGGGGAAGTGTTTGCCAATGCAGACAATCATGACAGTTGTGTGTTCTGCCTGGGAACTGACCATTTGAATTCTGACTGTGAGATTTGTAAATCTTTCCCACAGAAAACTGTGGTAAAAAGGACAGAGAGGTTGAATAAAAAGTTAGGAAGTGCTTCAGGCTCTAACCAGCCAACACCTTCCAAATCAGCAGGTGAAACCACAGCTTCTTCTTTTACCACCCTGACAAAGGTGAATCATCCTCTTTAAAGAGACTGAGTGGGCCGGCTGACTCTCTCGTCCCCTCCAAAACATCAAAGAAGACCAAACACGCCGAACCCCAGGCTAAACCCATTGGGGATTCTTCTGTGCCTCGCAGTCTGCCTACTGCTGAGGAAATTGCCAGGGCTATTAAAGTCATTGAGGCAATTCTGGAGGTTTATACCTTCTCCAACCCCTCCTCCTCCAAGGGTTCAGGGGATTACTCGCTAATTGGAACCCCAGTCTCAAGAGATGGATACTGGGGAGTATGATTTACCAGAGCAAGATGAAGGTGAGCCCATTGAACCAGAAATCTCACCTGAGCAGGAATTTGGCTCTCCTCCTAGGCCTGAGGATTTTTCCTCTCACTTTTCCTTTGTGAGGAAGATATTAGATGCCCTTGACCTGGCTACCACCGCGGTCATAGAGGATGAGGAGGAGGAAGAATACATGGAAATGATGGGGTTAACACCCACTAAAAAGAATTTTTCTGCCTTTCAATAAATTCTTCAAGAAGGATTTATTCACAGTTCTGCAGAACCCTAACTCTGTCACGCCTCTGGATAAGAAGGCTGACAAGAACTACCAACTGGACAGAAAAGGGTCTGAATTCCTCTATTCTCACTCTGATCATCAGGGTATAGTCCAGCAGGCAGCCTGTGAGAAGGCGAGGGTTCCTTTATCCTCTCACCCACCTGAGGAATTAAGGAAAATGGACAGTATGTCAAAGAAAGGGTGTTTAGCTGCCTCTCTGGGGGTCAGTCAAGCTAACTATCAGGCCTACACTGCACAGTATCAAAAGACACTGTGGCAGTCTGTTTTGGTCATGTCAGAGAAGGTTCCTTCTTCTATCTCTGATGACCTAGCAGAAATAGCCAGATTTGGACTGGAAGCATCTAAATACCAGTGTCAGATGGCAGCAGATGCCAGTGATAATGCTGCTAGGATTATGGCTCTGACTGTAGCCCTGAGAAGGTTTTCTTGGCTAAGGGCTACAAATCTAACACCGGACACCCAGGCTAAGGCCATGGACTTTCCTGTTCAGGATCATTCTCTCTTTGGCAAACAGACTGAAAAGTATATGAAAAAGGTGAATGAATACAAAACTACCTATAAGAGTAATTCATTCAAGGACAGGTCTTCTACTTCTTATGGAAGGGGAGGTAGAGGAAGGTCCTATGGTAGGCCCTTCTATCTGCCTCAAGCTGTTTCACAGCTGCAGCCATACCCACAGCAGACTGGGTATTATAGGGCCAGAGGCAGGAGGTGCTCCAGGAGGGGTTCCCAATCCATCCAGGCTCAGGCCCCACCGAAGCAAAATCCCTGACTCCTTTGCCAAGGCCGCCTCCCTTATACCAGTAGGGGGCAGACTAGCTCACTTCTTCCAGGCCTGGTAGGCCATAACCACAGACAAGTGGGTATTGGGATTAGTGAGCCAGGGACTCTCCCTGAGTTTCAAGTCCTTCCCTTTTCTGAAGTCTAGGCTATTTAAACCAGCCTTCCTTCTCAAAGAACAGCTCCTGGAAAATGAGGTTCAAACCCTGCTCAGCATAAAAGCAGTAGAGCAGGTGCCAATCCTTCAGAGGGGCAGAGGGTTTTACTCCTGGTATTTTCTTACCAAGAAGAAAAATGGGGAGTGGCAGCCTATTCTGGACCTAAGGCATCTGAACAAATATTTGGCAAAGCCAAAATTCAGGATAGTGACCCTAACCTTAATTTTACCTGTCATTCAGCCAGGAGATTGGCTGACATCTTTGGACTTAAAAGATGCCTATTTCCACATCCCCATAAGGGAGTCTCACAAAAAATATCTCAGGTTCAGACTCCTTTCAGATCACTACCAAACATAGAAACATAGACTTTGATGGCAGATAAGGGCCTCTTGGCCCATCTAGTCTGCCCATTTTCCTACCTACAGGAAGGCCGCATATCCTAGTTAACCAACAGCCTATTTCTTCCTACCCCCAACAAGAATTGCCTTATGTCTGTCCCATGCATTCTTGAATTCTCCCACAGTTTTAGACCCCACAACCTCCTCAGGAAGGCTGTTCCATGCATCCACTACCTTCCCTGTGAAATAATACTTCCTCACATTGCCCCTGAACCACCCCACCCTCTATCTTTAAATTGTGTCCCCTTGTTCTTGCACGTCTCTTTTTCTGAAAGATGCTACCCTCTTGGACTTTGTTGATTCCACTGAGGTACTTAAAAGTTTCTATCATGTCTCCCCTTCCCTTCCTCAAGGGTATACATACTAAGCTCCTTTAGTCTCTCCCCATACGACTTCTCTTGCAGACCCTGCACCATTTTAGTTGACCTCCTCTGGACTGCCTCTATCCTGTCTGTGTCCTTGCGGAGATGAGTTCTCCAGAACTGGACACAGTACTGCAGATGGGGTCTCACCAACTGTCTACAGAGGGATAACAACTTCCTGTTTTCTGCTGCTGATGCCTCTCCCTATACATCCCAGTACACCCCCAGCCCTCCCTACTGCCTTCTCACGTTGCTTGCAAACCTTAAGGTCATCTGATATGATTACCACCAGGTCCCTTTCCTTTTCAGTTGTTGTTACTACCTCCCCCCCATTGTGTAATCTTCCCCTGGGTTCTTGTTTCCCAGGTGCATTATTTTGCACTTCTTTGCATTGAATCCTAACTGCCGTACTTCTGACCATTCCTCCAACCTTACAAGTCCCTTTTCATCCTTTCCACGCCTCCTTGTGTATCAACCCTGTTGCAGATCTTTGTGTCATCTGCAAAGAGGCATACTTTTCCTTCCAGTTCCTCTGCAATGTCACTTATGAAGACATTAAAAAGGACTGGACCCAATACTGAACCCTGCAGTACCCCACTAGTAACCCCTCTTTCTTCAGAGTGGACTCCATTTACAATTACCTTCTGTGTCCTGTTGTCCAGCCAATGTTTTACCCAGGCTACCACTCTGGGACCCACTCCCAGGCTGGTTAATTTGAATATTAATCTTTTGTGTGGGACTGTGTCAAATGCCTTGCAAAAGTCAATGTAGGCCATGTCCACAGGTCCTCCCTGGTCTACTACTTTGGTCACCCAGTCAAAGAAATCTATTAGATTCATCTGACATGACCTTCCCACTGTGAACCCATGCTGGCTTGGGTCCTGTGCCCCACTGGCCTCTAGGTACTCAACAGTTCTTTCCTTCAGAAGTGACTCCATCACTTTCCCTAGCACAGAGGTCAGACTGATAGGTCTGTAGTTTCCTGCCTCTGTCTTGGTCCCACTTTTGTGAAGGGGAATCACATCCGCCTTCCTCCAGTCCTCGGGTACCACACCATCCTCCCATGATTTATTAAAAAGAGTTGCCAGTGGTTTCACTAGTTCCCCCCTTAATTCTTTTAGAATTCTGGGGCAAATTCCATCAGGCCCCATTGCTTTGTCCACCTTCAGTTTTAGGAGTTCTTGCAGAACCCTTTCTTCTGTGAAAGGACTGGGATCGACACCCCTATCGAGAGTGCTTCTGTTAATTGGATTAGGCTCTTCCCCCTCCTCTTTTGTGAATACTGAGCAGATATATTCGTTCAGTATCCCTGCTTTTTCACTGTCCCCCTCTGCCCACCCACCATTCATTCTATTCAGCCTCACTATCCCTCCCTTTGTCTTTCTACGCTCGCTGATGTACCTATAAAAGGTTTTATCCCCTTCTTAACTGAGTTGGCTATCTTTTCCTCAGTTTGGGCCTTTGCTGTTCTGACTTCCCTCCCTGCTTCCTTCTGCCCTAACTGGTACAGCTCTCTGTCCTGCTCTTTCTGTGTTTCATTATACTTCCGGAATGCTATCTTTTCTTCCTGACTTTCACAGCCACTCTTTTGAGAACCATAGTGGCTTTTTCTTTTGTTTTTGATTTGTTTATTTGCTTCACACAAAGGCTTGTTGCCTCTGTGATGGTAGTTTGATGATTCCCCATTGTTGCTCCACACCTCCTTCTAGCCTGTTTGCTGAGTGCTTTTCTGAGGCACTCTCCATCTTGCCAAAGTCAGCCCTCCTGAAGTCCAGTACCCTCACTTTTGTATGGCTTGACTCTGTAGCTGAGTTTAACGTGAACCACACTGTTTGATGGTCACTTGTTCCCAGATGGCAACCCACTTCTAGATCTGAGATCCTCTCACTGCCCCCATTTGAGAGTATGAGGTCTAAGATTGCTCCTTCACGAGTGGGTTCCGAAACTGGCTGTCTGAGGTCTGCCACCTGTAGGGCATCAAGAATGGCCCTGCTCTTGAATGTGGCTGCAGCAAATGTGCTCCAGTTAACATAAGGCATATTCAGGTCTCCCATCAACAGTATCTCCCCTTTCTCTATCATTCTAAGAATGCCTTCTATCATATCCTTGTCCATTCCCTTCCCCTGACGTGGGGGTCTGTACACAACCCCTGTGCAGATTGTGGTGCCCTTTCCAATCTCCAAGGTGACCCACAGTGTCTCCTCTCCTCCCTGTTTACTCAGTTGCTTTTATCCCTTCCTTTACATAGAGAGCTACTCCTCCCCCTCTTCTCCCCTGCCTGTCTCTCCTGTAGGTTATGTACCCTAGTATGCAAACATCCCAGTCATGGTTCTCTGTGTACCATGTTTCTGTGACTGCTACGATATCCAGGCATCCCTCTTCCATCAAGGTCACCAGCTCAGGGAGCTTGTTGCCCAGACTACGAGCATTGGTACTCATTACCCTCCATTTCCTGATGGCCTTACTCCTTTTTGCCCCATCCCTGTCCTTCTTGCCTTTGTCACTTTCTCCATTTACCCTTCTCCCATAGAGCACCTCTGTGTTGGTGTTTACCACTTACTACCATGATTTTTGGGGCGGCTGAGATTTCCCTGCTCCTTTCCAGTGCCTCCTCCTTGGCTAGTTTAAATGCTTGTCAATGAAGCACAAACCTATCACCTAGGATCCTGGTTCCCCTGGACAGATGCAACCCATCATGCCAGTATAGGCTTGCATCACTCCAGGTGGACCCCCAGTCCCAATTAAGCCAAATTCCTGAGCTCCACACCAGTTTTTCAGCCACTGATTGAATCCCATGGTGTGGAACACCCTAGCCTCTCTTATGCCATAGATGGGCAGCACCTCCGAGAAGATTATCATGTGTGCTACTTGTCTAAGGCCCCTTCCCAATTCCACAAACTCTTCCTGCTCTTCTCTAATCCCTTTCTTAGCCAGGTCATTTGTCCCTAGGTGGACATTGACATCAGCTCCCTCCCTTTGCAGCTGCTCTGGCAATCCTGAGGATTCGCTCCTGACCCTCTAAGCCATGGCCCCAGGCAGGCACCTTACCTCCCTCTCCCCTTCCTCCCCAGTTCTACCTTCCTAATAATGGAGTCCCCCACCAGGAGTTGATTCCTTCCTCTGCGGGGTCCTCTGCCACCCTCCTGTGGCTCTCCTTTGTGGAGGTTCCCAGCATCCTCCTTGGTCTCCACTGTGGGTGCCTCCATAGTTAGGAACCACACTTTGCCAGAATGGCATAGGAATTGTGGAGAGGTACAGCTGGATGGATGCTTCGCTGTTCCACCACCCTCACCCTCCCTGAGCCCACTGTGGTCCAACCGCTCCTCTTTCTTGGCCTGCATCCATGATTCTGCTAGCCAGTTCTCAGCTCCTCCCTTCGGTCTAACCTCAGCACCAAAGGTATTCACAGAATGCCTGACAGTGGTAGTGGCATTCCTACAAAAACTAGGAATTACAGTTTTTCCCTCTCTCGACGACTGGCTAATAGTGGGAAAGTAATTCCTGCAGATGCAAACATACTTGGAAATAACAAAAGATGTGTTACAGTCTCTGGGCATCCTGCTAAACCAGGAAAAATCCATTCTCACACCGGTTCAATTCCTTCATAGGAGCAGAATTGAACACCTTAAAAGGAAGAGCTTTTCTTCCAGAGGACAGAGTTCAGTCCATACTGCAACTGATTGCCTCATTCAAATTGGGAAAGCCATGTCCCGCAAGAAGATGCTTATACACAAATACTGGGACATATGGCTGCAGCAACAGAAGTGGTCTTGGGAGTAAGACTTCGAATGAGAAACATACAGTTTTATCTACAGACACACTGGTGCCAAAGAAAGGACCATATGTCAAAACTGATACCTGTAATAACAGGAACAGTGATCCAGTTTCTGCAGTGGGGGACAGATATCCACAATCTAAAGGGCAGGAGTTCCTTTCTAGGGGGAAATACCCTCAGTCATCCTTATAACAGATGCTTCTCTGTTAGGATGGGGTGCTCACATAGGAGAGCACACTACCCATGGCACTTGGTCAAGCATGAAGTCTCTCTTCCACATAAATCTGCTAGAGCTCAGAGCAGTGTTTCTGGCTCTAAAAAGCTTTTCCCATTTAATACAGGGCAAGGTGGTGCAGGTCAGAACAGACAACACAACTTCAATGTTTTACATAAACAAGCAAGGGGGAACAAGGTTGGATCCCCTGTGCACAGGCGCCATGAAAATTTGGGAACTTGCTTACTCTCTAAAAGCTTCCTTGCAAGCCATTCATGTACCAGTCAAGAACAATACCCTGGCAGTTGCTTTAAGCAGGATCAACCAGGCACATCACGAATGATCTCTGAACAGACAGGTACTGGACTTATGTTCAGATGATGGGGCACTCCAGAGATAGATCTCTTTGCCTCTCACGAGAATCACATGTTGCCCCTATTCTGTTGCAGGCTACCAGTCAGGGGCACAATTCCCATGGATGATCTGGCCTTGGACTGGTCAGGAGAGCATCTATATGCCTTTCCTCCCTTCCCTCTCATCTTCAGAGTGTTGCTCAAACTTAGGTCACAGCCTGCATCCATGATTATGATTGCACCAGACTGGGCCAGACAGCCATGGTATCCCCTCCTGGTGTCAATGTTGGTGTCCACACCAATCCTCCTACCCAGGAGGCGCAACTTATTAACTTCCCATCAAGGGAAGATCCTGTATCCGAATCTCAGGTTTCTCAGACTCAAGGCCTGGCTCTTGAGGACTTAAGAGTTTGCAAATTTGCAGCTTTCTCAGGCTGTTCTGGATATCCTAAAAAGATATAGAAACATTCTACTAAGAAAACCTATAATGCAAAATGGGAAAGGTTTTCTGTCTGGTGTGATACCAAACATGTTTCTCCTTCTCTGGTAGAGATTCCACTATTATTGGAGTATCTTACTGAACTGCACTCTCAAGGCCTCAAACGTACATCCCTGAAGGTGCACTTGGCATCAATTTCAGCTTTTATCTCCGCAGGGAAAACTGTTTCCCTGCATCTAACCCAATTTTCAAAAGATTCTTTAAAGGATTAGTCCACTTACATCCTCCTATTAAAGAACTAGTCCCAGTATGTGATCTGAATATCTGCATTGCTTAGCTTATGAAACTTCCATTTGAGCCAATGTCATCGGCACATTTGCAATATGTCACATGGAAAACTGTGTTTTTGGTAGCAATCACTTCTGCTAGAAGAATAAGTGAGTTGCAAGCATTGTGTGTGAAAAAGGATTATCTTTTCATAATGATAAAGTAGTACTTCATACTAACAGAAGGTTTCTCCCTAAGGTGGTTTCTGATTTCCACTTGAATCAGTCTATGACGCTGCCAGTCTTCTTCACAGAACATGCCAGTTCAGGAGAGTGCAGCTCCACAGTCTGGATGTTAAAAGAGCATTGAATTATTATCTAACCCACACCAAATACCACAGAGCTGATAAACATCAACTTTTTTTTACTTATGGGGATGTGGGACAGGGTACTCCAGCCTCTTAAGAGATCAGTCTCTTGCTGGATAGTTCAATGCATTCAGTTTTGTTACACAAAATCTGGAAAATAGACCCCAGCAGGCCTCAGGGCCCACTCTATTAGGGCACAGCTGCTTCTATAGCAGTTTCTAGATATATCCCCTTACTGGAGATCTGTAAAGCAGCTACCGGGAGGTCAGTTCACTCCTTTATGAAACATTATAGTTTGGACTTGCAGTCCAGAAGTGATGCCAGGTTTGGCACAGCAGTCCTGCTGAGTCTCTTTCCTAAGTAGGTTCTCTGCCTAACTCCAAAGGTACTGCTTTAAAGTCTGCAGAGTTATGAATATGAGAAGAATACATGGGGTTAGAAGAAAAAATTACTCACCTTAGTAATCTTGTTTCTTCCAATAAATTATTCCACATTCATAACTCTCCCTCCCTACCTCCCCTTCCAGAACCAGAACCTCTGAGTGGTCTTCTATTTGACAGTCCCAAACACAGGCACACTTATTTTAATCCTGTGGGGTTGTGTTTTTTTTTTTACTTTCCTTTCTTTTTCCCAGGTGATTCTGGGTGTTTCAGGTAGGTCTGATACCTCAATCATTAGTATCAGTGGTAGGGTTAGTGATAGTACATAGTTGTCTGTGCCAAGCAGTTTTTAGCTTGGGTCACTTAGTTAGGTTGCCTTGTGGGCTTCTAGAAATCTGGACGTTGATGGAATGTGCAGCAGATGAGGGCAGCAGTTTGAATGTTATCACGTGCCAGTGATTCCCTCATTAGCATATTTATTTATTTATTTAGCTTTTGTTTACCGGGTAAGTACATTAGACAAGTAGTATGACTATTTTCAGGAACGACCCAGGAGAGCACAAAACATACAGTATACATACATGGCAACATTGGAGAAACAGCATGATACAGTAAAAAACAGCTATAACAACGTTTGTATAAGGGCAGAGATACTGCCACACATAGTACAAATTGTTACAGGACATAGATAGACATTAGAATCACTGAATACATATTTCATAGACCATCATGGACTCAGAGTGGACAATAGTGGACTGCAGAGTATTACATTACAGAGACTAGGAGCAGTCACATCTTGTCGTTTGTTTTAGGTGGGACACAGGGAGGAGCCAAAGGTCCCATGGGAAGGGGCAGAGCAAACTGAGTCCGGAATGGAGTTCCAGAGCCTAGGCACAAAAGCGGCAAAGTCACGATCCCCCATAAGGGTCCGAGTAGGGGGAACTTTAAGCAACTCGGTGGTCTGTGACCTGAGCTTGTAGGGGATGGCGTCCAGTTTTGGAAGGAGATGCGCCAGTCCCGACGGTATGCCCGTGGCAAGCACTTGCCTGGTGAAGTTTCCTACACCAAGGATCAGGAATTCCACAGGGGGGAGCCAGCTGAGTTTGTCATAGAGCTCACATCAGTGGGTGAGTTTGGGAGCAGCAAGTGCAAACCGACAGATATCATTATATGCCGTGTTCCACCAATTAAGATGGATTTGAGGTGACCTGGCAAATAGGTGGTATCCATAACTAAGGGAGGGGAGAAGCACTTCCCTCGCAAGTGCCAGCCTCACTCCCGGAATCAGGTTGTATTTGGCCCTGTAGGCAAGGCCAAGCTTACACCTGGTGGTTCTGCAGATGTTTTGGATATGGCTTCCCATGTCAAATTGTGGGTCGAGGGTGACCCCAAGATATTTAATTGAGCTCGCTGTTGGCAACAGGGGCCTCCATCACAAGCTATTTTGAGCATAGCTGATGGGGCTTTTAACTTGGTGTGGAACCAAAGAGCATGGCCTGAGTTTTGTTAGGATTCAATACCAGTCTATGGTTGGTAATCCAGGCCGAGACTCTGCTGAAGTCTTCAGATAGGCACTGCTGGTTAAGGTCAGCAGCATTACAAGCATGTATACTAGCACAAGGTCATCTGCATAAAGCGTGATCTTGCAACGAGAGTCACCCTGGGAGTTGATTAATAAAGTGAGAATAGGAGAGGTCCAAGTACCGATCCCTGGGGAACTCCCATGGTCACAGCCCTAGGCTCCGAGAGAGACCTTGTTAAAGCAGGTGCGCTGCTTTCTCACCCGCTAGGTAGCTCATCATCCAACTCATGGCATGCGGAGAGAACCGAGAGCCCTGAGCTGTCCCCAGTAGGTCATGGTTGACAAGGTCAAAAGCTTTGACAAGTCAATAAATATAGCACCTGACAGTTTGCCCTGATCCATGGCAGATCTAATACTAGAGGTTACAGTAATCAGGGCATTAGTGGTACTATGACCCTTCCGGAAACCATGTTGAGCCCCTGATAAGCAGCTCCTTGGGTATCCACGATTCCGAGAGTTGCTCCATACAACCTTTTCCAGGAGTTTACCAAGGGATGGGAGAATAGCAATAGGGCAATAGTTGTCAAGCAGTTTGGGATTTCCTGCTTGAAAACAGGGACTATTCTTGCCTCCTTCCAGATGTCAGGGATTATCCCTGAGCTAGGGATAGGTTAAAGACAATGGGCAATCAGAGGGCAATGTAAGCTGCTCTAGCTTGAGAAGCCTGGGCTCAAGGTTGTCAGGTCATGCACTGGAGTGCCAGGAGAAAGCAGCAAGCGGTTCTGAACATCAAGGACAGGCCTGACCTTAAGATTAAATACTCTCGAGGAGGATGTTCACTCTGCATTGGAGGATATTAAGCGGCGACCCCATCGTGGCCGTGGAAATCCAGGAGGTGAGGGCCGAAGGTCGGAGAAGTGGAGATTGAGATGGTCAGCGCAGTGTGGGATTATTGCACAAGACTCCATCAATAATCATGTCCACAACACCCGAGTGAGAGGGCCCACTGACGAGGGATTTAATGTTCCTCCAGAACCTCCTAGGATCTCTGACAGAGCTAAGTAGTACCGATTTACATAAGTTACTTTTAGGAGCCCTAATGGCTTTTTTACACCGATTCCTGAGTTGCCGATATCTCAGGAGATTAGCAGGATCTCTGGATAAGTTCCATTCTCCAGGCAGTTCTACTGAGCAGGCTAACTGCAGAGAATTATGAATATGGAAGAATACATTCTAAGAAACAAGATTACTAAGGTGAGTAATTTTTCTTCTTCTGTACTGCAGTTGAGGACAGTGGAACCTGTTCCTCCCATTCACAGGGGAAAAGGATTATACTCAAGGTACTTCCTTACCCCAAAGAAAACTGGGGAATGGGGGCGACCCATCCTAGATCTCAGGTACCTAAACAAACATCTGTTCATCTCACAAGACCCAAGTTCAAAATGGTGACTTTAAACATGATTCTTCCCTCTCTAAGGCCGGGAGACTGGTTAGCCTTCCTGGACCTCAAGAAAACCTACTTCCACATACCTATCAGACTCTCCCACAGAAAGTATCTAAGGTTTGTGTTACCCTCAGGCCACTACCAATTCAGGGCATTGCCTTTCGGCCTTTCCTCTGCTCCCAGAACCTTCATGACATGCCTAGCGTTGGTGGTGGCATTACTAAGGAAGCAAGAGGTGTCAGTTTTTCCTTACTTGGATGACTGGCTTATTGTAGGTCAGTCTCCCGAGCAGGTCAGAGAAGCCCTGGTCTTAGTTCAAGACAGTTTAAGCTCTCTGGGGTTTCTGATAAATCTGCCCAAGTCAGTACTAGAGCCAACTCAGCTTTTGGTCTTCATAGAGGCAGAATTGGATGCTGTTCAGGCAAAAGCCTTTTTGCCTGTGCAGAGGGTGAACAATCTGGTTAATCTAGCAAGCTCCTTCAGAGTTCAAGTGTCTCGCCCAGCAAGACATTTTCTTCAGCTGCTGGGCCACATTGCAGCATCTACTACAGTGGTCCCAGGAGCCAGGTTCCAAATGAGGGACATTCAGTTCCACCTCGTGTCCTTTTGGTCTCAGAGGAAGGATCCCGTATCCAAGCTAATTCCAGTGACTCCTACATTGATCCAGGCTCTCCAGTGGTGGTTGGAGGAGGATAACCTCAGGGAAGGTGTTCCTTTTCTTCAGCAGTCCCCTTCAGTAGTTCTCACTATGGATGCTTCCCTTCTGGGTTGGGGAGCTCACCTAGGCAATCTCACCTCCCATGGAAAGTGGTCTCACCAGGAGTCTCTACTCCACATCAACCCGCTGAAGCTCAGGGCTGTATTTCTAGCCTTGCTATCATTCTCGAAGGAGGTACAGGGCAAGGTGGTGCAGGTCAGGAGAGACAGCACCACAACCATGTATTACATAAACAAACAGAGAGGGACAAGGTCCTCAGCCTTGTGCACTGAAGCCACGAAGATTTGGATTCAAACAACATGAAGTCTTGCTATATTATGACATATGCAGTGAGTCCCAACCTTCGAACTGCTCCAGAGGTGAAAGAGTTAACTTTCCATGCCAGGCATGGAACGCTGAGCTCGAGCTCCGTTGAAACTCTGTCTGTTGTTCTTCAAACTCAAATCTGTCTGTTGTTCTTCAAACTCAAACCATCAGATTCTTTACTCTGCCTCACTGAACAGTCGCTCCGGAGATTTCTCCTTCTGCTCGGTTCATTTTGTCAGTTAAAGTATTCTTTTTGTCGGTTTTCAACCGAATTTAAACTGCAACCGGTCGGATCAGACTCTGTCTGTGGTATTGTGAGTACTAGATAGGTTTTTCATTTATTTCTATTCTGTGTGGAACTTGTAAACGGTTTATCGGTTCGGTTTGAACCGATCAAGTTGCTTAAAATATCTTAATCTATCTTTAGTGTGTGGTTACCGGTTCTTATCGGTTCTAAAAAAGGATTTTATTAAGGTTTTTTCACGACTCGTCGACATGGTTGGGAACCGATAAGAGAGTCTACCTGGCATGGATTGCCACAACGGTAAGTTTGGTTAAGACTGGCACTATGTCTGAGAAACCTAAAAGAAAACCGCCCACTGGGTTTCCAGCACTGCAGTGTGTGTGGGGAAGTCTTGCCAAAGCTGATCCTCACACCACCTGTGTTTATTGTCTGGGGTTTGACCACTTCAATGCAGACTGCCAGATTTGTAAAAGTTTTCCTGCAGCTACCCTAGAAAAGAGAGTTGGTAGGCTCAGGGAAAGGGAGGCCAAAAAGTCCGCTGAACCGGATGGCCAGCCCGGTTCAGTTCCAACCGAACCGGAGGGAGTGCCCTCTGACCAGGGCGAGACTTCCACTAGAAAATCAGCTGGTGTGGAGCCAAAACTTTCCTCTCCAACCGCTGAAGAAATACCCAAAGCGATTAAAATTGTCCAGTCGCTTTCCCCGGTTCCAACCGAACTGGCACCATCGAGTAAGCACCCAGTTCGGCCAGTTCCACCGGTTCAA
Organism: Neoceratodus forsteri; assembly: GCA_016271365.2. Classification (NCBI taxonomy): domain Eukaryota; kingdom Metazoa; phylum Chordata; order Ceratodontiformes; family Ceratodontidae; genus Neoceratodus; species Neoceratodus forsteri. Next base: position 369,082,887 of record CM028135.1, read on the forward strand.
GAGTATGAGTTAGAGGAGTATTATGAACCGGAGGAGGGGGAAAAGGAGTATGAGGAGAGTGAATGTGGATTTGAAAGTCTGGATGTGCCCATTGACCCGGACATCTCCCCAGACAGACCTTCAGGAGTGTCTCCTCCTAGGCTTTCTGAGTCCCCTTCTCATTTTATGTTTTATAAAAAAGTGGCTGAAACGCTCCAGCTCCCTATGGAGGAGGCTGTGGATGATCAAGAGGAGCCTGACTGTGTGGAATTGATGGATACCCCAGAGTCTAGGAGACTGTGTATTCCCTTGCATAAATCTTTTGGGAAACAGACTTTTAAAATTTTAAAAGCTCCTCACACTATACCTCCTGTGGATAAGAGAATGGACAAGAGGTACACATTGTCAGGCTCTGATACGGAGTTCCTCACACAACAATGCAGCCATGTTGGGGTAGTGCAGGCTGTGGCCTGTAACAAGGCTAATATTCCCTTGGCTTCACACTCCCCTGGATAAGGACTCCAGGAGGATTGATGCCATGACAAAGAAACAGTACATGGCAGCATCCTTGGGACTCAGACAGGCAAATTATATGGCTTATGTTGCCAGATACCAGAAACCGATGGTATACTGTTGTGGCTCTAGCAAAGCAGGTCCCTGGCCAGCTTGCCAAGGAGCTGGAGCAGGTGGCTGCTGATGGTATTGAGGCATCCAAGGTGCAATTCCATGCTGCAGTGGACTCTAATGATGTGTCATCAAGAGTCATGGCTACATCTGTGGCACTTCGAGAATGGCTTGGCTCAGATGTACTTAGCGTGTCACAGGAGACCCAGACTAAGGCCATGGATTTTCCTGTTGTGGGTAATTCTCTGTTTGGGGAGCAGACAGAGAATTACATGAAGAAAATGGATGAGTATAGGACCACCTTAGGAATGCACAGGCCAAAGAAGGCAGGACTCCTCAAAGGCAGCTTCCCAGGGGCAGGGGCAGGCCTTTCCATAGGCCTTTTTACCAAGCCCAGGCCTCCTCTTCTGCCTATGCCCAGAGGGGGTTCTTTAGAGGGAGAGGCAGACGGGGTACAAGCAGGCCTGCTTCCACCCCTCAGCCCAAAGCCCCTGTCAAACAGGCACCCTGATGGGGTTGCCAGGGCCGATTCTCAGCTACCTGTAGGGGGCAGGCTGGCTTACTTTGTCCAGGACTGGAAGTCTCTTACATCAGACAAGTGGGTCCTGGAAGTAGTAAGCCAGGGACTGGTTCTCAGCTTCAAAAAATTTCCAAAGATGAGAACCAGATCCTTTCCACCTGCAAATCCTCCAGAGTCTCTTGCCTTAGAGGCAGAGGTCTCTTCCCTCTTAGCTCTCAGAGCTGTGGAAAGGGTTCCACCCCTACACCAGGGCAATAGTTTGTACTCCCAAGTACTTCCTTACCCCAAAAAAGACAGGAGAATGGCGGCCCATCCTGGATCTCAGATACTTAAACAAGCACGTTTTAAAAACAAAATTCAAAATGGTGACTCTGGGAATTATTCTACCCTCTCTAAGGCCAGGGGACTGGCTAGCGTCCCTGGACCTCAAGGATGCCTTTTTCCATATTCTCATCAGAAGCTCCCATTGAATGTACCTCAGGTTCGAGCTGCCCTCAGGCCATTACCAAATCTGAGCAATGCCCTTTGGCCTCACCTCTGCTCCAAGGGTATTCACAAAATGCCTGGCAGTAGCAGTTGCCCACCTAATAAGGCAAAAAATTGCCATCTTCCGTTACCTGGATGACTGGCTCATAGTAGGCCAGTCTCCAGTCAAAGTCAAGTTACATCTACAGACAACTCAGTAACTGCTTACTTCTCTAGGTTTCCTTCTGAATCTTCCAAAGTCAGTTCTAGAGCCTGTCCAGCTCCTCACCGTCATAGGCGCGGAGCTGAACACAGAGAAGGCCAGAGCCTTCCTTCCTCTGGACAGGGCAAGGACCCTGGTCTCTCTGGCCTCCTCATTCACCCTGCAGGTCTCTCGACCAGCAAGGCACTTTCTACAACTCCTGGGGCACATGGCTGCTTCTACAGCAGTAGTGCAGGGAGCAAGATTTCAGATGAGGGACATCCGGTTCCATTTGAGAGCCTTTTGGTCTCAAAGGAGAGACCCTCTAACCAAATTGATACCAGTGACTCGAACCCTGATCCAAGCCCTACAGTGGTGGCAGGACCAGAGCAATCTGAGACAGGGGGTTCCTTTTTCCCCTCAGTCTCACTCCTTAATCCTTACTGCAGATGCATCCCTCTTGGGGTGGGGAGCTCACATGGATGACCTCACTACCCAGGGATTGTGGTCCCCTCAGGAATCTCTGCTCCACATCAATCTGTTGGACCTCAGAGCAGTTTTCTAGCACTTCAAGCTTTTTCCAAATCTGTTCAGAACAAAGTTATTCAGGTCAGAACAGACAACACCACCACAATGTGGTACATCAACAAGCAAGGGGGCACTCGGTCTACGGCCTTGTGCACCAAAGCAATTAAGTTGTGGTCTCTGGCTTACTCACTGAACACCTCCCTTATGGCAGTTCACCTCCCAGGCAAGGACAATGTCCTGGCAGATGCTCTCAGCAGGATTTCCCAGGGCCATCACGAAAGGTCACTGGACCCTCTGGTCTTGGAGGTGGTATTTGTCAGATGGGGCATCCCGCAGATAGATCTTTTTGCAGCCCCAGACAATCACCAACTTCCCCTTTTTTGCTGAGGGCCCCAGTGTTGGGCTCAGTCCCTCTGGATGCCTTCCTTCTCAGTTGGGAAGGGAAGTTTCTCTATGCTTCCCCCCCTTCCCTCTCCTGTTCAAAGTGCTAGTCAAAATCAGATCTCAACCCTGCAAGATGATCCTGATTGCTCCTGATTGGGCCAGACAGCCTTGGTACCTACTCCTACTGTCCTTAGCAGTCCACCTTCCACTGTGTCTTCCCAGGAATCACAACCTGTTAACCTGTGCTCAGGGGAGAGTTTGGTACCCGAACCTCAAATCTCTCACTCTCAAGGCCTGGCTCTTGAAGACTTAGAGTTTGCTGACCTACACCTCTCCCAAGGTGTAATGGATATCCTGAAGGCTTCTAGGAAGCCTTCCACCAGGGCTACTTATAATTCCAAATGGAAGAGGTTTTCCATATGGTGCTCTGGAAAGCATATTTCCCCAGAATCTGCTGACTTACCCACAGTCCTGGATTATATGGTCCACTTAAATACCTTAGGGCTGAGACCAGCTACCCTAAAAGTGCACCTGGCAGCTGTGTCTGCTTTCTTATCAGCAGGTAAGCCCTCTTCTCTTTCAGCTCATCCTGTATTCTCCAAGTTTTTCAAGGGGTTGCTTCACACCAACCCTCCATTCAGGGACCCTGCACGTGCCTGGGATCTTAATGTTTGCATTGCTCAGCTTATGCAACCCCCCTTTGAGCCTTTGTCTTCAGCAGAGCTTAAGTACTTGACTTGGAAAACTGTGTTTTTGGTAGCCATCACTTCTGCGAGACGCATAAGTGAGTTACAAGCCTTGTCAGTGGAGCCTGATTTTATCTCCTTTCATAGAGATAAGGTGGTCCTAAGGACTAACAGGAAGTTCTTGCCCACGGTGGTTTCAGATTTCCACCTTAATCAATCTATGTCTCTCCCTGTGTACTACACTGACCATTCCTCCTCTGGCGAGAGGATACTGCACAGTTTAGATGTGAAAAGAGCCCTTAGTTACTACATAGAACGTACCAAGGGTCACAGGTTTGACTCCCTCAACTGTTCCTCACTTATTGGTGAGGTTAGTAAAGGAAACCTGCTACAAAGATCCATTGCCAGGTGGATTGTCTCTTGTATCCAATTTTGCTATGAAAACTGGGTAAGGTTCCTCCTCAGGCCTGAGGGCTCACTCTACCAGAGGTACAGCTGCTTCTCTGGCTGCTGCCAGGGACATCCCTATCCTAGAGATATGTCAAGCAGCTACCTGGAAACAGTTCACACTTTTACCAAGCATTACTCCCTGGACATCCAGGCTAGGAATGATGCTCGGTTTAGCACAGCTGTGCTTCAGAGCCTATTTCCTAAGTAGGTTCTGTCCCTCTTCCATGGAGATACTGCTGTGTAGTCTGCATATGTCATAATATAGCAAGACTTCATGTTGTTTGAAGAAAAAATTACTCACCTTAGTAATGTTGTTTCTTCTAATGGAGTCTTGCTATATTATGACCCCCCCCCCACCTGCCCCTCTCAGAACCTTTGCTTCAAACACCATGAAGTCTTGCTATATTATAACAATAGCAGTCAGCCACTGCAGCTGAACTGCCCCGGAGAGAAGGAGTTAACTCTAGAAGATCTGGAGTTCTACAGCCGGGCTGTGCCCAAAACTCTATCTGGCAGTTTCAAATGAAACTGTCAGATTCTTCTCCTTCACTGAACAGTCGCTCCGGAGATCAGCTCCTTCAGCTCGGTTCATTCTCGGTTCAGCGGTATTTTTTTCATTTAAACCGAAAAAAGTTATTATTTTTACCGCATTTGGTTTTTAAAGCTCTATCTGGTAACCGTAAGTACTAAAATTTAAGTCTGTGTGGAAAATTAATTATCGGTTCGGTTTGAACCGATCGGTTAGATTTTTCTGCATTTTAAAAGTGTACAGTGGGTTTTAGAGTGCGGTTCCGGTTCTTATCGGTTCTAAAAAGCGGATTATAACGTTTTTTTCAAATACCCGTGTTACGGTTAGGAACCGATAAAGTCTTGCCTGGCACTGCGATCAAAAGGGCAAGTTTTGGTTAGCTGGCATTATGTCTGAGAAACCCAAAAGAAAAAACTGGCCCACTGGGTTTTCAACACTGTGATGTCTGTGGGGACACCTTTGCCATGGCTGACCCACACCACTTGTGTTTATTGTCTGAGGGCTGACCACCTCCTGTCAGACTGCCAGGTGTGTAAAAATTTCCCTGCAGCCACCCTGGAGAAGAGATTGGGCCGGCTCAGGGAGCAGGAGGCCAAAAAGTCCGCTGACCCGGATGTAGCCTGGTCCAGTACCCACTGGACCAGAGGAATGCCCTCTGACCAGGCGAGACTTCCTCGGGCAAGGAAGGCTGGTTCAGAGGAACCAGTCCCAAGTAAAAAGACAAGAAATCAGTAGGTCTGGAGTCCAAAATTGTGTCTCCAACTGCTGCAGAGATAGCTAAAGCCATTCAGATTGTCCAGTCACTGTCTCAGGGATCTGTAGAGACCACCAACAGCTGGTAAAAGGTTGGTTCGTTCAGTCCCAGTAGTTCAGGATTTTGAAGTTGATTTTTATGAACCACAGGAGGGAGGAATTTGGAGTCAATATATGTGGCTGGGGGGTCTGGACGTGCCCATTGAACCGGACATTTCTCCAGACAGACCTTTAGAATCTCCTCCTATTCTGTCTGAGTCCCCTTCTTTCTTTATTTTTTACAAAAGGTTAAGAAACCCTCCAGCTTCCTTTAGAGGAGGCTGTGGATGAGCAAGAGGAGCCTGATTATGTGGAAATGATGGATATTCCAGAGTCTAGAGGTTGTCTATTCCTTTGCATAAGTCATTTAACGAGCAAACAACATAGATTTTAAAACTCCTCATTCTGTCCTCCTGTAGATAAAAAAATGGACAGAAGGTATACTTTGTCAGGCTCGATACAGACTTCCTTACTGAGCAGTGTAGTCATGTAGGTGTGGTACAAGCTGCAGCCTGTGACAAGGCTATATTCCTCTGGCTCACATCCTCCTGATAAGGATTCCAGGAAGATTGATGCCAATGGCGAAAAACAGATATGGCACTTACTTTGGGACTCAGGCAGGCAAATTATATGGCTTATGTAGCTAGATATCAGAAATCTAGGTGGACACAGTATTGCAGTTAGCCAAGCAGGCCATGGCCAGCTGGCTAGTGAGTTGGAACAGGTGGCTGCTGATGGTATTCAGCTTCTAAAGTTCAATTTCATACTGTTGATGTTAATGATGTTTCTTCTAGGGTCATGGCCCACTTCTGTAGCTTCCTGTAGGTTGGCATGGCTCAGATGCACTAATCTGTCCCAAGATATCCAGTCAAAGGCTATGGATTTTCCTGTAGTGGGAAATTCTCTTTTGGGAGCAAACAGAAAACTATATATGAAAAAGATGGATGAATACAGAACTACTACAAAAGTGCCGAGGCTAAGGAGAAGCATGCCATGCCACAAAGGCATGCTCCCAGAGGTAGGGGCAGGCCCTTTCCAGGCCTTTACCAATTTCAAGCCTCCTCTGCTGTCTCGCAGGGGTTTCTTCAAGACAGGGTAGACATGGCACAAGTAGACCATCCCCTCCTCAGCCTAAGGCTGCTGCTAAGCAGGCACCTGATGGGGTGTCAGGAGCCGTTCTCCTGTACCAGTGGGGGCAGGTTGGCCTATTTCAGCCGGAACTGGCTGTCCCTAACTACTGGACAGATGGGTTCTGAGGTAATAGGCAGGGTTTTAATTCTCAGCTTCAAACACTTTCCAAAGATGAGAGCCAGGCATTTTCCACCTGCAAATCCTTCAGAAGCCTCTTGCTTTGAAGCAGAGGTTCTCTCTGCTGGACTGCAAAGCAGTGGAAAGGGTTCCTCCCTTGCCATCAGGGCAGGGGCTTTATTCAAGATACTTTCTTACCCCCAAAAGACAGGAGAATGGCGCCCATTCTAGATTTAAGATACTTGAACAAGCATCTGTTGAAACCAAAGTTCAAAATGTTGACTGGCAATGATGTTGCTTTCCCTAAGGCCAGGGACTGGCTAGCTTCCTGGACCTCAGGATGCCTATTTTCATGTTCTGATCAGGCCTTCTCACCGAAAGTACCTCAGGTTCGAACTGCCCTCAGGCCACTTACCAGTTCAGGCAATGCCCTTCGCCCACTCTGGGCGCCCAAGGTATCTTACAAATGTCTCGCTGTAGTAGTGGCTCACTTGAGGGCAGGGTTGCTGTGTTTCCTCACCTGGACGACTGCTTATTGGTGGGCTGTCTCCAGGTCAGGTGAAATCCCACTGTGTCACCAGCAGCTTCTCACTCTGGGATTCTACAAACTTACTAAAGTCAGTTCTGGAACCAGTTCAGTCCTAACTTTCATAGGCGCAGAATTGAACACAAGTTAGCCAGGGCTTTTCTTCCCTCGGAAAGGGTGGACAGACTCATCGCCCTGGCATCCTCCCTTTACCCTGTGGGTCCTGACCGTCAAGGCATTTTCTGCAACCTCGCATGGCTGCTTCCACAGCTGTCGTGCAGTGAGCAAGATTCCAGATGAGGACATTCAGTTCCATTTGAGGGTCTATTGGTCTCAAAGGAGACTGCCACCAAGTTGATTGATTACTCAAACTCTGGTCTAACCCCTCCACGTTGGCAGATTGGGCAATTTAAGACAAGGGTTCCTTCATTTCCATTTTTCACCTCACCCTCACTCACACGGATGCTTCCTGTCTGGCAGGGGGGGCTCACCTGGGCGAATTTTGCCACTCAAGGGCATGGTCTCCCAGAGTCTCTGCTCCACATCATCTTTTGGAACCTGAGCTGTCTTTTAGCTCTTCGGTGTTTTCAGATTCTGTCCAGAACAAAGTGGTTCATGTCTGACAGACAATACCACCACAATGTGGTACATCATCAGGCAAGGTGGCATTTTGGTCTTAGCCTGTGCAATGCAAGCAATGAAGTTGTGGTCTCTGGCTTACTCCCTGAACACCTCCTGATAGCGGTTCATCTCCCAGGGAAGGACAATGTCCTGGCGGACGCCCTTGCCAGAATTTCTCAGGGCCATCCGCGAATGGGCTCTGGATCAAGTGCTAGGGTCTGTCTTTGCCAGATGGAGCACTCCTCAGATAGATCTTTCGCAACCCCAGACAGCCACCAACTTCCTCTTTTTCTGTTGCAGGCCTCCAGTTCTGGGCTCCGTCCTCTGATCGCTTTTCTGTTGGACTGAAAGGGAAGTCCTGCATGCCTTCCCTCTTTCTCTTCCTTTCAGGGTACTAGTAAAAATCAGATTCAACCTGCAGATTGATTCTGATTGCCCCAGATTGGGCCAGACAGCCCTGGTACCTCTGCTGCTCCTGTCCTTGGCATCTCACCTGCCTGAGCCTGCCCAGAGTCCACGACTTACTGGCCTGTGCACAGGGAGGCGTGTGATCCGGACCTCATCCTCCTCCACCATGGCTTGGCTCTTGAGGAGCTAGAATTTGCTGACTTACACCTTTCTCAAGGTGTCATGGATATTTTAAAGGCTTCATGAAGCCTTCCCACTAGGCCACTTAGTAATTCTAAGTGGAAGAGGTTTTTCATCTGGTGCTCTGAGAGGCAGATTATCCCAGAATCTGCTGATCTTCCCATTCTACTGGACTATTTGGTCCATCTGAATTCCCTAGGCCTTAGACCAGCTACCTGAAGGTTCATGTCAGCAGCTGTCTCTGCTTTTGTGTCAGCAGGGAAGCCTGCCTCCCTTTCTTCACCATTTCTCCAAGTTTTTTTTGAGGTTACTTCCTTTTAACCCCCTTTTTGGGAGCCAGCTCCGCCTGGGACCTGAATATTTGCATTGCTCCGGTTAATTGCAGTCCCCTTTGAGCCTCTGATTTCTCTGCAGAGCCTCAGCATTTAACTTGAAACTGTTTTCCTAGTAGCTATCACCTCTGCCAGACGATAAGTGAGCTACAGGGCCTGTCAGTGGAAGAAGATTTTATCTCTTTCCACAGAGATAAGGTAGTCCTTAGGACTAATAGAAAGTTTTGCCTAAGGTGGTTTCTGATTTCCCCTGAATCAATCTATCTCTCTCCCAGTATTTTCACTGAGCATTCTTCCTCAGGTGAGAGGAGACTGCACAGCTTGGATGTCAAAAGAGCCTTAGCTACTATTTAGAGGCGCACCAGGGTCATAGGTTGAATCCCTCAACTCTTTCTTACCTCTGGCGGGGTTGGCAAAGGGAAACCTGCCACTAAGAGAACAGTTGCAAGGTGGATTGTTTTCTTGTATCCAATTCTGTTATCAGAAACTGGGTAGAGTACCCCCCTCAGGATTGAGGGGCCACCCACCAGGGTACAGCTGCTCTCTGGCGGCTGCTAGAGACATCCCCATTCTGGAGATTTGTCAAGCTGCTACCTGGAAGACAGTTCACACCTTTACCAAGCATTATTCCTGGATGTCCAGTCCAGAAGAGATGCTCGGTTTGGCACCGCTGTGCTTGGAGCCTATTTCTAAGTAGGTTCTGACTCCTCCATGGAGGTACTGCTGTGTAATCTGCTGTTGTTATAATATAGCAAGACTTCATGGTGTTTGAAGAAAAATTACTCACCTTAGTAATTGCTTTTCTTCTCATGGAGTCTTGCTGTATTCTAACCACCCTCCCTCCTGCCCTCTCAGAACTTCTACTTGGGTAGGGTGGCGAGTTGGTGCAAGCATTGTGTCATGCCATTGTAGTTTTTCCTTACCCTCTCTTTCCTTTGGGTTAGGGATCTAGATTGTTTCATTTAGGTTATTTATATTGCCCCTTCCTGGACTTGAGTCTTTGGGGAAGGGGGTCTATATGTCTTGTCAAGGGTGGTAAAACGAACCATAATACCATCAATTTTGTTATTATGGCTCTGAGTGTTTCTTTGTTCTTTATATTGTTGTTATTACTACTGAGTAGGTAGCCATGGGCTAGTGTAGTTTTCCACACAGACTTTCCGTCCTTTGATGTTAGCTTAGTAAAGATCTGACAGTTTCATTTGAAACTGCCAGATGAAACTTTGGGCACCAGCGCCCTCGCTGTGGAGAACTCAGTTCTTCTGGGTTAACTCCCTTCCTCTCGGGGCAGTTCAGCTGCAGTGGCTGACTGCTATTGTTATAATATAGCAAGACTCCATGAGAAGAAAAGCAATTACTAAGGTGAGTAATTTTTTCTTTTGGGATGTGGGTGGGCAGTGCAGTGTTGGCACTTAGTAGATGCCCACCTTGTTGTTTCACCCATCCTTTTTGGGGTGAATTGGTGTTGTGTTTTTCATTTTTTGGGTCTCCTGACTTGAGTCTTTGTTTTTGGGACCAAAAAAAAAAAAACATGTGTTCTTATGTTTAGTAGCCAGTTGGCTAGTGTAGGTTTACAGCTTCCACACAGGACCTCAGTGAGTTTAGCTCGTAAAGATCTGACAGTTTGAGTTTGAAGAACAACAGACAGAGTTTCAACCGAGCTCGAGCTCAGCGTTCCATGCCTGGTATGGAAAGTTAACCTTTCACCTCCGGAGCAGTTCGAAGGTTGGGACTCACTGCATATGTCATAATATAGCAAGACTCCATTAGAAGAAACAACATTACTAAGGTGAGTAATTTTTTCTTCTGGAGTACTCTGTTCAAGTCTCTGTGACAGCCGTGTATTTGCGAGGCAAGGACACTGTGGTAGCAGATACCCTCAGCAGGATAACCCAGAGCCGCCACGGGTGGTCTCTGAACAAGGAGATACTGCAAATAGTATTCAAGAAATGGAGCACTCCAGAGATAGATCTGTTTGCAGCCCCAGACAATCACCAGCTGCCTCAGTTCTGCTGCAGACCTCCAGTTCTGGGCTCTGTGCCTCTGGATGCACTAATCCTAGAATAGACAGACAGGTTCCTTTATGCTTTCCCTCCATTCTGTCTTTTCTTCAGGGTGCTGGTCAAGATCAGGAGTCAGCTTGCACTGTGATCCTGATTGCACCAGACTGGCCAGGCAGCCATGATACCCCCTGTTATTGTCTCTATAAGTGGCATGTCCGATCTGCCTTCCAAAGAAGCACAACCTGCTTACCTCCTCTCAGGGGAGAATCTGGTATCCATGCCTCAGGTCTCTCAGACTCAAAGCCTGGCTCTTGAGTTAGAATATGCAGGATTGCATCTATCTCAAGGAGTACTGGATATCTTAAAGGTTTCTAGAAAACCTGCCACCAGAAAAACCTATATTTTCAAGTGGAAGAGTTTTTCCATCTGGTGTGCTCAGAAGGATTTAGATCCTCATTCAGCAGGCTTGACTGCCACATTGTATTATTTGGTTCACTTACATTCTCTAGGCCTTGGGGCTTCTACTCTCAAAGTGCATCTAGCAGCTGTGTCTGCCTATCTCTCTGCAGGGAAGGGCCCTTCCCTGGCATCCCACTCAGTTTTTAAGAAATTCTTTAAGGGTTTGTTACTTTTACAACCTCTTCATAGGGAACCTACCCCATTTTAGGATATGTATGTGTGCATAGCCCAGCTAATGCAACCTCCTTTTGAACCAAAGTCTTTAGCTGAGCTTAAGTACTTAACCTGGAAAACTGTCGTCTTGGTAGCTATCCCCTCTGCTAGGAGGATTAGTGAGCTACAGGCTTTATCAGTGGAATCTGACTATATTTTGTTCCACAGAGATAAGGTTGTTCCTAGAACTAATAGGAAGTTTCTCCCTAAGGTGGTTTCGAATGTTCACCTTAATCAGATTATGACTCTCCCTATGTTCTTTACTGGCCACTCTTCCTCTGGGGAGTGAAGATTGCACAGCCTGGACATAAAAAGGGCTATTAGCTTGCTACTATATTGACCAGACAAAGGCCCATAAGAAGGAATGCACCCAGTTGTTCGTCAGCTATGGTGAGGTGGGCAAAGGTAAGTCAGCTACCAAAAGGACCATCGCCAGGTGTATTGTCTAATGTATCCAGTTTTGTTATAATAAACTGGGAAAAGAGCCACCTGCAGGCCTGAGGGCTCACTCAACCAGAGGGACAGCTGCTTCTGTAGCGGCTGCCAGAGATATCCCTCTTCTGGAGATCTGTAAAGCAGCCACCTGGAAGACTTTACACACATTCACAAAGCACTACTGCCTGGATACACAGGCTAGAAGTGATGCCAGATTTTGCACAGCAGTATTGCAGAGCCTGTTTCCTAAGTAGGTTCTTTACCCACCTCCATGGGATACTGCTTGATAGTCTGCATATTGTCAGAATACAGCAAGACTTCATGTTGTTTGAAGAAAAAATTACTTACCATAGTAATCTTGTTTCTTCTAATGGAGTCTTGCTGTTTTCTGACCTCCCTCCTTGCCTCCCCTAACAGAACCTTTGCAGAACTTTCCCCATCAAGGGATGGCATTTGCTAGTGCTGCACCTCAGGGGTACAGGTTTCTGGTATAATTTTTCTTGGGCTTTTCGATTTGAGTCTTTGCTGCCCAGTGGTTGGTCATTAGGTGGTCGTGTTCTTAATATCATTATTATTATTATTATTATTATTACTGTTACAATTATTACTTTTCTCTAGTAGTTTTTTCATTACTAGAAATCAGTTAGTGTCAGGTCACTTAGTGCTCGTAAGAATCTGATGGTTACATAGAATGTACCAGGGACAGTGGTTTGAAAACCGAGCTCAAGCTCAATGTTCTATGCTTCTGTATAGAGTTAACTCTTTCATCTCTGGGGCAGTTGAATTGGAAGACCTAACTGCATATTGTCAGAATACAGCAAGACTTCATTAGAAGAAATGGGATAACTATGGTAAGTAATTTTTTCTTCCTGTACCACCACGACTAGGGGAGAAAATGGAAACAGTGGTCAGCTTGGGCTTAGTAAGTCCTGCCTACCTGCCTTCTTCCCCACACTATTGCCTGACCAGGAACTCCAGTACTGGATATGCATCTCCAGGTGGAGGAGGACGGTCTTCCCACATCTGGCCCCGCCATGGCAGGCAGTCCATGGGATATTCTGAGAATCTTCCTGGACATAAGTCTCCACCACTCATTCACACTATTGGGATCTGCGCCGGAGGCACTAGAACCCATCGGGAGCAAACTTTTTGCTGGAGGGTCGGCACCAGAGATGGAGCCACGAGGAATGGCACCGCGAGCCTCAGCTCATGCGGTAATGACTGTCTCGGCGTCGACCCTCCAACCACCTCAGTTCCTTTTTTCCCGCCGTCGAGTGCGCTTCATTGACGACATCGCTCGCCCGCCAGGAGTCAAACTTCAAACTAGCAGCATAGTTTTCAGTTTTGTTATTTTGTAGCATTATCTCGATAAAGTATCGCTTAAGTTTATTCTTATTTTAAAAATTAAGAAGTCTCAGCCTACTTTGACGCAGTCGACCATGAGCAGGTCAGGTGATGGTAGGGAGACTTCATATGAAAGCTGTTCAGTCAGTCTGGCTGGGTCTGGTCCGCCGCCTTCTCCGGGGGGGGGTCTGACAACGGTCAGTCCAATGCCCGGAGGGATGGGTGGTCCCCGCGGAAGCATAAAATAAACAGTCGCATTCCCGGCACCGTTCGGCCTCGAGCTCTTCTTCGGGCCACAGGTCTAAAAAGAGAAGGCATCACTCAAGGTCGCCCTCTGATATGTCTGAGCGTAGATGTTCGGTTATCGGGGCTAGTTGCCGGTCTCCTCCTTTGGAGTCGCCAACCTCTGCTTCTGGTAGCCAATGGCTTCGGCATCTGAGCCCTATCCCACCTGCAGGTAGGTCTTCAGATGAGCAGTTTCATCAGTGGGCCGCTCTTATGGAGCAATGGGCTCGGAGGTTGGTTCAGCTACCTGGCTCGGTCACTCGTGGGCCTTCGGGCTCATTGGGTGAAGAGGTAGGGCGGTTGGACTTTCCTGGTCGTGCGGCACCTTCTTCGGTGCAGCGACTCAAGCTAGGTGTTCCCCCCCACATGCTCTACGGCGCAGGGCCACACTGATGCCCTTATCTCTGCTCTTCTTCCTTCAAAACCTGTTTTCAGTGCAGATTGTTTGGTGCCCCTCGGCGCCGTAGGCTTCTCGGCACCATCCTCGGCGCCATGCAGCTTCTCGGCACTGTTTTCAGCGCCACGTGATCCCTCGGTGTCATTTTCGGTGCCGCGTGGTCCCTCGGCGTCGTTCTCTGTGCCATGCGCCTCCTCGGCGCCGGGGGCTCTCGGGGCTCCCTCTGCTTTTCAGGACTCATCCTTTCACTCGTTTCCTTCTTCCCTCTCTTCTGATTTTCATTCCTTTCCTGTCCATACAGTCCCTCCTGGACTGTCAGGAGATGACATTGAGCCTGACCCAGACCTTCGGTTGGGTGATGAAGTGGATGAAGCAGGATCTATTACTGCTACAGAGCCTGTGGTCGAGGACCTGTCCTTTAAGTCTCTGCTGAAAAATCTGAGTTCCACACTTTCTCTCCAGACTACAGACATTGATCCTGGGAAATTGTTAAGACTCCAAAACCTTCATGCCCCGGAGATCCCTACGGATTTGACTCCTCCGGTTCAGCCTTCCTTCGAGACGCTGTCTCAAATGGTATGGAATAATCCTGCTCTCACCCCTTTGGTGGCTAACTCCATTGATAGGAAATATTCAGCCCCCAAGGATCGTCCTATTTTGGCATCTCAAGCCTTTGCGGATCCTATTGTAGTCCTGGCAGAGAATGATAAGGTCGTTCTTCCTCAGACTACTTCAGCTCGACCTATTAACAAAGAATCTCGTAAGATAGACACCTTAGGTAACAGAGTCTTTGCTGCTTCTACCCTAAGTATGCATACTGCCAGTTACCAGGGCTATTTCTCCCAGTATGAGTATATCCTGTGGCATTCTATCAAGCAAATGGTTGAAGCTTTACCGGAGTCGGATGCAAAGCCAGAGCTTCTTCAAACCATTACCAGAGGTATCGAATCTAACAACCAGCAGGTTAAAGCAGCCATGGATGCTTTCGACACTGCTTCCCGTTCAGAGGCTGCTGGCATTTGCACCCACCGTCATTCCTGGCTGTGCACTTCGGGCTTCACGAATGACACGCAGCAGCAAGTGATGGTGTTGCCCTTTGATGGTGCATATCTTTTTGGTCCTCAGGTAGAGCAAGTTCTAGAAGCTACACAAAAGACTAGGTCAGCCATTATATTGGCTCGACCCCCTCCTGCCCCCTCTTGAGGGCATGTCAATAAACATCAGTTTCATAATTGTCAGTCCTTTCGAGGCAGAGGCAGAGGAGGTTTCCATAAAAGCCAACCTGCCCAACCTCAAAAGAAGGCACAACAGAAAGCGCAAGGGCCCAAAGCGTCCAGCGCTACCTTATGAATTGCTGGCCCAAGTCCCATCTCAGCTGCCCGAGGTGGACTTTTCCTCTCCGGTGGGAGGTCGTCTGATGCACTTCTACAGCCAGTGGAAGTCCATAACCTCAGACAAATGGGTCCTTCGGATAATTCGCGAGGGGTATTCACTCAATCTTCTGGAGACCCTTCCGGATCGTCCTCCCAAACGGCAGCCCAGGCTGTCAACCCTTCAGTCAGACCTTCTCGCCGCCGAGATTCAGGACCTTCTGAACAACAGGGCAGTAGAAGTGGTGCCGTTGCATCAGTGGAACACGGGGTTCTACTCCCATTACTTTCTGGTTCCAAAGAAGTCTGGGGGAATGCACTCCATTCTAGATCTCAGAAAGCTAAACAAATTTCTCCCCAAGGAGAAATTCAAAATGATTTCTCTGGGAACCCTGTTACCTTTGCTCCATCAACATGACTGGCTAGCCTCTCTGGACATGCAGGATGCTTACCAGCATATTCCTATTCATCCTATTCACCTGAGGCATCACAAATTCCTGAGGTTTGTGGCTCTGGGACAACATTATCAGTTCAGAGTCCTGCCCTTTGGGCTATCCTCGGCGCCGTGGGTTTTTACAAAGTGTTGTGCAGTTTTTGCAGCACACCTCAGAAAGGTTGGGATACAGGTGTTCCCTTATCTGAACGATTGGTTTCTAGCAAGCCCTTCCAGGCAAGGGACTCTGGACGCCATAGAGACGGCCTCTTGCCTCTTTACGTCCATGGGAGTGCTGCTGAACCTCAAGAAATCGCAACTGCAGCCCTTCCAGAGGCTCCTCTTTATAGGGACTCTTCTGGACACCTCCTGTGTGAAGGCTTTTCTTCCAGAAGACAGAAGGAACGATATCCTTCAAATGGCCCATCACATCGGGGAGAACAGCTCAGTTACAGCTCTCTTGATGCAACGGATGCTAGGCCTCATGGCATCCTCAGTGTTCACTGTACCCCTAGCACGTCTGCACATGAGAACCACTCAGTGGATGCTCAGTACTCAGTGGTCCCTAACCTCTCACCCACAGTCCTATCTCATCAAAGTCACAGAACCTTTAAAGAGGTCACTCACCTGGTGGTCTCAAGAGAGCAGTCTCCTGGTTGGATATCCTTTTGCTCCTCTGGACCATCAAATCTCCATTACCACGGACGCATCCCTAATGGGGTGTGGAGCTCATTGTCAGGCTCTCCACACTCAAGGTGTGTGAACTCAAGTCGAGTCCCAGCTTCACATAAACGTCCTAGAAATGAGAGCCATCCTTTATGCGGTCCGAGCGTTGAAGGACATTCTCTGTCACAAGAACATTCTCCTTCAAACGGACAACAAAGCAGTGATGTATTACATCAACAAGCAGGGCGGTGCTCATTCTTACCCCTTATGCAGGGAAGCTATGAGGGTATGGGAATGGTGCTTGGAGCACAAGGCTCTAATTCAAGCGGTCTACCTACCGCGAATACAAAACGAGCTGGCAGACCGTCTCAGCAGAACAGAGACAGATCCTCACGAGTGGTCTCTCGACTCAACCATAGTTCAGTCACTATTCAAAGAGTGGGGAACTCCAGACCTGGACCTTTTTGCATCCCCACTCAACACAAACTGCCTCTCTTCTGCTCCAGAAATCCAGGGCCTGGCATTTTCTGTCAGGATGCGTTCAGGCTGTGGTGGACAAAACGCTTTCTTTACGCCTTTCTACCTCTTCCTCTAATTCAGAGAGTACTCCTCAAGTTCGAATCCCAGGGGGACAAGATGATTCTCATTGCTCCCTTTTGGCCTTGGCAGCTGTGGTTTCCACTACTCAGTAGTATGTTGGCAGCTCCTCCGAGACCACTTCCCCTACAGATGAACCTTTTGACTCAGGGGGCCGGTGGTCCATCCCAACCTGAGATCACTTCACCTTCACGCTTGGCTCCTGACGAAGTAGAATTCAATGTCTCTCGTTGGGTTTCAGATATTCTTCTGGCTGCACGGAAGCCGGCCACTCGGAAAACTTACACAGCTAAGTGGAAGCGTTTTTCGCTCTGGTGTGCAAAGTCCTCTTTGAATCCCTTTTCCTGTCCACTGGATAAGGTTCTGGAATACCTCTTGGACCTCTCAAATTCAGGTCTGCAGTACTCTACAGTCAAAGTACACCTTAGTGCCATTTCAGCGTATCATGAGCCGTTTTTTTCCTTAACACTAGCTCAATTACCTGTGGTTAAGAGATTTCTTAAAGGAATTCTGCATACCAGACCTCCTACAAGACATCCAGTTGCAGCCTGGGACATTAATCTTGTGCTAGATATGCTCACTCAGAAACCTTTCGAACCTCTGGCCACCTGTGAGCTAAAATTTCTCACCTGGAAGACTGCCTTCCTAGTGGCCATTACCTCAGCTCGCAGGGTCTCTGAGATACATGCCCTGGTCACAGATCCTCCGTACACTGTGTTCCATAAGGACAAAGTAGTCCTTCGGACCCATCCGAAATTTCTTCCTAAGGTTGTGTCAGCGTTTCATCTAAACCAACCTCTGGTCCTTCCCACTTACTTTGTGGACTTCCAAAATGAAGGAGAATGATATCTTCATTCTTTGGATGTTAAGAGATCTTTGCATTTCTATCTAGATAGAACCAAGGATTTTCGCAAAGCCCAGCAACTGTTTGTCTCCTTCAACGAGACCCGGCTGGGTCAACCTGTCGCTATCAGATGTATCTCAGCATGGTTAGTGGCATGCCTTCACCACTGCTATTCCATGGTGCAGGTTAAGTTGGAGGGTAGGGTTTCGCTCACTCTACTAGAATGATCAGCATCTAAGCGGGGGTCATAGCGATGCTCATTGCAGATATTTGCTAGCAGCCACCTGAGCTCAGTGCATACTTCGCTAAACATTATGCACTGGATGTCCATGCCAGACAACATTCTTCCTTTGGCAGAGCCATCCTTAATGGACTTCTGTCCTAGAAACGTGAGCTCTTGGTCTCTCCTGCCGCCTCTCGGGGATTATTAGCTTGGTACTCTCCCAATAATGTGAATGAGTGGTGGAGACGTATGTCCAGGAAGATATGAAAATTAGGTACCTACCGTAATTCTTGATCTTCTTGGACGAGTCTCCACCACTCATTCACACGCCCACCCTCCGTCCCCCGAGCTCACCTCTGTTGTTGGTCTTCACTCACTCAAATCTTTAGGCTGTGAAGACTTCTTTGTTGACCATTCTTATACTGGTCGCCCGGACTATCTTATGTCCGGTTTTTAGGCTAGGCTACCTTTCCAGGTTAGTTACACTGCACCTCCTTGGTAAAAAAGGTACTGAGGCGGTTGGAGGGTCGACGCCGAGATAGTCATTACCGTGCAAGTTGAGGCTCGCAGTGCCGTTCCTCGCGGCTCCATCTCTGCCCCACCCTCCCAGCAAATAGTTTGCTCCTGGATGGGTCCTAGTGCCTCCGCAGATCTCAATAGTGTGAATGAGTGGTGGAGACTCGTCCAAGAAGATCAAGAATTACGGTAGGTACGTAATTTTCATATCTTGATTGAGGCTGAGGCAGAACACCAGGTGGAAGGTGCGGGGACTGGATTGAGTGGACCACGAAGGGAAAAAGGCTATATGAAAAAAAGAATGGGTTAAATTGTCAGAGAATCCAAAAGCCACCCATTAAGCATTTTTGCACCAGTGGGAAACTGACCGCTGTTCCACACCAGCAGCAGTCCTGTGCAGCCTATGGCTTGTTGGTATAGAGGGCAGAGACTCTTTGTCTCACCTGCCGCCATGCTGATGACCCTGGTTTCAGGAATCATCTTGGGCCACTTGGAGGCCAGATGGAGGGCTGGAGGGAGGAGGATTGAGCATCCTATTGATGCTGTCCTCTTCCGGGGGGAAGACAATGAACTACTCTGTTACAGATGGACCATTGGGTTCATACTGGCAATGCCAGTGCAGGGCAGCGGTTCTGGGTGGGGACGTTCCTGGCAGATGACATAGATGTGACTTCTGATGTACCTACATTAAACTCAGTCCTGTCCATACTCCCGACCATTCGTTGGACCTTGTCTTCTATCTGGGAATGGAGGTTTCTGACCTTAGGGTGGAGACAGTTGCATGGACGGATCACTATACTGTGAGGTTTTTCTTTGAGGCTCCCCCAATAGACCTTCCCCTATGGAGATGGTCTAGCACCTCCCTTTAAGGGGTGTGACCCCACAAGTTCTAATGGCGATGATTGACCTATCAAGTTTGATAAGTGTGGGCGAGGAGCCTGGGGAAATGGTGCTGACCTATAATAGGGCTGTCACACCGAGGCCCTCGACTCCATCGTACTGGTCCATGTTCCACCCCTCACCTCACGCCAGAGGTCCCCCTAGTTTGATGGGACTGTCAGGGAGATGAGGAGGAGGGGTCGAAGGCTGGAGTGTCACTGGTGGAGGACCAGCCAGGATGAGGTCAGGATGGCAACAGACTTAGATTGATGGTCCATTATAGGAAGTATCAATCAGCAATTTCCTGTAAGAAGGCAGAGTTCCTGTCCCAAGCAGATTGCCGCAGCAACGAACAGACCAGCTCTGCTCTTTTGCACTGCTGATAGGTTGTGTAATCCAGCCTGTCTTTAATCCAGAGGAGCCTGTTCACAATCTAGATGTGATGAGTTCGCTCATTTTTTTTGGCAATAAGTTTGCTTCTGTCAGATTGGAAATCCAGTCAGCGCCCTCTAACGGGCTTTACAGTGACGGGCCTGAGATCATGGGCATTCAGCATGTCTGGTCTGACTTCTACCAGTTGGCTGTTGTGGATGCTGTGAGGGTCATCCAGGGGTTATGATACTGGATCTGGGACCAACGCACCTCCTAGTGTGGTGCGTTGATGTCATCGGCCCACTGAGTGAAGCCACCTGATGCTGCCGGTTTGGTGGTAGCTCTCCTTCAAGGTCAGTTTGCTGACCTGTAAGGCCCTACATGGGCAGGGGCCTAGCCACCTGCAAGACCTCCTGCATCCCTACCTCCCCTCTCGCCCACTGCACTCCACTAACAAGGGATTGCTGGAGGTTCCGAGGGTCTGCTTACAAACATCTGGCATGCATTCTTTTGCTTATGCAGCCCCAACCCTCTGGAACTCTCTACCTCATGATTTCAGAAAAAGTATGACAGTGGATCAGTTTAAATGGGAGCTTAAAACCTATTTACTCAGACAAGCCTTCCCAGACTATGCTTAGTATTTATTAAGCTAAAAGGATTTTAGAAGTGTCTGTCTGTCCCAAAACAACTACGTTAAACACAGATAGATTGCGTTTGTGGATTTAAGAGCAGGCTATGGCACAATTAAAATGAGTAGGAGTTGGAGGATAAAATAAACATTTGGCAACAGTGGTCTGTCTGTGGCTGCCTAGGACCACCTAGGCTATGTGTGAGGGTGAGATAAGCTTGTCAAGAGTCCAGACCACCTGTTCTGTCCAGAGAGGTGTCTGCCTGTCCCTCCTTAAATTCGATAGGATTGTGGGATATAAAAAAATAAACATTTGGCAGCAGTGCTCTGTCTGTGGGTGCCTGTGAACACCTTAACCAAGCAGCCTGTCAGAGTCCTCCGAATCCTCCTGTCCTGTCCTGAGAAGTGTCTGTCTGCCCATCCTAAAATCAATAAAATAAACTTGGATAGATTGTTGTGGATTTAAGAGGGGTCTGTGCCTCTGGCTAAAATAAAATGAGTAGGATTGGGGGATAAAAGAGGCATTCGGCAGCAGTGGTCTGCCTGTGGGTGCCAGTGACCACTTGTGTGTGAGGGGCTGAGCTGAGCCTTAACCAAGCAGCCTGTCAGAGTCCTCTGAGTCCTCCTGCCCCGTCCAGAGAATTGTCTGTCTGCCCATCCTAGAAGCAATAAAATAAACTCAGATTATTATGGATTTAAGAGGAGTCTGTGCCTCTGTGGCAAAAATAAAGTGAGTAGGATTGGGGGATAAAAAAAGAGACATTTGGCAGCAGTAGTCTGTCTGTGGGTGCCTGTGACCACCTGGGCTGTGTGTGAGGGTGAGCAAAGCTTTAACCAAGCCTGTCAGAATCCTCCTGTTCTTTCCAGTGAAGTGTCTGTCCATCCTAAAAACAGAAAATGCAACTGCAACAACAATAAATAACTACTTAAATGGCACCCTGCTTTATGGTAGAAATACATTCTCACGTGATAATATTGATAAAAGTAAATACAATGGTTTGCACTGTGTTCTGAGGTACTAAGGGGTTATTTCTGGACTTTTTGACTGCCATTTGCAAAATTAAAAATGTATAATAAGAACTAATTGTGCTTACATGTATTCTAAAAATGTGACCTGTGTTTTGACTAGCAACTGCATTATAGTCTAAACTCTGTTACTCTTTTACCTTACCTCTAGACTTTAAAACTTCTAGATCTTCCCTTGCCAATCTTCACCATTCATTACTGTTGGGTATGTGCCATAGGTGCGTACCCCTTCTGAGTTGTTTTTTTTAGGAGGTGTCGGTACCATGGCTGCCCTCAGGAGCAGTGCACTACTTTGTGAGCAGGGCAGCCGTTAGGCGCTGCAGACTCCTCCTCCATCCCAGTTCTGTTTCTCCCACCGACAAGGCTGGACCTGCTGTGCATAGTCAGAAAATTGTTACTGCGCCACTAGGCCATTTTTCGTCGAGTTCAACACCTCTCCATCTCCCGGTTCATTTACCGATGTCGTCTAACTGGTAAGACCATTCTTTTTTATTATTTCTTGATGACACCGGGAGCTTTTCTCTGTTTTAGGTTTATTTTGCATCATGTCTGGTTCGGGAGCCAAGCGTAAGTCTAAAACAGGCCATGCCTCCATGCGTCTGTGCTCCTGTGGTCGGCATTTTTCCATGACGGCCCGGCATGATATCTGCCTTTGGTGCCTGGTACCTAACCATCACATGGGTAGCTGTAATGCCTGCTTCTCAATGTTCTCAAAGTCTGTGCATTTAAAGTTGCAGGGCTCCACTGACTTTCAGCGGCTGGCATCATTCTCGGGCTTCCCAGGCCAGGTTTTTTTACCCTTCCTCCAGGTCCCCTCCCAGGCCTATATGATCCGGTGAGGAGGAGACCTACTCTACTTCTAGCCTTGCTGAGGAGGAGGCCTCTTTTGCGGTGTCAGAGGGATGCTGTGGCCCCTCCTGGGGTTGCATCGGGGACACCGCCTCGGCAGTCACCTCTTCAGAGGTGCAAACTCCCCCTGTGTCGTGACCCACGGTTGCTGGGTCCAGCACTGGAGGACCCTCGACACCACCCTCCAGCATCGTCTCGGATCCCGGCGCTGTTTGCGGCATCAGTGATCGGGGCGGCGCCACTGACAGCACTGGTTTGGTTCTTGGTGCCGCAAATGGCACCGTTACTTCAGTCAACTCTGCTGGTGGCACCGTGTTGGGTCCTGGTGCCGTGCGCAGTGCCGGGGCTTCCACCAGGGCCACTGGTGGGTCGAGGCCGGGTGTCGGAAGTGTGGATGGGCGCTGGGAGTGGTTGGTGTCGTGGGTGACACCGGGGCCATTCAAGGTGCCATTCCTCAGAGGACTCTGGGGGTCACCAGCATTGAGATCCTTCTGGTCGACTCCTCCTCCTGTGAGGCAAACGATTCAGACATGGACCCGGTCTCGCACCCCAAATCTTCAGAATTTGAGTTCCCTGTGGGGTGCGGTGTCAGGTGGCCCAGCGCTCCCATTACTGAGTCTCCACAGCAGTCTTCCTCCGAGGACTCCCAGGCTAAGGGTGACCTGGAGTCTAACGTGGAGGGTGGTTTAGTGGCCAGGTCTGGGACTGTCCCCTCAGAGAGGACGCTGGCAGCTACCGACCCTGGTGCTGCTACACCTTCTAGGAGGGGATTTGGGGTCCAGTCTCTAGAGGCCCCCTTTGGGAGGCCTCGGGATTGACAGACCTCATCACTGGGTTCGAGGAGGAGGGCATCCTTAGAGTCTGAGAGGTTGAGAGGTCAGGATGAGGGGCTTTGGCACCCACCTGTCACCCTGCGGGAAGAAGCCATAGGGCCAAGCCCCATCTCTCCCTCTTAGTCTCAGGAGACCCTTCTGGTGGTGTCGCTGTGGCTTGCCCTTCTGGACCTATGCAGCCCCTGGGGCGTCACAGGGGAGTTTCCCCTTCTGGGCTCTTCCAGAGTTTGCATCCCCAGGATTCCGTCTTGCAACCTGGTTTGATTTCAGGGACCCTGCCAGCTTGGGCTCTGTTCCCTGGATTTCAGAGTCCTGGCAGAGGACAGTTGCCTCCTTGTAGGTGCCCATCTCCCATTCCTCTGTAGCCACCCCCCCTCTTCCAGGCCATGTCGGTCCTACGGGGCTGTTATCCTAAGAGATGTTCAGAGGCTCTGCGTCGGCCTTCCCCTCATACGTTAGATATATGCATGAGCAGGATTTTCACCTCTCCCCACTGCTGCTGGAGTCCTCTGGACATTCGAGCTGCCCATCCTCCTTGGCTTCCTCCTCAGAGGGAGAGAAACC
Source organism: Neoceratodus forsteri (assembly GCA_016271365.2). Classification (NCBI taxonomy): domain Eukaryota; kingdom Metazoa; phylum Chordata; order Ceratodontiformes; family Ceratodontidae; genus Neoceratodus; species Neoceratodus forsteri. The sequence goes on from CM028135.1 coordinate 369,106,297, forward strand.
CCCTGCACACCTTTCATCCAATGCTGATTTCACTGAATATCAGTGCTTCCTGTCGAGGATGGTTAGGGATCTCTGTATTTCCTACGTCAGACATGACAATACTGAGCTGGAGTCGCATGAATTCTTTGGTGAATTCAGTGCCCAGCATTTGGTGGTGCCATCCTGGCCTATTCCCTTCCAGGAAGCATCTATCTGCATCTGGTAGTCTCCGGCCAACCCCATCCCAGCCCTGGCAGCCTGCAGCAGGAGGTATTGTGCCCCATCTGAGTCCCTAGGTTCTCTCCCCAGCCTTCCCTTGGGTCTGCTGTTCCCAGAGCCTCCTTCTGGATGCCACTGCCTGGCACACGACCGGACACTGGACTCAGATTCCCTACAATTTGACCAGTGGGGTGAAGGGTGTTCTCTTCTTTTCGTGCGATGCTGTGCATTGCACCACATCAGGCTCTGCATGCTGCTGCAACAGGCATTTATGGTCGATGCTATCCCAGCTTCTAGCATCAATGCCTAATATGGAGCAATCTAGACAAGCCATTGTCCTCTCCACTATAGGTGTGGAACTGGCAAGGCACCAAGCAAGGGCGTCCTATGACGCCAACAAGGTGGCTTCCAGGCTTGCGAGGACAGCGATCTGTATCAGGTGGCTGGCATGATTTCGCCTGTCAAGGTTGTCGCCTCTGGCCTGGGGAAGGGTGATTCACTCCACCTTCTGAGGGACCCGCCTCTTTTCTTTCTGGGCTAGGAGGCTTCTACAGGGGCTTTCTCCATCCCCCCCCCCCATCTCCAGGGGGACACCTCTTAGCTCTCCACGGCTTTAGGCTTTCATTCTAGTACGGCCAAGGTCTGTTCTTCCTGTTTCTCACCAGCAGGAGGCTAGGGGTCTTGTTCCCTCAGGGTTATACTAGTGTCCCTCCAGGGGGGGCTTCCTACTCACCCAACAGTAATGAATGGTGAAGATTGACAAGGGAAGATATGAAAATTACGAACCTACCGTAATTCTTGATCTTCTCTTGTATCTTTGCCATTCATTACTGAATCCCGCCCACCTTCCCCTCATGGGCCTCCTTCTAGGGCGTTCCCCTCCACCTGCTCGTTCTTTCTCTTCTTGTCTTTAAGGCCTAATCCCTAACTGGGCCTTCAGTTCTTCTCTCAGAATGGATAACTTAAGGTTAGTTAGGGAGGGGAACGAGTAGGAGTTTATCTTTCTCCTGAGGGAGCTCTTTCTGATTACCTTGAGACTGCCTCATTGTCCTTCTTACACCATGTTTGTTTAATCACCAGTTGACAAGATTACTGTTCTTTGGTACTGTTCCTTTGGTCTAGGATTATGCTAACAGCTCTGGACCTTGTCCTGTTACGCTGGTCATTTTTGTCAAATTGCCTTTACAACTGGTGATCTGACCATTCCTTCGCCTCCCGAGGGGTCAAAATGAGTTTTCCTGCTGTAGGTGTTTTTTTTTCCCCCTGTGCTAGTTGGGCGCTCTCCATCCGGAACAAATTATGTGCTTTAGCAATCTGTGAGCACTCAGCTAGAGTAAGGATTGGGGATTGCGGGATGAGTAGAAAATCTGCCTTTGTGTATCAAGCCTTGCAGAAGGCACAGCTGAACCTTCTTGGTGCAGTTGTTGTTAATGGAATCCCTGCTCCCTGCCTTTGGTTCTGAGCTGATAAGCCTTTAAGTCAATTTAACTCACAGCTTGGCAGCATTTTTCCCTCATCCCAAGATCCCCATTTCTTCTTCTTTTTCATCTCTCTTTTCTATCCTCCCTCGGAGTCGCCCCAGGAGTGAGGCCCAGTGGCACCTGTAGGTAGGGTTCTCCTCTTTCCTGTCCTCTATTGGCTTATTTCTTTTTCAGTTTGTTTCATTTCCTTTGCCTATCTCATGGCTCTCTTGCCTCAGTCTTTTACTTTCTTAATCCTTTTTTCTCACCTCTCTGGCTAACAGAACTGGGATGGAGGAGGCGTCTGTGGTGCCTAACGGCCACCCCTTAGCACCACGTAGTGCGATCGCTCGAGGCGGCGCCATCGTTGCGACTCCTCCCTCCAAAAACTGGTAGGTGCCCGCACATACCAACATTAATGAATGATGAAGATACAAGAAAAGATCAAGAATTACGGTAGGCATGTAATTTTCATTTCTCTACCTCTTGAACGTTTGCTTTCTGCACTCGTACCTGCTGCTAAACTCTTTACTCTACCTCTCAAACCTTTTTCTGCCCTTGCACCTACTGCCAAACTCTTTACTTTTCCACTAGCCTCTGTTCTCTTACAGGTATTCCACCCCCCGCACGCTGTGAGGTAGCTTGACACTGACACACCTGCATCTCCCATTGGTGACTCTCCTCTGACCTGCCCCTTCCCGATTTACTTTCTTTGTCTCTCTCTGCTGCCCATTTCCCCCCGCTGCAAATTCTGTCTGCAGCCTATTGTCCTCTTTTGTCTCCCAGCTTCACCCCATCCCACCCTGTTACTTTACTAAATTTAACCCATCTCCTCTCTTGCCTCTTCCCACAGTCGCAGGGTCCTGAGCGGGCTTCTTCTCCCCAGTGATGTGACCTCTATGCTTGCCACCGACCACTCCTACTGTCAGCAATCACTGGGAACCCCATTCACAGTACAGACTGCACTGAATTTATTTGCTAGAGTTTTCAAATTATGACGCACGGCCGCAGGACTCCTCTGATTGGCTGCCTGGAAGTACTGGAGCTACCTGATTGGTTCTCCAGTGTAAGGCTTGGACACTACATGTTTTTTCCTGGATTACTCTTCTCACTTACCTAATTTTACTTCCACTGCTGATCCTAAGGGATTATTTTGTCCTGCCTGCCTTCCCCAGCCCCAGCCTCCCCAGCCCCAACCTCTATTAAATCCACTTAATACCAGACCCCCTTCCCCCCCTCCCTCGCATTTATTGGCTAGTTCCTCATCTCTAAGGACTCCACCAGCCACCCTTTACCACTTCCTTCATTGGCTTTTCCATTTTTACTTTCACTTCCTCTTAAAGGAACATATCAGCTGGCCCATTTTCTTTGTTTTCTGGGTTCTCAGCTGTAACCAAAATGGGACCTACCAATCTTCTGCTAAGCCTGACCACCTTCGTTGTACTGTAACCCCTAGATGGCGCTATCCCAGGGGCTACTACCCCTGCCTGATTTGCCACTAACAGGTTGAGGGGCCTGGATCCAATGGCGGGTGCCTCCACCCAGAGGTCAGGGTTTGCAATAGTTAAACTAACTTGGTCACAGCCCTCTGGGACACTGCAACCCCTTTCTTCCACTAGTGGCCCACACAATATATCAGAATTACCTTCACAGTATACACTTACCCCAGGTCTGGTTCCGGCACTGGGACCTCCTGTGAAATGAGATACAGTGCAACAATCACAGTACAGTACTTTAACATAGACAAATACCTCAGGCAGTATAACTTTGCTGAAACAAGCAGCTCTGATTTATTTAGGGGGATATAACAAGGACAGTGGGAAATCAGGTTAATTAGCTTATCACTCTAATAATCTACATATGGCTCTGTGCACAGGCCTATCCCTATCAGTTACTGTCCCTGGGTACCCAAGCCCTAGTGGCTAGTCCAAACAGTGGCAGCTGGTAGGGGCTCTTTCACAGAGAGAAAAGGAGAATTAAACAGTCAGCAGTACAGTAATTCCTTTGGATTTAATGTGGCAATTCAACAGGAGCGACCTCTGAATTAGTACTCACGACCTCCAAATAAGATAGGGTCCTTCAATGTCAGCAGGGCTCACTTGAGGTACACAAACCTCTTCACACATCATCATATAAAAGAAAGCACTATACCAGGCAGGCTTGCATCTGTATCCCGATCGCACTACTGCACAATACCCGGAGAACACACAGCAGATTCAGTTCTTGACAGACCGAGTAATTTTCAGCAATTCTTCCAGTCTTCTACAGGGTGAGCCTGGTTTCTACTCTTCAGAGATCCTTTGATTCTTTTCACAGGACGGATCCAGTCCTAACAAGCTGTTACACAAGCTGCAGACCGGAACTCTGGGCCTTACACCGTTTTTGACTAAAACTGCACACTGAAAAGCACAGGGCTCCTTCCTTCTTCACTGCCAAAGCTCAACTGAAACTCCAACTGACAAAACCGGCACTTCCTTTGAGTTCCTCCTAGTTCTTGACTGGATTGGCTGTCACTCACAATAGACTGCTGCTGTTGGTCCAAAAGGTGCTGAAGTCTAAACTACATCTCCCAGAGTCACTGCCCATACAATCCTCTTGTGGCTGGCTCAGATTATGAGTCCAAGTTCTGATTCATCCAGGCACCATTTTAGAGCTAGCTTACCCCACACTGATTGGTCCAGTTCAGCAGTTCAAAACTAGAATGGGGAACTAGCAGACACAGTTCTGACTGCAAAGAAAGCAGGTTAGACAAACTGTAATTTCATTATTACTCTAAATAATTTCTGGCAAACAGTTACATCTTTCAGATAGGTTCCTTTGCACCTCTAGTGACTGCAAAATGAAGTGAATTGGCAGCACTGAGTGGTACTCAATCAAAGAAACACACAGTCCCCCATACAAACTAATTATGTCTGCAAGCAGACAGCTCTTAAAGAGACAGTACCAGAGGTTCTAAAAACACTCACTGATAAATGGCTTAAATGCCAAACACCATTCAGGCTTGGAGCATTCAAGCAAGCTCCTGGAAGTCTTTTGGGAACCCCCATTTGCAGGGGGGTTACAGTACTACTCACCAACCCAGGATCGACAGGAAAACAGGCACACTACCTGCCTATAGATTATGTTATTGAATATTCACAATCTGCATATCAGACCATTACCTGCAACTACTTCCTACTCCATGCCTGGCAGCTCATCCGTAGACCCCTACACTCCTGGGTGATACTGATACGTATCAAGCACATTCCTATGCTTTTCAGCACATCCCTCCTGGTAATGGGTTTCCGCCCCATGCAACAACCTCTGGTGAAAGAGCCCCCTAAAAAAAGGATCCTACTGCCACATAAGAACCACCTCAAAGGTCTCCTAAAACATCTAATATTATTGAGGCAAGGGTTACCCCAAAGGGCATTGGCCAGGAAGCCAAGTTTAGAAGAAATACAAAATCATACATACCCCCATAATGCAAGTCATCATGGGTTTTAGCTTGTTTTTTGTTTTTATTGGGCTCACCTCAACCCAAACCCGTTAGACCAACTTAGGGTAGCTGGTTCATTCCACTGGGGTGTCATACAGATGAGGCACACTGATGAGTCCTGGTAGGACGAAACAAGTGTCTGTGTCTTCTGTTGGCACCCTTTGCAGACTGTATGAGAGGCATTTTGGTGCCATGCAGTCCCATTCAAAGTTGAACCTGCATAACATTTTGTGGTGATTTGCATATCCCCAGTAGGTCTGGATAATCAAGGTTTGACTGTACAGCCCATGATGCTTTGCATTATGGAGGTATGTGTGATTTTGTGTAACTAATATTATTGTTGCTTCTTATTTCAGGCAACATTCCCTCTAACCTCGGCTCCCCAAGGCTTTGTTCTGGTAGTTCCAGCAGGGGTGGGATGCACTCCCTGGCAAGCATAAACATCTGCAGCCTACTCAACAAACTTGATTCCCTTACTGCATGGGTATCACACCACAACCAACACATCATATCGGTGCCTGAGATATGGCTATCCCCAAAATTCTGGACTCTGCAATTTCGATCCCTGGATATGCTGTCTTCAGGGAAGACAGGCTTTCCAAGAAAGGTGGGGGCTGTGCTCTGTGCCTAAAAGAGTCTCTTAAGGGGCATGTCATAAGCATGCCTCACCTTCAGAATGACATTCAGGTTCTTGTCAACAAGGTACTGCTTTTGGCACATAATAAAGTCCTAACTATGGCCTCTGTCTATATACCCCCCAAGCTGACCAGTCAAGGCCTAAAATCCATCCTTGACTGTATCAGATAGAAGGTCACCTTGGGGCCAATGACCATCACATGGTATGGTTCAGTTTGGTCACTAGAACTAAGTCATCCCATTCCAATGCAAAAATATGGGACTTCAGAGGAGCTGACATTGATAAGATGGCCAACAGAGTTCAGCTAGCGGTGGCAAGAAGGGGTACAGGTGAGGGGGTATAGGCAAAGTGAGCAAGCATTAAGGATGCAATACTTGAAGCAACATCCCATTCTGTTAGGGAGAAAAGCAAGTGCAAAAGAAGGAGGAAACCACTTTGGTTCTCAAAAACAGCAGCAGAAAAGGTCAGAGCCAAAAGACTGGCCTTTAGGAAACATAAGGAAATGCAGCGGGACGAAGATAGGGAGGCATACCAAACTTCCCTAAAGGAAGCAGGAAAGGCAGTAAGGCAGACAAAGTCCCAAACCGAGGAAACTCTAGCAAGAACAGTAAAAGAAGGGGACAAGACTTTCTATAGATACATTAGTGAAAGGAGAAAGTCTGGAGGGCATATTGCTAAGATCAAAGGGGTAAGGGGGAGTGTGTGGACGAGGACCAAGGAAAAGCATCTATCCTTAATAGATACTTCTGCTTAGTATTTACTGAGGAGAAGGTAGGACAGGGCCCACAGCTCAGCACCATAGACATGGGGGGGAGGGAGGTGTGCACAAGTCCCTTCACAAAAGAAAGGGTCCTACAAGAGTTCGCTAAGCTCAGGGTGGGCAAGGTAATGGGACCGGGTGGCATACATCCCAGGGTACTAAAGGAGCTAAGGATGGAACTAGCAGAGTCATTAGCAGAACTGTTTAGTGAGTCTCTGAGCACAGGAGAGGTCCCAGAAGACTGGAGAAGGGCTCATGTGATCCCACTCCAAAAGAGTGGTAGCAGGGAGGAGGCAGAGAACTACAGGCCAGTCAGTCTTACCTCAGTAGTGGGCAAGATTATGGAGGCGCTCCTTAAGGAAAGGATAGTGCAACACGTGGAATCCATAGGAGCACGGAATCCAAGACAGCATGGGTTTACAACAGGAAGGTTCTGTCAAACTAATCTCATAAATTTCTTTGAATGGGTAACCAGAGTGATGGACCAAGGGGGTGCAGTTGGTGCTGCCTACCTTGACTTCAGCAAAGCTTCTGATACTGTTCTACATGGAAGCTTGATTAACAAGATGGGTAGGATTGGGGTGGATCAGAAGTTGGTCAACTGGGTGGCAAACTGGTTGGCAGGCAGAAAACAAAGAGTGGTGGTAAACGGTATACAGTCAGAAGAGATGCAAGTCACAAGTAGAGTACCTCAGGGAGCAGTCCTGGGGCCAGTCCTCTTCAATATCTTCATCAGTGACATTGCAGATAGACTGGAGGGTAAGGTTTGTCTGTTTGCAGATGACACCAAGATCTGCAACAGAATAGATGATCCAGATGGGGTGGGCAGAATGAGAAGAGAGCTGGATAAACTGTCAAAATGGTCAGAAGAGTGGCAACTGGGGTTTAATGCAAAGAAGTGCAAGATCATGCACATAGGGAAGAAAAACCCTGAAGCCACCTATAGGTTGGGACGGGAGTTGCTGGCAATCACAAGGAAAGAAAGAGACTTGGGCATCATCATCATCACAGGTGACCCGAAATCATCCAGGCAGACCATTAAAGCAGTAGGTAAGGCTGGGGGATGTTGGGGTGTATTATTAGGGGTATCACAAGTTGTAAGAGGGAGGTAATAATCCCTCTTTACAAGACACTGGTTAGGCCCCATCTGGAGTACTGCATGCAGTACTGGAGGCCGCACCTTCACAAGGACATTAACAAAATGGAGGCAGTCCAGAGAAAGGCAACCAAAATGGTGCAGGGACTTCTTCAGAAAACATATGAAAGCAGATTAATGGAGCTCAATATGTATACCCTAGAGCAAAGGAGGGAGAGAGGTGATATGATTGAAACATTCAAACACCTTAAGGGCATTAACACGGTAAAAGAGTCTAACATGTTTCAATGTAAGAAAAATAGCAGGACAAGAGGACACAGCATGAGATTAGAGGGAGACTGATTGTGGGGTAATGTGAAGAAGTTCTTTTTCACAGACAGGGTGGTGGATGAATGGAATGGCCTACCTCAGGAAGTGGTGGATATGAATACAGTGCAGGGCTTCAAACGGGCATGGGATTGGCATAAGGGAGCAATACAGATGAGTATGAATAGATAGGTCATTGAGAGAGTAAAGGCCTATGGCATATTCATAAGGCAGAAAAAAATGGGCAGACTGGATGTGCCTTGCGGTCCTTATCTGCCATCAGCGTCTATGTTTCTATGTTTCTGTATTCTATGTTTTTATCAACTCCCTTGACCAGAGCTCGGAAATAATCGTACTTGGGGATTTCAATGTCAGTTGGTCCTTCTCCAGTGCAAACAACTACAAGGACACCCTGACTGCAGTAAACTTGTCACAAATGATTCAGTCACCCACCTGGGTGAACTACAGGACTGGGACTAGTACCCTTTTCGATTGGGTATTTACTAACTGACCTGATCACAATTCAAAAACCGAAGTTTTCCCAGACTGTATAAGTGACCATTGCCCAGTCTTGTGCACCTGGATAAACAAATTATCCAACCCCCCCCCCCCCCAAAACCATTAACAGTCGAGTTCTGTTTCCTGGTCACCTAGGACCCCTTAAAACTCTCCTACAAGGACATGATTGGTCTCCAGTAGACCAAGCCCCAGATGTGGATACTGCACTTGATTACTTTATTTGCTGTTTCAACTCTGCCTGTGATGTCCACACCCCTTTCAAGAAGTACAAGATTAAGGGGGGTCATAAACCTGTGGGTAACCTTAGACCTTCTAGAACAGTTGAGGGCTCGAGACCTTCTTTGGCACCATGTCTGGTAAACAGGAACTCAGGCAGACTTCCAGGCCTAAAAAACTGCAAGAAATGCCTGTACAAGAAGGATTCACCTCGAGAAAGACAACAACTATTGAAGCGCCCTAGCTAGCACATGGAAAGATGGGGAAAACTTCTGGTCTCACCTCTCTGAATTAACTGGGAAAGACCCCAAAGTAACACCCTCCACACTCAACCTAAATGGCACCATCACCTCCGATCCAATCTCTGTGGCAAAAGCGTTTAACGGTTCCTTCATGCATCTTAGTCATATGCTGCCACCAACCTTCTTCGACCCCTCCCCCAAAGCCCTAATCTCTGACTCAGCAGTACCTACTCAGGGGCACCCGCTGTTCTACTTTAGAGCCATCTCTCAGGGTCTTGCTAGAAAGCACCTTCTCAAAGTGCTTGGGAAGTCCAGATCAAGCAGGGATTCCCTTGATCTGAAACTTCTCACCTTCACTATGGATGAAGTCCTGGCCCCCCTCACCTAAATCATAAACCGGTTGTGAAAGAGTGCTGTGTACCCCCACCCCACCCCCAAAATCCTGCCTATTCAAACACCATGAAGTCTTGCTATATTATGACTAATGCAGTCAGCCACTGCAGCTGAACTGCCCCGGAGAGGAAAGAGTTAACTCCAGAGAGTCTGGAGTTCCAGAGCGCGAGGGCGCTATACCAAAACTCTATCTGGCCAGTTTCAAATGAAACTGTCAGATTCTTTACTCCGCTTCACTGAACAGTCGCCCGAGATCAGCTCCTTCACATCGGTTCATTTCTCGGTTCAGCGAGTATTTTCAGTTCATTTGAACGGCAAAAGTATTTATTTTACCGCATTTCGTTAAAAGCTCTATCTGGTAAACCGTAAGTAGAAAATTTAAAGTCTGTGGAAATTCAATTATCGGTTCGGTTTTGAACCGATCGGTTTGCTTAATTTAACGCTTTAAAGTGTTGGTTGGGCTTTTAGAGTCGGTTCCCGGTTCTTATCGGTTCTAAAAACCTTGCTTTTTAAAATAGTTTTTTCAAATACCGTACGGTTAGGGAACCGATAAGGGTGTCTTGCCTGGCACTGCCATCAAAAGGGCAAGTTTTTGGTTAGGCTGGCATTATGTCTGAGAAACCCAAAGAAACCGGCCCATTGGCTTCAACACTGTGATGTCTGTGGGGAAGCTCTTGCCAAGGCTGACCCACACACCACTTGTGTTTATTGTATGGGGGCTGACCACCTCCTGTCAGACTGCCAGGTGTGTAAAAATTTCCCTGCAGCCACCCTAGAAAAGAGATTGGGCCGGCTCAGGGAACGAGAGGCCAAGAAGTCCGCTGACCTGGATGGCCAGCCCGGTCCAGTACCCACTGGACCAGAAGGAGTGCCCTCTGACCAGGGCGAGACTTCCTCGGGCCAAAGGAAGGCTGGTTCAGAGGAACCAGTCTCAGTGAAAAAGACAAAGAAATCAGTAGGTTTGGAGTCCAAAATTGTCTCTCCAACTGCTGCAGAAATAGCTAAAGCCATACAGATTGTCCAGTCACTGTCTCAGGGTCCTGCCGAACCACCTACAGTTGGTAAAAGGTTGGTTCGTTCAGTGCCAGTGGTTCAGGAGTATGATGTTGAGGAATTTTATGAACCACAGGAGAGGGAGGAGGAATTTGATTAATACATGTGTGGCTGGGAGGGTCTGGACGTGCCCATTGAACCGACATTTCTCCAGACAGACCTTTAGAATCTCCTCTTTTCTGTCTGAGTCCCTTCTCATTTTATGTTTTACGAAAAGGTTGCAGAATCTCCAGCTTCCTTTAGAGGAAGCTGTGGATGAGCAAGAGGAGCCTGATTATGTAGAAATGATGGATATACCAGAGTCTAGGAGGTTGTCTATTCTTTGCATAAGTCATTTAGGAAGCAAACAACAAAGATTTTAAAAATCCTCATTCTGTCCCTCCTGTAGATAAAAAATAGACAGAAGATATACTTTGTCAGGCTCTGATACAGACTTCCTCACTGAGCAGTGTAGTCATGTAGGTGTGGTACAAGCTGCAGCCTGTGACAAGGCTAATATTCCTCTGGCCTCACATCCTCCTGATAAGGATTCCAGGAAGATTGATGCCATGGCGAAAAAACAATATATGGCAGCTTCTTTGGGACTCAGGCAGGCAAATTATATGGCTTATGTGGCTAGATATCAGAAATCTAGGTGGGACACAGTATTGCAGTTAGCCGAGCAGGCCCATGGCCAGCTGGCTAGTGAGTTGGAACAGGTGGCTGCTGATGGCGTGAAGCCTCTAAAGTTCAATTTCATACTGCTGTTGATGTTAATGATGTTTCCTCTAGGGTCATGGCCACTTCTGTAGCTTTCCTAGAGGTTGGCATGGCTCAGATACACTAATCTGTCCCAAGATACTCAGTCAAAGGCTATGGATTTTCCTGTTGTGGGTAATTCTCTGTTTGGGGAACAAACAGAAAACTATATGAAAAGATAGATGAATACAGAACTACCTACAAAAGTGCCCAGGCTAAGAGAGGCATGCCACTCCACAGAGGCACGCTCCCAGAGGTAGGGCAGGCCTTTCCACAGGCCTTTTACCAATTTCAGGCCTCCTCTGCAATTGCACAGAGGGTTTCTTTAGAGGCAGAGGTAGACGGGCACAAGTAAACCATTCCTCCCTCAGCCTATGTGCTGCCATTGAGCAGGCACCCTGATGGGGTGCCCAGGGCCGATTCTCCTGTACCAGTGGGGGCAGGTTGGTTTATTTCAGCCAGAACTGGGTGTCCCTAACTCGGACAGGTGGGTTCTGGAGGTAATAAGCCAGGGGTTTGGTTCTCAGCTTCAAACAGTTTCCAAGATGAGAGCCAGACATTTTCCACCTGCAAATCCTTCAGAAGCCCTTGCTTTGGAAGCAGAGGTTTCTTCTCTTTTGGACTGCAAAGCAGTAAAGGGTCCCTCCTTGCCATCAGGGCAAGGGGCTGTACTCAAGATACTTTCTTACCCCAAAAAGACAGGAGAATGGTGGCCCATTTTAGATTTAAGGTACCTGAACAAGCATCTTTTGAAACCAAGATTCAAAATGTTAACTCTGGCAATGATTTTGCCCTCCTCAAACCAGGGGACTGGTTAACTTCCCTGGACCTCAAGGATGCCTATTTTCATGTTCTGATCAGGCCTTCTCACCGAAAGTACCTCAGGTTCGAACTACCCTCAGGCCACTACCAGTTCAGGGCAATGCCCTTCCCCTTACCTCTGCTCCAAGGGTATTCACAGAAATGTCTAGCTGTGGTAGTGGCTGATTTAAGAAGGCAAGGGATTGCTGTGTTTCCCTACCTGGACGACTGGCTCATAGTGGGTCAGTCCCAGATCAGGTAAAATCCCACTTGCAAGTCACTCAGCAGCTTCTCACTTCCTGGGATTCCTGCTGAATTTCACAAGTCAGTTCTCGAACCAGTTCGGGTACTAACTTTAATAGGTGCAGAATTGAACACAAAGTTAGCCAGGGCATTTCTCCCTCGGAAGGGTAGACAGACTCATTGCCCTAGCATCCTCCTTTACCCTGGGGTCTCTCGACCAGCAAGGCATTTTCTGCAACTCCTAGGGCACATGGCTGCTTCCACAGCTGTAGTGCAAGAGGCAAGATTCAGATGAGGCATTCAGTTCCATTTGAGGCCTATTGGTCTCAAAGGAGGGACCCCTTTCCAAATTGGTTCCAGTGACCCAAACCCTGATCCTGGCCTTACACTGGTGGCAGGATCAAAGCAATCTAAAACAAGGGGTTCCTTTCATTCCGTTTCCCTCCCTCATCCTCACCACGGATGCTTCCCTGTTAGGGTGGGGAGCTCACTTGGGCGACCTGTCCCTCCAGAGTGTGGTCTCCCAGGAATCTCTGCTCCACATCAGTCTTTTGGAACTCAGAGCTGTCTTTTAGCTCTTCAGGCGTTTCAGCTTCTGTCCAGAACAAAGTAGTTCAAGTCAGGACAGACAACACCACAACAATGTGGTACATCAACAAGCAAGGGGGCACTCGGTCATCAGCCTTGTGCACCGAAGCAATGAAGTTGTGGTCACTGGATTACTCCCTGAACACCTCCCTGATAGCAGTTCACCTTCCAGGGAAGAACAATGTCCTGGCGGATGCCCTCAGTAGGATTTCTCAGGGCCATCACAGATGGGCTCTGAATCCTCAGGTGCTGGGGTCAGTCTTGCCAGATGGGGCACCTCTCAGATAGATCTTTTCGCAGCCCCAGACACCACCAACTTCCTCTGTTTTGTTGCAGGCCTCCAGTGCTGGGATCAGTCCCCTGGATGCCTTTCAGTTGGATTGGAAGGAAGTTCCTGATGCCTTTCCCCCTCCCCTTCTTTTCAGGGTACTAGTAAAAATCAGATCTCAGCCCTGCAAGGTGATTCTGATTGCTCCAGATTGTGCCAGACAGCCCTGGTACCCACTGCTTCTGTCCTTGACCACCCTGCCCTGAGCTTGCCCAGAGTCCTGACTTACTGGCCTGTGCACAGGGGAGAGTGTGGTATCCGGACCTCAAATCCCTCCATCTCAATGCATGGCTCTTGAGGAGTTAGAATTTGCTGACTTACACCTTTCTCAAAGTGTTTTGGATATTTTAAAGGCTTCAAGGAAGCCTTCCACTAGGGCCACTTACAATTCTAAGTGGAAAAGGTTTTCCATATGGTGCTCTGAGAAGCAGATTATCCCAGAATCTGCTGATCTGCCCATTTTACTGGACTATTTGGTCCATTTAAATTCCTTAGGCCTTAGGCCAGCTACTTAAAGGTTCATCTGGCAGCTGTCTCTGCTTTTCTGTCAGCAGGAAGCCTGCTTCCTTTCTTCTCACCCTGTGTTTTCCAAGTTTTTAAAGGGTTACTTCACACCAACCCTCCTTTTCGAGGAACCAGCTCCGCCTAGGACCTGAATGTTTGCATTGCTCAGTTAATGCAACCCCCCTTGAGCCTCTGTCCTCAGCAGAGCTCAAGTTTCTGACTTGGAAAACTGTTTTCTTAGTGGCTATCACTTCTGCCAGACGCATAAGTGAACTACAGGCCCTGTCAGTGGAAGAAGATTTTATCTCATTCCACAGAGATAAGGTAGTCCTCAGGACTAACAGAAAGTTTTTGCCTAAAGTGGTTTCAGATTTCCACCTGAACCAATCCTTCTCTCTCCCAGTATTTTTCACTGAGCATTCTTCCTCAGGTGAGAGGAGACTGCACAGCTTGGACGTCAAAAGAGCCTTAAGCTACTATTTGGAACGCACCAAGGGTCACAGGTTCGAATCCCTCCAACTCTTCCTTACCTATGGCGAGGTTGGCAAAGGGAAACCTGCCACTAAGAGGACAATTGCAAGGTGGATTGTCTTTGTATCCAATTTTGTTATCAAAAACTAGGTGAGAGAACCCCCTCAGGACTGAGGCTCACTCCCACAGGGGTACAGCTGCATCTCTAGCGGCTGCTAGAGATATTCCCATTCTGGAAATCTGTCAAGCTGCTGCCATGGAAAACAGTTCACACTTTCACAAGCATTATTCCCTGGATGTTCAGTCCAGGAGAGATGCTCGTTTGGCACAGCTGTGCTCGAGCCTATTTCCTAAGTAGGTTCTGACCCTCCTCCATGGAGGTACTGCTGTGTAATCTGCATTAGTCATAATATAGCAAGACTTCATGGTGTTTGAAGAAAAAATACTCACCTTAGTAATTGCTTTTCTTCTCATGAGTCTTGCATATATGAACCACCCTCCCTCCTGCCCTCTCAGAACTTCTACTTGGGTAGCGGTGGCAAATTAGTGCAAGCACTGTGTCATGCCATTTTAGTTCTTCCCTTCACCCCCTTTATTTAGGGTTAGGGAATTAGGTATTTCTGTTTTAAGTAATATGTTGGCGCCCTTCCTGGACTTGAGTCTTTTAGGGAAGGGGGGTCTAATAGTGCTTGTTAGGGAGAAACTAATAATACTATTATTCATTGTTATTATTATTGCTGTTTATATTGTTGTTTATATTGTTGTTATTCCTACTAATAGGTAGCCACTTGGCTAGTGTAGAGCTTTCACACAGACTTGTTGCTTAGTGTTAGTTGTAAAAGATCTGACAGTTTCATTTGAAACTGGCCAGATAGAGCTTTGGTACAGCGTCCTCGCGCTGTGGAACTCCAGACTTTCTGGAGTTAACTCTTTCCTCTCTGGGGCAGTTCAGCTGCAGTGGCTGACTGCATTAGTCATAATATAGCAAGACTCCATGAGAAGAAAAGCAATTACTAAGGTGAGTAATTTTTTCTTTCTCATGTATTAAGCCTACTGCAGTAGCACCTTTTCTCTCTCATTTCCATCCTTTCCTTTCTCCATACTGTCATTTCCCCTTTTTCCAGGCAGGCCACCTGGAAAATAGGCCTCTGCTATCCCTTTATTCTTTTCATACGTTGGGCAGGCACCCAGAGATTCAGATTTCAGACACCACCCTCCCCCCAAAGGGAATACTGTTTGTAAGCTGGAACATAGAAGATATAATCTCTGTTAGCTTGAGTCTGCCTTTGCACTTGAATAGGTTTATAAAGGCAGGGGCATCAGAATTGCACTAGCGAGAGGTAGAAAACCCTTGCAGTGCATTTTCACAAACATACAGTGTTGTTTAAGCAGTTGTAAAGCAGCAAAATGTAGGAAAAAGAATAAACACTATGGAACCTGTGGCCCAATCCTGGACCATTTTATTTAGGGATTAAGATCTACAAACACACCCAGTTATTGTGTTTGACTAACAGTTGTATTTGTTTTATGGTTTATGAAATAAAACTCATGAGGAACTGCTAGACAAAGTGTACTCAATTTTAAAATTTCTACCAGTTCCATACAGTGTTTCATTTCCTTTCGGTATTCCTGTGTCTCAGTTACAATAGAAAGCCAGGAATGTTGTAAAGGCCAAAGGTTTAACTTAACTGTTCCCCATTCTGGAAAGTTCTCTGTGGTGCTCAGTGTTCCTGCTGCTCCAGCTATGTCCTTAGGAGGCAGCTGGCCCACTGTTCACCCTAGAAATACTATAGACAGGTAAGGGGAAGGGCTAACTCAGGCAATAAACTGTTTTTGTGTTAATATTGGGAATTATTACATTTTAGTGATATTTATGTACTTGAATAAAGATTAGACTTGCCTGGTGTGTAAAAGTAAATAGATGTGTGTTGTAAAGGTTTTGCTTAGGCAAGGTGTTTAGGGGGCAGAGCTAAAGGTGGTCACCTGATGGTTCCCAGGTATAAAAGGGAGCTCATTGTGGTAACCCCTTCAGATTCATTTTGGGATCAGCCCAGTACTAGTCCACTTGGAAGTCTGCACTTTACAGACTAAATATTTGAGTTCCCAGGTGGCCTTTTTATTTGCTGTTATTGCCTATGGGAACATTCATATATTTTTGTGCCTTTTATTTTGCTTTCTGTGTTCTTGTAAAGTCCATAGATTTCTGTTGTTATTTCAATAAAACTTTAGGCTTGGCAATTTTTTAAGCCTTGCCACAGTATGCTTTGTGTCAATGTCCATCATTACATCCACAGCCTATGAGCCCTCATGCTCTCGCAGTTCACAAAAAAATGAAAATCTGCAGTGGTCACACCAATTCACTAAAGTGGTAACAATACCTTAACTAGCAACTATAGACCAATCTCCACCCCACCCCCTAAAGCCTTGGATCGTATTGTTGCTGAACAGCTTACTGATTACCTTGAAAAATACAAATTGCAATGCCTGAGCAGCACAGATTTTCGAAAATGCCACAGTACTACCACAGCTGTCTTTGAATTCACCTCCTACATACATAATTCCCTAGATCTGGAACATGTAGTCAGTTCCACTTTCATTGACCTGAGAAAAGCATTTGACACCATCAACCACTCCTTGCTGATTGAACACTATCACTCCTTGGTTTCACCACTGATGCTACTCGATGGTTCAAAAGCTACCTCAGTGACCGAACCTAACAGGTCAGAATTGGTAACTCCCTCTCCACTTCCCTTCCGGTCCATTCTGGAGTCCTGCAAGGATCCAATTTGGGTCCCTTGCTGTTTAGTATATTCCTAAACAATCTACCTGCTTCCTGCTTTATGCAGATGATGTCATATTTACCTCCCACCCATATCCTCTCTCTGTACAGTCGCAGCTGTAGGAAAACTTTACTTCAGTCAAGACTTGGTTTAAATTGCGCAAACTTATCCTAAACTACAATAAAACTAAAACAATGATGTTTCATGGAACCCACAACAAACATAAAGACCGAGGACTATCTTTCTATAACAATGTCGGAGTAACTCTGGAGCAAGTCTATCTTTTCAAATATCTGGGAGTGACCTGTGGTCGCAGATTCTCTTTACTGTCTATACTTTACCTTAATTTCTATGTACTCAATAACCACACCCAATGGTTATTCCAATAAACTCAGTTTATTGTCTGCACACATATATGTGGGAGCCTCAGCTAAAGGAAAGAGCTCCCCAAACAAAGTTTTACACAGTATTTTATAGCACTTCTCATTTTGGAAAAACACCAACATTTCAGTATAAGCCAATCATAGGTTTCAGCAATGTAACAGAAAAAAAAACACATTGAAGCATTAGGTACTTTTCCACTGGCTTATTTCATTTCTTTCCCATTACTGCTTGATACATATGCCTGGGTCAAGCTGACCTAGAAGAAACAATGGTTCACTCACACCATAGCAACGTACAGCTTGTCTTCAATGCCACTCGTGCTCTTATCTTTATACTTTGTCCAAGCCTGCTAATCAGGCTGGTACAACCATTCTGCTCAGTTTTATTTAGCTTGCTATTTTTCATAACCTAAGGAACTGGTTTCAGCCAACACGAGCTATTGCTTTCTGCTTGCTTTGTGATTCTTATGAACCTATAATGACCCTTAGCTTTTACTCAGACCTGGCTATATTTAACTACACTAGCAGCTCTACATTATAGTATACTGTAACACACTTTACTTTATATGTATGTATAAAAGAAAGATATATAAAAGAAATTCCTCCACAGACCCTTGACTGCACCCTAGCGTATTCCAAATACATTGATAATATTGCTAAAACTGTGAATACTTGGATAGGGTTACTATATAAGAATAAGGACTGCCTCACGGCTGAGGCCCTAAGCATTGCTCTCCAGAGCTCTGTTATCTGTGGATTTTAATTTACTACTTAACGTCTGCTAGTCTAACAATCCCGGTGCCATCTGTGCATGACATTTGCTGCTAATTAATCCTGCTGCTGCTGAAATGTTTTATGCCTTTTAAGTTGTTGGAATAATTCATGTGTGCAAGCTCTGTGGGCATCATATTTTAAGAGGAGATGCTGCTTTTGTAAGTTGTTTTGCACTTTAATACTCCTGTATTTGGGATTTGTAGCCAGTTGTCTGCTGCCTTATTGACTACCGCTGAGACTTCCTGTTCCTCTTGTTTTTCCATGGTTACTATATACGGAGTGTGCTGCTTCCCGACTTACCACATCCCCCTCCCCCTGATTGGTGGTGGCAGCCCAGTAGGTGGGGTTGAGGGAGTTTAAATCCCACTGCCAGCTAAACGCGGCGGTGTTTACTGCGGTGAAATGTGGCCAAGTGCGCTCGGGAGTCAGAGGAAGTCTGAGGAGGCTGTGTAGGCAGAAGCAGGGCTTATATTCATTAATGTAGAGTTGTAGTACATTTAGATTGTGCTGCTCTGCTGCTTTGACATTAGGTCTATACAATTGCACTTTGGTGATCTTGGCTGTGTATGCTGTGCAGTTGTCTTGTGCTACCTAATTATGTTAGTATGTCAGTTCCCTTAACTGCACAGTCATGCAAATCTGAAACTAAGAATAATTCTGTGTCTTACTGTCTTCTAGCACACAATATAAATTTACATACTACTAGCTTATTAGCCTCTGAAAAATTTGCATTACAAAATTGTGGTCATGTTCTCTTTGCTACATCTGGACAAAGATTTTTGTTGTGTCTTGGAAGGTGTGTTTAGGGTGCCGTTTTGGTGTGTTGCTTCTTCTTTTAATAATATCAGGGGATGTGGAAGCTAACCCTGGCCCTCTACCACCATTGAATAGCCATCCTCTCATGAATGACCCCAATTTTTTGTTTCATTTACATGGTATTAAATTGATGCATTTGAATGTGAGAAGCCTACCTTCTAAATTAAGGGATTTGGATTGTATTGCTTTTTCTTCTTCTTCTAAGCTAGATTTATTGGCTATTTCTGAGACATGGCGTAAGCCCTCTATCCTCAATTCTCTATGTAAAATATCTGAATATAATTTGCTCAGAGTGGTGGGAAGAAAAAGGGAGGTGGGGTAGTGATTTATTTTCAAGAACATTTGGAAGTATCGCTAATTGGTTCAAGTGTTGCAACTGAATCAATGGTAGATTGGCTGTTACTTCGTCTGATCGTGGGGGGTAGAAAATATGTTGCAGTTGGATGTCTTTATAATCCACCCTAAATTGGTGTTAAGGGCTTGAATGATTTTCTGACCTCTGTCAGTTCACATATCTCTGGGTTCGACTCTGTTCTTATGGGGGTTGTGAATTTGAATTGGTTGGCCTTTGAAGTTTCTGATTTTGAAACTTTATTACAGTTATTTAACTTGCATTAACTCGTTTATGATCCCACAAGGTTAAATCTGCAGACTGGGAATCATTCTGTATTGGATTGGGTCTTGGTTAATAGATCAAGCATTGTTTCTAAAGTGGGGTATTGTCTGAATCAGTTTCTGACCATCAAGTTACATTTTGTGTTTTGAACTTCAAAAGGCCAATTGTCCCTTCTCGTTTTGTGCAATTTCACAACTTTGTTAGCTAGTAGTGCTTGTTAGCAAAGTCACCTATCAACTATTGATTGGTCATATCTTAATGCTATCCTGTATCTGGATTTAGCTTTTGACTTTTTCTATAAACAAAAATTCAGGATAACCCCCATCGTCTGTCTGAGCTTTCCTCCTGTTTTACTTACCGTGGACACCCACCTGCCATTCCTTGCCACTCCTTGAACTCCCTTCCCTCCATACTCCCCCAACACCTCCCCATTCCACCCACACTCCCCCTAAATATTCTCCTTCTTCCAATCCCTTTCTCTCTCTCTCTCTCTCTCCCCTCCTCTCTTTCTCTTGCTCTCTCTCTAATCTACCCACCATTTGCACTCTCCCCCCTTTCTTTCTCCTACCCTTTCCGATACACTACCTTGACAGGCCCCCCTGGGGCAGCTATGCCATACGTTGCTAATTGGGAATCTCTTCCCGCTGTTCAATTTCAGTTGTCTAGGTTACTCAAATGTATTATTTATCTATTTTCTGTGTTACATAGCAATCTTATGTTTTGTGTTAACTGTCAAGTTTCAAACACCATGAAGTCTTGCTATATTATGACTATATGCAGTTAGCCACTGCACTCGAACTGCCCCGGAGAGGAAAGAGTTAACTCCAGAGGTCTGGGTTCCTGGCCTTGAGGCGCTATACCAAAAGCTCTATCTGGCCAGTTTCAAATGAAACTGTCAGATTCTTACTCGCTTCCTGAACAGTCGCTCCGGAGATCAGCTCCTTCAGCTCGGTTCATTTTTCGTTTCAAGCGAGTTTTTTCGGTTCATTTGAACTGGCAAAAAGTATTTATTTTACCGCATTTCGGTTAAAAGCTCTATCTGGTAAACCGTAAGTAGAAAATTTAAAGTCTGTGTGGAAATTCAATTATCGGTTCGGTTTTGAACCGATCGGTTTGCTTAATTTAACGTTTTAAAGTGTTGGTTGGGCTTTTAGAGTGCGGTTCCCGGTTCTTATCGGTTCTAAAAAAAAATTGCTTTTAAAATAGTTTTTTTCAAATACCCATGACACGGTTAGGAACCGATAAGGGTGTCTTGCCTGGCACTGCCATCAAAAGGGCAAGTTTTTGGTTAGGCTGGCATTATGTCTGAGAAACCCAAAAGAAAAACCGGGCCCACTGGGTTTCAACACTGTGATGTCTGTGAGGAAGCCTTTGCCAAGGCTGACCCACACACCACTTGTGTTTATTGTCTGGGGTGACCACCTCCTGTCAGACTGCCAGGTGTGTAAAAATTTCCCTGCAGTCACCCTGGAAAAGAGATTGGGCCGGCTCAGGAAACGAGAGGCCAAGAAGTCCGATGACCCGGATAGCCAGCCCAGTACAGTACCCACTGGACCAGAGGGAGTGCCCTCTGACCAGGGCGAGACTTCCTCGGCAAAGGAAGGCTGGTTCTGAGGAACCAGTCTCAGTGAAAAGACAAAGAAATCAGTAGGTTTGGAGTCCAAAATTGTCTCCAACTGCTGCAGAAATAGCTAAAGCCATACAGATTGTCCAGTCACTGTCTCAGGGTCCTGTGAACCACCTACAGTTGGTAAAGGTTGGTTCGTTCAGTGCCAGTGGTTCAGGAGTATGATGTTGAGGAATTTTATGAACCACAGGAGGGGGAGGAGGAATTTGATCAATACATGTGTGGCTGGGAGGGTCTGGACGTGCCCATTGAACCGGACATTTCTCCAGACAGACCTTTAGAATCTCCTCCTTTTCTGTCTGAGTCCCTTTCTCATTTTATGTTTTACAAAAAGGTTGCAGAAACCCTCCAGCTTCCTTTAGAGGAAGCTGTGGATGAGCAAGAGGAGCCTGATTATGTAGAAATGATGGATATACCAGAGTCTAGGAGGTTGTCTATTCCTTTGCATAAGTCATTTAGGAAGCAAACAACAAAGATTTTAAAAAATCCTCATTCTGTCCCTCCTTTAGATAAAAAAATAGACAGAAGATATACTTTGTCAGGCTCTGATACAGACTTCCTCACTGAGCAGTGTAGTCATGTTGGTGTGGTACAAGCTGCAGCCTGTGACAAGGCTAATATTCCTCTGGCCTCACATCCTCCTGATAAGGATTCCAGGAAGATTGATGCCATGGTGAAGAAACAGTATATGGCAGCTTCTTTGGGACTCAGGCAGGCAAATTATATGGCTTATGTGGCTAGATATCAGAAATCTAGGTGGGACACAGTATTGCAGTTAGCCAAGCAGGCCCATGGCCAGCTGGCTAGTGAGTTGGAACAGGTGGCTGCTGATGGCATTGAATCCTCTAAAGTTCAATTTCATACTGCTGTTGATGTTAATGATGTTTCCTCTAGGGTCATGGCCACTTCTGTAGCTTTCCGTAGGTTGGCATGGCTCAGATGCACTAATCTGTCCCAAGATACTCAGTCAAAGGCTATGGATTTTCCTGTTGTGGGTAATTCTCTGTTTGGGAACAAACAAAAACTATATGAAAAAATGGATGAATGAACTACCACAAAGTGCCCAGGCTAATGAGAGGCATGCCACTCCACAGAGGCACGCCCCAGAGGTGGGGCAGGCCTTCCACAGGCCTTTTACCAATTTCAGGCCTCCTCTGCATTTGCACAGAGGGGTTTCTTTAGAGGCAGAGGTAGACGGGGCACAAGGAAACCACCCCCCTTCCCTCAGCCTAAGGCTACTGCCAAGCAGGCTCCCTGATGGGGTGCCCAGGGCCGATTATCCTGTACCAGTGGGGGGCAGGTTGGTTTATTTCAGCCAGAACTGGGTGTCCCTAACTTCGGACAGGTGGGTTCTGGAGGTAATAAGCCAGGGTCTGGTTCTCAGCTTCAAACAGTTTCCAAAGATGAGAGCCAGACATTTTCCACCTGCAAATCCTTCAGAAGCCCTTGCTTTGGAAGCAGAGGTTTCTTCTCTTCTGGACTGCAAAGCAGTAGAAAGGGTCCCTCCTTGCCATTAGGGCAAGGGGCTGTACTCAAGATACTTTCTTACCCCAAAAAAGACAGGAGAATGGCGGCCCATTTTAGATTTAAGGTACCCAAACAAGCAACTTTTGAAACCGAAGTTCAAAATGTTAACTCTGGCAATGATTTTGCATTCCCTGAGGCCAGGGGACTGGCTAGCTTCCCTGGACCTCAAGGATGCCTATTTTCATGTTCAGATCAGGCCTTCTCACCGAAGGTACCTCAGGTTCGAACTACCCTCAGGCCACTACCAGTTCAGGGCAATGCCCTTCGGCCTTACCTCTGCGCCAAGGGTATTCACGAAATGTCTAGCTGTGGTAGTGGCTCATTTAAGAAGGCAAGGGATTGCGTGTTTCCCTATCTGGATGACTGGCTCATAGTGGGTCAGTCCCCAGATCAGGTAAATCCCACTTGCCAAGTCCCAACAGCTTCTCACTTCCCTGGGATTCCTGCTGAGTTACCAAAGTCAGTTCTCGAACCAGTTCAGGTACTAACTTTATAGGTGCAGAATTGAACAAAGTTAGCCAGGGCATTTCTCCTCAGAAAGGGTAGACAGACTCATTGCCCTGGCATCTTTCTTTACCCTCTGGGTCTCTCGACCAGCAAGGCATTTTCTGCAACTCCTAGGGCACATGGCTGCTTCCACAGCTGTAGTGCAGGGAGCAAGATTCCAGATGAGGGACATTCAGTTCCATTTGAGGGCCTATTGGTCTCAAAGGAGGGACCCCTTTCCAAATTGGTTCCAGTGACCCAAACCTGATCCTGGCCTTACACTGGTGGCAGGATCAAAGCAATCTAAAACAAGGGGTTCCTTTCATTCCCGTTTCCCACTCCCTCACCCTCACCACGGATGCTTCCCTGTTAGGGTGGGGAGCTCACTTGAGCGACCTGTCCACTCAGGGAGTGTGGTCTCCCCAGGAATCTCTGCTCCACATCAATCTTTTGGAACTCAGAGCTGTCTTTTAGCTCTTCAGGCGTTTTCAGCTTCTGTCCAGAACAAAGTAGTTCAAGTCAGGACAGACAACACCACAACAATGTGGTACATCAACAAGCAAGGGGCACTCGGTCATCAGCCTTGTGCCGAAGCAATGAGAAGTTGTGGTTTCTGGCTTACTCCTGAACACCTCCCTGATAGCAGTTCACCTTCCAGGAAGGACAATGTCCTGGCGGATGCCCTCAGCAGGATTTCTCAGGGCCATCACGAATGGGCTCTGAATCCTCAGGTGCTGGGGTGAGTCTTTGCCAGATGGGGCACCCTCAGATAGATCTTTCGCAGCCCCAGACAACCACCAACTTCCTCTGTTTTGTTGCAGGCCTCCAGTGCTGGGATCAGTCCCCTGGATGCCTTTCAGTTGGATTGGAAAGGGAAGTTCCTGTACGCTCTTCCCCTTTCCCTTCTTTTCAGGGTACTAGTAAAATCAGATCTCAGCCCTGCAAAGTGATTCTGATTGCTCCAGATTGGGCCAGACATCCTGGTACCCACTGCTTCTGTCCTTGACAGTCCACCCTGCCCTGAGCTTGCCCAGAGTCCACTACTACTGGTCTGTACAGGGGAGAGTGTGGTATCTGGACCTCAAATCCTCCATCTCAAGGCATGGCTCTTGAGGAGTTAGAATTTGCTGACTTACACCTTTCTCAAGGTGTTTTGGATATTTAAAGGCTTCAAGGAAGCCTTCCACTAGAACCACTTACAATTCTAAGTGGAAAAGGTTTTCCATATGGTGCTCTGAGAAGCAGATTATCCCAGAATCTGCTGATCTGCCCATTTTACTGGACTATTTGGTCCATTTAAATTCCTTAGGCCTCAGGCCAGCTACCTTAAAGGTTCATCTGGCAGCTGTCTCTGCTTTTCTGTCAGCAGGAAGCCTGCTTCCTTTTCTTCTCACCTGTGTTTTCCAAGTTTTTAAGGGTTGCTTCACAACCCTCCTTTTGAGAACCAGCTCCCGCCTGGGACCTGAATGTTTGCATGCGCAGTTAATGCAACCCCCTTTGAGCCTCTGTCCTCAGCAGATCTCAAGTTTCTGACTTGGAAAACTGTTTTCCTAGTGGCTATCACTTCTGCCAGACGCATAAGTGAACTACAGCCCTATCAGTGGAAGAAGATTTTATCTCTTCCACAGAAATAAAGTAGTCCTCAGGACTAACAGAAAGTTTTGCCTAAAGTGGTTTCAGATTTCCACCTGAACCAATCCATCTCTCTCCCAGTATTTTCACTGAGGCATTCTTCCTCAGGTGACGGAGACTGCTAGCTTGGACGTCAAGAGCCTTAGCTACTATTTGGAGCAGCACCAAGGGTCACAGGTTCGAATCCTCTAACTCTTCCTTGCCTATGGCGAGGTTGGTAAAGAAACCTGCCACTGAGGACAATTGCAAGGTGGATTGTCTCTTGTATCCAATTTGTTATCAAAAACTAGGTAAAGAACCCCCTTCAGGACTGAGGGCTCACTCCACCAGGGGTACAGCTGCATCTCTAGCGGCTGCTAGAGATATTCCCATTCTGGAAATCTGTCAAGCTGTTACTTGGAAAACAGTTCACACTTTTACCAAGCATTATTCCCTGGATATTCAGTCCAGGAGATGCTCGTTTGGCACAGCTGTGCTTCAGAGCCTATTTCCTAAGTAGGTTCTGACCCTCCTCCATGGAGGTACTGCTGTGTAATCTGCATATAGTCATAATATAGCAAGACTTCATGGTGTTTGAAGAAAAAATTACTCACCTTAGTAATTGCTTTTCTTCTCATGTCTTGCTATATTATGACCACCCTCCCTCCTGCCCCTCTCAGAACTTCTACTTGGGTAGGGGTGGCAAATTAGTGCAAGCACTGTGTCATGCCATTTTAGTTCTTCCCTTCACCCCCTTTATTTAGGGTTAGGGATTAGGTATTTCTGTTTTAAGATAATTGGCCCCCTTCCTGGACTTGAGTCTTTGGGGGAAGGGGGGTCTAATAGTGCTTGTTAGGGAGAAACTAATAATACTATTATTCATTGTTATTATTATTATTGCTGTTTATATTGTTGTTATTCCTACTAGTAGGTAGCCTCTTGGCTAGTGTAGAGCTTTCCACACAGACTTGTTGCTTAGTGGTAGCTTCGTAAAGATCTGACAGTTTCATTTGAAACTGGCCAGATAGCGCTTTGGTATAGCGCCCTCGCGCTGTGGAACTCCAGACATTCTGGAGTTAACTCTTTCCTCTCCGGGGCAGTTCGAGTGCAGTGGCTAACTGCACATAGTCATAATATAGCAAGACTCCATGAGAAGAAAAGCAATTACTAAGGTGAGTAATTTTTTCTTTTGTAACGTCTCTGCTGTTTTACATCCTGACATGGAACCTTTGTAACAGAGTGTATATCCAAATTACCAAATAAATAAATAAATGTTTATTGTATGTGGACGATTTGGTTTTGTTTTATCAATTTAATTCCATTTTGGAATTATCATCAGTTTTAGAAAGAGAATTTTCTTTGATTAGCAACTGGTTTGTTGAGAGTAGATTGATTTTTTTTTTTTTTTTTATGCTCCCCCTCTCCTCGCGGCTCCCCCCATCTTCGGGAGACACCTGTGGCCTTTTAAGCCCTCGCTTACCTGCCAGGTAACCGGAGGAGTCCGTCCCCCATGAAGCCATGGCTGTACCCTCCAGGTGGGTACGGGGTGGGGGCTTCTCGCCTCGGAACATCTGCTTTCGTCGGGACGCTGTCTCCGGGCCTGGCAGGGACATTGAGGGTCGGGGCCTGGTGCTTCTTCTACCAGGAGGCCACGAGGCATTTTCTCGTTTTCTCCTGACGTGCCATGTCCCTGACGTCAACGAGCTCAGGTGCCGACATTTGGCACGTCACCCCTCCGTTCTGCATTGGATTTTCTGTACCTCGGGTCTCCACCTGGGGCCAGGCAAGAGCCGAGCTCTGGTACCCCCCCCCCGGAAAGGACGAGCGGTCCCTGGGATGCTCAAGTCCTCTCCCCCCCGACCGGCCCTCCAGCTTCCCGGGCTCGTTCCCAAACCCGGGTCTCTGGCGTCGCAAGCGGAAATCCAACCGCTGTGCCAGCGGGCCAGCTAGTGGATTGATTTTAATGTAAAAAAAAAACAAGTCAATGCTTTTTGGTACCTCTTAAATGTTAAAAGCTAATCCTATATTTGTGATTCATGATGTGTTAGGTGAGTCATTAGACTGGGTTGTCAAATTTAAATATTTGGGTTTTATACTTGATCCTTCTTTATCATTTTCCTTACAAGTAAGGACTGCCTCTCGCACCATGAATCAGAAACTGGGTTTACTCTGTAAAGTTCAACGTTATATCTTCCCTTGTCAATCTTCACCATTCATTACTTCCTGGGTGTAAGCCGGAGGTGCGCACCCACCACGGGAGCTCTTTTTTTTTTTTAAAAAGCTAGTACTAACGGCGCCGCCCTCGAGAGTGACGTCATGCGCGAGGGGCGGCCGTTAGTAGCGACCGACTCCTCCTCCAACTCAGTTCTGTTTCTCCCGCCGTCGAGGCAGCACCTGTTCACGAAGCGCTGGTTTTGTTAACTGCTTCACGACTCCTCATTTTCTGCACACTGGACGCCAACCGGTAAGACTGTTCCTTTTCTTTCTAAAGCGGTGCTGGGTGTGTTTCCTACTGTTTTTCTCTCAATAGTTTCGCGTTATGTCCGGTTCCGGAACTAAGTGTTTTTCCAAGATGGGCCGCGCCCCTATTCGTTGGTGCTCCTGTGGCCGGCATTTCTCCGTCTCGGACCGGCATGACGTTTGTCTTCGTTGCCTGGGACCCAACCATGATATGGATTCGTGCGACGCCTGTTTCTCCATGGACTGCCGTGTCCTCGAAGTCCGCGCGTTCAAGCTCGGCAAGGCCCCACCGACCTTCGGGGGACGACGTCGCTCGAGGGACTCTCAGGTAAGGTCTCTAGGCCCTTCCCCCGGGTCCCCTCCTGGGCCTCTCTCGGTCCGAGGAGGAGGGCTCTCGACTTTTCTTGCCGAGGAGGAGGCCTTCCTGCGGTGTCGGGGCGTGCTAGTCCCTCCCGGGGCGCGGCATGACAGCGCCTGGCAGTCACCTCCTCGGAGGTGCAGGCTCCCCCCGTGTCGAGGCCCTCGACTTCTGGGCCTGGCACCGGTGGACCCTCGACGCCACCTTTCGGCGCCGTTTTGGATCCCGGCACCGTTGGCGGCGCCGGTGATTATGGTGGCACTGTTGGCAGCTCCGCTTAGGGTCTCGGCGCTGTTCGCGGTGCCGATGATCATGGTGGCGCCGCCTCGCCTCCCGGCGCCATTGGCGGCGCCGTGGGCCTGATCTTGCCTCCTCGCGGCGCCAGTTCGGTTTCCGGCACCGGGAGCAATGCCGTTTGTCCTGCCGGCGCTGGGGGTGGTTGGGAGTCGGGCCTGGCTGTTGCCAACGTTGGGGGGGCGAGCGGCACCGCCATTGGTACCGGTGCCGTTCGCGGCGCCGTGGCCTCTGGGACCCCTGGTGTGGCCAGCATCGAGGTCCAGCTGGTCTCGTCCTCCTCGGAGGACGATGATTCAGACGTGGACCCATCCTGGCACCCCCACTCTTCGGAGTCTGGGTCCTCTGTGGCTAGAGGTACCAGGCGGCGCAGCGGGCCCCTCCCTCTGTCCCCCCTTCCGTCCTCTCCGAGGGGCTCCCGGCTGGGGTGGCGGGGTCCCGGGAGCAAGGCGTGGGGTGACGGAGGGGCTCCCCTCTCCGGGGGCGGTGACAGCTACCCCCTGGGGTGCTGTTGCCCCTCTGGGGATGAGGGGACGCTGCTGTCGAGAGGAGCCCTCTCAGGTCCGAGGGTTGAGGGCAGAGGATCAGGCCTCGGTCTTCTTCAGCCACCTCGGGGGTGGCCAGGAGCCGATCGCGCTGGACACCACCTTCCCCGGGGCTCAGGGTGCCCTCAGCGATATTGTTGCAGGTTGCCCTTCTGGATCCATGCAGTCCCGACATCGTCACAGGGGAGGTTCTCCCTCTGGGCTCTTCCAGGCTCCGCTTCCCCAGAGTTCCGTTTTGCGGCCTGGTCTGCTATCCCGGACCCCTCCAGCTAGGGCTCCGTTCCCCGTATTCCAGAGCCCTGGCAGAGATCTGTTGCCTCCTCGTAGGTGCACCTCTCCCATCTCTCTGCCTCCACCACCCCCGCTCCCAGGCCATGTCGGTCCTACGGGTCCGTTATCCTGGGAGCAGTTCAGAGGTTCTGCAGCGGCCTTCCCCTCATATGTTAGATTCATGCATGAGCGGGTCTTTCGACTCTCCCCACCACTGCAAGAGTCTTCTGGGCATTCCTGCTCCCCATCATCCTCGTCTCCCTCCTCTGAGGGAGAGGAACCCCCTGCTCATCTCTCCTCCGATGCTGATTTCACGGAATATCAGCGTTTCCTTTCGAGGATGGTGAGGGATCTTCGGATTTCTTATGTTCGAAGAGACAATACCGAATGGGAGACGCATGAGTTCCTCGGTGAATTCAGTGCCCAGCATTTGGTGGTACCTTCCTGGCCTATCCCCTTCCAGGAGGCGTCTATCCAGTCCTGGCAGTCCCCAGCCGCTTCTTCTCCAGCCCCGGCTGACTGTCAGCGAAGGTATTGTGCACCCTCAGAGTCTCTAGGTACCCTTCCCAACCCCCCGTCTGGTTTGATCTACCTGGACACTCCTTCCGGGCGCCGCTGCCTGGCGCACGACCGCCCACCGGATCCGGACTCTCTGCAGTTCGACTGTTGGGGGCGAAGAGTTCTCTTCTTCTTTCGTCCGGTTGCCTGTATTGCATCACATAAGGCTCACCACGCTGCCTACAACCGGCATTTGTGGTCGATGATGTCCAGCTTTTGGCATCAATGCCTGATACGAACAAACCAGACAAGCTGTTGCCCTCTCCGCGGTAGGCCTGGAGCTGGCAAGACGCAAAGCAAGGGCATCTTCGGCGCCAGTGGTGGCTTCCAGGCTTCGAGGTTGGCGATCTCTGCATTAAGCGGACAGCATGGCTTCGTCTCTCAGGTTGTCACCCTGGCCTGGCGTGGGGTTATTCGCTCCGCCTTCCGGGGGACCCATCTCTTCTTCTCTAGAGCTAGGAGGCTTTTGCAGGGGCTCTCTCCATCTCCTCGTCCTCGGGAGGCACCTCCTAGCTCTTCTCCCACTTAGGCTTTTCTGAATAAGCCAGGGTCTTCTCCTTCTGTTTCTCACCAACAGGAGGCTGGGGGTCTTGTTCCCTCAGGGTATTTTACCTCTTCCCCCTTGAGAAGGAGGAGCTTAATGCTCACCCAGGAAGTAATGAATGGTGAAGATTGACAAGGAAGATATGAATGCGGTACCTACCCCGTAATTCTTGATTTTCTCTTGTATCTTCACCATTCATTACTATACCCCCATCCCTCAGTGGCCTCCTCCTGTGGCTTCTGCCCCTCCGTCTCCTTCTTCCTCTGCATAAAAATAAAAAAAAAAATAATAAAAAGAGGAAAATTACTTTCCAATTTTTCCAAAAAAAAAAAAAAAAATATTTCAAAGGGGGGGCCTTAATTCTAATCCGGAAAATTATTTACTCTAAGATTCTTGGGCCGTTTGCTAGAATTGCGGTGTGATGATCAGGCTGCACAACTATCTCTTTGCCATACCTTCTGGCGAGATACTCCTGGGGCTCCTGCCTGACTCTGTCTATACATTTTTAGTTCCGCAATTCCCTGCTACCAGCTGTTAAGCCCTAGAATCACAACCCCCTTTATTCTTGCCTTGCAGAGCAGAGGAACGGGTACGATTATTTTTCCCTTTCTAAAAAAAAAAAAAAAGAAAAACTGAGGGAACTCTCTCCGACTGCTGAAAGGCAATCCCTGGCTTATAGGGTCATGCTCCTAAAGCCTGCAAGTTATGCTCTGTCAAAAAAAAAAAGAAAGGGAAGAAAAATTCTTCTCTTATAGTAATGTTGATAATTATTTTCCCTTCAAGTGCCCTTCTTGGACAGTTTTGCAGAAAAGCAGTGCTAACCATGACCAATTCTCGCCAGTCTAAGCCTCTGGCCCTGCCTTGGCAAGTCCGATTGAGTTCCGTTTCAATACCTATAAACCGCCTGAAAGGCCTAGATTTTCTGTTTCTAAACCCTTGAGCAGTTCTTACATGCTGCCTAGGATTTATCCTTTCCTATTCGGGTGTCCTCCAGTTAAAGGCCTTTTCTCGTCCAGGAGCCCGAAGTTAGGATCAAGGACATGGCATGTTGAGGTCAGGACTATGCCCTTCTGGGTCTGTCTAGCGGGTTCGGTGAACCTTCTGTTCAGCTCTATCACGGGATTCTTGCTCCCTGCTAATCGAACCTTAAGCTTTCAGCTAACTATGTCGTTGGGCATTCTGGTCTCTTCAACATCCCATCTTTCTCTTCCTCTTCTTCTTCTTTCTTCCTCATTCCTTCTCCTTCCTTCTCTCTCCTCCTAGAGTCGCCCAGGTAAGGAGGCCCTGCGATCCCTAGGTTAGGAATGCTCTTATCTCCTCTGTCCTTTCTTCATCGGCTTATTCCTTTTTCAGTTCATTCTTCCTTACTTTGCTATCCCTTGACTACCTTGCCTCGCTGTCTCTCTTTTCTATGCTTTCGCTTTTTGCCTCTCCGGCTCACAGAACTGAGTTGGAGGAGGAGTCGGTCACTACTAATGGCCGCCCCTCACGCATAATGCTTATGGCGGTCACTCTCAAGGCGGCGCCATTAGTACTAGCTTTTAAAAAAAAGAAAGAAAAGCTCGCAGGGTGCGCGCCTCCGGCTTACACCCAGGAAGTAATGAATGGTGAAGATACAAGAGAAGAGCAAGAATTACTGTAGGTATGTAATTTTCATTTCTCACCCATTGTTCTAAAGTCTATTGCTCTTGAGTCATTCATGCCACATTCTAACTACTGTGCAAGTCTGTACATTAATCTTGGACAGAAAGAACTTAATACCCTAATAGTCATTTATAATAACATCTATCGTTTTGTTTCAAATTACCCATTATGTACTCATCATTGTAGGTTATACTCACACTTACAATAATTTCTGTTTCTTATACTACTGTTAGCAATTAGAATCATTAAAATATACTTTCATTTAGTTCCCATTAAAATTAGGAAAACTCATTAATTCTGATCCTTTTGCAAGCTGTTCAAGGGCTTTTGATTTTTGTCATTAAATCGCCATTAATTTGTGAAGTATTGTTTGCTTACTGCATTAAATGCCTAGGATATACTCGGTCAACATTACCCATTCCAGATATGCAAAGAGAAGCTTCTGTGTTGTGAAGCCTAAACTTTTTGTTTTAGGCCATGCAAATCCCCTTATACATATTTAGTGCTACAAATGTGTTTCTCCATGACTGTTTTGGCTCACTTACTTTCCCTTTGTCATTCTGTATGGAGCATGTACACTATGGCCAAGCACTATGTGCTGAGCAGGGTCGTGGAAGCAAGCAGTATACCTCACATGTTGTCACCGAAATGAGGGACATAGAAACTCAAAATGAGGGACACTAACCCCTCATGATGATCAGGACACATTCTGAAACATGGAGATACAGTACCTTTATTTTTTTCATTTATTAGATTTCGGAAAACAACTTTGAGCCAAGGCTCATTTACAGAGGTTGCACGTTGGTAAAACAGAACAAGTGACTATAGGGAATTTTGAAGCAGAAAAAAATGGAATTATAAATCTGACACCCAAATAAGTATGCAATTTTTTATGTAGGAGATAACTATTGTAAGTGTGAGTATAACCTACAATGATGAGTACATATATGGCTTAACAAACCCCCCCCCCCCCAAATATTATCAATAAATGCAAGCTTGGCCCATTTAAGAGACAATTCCACCAGCACCTCACTTGTTTTAGCATCTGTGATTGCTAGCCCCTGATTCCTATCCTTGACCCCCCTCTGCCCGTTATGCCCACTGCACTTATTCCCCACACCCTTCCCCCAACCCTCTCTCTTGGAACCTGACAAAAAGTACTTATCGTGCTTAACTCTTGAGCTCAACAAAGAAACATTTATTCAAACACCATGAAGTCTTGCTATATTAGGACTTAGTGCAGTTAGCCACTGCACTTGAACTGCCCCGGAGAGGAAAGAGTTAACTCCAGAGAATCTGGAGTTCATATGACGAGGCGCTATACCAAAGCTCTATCTGGGCAGTTCAAATGAAACTGTCAGATTCTTTACTCCGCTCACTGAACAGTCGCTCGGAGATCAGCTCCTTCAGCACGGTTCATTTCTGGTTCAGCAGTATTTTCGGTTCATTTGAACCGGCAAAAAGTAATTATTTTACCGCATTTCGGTTAAAGCTCTATCTGGTAAACCGTAAGTACAAAATGTAAAGTCTGTGTGGAAATTTAGTTATCGGTTCGGTTTTGAACTGATTGGTTTGCTTATTTTAACGTTTTAAAGTTTTGGGCTTTTAGAGTGCGGTACCCGGTTCTTATTGGTTCTAAAAAAACCTTGATTTTAAATAGGGTTTTTTCAAATACCCGTGAAACGGTTAGGAACTGATAAGGGTGTCTTGCCTGGCACGGCCATAAAAAGGGCAAGTTTTTGGTTAGGCTGGCATTATGTCTGAGAAACCCAAAAAGAAAAACCAGGCCCACTGGTTTCAACACTGTGATGCTGTGGGAAGCCTTTGCCAAGGCTGACCACACACCACTTGTGTTTATTGTCTGGGGATGACCACCTCCTGTCAGACTGCCAGGTGTTTAAAATTTCTCTGCAGCCACCCTGAAAGAGATAGGGCCGGCTCAGGAACTATTGGCCAAAAGTCCGCTGACCCGGATGGCCAGCCCGGTCCAGTACCCACTGGACCAGAGGGAGTGCCCTCTGACCAGGGCTAGACTTCCTCGGGCAAAAGGATGGTTCAGAGGAACCAGTTTAAAAAAAAAAAAAAAATATGAATATGACAGAGAAATCAGTAGGTTTGGAGTCCAAGATTGTCTCTCCAACTGCTGCAGAAGTAGTTAAGCCATACAGATTGTCCAGTCACTGTTTCTAGGTCCTGTCGAACCATCTACAGTTGGTAGGTGGCTCGTTCAGTTCCAGTGGTTCAGGTTTATGATGTTGAGGAATTGTTATGAACCACAGGAGTGGGAGGAGAATTTGATCAATACATGTGTGGCTGGTAGGGTCTGGACATTGCCCACTGCGGACATTTCTCCAGACAGACTTTAGAATCTCCTCCTTTTCTGTCTGATCCTTTTCTCAGTTTATGTTTTACAAAAGCTTGCAGAATCCCCCCAGCTTCCTTTAGAGGAGGCTATGGATGAGTAAAGGGGAGCCTGATTATGTAGGAATGATGGGCTAGGAGGTTGTCTTTCCTTTGCATAAGTCATTTAGGAAGTAAACAACAAAGATTTTATAAGATTCCTCTTTCTGTCCCTCCTGTAAGATAAAAAAATGGACAGAAGGTGTATTTCGTCGGGCTCTGTTACAGACTTCCTCACTGAGCAGTGTAGTCATGTAGGTGTGGTACAAGCTGCAGCCTGTGTCAAGAGCTAGTTCCCCTGGCCTCACATCCTCTGAATAGGATTCCAGGAGGATTGATGCCATGACAAAAATCAGTATATGGCAGTTTCTGTGGGACTCAGACAGGCAAGTTGTATGGCTTATGTGGCTAGATTTCGGAAATCTAGGTGGGGGCAGTATTGCAGTTAGCCAAGCAGGCCCATGGCCAGCTGGCTAGTGAGTTGGAACAGGTGGCTGCTAATGGCACTGAAGCCTCTAAGTTCAAGTTCATACTGCTGTTGGTGTTAATCTTGTTTCTCTAGGGTCATGACCACTTCTGTAGCTTTCCGTAGGTTGGCATGGCTCAGATGCACTAATCTGTCCCAAGATACTCTGTCAAAGTCTATGGATTTGTTTCTTGTTGTGGGTAATTCTCTGTTTGAGGAACAAACAGAAAGCTATATGAAAAACAGGGATGATTACCTACAAAAGTGCCCAGGTAGAGGCTCAGGCCTTCTCTGCTTTCGCCAGAGGGGTCTCTTCAGAGGCAGAGATAGACGGGGCACAAGTAAACCGTCCTCCTTAGCCTAAGACTATTACAAGCAGGCACCCTGATGGGGTGCCCAGGGCCGATTCTCCTATACCAGTGGGCAGGTTGGTTTTATTTCAGCCAGAATTGGGTGTCCCTAACTTGGACAAGTGGGTTCTGGAAGTAATAGGTCTGGTTCTCAGCTTCAAACAGTTTCAAGATGAGAGAGCCAGACAGGTCCTACAAATCCTGGAATCCCTTGCTTTGGGAGCAGAGGTTTCTTCTCCTCTGAACTGCAAAGCAGTAGAAGAGTCCCTCCTTGCCACCGGGGCAAGGGGCTGTACTCATGATACTTTCTTACCCTATAGAAGGCAGGAGATTGGCGGCCCATCTCAGATTTAAGGTAC
Source organism: Neoceratodus forsteri (assembly GCA_016271365.2). Classification (NCBI taxonomy): domain Eukaryota; kingdom Metazoa; phylum Chordata; order Ceratodontiformes; family Ceratodontidae; genus Neoceratodus; species Neoceratodus forsteri. Next base: position 369,141,196 of record CM028135.1, read on the forward strand.
CTGAACAAGCATCTTTTGAAAACAAAGTTAAAAATGTTAACTCTGGCTGAGGCCAGGGGACTGGCTAGCTTTCCTGGACCTCAAGGATGCCTATTTTTTCATGTTTTGATCAGGCCTTCTCACCAAAAGTACCTCAGGTTACCCTCAGGCCACTACCAGTTCAGGGCAATGCCCTTCGGCCTTACCTCTGCGCCAAGGGTATTGAAATTCTAGCTGTGGTAGTGGCTCTTTTAAGAAGGCAAGGGATTGCTTTGTTTCCTTTCCTGGATGACTGGCTCTTGAGTGGGTCAGTCTCCAGATCAGAAATAAAATCCCACTTGCAAGTCACCCAGCAGCTCTCACCTTTCTGGATTCCTGCTGAATTTACAAAGTCAGTTCAAGACCAGTTCAGGTACTAACTTTCATAGGGGCAGAGTTGAACACAAAGTTGTGGGGCATTTCTCCCTCCTGAAAGGGTAGGCAGTCTCTTTGCCTGGCATCTTCCATTACTCTGCGAGTCTCTTGACCAGCATAGCATTTGCTACAACTACTAGGGCACATGGCTGCTTCCACAGCTGTAGTGCAGGAGCAAGATTCCAGATGAGGACATTTAGTTCCATCTGAGGGCCTATTGGTCCCAAAGGAGGGATTCCTTTCCAAATTGGTTCTAGTGACCCAATCCCTGATCCTGGCCTTACACTGGTGGCAGGATCAAAGCAATCTAAAACTAGAGGTCCTCCTCATTCCCTCACCACGGATGCTCCTGTGTTGGGGTGAGGAGCTACGCTTAGCGACCTGTCCACGAGGGAGTTGGTCTCCTAGGAATCTCTGCTCCACATCAATTTTTGGAACTCAGGGCTGTCTTCTAGCTCTTAGGAGTTTTCAGCTTCTGTCCAGAACAAGGTAGTTCAAGTCAGGACAGACAACACCACAATAATGTGGTACAGCAACAGGCAGGGGGCACTCGGTCATCAGCCTTGTGCACGAAGCAATGAAGTGGTGGTCTCTGGCTTACTCCTGAACATCTCCCTGATAGCAGTTCACCTCCCAGGAAGGACAATGCCCTGGCAGATGCCCTCAGCAGGATTCTCAGGGCCATCACGATTGGGCTCCTGAATCCTCAGGTGCTGGGTTCAGTCCTTGCCAGATGGGGCTCATTTTCAGATAGATCTTTCGCAGCCCCAGATAACCACTAACTTTCTCTGTTTTGTTGAGGCCTCCAGTGCTGGGATCAGCCCCTGGACGCTTTTCACTTGGATTGGAAAGGAAGTTTCTGTACACCTTTCCTCCTTTTCCCTTTCTTTCAGGGTACTAGTAAAATCAGATCTCAGCCCTGCAAAGCGATTCTGATTGTTCCAAACTGAGCCAGACAGCCTTGGTACCCATTGTCTCTGTCCTTGACAGTCCATCCTACCCTGAGCTTGCCCAGAGTCCGACTTACTGGCCTTTGCACAAGGCAGAGTGTGGTATCGAACCTCAAATTCCTCCTTCTCAAGGCAGCTCTTGAGGAGTTAGAATTGCTGATTTACACCTTTTCAAGGTGTCGCGGATATTTTAAAGGCTTCAAGGAAGTTTTTCACTGGGGCCACTTACAATTCTAAGTGGAACAGGTTTTCAGTCTGGTGCGCTGAGAAGCAGATTATACCACAGTCTGCTTATCTGCCCATTTTCTGGACTTTTGGTCCATTTAAATTCCTTAGGTCTTGGGCGGCTACCTTAAGGTTCCTCTGGCAGCTGTCTCTGTTTTCTGCAAGCAGGAAGCCTGCTTCCTTTTCTTCTCAACCTGTGTTTTCCAAGTTTTTAAGGGGTTGCTTCACCAACCCTCCTTTTTGAGGAACCAGCTCCTGCATGGAGCCTGAATGTTTGCATTGCTCAGTTAATGCAAACCCCTTTGGACCTCTGTCCCCAGCAGAGCTCAAACTTCTCACTTGGAAAATGTTTTTCTGGTGGTTTCACTTCTGCCAGACGCAAAAAGTGAACTACAGGCCCTGGCAGTGGAAGAAGATTTTCTCTCCCCACAGGGATAAGACAGTCCCTAGGACTAACACAGGGTTTGTCCTAAGTGGTTTCAGGTTTCCACCTGAACCAACCCATCTCTCCCAGGATTTTTCACTGAGCATTCTTCCTCAGGTGAGAGGAGACTGCAAGCTTGGACGTCAAAAGAGCCTTATGCTACTATTTAGCACGCACCAAGGGTCACAGGTTCGAATCCCTCCAACTCTTCCTTACCTAGGCGAGATTGGCAAGGGAACCTGCCACTAAGAGGACAATTGCAAGGTGGATTGTCTCTTGTATCCATTTTGTTATCAAAGACTAGGTAGGAGAGCCCCCTCAGGACTGAGGCTCACTCCCAGGTGTACAGCTGCATATCTAGCGGCTGCTAGAGATATTCCTTTCTGGAAATCTGTTGAGCTGTTACTTGGAAGACAGTTCACACTTTTACCAAGTATTATTCCTGGATTTCTGTCCAGGAGAGATGCTCGTTTTGGCACAGCTGTGCTTCAGAGCCTATTTCCTAAGTGAGGTTCTGACCCTCCTCCATGGAGGTACTGCTGTGTAATCTGCAATAAAGTCCTAATATAGCAAGACTTCATGGTGTTTGAAGAAAAATTACTCACCTTAGTAATTGCTTTTCTTCTCATGGAGTCTTGCTATATTGAACCACCCAACCTGCCCCTCTCAGAACTTCTACTGGGGTGGGGGTGGCAAATTAGTGCAAGCACTGTGTCATGCCATTGTAGTTCTTCCTTCACCCTTTTTATTTAGGGTTAGGGAACTAGGGTTTTCTGTGTTGAGTGATTTGTTGGCCCCTTCCTGGACTTGAGTCTTTGGGGAAGGGGGTCCTTATAGTCTTGTCAGGGAAAACTAATAATCCATTATTCATTCTTATTATTGTTATTGTTGTTCCTATTGTTGTTTATATTGTTGTTATTACTACTAGTAGGTAGCCATTTGGCTAGTGTAGAACTCACACACAGACTTGTTGCTTAGTGTTAGCTTCGTAAAGATCTGACAGTTTCATTTGAAACTGGCCAGATAGAGCTTTGGTATAGCGCCCTCGCGCTTTAGAACTCCAGATTCTCTGGAGTTAACTCTTTCCTCTCCGGGGCAGTTCAAGTGCAGTGGCTAACTGCAATAAGTCCTAATATAGCAAGACTCCATGAGAAGAAAAGCAATTACTAAGGTGAGTAATTTTTTCTTTCTGCTTAAATGCCTCATTCATTGTTACATTGTAATCTAATTGTATGTTATCCTTGTATTCTCTGTTTTGGATACTGGTGCCCTCTAACACTGCATTTTTACTGTTCCCAGTGTTCCAATCTTGTAATGTATGTTATGAGTATTTTGTTCATTTAACGTGGAACCTTTGTAAATGAGCTTCCTGCTCAAAAGTGTATTTATAAGATTTCAATAAAAAATGAATAAAAAGTAAATAAAAAAATGATGTTCACACCAGCTTAACTGCTGCACTCATGTCAAGAGTGCAACATGTGAACCTGGTGTAATTTTTAGAACGAGTTTGCACCAGCTTACCTGCTGCACACATGTCAAGCTTGCAGCATGCAAACCTGATTTGATTTTTAGATCTGGTTCGCTTAGGTTCAATTCGTGTATGCGAGCCGCATGCAAACATTGCACAATTAAGCATGTGGCATGCATTTTGCATGTACACAGCACACTTATATTTCTGTAATGATAGTTCTCAAGAGTACCTTCTACATGGTGAAATAATGTGTAATATTTCATGACATTTTCATTTATGTTTACTGTTGAAAAGCATCAAAAATGGTCTCAAACAAGTTCCAACTCCTCCTGCTTTACAGCAGCTCCTATAAAATTCTAATAATATTACCTGGACTCATGCTTCTTCATTGCAGAAATCTTTTCAAAACACAGCTAATGATATGCTGCTGCTGGCAATTATTTTATGATGATGTGAAATTCAAAATCACAGCCTCTTCCAAAGGCCAATAGCACTCATCCCATGGTCCACCTGGGGCATCAAAGAGCCCTCCAGGTCACCCTTACACCTGTGGAATGCTGGAACCTAAAATTCCTACTCAGAGTTCCCTTACAGCACATGGGGGCATTACAGAGCTCTTCAATCACTCTTACACCCCTGTAGGGTGGTAGCACTGTAACCTAAAATCCCTGTTCAGGGCATCATTGGAGCACCTGTGGGCATGAAAGAACCTTCCAGGGTAATCTCTTTTATGGATCCTTGCAGCACCTGGGGGCATCAATGAGCCCTCCAGACTAGAGCACTCTCACACCCCATGGGGTAGTGGCACTGTAACCTAAAATTCCTACTCAGAGCACCCTTGCAGCACCAGGGGGCATCATAAAGCCCTCCAGGGCAATCTCTTCCATAGGTCCTTGCAGCACCTAGGGGCATCAAAGAGCCTGTCAGACTAGAACACTCTCACACCCCATGGAGTAGTAATCTAAAGTTCCTACTTGGAGCACCCTTGCAGCACCTGGAAACACATAAGAGGCCTCCAGGGCAATCTCTTCCATGTGTCCTTGCAGCACCTGGGGCATCAAAGAGCCCTCCAGGGCACTCTTACACCCTGTGGGGTGTTACACTGTAACCTTAAATCCCTGTTTAGGGCAACCTTGGAGCACATGGAGGCATCAAAGAGCCCTCCAGACAGGAGAGCTTTCATACCTCATGGGGTAGTTGCACTGTAACCTAAAATTCCTTCTCAGAGCACCCTTGCAGCACCTAGGGGCATCACAGAGCCCTCCATGGCAGTCGTACACCCTGTGGGGTGGTGGGACTATAGTTTACAATCCTTATTCTTGGTGTAATTGGAGCGCCTGGGGGCATCAAAGAGCCCTCCAGGGCACTCTTCCATTGGTCCTTACAGCACCTGTAGGCATCAAATAACCCTCCAGGATATCTCTTCCATGGGTCATTGCAGCACCTGGGGGCATCAAAGAGCCCCCCAGGGCACTTTTCCATGGGACCTTGCAGCACCTGTGGGCATCAAATAACCCTCCAGGATATCTCTTCCATGGGTCATTGCAGCACCTGGGGGCATCAAAGAGCCCTCCAGGGCACTTTTCCATGGGACCTTGCAGCACCTGTGGGCATCAAATAACCCTCCAGGACAATCTCTTCCATGGGTCCTTGCATTATCTGGGGGCATCAAAGAGCCCTCCATGGCACTCTTACAGACTGTGGGGGTGGTGGCACTGTAACCTGAAATCCCCAATTTTTTGAGCATGCTTGCAATTCTGGAGGGCATCAAAGATCCCTCCAGGACACTCTCTTATGGGTCTTAGTGCCTGGTTGGACATCAAAGAGCCCCTAAGGGCACCCTTGCATCCTCTGCAGAGGAGTAGCTATGGTGGTGGCATACTCATTTTAAAATGTGTCAGAATGCCCCCATAAGTGCATCACAAAGCATGAAAAATCTTATAGCTTCTGGGAGCCTAGGCAGTCTCAGACCCTCAGCCTTTTATAATTACCCTGAGCAACCACAACATTTTTCAAAACTTGGCACCCCGGACTTAGTTAAGCAAAAACTCATCCCAGCCCACCTGGATAACACTGATTATCCCCACAGGCCCTGCACCCACCTAACTGGGCTCCCTGAGAAGCATTCAAAGTAAACATCTCCTGAGATAGCTGGGTAGCTAGGGGGGGTCCCAGGAGGCTCCACCACAGAGGGAAACTGTGGGGCACTGTCAGTTGGTGCCAGTCTGGAAAAAAGGAGACAGCAGGCAGAAGATCAGGGATGAGGACATCTCCGAGCTAAACACCTGATTAAAGGGCTGGTGCCAGGAAAAAGGTCACCACTTTATTGGAAAATGGCAGGACTTCTGGGAATGAGTTCTTTAAATTTGATGGCCTACACCTCTCAAAGGAGGGGACCTGAGCACTAGGGCAAAAATTCAACATTCACGTCGGTCAGTTAAACTAGTGGACGAGGAGCAGCACAGACACCCCTAGCACAAAAAGGACTGCCAAATGCCCCTCCTCCATCACCAACTAGTTCAGCACAAGTATGCACCAATCATACTAGGACCAAACATCGCACCAAACGTACTCAGACCAAGCATTTCAACAAAATTACACAACCAAAACATATTAAAAATGCACTTGACCAAAACAGAAGGGGATGGAAGGCAATGTGCATCAGTGCTTGTAGTCTGCCAAACAAAATCCCTGATCTCACAGACATAATGGAGATGCACAATTAGACTGGGTCGCTGTTACGGAAACATGGTTTATTGGGAACCACTCCTGGGATGTCACCATTCCAAGGCATATGTTATTCCAGAAAGATCACGAGGGAAGGGGGGGTGGCATTGTATGTCAGAGATGACATATGCGTAACAGAAATCCATGGAAAACTCAATAAAGCAGAGGCCCTTTGGGTTACACAAGGAGCCGGAGACAAAGCCCCTATCCGGGTAGAAGTCATATACAGACCCCCATCTCAGGAGGCTGACGTAGACAATTAACTCTTGGAAACCATCTCGATGATGGCGGACAGGGGTGAGTTGTTGCTTGTGGGGGACTTCAATCTACTGGATATGGATTGGTCCTCATCCTCAGATCAGAGCAATGAGTTCCTTTTTGCACTAAGGAGAGCAGGTTTGCGTTAACTGGTGAACTCACCCACCAGAGACAAAGCAATATTGGATCTAGTGTTGACAAATAGCACAAGGACCTGATTCTAGAACTCTGAACTGACTGGCTGTGTTTGAGAAGAGCTCCCAAAGCTAAGTGCTTTTTGATATAATTTTCAGTTTAAAAATTGTTTTGTTTTATTTAAATTTAGGTGATTGTGAAAGACAGCCCTGTAAGCTCCAGGAAGATATAAAATTGGTGTGGTAGATATTTGTTGGAAGTCAGAAGGATCAACACATTTATTTAGTGTGATCTTTCTACTCTGATGTGGTTAATTTTAATACTATAGTTTAAACCCTTTCTGTATGTGCCTTTGGTGGTGTCTGATATTGAGAACCTAAGTGCCATTTGTGGGTATCCTGTCCGTTTTGGTAGGTACTTTATTTTCTTTGTTAAACAGCTGAGTATACCTATTGCCTAATACTTTATAGTACATTGTATCTTTTTGCTCAGTCGCTGATTTTTCTCTTCTTTCTCCAATGTTTTAGAACTGTTTAGTTATTGTGGCAGAGGTGTGGTACTGTGTTCTTTCTTGTAGTTCAAGGTGCTTTTGGAACTGCTGATTTCTTTTGGTTTAAACTACTACATTTGTTTTCTCTATTTTAAAAAAAGCTACATCAGCTTGGTTTATTGTCACCTGTTTGTTGTTGCTAAGTAGCAGATATTTTTGCATTGTGCTCTGATTCTGTGATATAATCTGTTTTAGTAGAAGGTAGATTATTGTGATTGTAGTTAATTAGGTAAGGTTAAGGAGGTGAGATAGAAGTGTATGTATTTTCAAATATTATAGAGGAACAGTGGCAGGATTTTTAGGACAGTAAATTAATAAAAAGGGAACTAGGAGAGCTTCCATAGCAGACAAGTAGTGGAATAGCAGTATAACTGCAGTATAATGTGGGGAGTGGTGCAATGCAGTGACTGTGGGGCAGCCATATTCAGGCAGATCTTCTGGACACTGAGGTGCTGCCCTATCTGCATGCATCTTTCTGGACTGCGAGATGAGGTAGCCAGACTCAGAGCGGAAGTAAACTGGGTCAGGAGTACCATCGCCCCTATCCAGAGACCACTCAGTCCAATGCAGCTGCCTCAAAGGATGCAGAGAACAAGGAGTACTTGGATGACAGTGGGCTCAGGGAGGTTAGACCAGTCAGGCAGAGACACATCCCAGATCCTATTCCACTCAAGAACTCATATGCCACACTGCCAAACAGGGACAACCAAATAGAGGTACCCAGAGAAATGGAAGGAAAGGATGTGGAGGTTAGCCAAGTGCAAAGATGGAGATTAGCGCCCAGGAGGTGGATAGGCAGAATAGGGGCAAATTCAGCAGAAGGCAGACAGCAAGGTGAACCAGGGATGAAGGACAACCAAGGAAGGGGCTGGAGTAGAACAGCGAAACAGTCTAGGAGGTCAAATCATGGAATGTCATGTGCAAATGCCAGGAGCCTTAGCAACAAGATGGAAGATCTGGAGGCTGTCATGGTGCAGTCAGACCTGGACATTGTGGCCATCACTGAAACCTGGTGTAATGATAACCGACTGGAGTTGGCCATACCTGGCTACAACATATTCAGAAGAGACAGGGCAGGCAGGAAGAGAGGAGAGTGGCACTGTATGTGAAAAATGACATAAGGGCCACAGAGATCCAGGAGGAACAAAATGGGGAGAGATACTGTGGGTTAAGCTGGAAAGGAAAATGGGGCCAGCCATCCGCACAGGTGTGGTCTATAGACCACCAGCCCAACAGGAAGAAACAGATAGGGAGCTGATGCTAGCCATCCAGAGGATGGCAGACAAGAGTGAGTAGTACTGGTTGGAGACTTCAATATTCCAGGCGTGGACTGGAGCATCCCAGCAGCAGCATCAACTAGAACAGATTTATCCTGGACTCCTTCAGGGTGCCTTCCTCAAGCAACTGGTCATGGAACCAACTCGCAGAAGCAATACTGGACCTTGTGCTCACAAACAGGGACAATGTGATGGGGGTAACAGTGGGGAGCACCTGGGAACAGTGACCACCAGTCACTGTGGTTTGAAATCACAGAAAGAGCAGCACCAAACCACACAAAACACGTATCCTGGATTTTAGGGGGCAAACTTTGGGAAAATGGGAGATACTTGAAAGAGGCATTAAGGGAATGGGGCAGGAATCAGGGGTTGAGGAACAGTGGGAAGTATTTAAAATAGGGATTACAAGAGCAACAGAATTATGTATTAAGCAGGTTAGCAAGAGGAAAAGGAAGAGGAGACCATTATGGTTTTCCAAAGAGGTAGCAAAGAAAGTGAAAGCCAAAAGATTGCATTCAGGCAATACAAAAGACACAGGCAGAAGGGGATAGGGAGAAGTACCAGGAGAAGCAAAGGGAGGCAGGGAGGTCAGTAAGGGAAGCCAAAGCTCAGACAGAAGAACACATTGCAAAATCAGTGGGTAGAGGGGACAAAACCTTTTACAGGTACATAAGTGCAAAAAGAAAGGCAAAGGGAGGGATAGTGAGACTGAAGGGGGAGGATGGGGGCTGTGTGGAGGATGACAACAGTAAAGCTGACATATTGAACAAGTATTTCTGCTCAGTCTTTACTGAGGAAGAGGAGGGTAATGGGTCTGAATGGAGTACAAGGGGTGAGAATGTTGCAGAAATGGACACAAGTCCCTTTACACGAGAAAGGGTCCTGAAGGAACTGGAAGTAATAAGAGTTGATAAAGCAATGGGGCCAGATGGGTGCACCCAGGGTCCTTAAAGAGACTAAGAGGTGGCTGAACCTCTTGCCATCCTGTTTAGCCGATCACTAGAAACAGGAGGTACCCAAAGACTGGAGGATAGCAGATGTAGTCCCCTTATACAAAGTGGGAACAAAGAGGCGGGGAACTACAGACCAGTCAGCCTCACCTTGGTAATGGGAAGATCATGGAAGCACTACTGAAGGAGAGATTGGTGGAACATCTGGTTGTCAATGGACTACAGGACCCAAGGCAGCATGGTTTCACCAGGGAAGGTCATGTCAGACCAACCTCATTGAATTTTTTGACTGGGTGACTAGGGAGGTGGATCAGGGAGGGCAGTGGACATGGCCTATCTGGACTTCAGCAAGGCCTTTGACACTGTGCCACATAGAAGACTATTGCACAAACTGGGGAATATGGGTGTGGGCAGGACAGTAGTGCGGTGGGTAGGTAACTGGATGGGCAGCAGGACACAGAGGGTGGTGGTAAATGGCTGTCACTCCACAGAGGGAAGAGTGACCAGTGGGGTACCACAGGGATCAGTGCTGGGACCAGTACTATTCAATATTTTCATCAGTGACATTGCACAGGACCTAGAAGGCAGAATTTCACTGTTCGCTGATGACACAAAGCTCTGTAACAGAGTAGACACACCAGAGGGTGTAGACAGAATGAGAAGGGACCTGCAGAAACTTGAGGAATGGTCAGGGGTTTGGCAGTTGAAATTCAATGCAAGGAAGTGCAAGATAATGCATATGGGGCACAAAACCCTGGCACAATATATCAGTTGGGGGTGAGGATATAGCATGCACTAAGCAGGAAAGGGATCTTGGAGTTATCATTTCTGATGACCTCAAGGCAGGAAACAGTGTGACAAGGCAGCAGGTAAAGCAAATAGGATGCTGGGATGCATAGGCAGGGGCATCACCAGCAGGAAAAGAGGTCATAATTCCACTATACAAGACACTAGTGAGGCCGCACCTGGAGTACACTGTGCAGTTCTGGAAACCTTAGCTCGTAAGGACATAGACAGGGTAGAGAAGATTCAGAGGAGGGCAACAAAAGATTGTGCATGGATTGCATCACAAGTCCTATGAGGACAGGTTGAAGGCACTGAACATATACTCCTGGAGGAGAGGAGGAGAGAGGATATGATAGAGACATACAAGTATCTTACGGGAGGAACAGGGTGCAGGAATGCACTATTTTTAAGCAAAAGATGTTCCAGGACTAGGGGCATGGGATGAAGTTGGAGGAGGGCGATTCAGAGGAAGCGTGAGGAAGAATTTCTTCACAGAGCGAATTGGTGGACAGTGGAACACCTGCCAGAGGAAGTGGTGGGGGCTGAAACAATCACAGGATTTAAGAATGCATGGGATAACATAAAAGGAATTCTGGAGGTCAGGGGTAAGGGGCAACAGACTTCCTGAAAAACATAAACTGAACTTACAAACTTAAATGGGCAGACTGGGTGGGCCATAGGCCCTTATCTGCAGACACTGTCTATGTATCTATGTATATAAGGATCCCAGAAGCAGAAGTGGGAACCAATCTAGGGACTAGAGATCACAGTTCAATCTGATTTACTGTGAACAATATGGAGGAAAATAATCACATCAAAATCAAGGTACTAGTTTTCAGAAAAAACAGCTTCCCCAAAATGAGAACTATGATCGCATTCATGCTAGAAAGAGGAATCACAGGAGATGTAGAAGACTGCTGGAATACTCTGAAGGCTGCTTTGCATACAGTAAAACAACTGTATGCACTAAGCAGATCAGCAAGTCCAAAAGAATGAAAAGACGTCTCTGGTTCTCTCAAAAAAAAAAAAAAAAAAAAGGCGTTTACACAATTCAAGCAAACAAAATATGAAGCAGACATGGAAGAATACAAGAACACATTAAAGGAGGCAGGGAAAGCTGTTAGAAGGGCAAAAGCACAGACGGAAGAGAAAATAGCACAGTGTGTTAAGGAGGGAGACAAAACCTTCTATAGATACATAAGAGAAAAAAGAAAAACTAAGGGAGGAATAGTCTGACTAGCAATCAAGGAAGGTAAGATGGCAGAGAGTGAAGAGGACAAGGCAGAAGTGCTAAATAAGTACTTTTGCTCTGTTTTCACAATAGAAGACAGTGGCAAAAGTCACACACTGAGCAGGACAAAGGAAGATACCCAGGGAGCAGATACTAGCCCCTTCACAAGGGAGAGGGTCCTAAAAGAGCTTAATAAACTGAAAGTGGAAAAAGCCATGGGACCGGACGGCATACACCCTAGGATACTGAAGGAGCTCTGAGAGGAAATTGCCACACCGCTGGCTGAGCTGTTCAACAAATCACTAGACAGCAGGAAAATACTTCAGGACTGGAAACAGGCAACTGTTGTGGCCTTACATAAGAGTGGAAACAAAGAAGAGGCAGGAAATCACTGCCCTGTCAGTTTGACTTCAGTTGTGGGGAAAATGATGGAGTCCCTACTAAAAGAGAGGATAATGGCATACCTAACAGATACTGGAAAAATGCACCCAAAGCAACATGGCTTCACAGCAAGAGGCTCTTGTCAAACCACCTTGATCGACTTCTTCGACTGGGTCACCAGAACATTGGATCAGGGAGGGGCGGTGAACATTGTATACCTAGATTTCACAAGGCCTTTGACTCCGTCCCTCACAGAAAGCTAACCAATAAGCTGGAACATACGGGAGTTGGCCAGAAGATGGTCAGCTGGATCAGTAACTAGCTGCACGATAGGACCCAGAGAGTGCTAGTCAGTGGATCATTGTCAAGGGAGGGTAGGCTGACCAGTGGTGTCCCGCAGGGATCGGCACTGGGACCGATCCTGTTTAACATTTATAGCAGACGTAGTGAATGGACTAACAGGGAAGGTTTGCATGTTAGTAAATGTTACAAAACTCTGCAACAGAGTGGACACATGGGAAGGAGCAGACAACATGGAAGCTGACCTTAGAAGGGTAGAGGATTGTTTTGGAGACTGGTAGTTACAATTTACTGCCAAAAAGTGTAAGGTAGTGCACTTGGGAAAGAGGAACCCTGGGAAAAAGTACACACTGGGATGACAACAACTTGAGGAGACACAAATGGAGCGAGATCTTGGCATAATCATCATTGACGAATTAAAGGTAGGAAAACAATGAGAGAAAGAAGCACTGAAAGTGGGTGGTATCCTCGGATGTGTAAGTAGAGGTATTTCTAGTAGAAAGAGGAAGGTTATCATGCCCCTCTACAGCTTCTTGGTGAGGCCACACTTAGAGTACTGTGTTCAGTTCTGGAGACCTCATCTCAAGAAGGACATTGATCATTTGGAAATGGTGCAGAGAAGGGCTACTAAGATGGTGCATGGACTGCATCACAGGTCATATGAAGCAAGACTTGGGGAGCTGAACCTATTACTCCCTTGAGCAGAGAAGAAAAAGAGGGGACATGATTGAAACATTTAAGTATGTGAGGGGATTTAACGCAGCTCGGACAGGCAATCTATTTCAGCAGAACATGGCAGCATGCACGAGAGGGCATGATATGAGACTGGTAGAAAGAGGGTTCAAAAGCAACCTCAGGAAGTACTTCTTCACAGAGAGAGTGATAGACCTGTGGAACAGCCTGCCTCAGGAGGTAGTATCATCAAAGACAATCAGGGAGTTCAAACTCGCATGGGGTAGACATAAAGGGCAAGTTAGGATGAAGGCTGTATGGGGGGGGGTAGTTTCTATGGCAGACTAGATTGTTCACATGGTTCCCATCTGCCGACGCTTTTCTTATGTTCTTATGTACTTATGAAGATAAGTCCCAGGTGGCAGGGGTGATGGGGCGGGGGAGGGACAGAAGGGTTCACAGACTGGCGACTACATACAGTGCAGTAAATAAAAAAAAAAAGTCCTGTGCAGCCTGTCTTGGACCAGAGTATGATATGGATGCATACAATCCCTGCGTCTTCCAAGACTCAGTTTTCACCACTGACTCCAAGATGTTCTGGAATACTTAATGGACCTTTTTGAAGCTTGCCTACAGTATTCTACAGTTAAGATCAAAGAAATATAGAACAAGACAGTGTCAACAGGAAAAGGCCAGTGGTCCATCTAGTTTTGCCCATGATTCCCTGTCCGTTCTTGGGACCTGTTGTCCATAAAGGGTTCTAGCCCTCCCTATCCACCTCCATTTCCACTCCCTGTCGGCGTCACCTTGAGTAACCACTAGACCCTTCACACCATTAATGGTTTTTGCTCCTACTACCTCAACTAGTAGACTTCCACAGTACTTTCTGTAAAATAATATTTCCTGATATCTCTCTTGAACCTACCTCCGGTCAGTTTCCACTCATGCCCGCTTGACCTCAAACTGTTACTCATGCTAAATAATTCCCCACAGTTCACCTGGTTTATTCCTTTCAGAAACTTGAAGGCCTCTATCATATCTCCCTTCTGGTCTCCAGTGAGTACACATTCAGTGCCGTGAGGTGCTCCACATAAAACCTGCCCTGTTGTCCCTGAATCATCTCTGTCACCCTTTGCTGCACCATCTTCAGCTTGTCCATATCTTTCCTGAGTTGTGAACTCCAGAACTGGGCACAGTACTCCAGGTGTAGCCTCACCAAAGATCTATAAAGAGGTAGTATTATTATCTCTTTTTTTCTGCTGTCGATATCCCACCTGATACATCCCAGCATCCTGTTTGCCTTACTGTAGACCGTGTTGCACTGGTTTGATTTTTTGAGGGAGTCACTAATGATAACTTCTAGGTCCTGTACCTTAGCCGTAGTGCTAAATCTTACCACACCCATGCAGTACACTGTCCTGGGGTTCTTGTCCCCTGACTGCATTACCTTTCACTTTTTGGCATTTGAATTTCAGCTGCCAAACCTTAGACCACCTCTCAAGCCTTTGCAGATCACTCTGCATTTCCATGATTCCTTCATCACTATCCACCCTCCCGCAGAGCTTAGTATCATCTGTGAAGAGAGACAGCCTGCCCCGGGTTCCTTCTCCAGTGTCACTGATGAACATATTGAAGAGGGCCGGGCCCAAGACAGATCCCTGTGGTACCCCACTCATGACCTTTCTCTCTTCTGATTTGACCCCATGAACCACAACCCTTTTTTTCCTACCCTTTAGCCAGTTACCTACCCATCTTACTATGTCCCTTTCCATACCCAGATCCTCCATCTTCTTCAGCATTTGTCTGTGAGACACCAAGTTAAAAACCTTGCTGAAGTCAAAGTAGAGTTCAGTAAATCCATGTCATGGCCCCTATCCAATGCCCTCATCACCCAGGCAAAGAAAACTCTCAGGTTAGTAAGACAAGTCCTTCCTTCCACGAACCCATGCTGTTTACTATCATGGAGACCATTGCTCTCTATGTAGTGACAAGGTTCTCTTTGACCAGCAACTCCATCAGCTTTCCCAAAACAGAAGTAAGACTGACAGGTCTGTAGTTCCCTGCTTGTTCCTTGTCCCCTTCCCATAGAGTGGAATTATGACTGCCACCCTCCAGTCCTTTGGAACTACCACCATCTGTAATGAGCTATTAAATAGTCCTACCATGTGTTTAGCCATTTCCACTGCCAGTTTCCTCAGCACCCTCAAATGCATCTCATCCGGTCCCTGGTCTTTATCTATCTTTAGGGCAGTCAGCCCTTTCTAGACCCTTTCACCTGTAAATATTGGCTGTCTCATCTCTGAGACCCTCTTTGTGGCTATTCAAACACCATGAAGTCTTGCTATATTATGACAATATGCAGTTAGCCACTGCACTTGAACTGCCCCGGAGAGGAAAGAGTTAACTCCAGAGAATCTGGAGTTCCACAGCGCGAGGGCACTATGCCAAAGCTCTATCTGGCCAGTTTCAAATGAAAGTGTCAGATTCTTTACTCCGCTTCACTGAACAGTCGCTCCGGAGATCAGCTCCTTCAGCTCGGTTCATTTCTCGGTCAAGCGAGTATTTTCGGTTCATTTGAACCGGCAAAAAGTATTTAATTTACCGCATTTCGGTTCAAAGCTCTATCTGGTAAACCGTAAGTACAGGATTTTAAGTCTGTGTGGAAAATTATTTATCGGTTCGGTTTTGAACCGGTCGGTTTGCTAAAATAAGCATTTTAAGATATATTTTGGGCTTTTGAGTCGGTTCCGGTTCTTATCGGTTCTAAAAACCTATACTTTTGGGTTTTTCAAATACCCGTGACACGGTTAGGAACCATAAGGGTGTTCCTTTGTCTGGCACTGCCATCAAAGGCAAGTTTTTGGATAGGCTGGCATTATGTCTGAGAAACCAAAAGAAAAACCTGGCCCACTGGGTTTCAACACTGTGATGTCTGTGGGGAAGCCTTTGCCAAGGCTGACCCACACACCACTGTGTCTATTGTCTGAGGGCTGACCACCTCCTGTCAGACTGCCAGGTGTGTAAAATTCCCTGCAGCCACCCTGGAAAAGAGATTGGGCGGCTCAGGAGCGAGGCCAAAAGTCCGCTGACCCGGATGGCCAGCTCGGTCCAGCACCCACTGGGCCAGAGGGAGTGCCCTCTGACCAGGGCAAGACTTCCTCGGGCAAAAGGAAGGCTGGTTCAGAGGAACCAGTCCCAGTAAAAAAGACAAAGAAATCAGTAGGTTTGGAGTCCAAAATTGTCTCTCCAACTGCTGCAGAGATAGCTAAAGCCATACAGATTGTCCAGTCACTGTCTCAGGGACCTGTCGAACCACCAACAGTTGGCAAAAGGTTGGTTCGTTCAGTTCCAGTGGTTCAAGATTATGATGTTGAGGAATTTTATGAACCACAGGAGGGGGAGGAGGAATTTGATCAATATATGTGTGGCTGGGAGGGTCTGGACGTGCCCATTGAACCGGACATTTCTCCAGACAGACATTTAGAATCTCCCCCTATTCTGTCTGAGTCCCCTTCTCATTTTATGTTTTACAAAAAAGTTGCAGAAACCCTCCAGCTTCCTTTAGAAGAGGCTGTGGATGAGCAAGAGGAGCCTGATTATGTAGAAATGATGGATATACCAGAGTCTAGGAGGTTGTCTATTCCTTTGCATAAGTCATTTAGGAAGCAAACAACAAAGATTTTAAAAAACCCTCATTCTGTCCCTCCTTTAGATAAAAAATGGACAGAAGATATACTGTCAGGCTCTGATACAGACTTCCTCACTGAGCAGTGTAGTCATGTAGGTGTGGTACAAGCTGCAGCCTGTGACAGGCTAATATTCCCTGGCCTCACATCCTCCTGATAAGATTCCAGGAAGATTGATGCCATGGCGAAAAAACAATATATGGCAGCTTCTTTGGGACTCAGGCAGGCAAATTATATGAGCTTAGTGGCTAGATATCAGAAATCTAGATGGGACACAGTATTGCAGTTAGCCAAGCAGCCCATGGCCAGCTGGCTAGTGAGTTGGAACAGGTGGCTGCTGATGGCATTGAAGCCTCTAAGTTCAATTTCATACTGCTGTTGATGTTAATGATGTTTCTTCTAGGGTCATGGCCACTTCTGTAGCTTTCCGTGAAGTTGGCATGGCTCAGATGCACTAATCTGTCCCAGATACTCAGTCAAAGGCTATGGATTTTCCTGTAGTGGGAAATTCTCTGTTTGGGGAACAAACAGAAAACTATATGAAAAGATGGATGAATACAGAACTACCTACAAAAGTGCCCAGGCTAAGGAGAGGCATGCCACTCCACAAGGCACGCTCCCAGAGGTAGGGCAGGCCTTTCCACAGGCCTTTTACCAATCTCAAGCCTCCTCTGCGTTTGCACAGAGGGTTTCTTCAGAGGCAGAGGTAGGCAGGGCACAAGTAAACCCGTCCCCTCCCTCAGCCTAAGAACATGCCAAGCAGGCACACACTGATGGGGTGCCCAGGGGCCGGTCTCTCCTGTACGTGGGGGCAGGTTGGCTTATTTCAGCCAGAACTGGGTGTCCCTAACCTCGGACAGATGGGTTCTGGAGGTAATAAGCCAGGGTCTGGTTCTCAGCTTCAAACAGTTTCCAAAGATGAGAGCCAGACATTTTCCACCTGCAAATCCTGCAGAAGCCCTTGCTTTGGAAGCAGAGGTTTCTTCTCTTCTGGACTGCAAAGCAGTGGAAAGGGTCCCTCCTTGCCATCAGGGCAAGGGGCTGTACTCAAGATACTTTCTTACCCCAAAAAAGACAGGAGAATGGCGGCCCATTCTAGATTTAAGGTACCTGAACAAGCATCTTTTGAAACCAAAGTTCAAAATGTTAACTCTGGCAATGTTTTTGCCTTCCCTGAGGCCAGGGGACTGGCTAGCTTTCCTGGACCTCAAGGATGCCTATTTTCATGTTCTGATCAGGCCTTCTCACCGAAAGTACCTCAGGTTCAAACTGCCCTCAGGCCACTACCAGTTCAGGGCAATGCCTTCAGCCTCACCTCTGCACAAGGGTATTCACAAAATGTCTAGCTGTGGTAGTGGCTCATTTAAGAAAGGCAAGGGTTGCAGTGTTTCCCTACCTGGACGACTGGCTCATAGTGGGTCAGTCTCAGATCAGGTAAAATCCACTTGCAAGTCACCCAGCAGCTTCTCACTTCCTGGGATTCCTGCTAAATTTGCAAGAGTCAGTTCTGGAACCAGTTCAGGTACTAACTTTCATAGGTGCAGAATTGAACACAAAGTTAGCCAGGGCATTTCTCCCCTCGGAAAGGTGAGACAGACTCATTGCCCTGGCATCCTCCTTTACCCTGGGTCTCTCGACCAGCAAGGCATTTTCTGCAACTCCTAGGGCACATGGCTGCTTCCACAGCTGTAGTGCAGGGAGCAAGATTCCAGATGAGGGACATTCAGTTCCATTTGAGGGCCTATTGGTCTCAAAGGAGGTACCCCCTTACCAAATTAGTCCCAGTGACCCAAACTCTGATCCTGGCTCTCCACTGGTGGCAGGATCAAAGTAATCTAAAACAAGGGGTTCCCTTCATTCCCGTTTCCCACTCCCTCACCCTCACCACAGATGCCTCCCTGCTAGGGTGGGGAGCTCACTTGAGCGACCTGTCCACTCAGGGAGTGTGGTCTCCTCAGGAATCTCTGCTCCACATCAATCTTTTGGAACTCAGAGCTGTCTTTTTAGCTCTTCAGGTGTTTTCAGCTTCTGTCCAGAGCAAAGTAGTTCAAGTCAGGACAGACAACACCACAACAATGTGGTACATCAACAAACAAGGGGGCACTCGGTCATCAGCCTTGTGCACCGAAGCAATGAAGTTGTGGTCTCTGGCTTACTCCCTGAACACCTCCCTGATAGCAGTTCACCTTCCAGGGAAGGACAATGTCCTGGCGGATGCCCTCAGCAGGATTTCTCAGGGCCATCACGAATGAGCTCTGAATCCTCAGGTGCTGGGGTCGGTTTTGCCAGATGGGGCACCCCTCAGATAGATCTTTTCGCAGCCCCAGACAACCACCAACTTCCTCTGTTTTGTTGCAGGCCTCCAGTGCTGGGCTCGGTCCCCCTGGATGCCTTTCTGTTGGATTGGAAAGGGAAGTTCCTGTACGCCTTTCCCCCCTTTCCTCTTCTCTTCAGGGTATTAGTAAAAATCAGATCTCAGCCCTGCAAAGTGATTCTGATTGTCCCAGATTGGGCCAGACAGCCCTGGTACCCACTGCTTCTGTCCTGACAGTCCACCCTGCCCTGAGCTTGCCCAGAGTCCACGACTTGCTGGCCTGTGCACAGGGAAGTGTGGTATCGGACCTCAAATCCTTCCATCTCAAGGCTTGGCTCTTGAGGGGTTAGAATTTGCTGATTTACACCTTTCTCAAGGTGTCCTGAATATTTTAAAGGCTTCAAGGAAGCCTTCCACTAGGGCCACTTACAATTCTAAGTGGAAGAGGTTTTCCATCTGGTGCTCTGAGATGCAGATTGTCCCAGAATCTGCTGATCTGCCCATTTTACTGGACTATTTGGTCCATTTAAATTCCTTAGGCCAGCTACCTTAAAGGTTCGTCTGGCAGCTGTCGCTGCTTTTGTATCAGCAGGGAAGCCTGCTTCTCTTTCTTCTCACCCTGTGTTTTCCAAGTTTTTTAAGGGGTTACTTCACACTAACCCTCCTTTTCGGGAACCAGCTCCTGCCTGGGACCTGAATGTTTGCATTGCTCGGTTAATGCAACCCCCCTTTGAGCCTCTGTCCTCAGCAGAGCTCAAGTTTCTAACTTGGAAAACTGTTTTCCTAGTGGCTATCACTTCTGCCAGACGCATAAGTGAATTACAAGCCCTGTCAGTGGAAGAAGATTTTATCTCTTTCCACAGAGATAAGGTAGTCCTCAGGACTAACAGGAAGTTTTTGCCTAAGGTGGTTTCAGATTTCCACCTGAACCAATCCATCTTTCTTCCAGTATTTTTCACTGAGCATTCTTCCTCGGGTGAGAGGAGACTGCACAGTTTGGACTTCAAAAGAGCCTTAAGCTACTATTTGCAACGCACCAAGGGTCACAGGTTCGAATCCCTCCAACTCTTCCTTACCTATGACGAGGTTGGCAAAGGGAAACCTGCCACTAAGAGGACAGTTGCAAGGTGGATTGTCTCTTGTATCAATTTTGTTACCAAAAACTAGGTAGAGAACCCCCTCAGGACTGAGGGCTCACTCCTGAAGGGTACAGCTGCATCTCTAGGCTGCTAGAGATATTCCCATTCTGAAATCTGTCAAGCTGCTACTTGGAAAACAGTTCACACTTTTACCAAGCATTATTCCCTGGATGTCAGTCCAGGAGAGATGCTCGTTTTGGCACAGCTATTGCCAGAGCCTATTTTCTGAGTAGGTTCTGACCCTCCTCCATGGAGGTACTGCTGTGTAATCTGCATATTGTCATAATATAGCAAGACTTCATGGTGTTTGAAGAAAAAATTACTCACCTTAGTAATTGCTTTTCTTCTCATGGAGTCTTGCTATATTATGATCACCTCCCCAACCTGCCCCTCTCAGAACTTCTACTTTGGTAGGGGTGGCAAATTAGCGCAAGCACTGTGTCATGCCATTGTAGTTTTTTCCCTTTACCCTCTTTTATTTAGGGTTAGGGAACTAGATTATTTTGTTTTAAGTAATATGTTGGCCCCCTTCCTGGACTTGAGTCTTTGGGGGAAGGGGGGGTCCTAATAGTACTTGTCAGGTGGGAAAACTAATAATACCATTACTCATTGTTATTATTGTTATTGTTGTTTCTATTGTTGTTTATATTGTTGTTATTACTACTAGTAGGTAGCCATTTGGCTAGTGTAGAGCTTTCCACACAGACTTGTTGCTTAGTGTTAGCTTCATAAAGATCTGACAGTTTCATTTGAAACTGGCCAGATAGAGCTTTGGCACAGCGCCCTCGTGCTGTGGAACTCCAGATTCTCTGGAGTTAACTCTTTCCTCTCCGGGGCAGTTCAAGTGCAGTGGCTAACTGCATATTGTCATAATATAGCAAGACTCCATGAGAAGAAAAGCAATTACTAAGGTGAGTAATTTTTTCTTTTGATGCCACTCTCTGGCGAGATCCCGCTGTCTGACCTTGTGAAGACAGAGCAAAAATAATCATTAAGGATGGCAGGATTTTGCACTTCCTCTTCTATCACTCTGCTCCCCCAGGTAGCCTAACAATTCCACTTCCATTCTTTGTTTTTTCCCCCTAACACAGTCTGACCTCGATTATCTGGACCTCAGTTATCTGGACTACTTGCTTGAGTAGACTCCCATCACAGTCCCAAAATAATCACTGATTTAGCTGGAGACGCTTAGCGCATAAGTGTTAAGTGGTTTTTAGTTGCAGAATTAGCAGAGATGCTGGTAGCACAGCAATGCCACAATCACCTAACCTCATGAGGTGTTACAGTTAAACAGGTGTTAAAACTGTTAAACTGTTAAACACTTCTGGTCTGGGTAACTTAATCTTGGTGCGTAGATTGTTTTATTTGCTTCTGCTGCAGTTTCATTACAGTACTTTACCTGATTTTGACCTTCCCTGTTGCCAGAGCTGTGCTGTGCTCTCCTTCACATCTCTCGTTCTCTGTGTCTGCTGTGTATCTCGATATCCCGATGGAAGCTCAAGGTGCCATGGCAAAGAGAAAGTGCAAAATCCTGTCCATAAGCGACAAGATTGCCATAGTTGATTGGCTTGGCAAGGGCAAGAAGGCAGTCATCATTGCAGCGGCATATGGGATAAGTAAACGGCAGGTATCAGACATTAAGAAACAAAGGGGACAGTTGCTATACCATGCCACAAATGTTGAGGATGAGTGGGAGTTAAAGCACAGAAAAACACTTAAACCTGAGGCAGATGAAATGCTCGAAAAAGCAACTTACTTATGGTTTGCCCAGCAGCAGAGTAAGGGCTGGGCGGTGGCGTTGGCGGTGCTGGGTGGTGCCAAGGCTGGGTGTGGCATCGGATGTGGCAACATGTGTGGTGCTGGCACTGTGGATGGCGCTGAACTCCTCCCTGATCCTGGTGGTGTCATCTCCCTGGTCCTGACCTGCCCCCTTTGGAGGTTATTTTGGGATTGAAGTGGACCTGGATGAGTCTCTCCCTCTTCTGCTTTGTCGAAGATGCAATGGATGACTCATTTTATGGGCTGGAATGCAAACCCTCTGTGTCAGTGTGGTGGAAGAGCTTCTTTCCAGTTCCTTTTCTTCAGGGATATGGGATCCACCATAACATTTCAGTATTCATCTGTGGCCCAAAACAGACTCCTACGTCTTGAGTTCTTACATTCCTCAGTATGAGTACACTCTGTAGAACACACTTAATGCAATGGTCAAGAGCCTTCCGAAATCTAAGGCTCCATTGCTAGGGGCATATAGCCCAATAATCAGCTAAAAGCTTTTACGGACGTCTACGTCTCTGCCTCTAAGGCAGCTTCCGCTGGCAGCAGGTGATTACCGTCTCCTTGACTGTGCTAATCTGTTCAGCTAAAGTCTACTCAGAACAACAGGGCTGCAATTTAAACCACACAACATCCTCTTGACAAGCAGTCCTGTCAAGGTAGAGGCCTAGATGCCCTTTCAGGAACCAACCCTTTAACCATGAAGAGAATTTTGTAGAGGGCACATCCGAAAGCGCCCTATACTGACCTCTGTGGATCCAGCCAGACTCCACCCCAGCTATTCCCAGGCACCTCTTGGTGGTAGGATGGCATCTAATTTGGTTTTACAACCAGTGGAAGTCCATTACAGAGGACCTATAGGTCATCAGGATTGTCCAAGAGGGATACTCTCCCAATTTCACAGCTTTCCCCAGACCTTCCACTCAGACGGCAGCCAGTCGGTCAGCCTCTCAGTCACACACTCTCTTCTTCTGAGATATGGGGCCTCTGTGGGTGGGGGACAGTAAAAATCATTCCACAGTGGAACAAAGCACAGGTTCCTATTTCCATTGCTTCGGTTCCAAGTTAACAGACGGCATGTGCCCATTTGTCGACCTTGGAAGGTTAAACAAGTTCCTGTTCAGGGAATGGTTCTCTAAATCTTGGTGTCCAAGTCTTCACTTCCTGGACATTTAGCTCCTAGCCAGCCCATCCGGTTAAGAGACACAGGAAGCAGTCACCACAGCTTCTCAGTTGTTCTCTCCAGGTTTTGGGAAGGTGCCAGTTCATCTTCCCAACAGCTCCTTTTCTTAGGAGCCGTCCTGGATACCTCCAAGGCATCAACTTTGTTTCAGAGGATGGGAGAAAGGACATCTTTAGATGGCTCTTTACAATACAGAAAATGACTCTATTCTGTCCCCTTTTTGGTTGAGCGGATGCTGGGACTCAGGTCGTCCTCCGCAGCAAGCAGTGGTCTCTGACTGCGCATCTGCAATCCTCCGTACAAGATGACAGAGCTTCGGATAAAATCCATGGGGGATTCACTGCCAAGGCCTCCACACTCAGGTGTGGAGCCAAGAGGATCCTCATCTTATCATAAATCTCTTAGCGATGAGAGTTATCTTATAAGCAAATTCCTGGAGGATGCACCCTGCCATTAAGTGTTTCTATTTCAGAGGTACAACAAAGCTGTGAGGTATTACATCAGCAAACAGGGTGATGTGTCTCCCTACCCTCTCTGCAGTAGGGCTGTGAGGTTGTGAGAGTGGTACCTCGAGTACGATGCATCAGTTCAGATTTTGTGCAGTTGCTTTCGATGAATGGGGCAGTTCAGACCTGGTCCTTTTGCATCCCCTCTCAACGCAAAACTGCCCCATTGTGCTTCAGAAATCCTGACCCTGGTGTTTTCTGTCAGGGTGTGTTCACTGCACACTCCCTGTACATTTTTCTCCTCTTCCCTTAATTCAGAGGGTACTGATCAAGTTGTATGCACAGGGGGGCAGGATGATTCTCATTGTCCCAGGCAGCCCTCGGCAGATTGATTTGCATTGATCTGCAGTCTGTCAGAAGTTCCCCCGAGTCAACTACCTCTGTGAGCGGACCCTCTGACACAGGGACTTTAGTCCATCCTAGCCTGCATTCCAGTCATCTCCATGCCGGGCTGGAGGACATGGAAGTGGGTAAGCTCTGTTTTTCCCCAGACATCTTCTCAATCATGCACAGGCCTTCCACCAGGAAGTCTTATGTAGGTAAGTGGAAACCCTTCTCCATCTGGTGTGCAAGTCCCATCTGGACCCTTCGGTTGCCCACCAAGTAAGGTATTGGGGTGCCTCTTGGACCTGTCAGTCGCAGATTAGCCATACGAAGAAGTGAAGGTACACCTCTGCGCGTTTTCTGTCTGTCATGAGCCAGTAGACATCTTGTCACTGGCTCAATTACTGTTAGTCAAGTTTTGCTTTGCTAACTCCAGAAGGAAAGGGAGCGCTCCCTTCACTCTCTGGATGTTAGGATGATTCTGAGATTCTTCATCGACAGAACGAAGAGATACACATCTGAGCAACTATTGTATCATCAGCGTGCCTTGGCTGGGTCAACCTCTTGCCATGAGATGTTTTCAGCTTGGTTAGTAGCATGTCTCCGATACTAATAATCCACATCACAGGCAAGTTCGAAGGCCGGATTCACACCACTCTGTCGGAGTGGTTGTGGTTTCCTGGTGGAGATTCATAATGTGCCCGTTGCAGTCATCTGCAAGGCAGTGAGTTGGAGCTCAGTGCATACCTTTGTAAAGCACTATGTTCTGGATGTCCATCCAGACAGCTCTCTTTCTTTGGCAGGACGGTCCTTATGGACTTCCGTCCTGATTGAGCTCTGTCTCCGACCGCCCTACTTGGGGGGGGTTGATTTTTTAGCTCTTTACTCTCCCATTAGTGTGAATGAGCGGTGGAGACTTGAGTCCAGGAAAATATGGGAATTACGTACTTATTGTAATTCTTGATCTACATGGATGGAGTCTCCACCACTCATTTACATGCCCGCCAACCATCTCCAGAGCTCACTTGTTCTGTTTTTGGTCTTCACTACCTTGTTGTTCGGGCTGTGGAGACATTGTTCAATTGACCCTTCGTACATGGGTCATCTGGGCCTTCACATCCTGGAGGTTAAGGTTAGGTTTTCTTTCATTAGTTATGCTGCACCTCATCAGTCGAAAAGCTACCAAGGCAGTTGGAGGGTCGATACCAAGATTGCCTATATGGCATGAGCTAGCCTCATGGTGCCATACATGTGCAGTCCTATCCTGATGCCAGACCTCCTGAAGATTTTTGGCTCCTGCGGGGTCCTAGCACCTCCGGCATACTCCCATTAGTGTGAATGAGTGGTGGAGATGCCATCCAAGAAGATCAAGAATTACGGTAAGTATGTAATCCACTCAGTCCTAGTGCCTCCAGCATAGTCCCATTAGTGTGAATGAGTGGTGGAGACTTCCTCTAGGAAGATCAAGAATTCTGGTAGGTACGTAATTTTCATTTCTCACTCATTATTTTCTGAGGCCAAGTTTCTGTGATGGCCAAAAGGTCCATCTCAGTTTTTGCCATCTTAGCTTGGAGCTTCATTAGATTTTATTACCCAGGCTCCTGGTGTTAATGCAGACCCCCTTTCATCTAACTCCTAAACCCTCTTTTCTGTTTACCCATCTTTCTCCTTTATTCTTCTCTGGTCTTCTTAATTTCTAATTTTTTGTGGTTATCGCACACGCTGTGATCTCCCTCTCAAATGTCCCTTCCCTAGCCCAGTTTGAATCTCAACAGTTTTTTTCTTGCTTCAGCTACGAGCCCACAGATATAGGGGAGCACTAGCTAGGTTCCCCTTCCTCCCTTCTATTACTGTGGTTTCCCTACACTCAGTCTCCCTTGCAGTCAGTTTAACTGTCCGATATACACATCCAGCTTCTGCCCCAACACACTGGCCCCTTCTCTTGTCAGGTGTAGTCCATCACCCTTGAAGAGCCTCCTGTCCAAGAAGTCCCCCAGCCCCCTTCCAAGTGGTATCCTTTACCAGATGCCATCCTTTAAGCCACCCATTAAACTCCTCTCTCTCATCCCTCCTTATTCTGACCTTCTTCCCCTCTCTGCCCCACACAGGGAGGACCTCAAATAAGGCCAGGAAGGCTGAGTGTACTGCCAATCTGTCCCCTGTCTGCAAAAGTTTTGCTTCACCATCTCCACCAACTGGTTCATTAGATCATTGGTACCCAAGTGTATCAGCACCCCTAATTTTCCCCTCCACCATTCTCCGTATCCTGTCTAGATCCCAGATGGCAGATGCACCAGAAAGGCACCTGATCATCCTCCTCCTGTCAACCCCCTCCACCAGCCTCTCAGCTAATCACTGAGTCCCACACCACTAAGAGTGAGCCTCAGATTGGTCAAAGTCTTTCATGTCTTGGCCATGCAGCCACCCCTGCTGGGGCAGACAGGGCTCAGATACACAGATACAGATACACAGAAGGTGACAGCAGATAAGGACCGTGTGTCCCACCTAGTCTTCTCCTTTTCCCTACCTAATACATTACTGCAGACCCTAGTTGATCTGTGGCTTACCCTCTCTTCCCTGTGGTTAGAGTACTCTTATGTCTGTCCCATGCATTTTTGAATTCCCCTACTGTTTTTGGCCCCACCACCTCTGCAGGGAGGCTGTTTCAAGCATCCACTACTCTTCCTGTGAAAAATAACTTCCTCACATTGCCCCTGAGCCTACCCCCCAGTCTCATATCATACCCCCTTGTTCTTGTACATCTTCTTTTCTGAAAGGTGCTACCATCCTGTATCTTGTTTATACCCCTGATGTACTTTAATGTCTCTATCATATCCCGCTCTCTCTCTCTCTCTCTCTCTCCTACAGGGAATACATATTGAGGTCCTCTAGCCAATGTGAACACTGAGAAGGTTTCTGAGTCCACAAAAATCCAAGATTATGGTTTAAGCCTTCTCTCCAGAGAGGTGCTACCATTAGTAGACAAAGAATATGCCATATCTATGATGTCAGCATGACATATTTGATGATGTGTCATGAAAGCTGGCAGCTGAAGGTTTTTTGAAGACTTGCCAGCCAAAGCAGTCAGGTTTATGACCTTGTGCAGTTACCATCTAAGGTTTGAGTCTGCCCTGATTCACCAAGGTGCCTTGTGTGGTAAACTATTATACTTTGCTTAATAGAGAAAAGAAGAGTAAAATATTTGTGTGCGAGTGTGTGCTTTCTACTATACAAAACATTTTCTTTTTATCGCTGTATAATTGCTGTTCCCCTTAGTCTTAGTGTAATATCTTGTATAATATGTGTAAATATTCAGAAGTATTAAACTATTACCTTTATATACTTCATGTTTCTTTGACAGAGTCCTATGAAATACAGATAACTGGGTTATAATTGACAAAAGCTGGTGTTCCATCTCCGAAGGCTATGGGTACCATATTTTGTTTCTAAAAGCAAAGTGATTCTCAGCTGTGCAGTAGGGCTGGATCACTTGCCATTCGGTGGAATACTGTACTGTGTAAGCAGTGGCCCTGGTGGGATTCAGACCTAGAGATACCCCAAGTCTGGCTGTGGTAGAGTGGTGGCAGCATACAAAGGTGACCCTTTCAGGAGTCTAAAGGTTGACAAAGCTAGTAACAGTCACAGACTTGGACTGGGAGAGACCAGTCTGTCACAAACTAGAAGAGGTGAGTGGGGTCTGAAACAGTTTTTTCAGTATGAAGGTTATTTGTCCAGTCACAGAACAGGATATACAGAAGGGGATTGTATATTTTACCAGCTTTATTTTGTTATAAATAAGTACAGATGGATAGAGGACACAGTGTAAGCAATATGAGAAATGCGTACTGCCAAACCTGCAGGAGCTGTGCAGAAGGAGAGAACTGGTCTATGAGAGAGGTCAAACATTAGCAGAACTCATAAATGTCCTCAAAAATAGTGACCAGAGAAACAGTGCAGAAATGGTCTTGGTTAGCCACAGTCGTGAGATGGAGGCTGGATAGAATGCAGATGAGCTTGAGCCTTTGAATAGGGCAGCTGCACACAGTCTGGGTACAAATGTTGGAGCTGGAGCTCACCCTGTGTAAGGCGAAGGAAGGAATTGAGAGGCAACAGGCAGATATGGATCTGCAGAGAGGAGAAAGCTGGAAGCTGATGAGCAAGAAAAGCAGCACCATCACAAGATCCAGCTGAGAGAACATGAGAGAGAAGGTGGGTGAGAGGAGCAAGAAAGGCAGTGCCAGCAAAGGAGTGAGAGAAAGTATGAGAGGAATGAGAAAGGCAGTGTCAGCAAGAGCAAGAAGAGTGAGAAAGGCAGCACCAGCACAAGATCCATTTGAGAGAGGAGTAAGAGAAAAAGCATGAGCATAAGAGAAGATGAAGATTCTGCGCCGCAGAGGACAACACCACAAAATGTAAATAAAGTCATGAGGGGTTCGACCCAGAAAGCCAGAATTAATTCTAAAATGTTTCCCAGATATCAGAAAGGGATAATCTTGATTTGTGTTTAAGATCTTTTGAGATAATCTGTGGGCAGTTTGAATTGGGCAGGGCTTCTTGAGTGACTTGCCTTTTGTCACTGCTTAAAGAAGAGGCATTAGAGGCTTTTGCCAAAATGGACAGTGAGGACTGCATGGACTATGATAAAGTAAAAATGCCTTGTTAAAGTGTTTTGAGTTAACCCCCAAGCAGTATAGGCAAAAATGTAGAGGGTTAAGAAAGACATCAGGAGATATATATATTTTTTTTAGATTTTGTTGACGAGGTAAGCACACTAGACAAAAATATGCCTATTTTCAGGTACGATCTGGGACATTACAAAAAATATAGAGACAAAATGTGAAGGCTTAACAATAAGGAAGGTAGCGAATACAATAAAAGTATAAAGGAATAAAGAAGATAACAAAGTTAAATAACAAAATACAGATTAAGTTATAACTTACTCAAGTATAGATCAAGACACAGACCAGACTGAAAACAATAAAGTGCACCAAACTGTGAGGGGGAGGATACCAGGAATCAAGTGCAATTGCAGGCAGAGCAGGATCTCAGATGATCCCATAAGGACCTTCTAGTGGCAAAGTGAGCCTGTGCTGGGAGGGAGTTCCATAGCCTGGGAGCACAGACAGCAAAGGCCCGTTCACCCATAAAGGTATGGGTTTTAGGAACAAGGAACACATGTGAGTCATTAGACCTAAGTAGATATGATGGATTGACAGATTTAAATAGTTTCGCCAGGGCTGGTGGGGTGTCATTTCTGACTACTTTATCAATAAAACAGCCCAGAGCAAAAGTACGATAAATTCCCGGGGATAGCCAGCCAAGTTTATTGTATAAGTTGTAGTGATGAGTAAGTCATAGGGCAGAGAGGGCAAAACAACATATGTTGTTTTAGGCAACATCCCATTTGGATAGGTTAGACTTGATAGTATGGGTAAAGGTTACGAATCTATAACTAAGTGTGTGAAGGAGTATTTCTTTAGCCAGGGCAAGGCACGTGGCTGTTGTGAAAGCATGTTTGACCCTATAGGCCAGGCCCAACTTGCTGTTTGCTGCCTTGCTTATGTTGCGGATATGCAGGGTGAAGTCTAGCTGAGGATCAAGGGTAACTCCCAAGTGTTTGAAGGAGTCAGCAACCCTGACAAGGGACCCATCAGTGCTAGTGACGATCAGGGGCTCAGGGCTCATTCTCAGTTTGTCCGGAGGGCCAAAGAGCATAGCTTGTGTTTTCTTAATCTTGAAGACTAACTTGTTGGATAGGAGCCAAGATTGTATGTTACAGAAGTCAGTCTTTAGGTTTGAGTGGATGACCCTGATATTTTGCAGGTTAGTTAGAAGCTTCAGATCATTAGCATACAGGGTGACACTACTATGGCCCGGCACCTGAAGTGGGTAATTAACAAACAGTGAGAATAAATTGGGCCCAAAAATAGACCCCCGTGGGACCACAGTTTTGACTGGGGTGTGCTCAGAGACTGCCCTATAAAACTTGACAAGCTTCTGCCTCCCCTGTAAGTAGTTTGTGAACCAGACTAGGGCAGGGACTGACAGAACAAAGGAGCAAAGCTTGGAGCACAAGAGTGTATGGTCCACCAAATCAAAAGCCTTTGAGAGATCTACAGAGATCACCCCAGTCATCTTGCTATGATCCATGGCAACCCTGATCTCTGATGTGACCTTGGCAAGGGCAGTAGAGGTACTATAACCTTTGCAGAAGCCATGCTGTGCTGGGGATAATAGTTCATGCCTTTAAATATAATCAGTCAGTTGGGACACTACCACTTTCTCTAGTAATTTGCTAATAGAAGATAAGATAGCTATGGGTTGGTAATTTTCAGGGCGTCTCTGATCACCTTGTTTAAACACTGGTATGACCCTGGCAACCTTCCATAAATCATAGATAGCTATGCTGAAATGTGTGTGCACCTAAGTAATTTGTTAGAACATTGGGTAGAACGTGCAAAAGCTCAGTTTATAGAGAAAATAACAGATGGGGTGCAAATGCTCACTCTGCAGAGAAAATAAACAATTTATTTCTTCTAAATAGTTCCTAGAAAACATACCTGAGGAACTGAGGATATAGTTGTTGAATAGAACGCCAAGCTGCACTAGGGAGGCAGCTGAGAGGGCTTTTCAGTTCATATCCAGCCAGCTATCCTGTCATTACAATGGTAATGGGGAGGGACATCAAGTGGCTTTAAGAGAACCCGGGGAGGAGGGCAACCTAAGGAAGCCAGCTTGTGCCTAAACAAATGGGGAAGCAACATGGTTTCAACAGTAAGGAGACAGGTGAACACAGGTGCTATATGTGCCAGAATCTGGGGCATTTGTCATGATTGTCTGACAGATATGCCAAACAGTGTGAGGGCAACTGGAGGGGGTAGCTGGGGAAGTCCCCAGCAGTTAGTAGCCTGTACAGAGACTGAAGTGCCCTCTAACTCCACTGCTCACATGCACCCTGTGTTTGTAAATGGGATTGTGACCCAGATATTGAGGGACACTGGGGGTCTCCATTTTTATGGTGAAGCAGGATTTGATTTAGGAGGAATGCATCTTGCTTGGCCAGTTTTAATATTAGAGGAGTGATGCATCCGAAGGTCTCAGTGCCAAAGGCCCAAATCTTTCTAAGTCGGGAAGGTGGCCAAGGCATACTGGAGGTGGTTGTTGTACCTGAACTGCCTATTAATGCAATCATGGGTAATGACTTTGATAGTAGGGTGAATACCGTGTTCTCTCACCTGTAGCAAGGTGAGGGAACTGGCTCCTGAGGACACAGAGGGGGCAGTGCATGAGGAAGCAACCCCTATCACAGTAGCAGAAGTTGTAGCTGAAGAACAAGCTGGGAGCAGAAGTTCTGAGTCACAGCTACAGACTGAGGAGAGTCCAGCCATGGGCAGCTTTCCCACAGCAGGATGTATTTTGGGGAAGATCAGGCAGGCAGAGCTGGGGAGAATTCAGCAAGCTGACACATCTGTGCAAAAATTAAGGGAGTTAGCCACTGGGAGAAGGTGATTTCCATGGATCGGAGAAAAGGGAGATGTACTGGTAGAATAGGCTTTTGTACCCAATACACCTGTCTTGTGGAGTGCCACAGGGCTCAGTCGTGTCACTGATGCTGTTCGCGGTGTACATGCTGCCCCTGAGTGAGATCATTTGACAGTACAACGAGGAGTTTCACTGCTATGCAGATGATACCAAGTTGTACTTGTCCTTTGCCCCCAGAACATCAGGAGCCATTGACATGCTTAACAGTTGTCTGGCTAAAATCAGTGACTGGATGGTTTCCAGCTGGCTGAGACTCAACCCAGCCAAGACAGAGGTACTGGTGATCGAGCCTGGTTGCAGGCATGATGGGTTGCCTCCTGGAGCTAATACAGGGCTTTCTGTGGATTCCATCCTGTTGGTGGCTTCCCTGAGGGTGTGAAATCTGGGTGTGGTCCTTGGTAACAGCTTGACTTTTGGTTATCAGGTGTCATCTGTTGTCAGCAGTGGTTTTTACCATTTGCAGAACATCGCCCAGATTAAGCCCCTTGTTCCACCCAAGGACCTGCCAACACTGGTGCATGCCTTTGTGACCTCCCGGCTTGACTACTGCAACTCTCTGTACTTTGGGGTCATGGGAGGGATCCTTCCCCAACTGCAGCTGGTGCAGAACGCAGCAGCCCAGTTACTGTCAGGCTTTTTGAGGTCCAGTCATGTGACCGACCCCAGTCCTGTGGGCTCTGCACTGGCTGCCAGTTAGGTGGAGGGTTCTTTTCAAGGTGGGTCTTCTCACCTTTAAGGCCCTATATGGACAGGGTCCTGGCTACCTGTCTGAGCTCCTGACACCGGCTACCTCTGGTCGCTCCCTCTGCTCCTTGTTGAGGGGCCTCCTAGTCGTTCCCAGAGTTTGGCTCAGGACTTCAGGAGATGGCGCATTTAGCATCGCTGGGCCGACCCTGTGGAATTCACTATCACCACTAGTCTGGGAGGCCCCCACGATTGAGGTGTTCAAGTGGAGGCTGAAGGCCCACCTCTTTGTCCCGGCTTTCGTAGATTGCTGATTCCACCTTATTCTAGTCCCATATGTGACAGTCCGAAAGCCCTTTATAATTTAACTGCAGTTTTTAGTTTTTATCAATTGGTTATTGTTATAGTTATTTGTGATTGTTTTATGTCTGTGTTCTTGTTTTAAACTCTTTGAGGCACCCAGAGCCTCCAGGATTGGGCGCCCTACAGATAAAATTGCCTTGCCTTACCATGCATGGGTTTCTAAGGGAGGACTAGAGGAAGGAGTACTCTGTCAGACAGTGGTTCCTAGAGAGTACAGGAAGAAAGTTCTGACCTTAGCCAATGACATACCCTTTTCTGGACAGATAGGAGTAAGCCGTAGCAAAAGGGGTCTGACTAACACTTTTTACTGGCCCAGTACTTTTAAAGATGGGCAAACTACTGCCAGATTTGTCTGCAGTGCTAGAGGGTGGGAAAGACTGGGCACAATGCTAAGGCAGCTTTGATTCACCTGCCTATTATTGAAGAGCCATTTTGGTGAGCTGCAGTGGATATTGCAGGGCCACTCAGCACTCCAAGTTGCACAGGCAAGCGGTACATCTTGGTTGTTGTAGATTACTCCACACGGTACCCAGAAGCAGTGCCCTTGTTCTCCATTGAGGCTGAGAAGTTGCCAATGAACTGCTGAGGATATTTAACCAGGTGGCTTTTCCCAGGAAATTCTGTCAGACCAGGGCACCAGTATTATGTCTGACCTGATGGCTATGCTTTGGAAGAAGTGTGGGGTAAGGCAGATCAGGGCCTCACCATACCACCTCAAGACTAACAGTGCAATCAAGCAATTCTATGGGTCTCTTAAGACCATGTCAAGGGCATTCGCTGACATGCATGCAAGAGAGTGGGACAAGTACTTACCCCATCTCTTTATTCACATATATGGAAGTCCCTCAGGAGTCCATAGGATTCTCACCCGTCAAGGTCCTGTTTGGCAATAAGGTAAGGTATGAATGGGAGGGTGAGCTTGCTCCCCAGAAGAAATCTGTTTTGGCGAATGTCCTGAATTTCAGGTCACAGCTCAAGGAGCTAATGGGGTTTGCCCAGGAGCACTTTCCCACTGCACAACAGATGTGGTGCAACTGTGGGGCCAGAGCGTGGGCATAAAAAGTTGGGCAATGGGTGATGGTGCTCATCCCTGTCCAGCAGAACAAATTGTAGGAGTCTTGGGTGGGGCTTTATTTAGTGGTCAGGAGGGTGAATTATGTTAGTCGCATAGTGGAGCTACTAGACAGGAGGCAAAAACAGTGAGTCTACCACATAAATCCTAACCTGCTTTTGTTAAATGTTTTTTATACTTAGCTGGAGTGCATCGGGATGTGAATGTGTTTTGTATAGTTGTAGTTAATCAGTGTATGAATGATTGGGTTACTCTTTTAATTATTAGGTATTTTATGTGGGATTTTAGAGTAGGTTAACCACTTGTTGGTGGTGAGTGACTTTTATTTTAACTGTTGTATGATTTGTTTTATCATGTGCTTAGCCAGAACTTATCTAGTCTACTCCACAGACCAGCTACGAGAGTGGCACCCATTTGGGGGCACTTTTACCCTGCCTGCAGCCATACTCAACTGCTATGAGGGTTGGGGATTCTTCACGGGAGATGCTCAAAATGTAGACCTGCTCCGCTGCCAGACTTTGGGGGTAGAATCAGGAGCATGGTATCCAGGAGGTACCCGGGGAGCAGACATTATCTGGAAAGTGGTCTCACCTGCCTGATTACTGTTCCTCAGCCCTCTGAGCTTTCCACTGAGCAGTTGACTAATGGACCAGCCAACTCGACTCCTCCACATAGGGTGTTTCTTTGTAACACCAGCTCTCCTTATCTATTTTTATTTTCATTTTTGTTTACTGGGTGAACACAATGAGCCAAAGGCCCATTTTCATGCATGACCCGGGACCATAAGAGTACTGTAAGATGTTACATATAAACATAATAAACATTGAACAATACAGAAAGAAAAGTCAGAGCACACTAGAACATGGAAACTATCACAAACAATTATAGCATAATTGATTTAACAAATGGTTCCTTAATTTAACTTTAAAAGTTTGATGACTCATATTGCCAGAAAATAATTTAGGCAAGTTGTTCCAGTTTGAGGAGGCACTAAAAGAAAAGGATTGATTACCCACTTTCATTTTGGTTCTTGGTACCATAAGTCCAATCATATCATTTGAATGAGAACAATGGAGAATTTTCCCCTTGACAAAAAATATTATTAGTCAGACAACCCAAACTATGTAAGCTTCTTGGCCTTGGAGGAAGCCATCCAGAGGTACTATACAATGCACAATGGTGAGTGGAATATGATAACTTAAAAGTAAATAGGAAAATACTATGAAATACTGAAGTAAGAATAGAAAAATATTGTTCTACCAAATTAGAAAAGAGAAAAGAGAATTGTAATTTAGAATTGGAAGACGTATACCCTTTGCAATGGCCATCCACACCTGAACGGTAAGCATAGATTGCAATTTAAATAAAGGTCCCAATTTTTGATTTACTTGCCAACTAACAGATCTGATATGAGGGGGGGAAAAGATAATTTGCATCCAAAAGAATGCCCAGATATTTGAACTGGGCAACTTGATCCAATTCAAACAGCATGAAGTCTTGCTATATTATGATAATTGCAGTATGACCGCAGGTTAGAACTGCTCAGGAGGTGAAATAGTTAACTTTCCATGCAGGCATGGAACTTAGAGCGCAAGCTCGTTTGAAAACTCTGTCTGTTGTGCTTCAAACGCAAACTGTCAGATTCTTTATTCCGCCTCACTGAACAGTCGCTCCGGAGATTTCTCCTTCTGCTCGGTTCATTTTGTCGGTTTAAAAGTATTATTTTTCGGTTTTTAGCTGAAATTAAACCGCAACCGGTCGGTTCAAGCTCTGTCTGTGGTAATGTAAGTAATAGATAGGTTTTACATTACATTTTCTGTGTGGAACTTGTAATTCAAACACCATGAAGTCTTGCTATATTATAACAATAGCAGTCAGCCACTGCAGCTGAACTGCCCCGGAGAGGAAGGAGTTAACTCCAGAGGATCTGGAGTTCTACAGCGCGAGGGCGCTGTGCCAAAGCTCTATCTGGCCAGTTTCAAATGAAACTGTCAGATTCTTTACTCCGCTTCACTGAACAGTCGCTCGGGAATCAGCTCCTTCAGCTCGGTTCATTCTCGGTTCAAGCGGTATTTTCAGTTCATTTGAACCAGAAAAAGTATTTATTTTACCGCATTTCGGTTAAAAGCTCTATCTGGTAAACCGTAAGTACAAATTTAAAGTCTGTGTGGAAATTCAATTATCGGTTCGGTTTTGAACCGATCGGTTTGCTGATTTTAACGTTTTGAAGTGTTTGGTTGGGCTTTTAGAGTGCGGTTCCCAGTTCTTATCGGTTCTAAAAAAACCTGTTTTTTAAATAGGTTTTTTCAAATACCCGTGACACGGTTAGGAACCGATAAGGGTGTCTTGCCTGGCACTGCCATCAGAAGGGCAAGTTTTTGGATAGGCTGGCATTATGTCTGAGAAACCCAAAAGAAAACCGGCCCACTGGGTTTCAACACTGTGATGTCTGTGGGGAAGCCTTTGCCAACGCTGACCCACACACCACTTGTGTCTATTGTCTGGGGGCTGACCACCTCCTGCCAGACTGCCAGGTGTGTAAAAATTTCCCTGCAGCCACCCTGGAAAAGAGATTGGGCCGGCTCAGGAAGCAGAGGCCAAAAAGTCCGCTGACCTGATGGCCAGCCCGTCCAACACCCACTGGACCAGAGGGAGTGCCCTCTGACCAGGGCAGACTTCCTCAGGCAAGAAAGGCTGGTTCAGATGAACCAGTCCCAGTTAAAAGACAAAGAAATCAGTAGGTTTGGAGTCCAAAATTGTCTCTCCAGCTGCTGCAGAGATAGCTAAAGCCATTCAGATTGTCCAGTCACTGTCTCAGGGACCTGTCGAACCACCAACAGTTGGTAAAAGGTTGGTTCGTTCCAGTTCCAGTGGTTCAGGAGTATGATGTTGAGAATTTTATGAACCACAGGAGGGGAGGAGGAATTTGATCAATATATGTGTGGCTGGGAGGGTCTGAACGTGCCCATTGAACCGGACGTTTCTCCAGACAGACCTTTAGAATCTCCTCCTATTCTGTCTGAGTCCCCTTCTCATTTTATGTTTTACAAAAAGGTTGCAGAAACCCTCCAACTTCCTTTAGAGGAGGCTGTGGATGAGCAAGAGGAGCCTCATTATGTAGAAATGATAGATATACCAGAGTCTAGGAGGTTGTCTATTCCTTTGCATAAGTCATTTAGGAAGCAAACAACAAAGATTTTAAAAAATCCTCATTCTGTCCCTCCTGTAGATAACAAAATGGACAGAAGGTATACTTTGTCAGGCTCTGATACAGACTTCCTTACTGAACAGTGTGGTCATGTAGGCGTGGTACAAGCTGCAGCCTGTGACTAGGCTAATATTCCCCTGGCCTCACATCCTCCTGATAAGGATTCCAAGAAGATTGATGCCATGGCGAAAAAACAGTATATGGCAGCTTCTTTGGGACTCAGGCAGGCAAATTATATGGCTTATGTAGCTAGATATCAGAAATCTAGATGGGACACAATATTGCAGTTAGCCAAGCAGGCCCATGGCCAGCTGGCTGGTGAGGATTGGAACAGGTGGCTGCTGATGGCATTGAAGCCTCTAAAGTTCAATTTCATACTGCTGTTGATGTTAATGATGTCTCCTCTAGGGTCATGGCCACTTCTGTAGCTTTCGTAGGTTGGCATGGCTCAGATGCACTAATCTGTCCCAAGATACTCAGTCAAAGGCTATGGATTTTCCTGTAGTGGGAAATTCTCTGTTTGAGGAACAAACAGAAAACTATATGAAAAAGATGGATGAATACAGAACTACCTACAAAAGTGCCCAGGCTAAGGAGAGGCATGCCACTCCACAAAGGCACGCTCCCAGAGGTAGGGGCAGGCCTTTCCACAGGCCTTTTTACCAATTTCAAGCCTCCTCTGCTTTTGAGCAGAGGGGTTTCTTCAGAGGCAGGGGTAGACGAGGCACAAGTAAACCGTCCCCCTCCCCTCAGCCTAAGGCTGCTGCCAAGCAGGCACCCTGATGGGGTGCCCAGGGCCGATTCTCCTGTACCAGTGGGGGGCAGGTTGGCTTATTTCAGCCAGAACTGGCTGTCCTTAACTTCGGACAGATGGGTTCTGGAGGTAATAAGCCAGGGTCTGGTTCTCAGCTTCAAACAGTTTCCAAAGATGAGAGCCAGACATTTTCCACCTGCAAATCCTTCAGAAGCCCTTGCTTTGGAAGCAGAGGTTTCTTCTCTTCTGGACTGCAAAGCAGTGGAAAGGGTCCCTCCTTGCCATCAGGGCAAGGGGCTATATTCAAGATACTTTCTTACCCCAAAAAAGACAGGAGAATGGTGGCCCATTCTAGATTTAAGGTACCTGAACAAGCATCTTTTGAAACCAAAGTTCAAAATGTTGACTCTGGCAATGATATTGCCTTCTCTAAGGCCAGGGGACTGGCTAGCTTCCCTGGACCTCAAGGATGCCTATTTTCATGTTCTGATCAGGCCTTCTCACCGAAAGTACCTCAGGTTCGAACTGCCCTCAGGCCACTACCAGTTCAGGGCAATGCCTTTCGGCCTTACCTCTGCGCCGAGGGTATTCACTAAATGTCTAGCTGTGGTAGTGGCTCACTTAAGAAGGCAAGGGGTTGCTGTGTTTCCCTACCTGGACGACTGGCTCATTGTGGGTCAGTCTCCAGATCAGGTGAAATCCCACTTGCAAGTCACCCAGCAGCTTCTCACTTCCCTGGGATTCCTGCTAAATTTACCAAAGTCAGTTCTGGAACCAGTTCAGGTCCTAACTTTCATAGGTGCAGAATTGAACACAAAGTTAGCCAGGGCATTTCTTCCCTCGGAAAGGTAGACAGACTCATTGCCCTCGCATCCTCCTTTACCCTAGTTCTCGACCAGCAAGGCATTTTCTGCAACTCCTGGGGCACATGGCTGCTTCCACAGCTGTAGTGCAGGGAGCAAGATTCCAGATGAGGGACATTCAGTTCCATTTGAGGGCCTATTGGTCTCAAAGGAAGGACCCCCTTCCAAATTGGTCCCAGTGACTCAAACTCTGATCCTGGCCCTCCACTGGTGGCAGGACCAAGCAATCTAAAACAAGGGTTCCCTTCATTCCCATTTCCACTCCCTCACCACGGATGCCTCCCTGTTAGGGTGGGGAGCTCACTTGGACGATCTGTCCACTCAGGGAGTGTGGTCTCCTCAGGAATCTCTGCTCTACATCAATCT
This sequence comes from Neoceratodus forsteri, assembly GCA_016271365.2. Classification (NCBI taxonomy): domain Eukaryota; kingdom Metazoa; phylum Chordata; order Ceratodontiformes; family Ceratodontidae; genus Neoceratodus; species Neoceratodus forsteri. Next base: position 369,179,703 of record CM028135.1, read on the forward strand.
TTTGGAACTCAGAGCTGTCTTTTTAGCTCTTCAGGTATTTTCAGTTTCTGTCCAGAACAAAGTGGTTCAAGTCAGGACAGACAACACCACCACAATGTGGTACATCAACAAGCAAGGGGGCACTCGGTCATCAGCCTTGTGCACCGAAGCAATGAAGTTGTGGTCTCTGGCCTACTCCCTGAACACCTCCCTGATAGCAGTTCACCTCCCAGGGAAGGACAATGTCCTGGCGGATGCCCTCAGCAGAATTTCTCAGGGCCATCACGAATCGGCTCTGAATCCACAGGTGCTGGGGTCCGTCTTTGCTAGATGGGGCACCCCTCAGATAGATCTTTTCGCAGCCCCAGACAACCACCAACTTCCTCTATTTTGTTGCAGGCCTCCAGTGCTGGGCTCAGTCCCCCTGGACGCCTTTCTGTTGGACTGGAAAGGGAAGTTCCTGTATGCCTTTCCCCCCTTTCCTCTTCTTTTCAGGGTACTAGTGAAAATCAGATCTCAACCCTGCAAAGTGATTCTGATTGCCCCAGATTGGGCCAGACAGCCCTGGTACCCTCTGCTTCTGTTCTTGACAGTCCGCCCTGCCCTGAGCCTGCCCAGAGTCCACGACTTGCTGGCCTGTGCACAGGGGAGAGTGTGGTATCGGACCTCAAATCCCTCCATCTCAAGGCCTGGCTCTTGAGGAGTTAGAATTGCTGATTTACACCTTTCTCAAGGTGTCCTGGATATTTAAAGGCTTCAAGGAAGCCTTCCACGAAACCACTTACAATTCTAAGCGGAAGAGGTTTTCCATCTGGTGCTCTGAGAGGCAGATTATTCCAGAATCCGCTGATCTTCCCATTTTATTGGACTATTTGGACCATTTAAATTCCCTAGGCCTTAGGCCAGCTACCTTGAAGGTTCATCTGGCAGCTGTCTCTGCTTTTGTGTCAGCAGGGAAGCCTGCCTCCCTTTCTTCTCACCCTGTGTTTTCCAAGTTTTTTAAAGGGTTACTTCATACTAACCCCCCTTTTTGGGAACCAGCTCCTGCCTGGGACCTGAATGTTTGCATTGCTCAGTTAATGCAACCTCCTTTGAGCCTCTGTCCTCAGCAGAGCTCAAGTATCTAACTGGAAAACTGTTTTCCTAGTGGCTATCACTTCTGCCAGACGCATAAGTGAATTACAGGCCCCTGTCAGTGGAAGAAGATTTTATTTCTTTCCACAGAGATAAGGTAGTCCTCAGGACTAATAGAAAGTTTTTGCCTAAGGTGGTTTCAGATTTCCACCTGAACCAATCCATCTCTCTCCCAGTATTTTTCACTGAGCATTCTTCCTCAGGTGAGAGGAGACTGCACAGCTTGGACGTCAAAAGAGCCTTAAGCTACTATTTGGAACGCACCAAGGGTCACAGGTTCGAATCCCTCCAACTCTTCCTTACTTATGGTGAGGTTGGCAAGGGGAAACCTGCCACTAAGAGGACAGTTGCAAGGTGGATTGTCTCTTGTATCCAATTTTGTTACCAAAAACTAGGTAGAGAACCCCCCTCAGGACTGAGGGCCCACTCCACCAGGGGTACAGCTGCGTCTCTAGCGGCTGCTAAAGACATTCCCATTCTGGAAATTTGTCAAGCTGCTACCTGGAAGACAGTTCACACTTTTACCAAGCATTATTCCCTGGATGTCCAGTCCAGGAGAGATGCTCGGTTTGGCACAGCTGTGCTTCAGAGCCTATTTCCTAAGTAGGTTCTGACCCTCCTCCATGGAGGTACTGCTGTGTAATCTGCTATTGTTATAATATAGCAAGACTTCATGGTGTTTGAAGAAAAAATTACTCACCTTAGTAATTGCTTTTCTTCTCATGGAGTCTTGCTATATTATCCTACCCCTCCTGCCCCTCTCAGAACTTCTACTTGGGTAGGGTGGCAAATTAGTGCAAGCACTGTGTCATGCCATTGTAGTTTTTCCCTTTACCCTCTTTCTTTTTAGGGTTAGGGAACTAGGTTGTTCGTTTAGGTAATATATTGGCCCCTTCCTGGACTTGAGTCTTTGGGGAAGGGGTCCTAATGGTGCTTGTCAAGGGGAAAACTAATAATAATACCATTATTCATTGTTATTATAGTTATTGGTGTTTCTATTGTTGTTTATATTGTTGTTATTACTACTAGTAGGTAGCCATTTGGCTAGTGTAGAGCTTTCCACACAGACTTGTTGCTTGAGTGTTAACCTCGTGAAGATCTGACAGTTTCATTTGAAACTGTCAGATAGAGCTTTGCACAGCGCACTGTGCTGTAGAACTCAGATCCTCTGGAGTTAACTCCTTCCTCTCCGGGGCAGTTCAGCTGCAGTGGCTGACTGCTATTGTTATAATATAGCAAGACTCCATGAGAAGAAAAGCAATTACTAAGGTGAGTAATTTTTTCTTCTTTATCGGTTCAGTTTGAACCGATCAGGTTGTAGTTAAATCTATTAGTCCTTTTTTAGAGTGCGGTTCCCGGTCCTTATCGGTTCTAAAAAAAACGGGTTTCATTACGTTTTTTTCCACGACTCATGACACGGTTGGGAACCGATAAGGGTGTCTTGCTTGGTGGATTGCCATAAACGGGCAAGTTGGTTAGGCTGGCATTATGTCTGAGAAACCCAAAAGAAAAACCGGACCCACTGGGTTTCAACACTGTAGTGTTTGTGGGGAAGCTTTTGCTAAGGCTGACCCACACACCACATGTGTCTATTGTCTGAGGTTTGACCACCTCAATTCAGACTGCCAGATTTGTCACAATTTCCTGCTGCCACCATTAGATAGAGTTGGCGAGCTCAGGAAAGGAGGCCAAAAGTCCGCTGACCGGATGGCCAGCCAGGTCGGTACCAACCGAACCGGGAGGGAGTGCCCTCTGACCAGGGCACATACTTCCTCGGCAAACGAAGAGCCGGTTCTGAGAGCTGGTTCCAGCAAAGGACTAGAAAGTCAGCTAGTGTAGAGCAAAAGTTCTCTCCCCAACTGCTGAGGAAATAGCTAAAGCAATTCAAATTGTCCAGTCTCTCTCTCGTTCCGACCGAACCGACACCTTCAGGTAAGCTGCCTGTTCAAGCTGCTTCCACCGTTCAAGATTATGATTTTGAGGATTTTAAGAACCGGGGAGGGGGAGGAGGAATATGAGGAGAGTGATTATGGTTTGAAGATCTGATGTGCCCATTGATCCGGACATCTCTCCAGATAGACCCTTAGGGTTTCTCCTCAAGGCTTTCTGAGTCCCCTTCTCATTTCATGTTTTATAAAAAGTTGTGAACTCTCCAGCTCCCTGTTGAGGAAGCTGTTGATGACCAGGAGGAGCCAGACTATATAGAAATGATGGATATTCCAGAGTCTAGGAGACTGTCTATTCCTTTGCATAATCTTTTCGAAACAGACAGTAAAAGTTTAAAACTCCTCACACTGTACCTCCTGTGGATAAAAGGATGGACAAGAGGTATACCTTATCAGGCTCCGACACTGATTTCCTCACTCAACAATGTAGCCATGTGGGGGTAGTGCAGGCTGCAGCCTGTGACAAGGCTAATATTCCCTAACTTCACACACCCCTGAGAAGGACTCCAGGAAGATTGATGCTATGGCAAAAGAAACAGTACAAAGGCAGCATCTTTGGGACTCAGACAAGCAAATTATGTATTTATGCTGCTAGGTACCAGAAACCGGATGGGATACTGTGCTGGCCCTAGCAAAATAAGTCCTGACCAGCTTGCCAGGAGCTGGAACAGGTGGCTTGGATGGTATTGAGGCATCAAAGGTGCAATTTCATGCTGCAGTGGACTCTAATGATGTTTCATCGAGAGTCATGGCTACATCTGTGGCACTCGCAGGATGGCTTGGCTCAGATGTACTACCCTGTCTCAGGATACCCAGTCTAAGGCCATGGATTTTCCTGTTGTGGGAAATTCTCTGTTTGGGAGCAAACAGAGAATTCATGAAGAAAATGGATGAATATAGGACCACCTATAGGGTGCACAGCCAAGGAAAGGCAGGCCACTCCTCAAAAGCAACTTCTTAGAGGCAGGGGCAGGCCTTTTCATAGGCCTTTTTACCAAGCCCAAGCTTCCTCCTCCGCCTATGCTCAGAGGGGGTTCTTTAGGGGGAGAGGCAGACGGGGTACAAGCAGGTCTGCTTCCACCCCTCAGCCCAAAGCCCCTGCCAAGCAGGCAACCTGATAGGATTGCCAGGGCTGATTCTCCTCTACCTGTAGGGGGCAGGCTGGCTTACTTTGTCCAGGACTGGAAGTCTTTAACATCAGACAAGTGGGTCCTGGAAGTAGTAAGCCAGGGACTGGTTCTCAGCTTCAAAAAATTTCCAAAGCTGACAACCAGATCTTTTCCACCTGCAACTCCATCAGAGGCACTCGCCCTAGAGGCAGAGGTCTCGACCCTCCTGGCACTCAGAGCTGTGGAAAGGGTTCCTCCCCTACACCAGGGTAAAGGTTTGTACTCCAGGTACTTCCTTACCCCAAAAAAGACAGGAGAATGGCGGCCCATCCTGTATCTCAGGTATTTAAACAAGCACCTTTTAAAGCCAAAGTTCAAAATGGTGACTCTGGGAATTATCCTACCCTCTCTAAGGCCAGGGGACTGGCTAGCTTCCCTGGACCTCAAGGATGCCTACTTCCATATTCCCATCAGAAGCTCCCATTGAAAGTACCTCCGGTTTGAGCTGCCCTCAGTCCACTACCAGTTCAGAGCAATGCCCTTCGGCCTCACTTCTGCCCCAAGGGTATTCACCAAATGGATGGCAGTAGCAGTTGCCTACCTAAAAAGGCAAAAGATTGCCATCTTTCCTTACCTGGACGATTGGCTCATAGTTGGCCAGTCCCCAGACCAGGTCAATTTACACCTTCAGATAATGCAGCAACTGCTTACCTCTCTAGGTTTCCTTCTGAATCTCTCAAAGTCGGTTCTAGAGCCTGTCCAGCTTCTTACCTTCATAGGCGCAGAACTGAACACACAGGAAGCCAGGGCCTTCCTTCCCCTGGACAGGGCAAAGACCCTAGTCTCCCTGGCCTCCTCATTTACCCTGCAGGTCTCTCGACCAGCAAGGCATTTTCTGCAGCTCCTAGGACACATGGCTGCTTCCACAGCAGTTGTGCAGGGAGCAAGATTTCAGATGAGGGACATCCAGTTGCATTTGAGAGCATTTTGGTCTCAAAGAAAGGATCCTCTTTCCAAGTTGATCCCAGTATCTCGAACCCTGATCCAAGCCCTACAGTGGTGGCAGGATCAGAGCAACCTGAGACAAGGGGTTCCTTCTGTCACTCAGTCTCATTCTCTAATCCTTACTACAGATGCGTCCCTCTTGGGCTGGGGAGCTCACATGGGTGACCTCGCCACCCAGGGTCTGTGGTCTCCCCAGGAATCTCTGCTCCACATCAACCTGTTGGAGCTCAGAGCAGTTTTTCTAGCACTTCAAGCTTTTTTCAAATCTGTCCAGAAGAAGAGTATTCAGGTCAGAACAGACAACACCACTACAATGTGGTACATCAACAAGCAAGGGGGCACCCGGTCTATGGCCTTGTGCACCGAATCAATGAAGTTGTGATCTCTGGCTTACTTCCTGAACACCTCCCTTATGGCAGTTCACCTCCCAGGCAAGGACAATGTCCTGGCAGATGCTCTCAGCAGGACTTCCCAGGGCCACCACGAATGGTCACTGGATCCCCTGGTCCTGGGAGTAGTATTTGCCAGATAGGGCACCCTGCAGATAGATCTTTTTGCAGCCCCAGACAATCACCAACTTCCTCTTTTTTGTTGTGGGCCCCCAGTGTTGGGCTCACTCCCCCTGGATGCCTTAGCCCTCAGTTGGGAGGGGAAGTTTCTCTATGCCTTCCCTTCCTTTCCTCTCCTGTTCAAAGTGCTAGTCAAAATCAGATCCCAATCCTGCAGAGTCATTCTGATAGCTCCGGATTGGGCCAGACAGCCCTGGTATCCACTCCTGCTGTCTTTAGCAGTCCATCCTCCCCTGTGCCTTCCCAGGAATCACAGTCTGTTAACCTGTGCCCAGGGAAGGGTCTGGTACCCGAATCTCAAATCTCTCAATCTCAAGGCTTGGTTCTTGAAGAGTTAGAGTTTGCTGATTTACACCTTTCCCAAGGTGTAATGGATATTTTGAAGGCCTCAAGGAAGCCTTCCACCAGGGCTACTTACAATTCCAAATGGAAAAGGTTTTCCATATGGTGCTCGGAAAAGTATATTTCTCCAGTCTCTGCTGATCTACTCACAGTCCTGGATTATATGGTCCACCTGAATTCTTTGGGGCTGAGACCAGCTACCCTGAAGATGCACTTGGCAGCCGTGTCTGGTTTTATTTCAGCAGGTAAATCCTCTTCTCTTTCAGCTCATCCTGTATTTTCCAAGCTTTTTAGGGGGTTGTTTCACACCAACCCTCCATTCAGGGATCCTGCCCCTGCCTGGGACCTTAATGCTTGCATTACTCAGCTTATGCAACCCCCCTTCGAGCCCTTGTCTTCAGCTGAGCTCAAGTACTTGACTTGGAAAACCGTGTTTCTGGTAGCCGTCACCTCTGCCAGACGCCATAAGTGAATTACAAGCGTTGTCAGTGGAGCAGGAGTTTATCTCTTTTCACAGAGATAAGGTGGTCCTTCGGACTAACAGAATGTTCCTGCCTAAGGTGGTTTCAGATTTCCACCTTAATCAATCTGTTTCTCTTCCAGTGTACTTCACTGACCACTCCTCCTCTGGGGAAAGGAGGCTGCACAGCCTAGATGTGAAGAGAGCCCTCAGTTACTACATAGAGCGTACCAAGGGTCATAGGTTTGACTCCCTCCAACTGTTCCTCACTTATGGCGAAGTTGGTAAAGGGAAGCCAGCCACTAAAAGATCCATTGCCAGGTGGATTGTCTCTTGTATCCAATTCTGCTACGAGAAGTTGGGTAAAGTTCCCCCCTCAGGCCTGAGGGCTCACTCTACCAGAGGTACAGCTGCTTCTCTGGCTGCTGCCAGAGACATTCCTATTCTAGAAATATGTCAAGCAGCTACCTGGAAAACAGTTCACACTTTTACAAGTATTACTCCTGGACATCCAGGCTAGGAGTGATGCTCGGTTTGGCACAGCCGTGCTTCAGAGCCTATTTCCTAAGTAGGTTCTGTCCCTTCTCCATGAGGGTACTGCTGTGTAGTCTGCAATTGTCATAATATAGCAAGACTTCATGTTGTTTGAAGAAAGAATTACTCACCTTAGTAATGTTGTTTCTTCTAATGGAGTCTTGCTATATTATGACCTCCCTCCTTGCCTGCCCCTCTCAGAACCTCTGCCTTGGGATGTGGGTGGGCAGTACAGGGTTGGCACTTTTTTGATGCCTTCCTTGTTATTTTTCACCTACCTTTTTGGGTGAATTGGTGTTGTGTTTTTGCATTTTTTGGTCTCCTAACTTGAGTCTTTGTTTTAGGCCAAAAAATGAGTGTTTATGTTAGTAGCCAGTTGGCTAGTGTAGGTTTACAGCTTCCACACAGAACCTTAGTGAGTTTTAGCACGTAAAGATCTCACATTTTGCGTTTGAAGCACAACAGACAGAGTTTTCAACCGAGCTCGTGCTCTAAGTTCCATGCCTGCATAGAAAGTTAACTATTTCACCTCCGGAGCAGTTCTAACCTGCGGTCATACTGCAATTGTCATAATATAGCAAGACTCCATTAGAAGAAACAACATTATTAAGGTGAGTAATTTTTTTCTTTGTGACTATGAGAATCAATAATCAAGAGATCAGGGGCCTTAACCAATTTCTGTTTTGAGGCGAAAAGCATACATTTAGTCTTCTTACTGTTCAGGGAAAGAAGTTTTTCCATTAACCAATCACCCAAAACACAAAAATCTTCATTTAGTCTCATATTTATGTCTTCCACCGAGTTTGAGCTACAAAACAAAATAATATCATCAGCATATAATAAACAATGCATCTGTTTCATTAGAGAAGGGATAGTATCAGTGACCAGTGTAAACAGGAGGGGTCTAAGAATTGAACCCTGGGGCACCCCCTGTTCCAACACCCTACAGTTAGACAAACTACCACGTAAACCAACTCCCAATGGCCTCTGTGATAAATAGCTGTTAAACCATTGAAGAGGAGAATCCACCAATCCGATGCCCCTAAGGCTCCCAAGCAGCAATTGGTGATCAACTAAATCAAAGGCCTTAGGCAGGTCTTAGGAATAAAATGGCCATAATGGAAGCCTTAATTTTGGATTCCTCTGCAGACCTAGAATGTATTATAGAGACCTGGCTGGGGGACAACTCGGGCCCTGTGCTTGAGTCATCCATGCCACTGGGTTTCCCTATTGTACATTGCCCTAGGCGGGAGTGCAGAGGGGACGGGGTAGCCACCTGTTTTAGATCCGCTCTGGGACTGACAACATACCCTTGGGATTGATCGGATTGTTTGAATGCGTGGCCATAAAAGGTGGTCTGGGTACAAGTTGCAGGATCATGCTCGTCTACCATTCTCCAGGTTGTAGACATGAATTCCTGCAGGAACTAAAGACTTTCATGACCGATCTGGTGTTGGGGTCACCCAAACATTTGGTTTTGGGTGACTATAGCACTTGGGGCAATGCTGAAACTTCTCCTTTTGAAATGTAATTCCTCCAGGTGATGTCATCCCTTGCTTTGTGCAGGCAGTTGCCTCCGATACCAACATGGCCATGCTTTGGATCTGGTCTTCTTAAAGCGCCTTTGAGAAAACACTTGTTGTGTGAAATGCATCAGGTAATGTGGACCGCCTGATCTTGAAGGCAGGGGATTGAGGATGTGAGCAAGTCAGCAGCTAACTGTGGTCAAAGTTCTAATGTTCTTGGTGCACTTTAATAATAAAATTAAGCACTTTTTTGGAACTCGGGTATGCTCTCCTCTTTTCAACATTTACTAACTGCAGCAAAGTGTAAATGAACAGGAGATGAGGGGAGTGCTGACATCCCTAACTGTTGTATCTTCTTAAGGGGCCTTGACATTAGTGATGTCAGGGTTGAGCTGTTCACTTGGTCAGATCATCATGTCATTCAGTTCCTCTAAGGGGCTCCCTGCTTAACTTCCCCTGTGGAAACCGACAAATAACATTCTTTTAAAAATTTGTAGCCTCAGAGAATCCTAGCAGTACTAGACATCTTGAGTTTGAAGATGGCTTCTGTAATGGGAGCTGATGCAGCTGTGGAGGGTTATAATTTAGCCTCTCGACTGCTATTGACTCTCTAGCACTGTTCCGTGTGTGCCCCTTGACCTCCTGCCTCAGGTCACCCTGGTGTGATGCTAACCTGAGGAGGTTGAAGACAAAGAGGTGGAGTGGAGCATTGTCGGTGGAGGTCCCATTTGGAGGAGGAGGACAAATTGACACTGAAAACTCACTACAGTGAGTATCAGCGAGCAATCACTCTGAAAAAGGCAACATTCCTGTCATGGGTGATTACTGCTGGGAAGAAGTGGCTGGCTCAGCTCTTCAGCACTGTGGACAGACTGTTAAATCCAGTCTGTCTGAAGTCTTGTACAGTCTCTTTTCTTGAAAAGTGCGAGGAGTTCAACTGATTCTTCCTAGACAAGGTGTCTGCCATCCGGGCCGGGATTTCCCCGAGTAGCCTGTCTTTGGTTAACAGTATGCAACCTTTTCTGACTGTGGGTACTATGTTTCTGTGGGCTGAGTTTGAGCCAGCTTGAGCAGATGTTGTTTCCTGAGTTGTATCCAGTTTGTGCCCTTCCTTCTGCGCCTTGGACCCTGAGCTGACCAGACTTCACTTACAATGTTGGGACTCGCTCGGTCCAATTGTGGTGGAGATCATCAGGTGTTCCCTTCAGGAGGGTATCTTTCCAGTGGCTTTTAAAAAAGCTGTAGTGAGGCCTCTCCTTAAGAAGGCTTCTCTTGACCCTGATGATCTCTTCAACTACAGACCTGTCTTGAACCATTCTTTTCTTTGGAATTTGATTAAGAAGGTGGTGGTGGTGCAACTGGAATAACGCTTGAAGAAACATATCTACAAGCCCTTCCAACTGGGTTTCCAGCCTTGTCAAAGTATAGAAACTGCCTTAGTCAGCATGCACCATGGTCTTTTCCTAGCGAGGGATAGCGGTCATCATTCCATTCCTGTATTGCTAGATCTCTCATCAGCATTTGATACAGTGTATCATGGGGTATTGCTGGATCTCCTGAGGCACTATATGGAACTCTAGGGAATGTTGCTATGGTGGTTTGAGTCCTGCATATCCAGCAGAACACAACAGGTTGCCCTTGTCTCTTTTACATCGAGCAGTGCTGCGCTCAGCTGCTGTGGTATGACTCAGAGGCAGTCTTGGCAAGTTGTGACTGAGCTCTTTGAGGTATAGTTAACTGGGTTATAACTGACAAAAACTGGTGTTCTGCCTCTGAAGAGAAGGCTACAATTAGCATATTGTGTTTCTAAAAGCAAAGTGATTCTCAGCTGTTCAGTTGGTGTGTCTCGCTTGCCCTTTTGATGGAGCACTGTACTGTCTGAGCAGTGGCTTTGGTTGGATTTGGACCTATAGATACCCCAAGTGAGGCTGCAACTGACTGGTGGTGGCATACCAGCATGACCCTTTCAGGCATCTTAAGGGTTGAGAAAGCTGATAACAGTCGCTGACTTGATCTGGGAGAGACCGTCTCTCAGAAACCCCCTTGTGAGTTACCGTGCCTTTATGACCCTCATGGTCGAACTTCAAAGGTGTTCACCACTATTGATGGAACTGACAATGCAGTGATTGTGATCGAGACCAGGAGTTGCTCAACCTGCCCATTGCCACCACTGGACATTACAGTGCACTCAGATGGGAGTGGCTTGGAATGTCTGAGCTGGATTAAACATTGCATTTTGAAGTTTTGTGAACTTTTTGGGAAGCTGCCCTTGGGAGTACAACATGACAGCCATGTTACCACCCTTTCAGTCTTCTTGCTATGACGATGTGTTGGAGAGCACTGCATCTGCCAATCAGGAGTGCTTGACAACTTTGGGAGTCACAGGGTTCATGGACTACAGGTGAACCTAATTAATTCAGGTGCTTCATCATCTCATATTACTTTCATTTAATAGGTCTCTAAGAGTGGCCATCCTGATGAACATCCCAGTCAGAGCAAATGGGTTTTGCTGTTGCACCATAAAGTGTAGCCATCAGATCAGATGTGGGAGAGATCTTGTCAGAGTAGGACTGCTGTCAGTGACAGACAGAGCTGTGCTGTGCTATGGTAGACTGCATGTCTGCCACTTGGTGAACTGTGAGACTACAACAGTATCCACCACCACAGAAAAGGGAGACATGCTCTTGCTAGTCAGCATGCTGCTTCATTCTGAGTTTCATCAGCATGGAGAAGAAGTAGAAATAATCTATTGCCCATGACTGCTGTGGGTCCGCTAGCAGGGACCATAGCCTGGTGCCAAGCTGCTACCATCCTGAAGGTGTATAGATCTAGACATGTGGATTCGTGCAGACACATAGTGGGCTTATCAATTGTAGGACAGCCTAACCTCTTCTGCATCACCCTTGCTGATTCAGGAGAGAGTTGAAGTAGGAGAACCATGGTTCCAGCAGATGGCCTGAGTGAGAGTAAGCTCAGGGTTTGCCCTTGCAGCTGGGAGTTTGTGTAACATAGTTGGAAACTGAATAGCTGAATTTGAGCCATTGGTCCAGAAGCTAGAAATAACTCACTTGAGATAAGAACCATTTTGCTGTTGCATGGCCTTTAGGTTTGGGATTTAACTGAGCATCAGAAAACAGTTCAGTCTACTTCAGTGCACCACTGCCAGACAACCAGCTACAACATCTGTGGGCCTGCTCTGCATCAGAAACTGGGTACCTAGTAACTTTGTTGAGAACTCTCTATAAGATTTAAAGGGGAAATACACAATTACCAGATGGGAGAGGGTAGCTCTTCTTGTACAGGATCAGGTACTGTATTGCACGCTGTCATGTGGGGCGGGGGGGGCTACGTGTTCAGGCATTGCCTTGTTAAGCTTTGTTAGACAGCCCAGGAAAGAGTTTAGTTTGCCCACACCTGCTCAAGGCAACTGAAGAGCAGTCTGGATTTAGGCTGGGAATACATAGGGCACAGAAAGACCAGCAAAACAACTACACTACCTCAGTGACATTAACCCTTTTTTTCGAGGGTAACAGAGGGTATTGTCGTCTAGGCATATGTCAGGAAGCATAGGAAAACCAGGAGCAATTACAAAATTTGCAAGTAGCATTTTATTATCAATAACAGTAAAATATAAAATAAAAATTATTCAGTATAACTATTTATAAAAGTAGTACAAACAAAGGAGACAAAGTCCTCGTCTGAAGGTATCTCTAATTCCAAGTTTCAGTCTCTCTCTCTCTCTCCAGCAAAAGATTGCTGCTCTTTTTATAACAAATGTTTGCAAGGGAACTCTTTTTTAAGAGACATCCTGTGTCCCATCAAATGTTCTTGCCAATTTCTTTGCAGAGCAGGCTTGCAAGCAAAAGTGTCCCAAGCTGGCCTCCTGTTGACAGCTCTGCAAAAGTTTGCAAACAAGCCTGAGAGGAGCTCAAACTGCATCTCAGGTTAATCCACTGAATTCCAAATAGCTTTTTGCAATCATTTCAACAGTGTAACTGTAACCAGTTTCAAACAAAGGGATCCTAGTTTCACTTACAGTTTCACACAAAGATTCGTATATATTTTTACAACTACAGATACGCAAGGAGGAAGAAAAGACAGAAACAGCAAGTGAAGGCAGAGAGATAGTGAGAGGTGAAGAATCACAAGACTGTCAGAGTGATCAGTTCCTAGGTCAAGAACATTTGGTTGTGCAACCAGACAGACAAGAGACAGAAAAGGAGATGATTGAATAGATCCTTGCATTTAATTCTTTCTGCATAACAAATGGGACAGGGCCTTATTCAACCATGTCACAGGTATATCCCTTAGTAAAGTCATGTGTTGTCTAAACCTTGCTCATCATTGACTGCTTAGATTAAAACTGCATACTAATTAAGGGGAGGTGGACTTTTGCCATTGTTTGAAGTTACAAGAGAAGTGACCCTTGTGGGGAGGAAAAAGTGGTACTGCATCCCAGGTTGTTGTACTAAACTATCATCAGGCTGACTTAAATCTTTCTCTTGGTGGAGGCCCAGTACCATTTCTTTTATCTGTATCTGAATTCCTCTCATTAATGAAGGATATAACAAACCCAGGAACCACCATGACAACTATAGTGAACCACTGTTATTGTAAGGTAGTGATGTCCCTCACCCTTAAGGAAAGAGGGAGGACACCCTCTAGTGGACTTTACAACTTGGAGGCAATGCTGGGTTGTATCTGTGTTTGCCATCGAGTCACCCTGTGGGTCATCAGGAGGTGGAGCAAGGAATTGCCCCCCATCCCTGAAAAGTCTAAAAATTGTTAAAAGTGAGGTGACATTCTAAGAAATGAAAAGGCAGAGAAAGACAGAGGCATTGGACCTCAAGAAAGTATTTCTGGTGCAAAATATTCCTAATGAACTATGAAAGAGTGACGTCAGGGAGATATTTGATGAAAACCTCCCTGAGGCTGGGATGTCGGCACAAGTGACATGTGAAGTAGTCACCAGGGCTGTTAGCCTCATTATGGAGAGTGATCAGGACTGTTAGTCTCATTGTGGAGAGCAGTCAGGAGGTGGAGCTGAGCAAGCTACTCCAAATCCTCACTTTTCAAGGGACTGTGGACACATAACTGTTATTCAGCCAGAGGAGTGCCTTAGACAGTGATCCTACTCCTGGGTCTAGGACAGGCATGAAAACTCATGACAGGAACTGGCTTACCAAGGAGAGCAAGTTGGGCAAGGATTTAAAGGAACTATTGGATCCTGTGGGGATGGACGAGACCCCTCCGGTGGCATTTTTGGAGGTTGTGGGATGGTTGATCGAAAAGATGCCTCACCCATCTTGGGAGTACAGAGAGTATAGAAGGTTTTGCCCTTTCTCTGGAATCATGCCTTCTACCTCAGGGGATGAGGATCTCAACAACTGAAGTGAGTAAGCTACTATGATGGTGCAAGATTTGAGATGTTCAAACCATGAAAAGAAGTCTCACCTTTGTGAATGTTTGAGGTGTCCTGATTTAGGCACAATACAGGGACTGACTTCAAAGGTGCATACCACTGCAGAGAACTGTTTGAACACCATGGAACGTATTTATAAAAGTGTGGAAAAGCTCAGCAAGATATGGCTGTAACTGGCCCTCCTCAGACAGCAAAGGTGGAGAAGTTGTTGGACTTTTTTTGTGAGGATGGAACAGATTAGCCAGTGTTCCTAATGGAAAGGAAATCTGGCTGTGGCCAACATGGATAGGAGCAGAGTGGAGCAGGTGACCGAGGGAGCCATCTACACCACCCAGATGCTCACTAACCTGTGACTGCAAGATTGTTTGGATAAAAGTCACCCATGTATGGGAACTTGGTCAGAGACATGTGGGAGCAGGAAGAGTGACTACTGGTGGTGAACTCCACTCAAGCCCAGGTAAAAATGGGCCACCATGTTTGTGCAAGACATTCCGAGAATGTTAGGACTACCTATGAGGTTAGAGAAACTTACCTATACAGTATGGTAGTGGAACAACACAAGGACAGATGCCTGGATGGTGGAGTACCATTGGTGACAAATCCAGTGGAGTACCATTTCTGGTATAATACCCGTTGGATGGAATGTGAAAAAATGAGCCCAGGCCAGTTTCTCAACGCAAATGGACTACTAGAAACAACTTTACTTTCAAATGTGGAAGGACTAGACAAAGATGCCAGGATTGCTGCATTGCAGAGGATCTATGGAAGGTCACTGACAAGTTCATTAGGAAATTCCTACAGCAGGGAATTGCCAGCAGGGTCCAGCAGGAGAGAACATTAGAACCCTGGAAGTAAGATGCTCACCTCAAAGTGCTACAAAATCTACCATCAAACCTGACCAAAACCCAACTAATTTAGATATGGATAATGTTTTGCTTTAAGTGATATCCGTGTTCCATTTAAACTACTCTGTGGCATTGCCTATATTTTCCTCTAGGTCATATTCAAATTTGAGTGAAGGGAGACTACATAGCCTTGATGTTATAAGGTATCGTTGAGACATAGATCAGGAAGCATAGGGGAAAACCCAGGAGCAGTTGTAAAAAATCATCAAAACTTTATGTATAGTAGGAGTAACATAAAAAAATATATAAACGTTCATAATTACTATGTACACAGGCAAAATAAAATCTTTCTTGTAATCTCTCTTGCAGATCAGCTTAGCTCTTTTATAAGACATTTCAACCCCCATCCTTAGCAAGCATCCTGTTTCTGCAAAATGTTCTGTTCTCGTAAATATCAGGAGCTGCTAGAACAGTAAGCTTCCTGAGGCTCCTCCAGCTTTTGCAAAAGACTCAAGCATTTGCACTCAAGCAACCTCTAGCTTTTTCAAGACATGTCAAAATATAATTAATATACCTTTCAACAGTAATACTAAATAGTTTCTAAACAAAAGTGATCCCATTATCAGTTTCATTCCATACATTGATTTGCATATATTTTTATATTAGCAGATGTAGATATGCAAGGGAGAAAAAACAGACAGCAAGAGAAAACTGAGAGACCAAGAAAAGCAAAGAATTGCGAGACTGTTTGGGTTGATCAAATCCGAGGTCTCACAGGAAAATGTGGTTGTGCAACCAGACAGAGAAGTGACAGAAAAGGAAAGAATACAGATCCTTGCATTTAAACACTTTCTTCATAGCAAATGGGACAGGTCCTATTCTACCCTGTCACATAAGGACTTTGTACAAAAGTACAGTATGATTCACATTAAACTGTCATGTTGATGAGTTTGTTTAGCTTTGATTTTTTAAAGTTCACAGTATATTGGTACCTCACGTCGCATACACTTAACCAGCTCAAGACATTAAGAAACTTTTACAGCTTAACTAGAATGCATCTGCAGTTATGAGTTGACACTACCAGGCGAAACTTTTTGCAAGGTTTGTGTTGGATCCAGCAACACTTATGAAACTCGTTGAGAAACACAAAAGCAACTCATTGGCATGACAATTTAATGTGAATTGTGCAGCTGAACTAAACAGATTAGAAACAGTTATTAATAGTTGTTTGTAACTCATGGGGAAGTGGCCGAGGGGCATTCAGCAGCTGTGCAATCAATCCCATGATGGTCTGTCTCATGCATTGCTATTCAAAAGCTAGTAAAGAGCCCCCTGGTGGAATATGGTCACATTGCTCTAAGTGGACAGCCGTTTTAGTGATAGCTGCTAGAGATGTGCCATTGTTAGATGTCTGTAGAGTAACAGCCTGGGCTCCCACACACTCATTTACATCCCACTCTTGCCTAGATTTCCAGGCAGGAAGAGATGGTGTTGGTTTGAAACCTCTGTACTTCAAAACTATGTACCAAATACTATCTTAGAACCTGCCTCCCAGGTACTACTGCAGTATCAGGTTAAGCAATTTGTGTGATATATCTCACACTCCTGTGGTTAGATAACAAAGTTACTTCCTTCCGTATCTGTTTCATCTAAGCGATGTGAGTACAGTCACACTGACTCTTCCTTATTTCCCCTTCTAGGATAACATAGGGTCTGCATATAATTAATCATATAAAGGAGTTGTATGCTTGTGCATTTACTAAAGATCTCTGGTTCAAACTTTTTGGGTTAAATGAGTTTTATAGTTTTTACGTGGTTTACAATTTCTGTCTGTTATTAAAATGATTATAATATTTTTTGTGGTTTTTTTGTTAGTTATGGTCACATCCCCTAGGTTCTTCAGCTGAAGATCCACTGTTGGAAGATCAGGGGTGTGTGACCAGCACAGTACAAAGTGTATCCTTTGAAAATGTTAGCATTCTTAAGAGCACCATGCAGGCATTGACTTAATGCAGGAAGTGTGAATATAGCTCACATCCCTCACAAACAAATTCCGGTCAGAGCCGATACAGCTGTGTAGAGCAGTGAGAGTGAATAAAGGAAGAGTTGGAGCTCTCTCTCCACACCTGCACAGAGTAAACAGTGATGGAGATCTGCATATTTGCTGTCACTATACTGGTGGCTGATCGGATCTCTAATTTTTACTATCTGTTGCTGCACTGGCAGCCGCCATGCACAAGTTGGTAGCGATGACAGAACTGTGCATGCACGGATCACATGGCGCGAGTTTGCATCAGCAGCCATCTTCTGCATGGCAACTGTCACTTCCGCAGTGGAAAAGTGGAACTGTGCCTGAGCACTGTGGAAGCACGCTAGACAGCGGTTCGGTCACGTGCTTCCACAGTGCTCCTAAAAAGAATAATGACAGCAATACATCTGTGGAGCTCTGCCCACACAGCTGTAAAAAGCATACTTAGGGTCATAGGCATCGGCAGGCATACTCAGTGTACTTTACTCAGTACAGTAAAATCTGGAAAATCCAGGGGCAACATGAGCCTCAGGCTAGGGCAACAAACACAAGGAGAGCTGTAGTAATATAATAAAACTGCCTTGTCCATTCTTGTGCCTGGGGGATTACACAGCATCCAGCAAGTACTCAAGTGAACCTGTGAGTGATCACAGTGAATGGAGGTTGGGTGGGAACTATGAGCCATGTGTTAGATCCCATGCAGTTTGTTCTTTTGGACCTCGGTAAGGCTGGCTACCTTTATGTGGGACAGAGGCTTATCACAATGTATCCTAAATATTATAATTAAAATCTAGCTAAGTTCTGGCTGATTGGTATTGTGTGTGTTAGATAAAATGTTGTGAATCTATTAGGATCACTGGCGTACTCCATGTTTTTGACTGAAATGCATGGTGCGGAAATGTTTTTGTGGTGTGGCAGCACATCTTTTGATTTGAGTTTATGTGGGGTGGGGGCAACAGTCAATCAACTGTCAAGTGCAAGTTTAAAATTCCTGGCTACACCCCTGCTTAGGGTGGCCAATGGCCCAGTGGCAGTGTGTTGTTTTCCCATGTTGGTGACCCTGGTGCAGGAGCGAACTAAGGAGCTGGCACTGATGTGGCCAGTGTGGCAGGTGGTACGGCCAGTGGCAGCATATGCCAGATAGGAGAAGGGAAGCGGCATGCTCTTGTGCTGAAGTGGCCCTTGCTGGTGGAGCAGGGAGCTTGCTGTCATGGTAGAGTAACACTGCACACAGCTGAGGCATAACCCTACCCCCCAATGATCTTGCATTCTGCCTGGGGAGAAAAGAGGAGGATAACCCATTGGTCATGCAGGATGACAGTCAGTCCTTTGCATTCCTTGCATCACTGACCAAGCACCCTCCTTCACCAGATCCAGATCTTTGAATGGGTAAGGGCTTAGTTGCTGGGGTAGGTAGATGAAGGGGCAAGAGGGCGGCTGGACAGATAGGGGCAGGTCAGCAAGAAAGAGGATAAACAAAAAATGAAAAGAAAAATTCAGTTACAGAAGTCATTTTTTTTCTTACATTGTCATATGTACAGCAAATGCATTAATAATCATTGTACTCTATAGGTTGCTTCAGATATTTTGTCAATATTTTTTTTCTTTTAACTAATTCCTTGTTTGTGTAGCAGAGAGTGACACCAAGAAAATTTCAAAAGAAGCCAAAGAACCTAAACCAAAAGGAGAAAAAAAGAAGACCAAAGGGGTAAATTGACATAAATATTCATTTTCCCCTCCCCCCCACTACCATCCATCCTCTACACTGTCCAGAAAGGCTCTTTTTAACCTCTTTTATATCTTCCCCCCACCCCACCCTAGCTACTCTTCTCAAAATTTTTTTCTAAGGATTTGGATTGAAATTGAATTTAGAAATACAAAACAGCAGGAATTAGTTTAATTCTTTCATAGAGGTGAAAAAAATGAAAAACGTGTAATGTACAGTATGTTTTATTTGCAGAACTAGTAAATATGTATTGATTTTTTAACTTTAACTATGTAAATACATTTGGTTGTCTAAGAATCAGTCTTTCTTCATGGGTTCCCACTAATGGGTCTGAGCTGGAGGTGATAGGACCCCGTGGAAGCCAGAACATTTCTGGAGAGGTCTGGCTACATGAGTAGGCCATGCGTGCGCCTGCTGGTATACAGCCGCACCAGTCCCCAACTGCATCAGTTCTTTTTTCACACCTTTGAGGTTACAGCAGTATCATCACTCTCCTTGTCAGGGCCAAATCTTCACTGTTTATACAAAAACAGCATTCAATTCTTCAGTTTTAAATTAAAATATTCTAGTGTTTGTTATTTTTGTGTTAGTTTAGGTTACATTTACACAAAAGTCTACAGTTTACTTTTAGCACTGCCTTGTTCAAATGGTTGTTGACCATGGAATGTAGGGAACTTTAAAAGGCAAGTTTCTTCAACAGTAGAGCTGTGTCTGGCCACCACCTCTCACTGGGCAGGTGCTCTGACGATGGGCAGTCAAGCTTCTGGGAGGATGAACAGACCTACTAGAGTAGCAAAAAGAAATTGTCCAGATCCTGCTTGGCATTCAAGACTTTGCACTGTTCAGCATCAATCTCTTCCCACAAAAAACACAAAGGGAAGAAAAGGCACCAGCTGAGATCATCCTCTAGTCGTTCTGCTGTGAGACGCTTGACTCCTGTGGACCCGGATACCCCACCAGCATCTCCATCAACACCAAGGTTGCCTTGGCCTACAGGGCTGCACTCTTCTTTCTGGAGCCTCTCATTCCAGTAGAGGGGACTTTGGTGGGCAGATCAGCCATTGAGCAGCTCTTATGGAGCAGTATGTGCAGCATAGAGGTTTGATGCTGCTATTCGTGCTGGTTTCTGACTCTTCAGGGCTGGATGAGACGGCGCCATCTTCGATGCCATCTGGCTTATCTGTGCCACTGACTTTGACTCTGGCATTGGTGCCAGGGCTGTCATTGGTACTGACAATGCCTGCTTCACTTGTGATGTCATCTCTGACCCCTCTGGAGATAGGTGTAGCCATGGGTGCCTCCACTGACTCCTTTGGGGCCAGCAGGACTATCAACACCATTGTCTGTGCCATGTCTGGCCCTGAGGCTAGGTTCCTTGGGTTCTACTCTGATACCACCTTTGGTGCTGTATGGGCTTTTTGTGCTGGGGTTGTTTCCTTCAGGGTTGATCACAGCCTGCCCTCGATACTGTTCCCAAGATCCTATCTAAGGTTATATCCAGTGATGCCTGTGTTTCTGAGGCCATGGCTGGCACTGTTACCCTTTATGGTCCCTCTCTATTCCCCCCATCCCGGGAACAGTAGGGGATAAGTCAGATCCTCATCATTACTTCATACCTCCTTGCCACCAAATTCTTTTGTGCTAAAATACTGCTTGGTATTTGACCAAAAAGCAGGGCTCTATGGAGAGGCACAGGGTCATAATGTCGCAAGATATTATGCTGCATGGCAAAATCGCGCTTCCAATACAGCATGATATTGCCATGCGGAATAAGTCTTTTTTCTGTGGGAGGCTCAGCCCCCCACACACCCTGTTATGGGGGGCTGCACCCCTGCCCCCACTAAAGATTCCCAACCCGGGGTCCAACTCGGCCCACAAAATGTGGAAAATAAATGTCTGGGACCGGGACTCAAACCTGGTCCCAGACGCAGCACCTCAGTTCCTGCTACTGTGGCTCAGTCCAGTGAGTCACAGAAGCTGCTTGGCAGAAACCACTCCCAGCAGAGGTCTTATCCTCTGCCTGGGATGTGTGAATGGTGCAATACTACGTGCAGCAGAATATGCAGTTTTTCACTGTTTTGGGTTAGCTATAATGTTGTACGCTATTAAGCGTATGACATTATGACCCGGTAGGCTATGAAGAAGATTGATTCTAAGAAGATAGGAAAGTTGATATCCATAACCCTGGATATTCAAGAATGGCACCTCCGGAGGACATGATTTGCCCCATCATACGATTTGGAGAGCTCTTCTTTAAAGAGATGTTTTTATTGTTTTAGTCTTTTTTTTTTTTTTTTTTTGCTTTACACCAGCTGTTCTCCTAGTCATTGGTACCCCAGCAGGTGGTTTAGGCCCACTTGTCTGGCTAACCTGTGGGGATGAGTCTCCCAAGATCCGATCTAAGGTCAGGTCCAGTGATGCCTGTGTTTCTGAGGCCGGGCTGGCACTGTCCCACTTTATGGTCCCTCTCTACCCCAGGGACAGTAGGAGACAAGTCAGATCCTGATTACTTCATGCCTCCTTGCTGCCAAATGCTTTTGTGCTAAAATACTGCTTGGTATTTGAATAAAAAGCTGGGATCTATGGAGGAGATTGATTCTATGAAGATAAGAAAGTTAATATCCATAATGCTTGATGTTCAAGATTGGTATCTTCTGAGGATACCATTTGCACCTTCATATGATTTGGAGGGCTTATTCTTTTAGTCTTTTTTTTTTTTTGCTTTACACCAGCTGTTCTCCTGGTCATTGGTACCCCAGCAGGTGGTTTAGACCCACTTGTCTGGCTGACCTGGCTTCGTGGGGATGAGTCTCCCAGCTTATTGGCTACCATCATTCCTAGATAAAAGTCATCCAGATGATATGTTTACTTTTTATGGGATTGTGAGGAAACAGTCTCACAAGCTGGTAGCTGTGCAGTAACAGCATCCCCATTTATCCACCTCATGAGCCAGTAATTATAGTGACATTAATCCTTTCTTAAAAAAATTAGAAACAACTTCTTGTGAAGCCTTCATAGATAACCTTGTGTACAGGGCTACTGGCCTGAGAGTCTTATTCTCTTGTCTGTTGCTGCACTGTTGAACATATCATTGGCAATGTTTGTAACAAACAACTCTTTTAGTCAGATTGAGTCATGTATGCCTTAAATATTTTCATGCCTTGTGCTATTTGCATCTCTGCTCTTCTGTAGGGATGTACGTTTACAGCTGACTAAATGTTCTCTTTCAGAAATATGATCATAGTGGTGACCGATGTCACCTAAGGATCTCCTTGGGTGCATACATGACAGTTTACTTTTTAGTTTAAATGTGGCTGGCCAGGATGGTCATCTGCCTTTTTTTAAAAATGTTGGGTCCTTCTTTTAGGGAGCAGAGTTGATTTAAAAATGTATTGTATTATTTTGTAACAGATCCAGTATGCAGCTGTGTTATTTTTCTTTCTTTTTTTTTTTTTTTTGAGGAGTGGGGCTTTTTGGGCTTGGTAAAAAGGGAACTGAGGTGGTTGTGGTGGTTAACACCTATGTACAGTGCCATGCTTGTGCTCATGCATCGTGGCACTGTATGTCCTCATCACCCACTCTAAAAGGGACTGAGGGATAGACTTTATATGATGTACTTTGTCCATAAACTATTGAATATTAAACCAAACCATCCTTTTTGTGCCTATTTTGAACAAAAGCACACTTAGAAATTAAGATTAAATGATACAATGACATTAGCAGTACCATTTTTCAAAACTACAAAAAAAAAATGCTTTTAAATAAATTGCAATTAAAACTTGGAATAATTTATCCGATCACTTACGGAATATACAATATGCACATAGTTTCAAAATGTCTTTGAAAAAATTTCTTGGGTCGCAGGCACAGTGCAATTGTAGATGAAATAAACATCTGTCTTAACAGTGTAATCTGAAATTGTCAATTGACGTATTTAACTGTATTTTTTAAATTTGGTGTTTTTTTATGCTACGTGTTATATTTATATTTTATATTATGTTTCAGTTGTTAGACGTGTTTGTGTTTTTTGGTTTTTTTGCATGTACGGTATTGTGTGTCTACACTGGTCAATCCTGTAAAAAGGTCCGTATGGTCCAATGTGTTTTTACCAGATTAACAAAACATTAAAATAAAATAAAAATAAATAAAACGTTTTTTCCCCTGGGGTCCTGTCAGCTCCAGCTCAAAGGTTAAAGTGTGGCGCTCTATGGAGAAGATATTCTTGGAGATCGAGAGTTACGTTAAGTAACTTTGCATAAGCTTTTCTATAAGAAATGGCAGAGAATTTGTTCAGTCAGTGGGATAGTCAAGATTTTGGAGTTTTTTTCTGCATATCCCACAACATAATACTGCCCCTTTTTTAACTTGCACATACCAAAGCCTGGAAATTTCAGGTGCAGTGCATTATCCCTATCATGGTGAGGTAGGTTCTTGTATGTCTTCCCCCTCTGATTCCATTCCATCAGAGGACACTCCTCAAGATAAAGAGTGAGGGTGCAATCATGAGTCATTATGGATGGGGCAACTGTGTTTGCCATGTCAGTGGGTCATTCAAATTCAGTTGTATTTGTTTATCCAGGACAAGATCACTGATCACTGAGCCAATAACTCATTTGCAGTGATTATACATGAGAGCAGAAGTCATGGCAGTGGAGCCCCTGATCCAGCTCCTGAACAGGTTTAGCCTACTGTCATAGCATGAGGAACAAGAGTTCCATCCATACATTCTATCACTGCAACCTCATGCTTGGTTCCTGAAGACATAGAGATCTAAAGATGTAATGTTTCTCCCACTATGTCAGAGATACTTCAGGCTTCTAAGAAGTTGTCAACCAGAGAGACCTGCTTGGCCTTTGGAGTATCCCTTCAGGTACCTGATTGGCCTTTTTTGGCTTTCCATCTTACAGGGAATCAAGGATCCGGCGGGCTCGGCGGATCATCTCGAGCAGATGATCGCCCTCGAAGAGGAGGTGGCGTGGGCCGCTTCTACCTCGGCTGCGGCATTTGTCCCGCTCTCTCTCGGTGCCTCTTATTCAGCTTCTTTTAAGGAACTTTGTCTGACCCTCTCTACTAAAGGTGAGGGACCAACTTCTGCTGGACCGTTTTCTCGGTCCAAAAAGAGAGATAAGGGTAAGTCCCACCGTCGATGCTCTTGGGAGCGGGAAAGATCCTTCTCCCCGAGTTGCCGGCCGTCGACTTGATTGGGCAGCTCGGCTTAACCACTGGTCTCATGGTGTCCCGCCAGGCCAGTTGACCAAGACCCGCCGACGTGAACAGATTTTTCCACCCGTTGACGGGTTGTCGGCAGGGAGAAGCCGAGAATCTCCTCCCGGTTCCCCGGTGGGAGTTGAGGACCCGTTGGCTTGTCTGTGTCTCTGGTTTCGGAGCCTTGCGTTGAACCCTCCGAACCGAGGGGTAGCCGGTTCCCACGACACCTCCCCGCACCATCCTTGGGAAACCGAGGTTCTCGGTCTCGGTCTCGACTTCTTCGGTCCAGCTGATCCCACCGTCATAAGCGTCTCGGAGTCCGGTAAGCTGGCGCTAAGCCGCCGTCTCTTCCTCCTCCTCAGACGAGGGAGGCTTCGACGGTTGTGTCGACGATATGAGGAACTCATGTGGCAACAGCTCCTTCTGACCGAACAAGCCGACGCTGTTGCCTCTCGCCATTACGCGATTGAACATCGAGCTGCCGAAACAACCCCTTGTTTTATCCAAGGAGCCTGTTCCCAGGCCGGTTGTTCGCCAAACCAGCTGCCCCACCATCCCGGTGGAACCTCCGCCTCCACAGCCATTAGTTGGGGCTCTGACCAAGAATTCTCGGTCAGCTCAGGGACTTCCCATAAGCTGTCTGTCACCCTCACTCCTGATCGACCTCGGCAGGTGGAGGGTGGCTCAGGCCCGAGGCAGCTCTTTGAGGACTCTTCCGAGTCCGAAGATGATTCCTCCCTTTTCTCCAAGCGAATGGACTTGGAGTCCTCAGGAGGACAGTCGGTGGACGATAGCCCTTCGTCCTTCCTGGGATTGCTTCGGCTCATCTTGGAGTCCACCGGGATGAAGCTCGAACCCGTTTCTAAGCGGGCCAGGTATCCCCTCACGGAGATTCTGGACCGAGGGGATTCCCCTACGGAGGCCTTTCCGGTGGCCGAGGCCATAGTGGGCCCGGCCTTGGAGCTCTGGCAGCGCCCTGCTTCCTGCCCTGCGCCTTCGGCCAGGATGGCCAGGAAGTATGCGGTCCCTACCGGTTCCTTGTCCGGATTTTCGGAACACCCCTCGGCTGAGGGTTAGTTACCGACAGCGTTTTCCGGCGTGCGGGGGACGCTTAAGGGATGTGGACAAACCTCCCGACAAGGAGTCCAAGAAATGGACTATGCGGGCGAAAAGTCTACGCTGCGTCCTCCCTCGGCCTTCGCCAGGCCAGTTCGGCCGTCCTCATGGCACATTTCTCTCATGCCCTGTTGGGCTCCCTGGACGAGGTCGTCCCTCATCTTCCCACGGATCTGCAGACCACGGTTAGGCAGGTGCGGGACCAGGGCAGGGCAGTGGCCAAACAGCAGCTTCAGACTGCTTTGGACATTGGGGACTCATGTGCCAGGTCTGTGGCGGCCGCGGTGGCTATGCGTCGTCGGGCTTGGCTGAGGATATCCACCTTCTCTTCGGATACCCAGCACAAGTTGGTGGATGTCCCCTTCTTGGGGACCGACCTCTTCGGCCCTGGGGTGGAAGGTCACCTGCAGAGGATCGAGAAGTCCAATGCTACCTTGGACTCGGTCTCATCCGCTCAGAAGGACAAAGGCCGCAAACCACAGCCTAAGCCCTTTTGTCCCTCTGCGCCCGAGGCACGTCCGGCCCAGCAACGTCAGGGCCAGCAGGCTCAGGCTTGGCATACCAAACCCAAGCCCGGGGCTTCCTCGAACAGGAAGCAGGGAGGTAAGGGCCCAGGAGGTCCCTCGGCTGGTTCCTCCTCCAAGCCTGCCCAGTGACGGGTTGAGGGGTGTCGCCCCCAACCCCGTCACCTCACCCCAGGTTCTCCCCGTTGGGGGAACGGCTCCGTCACTTCCTTTCCGCCTGGTCCATTATTACCATGGACAGATGGGTGTTGGAGGTGGTAGGAAAAGTCCTGCCCTTGGAATTCAAGCAGGCCCCGCCCTTCAGAGCCATCACACCTCTGGGGGCATCGGGATCCGCAGCCACGACATCGCTCTCCTCCTCCAAAAGGAGGTGATCAGGGAGGTGGCGGACCCTCCCTCAGACCCGGGGTTTGTGTCCAGGCTGGTTCCGAAATGGACGGGGGGGGGGCTGGTGCCCCATTCTCGACCTACACGACCTAAACAAGTTCCTAAGGTCTCAAACCTTCAGGATGGTCACTCTGGCTCCGACAATACCATCCCTGGAACCTGGCATGTGGTTCTGCTCTCTGGACCTGCAGGACACGTTCTTTCACGTCCCTATCCGTCCGTCACATCAGAGATTCCTTCGCTTTCGAGCGGAGGGATCCCTTTTCGAGTTCCGAGCCATGCCCTTCAGCCTGTCTCCAGCTCCCAGGGTCTTCACCAAATGCATAGCAGTGGTGACAGCTTTCCTGCGGCTCCGAGGGGTCCGGGTGTACCCTTACCTGGACGATTGGCTGATAGCAGCCCCCTCCAGACAGGAGGTGGAGCGGTCCAGAGATCTGGCCCTCCAGGTTTGCTCTCAAATCAGCCTTCTCATCAACGAGGCCAAGTCAGAACTCGAGCCGAAGCAGGTGATTCTTTTCATCGGGGCAGAGCTCGACTCTCTTCGAGCCAGAGCACTTCTCCCGGCGGACAGGGCCGAGGTTCTTTTCTCCTTTGCCCAATCATTTCTGGTTGGGCAATCGTGCCCTGCCTGGGACTTCCTGCACCTCCTGGGTCTCATGGCGGCCTGCACCAGCATGGTCCATTGGGCATGCTGGCACATGCGCCATCTTCAGTGAGGACTGGCTAGCCAATGGTCACAACGCTGCGATCCATTGGACCAGCTAGTGACGGTGACCCAGGGGATGTGGAACGCTCTCCAGTAGTGGACCGTTCCAGTTCATCTGGAGGAGGGCATCCCATTTGTCCGCCCCGAGCCGACGGTCTCTCTATCGACCGATGCCTCTCTGATGGGTTGGGGTACCCATCTGGGGGAACACCGGGCGCACGGCCTCTGGTCCCCGCGGGAGTCCCGATGCCACATCAACCTGCTGGAGCTCCGAGCGGTCCACCTAGCTCTCACTGTCTTTGCTCCGTTTCTCCGGGGTCAAGTGGTCCGAGTCCAGACGGACAATACCACGACCATGTACTATCTAAACCGCCAGGGCGGGACGCGCTCCATGCTTCTATGCAAGGAAACTCTCCGCATTTGGTCACTTGTGCGCAGCTTGGAGGCGGATCTCCTAGCCATTCATGTGGCAGGAGCCTCCAACACCCTGGCCGATGCCCTAAGCCGGATAGGGGCTGCATCCCATGAGTGGTCTCTCCTGCTGGAGGTAGTACAAGATCTGTTCTCCCATTGGGGCACACCTCAAGTGGACCTGTTTGCCTCCAGGGAGAACGTGAAGCTGAGGCTGTTCCATGCCCGGCCCCCTCAGCAGGGCTCGCTGCAAGGGATGCCTTCTCGAGGCCATGGACCCCGGGCCTCTTCTACACCTTCCCCCCATTTCCCTTGATACACAAGGTGCTTCTCAAAGCAAGGAAGGACAAGGCGCAGGTGATTCTGATAGCCCCAGACTGGCCCTGCCAGTTCTGGTACCCAGATCTCCTCAGCCTCAGCTCCAGGCTCCCGAGGCAGCTTCCAGCTCGCCCGGACCTGCTTAATCCCTGCACCTGACGGCCTGGTTCCTGAGCAGCTAGAGTTCCAGGCCTTGGGTCTTTCTGACGAGGTCCTCAATGTAGTTGAGGCATCCCGTAAGGAGTCGACCAGGAAATGCTATGCCTTCAAATGGAAGAGGTTTTCCATTTGGTGTCAGGGCAAGGGCTTGGACCCTTCCTCCTGTTCCTTGGCAAGCATCTTGGACTATTTATGGTCCCTTTCTCATCAAGGGCTTAGGTCGACGACCCTAAGGGTGCACCTGGCAGCCATCTCTGCTTACCGGGCGCGGGCTGGGGAGCAGTCGGTGGCACAGGAGAAGGTGGTCTGATGCTTTTTCAAAGGCCTTGATCACATTTCCCCTCCGGTGCGAGAACCTCCACCTCCATGGGATTTACTGCTGGTACTGGCAAGGCTCATGGGCAAGCCATTTGAACCAATGCACAGGTGTGAACTCTCTCACCTATCGTGGAAGACCGTCTTCTTGGTGGCTGCCACGTCAGCCAGAAGGATGGGAGAGCTCCAGGCGCTCTGCATCGAGTCTCCTTACCTGGTCTTCCACAGGGACAAGGTTGTCCTGCACCCCCACCCGAAATTCCTTCCGAAGGTGGTGTCGGAGTTTCACCTTTACCAGGTGTTGACTCTGCCGGTGTTCTACCCCAATCACACCTCGGAGGCCGAATACAGGCTCCATACTTTGGACCCTAGAAGGGCACTCGCTAATTATAAGGAGCGCATGGCTGAAATTCAGGGAGAGGTTCGCCAGCTGTTTGTCACCTACACTGAAGCCGCACCTGGCAGACCTGCAGCCAAGTGGACGATAAGCAGGTCGGTCACCTCCTGCATAGATCTCTGCTATAAGTTGGCAGGCATGGAGCCTCCCAGAGGGATAAGAGCTCATTCTACCCGCCATACTGGCTGCTTCCAGGGACGTCCCTATCCAGGATATCTGCAGGGCTGCTACCTGGAAGTCAGCACACCTTCATCACCCATTACCACATCGACCTTGAGTCACGCCGGGATGCTGGTTTTGGGGCCTCGGTTCTCCAGTCTTTATTCCCTAAGTAGGGGGTTTGCGCCTTGCCTCCCTCCTCCCGGAGAACTGCTAGGGTCTGCCAGACAGCGTGGATGAACAACATATCCATGTCCCTAAATACAGGTTACTCACCTGTAACAGGAGTTCTAGGAATGGTATATGTTGTTCATCCACAAACCACCGACCTCCGGCCCGACGCACAACCTGAGCTTCCAGCGGGCCAGATCTGGCGTCATGGGTCGGAGCCGAGAGTTTTACCACCCGGGTGGGTGGGAGGAGCCAGCTTGAAGACCTTCCGGCAAGATTTAAAGCGGCAAGGATACCTGCCAGACAGTGTGGATGAACAACATATACCATTCCTAGAACTCCTGTTACAGGTGAGTAACCTGTATTTTTTAAAACTTTCATAAAATTCTTAAATGATGACAGAAACTGAACATTTTATCACCAAAATAAACTGGAAGACACCTGGCATCGATTAGGAAGAAAAAAAGGCGGGGTAAAATTTTAGCCCCTTTTCATTGCACTGCTTCTTTAATCTGGATTCATATGATCATTTTATGTTAGAATGAGACCTTCATTTTCTATGGCTGAAACAGACCCTCTTGTATCATACATATGGTCTCAGTCTGCTTGAGTTTGTACGTTGTGCCCAGAGCATGGGTGAATCAAAGTTCTAATGTTTCTGCAAGGTCCTGGTACCAGCAGAAGAGCACATTATATAGCAGCACTGGAGACACCCACATTCTAAAAACAGGAATTCAGCAATAATATCATACAAATCTGCATCCATCTCCCCTTAGAGAGTGCCATGGGTACGGCACTAAATGCTAATTATGGAATTTCTAATTATTTTCCAACTCTGCACTCTGGTCAAATTCCCCCAGCTGGAATAACATCACATTTTTTTCTGCAGTGAAAAGGTCAGTTTCCCTGAAGCCCTTCTCCAGTCCTGTTGGTCAGAGTTTGATTTAAACATTACAGATAATTGTTTAATCTTATTTATTTATAAGTTTAGTTACTTTGTAATAACTTTGCACTCATTTATTTATTTTGTGGTTTTCTCTGGTTCCCTCTCAGTTACAGGAAATGGTATAATGACAGTTCAACACAGTTCTCAACTACTGAGGAACCGCTTAACTTGGTAATAAAAAAAAAAAAAAAAAAAGACTTCCTGGCCCAGATATTCAGACTGAGCCAGGCTGTGGTGCAAGCCTGAGCACAGCGCAACTTGGCTATGCAGGGGCATAGACAGGGTGATATTCAACGGAGCTGCGCCATTGCACAGCGGCACAGCATCGTTGAATATCGCACCCTGGCTACCTGCAGTGCGCATGGCACAGTGGCACTATGCCAGCGCAAGAGGCCAGAGTGGAGCAGGGGGATGCACTAGCACATGTTCCATTGCGCTATGTGCAACAACCGTGATATTCAAAGTGCACATGCAATGGGCATATGTATCTAAAGGTGCAAATGGGGCCATTTGCATGTCATTATGCCTCATTTGCATGCAGGTCTACAGATCACAAAGTGACTTCTTGGCCTGCCAGCAGCAGCCGTTAAGGGACCGACACCCCTGCACAGCGTGGCAATGCACCCCTCTGCCCGATTGCGGGCATATGTAGATTTAAATAATCGTCCCATATCCCTTGTGGTCCAGTGGACCGCTTGCAGCCTGATCGTGGGCATATGTTAAAATAAAAATGTCCAATATCCCTGGTGCTCCAGTGAACCACTGCACGCCTGATCATGGGTTTAAGCATAATAAACAATCGTCCTATATCCCTGGTGGCCCAGTGGACTGCTCACAGCCCGATCACGGGCTTCAGTATGAAAATAATACATCCAATATCCCTGGTGGTTCAGTGGACTGCTTCACGCCTGATCGCGGGCTTCATTATGAACATAAGTAGTCCAATATCCCTGGTAGTCCAGTGGACCACTTGCAACCTGATCGCGGGCATAAGTAATATAAAGGAGAGGTCCAGTATCCCTGGTGGTCCAGCAGTACTCCCCCTCCCCACCTGCCCACTGAGCCCCACTGCCCTGTCTCCCCCAGTCAGCATTGTGTGGCAGCACTCCACCCCCCTGCCGCCCCGCCACCTGCCGACTGACACCATACGATAGGGCTGTATGCCCATTGGTCCATTGTGGACCAATGGGCGTAGAATCGCCTATACTACACAGTCCAGACATGTCCATTCACAGATCTGGCCTGTGTGGGGAGGGAATGGGCTGCACACTCATTGGCTCACGCTGTGGACCAATGGGCGACAGCCCTATCATACGGGTGTCAGTCGGTGGGCGGCGGAACGGTGGGGCATAGTGGGCGGGTGGGGAGGGGGGTACCGCTGGACCACCATCGATATTGACCTCCTTTATATTACTTATGCCCCGATCGGGCCAAGTGAGCGTCCACCGACCACCAGGGATATTGACCCTCTTTATATATTACTTATGCCCACAGTCGGCTGCGAGTGGTCCACTGGACCACCAGGGATATTGGACCTCTCCTTTATATTACTTATGCCCGTGATCGGGCTACGAGCGGTCCGCTGGACCACCAGGGATATTGGACTATTTATGTTCATACTGAAGCCCATGATCGGGCGTGAAGTGGTCCACTGGAACACCAGGGATATTGGACGTATTATTTCATACTGAAGCCCGCGATCGGGCTGCAAGTGGTCCACTGGACCATTAGGGATATAGGATGATTCTTTATTATGCATAAGCCCGTGATCGAGCATGCAGCAGTCCACTGGACCACCAGGGATATTGGACGTATTATTTTCATGCTGAAGCCCGCGATCGGGCTGCAAGCAGTCCACTGGACCACTAGGGATATAGGACGATTCTTTATTATGCTTAAGCCCGTGATCGGGCGTGCAGCGGTCCACTGGACCACCAGGGATATTGGACATTTTTATATTAACATATGCCTGCGATTGAGCTGTAAGCAGTCCACTGGACCACCAGGAATTTGGGACGTTTTTATTTTAACATATGCCCGTGATCAGGCTGCAAGTGGTCCACTGGTCCATCAGGGATTTAGGACTGCTTTTATATCAAAAGATGCCCGCGATCAGGCATGGTGCGTTGCTACCACGAAGGTACATCTGGAGCTCAGGTGGCCGCCCACAAGTGGCAGCTGCCGTGTTGTGCCTTGCAATTAGACAGCGCACCTGTGGGTGACCAGCTGTTGTTCCTTTTTTTTTTTTGGCTCACCTGTGTGCAGCAGAAGTAGGGATTGCGCATGCATGGAATCAGCACATCCCGGGCAGAATATTGGGATGTACGGGGTATGCATGGGCACACCCCCCCCCAACCTGCACCACATCCATTACTGATGCATGCCGGTGCATTGGGATTTGTGCCAGGCACAATCCCCATTTGAATATCGTGCTGGGGTGCATCAGTGGGTTGCGCATGGCGCAACACTGTTGCGCCATACGCAACCCTTCTGAATATCCGGGCCTCTGTGTTTAAAATATATATCTGATATATGTATACTGGTGCACCTGAATACACAAATTTTGAGGCATTTTCAGTCAATTGGCATGACTTGAGAAACAAAACAAAAACAAAAAAAGAACAGGGTTTATAGGATTTAACATATAAAACATGGACACGTAGAATTGGACATCAGATAAGGACCAATTGGCCCTTTACAATTTAAAAATGGTAAATCCTGACTGGTCCTTCCTTGCTTTAAATATTATTACTAAGCCACTAACACTGCAGTTACCCATAAATGGTTCAATAATGATATCACTAACCATTCCTTTGTTATTGAAACTTTTTGAACCCCATTTGTCAATGTGAAACATATTCTTTATGCTGGTAAATACTGTAAAAAACTTAAAAACATCTCCTTCTGTACTGATACAGTATTAAAAGTGTGGCACAGTATTCAAGGCAATGTCCCTAACTAGAGTCAATGCTCATTACATTTACCAGTTTATTTAAATTATTTTTTTTCTCCTTCTGTTTCTGATCCTACCTTTAAGAAATGGTACTCTAAACGCCCTCGTGAAATTGCCCAATTCATGCAGTCTGCACATATAAGGTTAGCAAACTGTTAAATAACGTGTTGGGAAAATCTAGGTACAGTGGTGATTCACTTGACCTTAAACTATTCACGCTCACCTTAGAGGAAGTACTTTTACCTATAGCAAAGATCCTTAATCTCTTCTTAACCCTGTTACAATTCCCCCAGGCTTGGAAAGCAGCCCTAGTAACCCCAGTGCATAAATCTAGTGATCGTGCCCTGCATATAACAACTATAGGCCAATATCAATCCTCCCTCCAGTATTTAAAGTGCTGGGACATATTGTTGCCAATCAACTGGTGAATTACCTTGAAAAATACTCCCTCCAATGCCCACAACACCATGGATTCAGAAAAGGGCATAGCACCTCCACTGCAATACTTGAGTTCACCAGCTTTGTTCAGCAATCTTTTGACCAAGGTAATCTGGTTGGGGCAGCCTTTATAGAGTTAATTAAGGCCTTTGACACTGATAATCACCCACTTCTCCTCTGCCAACTAACCAACATTGGACTTTCACGTGAAATGCTGCACTGGTTCAGCAGTTATCTTGATGGTAGAGTCCAGCAGGTGAAAATCTCTTCGGTCACCTCCGAGCAGCAGATCGTCTGATATGGAGTACCTCAAGGATCTATCTTGGGTCCACTCCTTTTTAGTATCTTCCTGAACAGCTTGCCATCCTCCTGTCACCAGTGGCTTCTCTTATATGCAGATGACGCTGTCATTTATTTTTCAAGCCGCCGTGACCCTAGCACTCTTAGAAGTAATCTGCAGGTTGGCTTCAAGGAAGTGGAGCAATGGTTTAGTGTAAACAAATTGGCACTAAACTATAAGAAAACAAAAGTTATGTTGTTCACCTCATCTTGCAGTAAGTTCAGGACCCATGCACTTACTGTTAGAAATAATCTGGCAGCCTCTCTCAAACAAATCCAGCACTTCAGGTATCTGGGAGTAACCTTGGATAATCATCTCGCCTATGGGCCTCACATCGAGAATGTTGCCATGGCTGTTAATACTAGGATTGGACTCCTATACAGGTACAGGCGGTATCTAACCCAGGAAGCTCTCAAGCTTGCAAGTCACAGTTTGGTGCTGTCCATCCTCAATTATGGCTTGGTCATTTATGGAGCTGCTACTGCTACCTCTCTCAAAAGACTAACTGCCACTCTGCACAAGGTGAGTAGGCTGCTCACGGGCACTGCGTACCTCACTCACACTTGCGAGCTATATGCTCAATCTGGATGACTTCAACTAAGTGGTAGGATCAAATAACAAACATGCCTACTAACAAAAAAATATTTCCTTGGGCTACTGCCGCCAGGAGTAGAACGTCTCTTGAGCAAATCCCATAGGACCCAACACACTTGCACATCCACCTCTGAGCTTCTTCTTGTCTCTAAGTGCCATACAGCTCAATGCCAGAGATTCTTTGCATATAGAGCCCCACTATGGTACAATGGGCTGTGCAGTGAATTAACTAGTCTGACAAAACTTGGCCAGGTTAAGCATACACTCAGCCAGCATCTCACCCATGAAAGCTCCTGTGATTGTTCCAACTAATCCATGTTAAGCCTTTCTGTATCCCCAACACTGTGGAGCACTTCTGGCTCACTACCCTCCTCAACTTGATCTTCAGTGATAATCTTGACAAGGCCTTTGGCTGCTACCTCCTCCTTTACCCTGGTCCTCTCTCCCTCCACCCTTTCCACTCCCTCCCCCCACAATCCGCTTATCCTACCAGCGTCTTTGACAAAGCCCCTGGCTGCTACCACTCCCCCCTAGTTCCTATACCCTCTACCCTTGCATCTCCCTGCTATCTCCTCTTCCTTATCTAAAGTAGAACTGAATATCTATGTCATATTATACACTGTTCACTGTATATTAGAAACTCAGCCTGTTCAGTTCTCCTATGTTTTTTTGTAATCCTTCCCATTGACGTGGAACCTTTGTAAATGAGTTGTGTTTGCACTCAAAGGTACTTGTAATCCGAGACTGAATAAATAAATAAATAAAATAAAAATAATGGATTCTGAAAACTTAAAAGCAAAATATAACCTTATTAATACACAATTTTATGGATATTTGCAAATTAGAGACTTTATACTAAAGCTTATTCCATATGAGATCAAACTGAACAAATTCTGTCTTCTGCACATCAAATTAGAACCATTTCTCTTATATATAAACTTTTATTAATAAACTTTTCTTCAGAGCTTAACATTTAAAACATAAATGGGAGGAGACATTAAATCAACATATTCTCTTTTCACTATGGGAAAAATAATTAATACAAGAGGATGGGGATTTAAATCCTCTAAACTCAGACGGATTCAATTTAACATTGTCCATCATACATATTATACTCACCACCGACTCAATAAAATGAATCCAACAATAATTAATCTATGTCCTAGATGCCACAATGTCCCAGGCACCTTAGAACACGCTAATTCTCTGCTCAGCTTTAGATTCTTGGTGGTGCTCAAGTCTACTCTTTTTGTAACAATCCATAAGCAAAACCTTGTCCAAACACCCCATCTGGATGCTACTGTGGTGTGGCGGACCCCTTCAAAATATTTCTTACTACAATTGGTGTTTGGTTAATATTGATATTATCACCCCATTTAAACTGATATTACTTCAATGGAAGGATAATGACCCCCCATTATTTACTGTGTGGATGAATTCAATGATATCCATTCATTGTATTGAATGGATCCATTATCAAACTCTTTAACAAATAGACAAATTGTGTCAAATATGGACAACCTTTACCAATGCCCTTAGATCTCCTATATTACATTATGATTTCATAATGTATGGGTAGCCCTTATTACCCACTGAAAATAAACTGTTTACAACCTTATAATAACCGGTCAGCAATTTTTCCTATAGACTAGACCAGTTGATATTTCCTGTAACAACCGGCTGGTTGTTATGACATTCATGCGCCATGCCACACAACTGATGTCGCTCTTGCATTGGCTCAAGGAATGGATGTGGGCAGGCTGTACAGTCTTTGAAAGATGGTGCTTTATCTATCGCTTCACGAGAACCTGCCACAAAAAGAACATGATCATCCCTTCTTTATTTTTTAAAATGTATCTGGTTGATCCAGCCTTGTACTCCGCTAAGTATCTGGTTGATCCTGCCGTCTGACCATTTTGGCACCAGAGCGTGCCCAGGGAGCATTGTCGTAGATGCGATCTTGGGGTGACAAACTGTAAGTAAATTAAAAAAAAAGAGCATCAGGTGCCAAATAAAAAAAAAAAGAAAAGGGAGAAGGCAGCAGAAAGAGAGAGTCACAGGCAGTGTGTGTGTATGTGTGTGAACACTAAAGACAGGCAGGAGTGAGTACGTGTGTGCGTGTGTGTGTGTGTGTGTGTGAAAAATTGCTGTTCAGTATATTATAAAAAAAATTAAAAATGGGGAAGTGTGTGGTGTACTCGAATTTAATACACACCCTTGATGTGGGATGCTTTAATAAACCTCTCAGGCATCACACACCTCAGGTGTGCATTAAATTCTCGTAACACACACTTCTCCATCATTTATTCTCTATGTAATCCCACTGTTGTGATGTCAGAACCTTATAAACCTCTCTCATCTATGTCATAGCAGTGGGTTTACAAAACGGAATGTCAGTTTCATTTAGTATTATGAACTGGGGATCGAAAATCTAGGAAGCTGATTGGCCAGCAGCTCTTGGAAGCCGTGATGATATTTAGCTACATCATCACGGCTTCAAGAAGCCTCCGGCCACCAGTTTCCTTACTCACAGCAAATCATTCCGATGGCAATGGGCAGTTACTTCAACCAGCTCTTCACTCGCTTCGACGGAAATCGCAGTTTCAACAGTAGCACTGAGTGTCACAAACAGGCGAGTACACCAAGATAATTCAATACAGTATCGTTTTTTGTCACCCTCAGTAAAACTGCTGAAATTTATTAATACAGACAAAGCCGCTATTTATTTTTTTTAAAGGCAGCGTTGCTACGTGCGTGCAGCTTTATGTCTCCCTTACTTGCTCACTCTTTTCAAAAGTGCACTCTCGGCTGTTCGTTTGCTTCATGTACTAACGCTTACACCTGTAACATCTTCCTGCGTTTATCAGCTGGTGGACAAACACCGACTAACTTACCGATATATTGGAAACTCTTGAAGTGCCCCCGCTAGTCAGTCCGCTCCCTTTCAAACTGTGACTTCAGTCCTCTCATGGCTCCAATGATACTTTCACATATGTGGTTGCACCAGAAACTTTCTTATTTTTCCCCAAAATGTCACCCACATAAATAGAATGGCTCCTGACCACACTATATTTTTTTTTTGGGGGGGGGGGAACAATGTTCACAGCTGCACATCCTCAACCAACTTCAATTACAGTAGAACCACCTGCTGGCCAGAGCCTCCAGGAACTATTTTGTTAAAAGGTACTCCTCCAGCACCTCACAAAACACATTTTCAGAACGATTTAAAAGATTTTTTTTTTACTGCTAAAACTTGTATTCCTGTTCATAATAGCAATAATGCACTCCAGGGTGTGGTGTATCATAGGATATCATCACTTCTTGGGCGGTTGGATGCACTCGGCCTGCGGCCTCGTGCCCAACCACCCAAGGCGTGATGATATCCCATGATATACCACACCCTGTCGTGCATTATTGCTTAATTACACAATGGCAAGAACATTTCCTGGACTCTGATTGGTCAGTGTGTTCCTGAGACAGTGATGTTATTACACAATAACATCACTGTATTGCTTTTGGATGCCATTGATGTTGAGCATTGGGATGACATTGATGACCATTTGGATTCCTTAAAATAATTAATTTGTTAATTTTTTTTAATTTTTTTTTTTTTTATAACAACGAGCCATTGTATAATAGTAATAAGGCACTCCAAGGATGTGTGTTATCATGTAATAACGTCACTCCTGGGGTGGTGGAAGCCCTTGGCTTCACCTTGTGCTTCAGTCCACCCCAGGAGTGATGTTATTACACGATAACACACACCCTGTCATGCCTTATTGCTTATTCCACACACCCAGAATGCGATCAGATAACATTGCCATTGTCTCAGTTTACTGCTGCTGAGTCTAGCGATAGCTATATCTGATAGAGGTTTTAACTCTGGAGCTGTTTGCAGATTTCTGCGGCAGAGCCATTGTCTGCAGTGCTGGTTTCTCTAGCAGCGAGGTCCTTTTCGGTGCCACGAGTACTGTCAATGCCTTCTGCAGTGCCATATGCCCCATTGGCGCTATTCTCAGCATCGGGAGTGGTGTCAGCACCATGTGCGGTGCCACGCTCCCTGTCGGTGCCGTCCTCGGCACCAAGGGTGGTGTCAGTGCCATGCATGGTGCCGCGCTTCCAGGCAGCATCTAGTGTGGTGCCGTTTTCTGTGTTAGCACCATTTCTGTACTCTGCACCACTGTCTTCGATGGCACCGAGGATCATTATGGCACCATCTAGTCTGTCTCCTCCTCTTCTTCCTCCTGATTTTCATTCCTTTCCTGTCTATTCAGTCCCCCCTGGGCTGTCAGGAGATGATTTCCCGCCAATCCAGATCTTCAGCTGGGTGATGATGTTGATGCCGATTCTGCCCTGAGGGCAGGGATCAATCCTCCTGCAGAGCCTGTTGTTGAGGACCTTTCCTTTAAGTGTCTGCTCAAGAATTTAAATTCTACTCTTTCTCTCCAGACCACGGAAATCGATCCTGGGAAGCTTCTGCGTCTCCAATATCTTCATGTTCCTGAACTCCCTATGGATTTAACCCCTCCGGTACAGCCCTCTTTTGAGACTCTTTCCCAGATGGTGTGGAAGAATCTGGCTCTTATTCCCTATGTGGCCAAGTCCATAGATAGGAAATAAGCCCCTCCCAAGGATCGCCCCATCTTGGCCTCACAAGCCTTTGCTGATGCCATAGTGATCCTGGCAGAGAATGATAAGGCTGTCCTCCCTTAGGAATCTACAGCCCATCCTACTGTATAAACAAAGAATCTCACAAGATAGACACCTTGGATAAGAGAGTCTTTGCGGCCTCGACCCTGGGCATGCGTATTGCTAGCTACCAGAGTTATTTTTCTCAGTACGAATACGTTCTTTGGCATTCACTCAAAGCAACAGTAGAGGCTCTGCCTGAGTTGGAGGTTAACTCAGAGCTCCTACAGACCATAACTAGAGGTATCAAGTCCAGTAATCAACAAATTAAAGCTGCAATGGATGCTTTCAATACTGCTTCCTGGGCGGCAGCGGCTGGCATTTGCACCCGTCGCCATTCCTGGCTGCGTATATCGGGCTTTATGAATGACGCCCAACAAAAAGTCATGGCTTTACCTTTCAACAGTATGTATCTATTTGGGCCTCAGGTGGAACAAGCACTAGAGGCCACACAGAAGACTAGACCTCCACCCGCTCCCTCTCGAGGAGGTGGGAACAGGCGTCAATTTCACAATCGTCAGTCCTTTGCGGACAAAGGCAGAGGAGGTTTCAACAGAAACCAAACCCCTCAGCAACAAAAAAAAAAAAAACAGCAGAAAGCATGGGACTCAAAAGCACCCAGTGCCAACTTCTGAGTTTTTGGCCAAAGTCCCACCTCAGTTGCTCGAGGGGGAATCTTCCTCGACAGTGGGAGGACATCTGACTCAGTTCTACGACCAGTGCATATCTATAATATCATACAAATGGGTCCTCAGGATAATCCAGGAGGGATACTCTCTGTCTGTTGGAAACCCCTCTGAATCATCCTCCCAAGCAGCAGCCCAGGCTGTCTGTGGCATGGTCAGACCTTCTTGCTTCCAACGTATAAGGCCTTCTAAACAAAAAGGCAGTAGAAGTAGTTCCACTGGATCAACGAAACACAGGCTCTTCCTGGACAAGTCTCCACCACTCATTCACACTGATAGGAACAACGCTGGAGGTGCTAGGACCCAGCAGGAGCAAACTTTTTTGCAGGAGGTTTGGCGCCAGAGGTGAAGCCGCGAGGAGCAGTGCCATGAGCCTCGGCTTGTGCGGCAATGACTATCTCAGCGTCGACCCTCCAACCGCCTCAGTTTCTTTTTTCCCACTGTTGAGAGTGCTACAGTGATGACGTTGTTCACCCGCTGGGAGTTAAACTTCAAACTAGCAGCATAGTTTTCAGTGCTTTTTTTTATTTTGTAGTATTTTCTGAATAAAGTACCACTTACTATAATTTAGTATAAGAAAGAAGTGTCAGCCTACATTGACGGAGTCGACCATGAGCGGGTCAGGTGACGATAGGGAGACTTCGTATTAGAGTTGTTCAGTCAGCTGGGCTGGGTCTGGTCTGCTGCCCTCTCCAGAGGGGTGGGCCAACAATGCACAGTCCAGTGCCTGGGGGAGGGGCAGTCCCCCCAGAAGCATAAAAGAAAACGGTTGCACTCTCAGCACCATTCGACCTCGAGCTCTTCTTCGACCCATAGGTCCAGAAAGAGAAGGTATCA
The DNA here is from genome assembly GCA_016271365.2 of Neoceratodus forsteri. Taxonomy (NCBI): domain Eukaryota; kingdom Metazoa; phylum Chordata; order Ceratodontiformes; family Ceratodontidae; genus Neoceratodus; species Neoceratodus forsteri. Next base: position 369,219,683 of record CM028135.1, read on the forward strand.
CTCAAGGTCACCTTCTGGTATATCTGCGCGTTGACAGTCGGTCATTGGGGTCAGTTGCTAGTCTCCTCCGGAGTTGCCGGTTTCTGTTTCTGGTCTCCAACCTCTTCAACATCGGAGCCCTTCCCTGCCTTCTGGTAGGGCTTTAGATGAGCAGTTTCATCAGTGGACCACTCTGATGGAGCAGTGAGCTCGGAGGTTGGTCCAGCTGCCTGGCCCGGTCACTCAGGGGCCCTTGGGCCCTTCGGGAGATCGGATAGGGTGGTTAGACCTCCCTAGTTGCGCGGCACCTTCTTCGGTGCCGTCGACTCCATGCTCAGGTGTTCTCCCTCCTCACATGGCTGCAGTGCAGGGGGCCACACCGATGCCTCTATCTCCTGCTTCTTTTCCTTCTTTTGCCTCAACTCTTGGTTTTCGGGGCCCTGCGTTGGTCTTGGTGCTGTCGGCGTCATTGAGTCGCCCGGTGCCATTGGGCTTGTCGGCACTGCCCTCAGCGCTGTGCAGCTTTTTGGCACCATCCTCGGCACCATGCCATCCTTGGCACCAGGGGGCTCTGTCAGCGCCATGCGCTGTACTGGGCCAGGTGGCGCCGTGCTCTTCTTTGGCACCAAGACTTGATGTGACTTCTTCCAGTCTTCAGGGCTCCTCGACTCCGAACCCCTTTCCCTTCATATTTTCCTTCTGATTTTCACTCCTTTCCTGTCCATACAGTCCCTCCTGGGCTGTCAGGAGATGATATTGAGCCTGACCCAGACCTTAGACTGGGTGATGATGTGGAAGGAACAGGATCTAATCCTGCTGCAGAGCCTGTGGTCAAGAACCTGTCATTTAAGTCTCTGCTGAAAAATTTGAATTCCATTCTTTCTCTCCAGACTATGGATATCAATCCAGGGAAGCTTTTAAGACTCCAGTACCTTCATGTTCCGGACATCTCTATGGATTTAACTCCCCCGGTACAGCCCTCCTTTGAGACACTTTCTCAAGTGGCGTGGAATAATCCTGCTCTCATTCCTTCTGTGGCCAAGTCCATAGAAAGGAAGTCTGCTGCTCCCAAGGATCGACCCATTTTGGCCTCTCAATCCTTTGTGGACCCTATTGTGGTATTGGCAGAGAATGATAAGGTCGTCCTTCCTCAGACTACTACGGCTCAACCTATAAACAAAGAATCTTGTAAGATAGATACTTTAGGTAAGAGAGTCTTTGCTGCATCCACCCTGGGTATGTGTATTGCCAGCTACCAGGGCTAGTTCTCTCAATATGAGTATATTCTTTGGCATTCACTCAAACAAATGGTTGAAGCTCTACCGGAGTCGGATGCTAATTCAGAGCTTCTTCAGACCATAACCAGGGGTATCGAGTCCAACAACCAACAGGTTAAAGTGGCTAAGGATGCTTTCGATACTGCCTCCTGAGCGGTGGTGGAGGGATTTGTACCCACCATCATTCCTGGCTGCGCACTTCAAGCTTCACGGATGATGCCCAGCAACAGGTCATGGCGTTGCCCTTCAACGGTGTGTATCTCTTCGGTCCTCAAGTAGAACAAGCTCTAGAGGCCACACAAAAGACCAGATTAGCTTGACCTGCTCCTGCCCCTTCTTGGGGGGGCATTAATCAGTGCCAGTTTCACAACCATAAGTCCTTTCGAGGCAAAGACAGAGGAGGTTGTAATAAAAACCAAGCCCCTCAGCCTCAAAAGCAAATGCAACAGAAAGCACAAGGGCCCAAAGTGCCCAGTGCCACCTTCTGAGTTTCTGGCCCAAGTCCCACCTCAGCTGCCCAAGGGGGACTCCTTAGTGGTGGGAGGTCATCTGACTCAGTTCTACAACCAGTGAAAGTCCATAACATTGGACAAATAGGTCCTCCAGATAATTCACGAGGGATATTCTGTCAATCTTTCAGAGAACCCTCCGGATTGTCCCCCCAAATAGCAGTCAAAACTGTCAATACTTCAGTCAGAACGTCTCACCTCCGAGATACAGGGCCTTCTGAACAACAGGGCAGTAGAAATAGTTCCACTGGATCAATGGAATGCAGGGTTCTACTCCCATTACTTTCTAGTTCCAAAGAATTTTGGACCTCAGAAAACTGAACAAATTTCTTCCCAAGGAGAAGTTCAAAATGATATCTCTAGGAACCCTGTTACTTTTGCTTCATCAGCACGACTGGCTAGCCTCCCTTGACATGCAGGATGCTTACCAACATATTCCTATTCACCAAAGACATCACAAATACCTAAGGTTCGTGGCTTTGGGCCAGCATTATCAGTTCAGAGTCCTGCCTTTTGGACTATCCTCAGCACTGCAAGTTTTTACAAAGTGCTGTGCAATTCTCACAGCGCACCGCAGAAAGATTGGAATACAAGTGTTCCCATATCCGGACGACTGGCTTCTAGGAAGCCCTTCTAGGCAAGGAACTCTCGACACCGTAGCCATGGCCTCAAAATTTTTCACGTCCATGGGAGTCCTGCTAAATCTCAAGAAATCACAGTTGCAGCCCTACCAGAAGCTCCTTTTCATAGGAACTCTTCTGGACACCTCCTGTGTGAAAGCTTTTCTACCATAGGACAGAAGGAGCTATATCCACAGATGGCCTGATACATCAGAGAGAACAGCTCAGTTCGAGCTGTCTCGATGCAACGGATGCTGGGTCTCATGGCATCCTCTGTGTTGACTGTACCCCCTGCATGCCTCCACATGAGAACCTCTCAGTGGATGCTCAGTACTCAGTGGTCCCCAACCACTCACCCTCAGTCCTTTCTCATCAAGGTGACAGAACCTCTGAAGAGATCACTCACCTGCTGGTCGCAAGAGGACAATCTTCTGGAAGGGTATCGATTTGCTCCCCTGGATCATCAGATTTCCATTACCACAGATGCATCCCTGATGGGGTGGGGAGCTCACTGTCAGAATCTCCACACCTAAGGTACGTGGACTCAGGACGAATCCCAACTTCACATAAACGTCCTAGAAATGAAAGCCGGCCTTTATGCAGTCCAGGCTTTGAAGGACATTCTCTGTCACAAGAACATTCTCCTTCAAACGGACAACAAAGCAGTGATGTATTACAACAACAAGCAGGGCGGTGCTCACTCTTACCCTTTATGCAGGGAAGTGATGAGAGTGTGGGAATGGTGCTTGGAGCACAAGGCTCTAATTCAAGCGGTCTACCTGCCGGGAGGACAGAATGAACTGGCAGACCATCTCAGCAGAACAGAGACAGAGCACAACAAATGATCTCTCGACTCAACCGTAGTTCAGTCACTATTTGCAGAGTGGGGCACTCCAGACCTGGACCTTATTGCATCCCCACTCAACACAAAACTGCCTATCTTCTGCTCCAGAATTCCAGGGCCTGGCATTTTCTGTCAGGATGCGTTCAGGCTGCAGTGGACAAATGCTTTCTATATGTCTTGCCGCCTCTTCTTCTAATTCAGAGGGTACTTCTCAAGTTCGAGTCCCAGGGGGACAAAATGCTCCTCATTGCTCCCTTCTGGCCTCGACAATTATGGTTCAAACATGAAGTCTTGCTATATTATGACATATGCAGTGAGTCCCAACCTTCGAACTGCTCTGGAGGTGAAAGAGTTAACTTCCCATGCCAGGCATGGAATGCTGAGCTCGAGCTCGGTTGAAACTCTGTCTGTTGTTCTTCAAACTCAAACCGTCAGATTCTTTACTCCGCCTCACTGGACAGTCACTCCGGAGATTTCTCCTTCTGCTCGGTTCATTTTGTCGGTTAAAGTATTGTTTTTCTCGGTTCTCGGCCGAATTTAAACTGCAATCGGTTGGTTCAGACTCTGTCTGTGGTATTTGTGAGTACTAGATAGGTTTTACATTTATTTCTATTCTGTGTGGAACTTGTAAACGGTTATCGGTTCGGTTTGAACCGATCAGGTTGTTTAAAATATCTTAATCTGTCATTTAGAGTGTGGTTACCGGTTCTTATCGGTTCTAAAAAAAACGGATTTTATTACGTTTTTTTCCACGACCCGTGACACGGTTGGGAACCGATAAGAGGGTCTTACCTGGCAGATTACCATAAACGGGTAAGTTTGGTTAGGACTGGCACTATGTCTGAGAAACCCAAAAGAAAAACTGGGCCCACTGGGTTTCAACACTGCAGTGTGTGTGGGGAAGTCTTTGCCAAGGCTGACCCCCACACCACCTGTGTTTATTGTCTGGGTTTGACCACCTCAATGCAGACGGCCAGATTTGTAAAAGTTTTCCTGCAGCTACCCTGGAAAAGAGAGTTGGTAGGCTCAGGGAAAGGGAGGCCAAAAAGTCTGCTGAACCGGATGGCCAGCCCGGTTTGGTTCAAACTGAACTGGAGGGAGTACCCTCTGACCAGGGCGAGACTTCCTCGGGCAAAAGGAGAGCCGACTCTGAGGAGTCGGTTCCAGCAAAAAGGACTAGGAAATAAGCTGGTGTGGAGCCAAAACTTTCCTCTCCAACCGCTGAAGAAATAGCCAAAGCGATTAAAATTGTCTAGTCACTTTCCCCGGTTCCAACCAAACCGGCACCATCGGATAAGCGCCCGGTTCAGCCGGTTCCACCGGTTCAAGAGTATGATTTAGAGGCGTAGTATGAACTGGAGGAGGGGGAAGAGGAGTATGAGGAGAGTGAATGTGGATTTGAAAGTCTGAATGTGCCCATTGACCCGGACATCTCCCCAGACAGACCTTCAGGAGTGTCTCCTCCTAGGCTTTCTGAGTCCCCTTCTCATTTTATGTTTTATAAAAAAGTGGCTGAAACCCTCCAGCTCCCTATGAAGGAAGCTGTGGATGATCAAGAAGAGCCGACACTATGTGGAAATGATGGATATCCCAGAGTCTAGGAGACTGTCTATTCCCTTGCATATATCTTTTGGGAAACAGACTTTTAAAATTTTAAAAGCTCCTCACACTATACCTCCTGTGGATAAGAGAATGGACAAGAGTACATTGTCAGGCTCTGATATGGAGTTCCTCACACAACAATGCAGCCATGTTGGGTAGTGCAGGCTGCAGCCTGTGACAAGCTAATATTCCTTGGCCACACCCCCGGATAAGGACTCCAGAAGGATTGATGCCATGGCAAGAAACAATACATGGCAGCATCCTTGGGACTCAGACAGGCAAATTATATGGCTTATGTTGCCAGATACCAGAAATCCAGATGGGATACTGTTATGGCTCTAGCAAAACAGGTCCCTGGCCAGCTTGCCAAGGAGCTGGAGCAGGTGGCTACTGATTGTATTGAGGCATCCAAGGTGCAATTCCATGCTGCAGTGGACTGAAATGATGTGTCATCAAGAGTCATGGCTACATCTGTGGCACTTCGCAGAATGGCTTGGCTCAGATGTACTATCCTGTCACAGGATACCCAGACTAAGGCCATGGATTTTCCTGTTGTGGATAATTCTCTGTTTGGGGAGCAGACAGACAGTTACATGAAGAAAATGGATGAGTATAGGACTACCTATAGGAGTGCACAGGCCAAGGAAAGGCAGGCCACTCCTCAAAGGCAGCTTCCCAGGGGCAGGGTCAGGCCTTTTCATAGGCCTTTTTACCAAGCCCAGGCCTCCTCTTCTGCTTATGCCCAGAGGGGGTTCTTTAGAGGGAGAGGCAGATGGGGTACAAGCAGGCCTGCTTCCACCCCTCAGCCCAAAGCCCCTGCCAAGCAGGCACCCTGATGGGGTTGCCAGGGCCGATTTTCAGCTACCTGTGGGGCAGGCTGGCTTACTTTGCCCAGGACTGGGAGTCTCTGACATCAGACAAGTGGGTCCTAGAGTAGTAAGCCAGGGACTGGTTCTCAGCTTCAAAAGTTTCAAAGATGAGAACCAGATCCTTTCCACCTGCAAATCCACCAGAGGCACTTGCCCTAGAGGCAGAGGTCTCTTCCCTCCTGGCTCTCAGAGCTGTGGAAAGGGTTCCACCCCTACACCAGGGCAAAGGCTTGTACTCCAGGTACTTCCTTACCCCAAAAAAGACAGGAGAATGGTGGCCCATCCTGGATCTCAGATATTTAAACATGCATCTTTTAAAACCAAAATTCAAAATGATGACTCTGGGAATTATTCTATCCTCTCCAAGGCCAGGGGATTGGCTAGTGTCCCTGGACCTCAAGGGTGCCTACTTCCATATTCTCATCAGAAGCTCCCATCGAAAGTACCTCAGGTTCGAGCTGCCCTCAGGCCATTACCAGTTCAGAGCAATGCCCTTTGGCCTCACCTCTGCTCCAAGGGTATTCACAAAATGCCTGGCAGTAGCAGTTGCTTCTCTAAGAAGGCAAAAAAATGCCATCTTCCCTTACCTGGACGACTGGCTCATAGTAGGCCAGTCTCCAGACCAAGTCAAGTTACATCTACAGATAACTCAGCAACTGCTCACCTCTCTAGGTATTCTTTTGAATCTTTCAAAGTCAGTTCTAGAGCCTGTCCAGCTCCTCACCTTCATAGGTGCAGAGCTGAACACAGAGAAGGCCAGAGCCTTCCTTCCTTTGGACAGGGCAAGGACTCTGGTCTCTCTGGCCTCCTCATTCACCCTGCAGGTCTCTCGACCAGCAAGGCACTTTCTACAGCTCCTGGGGCACATGGCTGCTTCTACAACAGTAGTGCAGGGAGCAAGAGTTCAGATGAGGGACATCCAGTTCCATTTGAGAGCCTTTTGGTCTCAAAGGAAAGACCCTCTAACCAAATTGATCCCAGTGACTCGAACCCTGATCCAGGCCCTACAGTGGTGGCAGGATCAGAGCAATCTGAGACAAGGGGTTCCTTTTGTCCCTCATTCTCACTCCTTAATCCTTACTACAGATGCATCCCTCTTGGGATGGGGAGCTCACATGGGCGACCTCACTAGCCAGAGATTGTGGTCCCCTCAGGAATCTCTGCTCCACATCAATCTGTTGGAAGTCAGAGCAGTTTTTCTAGCACTTCAAGCTTTTTCCAAATCTGTTCAGAACAAAGTTATACAGGTCAGAACAGACAACACCACCACAATGTGGTACATCAACAAGCAAGGGGGCACTCGGTCTACGGCCTTGTGCACTGAAGCAATGAAGTTGTAGTCTCTGGCTTACTCCCTGAACACCTCCCTTATGGCAGTTCACCTCCCAGGCAAGGACAATGTCCTGGCAGATGCTCTCAGCAGGATTTCCCAGGGCCATCACGAATGGTCACTGGACCCTCTGGTCTTGGAGGTGGTATTTGCAGAAAGGGCACCTGAGATAGATCTTTTGCAGCCCCAGACAATCACCAACTTCCCTTTTTGCTGCAGGCCCAGTGTTGGGCTCAGTCCTCTGGATGCCTTCTTCTCAATTGGGAAGGAAGTTTCTATGCTTTTCCCCCCTTCCCTCTCCTGTTCAAAGTGCTAGTCAAAATCAGATCTCAACCCTGCAGGATGATTCTGATTGCTGGGCCAGACAGCCTTGGTATCCACTCCTACTGTCCTTAGCAGTCCATCTTCCTCTGTGTCTTCCCAGGAATCACAACCTGTTAACCTGTGCCCAGGGAAGGGTTTGGTACCCGAACCTCAAATATCTCAATCTCAAGGCCTGGCTCTTGAAGAGTTAGAGTTTGCTGATCTACACCTATCCCAAGGTGTAATGGATATCCTGAAGGCTTCTAGGAAACCTTCCGCCAGGGCTACTTATAATTCCAATGGAAGAGGTTTTCCATATGGTGCTCTGGAAGCATATTTCCCCAGAATCTGCTGATTTACCCACAGTCCTGGATTATATGGTCCACTTAAATACCTTGGGCTGAGACCAGCTACCCTAAAGTGCATCTGGCAGCTGTGTCTGTTTTCTTTCAGCAGTTAAACCTCTTCTCTTCAGCTCATCCTGTATTCTCCAAGTTTTTCAAGGGATTGCTTCACACCAACCCTCCATTCAGGGACCCTGCCCCTGCCTGGGATCTTAATGTTTGCATTGCCCAGCTTATGCAACCCCCCTTTGAGCCCTTGTCTTCAGCAGAGCTTAAGTACTTGACTTGGAAGACTGTGTTTCTGGTAGCCATCACTTCTGCCAGACGCATAAGTGAGTTACAAGCTCTGTCAGTGGAGCCTGATTTTATCTCCTTTCACAGAGATAAGGTGGTCCTCAGGACCAACAGGAAGTTCTTGCCTTAGGTGGTGTCAGATTTCCACCTTAATCAATCTATATCTCTTCCAGTGTACTGCACTGACCATTCCTCCTCTGGCGAGAGGAGGCTGCACAGCTTAGATGTGAAGAGGGCCCTTAGTTATTACATAGAATGTACCAAGGGTCACAGGTTTGACTCCCTCCAACTGTTCCTCACTTATGGTGAGGTTGGTAAAGGGAAACCTGCCACTAAGAGATCCATTGCCAGGTGGATTGTCTCTTGCATCCAATTTTGTTATGAAAAACTGGGTAAGGTTCCTCCCTCAGGCCTGAGGGCTCACTCTACCAGAGATACAGCTGCTTCCCTGGCTGCTGCCAGGGACATCCCTATTCTATAGATATGTCAGGCAGCTACCTGGAAAACAGTTCACACTTTTACCAAGCATTACTCCCTGGACATCCAGGCTAGGAGTGATGCTCAGTTTGGTACAGCTGTGCTTCAGAGCCTATTTCCTAAGTAGGTTCTGTCCCTCCTCCGTGGAGGTACTGCTTTGTAGTCTGCATATGTCATAATATAGTAAGACTCATGTTGTTTGAAGAAAAATTACTCACCTTAGTAATGTTTTCTTCTAATGAAGTATTGCTATATTATGACCCCCCCCCTACCTGCCCCTCTCAGAACCTCTGTTTTTGGGATGTGGGTGGGCAGTGCAGTGTTGGCACTTAGTAGGTGCCCACCTAGTTGTTTTCACCCCTCCTTTCTGGGGGTGACTGGGCATTGTGTTTTTCATTTTTTGGGTCTCCTGACTTGAGTCTTTGTTTTAGGACGAAAAAAATGTGTTCTTATGTTTAGTAGCCAGTTGGCATGGGTAGGTTTACAGCTTCCACACAGAACCTCAGTGAGTTTAGCTCGTAAAGATCTGACGGTTTGAGTTTGAAGAACAACAGACAGAGTTTCAACCGAGCTTGAGCTCAGCGTTCCATGCCTGGCATGGAAAGTTAACTCTTTCACCTCCGGAGCAGTTCGAAGGTTGGGACTCACTGCATATGTCATAATATAGCAAGACTCCATTAGAAGAAACAACATTACTAAGGTTAGTAATTTTTTCCTTTTGATACTCAACAGTATGTCAAAACCCCCTCCGAAAGTGCTTCCCCTTAAGATGAACCTTCTGACTCAGGGGCCTGTGGTCCATCCCAATCTGAGATCGCTTCACCTTCATGCTTAGCTCCTGAAGAGATAGAGGTGAATAGGTTCAGTGTCTCTCGCAGAGTTTCAGATATTCTGCTGGCTGCTCACAAGCCAGCCAAATGGAAGTGTTTTTCTCTCTGGTGTGCAAAATCCTCTTAGAATCCTTTTTTCTGCCCACCCAGTAAAGTTCTAGAGTACCTTTTAGACCTCTCAAATTCAGGTCTGTAATACTCTACAGTCAAAGTTCACCTTTGTGCCATATCAGCTTATCATGAGCCAGTATCTTCCTTGTCACTGGCTCAGTTACCTGTGGTTAAGAGATTTCTTAAGGAAATTCTGCATACCAGACCTACTATCAGATGTCCAGTCGCAGCTTGGGACATTAATCTTGTACTAGACATGCTCACTCGAAAGCCTTTTGAGCCTTTAGCTACCTGTGAGCTGAAATTTCTCACTTGGAAAACGGCCTTCCTGGTTGCCATTACCTCGGCCCGCAGGGTTTCTGAGATACATGCCTTGGTCACAGACACTCCGTATACTGTGTTTCATAGAGACAAAGTAGTTCTTAGGACCCTTCCTAAGTTTCTCCCTAAGGCTGTTTTAGAATTTCATCTAAACCAACCTTTGGTTCTTCCTACTTACTTTGCGAACTTCCAAAATGAAGGAGAGCATACTCTTCATTCTTTGGACATCAAAAAGAGCTCTTCTGGGTCAACCCGTCGCTATCAGATGCATTTCAGCATGACTGATCGCATGCCTTCACCACTGTTATTCCATGGCGCAGGTTAAGCTGGAGGGAAGAGTGTACGCTCACTCTACTAGAGCGGTCGCGGCATCCCTGGCAGGAATCCGCAATGTGCCCATTGCAGATATTTGCATTGTGGCTACCAGGAGCTTAGTGCATACTTTCATCAAGCACTATGCCCTGGATGTCCATGTCAGGTGACATATTTTGTTTGGCAGAACCATCCTTAATGGACTTCAGTTCTAAATTTGTGAGCTCTTGGTCTGTCCTGCCGCCCTCTCGGGGGATTATTAGCTCAGTACTCTCCCATCAGTGTGAATGAGTGGTGGAGGTTTTATGTCCAGGAAGATATGGAAATTACATACCTACCATAATTCTTGATCTTCTTGGATGAAGTCACCACCACCCATTCACATGCCCACCCACCATCCCCCAAGCTCACCTCTGTTGTTGGTCTTCACTCCCTCAATCTTTAGGCTGTGAAGACTTCCTTCTTGACCCTTCTTATACGGGTCCTCTGGACCATCTTATGTCCGTTTTTTGTTAGGTTATATTTCTAGGTTAGTTGCACTGCACCTCCTTGGAAAAAAAAGTACTGAGGCAGTTGGAGTGTCGACGCCAAGATAGTCATTGCCAGCGCGAGCTGAGGCTCGCAGTGCCGCTCCTCATGGCTCCATGTTTTGGGCCAACCCTCCTGCAAAACTGTTTGCTCCCACTGGGTCCTAGTGCCTCCATCGTAGATCCCATCAGTGTGAATGAGTGGTGATGACTTCATCCAAGAAGATCAAGAATTATGGTAGGTATGTAATTTTCCATTTTCATTTCTGCCAATATTTTTCATAACCATAGCAGAAAATTAACCTTTTGGAAAAACTTTTTTTCATTGCGCTGCTGCTTTAAATAACCAGATGATATAAGGAATAAGTTTAAGGTGTCTCTTCTGCAAACTTAATAGAATCACCTGACTCAAACATCTCCATTTACTTGGATACTAAAGATATCTAAGTTTTTTTTGTATTGCTCAGATGATATTTACATATTATTAAGGCTGACAAAATTTCTCTTAACCTTAAAATTTTGGCAGTTGGTATTCATTCTAGACCCTCATTTTTTGAACATTTCACATAATCGTATACAGCAATTACCCTGCATTACTTGGGTCGTAGATAACTGGGCCCAAACGTAATAGTGTATGCAAGGATTTCATGTCTTCAGGTATTTGCTAGTGTGGTAAATGAAACTAAATTTCAACCCATTATGGCTGTTAGCAGGGAAATTGGTGCAGTTGATCTGCTTCTGTTTGTTTTACTATTTATGTTGTACTCAGGACTATTTTCAGTTTATGTGTGACTTTATAATTTTTAACAATTCGATGTGATTTATTTGGTAAATCATTTTACTGTCATTTACATTTTATATATTGTACTGTATTGTAAAAGTGTTAAGCTGAACAATACATCTACTTGTAACATGGCAATAATCAGACAGGTGTAATGGGGACCCGCAATTGGTCAAATGGCATCACGGGTGCCAAATCGGAATGGGTATTAATCCACGATAGATGCCGTGCCTGCAATGGTAGTACACAGTGAGCCAGACCCCAGCTTAGCAGCACTGGGCACAGGTGGGAAGCGAGTCTAAGAGCCGCAAGAGTGGCACAGCGAGAGGGAGACCAGCTATGCATGGACGGAAACGGAGGAAAGAAATACCTGGGCACAGGAAGAGACTACACCAGACAGACAGCACCAGCACATGCAGTAGAGGACGCAGACCGCAGAGTTGGACCAGTCAGTGGGAGGCAGGAGGAGGTGACTGGCACCTGTATGCAAATTTCAAGCTGAGTGCACATCGCGGCGACCGAGCACTTCATCGGAGACCTCCAGCTGCGGGTATGAAGGTAATACCTGCGGAGAACTGCAGAATTTCAGGACAGTGATGTCAGCTGCACTCTGTTGTTTAGTTAGAACTAGTCATAATATTGACCGCATCAGTATGTAAATGTTGTTTTTCGGCGATGATTTGAAAGTGCAGTAAAACTCTTTTTTCACAGCACCGACTCCCTGTCTTATGTTCTTGAATGCACAGTAGCCACCCTCCTGGCGACGCCACCATCGCGCTGCCCATGTTACAAGCACATTAAGCCACTCTGGCGGTGGCATCTAATGCGATTGATGCATGGTTGGGCGGTTGTTCGCCCTTGGCCTCTGGCCTCGGGCCACAACCCCCCAACCATGCATCAATCCAGCATTAGATGCCACCTTCGTCGTGGCTTAATGCTTGCTTGTACTTCACTTCTGTAGGTGCTCTTTTTTGTGAAAACTATGGAATTTGAGTTGCCCAGAGTAATAGTGATAAATTCCAGTAGCAGGTACTTATGGCAAACAAGGAATGGATTAATGGATTGTGTTTTTTTTTTTTCAGTGCCAATATATAAGCACATGGGGAAATTATAAATTAATATATTCTCCTCAAGATTACAGTATTAGAAACTAACTGTGCAATAAATTATTGTAGCTTATATATTTGATTAGCCATTGCAAGTTTGATGGTTTTCAGTACCAAGCAGGAGTCAGTCTCTAACTTGGTTTGCATAGACTGCATTTTCAACTATTGCACTCCTGCAGTTTGCACTTGACGTATTATGTTAATTGGTTGCAGCTATGGTTTGACCATATAGGGTATTATTTAGAATTGTTTCTATAAAATTAACTGATGATTGAATTAGTTTCCTTAGCAGATATGAATCAGGTCTATGGAGTGAGAAACTTCCTCTCCCCTCACCCCCCACAAAACTGAGTCTGAAACTCTTTACCCTGGCTGGGCCAATACAAATGTTGTGTATGTACATTAGGCAACACTTTAATGCTGCAGTACTAATGTGTGTTATAAGTGTTTAAGCCACTCCACCTGATGAAACCTCAGAGGGAGGCAAAGCACCTGATATCATTTGCTGGTTTCTATTTGTTGACCTTGCTACTGGTTTAACATATTTTGTAGCAGTCTTCAAAATGATTTTTAAGCTTAAGCTTCCCGGTGGATGTGAAACTGTGGGGTTCTCCAGTCCTGCTTTATCTGGTGCTTTTCTACATGCTTTCTGCACTTACCAGCCAGCCAGCTGCTGGAGACATGGATCTCCATGAGGATCAGGGGGGCCCATTCAGCTCTTCAGGTGTGATTGCCTTGTGCTAGCAGCACTGGCCCAAAGGGTGTGGCATTATGGAGGACATTTTCTCAAAGATCCAGAAGTAAGGTAAGTAAGTTTTCTTTTTCTCAGGTTCCACTTGAAAATACCATGCCTAAGCCTAATTCTTCTACACCTAAAAGTATACAACAAACTGAAATTTCCAATCATTGTTGATTGTTATAATGATGTATATCCTGGTAACTCAGACTTTTTTTATGTAAATATGGATTCTGTAAAAACAAAACAATTTACTGTAAATGAAGGACGTTTCCTTACAGGCATTGGCATTTTTTTCCAAGGTCATTAAATGGTTTTATAAGGTATGGGGCTTGATTCTTAGATGTAAAGTGTGGAGGTGCAAAACTAGAGGCAAGCAGCCTTTCCATTGTGCCATCAACTTTGTAACTGTTCTCACAGGTCTGTCTTTGTCATCTGGTGAAAGGTTCCACTGCTAGAGTGGCAGAATGCAAATGAGAGTCGCCAGATGTTAGTGGCACAAACACCTGTGTTCAGATACCCACAGAGTTATGCACAAGGTGTAACCCTTGCTGTATGGTGCTATACAATGCACAGCTCTCCTGGGTGTTGATGCCACTGCTGACATGGTCTCCCAACCACCCAACTCTTAACTTTAGGCTTGTTTGTGTACCAGCATGTTCCAAACTATATAGATTGTCCCCGGTGGCCCTTCTCTAAGACCTGTTATTGCTCTTTGGTGTCGAGTGTAACTCTTATCCTAGCCCAGTTCCCCTGCCCAGGTCTTCTTTCATCTGGTCCCAAGCCGATCTCTGCACCTTTTGGCTTTTTCAAACAACATCAAGTCTTGCTGTATTCTAACTATATGCAGTTAGCCCCAGCACTTGAACTGCTCCAGAGAGTAAAGAGTTAACTCTATGCAAAGGCATAGAATGTTGAGCTCGAGCTCAGTTTTCAAACTTCTGTCTGTGGTACTCCGAAGTGTAACTGTCAGATTTTTTACTCCGCCTAACTGTGAAGTCGCTCCAGAGATCCCTCCTGCGCTTCGGTTTGGTAATAGTTCGAATTGGTTGGTTCTTTCAAATCGTTTAATCAGAAAATCGGTATTCTTGCCTCTGTCTTGATACCAGTAAGTGGTAGTTGTACGTAGTGGTTGTTTTCTTAAGCAGTTGTTTTATTTTTGGTTCTTTGCCGGTTGGTCTGGTTTGGAACCGAAACTCATTCTGTTTGGGTATTGTATTTTTTGACTGTGTGGTTTTTCCGGTACTTATCGGTTCCTAAAATAATCTGGCTTTTAGGATTTTTTTTAACGACCCGTGACACGGTTGGAACTGATAAGTTTTTAGTCACCTGGCTTAACTGCTGTTTGGGGTAAATTTAGATTGGAGGCATGTCTGAGAAACCCCCAAAAAACAGACCCACTGGGTTTCAGGACTGTACCGAGTGTAAGGAGGCCTTTGCTAAGGTCGACCCTCATCTAATATGTGTGTGTACTGTCTGGGGTTTGACCACCTCAAAGAAGACTGACAGATATGCAAGAACTTTCCCAAATCCACTCTGGAAAAAACGTTTGAGTAGGCTAAGGGAGAGGGAGGCCGAAAAGTCCGCTGACCCGGATGGCCAGCCCAGTTTGGTTGCAACCGAACCTGAGGCGATACCTCCTCGGGCAAACAGAGAGCCAATTCTGTGGAATGAGTTCTGAGTAAAAGGAAAAGAAAATCAGCTGGTTCGGATCCGGCTTCCCCTGGTCCAACCACTGAAGAGATGGCAAAAGTGATTTCTATAGTCCAATTGCTTTGCCCGGTTCCGACCGAACCGGCTTTGGTTCAGAGCAGGCCAGTTCGGTCAGAAATGTCTGCTTCAGATACAGAACCTGAAGCTTACTATGAGGGCGATTGGGAGGAGAAGAAAGATTACGATGAAGAGGATGAGGGCCTAGATGGGCTGGTAGAGCCTGACATCTCCCCAGACAGGCCCTCTCAGGTTTCTCCTTCCAGGCTTTTTTGAGTCCCCTTCCCATTTCTTGTTTTACAAGAAAGTGGCTGAGACTCCTCAGCTTCCTTTGGAAGAGGCTGAACAGGATCAGGAAGAACCTGTCTACTTAGAGATGATGGATGTACCAGAGTCAAAAAGGGTGTCTATCCCCTTACACAAATCCTTGGGAAGCAGACACAAAAAATGTTAGTTTCCTATATCCATACCTCCTGTGGAAAAAAGAATGTACAGGAGGTATATTTTGTCAGGTCCTGGGATGGAATTCCTTACTAATCACTGTAGCCATGTTGGAGTAGTACAAGCTGCAGTCTGTGACAAGGCTAATATTCCCCTGGCATCTCGCCCCCTAGACAAGGATTCCAGGAAAGTGGATGCGATGGCAAAAAAACAGTACTTGGCATCCTCTTTGGGACTTAGACAATTTAACTACATGGCATATACAGCTAGGTACCAGAAATCTATGAGGGATACGGTTCTGGAACTGGCTGGGAATGGTTCCCAGCTAGCCAAGGAGCTGGAGCAGGTGGCTGCAAATGGTATAGAGGCATCTAAAGTGCAGTTCCACAATGCTGTGGATTCTAATGATGTTCATTCCGGGTCATGGCTACATCTGTGTCCATGAGGAGATTTGCTTGGCTTAGGTGTACCAACCTCTCACAGGATACCCAGGCTAAGGCCATGGATTATCTTCCTGGACATAAGTCTCCACCACTCATTCACACTATTGGGATCTGTGCCGGAGGCACTAGGACCCATCGGGAGCAAACTTTTTGCTGGAGGGTCGGTGCCAGAGATGGCGCCGCGAGGAATGGCGCCACGAGCCCTAGCTCACGCGGTAATGACTATCTTGGTGTCGACCCTCCAACCGCCTCAGTTCCTTTTTCCCCGCCGTCGAGTGCACTTCAGTGACGACGTCGCTCGCCTGTCGGGAGTTAAACTTCAAACTAGCAGCATAGTTTTCAGTTTTTATTATTTTGTAGTATTATCTCAATACAGTATCGCTTAAATTTATTCTTATTTTTAAAATAAATACAATAAAGAAGTCTCAGCCCACTTTGACGGAGTCAACCATGAGCAGGTCAGGTGACGGTAGGGAGACTTTGTATGAAAGCTGTTCAGTCAGTCGGGCTGGGTCCGGTCCGCCGCCTTCTCCGAGGGTCTGACAATAGTCAGTCCAATGCCCGGGGAAAGGCGGTCCCCAAACATAAAATAAGCAGTCGCACTCGGCACCGTTCAGCCTCGACTCTTCTTGACCCACAGGTCTAAAAGAGAAGGCATCACTCGAGGTCGCCCTCTGATATGTCTGCGGGTAGATGCTCGGTTTTCGGGGCTAGTTGCTGGTCTCCTCCTTCGGAGTCACCAACCTCTGCTTCTGGTAGCCGACGGTTTCGACATCAGAGCCCTACCCCGCCCGCAGGTAGGTCTTCAGATGAGCAGTTTCATCAGTGGGCCGCTCTTATGGAGCAATGGGCTCGGAGGTTGGTTCAGCTACCTGGCTCGGTCGCTCGTGGGCCTTCGGGCTCTTTGGGTGACCAGGTAGGGCGGTTGGACCTTCCTGGTCGCGCGGCACCTTCTTCAGTGCCGTCGACTCCGTGCTTAGGTGTTTCCCCCCTCACATGGCTACGGTGCAGGAGGCCACACTGATGCCCTTATCTCCTGCTCTTCTTCCTTCAAAACCTGTTTTTCGGAGTCTGGGAGTGTTTTCAGCACCTTCGGCATCATGTGGCCTCTTGGCGCCGTCCTTGGCGTCGATGCTGTGCTCGGCGCCGTGCGGCTTCTCGGCGCCATCCTCGGCACCGTGCGGCTTCTCGGCGCCATCCTCAGTGCCGTGCAGCTTCTCGGTGCCGTTTTCGGCGTCGCGTGGCCTCACGGCGCCGTTTTCAGTGACGTGCACCTCCTCGGTGCCGGCGGCTCTCGGGGACTCCTCTTTTCACTTGTTTCCTTCTTCCTCCTCTTCTGAATTTCATTTCTTTCCTGTCCATGCAGTCCCTCCTGGACTGTCAGGAGATGACGTTGAGCCTGACCCATACCTTCGGTTGAGTGATGAAGTGGACGAAGCAGGATCTATTACTGCTACAGAGTCTGTGGTCGAGGACCTATCCTTTAAGTCTCTGTTGAAAATTCTGAGTTCCACACTTTCTCTCCAGACTACAGACATTGATCCTGGGAAATTTTTGAGACTCCAATATCTTCATGCCTCAGAGATCCCTACGGATTTGATTCCTCCGATTCAGCCTTCTTTCGAGACGCTGTCTCAAATGGTATGGAATAATCCTGCTCTTACCCCTTCGGTGGCTAAATCCATTGATAGGAAATATTCAGCCCCCAAGGATCGCCCTATTTTGGCATCTCAAGCCTTTGTGGATCCTATTGTAGTCCTGGCAGAGAATGATAAGGTCGTTCTTCCTCAGACTACTACAGCTTGACCTATTAACAAAGAATCTCTTAAGATAGACACCTTAGGTAAGAGAGTCTTTGCTGCTTCTACTCAAGTATGCGTATTGCCAGTTACCAAGGCTATGTTTCTCAGTATGAGTATATCCTGTGGCATTCTATTAAACAAATGGTTGAAGCCCTACCGGAGTAGGATTCAAAGCCAGAGCTTCTTCAAACCATTACCAGAGGTATTGAATCTAACAACCAGCGGGTTAAAGCAGCCATGGATGCTTTTGATACTGCTTCCCGTTCAGCGGCTGCTGGTATTTGCACCCGCCGTCATTCCTGGCTGCGCACTGCGGGCTTTACGAATGACGCGCAGCAGCAGGTGATGGCATTGCCCTTTGACGGTGCATATCTTTTTGGTCCTCAGGTAGAGACACACTCTAGAAGCTACACAAAAGACTAGGTCAGCCATTAAGTTGGCTCGGCCCCTTCCTGCCCCCTCTCGAGGGCATGCCAGTAAATGACAGTTTCATAATTGCCAGTCCTTTCGAGGCAGAGGAAGTTTCCATAAGAACCAACCTGCCCAACCTCAAAAGAAGCCGCAACAGAAAGCGCATAGGCCCAAAGTGCCCAGCGCTACCTTATGAATTGCCGGCCCAAATTGCATCTCAGCTGCCTGAGGTGGACTTTTCCTCTCCGGTGGGAGGTCATCTGATGCACTTCTACAACCAGTGGAAATCCATAACCTCAGACAAATGGGTCCTTCGGATAATTCGCGAGGGGTATTCACTCAATCTTGTGGACACCCCTCCGGATCGTCCCCCCAAACGGCAGCCCAGGCTGTCAACCCTTCAGTCAGGCCTTCTCGCCGCCGAGATTCAGGGTCTTCTGAACAACAGGGCAGTAGAGGTGGTGCCACTGCATCAACGAAACACAGGGTTCTACTCCCATTACTTTCTGGTTCCAAAGAAGTCCATGGGAATGCGCCCCATTCTAGATCTCAGAAAGCTGAACAAATTTCTCCCCAAGGAGAAATTCAGAATGATTTCTCTGGGAACCCTGTTACCTCTGCTCCATCAACACGACTGGTTAGCCTCCCTAGATATGCAGGACACTTACCAGCACATTCCTATTCACCCGAGGCATCACAAATTCCTGAGGTTTGTGGCTCTGGGACAGCATTATCAGTTCAGAGTCCTGCCCTTTGGGCTATCCTCGCGCCGCCAAGTTTTACAAAATGTTGTGCAGTTCTACTGGCGCACCTCAGAAAGGTCAGAATTCACGTGTTTCCTTATCTCCATGACTGGCTTCTCAGCAACCCTTCCAGGCAAGGGACTCTGGACGCCGTGGAGACGGCCTCGCGCCTCCTTACGTCCATGGGAGTTCTGCTCAACCTCAAGAAATCGCAACTGCAGCCCTCCCAGAGGCTCCTTTTTATAAGGACTCTTCTGGACACCTCCTGTGTGAAGGCTTTTCTTCCAGAAGACAGGAGGAACGATATCCTTCAGATGGCCCGTCACATCTGGGAAAACAGCTCAGTCACAGTTCTCTTGATGCAACGGACGCTAGGCCTCATGGCATCCTCAGTGTTCACTGTACCCCTAGCTCGTCTGCACATGAGAACCACCCACTGGATGCTCAGTACTCAGTGGTCCCCGACCACTCACCCGAAGTCCTATCTCATCAAGGTGACAGAACCTTTAAGGAGGTCACTCACCTGGTGGTCTCAAGAGAGCAATCTCCTGGAGGGGTATCCCTTTGCTCCTCTGGACCATCAGATCTCCATTACCACGGACGCATCCCTAATGGGGTGGGGAGCTCACTGTCAGGCTCTCCACACTCAAGGTGCGTGGACTCCAGTTGAGTCCCAGCTCCACATGAACGTCCTAGAAATGAGAGCTGTCCTTTATGCGGTCCGAGCTTTGAAGGACATTCTGTGTCACAAGAACATTCTCCTTCAAACGGACAACAAAGCAGTGATGTATTACATCAACAAGCAGGGCGGTGCTCATTCTTACCCCTTATGCAGGGAAGCAATGAGGGTATGGGAATGGTGCTTGGAGCACGAGGCTCTAATTCAAGCCGTCTACCTGCCAGGCATTCAGAACTAACTGGCAGACTGTCTCAGCAGAACAGAGACAGACCCTCACGTAGGTCTCTCGACTCAACCATAGTTCAGTCACTATTCGAAGAGTGGGGAACTCCAGACCTGGACCTTTTTGCATCCCCACTCAACACAAAACTGCCTCTCTTCTGCTCCAGAAATCCAGGGCCTGGCATTTTCTGTCAGGATGCGTTCAGGCTGCGGTGGACAAAACACTTTCTTTCCGCCTCTTCCTCTAATTCAGAGGGTATTCCTCAAATTCGAATCCTAGGGGGACAAAATGATTCTCATTGCTCCCTTTTGGCCTCGGCAGCTGTGGTTTCCACTGCTCAACAATATGTTGGCAGTTCCTCCGAGACCACTTCCTCTGCAGATGAACCTTTTGACTCAGGGACCGGTGGTCCATCCCAACCTGAGATCACTTCACCTTCATGCTTGGCTCCTGAAGAGGTCGAAGTAAACCAGTTCAATGTCTCTCGAAGAGTTTCAGATATTCTTCTGGCTGCCGGAAGGCAGCCACTCGAAAACTTACACAGCCAAGTGGGCGTTTTTAAGCTCTGTGTGCAAAGTCCTCTTTGAATCCCTTTTCCTGTCCACCAGATAAGGTTTTGGAGTACCTTTTGGACCTCTCAAATTCAGGTCTGCAGTACTCTACAGTCAAAGTTCATCTTAGTGCCATTTCAGCGTATCTTGAGCCCGGTTTTTCCTTAACTCTGGCTCAGTTACCTATGGTTAAGAGATTTCTTAAGGGGATTCTGCATACCAGACCTCCTACAAGATGTTCAGTTGTAGCCTGGGACATTAATCTTGTGCTAGACATGCTCACTCGGAAACCGTTCAAACCTCTGGCTACCTGTGAGCTAAAATTTCTCACCTGGAAGACTGCCTTCCTAGTGTCCATTACCTCAGCCCGTAGGGTCTCTGAGATACATGCCCTGGTCACAGACCCTCCGTATACTGTGTTCCATAAAGACAAAGTAGTCCTTCGTACTCATCCTAAATTTCTTCCTAAGGTTGTGTCAGATTTTCATCTAAACCAACCTTTGGTCCTTCCCTCTTATTTGCGGACTTCCAAAATGAGGGAGCGTTCTCTTCATTCTTTGGATGTTAAGAGGGCTACGTTTCTATCTAGATAGAACCAAGGATTTTGTAAAAGCTCAGCAACTATTCGTTTCCTTCAGTGAGACCAGCTGGGTCAACCTGTAGCTATCAGATGTATCTCATCATGGCTAGTGGCATGCCTTCGCCACTGCTATTCCATGGCTTAGGTTAAGTTGAGGGTAGAATGTCACTCTACTAGAGCTGTCGTGACATCCCTAATGAAATCCATTAACGCGCCCATTGCAGACATCTGCAATGCGCCACCTGGAGCTCAGTGCATACTTTGCTAAACATTATGCACTAGATGTCCACACCCAGGCGACATTCTTCCTTTGGCAGAGCCATCCTCAGTGGACTTCTGTCCTAGAAACCTGAGCTCTTGGTTTCTCCTGCCGCCCTCTCGGGATTATTAGCTCAGTACTCTCCCAATAGTGTGAATGAGTGGTGGAGACTTATGTCCAGGAAGATATGAAAATCACGTACCTACCGTAATTCTTGTTCTTCTTGGATGAGTCTCCACCATATTCTACATCCCCTCCCTCCATCCCCGGGCTCACCTTTCTTGTTGGTCTTCTCCTCAAATCTTTGGGCCGTGAAGACTTCTTCATTGACCCTTCTTACGGGTCGCCCGGACTGTCTTATGTCCGTTTTTAGGTTAGAGCTACCCTTCTAGGTTGAATTCATGCTTTACTCCTTGGTAAAAAGTACTGAGCAAGTTGGGAGAATCGTTACCCGTCCTGAGCTAGGGTTTATGCGCCGTTCCTCGCGGGCGCCATCTCTGGTGCCGACCCTCCAGCAAAATGTTTGCACCTGATGGGTCCTAGTGCTTCCGGCGCAGATCTCAATAGTGTGAATGAGTGGTGGAGACTCGTCCAAGAAGATCAAGAATTACGGTAGGTACGTAATTTTCATTTCCTGTAGCAGGAAATTTTCTTTTGGGGAATCAAACGGTGACTTACATGAAAAAGATGGATGAGTACAGGACCACCTATAGGAGTGCTGCAGCCAAAGAAAAGCAGACTACTCCTCAGAGGCAGCAGTTTAGGGGCAGGGGCAGGCCTTTTTACCAAGCTCAGGCCTCCTTCTCTTCTTTTCAGCAAAGGGGGTTCTTTAGGGGAAGAGGTAGATGGGGGGTAACTAGGACCCCATCAGCTACTCAATCTAAGCCCCCTGCCAAGCAAACACCCTGAGGTGTCAGTCTGGGTTGCCTCCCCAATCTCATTAGGGCCAAGGCTGGCTCACTCCTTCCAGGCCTGGGAGTCTATTACTTCAGACAAATGGGTCCTAGAAGTAGTGAGCTAGGGACTTGTTCTCAGTTTCAAAAGGTTCCCAAAAATGAGAGCAAGGTCCTTCAGTCCTCCCTCTGTCTCGGAGACAAAGGCCTTAGAGGCAGAAGTCTCCTCTCTTCTGCTTTTGCAAGCAGTAGAGAAGGTACCTCTTTGTCACAGGGGAAAAGGACTGTATTCCAGATACTTCCTTACCCCAAAAAAGACAGGGAAGTGGCGACCCATCTTAGATTTAAGGTACCTGAACAGACATTTGTCAAAACCAAAATTAAAAATGGCAACTCTGGAAGTAATTCTTCCCTCTCTGAGACCAGGAGACTGGCTAGCCTCCCTGGATCTCAAGGATGCCTACTTCCACATACCTATCAGACATTCCCACAGAAAGTACCTCAGGTTTGAGTTGCCCTCAGGCCATTACCAATTCAGGGCCATGCCTTTCAACCTAACATCTGCTCCAAGGGTGTTCACCAAGTGTCGTACAGTAGTGGTGGCATTCCTCAGGAGGCAAGGCATCCTTCAAACCACATGAAGTCTTGCTGTATTCTGACTATTGCAGTTAACCCTAGCACTCAAACTGCCCCGGAGAGAAGCGGGTTAATTTTCTATGCAGAGCATAGAACGTTGAGCTCGAGCTCGGTTCAAACCTCTGTCTGCTGCACTTAGAAGCACAGCCATCAGATTCTTTACTCCGCCTAACTGAACGTTTGCTCCGGAGATTTCTCCTTTGCTCGCAGTTAGAAAGTTGGTTAAAGTCTTCAGTTTAGATGAGCCCGGTGGCGTAGAGGGTTGAGGCATGGGCACTCACCTGGACCCCGCTGGCAACCCAGGTTTGAAATGGACTCGGATGCGAGGGGCTGGCTGGGTGGGAGAAAGATTGAGTGTCCGTGGGACTGCTCTCCTCTCTCGGGGGTGGGCTTGGGAAAAAGCGTTGGTTGGTAGCGGCCTCTGGTGAAGACCAGGGGCGCTGCACAATGGCGCTAGGAGGGACGTAAATCAGAAAAATGTGAAAATGCTCCACATCATGCCGGATGATGGCTGCCTGGCTCTCTGAGTCCATCAATGCCTCTGAAGCCTTCCACCTCAGCAGCACCCTCCAGGCCAAGATGTTGCACTGGTCTGAAGTCCCTCTGGCTAGTGCCTTCCCTCTCGAAGGAGGGGGACCCATCCGGCGAAGGGATGTGCCAGGTTATCTGGGGAGGCTTGGCTGTCATGTGAGGTGGAGGATTCGGGGGACAGGATGAGTCGGTAGCAGCATTGGCTCGCCTGAAGAAGAGGCTGGCATGGATGCACATCTTGGAGAAAAGAGATAACACAAAAAAAAAAGTCTTCGGTTTTACAGATTATTTTTTCGCAAGTTTCGATTCAGATCTCTGTCTGTGGTACAGTAAGTACTAGGTAGTGAACTAGACAAAGTAAACTTGTGGAAAGTGTAAAAATTGATTTTTGACCGGTTCAACTGAACCGGCCGTTTAGTGATATTCTGTCTTTGTTTCTAAACTTAGAGTGTGGTTACCAGTCCTTATTGGTTTAAAAAAAACAAACACATTTTCTTGTGTTTTTTTTACCAATACCCGTGACACTGTTAGAAACCGATAAGGGTGTCTTGCCTGGTTGTTTGCCATAAAAAGGGTACGTTTGTGGTTAGGATGGCTATGTCTGAGAAACCCAAAAGAAAAACCAGGCCCACTGGGTTTTAGCACTGCAGTGTGTGTGAGGAGGTCTTTGCTAAGGCTGATCCCCACATCACCTGTGTTTATTGTCTGGTTTTTGACCACCTCGATTCAGACTGCCAAATCTGTAAAAATTTCCATAAGTCTACCCTGTAAAAAAAGATTAGGTAGGCTTAGGGATAAGGAGGCCGTGAAGTCTGCTGACCCGGATGGCCAGCCCGGTTCGGTTCCGACTGAACCTGAGGGAGTGCCCTCTGACCAGGGCGATACTTCTTCGGGCAAGAGGAGAGCCGATCCTGAGGGATCGGTTCCTACAAAAGGACAAAGAAAAGAAAAATCGTCCGGTTTGGATCCAGAGACCCATTTTCCGACCACTGAAGAGATTGCCAAAGCGATAAGGATTGTAAAATTGCTTTGCCCGATTCCATCTGATCCGGCGCCTTCTGGCAGGTGCTCGGTTTGGTCGGTTCCTCCAGTTCAAGGTTATGCTTCTGAAGATTTTTTTGAACTGGATTTGAAGGGGGATGAAGATTATGATGATGATGATGACCACGACAATGGTGGGGAAGACCTGAATGAGCACATTGAACCGGACATCTCCCCAGACAGGCCTTCTTGTGTTTCCCCCTCCTAGGCTTTCTGAGTCCCCTTCCCACTACATGTTTTACAGGAAAGTGGCAGAAACCCTTCAGCTCCCTGTAGAGGAATCCGTGGAGGAACAAGAGGAAGCTGATTATTTTGAGATGATGGACATCCCAGAGTCCAAAAAACTGTCTATTTCCCTTCATAAGTCTTTTGGGAAACAGACACAAAAGATTTTAAAAACTCCAAATTCTGTACTTCCCGTCGACAGAAGTATGGACAAAAGGTACACCTTATCAGGTTCAGGTACAGAGTACTTGTATCAGCAGTGCAGCTATGTTGGGGTTGTGCAGCCTGTGATAAGATTAATATAACCTTGGCTTCACACCCCCAGATAAAGACTCTAAGAAGGTGGATGCCATGGCAAAGAAACAGTACATGGCATCTGCCTTGGGACTCAGGCAGGCTAATTATATGGCCTATGCAGCCAGGTACCAGAAGGTAACAGAAAGAGCAGGACAGAGAGCTGTACCAGTTAAGGCGGAAAGAAACAGGGAGGGAAGTCAGAATAGCAAAGGCCCAAACTGAGGAAAAGATAGCCGACTCAGTTAAGAAGGGGGACAAAACCTTTTACAGGTACATCAGCGAGCGTAGAAAGACAAAGGGAGGGATAGTGAGGCTGAATAGAATGAACGGTGGGTGGGCAGAGGGGGACAGTGAAAAAGCAGGAATACTGAACGAATATTTCTGCTCAGTATTCACAAAAGAGGAGGGGGAAGTGCCTAATCCAATAAACAGAAGCACTTTTGATAGGGGGGTCGATCCCAGTCCTTTCACAGAAGAAAGGGTTCTGCAAGAACTCCTAAAACTGAAGGTGGACAAAGCAATGGGTCCTGATGGAATTCACACCAGAATTCTAAAAGAATTAAGGAAGGAACTAGTGAAACCACTGGCTACTCTTTTTTAATAAATCATGGGAGGATGGTGTGGTACCTGAGGACTGGAGGAAGGCAGATGTAATTCCCCTTCACAAAAAGTGGGACCAAGACAGAGGCAGGAAACTACAGACCTGTCAGTCTGACCTCTGTGGTAGGGAAAGTGATGGAGTCACTTCTGAAGGAAAGAATAATTGAGTACCTAGAGGTCAGTGGAGCACAGGATCCAAGGCAGCATGGGTTTACAGCGGGAAGGTCATGTCAGACGAATCTAATAGATTTGTTTGACTGGGTGACCAAAGTAGTAGACCAGGGAGGGGCTGTGGACATGACCTACCTAGACTTTAGCAAGGCATTTGACACAGTCCCACACAAAAGATTATTAGTCAAATTAACCAGCCTGGGAGTGGGTCCCAGGGTGGTAGCCTGGGTAAAACATTGGCTGGGCAACAGGACACAGAAGGTAATTGTAAATGGAGTCCACTCTGAAGAAAGGGCGGTTACCAGTGGGGTACCACAGGGTTCAGTATTGGGTCCAGTCCTTTTTAATGTCTTCATCAGTGACATTGCAGAGGGACTGGAAGGAAAAGTATGCCTTTTTGCAGATGACACAAAGATCTGCAACAGGGCTGATACACAAGGAGGCGTGGAAAGAATGAAAAGGGACTTGGCAAGGTTGGAGGAATGGTCAGACGTATGGCAGCTAGGATTCAATGCAAAAAGTGCAAAATAATGCACCTGGGAAACAAGAACCCAGGGGAAGAATACACAATGGGTGGGGAGGTAGTAACAACAACAAAACAGGAAAGGGACCTGGGGGTAA
Source organism: Neoceratodus forsteri (assembly GCA_016271365.2). NCBI lineage: Eukaryota > Metazoa > Chordata > Ceratodontiformes > Ceratodontidae > Neoceratodus > Neoceratodus forsteri. The sequence goes on from CM028135.1 coordinate 369,245,712, forward strand.
TCATATCAGATGACCTTAAGGTTAGCAAGCAATGTGAGAAGGCAGTAGGGAGGGCCGGGGGTATACTGGGATGTATAGGGAGAGGCATCAGCAGCAGAAAACAGGAAATTGTTATCCCTCTGTACAGACAGTTGGTGAGACCCCATCTGGAATACTGTGTCCAGTTCTGGAGACCCCATCTCTGCAAGGACATAGACAGGATAGAGGCAGTCCACAGGAGGGCAACTAAAATGGTGCTGGCTCTGCAAGAGAAGCCGTATGAGGAGAGACTAAAGGAGCTTAATATGTATACCCTTGAGGAAATAAGGGAGAGGGGGGACATGATAGAAACTTTCAAGTACCTCAAGGGAATCAACAAAGTCCAAGAGGGTAGCATCTTTCAGAAAAAGAGACTTGTAAGAACAAGGGGACACGATTTAAAGATAGAAGGAGGCGGTTCAGGGCAATGTGAGGAAGTATTATTTCACAGAGAGGGTAGTGGATGCATGGAACAGCCTTCCTGGGGAAGTTGTAGGGTCTAAAACTGTGGGAGAATTCAAGAATGCATGGGACAGACATAAGGCAATTCTTGGTGGGGGGTAGGAAGAAATAGGCTGTTGGTTAACTAGGATCTGCGGCCTATCCTGTAGGTAGGGAAATGGGCAGACTAGATGGGCCTAGCGGTCCTTATCTGCCGTCAAAGTCTGTGTTTCTATGTTTCTATGTTAAAGTGCAGGTGGGACACTGTACTGGCACTGGCTAAGCAGGCCTCCCTCCCAGCTAGCCTCGGCGCTGGAAGGAGGTAGCTGCTGATGGGATTGAGGCATTTAAGGTACAGTTCCATGCTGCTGTGGACTCTAGTGATGTGTCATCTAGAGTCATGGCTACATCTGTGGCTCTTCAGAGAATGGCTTGGCTCAGATGTACTAGTCTCTTACAGGACACCCAGGCTAAGGCCATGGATTTCCCTGTGGTGGGTAATTCTCTGTTTGGGGAGCAGACAGAGAATTACATGAAAAGATGGATGAGTATAGGACCACCAATAGGAGTGCACAGGCCAAGGAAAAGCAGGCAACCCCTCAAAGGCAGCAAGCTAGGGGTAGGGGTAGGCCTTTTCATAGTCCTTTCTACCAAGCACAGGCCTCTGCTCCTTTTCCTCAGAGGAGGTTCTTCAGAGGGAGAGGCAGAAGGGGGATGAGCAGGGCTGCTTCCACCCCTCAACCTAGGGCTCCTGCCAAGCAGACACCCTGATTTATCAGCCTAGGTCGACTCCCCCATTCCTGTAGGAGGCAGGCTGGCTTACTTTGTCCAGGACTGGATGTCTGTTACCTCAGACAAGTGGGTCCTGGAGGTGGTAAGCCAGGGGCTGGTTCTCAGCTTCAAGAAATTTCCAAAGCTGAGGGCCAAGATCTTTTCCACCTGCAAGCATCTCCAAAACCATTGCCTGAGAAGCAGAGGTTTCATCTCTACTGGCTCTAAAGGCTGTAGAGAGAGAGAGAGTTCCTACATTGCACAGGGGCAAAGGTCTGTACTTCAGGTACTTCCTTACCCCAGAAAAGACAGGGGAGTGGCGACCCATCGTAGATTTAAGATACCTGAACAAACATTTTTTAAAACCAAAATTCAAAATGGTGACTCTGGGAATAATCCTTCCTTCTCTATGGTCAGGGGACTGGCTAGCCTCCCTGGACTTAAAAGATGCCTACTTTTACATTCCCATCAGGTCCTCCCTCAGAAAGTACCTCAGGTTTGAATTGCCTTCAGGCCATTATCAGTTCAAAGCTATGCCCTTTGGCCTGACATCAGCTCCAAGGGTATTCACAAAATCCCTAGCAGTAGTAGTGGCCTTTTTAAGAAGGAAGACTATTTCCACATTTCCATACCTGGACGACTGGCTCATTGTGGGTCAGTCCCCAGACCAAGTCAAGTCAGACCTGCAAGTGACTCAGCAAGTGCTCACTTCCCTAGGATTTCTTCTCAGTCTTCCCAAGTCAGTTCTCAAGCCTGTATAGCTCCTCACCTTCATAGGTGCAGAGTTGGATACAGTCAAAGCAAGAGATTTTCTTCCCCTGGAAAGGGCAAGGACTGTTGTAGAGCTGGCTTCTTCATTCCACGTTCTGGTCTCTCGGCCAGCAAGGCACTTCCTTCAGCTTCTGGGCCACATGGCTGCTTCTGCAGCAGTGGTCCAAGGGGCCAGATTTCAGATGATGGACATTCAGTTTCACCTGAGGGCCTTTTGGTCTCAGAAGAAAGATTCTCTAGCCAAACTAGTTCCAGTGACTCAGACTCTGATCCAGGCTCTCTAATGGTGGCAGGATCAGGGCAACCTCAGACAAGGAGTCCCATTCATCACTCAGTCTCACTCTGTGGTCTTAACCAAGGATGCTTCTCTATTGGGGTGGGGAGCCCATCTGGGGGCTCTCACAGCCCAGGGACTGTGGGCCCCTCAGGAATCTCTTCTTCATATTAATCTCTTGGAACTCAGGGCAGTCTTTCTGGCCTTGCAAGCTTTCTCTCAGTCAATGCTGAACAAGGTGGTTCAGGTCAGGACTGACACCACCACCACCATGTGGTACATCAACAAGCAGGGAGGCACTCGGTCTAGGGCTTTGTGCACGGATGCCATGAAATTGTGGTCACTAGCTTATTCTCTGCAGACCTCTCTGATAGCAGTCCACCTTCCAGGGAAGGACAATGTGCTAGCAGATGCATTGAACAGGATCTCCCAGGGCCATCACGAATCGTCCCTGGACCCTCCAGTGTTGAAAGTGATTTTTTCAAGATGGGGCACTCCAGAGATAGATTTCTTTGCAGCCCCAGACAATCCCCAACTTCCTCTGTTTTGTTGCAGACCCCCAGTGTTGGGCTCAGTCCCTCTGGATGCTCTGATCTTGAACTGGGAGGGGACATTTCTATATCTTCCTGGACATAAAATCTCAACCACTCATTCACACTAATGGGATCTGCACAGGAAGCACTAGGACCCAGCAGGAGCAAATTTTTTGGCTGGAGGGTTGTCGCCAGAGATGGAGCCATGAGGAGCAGCACCATGAGCCTCAGCTCATGTGGTAATGACTTTCTTGGCATCGACCCTCCAACCCCCCTCAGTTCCTTTTTTCCCACCGTCGAGTGCACTTCAGTGACGATGTCTCTCACCCACCGGGAGTCAAACTAGCAGCTTAGTTTTTCAGTTTTATTGTTTGTAGTAATATCTTGAATAAGTATTGCTTAGTTTATTTATTCTCAAGAAGAAGTCTCAGCCTACATTGATGGAGTCCACCGCTAGCGGGTCAGGTGACGGTAGGGAGACTTCGTATGAAAGCTGTTCACTCAGCCGGGCTGGGTCCGTTCCGCCACCTTCTCCGGAGGGGGTGCCTGACAACGGACAGTCCAGTGCCCGAGGGGGTTGGGTGGTCCCCTCGAAAGCATAAAAGTAAACAGTTGCACTCTCTGCACTGTTTGGCCTTGAGCTCTTCTTCGACCGCAGGTCAAGAAAGAGAAGGCATCACTAGAAGTCGCCCTCTGATATGTCTGTGCATAGAAGGCCAGTTATTGGGGCTAGTTGCCGGTCTCCTCCTTCGGAGTCACCGGTATCTGTTTCTGGTAGACGACATCTTCGACATTGGAGCCCTACCCCGCCTTCTGGTAGGTCTTCAGATGAGCAGTTTCATAAGTGGGCTGCTCTTATGGAGCAGTGGGCTTGGAGGTTGGTCCAGCTGCCTGGCCCGGTCACTCAGTGCCTTCAGGCTTCTTGGGAGATCAGGTAGGGCAGTTGAGTCTCCCTAGTCACTTGACGCTGTCTTCGGTGCCATTGACTCCGCGCTTAGGTGTTTTCCCTCCTCACATGGCTGCGGCACAGAGGGGACCACACCAATGCCTTTATCTCCTGGTATTCATCCTTCTTTCTCCTCAGATCCTGTTTTTCGGGGTCTTGGGATTTTTTGATGCCCTTGGTGTCGATGGCTCGCTCGGCGCCATCCTCAGCGCTGATGCGTCTGTCTGCACCGTTCTCAGTGCCGTTGACGTCCTTGGCGCCGTTGAATTTCTCAGCATTGTGTGCTTCGTCGGCAGTGTCCTCGGCACTGTGCGCTTCGTCTGCGCCATCCTCAGCTCCGTGCGCTTAGTCGGCGCCATCCTCAGTGTTGTGCACTTCGTTGGCACCGTCCTCGGCGATGTGCACTTCGTCGGCGCCATCCTCAGTGCCGTGTTGCTTCTCTGCACTGTGCGGCCTCTCGGTGCCATCTTCGGTGCCGTCTGGCTTGTCGGCGCCATCTTCGGTGCCATGCGTATTTTCGGCACCGTGCATTTCTTCTGTGCCGAGGCCTGTTAGGACATCAGGCAGCCTTCAAGACTCCTCCTTCAACCCTTTTCCTTCCTCATTTCCTTCTGATTTTCACTCCTTTCCTATCCATACAGTCCTTCCTGGACTGTCAGGAGATGACATTGAGCCTGAGCCTGTCCCAGGCCTTAGGCTGGGTGATGATGTGGAAGGAACAGGATCTATTCCTGCTGCAGAGCCTGTGGTCAAGGACCTATCTTTTAAGTTTCTGCTGAAAAACTTGATTTCAACTCTTTCTCTCCAAACTACAGAGATCGATCCTGGGAAACTGTTAAGACTCTAATACCTTCATGTTCTGGAGATCCCTATGGATTTGACTCCTCTGGTACAACCCTCCTTTGAGACACTTTCTCAAGTGGTATGGAATAATCCTGCTCTCATTCCTTCAGTGGCTAAGTCCATAGATAGGAAATATGCTGCTCCCAAGGATCGACCCATTTTGACATCCCAAGCCTTTGCGGATCCTGTTGTAGTCTTGGCAGAGAATGATAAGGTCGTCCTTCCCCAGACTACTACAGCTTGACCTATTAACAAAGAATCTCATAAGATAGGCAGTTTAGGTAAGAGATTCTTTGCTGCTTCCACCCTAGGTATGCGTATTGCCAGCTACCAAGGCTATTTCTCTCAATATGAGTATATCCTTTGGCATTCACTCAAACAAATGGTTGAAGCTCTTCCGAGTCGGACACAAACTCAGAGCTTCTTCAGACCATAACCAGGGGTATCGAGTCCAACAACCAGCAGGTTAAAGTGGCTATGGATGCTTTTGATACTGCTTCCTGAGTGGCAGTGGCGGGCATTTGTACCCGCCGCCATTCCTGGCTGCGCACTTCAGGTTTCACGAATGATGCATAGCAACAGGTAATGGCATTGCCTTTCGATGGTGTGCATCTCCATGGCCCTCAAGCAGAACAGGCTCTAGAGGCTATACAAAAGACTAGGTCAGCCATTAAATTGGCTCAACCTCCTCCTGTCCCCTCTCGAGGGGGTGTTAATAAATGCCAGTTTCATAACGTCAGTCCTTTCGAGGCAAAGGCAGGGGAAGTTTTAATAAAAATCAAGCCCCCCATCCTCAAAAGAAAATGCAGCAGAAGGCGCAAGGACCCAAAGTGCCCAGTGCTGCCTTCTGAGTTGTTGGCCCAAGTCCCACCTCAGCTGCCTGAGGTGGACTCTTCCTCCGCGGTGGGAGGTCATCTGACTCACTTCTACAATCAATGGAAGTCTATAACATAGAAACATACAATTTGACGGCAGATAAGGACCGCTTGGCCCACCCAGTCTGCCCATTTCCTTGCCTAGTGGATAAGCTGCAGATCCTAGTTAACCAGCAGCCTACTTCTTTCTACCCCCAACCCCTAGAATTGCCTTATGACTGTCCCATGCATGCTTGAATTCCACCACTGTTTTTGACTCCCGACCTCCTCCGGAAGGCCGTTCCGCATCCACAACCCTCTCTGTGAAAAATACTTCCTTAAATTACCTCTGAGCCGCCCCCTCTATCTTCAAATTGTGCCCCTTGGTTCTTGCACACCTCTTTTTTTGAAAGATGCTACCCTCTTGGACTTTGTTGATTCCCTTGAGGTACTTGAAAGTTTCTATCATGTCCCCCCTCCCTCCTTTCCTCGAGGCTATACATATTCAGCTCCTTAAGTCTCTCTTCATATGTCTTCCGGTGCAGACCCTGCACCATTTTAGATGCCCTCCTCTGGACAGCTTCCATCCTGTCTATGTCTTTGCGAAGACTGGGTCTCCAGAACTGCACACAGTATTCCAGATGGGGTCTCACCAGCTGTCTGTACAGAGGGATAATAACTTCCTGTTTTCTACTGGTGATGCCTCTCCCTATGCATCCCAGTATCCCCCCAATCCTCCTTGCTGCCCTCTCACATTGCTTGCCCACCAGTAGGTCATCTGATATGACTACCCCCAGGTCCCTTTCCATTTTTGTTGCTGTTAGTATCTCACCCCCCCATTGTGTACTCTTCCCCTGGGTTTTTGTTTCCCAGGTGCATTACCTTGCACTTCTTAGCATTGAATCTAAGCTGCCATACATTTGACCATTCATCTAACCTTGCCAAGTCCCTTTTCATCCATTCCACCCCACCTTCTGCATCAACTCTGTTGCAGATCTTTGTGTCATCTGCAAAGAGACATACTTTTCCTTCCAGTCCCTCTGCAATGTCGCTTAAAAAAACATTGAAGAGGACCGGTCCTAATACTGAACCCTGCGGTACCCCACTAGTAACCCACCTTTCTTCAGAGTGGACTCCATTTACTATTTACTCTCTGTGTCCTATTCTCCAGCCAATTTTTTACCCAGACTGTCATCTTGGGACCCACTCCCAGGCTAGCTAACTTGTATGTTAATCTTTTGTGTGGGACTGTGTCAAATGCCTTGCTAAAGTCTAGGTAGGCCATGCCCACAGCCCCTCCCTGATCTACTACTTTGGTCACCCAGTCAAAGAAATCTATCAGATTTGTCTGGCATGACCTCGGACAAATGGGTCCTCTGGATAATCTGCGAAGGGTATTCACTCAATCTTTTGGAGACCCCTTCAGATCATCCCCCCATACGACAGCCCAGGCTGTCAGCTCTTCAGTCAGATCTTCTCACCTCCAAGATAGAGGGCCTTCTGAACAACAGGGCAGTGGAAGTAGTTTCATTGGATCAACAGAGCACAGGGTTCTACTCCCGTTACTTTCTGATTCCAAGGAAAACCGGGGGCATGTGCCCCATTTTGGACCTCCGAAAACTAAACAAATTCCTTCCTAAAGAGAGATTCAAAATGATATCTCTAGGAACTCTTATTACCTTTGCGTCATCAACATGACTCGTTAGCCTCCCTGGACATGCAGCATGCTTACCAGCACATTCCTATTCACCCAAAGCTTCACAAATAGCTATGGTTCATGGCTTTGGGCCAGCATTTTCAGGTCAGAGTCCTGCCCTTTGGGCTATCCTTGGTGTCACGAGTTTTTACAAAGTGTACAATTCTCGCAGCACATCTCAGAAAACTCAGAATACAGGTGTTCCCATATCTGGACATCTGGACGATTGGCTTCTAGCAAGCCTTTCCAGACAGAAAACTCTAGATGCCATAGCCACGGCTTCAGACATTATCATGTCCATGGGAGTCCTGCTAAACCTAAAAAAATCACAGCTGCAGCCCTGCCGGAGGCTCCTTTTCATAGGAACTCTTCTGGACACCTTCTGTGCGAAAGCAATTCTTCCAGAGGACAGGAGGAGCGATATCCTTCAGATGGCCTGATACATCGGAGAGAACAGCTCAGTTTTAGCTCTCTTGATGTAACGGATGCTAGGTCTCATGGCATCCACGGTGTTCACTGTACCCCTAGCACGCCTCCACATGAGAACCTCTCAATGGATGCTCAGTATTCAGTGGTCCCCAACCACCCTCCCTCAGTCCTTTTTCATCAAGGTGACAGAACCTCTAAAGAGATCACTCACCTGGTGGTTGCGAGAGGACAATCTTTTGGAAGTGTATCCCTTTGCTCCTCTGGATCATCAGATTTCCATTACCACAGACGCGTCCATGATGGGCTGGCTAGCTCTCTGTCAGACTCTCCACACTCAAGGTACGTGGACTCAGGATGAGTCCCAGCTTCACATAAATGTCTTGGAGATGAGAGCCGTCCTTTATGCAGTCCAGGCTTTGAAGGACATTCTCCGTCACAAGAATATTCTCCTTCAAACGGACAACAAAGCAGTGATGTATTACATCAACTAGCAGGGCGGTGCTCACTCTTACCCCTTATGCAGAGAAGCGATGAGAGTGTGGGAATGATGCTTGGAGCACAAGGCTCTAATTTAAGCGGTCTGCCTGCCGGGAGTGCAGAACGAACTGGCAGACCATCTCAGCAGAACAGAGACAGATCCTCACGAATGGTCTCTTGACTGAACCATAGTTCAGTCACTATTCGCGAAGTGGGAAACTCCAGATCTGGACCTTTTTGCATCCCCACTCAGCACAAAACTGCCTCTCTTCTGCTCCAGAAATCCAGGGCCTGGCATTTTCTGTCAGGATGCGTTCAGGCTGCAGTGGACAAAATGCTTTCTATACGCCTTTCCGCCTCTTCCTCTAATTCAGAGGGTACTTCTCAAGTTTGAGTCCCAGGGGGACAAAATGATCCTCATTGCTCCCTTCTGGCCTCGCTGGATATGGTTTCCAATACTCAACAGTATGTCGGAAGCTCCTGTGAATCCACTTCCCCTTCAGACGAACCTTCTGACTCAAGGGTCTGTGGTCCATCCCAACCTGAGGTTGCTTTACCTTCATGCTTAGCTCCTGAAGAGATAGAAGTGAACAGGTTCGATGTCTCTCGCAGGGTTTCAGATATTCTTTTGGCAACATGCAAGCCAGCCACTAGGAAAACTTACACAGCTAAATGGAAGCATTTTTCACTCTGGTGTGCAAAGTTCTCTTTGAATGCCTTTTCCTGCCCACCAGATAAAGTTTTAGCGTACCTCTTAGACCTCTCAAATTCAGGTCTGCAATACTCTGCAGTTAAGGTTCACCTTTGTACCATTTCAGCTTAACATGAGCCAATACTTTCCTTGTCACTGACTCAGTTACCTGTGGTTAAGAGGTTTCTTAAGAGAATTTTGCATACCAGACCCCCTATAAGACATCCAGTCGCAGCCTGGGATATTAATCTTGTGTTAGACATACTCATTCGAAAACCTTTCGAACCTCTAGCTACCTGTGAACTAAAATTTCTCACTTGGAAAACGACCTACCTAGTGGCCATTACCTTGGCACGCAGGGTCTCTGAGATACATGCCTTGGTCACAGACCCTCTGTATACTGTGTTTCATAAAGACAAAGTAGTTCTTAAGGACCCATCCTAAGTTTCTCCCTAAGGTTGTTTCAGAATTCCATTTTAACCAACCCTTGGTCCTTCCTACTTACTTTGTGAACTTCCAAAATGAAGGAGAGCATTCTCTTCATTCCTTGGACATCAAAAGAGCTTTGCGTTTCTATCTAGATAGAACAAAAGACTTTTACAAAGCTCAACAACTGTTTGTTTCCTTCAGTGAGACCTGGCTGGGCCAACCTGTCGCTGTCAGATATATTTCAGCATGGCTAGTGGCATGCCTTCGCCACTGTTATTCCATGGCGCAGGTTAAGCTGGAAGACAGAGTGTACGCTCACTCTACTAGAGTGGTCGCGGCATCCCTAGAGGAAATCCGCAACGTGCCCATTGCAGATATTTGCAATGCAGCTGCCTGGAGCTCAGTGCATACTTTCGTCAAACACTATGTCCTGGATGTCCATACCAGATGACATTCTTATTTTGGCAGAACCATCCTTAATGGACTCCTGTCCTAAAACTGTAAGCTCTTGGTCTCTCCTGCCATTATTAGCTCAGTACTCTTCCATTAGTGTAAATGAGTGGTGGAGACTTTATGTCCAGGAAGATATGGAAATTACGTACCTACCGTAATTCTTGATCTTCTTGGACGAGTCTCCGCCACTTATTCACACGCCCACCTTTCATCTCCGAAGCTCACCTCTGTTGTTGGTCTTCACTTCCTTAATCTTTAGGCTGTGAAGACTTCTTTGTTGACCCTTCTCATATGGGTCATCCGGACTATCTCTTGTCTGGGTTTTGGTTAGGCTATCCTTCTAGGTTAATTACGCTGCACCGCCTCAGAAAAAAAGGTACTGAGGCGGTTGGAGGGTTGATTCCAAGATAGTCAGTACTGCACGAGCTGAGGCTCGTAGGGCCACTCCTCGTGGCTCCATCTCTGGTGCCGACCCTCCAGCAAAAAAGTTTGCTCCTGCTGGGTCCTAGTGCTTCTGGTGCAGATCCCATTAGTGTGAATGAGTGGTGGAGACTCGTCCAAGATCATCAAGAATTACGGTAGGTACACTTTTTCCATATGCCTTCCCTCCTTTTCCTCTACTGTTCAAGATTCTGGTCAAGATAAGGTCACAACCCTCCAAAGTGATTCTGATTGCTCCAGACTGGGCCAGGCAGCCTTAGTACCTCCTGTTGCTGTCCCTAGCAGTCCATCTTCCCCTGTCTCTTGCCAGGAACTACAACCTGTTAACCTCCTCTCAGGGGAGGATTTGGTACCCCAATCTTCGGTCTCTCAATCTCAAGGCATGGCTCTTGAAGAGTTAGAGTGTGCAGATTTGCATCTGTCCCAAGGGTTTCTGGATATTCTTAAAGCCTCCTGAAAGCCTGCCACCAGAAAAACTTATAACTCCAAATGGAAAAGATTCAGCATTTGGTGTACCAAGAAGCATATATCCCCAGACACTTCTGAATTGTCTACAGATGTTATCTGTGTCAGTCTTCACCATTCATCACAATTGGGTATATGGCCGGAGGTCATGACCCCTCAGGAGCTTTTCTTTTTTAATGAGTGGAGTCAACGCACCATCGGCGCCATCCTCGAGGCCGACGCACTGCGTGGCACTTGTGGGTTGGCCGTTAGGTGCTGTCGGCTCTGCACTTCCGCCAGTTCTTTATCTCCTGCCATTGAGGTCACCTCATGGGACGCTAGAGGAAGTTTTTGAGGCCTGCTCGCAGTTTCTTGACTACGCCAATTGTTTATTTCGGTGGCGAAGTCTGTCGGTTCCTCCTGCCAGTTCTGTTTTGCCATACTCGATGTTGCCTGGTAAGACCTTTCCATTTATCCTATTTTCTGTGATGCTGAGCCTGTTTTTGGTGTTTTTTTTATCCGTAGGTCATGTCTCGCTCAGAGGGCGAGAAGACTTCCAGGATGGGTCGGCTCCCCATGCGACGGTACCCATACACCCGAAAATATTCCATCACCGACCAGCACGACCATTGCCTTACGTGTCTTGGCCCACTTCACGACATGGATTCATGTAATGGCTGTTTCTCCATGGATCGGAGAGTAATCGAACAACGCACGTGGAAAGTGGGGCAGCTACTCCAACTTTTGGGTGTCGGGTTCACACTCATCGGGCCAAGCCACATTCTCTCAGCCTTTCCTTCAGGTCCACTCCCAGTTCTATATGAACTGAGGAGAAGGGAGCCTCAGCTTTTCCCAGCCTAGCCATGGCCGAGGCTCCTTCCATGGTGCAGGAGGCCCAGTCTGTTCCCCCTTGGGATGGACGGGAGGCACCGTTATGGCAGTTGCCCCTTGGAGAGTGAAGGCTCCTCCGGTGTCGGACCTGCAGCTTGGAAGGCCTGGGTCAGCGCCGTTTGCAGTGCCGTGGGCCCTGACAGCACCGTTGTTGGCACTGGCCAGTTGCTCGGCGCCATGGCTTGCGAACGGTGCCGATAGTGCTAGCGGCGCTGTCAGAGTTTCTACGGTGCCGTCTTCGTACTTCTCTCGCTTCGACACCATCCGTGGTGCCGAGGTTGAGCATGGCACCGTGTCTTCCTCAGGAGTCATTCGCAGCTCTGAGTGAGCTCATGGCAGTTCCGGATCTTGGCGCTGTTTGCTGCGCCGAGACCACTGTCGGTACCGCTTCTGTCCTCGGCGCTGCTTGCAGTGCTGTGGGGCTGGGCGGCACCGTTCTCGGTGCCAATGTGGCTGTTGGAGCCAACGTCGGCACTGTCTCTGTCCCCGGAGCCGTTCGCGGCACCATGGGGCCAGACGACACCATGTCAGTGTAACCCCCTTGTTACCCGGGGTTACTAGAATTCCAGTAAGACCTAGTGGTAGGCAGGGAAGGCAGCTTCTGAAACTCTAGTTAAATGGGTTTCACACGGTCTCACTCTGTTCTTAGTCTTAGCTGAGACTGAGGGATGACATCACCAATAGAACTATCGCAGCTGCATGAGCCACATTAGAATCTGCAGCAAGGGAGTTGGTTAGAACGTTGGGAAGTTTTGAAGTCAGTGTCTTCAGTCAGTCTTCAGTGAGTGAGTGTGAAGTTGGGAGCTTGCTGGTAAAGCAGCTCAGTGAAGGCTCTAGGAGCCTCAGCCCTGATAGAGGGCTACTTTTAAGTAGAAGGGTGTGTGTCTCCACCTTAAAGAGAGACACAAAGATTACTGAAGTGGTGGAGACCGCTGTTTTCAGATCTCAGTGCCCCCTCCCTCCGTGGGGGGCAGGAAGGGTTTCCCTGCAGATTCCTGGGACAATCCCCTAGTTCTGCTTGTGAAGGAAAAGCTGCCTACATGTTCCAGTGTTTATTTGGGAGAACAAGAAGATTTGTGAGTCGCCTGTGGGGCACCTGCAACGTGAGGGTGAGTGTCTTCTCTTGCTAGAAGTGCCTATGTTTTTCACCCTGGGACTTGTGTGACAATGTGGGGATTGAACTACTAAATATTGGGAAGCCTTGACTAATGGGCTAAGCAAAGTAAAAGTAGGTTGAAGTCCAGAGTTTGTTGGGATGCAAATGATATGTAGAGGAGATGTGACAGACATCTACCCAGAATCTACATTTGAAAGTTCAGTAAAGGAATTGTTCAGTTTCCAGAGAAATGGCCGGGTATGGGCTGTGGGAGCTGGAGGTGGGTGGCCCCCCATCTTTAGTGACCAGGTCCACCTCTACGGATAACTTCTATGGATTTCTACTTTACCTCAGGCACTTGGCCAGTGATGAGGGAAGTACCCAGACATGGGATTGTAAGGAAAATTCTCTCTAGGAGTCAAAGACTCTAGTGTGGTTTGGGGAGCCACAACAGGATAATTGGTTCATTCCTCAAATGGACCGCAGATCAAGTGCGGCCGGGGAGGCAGGCCAGTGAGAAAACCGTGAGTATACAAGTCGGGCTGTGTACCCAAAGCTGCGTGCAAGTCCGGGCTGTGTGCCTGGTGGGTTTAGAGCCTGAGGGCTGGAAATGGTGATAAAGTGTTCTGTAGTCTCTAATCTGCATTACCAGGAAATGTAGCCCCATGGGGGTCTGTCTATGCTTTGTTTGTTCAGCTTGGATATGAATAAAAGCCACACTGAAGAATCCCATTCCAGGTTCTGGACATTGCAGTTATTGCTTCCTGTGTTCGGATTTATTTGGGTGCCCCTGTGCAGAGTAGCCAAACCTAGGTACTCCTGTGCCGAGTAACCTCATCCTCCCCAAACCCAGTCCCCACCAGGTACTACTGTCAGCTTCAACAGCATGCCACCTGTCATTTTGCTAAAAAGGTAGGGGTGAGGGGTTACATCAGGTTCTGACACCGGGATTGCTGCCCTTGTTGGAGCCATGCCTCCTCCTGCCACTGTTCCTGGTGCTGGGGGGGGGGGCATTGGAACCGTCTTGGGTGCAGTCTCCTTTTCTGGTGCCCTGTTTGGTCAAGATGGCACGGAGTGTCCACCCATTGTCTGGCAGAGGACTTCGGTTTCCACTTCTTTGGAGGAGGAGTCGGATTCTGGGTTGGACAGGCAGTCTGGCTCCTCAGAACTAGTTGCCCAGGTGGACACTCAAGTTGTATCCTTGACAGGCCACGACCAGCCCCCCCCTGAGGACCAGACAGCGGCTACTGTGGCCAGGGTCAGGGGTGCTGACCAACAGGCAGTGGTGCAGGTCACTATTGCTCTGCAGCCTGGCCTCGGAGGGTTCGCTGACCCCTCAGTGGTGGTACCCCCTCGAGTGGTGTGCCATGATCGCCCAACTTTGGGGCCAATCAGAGCACCCACAGGAGGGGAGGGCAGTTCTCCTTGGATAGCTCCTTCGAGGGCTGACCAGGGTTGCCAGCTGCCTAGGTTGGCTCTTTCAAAGAGGAGGGTGCTCTCAGATTCTGAGGGGTCGAGGGGTGTGAGTTCTGTTCAGCGGCCTTTTTCCGGAACCCACCCAGGCTCTGTGAGGAGCCGTAGTGTGGATCTCCACTCTTCCCCCTTGATTTCTTTGAGAGGGCCCCATTCTTTGGAGGTAGCGGACCTTCCTTCTGGATCTTCATGGCCCCGGTCACCTCACAGGGGAGATTCTTCTGGGGGCAGCTAAGGCAGCTCCAAAATGGTTGTTCAGCTGTCGGCTGTGGAGTCTTCTGGAGCTCCTTCTTCTTCTGGAGCTCTTGGTCCACTCCCTAGCCCAGGCGGAGGTCAGTCGGCTTCTCTTCTCGGCTCTTTCCCCATCCCTCTGCTGCATTCTCCTGTGCTCACTAGTATACTTGGTCCTTCCGGGCCTCTCACCTGGGAGCAGTTCAGAGCTGTGGCTGCTCAGTTCCCTGCTTATGTCAGGGCCATTGACAGACAGGTTTTTCAACCTCCTCTAGAGCAGTCGCGCTTGAGCAGCCTAGGTCCTCTGACTCCTCATCCCCCTGTTCTGGGGGAGAGGAGCCTTCTGTCCACATTTCTCCAGCTGCTGATCTCTCACAGTATCAGTGATTCCTTGTGAGGATGTTGGATGACCTATGTATCTCCCCTCCCACTCAAAGCAATCCGGAGCACTAGGCATATGCCTTTTTAGGCGATTTCGTGAGGACACCCTTGTGGTGCCTTCTTGGCCTACTCCCTTTCGGGAGGCATTGTTGCATTCCTGGCAGAGAACCTTTTCTGGAGTTCCTGCCCCCAGGGATCTCTGCCAGCAATATTCTGCCCCCTTGGAGTCTCCAGGTTCCATGCCTCATCCTTAGTCAGGATTGATACAACTGGACACTCCCAATGGGCTTCGTGCCCTTCACCATGGCCGGCCCCCAGATCAAGACTCCTCAGATTTTGACTTCTGGGGTAGGAGGACTTTCTACTCGGCACAGTTGCTGCTGTCTATCGCAGCACATCAGGCCCACTATGCAACCTGTGACAGGTTCCTATGGTCCAGGCTCGGTCAACTTCTAGCCTCAATGTCTGACACAGAACAAACCAGACAAACCACTACACTCTCTGCACATGGCCTGGAGCTAGCAAGGCACCAAGCGAGGGCATTGTACGATGCCAATGAGGTCGCTACCAGGGTCATAGGGACCGCGATCTGCACTAGGCAGATGGCATAGCTGCATCTTTCCCGGTTGTCACCCTTGGCCCGGCATAGGGTGATTAACTCCGCTCACCAGAGAACCTATCTCTTCTCCCATAGAGCAAGACAGCGTTTGTTGGGGCAACTTCCTTCCCCCTTCGGGGGGGGGGGTCCCTGTCTCACTCTCCCTGCTTTTGGGCCTCTCCAGGCCCTGAAGGTTCTCCCTCTTAGTGTGTCACCCACTGAGAGCTAAGGGACTCTGTCCCTTAGGGTTAAATGAAAACCCCCTTCAGGGGGGCTCGGCACTTACGCAGATGTGATGAACGGTGAAGATTGACACAGATAAGATAAGAAAATTACGTATCTACCATCATTATGATCTTTCTGTGTAACTTCACCATTCATCACAATCCCACCCTCCATCCCCCTGGGGCCTCAGTCTCTGGGTCCTCCTCTTTATCTTTGTCCAGCCTCACCCCCCTCCTTTCTTTTGTCAGGAGTGGGGTAAACAAGAACACAAAGGGGATATTGTTTCTAAGGGGAGAGTGGTCAGCATGGGGGGCACTACTTCTCCAGTGCTTTAGCTCCACCCCTGTGGGGTGGGAGTTGGCAGTTGCCCTCCATTCTCTCCTCCTCCTTGTTCTCATCCATCTTTAGATTTCTTTGTCCATTGGACATATCATTTATTATTTTTTTTGGGGGAAAAATAAATAAATAAATACATTTTCTTTCACCAAAAACGCTTTTCCCTTGAGAGGGGGAGAATTCTCTGTGTCCTGTCTTTCTTCCAGAATAGCAGTTTTCTACTTTGGAGTATTTTGCCGGTAATTCCATGCCTTGAATTCTGACAATAAGCCTTTGGTTACTCCTTGCAGATCCTATACAATCTGGAGGTAAGTCAAGGTCCAGGGTATGGTTGTCACCTTTCTCCTCCCCCTCTCACGCTTATCCTAAATCCTTCCTTTTCCTCTCTCCTTTTTTCTATTTCCAGAGATTGGGGCCCCTACCCAATCCCCTTAGACTTCCTTATTATTCTGTCCTGTCAGTCATTATTTCTCCTTTATGTTATATATCTTTTCCTTTATCTGTCCCTTGGACTTTCTTGTCTCACCCTCCCAGCCCTTTTCCTCACCTCTCCAGTGACTCAGAACTGGCAGGAGGGCAGAGCCAACAGCACCTAATGGCCAACCCACAAGCGCCATGCAGGGCGGCGCCGATGGTGCGTCGACTCCGCTCATCCCCCCCCAAAAAAAAGCTTCCGTGGGGTCATGACCTCCAGCCATATACCCAATTGATGAATGTTGAAGATACACAGAAATATTATAATTACAGTAGGTACGTACTTTTCATTTCTGGATTATATGGTTCATCTTAATGGCCTAGGCTTCAGCCCAGCTACTCACGAAGTACATTTGTCAGCTGTTTCTGCTTTTCTATCAGTGGGAAAGCCTTCCTCACTGTCATCTCACTCTGTATTCTGTAAATTTTTAAAGGGATTGCTTCATACCAATCCTCTTTTTAGGGATCCTACCCCTGCTTGGGATCTTAATGTTTGCATTGCTCAGCTTATGCAACCCCCCTTTTGAGCTTTTGTCTTCAGTAGAGCTTAAGTTCTTGACTTGGAAAACTGTGTTCCTGGTAGCTATTACCTCTGCCAGACATATCAGTGAATTGCAAGCTCTGTCAGTGGAGCCTGATTTTTTCTCATTCCATAGATATAAGGTGGTCCTTAGAACTAACAGGAGGTTTTTACCTAAAGTGGTTTAAGATTTTCATCTGAACCACTCTTTGTCTCACCCTGTGTTCTTTACTGATCATTCTTCTTCAGGAGAAAGAAGTTTACACAGTTTGGATGTAAAAAGAGCCCTTAGTTACTACATTGAGCATACTAAGTCTCACAGGTTTGACTCCCTTCGGTTGTTTCTCACTTATGGAGAAGTGGGGAAGGGCAAACCTGCCACTAAGAGAACTATTGCCAGGTGGATTGTCTCGTGTATTCAATTCTGTTATGAGAAGCTAGGCAAAATACCTCCCTTAGGTCTGAGGGCTCATTCGACTAGAGGTACAGCTGCTTCCCTGGCTGCAGTCAAGGATATTCCTTTGCTAGAAATATGTAAAGCAGCCACCTGGAAAACAGTCCATACACATTTCACAAACATTACTCCCTGGACATCCAGGCTAGGAGTGATGCTCAGTTTGGTACAGCAGTACTGCAGAGCTTGTTCCCAAGGTAGGTTCGATTTCCTCCTCCATGGAGGTACTGCTTGGTAGTCTGCAGTAGTCAGAATACAGCAAGACTTCATGTTGTTTGAAGAAAAAATTACTCACCTTAGTAATTATGTTTCTTCTAATGGATTCTTGCTGTATTCTGACTTCTCTCCCTGCCTCCCCTCTCAGAACCTGTTTTGGGGAAGTGGGCTGGCAGGTGCAGTGTTGCACCCCAGGGGTGCAATTGGACACTCCCTCCTTTTAAAGAGGGGGAGTGGGTTATATTATTAATTTAACAGTCTTAAGTTGTTCACCACCTGGTTTTTGATTTTGGATTTCTTGACTTGAGTCTTTTGGGGATTCAAAATATTTGGTTGCCATTTGGCTAGTAAAAATGTTAAAATTTCCACATAGTAGTTAGTATTAGCTCATAAGAATCTGACGGTTGTGCTTCTAAGTGCAGCAGACAGAGGTTTGAACTGAACTCAAGCTCAACATTCTATGCTCTGCATAGAAAATTAACCCTCTTCTCTCCGGGGCAGTTTGAGTGCTGGGGCTAACTGCAATAGTCAGAATACAGTAAGACTCCATTAGAAGAAACATAATTACTAAGGTGAGTCATTTTTTCTTCTGTTCCCATACCTGGAGGACTGGCTCCTAGTGGGCCAGTCCTCAGACCAAGTCAAGTCAGCTTTAGAGGTCACGCAAAGACTTGTAGAATCCTTGGGTTTCATTCTAAATCTAGTACCAGCCCAGCTTCTCACCTTCATGGGGTGGAAATAGATACTATTCGGGCAAGGGCTTTTCTCCCTCTCTCAAGGGTTCAGTGACTGGTCACTCTAGCCTCCTCTTTTCGTCCTCTAGTGTCTCATCCAGCCAGACACTTTCTACAACTGCTGGGCCACTTGGTAGCTTTCACAGCAGTAGTTCAGGGAACAAGGTTTCAGATGAGACATATACAGTTTCATCTCAGATCTTATTTTTCTCAGAAATAGAATCCTCTCTCCAAACTGATTCCAGTCTCTCAAACTCTAGTCCAGGCCCTCCAGTAGTGGCTGGAGGAAGATAATCTTCGACAGTGTGTCCCCTTTATCAGTCAGGTCCCTTCTGTGACTCTCACCACAGATGCCTCCCTGCTGGGGTGGGAAGTCCACCTAGATCATCTTACAGCTCTAGGAACTTGGTCTCACCAGGAGTCCCTTCTACACATAAATCTTCTGGAATTAAGAGCTGTCTTTCTGGCACTTCAGTCATTCTCAACTTTTGTTCGGGGCAAAGTGGTGCAAATCAAGACAGACAATACCACAACTATGTGGTACATTAACAAACAGGAATGCACTCTAGCCTCGGCCTTGTGTGCAGAGGCCATGAAGGTATGGTCTCTAGCTTGTTCCCTTCAGGCTTCCCTGCTGGCTGTGCATCTCCCAGGGAAGGACAACATTCTAGCAGATGCTCTGGGCAGAATTTCCCAGGGACATCATGAATGGTCCGTGAATCCTCCAGTTCTCCGAGCCATCTTCAAGAGATGGGGCACTCCAGAGATAGATCTCTTTGCAGTGCCGGACAATCATCAACTTCCTCTTTATTGTTGCAGACCACCTCTTCTGGGCCCTGTCACTCAGGATGCTCTTCTACTGAATTGGACAAGCAGGTTTTTGAATGCATTTCCTCCTTTTCATTTGGTATTCAGGGTCCTGATCAAAATCAGGTCTCAACCTTGCAAGGTGATTCTGGTGGCTCCAGATTGGGCCTGACAGCATAGGTATCCTCTACTGTTGTCACTGTCAGCAACACTGCCCTTGTGTCTTCCCAGACAACATAATCTCCTTGCCTCCTCTCAGGGGAGGATTCTGTATCCCAATCTTCATACTCTCAGCCTCATGGCCCGGCTCTTGAAGAGCTAGAATATGCAAGCTTGCAACTTTCTCAATCACTTATGGATATTTTAAAGGTTAGCAGGAAACCTGCTAATAGAAAAACTTACAACTCTAAATGGAAAAGATTTGGGTTTTGGTGTTCCCAGAGGCATACTAAGCCAGAGCTGACTGGTATTGCCACTGTATTGGACTATTTGGTGCATCTTAACAATTTAGGCCTCCAGCCTACTACTCTCAAGGTACATTTGGCAGCTGTGTCTGCCTTCCTTTCTTCTGGTTAGAGCTATTCCTTAGCTTCTCATCCAGTCTAAGAAATTTTTCCAAGGTTTGGTTCATGTCATTCCTCCCTTTAGGGAGCCTACCCCTTCTTGGGACCCGACCATCTGTATTGCACAGCTTATGCAGCCCCCTTTTGAACCTTTGTCTTCAGCTGAACTGAAATACTTGGATGACTGTGTTCTTGGTGGTTATTACCTCTCCCAGAAGAATCAGTGAATTACAGGCCTTATCAGTGGAACCTGATTTCATTTCCTTTCACAGGGATAAGGTGGTCCTCCACACCAATATAAAGTTTCTTCCCAAGGTGGTGTCAGACTTTCATCTGAACCAGTCTGTCATTGCCTGTGTTTTTCACTGATCATTCTTCCTCTGGGGAGAGAAGGTTACACAGTCTTGATGTAAAAAGGGCTCTTAGTTACTATATTGAGCATGCTAAGGCCCCTAGGAAGGACTGTTCTCAGTTGTTTTTCACTTATGGTGAAGTGGGAAAGGGCAAACCTGCTACCAAGAGGTCTATTACCAGGTGGATTGTCTCTTGTATTCACTTCTGCTATTCTAAACTTGGGAAGGAACTTCCCTCAGGCCTAAGGGCTCATTCTACCAGAAGTACAGCTGCTTTGGTCACAGCAGCTAGAGATGTACCTTTAGTGGACATATGCAAAGCAGCTACCTGGAAATCTGTTCACACTTTTACCAGGCATTACTCTTTGGACATCCAGTCATGAAGTGATGCTAGGTTTGGCACAACTGTGCTGCAGAGCTTGTTCCCAAAATAGGTTCTGTGACTCCATCTTCCAAGGTGGTACTGCTTGGTGTCTGCATATAGTCAGAATACAGCAAGACTTCATGTTGTTTGAAGAAAAAATTACTCAACATATTAATATTGTTTCTTCTAATGGAGTCTTGCTGTATTCTTACCTCCCTCCCTGCCTCCCCTCCTGGAACCTAGTAGTTTTGGGATGTGGTGGGACAGGCACAGTGCTGCACCTCAGAGGTGTACTGGACATGCCCCCATCTCTTCGAGGGTTTTTTTTAGTTTGTTTATTAAGCATTTTGGTAAATCATATCTGTTGTGTTCTTTTTGGGTGTTCTCGACTTGAGTCTTCTGACCCTAAAAACCTTGATCTTACTTCAAGATACAGCTCTTACAGCAGGTAACACTATTAGGACTGAAGCCAGCAGGTGTCAGGACCCCACGGAAATCTTCTAGCTAGCAGTCTTCAGTGGGGACCGCCTCCGACGTCGGTCCCGCCCCCAACGTCAGGCGTAGTACATAAGGAGGCAGTCCCGACAGAATCCCCAGTTCTTTCCTGCCGTTGACTTGCATGTCTCGACCCTTCGGTCTGTTTCTAGTGCACGACGCCTGGTAAAGTTCTTTCAATTGGAAAAGTTTGTTTTTTCTACTAAGTCTGCCATCTGATGTCCTCTCCAACCTCTGTGGAAGGCCATCCATCGAAGTGCGCCTGTGGGAAGCAAATCCCTTTTAAAGATCTGCATTCGGCCTGCGCCTGGTGCCTAGGCCAAGATCACGACATCCAGGCCTGTACCTTCTGTCAGGGATTCAATAGCTGGACTCGGATCCGTCACCAGAAGACCCTGCCAGCGTTCCTTCTCGAGGAAAAAGTTAAGGCCATGGATTCAGCTTCCAGGGGGGAATCGTTGGAAGGAGCCCGGAGACACCTCGAAAAGCATAGGGAGAGGGTGAGATCAAAATCCCCTTCTAGGGCTTCCAACTCCCGTAGCTCAGGCTCCCGGTCCAACCGCTCCCCTTCCTGTGCCCACTCTCAGCCTCCCCCGGCTGCAGTGAAGACTTCTTCGGGTTCTTCTTCTCTTCCTCCAGCCAAGACCTCCAGGCCTTTCTCTTCTTCAGCTTCCAAGGCCTTGCCGAGGTCAGGGGACGGCCACCACCACCACAAGTTCGGCTTCCATCACCCGGACCACGACGCCCAGTCAGTCTCCTTGCTCCCTCCACCCCAGCGGAAGACCAAGGAGCTGACTTCGCTCAAAAGGACGTTGGATCCAGCGTTGGCCCAACCGACGTCGGCCAAGCACTACCGGTCCCGAGACCCGACGACTGCCAGACGCCTGTCGCCGGTTAGGCCTTCACCACCACGGGCGCCCGGCCGGGGACCGGCGTCCGTTCCTGAAGAGAACCCTCGCCTCCCACCGACATCGGTCAGGAGGCTACAGAGGAGGAGGAGCTGACCCAGCCGAGGACCAGATGGCGAACCGGTCCTGGCGCACCACGGAACCCTCTCTGAAACAGAGACCCCTTGGGAGCTGACGCCAGAACCCGATGACCGACCACCGGTGCCCGGTCCGTCGCCGAGCCTCAGTATTTCAGAGGTTAAGGAGCTGTTCATCTACTGGTGGGATACCATAAAGAAGGATGCGGTTCCCACACCTCCTCCTCTTCCTCCTCCTCCTCCTCCTCCACCTGTGACTTCACCGGCCCCAGCGCCCCCCACTCCATCCAGGGCTGCAGGCCAATTACCTCCCCCCCAGGAGCCTGAGGAACCTCCTAGGGGTAGACCAGACAAGAGGAGACCTCCGTCCAGATCTTCTTCAGGGTCACCCAGCCCCAAGAGACCCAGAAGACGCCGCCATTCGCCTTTGACGGAGGACATGGGATCGGACTTCTCGGATGGATCCAGGTCCCCTTCTCCAAGCAGCGTCCCTTCTCCAGACCCACGTGAGCTCCCAAAATCTCCTCCGGATGAACCATTGTTCTCAGAAATTATGAGGCATATCCAGGAGAACATGGGCTGGGACACAGAGGAACTCGACCCCGAGAGACTACGCCTTGCAAGATATCTTTGGCAAAAAGATCCAAAGCCTGTGGTGGTGCCACCCTTGGTGGACACCTTCGTGGACGTCACCAAAGCAGTGTGGAAACATCCACACTCACTCCCGGCGATGCCGAAGAAGGCTGACTGCCTGTACAAGGCCCCTAGAGAGGACCAGTACTTGGCATCACATCCTCTGGCTGATTCTTTGGTCATTACAGCCTCACATGACCGGTCCCAGAGGCCGCAACATTTGAGCACCCTGCCACCGGACCCAGAGTCCAAGCAACTGGACGCTATGGGCAGGTGCACGTATGCATCCACTACCTGCGCCATTAGGTCCCTCAACTATTTAACCCACATGGTCCAGTTTCAGAATGCCTTGTGGGAGCAGGCACTGGATCTGGCGGAAAAGATGCCAGAAGGTGAGTGCAGAAGGAGGAGTTGCTGCAACTCCTCCACGTGGGTTCGGACATGGGAACCCAGGTGCTGTGAGCCGTGTACGATTCCGCGGACTCCTTGGCCAGAGCGGCAGCCTCAGGCGTATGCCTCCGGAGACACTCTTGGCTCCATGTCTCCGGATTTACCCCGGACATCCAGAAGAACATTCTGGATGCCTCGTTCCACAGAGAAGTTCTTTTCGGTGAGTCCTTGGAGAAGGTCCTCACCAAACTTCAAGAGGCCGGGAAGGCTGTGCAGTCTGTCCAAGCCATGTACAGACCCAAGCTCAGTTCCTTTCGCAGGAACCAAAGCCGTTTTCGAGGCCGGATGTATAGACAGCAGTCCCACCGGCCCGCAGCAGAGGGGCTCCTTCTCCCACAGAGCCCAGGGGAAGTCGTCCACAGGCCGAGGCCAACACCCTGCAAAGTCGGCCCAGCTTGCTGGACCCTCAGCCACCACAGCATGACTCCTTCCCGGCCCCCGGCCCTCAGGATCAACGGGACACCAAGGTCGGGGGTCGTATTGTGAACCACCTGCCAGGGTGGCGAGTCTATAACCACAGACAGGTGGGTTCTTCAATTGGTCAAACAAGGCCACTTTATAGAATTCGTGGACAAGCCACCCACAAGGCCTCCTCTGCTCTCCCGTTACTCGGGTCAGCACAGATCGCTCATCAGGCAAGAAGTACTCACACTCCTTCAAAAGGGAGCGGTGGAGTATGTCCCGGAGAACCAGAAAGGATCCGGATACTATTCCCACTTCTTTCTGGTTCCGAAGAAAACAGGGGACCTCCGTCCAATACTGGATCTCAGTGACCTCAACATGTCAGTCGCCTACAAACGTTTTCGCCTGGTGACCCTCCAAGGACTCATTCCCATGCTGAAAAAGGACACCTTCCTAGCATCCCTGGACATGCAGGACGCCTACCTGCACATCCCTGCAGCTCGAGCGCACAGGAGGTTCCTGCGCTTTGAGTTTCTCGGCCACCACTTTCAGTTCCAGGCTCTCCCCTTCGGACTGTCATCAGCCACCAGGGTCTTTACCAAATGTATGGCAGTCGTGGCAGCGTCTCTAAGGAGACAGGGCCACTACGTGTTCCCGTACCTGGATGACTGGCTTCTCATGGCCGCCTCCAAAGAGGCGCTGTTGCTGGCTATTCAGAACACCCAAGATCTGTTCCAGTCTTTGGGCATTCTTATCAACTATGAGCAATCTCTCCTTGTACCATCCCAGAAGCTGCAGTTCATAGGCGCAGTTCTGGACACTGTTCAAGGGAAAGCCTTTCTTCCCGAGGAAAGAGCGGAACACATCAGATCCCTCATCAGGGATCTCTTAGCGAAGAAGACTGTCCCCGCCAGGTTGGTCCTTCGCCTGCTCGGACACATGGCTGCGGCCATTCCAACCATCCCTTTGGCAAGGCTCCACATGCGGGTAACTCAGTGGATGCACAAAGTGCAGTGGGACCAAAGGCAAGACCACATGCAGCATCCGGTCAGAATCACGAACGCAGTGATTTGAGACTGGCAATGGTGGCTAGACCCAGGGACACTCTCTGCGGGTGTTCCGTTTACAGTGCCATCCCGTGGTAATCCTCTCCACAGATGCCTCAGGGCTGGGGTGGGGAGCACACCTGAACGGGGTGAGGTCCCAGGGAACGTGGACCCCTCAGGAAGCTCACCTCCACATCAAAGTTTTGGAGATGAGGGCGGTCCTTTATGCCCTGCAGGCCTTTCAGTCAGAAATCCCGTTGAGTACTCTTCTGCTTCAGACAGACAATACGGTGGTGATGTATTACCTCAACAAACAAGGAGGCGCACACTCTTACCCCCTTTGCAGGGAAGCTATGAGAGTGTGGGATTGGGTAATCCGACACGGCACGAGCCTGATTGCAGTTCATGTTCCAGGCGTGGACAACACAATCACAGATGGCCTGAGTCATTCCCAGGCCAGAGTCCACGAATGGGAACTCCTTCAGGAGGTAGCGGAGGATCTGTTTCTTCGATGGGGAACTCCAGAGTTGGACTTGTTCGCTTCCCCATCCAACGCAAAACTGCCCAATTTTTGCTCACTAGATCCAGGGCCTGGTGTTTTCTGGCGAGAAGCGTTGTCCCTCTCCTGGGCGGACAGATTCCTCTACGCATTCCCTCCCTTCCCGTTGATCCAGAGAGTTCTTCTCAAACTACACAGGGAGCATGCAACAATGATCCTGGTAGCGCCTTTCTGGCCCAGGCAGATCTGGTTCCCCATGCTGACGCAATTGTCCCGGGAACCTCCAGTCCCGTTGCCTTTCAGCTCCCATCTACTGTCTCAGGAGGAGTGTTCTCTAGTCCACCCGGACTTACGCTCACTGAACTTGCATGCCTGGCTCCTCGAGACATAGTCATCATGTGACACTGGGTCTCGTAATGGGTGGCGGAAGTTCTCTCCGCTGCCAGAAAGCCGACAACGCATGCAATGTACGCCATGAAATGGTGCCGATTTTGCCTGTGGCCTCAGGCACACGGCCTCTCCCCTTTAGTATGCCCAGTGAAATCAGTTCTGGAATATCTGCTTTCCCTCTTCCACTCAGGTCTTGCCTACTCCTCTATTAAAGTTCACCTCTGTGTGATTTCGGCCTACCACTTCCCGGTAGGTCAGTGCACAGTGGCACAACTCGATGCCTCTTGGGACTTCCTGAGGAGGGTGTTACACCTTAGGCCACCCATCAAGGATCCCGTCCCTCCTTGGGACCTACTTTTCATCCTGGAACAGCTCACGCTTCCCCCCTTCAAACCTGCCGCAGATTGCGAGCTGCGTTTTCTGTCGTGGAAAACGTTATTTTTAGTTGCTGTCACGTCAGCAAGGAGAATTTCCGAGCTACATGCTCTCATGTGTAAGGAACCTTATTTAATTTTCCACCAGGACAGAGTGTCTTTGAGGACAAATCCTAAATTGCTGCCTAAGCTGGTCTCTGCCCTTCCTCTTAACCAAGACATCGATCTGCCTGTGTACTTTCCCAAGTACACTAATAGAGGAGAGGCATTGCTTCACACCCTGGATGTTCACCGCTCCTTAAGGTACTACTTGAACAGGACTAAACAGCTTTGCACGTCTGAGCAGCTGTTCGTATCCTTCGCTGAGAGGATGTTGGGCCAACCAGTCTCAAAGCAGACTCTTTCTCACTGGCTTGTCCAGTGTATTTCCTTTTGCTACAACAACAAACAGAAGCCCCTTTCAGGCTCAGTCCGGGGCCACTCGACAAGGGGGGTGGCTACCTCCTTTGCAGCACTGCACAATGTCTCCACCTCGGCCATTTGTGCAGCAGCTACTTGGAGCTCAGTGCACACATTCATTAGGCACTGTAGCCTGGATATTACCTCACGGCGCAGAGCCGGTTTTGGCTTTGCCGTTCTACAGGGTCTCCTGTCCTAGAGTCAGGATTTGCTCAAGATCTCTCCAATTTGCCTCCTCCCAGAATGCTTAGAGGCGTTATTGCTTGGGAATCAGTCCTAATGGTGTTACCTGCTGCAAGAGCTGTATCTCAGTAAGATAGTACAGTTACGTAAGCACTCACGTAACAGTAGATCTTGAGAACAGCTCACACAGCAAGGTACTCCGCCCTACTCCCCTTGGAGGAGTATGGCCTACCAGACCTTGGCAGGAGCTAACGCTCTTTCTTCCTTTTCTTCTGATGGCGGATCCTCGGCCTCCTCTTCTGATGTCATCCAGCGGCTGGCAGTCTCTGGCAGGAGAACTGGGGATTCTGGAGGGACCCGCCAGCCTCCTTATGTACTACGCCTGACGTCGGGGGCCGGACCAATGTTGGAGGCAGTCCCCGCTGAAAACTGCTAGCTAGAAGATTTCCGTGGGGTCCTGACGCCTGCCGGCTTCAGTTCTAATGGTGTTACCTGTTGCAAGAGCTGTTCTCGAAGATCTACTGTTACGGTAAATTCTTACGTAACTGTACTTTTTAACTTTGCCACAAAATTTTGGAAAAATTTCTTCCTTTGAGTTAGTTTAGTGCTTGTAAGAATCTGACGGTTACACTTCAGAGTACCACAGACAGAGGTTTGAAAACCAAGCTCGAGCTTAACGTTCTATGCCTTTGCATAGAGTTAACCCTTTACTCTCTGGGGCAGTTCAAGTGCTGGGTTTAACTACATATAGTCAGAATACAGCAAGACTCCATTAGAAGAAACAACATTACTATGGTGAGTAATTTTTTCTTGTTCCGGTCACGCCTTAGCGATACCCTTAATGCCATCCTGTAACAGTTTTACAGACAGGGTGTGTTGCTGAAGTTATGGCTGAGATTGCAGTGGTCACCATACACTGCCTCCTTCCCTTCAGGGGCATAGTGGAGTTAGTACCCATGTGGGGGATCGGCTACTTCTGTCTTTACAAATTGATTGGGGGGCTCACAAGTAAGGTATCAGCACAAACATTCAATGAAAGCTCTTTTGTATCTTTCCCTTGTGAGTGATAATTGGATCCATGCTATACAAGCACCAATTGCATTGTGTTAAAATATTTCTTCTTATGCTAGGTACCTGTCAACCGTGAATTACCACCAAACTGCATTCCTGTGGACACACATAACTTCAAATGTATCCTTTTAATGCATGTTCGTACGTTGCAGATCAATAAACCATCACAAACCCTTCAACTGTGGGCCTGGAAAACATTTAGAAACCATGGATTTGGAATCCTTATTTTAAAACTAATGTTTTTCTGTTGTTAATATTATTTTCTTGCAAGGAATTGCAGAAAAAAATGATCCACCCTTGTAGTGTGGTCACAGTAAAATTCAGTTCTGATATGTGAACAGTGCCAGAGCATTTTGAAATCAATGATTACTTTCACTTTTTTAAGCAGACCAAGAGAAATGCATTTTGTTTAAGGACATTCCCTGGTGTTTCAGCAACCCCATGTCAAAACTTATCATTTTTTTGCCCACTACATGATGGTCATCTAAACATTTAAAATCCACAAAAAAAAAACATGAGTTGCCATGCTTGTTTTTAAGTTTCATTGGTAAGACTTAATCTCTCTATATGGAAAAAATCCAGAAGAGCTCAGTTTATTAATGTCATTATAAAATCAGTATTTAGATGTCAACTTGAGTGTGAAAGAAAATGTGAAACAAGGACACATCATTTGTCATGGTGCTTGCTTCATTTTTTTCCACAAAGGCAAAAATAGTAAATTACCAGTACTGTGCCAGCCTCTTGAATGGATATTCCCCCAAAAAGGGGGAAATATTTGTATGTTTTTATACATAAACCATTTCAAACCCATGTCATTTACATAAAATGTTTTGATAGTTGTAGAATATGGTTATGAATATAGAAGCAGAAAGAAATATAGGGGTTGCTATGCTACTTTTGATTATATCTACTTTCAAAGTTGCAGTTTCAGAGGTGGTCAGCTCAGAGCAAAAATAATTGAAACATCCCAATAAAAAACAAAACCTGCAAGAATGCCATTCAGACAACTCAAAAACACATGCAGAGTGGCAAGGACTTTAACATAAAATAAAACAGTGTGACCAAAGACAGACAAATATTTAGGTAAAGCACCTTGAATGATACCAATTGCTGCAATTGTGGGAACTAATTTCCTCGCTTCTATCCTGTATATATTCTCAACTGAACATGACATAATAGAATAAATCATTATTCTAATACTGCTTCCAAATATTTAAGAATGTACTTGTGCCACAAAACAACCTTGAAAACTTTTTTGAGAACATGTGAAAAATGGGAATTTGAAACACCAAGGAACGTCTTTAGGGGATAGGAAATATCTGCTAATATGCTGTAGTTTTTTTTTTAACTCTGTTTATACTCCATACTTCACGGGGAACTCTCTCAGGCACCCACCTCTCTCGTCGCTCTACCTCTGTGCCTGAAACTCTCCAGCCCCTGGCTCTGAGCCCCCAGAGATAGGGCTGCCCTTTCCTCCCAGGGTGCTCTATCTACAATTTAGAAGGATGGGCTGGGCTTGGCCCGAGGATGGAAGGAGTCCATCAGGTGGAATGTGGTGATGAGCGGTGGTGCCATTACCTATCCCTGTGGATGGAGGTCTTCTAGTTTATTGTTGCCCCCCGGGGAGGCGACGTGCCATGACATGTGCCGCATTCTCAGCCCCCTTACAACTTGATCTGGTGCAGTAGTACCCCCATCACCATCGGGGTCACTAGGACACTGAGCTGCCCTGGAGCCCTCGCCAGGTAGAGGAGAGCTGTCCTCCAGATGCTCGATCCTCTTCCCTTCCTGGCCGACCCCCGGCTCCCCAAGCTCATTCCCGAACTCGGGTCACTGGTATGGTGCAAGGTGTGGCGTCCAGCGCCTTAACCCTCAGCACCACCGGGCCGGCAGTTGCTGTAGTTTTTAATATTGTTTCTTACAGAAATTATATGGAAACCTGTAAATGGTACATATTAAATAGTACCTGAACAAAAGGTGATGTGAAAAAAACTGAGTTGTCTTGTCTTCTTTTTATGGAAAACATTCTGAACAGTTGTTTTCATGGAACCAGAAATTTGGTGCTTGGACTGCTATAGTTTGTGTACAGAATGCAAGATCTTTCTGGACTTAAGTTTTCACCATTTATTGTTACTGCTGGGTTCAAGCTGGAGGCTCTGGGACCCTGTGGGAGCCAAAAAATCTTCAGGAGGGCCCATGCCAAGATAAAACAGTGCATGTGCAGTGCCACAAGGCTGGCTCATGCCATATAGACTATCTTGGCATCAACTCTCCAACCACCTCAGTTCCTTTTTCCTCACCGCTGATTGAGTTTCAGTGATGATGTCACTTGCTCGCTGGGAGTCAGATCTCCACGTCTATATGACAACAGTGTTCAGTTTCATTTAGTTTTTATTTTATTTTCTGTAGTAAAATTTTTTTTTATGATTTTCTCTTTGTCTGCCCTACCAATTAATGGAGTTGGCCATGGACGGTGACAGTGACAGTTGGGAGTCTCCTTTGGAAGACTGCTGTTGCAGCTGGACTAAGTCTAGTCCATTGTTGTCTCCAAAGGAGGGGTTCAACCATGGGCAGTCCAGTGTTTGGGATGGAGGGCAGTTTTCCTGTAAACACAAAAAGAAGCGGGCTTGTTCCTGATCCAGGTCAGGGACCTAGCACTGCTCGGCCTTGCGTTCTTCCTCTTCCCGTTAGAAGGGGAAGAAATGGTACCATTCAAGGTCGCCTTCTGATACTTCTGTTAAGAGAATTTCAGCATCCGTTAGTGGGAGGCCTTCCCCAGCTCCGTCCAGTTCCTCAGTGGCCTCCGCTCACTGTTGCTCAGAATCTCGACACCAGAGCCCTTCTCTGTCCTCCTGTGGGGTATCTGGTGGGCAGTTTCACCACTGGGCTGCTTTTATGGAGCAGTGGGTACAGTGTCTGGCCCATGTGCCCCTCCATGTGGACCTGGTGTCAGGGCCGTCGAGCCTAGGAGTCTCAGTCCCGCAGCTGGAACCTTCGGGCCAGGTAGAGTGTTTGGCTCTGGCAGCAGAATTTCTTCCCTTGTTGGTGACTGTGCTGCTGTCGCCGGTTCCACATGCCAACCTCCCTCATTCTGTTTTCTCACAGGCTGGGTTTGGGTTCTCAGGTGCCATCACCGGCTCCTCTTTGGCTGGTGCTGTGTTCGGCTCTGCCTCCTCTGAGGCCAGCACTGAATCTGGAGCCGATTCCTGCGACAGTTCCATTGTCACCTGTTCTACCTCTTCTTAGGCCCGGTCTTGGCCTTTTGGGCTCCACACCTCTTCCGTCCTCCCCTTCTGAAGGGGATCTGGAGAAGGATGAGTCTGACCCTGACCTTATCATTTCTGAAGAGGGGGGTGAAGATTTGTTCTACAGCCTAGGACAATCAACTGCTAGTTCCAGCTTCTGTTCCTCAAGAGGACATTTCCTTCCAGTCTTTACTGAGGAATACGCAGGCAACCCTGGCTCTGCAGACTTCTGCTGTAGATCCTGGAAAGCAGATGTGCCTTGAATGGCTTCATGTTCCTAATATTACAGTAAACCTTACACCTCCTGATCCCCCACCCTTTGAGACTCTGTCTGAGGCTGTGTGGGCTAGGCTTTCCTCTATTCCTTCTTTATGCAAGTCCATAGATTAAACATATGTCCCTTCTAAAGAGAGACCTATTATAGCTTCCAAGCCCATTTCGGATGCATTGGTTATTCTTACAGAGAATGACAAAGCTGGTTTACCTCAGGAAATAAGAGCATGTCCTATCAATAAGGAATCTCGCTAGATCCACCAGGGGGAAAAGGACTTTCACAGCTGCCACTCTCGGCATGCATATAGTTAATTACCAAGAACACTTCTCCTAGTATGATTATGTACTCTGGACCTCACTTACATCTCTTGCAGAGAGCCTACCGGAGTCTGATTCTAAACTTAAGATGCTTCAGACTGTCACCTAGGATCCAATAGCCATCAGTTGAAAGTGGCTATGGATGCATAAGATACAGCTTCGAGAGCTGCTGCTGGAATCTGTATTAGAAGACATTCCTGGCTGTGGACATCAGGTTTTTCCTCAGATGCCCAACAGCTGGTTATAAATGTTCCCTTTGATGGTGCCTGTCTATTTGGCCAACAGGTGTATACAATCCCTTGAAGCCTCTCAGAAAACCAGGACTGCCATCAAGACAGCCAGACCAGCTCCTTCAACTCCTCAGAGAGGCAGGAACCATCAGTTCTTTTGTAACAGACAATCCTTTGGTGAGAGAGGCAGAGGAGCCGTAGCCCAACACCATTTTCCTCAGCTGCAAAAGAAAACACATCAGAAGGCACGGACCACAAAAGCACCCAGTGCCACCTTCCGAGACCCAGGCCCCGGTTCCGCCTCTCCTGCCTGAGGTGGACCTCTCCTTGGCAGTAGGAAGATGTCTGTCTCAGTTCTCCACTCAGTGGAAGTCGATCACCACAGGCAAGTGGGTCTTCAAGACTGTTTGAGAGGCTCAACTTTCTGAGATTCTCCCAGACTTTCTGTCCAAGTGGCAACACACTCTGTTAGCCACTCAGTCAGACCTTCTCACCTCAAAGATAGTGGCCTTCTCAAAAACAGGACAGTGGAAGTAGTTCCCTGGGCAGCATGAAACACAGGTTTCTACTCCCATTACTTCTTTGTTCTGAAAAAGAAAGGGGGCATATGCCCCATTCTTGATCTCCAAAAGCTGAACAAGTCCTTGTGCCGTGAGGAGTTCAAGATAGTCTCCCTGGGGATACTGCTGCCACTTCATCCCAGGACATACAAGATGCCTACCAGCATATCACAGTGCACTCAAACCACTACAAGTTCCTTCACTTTATGTCTTTATAAAGTGCTTCGAAGTTCTTGCACTGCACCTTCGGAAACTTGCCATTCAGGTCTTTCCCTACCTAGACAATTGGCTCCTAGCAAGTCCCTCAAAGCAGGATACAGAAGAGACCATGTCCATAGCTGCATGATTCTTGACCTCCATGGGGGTTCTGCTGAACATGGAAAGGTCACAGCTTCAACCTTCACAACAGCTTCTCTTCATAGGGAACCTGTTGGACACTACCAAGGTGAAGGCCTTCCTCCTGGAGGACAGAAGGAACAACATCCTTTGAAGTGCACATTTGATCATGGAGAACAATCCTGTGTGGGCTCACTCCATACATTGGATGTTAGGCCTCATGGCCTCTTCCATATTCACAGTGCCTCTGGCATGACTACACATGAGAACCACTCAGTGGCGCTCAGTACATAGTAGTCCCCAACAACACATCCTCAGTCCTACCCTATCAAAGTGACAGAACCTCTGTTTCAGTCACTTGCATGGTGGACACAGGAGGACAACCTTCAAGGTCTCTCCGTTGCTCCACTGGAATATCAGATAAACATCACCACAGATGCGTCCCTCCTCAGGTGGGGGTCTCACTGCCAGTGCTATCACACTCCAGTAGTCTGGGCCCACACAGAGTCTCACATATCAATGTTCTGGAAATGAGGGCAGTCATTGACACCCTCCGAGTCCTGAAGAATGTTCTCAGTCACAAGATAGTCTTCCTACAGACAGACAACAAAGCAGTGATGTTCTATATCAACAAGCTGGGGGAAGGGCGCACTCCTACCCACTCTGCAGAGAAGCCATGAAGGCATGAGAGTGGTGCCTCGACCACAGTGCTCTGATTCAAGCAGTTTACTTGCCAGGGACTCAGAACAATCTGGCATACCAACTCAGCAGGATGGAAGTGGATCCTCACAAGTGGTCGTTAGCACCAGACATTGTGCAGTCTCTCTTCGACAAGTGGGGTACTCCAGACCTGGACCTTTTTGTATCCCCACTCAGTGCAAAACTGCCTCTATTCTACTCCAGAAATCCAGAACCTGGCGTTTTCTGTCAGGATGCTTTCAGGGTGCGGTGAACAAATCGCTTTCTTTATGTATTCCCTCGTCTTCCACTAGCTCAGCCTGGAAGCACATGGTGACACAATGATTCTCTTTACACCATACTGACCGTGGCATATTTGGTTTCCCTCGATCAGCAAGTTATCAATGGCCCCACTGAGGCAGCTACTTCCACGGGCAGACCTTCTGACACAAAGATTCCTGGTTCATTCCAACTTGTGTTCCCTTCACCTCCACATCTGGCTTCAGAAGAGATAGAGTTGAGCAGGTTTAAGGTTTCTCAGAGAATCTCAGAGATTCTTCTGGCTGCATGTAAACCTTGCACTAGGAAGACTTACACAGCCAAATGGAGGTGATTCTCCAAATGGTGTGCAAAGATCAACATAGACCCATTCCGGTGTCCTCCAGACAAAGTGTTGGAATATTTGCTAGACCTTTCAGACACAGGGCTTTAGTATTCATCTGTAAAGGTACATCTCTCTGCAGTCTCTGCCTGTCATGAGCCAGTCCAGAACATGACTCTGGCTCAACTCTCTCTGTTCAAAAGATTCCTCGAGGGCATTCTTCACATGAAGCCTCCAGTCAAGAAGCCGGTTGCCCCCTGGGATATTAATGTTGTGCTGGACATGTTCACTCATAAACCCTTTGAGCCTCTAGCTACATGCGATCTCAAGTTTCTGATCTGGAAAACTGCCTTTCTGGTGGTCATCAATCACTTCTACTCATAGGGACTCTGAGATGCGTGCTTTGGTCATAGATAATCCATATACTGTCTTCACAAAGACAAGGTGGTTCTCCGTACACACCCCAAGTTCCTACCCAAAGTGGTTTTGGAGTTCCATCTGAACCAACTGTGGGTGTTGCCCACTTACTTTCCTAACTTCCAGAATTAAGGGGAATGGACTCTTCACTCCCTGGATGTCAAAAGAGCCCTTTGGTTCTACATAGAGAGGATCAAAGACATCCGTGAATCTAAGCAGCTCCTTGTGTCCTTTTATGCCACCCAACTAGGTCAGTCAGTAACCATTAAATGTATTTCTGCTTGGATAGTGGCCTGCCTTCACCACTGCTACTCTATGGCACAGCTCAAGTTGGATGGCCAAGTGCACGCCCACTCTACCAGAGTGGTTGTTACATCCTTGGCAGAGATCTGCTCTGTTTCCCGTTGCTGAGATTTGCAAAGCGGCTACTTGGAGCTCAGTGCATACTTTCGTAAAACACTATGCTCTGGATGTCCATGCCTGACAGCATGCTTCCTTTGGCAGGACAATCCTTTACAGACTTCTATCATGAGTGAGCTCTGTTTCCTACTGCCCTGCTCGGGGGATTCTATTTCAGCTTGGTACTCTATCCCAGCAGTATGAATAAATAGTGAAGACTTAAATCCAGGAAGACATAGAATTACGGTGAGTATGTAATTTTCATTTCTTTAACTGCAGTTCAGAACCCAAGTTACATAGCTAAACTTTAACATTTTTGTATACTGTCAAATTTACTAAATGCATTGTTCATAGGGTTTTATATCTGTCATTAGAAAAATTAAGACACAGACAGATTTTCTATTAGGCTTAAAAGCCCATTAAATTAGAGTACACCTTTATTATAGCATATGTCTTGCTTTTTAACATATGTACTATATATGCCAGTCTAGATGCAGTATTCAAGATTTTGGGGGGCAGATTCACTCGAATTTTCTAACTTTTTTAGCACTGAGAGTGGGAATTAACCAAAGTGTGTGATGAATCCAGATTGTTGTGGAAGAAGAATTACCCCATTTAACAAGAGCATAATGTCCACTTGTATATATTTTTCCTTGCTTCAAAGTGGCAGCTCATGTTATGGTGAACATTTTGTATGCAACTGTATTCCATTTTATATTACCCTTTTTGTAAGGTCATGTAAGATGCCTCTTCCCCAGTATGACTTTTGTTTTAGCATTGATTTTTAAATTAAAATGAAGATCTCATTTAAATATGGCTGCCTCCATGTTGTAAGTGTTCACAGCTGTTATGTACACCCATGGTTTAACATCACTCATTCTTATTACTAAGATGACATAGAGTCAAGACTCGTTGCAAGCTGTTTTTCAGCATAGGGCCGACCGAGAGATCACATCACAGATGACATGGCATATAATTAACAGAACAAATGGAAAGAAAATATATATTATTTTTTTAATATCATGCACGTCACTATGCTGTGATCTTCCGCATCGACCACGTTGCAGAAAACAACATACAACAGGCCTTGACTGTAGCATGCAAAACACACTGTCTCTTATTTATTTATTTTGTTTTTGTTAACCGGGTAGGTGCACTATGACTAGACAAAGATAGTGTCTATTTTCAGACATGACCTGTGAGAGTTACGTAGGCCAGAGTGACACATTAAATGATGACAGTTATAGGTAAGCACAACTCCACGCAGCAAAGTCGGTGGTACATCACAGCGCGGGGTTAACAGACAGTTGAGTTAAACAGTAGATTAAAGGGAACAATCTAATGGTTGGAGAAAGCAGCAGAAAAAGAGCATTGATATTGAAACAGGTCATGATAGCTAACTTTAAAAATAGTATGTAGGGGCAGTTTGGGTACAAAAAAGGGGTAAGTGCACTTGTTGGTGAAGGGTCAGGCCTGTTTAGATAGTATTGCTCTGGATAGTGCTGCATAAACATAAGTCAGTGCTCATGAGGTGTTTGCGTAGGTCGCTCTTAAAGACCTGGTGAAACTGAGCGAGCCTTACTGATATAGGGATGGAGTTCCAAAGTTTGGGTGCAAATACTGAGCATGCCTGTTCACCCATCTTTGTCGAGCATTTAGGGACATCCAAGAGTGGTCTGTTGGCAGACCTCAACAGGTATGCCTGGGGGGTGTGACTTAACATATTGGCAAGTGTAGGTGGCATTCCAGATCAAATAATACTATCCACTGTGCATCCTGCCATGTAGGTTCTGTAGGAGGATGGGGACAGTCATCCACGATTGGAGTAAAGAGGCAGTGATGGATGCTCTAGGGTGCAGACAGGGTGAAACGGCAGATGTTGTTATAGCACGTTTCATTTGTTAAGAACTTGCTTGTTGGCTCTCAGGTATGTGTAGAGGCCATAAGTAAGGTTTAGTCGCAGGACACCCTGTGTAATGGCTAGTCTAGCAGCTGAGGTGAGACTGTGTCTGATTTTATATGCAAGTCCCAGTTTTATACTTACTGACTTGCAAATGGTGTCTAGATGGAGGCTAAAATCCAGGGATGGTTCAGGGTGATTCCAAGGTATCTGAATGACTGAATAACATCAAGTGATGTTCCACGTGGGCCAGGGATGATGAGTGTGCTGGAACAGGCTTTGAGCCTAGGTACAGAGCCAAGGATCTTACCTGTGTTAATCTTCACCATTCATCACTGTTGGGTGTCTGGATGGAGATTATTTTTTTTTTTTGAAGGTCGAGCCGGCGCCGCCCACGAGGCTGACACATTGCTTAGCGCTCGTGGGTTGGCCAGAAATGGCCATTGGATCCTCCTCCACCTCAGTTCTTCTTTTCCTGCCATTGAGACACCACTCTCGCTCGAGAGTTCTCTGTGCGGCCTAGTCGATGTCGACGCCTCGGAGCCTTTCGACGCCATTCTTCAGTTTTCCACTGTGACCCCACCATGGTTCTTCTGCCTACTCAACGCCATTCCAGACCGGTAAGATGTTTCCTTTTTATTATATGGTGTCAGGTATTTTCTGGTTTGTTTTTTAAGTTATGATACGCATCATGCCTGGTCCTCGGGACAAGAAACGGTTGAAGAAAATGGGTCGACCTCCCATGCATCGGTATCCCTGCGGCTGACAGATCTTCGTTACTGACCAGCATGATGTTTGCCTTTTCTGCCTTGGACCTCTATGTGACATGGATTCCTGCAATGCCTGCTTCTCTATGGACCACCAAGTTCTGGAGCACTGTGCATTAAAAGTCAGCAGGGTTCCGTCGACTTTCGGGGGGGGGGGTCGTTACTTACATCGGTCCAAGTGTAGGACACTCGGCCCTTCCTCTGGGTCCTTTCCCGGGCCTACACAGTCTGGTGAAGAGGGGGCCTCCTCTTCTTCATGCCTTCCCATAGAGGAGGTTCCTACCTCGGTGCCGGAGGTCTGGTCCGGCTATGTTTGGGGCTGGTAGCACCGCTCTGACAGTCACCTCTTCGGAGGTGCAGGCTCTCGCATTGTCGGGGCACACGGCTGTGGGTCCCAGCGTGGGGCATTCCTCAGGCATCTTGGATCCTGGGGCCATTTGCGGTTCCAGTGGTCGAGATGGCACCATGAGGTGTGTGCAGGGTCAGGGCGCCATGACTGGGGGAACTCCCGGGGCTGCCAGTCCGGAGCACTTCTTGATTGTCTCCTCTTCGGAGCCACAAGATTTGGAAGCTGATCCGGACTGGAGGTCTGATTCT
The DNA here is from genome assembly GCA_016271365.2 of Neoceratodus forsteri. Taxonomy (NCBI): domain Eukaryota; kingdom Metazoa; phylum Chordata; order Ceratodontiformes; family Ceratodontidae; genus Neoceratodus; species Neoceratodus forsteri. Next base: position 369,283,247 of record CM028135.1, read on the forward strand.
TCTGAGTCAGAGGATTCCCCACATCCTAGCACCCTTGTGCCTCCCCATGTGCCCCCTCCTACAGCTCCAGTGACTGTGGCTTGTGCTGACTCTCGAGCCGATGGCTGCTTAGGGAGTTGGCTGTGGGTTGTTGGTCCCACTGCTGCGGGTGTGGCGATCAGGTTTCTGAGTGAGGGGGTAGTTGCCATCCCTAGTACTATCCTCCCTTTAAGAATCATGATCGAGACCCCCCTTCTGCGACCTCCCTCAGGGGGTTGCCTGAGTTGGGGGGCTCTTTGGCACAGGGTGCAAGGAAGAGCATTTCCTTGGAGTCAGTGGGGTTGAAGGAACAGGGCGAAGGACATTGGCACATTCCTGTGGCCCTCTGGTGTCGGGGCAGGAGCCATGGTGCTGAACCCGGTCTCCTCCCTTCATCCTCTTCTAGGGAGTTCTCATTGGGTGGGGCTGGGGACTGCCCTTCTGGATCCATGCGGCCTCAGTCCCCTCATAAAGGTAGCTCACCATACAACATTAAGTCCCAACTGATTTGTGTTCCTTAACACGTTGGTGAATTTACAGACCTGCATATTCCCGCTGATGCCAGGTTCTCCTGTTGATTCCTCTATCCCTGGCAGAGACATGTCACGTCAGGTGGAAGATTCGCCCATGCCTGTTTGACCAGCTCCCCCTTCTCCCAGGCCACATGGGTCCTCTGGGGCCTTTGTCCTGGGAACAGTTCAGATCTCAGGCTGTGGCTTTCCCACAGTATGTTAGGGCTATGGACAAGCAGGTCTTCTGACCAGTTCCCCCTCCTCAGCCAGAATCTGACTCTACAAATTCCTCGACCTCCTCGTCTTCCTCCACAGGGGAGGAAGAGCCCTCTGTCCATCTGTCCTCAGACGCTGATCAGGCCTGGTATCAGTGCTTCCTTTTGAGGCTGCTCATGGACTTGCACACATCTCGTGTTATGCCCTAGACAATACTGAGTATGCGATGCAAGCCCTTCTAGGCAATGTGGGGCACATCATTTGGTGCTCCCATCCTGGACAGTTTCTTTCCGGCAGACATCGTACAATGCCTGTCAGCTTCTGTACTCCTCAGAACCAGCCCCTATGGACTGCTGGAGGTGGTATTGTGCAACTCAGGGGTCTCCAGGCTCTTTGCCTCATCCACCTTCTGGACTGACACATCTGGACATCCCGCCCAGGCATAGACACCCGGTCCGTGACCAGCGCCCTGATCTAGACTCACAGGAGTTTGATTGGCTGGGGCGGAGAGTTTTCTCCTCTGCATGGGTGGTGCTTGCTATCATTTCACATCAGGCACACCAAGCTGCCTACAGCCGGCATCTGTGGGCAATGCTGGACCAGACACTAACATTGCTGCCCGACTCAGAGGCTACCTGGCAAGCCATAGCCTTCTCTGTGATAGGCCTAGAGTTGGCACGGCACCAGTCAAGGGCATCTTATGATGCCAATGAGGTCACTTCATGGCTTGCAGGGACAGCAATCTGCATTAGGCAGACAGCATGGCTTCGCCTTTCAAGGTTGTCACCTTTGGCCCGGCGCAGGTTACTGGCCTCCTCCTTCCAGGGGACCCATCTCTTCTTCTACCAGGTGAGACAGGAACTTCAGGGACATGTTCCTTCCCCTAAGGTCCAGGGGACCCCACCTTGTCCTGACCAGTCCCAGGCCTAACCAGGTAGCAGAGGGTCCCCCTTCCCCCATTCTGCACCTCAGAGAGGGGGGACTGAGGGATTTTATTCCTTCAGGGGTTCTTGGGCCCCCTTCAGGGGAGCTTGGTACTCAACCAACAGTGAAGAATGGTGAAGACTGACACACGTAAGATATGAAAATTATGTACCTACTGTAATTCTTGATCTTCTTGTGTATCTTCACCATTCATCACTGAATCCCTCCCACCTTCCCTTCACAAGGCCTCGGTCCCTGAGCCGTACCACCTCCCTACTCACCCCCCCATGGGTTGTTTCTGTCCTCTCCAGCAGGTCACCAGGAAGCCTTCAAGGGGGATGTTGGAAATGGGGTGAGTGGGGCCCTTTAGGGTTTTTTCCTTAGGGTCTTCTGGTGGGCCCCTCCTCTGTCCTGAACTGATCTGTGGTATGCAGCCATCCCTCAGCTCCTATCCTCCTTCTTCCAGGATGGGGTGGTTCTGGGGCTGACCATAATTCCCTTGCCCCTTGTTGTCACTTTCAGTCTTACCTTCCCCTGTTGGGATGGTATTATTTTAAGGGTTCCTTCCCCCCCCACCTCGAAAACCTGTTTTCTCCTTTCAGTAACTGCAGGGGGAGGGAAGAATAGGATTTTCACCTTGGAAGGTAGGATCAGGGCTAGGGAGAGCCTTACCCATCGGGATTATCTGAATCTTCGGTGCCTCCCTTGAACCCATTTCTTGGTGGTCTTCTGATCAGCCCTCTTCCTGATGGGTCCTGGCCTCCCTCTCTCATCCTGCTCTTCCTAAAACTTCCTTTTCTATCCCTTTCTCTCTTCCTACCTTTGGTCATCCAGGGACTGGGGCCTCCTCTGCCCATAACCTTCAGATCCCTCTTCTTCTCTGTCCTCTTGTTGGCTTATTTTTTTTTAGTTGCTCATTTTCCTTTTGCTGTCTCTTGGGCCCCCTTACCCGCCCTTATTTTCTCTATACCTTCTTTCCTTCTGTCTCCCCAGTGTGCAGAACTGAGGTGGAGGAAGATCCAACAGCCGTTTCTGGTCAACCCATGAGCACCACGCAATGCATCGGCCTCGTAGGTGGCATCAGTAGTGCCGGCTCCTCCTTCCAACAGTGATGAATGGTGAAGATGCACAGGAAGATCAAAAATTATGGTAGATATGTAATTTTCATATCTTGGCGACTGTCTTTTTAGAGTTAAGCAGTAGCCTGTTTTTCGTGAGCCAGGACTGTATGGGATCAAAAACCTCCATCAGGCACGAGTTTATGTTTGATAGATCCTTTGTCACAGTTATACAGTACTAAGTCATCTGCATATAGTAATGTTGAGCATGGGTCAGCTACGGTGGGCAAGCTGTCGATGCAAAGTGAGAAATGTAGGGGAGCTAATATTGATCCCTGAGGGACACCCATGTTTGTGGTGGTGAACTCCTACTTGGATTTGTCTATTTGGATGAATTGCTGCAGATCAGATTGGTAGCTAGCCATCCAGGAGGTAGTTGAAGGTGAGAAACCCAATGTAGTAAGAATTTCTAACAGCAGAAGATGATCCACGAGGTCAAAAGCCTTTATAATGTATGGTAGAACATTGTTATAGGTAGAAATCTACTTTTTTATAACAATGTTTTACCATCGATGTGACGTCATGAGGTTGTTAACCCATCGATGGTATGTCACATCGATGGGTTAACAACCAGCAACAGTCTGGGCATGCGCGCAAATGGATTGGATGGCCTTGAAACGGCCGCAGCGGTGAGGGCAGAGCAGTGGCAACATAAAAAAAACTGCAGTAAGGAACTGTTTTCTTTTGTAGAAAACCTGAATTGTACCATACACTATAACATATAATGTATGGTACATTGATGGGTAACCGTTTAGTTAACTCATCTCGAGGTTGCCATGGTGACCTAAACTTCTCGTGCTTCACCCTTGAGGTTTACATGGTCACCCTGGCAAACTCTCGATGGTTAACAAACTGGTTAACCATTGATGACCATACATCATCCTCTATGTTATGGTCTTATAGGACACTGGAGCCATCAGGGCTAACTCCAGGACAAAACAATGTAGCTCCAATATGGTGAACATAAAATGAGGTGTGACACAATGTGATTTGATCTGGAAACAAAAAAGAGCAGCAGAAATTAACATTGGGGTAGAAAAAGATTGCATTATGAAGTATATCAGTAGTTTTTTACTAACATGTACTGCTGCTCAGACATTTTGTGCCATATTTTTCATGCCCATAAGGTGCTCTAATGTGTGATAAATTAGCATACAGTTTTATAAATGTCATGCAGTTTGCAGCACTTTCCCCATTAACAAGCAGTTTAGAAACGGACCAGGAAAAGAGGCAGTACACTCAGCAAGCTAGTTTTCAGAACTCATATTTATTTTACTAGAACAACTAGCAATGGCCAGTGGCACGTTGTATGAGCTAATGTTTTGCCTTGTAGTTCCTCAGAGCCAGTGGTTCATTAATTAATGCCAAACAAATTTTAGAATGTCATCTATTTCATGAAGAAGAAATTCCTTATTGCCCTCATGTTATGAATCTTTACAGTGTTACTCAGTGAGGGGGCTAGACTGCAACATAATAAATCCTGTTAGGGTTGTAATGAAACAAAAATAAGAGGAACATGTAGAATTGTTAATTTGGATTTGATTTATAACATGAGGCTATAAGGAACTAATTCTACATGAAATTTATAACATCCTGGGATCTGTTTGGAATTAATGTGTAGTGCACGGTCTCTATGAATGCACAAGGTGAAACATTAACTCATACAAGGTGGCCTTTAGTAATTGTTCTACCAAAATAAATGTGTATTCTGAAAACTAGCTGGTTGAGTATGCAGCTCGTCTTATTGGTTTGTAATTGGGTTTTACCCCCTCCATTTTTTCCTTTTGTTCCACAGAACAGTGAGTTCCTGGCCAGCCCTCGAATGAGTCACAAATGCCTTGAAAAAGCGGCCAGATGGGTCACAAATAAAAGACATGCTCCATTCAGTTCTTTTGCTGCCTAAGCATGTTTTTTTAATCAAAATTATATATTTTTCACACTCTGTTATAAGGATAGTGACACTTTAGGTATTTGTGTCATTATAGGGGAATAATTGCACTGTGCTGTTGGGTGTTTAAAGGCATTTGGCACAAGCGCCCCATGCCTAACAACATCCTTGAGCTGAGCAATTATTTCTCAATAATTGCACATTCTGGCTTGTTTTATTGCATATTTATTCATAACAGGAAGTATGCAGAAAATATAGTTGTATCCAGGTTTATTTCAAGTTGTGTCCTGTATACAAAAGTAATGGCACAGCAATTTGTTACAGTTCTGAAAAAAAACAGTAACAATTGGACAGCAATGTGGGAAAGGCAATTTTTATTTTTTTTGTGCCCTGTCCCAGGGGCTCAGAGTGCTGTACAATAAAAAATCAATAAGTATAAGGATATCAAAACAGTAATACAGATATAAATATGTTACTCTGTGCCGTAGGTTTGTGCAGACAGATACTGCTTTAGCCCCTTCTTAAATGCCTCCACTAACGGGGAACTTCTACAGTAAGCTGAAATGGAATAGAGTTCAGAATAGCTAGAGACAGCCACCTAGAAAGCTTTATCTCCTGATAGCTTTAAACCAGATTTCAGGAAGCCAGCAGTGCCCCGCGTGGAGTCAAGCAAGTTACAGGAGCATTCCAGTCCAAGAGATCTTTAAGATAGCTGGGACCCAAACCAAGCAGAGCCTTGTAAGGTACCTGTGCATTCTTGAAGGTGATGTACCACTTAATATGCAGCTATTGCAAATTCTGCAGCATAGCTATGACATGTCCTAAATATAAAGCCTCCATAATTAGCATGGCTGCAGCATTTTGCACCATCTGTAAGCAGTGCACCTACCTTCCAGATAGCCATAAGTTCAGAGCATTACAGTAGCTGAGTATTGAGGTAATTAAGGCGTGTATCAGGGTCGCCAGATCCTCTTGCACCAGCTAGAGTTTAATCCATTAGATATAGAAACACAAAAGCTGTCAACAGAAAAAGACCTTCTAGCCCAAGGTCCCTAGCTACAGTGCTACCGTAGACCCTAATTGATCTGCAGCCTTACCCCCAACCCTTGCGTCTATCCCATGCATGTTTGAAACCTGTTACCATTTCGGTACCCACCACCTCTGCTAGGAGGCTGTTCCAGATGTCTCCCACCCTTTCTGTATAGATGTATTTCCTCACATCCCCTCTAAGTCTCCCCCCTTCCAGCTTCATATTGTGCCCCCTTGTCCTTGAACTTCTCTTTCTGTGCAAAATACCACCTTCCTGAACCTCATAAATACCTTTGAGGTATTTTAATGTTTCCTTTTTCCCTCCGTTCCTCCATAGAGTACATATTTAACTCCCTGAGTCTTTCCTCATAGGGCCTCTGGTACTAGCCATGCACTATTTTGGTTGCTCTTCTCTGTACTGCCTTCACCCAGTCTATGTCTTTCTTGAGATGGGGCCTTCAGAACTGGACACAGTATTCCAGGTGGGGGCCTCACCATTGATCTATACAGGGGTATCACTACCTCCCTCTTTCTGCTGGTGATACCCCTCCCTGTGCACCCAGGCATTCTACTAGCCTTCCCTACTGCTTTCTCACACTGCTTTGCTACCTTCAGGTCATCAGATATGATGACCCCCAGATCCGTTTTCTGTGTTGTGGTTGCTAAATCCTCCCACCTCAGATAATATGTTGCCTTGGGATTCTGTGCCCCATGTGCATAATTTTGCACCTTTTAGCACTGAATCCCGGTTGTCAAGCTCTTGACTAGTCTTCCAGCTTTTTCAGATCACCCCTCATTTTCTCCACCCCCTCCCCTCCCCCCCCCGTGTGTATACTCTGTTGCTGATTTTTGTGTCATCCATGAACAGGCATACCTTTCCTTCCACCCCTTCTGTGATGTCTCCAATGAAGACATTTGAAGAGGACTGGTCCAAGTACTGAACCCTTGGGGCACACCGCTTGTTACCATCCCTTCTTCCAAGTGAACTCCATTTACCACCACTCTTTCACTTCTGTTACTCAACCAATTTCATACCCAGTTTACTGTCTTTGGACCCACACCCAGGCTTCCTAGATTGCTTACCAGCCTTCTGTGTGGAACGGTGTCAAAGGCCTTGCTGAAATCCAGCTGGGCCACACCCACAGCTACTCCATGATCCACCTCCCTAGTAACCTAGTCAAAGAACTCTAACAGGCTTGTTTGGCAGGATCTCTCCCCTGTGAACCCATGTTGTCTTGGATCCTGCAATCCACTGTTCTTAAGGTATTCTACAATCCTTTCTTTAAGTAGTGTTTCCATAACATTGTCAACCACTGAAGGTAGGCTTACAGGTCTGTGGTTTCCTGCCTTCTCCCTATTCTCATTTTTGTGTAGTGGTGCCACATCCACCCTTCTCCAGTCCTCTGACACATCCCCTGTATCTAGTGATAGATTGAACAGGGCCGTCGGAGGCCCAGCCAGTTCCTCCCTTAATTCCTTCGGTACCCTGGGGTGAACCTCATCAGGCCCCATTGCCTTGCTACCTTTAGGTTTGCTAGTTCCCTGAGGACTTGCTGCTCTGTAAAAATGCTAGTGTCCACCTCCCTTCCCTGTTGCAGGAGGAAGGAAATATTTTGCAGCTGAAAACAAAATCCATCAAGGGCTATGCTTGACACATGGGGCTTGATTCTCAAAGAGCCCTTGGATTGCTACAAGCTGCAGCAAAAGGCAGCTTGCAGCAATTCTCGGTGCACCAGGGACCCTGCACCCAATTGTATATTGGGCAGGGTCCTGGCATCTAAGTACCACAGATTGTGGCAAACAGACAGCACACTTGAGGGGTTTTCTGGCAGACATGCAGCACTCCAGGACATGCATCAACAGTGCGGGGGCATGCAGATCATCAGACAGTGGAAGTGCTTAGCCATGTTGTAACAGTACACATATAATATACATTATCCTTATGGCGATTACATGACAGTAGTTACAGATGCTCTGGATGTTGCTGAAGTGTACCTACTATGCATTGCCCAAAACATCCATACATACTGTCAAATAGATAATGTATGTGTGCTTTAACAACATACATACGCACGGAAGTGTATGGCATATGTGCTTTACCACTCCTAGGAGGTAGCACAGGAGCACCCATGGGTAGTACAGGGACTGTTAGACCAGCCGTGGCTGTTCTAAGGGGTGTTTGATTCTGGTGGCACCTTAGAGAATAAGAGAAAGGAACTGTTATGGCATTGCCCTGGTGCATGGTGCCCTGTGCCATCCCGCACTCCTTTTTGTGCTGCAAGAATGGTGCAAGACCACCTTGGCACACATAGCCTGCATTTATGAATTGCTTTCCTTGCAATTCCTGGTACACACCATGCCTTGCCCCATTCTTTGTGATGCAAGCTCCTTGTATCAGTCAGGAAGCTTTGAGAATCGGGCCCATGATGTTTAAATGACAGAAGAAAATCCACAAAGACTCCCAGACTTTTTAGCCTATCTATGGCAGTCAGTACCATGCTTTCTGACAATGGCACACTAATGGCAATGCGCTGATCTACCAACTCCTTAGAACCTGGTTCCATGAGTAACAACCCTGTCATGGCTGAATTAAGTTTTAACCAGGTTGGCAGCTATCCATTATGCAATTTTATACTGGCATTGTACCAGCATGGAGACTGCCCTTTGCCTGTGCGGTGTAAAAGACAGATGCAACTGAGTATTATCTGCATAGCAGCGAAAACTCATGCCGTATCTTGTAATGGCACACCACAGAGGCAGACTATATACCATGAAAGGCAAGGTTGTAGCACTAAAACCTGAGGAACCCCATATCTGACAGCAGCAGGTCATGATTAGAAGAATCCCATCACAACCGTGCTGTATCCTATCAGAAGAAAGGACTTAAACCATTTCAAGACTGCCCCAGTAAGTTCCTATTTTTCTCCAGGGTGTTCCACCAAGACCCCATGATCAACTCTGTCAAAGGTTGATGGGAGATAGAGAAGGATGTCAGTTGAGTGCTCCTCTCTATCCCTCTAAATGTACATACAATCGTACCATAATAAATGTAATGTATAACAGGTGAAAAATGGCATTCACGCACAATTTTAAATACCTGCCTGGTAAAATAATTTACTGTTTACTTTAGAAACAGGAAATAAAATCTATCCAACTGTTACTTTCTCCAAAGTGAAACATTTTGGGATTGGTTACTTTTGTATGAAAGAGGTTATAGCTTCCGTTGATGGAGGTTACCAATATTTCTATGTTAGCTGTTGAATATTTACTTGTAATATCTCTCTTTAAATGGCAGAATTTATAGGCAAAATATGTGTGCGCATAGAATGGATAAATTGACGTATTTTCGCACTTAACTATGCTGAACAGATATTATTGATCCTTATCATGAGGCAAGGGAGCCAGGTGAGTTGTTCATTTATAATTTACAGACGAATTAAAGGGACACCATTAACCTTTTTGCATGGTATTAGTTCAAGTGAAAAAGCCACATTTTATGATTACTTACCTAGGTACTATAAAATACATTGATGTTGCTGGTTGCTTTATCTACTTCCTTTCGTAGTAGAATCGAAATGATTGCTAATGATGTAGTTGTACCCAACCTTGTTTTGTTACAAATCCTTGATCTGCTCTTATTTTATACTAACTGAACACTTGGAAACCCTCCAATGAGTGCAGCCACTCATAGTGCAATTGTTTACTCCCCTCATACTGCATAATTCATGGCTAGACTGTGTTAGGGGTGTTCCTACATCCAAGAAAAATACAGTGGGAGTTGATCAAGGAATGTAAACAAACATGTCTTTGTGAGGTAACACCAGTATGGTGGGCAGTCTGTTTTTCACTTTTTAACGGAAAAAATAATCAAAATCAAACTACCGTGTATATGTACAAAACAGAAATGTGTACCAGAACTGGATGAACAAGCTCTGTTGTGCAAAGGTTTTGACTTCCACAGGTCAGGCTGGCTTGTTTTTCCCTGGTAACACAAAATATTTTCAAATTTTGACTCAGCTCACCACAAAACTCTAGATCTGTCACTAAGTTGGCATGAATATTTTGGTAGCTTATGTTTTCAGTAGTGTTAAACATGTTACAGCTCCCTGATGTACTAAATGGTGCAAGAAAATGTGTAACATGATACAAGACTGAGCCTGTTTCTTTTTTTTCTTCTTGTACTTTCCATTTTTTTTTCTTCATTAAACACTATACATACATTAGCACACACTCTGGATGGTAACCAGTTGTTAGCTGCACCATCTTACAAATACTGTACCTAAGTTTATGGCTGGACCCCAAGTGGGATACCCATATTAAAAAAATAATAAGCACAGTCAGACCCAGAATCAGTTTTCAGTTTTTAAAAATAAAAACTGCCTCTCAATGGCCATCATCAGTCTAAAAATACTTAACTCCATGATTATTCCCATCTTTAACTATTGGAACACCCTCTATATGCAGGCAGCCAGTGTCCTATGGCACAAATGTGACATCCTGAATAACACCCTGGCTAGATCTATACTGGCTGCTGAGGGACTTTCAGCACTGCAGAATTTACAAACAGCTACATTAGACCATGCTGGCTTACAAGAGCTGTCCACACCTAGCGTTGCATGCACAGATGTGTAAAATGCATTACTCTTCCTTACTGTACCAGTGCAATTTATTTGTAACAAAGGCCTCTCTCTCTGTGCTAAGGTCATCTGCTGACCATAAGTTCACAGTCTCGGCAGTAAAAACAATTTTGGCCAGAATCATTCTCATTTATTATATTTATATGCACTTGCGCAAAGTAAACAAATTGCTATGATAGTGAATTTAAGACGTGTGTCACTGTCGGTTCAATGCAAGGCAGTCTGCAGTGGGCTCAACAGTGTCAGACCAATGATCATGACAGTCTTCTGTTCTTGCTGAGCGGAAACTTCATGAAGTTCAAAGAATTGCCGCCCATATCACAGGGTGGCTCTTTGCTTTGATCTGCATGATGCAATCTAGCAAGCAGCTGATTGGCATCATGATCGGCCTGCACATCATCCCCCATCGCCACCTGTAGCAGTCACTGGCCCCATCATACTGCATACTCCAAAGTGCCTACAGTAGGTCCATGCATCACAAAACAAACAAACCCACCTGCTGGCAAAGATCCTGCCCTCTCCTGACTGCATCCCATACCTTGGTTCTTATACAAAAACAAAGTTGCTTGCTGGCAAAGATCCCACCCCCTTCCGATTGCATGTTGTTCCTGGTTCCTATATAAAAAGAAACCCACCTCTCTGCCAAGGGTCCCTTGCACCTCTCGATTTGCTTTTCATGCCCCTTTTAAAAAGATCTCACCCTCTGCCAAGTATCCCTCCCTCCTCATTATTGCTTCCTGTGTCCCATAAATATGAATCCAACACTGGAGGTCCAATCCCCAGTGTTGGTATCTGAAATAAAGAAAACTGACTCCTGATGTCTTTAGTGTTTTTTTACACACCATAGTAAGAAAGAAAGTAGTGCATCCATATTTGCTGCCACCCCACCGACTTTACCCTCCCCGTACCCAACTGCTACATTTACCACCCACCACCCTTACCACCCCCTTACCCTATACTTACCTACTGGTTGTCCTGTGCTGTAATCCTCCCTGGACCTGAGACACGTCTTCACTCTTTAGTGCTGGACCAGGAACTCAGATAAGTGTGGGTCAATGTATTTCAGTGCGATTTGAACTTGTACTCATAACATGATCATTTTTTCCCCCAAATTTTCAACATGGCTGTTTTGGGACCCTACCTCATGAACAAGGTAGTTAGCATTTTTTAAATCTGGCCTAAGAGGTGATTTTTGCAGTCAGTCCATGAAATGACATTTCAGATGGGATTTGAAAATGTTCTCCTACCGGGTTCATGGTGTGGGCTCATAAGACTATGTGAAAATTTTTGTGTCAAAATAATAAGAAAACAAGTTATGAGGGTGCTTTTAAATTTTTTGACACTCATTCATAACTTTGGTAATTTACAATATTTTGATGCCACATTTTCAGCACAGCCAGTGTTTCACACCACCTCATGAATGTTACTGGTATCATTTTTTAAATCCTGGTCAAAATGCGTTTTTATGCTTGAGGTGCAAAATTAAAGGGACACTGTCAACCCAAATATTCATCCGATTATTTCTGTGTTCATTTGGTGCCATTTCGGCTTAAAAGCATCCATTGATTCAGTTATGCAGTTGTAGCCAAAGACATGGTCAGATATTTCCAGATATTTTGTGATATTTCTAGAGTTTCTCTTTGCTGCCCCTACTGTGGAACTGCAGAAAGCAGTAGATTTCTCTAGAAATATCACATAAATTTCAGGAAATATCTGACCATATCATTGGCTGTGACTGTACATTGTCTCTGTAGTCATTTTAATGAAAATATTACTCTACCTGATGTGGTACTCAGTGTGATTGTTTACCTTTCTGTTTCTCTTGCCAAAAAAAAAGCAGTTTTTTGTCAAGCAGTCTTACGTTCTCTTCATGGCTACTTACTGGTGCATGTTCATTGTTTGGGCTAGCTGGAATGCATGTCACTGTCCGCACACACGTGCTGTTAATTTACTGCCTTTAAACTATAGTGTTTTTTTTAACACTGCTGTAGAAGAAAGGCTATGTCGTCCTATAGGGTATTTTATGTCTTTTTTTTATTGATATCTCTTCATTGTTCTGCGGTGGCACTCTGCAATAAATCACAGTATCAGAAATACGATGATTCAGACTCTGTCTGCAAGTGGGGATGCATGTTGGTATGCTTGTGCCTGAAATGCTTTCTTCTTTTTTTAATTTTAGGTTTCATCAGTGACATAGGTGCCCCCTATTCATCATGGTTTCAGTTTATTGGGCAATTACAATTTTATATGTTTTAGTTATATACGATCCTCACAACTGTTTTTTTTTTGTTTTTTTTGTGGTCCATGACAAGATTGCAGCCATCAACAGGTCTGTCAGCCCCCTCAGTGTAGTTTGAAATACTTGAAAGATACTTGTATTCTACTGTGAATAAAATAATCTGAACAAGTGTGAACTGTTTAGTTTAGCATGGTCAGTTCAACTTAATTATTCCATTTGATTTTACTCATTCATTGCCATATTTTGTACTATTTGTAATAGTTCTTTGATCTGGTATCTGTAATAACGATCATGAGTATTTTGACTGGTGTGCATGAACTTTGCACAGCAACCTTGGTATCTTTGGATAGGGACCCAGTATATCACTTTTGGTCATTCACTCAGATTATCCCTCTATTTATTTTTGTGGTTCTGTGTGCTCTTTAAATGGTTATGAATTTCTACTGCTCCATCTGTAGGGCTGCATGAAGTACAGTATTTCCAAGAACGTCATTTCCCGGCCTGAATTATAGTCCTATTTCAGATGTTCTACCACCTGTTTCCTACTGTGCATTGTCACACATCTCCTAAATTTCAGCTCTGCCATCTTTCATTGTCATGACCACTTCAATTTGTATTGTACAATGTTCATTTGGTTTTTGTGACTTATTTGCTCGCTACACATTGATTCTACCATTCGGTTGTAAGGGTCACAAAATCCCTGTCAGGTTCTTGATGGAATCAAACAATAGAGAAGGGATGACAGACAAGTGGTACTCATGTAATAAATGAAATGTATTACATAGACTGGATAATGTATGGTCCTCTATTGTTAACTGGTCAGTTAACAGTCGAGAGGTTGCCAGGGCGACTGTGTAAACCTCGCGAGTGAAACTCGAGAGGTTTACGTCCCCATGGCAACCTAAAGATGGTTAAAATTGACTGGTTGCCGATAGAGGGACCATACATTATTTTTTATAGTGTACGGTCCTACCTCAAAAGGCTGCTTACTTTTTCATAACTAGTCACCGCTGCTGTTTGTGCGTCTGTTCCCCGTCGAAAAAAAAGTGTGCACATGTACAGACCACTCGCTGTTGTTAACCTATCGATGTGACGTAGGATCGATAGGTTAACAACATATCTACGTCACGTCGATAGGCTAACAACCTTAAGAAATGATGATTTCCTAAGGTTAACAGCGTTCTACCATACGTTATAAATAAATAATACAGACTTATTACCATTACAGTGTAAACACTGGGAGAAGCAGGTTTCCTTACCTAGGTAAAAGCAGACAGTCTCTCTCTGAGAGCTACATGTTACAAGGGGTCTTATACCCTGATAATTACTATAGCAACGGCTAAGGAAGATACATAAGATGAATATAATTGGATAAAAACAGGTGGTCTGAGCAACTGTCCTAACTAGTGTAAGAAGTTACATTACTGAGCAGATAACGGTACAAAGAAGGCACTGATCTCCAAGGTCAGTTGCAATAATGCACAATTACTAAAGATTACACTGTTGCCTTACATGTAGAAAAACAGTAAGAACAGAGCAAAAGTATTGCACATGGCTAATGTATATATATCATCAGAACATAGTAGAACACATATCCTGACACTTATGCTTATAGAAGTGTCTTCGCCCTAAGATTTGTACATATACATACATATGATCTTCCCCTTGTCAATCTTCACCATTCATTAGTGTTGGGTGTAAGCCGGAGATGTGCACCTGCCATGGAAGCTTTTTTGGGGAGGTCACGCCTATGGTGCCGCCCATGTGGCTGACTGACTGCAAGAGCACCATGGGCTGGCCGTATGCTGCTGACTCCTCCTCCATCCCATTTCTGTTTCTCCCACCATCGACGGTCGCACCTGCTCCACGAGTCAGAGCTTTGTAAACTGTGCCATTAGGCCTTTGTCTTTGATCGACGCCTGTGGTAAACGTTCCTTCATCCCGGTTCTCATCTCAATACTGTTGAAGTCTGGTAAGACCGTTCCTCTTGTTTATTAGTGGCGCCGGGATCTTTGCTAAAAGTTGGTATTTTATTTTACATCATGTCAGGTTCTGGGGCAAAATGTAAATCCAAAGTGGGCCATGCCCCCATTCATCAGTGCCCCTGTGGCCAGCACTTTTCCGTTTCAGAGTGGCATGATGTTTGTCTGCGGTGCCTGGGACCTAACCACGATATGAACCACTGGGATGCCTGCTTCTCCATGGACCACTGTGTTCTGGAAATCCACACTTTCAAAGTCAGCAGGGCTCCGCCGACTTTTGGAAGGCAGTGTTGCTCGCTGGTCACCAAGGTCAGGACTCTTGACCCTTCCTCCTGGTCCCCCCCTAGGTCTATGTGGCCCGGCGAGGAGGAGGCCTCCTCCAGTTCTAGCCTTGCTGAGGATGAGGCCTCTTTTATGGTGCTGGAGGAGCAGCGTGGTTCCCTGTGGAGCTGCGTTGCTAGCACCGCCCCGGCAATCACCTCCATGGAGGTGCAGGCTGCCCCAGTGGCATGGTCCATGGCTGCTGGACCTGGCACTGGCAGACCCTCAGCATCATCCTCTGGCACCACCCAGGATCCTGTTGTCATTTGCGGTGCTGGTGATTGGGATGGCACCATAGGCAGTGCCATTTTCCACAGTGGAACCGTTCATGACGGGGTTGCTAGCCTGGAGGTCTGCCTTGTCATCTTATCTCTGGAGGGGGATGGCTCATCAAGCACACCATGCTGCCTGTAACAGGCACCTGTGGTCGATGTTAGCTCAGGTGCTAGTGTCTTTGCCTGATTCATAGCAATCTCAGCAGGCCATTGCCCTCTCTGCTTAAGGTCTGCAGCTTGCAAGGCACCAGGCAAGGGCATCCTATGACACCAATGAGGTGGCATCCAGACTAGCAGGGATAGCGTTCTGCATTAGGCAGATGGCGTGGCTTCGTCTATCCAGACTGTCAACCGTTGCTCGGCGTAGGGTGATTTTCCTCCACCTTCAGGGGGACCCGCCTTTTCTCCTGCAGGGTGAGGAGAGTTCTTCAGGGGCACCTTCCGTCCCCCCGCCCATGGGGGACACCTCCTCATCCTGAGCAGCCTTAGACCTTAGTATGGCTAGGGTCTCCCCTTCCTGCATCTCACCCACGGAAGCTAAGGGATCTGTTCCCTCTGGGGGGCTTGGTACTCACCCAACAATAATGAATGGTGAAGATTGACAAGGGGAAGATATGAAAATTACATACCTACCATAATTCTTGATCTTCTCTTGTATCTTCACTATTCATTACTGGTTCCCACCCTCCATCCCCTCATGGGCCTCAATTCTTGGATGTCACCTCCACACTGCTCACCATCCTCCTCCTCCTCCTCTCAGGCCAGTTGGGGGCTTTGTCCCCCTGGTACCTTAGAGGGCTCTGTTCCTTCTTCAGAAGTCACAGAGAGTTCACCCTGGAGGAGGGCAAGTAGGGTTTTCACCTTAAAATCCCTGAGGGAACTCCCTCAGATTCTCTTCACAATTCTATATCCTCCGCTGTGGGGCTGAATAATCCTCTAGCAAGTCCTTGGCTGTTCCTCTTTCAGTACAGCCCTAAGAGAGTCCATGGGAAATGCCTCCCCCTCTTTTCCTTGACACGGATGAGCTGTCGTTCTCTTTCCCTAGAGCAAGAACTATGTCAGTCCTTCTGTGTAAAATCTCTTTCCAGAAGCTTTTTCCCTGCACCTAAGTCAGGACTCACACTTCTTCTGGTTTAGACTGATTTCCTTCTGGGACAGTTGGTGAGACCTAGGCTCTAGGTTCTTTAAAATTGCCAGATAAGGAAGGGGGAAAGAGAAGCCTGCCTTCACTAAGCCTCTTACAACCTTTGTCCCTCTCAGATCTTGGGTCAATAACCCCATAACTGGTGGGATCCTTGCTCCCTTGTCTTCAGGCCCCATTGGGACTTGGAAACTGTCAAACCACTGGTCTTCCAATTGTGGTGACAGTTAGTCTTCTCCTTCCCTCACCCTTTACCTCCTCCCTCATTTTCCTTCCTGTCTTTCCTTTTATCCTTGTCTTCTCCTCTCCCTGAGACCGCCCAAGGATTGGGTCCCTATGGCTACTTAGGGTAGGGTTCTTTCCTTCTGTCCTCTGTCCAGCTTATACCTTTTTCAGTTTATATCCTTTCCTTTGTCTATCCCTCGGCTCTTTTGCTTCACTCTCTTTCTCCGAACCCTGTTTTAACCCCAGTAATACTCAAGTATTCATAACTTTATACAGTCAGCCTTCTAAGTAGAACTGCCCAGAGAGAATTTGGAACATATGCAAATAATGGAATCTTTTGCATGAGCCACTTTTCAAATGCTGCCTCATACTAACTGCCTTAGTTCTAACCCCTCAGACTTCTCTCTCTGCCTGTCAAGACTAAATACATAGAGCTCCTCTCCTCATAATCTTTTGTTCTGATGTGAGAAACCCTTATAAAATATTATATGTATTTTTTACATTTCATTTGCTCCCTTTTACTTTTTGTTATTTTAGGTAAACCCATAGTTTTAGTGTTTAAATTGTAAGTTTTCTCGGTTTCTTCCGGTCCAGTATAACTGGGGATAAACGGAGGTTTATTTTATGTTTATTGGAGTTTTCTGACTAAAAAACTCCATTAGTTATGCTTAATTTTATTAAATTAGTTTGTTTTAAGAACCGCTAATACCGGTTCCTGGACCCATAGCCTCGGTTAGTTTTATCATGGTTCCAGAACCAACTGCAACTGCTAAATAAACTTAAGTTAAAATTTTTCCTTTTTAGCAGTTGCAACTATTATTGGCTTTACATTGAAAATGTTATAAAAAGAAACTGGTGATCCCGGTTCCAAACCTTGTATTCAGTGTGGTGAAATTTTGTTAAGTCAAACATTCTCTTGTTTTGCCTATCTGGACATGAACATTTAAAAGCAGAGTGAAATCTGCATTACACGTTCTTAAAAAAACTACTGAAATGCTTGGATAAGGCTTAAAAAAAAAAAAAAAAAACTTTCACCACCTAAGGGTCCCTCCAGCTCTAACCAGCTGACACCCTAAGCTACTGTGGGTGACTCCACAACAAATACTGTAACTGCTACCCTAAGATGGGCATATAAGTAGTTTTTAAGAGGCTTGTTGAACCGGTTGACTCCCTGGTTCCTTCAGTGAAACCTGAAGAAAACCAAGCACACAGAACCCCCTGCTGACAGCATTTTGGGGACTTCTGTGCCTGCTATAAAGCCTGCCAACTCCTTCAGAAATTGCAGGCTGGTTCTGATCGGGGAAGTATTTGCCAAGACAGGTAAGCACAGTTGTGTATTGCTTCCCTTGGCTATGATCACCTAAATGAATATTGTGAAATTTGTAAACTTTCCCAGGGGGGAAAGAGTGTGGAGAAATGCCTGGAAAGGCTAAAGAAAACACTTTCAGGCTTACAAGGGCTGTCTGTCTCTGAGCAGCAGACCTTTGCAAAGTAGTCTTCCTAATATTTAAAAGGAAGAATATGTAATTATTATGAAATGGGGAGAACCTATTGAATCTGAGGTTTCCTCTGAACATAAGTTTGTCTCTCTCCACAGAACATCTGAGTATTATTCCTCATTCTTCACATTGGTGAGAAAGATTGGGCTGACACCCACTAAAAGCTTCCCATTCCTGTGAATAAATTCTTCAGGGAAGATACTTTAAAGATTTTATACACTCCAAGCTCTGTTCCTCCTCTGGATAAGAGGATGCATAAGAAATTTCAGCTGGACAGGGAGGGAACTAAAATTTATTCCCCCACCCCATCCACCAAGGAGTGATTAAAGTAACAGCCTGTGACAAGGCAAAGTTACCCCAGGCATCCTATCCTCTTAACAAGGATTCTGGGAAAAATTGACAACATGGCTTAAAAAGATATCTTTATCCAGGTGCCTTGGCCATCAGGCAGGCACACATTTCAAGCCTCTGTCAATACCAGTCACTATGGTAGTCGGCTCCTGCTATGTCAGCCAAGGCCAAGACTCCCCCTGTCAGATGATCTAGCTGAAACAGCTAAATCTGGTTTCAGAGTAGCCAAATAACGGTTCAAGTGGCTGTTGCCAGATGGATGGCAAGGAGGTTTGCCTGGCTGCGAGTCACAGACCTCACTCAGGATACACAAACCAAGGTTATAGACTTTCCAGTCGAGAGTAATTCCTTTTTGTAGAACGATAAAGGCTTACATGAAAAAGGTGGGTTCACATACACCACAGCAAGCCCCCTTTATTTCTATCAGGCTGGGGCTGTGCCTCAGTATCAGCAGTACCCACAGCAGGTGTATTTCAGGCACCACAGACAAGTGGTCCTGGATGTAGTGAGTCAGGGACTGTCTCTGAGCTCAAATTCCTTCCACTAACAACAGTGGAAAAAGGATTAGAAAGGTTGCAAAAGAGACCAATTAAGGGCGCTTCAGGCTTTGACCAGCCAACACCCTCCAAATCTGCATGTGAAACTGCTGTCTTTTACTTACACACCCCTGACAAGGGTGATTTCAGGTTTAAAAAAAAAAGGGGGTGAGTGGCCTGGCTGTTTCTCCGGTCCCCTCCATGAAAACCAAAAAGACAAAGCATGTCAAAACCCAGGAAAAAAACAAAGGGATTCCTGGCATCACTGTATTTAAATTTTTTCCACATTCCCATAAGGGAGTCTCACAGAAAGTACTTCAGGTTCAGACTCTCATCATGTCACTCTCTGGGAGTGTACACAGTGGTTGGAGCACCTTCAAAGATAAGGTGTCACAGTTTCCCCATAACTAGATGACTGGCTGGTTGTTGTAGAATCATTCTGGCAAGTGAGTCTGCAACTCACCTAGGGTCTCCTGGACTCTCTAGGGTCCTTGATAAATCTAAAGAAAGTCTGACCTTCAGCCTGCTCAGGTACTCCAGTTTATAGGAGCAGAGCTGAATATCCTGTAAGGCAGGGTCTACCTGCCCCTACGCAGGGCAAGAAGTATTCCACTAATAGTGGGCTCATTCGGGCTGAGTGAACCAAAGCTACTGGCCACATGGCACCTGCCACTGGCATAGTCTTTGAATACAGTTTACAGACCAGAGCCATTAAATGTCACCTCATGGCTCAATGTGTCAGAGACAGAACCTTCTTTTAAAACTAATTCTAGTAACAAGGACATTGTTACAGGCCTCCAGTCAGAACCATCTAAGGGAAGGGGCTTCTTCTTTTTCAGCAGGAGCCCCTATCAGTTGCCTGACAACAGATGCATCCGTACTAGAGTGGGGCGCCCATCTGAGGGTTCACACCTCCCAAGGCACATGGTCAAGTGAAGATTCACTCCTGCACATAAACCTGCAAGGACCAAGAGTAGTGTTACTGCACTAAAGGTCTTCACACAACTACTACAAAGGTGGTACAGGTCAGAACAGACAATACCACCACAATGTATTACATCCACAAGTAGGGAGGGACAAGGTTAAGCCCTCCCTGCTCAGGACTTATGAAAATATGGAGTCTAGCATGTTCCATATGTCCCTGCAGGATATTCATTTGCCAGGTAGGAACACTACCTTGGCAGATACCTTGACTCAGATCAACCAGTCCCATCAGGAATGGGCCTTGAATAGTCAGGTGGTGCAAGTTATCTTCAGGAGGTGGGGCATACCAGGGTAGACTTGTTTGCATCCCACCACAACCACCAGCTGCCACAGTACTAAGACAGTCAGATCCTGGACCAGTCCCCCTGGATTCTCCAGTTTTGAGTTGGCCAGGGAAGCACCTGTTCACTTTCTTTCCTTCCCACTGGCATACAGTGCATTTCTCAAGCTCAGGTCCCAGCCAACATCAGTGGTCTTGATAATGCCAGACCGGGCCAGGCAGACATGCTGCTCTCCATGTCTGGTTCCAAACCAATACATATTTTCCCAGAGGCACAACCTGCCAACCTCCAACCGAGAGGCTTCTTTGCCCAAACCTTGGGTCACTCAGGCCCAAGTCATGTCTCTTGAGGGCTTATTGTACAATATGCAGCCTTGCATCTTTTTCACAGTGTCTTGGACATTTTATATGGTTACAGGAAGCCATCCATTAAAAAACTGTAAGCTTCAGAAGGGAAAAGGTTTCCTATTGGTGTTCAACTAGAATATGGTTTCCAGCACATGCTGGGATCAAGCAGTGCTTGACTAACTTACCTTTTTATATTAATTGGAGTTGCAGTCCAGCATCCTCAAGGTCCGCCTAGTTGCAGCATCTGCTTGCATATTAGTTGGACAAAATGTTCTAATGGCCTCAGAGAAGCTCTTCTAGGGCCTGGCACATATCAGCACAGGCTGGTGTTCCAGTTGGGCTGGACTATTTTACCTGTTTGCTTTCACTGGACTTGCAGACCAATACCTTAAAGGTCCACCTGGTCTCAGCATCTATTTACTTCTGAGTTGGACAGAATGTTTTTTCAAGCTTCAGACCCTATCTTCAAATGGTTCTTAAAAGGCCTGGTCCATTTGCACTCTCTCACAGTTAACCAGTGCAAGCATGAGATCTAGATGTGTGCATAGTTAGGCTCATGGATCCCCTTTTTTTGAGCCTATGTTTTCAGCTTATTTGAAATATCTAAAAAAAAAAAAAAAAAAGATTTTTTCCTTGTAATGATTTCTGCCACAAGAATCAGTGCGCTGAAGTCTCTCTGCATTGAACAGGACCACATTTCATTCCACAGAGACAAATTTATTCTGGGAACAAACAAGGAGTTTCTCCTTTAAATGTCTTTTGATTCCCATTTGAATCAAACCATTGTACATAAATACATAGATACATACATAGACAGTGTCGGCAAATAAGGGCCTACAGTCCACCCAGTCTGCCCATCTTATCTTTCTTTTTCACTGAACACTTTAGTTCTGATGAAAAGAGTCTTTATGGTCTGGACGTCAAAGGAGCTTTTAGCTGTTACCTGACAACCACTAAAGTCCATAGGCAGGAAAGAAAACAGCTGTTCCGGATCTATGAGAATGCGGGAAAGTGTAACTCAGATTCAAAAAGATTAATTTCTCGCTGGATAGTACAGCATTTTCAGTTTTTGTTATTCTAAGTCAGGAAAGGAGCCCCCAATAGTGTTGAGGGCCCATTGCACAAGGAGCACAGCTGCTACCATAGCAGCTGTCGGGGATGTTCCCCTGGCGGACATCTGTAAAGCAGCTACCTGGAAAACAGTTCACAGCTTTACAAAGCATTACGGTCTGGATAATGTCTCCAGGGGTGATGCCAGGTATGGCACAGCAGTTTTGCAAAGCCTGTTCACAAAATAAGGTTCTGTTGCACACCTCCAAAGGTACTGCTTAGTAGTATGCACAAAGTTATGAATACCTGAGTATTACTGGGCTTAGAAGAAAAAATTACTTACCATAGTAATCTTTTTTCTTCCAAGTGATAACTCAGGTATTCATAACTTGCCCCACCCTACCTCCCCTTCTGGAACCTTTAGCCTCTGCACTCCTGAATACTGTGCTCTCAGGGGTATAAATTCACTAAAAATAAATACCACTGACAGCTTACTCTGGTTCAAGGTCAGTTGGCATTCATCTGTATCCCCCTTCCCCAGGTCATGCCTGAAAATAGGCAGGATTTGTCTAGTGCACTTACCCGGTCAACAAAAACTAAATAAAAAATAAAATAAAAATAAATGCCATTTCTGGCACACATGTTGTGATTGTGTTCACTGCTGTTGTCCCTCTCTCCTTTTTCAGGTGATTTGGACATTCAAGGGTATCCTTTCATATGTTATGCCCTCCAGTTGCAGGCCCCCTTTTTTGATTGTTAAGGAAGCTCCCTCTATTATTATTATTATTATTATGATTCATAGTGTGTTATTATTACTACTACTATTATTATTGTACTTATTATTATTATTACACTTAATCCCCATGTGCCTGTCTTTCCAGGAAATCTGAGGGGTTAGAACTAAGGCAGTTAGTATAAGGCAGTATTTGAAAAGTGGCTCATGCAAAATATTGCATCATTTGCATATGTTCCAAATTCTCTCTGAGAAGTTCTACTTAGACGGCTGACTGCATAAGTTATGAATGCCTGGGTATCACTTGGAAGAAACAAGATTACTATGGTAAGTAATTTTTTCTTCAAACAACATGAAGTCTTGCTGTATTCTGACATATGAAGTTAGGTCCTGCCTTTCAACTGTCCCGGAGAACAAAGAGTTAAACTTTCCATGGCCAGCATGGAATGTTCACCACAAGCTTGGTTGAAGCCCCTGTCTGCTGTTGTTTAAACTCCATCAGATTCTTTACTCCGCCTCACTGAATAGTCACTCTAGAGATTTCTCCTTTGCTCGGATTAAAAAAGTAGGTTGAAGTGTCGTTTTTTCGCTCGGTTTCTACCGAATTGCTGTTACCGCTCAGTCGGTTCAAGTCTCTGTCTGTGGTACCGTGAGTACTAGATAAGTTTTCTGTGTAGTTTCTGTGTGGAACTTGTAAATTGTGGATCTGTTCGGCTGAACTGATGAGTTCAGGTAAAAAAAGTTTGTGATTTATTTAGTGTGTGGTAACCGGTCCGAATCGGTTCTAAAAAAAAACATTTTTTATAACTTTTTTTTCAAGACCTGTGACACGGTCAGGAACAAATAGGGGAGTCTTGCCTGGCGGATTGCTGAAAAAGGGTAAGTTTTGGTTAGGATTGGCCATGTCTGAGAAACCCAAGAAAAAAGGGCCCACTGGGTTTCAACACTGCAGTGTGTGTGGGGAAATCTTTGCCAAGGCTGATCCCCACACCACCTGTGTTTATTGTCTGGGGTTTGACCACTTCGATTCAGACTGCCAAATTTGTAAGAATTTTCCCAAATCTTCCCTGGAAAAGAGATTAGGTAGACTGAGGGAAAGGGAGACGAGAAGTCCGCTGACCCGGATGGCCAGCCCGGTTCGGTTCCGACTGAACCAGAAGGAGTGCCCTCTGACCAGGGCGATACTTCTTCGGGCAAAAGGAGAGCTGATTCTGAGGCGTTGGTTCCGGTAAAAAGGAAAAGAAAAGATAAATCATCTGGTTCGGACCAAGAAATTCATACTCTGACCACCGATGAGATAGCCAAGGCGATAAGGATAGTGCAATCACTTACTTTGGTTCCGACCGAACCGGCACCATCTGGCAGGGGTTTGGTTCGGTCAGTTCCCCCAGTTCCGGATTACACTTTGGAAGAATTTTATGAGCCAGAGGAGGTGGAAGGAGAGTATGAGGATGATGATGGTGATTATGAAAGTCTGGATGTGCCTATTGACCCGGACATCTCCCCAGACAGACCTTCAGGTGTTTCTCCTCCTAGACTTTCTGAGTCCCCTTCTCACTATATGTTTTACAAGAAAGTAGCTGAGACCCTCCAGCTTCCTGTGGAGGAAGCAGTAGAGGATCAGGAGGAGCCTGATTCTGTTGAGATGATGGACATCCCAGAGTCCAGGAGACTGTCTATTCCCCTCCACAAATCCTTTGGGAAATAGACACATAATATTCTTAAGTCTCCTAATTCCATACCTCCTGTGGACAGACAAATGGACAAGAGGTATACTCTTTCGGGCTCAGACACGGAGTTCCTTTTCCAGCAATGCAGCCATATTGAGGTAGTGCAGGCTGCTGCCTGTGATAAGGCAAATATCCCCTTGGCATCACACCCCCCAGACAAGGACTCCAGGAAGATTGATGCCATGGCAAAGAAACAGTACATGGCAGCATCTTTGGGACTCAGGCAGGCTAACTATATGGCATACACAGCTAGATACCAGAAGTCCAGGTGGGACACTGTGCTGGCTCTGGCTAAACAGGCCCCTGACCAGCTTGCCTAGGAGCTGGAGCAGGTGGCTGCAGATGGGATTGAGGCATCTAAAGTACAATTTCACACTGCTGTGGACTCCAGTGATGTTTCATTAAGAGTCATGGTTACATCTGTGGCTCTTCAGATGGTGGCTTGGCTCAGATGTACTAGGCTATCACAGGACACCCAGGCTAAGGCAATGGATTTCCTTGTTATTGGTAATTCTCTGTTTGGGGAGCAGACATAGAACTACATGAAAAAGATGGATGAGTACAGGACCACTTACAGGAGTGCTCAGGCCAAAGAAAGGCAAGCAACTCCTCAAAGGCAGTAGTCCAGGGGCAGGGGCAGGCCTTTCCAAAGGCTTTTTTACCAGGCTCAGGCCTCCTCTTCTTACTCTCAGAGGGGGATCTTTAGAGGGAGAGGCAGATGGGGGATGAGCAGACCTGCATCCACCCCTCAGCCTAAAGCCCCTGCCAAGCAGACACCCTGATGGGTTGGCCCGGGCCAATTCTCCCATACCAGTAGGGGGCAGGCTGGCTTACTTTGTCCAGGACTGGAAGTCTCTAACAACAGACAAGTGGGTCCTGGAAGTAGTAAGCCAGGGACTGGTTCTCAGCTTCAAACAATTTCCCAAGATGAGAACCAGATCCTTTCCACCTGCAAATCATCAGAGACCCTTGCCTTAGGGGCAGAGGTTTCTTCCCTCCTAGCTGCCAGAGCTATAGAGAGGGTTCCCACCCTACACAAGGGCAAAGGATTGTACTCCAGGTACTTCCTAACCCCCAGAAAGACAGGAGAATGGCGGCCCATCCTGGACCTAAGATATCTGAACAAACACCTTTTAAAGCCAAAGTTCAAAATGGTGACTCTGGGAATAATCCTTCCCTCTCTAAGGCAAGGGGACTGGCTAGCCTCCCTGGACCTCAAAGATGCCTATTTTCACATTCCCATCAGGTGCTCCCACAGAAAGTACCTCAAGTTCGAGTTGCCCTCAGGCCACTATCAATTCAGAGCAGTGCCCTTTGTCCTAACATCAGCCCCAAGGGTTTTCACAAAGTGCCTGGCAGTAGTGGTTGCTTTCCTAAGGAGAAAAAAGATCTCCATCTTCCCATACTTGGACGACTGGCTCATAGTAGGTCAGTCTCCAGACCAAGTCAAGCCACATTTGCAAATGACTCAGCAAGTGCTCACTTCCTTAGGATTCCTTCTCAACCTTCCAAAGTCAGTTCTCGAACCAGTACAGCTCCTCGCCTTCATAGGGGCAGAGCTGGATACAGTAAAGGCAAGAGCCTTCCTTCCCATGGAAAGGGCATGGACCCTCATGGAACTGGCCTCTTCATTCACTCTTCTGGTGTCTCGACCAGCAAGGCATTTCCTTCAGCTTCTGGGCCACATGGCAGCTTCCACAGCAGTGGTCCAAGGAGCAAGGTTCCAGATGAGGGACATTCAGTTCCACTTAAGAGCCTTCTGGTCCCAAAGAAAATATTCCCTTACCAAACTAGTCCCAGTGACTCGAACCCTGATCCAGGCCTTGCAATGGTGGTAGGATCAGGACAATCTGAGACAAGGGGTTGCTTTTGTCACTCAGTCTCATTCAGTTATACTCACCACAGATGCTTCCCTGCTGGGCTGGGGAGCCCATCTGGGGGATCTTACCACCCAAGGACTGTGGTCAACTCAGGAATCTCTGCTTCACATCAATCTCTCGGAACTTAAAGCAGTGTTTCTGGCACTGCAAGCTTTTTCCAAATATGTGCAGAACAAGGTGGTCCAGGTCAGTACAGACAACACCACCACCATGTGGTACATCAACAAGCAGGGAGGCACTCGGTCTACGGCCTTGTGCACAGGCACAATGAAGTTTTGGTCCCTGGCCTATTCCCTGCAAACCTCTCTGATTGCAGTTCACCTCTCAAGGAAGGACAATGTCCTAGCAGATGCTCTGAGCAGAATATCCCAGGGCCATCACAAATGGACCCTAGATCTTCCAGTTTTGAAAGTGATTTTCTTGAGATGGGGCACTACAGAGATAGATCTTTTTGCAGCCCCAGACAATCACCAACTTCTTCTCTTTTGTTGCAGACCCACAGTATTGGGCTCAGACCCCCTGGATGCTCTGATTCTTGAATTGGGAAGGGAAATTTCTGTATGCTTTTCCCCCTTTCCCTATCCTGTTCAAAGTGTTAGTCAAGATAAGGTCACAGCCATGCAAAGTAATTCTGATTGCTCCAGACTGGGCCAGACAGCCCTGGTATCCCCTGTTGCTGTCCCTAGCAGTCCACTTTCCCCTGTCTCTTCCCAGGAATTATAACCTGTTGACATCCTCTCAGGGGAGGATTTGGTACCCGAATCTTCGGTCTCTCAATCTCAAGGCATGACTCTTGAAGAGTTAGGGTTTGCAGATCTGCATCTTTCCCAGGGGGTTCTGGACATCCTTAAGGCTTCTTGAAAGCCTTCCACCAGAAAGACTTACAACTCCAAATGGAAAAGATTCAGCATTTGGTGTTCTAAGTAAAATATTTCTCCAGATTCTGCTGAGTTGCCTACGGTTCTGGACTATATGGTCCATCTTAATGGCCTAGGCCTCAGGCCAGCTACCCTTAAAGTACATTTGGCAGCTGTTTCTGCTTTCTTGTCAGTAGGCAAGCCTTCCCCTCTATCATCCCATCCTGTGTTTTATAAGTTTTTCAAGGGATTGCTTCACACCAATCCCCCCCCCCACCCTTTAGGGATCCTGCTCCTGCTTGGGACCTTAATGTTTGCATTGCTCAGCTTATGCAACCCCCTTTGAGCTTTTGTCCTCTGCAGAGCTTTGGTACTTGACTTGGAAAACTGTGTTTTTGGTGGCTATTACCTTCAAGCAAGGTGATTGTGAATCGCAAGCCCTGTCAGTGGAACCTGATTTCATCTCTTTCCATAGAGATAAAGTGGTCCTAAGAACTAACAGAAAGTTTTTGCCTAAAGTGGTTTCATATTTCCACCTCAACCAGTCTATATCTCTCTGTTTTCTTCACTGACCATTCCTCCTCTGGAGAGAGGAGGCTACACAGCTTAGATGTTAAAAGGGCCCTGAGCTACTACATAGAGCGCACCAAGGGTCACAGGTTTGAATCCCTCCAGTTGTTCCTCACGTATGGAGAGGTTGGTAAGGGCAAACCTGCCACTAAGAGATCTATTGCCAGGTGGATTGTCTCTTGTATACAATTCTGTGATGAAAAACTGGGTAGAACTCCACCCTCAGGCCTGAGGGCTAATTCTACTAGAGATACAGCTGCTTCCCTAGCTGCTGCCAGGAATATTCCTCTCTTAGAAATTTGTCAAGCAGCCACCTGGAAAACAGTCCATACATTCACCAAGCATTACTCTCTGGATATCCAGGCTAGGAGTGATGCTCGGTTTGGCACAGCAGTACTTCAGAGCCTGTTTCCAAAGTAGGTTCTGTCCCTCCTCCATGGAGGTACTGCTTGGTAGTCGGCATATGTCAGAATACAGCAAGACTTCATGTTGTTTGAAGAAAAAAATACTCACCTTAGTAATGTTGTTTCTTCTAATGGAGTCTTGCTCTATTCTGACCCCCCCCCCCGTCTTCCCTCTCAGAACTTAGTTTTTGGGATGTCTGTGGGCAGGAGCAGTGTTGGCACCCTAGGGGTGTCCTTTTTTCACCCTCTTTTAATTTGGGTGAGTGATTGTGTTTTGGATGTGTTTTTTTTTTTGGGGGTTCCTGACTTGAGTCTTCTTTTTGAAACCAAAAAAACCCTTTTATATACAGTAGATGTAGTTGTAAGTTGGCTAGTTTTGAGTTTTACAGTTTCCTCACAGAACTTCTAGTGAGTATTGCTTGTAAAGATCTGACAGTTGCAGTTTAAACAACTGCAGACAGAGGCTTCAATCAAGCTCATGGTGAACATTCCATGCTGGCCATAGAAAGTTTAACTCTTTGTTCTCCAGGGCAGTTGAAAGGCAGGACCTAACTGCATATGTCAGAATACAGCAAGACTCCATTAGAAGAAACAACATTACTAAGGTGAGTAATTTTTTCTTCTCTGCCTCTTTGGCTGTACAGAACTGAGATGGAGGAGGAGTCAGCTGCATCTAACAGACAACCCGTGTGCTCTGCGCTGGTGCATGAGCCACGTGGGTGGCGCCATCGGTTCTGACCCTCCCCCAAAAAAGCTCCTGTTTCGGATGTGCACCTCTGGCTTCCAACCAACTGTAATAAATGGTGAAGATACAAGAGGAGATCAAGAATTATGGAGGTACATAATTTTCATTTGCTGCCTGCAATGTGGGGACACCATCAGGGGTGCTGGTCCATGGATAGCACAGTGTTTTTAAACTGTAATATGCATTTGTCCTCTTTTACTCCACTTAAATATAATTTTCCCTTCATTCGCAACCACTGCTCACTTTCTTCATCTAGATTCTATATGGTGCTCTTTTAACTTCAAATCTGTGTAGGGACCAGTATTATTTGGGCTCTTCATATCAGACATTGTGCATGGGGTGGTGAGCAAGGTAAGTATGTTCACAGATGACACCAAAATGGGAGCAGTGGTGGATGGAGGGGAGAGGAGAGATGGAAGCAGCTGCAGGGGGCCCTAAGCAAGCTAGAGTAGTGGTCATAGAGGTGGGAGCTGGTGTTCAAGGCAAAGAAGTGTAAGGTTATGCACTTTTGGGCAAAGAACCCAAGGAGAGAAGACTGGATGGGGGGAGGTTAAGCTGGGGATCACTGAGGAGGAGAATGACCATGGGGTAATGGTAACAGGGACCATGAACAACACTGCCCAGTGCAGGAGAGCAGCTACAGAAGCGAACAAAATACTGGGGTATCTAGCGAGGGGGGTTTCATTCAAGTAAAAAGAAGTGATCTTGCCCCTGTACAGGTCACTGGTAAGGCCACACTTGGAGTATTGTGTGTAGTTTTGGAGGCCATACCAGAAGCGTGATATCAGGCTACTGAAGGGGGTGCAGAGGAGGGCAATGAGAATGATATGAGGAATGGAAGGGAGAGACTATGAGAGCAGGCTGGGAGACCTCAATATGTACACCCTGGAGAACAGAAGGGATGGGGGGACATGATAGAGACATTCAGGTATCTGACAGGAATCAGTAAGGATGGGGCAGACGGGGTCTTTAAGCTAAGGAGGGGGAGGGACACCAGGGGGCATGGGCTAAGAATAGAGGGGGAAGATTTAGGAGGGAAATGAGGAGACACTATTTCATGGAGAGGGTGGTAGCAAAATGGAACGCATTACCAGAATGGGTGGTATCATGTAAATCTATGAACAGTTTTAAAAGGGTAAAGAATGGGAAGTGAGGTGGGGGAGGTGGAGGAGGCAGTGGGATGACAATGGGGTGGGGGAATGGGGCAACTGCAAACTAGGGGTGCCAGCTGCACACTCTAGCAGACTTAGATAGACCGGGTGGTCTGTTTCTGCTGGCACATTCATATGTTCGTATGAACTCACAGCTTATCCCTCCCAAAAAATCAGCACTACTTCTTGCCGCAAGTGTTTCATGTGGGAATCACGCACCAACTACAATGCATGTGCTGATAGCAAAATGTTGTTGGGACCCCACTGTAAGCCAGACACTCAAAATGTAAAAAGCATGAAATGAAATAAACCTATTTAAAAGGACAATTCCATCAATTCGCAGTATTGCTGCTCCTGCATGTGATACTGAATGGGGTTAACAAATGGTGGATTTCATAGTGTTTGCCTACATCTGCTACATGGGTTGTCGAACTAGCAGAACTAATATTTTACAACAATATGACCACTGCTAGTTCTACTATTACAGTAGGTGAAAGTAAATGGGTAAGACTTGGACAGCAGCTTATCTGAACTGTGGGTTTTTCATCTGAAACTAAAATGATCTTTGTAGAAGTAAAATAGATTGGTAACCACAACAGACAAATGAGGTGCACCAAGATGTGATCTCTGATCCTGGTACATGATCCCTGACTAAATTCTAACTGAAGCCCCAATATAATTCTTTTTTTTTTTTCACAGTAAAAAGCGAGGACAACAGGGGCTGGATCCATATGAAAAACGTGAGCCTCTGCTGCAACATGGAAATGCAGTATTTTCACAGTTAATACTGTTTCTAAAAGAAACTTTATGACAGACACATGACACAAGGAATATCTTCCAAAAATAAACCACGTTCTGAAACCAACACTACCTCAGCATCAAAAGCAATAGTGGAAGTTGTCCTTCAGTTGTATAGTTAAGATGAAAAACAACAAATCCAAAACTGGAAGTATAGACACACAGCTTGAAAAAAATTACAAGGCATCAAACATAAGGAATCTGTAATGGGAATTTTCAATAATAGTTTCAAGTTCAATTATAAACTGCTGAATGACCGTAAACATATTGTGGGACACAACATCATCGTGTCAACTAACTTCGATCTTGGGTAGTACGAAACTAAACACTGGCAACTTAGGTTCAAATAAAAGATGTTTTCATTAAAAAAGATTTAATAGTGTCAGTGGTCGGTCTGCAATGCATTATGATTGAATAATCATATCTCTCTTCAGGGCTGATGATTGACACTTGAATTACCAGTGCAAAAGTGGTCGGCAATATACACTGGAACATGCAAGCTATGCGCATATCAGTCTAAACAAGAACATGCCTTGCAGCAGTGCAAGGACAAAATACCAAACGCAGGGCATGTAAACAAACTGGCATCATTCAGTGTAGTGTGGTAACACTGCAGTGGCACGCAGGCATATTTTAATGCATTTTACTAAAAGTAACCCTCGTTCATGAAAATAAACACCATTTTCATTCACTGTTACATTCTGACATTTAGTAAAAGGCGAAAAACGAGGATATCAAGTTTTTTCCTAAAACATGATTGACAGTGTCCCATTAAGTTTTTTTTTTTTTTCATAGTCTACTTATCTCTGGGTTCTCCCCCTGGCAGCCCCCTTTGGCTGCCCCCCCCCCAGCTCTGTCATCTGGCTTCCCCTGGGGCTTACCTTAGCTATCATCTTCTGCCACAGGACTTATGGTTGTGCCTGCCACCGTGCGTGCCCATGGGGTTCAGTCATTATCCTGCCACCTGGAGTGGTTTTTCCTTCATTTTCTCCCCTGGGCCCATGTACATGCAATGGATGTGATGTCTGAACTCTGCTTCTGCAGAGACAGCCCTGGCACCCCGTATATAGGATCCCTTGCCTGCATGGTGACGTGCATGTGCTGCCACCCAGTCATCGCTGGGTATGAGGCAAGCAGCGCACCACTGTAACCCCCCTCCTCTGAGGAAGAAGAGCTGTCTTGGGATGCTTAATCCTTCCTCATCCCACTGGCCCCCAAGAAACCCGGTTCCATTCACGACCCCGGGTTGCTGGTGTGGCAGGAGGAAAGTCACCTAGTGCCTCAGCCCTCCATGCCACTGAGCCAGCCAAAATGAAGATTTAAACACCAGGAATCCCTCACTGTGCCTACTGTTACAATTACCCTGAAAAGTTGAGCTGCCTCAGAGAGTGGAATTTTATGCAAATTATGGAACTCTAGAATGCAATTTCAAATCTCTGCCATATGGTGGCATTCTGCCCTGCTCTGCAATGTCAGATTTCTTTCTCCAGCTGAGGAAAAAATCACCCCGAATAGCTCTCTTCATCTGACTCGAGTTTAATGGGTTTTATTTTACATTTTAAAAGTCTTTTGTTTAGTACTTTTCATATCTCTGCTGTTTTAGGTAGATTAGTTTCTCTTTTTAGTTTTTAGTGGCTTTCTCTGGTTCCTCAGCAATTCCCAGGAACTGGAGAAAAAAAACTCTTTTGTTGCGGTTTTCTCTTTTAATTCTGTTGTGTTTTTTTTCCCTCTTGTTTATTTTTTCTTATATTTTAAAGTATTTTAGAACTGTTTTTCACTGTGTTTTTTTAAATTTCAGGAACCAAAGCATGCTTTCTTATTACGTTTGCTTGTACGCATGCGCAAGAAACATAATGCGGCAGCTTAGGAGAGAAGCCGGTTGTGGAGGTGCGACACTGTGGCAGACAATGGAGGCACTGCATTTGGGGGCTTGGCACTGGTGGACCAATGGAGGCACAGTGTACCAGTGACACTGGTCTCCAAAAGTGCCACCAAGTTTAAACATTTTCACCACTGCAATGAGGGGCTGCCTCGTTATTGCAGCGTCAGCCATTCCGCTGCAGTGAGGGAGTGACCCATCATTGCAGGCAGTTCTTCCCAAGTGTAATAATTAAATTTAACATGGTGGTGGCTTACTGCCATCTCTCGGCTCCATGAAAGCCGATTGGAGATGGCTAATCCCCCTATTGGCAGCCCCCGACCCAGTCACTTTGCAGACGGGGAGCCCATTCCCTGTTGGCATGATGTAACCCCCTTCCCCATTTGTTGTGGGCCGAGGGGGTGCCCAATCCCCCTCTGTATCATGCCCCCCCATAGTCGTTCTTTGCTGACGGGGGGCCCAATCCCCATCGGCTTCAGTAATCCCACCCTGAAATAGGCAGGTGGCACACTAGGAGCCCACCCCAGTGTGCTGAAAACAAGCCTGGAAAAAAAAACCTTCCCATGACATCTTTTTTTTTTTTTTTTTTATCTCCCTGAAATGAAGCAGTCCCACACAGGTCGCTGTCCTCTCCCCCAACCCGCACTCACCCACTGCGCACCCAACCTCCCCACACCTCCCTCACCCCACACTTACCTCTGGAGCCTGGCGCGACAATCTTCGGTGGACTGGGAACACGTCTGCACTCTTCAAAACTGACTGCAAACTGAAGAAATGCCGGTAAACTGTATAATGGCATAAATAGGGTTTTTTTCAACTTTGGTGCATATCTCAGGCATATTTGGGAATTTTGGCACCAGATTTTCCACATGGGGTGATTGGGTTCCCTCCTCATGAATTCAGGCACTGTCATGATGTTATTCCGTCCCAAAAGGTGATTTTGCGGTCACTGCGCGGAATCACCTTCTGGGACCAAGTAACAAAACGACAGTGCCAGTGTTCATGAGGTGGGCTCTCAAAAAGTCTGTATTGCAAATTTGGTGAAAGAAATCAAAGAAATGATTGTTTCACGAGTGTGCATTGTGCAGTTTCCATGTACACTCATAACTTCGTGAATTTGTAATATTTTCACTCCAGATTTTCAACATTAGCATTTTTCCACACCTCCTTATGCACAGTACAGCTGTCATTTTTCACTTCCTGACCGAAAAGTGGTTTCACACTACCAGCGCAGAATAGTGCAGTCACTGTGGGCAATCAGTGTTTGGGACACTGTTCATAAGCAGAGGTCCTAAAATGCCTATGTTGAAAATTTGGTGACGAAAGTCCATAAAATGACCATATTACAAGCATGCATTGCGCAGTTTTCACGCATGCTCGTAACTTCATGAATTTGTAATATTTTCTTTTTTTATACTTTATTTTTTTATTTTATTATTAACATAATCATTTATCATATAGTAGATAATCCATTAAAATTAGACGTCACATTGAGAGCAGCAACAGATCCCTTAATCATAGAAGTTCTGTGCATCCACTATATATTGTTGCATCATATGGGAGAATCTAGTAAAAATATTGTACTAAAATGTTAAAAGTATTCTAATTTGTGCTGAAAATAGAACCCAAGAGCCACATGGCATAATCCAATGTTATTAAATTATCCAGCAATTCCAGTCCAATACTTAGCCGTGCCCCTGCAAGAGGGATTAGTGGTGCCATGTTAACTACCTAAATGTAATAAAGAAACATTGCAATTAAATTACAAGTTATGCATCTTGTCAGTGTGGATTAAGAAGAAAAACCAACAGAAGATTAGATTAAATTAGATTATCTGCCTCATAGCTATTACAGAACATATGGGCCCTGGGGAGCATAGAATTAAACTGGTAGTCCCCCATTTAACAAACAATGCCATTTAAATGACTTTAATCAAGTCCAAAGTAAGAGTTTTTAGTTTACACTGAGAAAAGAGAGAGAGACTGTAAGCCCCATCTCTATAAAGGTAACAATTGCTCTAAGATTTAATAAACCAGAAACAAGCATACTAAGGCCTTATTTAAATAATGTACCTTAAAAGGTAAAATCCTACATCCTTAGGATATCCTTCAGGGTGTTTCCTCATCATCCTCATCGTCTGTTCCGTCGGTCCTTCTACAGGATTCAGCCACCTTTCGATCTGCCCACTTGATGATTTCAATTGGATCCGAAAACAAATATACATAACTTTGGTGTATGACCCGAAACCTGGCAGGGAAAAAAATGGTGTGTGGTACTCCCAGTTCCCGAAGGATTTGCCTCACTCTGTCAAACTTTTTGCAGCGCTGTCTAGTTGAGTAGCTGATGTTTGGAAAAAAGTGAACTTGATTCCTGTAATAGTGGCATTACTCTTCTAGCATATTTAAGAATTTTATCCCGGGTTGCCACTCCCGAGGTCACAAGCATGAGGGTCTGAAGCTCCTCAATGTTCTGAGAATGACCACGCAAGGTTGCTCTATTTTATTTTCACCTCCCAGTTGATATCTGGGTTTTCGTGGGCTAGTTTTTCAGTCAGCCCATTCTTGGACACCTAGAGCCAGATGATCACCTTCCAAGCCCTCAGGGAGGCCTAGGATCTGAACATTTGCTACCCGGGCTTGATTCTTGAGTGTCTCCAATCTTGCCTTCAGGTACTGACTCTCCTTAATCAGGAGCATGGTTGCTGTGGTAGAGGCGTTGGCCTGCTTGAGCACCTCTCGGATGTCACCATTAATGCCTTCCACTGCCACTTTTAAAAGTACCACACGGCCATCAAAATCATCCACCTTTTGGTTGAGGGTGGAAACAGATGCAATTAGGGTCTGAAGTTTATGACCCAAAGTGGTAATAGTCTCTCCTGAAGTAGTCCTCTTCTCCTCAGCTATGGTGTCCTCTGCGCTCCCAGATCCTCCAATTCCCTTACTTGAATTTGTAATATTTTCACTCCAGATTTTCAACATTGGCTTTTTTCCACACCTCTTTATGAACAGTACAGCTGTCATTTTTCACATCCTGGCCAAAAGGCGTGTTTTCGCTTTCCGCGCAGGAATAGCACGGTCGCTGTGGGATGTCAGCATTTGGAACAGATTAAAAACAAATCACAGTGACACTGTTCATGAGCGGAGGTGCTAAAATGCCTATGCTGAAAATTTAGTGACAAAAGTCCATGAAATGGCTGTGTTACGAATGTACGTTGCACAGTTTCCACGCAACCTCGTAATTACGCGCATTAGTAATCTTTTCATTCCAGATTTTTAACACTGGTATTTTTTGCACACCTCCTTATGAGCAGTACAGCTGTAATTTTCCATATCCTACCTGAAATGTGCATTTACACATCTGGCACAGAATAGTGCAGTAGCTGTGGGAAATCAATGTTCGGGACAGATTAGGAAAATCATAGTGACACTGTTCATGAGCTGAAGTCACAAAATGCCTAAGTTAAATTTTGATGAAAAAATTCCACTAAATGACTATGTTACGCGCATGTGTGGCACAGTTTCCACATAATCCCGGAAGTGCGAATATTTTTAATATTTTCACTACAGATTTTCAACATTGCCATATCTTCACAGCTCCTTATGAATGGTACAGCTGTCATTCTTCACATCCTGTCCGATCTGTGTTTTTGTACATCTGGCTCAGAATGGTACGGTCACTGTGGGAACTCAAAGTTCGGGACACATTAACAAAATCACAGTGCCACTGTTCATGAGAAGAGGCCCCAAATGCTTTCATGAGGTAGGGGTCACAAAAAGGCCATGTTGAAAATCTGTAGTGTAAATACCAACAAACACCCGAGGCATTAGGGTGTCTAACCATAATGTCCCACCCTGTACAGACAGACAGGCATCAGGGGTGTGCCTTTGGATTGCTGACTGTAATGCTCATGCCATTCCACCCCCCCACCACCTTGCAGCCAGTGACAGGCATTGAGGTGTGCCTTGAATTCTTAAGCACCACAGTTCACCCCATTCTCCTATACTGCACCCATTTCACCGTATATCCTTATGGAATGGGGTGACTGTACAGCCAAACACCCCAAGGCACACCTCAACATGTGTCGGTGTCTGCAGGATAGGGTGAAGTGAAATGACATGAAAGTTAGGGCGATGACCCAAATGCATACCCCAATGCCTGTCCATCTCTGCTGGGTGGAGGTGAGGTTGGTGTGAAGTTCAATACTTCACTGTCATTCCTAGTCTGCATCTCTCTAACTCTTGCATTTCCAATGCTAATACCAGCAAGCAAACATTCGGCATTGACAAATGCTTGTTTTCTATATACTTGGGGAAAATGCTTTATAATAGTTTTAAAAAAAGTTTAAAAGTTCTTTTTGTTAGCAGTTCTATTTTTTTAAGGAACTGTACTGCAATTTTAGTTTTTCTCTATTGGGAACCATTTTTTTTTTTTGGGTGGGGGGGGGGTCTCGTCCAAATTGGCATGGCTGACAGACCCCAAAAGAAAACAGGACCTACAGGTTTTAAAAACTGTACTATGTGCTATAGTCTCTCGGCTATGGCAGACTTTCATGAGTTGTGTCTAAAGTGCCTAGGTCATGAGCATTCTTTAACTCACTACTTCCAGGAAATGCCTGTAGTTGGCAGCCAAACCATTCCCTTTGTCTCCGACAATGACTTCAGTTGGCAGAAAAGACTTCCTGTTTGCCATGGACACTTTTCAGGTCATCAGCACTATTTCTCTGTATTACTTGCAAACCAAATTGAGTAGAATTGACTACATAGCACAGTTAGAAGGTAATTTTGTGCTGAACAACTTTGCAGCTGATACTTTATGTGTATCATGTATACTTTAGGAGTTATTTGCATTTGTTTATGGTATGGTGTGTATGGCTGATATTTGCCCCTCAAGCCTCAACTAAGCACAATGAAAAAAAATGTGGAAATGCATGTTTTATATTAGAAAAATTGCTGTGTAGTACAAAATTACTTTTGTGCCTACATCTAATGTATGGATGTTTAATTTGGTGTTTATATTACAAATTTTCTTACCAAAATGGTTTAGATTGCCTTTTTTATTGTGAAAAATACTTTTTATGCTATTTCAACTAGCATAGAAAAAAATAGTTTATAATTAATTACATAGCACCATTGGAAAGGTCATTTTGTGCTGAACAACTCTGCCACTCGTACCTTGTGTGAAGCTCTTACTGTTCATGAGGTATTGGCATTTGTTTGTGGCATGCTGATTATGGCTTGACTTTGCTTAGAAAAGCCCAGGATGCAGTGTTAAGAGTATACAGGACACAAGTGGTGGAATTCTCAAAGAGCTCCTGTAGAGTGAATGTTTATGACATTTGTAGTAGGTTTTTGCCCTAAAACTTATAAAAAAGGGCCAAAAAGTTAATTATGGCTTCTCAGTCTGCCTCAACATCACCTAGGCACACTGATGAGAGTCTTTCCTCTCATGGTAAGCAGAAGAAAAGGTCTGCTAAAGATGCCACTGATCCTAGGGCTTCTGAAAGAGGGAACACAGAAGTAATTAAGCATAAAAAACCCTCTGAAAAGGTTCTGGAAATGGTTCCTACCAAAAGAAAACATAAAGAAAATGTTTTCACTGCCCCTCTTCCTGAAGAAGGAAAGGAGCCATCAGTGGACAAAACAAAAATGCCCTCTGTGGAAGACATGGCTAAAGCGTGGCGATTTTTCCAGGCTTTCCAAGCCATGGGAGCACTAATGGGTGTCACACTTGGACAGCTAGTTCTGATTCATGTATCATGTTTTGTAAATATAAAGAAATATGTGATGGACTGTCTGTCAGGAAAATGCTGTCTTGCTGGAACTAACACATCAAAACCCCCAGGGATAAGTTCAAAGAGCAGGAGGTAGCTTAAACTGCAGATATCTGAGGTGCAATTATCTTGTTAGTTTGCTTTGATGGCAGGAACCAAGATATCCATTTTATAATGCCCTCAGGGAAATCCTTTGATGTGCACTAGGTGTCTGAGAAAAGGAACACAGACCAATGTTATGGGTATCCTCCCAGGAAGCCAGCTCATTTCACCAAAGAAACCTTTGATGTCTGGGTATACCAGGTCCTAGAGTAAATTAAGGAGTCTAATATACATTTACTTGGAGTATACAGGGAATTACATCAAAGAGGCTTTGATGTCTTGTAAAGCAGATCAGACTGGTTTCGGGGAAATCACATGAAGAAAGGAGATTCATCAATGTCAGATATTGTGTTAAAATATCTTAGGACTTCCTGTGTGATAAAATATAAATTTTAATACACCAAGGCAGAATTAGGTGACCTCAGAGAGAAGGCCGGCTCAAGACTGCTGCTAAATATACTAAGCAGACCTTACACAGAGACTTTCATATTCCTGACTGAGAGAAGGAGGAACATCAAAGCACTGAAAGATTAAGAAGTAAGGAGACCTTAGATAAAACCAGTCTGAGTGTTTTTATTTGTAGGAATCTGCACTTTTAAACCTGTTTGTTTTAAGGCTGTATGTGTTGGGATATTTTGTTCTGTAATTTTACTGTTTTCCTATTTTACCTATTTTAAAGTAAAGATATATATTTTAAAAACAGAAACTGCCTGGTGTGCCTTGAAATTTCTTTTTATATAAGTGAAGCTTTGAAGGTTATAGTTGACACTGTGTATGAGCTTATTGTGATACTAAACTGGGAAATAGAGTTTTCTAGGTCTTGCATAGAGTTCTAAGAGTTCATTTTGTTATACCTGGTTAGGTGCCCATAGGCAAAGATATCAGGCCCCCCAAAGACAGAATTATCTGAGTCTGATAATGGGGTATGCTAATAAGAGGTTATCAGTTTGAATCCCTCCAGAACTTGGGACTGAGGTGACTCGAACCCACAAAACAGATAAGAGGGTTACCTTGTTCTGTTAAACTATTCACAAGTCTATGCTCAGAGGTTGGCACTTTGGGAGTAGAGGGCCTGACCTGCTGTGTGGGTTTGTCACAATGGGCATGTCAGTTTCTCCTCCAGTTCCGGTCCCACCACCGGTTCCTGAGGGCCAGGGGTGGCGAGTTTTACAATGATGAGGAAGAGTAAGGGGAACTCATTGAGCCTGATGGTTCCCTGGAGCAGGAGTTCAGTTCCATTCCCTGGGGTCAGGATGATTTTTCTCCCACAATGCCTTTGTTAGGCAAATGGTGAATACCCTTGACCTTTCCACCCAGGAAACTGTGGAGGATGATGATGAGGACGAGGTGGAGTTTTTGGATATGCTGGGGCTAACTACACCCAAAAGGTTGTTCCTTCTGGTGCACAAGCCCCTCAAGAAGGCAACCTGAAGATTGTTGCAAACCCCTACTTCCACCACGGACATTGACAGAAAGATTGAGAAGTAGTACCAGCTGGACAGACATGATGCTGAGTATCTCTACTAACACCCTCACCACGAAGG
Organism: Neoceratodus forsteri; assembly: GCA_016271365.2. NCBI lineage: Eukaryota > Metazoa > Chordata > Ceratodontiformes > Ceratodontidae > Neoceratodus > Neoceratodus forsteri. The sequence goes on from CM028135.1 coordinate 369,322,983, forward strand.
GGTGGTACAGGCTGCAGCCTGTAATAAGGCCAAGGTTCTCCTTTCCACCCAGCCTCCAGACAAAGATTCAAGGAAGCGGGATAGTATGGGGGAGAAAGGTCTGTACCTCTGCCTCCCTGCTGCTGAAGCAGGCTGCTTATATGACCAATACTGCCCAGTACCTGAAAACTCTCTGGAGCTCTGTACTGGCCATGAGTGATAAGGCTTCTGAGAATCTGGAATAAGATTTGTCAGATACTGCAAATCTTCCCTTGAAGCAACCTAATACCAATTCCATATGGCAGTGGATACCAAAGACACTGCTCCCAGGGTCATGGCCCATGCTGTATTCTTAAGGAGATTTGCCTGGCTTAAGACTACTAACCTGTCCCAAGACACTCAGTCAAAGGCCATGGATTTCCCCTATGAGAATAACTCTTTATTTGGTAACAAGACAGAGGCATACATGAAAAAAAGTGAAAAAGTACAAAGCCACCTACAAAAGCAACACTGAGAAGGAAAAGGCCTCCACTTCCTGTAGGCCCCATGGAAGGGGAGGTAAAGGATCTTCTCTTGTCAGTCTTCACCATTCACTGAGTGTAGCCAGAGGCGTGTGTCACAAATGCACTCAGCAGGTCAGGCCCTCTGCTCCCACAGTGCCAATCTGATAATGTGTAATGTGAACAGGTAACAGACAGGGTAACCCTCCTGTCTGCCTGTGGGTCTGAATCACCTTTAGTCTCAAGTTCTGGGGGGGATTAAAACTGTGAACCTTATGCTAGCATACTCAATGTACAGGCACAGATTTGTACCCTCTTCGGGGATTGTGGTACAATCTTTTGCCAGGGGGCACCAAACCAGACTTCCAAAATGAACCCTTAAAACTCTATAAAAGACCTTAGGTACTGTATATTCTTACCTTCTTCCAGTTTAGTAACACCATCAAGCTCTTGAACAATTGTCAGACTTGACCATCTATAGTCACATGCAAAACGAGGACTGGCAGACACCCAGGCAGTCTTTTCAAAAATTTTTACTAAAGATGATAAAAATATATAAAATGTAAACACAGAAAATATATCAAAGAGCATACCGTCACTTAAAAGAAAAGCAAAGGAAACTACAGACAAACTCCTACCAACATACAGTTAGACTTTTTCTGTATAATGTATTACCTCTATAGTGCTTATAGTTAGATCTTGTTTCTTAAGAGCCCAAAAATAAATGTCACACAAGTCAAACACAGTATTCAGTTTAAAACTCTGTGTTTCCACATCCCTTCTATGATGTCATCTAGCCCCTTCTTTTAGAATATAAAAAATATACAAATAGGATGTCCTATCAGGAGGTATATTAAATAAGGTGACATCAGCAAAACTAATTTCCCAAATTATGACAGTGTTTAATCAAGCCTTTCATCTTGAGCAGTTCCTGTTTTCCCAAGGAACATCAAAGTTTTTTTACAACTTTAGCACCATGGCGGTATAACATGTTTTCCCTCTAAGACGTCATAAAAGTTTGCAAGCCCTATATCCTGGTAGCTGGATCAGTTCTAATTAAGACAGGAAAACAGGAGACCCTTTTTTAAGTCTCTCTAGTCTTTTAATTACCTACTGGTTTCAGGTTAATATTCCTGTTATTTTCATTAAAACCTTGGGGGGTGTCACCCAGGAGCACAGGATGTCTCATGTGAGAAAATCACATACCACAGTCTTTATTACAAATATCATAGAACAATCATAACCAGCTGGTCAAGCGTCACACACCTCCACACCTATACTGAATTTGGGGGCTCTATCCCCTGCATGGGATAAGCTTCCCAAATCAGTTCACTCCTCATACAGATGCGATAGGCCATCGGTGTTCTGATTGGTAGCTCCATCCCTGTGTAAGATTGTCATGTCATGCCCTTGCAAGGCAAGACTCTATCTTAATAGTGTACCATTAGTATTTCCCATTTGGGTCAGCCAAACCAGGGGGTTGTGGTCAGTTTATACCTCAAAAAGTTGCCCATATACAGTAAGTATGGCTCTAACTTCTTTATGGCCCACACTGTGGTAAAACACTCTTTTTTTCACAGTAGAGTAAGCCTGCTCCCCGGAAGTAATTTTTACGCAGGTACACTACCGGGTGATCTTTCCCATGGTTGGATGTCTGACTCAGTACTGCCCCAATACCCACATCTGAGGCATCAGTCTGGACTAGAAAGGGTCTGCTATAGTCAGGACTTGTCAGTACAGGAGCACTGCACAGTGCCTCCTTCAAGGTAAAGACTTTTTCACAGGCTGGTTCCCAGGTAATTTTCTTAGGCATCTTTTTATTTACCAGGTCAGATAAGGGAGCAGCCAGGGCACAGTAATTGGGTACAAATTTCCTATAGTACCCTGCTGTCCTGAGAAAAGTCGTAACCTGCTTCTGCATTTCTGGTCTGGGCCATGCCATGGTCATCTCTATTTTTACTTGGTTAGGATGGAGCTGTCCCCAGCCTACAACATGCCTGAGGTATTCCACTTCAGCCATGGCCACCTGGCACTTCTCGGCTTTGACAGTGAGCCTAGCCCTCTGTATCCCACCAAGCACTTCTCTAAGGTGGGACAGGTGTTCCTTCCAGCTGGCACTAAAGATGGCAGTGTTATCCAGGTATGCCACGGTGTACTCCTCAGCACCATTTAACACCTGGTTCACCAACCTTTGGAAAGTGGCCAGACATTCTTCATTCCGAAAGGCATTACTTTAAATTCCAATAAGCCTATTGGAGTGATGAAGGACGACCTCTCTCTAGCTCTGTCAGTTAACTCGACCTGCCAATACCCCTTTGTCAAGTCAATAGTTGTAAGGTATGTCACCCCTCCCAACTTGTCCAGGAGTTTGCCTTTCTGGGGCATTGGGTGGGCATCTGAATTTGTGACTGCATTCAGTCTATAATAGTCCACACAGAAACGAGTAGCGCCATCTGGCTTGGACACAAGGACTACGGGTGAGGCCTAGGGGCTGTGGGCTCTCTGTATTAGCACTAAATCCAGCATTTCTTCCACCTCCCTCCTAATGTCCTTTTGGACAGCCTCTGACACCCAGTATGCTGTCCGCCATATGGGCGTCTGTGTCCCTGTCTCCACATCGTGCATTGCTAAGGAGGTTAGTCCAGATTTGGCGCTAAACAGTGGGGCAAAGTCTGCTAAAACCTCCCTTACTTCCTGGATCTTGTCTGGGGCCAGTTGGGGAGACGATTTAACTGCCTCCACAGAGGACTCCCATTTGCGTTCTTCCAGCAAGTCCAGAAGGGTGTCTCCTTCGTCTGTCCCCTCCCCAGGACTACATACTACTAACACCATGTCAGCCCTATTAGCATATGGTTTCTTCATGTTGGCATGGTACATTCTTTCTGTCTGTCTTCTGTCAGGTAACTCTTATCATATAGTTCATGTAATTTACCTTCTTAACTACTTTGTACGGTCCTGCCCATTCCGCCTGCAGCTTCTCTTTCCAGACCAGAAGAAGGACCACGACTTCCTGACCCACTGTGTACAAGCAAGCTCTGGCTCTGCGGTTGTACCACACTTTTTGTTTCTGTTGGGCAGCTATCAGGTTGCTCTGGGCTGTCCCCATAAGCTCCTTCAGCCTTTCCCTAAACCCAAGGACGGAATCCACTATGGGAGTTCCCTGGGTGGTGTGCTTGCCTTCCCAGTCCTCCTGGATCAAGTCTAGGGGCCCACATACCCGGCGTCCATATAAGAGTTTGAAGGGGAAAATTCTGTCGACTCTTGGGGCATCTCCATGTATGCAGACAACAGGTGGGGAGGGTATTTCTCCCAGTCCCTCCCATGCTGTTCAGCAAATGCTTGGAGCATTGACTTCAGGGTACCGTTAAATCTTTCCACAAGCCCATTGGCTTGCAGGTGATAAGGTGTCATGTGCCTCTGCACCACCCCACACTTATCCCACAAACATTTCATCAGGTCCGACATAAAGGAACCTCCTCGATCAGTGATAACCCCCTTTGGAAACCCAACATGGGAGAAAATCCCAAGTATGGCATCTGCCACTTTGTCTGTCCTTAGTGAGGATAGGGCCACTGCCTTGGGGTACTGGGTAGCATAATCCACCACAGTCAGGATGAACCTCTTCCCAGAGGAGCTGGGGGTATTTAAAGGCCCCACAATATCCATTCCCATCCTCGGGAATGGCTCCTCCACTATGGGCAATGGAAATAGGGTGGCTTGGGTTTTCTTACCTGCCTTCCCTATTTCTTGGCACCGGTGACAAGACCTGCAATACTCCTTCACCTGCTGGATGAAGTTGGGCCAGTAGAAATTCTGGGCCAACCGCTGCGAAATGCGCGATTCCCAGATGACCAAACAAGGGAATATCATGTGCAATCTTGAGCAACTTCTCACGATACCCCTGGGGAACGACAAGCTGTCTGCCTGTCACCACTCCCTCTGTCTTCATAGCCTGAGTATACATCAGTCCATTTTCCCAATAAACTTTATGTTTACCATCACCTCCCAGTGCTCCATCAGAGTCTGCCCAAGCCCTCAGCTTGTCTAGACTAGGGTCACTTTTCTCAGCAGCTGCAAACTCCTTACACATTTCCAAGGCATGGGACAGGTCCTCTTCAGTCTCTAAACTAGAGTCCCTAGCACTAGCATCAGGGCACTCAGGATTGCTGTCATCCCTAACCCTCTGACAATGGGTCACTCCTCCTTCTTCAGAGTAACCTTCCATAGCTGTATGGTTAAATTCTACTGGGGAAATTTCAACCCCCTTTTCATTAGTCTCCCTATCTGGACACACAGGCTGGGGAATCAGCCTCCCAGTGATTTCCACAATGACTTCTGTGTGGTCCAGGGAACTACAATTTTCCCATCCCAGTTGGCTATGGGTCACTTCACACACCATCCCCTGTTTGAGATTGTTGCCAAGGATGATGTCAACTGCTAAAGTTTTGGCTACAGCCACCTGTTGCACAGTTCCCCTTGTTTCACCCCAGTCCAGGAGAACACTAGTGGGTGGCAATGTTTTCTTCTCACTAGTAAAGTCTTGTACAGTTACAAATTCATTGGGTATAAGCTGACCAGGCTCTACCAGATCCCCTTTTACAAACGTCAGGGATGACCCTGTGTCTCTTAACCCTTGTATCTATACACCATTCACTGTGACTGGGTGCATGTGTTCCCTCATGTTCACAGGCATGCTTCCAGGGACACACAAACAACCCACTTCTTTAGCCTCATTCTGCATATTGCTCGCCCTTTTGGGACACTGTCTGGCAATATGCCTAGTTTCTTCACAGACCCAACATTCATTTCTTTTCTCAGAGAAAAATTTTCCCTGAAACCTGGAGCTTACTGGTTTTGATGGAGGCAGTGAGGGTTTTAGCTGCCCTGAAGGCGCACTTTTCTCTTTCTATGCTGCCACGCCCGCCTCATTCACTCTCAGAGCAGGTCTGTTCTTGGTATAGCGGTCCGAGAGCTCAGCAGCCTCTTACACTGTTTTGGGATCTCGGTCCTCCAGCCAAATTTTCAGCTCTGCTGGGCATGCCCCAAAAAACTGTTCCAACAAAATAGCATTTTCAATTTTATCTACAGAGTTTGCTTCAATTCCCTCCCACCTACATTTTAAACATTGACGCTGTTTCGTGGCTAGCTCCTCTTAGCTTATGTCAGGGTTTCTCCTGAGCTTACGGAATTTCTGTATGCTTCTGCAGTTAAATCAAACTTTTTTAAAAGTGCAACTTTAAGTTTGAAGTAATCATTACTGTCCTCATTATCCATTTGACCCAATGCATCCTGAGCTTTCCCTGTAAGTTGCAAGGATAGCTGGAAGCTCCAGGACCCTCTAGGAATTTTTGCCTGAATACAAAATTTTTCACATGAATTTAAAAAGGCATCCATATCCTCCCCTTCTTTAAATTCAGCTATCAATTTGGAATTCAATTTGTAACCCAGTCCTGTAGTTCCAGTTAAACCCAAGCCACTTACCTGCTCTCGTGCTGGTGGTTGGAGTCGTAGCTTCTCCAGTTCATGTCGCCTCTGGCGCTCACGGTCTTCGTGGTCTGCCTCTTGCTGTTCACTTTCAGCTTCTCACTGTTCTCGTTCCCTCTTCTCCTCTGCAGCTCATTGGCGCTCACACTCTTCATGGTCAGCCTCTCGCTGTTCTCACTCCCTCTTCTCCTCTGCTGCTCGCTGGCACTCACGCTCTTCACAGTCAGCCTCTTGCTGTTCTCGCTCCCTCTTCTGCTCTGTGTCTCGTTTCTCTAACTCAGCGTCTCTCTGGAACTCCAGCTCCATTCTGCGCAACTCAATCTGCAGCCTAATTGCTTCTGGCTCCAGAATGCTGGTGACCTTCCCCTGCTGCTGTGGCCCTTTGCTTACACTGGCCCTGCTGCCCTCCTCATCGGATCTGGACACTGCACTGGTCGCTAGCCCCTCCATGCCCAAGGTTTGGTCCTTTACAGTCACAGTCTAAGACTCGATGCTTTGGGCATGTGTTGCCATCAGGGCGTCCATGAGGTTCTGCTTGGTGGTTCTCCTCTCATACAGGACTCCTCTGTCCTGGCACAACTGCCTCAAGTAGTCTACATTGTGCCCACTGTAGTTGGAAGCCATCTTCTTCCCTAACTATGGCTACTCTAACTTGCACTTTAGAAAAAAAATAAAACAGGTAGGAACTTGACTGTAAGCAAAATGATATAGTTCTGTTTCCCTTTTTAAAAATAAATTACTGCCTTATTTTGCAAGTGAGCTGTACAGTATGAAGCTGACACACTGAACAGTTAAAGCTTCTGTTACCAAATTTATCCGTACCGATGCCGACCAGATCTGTTACAAACACACTCAGCAGATCAGGCCCTCTGCTCCCACAGTGCCAACCTCCGAGCGCAGTAATGTGAACAGATAACAGACAGGGTAACCCTCCTGTCTGCTTGTGGGTCTGAATCACCTTTACTCTCAAGTTCTGGGGGGGATTCAAACTGTGAACCTTATGACAGCATACCCAGTGTACAGACACAGATTCGTACCCACTTCAGGGATTGCGGTACAATCTTATGCCAGGGGGCACAAAACCAGGCTTCCAAAATGAACCCTTAAACTCTACAAAAGACCTTAGGTATATTCTTACCTTTTGCCAGTTTAGTAATACCATCAAGCTCTTGAACAATTGCCAGCTTAACCATCTATATGTCACATGCAAAAAGAGGACTGGCAGACACCCAGGCAGTCTTTTCAAAATAAAGATTGTACTAAAGATGATAAAAATATGAAAAATGTAAACACAGAACAATATATCAAAGAGCATTCAGTCACTTAAAAGAAAAGGAAACTACAGACAAACTCCTACCAACATACAGTTAGACTTTTTCTATATAATGTATTACCGTTATAGTGCTTATAGTTAGATCTTGTTTCTGAAGAGCCCAAAAAGAAATGTTACACAAGTCAAACACAGTATACAGTTTAAAACTCTGTGTTTCCACAACCCTTCTATGTTGTCATCTAGCACCTCCTTTTAGAATATAAAAAATATACAAACAGGAAGTGGGGAGGAGTCTGAGCACTGAACCCCGCCTTTCCCATGAGGTCTCAGAGAAGCCTTAGTTGGTAGCATGGAGAGTTGCTCTTCTAGGCCCATGCAACCCCAGTCATGCCTCAGGGGAGATTCTTCCTCAGTGATCATACAGGGTTTATTTTCAGCTTTGCAGTCTTCACTACCCAGATCGACCCCTGGATCCCCCCATGGAGCAGGGCCAGCGGCTGGGTCTCAGAGCCCTGGCAGAGACTGGGCACTGTCAGTTAGGTGGCCTTCTCCCATCCCTCACAGACACCTCCCCCACTTCCCAGGCCATGTGAGTCTTACGGGTCCCTTAACCTGGGAGATGTTCAGGGCCACTGCTGTGGCCTTCCCCAGGTACGTGAGAGCCATGGATGAACAGGTCTTCCACCTGCCTCCCCCACCACAGAGGGACCCTGAACATTCAAGCTCCTTTTCCTCCTCGTTTACCTTCTCTGAAGGAGAGGAACCTTCTGTCCACCTGTCATCCGATGCTGATTTCACTGAATATCAGCGGTTCTTCTTGAGACTGGTCAGGAGCTCCACAAATCTCACGTGATCAGAAGCAATACTGAGTGGAGATGCGCTCATTCCTGAGTAAGTTCAGTGCTCACCACCTGGTGGTGCCCTCCTGGCCTATTCCCTTCCAATAAGCATCTGTCTACACCTGGCAGTCTCCAGCTGCTTCATCCCCAGCCCCAGTGGACTGCTGGAGATGGTATTGCGCCCCCCCCCCGGAGTCTCTAGGTTCACTTTCTCACCCTCCTTCAAGGCTGACATTCTTAGATACTCCTGCCGTGCTGCACACGACAGACCCCCAGATCTGGATTCTGCAGAATTCAGCCGGTGTGGATGAAGGGTGTTCTCTTCAGTTCATGCGTTACTTTGTATTGGTTCTCATCAGACTCACCATGCTGCCTATAACAGGCAGCTGTGATCAATGCTAGCACAGGTCTTAGCATCCCTGTCTGATTAGGTGCAATCTAGACAGGCCATCGCCCTCTCTGCCCAGGGTCTGGAGCTTGCAAGGCACCAGATAAGAGTATCTTATGATGCAAATGAGGTGGCATCCAGACTTGCAGGGACAGTGATCTGCATTAGGCAGACGACATGGCTTTGTCTTTACAGATTGTCACCCGTTGCCCGACGTAGGGTGATCTCCTCTACCTTCCAGGTGACCCATCTCTTTTCCCACAGGGCAAGGAGAACTTTACAGGGGCACCTCCCGTCCCCCAGGCCACGGGGCACACCTCCTCATCCTGACCAGCCTTAGACTTTGCTGGTCTAGTATGGCTTAGGGTCTCCCCCTCCTACACCTCACCCGCAAGAGGTTGTGGGAATCTGTTCCCTCAGGGCTGTGCCAGGTCCTCTCCGGGGAGGCTTGGTACTCACCCAGCAGTAATGAATGGTGAAGACTGACAAGAGAAGATATGAAAATTATGTACCTACCATAATTCTTGATCTTCTCTTGTATCTTCACCATTTATTACTGATTCCTACCCACCATCAACTCATGGTCCTCAATTTTCAGGCATTGCCTCCACCCTACTCGCCTTTCCCCTCCTAGAGGCCAATTGAGGGCGGAGTCCCCCTGGTACCTTAGAGCTCTCAGTTTCCTTCTCTAAAAGTCACAGAGCATTTAACCCAGAGGATGGCGAGTAAGGTCTTCACCCTAACCTCTGAGGGAACTCCCTGGGATTCTCTTCATGATGCACTGGGATGTCCCCCTCTTGGGGCTTGGATAATCTTCTTGCTTGTGTCACCCTCTGGCTGTTATCTGCATCAGTGCATTCCTAGGTGAGTCAGTGGGGTTTTCCTCCCTCTCTTTTTGTCTTATGGCATGAATGTCCCATAGTTCTCTTATCAGGAAGTGGGGAGTTCACCAGTACTCCGTGGGGAAACTAGCAATTGATTTGTTTTCCCACTTCTTTTTCCTTCATCTAAGTCTGGACTCCCCTCTCATCTGAGCAGGACTGTCTGCCCTCCAAAGGACAGTTGGTGAGACCTAGGCTCCAAGATGTTTAAAACAAATGCAGATAAAGGGTGGGAAGGGAGACCTGTCTCTGCCAAGGCTTTCAAGGCCATCTAATCTTCTCAGACCTTGGTTCAATAGCCCCTGCAACTGGTGGGATCCTTGCTCCCTTGTCTTTATTTCTGCAGGGTTTTTGAAACTATTTCAAGCCAGTGATTTTCCAAATTATCGTGGTGGAGAGCCCTTCTCCCTCCCCCCTTTATCCTTTACTTCTATCTCTTCTTTCGTCTTTCTGTCCTTTGCTTTCTCTTCTTCTTGAAACCTCCCAAGGATTGAGGCCTTATGGCCATTTAGAGTAGGGTTCTCATCTCTCTATCCCCTAATCGGTTTATGCCTTTTTCAGTTTATATCCTTTCCTTTATCTATCCCTTGGCTCTCTTATCTCACTTTATTTCTCTATAAATGTTTCTTCTTCTCCGGCCAAACAGAACTGAGTTGGAGGATTCTGCGGTGCCTAATGGCCAACCTGCATGTGCCACTCAGTACATGGGCCATGTGGGTGTCACTGTTGGCACTGACTCCTCCCTCCAAAAAAAAAAAATTACTCCCGTAGTGGGTGCGTGCCTTCGGCTACACCCACCAGTAATGAATGGTGAAGATACAAGAGAAGATCAAGAATGATGGTAGGTAAATAATATTCATTTATTGTCCTGTGCCTTTCTGCTCTATGACTTCTCTCAGATGAGAGTTTTTTTGGGGGGCGGGGCACAAGAGGCTCCAAACTGGCTTACCCAACCCCAGCAACTAAGGCTCAGCCCAAACAGAACCCCTGATGAGTCAGTCCAGGTTGCCCATCCATTGCCAGTGGAAGGAAGACTGGCTTACTTCTTCCAGAATAGAAAAACATTACCACAGACAAGTGAGTCTTGGAAGTAGTGAGCCTGGGGCTCACACTGTAGCTCAGAAGATTCCCCACGCTGCAGGATCACAGAGACTTCAAACCTCCCACTCCATCAGAAAGGATTCTGTGAAACCAGCATAAAGAGTTTCTCCCTTCCAGTGAGGAAAGGGCCTTTATTCAAGGTATTTCCTCAACCACAAGTAAATGGGGAGTGGCAACATATTTTGGATCTCAGATTTCTGAACAAGCACCAGAAAAAGGAAAGTTAAAATGCTACCCTTAGCTACAGTGATATCACCTCTGCAGCAAGGGGGCTTGCTGGGTTCATTGGGTCTAAATGTTGCTTATTCTTATATTCCAATCAACCCCAGCTACAGGAAATACTTAAGGTTCAGGCTAGCATCTGGTCATTATCAGTTCATTGTCTCCCCCCCCCCCCCCAGTCTCTCCTCAACCTCAGGATATTCACAAAGTGCTTAGCTGTGCTGGAAGTACTGTACAGAAGGAAGAAGGCAAGCTCAGGGAGGGAATTTATTTTCAGCAGCTGTTCCCCAGTCATATTGACAAAAGATGTCTCCTTCCTAGGCTGGGGAGATCACCTGGGCGACCAACCAGTTAGCAGAGTATGGTCTCCCCGGGAATCCAGGAAGCATATAAACCTCCTGGAGCAAAGGGCAGTCTTCCTAGCCCTTCAGTTCTTTGCTCCTCAGGTAAAGGAGCAGACAGTCCAGATCAGGACAGACAACACTACCACCATGTACAGTATTACATCAACAACCAAGGAGGCACAAGGTCCTCAAAGCTGTGCACAGAATCTATGAAGATCTGGAGTCTGGCTCACTCCATGGAGGTTAAACTGTCAGCAGTCCACCTTCCAGTATATTAAGGAAGTGGGGCCCACCTGAAATAGATCTCTTTGCCTCCAGGGAGAATTAACAGCTCCCTCTCTTTTGTTGCAGGCCCCAGTTGGCTTGGTTCCTGTGGATGCCATGACTCTGGACTGGTCAGGGAGGTTCTTGTATGCTTTTCCTCCATTTTTTCTACTTCTAAGAGGACTGCTGAAGCTAAGGAGCCAGCCTGCCACTATGATACTTGTAGCTCCAGACTGGGCCAGGCAGGCCTGGTTCTCCCTTCTCCTGGTCCTTTCCATCAAACTGCCCATTCATCTTCCACAGAGACACAACCTACTGACCATGTTGCAGGGCCAAATAACCTCCCTGAACCTCAAGTTACTGCACCTCAATGCCTGTTTCTTGAGGAGCTAGAGTACTCTGACTTTCACTTTTTGGAAGATGTCCTCAGGGTCTCCAGGAAGCCAGCTATTAGGAAAACTATACTTCTAAATGGAAAGGATTTTCTCTTTGGTGTGTCTTTAAGCAGCTCAATCCTTTACAGGCTGACCTGCCTATATGTTGGGATTACTTGGTTCACTTTCAGACTTTGGGCCTCATGCCTTCAACTCTAAAGGTGCATTTGGCTGCAATTTGTGCTTATGTATCAGCAGGTAATGAGAAAACAGTGACTTCACACCCCATTTTCATGAAATTCTTTAAAGGAGTCCTACACATGTATCCCTCAGTTAGGGAACCAGTCCCTCTCTGGGATTTGAACCTGTGTATAACCAAGCTCATGGAATCTCCCTTTGAGCCCATGGCTGCTGCAGTGCAGACTTGAAGCATGTCACCTGTACATCAGTTTTCTTGGTGGTCATAACTTGTGCTAGGAGGGTGTGCAAGCTGGAGGCCCTCTACACAGACACAAACTACATTATCTTCCACAGAGACAAGGTCATCCTAAGACTAACAGGAAACTTCTCCCTAAGGTGGTGTCCGAGTTTCTTCTGAACCAATCCATCACCCTTCCAGTGTTCTTCAAAGCAAAGCCCAGTTCTGGTGAGCAGAGGCTCCACAGTCTGTATGTTAAGAGGGCACTTAGTTACTATCTGAACCACACTAAGGACCTCAGATCTTTCCACTCACAGCTGTTCCTCACATACGGTGAAGTGGGCAAGGGCAGGCCAGTCTCTGAGAGAACCACTGCTCATTGGATATTCTCCTGCATTCAGTTTTGCTGCAGTAAAGTTGGCAAGCTATCACCACAAGGCTTTAGTATACACACAACACATTGCACTTTGGCCTCTGTGGCAGCTGCAAGGTATTTCCCCTTTCTAACAATTTGTAAAGCAGCTACCTGGAAAACTGTACACACCTTTACAAAGCATTGCAATGAGTGCAGATTTGTGCCCCCAGTTTTCAACATAGCTTTCTTGTTACCGCACCTCATGAATAGAGATGCAGTAAATTTACAAGAAAAATATAACCCAAACAGAAAGACTGCCTTTTTCTCCCAGTTAATCTACCTACACCACAAATGCGCCCCTTCCCCAAAGCACACTTCACAGTACACAGACTGACTGTTCTAAATTAACATTCAAAATCCACACACAACAATAAACACTCGAAGATATGAGCACAGAAGGGTTTCCTACAATCAATGTGCTCAATCTTGAGCAAAAATATTACTCAAAAAAGCATTTTAAACAGCTTTTAGAGGTTTTGAATCGCAGAGCTGTGACAGCAAACCATCTCCATCTACCACTGCACACATACTACCTAGGCCAGAACTGAAGCTGTACTGAACAATCTAGAGCCCATGTGACCTGCAATCCCATGAATAACTGCTGAATTTCATTTGGAGCTCAATTACAGGGTGAAGTGTGGCAAATGACATTGATTTCAATGTACTGCTCCTCAAAATTGATGGAGAAGTGGTTTGGAGAAGGCAAAATAACGCAAAGTCATTGGTTTCAATGGACTTTGCGTTCCTCATTATGAAGCGAAGTACTCCGCTTCACATTGTGGAGTTCTCCATGGATTCCACGTTACTCAGTGAATCACTTCACAGAGCAAATTGGAGCCACTTCGTCCACCATTACTTACAGTACTGTAACTCATGTGCTGTACGGCGAGAAACGCAAATGCCTATGGCTGTACTTCCCCGATGAGCTATAGCACAAATCTCCCCGACTTAAAAATGCTCATTAATGAAAACAATGGTGAAGTGGTAAAGCTTGGATAGATACTACAAAACATGCTTACAATACATCCAAGTAACTAGTAAAAAAATTAAAGTTGTGATTCGTGATCGTGAGTCGTGATTTGTGACTACATTTGTGACCGTGATGATGAAGAACGTGATTCGGTGTCGACGGTGTGAGATAAACAATATGGAACTGTATTGGGAGCAGAAATCCCAATGCTGTACTTCCCCAATGAGATGTAGCACAAACTCCCCGACTTATAAACGCTCATTAATGAGAACAATGGTGGGGTGGTGAAGCCTGGAGAGATACTACAAAACATGCTTACAATACATCCAAGTAACTAATCAAAACATTAGTGTTGTGATTCGTGACGTGATCGTGAATCGTGATTTGTGACTGCATTTGTGATCGTGATGATGAAGAACATGATTTGTATCACGAGTGACTCGGGATGATGGTCCTGCCTTAAAAATGCATATTAATGAGTACAATTTTCATGCAGAATTATGCCTCACACCTGTCCAATACTCTCAAGGGAAGCCAAAGAAATAACTGTGACTTAAGTTACAGATGGACATTGGGCCCTAAAGAGATGCAAATGCAGAGACAGGGTAAGATTGCGCTGCGCACTGAAGAGATGCAGTTGCAAAGGCACAACACCTAATCAGTGCTCACCATCAGAAATTCAGATCTGGAAAATAATATCTTTGCCAGCTAGCGGGCCGTTGTGGGGGCAGTGTACTGCAGTAATAGTGACTAGTATTAGTACCAGTAAAGATACCACAAAGAAGTACAAAAAACACACAGTTGCAGTGGATTGCAGGTTCACATTGCTGAAATTAAGTGGCACAATAAAAGGTGTCTGATTTGATGACACGCGTCACACATACACACACTAAGTAATGCGTAGCAAATTGAAAACTTCAGTAATATAGCCACATATTTTAAACAAACTAAAATTATTCACTGCTGCACAACAATCTTCAAAAAAATGGCAAGAATTATTGAAAATATTACTGTGTGTACATTAATACAGTTATACAAGAAAACTATCACCAAAACAGAAAGCACTGTCTTTTTCTCCAAGTTAATCTACCTACACCACAGATACATCCCTCCCCTAAAGCACACTTAACACTGTCTCTCAATACACAGACTAAATGTTGTACATTAACATTCAAAATCCACACACAAACAATAAACGCTCGATGATATGAGCAAAGGAGGGTTTCCTATAATCGATGAACTAAAGTTTCAGCAAATAAAATGACTCAAAAGGCTTTTTTAACAGCTTTTAGAAGGGTTTGAATCGCAGAGAGCTCTCAGAGCAGATTGTCTCCTACAGCGTCCTACACACACTACCCCAAATTGAGCCTGTGCAGAACAATCTAGAGCCCACGTGACCTGAAATCCCATGAAACACTGCAAAATTCGCCTTTGGAGCTTAAAAACAAGGCAAAGTGAGGCAAAGTACATTGTTTTTAATGTACTTCACCTTAAGAATTGGTGGAGTAGTGGTTTGGGAAGGCAGAGTAACGCGAAGTCTTTATTTTCAATGGACTTTGCGTTACCCATTATAACGTGAAGTACTCCGCTTCGCGTTGTGGAGCACTCTGCAAATTCACCTTCGCTCTGCAAATTGGGGCCACTTCACCCATCTCTACTCATGAACATGACAGGTGTCATTTTTCAAATCCCCTCTAAAACATTTGCTCTGTGAAGTTACCTTTTGAATAAGATTTAAAAAAATCCACCTGCTGTGATTGTAAGGTGGAGTCATAAAAATTTTTTTTGAAAATTGGTGATCAGAATGTCAGAAAACACAAATTATGAGGAAATGATGAATTTTTTCAGTGTTTACTCATAACTTTGTGATTGTTGCAGATTGTGGTCCCAGAGGTGCAAGTAGAACTTCTAGGGACATGGATATGTTGTTCATCCACACTGTCTGGCAGGTTCCTTGCCACTTTAAATCTTGCCGGAAGGTCTTCAAGCTGGCTCCTCCCACCCACCTGGGTGGTAAAACTCTCGGCTCTGACCCATGATGCCAGATCTTCCTTACCGCTTGGAAGCTCAGGTTCCCTCCTTAACGCTCTGCGTGATAGACTGGATCCTAATTCTTCGGTTCGTCCGAAACTCATTTTAAAATTTTCAAGACTTCGGTCTTCCTTTTCTCTTGCGGCTGCGATGGACAAATCGACTCCCAGCCTTTGGCGGTGCCCGTGTGGGCAGAAGATGTCCAGGATGGATCCGCACTCCACGTGCATCTACTGCCTCGGCCTAGAACACGACCCGCAGGCCTGTGAGTCTTGCTGTTCGTTCTCGGCCAATGTCTTGGAGGACCACGCTTCCTGGTTGAAGCTCGGGCACCCCGAGAAGCGCTACCCGCTGTTTAAGTTAAAAGAGGCTCATTGGGTGGTTACCATGGCAGCTGGCTTGGTTGAGTAGCTTGAGCAGATGATTGCCCTTGAGGAAGAGGCGGCTCCTCCTCCTCGGTCGCGCCATTTATCCCGCTCACCTTGGGTACCTCGTATTCTGCTTCATTCAAGGAGCTTTGCCATTCCCTTTCCACGAAGGGAGAGGGGCCATCAGGACATTCCTCTTGGTCCAAGAAGAAGGATCCCAAGGGTAAGTCCCATCATCGGTGTTCGTAGGAGCGGGAGAGGTCCCCTTCCCCGGACAGCCGACCGTCGACTTTGGTTGAGGTTGTGGCTAAGGCTGCTGGCTTCACAGCATCCCCGTCAGGTCAGCCGGCCGAGACAGCCGTCAACGTGGTCGAGATTTTTCTTGACCCGTTGGACAGTTTGTCGACTGGTGAGGCCGACAACCCATCTTCGCTGGTTCCCCCGGTGGAAACCGAGGATTTGCCTGCGCCATCGGTTAAGACGTCCGAGCTGAGGGAGGAGCGGGTGTCCCCTGCTCCTTCCCAGGCCCACCCTTAGACACACTGAGGTTCTCGGTCTCGGTCCCAGACCTCTTCTCAGTCCCGGGTTTTCAGAGCACCCTTCTGCCGAGGAGTTGGTTACCGATAGCATTTTCCGGCATTCCGGGAATGCCAGGGACGTGGGCAAGCCTCCCGAGAAGGAGTCCAAAAAGCTGGACTACGCCGGGCGCAAGGTGTACGTTGCATCCTCCCTTGGCCTCCACCAGGCTAACTCGGCCGTGCTGGAGGCACACTTCTCCCACGACCTCATGGGCTCCCTGGATGAGGTGATCCCTCATCTCCCGGCCGAACTCCAGACCACGATCTGGTAGATCTGGGACCAGGGTAGGGCAGTGGCGAAGCAGCAGCTCCAGACAGCTCTGGACATAGGGACTCCTGTGCCAGATCAGTGGGCGACGCGAGTGGCCATGCGCCTGGGGGCATGCTGAGGATATCCACCTTATGGTGGATATCCAGCACAAGTTGGCGGATGTCCCTTCTTGGGGACCGACCTCTTCGGCCCTGGAGTGGAAGGTCACCTCCAGTGGATCGAAAAGTCCAGTGTCACCCTGGACTTGGTCACCTTCACCCAGAAGGACAAAGGCCGCCGTCAGCAGCAGCACAAGCCCTTTCATCCTTCTGAGCCTGCGGCTGATCCGGCCCAACAGCACCAGGGCCAGCAGGCTCGCGCTTGGCATCCCTAACCCAAGCCTGCGGCTTCCTCCAACAGGAAGCAGGGAGGTAAAGGCCCAGGAGGTCCCTCGGCGGTCCCTCCTCCAAGCCTGCCCAGTGACGGGTTGAGGGTGTCGCCCCAGCCTCGTCATTCCCCCTGGGTTCCCCCCGTGGGGGGACGGCTCCGCCACTTCCTTTCTGCCTGGTCCACTATCACCATGTACCGCTGGGTGTTGGAGGTGGTAGGAAAGGGCCTGCCTCTGGAATTCGAGCAGACCCCACCCTTTCGAGCCATCGCCCCCTCGGGGGACCACAGGGTCCGCAGCCTCACTGTTGGCCCGCCGAGCCGATATTGCCCTGCTCCTCGAAAAAGAGGTGATCAGGAAGGTGGCAGATCCTCCTCCAGACCCGGGGTTTGTGTCCAGGTATTTCCTGGTCCCAAAACGGACGGGGGGCTGGTGCCCCATTCTTGACCTGCAGGACCTGAACAGGTTCCTAAGGTCTCGGACCTTCAGGATGGTCACTCTGGCTCAGATAATCCCATCCTTGGAACGAGGCATGTGGTTCTGTTCCCTGGACCTCCAGGACACATTCTTTCATGTTCCAATCCATCTGTCTCATCAGAGATTCCTCCGCTTCAGAGCGGAGGGATCCCTTTATGAGTTCCGGGCCATGCCCTTCGGCCTCTCCCTAGCTCCCAGGATCTTCACCAAATGCATGGCAGTGGTGACAGCATTCCTGCAGCGCCGAAGGGTCCAGGTGTACCCCTACCTGGATGACTGGCTGATTGCAGCCCCCTCCAGAGCGGAGGTGGAGCGGTCCAGAGATCTGACCCTCCAAGTTTGCTCTCAGATTGGCCACCTCATCAATGAGGCCAAGTTAGAACTTGTGCCAAAGCAGGTGATACTTTTCATCGGGGCAGAGCTCAACTCTCTTCGAGCCAGAGCATGGCTCCTGGCAGACAGGGCCGAGGTTCTTTCCTCTCTTGCCCAATCATTTCTGGTTGGGCAATTGCACCCTGCCCAGGACTTCTTGCACCACCTGGGCCTCATGGCAGCCTGCACCAGCGTGGTCCATTGGGCCTGCTGGTACATGCGTCCCCTTCAATGGGGACTGGCCGGCCAGTGGTCACAATGCTTCGATCCGTTGGATCAGCTAGTGACAGTGACCCAGGGGATGTGGAATGCTCTCCAGTGGTGGACCATTCTGGCACATCTGCAGGAGGGCATCCCATTTTTCCGCCGTGAGCCGACGGTCTCTCTATCGACCGATGCCTCTCTGATGGGTTGGGGTGTCCATCTGGGGAAGCACAGAGCACATGGCCTCTGGTCCCCTTGGGAGTCCCGATGCCACATCAACCTGCTGGAGCTTGGAGCAGTTCGCCTAGCTCTCACCACCTTCGCTCCGTTTCTACGGGGTCAAGTGGTTCAGGTCCGGATGGACAATTCCGTGACCATGTACTATCTAAACCGCCAGGGCGGGACGCGCTCCATGCCTCTGTGCAGGGAAGCTCTCCGCATTTGGTCACTCTTGCGCAGCCTGGAGGCAGATCTCCTTGCTATTCACATGGCAGGAGCCTCCAACACCCTGGCCGATGCCCTAAGCCAGATAGGGGCTGCGTCTCATGAGTGGTCTCTCCTGCCGGAGGTAATACAAGATCTCTTCTCCCACTGGGGCATGCCTCAGGTGGACCTGTTTGCCTCCAGGAAGAATGTGAAGCTGAGACTGTTTCATGCCCGGCCCCATCAGCAGGGCTCGCTGCAGGGGGATGCCTTCCCAAGGCCGTGGACCCCGGGCCTCTTCTACGCCTTTTCCCCATTTCCCTTGATCCACAAGGTGCTTCTCAAGGTGAGGAGGGACAAGGCACAGGTGATTCTGGTAGCCCCAGACTGGCCCCATCAGTTCTGGTATCCAGATCTCCTCAGTCTCAGCTCCAGGCTCCCGAGGCGGCTTCCAGCCCACCCAGACCTGATCTCAGTCAATCAGGGGAAGGTATTCCATCTGGACCTTCAATCCCTGCACCTGACGGCCTGGTTCCTGAGCGGCTAGAGTTCCAGGCCTTGGGTCTTTCTGACGAGGTCCTCAACGTCGTTGAGTCATCCCATAAGGAGTCGACCAGAAAATGCTACACCTTCAAATGGAAGAGATTCTCCATTTGGTGTCAGGGCAGTGGCCTGGACCCTCCTCCTGTTCCTTGGCAAGCATTCTGGACTACGTGTGGTCCCTTTCTCAGCAAGGGCTTTGTTCAACGACCCTTAAGGTGCACATGGCAGCCATCTCTGCTTACCGGGCGCGGGCCGGGAAGCAGTCGGTGGCGTAGGAGAAGGTGGTCGGGTGCTTTTCAAAGGCCTTGATCACATATCCCCTCCGGTGTGAGAACCTCCACTTCCATGGGATCTTCTGCTGGTATTGGCTAAGCTCATGGGCAGGCCATTTGAACCAGTGCACAGGTGCGATATCTCCCACCTGTCGTGGAAGACCGCCTTCTTGGTGGCTATCATGTCAGCCAGAAGGATGGGAGAGCTCCAGGCATTTTCCATCGAGTCTCCTTATCTGGTCTTCCACAGGGACAAGGTTGTCCTGCGCCCCCACCCGAAATTCCTTCTGAAGGTGGTGTCGGAGTTTCACCTTAACCAGGTGTTGACTCTGCTGGTGTTCTACCCCAGTCACACCTCGGAGGCCGAATATAGGCTCCATTCTTTGGACCCTAGAAGAGCGCTTGCTTATTATAAGGAACGGACGGCTGAAGTTCGGGGAGAGGTTCGCCAGCTGTTTGTCACCTACGCTGAAGCTGCACCTGGCAGACCTGCAGCCAAGCGGATGATAGGCAGGTGGGTCACGTCCTGCATAGATCTCTGCTATAGGTTGGCGGGCATGGAGCCTCCCAGAGGGATAAGATCTCATTCTGCCCGCCATACCGCTGCATCGGTAGCTGCTTCCAGGGACGTCCCTATCCAGGAAATCTGCAGGGCTGCTACCTGGAAGTCAGCACATACCTTCATCACCCACTACCATATTGACCTTGAGTCACATCGGGATGCTGGTTTTGGGGGCTCAGTTCTCCAGTCTTTATTTCCCAAGTAAGGGGTGTGTGCCTTGCCTCCCTCCTCCCGGCGAACTGCTAGGAGTCTGCCAGACAGTGTGGATGAACAACATATCCATGTCCCTAGAAATACAGGTTACTCACCTGTAACAGGAGTTCTAGGAATGGTATATGTTGTTCATCCACACTACCCACCCGACCTCCCCGGCTTTGACACACAATCTGGCATCCAGCGGGCTAGATCTGGCATCATGGGGTGGAGCCAAGAGTTTTACCACCCGGGTGGGTGGGAGGAGCCAGCTTGAAGACCGTCCGGCAAGATTTAAAGCGGCAAGGAACCTGCCAGACAGTGTGGATGAACATATACCATTCCTAGAACTCCTGTTACAAGTGAGTAACCTGTAGTTTTGTTACCCCAAATGATGAACATGACAGGTCTAATTTTTCAAATAGGCAGATTGGGGAGTGTTCATGAACCCTAACACTACACATTGGAAATGGCACACACGTCCCACAGGATCAATTCTGTAATTCTTACGGAACTGTAAATGAGTTACTACTGCATTTAAATTGCATTTGAAAATGCACTGAATCAGCATTGGGAAGGAACTAAAGTGAATTTGTCAATGGCTTAAAAAGTATTGCATGTGAGTCGATGAATGGTTGAAACTGAGTTTATATTGTAAGCATTTAGAATTGCCACTGCACTGTCAGCACACAAAAAAAATGCTAGAGTAATGAGCTAGAGGAACAGTTTAATGTGACTTGTACTGTACATTGTAAAAGCAGGCCCACACTGAAAATGAGATATTGCATCTCACCTCTACTGTCCTTGGTAAATGTAGTATAAATCTATGTAAAATCCGAACACTATTGCAAATTACATATTACATCTCATCTGGTCTATTTTGGGTAAGTATATAGTAAAAACGTTCACAAACAGGACCCAGTACAGTAGCATGCAAGCATACATTTGCCACTGACAAATGTTTGTCATGTCCGCTGCCAGGAACTTCCTTATAGTCAGCTGGTGTCCTCCTTGTAACTTCCTGATAGTCAGCTGGTGTCCTCCTTGTAACTGCTGCTGAGAGGACATGCTGTTACCAGTGATTCTCATACATGTATGCCTTGGACTGTTATTATATCTGCTACTTGTATTTAACTGTTACTGAAACATTCAGGCTATATCTGTTCTGTTTACACATGTAACACTGTACCTGTACTTGTTTTATATTTCTTTGTACATGAGCCTGGATTAAGGGCTTTCCAATTCTCTCTGAATCATTTTACACCTCTGAAAAGAAAACCAACTGAAAAAAGGGACTGGTCAAAACACACAGTTAAAAAGCATGACTATAAATAGAAAGCTCTGTAGATTGGAGGGATCCAAGATGGAACTGTAAGTGGACTGTACCTACACAAAAAAGAACTACTGTGATGTTCCCCTTACAAGCATCTTCCAAATAAGAAGTATCCCATGACAGGGTTTGCATTACAGGATTTTGAAACATGCCCCAGGTGATGTGAAGCGCTATGCCTACTAGTGCCTTTACACCCTGTGAGGTGCCTTAAAAAGAGAATAATTGGTTAGTGTACATTATAAGGCAGTAATTGCATTGAGAGGTTCCCT
This sequence comes from Neoceratodus forsteri, assembly GCA_016271365.2. Taxonomy (NCBI): domain Eukaryota; kingdom Metazoa; phylum Chordata; order Ceratodontiformes; family Ceratodontidae; genus Neoceratodus; species Neoceratodus forsteri. The sequence continues at coordinate 369,344,697 of CM028135.1, forward strand.
TTTCCCCAGAACCTCGAGATGGAATTACTGCCTTAAAATGTACACTAACCTATGTATTATTATTATTTTTAATATATGGATCCAAGTTTTGAGGATTTTTGTTGTTATTTTTGTAGTGGGTGGTCGGCTGCTGCCATGAAGGATTCTATCAGACCTGGCTTACTGTCACACTTTGCCGCACTGCCTCGCTCCGGCTCTTTCATCCCTGCCCCCTCACACACATGGCACAGTAAAAAAAACAAAACTTTTTTTTATTTGTACCTTCTCTTCTTGGGGTGGGGGGGAGTGCAGGATCAGCAAGATAACTCCATTTTTGAAAACAAAAAAAATGGGAAGTGCCATGGACACTATGCACTCTCACTAAGCGAGAGATGACCGCCATGTTTTGGAAACCATTTTGGCTACCCATAGACAGAGAGCGGCCAATGATTAGCTGCATTGTGAGCATGAATGGTTGATTGATGTTTGTGAGGTTTACTGATATGGGGAGTTGTGGGTTGCGCTGTTGAGCTAGGCTGGTGATACTATTGTTCAGGTCCCAAACAATACTATTATGGGATGTGAATGATAGTATTATCACACTCGAAGGTGGTATTATTACTTTGTGAGTGATAATATTACCAAAAATGTTTTGTATGCTTTAGTGTACTATTGAATTCATTGTCCATATATTGAATAGAGAATAATGCTTGTGCAGTTGTATGTGTTATGAGGATTTTTCACACACCAAATGTGTGTGAAATAGCCTAATGAAACAAAGTTTGCACAGGCATTATTTTTTTATAATAACTGATGTAACGTTTCAACAAAGAGAAAAACTAAGCTGTATTTGTGCAAGCGAGTGTGTCCCTGAGCAGTCTCCATACTCACACAAATACAGTGAAGTGAGAGCGCGAGGAGGAAAATGCCATAATAACCCACTGTCGAGTTATCACAGAATTCTGCGAGTTATTACGGCATTTTATCAGGAATGCTTTTCCTGCCATAAAAAGGGGTGGCCAGTTATTATAATCCTTTATTGCACACTCTTGTTTGGATTATTATACTTATAAAATGGGCTGTGCACTTGTAAAATGGGTTGTGTATTTTTCATTATATAAAGCAATGATTTTTGTGTTTTAAATGTTCTCTCACCAAAACTCAAAGATGCTTTCAGTTTTGCTTTTGTGTTGTTTTTTTTTCAGTACGTTGATATGTTGTACGAAGTGCAGGGTACATTAATGAGGTTTTGTTTGCTTGATTATAGGATCTGGCACTTGACTGCATCAGTAGCATTTTGATGCAAGGTCAGGTGATGTGCCATGATCAATAATGCTACTTAATATTTCCATGTCATTTTATAATGCAAGTTAGCATCCCCTAGAAAAAAAGGAAAACAATCCAAAAATTCGGCCTTATTGCAGAATATGGGCTGGATTCGTAAAACGGAGTGGGACGAAGTCCCACTTTGCAACTCCAGTTACAGACCGAAATGTGTGCAGCAGAGGAAATTTGTAATCACAGCCCTCTGCAGCTGCGGAGATGTTACACCTGGTCCCACTAGCCATAACATTTTTCTGCAGCTGCGGGGGGAGAAAATCACCCGCAAGCTGCCATAAATCACGGAGCTGGTCATAATGGCTCCTTACTTTGAATACAACAGCTATGGAAAATCATGCAGCTGTGCAGGTGGCAACCCACTTGCGTCGGGTTTTTCACACAACTTTGGGATTTTTGGGAGCTTTGTGAATGTGGCCCCATATGTTTCCATCAACATATTGTTCTTTCAAGCTCCTCATATATGCCATCATCCAGATCTACCACTGCAGTCATATTCTGTTAACATTTACCCAATTCCATACATTTTACTAACATTTACTAAAGAATTAAAAGATGTCAAAAGTACTGTACCTCAGTAGATAAAAAATAATTTAGGGCATGCCATCACAATTAATTATAATGACTCCTTGGTAGTAGAGCTTTCAAAATGTTAAACTATAACATGGCCTACTACCAATAATAGTATTTGTAATTAGTTCTTACAGCTTTCTTTTTTAGGAAAATGTTTCCATTTATTCATTAGACACAAATCAACTTCTTTTCTCTGTGCAGTTAGCCACTGCAAGGCAAATCATGAAGGAAATGTGAAAGGAAAATGTGTGCCCCCTACTGGGATTTGAACCCAGGCCCCTGGCAAGTAAAGTTTAATCCCAGTAGAAGACATTTTCCTTTCAAATTTCCTTCATTTATTCATTTGGGAATTTACATTAAAAAAAAAACTGGAAATACAAAAAATGTACAATAACCAAAAAGTCAGTATTTTCAAGTTGCTGTTACCCTATCAGGCTGAAAGCTGTAATAGGAATCCATCCAGTTCAATGAGCTTAGTCAGGGAGCAGCAAGTTTAAGCTCTCTGCACTGCTATGATGCAACTATTATAATCTTGGGGGAAAAATGATTTTCCACTAAATCAAAAACTTCATGGATATTAGAAATGGGGAAATAATTGCAAAAGAGAAAAGGAAACAATGGAAAAGAGAGATAGTGAAAGGAAAGGTCTAAAGTGGCCAGAGGCAGGGAGTGACATCAAAACATGTTTAAAAAATATAAATTAAAAAATATATTGTTCAGCTTAATTTGCATAAGAAACAAATTACATTTTTTTACCCTTCTATAAGTAAACATATTTTTTGTGTCACTGGCATACCCCTAATGTGCTTCTTCCTCAACACCGTGTAGGCTGCAATATTTATGGCAAGAGCCCTGACCCATAAAAGCTTCAGAAGTCAGTGATTGCTACCTTTCTGCAAGTTGTATGTGGACTTATGATGGCAATGTAACATAGAAACATAGACTTTGATGCATTGGTGCCGGAACGGTTTGAAAAGTGGTAGGGCCAAAGATGTAACAGGTAAATTCTCCCCTATTAAATACATTAACATGATTGCAAAAACTGATAGGGCCACTTATGAAAGTGGTAGGGCCATGGCCCTAGTGGCCCCCCCTGTTCCGGCACCTATGCTTTGATGGCAGATAAGACCATTTGGCCCACATAGTCTACCCATTTCCCTACCTATTGGATAAGCTGCAGGTTCTAGTTAACCAAAAGCCTACTTCCTCCTACCCTTCACTATATTTGCCTTATGTCTGTCCCATGCATTTTTGAATTCCTCCACTGTTTTTGACCCCACAACCTCCTCAGGAAGGTGGTTCCATGTGTCCACCATCCTCTCCATGAAAAAATACTTCCTCACGTTTCCACCGAGCCATCCCATTTCTATCTTCAAATTGTGCCCCCTTGTTCTTGTACATCTCTTTTTCTGAAAGATGCTCCTGTCTTGGACTTTGTTGATTTCCTTGAGGTACTTGAAAGCATATGTCATGTCCCCTGTCTTCCTCCTTCCTCAAGGGTATACATATTAAGCACTTTTAGTCTCTCTACATATGGCTTCTGTTGCAGACCCTGCATCATTTTAGTTGCCCTCCAGTGTACTGCCTCCATCCTTTCTATGCCCCTGCAGAGATGGGGTTTCCAGAACTGTACGCAGTACTCCAGATGGGGTCTCGCCTGTACAGAGGGATAACAACTTCCTCTTTTCTACTGGTGATACCTCTCCCTATACATCCTAGTATCCCCCAGCCCTACTTACTGCCTTCTCATGTTGCTTACCTACCTTAATGTCATCTGATATGACTACCTCCAGGTCCCTTTCCATTTTTATTGTTGTTAGTACCCCCGCCATTGTGTACTCTTCCCCTGTACATGCCCTAACACATATAAATCCTTTTAATTATACAAGAGTGCCCCCTGATGTGCATTCTTCATTCTTCCTCGCCACTCTTATTAGGTGTGTGTACTGTACCTACACTTTCCTCCTCTGTCACCACTTTGTACCACATGTTTTTTACTTCCAAGCCTGTAAAGGTATACTGTAGAAATATCGAAATTACAACATTGAAATCCATTACAGTGACAACTTCCACGTTGTCGCTGTAATGCCCCCGATGGCAAAATTTTGCATATTTCGCCCCCTTCAAACAAACTTTGATGAGGATTTTATAATATTAAAACCAGGGGGTGCTGGTGGGAACCCCCCCCCCAAAAAAAAAAACACTCAATGTCTGACAGGTGAAATTTCACCTGCCAACATTGTTGGTGTCACTGTGCTACATTTTGACAACTTGGTTGTTGATGCAGCTTGGTGGAACCACCTGTATATTTGGACATCACCTATTTTTCTGCTTTGAGAGTCAGTCGTGTCTGCCACTGTTGTTTGGAAAGTTTTAACATCAATGGCAGCAAGCCATTTTGGCACACACCACAAATAAAGAAAATCCAGTGGGGTCTCTGAAACACGTGCAAGTAAAAACGGACTTCATTGTACAGAACTATCAGCACATGCTTGGTGAATTGCACAGACCCGGTGTCAGCCACCCAGTATTTCACTCAATAGAGCTTTTTAAGGGTCCCTTGGTCCCTAAAGTGACCTTTTACTTACACAATATCAAAGACTGTACTGGTTATTCTTTATTCATGATAAGAGCCTAGACTGAGTGGCTCTTCCCCACTACTCCATAGAAAGTTTTAACCTTGTTTGTATGTCAGATACTTCCAAAATGGAGCTAACCAGACCCCCAACTGATGGTAACATTGTCTATAACATTAACATTTACATTTACATTAACATAATAATATTAAAACTACAAATAGAAAGTCCACAAATACATAATGCATGCATCACTAATTACTTTAGGACACCTCCTGTCTGTGCCATACAGGTTCATGTTGCTGGTTTAATAGTTTCGAAATAAGTTACTAAACCAGCTTTGTATAATATATTTGAACACCCAATGCAGTAATTCACTGGTTAATGTGTGACTTCTGCAGCAATTCATGATATTAGTAATGGAGTTATTTAAAGGCCCTGTCTGAAACATCACATTTGTGTTGCAAATGTTGAATGGATGAACTTTATTTTAAAATTGTGATACCGACCCACTGTTGTTATTATCTGGCCTATAAAATGCAAGTTAATTTTCCCACTGATTCAGTAGGCATGAACATTTATTTATTTTTCCTTTAGGGACATATCCAGACATAATTAAATGACATACATGTCTGCTATTACCCTAGGTAGAAGTCTTTTCCACAAATTCACCACTCCAGCTGCAAACTAATATCTTTGAATATTCTTTAAAAGTTTTCCAGATTTCATTTCCCATACTGTGGTTTTTCTCATCCATGATATAGTGTATTTAATAGATTAATCTGATTAGATACCTAACTTAAAAAAAAGTGTTTTTGCCTTATAAATAACCCATTCCTTAAGAGAAAGATTTAATCATAAGAAAGGAGGGGGTGTTAAGTCTGACATTCTGACCCCTTTTGTTCACTTAATCCTATTTAAGAACCGACAGCATCATTTTGTAACAGTTCTGTAAACAAGATCATGACTTTACTCCTGTTTTAAAAAAAAAAAAAAAAACAGTAGGCAACAGCTCAGACTAAATGGTAGTAGTATGTTTCTGGTTCGGCAGCTACTTTTGTTAAAATTTGAGACCTGTATGTTTGGTATAATTTATTACTATAATGTGCATTTGTGATATGTTACAGAAGCCTTTAGTCCTGTGAAGAAAATGACTGAACTCCTGGAGAAATATGAGCAGCAGTTCACATCTCAGTGGGAAGGAGTCATGGGCAATCAGCATGTTCCAAGGTTGGTATCAACAAATCGTAGGTAATTTGGTACTTACGGTAGGTCTTTTAAAGGTAAATGTACCCAGTGGCACTTCTAGTCTACCCTACACTACACAGTGGTGTCCAAAAATTCCACATAGTTGTTCATCTCTTTATCAAGCATTTTGGGGCATGTATTGACTCTTTTGGCAGGTTATTCCATAAATTAACTACCCTTTGGGTATAATATGCCCCCCTCTGATTTGTTTTGTATGCTCTTCCTATAAGCTGCTTATTATGCCTCCTAGTGTTCATTTCACCTTCCCTTACATCAAATCACATTTTTCTAACATACATTTATCCTTTATTATATGACACCACTTGCATGTGTTCTTTCTAGACTGTGTCATCCTAATAATTCCATTCTTGTTCTATAATTTATGTCACCTAGTCCATGAACTGTATTAATGAACATCCTCTGCATGCTCTTCGTATGCTTGATTTCCCCATTATGATAAGGAGACCATAACTGGCACAACAGTCGACCAATACAGTGGAATTATTACTTCCTCCTATCTGTGTACCAAGGTTTTCTTTATGCAACCCAATATGTAACCCAGTATTCTTGATACCTTGGCTGCTGCTAAATTATTATTGGTTGTAAAGGGCAAATTGGATTGCACAATAACTCTCAAGTCCCTTTCCTCCGTAACTGCTTTTATTTCTTTTCCTCTCAACATATACATGCACAAACGTTGTTCCCTATGTGCAAAATGACATATTCCCTCAGTGTTAAACAGCATCCCCATTTAAAAGCCCACTGGCCCAGTATATTTAGATCTGCCTACAGACTACATGTATTGTCTATGGTTAATTCCGGTCCACCAATTTTTGTGTCATCTGCAGACTTATTTATGCACTCCTTAACTCCTTCATGCATATCCTTAAGGTATAGAGTGAAAAGTACAGGCCCCAGCACCGATCCCTAAGGTACCCTACTGATCACTACAATATCATCCGACAGCTCACCTTCCACTGTCACCCTCTGCCTTTGTTTCCCAGCCGATTTTTAACCAAGACCACCACTCTCAGATCTAAGCCCATGTTAGCCAACTTGTAAATTAGCTTCAGGTGCTTTTCAAAGGCCTTGCTAAGATCCATATAAATTATGTCACTTGGTATATTGTGGTCCAGAAATTCACTAAATGGGTTGTAAAAAGATATTAGGTTCGACTGGCCTGGTGACACTGGGGGTTGAGGTGCTGGATGCCACACCGGCGACCCGGGTTCGGGAGCAACCTCTGGTGCCAGGGCCAGTCGGGGAGGAATAGGATTGAGCATCCGTCTGACTGCTGTCCTCTCCTGGGAGGGAAGGGAGTTCCTGTCCCCTGGTGGAGCATGGGGGGACATAGCAGCTGAGGGGCTGTGTAAGGGGGAACATCAGGTGGCCATCATGCAGTGTGGGCGAGAGCACTCACGTCTCGTGCAGATGGCATTGCACGTCCTGTGTCGGGGGGGGAGAACAAAGGAAAATTCCTGGGCTCTGTGGAGGCGAAGGTGGAGCACTGTGGACATGCCCACATGGCCAATGCCAGCCCGAACCCTATTCTGCTCTCCATGGTCCTCTGCCCCCCCCCCATGGGGCTGGCGTGTGGGGAGGACCCAGCATATCCAATTTCCTGGGCGGGCAAGGGTTCAGGCGGGTGGTGGAGGCATGTGACCCTGTGGCCCACTGGAGAGATGCCTCAGTGTCCAGTGCCAGGAGTGAAAAATAGTTTAAAAAAAAAAAAAAATATTAGGTTTGTTACACTTGACTGCCCCTTGGTAAACCCATGCCAAGTTCTGTCCATTACCCCATCTATGCTACTAGTCTCAGCAAGAAATCTTTTACAGTTTTCTCCATTACTGATGTTAAACTAACAGGTTTGTAATTTCAGACTAGATGTTTGTTTCCTTTTTTGTATCTTGGGCAGCGATTGCTTCCTTCTATTCCTCTGGCACTTACGGGAAGATGCAAAGATTTACATATTATCATGATGTATTATTACATAATACATTTCTAGCCCTTGTAATTCATAGCCCCATGCCATTTTTTTTTTGTTTTATTTCCCGGATGTGACAGCAGCAATCCCGTAATTTACAGTTATGATATCAGAACTGTGAATTATGACTATATATAGAATATCTGCATCACTCAAATTGTCTAAAACATTCCACTGACTGTAGAACATCCTGAGGTAAACTGTGTCAACTTGATTCCCATTCTACTTTCAAGGAAACAACTTCATTCATATAAAACCATTTTAAACCCTATTAGTAGTGTCTGACCTCATACTATAGAAAACAAAATTACTCCAGCTGTAAACTGCAAGACTTGTAGTTCCATTGTTGGATTCTGGTGACATTTATAGATCATTAGAGCTTTGTTCTCATGGTTTAAGTTGTTGTTAGAATCCCTCGATGGGATTACAGCCTTGTAGCTCACAGTTGCCTATCATTGATTTATTTTATATGTAGAAACATTTGCACTCAGATGTGCAATGTAGCTGAGAAACTTGGCAGCCCAATATGCAAGTTACTTCTGCCATTCCACACCCTTAGTAACAACACCAGCTGTTTCAAGGCAAAGGCAAAAAGAAATCCTTGCAAATACTAAGAATGAACCTTGAAAACTTGCAGATGTTGGCAGAACTTGCAGACTCTTTTGAAGTCATGAATGATGTCATTGATGTCTGTCACAAGTTTGTATGCAGACTCTACCAAATAACAGGACGTATTAGTTTGGACATCAATCTACTAAGGTACAGACAGTTTTGCAAGCAAGCAAAGCAGAATGACAGCTTGCCACCATGTATGGACAGCCTGGTACAGCACATAAAGAGAGCTAATTACCAGTGTACTGTATTAAAAGCAGCACTAGTGGCTAAGCTGTTTATTGCATCACTTGATGGACATGACTGGACACAGAGAATGGTCTGGTGCCTCAACTAATGATGCAAGAATCATGTCCAATAGACTTGCTAGAACTTATTACATGCCAGTGCACAAAGTCTAAATGCTCCTCAAGGAAGAACAGGTGTGTGATGATAGTGGGTGTGAAGGACACCGAAACATATGTGACGATAAACAAGAAACTGGCAAAGACAATATCAGTTATGAAAATGGTGATTTGGAATCAGATTATGACACTGACAATAATGGCTCTGAGTAAACAAGTTAAATGTGCCTCTGAATTAAGAATACATGCTAAAGTGAAAAGTTGCATGATGATAAATATGGCCATAAGTCTTAATTAAAATGTCATCTCAAAGAGTAATATATCTGCTGCATTAGAATTAATGATTTAATTTGTGCTCAGGATGGACCTTGTTATGATAATAACATCTTGTAGTAAAACTTTTGTAATTTTTTTGGGCAAAAAAGATATTTGCATTTCCATGGGTGTCATTGTTATTCAAAAGTAAATTTTTCTCACTCTTTCTATTCAGCCTGGAAATAAACATATTGTTTGAAAATGTGTTTCTCTCTACATGTGTACAGTGTATGCCTTCAGGATTGAGATTCAGTTATAGAAACACATTCTTGGCGAGCTACCTTAGTGTGTACAAATCAATTATTACAATGAAATTGTGGTATCATTTATGAGCAAATGGAAGAAAGGTGAGCAATAAAGAACATAATTAGTTAAGATGCTATTAGACATAATTACTGGACATAAGGCATGACAGATAGGTTTTAGATGTTATGTTTTACTTATATTTAGGGTTCATTTATGGGTATTTAGGGTCACCTTATTCAAATTTATTTTAACAATTTACAAAAATTGGAAACTAATACCCAAACTATACAAATACTGTATGATGTTAAAAATAACAGTTTTACAATTTCTTCGAAATTCAGGATTTACTCAGTTTCATCTTTTTTCAGCTATATTGTCCAGATTTTCTCTTCAAAATTCAGTATTATTGACCATGTGATGAACATCACAACATACCTTTTCTGAAAGCTGATAGAGCTATCTTATGCAACTATCAAACCTTTTCAAACAGGGGTTGCAACAGGACAAATATTTTGAAAATTGGCTGCCAGACTACAGAGCAAGGCTCTAAATGAGGGACAACCAATGCCAGTTGGAGTCACACTGGTCCCAAAAGTGTGACCCACTGTTAAAATTGGTGTCCATCACAATGCCCCTGTTAAGGGCACTAGAGTAGTGGAAGGACGCAAACAATCTCAGAGTGGGGGTTCCCTTCAGAAACTGCCCTCAGTGGTGCTTAACACAGATGCCTCCCTGCTGGGCTGGGGTGCCCATCTGAAGGATTTAACTGTAGGTGAGGTGTGGACCCGTCTGGAGTCTCAGGAGCACATAAACCTCCTGGAGCTCAGAGCTGTTTACCTTGCAGTGCAGGCACTTTCTCCCCACATCAGAGGTCAGTCCGCTCAAATCAGAACAGGTAACATCACTACATTGTGTTATATCGGCAAACAAGGGGGAACAAGATTTTCAAAGCTATGCGTAGAAGCAATGAAGATCTGGAGTCTGGCCTGCTCCATAGGGGAGCAGCTGTCAGCCATTCACCTGCAATGGAAAGACAATATGTTGGCAGACTCCCTGAGTCGAATCAGCCAGTGGCATCACAAATGGACCCTGAACAAGCAGGTACTGGCCATAGTGTTCAGAAGGTGGGGTTCTCCAGAGACAGAGCTTTTCACATCATGGGAGAAGCACCAGCTTCCCCTCTCCTGCTGCAGACCTCCCTCGATAGAGACAGTCCTAGTGGATGCCCACATCCTCAAATGGACAGGGACATTATATGCCTTCCCCCCATTTCCGCTTTTACTAAGGGTGTTGCCGAAACTAAAGGGAGAATCTGCAACCATGATCCTGATAGCGCCAGACTGAGCCAGGCAGATTTGGTACACACTGCTCCTGACCCTTTCCATCAAGCACCCTATCAGTCTTCCCCTGAGGTTTAACCTGCTGACCTTGTCTCAGGGCAAGATACAGTAATATTCCCATATCTGAGATCCCGTCACCTCAGGGCATGGTGCATGAAGAGCTAGAGTACTCTGTGCTGAATATTTCTGAAAATGTTTTGGAGGTGCTTTAGCTGTCCAGGAAACCAGCAACAAGGAAAATCTAGGCCTCCAAGTGGAAAAGGTTTTCACTGTGGAGTTCTTCTATGCAGCCCAGTCCACTCCAAACAGATCTTCCTGTGATTGTGGATTATCTGGTCTTCCTTCAGTCTCTGGGCATCAAGTCTATTACTTTGAAGGTGCCTCTGCAGCAGTGTCAGCTTACACATCAGTTGGCAAGGACAGGTCTATGGCCTCACAGCCCATTTTCTTGTTTTTTTACAGCTATTATTTGTTTCTGCTGGCTTACATCCAGAGGGCGCCCCCCAGCCCCATCCCCCGACACCCACCATCAGGCACTGACCCAGCCCCAGGGCTTGCCCCCCCGGTGGGGCCAGCAAGGTTCCCCAACCCCCACCGGAGACTGGATTCAAGGGACCAGTGCCGTGGCTGGCTGGGAACAGAGCCTGCGAGATGCCCTCCATCACACTGCTGCGGTGTGTGTATTTTTTTGTCTGTATTCCTTCCCCTAGGGGTCAGGACGTGCAAGGACGCTTGTGGAGTGGAGTGCACACGCATCCACGCGTGCTCCCCTCCAAGCATCTGCCCCGACTCCTCCCTTGTCTGCAGCATGGCAGCCATGTCCCCCAGCCTCTGCTAGGGGGCAACCAGGTGCCGGCAACTGAAAACCTCCTCCCCAGAGAAGGAGAGCGGTCCATTGAACACTCAATCCTTCCCCGCCCCTGCCGACCCCCAGCGGTCCGCGCTCGTTCCCGAACATGGGTCGCCAGTGTTATGTGAGGTAAGGCGACCAGCGTCTCAGCCCTCAGTGCCACTGGGCTGGCTTCTCACAGCCCATTTTCAAAAAATTATCTAAGGGCCTTAACCATGTGTAACCTGTGCATTGCCCAACTCATGGAGCCTCCTTTGCGCCCATTGGGTTTGCTGAATTGAAATATGTCACCTGGAAAACAGTTTCGCTGGTAGCCGTGACTTCTGCCCAGAGGGCGAGTGAGCTGCAAGATCTCTGCACAGATCCCAACTATCTCAGCTTTCACAGAGACAAGGTATTCTTGAGAACTAACAGAAAATGGTATCTGAATTTCACCTAAACTAGTCAGTTGTGCTGCCAGTGTCCTTTACAGTACAATCCAGTGCAGGTGAGCAGAAACTCCACAGTTAGGATATTAACAGGGCACTGGGCTACTACCTGGACCACACAAAGGAGGTGAAGTCCACCAGCACTCAGTTGTTTGTCACCTATGGTGAGGTGGGTAAACAAAAGCCAATTTCCAAGAGAACACTATCTCACTGGATAGTCTCATGCATACAGTTTTGCTACTCAAGGCTGGCAAGCTGCTTCCCCAGGGTCTTAGAGCGCACTCTACGTGTGGCACTTCTGCTTCAGTGGTAGCCTCTAGAGGTATTCCCTTGCAGGAAATCTATGAAGCAGCTACATAGAAAACAGTACAAACTTTTACAAAGCATTATTTTCTGGACAAACAGTCTAGGAGGGATGCCAGTTTTGGCACTGCTGTTTTGCAGAACCTTTTCATTAAATACGTTCTGTACACAGTCTACTAATGTATTGCTTTGTAGTCTGCAGTTGTTAAGCATAGTGAGGGATTACAGGGACATGAAAAAAAAGATTAATCACCATAGTAGCGTTGTTTCTTCCAAGGGATCCCTCACTATGCGTAACAATCCCATTCTTACTTCCACTTCCAGAACCCAGAGAAAGTTCAAACAAGAAACAGTTTATTTCTTTTTGTTTGAGCATTTCTGACTGATACCCAGTGATCAAACTTTTACATTTCAATTTGTTCTGCAAGTCTGAGAGTCTTTCCAGATCCTCTTCTTTTTCTTAATATTTTCAGGGTTTTGGTAGTCATTTAGCTAGTGTTTGTGGCCTCTGCTTACCCTAGCTTCAGAAATAAATCTGACATTGGAGAGCATTCATGAGCATGACCACAGAGCAGAGTTTTGAATTTCATGCTAAGATTACATAATTAGCATAGTTTTTATGTTGATTGTACGCATGCGCAAGAAACATGTTGCGGCAGGTTTCTGCAAAAGCAGGTTGTGGAGGCGTGGCACTGTTGTGCCCAATGCCCCCACAGCCTGCAAAGACTTGTCCCCCGTCCCCCAATGCTGTGGCACGCTGCTGCTGACACTAGTTCAGCCAGTGTGCCACAACTTTAAAACAAGTTAGCTGCTGCAATCAAGGGCCCCTTCGCCATTGCAGCGTCAGCCATCCGCTGCAATGAGGGAGCAACCCGTCAGTGCAGAGCGGGATGTAGCATCTTTGGTATTGTTTGAGAACATGGCGGCAGCTTGCCGCCGTATTACAAACAGTATGTACCTCATGTTTATTTGCCGACGGGAGCCCACTCCCCATTGGCAGAAAGGAATCCCCCTTTTGTTGTTTGCCGACGGGGTGCCCAGTCCCGTCGGCGAAATAAATCCCCTTTTGTTGTTTGCCGGCGGGGTGCCCAATCCCGTCAGCAGAAAGAATCCTCCTTTGTTGTTTGCCAACGGGGTGCCCAATCCTCGCCGGCAGAAATAAATCCCCCTTTTGTTGTTTGCCAACGGGATCCCCAATCCCCCGTCAGCTACAGCTGCCCCCGACTCCGGTGGCATGCTGGGCCCACCAGTGTGCCCATGCCCCGAAATGTGGAAAGCGTCCCAGCGTTTTCTTGTACCTGAAAAGAAAGGAACGGTCCCTCGTAGTCTCCCGCACCCCCACACAACCGCACCCACCCACTCACTGGCGCACCCAGCTTCCCACACCCTCTTCACCCCATACTTACCTCCGGAGCATGGCGCGACGATCTTCGCTGGACCGGGAACACGTCTGCACTCTTCAAAGCCGACCGCGAACTGAGGAAATGCCGGTAAACTGTATAATGTGATGAATAGGGTTTTTTCAACTTTAGTGCATATCTCGGGCATTTTGGGGAATTTTTTCACCAAATTTTCAACATGGGGTTTTTGGGACCCCTCCTCATGAATTCTTGAACTGTCATGGTGTTAATCGGCCCTGAAAGGTGGTTTCGTGGTCACTGTGCGGAATCATCCTATGTTGCAAATTTGGTGGAATAAATCCAAAAAATGACTGTTTTACGAGTGTGCGTTGCGCAGTTGCTACGTACGCTCGTAACTTCGCGAATGTACAATTTTTTCATGCCAGATTTTCAACATTGGCATTTTGTCACACCTTCTTGTGAGCAGTATAGCTGTCATTGTTTACATCCTGGCCGAAATGTGTTTTCGCATTTCCGGCGCAGAATAGCGCAGTCGCTGTGGGAAATCAGTGTTCAGGACAGATTAAGAAAATGACAGTGACACTGTTCATGAGTTGAGGTCCTAAAATGCCTATGTTGAAAATTTGGTAACGATACTCCATAAAATGACTGTGTTACAAGCGTGCATTGCGCAGAAGGAACTAGAAGGGGGACAGGATCAGATATACAGTACAGTAGCTTCTTGTTTTACATTGTTTTTCATGGATTCTACTTGGTAGAAAGTTGTTTATTTTCTTTCTTACTACTAAGGGGCTAGCAGGGTATTGTTTGGGGCTGTTGGAATTTTGAAACCTGTTTTGGTAGCTGTATGTGGGCTCACTTGTTTGGTTCACTGTGTGGCAGGCTGCATTTGTAGAGGCCTATTTCTTCTGTTTTAAACATAATTGGTGTAATTTAACTGGGTCTGTTTCTTTGAATTGGAGACCTATATCTTCTAATTCCAATCCTATTTTGATGTATTGTTGGTGAAGCTGTTTGAATTGGTGTCTTGTTTCTTTGGGTAGCGAACCTATTTTGGAGGCTTGAGTAGAATTGATTCATTGTTGCTGGCTTCACTAGCTGCAAAGTTTGAGTGCACAGGGGGGGAAGGGTGCAAATGGTCTGACTAGAGGCCTCAGCTACCTGATTGTTTCCAGAAGATTTGGGCTGGTCCCACCCATCCAAACCCCTCACCCCACCCACTCCATGTCCATTATTTCCTTTATGCTAGGGGTTCTGACATCACTTCCTCAAACAGGCAAAGGATATGCACCTGTCATAGCAGAAGCAGACATCCAGGAAAGGAACAGCAGCAAGTGAAGAGGTGACTGCTCTCTCAGTGGAAGGGAAGTAAATGCAAATCTAGGAGCTTTCTCATTATTACTTCTTCCCATTGATATTGCATTGGGAAAAGGAGGAGTAGGAGTTTGAAGAAGGTTGTGCAATGGCTACTTAACGTCTATTTTTGAGTGTGGATAGGAAGGATAGGAATATAAAAAGCAGTTGCTCAATATATCTAAACATGTGCAACAAAGGAGGTAAGGGAAATAAAATGTTTTGCACTGATAGAGGGGGGAGAGGGGAGACTTGGGGGAGTGTTTGGTATCCTGCATCTGGAAGGGTGGGGGGTCGCTGGTGGGCAACGACAGCAATGGGTAGGGTGGTAGGCTGCAACAACTCATGTGCACCAATCTTTCTAAACATTGCCTGGAGTGGTGGAGGATGTTTAGTGCAACCACATAGAGAAACTTAGAAAGGAGATTGAGGGTCTGCAGGAGGAACCAAGACAGGCACGGCAGATTGGGGGTGGGTTTAGCCCAATACTCGAGGGAGGAAGAAGGGGAGATGAGGGAGGGCGATTTAGGCCAACAGTGGTGAGAAGAGGGTCAGAAGAAGGGAAGCAGAGACAAAGGGGCCCAGGCCAGGAAGAACGATTGCCAGGGAAACCAGGTCAGGAGACAAAAGTCAAACGGAAGGAGGCGATAGGGATTTGTGAGGGGAGGCAAAGAAGTGGCAAAAGTCATGGAGTGGAAAGGAGAGAACAGGTTACTATGAAGAGAGAGGGAGTGGGCATTTGTGAAGGGTCTTCAGAAAACTGCTCTGCACTGCTAGAGAGGAAGAAAGTGGAGGAGGGAAATGATGAAATTAGAGGAGTAATTGATAAATGCCTGGACCAAACTGAGCGCGGAAGTTCTGCTGGGAGAACTGCAACAAGGGTAAAAGGGGAAATAATGAGCAGGATGAAGAAGAAGAGCTGGAAATGAGGGAGGGAGATGAATGGAAGCAAGCAGGAGTAAGAGGGTGGAATCTTAGTGCTGGGGACTCAATACTAAGAGGAGTTAGGTGGGGTAGCAAGGGGGAGAGGCAGTCGCATTTGGGTGGAGGCCATGCCAGGAATGACAGCGGAAAGGGTGGGACAGTCTGTTCTGAAATATGCTAGAAGGGGTAGGGACAAGCCTCATTTAATTATACATCTTGGGACAAATGACCTGGCTGACAAGACAGTAGATATAGTCCAGAGGAGGTTTGAGGAACTAGCACAATTATGTGAGGGGGCAGGAAGATCAGTAACTTTTTCCGAGGTACTTCCGGTGCCAAAGGCAAGCACAACAAGAAAGCTGAGAATAGAGGAATTTAACGGATGGCTAAGAACCTGGTGTTGTGCTAAAGGGTATGGGCTGTTGGGGGGTGGGGAGGGACCTGGGAAGACAGTAGTCTCTATGCCAAGGACATACTACACTTGAGTGAGGAGGGAAAGAAAGTGTTGAAACAGAGGATGGAAGAATATATAGAGGAAGTTGGGAATTTAAACTAGGAGTGGGGGGTGGCAGTTGGGGAAGAGATATGTAGAGACCACAGGTTGGGAAATCATATGAGCTTACCCCCCATAACAGTGACAAAGGACAAATGGCAAGTACTGTTGGTGATGCTGGGAAAGGAGGGCAGGATGGGAGGGGGGGAAAGGGTGGAAGGTGATTACCCTTAATGCTAGGAGCCTTGGGAGGAAAACTGCAGAGTTACAAGTTCTCATGGCAGAGGGAGAGGTGGACATTGCAGCCATCACGGAAACATGGGCCACCCAATATAATGACTGGGACCTGTCTGTACCAGGATACAGGTTATTTCGTAGGGACAGGGTGACTGGGAAAGGAGGGGGTGGCACTATATGTGAAGGAAGGACTGAAGTGTGTAAGGGAGGAAGGGGAGGAGGTAGTACAGAGTCACTTTGGGTGCAAATCCAGGATTCCAAGAATAGGATTCTTAGAATGGGAGTGGTGTACAGGCCACCATCTCAGATGGAGGAGTTAGACAGGGAACTAGCGGGACAGATCAGGAGGACCTGCGAGAAGGGTAGTGTGGTGATTGTGAGGGACTTCAGCATGCCTGGAGTGGACTGGAGCACCCCAACAACCAGTGACAGAAGGGAGCAGGTACTGCTGGATGCCTTCCAGGACAGCTTCCTGCTGCAAATGGTCAGTGAACCAACCAGGTTAGGGAATACCCTTGACCTTGTGCTGGCAAATGGGGACTTTGTGAGAGAACTTACAGTGGAGGAACCGCTGTCAGGGAGTGACCACCACTCAGTATGGCTCACATTAGATATGGGCAAGGAAGGAGTGGAATCTGACACAAGAGTGCTGGACTTCAGGAGGGCCAACTTTGGGAGGATGGGGGAAGTGGTAAAAGGGTACCTGGCCAGAATTCAATCTAGTATGGACACTAACCAGAGATGGGAGCTCATCAAGCTGGGGATAGTGGAGGCAACCAAAACCTGCTGCAAAGCCCAGAGCAAAGAAACTAGGGCTAAGAAACCGAGCTGGTTGAGCAAGGAGGTCATGGAAAAGGTAAGGAGGAAAGAGCTGCCTTTAGGAAGTACAAGAAAACAGGGAGGGGAGGACAGAGAGAGTACTTGACAGAATCGAAGGAGGTGACAAGGGCAGTAAGGGGAGCCAAAGCATCTACAGAACTGAGGCTGGCACAAGGCATTAGAAGGGGAGAAGGACTTTTCAGTACATCAGGGAAAAGGAGCTATGGGACCACATAGTAAGGATTAGGAAGGAGGGGTTGGGTGGAAGCAGAGTACGATAAGGCGGAAGCACTAAATGAGTACTTATGCTCAGTATTTACTAAAGAGAAGAGGGGGGTGACACCCAAGGTGGGAGAAATGGCAGAGGGGGGGATGTGGTGACAGATGGGGAAATCATGGAGGGCAGAGTTCGAGAGGGTTTGAAGGCACTGAGGGTGGACAAGGCACCAGGCCCAGATGGCATCCACCCTAGGGTACTGAAGGAGCCGGCAGAGGTCCTTGCAGGACCTTTGGCAGACCATTTAATGCCTCACTACATTCGGGTGTGTACTCCGGACTGGAGGATGGCTCATGTGGTGCCTCTTCACAAGAGTGGCCCCAAGGATGAACCGGGAAACTACAGACCAGTGAGCCTCACATCCATCGTGGGTAAGCTAATGGAGACTATCCTGAAGGAGAGGCTGGTGGCCCTCCTAGAGGCCAAAGGACTACAGGACAGCAGACAGCATGGCTTCATATGTGGCAGATCCTGCCAAACCAACCTGGTGGAGTTCTATGACTGGGTAACTAGGCAACTGGACAGGGGCCATGCAGTGGATGTCTTGTATCTGGACTTCAGTAAGGCATTCGACTCGGTGCCACATGGAAGGCTGGGAAGGAAGTTAGTAGGCACAGGGGCGGGTGCAAAGCTGGTGAGATGAGTAGGAAACTGGCTGCTGGGAAGGCAACAGAGGGTGGTGGTGGTGGGGAGCTCTCACACCCAAGGGCAGTGACAGTGGTGTCCCACAGGGCTCGTGTTGGGACCAGTGTTGTTTGGGATATTCATTGCAGACATATCATGGGACATCAAGAGCAAGATCAGTCTGTTTGCTGATGATACCAAGGTTGGCGCAGTGGTGGATGACCTAGGGGTGGCAGGGTTGCAGGATGATCTGGCAAAGCTTGAAACTTGGTCAGACACCTGGCAACTGGGCTTTAATGTCAAAAAGTGCAAGGTACTGCATTTTGCGATGAAGAACCCAAGGAGGACTTACCAGCTAGGGGGAGTGCAGCTAGCCCAGACAGAGGAGGAGAAGGATCTGGGTGCGCTCATTACAGGGTCAATGAACAACTCTGCACACTGTAGGAAGGCAGCTGCAAAGGCCAACAAAATGCTGGGTTGTATTGCAAGGGGTATATCCTCGAGGAGGGAGGAGGTGATTCTGCCACTATATAGGTCATTAGTTAGACCACACCTGGAGTACTGCGTGCAGTACTGGCGTCCGTATCTGAAGAGGGACATTAAGTTATTGGAGGGGGTGCAACACAGGGTGACAAAGATGATCAAGGGTCTGTGGGACTTATCATACGAGAGGAGGTTGAAGGAGTTGAACATGTACTCACTGGAGGAGAGACAGGGGTGACATGATTGAAACCTTTAAATACATGAAAGGAATAAACAAGACGGGTACAGAGGGGCTGTTCAAAGTAAGGGAAGGGAGGGCCACCAGGGGCCACGATATGAGACTGGAGCGAGGAAGGTTCAGGAGGGAGATGAGGAGACACTTTTTACAGAGAGGGTGGTGGCTGGGTGGAATGCGTTACCTGCAGAAGTGGTATGCAGTAGAACAGTGGACTGCTTCAAACGAGGATGGGACAGGACAAGGGGAGGTTAATGAAGGGGAAGGGTGGAAGGGAGGGCAGCTGCAGAGATAAGGGTGTTAGCTGCACATTCCGGCAGACTTGATAGACCTCTGGCTTTATCTGCTGGGCACCAGATGTTTCTAGTTGGCGTGCACGCCCGTAATTTCACTAATTTCATTAATTCAGATTGGTAACACCGCCATTTTTCCCGTCTTTGCTTATGAACAGTACAGTCATTCTTCCATCCTGGCCAAAATGGTTTTCGCACTTCCGCGCAGAACAGGCGGTCGCTGTGGGAAATCACTGTTCGGGACAGATTAAGAAAATGACAATGGTACTGTTCATGAGCAGAGGTCTAAATGGCTATGTTGAAAATTTGGTGGTGATAGCCATCAATGGACTGTATTACAAGAGTGTGCGTTCGCACTTCCTGCCTGTAACCAGCGGTTGTAATATTGTCACACCACTTTCCAACAGTGCCATTTTTCCTCCTCCTTATAAGCAGTACAGCTGTCATTTTTCACATCCTGACTGGAAATGTGTTTTCACCATTCCGGTGCGAATAACATAGTCACTGTGGTAAATCAGTGTTCGGACAGATTAAGAAGATGACAGTGGTACTGTTCATGAGCAGAGGTCCAAAAATCCTATGTTGAAAATTTTGGTGATCGGAAACTCCACATAACATGATCAATATGTTGTTGAACTGTTTCATCAGCACTACTGTAATCAAGAATTTGCACATACTGTCACGCCACATTTTCAACAGTGGCATTTTTTCAACTCTTATGAACACTGCAGCTGTCATTTTTCGCATCCTGGCTACAATATGTTTTTATACTCCTGCGGACAATAGCACGGTCACTGTGGGAAATCAGTGTTTGGGACAGATTAAGATTGACCGAGTGAGAGGGGGGAGTGACTGAGCTCAGCTGAGCTCTTTCAGGACTGCTGCGGATTTGTTTGTGGCAGACAAAGGCCCCAACACAAGAGCCCAGAAAAATAGGGCAGCCTGCAGCACTGGGAGAAACAGAACGAGAGAGCGAGTGAGGAAGGGGGAGTGAGCGAACTCACCGAAGCGCTGTCAGGACTGCTTCAGATTTCTTTGTGGGCAGAAAAAGGCGTCGATACAGGCATAGGGACCCAGTACAAAAAGCCAGCCTGCAGCAGTGGGAGAAACAGTGACGAAGAAGTGAGACAAGGGGACTTAAGTGAGCTCAACGGAGCTCTGTCAGAGCTGCTGGGATTCTTTGTGGGCAGAAAAAGGCGCCAATGCAGGCAGGAGCCCCATATAAAAGGGCAGCTTGCAGCACCAGGACAAACAGAATGAGCGATGAGAGCTCTGTCGGGACAGCTGCAGATTTTTTTGTGAACAGACAAAGTTACCAACACAGCCAGGAATTCCATGCAAAAGCGCAGTTTGCTGCACCAAGAGAAACAGAATGAGCAAGTGACAGAGCAGTAGGGAGTGAGCTCAACGGGGCTCTAGTGTGACTGCTGCAGATTTCTTTGTGGGCAGAAAATGCAGCAACGCAGGCAGAAGCCCAGTACAAAAGGCCAGCTTGCAGCACCAGCAGAAACGGAATGCGAGAGTGACAGATGGGGGGTGAGCGAGCTCAGTGGAGCTGTGTCGGGACTGCTTAAGATTTCTTATGGCAAAAAGCCACCAATGCAGGCAGAAGCCCAGTACAAAAGGGTAGCCTGCAGTGCCAGGAGACACAGAACGACCCACGTGAGGGAGGGGAGTCGGTGAGCTCAACCGGGCTTTGTTGGGACTGCTGCAGATTTGTTTGTGGGCAGGAAAAGGCAACAATGCATGCAGGGGCCCAGTACAGAAGGGCAGCCTGCAGTGGCAGGAAAACCAGAATGAGCGAGTGAGTGAGCTCAAGCGGCTCTAGTGTGACTGCTGCAGATTTCTTTGTGGCAGAAAATGCAGCAACACAGGCAGAAGCCCAGTACAAAGGCCAACACAGCGCCGGCAAGCAGTCTGAGGATGACAGGCGGAGAGTGGCGAGCTCAGTGGAGCTGTGTCGGACTGCTTAAGATTTCCTTCTGGCCAGAAAAAGCCACCAATGCAGGCAGAAGCCCTGTACAAGGGTAGCCTGCGGTGCCAGGAGACACAGAACGACCACGTGAGGGAGGGTCAGTGAGCTCAACGGGGCTTTGTTGGGACTGCTGCAGATTTGTTTGTGGGCAGGAAAAGGCAACAATGCAGGAGGCCCAGTACAGAAGCGGGCAGCTGCAGGTGGCAGGAAAACCAGAATGAGCGAGGGAGTGAGCTCAACAGGGCTGTATTGTAACTGCTGCAAAGTTCTTTGTGGACATAAGAAGGCAGCAACGCAGGCAGGAGCACAGTAGAAAAGGGCAGCCTGCAGTGCCGGCACAACAGAATGAGCCAGTAAGAGAAGCGGAGTGAGCAAGCTCAACGGAGCTCTGTTGGGACTGCCATAACACGACTGTGTTACAAGTGTGCATTGAACTGTTTCCATGCACCCTTCTAATTTCGCAAATTTGTAATACTGTCACGCCACATTTTCAACAGTGGCATTTTTTCACAACTCCTTATGAACACTACAGCTGTCATTTTGTACATCCTGGCTAAAACATGTTTCTGCACTCCTGCCGCACAATAGCACGGTCACTCTGGGAAATCAGTGTTTGGGACAGATTAAGATCGACCGAGTGAGAGGGTGGAGTGGCCGAGCTCAACTGAGCTCTGTCGGGACTGCTGTGGATTTGTTTGTGGGCAGACAAAGGCCCCAACACAAGAGCCCAGTACAAAAGGGCAGCCTGCAGCACCGGAAGAAACAGAACGAGAGAGCGAGTGAGGGAGGTGGAGTGATCGAACTCACCAAAGCGCTGTCAGGACTGCTGCAGGTGTCTTTGTGGGCAGAAAAGGCATCAATACAGGCAGGGCCCAGTACAAAAGGGCAGCCTGGCGTGGGACAAACAGTGTGAGCGAGTGAGACAAGGGACTTAGTGAGCTCAATGGAGCTCTGTCAGGACTGCTGGGATTGCTTTGTGGGCAGAAAGGGGCCAATGCAGACAGGAACCCGTACAAAGGGTAGCTGCAGCGCCAGGACAAACAGAATGAAGCGATGAGAGAGAGGAGACTGGCGGACCTCAGCGCTGCTCTGTTAGGACAGCTGCGGATTTCTTTGTGGACAGACAACAGTGCCAATGCAGCCAGGAGCCCCATACAAAAGCGCAGTCTGCGGCGCCAAGACAAACAGAACGAGTGAGTGACAGAGCGATATTGAGCGAGCTTAACAGAGCTGTAGTGTGACTGCTGCAGATTTCTTTTTGGGCAGAAAATGCGGCAATGCAGACAGGAGCCCAGTACAAAAGGCCAGCTTGCAGCGCCGGCAGAAATGGAATGCAAGAGTGACAGATGGGCAGTGAGCCAGCTCAGTGGAGCTGTGTCAGGACTGCTTCAGATTTCTTTCTGGCCAGAAAAAGCCGCCATTGCAGGCAGGATCCCAGTACAAAAGGGCAGCCTGCAGCGCCAGGAGACACAGAATGAGCAAGCAAGGGAGGGGGAGTCAGTGAGCTCAATGGGGCTTTGTTGGGACTGCTGCAGATTTGTTTGTGGGCAGAAAAAGGCAGCAATGCATGCAGGGGCCCAGTACAAAAGGGCAGCCTGCAGTGGCACGAAAACCAGAATGAGCGAGTGAGTGGGCTCAACAGGCTATATTGTAACTGCTAACAAATTTCTTTATGGGCATAAGAAGGCAGCACCATAGGCAGGAGCCTAGTAGAAAAGGGCGGCCTGCAGCGCCGGCAGAACAGAATGAGCGAGTGAGAGAAGGGGAGTGAGCGAGCTCAACGGAGCTTTGTCGGGACTGCTGCAGATTTCTTTGTGGGCAGAAAAAGGCGCTAACAGAGACAGGAGCCCAGTACAAAAGGGCAGCCTGCAGCGCCAGGAGAACCGGAATGAGTGAGTGAGACAGGCGGACTGAGCAACCTCAACGGACTTCTGCCGGGACAGCTGTGGATTTCTTCATGGGTAGAAAAAGCCACTAACACAGGCAGGAGCCCAGTACAAAAAGGCAGCCTGCAGTGCCAGGAGACACAGAATGAGTGAGTGACACAGGGGGAGTGAGCCACCTCAATGGAGCTCTCTTGGGACAGCTGCGTATTCCTTCCTCAGCAGAACAAGGTGCCAACGCACGCACCAACCCAGTACAAAAGAGCAGCCTGCAGCACTGGGACTAACAGACTGAGCCACTGACAGAGGCCCACTGCGCGAGCTCAACAGGCCAATGCAATCAACATTCGGCATTGACAAATGCTTGTTTAAGTTGTTTGTGTCGTGCTGCTCTGCTGGACCTGCACCAGATCCTCCAGCTTTGATAGCTTGTAAGGCATCCAGCCATCTCTGCATCTCTTCTCTTCTCTTCTCTGCTGCTCCTGTCACTGCATCTGTTCTCTGCTGCTCCTGTCGCTGCATCTCTTCTTTTCACTGGTTCTTGAGTTGCTGCATCTCTTCATTTCTCTTTGCCTCTAAATGTTGAATTTTTTTTCTCTGCTGCAGCTTTCTCTTCTGTTTCTCCATCTCTTTTTGTTGTATAGCCCACCATTTGAAAAAGGCAGTCAGGCTTTCAGGTCCTGTCACTGCCTGTTCCTCTTTTTCCATCATGGGTCCTGGCTGTACAGACTCAGCTTGGACTTCTGTCTGTGCCAGTTAGGCTGCCATGGCTTGCTGCTGCAGAATCCATACCTTCAAACAACATGAAGTCTTGCTATATTATGACTGTTGCAGTTAGGTCCTCCTCTAGAACTGCACCGGAGATGAAAGAGTTAACTCCATGCAGGATGGAGTTCTGAGCGTGAGCTCTGCTTTCAGAAGCTCTATCTGGGCAGTTTCAAATAGAAACTGTCAGATTCTTTACTCCGCCTCACTGAACAGTCGCTCCGGAGATTCCTCCTTCAGCTCGGTTCATTTCTCGGTTCGTTTTAGTATTTCTCGGTTAAAATTAACCGAGAACAGTATTTTATTTTACCGCATTTCGGTTCAAGCTCTATCTGGGTAAACCGTAAGTACAGGATTTTAGTCTGTGTGTAAATTGTGGTTATCGGTTCGGTTTTGAACCGATCGGTTTGTTCCAAAATACATTTCAAACTATTAAACTTTGTATTTAGAGTGCTGTTCCCGGTACTTATCGGTTCTAAAAAAACGGATTTACTTACGTTTTTTCAAATACCTGTGACACGGTTAGGAACCGATAAGGGTGTCTTGCCTGGCACTGCCGTTCAAAGGGCAAGTTTTTGGTTAGGCTGGCATTATGTCTGAGAAACCCAAAAGAAAAACCGGGCCCACTGGGTTTCAACACTGTGATGTTTGTGGGGAAGCCTTTGCCAAGGCTGACCCACACACCACATATGTTATTGTCTGGGGTTTGACCACCTCCAGTCAGACTGCCAGGTTTGTAAGAATTTCCCTGCAGCCACCCTGGAAAAGAGATTGGGCAGGCTTAGGGAGCAGAGGCCAAAAAAGTCCACTGACCCGGATGGCCAGCCCGGTTCGGTGCCAACTGAACCAGAGAGAGTGCCCTCTGACCAGGGCCAGACTTCCTCGGGCCAAAGAAAGGCTGGTTCTGAGGAACCAGCTCCACTGAAAAAATCTAGAAAATCAGCAGGTCTGGAGTCCAAAATTTCTTCTCCAACTGCTGCAGAGATAGCAAAAGCCATACAAATTGTACAGTCACTGTCTCAGGGGCTGGCTGAACCACCACTATCTGGCAAAAGGTTGGTTCGTCCGGTCCCAGTGGTTCAGGAGTATGATGTTGAGGAATTTTATGAACTACAGGAGGGGGAGGAGGATTATGAACAGTATGTATGTGGCTGGGAGGGTCTGGATGTGCCCATTGAACCGGACATCTCTCCAGATAGACCTTTAGAATCTCCCCCTATGCTGTCTGAGTCCCCATCTCATTTCATGTTTTATAAGAAAGTTGCTGAAACCCTCCAGCTTCCTTTAGAAGAAGCTGTGGATGAGCAAGAGGAGCCTGATTATGTGGAAATGATGGATATACCAGAGTCTAGGAGATTGTCTATTCCTTTGCATAAGTCATTTAGAAGCAAACAATAAAAATCTTGAAAAATTCTAATTCTGTGCCTCCTGTCGATAAAAAGATGGACAGGAGGTATACTTTGTCAGGCCCTGATACAGACTTCCTTTCTCAGCAGTGTAGTCATGTAGGAGTAGTGCAGGCTGCGGCCTGTGACAAGGCTAATACTCCCCTGGCTTCACATCCTCCTGATAAGGACTCCAGGAAGATTAATGCCATGGCAAAGAAACAGTATATGGCAGCCTCTCTGGGACTCAGGCAGGCAAATTATATGGCTTATGTGGCTAGATATCAGAAATCTAGATGGGATACAGTTATGCAGTTAGCCAAGCAGGCCCATGGCCAGCTGGCTAGTAAATTAGAACAAGTGGCTGCTGATGGCATTGAAGCCTCTAAAGTTCAGTTTCATGCTGCTGTGGATGTTAATGATGTTTCCTCTAGGGTCATGGCCACTTCTGTAGCTTTTCGTAGGTTGACATGGCTCAGGTGTACTAATCTGTCGCAGGACACCCAGACTAAGGCTATGGATTTTCCTGTGGTAGGGAATTCTCTGTTTGGGGAGCAGACAGAGAACTATATGAAAAAGATGGATGAATACAGAACTACCTACAAAAGTGCCCAAGCCAAGGAGCGGCAAGCCACTCCCCAGAGGCACACACCCAGAGGTGGGGGCAGGCCTTTCCACAGGCCTTTTTATCAATCCCAGGCCTCCTCTGCTTATGCTCAGAGGGGCTTTTTCAGAGGCAGAGGCAGACGGGGTGCGGGGAAGCCTTCCCCTACCCCTCAGCCTAAAGCAACTGCCAAACAGGCACCCTGATGGGGTGCCAGGGGTCGATTCTCCTGTACCAATAGGGGGCAGGTTGGCTTACTTCAGTCAGACGTGGGTGTCTCTAACTTCGGACAAATGGGTTCTGGAAGTAGTAAGCCAGGGCCTGGTTCTCAGCTTCAAAAAATTCCCAAAGATGAGAGCCAGGCATTTTCCACCTGCAAGCCCCCTAGAGACCCTTGCTCTGGAAGCAGAGGTCTCTACCCTGTTATCCTCCAGAGCAGTAGAAAGGGTTCCTCCCTTACACCAGGGCAAAGGTCTGTACTCCAGATACTTCCTTACCCCAAAAAAGACAGGAGAATGGCGGCCCATCTTGGATCTAAGATATTTGAACAAACACCTTTGGAAACCAAAGTTCAGAATGCTAACTCTGGCAATGATTTTACCCTCCCTGAGGCCAGGGGACTGGTTAGCTTCCCTGGACCTCAAGGACGCCTATTTTCATGTCCTCATCAGGCGTTCTCACCGAAAGTACCTCAGGTTCGAACTGCCCTCAGGTCACTACCAGTTCAGGGCAATGCCCTTCGGCCTTACCTCTGCCCCAAGGGTATTCACAAAATGTCTGGCCGTGGCAGTGGCTCACTTAAGGAGGCAAGGGATTGCTGTTTTCCCTTACCTGGACGACTGGCTCATTGTAGGACAGTCTCCAGAACAGGTGAAATCCCACTTGCAAGTCACCCAGCAGCTTCTCACCTCCCTGGGCTTCCTGCTAAATCTACCAAAGTCAGTTCTAGAACCAGTTCAGGTACTCACTTTCATAGGTGCAGAATTGGACACAAAGTTGGCCAGGGCCTTCCTCCCCTTGGAAAGGGTAGAGAAATTGATTACCCTGGCCTCCTCCTTCACTCTGCAGGTCTCTCGACCAGCAAGACACTTTTTGCAGCTCCTGGGGCACATGGCTGCCTCCACAGCCGTGGTGCAAGGAGCAAGATTCCAGATGAGGGACATTCAGTTTCACTTGAGAGCCTATTGGTCTCAAAGGAGGGAACCCCTTACCAAATTGATTCCAGTGACCAGAACCCTGATCCTAGCCCTTCAGTGGTGGCAGGATCAGAGCAATTTAAGAGTGGGGGTTCCCTTCATTCCCCCTTCTCACTCCCTCACCCTCACTACGGATGCCTCCCTCCTGGGTTGGGAGCACACTTGGGCGACCTCTCCACCCAGGGAGTGTGGTCCCCCCAGGAATCCCTGCTCCACATCAACTTGCTGGAACTCAGAGCTGTCTTTTTAGCTCTTCAAGCTTTTTCTGCATCTGTCCAGAACAAAGTAGTACAGGTCAGGACAGACAATACCACAACAATGTGGTACATCAACAAGCAAGGGGGCACTCGGTCGTCGGCCTTGTGCACCGAGGCAATGAAGTTGTGGTCTCTGGCCTACTCCCTGAACACGTCTCTGCTAGCAGTTCACCTTCCAGGGAAAGACAATGTCCTAGCAGATGCCCTCAGCAGGATTTCTCAGGGCCACCACGAATGGTCTCTGAATCCTCGAGTGCTGGGAACAGTTTTTGCCAGATGGGGCACCCCTCAGATAGATCTCTTCGCAGCCCCAGACAACCACCAACTTCCACTGTTCTGTTGCAGGCCCCCAGTGGTGGGCTCAGTCCCCCTGGATGCCCTTCTTTTGGATTGGGAAGGGAAGTTTCTTTATGCTTTCCCCCCCTTCCCCCTCCTATTCAAGGTGTTAGTGAAAATCAGATCTCAGCCTTGCAAGGTGATTCTGATTGCACCAGACTGGGCCAGGCAACCCTGGTACCCACTCCTTCTATCACTGGCAGTCCACCTTCCCCTGTGTCTTCCCAGGATTCACAACCTGCTAACCTGTGCCCAGGGGAGAGTCTGGTAACCGAACCTCAAATCCCTCAACCTCAAGGCTTGGCTCTTGAGGAGTTAGAATTTGCTGATTTGCACCTTTCTCAAGGTGCCCTTGACATTCTAAAGGCTTCTAGGAAGCCTTCCACTAGGGCCACTTATAATTCCAAGTGGAAAAGGTTTTCCATTTGGTGTTCTGGGAAGCATATTTCCCCAGAATCTGCTGATTTGCCCATTTTGTTGGACTACATGGTCCACCTTAATTCCTTGGGCCTCAGGCCAGCTACCTTAAGAGTTCATTTGGCAGCTGTCTCTGCTTTTATTTCAGCAGAAGCCTTCCTCCCTTTCCGCTCACCTGTATTTTCCAAGTTTTTAAGGGTTACTCCATACCAACCCACCTCTTTCATGACCCAGCCCTGCCTGGGACCTCAATGTTTGCATTGCTCAGTTGATGCAACCCCCTTGAACCCCTGTCTTCTGCAGAGCTTAAGTTTTTAACTTGGAAAACTGTATTCCTAGTGGCCATCACTTCTGCTAGGCGCATAAGTGAGTTACAAGCCCTTTCAGTAGAAAATGACTTTATTTCTTTTCACAGGGATAAGGTAGTCCTCAGGACTAACAGAAAGTTTTTACCTAAAGTGGTTTCGGATTTCCATATTAATCAATCCATCTCCCTGCCAGTACTTTTCACTGAACATTCTTCCTCTGGTGAGAGGAGATTGCACAGTTTGGATGTTAAGAGGGCATTGAGTTACTATTTGGAACGTACCAAAGGTCACAGGTTCAAATCCCATCAACTTTTTCTCACCTATGGTGAGGTTAGCAAAGGGAAACCTGCCACTAAGAGGACAATTGCCAGGTGGATTGTCTCTTGTATCCAATTTTGTTACCAGAAGTTGGGTAGAGATCCTCCCTCAGGATTGAGGGCCCATTCTACCAGAGGTACAGCTGTGTCTCTAGCGGCTGCTAGAGACATTCCTATTTTGGAAATCTGTCAGGCTGCAACCTGGAAAACGGTTCACACCTTCACCAAGCATTACTCCCTGGATATCCAGGCCAGGAGAGATGCTTGGTTTGGCCCAGTCGTGCTTCAGAGCCTATTCCCTAAGTAGGTTCTGTCCCTCCTCCATGGAGGTACTGCTGTGTAGTCTGCAACAGTCATAATATAGCAAGACTTCATGTTGTTTGAAGAAAAATTACTCACCTTAGTAATGTTGTTTCTTCTAATGGAGTCTTGCTATATTATGACCACCCCCCCAGCCTGCCCCTCTCAGAACTTCTACTTGGGTAGGGTGTGGGCAACTTAGTGTAGGCACTTGTTTATGCCATTGTAGGTACTTTATCCCCTTTTGGGGTTTTGGGGGAGTGCTGTTTCTATTGTTAAGTGGTATTTTTTGTCTGGCCCCCTGACTTGAGTCTTTGGGGGGGGTCCAGCAGTGCTTTGTCATTGTTGTTGTTGTTATTAGGTAGCCAGTACGCTAGTGTAAGTTACAGTTTCCACACAGACCCTTAGTGAGTCTTTGCTCCGTAAAGATCTGACAGTTTCTGTTTGAAACTGCCCAGATAGAGCTTCTGAAAGCAGAGCTCGCACTCAGAACTCCATCCTGCATGGAGTTAACTCTTTCATCTCCGGGGCAGTTCTAGAGGAGGACCTAACTGCAATAGTCATAATATAGCAAGACTCCATTAGAAGAAACAACATTACTAAAGTGAGTAATTTTTTCTTTCTGCTGTGCTTCCTTTGTACCAAGTCTAGTACCCATAAAACTCTTGGCTTACAGTGGTAATCGCGCAAAGGTTTACCACTATTGCGCACCACACATCATTGCATGGTGATGGTATATATGTTATTCAGTGGATACCGTGCTTATGCACCGCTCGATGTACTGTGCTACCGGTAAATGTTTGCACGATTACCACTGCAGAGTGCGCATGGTGTAAATCCCACTTAGTCTGACACCATCTGTCTTTAAGGCTTAGGTCAGGAAACATGCAGACCAGGGGAAGTTGTAAAATTCACAAGTAGCATTTTATTTCTATCAATAACAATAGAAGACAAAAAAAAATGCACAGAATGGTTTCAAACATAGGCAGTCCAAACATAACTCCACTTTCAGAGCTCAAAACAAAACCCACAATAAAAACCAAACTATCCAGCTCTTGCTCTCCTTTTATAAGGTATTTTTTTAGCAGCTTAATTGGTACCTCCTGCAGGGGACAAAGTGTCTGTCTTGCTTGTACATAATTCACCAGTTCCCTTCCTGCAGGAAGCTTGCTAAAAGAACACTGTGACTCAAGCTGCAAGCTGGCCTCTTGCTGACAGCTATGGAGGTCAGAAAGGTCAAACTGTTATAATTTGGCTATATTTTCCACGAAACCCAAAATCTTTCTGCATTCATTTCAAAAATTATAACTATATATATTTTAACAAATCATGAAACTCGGTTTCATTTAGAGATCCACACATGCTTCTATAACCATATATAAGCACAGTAGAGACTGCAAGACACAAAGGCAGGGAGATAGAACATGCTACGGTGGGAACATGAAAACCACCGGAGTGATCAAGTGCCCTGCTATTTAATTTTGCCACTTGATTACACCCAGCTCCTTGACCTTCTCTTAATACGCATGTAAGCATTAATCCCCGACAGAGGAGGGCTCACCAGTGGATTAATGCCCGGGGTGCAGAGGCCGCAGGGCCACCCATCAGGCATTAATCCACCGGTAGAGCCCAACGCTGGAGGGGATTAATGCGCTTGTAACATGGCAAGTGCAAGGGAAGTATTTTCAGTAATACAGTTTCACTTACAAGCGCATAGATATTAACAACATGACTCATTTTAATGCACAAACAATGCGTCAGGGTGCTGCTTTTGAAGCTTTGCAGATGTATCGCTGTGCACATGCACATTCAACCGCTCACATATATTTATCTAGTGTGCACTACTTATGATGAAATTCGGAGCTGACATTGCCATCTCACACAAGCACCACTGTATTTTTTTTTATTCTAACCAACAGTTTCACTATATAGCCCTTCGTTCTTAGAGCGGTGAGATACGTAATACTGCTGCATTCTGGGACAGATCTCTTTTTTTTTTCTGTACTTGTGCCAACATGTTCCAAGACAGCTGTATTGTATTGTCTGAAAGTCATTTGCTGCTCCCCGGTTCATTTTACTAGCCCCAATACGTCATGCTCACTTATATCCGACTCAACTGAGACAGATCTGTTCGTGGTTAAGCCATTTCTGTGCCTTCTTCACTACTGCCACTCGCCACACTTCTGTCCCATATACCCCATGGTACTACAGCACTCCCCGACCTCCCCTGATTGTCTCAGTGTTGCATGATGTGCGCCATCTATAGGTGCGAATACATGCCGACACAAACTGTGTCTCTACCTCCATTTCAAGGCACACTACTGATATTCTTTCATTTCAGTGCTGCCCCTGTCACCCTTGTTTAGACAGGTACTGCAAGAGTGGGCTCTACTGCTTGGTTAATACCCGCTGGGTTTTCATCAGCTGATGCCTTCGGACCAATCTCATTCCTCGATTTCACCATTTACTTTTGTGCCATGTTAAAACTAGTTTTAACACACACGTG
Organism: Neoceratodus forsteri; assembly: GCA_016271365.2. Classification (NCBI taxonomy): domain Eukaryota; kingdom Metazoa; phylum Chordata; order Ceratodontiformes; family Ceratodontidae; genus Neoceratodus; species Neoceratodus forsteri. Next base: position 369,376,181 of record CM028135.1, read on the forward strand.
CTTGGCTTACAAAAAGACCTTATAGAGAGTAAAGGTTCAGAGGGTCTTACAAATAGTAGTTTGAAATTCATTTAACTGAGCTTTAGTCTAGCAATGAATACATTCATTTTTTTTTTCATGAAGGGGCTTCTCTTTAATTTCAGCTATGCCAAATGGGAACATCTGATGAACAACTGCAGTGCATTTATTTTCTATGGAACTGAGCGATTCCTAGCAAATTTAGTACCCTCCAAACTGGTTGCTATGAATTTCCCAGGTAAGAAAGGCATTTGTAGTAAAACATTGTTTTGTTGTTCTTGCATGAATTGCCTTTAATTAGGGCTGTGCGAATACTTTTTTCCGAATATTCAGCTGACTAGACAGTATTTGGCAGCCAAATATTTGGCCCTTTAAAAAAACAACCCACCTAACCTAAGTCTTTAACCTTCTTCCTCCACTCCTTCAAACTTTCTGTTCTCACTATATTACTCCATCAACCCCTTCCTACCTCTTCTCTATCCCACTAATACCCCTCCTTTCACTACTTTTGTATTCTACTCACTCACCAACTCTGGTACTCTCCAGATATACCTCTCCTTGCCTTCCTCGTCTCCTCCTGCCTTACCCCTCCTCTTGTGTACTTCCCCTACCCACAACCCACCTCAAATCACCCAGACCATCCGCCAAGCCTAAGTATTGTATGTTCATGCTCATCTGTGCCTACTCCTAGTCTCCACTCACTTCCTCTCTCACTTAAGCTGTATATCTCAGATACCCCCACTCCTCCTCTGTGCTATGCCTGACTCTTACCTCCAACATGTTTTAGTAGTCCACACTGCTCGCTCTCCTCCCACTCTGTGCCTTTCAACTTTGCTGCTCATGACAGGGTCATCCTTTCTGACCACAGCATACTCAAGTATGGAACAATATCTGTTACCTGGGAACTAATGTAACCAATGTTAGCACTTACTTTGACACTGTATGTACTTTACTGTATTTTTTTCTCTCTCTGTATACTCATTCAACATCTTGTACTATGTAATATGTTTAACGTGTCTCACTGTGTTTTCTGTTTTTGACATGGAGCCTTTGTAAAAGACGCTTTGGCTCAAACGTTGTAATTCCAAGACTTTAATAAAATCAATAAAAAATAAAGAAAAAAGAAACAGCTCTCTCCCTTCCTCCACTCCCGTGATCAACTGGTTTTGCTATATCAAGTATGCAAGCACTTTCATTCATTAGAAGCTGTGGAGGAGGGAGGGTTGAGCTGGTTGCCTTCTTGATTTAGATTTGAGAACTGGGTGCTGGTTTGTGGGAGACGAGACTTGGGTGCTGTGCGGGAGGGTGAACTTAAATTATATATTTTTGAAGCTCAGTGAGCACTTTACATTAAGATGGTGGCTGGCTGTGGAGGTGGGCAGGTTGAAGCAGTTGCCCAACGTGGAATCTACTAGAATGCTTTAAAAAACAGCTTGTGGGTGCTGGGGTTATACGTGCTTTTTAACCCTTAGGCTGTCGCTTACATAATATCTTGTCCTAAAACCTGTGCTGTTCTAAATCTTCCGACAGCCTAAGGGTTAATAGAGGGTGGGGGCATGGGGGTTACATGATTTTACCTGCTTTTGGGCTGGTAGGGGGCTGTTTCTTTTCCTTTTTTTTTTTTTTGCAGGTGGCCGAATAATTTACTGAATATATATAGTCCCCTATACAGCTGAATATTCGGGAGCCCAACTATTCGAGGTATTTGGAAATAATATTCAGCCCCTGCACGGCCCTACTTTTTAATCAATAAATCTCTTTATTTATATGACATAGGGGCTTGGTATATTTAAGTGATAACTTTCATTTTACCAGAGTATATGAGGGAATAAGCAGTGAATGTGGGTGACTAAATGCCAAGACAAAGGTCAATGCATTTATTAAACTGCAGAAGTTGCTTATTTTCAGTATTCTACAGCTAACAGATTATTACTCTTACATAACTAGGAGTTTTGAAATCAAGACTTCAAAAGCTGTGTGTTAATTGAAGAGGATGGTGCCTTTTTCCCCCTATTATTGGACCAGATGTGGATGAAATATCATGAGTGTAACTTAAATGAGGCTGAACTATTGTGGGCATATCTGAAATGTGGATGGGCATGCCTACAATGTGGATAATGGACTAAGGAAGTTGTTGTAATTTGTGGGAAATTAAATGACAGTTTCCTCTATTCTGATTGACCTACAGTAGATGCCTGTCACGTAATTAAGCAATAAGGCATGGCAGGAAGTGCGTTGTGGTGGAATAACAACCTACCTCAAGTGGGTTCAAGCATCAGGCAAAGCTGAGTGCTTCTACCACCCAAGAAGGGCCATTAGCCTATCATAACGCACTCCCTGGAGTGCCTAATTGCGATTATGAAATGGTTTACTTGTACAGAATAGGGTATGTTTTTAAAATATATATTTGTCATTATTAGATTTACTTAAAAAAAGATTAAAAAATGAATAATGAGAGTAAACAAAAAATATAATGTGTGTGTGTGTAACCAGAATTTTACACACACACAAGGCGAGGGATGCTACAAAAACCCCAAGAGCGAAGATCTAGGGTTTTATAAAAGCATCCCACACTGAGGGTGTCTGTAAAATTCTGGTTACACGCATCCTCCCATGTTTTATTTTATGTGATTACTGATCCTCATTTTTTATACAAATTATTTTTTTAAATAACAGACAAAGAGTGAAAAAGTGCTGTAAATGGTATTAGAAAGTTTTTTCTTTGCAGTTTCATGCTTTTTTAAGCCTTCATGACATTTTGACACCAGACATGGGGAACATTTCAAAGTCTGTTGACTCTCCTGTTTCTGTGAGGAAAATTTTAAATAGCCTTAGGTCACTCGCCATTTTCTGGTTTGTGTTTCTATTCTCCTGCTCTGTGAGGAAGTCTTGGCAGTTTGACAGGTCAGAGACATCGAATCTCGATTCCATTTTTTATTTTCTATCAGGGTGACACTGATCTCCTTTGTCAGTTTTCACCATTCATTACTGCTGGGTGTAAGCCAGAGGCGCGCATCCACCACAGGAGTTTTTTTTTTGAGGGAGAGGAGTCAGCGCTGATGGTGCTGCCCATGCGGCTAACGCACTGCACAGAGCACGCGGGTTGGCCATTAGGCGCCGCAGACTTCTCCTCCATCCCAGTTCTGTTTCTCCTGCCATTGAGGTCACACCTACTGCACAAGTTAGAGCTTTAGGTGTACCATTAGGCCTTCACCTTCGGTTGACACCTTTCCTTCATCCCAGTTCTCATCCTGATGCCGTTGGAATCTGTTAAGAACATTCCTTTCTCTTTTTGTCAGCAGTGTCGGGATCTTTTGGTAAGTTGTGTTTTGTTTCGCATCATGTCTGGTTCTAGGGCAAAACATAAATCCAAAGTGGGCCGTGCCCTCATGCATTGGTGCCTCTGTGGCCAACACTTTTCCATTTCGGACTGGCATGATGATTGTCTGCAATGCGTGGGACCCAACCGTGATATTGGCCATTGCAATGCCTGCTTCTCCATAGACCATTATGTTCTGGAAATCCACGCATTCAGAGTTGGCTGGGCCCCCGCCGACTTTCGGAGGACAACGTTGCTTATGGGTTGCCAAGGCCAGGACTCTTGACCCTTTCTCCGGGTCCCCTCCTGGGTCTGTACGGCCGGCGAGGAGGAGGACTCCTCGATTTCTAGCCTTGCTGAAGAGGAGGCCTCTTTTGCAGCACTGGAGGAGCAATACAGTTCCCTGCAGAGCCACGTTGCTGGTGCCACCCCCGCAGTCACCTCCATGGAGGTGCAGGCTCCCCTAGTGTTGTGGCCCATGGGTGCTGGACTTGGCACTGGCGGACCCTGGGCGCCACCTTCTAGCACTGTCCAGGATCCCAGTGCCGTTCGTGTTGCTGGTGATCGGGATGGCGCCATGGGCGGTGCCATGTCACCCAGTGCCACTGCCAGGGTCTTCCCCCGGTCGCTAACCTGGAGGTCTATCTCGTTGCCTTCTCTCTTGAGGAGGATGACTCAGAGTTGAACTCGGACTGGTGTCCTGACTCTTCAGAGTCGGGGAACTCCTTGGGTTGCAGCACCAGGTGGCCCAGCATCCCTATCCCCGAGTCCCCAAAGCCTGTTGTTCTCGTGGATCCTTTGACTGGGAGCAGCTCTGGATCCATTGGGGACAGCAGCTCGGGAGCCCGAGGTGGGGTATTCTCCTCTGGGGAGGCTCAGGCAGCTGCCATTCCTGGTGCTGCCATGGCCCTTCAAGGGGGAATTGGGACTCCCTGTTCTGCGGTCTCCTTCGGGGGACTTGAGGGATCGAGGGACCCCACTGCACTGGGGTAAACGAAGAGGGCTGCCTTTTAGTCCAAGGGGTTGCCGGACCGGGGTGAGGTGCGGCTAACCCCTTCCACTACCCTGCGGGGGGTGGGAAGGAGTCGCAGTGCTGAACCCTGCCTTTCCCTCAAGATCTTGTAGGCACCCTTAGTTGGCAGTGTGGAGGACTGCCCTTCTGGACACATGCAAGCCCAGGTGCATCACAGGGGAGACTTCCCCTCAGGGCTTTTCCAGAGTTTGCCATCTTAAGTTCAACCTTCGCAACCCGGTATGGCCTCAGGACCCCCCCCCCCCGTTTGGTGGATCAGTCTCTGGGTGTCAGAGCCCTGGCAGAGGTCGGGCATTCTCAGTTTGGTGCCCTTCACCCATCCCTCTGCAGATACCTCCTCCTCTCCCAGGTCATGTGGGTCCCACAGGGCCTTTAACCTGGGAGAAGTTCAGAGCTACTGTGGCGGCCTTTCCCCCTTATGTCAGGGCCATGGGCAAATGGGTCTTTTACCTGTCTCCTCCACCACAGGAGTCCTCTGGACACTCTAGCTCCTCTTCCTCCTCGTCTCCCTCTTCCAAGGGAGAGGAACACTCTGTGCACCTGTCCTCCAATGCTGATTTCACTGAATATCAGTGCTTCCTTTTTGAGGCTGGTACAGGAGCTTCACATCTCTCATGTTTTTAAGAGCAATACCGAGTGGAAGACGCGCTCATTTCACAGTGAGTTCAGTGCTCACCACCTGGTGGTGCCCCCCTGGCCTATTCCTTTTCAGGAAGCATCTGTCTGTATCTGGCAGTCTCCAGCCACCCCTTCACCAGCCCCAGCAGACTGTAGGAGATGGTATTGCACTCCCCAGAAGTCTCTATGTTCCCTACCTCACCCTCCTTTGGGTCTGATGTTCCTAGACACTCCCTTTGGGCCTTAGCACCTGGTGCATGACTGACCCCTGGTTCTGGATTCTGCAAAGATTGACCGATGGGGATGAAGAGTTTTCTTCTCTTCAGCCCATGCATTGATGTGTATAGGTTCTCATCAGGTACACCACGCTGCCTATAACAGGCACCTGTGGTCGATGTTAGCTCAGGTGCTAGCATCTTTGCCTGATCTGCAGCAATCTAGACAGGCCATTGCCCTTTCTACTCAAGGTCTGGAGCTTGCAAGGCACCAGGCAATGGCGTCCTATGACACCAGTAAGGCAGCATCCAGGCTAGCAGGGAGAGCGATCTGCATTAAGCAGACAGCGTGGCTTTGTCTATCCAGATTGTCACCCATTGCGTGGCATAGGGTGATTTCTTCTGCTTTCCAGGGGACCTGCCTTTTCTCCCACAGGGCAAGGAGAGTTCTTCATGGGCACCCTCCATCCCACCAGCCACGGGGGACATCTCCTCGCCCTGAGCAGCCTTAGACCCTTACGGTCTAGTACGGCTAGGGTCTCCTCCTCCTGCATCTCCCACAGGAGGCTGAGGGGTCTGTTCCCTCAGGGCTGTGCCAGGTCCCCTTCAGGGGGCTTAGTACTCACCCAGCAGTAATGAATGGTGAAGACTGACAAGGAGAGATATGAAAATGATATACCTACCATAATTCTTGATCTTCTCTTGTATCTTCACCATTCATTACTGATTTCCACCCTCCATCCCCTCATGGGCCTCAATTCTTTGGCGTTGCCTCCACCCTGCTCACCTTCACCCTCCTAGAGGCCAGTTGGGGTCTGAGTCCCCTCGGTACCTCAGAGCTCTCTGTTCCTTCTCTGAAAGTCACAGAGCATTCACTCTGGAGTATGGCGAGTAGAGTTTTCACCCTAAACCATCCGAGGGAACCCCCTTGAATTCTCTTCACTATGCACTGGGGTGTCCCTCTCTCAGGGATTGGATAATCCTCTGGCTTATGCCAGTGCCCCGTGGGAAAACATCTACCAGATTTCTTTCCCTACACCTAAGTCAGGACTCACTCATCTTCTGAGCAGGAGTGATTGCCCTTCAAGGGACAGTCTGTGAGACCTAGGCTGTAGGACATTCCTAAAGCTCACGGATAAAGGGTGAGGGGAAAGGTCTGCCTTCGAGAAGTCTACAAGTCCTTTCATCCCCTTCAGACCTTGGTTCCTTAATCTGTTTTAACTGGCAGGATCCTTGCTCCCTTGTCTTCAATCCCGCAGGGGTTTTGAAACTATCAAGCCAGTGGTCTTCCAATTTATTGTGGCAGACAGCCCTTCTCCTCCCCCTTTATCCTTTTCTCTCATCTCCTCTACCTTACCTCTTTCTATCCTTTGCCTTTTCCTTCTTCTGAGACTGCCCAAGGATTGAGGCCCTAAGGCTGTTTAGGGTAGGGTTCTCGTCTCTTTCTGTCCTCTCTTCGGCGTATGCCTTTTTTAGTTCGTATCTTTTCCATTTTCTGTCCCTCTGCTCTCTTGCTGCACTCTCTGTTTCTGCAACCTGTTTATTCCTCTCTGGCTCAACAGAACTGAGATGGAGGAGGAGTCTGCAGCGCCTAATGGCCATCCCGCGTGCTCTGCGCAGTGCATCAGCCACGTGGGCAGCACCATCAGCTCTGACTCCATCCCCCAAAAAAAACCTCCCATGGTGGGTGTGCACCTTCGGCTTACACCCAGCAGTAATGAATGGAGAAGATATAAGAGAAGATCAAGAATTACGGTAGGTACGTAATTTCCATTTGTTTGCCTTTTTTACTATAATTCCATAAGGTTATGTATGACTAGCTAATTGTTTCTGTGAGGGAATACATTAGTGTTATTGGGAGCAGTTGCTTTAGCTCATGCTGTCTGTAGTGCAAGTTAGATTGACAAGCACTGATTACAGCCACCTGGTGGTGGCACAAAATATCAACTGGTAGTTGTGATGCAATCCAAAAGTCTGGTAATCGGTGCATAAAAAGTTATGACCATTAATTAAAGTTCAGTTATGGACATTGCATGGTTGCTGCCTTCTAGTAGGTGGCATGAAACTGCTTTACTGTAGGCAGTGACTTTGCTTCTTGCGGCTGCCTCGATGTGGAGTGGGCCAAGTGGTTTGCAGTCAGGGAGTGGAGGCTGCTGTGAAATAGAGTCAGATCAAATATTTTGCTCGAAGTGGGGTTAAGTCGTTGTGGTCTACTGAATGGCTGTTGCATTTTTAAAACATTGGGTGGAATCAGCATACTTCTCAGCATTAAAAATCATAGCACTGACCTTCAAAATTCAGAACAAATGTCCAGAATGTGTAGCAGTTTCATATTTTAAAGAATAATATGTTTACAAATAGTGGGCCTCATATATGTAGTGTTAATGAATGCTTCTATCAAGTTAAAGAAGTGATTTAATAGTTTGTGTGTCCACAAAAAAGCTCTAACATTATCAAGAATATCAATAAACCTTTGCAGAGCAAGGTAAATGTGAAGTGTGAAAATCACAGCACTGTGCAAAATTCATAGCAGGTGAGAGGTATGGGAGTCGGGTCCAATGGTTTGTGAGTGTCATCTGGTCTGAGCATGACCCATTTATGTTACTTGTGGTCTGTGATTAAAAGGGAGCAAGTGCAAGAATTGCCTTATGTCTGTCCCATGCATTCTTGAATTCTCCCACAGTTTTAGACCCCACAACCTCCTTAGAAAGGCTGTTCCATGCGTCCACCTCACTTCACCTCACCTCACAGAAATACTTCCTCACATTGCCCCTGAGCCATCCCCCCTGTATCTTCAAATTGTGTCCCCTTGTTCTTGCACATCTCTTTTTCTGAAAGATGCTACCCTCTTGGACTTTGTTGATTCCACTGAGGTACTTAAAAGTTCTATCATGTCCCCCCCTCCCTCCTTTCCTCAAGGGTATACATATTAAGCTCCTTTAGTCTCTCCTCATAAGGCTTCTCTTGCAGACCCTGCACCATTCCATTCATGCATCTTCTTGCGGAGATGGGGTCTCCAGAATTGGATGTAGTACTCTAGATGGGGTCTCACCAACTGTCTGTACAGAGGGATAACAACTTCCTGTTTTCTGCTGGTGATGTCTTTCCCTATACATCCCAGTATCCCCCCAGCCATCCCTACTGCCTTCTCACATTGCTTGCTAACCTTCAGGTCATCTGATATGATTACCCCAGGTTCCTTTCCATTTCTGTTGTTGTTACTACCCCCCAACACTGTGTAATCTTCCCTGGGTTTTTGTTTCCTAGGTGCATTATTTTGCACTTCTTTGCACTGAATCCAAGCAGCCATACTTCTGACCATTCCTCCAACCTTGCCAACTCCCTTCTCATCCTTTCCATGCCTCCTTGTGTATTAATCCTGTTGCAGATCTTTGTATCATCTGCAAAGGGGCATACCTTTCCTTCCAGTCCCTTTGCAATGTCACTTATAAAGACATTAAAAAGGACTGGATCGAGTACTGAACCCTGTGGTACCCCACTGATAACCCCTCTTTCTTCAGAGTGAACTCTATCAATTACCTTCTGTGTCCTGTTGTCCAGCCAATGTTTTATCCAGGCTACCACCCTGGGACCCACTCCCAGGCTGGTTAATTTCATTATTAATCTTTTATGTGGGACTTTGTCAAATGCCCTGCTAAAGTCTAGGTAGGCCATGTCCACAGCCCCTCCCTGGTCTACTACTTTGGTCACCCAGTCAAAGAAATCAATTAGAGTCGTCTGACATGACCTTCCCGCTGCGAACCCATGCTGCCTTGGGTCCTGTGCCCCATGTTCCTCTAGGTACTCATTAGTTCTTTCCTTCAGAACTGATTCCGTCACTTTTCCTAACACAGAGGTGAAACTGACAGGTCTGTAGTTTCCTGCCTCTGTCTTGCTCCCACTTTTGTGAAGGGGAATCACATCTGCCTTCCTCCATTCTTCAGGTACCACACCATCCTCCCATGATTTGTTAAAAAGGGTAATCAGTGGTGTCACTAGTTCTTCCCTTAATTCTTTTAGAATTCTGGAGTGAATTCCATCAGGCCCCATTGCTTTGTCCACATTCAGTTTTAGGAGTTCTTTCAGAACCCTTTTTTCTGTGAAAGGACTGGGATCGACCCCCATCCAGAGTGCTTCTGTTAATTGGATTAGGCACCTCCCCTCCTCCTCCTTTTGTGAATACTGAGCAAAAGTATTCTTTCATTATTCCTGCTTTTTCACTGTCCCTCTCTGCCCAACCGCCGTCCTTTCTATTCAGCCTCATTATCCCTCCCTTTGTCTTTCTACACTCTCTGATGTACCTATAAAAGGTTTTATCCCCCTTCTTAACCGAGTTGGCTGTCTTTTCCTCAGTTTGGGTCTTTGCTATTCTGACTTCCCTCCCTGCTTCCTTCTGCCGTAACTGGTACAGTTCTCTGTCCTGCTCCTTCTGTGTTTCCTTATACTTTCAAAATGCTATCTTTTTCTCCCTAACCTTCCCTGCCACCTCTTTTGAGAACCATAGTGGCTTTTTCATTCATTTTGAGTTATTTGCTTCACTCAAAGGCTTGTTGCCTCTGTGATGGCAGTTCTGATGTTTCCCCATTCTTGCTCCACCCTTCCTTCTAGCCTGTTTGCTAGTACTTTTCTAAGGCACTCTCCCGTCTTGCCAAAGTCAGCCCTCCTGAAGTTCAGTACCCTCACTTTTGTATGGCTTGACTCTGTAGCTGAGTTTATTGTGAACCACACTGTTTGGTGGTCACTTTTTCCCAGATGGCTACCCACTTCTAGATCTGAGATCCTCTCGCTGTCCCCATTTGAGAGTACGAGGTCTAAGATTGCTCCCTTCCAAGTGGGTTCCAAAACTAGCTGCCTGAGGCATGCCACCTATAGGGCATTGAGAATGGCCCTGCTCTTGGATGTGGCTGCAACAAAGCTGCTCCAGTTAACATCTGGCATATTCAGGTCCCCCATCCATGGTATCTCCCTTTCCTCTGCCATCCTAAGGATGCCTTCTATCACATCCTTGTCCATTACCTCTCCCTGACATGGGGGTCTGTATACAACCCCTGTGCGGATTGTGGTGCCATTTCCAGTTTCTAAGGTGACCCACAGTGCCTCCTCTCCTCCTGATTACTTTTTGTTCCGTTGCTTTTTATCCTTCTCATGAGAGCTACTCCCCCTGCTACCCTCCATGTCTCTCCTGTAGGTTGTGTACCTTGGTATGTTGACATCCCAGTCATGGTTCTCTGTGTACCATGTGTCTGTGACTGCTACCATATCCAGGCATCCCTCTTCCATCAAGGCAACAAGTTTAGGGAGCTTGTTGCCCAGACTATGGACATTAGTTCTCATTACTCTCCATTTCTTGATGGCCTTACCCCTTTTTACCCCATCCCTGTCCTTATTGCCTTTGTCATTTTCTCCATTTACCCTGCTCTTCTCCCTATCGACATCTCTATCTTGGTGTTTACCTCACTTATTACTCTGATTTTTTTGGAGGTGCTAGGATTTCCTTGCTCCTTTCCAGTGCCTCCCCCTAGGCTAGTTTAAATGCTTGCCAATGGCGCAGTTAAACCTATCACCTAGGATCCTGGTTCCCCTTCTAGACAGATGCAGACCATCACACCAGTATAGACCTGCATCACTCCTGGTGGGCCCCAGTCCCCAGTGAAGCCAAATCCCTGAGGTCTGCACCAGTTTTTCAACCACTGATTGTATCCCATGGTGTGGAGCACCCTAGCCTCATCTATGTCATAGATAGGCAGCACCTACAAGATGGTTACTATGCATGCTACTTCTCTAAGGCCCCTCCCCAACTCCACAAACTTTTTCTGCATTGCTCTGATCCCTTTCTTAGCCAGGTCATTTGTCCCTAGGTGGACAATGACATCCAGCTCCCTCCCCCATGCAGCTGCTCCAGCGACCCTGAGGATTTGCTCCCTGTCCCTCCAAGCCATGACGCCAGGTAGGCACCTTACCTCCCTCTCCCCTTCCTCCCTCAGTTCTACCCTCCTAACAATGGAGTCCCCCACAAGGAGTTGTTTCCTTCCCCTGAGGGGTTCCATGCCACCCTCCTGTGGGTCTCCTTTGTGGTGGTTCCCAGCATCCTCCTTGGTCTCCACTGTGGGTGCCTCCATAGAGGAACCACACTTTGCCAGAATGGCATATGAATTGTGGAGAGGTACAACTGGAAGGATGTGCCTCTGTTCCACCACCCTCACTCTTCCTGAGCCCACTGTGGTCCAACTGCTCCTCTTTCTTGGCAACCTCTGAGGCAGTGGCAGTGGCCCTGCTGGTCCCTGGGTGGGAGAGGAGGTCCCCCAAATCCTGGCCAACTCAGCCTGGAGATGAGCAACCTCTTCCCTCAGGCCAGAGAGGTGTCTGCAGATGGGACAACACCACATCCTCCAGAACGTCTCCCGGAAGACTGCTGCTCCACAGCTACTGCACTGCACCACTCCCATCATGTCTTATTTCTGGCCCCTTACCTGTTGTTTGGAATATTTACTCTTTCCTCTGTTTTTTTTCTCCCTACTTACTTACTGCCTCTGTGCCCTTTAAGCTCCTAATCTTCCTGTTCTGAGACAAGAAGTTCCTATATTTCTCAGTAGTCTCTTTACTTGTTCAGAGTCAGACCTCCAGCAGCTGGGGGGACAGAGAGCTACTCTTTTCCTTCTAGGATGGTGAGTCTTTTGTGGCTCTGTGATCACTACTTCCTGCTGCCAAACAGGAAGTTCCTGTTGTCAGTCAAATCCTATGCCTATAAAAGTAGAACTGGCTTAGGGTAGGGGGTGGGTGGAGGGGAAGGAAGGAGGGCAATATAGTCCCAGTAGAGAAGTATAGTTATAACAGCAGCTCCTTCTTCTTGGTGTTCTCTGCCTGTTCTCTGGTAGAAGCTATCTAGGGCAGTGTTTAAATCTGGCTTTAACCGGACTTCCTTCTAGCTAAGCCACTCCCCCTGCTTCACAGATCTTTCTTCACTTAGTAATTGCACAGATAACAATTCCCTTCAGCCACCTGAGACAAACACCTAGATAAGTGCACAGATAACTATTCACTTCAGCCAACTCGGACAAACACAGTAACTTTTTTTTTTGTTTTTAACCCAGCACAGGAGCTAGCACAACAAAAGTCACCCAAAACAGGAACCAAAACAAAAAAAAGCAAAAAGGAAATCCAAAAAACGTCTGATCATAGGAGACTCCATGTTTCGGGGAGTTGATACCTATCTCCAGCCAGGGTAATGGTCAGATGTTTCCCAGGTACATCAGCATGAAGAGACACTGACCGCATTGCTAAAATTGTTCAGGAAGCAGGAGAAAACATTGACATCTTGGTGCACATAGGGACTAATGGTCTCGCCAGCCAGTCAGTTGTGGAGACCAAGGAACACCTGACCAGTCTGGGTGACAAACTATCATCCATTTCATCCAGCATCTCCTTCTTTGAGATCCTGCCAGACAGGGAGAGAAGAGCAGATGGATGGCAGATCAGAGAAGGGGAGATAGGGGAGCTAAACATGTGGCTGAAGGGCTGGTGCCAGTAAAAAGGACACAAATTTGTAGGGAACTGGCAATAGTTTAGGGAGCAAAAGTTCTTTAAATCTAATGGACTGCGTCTGACTAAGGAGGGAGTCAGTGCATTGGGGCAGAAGTTTGACATCTTTGCAAAATATTTAAACTAGCAAATGGGGAGAGGGGTTCAGCACCCCATACGTCAAATGGAAAGAACACCCCTTCCCCTCAGCTTATGGTCAAGCAGGAGTTCAGCATGTTTGTAGGTCATTTATATCACCAGGTAATGCTCCCCATATGACGCACAGGGGGAAACACCAGCCCTCACCCAACAACTAACACACCGAAATCTGGCCAATGGAAAATCATGTACACAAATGCTCGCAGTCTAGGAAACAAGATCCCAGACCTGCAGGCAATAATGGCAGAGGCTAAACTGGACATAATAGCAATTAGTGAGACGTGGTTTACCAATAACCATGCTTGGGAGACTTCGGTACCTGGCTATGTACTGTTCAGAAGAGATCAATGTGCAAAAAAGGGGGGTGGATTTGCCCTCTGTGCCAATGAAAATATCAAAGCTACAGAAATTCAGAATACACATAAGGAGACAGAAGAACTGTGGGTCATCCTGGAAACAGGAAATGGGACAGCCATATGAACTGGGGTTGTCTACAGGCCCCCAGACCAGGGGCAGGACATAGACACATTACTGTTAGAAGATATACAAAACATGACAGCCAAAGGGGAGGTTCTGATAAAGGGAAACTTCAACATGCCAGATACAGATTGGTCAATACCAGCAGGAACATCTGCCAGAACTAGACACATGGTGGATTCCCTGTAGGGGGAGAGCCTCAAACAACTGGTACAACAACCCACAAGAGACAGGGCCATCCTAGATCTAGTACTGACTAACAGGGAAGGAATCACAGATCTTCAGGTAGAAGGTAACCTCGGGGCCAGTGACCATCACATGGTATGGTTCAATTTGGCCACTAGAACTAAATCATCCCATTCCAAGGCAAAATATGGGACTTCAGAGGAGCAAGCTGACTTTGATAAGATGGCCAAAAGGGTTAAGCTAGCCCTGGCAAAAAGAAATACAGGCGAGGGGGTACAGGCAAAGTGGGCAAGCATTAAGGATGCAATACTTGAAGTAACATCCCATTTTGTTAGAGAGAACAGGAAGTGCCAAGGAAGAAGGAAACCACTTTGGTTCTCAAAAACAGTAGCAGAAAAGATCAGAGCCAAAAGGCTGGTATTCAGGAAATATAAGGGAACGCAGCGGGATGAAGCTAGGGAGGCATACCTAACTTCTCTAAGGGAAGCAGGGAAGGCAGTAAGGCAGGCAAAGATCCAACTGAGGAAACACTAGCACAAACAGTAAAAGAAGGTGACAAGACTTTCTATGGCTACATTAGTGAAAGGAGTAAGTCCAGGGGGGGTATTGCTAAGATCAAAGGAGATAAGGGGGCATGTGAGAAGGAAGACCAGTAAAAGCATCTATCCTAAATTGATACTTCTGCTCAGTATTTGCTGAAGAACAGGTAGGGCAGGGCGCACAGCTCAGCACCATGGGCACAGGGGGAAGGGAGGTGTGCACTAGTCCCTTCACAAAAGAAAGGGTCCTACAAGAGCTCAATAAGCTCAGGGTGGACAAGGTAATGGGACCTGATGGCATACATGCCAGGGTACTAAAGGAGCTAAGGGTGGAACTAGCAGAGCCATTATCAGAACTGTTTAGTGAGTCTCTGAGCACAGGAGAGGTCCTAGAAGACTGGAGAAGGGCTCGTGTGATCCCGCTCTCCAAGAGTGGTAGCAGGGAGGAGGCAGGGAACTACAGACCAGTCAGTCTTACCACAGTAGTGAGCAAGATTATGGAGGCACTGCTTAAGGAAAGGATAGTGCAAAACCTGGAATCCATAGGAGCACTGGATCCAAGACAGCGTGGGTTTACAAAAGGCAGGTCCTGTCAAACTAATCTCATAGATTTCTTTGACGGGGTAACCAGAGTAGTGAACCATGGGGGAGCAGTTGACGTTGCCTACCTTGACTTCAGCAAAGCTTTTGATACTGTTCCACATGGAAGATTGATTAATAAGCTGGGTAGGCTCGGGTGGATCAGAAGTTGGTCAACTGGGTGGCAAACTGGTTGACGGGCAGAAAACAGAGAGTGGTGGTAAATGGTATACAGTCAGAAGAGATGCAGGTCACAAGTGGGGTACCTCAGGGATCAGTCCTGGGGCCAGTCCTCTTCAATAACTTCATCAGTGACATTGCAGATGGACTGAAGGGAAAGGTTTATCTGTTTGCAGATGACATCAAGATCTGCAACAGAGTAGATGATCCAGATGGGGTGGGCAGAATGAGAAGAGATCTGGATAAACTGGCAAAATTGTCAGAAGAGTGGCAACTGGGGTTTAATGTAAAGAAGTGCAAGATCATGCACATAGGGAAGAGAAACCATGAAGTCACGTATAGGCTGGGAGGCAAGTTGCTGGCAGTCACAAGGGAAGAAAGAGACTTGGCATCATCATCACCGATGACCTGAAATCATCCAAGAAGACCACTAAAGCAGTAGGTAAGGTTAGGGGGATGTTGGGGTGTATTAGTAGGGGTTTCACAAATCAGAAGAGGGAGGTAACAATCCCTCTTTACAAGACACTGGTTAGGTCCCATCTGGAATACTGCATGCAGTACTGGAGGCTGCATCTTCTCAAGGACATTAATCAAATTGAGGCAGTCCAGAGAAGGGCAACCAAAATGGTGCAGGGACTGCATCGGAAAACATATGAGGACATATTAACGGAGCTCAATATGTATACCCTAGAGCAAAGGAGGGAGAGAGGTGTTATGATTGAAACATTCAAACATCTTAAGAGCATTAACAAGATGAAAGAGTCTAACATGTTTCAATATAAGAAAAATAGCAGGACAAGAGGACACAGCATGAGATTAGAGGGAGGCCAATTAAGGGGTAATGTGAGGAAGTTCTTTTTCACAGAAAGGGTGGTGGATGCATGGAACGGCCTACCTCAGGAAGTGGCGGATATGAATAAAGTGCAGGGCTTCAAACAGGCATGGGATAGGCATAAGGAAGCAGTACAGATGAGTATGAATAGATAGGCCATTGGCAGAGCAAAGGCCGATGGCACATTTATAAGGTAGAAAAATAAATGGGAAGACTGGATGGGCCTTGCAGTCCTTATCTTGCATCAACTTCTATGTTTCTATGTAAATTGAAGGTCCCAGTAGTAGAGTTCTACTTCTTTAGTCCCAGTAGAGAAGCATAGTTATAACAGCAGCTCCTTCTTCTTGCTGTTCTCTGGCAGAAGCTATCTATGGCAGTGTTTAAATCTGGCTTTAACCAGGCTTCCTTCTAGCTAAGCCACACTCCATGCTTCACAGATCTTTCTACACTTAGTAATTGCACAGATAACAGTTCCCTTCAGCCACCTGAGACAAACACCTAGATAACTGCACAGATAACAATTCACTTCAGCCAACTCTAGACAAACACACTAACTTATTTTTTTTTGTCCCTACATTGAAGGTCCCAGTAGTAGAGTTCTAGTTCTTTAGTCCCAGTAGAGAAGTATAGTTATAACAACAGCTCCTTTTTCTTGGTGTTCTCTGCCTGTTCTCTGGCAGAAGCTGTCTAAGGCAGTGTTTAAATCTGGCTTTAACTTGGCTTCCTTCTAGCTAAGCCACTGCCCCTACTTCACAGATCTTTCTGCACTTAGTAATTGCACAGATAACAGCTCCCTTCAGCCATCTGAGACAAACACCTAGATAACTGCACAGATAACAATTCACTTCAGCCAACTCAGACAAACACAGTAACTTTCTTTTTGTTTTGACCCTAAATCGAAGGTCCCAGTAGTAGAGTTCTAGTTCTTTAGTCCCAGTAGAGAAGTATAGTTATAACAGCAGCTCCTTCTTCTTGGTGTTCTCTGCCTGTTCTCTGGTGGAAGCTATCTAGGGCAGTGTTTGAGACCCCGTTCACACTATAGCACGGTAAGGTGAAACATTTTTTTTTAAACAAATTGAGCCTTACCATGCTATAGTGCTCGCACTCTCCATTTCATTTTTTTAAACTGTGTCACATCAATCGTGCTGTGCAGTTCAGACTGTCAGAAGTATTCCGGATCCATGTGGCATGGTGCAGTGGTGTATTTTACCCCGAACTGCTTAGACAGCACGGATCCACCTAACACGGACTAACTGGAGGTGCTGTTCACACTGTGAGTTAAACCAGTTTCCTTACTCAAAAGTTTTGACGAACTGTGCTATAGCCTAGGTCCGATCATGGTTTTAGCACAGTTCGTTAAAACGTGTCTCAAAGTGAAATAGATGCGGACGGTAAAGGTGCTGGCACAGATCTGAAATGGTGCAACGCCCCAGAACCGTTTCAGACCGCCCAGTGTGAATAGGGCCTTAATTTGTCTTTAACCTGGCTTCCTTCTAGTTAAGCCACCCCCCCACTTCACAGCTCTTTCTACACTTAGTAATTGCACAGATAACAATTCACTTCAGCCAACTCAGACAAACTCACTAACTTTTTTTTTTGTTTTGACCCTAAATTGAAGGTCCCAGTAGTAGAATTCTAGTTCTTTAGTCCCAGTAGAGAAGTATAGTTATAACAGCAGGTCTTTCTTCTCGGTGTTCTCTGTCTGTTCTGTAGCAGAAGCTTGTTCAAGCTCTGAGGATCTAGTATGGAGCAGAGCCCCCTTCCCTCGATTTCTTTGTAACTACAAAATAAATTGACTAGAACTTGTTCTCCCTCTTGGCTTGGGGAACTGTAACAGTTGACCCTTTCTGGAGCAGGTGGACTAATGTTTGCTGCACCACTTTCCTCCTCACTGGATCCTTTGGAAGTGGTGACTTGAAAAATCCTCTTAAGGGCACAGTAGAGAATTCTGTTGCATAACCTTGTGGTGCAATTTCCAGAAACCATGAGTCTGACATAATCTGGGCTAATCCTTCCACAAAGAACTTTGTGGGACCCCCATGTGGGCTTGAGGGACAAGATGGGTCCACAGATCCTCATGCTGAGGGTACGCCCTTCTTGCTGGCTCCTCCTGAACATATGCAGGAGAAGGAGCTATGGTTCTGATTACAGTGGGGACCTTAGAAGGAGCCTCTTCCCCAGTTGTTTCTGTACCTTTGAATGGAACAAAAGTCACCTACCAAATCCTCTCCACTGAAAGGACTGAGAGTAGCCTTATTGTTCCCTTGAAACTGGCAACTGGCCCTTCTTATCCTTCACTGTATTCAGTGCCTTGTCTAATTTGGGTCCAAACAGTAACTTGCCTGAAAAGAAATATCCCAAGAAATGCGACTTAGATGTGTGGTCTGGGATCAAGGTGCAGCAGCCACATGCCTCTCATAGCTGAAACACTGGTTACATAGCATCTAACTGCAAGTTGCAAGTTGTCTGGCAGTATGATGAGGGGGAGCAATTTTGCTACCAGAGAATCCTCTGGAATACCTTCAGAGTGAGGCTACCCATTGGTGGAGTGCTCTGGACAACAAAATGATGGCATTATTTACCCTTATGCCTGCCCCTGCTGCTATGAAATGTCTGTGGCACATGGCATCTATCCTTTTTCTCATTAATGTCAGATAGTGCTGAGGATCTCTTGAGTGGGATTGTCTTGTGCTTAATGATATTGGCTACTGATGCATGTGCACTCATTGGGCACTTCCATCTCTTTAGCATATCTTCCTGGAAAGGATAGCACCTAGCTGTGCTCATGCTGAAAGATCTCTTCTTGTACACCTTGAACTATTCCTAGTCAATGAGTTGGTCATAATGCTGTAAGCTTGGAAAACATTTGGGTGCACTGTCCAGTGTTGACATGACTGGATTCACTTTGGGGGGGTCACTTACTGGACCGCAAGTAGATCAAGAGCATTACAGTTCTCAGAAACTAGATAAGAAGCTAACTGCAAGTCAGAGAGAAAGGGAGTGGAATCTGCTAGCGAATGGCTTGGTCATTCAACTTCCGAAGGGGAGGACTCTGAGTTTGCGGGAGGTGTACAGGCAACCTGCGCTGACTGAAGAACTGGCCAGGGAATTAGCTGAGCAGATTCAATGGGTAAGCAGGAAAGGAAATGTGGCAATAATGGGAGACTTCAATTTACCAGGTGTGGATTAGGGAACCCCAGTTACTTCGAGCACCAGGGAGCAACTGCTACTGGATGCAATCCAGGATGGACTCCTGGTGCAGATGGTCACAGAGCCAACCCAGCTGGGGAACACTCTGGACCTTGTACTTACTAATGGGGAGGCTGTGAGGGAAATAGCGGTGGAGGCACCACTAGCTGGAAGTGACCACCAATCAGTGTGGTTCACACTCAGCTTGAGCAAGGAGGCCATAAGTACAGGCACGAGGATGGTTGACTTTAGGCAGGTGGACTTCAGGAAGATGCAGTAAATTCTAAAAGGGCATCTGGGAAAGATTAGGCTGGAAATGGATGCACAACAGAAATGGGCTAGTATCAAGCTTGGGCTGAGGGAAGCTACTGAATCATGCACCAGGACTCTGTGCAAAAAGAGACGGGCTAGGAGACCATGCTGACTGAACTGGGAAGTGTTGGAGGAGATAAGGGCAAAGAAGGCTGCTTTTAGGAGATTCAAGAAGTCTGTCATGGAGGAGGATAGGAAGTTGTATGTGATAAAGTCCAAGGAGGTAACCAGGCTTGTCAGGGCGGCCAAGGCCTCTAGGGAACTGAGGCTGACTTAAGGCATCAGGGAAGGGGAGAAGGACTTCTTCAGATATGTAAGGGAGAAAAGGCACTATAGGGATCAGATAGTGAGGATTAAGAAGGATGGGGGGAGTGGGTGAAGAAGAGGCCAGAACAGGCAGAAGTTCTAAATGTGTACTTCTACTCTGTGTTCACAAAGGAGGATGGTCCACTACCTCCGTGTCCGAGGAAGGTGGGCGGGGGGGGGGAGTAACTGATGGGATAATTATGGTGAGTAGGGTACTGGAGGGGCTGAAGGCACTAAGGGTGAATAGGGCACCATGTCCTGATGGTATTCACCCCAAAGTGTTGAGAGAGATGGCAGAAGTATTGGTTGGGCCACTGGCAGATCTGTTCAATACCTTCCTGAACACAGGATGCATCCCACAAGATTATAGGGAGGCTTATGTGTGGTGCCCATCCTCAAGAGTGACCCAAAGGATGAACCTGGCAACTACAGACCTGTAAGCCTCACTTCCGTTGTTGGTAAAGTTATTGAAACGATCCTAAAGAAGTGTCTGGTGACCTTTCTGGAGGAGATTGGACTCCAGGACAATCAGCAGCATGGGTTCATCTCAGGAAGATCATTCCAGACCAACCTGATAAAGTACTGCAACTGGGTAATGAAGGAGCTGGGTCAGGGCCATGCAGTGGGTATCCTGTATTTGGACATCAGCAAGGCCTTTGATTTCATGCCTCATGGGAGGCTGGGGGGAAATTGGAATATGTGGGGGTAGGGCCAAAGATGGCAAAATGGATCAGGAACTGGCTGAAGGAGAGGCAGCAGTGGGTAGTAGTAGTTGAGGGGAGCTCTCTTCCCCTAGGGAAGTGACGAGCGGGGTGCTGCAGGGCTCTGTGCTGGGCCCGGTGTTGTTCGAGTTGTTCATATCTGATGCCTTGCGCAAAGTTAAGAGCAGAATCAATCTGTTCGCGGGTGATACTAAGATGGGAGCAGTGGTGGATGACAGAGAAAGGTGGCAGGGGCTACAGGAGGATCTGACCAAAGTGGAGGAATGGTTGATGACGTGGCAGTTGGAAGTCAGTGCAAAGAAGTACCGGGTTATGCACTTTGGAGCAAAGAACCCAGGGAGGAACTATTGGTTGGGGGAGTTCGCTTAGGGGTCACTGATGAAGAGAAGGACCTAGGGGTGCTTGTAATGGAGAACATGAGCAACTCAGCTCAGTGCAAGAAGGCAGCAGCCAAGGATAACAAGATGCTGGGGTGCATAGCTTTGAGGTATGTCATCTAGGCATAGGGATATGCTCATGCCACTGTACAGGTCACTAGCTAGGCCACACTTGGAGTATTGTGTACAGTACTGGTGCCCTTATCTTAGGAAGGATATCAGGCTGCTGGAGGGGGTACAACGCAGGACAACAAAAGTGATTCAAGGGCTGAAGGGCAGGACCTACGAGGACAGACTGAACAAGTTAGGCTTGTACACCCTGGAGGAGAGGAGAGATTGGGGGGATATGATTGAAACCTTCAAGTACTTGAACGGGATCAACAGTACGGGCACAGAAGGTTGTTTAGGCTGAGGAGGGGATGGTAGACGAGAGGGCATGGGCTAAGGAGAGAGATGAGGAGTCATTATTTCACAGAGAGAGTGGTAGGAACATGAAACACACTGCCAGAGGAGGTGGTTTCCTGATGTACAGTGGGCAGCTTTAAAAGAGCATGGCGGGTCAAAGGCGTGGGGGTGAGAGGGTGGGGCAACTGCAGTTTAGGGGTGCTAGCTGCACAATCAAGCAGATTTGATTGACCACTTGGCCTGTTTCTGCTGGCAGATTCATGTTTGTATGTTCCTTCTCGAAGGAAAATCCCTCCTTCATCTGATGGTTCACTGGGTCCTACTGGACAGTAACCTTCCTTCCCTGCCAATGTCCACTTTTTGGGGTTGGGTTCTGACCCATCAGAGTCTTTGACCTCTTGTTCCTCCTGTAACACGTTCTTCTCCTCCTCCTCTGGCCCCTCTAGGGGAACCTACGTAGGAGTCCCAAGTATGATTTCTGCCTCAGGCTTTTTGAAGGAGTCTCTGACTCCTCTGCTTGAAATATCTCATTTAGAATTTTTAAAAGGGACCTATGTAGCTCTAGTTTGCCACTGGTCTTACTTACACATTATGTGTCCTCCCCAGCATCAGCCGGATTCTGAAACTTGGGTGCCAAAAAGATTGCATTTGCCTGTTCACTGCAATATGGGCAAAATGAGCCAGAGGGTAACTGTCTCATTATCTGCTTGCACGTCTTACATTTTCTGAGTGCGGAGGGCCTTCTGTAAGCCATGTTGCCACTATAGTGCCAACAGTGAAGTCAAAATAAATTGTTTTCATTCCTGCAGGAATGCTGACTTCATGTCTGTCTATACCAGTCTTCAACCCTTAGGGGAAGAAAAACCACTATCACTACATAAAGTATGCGCTCCTTTCGTGAGGCCTAGCAAGATCGCTCCAGAGTACTCCCATTCTACTTTAGGTGCAACAGTGATCTTTTCAAGGCAGTAAATGTGTGTGAAGCATGTAGTCATCTTCCCACCATCCATACATACATGCAGTGCGAGCACCTCTAATGCCCTGGCAGCATGCTCAGCCTCTGGGAGTGTACATTGCCTCAGGCAGCACTTACAAACTAGCAGAATGGACGTGGCTGGCCATTATAGGGAAAAAACAAAAAGGCATGAAAAGGTAATTGCATGGAGCCAGCTGTATTATGGAGTCTGAAGAATAAAGACTACTGATGGCCCTGACCAAGATAACACAGCAACCACGCCTCCACCAAAAAAATGGAAAAAGCAATAGAAGAACTGCACAAAGAAGGGGGATGAACCAAAGCTACCAGTGGCTTCAGGTGTTTGGGGGGGGGGATCAGAGCCCAGAATGGCAGCCATTTACCTGAGGCACCAAGGCATGGAAAACAAACCAAACCCTAAGGCAAATTTAAAGAAACAATGCACCTAGAATCACGAAATGCATCCGGCAGTGAAAAAGACATCCAGACCCTCAAGGCTAAGCCTATAATGTACCTCAGGCTAATTGACTGATTTAGCATGCACAGGCTCTTAATGAAACCCCCTGCAAATGGAGGTTCCCAAAAGACTTCCAGGAGCTTGCTTGAATGCTCCAAGCCTGAATGGTGTTTGCCGTTTAAGCCATTTATCAGTGAGTGTTTTTAGAACCTCTGGTACTGTCTCTTTAAGAGTTGTCTGCTTGCAGACATAATTAGTTTGTATGGGGGACTGTGTGTTTCTTTGATTGAGTACCACTCAAGCTGCTGCCAATTCACTCCATTTTGCAGTCACTAGAGTGCAAAGGAACCTATCTGAAAGATGTAACTGTTTGCCAGAAACCATTTAGAGTAATAATGAAATTACAGTTTGTCTAACCTGCTTTCTTTGCAGTCAGAACAGTGTCTGCCTAGTTCCCCATTCTGGTTTTGAACTGCTGAACTGGACCAATCAGTGTGGGGTAAGCTAGCTCTAAAATGGTGCCTTGGACGAATCAGAACTTGACTCATAATCTGAGCCAGCCACAAGAGGATTGTATGGGCAGTGACTCTGGGAGATGTAGTTTAGACTTCGCCTTTTGGACCAACAGGAGCAGTCTATTGTGAGTGACAGCCAATCCAGTCAAGAACTGGGAGGAACTCAAAGGAAGTGCCCGTTTTGTCTGTTGGAGTTTCAGTTGAGCTCTGGCAGTGAAGAAGGAAGGAGCCCTGTGCTTTTTCAGTGTGCAGTTTTAGTCGGAACGCGTGTAAGGCCCAGAGTTCGGTCTGCATCTTGTGTAACTGCTTGTTAGGACTGAATCCGTCCTGTGAAGAGAATCAAAGGATATCTGAAGAGTAGAAACCAGGCTCACCCTGTAGAAGACTGGAGAAATTGTTGAATTGCACTCGGTCTGTCAGGAACTGAATCTGCTGTGTGTTCTCCCGGGTATTGTGCAGTAATTGCGATCGGGATAGAGAAGTAGCCTGCCTGGTATAGTACTTTCTGTTTTACCATATAAATGTGTGAAGAGGCTTGTGTACCTCAAGTGAATCCTGCTGCCATTAAAGGACTTTTGCCTGTTACTGTTCACCATATAAATGTGTGAGGAGGCTTGGTTAGCTCAAGTGAATCCTGCTGCCATTAAAGGACTTTTGCCTGTTGCAGTTTGCCATATAAATGTGGAGGAGTCTCGTGGAGCTCAAGAGTAGCCCTGCTGACATTGAAGGACCCTATCTTGTTTGGAGGTCATGAGTACTAATTCAGGGTCGCCCCTGTTGAATTGCCTCATTGAATCCAAATGGAATCACTGTACTGCTGACTGTTTAAACTAATTTTTCTTTTCTCTGTGGAAAGGGCCCCTACCAGCTGCCACGGTTTGACTAGCCACTAGGGCTTGGGTACCCAGGGACAGTAACTGGTAGGGATAGGCCTGTCACAGAGCCATAGGTAGATGAGTAAAGTGATAAGCTAATTAACCTGATTTCCCCTGTCCTTGTTATATTCCCCTAAATAAATCCGAGCTGCTTGTTTCAGCAAAGTTATACTGCCTGAGGTATTTGTCTATGTTAAAGTATTGTACTGTGATTGTTGCACTGTATCTTATTTTCAGGAGGTCCCAGTGCCTGAACCAGCCCTGGGGTAAGTGTATACTGTGAAGGTAATTCTGATATATTGTGTGGGCCACTAGTGGGAAGAAAGGGGGGTTGCAGTGTCCCAGAGGGCTGTGACCAAGTAAGTTTAACTATTGCAAACCCTGACCTCTGGGTGGAGGCACCCGCCATTGGATCCAGGCCCCTCAACCTGTTAGTGGCAAATCAGGCAGGGGTAGTAGCCCCTGGGATAGCGCCATCTAGGGGTTACATTAGTAACAGGGAAAAGCTGTCTGTAAAGACATCAGCTGCTCCCTACACAGACTTCTAAAAATTCTCCTAAATAAATAAATAAATAAATAAATAAATAAATAAATAAAGGATAGTGGTGAAGAGCTCTGACTCAAAGCTGCCACCCCTATCACTATTGCAGCAAAGACCTAGGAACTGACAGCCCTGGAACACAGAAGTTCACAATGTTCTAGGCTGCAGTCATACCTTCTTAAAGCTATAGCCGTGCTGGTGATCCCTAGTCAGGGTGCATTGTTACCCACATATAAAAATTATACGTTCATAATGAGGAGCAACACAGAATTAATGAACTGTTAAATCACACATGAAATGATGGAGAATCGATGTGAGCTGTGATTTTTATATATTTTTATTAGCCCTGGCTTAGTTTTGTAGCTGTGAAGCTTTGAAAGACTTATGACTAGAGAAGTGCGAAGTTGGCAAACCTTGCTTCACAATAAATTTTTACTTTGCCACATTTGCAAAGTGCCAGCTTCGCAAAGTTTCTGGCAGGCGAAGTGGCACTTTTTCAGGTGAAGTTAAGGTGAAGTCACAGCTTTGGAGTGTGTTGGCTCCCTAGTTGGTGAGCATATATTACTCAACGGTACATTACTTGCCCAGTTTCAGTGTTGGAACTACAATAACAAAAAAATAAATTATGGCAAGTTTAATAGAAATTCTTCTCTATACTCCTTGGTAAAAAAGATAATGAAGCAGTTGTGGCCAGCGTCATATTATACCCTGTGGCACACGTACAACAGCATGCATCAGTCCTTGACAGCAGAACTGCTGGTTCCACATGTTCTAGTTTCCACAGGGTCTCTCACTTTTGGCTCTAAAGCAAAAGAGTGATACTCTATGAAGGAGATGCTTGAAGATCTAGAGCTGGAGTAAGTAGCTTGACTTTTTAAACAGAACAGTCACTGATATTGCCTCCTATCATTTACACTCAGTCAGTGAAAAACTGACTCGTGTTATCACAGAAAAAAGTAATCTAACAATATAGAACATATCGCATTCTTCCTGTCTTTATGGTCATAGTGATTTACATTCATGTGTCAGTGAGATTGTTCAACTTGCCCTATTTGTTTAGCAAAAAAAAAATCACTCTTTTCCTCCTTAATCATTTTGATAAAAAAGTTCCCTGTAATAAACAACATTGCCTTTTCTATACCCATGTACTATGTTTCCTGAAATATTTTCATCTTGCTGATAGAATAGAAAACATGAAAGCTATGCATTTACTTTGAAGCATAATACCAGTAAGTGTTGCAATGTATATCAACAGAAGATGTACAAATTCAGTTTTCTTTAAATTTCAGGGAAGAAGCAGGAAAAGGAAGGCAAGACTAGAATAGGTTACAGTGGAGGAAGAAAGGGCAAGTCTGGAATGATCAATTGCTATTTATGTGTGCAAACAATGGGCCTTTTAACTATTATTTAATTACATTTTATTTATCTCGTTTTTGATTAGAAGTTATGTTTATTAAGTAGTTGAATGACAAAACTAAGCTAGGCATGGTTATTTACAAAGAGCAGTATATAGTAAATCAGAATGTAGCAAGCACTAGCCCTGTTCATTCTCCAAAGTATCAAGCACACTTCTTGTAAGTTTCTATATTTTGTTGGTGTTTTACCAGCTAGTAGCACCGCTAGAAAATACAGGAACTTATTAGAAATGTGATTGGAACTTGGTGAATCAGAAGTGGTAGAGCCTGCAGCATCTTGATTTGCTTAATGATTGGGAGAGGTATGGCTCTCTTCAATAACAAGCTCCCCACTGACCACCTGCGGGTCTCTGTCCCTAAACTCTATAGAAGTGAATATTAGGAAACATGAAGGAGTCTCAAATAAAAAGAAAGACAGAATAGCAATGAAGAGTCTAGCTCTGAAAAGCAAGATAACGATTAAAATGTTGGCGTGTACAATAGGTGCCAAGTCGTTGGGTTCACTTTTGTTGTTGGATGGGCTTTATTCACATCTCAGCTGACATCAGTTACAAAGAACCCCATTTAAAAATCAATGGAGTAAGAAAAAGTGAGAAAGTAAGTAATACAAAGGATTGTAGGCTCTTTCCAGCAGCTAATTGTTTTTTTTTTGTTTGTTTTTTGGAGGGGGTGCAATGGATTCGGTTGATTTTGTGAGCATTATACAGTAATTAAACAATCATTTTCTTTTTAAATTGAAGAAGATACCAACATTTTATCATCCTTAAATGGCTTGCTGCAGTAGAACAGACATTTTGGTGGTAAACAAAATGGTGCTTCTATGTGCTTTATTAATTTGTTTAATAATTCCGAAGCAAAATGGGTTAAATTAACATTAGGGTTTACTCAAACGAAAAAGCGAAAATTTAAAGAAAAGGTTTAAATACAAACTTACAGACCATTGCTTATAAACTTAACTCTGCACAGGTATACTGCTTCATCGCTTCAATATAAAATCTTTGACAGTATTATTATAAAATAATTACATATGTATAATATGTGTTTTTTGCAACAAAAGTATATTTGTGATGTCATACAGATAACAGCATCTCAGCCCTGAGGTGTTGCCTCTGGGATACATATTTGGAATTTTAAGGTTCAAAATCTGCAGTGTGGTCTTATTATAACCCCCCCCACCACACACACACATTACAATAGTAGATTTATTTCTCTGTTGAAGAGATCAGTCACTCTGGAGTCTTGTTCCAATTCCCATGGGAAAGCATTCCTAGGTTTGACTACTACTGTCTTGTTATTTTATAAGGTTTATGGGCAGCGCCGGCCTTCAGAATTCAAAGTAAATGACCAGAAAGTGTAGCACTTTTTATTTTAGAGAGTAATATGTCTACAAATAGTGAGCCCCATATATTTAGTGCTAAGAAATGTTTAAATCAAGTTAGTGCAATCATTTATTAGTTTACAATATGTGTCCAGAAATAGCCCTAACTTTAAGAATCTCGATAAACCCTTATGGAGCAAAGGTAAATTTCAGTGTAAAACTCACAGTGCCGTGCCAGATTCATAGCAATTGGGGGGTATGATGGGCAGCATTTTTGAAGCATTTGTTAAGCCCTACGCAAAGTCCCTAACCCAAGTGCAAAGTAGCCCAATGTGCACAGAGCAGAGTAATCAAACCTGCACAGTGCACAGTTTGCCCATCCAATGCATATTAAAAAATACCTCCTAGTGAGTGAAGCACAATAAAAGCACAAACTGCAGGCAAAACACCCTATAGACCTATGAAGGGGGGGTAGCTAGGGTCACAGAACAGACACAATGCATGTACATGGTAGCAAACAAGCCATTTACAAAAGGCAAACTTGTTCTCTGCCAAGACCCACAGCTCTATAATGGAACTCACCATGCAAATGACCATTCTGCAGGAACAACACACTGCGTGCTACAACAGGACTTACTGTACCACAACTTGGAATGTTGCCTTGCACTGTAGGTAGGCATACACATACTGCAGAAACAACAAACTACATATACAAACCAGACTCATTATGCTGCAGAATTTCTTAAAACACCTGGGTGTGAATACAGGCTAATGCTCCAAAGGCTTGTATTCACACCAAGGTGCTTTAATAAATAACCTGTCTGCCCTTCTAGGGCACTAAAAGATTATTTTAATATCATTCTAGCCTCATTGCAATGTGAGGATAAATATTTTGCTCCTTGGATTGCATTTTGGCTGTGGGTCCACACTGCAGCCTGTGGTCAGCTGTTGTGCTGTCAGACTCGAAACCATGTTTGGTGTCCATATACTGTATATGCACATCGCACCCTTTTAAATAGAACTGTAATTGTATGTGCAGCACCATGTTGAGCATTACAGAAAGAGTAAGGTACTTCTGGGAGCCCCAAGTTTCCAGATGCCTTGGTGGCCCGGGTGGTGGCTCAACGGTATTCAAATGACCTAGCTAAGGCACATTTCTTTCTCTCTTCTGTTTGGGACCTCCTCCTGCATGCTGTCTCCCCAATTCCTTAAGGCCTTTCTTACCTGATCCACCAGGACTACATGGGCCACCATGACATGCTATTGTGTTGTCCTGTCACCTTACCCCCCCAAGGTGGGCTCTGCCTTTA
Organism: Neoceratodus forsteri; assembly: GCA_016271365.2. Lineage (NCBI taxonomy): Eukaryota > Metazoa > Chordata > Ceratodontiformes > Ceratodontidae > Neoceratodus > Neoceratodus forsteri. Next base: position 369,404,572 of record CM028135.1, read on the forward strand.
GCTCTATTGCAGGTTCCTTCCCACATTATCCATCCACACATTATGGAGGTGAAGGCTGGGGGTGTCCCCAGTGATCAGGAGAGGGAGTCCAAGATGGATGGGGGGGGGCGGGCATGGCTTCATCTACCCAGCCAGGGCCCATTTTTCCCTTTTTTACTATTCCTTCCCCGGGTCCTGACCACAGATGACACCCATAGCAAGGACTCAAGCATGCACGGGTCATGCCAGTTCTGGCTGAGTAACCACCCTCCCTTGCTTTTGGCTTCCCCAGCCATCCTGCCACCCAGCCTTCACCAGGTGGCAGTCAAGTTGTGGAGCTGCTATGCATTCACCCCAAAGGAGAAAAGCCATCCGATGGATGCTTCAGCCTTTTCTGGCCTCCGACAACTTGCGCTCTTTTCCAAACTCAGATTGTCAGCATCATTAGCAGTAGTGCTAGTGTTGCATGGTCAGGCCATCTCTACAACACACTACGCATCTGCATTTACTTTAGTTTTTGCTGCAGTACCAAGTTTTTTTTGTGTTGTTTCTTGCTGCAAACATATTTATGTTGTGCAACAAAACTGATTATGATGACACCAAGTCAGTCTGTAAGTGTAAAAGTTAAGTATTTACATAAATACTTTACAACACATCATTAATATGTTCTGTGGTTTACTAGTAATTATTAATGTATTGGGACATTGCATGGCACCATGGTGTCCTGCAGACCCTGTACTTTCATGTAATGAAAAGTCTGTCATAGGACTGTGGGATCATCTCCTTATGGCTCATTCTGCCATTTATGTGTCAGCCAACCTAAGTCTAGGTTTTTGGCGACTTCTAGCACCCAGATTTTTGTTATGATGAGGGAAGCATCTGGCAGATTAAATGGCAGTGGTAAGCTTCAGTTATACCAGCCCTTGTTAAGATTCCTCAATGGTCATTGCCTTGCTGAAGAGCTTCAGGGCTCTCATAAGTTATTCTACAGATAAAAAAGTGAGTTTCTCAAGCCAAGGGGGGCTTGCAATGGGCACCCTAGTTGCTCCAGCGTACCAAAATGATGCTTTTCCAAATTTGAGTCCTCTACTGATTATTCAGGGCCTCAGTCAGCTTTGCTGCCCAACTAGAATACATTGTACAGTATATAAAAGGTTCTGCTCCATCAGCACCTCTGCATGATTTTGAAGACGTTTCAAAGAAGAAGAAAAGTGAACGGTTCGAGGATGCTCTGGCCTCATCAGTACTACTATTGTCTTCTTCTGCTTATATGTCCTCTCCTGATTCTTGGGACTCCACTTCCTTCACAGTCTGTCCAGAATATACCAGACATGGAAGGTCATGTTCCCACAGCACACCCAGGTAATATTGATTGTTTCATAAGCAGTGTAAGGTGAGTGAATCGAGTGTTCTCTTGTCTTCCTCAGTTCCCCAATTAATTAATTCTTATTTGTACATCCTTTTTTAGTATTGGAGACATGTAAGATCAAGTTCTTGGAGATTAAATCTGAAGAGCTTCTGCCAATGAATCTTCTATAAATTTCCTCCTCAGTTAAAGAGACACTGTTAACCCTCTTAGGCCTCAAAGTGTTCCTAGTTTAAAAAACACATAGTATAATTGGTCACAGTCTGTAAAGACTGCTAATGTAGTTAGTTTGTTGATTCTGATTAGTTGTTTTTTTTCCTTTAAAAAGTGAAAAACACACTGCCTACCATAGTGGTGTTACCACATAAAAACGGTTTGTTTACATTCCTTGATAAATTTCCACTGCATCTTTCCTGGACATAGGAACACCCCCAACATAGTCTAGTCACTAATTATGCAGTGGAATTAGAGGAGATTATTGCATTATGAGTGACCGCAGTGTTGGAGGGTGTTTCTTATGTTCAGGAAGTATGCAGTACAAGTAGATCAAGGACTTTAAATAAAACAAGGTTGGTTATAACTATATATTTGTATGAGTTTCAGTTCTACTAAGCAAGGAGACAGATAAAACAACAAACAGCATCCATGAATTTTAGAGAACATAAGTAATCATAAAATGTGGGGTTTCAACTAGAAATAGTATGATGCAAAAAAGGCTGACAGTGTCCCTTTGAGGCTACAAAAAGTGTTTTTTTTTCCTGCATTATGCATTATGATCCAATGGATGAATATTGATAAACAGAAGTATTTTCCAATATTCAGGTCCAAATGATATCCTTTTCAAGACTCTCTAGCAAAGAAATGGTAACTTCCTCTGGAAATGGACAAGATCCCAGAGGATACAGTAGTGGCAAAGCTTATTATGTTGATTTATCTGACTTCACCTTTCAAAGATGCTATAGTTGACCATTTATTTATTTTTTATTGTCTGTCTATTTATTCCACATAAAACCCTTTAGGCAGAGCCTATTTACAAAGGGGTTAGGATCATCAACAGAAAACAGTACGTACAGGGGGTTTGAAAGTACACAATGGAACTCAATGCAATAAGGAACAGTGCAACATTTTAACAGTACAGTGAATGTACAATTAAGCAACTGTAAATAATTGCAGCCACAGTCAAAATGTGTGGGCAGCAGTTATACAGTTAGAGCTGCCACGGTCAAGGTGTGTGGGCATCATAGAAACATACAATTCAAGGCAGGTTTATTTATTTAGCTTTTGTTTACCGGGTAAGTACACTAGACAAGTATTATGCCTATTTTCAGGAACGACCAGGGAACGACCCAGGTTGGCATCACGGAGTAAGGACATGAGGCAGTGGTAGCAGTGGCAGGATCCAGACAGACTGAGGAAGGAGAAAACCTGGGATCTAAGTAAGGATTAAGCCACGAGAAAGGATGGGTCTACTGTGGAATTAATACATGGTTGGGGGGGTTGGACTATGAAGCCAAAGGCCAAGTGGGTCCAACCAATCAACCATGGAGTAATTCCACTGTAGACCCATCCTTTTGAGTGGCTTAATCTGCTTGTAACATGGCAAGGAATATAGCAAGTTTCTATGTTTTATAACTAAAACAGATGACTATGATTTGTTAACTGCAGTTAAAACATAACGTTCTTATCTCTCACTAATCTGTGCATATTATTCTGTGTCGTTTGCAATGTGCGTGTGCACGTTGCAGATTTCACACTTATTGATGTGCTTATGCTGCTTTGCTGCATATTACATGAGGTGGGGAAAGTATCATGCACAACTACACATACTGCTCAGTGTTTTTCCTTTCTCGCTATATCGCTTCTCTTTCCACGTCTGAGCTGTGTCGTGAACTGTTTCTCTCTGTTTCTGCTGCTGCACTCTGGGTATGTCTGCAGATCTCACTGTTGCTATAGACACCGCATCACAGGGTCAGGGAGATTTCTGTGCAGTTCACACTGTTTCTGAGAATCGGCCTTGGTTATGCTGTGGGTGTGCCTATATATCCAGGGAAACAGGTACTGGTAAGTGCACAGTAATGGACTATCGCCGCTTTCCCCACATTCAACACTTCGCTGCTGTGCTTGTTTCTATTCGATTGCTTCTCTGGCTGTTACTTTCCCAGTGTCCGAGGTCTGTGGGGTGCGCGACTAGGCGCCTCTTTGGTGCCATCGCCGCTTTCCACGCTTTGCTGGTCTGGTTTTCTGTATGACACTGCTGCTCGCAAACTGACTTTGCCACTGTGGGATGTGCGTCGGCTGCGGTACTGGACAGCTTTTTGGGCACAACCTGCTATCGGGCGCATGCCTGTCAGTCCGTTGCACAACCCTGTTCACCTGGCTTGTGACCGACGTTGTGTAGCGCGAGCACCACACAAACCATGGTCTAATTATTTTTGTGTGCCCCCGCTCACAACCGTGATCTACCATGATATTAAACCATGGTTTGTGCTGTGCCACATGGTGTCTTTGCACCTATCTCAGTGCTTCATTTGCCTTCTGGTTTTTATGCCATGTTACAAGCATGCTTAGAGAGCAGTCAGTTTTTAGGGAGGGAGGAAGATCATTCCATAGCTTAGCAAATCTGAAGGAGAAGCTAGCTGGGCCAAGAGAGTTTTTTTCTATGGGGGAGTAGCAAGAGTGTCATATTACTCCCCTAGTTTTGCATGTTGGATCAACAAAGCTGAACAAGGTTTGTAGACCAGGGAAGAGTAAACTGCAAAGGGCTTTTCTACCAGTAACTACTGTAGTGTATGAAAGCACAGTCTGGAGTCGAGATTTAGCCAGTTTAAACTGTTATACAGCACAGATGTGTGTGTGTGTGTGTCCCATTTTGGCTGAAAGTGAAATGACAGGCTCTGTTGAGGAGACTCCTGACTCTAGCCAGCTCGCAGTCATTTGCAGAGCCATAGACTGTAATCAGTAATGCTAGTGAAAAAGTCTTCTGGTGATGTCACCAGCTGAACGGCAGCTTAGGCTTGGAGCTTCGGCCCGACTAAAAGATAATGCTCAGCTAATCTACCTTATTTTAAGCCATCCTACAGCCTAACAGAAAGGTAACGGACTACAGTATGTCCACTAGGCAACGTACCAAAGACAATTCTCCAGGATCAACTAGCAAGCCACAAAAACACAAAATGGAAGGACCATCAAAGGCCACATCACGATCCCCAGTCTCTACCCTCCGTAGCCTCCCCGCTGGCTAGTGACTCCGAGGAAATGGACTGCACAACCTCTTCAAAAAAGCTCTGTACTGCGCTGCAGCAAATTAATGCTACACTTCAAAGACTGGAAGCCAAAGTCTATGAGGACTGCAAGGGTTTAACTTTACTAAAAAAATGTACCAGAGAAATATAATGTAACCCCCCTGCAAATGGGGGTTCCCAAAAGACTTCCAGGAGCTTGCTTGAATGCTCCAAGCCTGAATGGTGTTTGGCATTTAAGCCATTTATCAGTGAGTGTTTTTAGAGCCTCTGGTACTGTCTCTTTAAGAGCTGTCTGCTTGCAGACATAATTAGTTTGTATGGGGGACTGTGTGCTTCTCTGAGTACCACTCGAGCTGCTGCCAATTCACTTCATTTTGCAGTCACTAGGAGTGCAAAGGAACCTATCTGAAAGATGTAACTGTTTGCCAGAAATTATTTAGAGTAATAATGAAATTACAGTTTGTCTAACCTGCTTTCTTTGCAGTCAGAACTGTGTCTGCTAGTTCCCCATTCTAGTTTTGAACTGCTGAACTGGACCAATCAGTGTGGGGTAAGCTAGCTCTAAAATGGTGCCTTGGACGAATCAGAACTTGGACTCATAATCTGAGCCAGCCACAAGAGGATTGTATGGGCAGTGATTCTGGGAGATGTAGTTTAGACTTCAGTGCCTTTTTTGGACCAACAGCAGCAGTCTATTGTGAGTGACAGCCAATCCAGTCAAGAACTAGGAGGAAATCAAAGGAAGTGCCCGGTTTTGTCGGTTGGAGTTTCAGTTGAGCTTTGGCAGTGAAGAAGGAAGGAGCCCTGTGCTTTTTCAGTGTGCAGTTTTAGTCAAAAAAACGTGTGTAAGGCCCAGAGTTCCGGTCTGCAGCTTGTGTAACAGCTTGTTAGGACTGAATCCGTCCTGTGAAAAGAATCAAAGGATCTCTGAAGAGTAGAAACCAGGCTCACCCTGTAGAAGACTGGAGGAATTGCTGAAAATTGCACTCGGTCTGTCAGGAACTGAATCTGCTGTGTGTTCTCCTGGGTATTGTGCAGTAATTGCGATCGGGATACAGATGCAGCCTGCCTGGTATAGTGCTTTCTTTTATATGGATGTGTGAAGAGGTTTGTGTACCTCAAGTGAGCCCTGCTGACATTGAAGGACCCTATCTTATTTGGAGGTCGTGAGTACTAATTCAGGGTCGCTCCCTGTTGAATTGCCACATTAAATCCAAATGGAATTACTGTACTGCTGACTGTTTAATTCTCCTTTTCTCTGTGTGAAAGGGCCCTACCAGCTGCCACAGTTTGGACTAGCCACTAGGGCTTGGGTACCCAAGGACAGTAACTGATAGGGATAGGCCTGTGCACAGAGCCATAGGTAGATTATTAGAGTGATAAGCTAATTAACCTGATTTCCCGTCCTTGTTATATCCCCTAAATAAATCAGAGCTGCTTGTTTCAGCAAAGTTATACTGCCTGAGGTATTTGTCCATGTTAAAGTACTGTACTGTGATTGTTGCACTGTATCTCATTTCACAGGAGGTCCCAGTGCCGAAACCAGACCTGGGGGTAAGTGTATACTGTGAAGGTAATTCTGATATATTGTGTGGGCCACTAGTGGGAAGAAAGGGGTTGCAGTGTCCCAGAGGGCTGTGACCAAGTTAGTTTAACTATTGCAAACCCTGACCTCTGGGTGGAGGCACCACGCATTGGATCCAGGCCCCTCAACCTGTTAGTGGCAAATCAGGCAGGGGTAGTAGCCCCTGGGATAGCGCCATCTAGGGTTACATCTTGAGGCTCACCGCTGGGATTGTGTGTCCTCTAGTGGCCATATTCTGAACCACTGTTAAGAAAAAATGGGTACCCGACAGAAGTGGCTGTGCACCGGCTGGTGGAGTGGTGTACTGGGGAGGAGATCGGACCCCCAAAATGCTATGCTTATCCTGGACATCCCCTGGGTATCAATACGGACACTGTGCAGGAGTACTTTCCAAGGTGGAAGGTTTACAAAACCCTGTGGTGGTGGGTCGGCATGCTAATCTGCTCACCCACACTTTCCTGGCCCTAGTAGAGTTTAAGGATCCCATAGATAGCTCCAAAGTGCCACAGACCATTACCCCAGAGGGAGCCCTCACTGCTTGGAGAGTGATAACTAAGGACAGTAAAGACCCGGGGGGGAATCAGCCCCCACCACTATCTGAAACTTTTGAGGAGAAATTTGCTGAATGGTTGCTGGGAGAGGGGAAAACTGTGGAGGACTTGAAGAAACTATTCTTGCCACCTGGGGGTGTTCCTCCCCCAACACCCTCTCCTGCTCCAGTGCCCGTAATGGTGGCTGAACCAATGCAGACTCCTATTTCTGCACCTGCCATTAGTCACGACTCTTACGCAAGGTTGAGGATCTTCTCTGGCACCCTCCCACCCCCAAGGGAGGATGACTGGGAGACCTGGATAGACTATGTGTTGCCCCAAGTGCTAGAATGGCAATGCTCGAAGGCAGCGAAGAGGGTTAGTGAGAGCCTCCGAGGTCCTGCCCTGGCTACCATCCGTGCTAAACGGGCCAGTAACCCTGAAGCGACTGCACAGGCCTATCTTGAGGCCTTGGAGAATGTGTATGGGAGCCCAGATTCTGATGAGGACCTATGGTGGAGAGTAAGAAATGCACAACAGTACCAAGGGAGTTGTTGTCTGTGTATGTCTCCGGCTGGAAAAATTGTTGCAAGAATGCCTCAGAAAGGGTAGTTTGCCAGCGATTGAACTGGACCGAACCACACTGGACAGAATCCTTAAGTCTGCCCCTTCTCAGAACTGCTGTTGCTTCAGTTACACCTGGCAAATCGACTGGAATCACCTCCTATGATGAGTTAATGAGAGAAATTGAGGAGTTGAGAAAAGACGACCTCGGGAGGTACCTGCACCAACAGCTGTGGCTACGACCGAGTGACTGAGGTGACCCATCAAGTGAAGTTCAGGGCAGAGGTTGACAGTCAATGAGTGCTCTGACAAGGAAAAAGATATGCCACAATGGGCGAACTGTTGAGAGATCCGGGAATTCAAAAACAGTCCCTTTATGAAGGCCACGCCTGCAAGTACGGGCCCTGACCTATATCCGACTGCATCTGCTATGGGGTGGGGTACCCACCCATGTATCTCCTGCTGATAACAGCTCCAAACTCAATTCCTTGACCACGGAGTGGAGAAACTGACGAGATGTCTCCAAATGCTTATCACGCCAGAGACAGAGATGGCACCAGGTTTCAAGTTAGTACCCCGCCCTGGCTCCCAATGTGGTGCCTCGGCCAGCTCAAACTCCAGAAAGTATGTTTTGCTATAATTGTGGGAAAGATGGGCACATGAAAAGGAATGCCAGTCCCCAAAAGACACTGACAAAGTTGCATATAGGCTACAAGGAGAGCTGAGAAGAAATCAGTGGTTAAGAGGTGCACGATATGATCCCAGTGAGGGCACCAAAATGCTAATTCACGTCCTTTGTGGCAAGGTCAGTTGCCCAGGCCCCCACTACCGCCTCTCCAGACTGGTCCAGAATAGTGGGTCCCTCCATGGAGACCACTGTAAAGGTGAATGGAGTGTCTACAAGAGCTGTATTAGACAGTGGCTCCCAAGTGACAATTATGTTCCAGGATTGGTATCAGAAGCATTTGTCAGACATACCCTTACAACCATTAGAAGGACTGCATGTATGGGGGTTAAGTGAGAAGGCCTACCCCTATTCCGGGTATATCCGAATTTGGCTGTCTTTCCCCACCTCCGTAGCTGGAGTGGCCGAACAAGTAGAGACCCTAGCCTGAGTGTGTCCCCCACTGGACTGTACGATGGTGTCCCTTTGTTGATTGGAACAAATGCTCATATGTTCGGAAGGCTGGCACAGTTGTGTTATGAAAACAGGGTCAAAGACTAGTAGAGCTTTAAGAGTTCCGGCTTTAATTAAGAAGGCCTATGAGGCACAGAGATGCTGAAAAAACAGAACCAGAGGAACGGTCGAATTGTATGGAAGAAGGATCCTGAGTCTCTGATCCTGGCGCCAAATGCCCAGTGTACCTTACAGGGAGAGGTCTGTATCAGAAAGGATGTTAAGAATAAAATATTAATGTTGGATGCACCAGGCGATGGAAAATTGCCAGAGGGACTGCTGGTCAAGCCTAGTATTTTGCCCGCTAGAGCCCATGCTTATGCCAGAAGGGTAATGATCCAAGTTCATAATGTGTCTGAAAGAGACATTCGAGTAAACAGAGGTTGCATCCTGGCTAATGTGCATTGTGCAGACACTGCAGTGCTACCCAGCAGCAAGAGTTCAAGGAAGAATGACAGAGTAACGCCTGACTTGTTTGATTTCGGCGACTCCCCGCTGCCAGCTGAATGGAAAGTGAGGATCAGTGAGAAGCTTGCCCAGAGAGACCAGGTGTTTTCTTTAAAGGAATGGGATGTAGGATGCGTGCAAGAAGCTGAGCACAATATCCGGCTGCATGACGAAAGACCATTTCGTGAGAGGTCTCGACGCCTGGCACCTGCTGACATAGATGATGTGAGACGGCATCTGCAAGAGATGTTAGCTGCTGGTGTAATACAAGAATCCAGAAGCCCTTATGCTTCCCCATTGTGGTAGTGAGGAAAAGAATGGAACAGTAAGGATGTGTGGATTATCGCTTTGTAAACGTGGCGGACTATCCCTGATCAGTACACAATGCCCCGCATTCAGGATGCTTTGGACTGCCTAAACGGGAGCAAGTGGTTCTCTGTGCTGGATCTCCGCAGTGGGTACTACCAGATCCCGATGGCCCCAGAGGACCATGAGAAGACAGCCTTTATCTGTCCGCTTGGCTTCTATGAATTCATGAGGATGCCTCAAGGGATTTCAGGTGCCCCAGCCACTTTTCAACGATTGATGGAGCGTGCAGTGGGGACATGAACTTACTAGAGTGCCTGGTATACCTAGATGATGTTATTGTGTTTGGCAGCTCACTGGAGGAACATGAGAGCAGATTATTTAAGGTATTGGACCGACTGGAGGACTTTGGCCTTAAACTGTCCATTGATAAGTGTCAATTCTTTCAAACATCAGTAAAGTATGTGGGACACATAGTATCCATCGAGGAATAGAGACCGACCCAAGTAAAGTTGAGGCCTTGACCACCTGGCCACAGCCCAAAATCTAAAAGAACTGCAAAGATTCCTGGGATTCTGTGGTTATTATCGGCGCTCATCAAGGACTATTCAAGAGTGATCCGCCTTTTACTTAACCTTACTCAAGGGTATCCCCAACCCACAAAATACCAAAAGTCAGCGTCCCTCAAGACTGAAAGAGTGTATTTTCATCCGAGTGAAGTATTTGGGCCCGCTGGACTCCTGATTGTGAGACTGCTTTTCATGAGATCATATATCAACTTACCCATGCTCCAGTGCTGGCCTATGCCGATCCAAGAAAACCTTACGTCCTGCACACTGATGCTAGCTTGCAAGGGTTGGGGGCTGTGTTGTACCAAGATCACGAGAATGGCCTGAGACCAGTGGCCTTTGCCAGTAGAAGCCTGACCCCATCCGAAAAGAACTATCCTGTACATAAGTTAGAGTTCCTAGCTTTGAAGTGGGCTATTGTTGACCAATTCCATGAGTACTTGTATGGGGCTAAAATACTAGTAAAAACTGACAATAATCCTTTGACCTATGTGCAGACCTCAGCTAAGTTGGATGCCACTGGCCATAGGTGGCTTTCTGCATTATCTACATATGACTATGCTCTCGAATACCGAGCAGGTCTGAACCACATAGATGCTGATGCTCTCTCCTGAGGCCTGTTCCCCAGAATGATTGGGTCTGATTGGCAGAACCTGACATTCGGGCACTCTGCCGGAAGTTTGACAGGGAGGAACAAATGTCCACGGACGCAGTGGACTGCATGGTGGATTGCTTGGGAGCCTCTGAGAATTGCATACCTGCTGCTTATTGCCACTTTTCTGCAATAGACATTGGTGCACTGCCTCAGCTGGACAATGACAGTATTCGAGGGCTCAATCCCGCGATCCCATGATCAAAGCAGCTTTAGAAGCCCTCTATGCAGGAAAAGATGTGTCCAAATTACGCTCCACTGATTTGAGAACTGCACTGTTATACAAAGAAGGTCCTAAGTTGAAACTGATCAATAAACTGTTATACAGAGAAACAGTAGACAGAGGGGGGACAAGTAGACAAACAACAACTAGTGCTGCCCACTGCCTTTCGAGACTCAGTACTGAGGTCCTTGCACAACCACATGGGGCACCTTGGTATAGACAGAACACTTGACTTGGTGAGATCCAGATTCTATTGGCCTAAGATGGGGACTGATGTGGAGCAACACATTCGAACTTGTAGTCGCTGCTTACAGAGGAAAGCTTTGCCTAACCTGCTTTCTTTGCAGTCAGAACTGTGTCTGCTAGTTCCCCATTCTAGTTTTGAACTGCTGAACTGGACCAATCAGTGTGGGGTAAGCTAGCTCTAAAATGGTGCCTTGGACGAATCAGAACTTGGACTCATAATCTGAGCCAGCCACAAGAGGATTGTATGGGCAGTGACTCTGGGAGATGTAGTTTAGACTTCAGTGCCTTTTTTGGACCAACAGCAGCAGTCTATTGTGAGTAACAGCCAATCCAGTCAAGAACTGGGAGGAACTCAAAGGAAGTGCCCAGTTTTGTTGGTTGGAGTTTCAGTTGAGCTTTGGCAGTGAAGAAGGAAGGAGCCCTGTGCTTTTCAGTGTGCAGTTTTAGTCAAAAACGTGTAAGGCCCAGAGTTCGGTCTGCAGCTTGTGTAACAGCTTGTTAGGACTGAATCCGTCCTGTGAAAAGAATCAAAGGATCTCTGAAGAGTAGAAACCAGGCTCACCCTGTAGAAGACTGGAGGAATTGCTGAAAATTGCACTCGGTCTGTCAGGAACTGAATCTGCTGTGTGTTCTCCTGTATTGTGCAGTAATTGCGATCGGGATACAGATGCAGCCTGCCTGGTATAGTGCTTTCTTTTATATGGATGTGTGAAGAGGTTTGTGTACCTCAAGTGAGCCCCTGCTGACATTGAAGGACCCTATCTTATTTGAGGTCGTGAGTACTAATTCAGGGTCGCCCTGTTGAATTGCCACATTAAATCCAAATGGAATTACTGTACTGCTGACTGTTTAATTCTCCTTTCTCTGTGTGAAAGGGCCCCTACCAGCTGCCACAGTTTGGACTAGCCACTAGGGCTTGGGTACCAGGGACAGTAACTGATAGGGATAGGCCTGTGCACAGAGCCATAGGTAGATTATTAGAGTGATAAGCTAATTAACCTGATTTCCCCGTCCTTGTTATATCCCCTAAATAAATCAGAGCTGCTTGTTTCAGCAAAGTTATACTGCCTGAGGTATTTGTCTATGTTAAAGTACTGTACTGTGATTGTTGCACTGTATCTCATTTCACAGGAGGTCCCAGTGCCGGAACCAGACCTGGGGGTAAGTGTATACTGTGAGTAATTCTGATATATTGTGTGGGCCACTAGTGGGAAGAAAGGGGGGTTGCAGTGTCCCAGAGGGCTGTGACCAAGTTAGTTTAACTATTGCAAACCCTGACCTCTGGGTGGAGGCACCCGCCATTGGATCCATGCCCCTCAACCTGTTAGTGGCAAATCAGGCAGGGGTAGTAGCCCCTGGGATAGCGCCATCTAGGGGTTACAATAAAAATGTCTATCAGATTATGTCGCCACTGCAGACATCCACAACTCTACCCTGTTGGATCTGCATCAACGAGAGCAGCTTCTGTCACAGCAGTTGGAGGAGCTAGAAAACAGAAATCGGAGAAACAACCTCCGAATATATGGAGTCCTGGAAGGGACGGAGTCTGGGAGCGTGTTATCGTTTGTGGACAGTTTTATTAAAGAAATGTTAAACTTACCTGCTGACTGGGAGCTAAACATAATCAGAGCCCACTGCTCTCTTGTACCCCACCCCTGAGACCCGAAAGCATGTCCCAGATCCATTGTCTTAGCACTGCTTGATTTCTGTGTTAAGGAGGAATTGCTGTGACTGGTCTGGGCACATAAGGAAATACATTTTGGGAACTTCTGCATTTTTTTCAGCCAGAACTCTGCCCCACAAACTTTACAATGATGCCAAAGAGTCTTTCAGGACATAAAGCTACTCAAGCAATCAGGCCATCAAGCGTTCATTGAATATCCAGCTAGATTGAAAATTCTGACCAAAAACAGTCCTAAACACTTCTCTGACCTAGACTCCATTGCTCCCTACCTGCATGAACTGGGAATACAGATCCCTGAAGAGCATTTGAAGACCTAGCAGATGACCTTACAGTCCTGTGAATGGCAGAAAACAGGAACCAAAACTTAGGGGAACAGACTGGCATTGGACACTTCCTCAGTTACACCTAAAACACTCCCCCAGGTTCTGGCTAGGGTTACCACCTGTCCTGATTTTCGCAGGTCAGTCCTGATTTGGGCAGCTGTGTCCTGCAAAAAAACAAGAAAAATAACAAACGTCCAGATTTTATAGTAGAAAAAATATTTTCTAACTTTCCAGTAAATGTTGCAAAAAACTACAATACCTTAACTAAAACACCTTAAAATGATAAGAAACAATAGAAGCAGCTATGAAACTACAATACTTAGCCTTAATTCTGATTATATAGAGAAAACAAGTCTGTTGCATTGGTTAAGGTTATGTACTGTCCTGCGAAAAATCATGTTTCAGTAAGAAGACTGCTCCTTCCTCAGCAGCGACAATCAGCTCGTCTACTCTAACTTGATTATGGACTGAATTGTGTACATTCTCACGCTTTCCTCCTGTTCTATTCGCAGATTGTTTCACTGCTGGTCGAGTTGCTGTTGCGGGTGTGTGCGTGTGTGTCTGTGTGTGTGTGGAGGACATTGTCTGTTCTGACCTCTTTTTTACCCACCCACTGCTAAGATGGCGTGAAAAAAAAAAAAAAGTGGATACAAACCAGTGTTGGCCTTACGGGGGTTAGAGTTGAGGAGATTCTTCACTTTTCTTGGGTGGAGGTTGCCTTGGGGGTAAGAGGGCACAGCAGATGGCTGGATCTCCTGCTACCGGAAGCTTAGTCGGCGGGGGGGACATCTGTGGACCACTTTTTTTTTTTTCCTGGTGTGTTTTTGTATTTTTATCAAATAGCATCCTAGCTACTCCCAATAGGAGTTACTTTTCAAACAACATGAAGTCTTGCTATATTATGACAATTGCAGTTTGTCCCACCATTAGAACTGCTCCGGAGGTGAAAGAGTTAACTTCCATGCCAGGCATGGAGCTTAGAGCACGAGCTCGGTTAGAGAAGCTCTGTCTGGATAATTTCAAACTGAAACTGTCAGATTCTTTACTCCGCCTCACTGAACAGTCGCTCTGGAGATTTCTCCTACTGCTCAGTTCATTTCTCGGTTTCAACAGTATTTTCTCGGTTAAATTCAACTGCGAGTATTATTATTTTAACCGCAAACCGATCGGTTCAAGCTCTGTCTGTGGTATTGTAAGTAATAGACAGGTTTATTTCTGTGTGGAACTTGTAAATGTTTATCGGTTCGGTTCAAACCGATCAGGTTGTTTTAAAACTTTAAAATCAAGTATTTAAAAGCTTTTAGAGTGCAGTTCCGGTTCTTATCGGTTCTAAAAAAGCAGTTTCGTACATTTTTCCCGACCAGTGACACGGTTGGGAACCGATAAAGTGTCACCTGGCACCCGTTAAAAGAAGACGAGATTTTGGTTAGGCTGGCATCATGTTTGAGAAACCCAAAAAGAAAATCCGGGCCACTGGGTTTCAACACTGTAGTGTCTGTGGGAAGCCTTTGCCACTGACCCACACCACATGTGCATATTGTCTGGGGTTTGACAACCTCAATTCAGACTGCCAGATTTGTAAGAATTTCCCTGCAGCCACCCTGGATAAGAGAGTTGGCAGGCTCAGGGAACGAGAGGCCAAAAAGTCCGCTGACCCGGATGGCCAGCCCGGTTCAGTGCCAACTGAACCGGAGGGAGTGCCCTCTGACCAGGGCGAGACTTCCTCGGGCCAACGTAAAGCTGACTCTGAGGAGCCAGTTCCAGAAAGAAAACTAGAAAATCAGTAGGTGTGGAGTCTAAAATCCCTTCTCTAACTGCTGCAGAGATTGCAAAAGCTATACAAATTGTCCAGTCACTTTCTCCGGTCCCATCTGAACCGCCACTGTCTGGCAAAAGGTCGGTTCGGAGGGTTCCACCGGTTCAAGAATATGATTTAGAAGAGTTTCATGAACCAGAGGAGGGGGAGGATGATTATGAACAGTGTGAATGGGACTTTGAGAGTCTGGATGTGCCCATTGAACCAGACATCTCCCCAGACAGACCTTTAGAATCTCCCCCTACGCTTTCTGAGTCCCCTTCTCACTTTCTGTTTTTTAAAAAGGTTGCTGAAACCCTCCAGCTCCCATTGGAGGAAGCTGTGGATGAGCAAGAGGAACCTGATTTTGTGGAAATGATGGATATCCCAGAGTCTAGGAGATTGTCTATCCCTTTACATAAATCATTTAGGAAACAAACAATACAAATTTTAAAAGCTCCTAATTCTGTGCCTCCTGTGGACAGATAGACAGGAGGTACACTTTGTCAGGTCCTGATACAGAATTCCTTTCACAGCAATGCAGTCATGTTGGAGTAGTTCAGGCTGCAGCCTGTGCTAAGGCTAATATTCCCCTGGCTTCACATCCTCCTGACAAGGACTCCAGGAAGATTGATGCCATGGCTAAAAAACAATACATGGCAGCATCCTTGGGACTCAGACAAGCAAATTACATTGCTTATGTGGCAAGATACCAAAAATCTAGATGGGACACTGTCATGGCTTTGGCCAAACAGGCCCCTGGCCAGCTTGCTAAGGAGCTGGAGCAGGTGGCTGCTGATGGTATTGAGGCATCCAAGGTGCAGTTCCATGCTGCTGTGGATTCCAATGATGTATCCTCTAGAGTCATGGCTAAATCTGTGGCCTTTCATAGGTTGGCTTGGCTCAGGTGTACTAGCTTGTCACAGGATACCCAGACTAAGGCTATGGATTTTCCTGTGGTAGGAAATTCTCTGTTTGGGGAGCAGACAGAAAATTACATGAAGAAAATGGATGAATATAGGACAACTTATAGGAGTGCACAAGCCAAGGAGCGGCAAGCCACTTCTCAGAGACAGACCCCCAGGGGTAGAGGTAGGCCTTTTCACAGGCCTTTTTACCAAACCCAGGCCTCCTCTGCTTATGCTCATAGGGGGTTCTTCAGAGGGAGAGGCAGACGGGGTGAAAGCAGGTCTGCTCCCATCCCTCAGCCTAAAGCCCCTGCCAAACAGGCACCCTGATGGGGTGCCCAGGGCCGGTTCTCCATTACCTGTAGGGGGCAGGTTGTCTTACTTCATTCAGGACTGGGAGTCTCTAACATCAGACAAGTGGGTCCTGGAAGTAGTAAGCCTGGGTCTGGTTCTCAGCTTCAGAAAATTTCCAAAGATGAGAATCAGATCTTTTCTACCTGCAAACCCTCTAGAGACCTTTGCCTTAGAAACAGAAGTCTCAACCCTCCTGGCTCTCAGAGCTGTAGAAAGGGTTTCTCCTATACCAGGGCAAGGGTCTGTACTCCAGGTACTTCCTTACCCCAAAAAAGACAGGAGAATGGCGGCCCATTTTGGACCTAAGATATCTGAACAAGCACCTTTTGAAACCAAAATTCAAAATGGTGACTCTGGCAATGATTTTACCTTCTCTATGGCCAGGGGACTGGCTAGCTTCCCTGGACCTCAAGGATGCCTATTTCCATGTTCTCATCAGAAGCTCCCACCAAAAGTACCTCAGATTCGAACTGCCCTCAGGCCATTACCAGTTCAGAGCAATGCCCTTCGGCCTTACCTCTGCCCCAAGGGTATTCACAAAATGTCTAGCAGTAGCAGTTGCTCATTTAAGAAGGCAAAAGATTGCCATCTTTCCCTACCTAGATGACTGGCTCATTGTGGGTCAGTCTCCAGACCAGGTCAAATCACACCTGCAGGTTACCCAGCAGCTGCTCACCTCTCTGGGTTTTCTTCTCAGTCTTCCAAAGTCAGTTCTGGAAACTGTCCAGGTACTCAGCTTTATAGGTGCAGAATTGGACACAAAGCAGGCCAGAGCCTTCCTGCCCCTAGAAAGGGTAAGGAACCTAGTGGCCCTGGCCTCCTCCTTTACTCTGCAGGTCTTTCGACTAGCAAGGCACTTCTTACAGCTACTAGGACACATGGCTGCTTCCACAGCTGTAATGCAAGGAGCAAGGTTTCAGATGAGGGACATTCAGTTTCACTTGAGAGCCTTTTGGTCCCAAAGAAAAGATCCCCTTTCCAAGTTGATCCCAGTGACTCGAACCCTGATCCAGGCCCTTCAGTGGTGGCAGAATCAGAGCAATTTGAGACTAGGGGTCCCCTTCATCCCTCTATCTCACTCCTTGACCTTACTACAGATGCGTCCCTTCTGGGATGAGGAACTCACATGGGCGACCTCTCCACCCAGGGAGTGTGGTCCCCTCAGGAATCTCTGCTCCACATCAATTTGCTGGAACTCAGAGCTGTTTTTCTAGCACTTCAGGTGTTTTCCGCATCTATTCAGAACAAAGTGGTACAAGTCAGAACAGACAACACCACTACAATGTGGTACATCAACAAACAAGGGGGCACTCGGTCTTCGGCCTTGTGCACCGAGGCAATGAAGTTGTGGTCTCTGGCTTATTCCCTGAACACTTCCCTCATAGCAGTTCACCTCCCAGGAAAGGACAATGTCCTGGCAGATGCTCTCAGCAGGATTTCCCAGGGCCATCACGAATGGTCACTGGATCCCGAGTACTGGGATAGTTTTGCCAGATGGGGCACCCTCAGATAGATCTTTTCACAGCCCCAGACAATCACCAACTTCCACTGTTTGTTGCATCCCCAGTGATGGGCTCAGTCCCCTGGATGCCTTTCTCCTAGATTGGGAAGGGAAGTTTCTATATGCCTTTCCCCCCTTCCCTCTCCTATTCAAGGTGCTAGTCAAAATCAGATCCCAGCCTTGCAAGATGATTCTGATTGCTCCAGATTGGGCCAGACAGCCCTGGTACCCACTCCTTCTGTCCTTAGCAGTCCATCTTCCCCTGTGTCTCCCCAGGAATCACAACCTGTTTACTTGTGCCCAGGGGAGAGTTTGGTATCCGAATCTCAAATCCCTCAACCTCAAGTTAGAATTTGCTGACCTACACCTTTCTCAAGGTGTTCTTGAAATCCTGAAGGCTTCTAGGAAGCCTTCCATTAGGGCTACTTATAACTCTAAATGGAAAAGGTTTTCCATCTGGTGTTCTGGTAAACATATTTCCCCTGAATCTGCTGACTTGCCCATTGTTTTGGACTATATGGTCCATCTTAATTCTTTGGGTCTGAGACCAGCTACCCTGAAAGTACATTTGGCAGCTGTCTCTGCTTTTATTTCCGCAGGAAAGCCCTCCTCTCTTTCCGCTCACCCTGTATTTTCCAAGTTTTTCAAAGGATTACTTCATACTAATCCACCTTTCAGGGATCCGGCCCCTGCCTGGGATCTTAATGTTTGCATTGCTCAGTTGATGCAACCCCACTTTGAACCTCTGTCTTCTGCAGAGCTTAAGTACTTGACTTGGAAAACTGTTTTTCTAGTAGCTATCACTTCTGCCAGGTGCATAAGTAAGTTACAAGCTTTGTCAGTAGAGACTGACTTTATTTCCTTCCACAGGGATAGGGCAGTCCTTAGGACTAACAGGAAGTTCTTGCCTAAGGTAGTTTCAGATTTCCATCTTAATCAATCTATCTCCCTTCCAGTGTTCTTCACTGACCATTCCTCCTCTGGTGAGAGGAGGTTGCACAGTTTAGATGTTAAGAGGGCCCTAAGTTTCTATATAGAGCGTACCAAGGGTCACAGGTTCGAATCCCTCCAACTTTTTCTCACTTATGGTGAGGTTGGGAAAGGGAAACCTGCCACTAAGAGATCCATTGCCAGGTGGATTGTCTCTTGTATCCAATTTGTTATCAAAAACTGGGAAAGTTCCCCTTCAGGCCTGAGGGCTCACTCTACCAGAGGTACAGCTGCTGCCTCTAGCTGCTGCCAGAGACATCCCTATCTTAGAGATATGTCAAGCAGCTACTTGGAAAGCGGTACACACTTTAAGCAAAGCATTACTCCCTGGATGTCAGGCCAGGAGGGATGCTCGGTTTGGCACAGCCGTGCTTCAGAGCCTATTCCCTAAGTAGGTTCTGTCCCTCCTCCATGGAGGTACTGCTGTGTAGTCTGCAATTGTCATAATATAGCAAGACTTCATGTTGTTTGAAGAAAAAATTACTCACCTTAGTAATGTTGTTTCTTCTAATGGAGTCTTGCTATATTATGACCTCCCCCCCAGCCTGCCCCTCTCAGAACTTCTACTTGGGTATGGGGTGGGCAGTCCAGTGTGGGCACTTGTTTATGCCCATTTTATGTTTTCCACCCCTTCTTTTTGGGGTTTTGGGGTGTTGTGTTTTATTTTATCTTATCTTATCTTATTTTCTGGCCCCCTGACTTGAGTCTTGGTGTTGGGACCAGGAATATGTGTTAATATTTAAGTAGCCAGTTGGCTAGTGTAGGTTACAGCTTCCACACAGAACCTTAGTGAGTTTGCTCGTAAAGATCTGACAGTTTCAGTTTGAAATTATCCAGACAGAGCTCCTCTAACCGAGCTCGAGCTCTAAGCTCCATGCCTGGCATGGAAGTTAACTCTTTCACCTCCGGAGCAGTTCTAATGGTGGGACAAACTGCAATTGTCATAATATAGCACGACTCCATTAGAAGAAACAACATTACTAAGGTGAGTAATTTTTTCTTATTGGCCACTACCCTTTCCACAGTGAGAGGCTATACTTACTTTTGGGCTAGAAAAAACGTGCCCAAGTGACTTGAGGGAACAGATGACTACCTTGGGGGCTCCTTTGGAGCAAAGTGTACTAACGGCGCAGCAGATCTTCCGGGACTAAAAGTCTTCACTATTCATTCACACTATTAGGACTACACTGGAGGTGCTAAGACCCAGTGGGAGCCTAAATCTTCAGGATGGCCAGCGCCGAGGTAGGACCATGCGTGCACGGCACTACGAGGCTGGCTAGTGCCTATATGGGCTATCTCAGCGTCGATCCTCCAACTGCCTCTGTTCCTTTTCTTCCACCATCGAGTGCATTTCAGTGACAACATTGCTTGCCCACCGGGAGTCAAACTTCTTGTCTGTTGGACAGCAGCTTTTAGTCTTTTTAGTTCGTTAATTTTAAATATTTTTCTTGTTTATGGTTTTAAAAAACAAAAAACAAAGAAGAAGAAGAAAGAAGATTTCTCTCAGCCCTGCCCTTCTACAGAGTCGGCCTTGGACTCTTCTTCAGAATGCTGCTCTGGCAACAGGGCTGTGTCCTGTCTGCTGCCTTCTCCGGGGGGGGAGGGCCAATCACAGGCAGTCCAGTGTTTGGGAGGGAGGACAGTCCTCCCATAGATGCAGAGAAGTGGGCCTGATCTTCCCTTGTCAGTTTTCACCATTCATTACCGCTGAGTGTAAGCCAGAAGCACGCACCCGCTACGGGAGGTTTTTTTTTTTTTGAGGGAGGAGTCGGCACCTACGGTGTCACCCACAAAAGCGACGTACTACATGGTGCATGAGGGATGGCCGTTAGGTGCCGCAGACTCCTCCTCCATCCCAGTTCTGTTTCTTCCGCTGTTGAGGCTACACCTGCTATGCAAAAGTGGAGTTGTTGCTGCGCCATTGGGCCTTGCTGTCGTCTGATCTCCTTCATCCCGATTCATTTTTTCTGATGCTGTTGAAGCCAGTAAGACCACTTTATTTTATTTTTCGATGGTGCCAGGATCTTTACTGTTTATAGATTTTGTTTTGCATCATGTCAGGTTCAGGAGCTAAGCGTAAGTCTAAAGCGGGCTGTGCCCCCATGCATCTGTGCTCCTGTGGCTGGCATTGCTCCATGATGGACTGGCATGATGTCTGCCTTCAGTGCCTGGGACCTAACCATGATATGGATAGATGCAATGCCTGTTTTTCCATGGACCGCCATGTTCTTGAAATCCATGTGTTCAAAATCAGCAAGGCTCCGCTGATGTTTGGAGGATGGCGTCGTTCTCGGGCTTCCCAGGCCAGATCCTAAGGCCCTTCCTCTAGGTCCCCTCCCAGACCTATATGGTCTGGTGAGAAGGAGGCCTCCTAATCGTCAAGCTTTGCCAAGGAGGAGGCCTCTTTTGTGGTGTCGGAGGAGCGCATGGCCCCTCTGGGGGTCACGCCATTGGCTACTGGCAGTCACCTCTCCTAAGGTGCAGGCACCCCCCAGTGTCACAGCCCAGGGTTGCTGGGTCCAGCACTGGCAGACCCTCAACACTGCTTTCCGGTGCCGCCTCAGATCCTGGTGCCATCTGCGGTGCCGGTGATCAGGGCAGCACCGCATATGGTGTCGGTTTGCTTCTTGGCTTCGTGAGCCATTGGCCTGGTCGACTCCGTCGACAGCGCTGTGTTAGGTGCTGGTGCCACACCCGAGACTCGTCCGGGGCCATGGATGGGGCGGTACTGGGTTCTGGTGCTGTGGGCAGTGCGCTGGGAATGGCCTGCACCATGGGCAACATCGGTGCTGTTTGTGCCACTGTTTCTCGGGGTTCCCAGGGTGGCCAGTTTTGAAGTCCTCCTGGTCGACTCCTCTTTGGAGGAGGATGACTCGGATGTGAACCCGGTCTGGCTCCCTGATTCTTCAAAATCGGAATCTTCTGTGGAACGCAGTGTCAGGCGGCCCAGTGCTGTCACCCTGAATCTCCATGGTGGTCTTCCTCTGAGGATTCCCAGGCTGGGGTGATCTGGAGTCCATGGGGGAGAGTGGCTTGGGGGTTGGGGAAGGAACTGTTCCCTCAGGGAGGGTCATGGCAGCCGCCAGCCTTGGTGCTGCTGCGCCCTCTGGGGGGGATTGGATGCCCCATCTTCGGAGCCCTCCCTTGGGAGGCCCCTGGATCACAGGACCCCTTCGCTGGTGTCGAAGCGGAGGGCATCCTCAGAGTCTGAGGGGTTGAGGGGTCTGGGCGAAGGGCATTGGCACTCTCCAGCCATCCCTCGGGGTACAGGGAGGAGCCGTAGTGCCAAGGCCTGCCTCTCCTTCTCAGGTTCGGGGTCCCTTCTGGTGACGCTGCCGTGGGTTGCTCTTCAAACAACATGAAGTCTTGCTATATTATGACAATTGCAGTTTGTCCCACCATTAGAACTGCTCCAGAGGTGAAATAGTTAACTCCATTCCATGAATGGAACTTTGAGCACGAGCTCTAAAATAGAAGCTCTGTCTGTGGAGATTCAAACCTGAACTGTCAGATTCTTTACTCCGCCTCACTGAACAGTCGCTCCAGAGATTTCTCCTACTGCTTTGTTCATTTCTCGGTTTAAACAGTATTTTCTCGGTTAAATTAAACCACAAGTATAATTATTTTAACCGCAAACTGATCGGTTCAAGCTCTGTCTGTGGTATTGTAAGTAATAGACAGGTTTTATTCTGTGTGGAACTTGTAAATGTTTATCGGTTCGGTTCGAACCAATCAGGTTGGTTAAAACCTTAAAGAGTAAGCATTTTAAAGCTTTTAGAGTGCGGTTCCCGGTTCTTATCGGTTCTAAAAAAAACGGATTTCATTACGGTTTTTTACATGACCCGTGACACGGTTGGGAACCGATAAGGGTGTCTTGCCTGGCACTGCCGTTAAAAGGGCAAGTTTCTTGGTTAGGCTGGCATCATGTCTGAGAAACCCAAAAGAAAAAACCGGGCCCACTAGGTTTCAACACTGTAGTGTCTCTGGGGAAGCCTTTGCCAAGGCTGACCCACACACTACATGTGTTTATTGTCTGGGGTTGACCACCTCATTTCAGACTGCCAGATTTGTAAAAAAGTTCCCTGCAGCCACTCTGGATAAGAGAGTGGGCAGGATCAGGGAACGAGAGGCCAAAAAGTCCGCTGACCCGGATGGCAGGCCCGGTTCGGTGCCAACCGAACCGGAGGGAGTGCCCTCTGACCAGGGCGAGACTTCCTCGGGCAAAAGTAAACTAAAAAAAAAAAAAAAAAAGAAAAGAGAAAATCAGCAGGTATGGAGTCCAAAATTCCTTCTCCAACTGCTGCAGATCTAGCAAAAGCTATACAAATTGTACAGTCACTTTCTCCGGTTCCGTCCGAACCGCCACTGTCTAGTAAAAGGTTGGTTCGGCCGGTTCCACTGGTTCAGGAATATGATATTGGAGATTTTTATGAACCAAGAGCATGGAGCATGAAGATGATCAGTGTGAATGTGACTGAGAAAGTCTGGATGTGCCCACTGAACCGGACATCTCCCCAGACTGACCCTTACAATCTCCCCCTATGCTTTCTGAGTCCCCGTCTCTTTTTCTGTTTTATAAAAAGGGTTGCTGAATCCCTCCAGCTCCCATGGGAGGAAGCTGTGGATGAGCAAGAGGAACCTGATTTTGTAGAAATTATGGATATACCAGAGTCTAGGAGATTGTCTATTCCTTTGCATGTCTTTTAGGAAACAAACAATAAAAATTTTAAAAATTCCTAATTCTGTGCCTCCTGTAGATAAAAAGATGGACAGAAGGTACACATTGTCAGGTCCTGATACAGAATTCCTTTCACAGCAATGCAGTCATGTTGGGGTAGTTCAGGCTGCAGCCTGTGATAAAGATAATATTCCCCTGGCTTCACATCCTCCTGACAAGGATTCCAGGAAGATTGATGCCATGGCAAAAAAAAACAGTATATGACAGCCTCCTTGGGACTCAGGCAAGCAAATTATATGGCTTATGTAGCAAGGTATCAGAAATTCAGATGGGATACTGTTATGGAATTAGCCAAACAAGCCCATGGCTAGCGAACTAGAACAGGTGGCTGCCGATGGCATTGAGGTTTCTAAGGTGAAGTTTCATAATGCTGTGGATGTTAATGATGTTTCCTCTAGAGTCATGGCCACATCTGTAGTTTTTCATAGGTTGGCCTGGCTCAGGTTTACTAGCCTGTCACAGCATACCCAGTCTAAGGCTATGGATTTTCCTGTGGTGGGAAATTCTCTGTTTGGGGAGCAGACAGAGAATTACATGAAAAAGATAGATGAATATAGGACTACTTACTGTAACCCCCCTGCAAATGGGGGTTCCCAAAAGACTTCCAGGAGCTTGCTTGAATGCTCCAAGCCTGAATGGTGTTTGGCGTTTAAGCCATTTATCAGTGAGTGTTTTTAGAACCTCTGGTACTGTCTCTTTAAGAGCTGTCTGCTTGCAGACATAATTAGTTTGTATGGGGGACTGTGTTTCTTTGATTGAGTACCACTCAGCTGCTGCCAATTCACTCCATTTTGCAGTCACTAGGAGTGCAAAGGGAACCTATCTGAAAGATGTAACTGTTTGCCAGAAATTGTTTAGAGTAATAATGAAATTACAGTTTGTCTAACCTGCTTTCTTTGCAGTCAGAACTGTGTCTGCTAGTTCCCCATTCTAGTTTTGAACTGCTGAACTGGACCAATCAGTGTGGGGTAAGCTAGCTCTAAATGGTGCCTTGGACGAATCAGAACTTGGACTCATAATCTGAGCCAGCCACAAGAGGATTGTATGGGCAGTGACTCTGGGAGATGTAGTTTAGACTTCAGTGCTTTTGGACCAACAGCAGCAGTCTATTGTGAGTGACAGCCAATCCAGTCAAGAACTGGGAGGAACTTAAAGGAAGTGCCGGTTTTGTCGGTTGGAGTTTCAGGAGCTTTGGCAGTGAAGAAGGAAGGAGCCCTGTGCTTTTTCAGTGTGCAGTTTTAGTCAAAAACGTGTAAGGCCCAGAGTTCCGGTCTGCAGCTTGTGTAACTGCTTGTTAGGACTGAATCTGTCCTGTGAAAAGAATCAAAGGATCTCTGAAGAGTAGAAACCAGGCTCACCCTGTAGAAGACTGGAGAAATTATTGAATTGCACTCAGTCTGTCAGGAACTGAATCTGCTGTGTGTTCTCCGGTATTGTGCAGTAATTGCGATCGGGATACAGATGCAGCCTGCCTGGTATAGTGCTTTTTTATATGGATGTGTGAAGAGGTTTGTGTACCTCAAGTGAGCCCTGCTGACATTGAAGGACCCTATCTTATTTGGAGGTCGTGAGTACTAATTCAGGGTCGCCTGTTGAATTGCCACATTAAATCCAAATGGAATTACTGTACTGCTGACTGTTTAATTCCTCCTTCTCTGTGTGAAAGGGCCCCTACCAGCTGCCACGGTTTGACTAGCCACTAGGGCTTGGGTACCCAGGGACAGTAACTGATAGGGATAGGCCTGTGCACAGAGCCATAGGTAGATTATTAGAGTGATAAGCTAATTAACCTGATTTCCCCCTGTCCTTGTTATATCCCCTAAATAAATCAGAGCTGCTTGTTTCAGCAAAGTTATACTGCCTGAGGTATTTGTCTATGTTAAAGTACTGTACTGTGATTGTTGCACTGTATCTCATTTCACAGGAGGTCCCAGTGCCGGAACCAGACCTGGGGGTAAGTGTATACTGTGAAGGTAATTCTGATATATTGTGTGGGCCACTAGTGGGAAGAAAGGGGGGTTGCAGTGTCCCAGAGGGCTGTGACCAAGTTAGTTTAACTATTGCAAACCCTGACCTCTGGGTGGAGGCACCCGCCATTGGATCCAGGCCCCTCAACCTGTTAGTGGCAAATCAGGCAGGGGTAGTAGCCCCTGGGATAGCGCCATCTAGGGGTTACATTACAAAAGTGCCCAAGCTTAGAAGCGGCAAGCCACTCCCCAGAGACATACCCCCAGGGGTAGGGGTAGGCCTTTTCACAGGCCTTTTTATCAGACTCAGGCCTCCTCTGCTTATGCTCAGAGGGGCTTCTTCAGAGGCAGAGGCAGACGGGATGTGGGCAGGCCTGCTCCCACCCCTCAGCCTAAAGCACCTGCTAAGCAGGCACCCTGTTGGAGTGCCCAGGGCCGATTCTCCTTTACCAGTAGGGGGCAGGTTGGCTTACTTCAGTCAGAACTGGGCGTCTTTAACCTCAGACAAGTGGGTTCTGGAAGTAGTAAGCCAGGGTCTGGTTCTCAGCTTCAAAAAGTTTCCCAAGATGAGAACCAGGTTTTTTCTACCTGCAAGTTCTTCAGAGACCCTTGCTCTAGAAGCAGAGGTCTCAACCCTGTTGGCTCTCAGAGCAGTAGAAAGGGTTCCTCCCCTGCACCAAGGCAGGGGTCTGTATTCCAGATACTTCCTTACCCCAAAAAAGACAGGAGAATGGCGGCCCATCTTAGACCTCAGATATGTGAACAAGCATCTTTTGAAACCAAAGTTCAAAATGGTAACTCTGGCTATGATTTTACCCTCTCTAAGGCCAGGGGACTGGTTAGCTTCCCTGGACCTCAAGGATGCCTATTTTCACGTCCTATCAGAAGCTCCCATCGAAAGTACCTCAGATTCGAACTGCCCTCAAGTCACTACCAGTTCAGAGCAATGCCCTTCGGCCTTACCTCTGCCCCAAGGGTATTCAAAATGTCTGGCAGTAGCAGTGGCTCACTTAAGGAGGCAAAGGATTGCTGTTTTTCCCTATCTAGACAACTGGCTCATTGTAGGCCAGTCCCCAGAGCAGGTAAATCTCACCTGCAAGTCACCCAGCAGCTTCTCACCTCCTGGGTTTTCTGCTAAATCTACCAAAGTCGGTTCTGGAACCAGTCCAGGTACTCACCTTTATAGGGGCAGAATTGGACACAAACCTAGCCAGAGCTTTTCTTCCCTTAGATAGGGTAAGGAATTTAGTGGCTCTAGCCTCCTCCTCCTCCTTCACTCTGCAGGTCTCTCGACCAGCAAGACACTTTCTGCAGCTCCTGGGGCACATGGCTGCATCCACAGCTGTTGTGCAGGGAGCAAGAGTTCAGATGAGAGACATTCAGTTTCACTTGAGAGCCTATTGGTCTCAGAGAAGAGACCCCCCTTTCCAAGTTGGTCCCAGTGACTCGAACCTTGATCCAGGCCCTCCAGTGGTGGCAGAATCAGAGCAATTTGAGATTGGGGTCCCTTCATTCCCCTGCTCACACTTTGACTCTCACTACAGATGCCTCCCTCCTGGGGTGGGGAGCCCACATGGGCGACCTCTCCACTCAGGGAGTGTGTTCCCCCAGGAATCTCTGCTCCACATCAATTTGCTGGAGCTTAGAGCTGTCTTTTAGCTCTTCAAGCGTTTTCTGCATCTGTTCAGAACAAAGTGGTACAAGTCAGAACAGACAACACCACAACAATGTGGTACATCAACAAGCAGGGGGGCACTCGGTCTTCGGCCTTGTGCACCGAGGCAATGAAGTTATGGTCTCTGGCCTATTCCTGAACACTTCCCTCATAGCAGTTCACCTTCCAGGAAAGGACAATGTCCTAGCAGATGCTCTCAGCAGGATTTCCCAGGGCCATCACGAATGGTCCCTGGATCCTCAAGTATTGGGGATAGTTTTTGCCAGATGGGGCACCCCTCAGATAGATCTTTTTGCAGCCCCAGACAATCACCAACTTCCACTATTCTGTTGCAGGCCTGCAGTGTTGGGTTCAGTCCCCCTGGATGCCTTTCTCCTTGATTGGGAAGGGAAGTTTGTTTTTGCTTTTCCCCCCTTTCCTCTCCTATTCAAAGTGTTAGTCAAATCAGATCTCAGCCTTGCAGGGTGATTCTGATTGCCCCGGATTGGGCCAGACAGCCCTGGTACCCACTCCTTCTGTTCCTGACAGTCCATCTTCCCTTTCCTCCCAGGAATCACAACCTATTAACCTGTGCCCAGGGAGAGTTTGGTATCCGAACCTCAAATCCCTCAACCTCAAGGCCTGGCTCTTGAGGAGTTAGAGTTTGATGACTTACACCTCTCTCATGGTGTCCTTTAAATCCTAAAGGCTTCTACGAAGCCTTCCACTAGGGCTACTTATAATTCTAAATGGAAAAGGTTTTCCATTTGGTGTGCTGGGAAGCATATTTCCCCAGAATCTGCTGATTTGCCCATTGTGTTAGATTACATGGTCCATTTTAATTCCTTGGGCCTCAGACCAGCTACCCTGAGAGTTCATTTGGCAGCTATTTCTGCTTTTGTTTCAGCTGGAAAGTCATCCTCTCTTTCTGCTTACCCTGTGTTTTCCAAGTTTTTTAAGGTATTACTCCATACTACTCCACTTTTTCGGGATCGGGCCCCTGCCTGGCACCTTAATGTTTGCATTGCCCAGTTAATGCAACCTCCTTTTGAACCTCTGTTTTCTGCAGAGCTGAAGTATCTAACTTTGGAAAACTGTTTTCCTAGTGGCTATCACTTCTGCTAGATGCATAGGTGAGTTGCAAGCCTTGTCAGTAGAAACTGACTTTATTTCTTCCCACAGGGATAAGGTAGTCCTCTGGACAAGCAGGAAGTTTTTGCCTAAGGTGGTTTCAGATTTCCATCTTAACCAATCTATCTCCCTTCCAGTAATTTTCTCTGAACACTCCTCTTCTGCTGAGAGGAGATTGCACAGCCTGGATGTTAAGAGGGCTCTTAGTTACTATATAGAACGTACCAAGGGTCGCAGGTTCGAATCCCTCCAACTTTTCCTCACTTTTGGTGAGGTTGGGAAAGGGAAAATTGCCACTAGAGATCAATTGCCAGGTGGATTGTCTCTTGTATCCAATGTTGTTATCAGAAACTGGGCAGAAATCCCCCCTCTGGCTTGAGGGGTCTTTCTACCAGAGGTACAGCCGCGTCTCTAGCTGCTGCCAGAGACATCCCTATATTGAAGATATGCCAGGCTGCTACTTGGAAAACAGTACACATTTTCACCAAGCATTACTCCCTGGATGTCCAGGCTAGGAGAGATGCTCAGTTTGGCACAGCTGTTCTTCAGAGCCTATTCCCTAAGTAGGTTCTGCCCCTCCTCCATGGAGGTACTGCTGTGTAGTCTGCAATTGTCATAATATAGCAAGACTTCATGTTGTTTGAAGAAAAATTACTCACCTTAGTAATGTTGTTTCTTCTAATGGAGTCTTATATTATGACCTCCCCCAGCCTGCCCTCTCAGAACCTCTACTAGGGTAGGGGTGGCAACCTAGTGTGGGACTATTTTATGCCCTTTTAAGCGCTTTCACCCTTTTGGGGTTTGGGGTGTGATGTTTATTATCCTCTTGTTTTATTCTCATTTTGTTAAAATTGTATTAGTAATTATGGTCCCCTGACTTGAGTTTTGGGTGTTGGGACCAGCAATGGGTGTTATTATTTAGGTAGCCAGTTGGCTAGTGTAGGTTACAGCTTCCACACAGACCTTAGTGAGTTTTTGCTCATAAAGATCTGACAGTTCAGGTTTGAATCTCCACTGACAGAGCTTCTATTTTAGAGCTCGTGCTCAAAGTTCCATTCATGGAATGGAGTTAACTATTTCACCTCCGGAGCAGTTCTAATGGTGGGACAAACTGCAATTGTCATAATATAGCAAGACTCCATTAGAAGAAACAACATTACTAAGGTGAGTAATTTTTTCTTCTGGACTCATGCAACCCCAGATGTGTCACAGGGGAAATCCTCATTTTGGGCTCTTCCGGAGATTGCATTCCCAAGGTTCCGTCATGTGACCCGGTTTGATTTCAGGGATCCCTACAGCTCGAGCTCCGTTCCCTGGATTCCAGAGCCCTGGCAGAGGACAGTCACCTCCTTGTAGGTGCCCCTCTCCCATTCCTCTACAGCTACCCCCTACGGGGCTGTTATCCTGAGAGACTTCACAGGCACTGTGGTGTTCTTCTCGTCATATGTTAGATGTATGCAAGAATGGGTCTTTTGCCAGTCCCCACCACCACCGAAGTCTTCTGGACATTCGAGTTCCCCATTCTCCTCGGCTCCCTCCTCTGAGGGAGAGGAACCTACTGTTCACCTTTCTTCCGATGCTGATTTCACTGAATATCAGCACTTCCTGTTGAGGATGGTTCGGGATCTCCATATTTCCTACATCAGATGGGAGAATACTGAGCAGGAGATGCGTGAAATCATCAGTGAATTCAGTGCCCAGCACTTGGTGGTGCCATCCTGGTCTATTCC
This sequence comes from Neoceratodus forsteri, assembly GCA_016271365.2. NCBI lineage: Eukaryota > Metazoa > Chordata > Ceratodontiformes > Ceratodontidae > Neoceratodus > Neoceratodus forsteri. Next base: position 369,434,233 of record CM028135.1, read on the forward strand.
CTTCCAGGAGGCATCTATCCGCACCTGGCAGTCTCCAGCCGACACTCTCCCAGCCCCAGCAGACTGCAGCAGGAGGTAATGTGCTCCATCTGAGTCTCTAGGTGCTGTCCCTAACCTGCCCTTGGGCTTGGTGTTCCTAGAGACCCATTCTGGGCACCGGCGCCTGGCGCACGACCGACCACCAGATTTGGATTCCCTACAGTTTGACCAGTGGGGGCGAAGAGTGCTCTGTTCTTCTCATGTGATGTGCATTGTGTCACATCAGCCACACCATGCTGCCTATAAAAGGCATTTGTGGTCGATGCTGGTTCAGGTGCTAGCATCGCTGCCTGATACGGGGCAATCTCGACAGTCCATTGCCCTCTCCGCTATAGGCCTGGAACTGGCAAGGCACCAAGCAAGGGCATCTTATGATGCCAATGAGGTGGCTTCCAGGCTTGCAGGGACAGCGATCTGCATTAGGCGGATGGCATGGCTTCATCTATCAAGGTTGTCACCCCTGGCCCAGCATTGGGTGATAGGCTCCGTCTACCAAGGGACCCGCCTCTTTTCTTCCAGGGCTAGGAGGCTTCTGCAGGGGCTTCCTCTGTCCCCTCATCTTCAGGGATCACCTTCTAGCTCTCATTGGCCTTAAGCTTCCAGTCTAGTACAGCCAGGGTCTCTTCTTCCTCCTGTTTTTCACCAACAGGAGGCTGAGGGTCTTGTTCCCTCAGGGTTATGTTAGTCCCCCTCTGGGGGGGGCTTGGTACTCACCTAGCAGTAATGAATGGTGAAGATTGACAAGGGAAGATATAAAAATTATGTACCTACCATAATTCCTGATCTTCTCTTGTCTGTTCACCATTCATTACTGAATCCTGCCCACCTTCCTTTCATGGGCCTCATTCTTGGGCGTCCCCTCCGCCCTGCTCGCTCTCCCTCCCCCTCCTTCTTTCTGGCCTTTAGATCCTAAATCTCCCTAGCCTTTGGGTCTTCCATTCTTCTCTCAGAAGAGGTAACATAGGTCTGGAGAGGGAGAAGAGCGAGTAGAGCTTCATCTTCCTCTTGAGGGAACTCTTTCTGATTACCCTTGAATGTGTCTCTTCTGGCATCTTTTTTCTTAGGCCAAGTTAGTTTAATCACCTGTTAACAGGAATAGTTCTTGAACGATCCTGTTCCTTAGTTCTCGGACTTCGCTGATATCTCTGGATCTTGTCCTGTGTATGCCAGTCTGGTGCTAGTCAAAGTCTTTCTAGCCCATTTTCAAAACTGCTTTCGGGTACTGGTGGTCTGATTCTTTGGCCTCTGCCTTCCAGGGAGTCGGAAAGAGTTTCCTCCCCTATCTCTGTCTACTTTCTCAAGGGGGTGCCCCCTTTAGAGCTTCAATCCCCCTCCCCCCAACCTGTATTAACACATGGCAATATGCTAGTGGTGTCCTATTTCCCCTTGTCTAAGTTGGACGCTCTTTCTCCAGAACAGATTGTGTGCCCTGGCAGTCTGTGAGCTCTCAGCTTGGCTGATGGGCCTCAGGATAGCGGGAAGGGTAGAAAATCTGCCTTTTGTGTATCAAGCTGTGCAAATGGTTTGGTCGGACCTTTGGACCAGTATGAAGGGATCCTTGCCCCTTGCCTTTGGGTTCCGAGCTAATAACCCTTAAGCCAATTTAATTCACAACTTGGCAGTAGTTTTCCCTCCTCCCAGCATCCACCTCCCCCCCTTGTCTTCTTCTTTGGTCTTCCTTCCTCTCCCTTATCTGTTCCCCACTTGGAGCCACCCCATAAGTGAGGCTTTGTGGTCCCTTAGGGTATGGTTCTCCTCTTTCCTGTCCCGTATTGGCTTATTCCTTTTTCAGTTTGTTTCCTTTCCTTTTACTATCCCGTGGCTCTCTTGCCTTGCTTTTATTCTTCTATTCTTTTATTCGCCTCTTTGGCTTACAAAGGTGGGATAGAGGAGGAGGAGTTTGCACACCACGTAGTGCATCGCGCGCCACGTAGTGCATTGCTCTCATGGGTGGTGCCATAGGTGCCAACTCCTCCCTCCAAAAAGTGGGCGCTTCCGACTTACACCCAGCAGTAATGAATGGTGAAGATACAAGAGAAGATCAGGAATTACAGCAAGTACTTAATTTTTATTTCTTGATCAAGATCAGGAACCCAGTGCCGCTTGACCTCAAGCTCTTACTCTTCCCATCGGAAGAGGAAGAAATGGTACCCCTTTCGTATGTCTGTCAGGGTCTCCAGTAGTCTAGAGCCCCCCGGGTTTCCCCGTGGCTTCTGCTCTCGACATCCTGCACTCTCATCACCGGGGCCCTTCACTATCCCTTTTGGGGGTTCCGGTGGACAGTTTCATCTTAGTGCAGCTCTTTAGAGCAGTGGGATCAGCGTTAACTTGTTTGCCTTGCCGGTGGTTCAGGTGCAGAGGTCCTTGGGCTTTGGCGCTGTTGGGCCATGGCCGGGGTTTTCAATCCAGGTTCTGCATTCAGTGCCTTCTCTGGTGCTGACACTGTCTAAGCTGATCCCATGTGCCTACCGCCCCCCTTATTCTTCTCTGCAGGGGCTGGCACAGATACCACTCCTCCACCTCCTTCCAGGGTTGGTCATTCTCTGGGCCTTTCGGTTTTGGTGCCACGTGCAGTGCCATCAACTTCAGTGTCGCATGTGGTGCTGTCATCTTCAGTGCCATGTGTGTCGCCGTCTTCTTGGCACTGCATGTGGCATCAGGGTCTTTGGGGCGGGCTTATTTCTGGACCTAGGTGCCCTTCAGTCTATCCCTCACCCAGGTTGGCCTTGCAGGGGCACTTCCTGTTTCTGAGGGGTGGATGTGGAGCATGACGAGTCTGGTCTGGACCTCTTCATTCTGACAATTGTAAGATTACTTGTTTTACAGCCTGGACATGAAATCCTCATCCAACTGGTTGAAGCCATGTCTTTTCAGTTTCTCCTTAGGACATGGGGCTCTGACCTGACTCTGGAGACCTCTGATGTAGACCCAGGGGGGCTTTTGCGTCTCGAGTTCCCCATGTTCAAGAACACTGCACCTTCATCTTGTCACACGAAGTGTGTGGAAGGCCAGCTCTGATTCCTTCGATGCCCCTCCCAGGGAGGGACGCTTTTTAGCTCAACCCTCTGCAGATGCTATGGTTTTCAGAGCAGAGAAGGACGAGGCTGTTCTCCCTCAGGGGTCCACAGCTCATCCTATCAGTAGGGAATCTTGCAAGATTGACACTTTGGGGAAATGAGCAGTCGCTTCCATGAAAGCTCTGTAGAGGCCTACAACTCTGCCTCCTGGGCAGCTACTGCTGAAGGTAACTCTTCTGACTTAGAACATCAGGATTTTCTAATGATTCTCAAGTAGCTGCCTTCAGAACAGCCAGACAGACTCCTTCCGCCCCTCAAGAGAGCTGGAACCATTGTCAGTTTTGCAACAAGCAGTCCTGCGAGATGGAGACTGAGGGGTATTTATGGAGTTCAACCCCATCAGCCACAAAGAAAATGCAGCTCAAGGCACAGGGCCCAAAAGCACCAAGTGCCACTCTCTGAGACATTAGTCTGGGTTCCATCTCAACAGCCTGAGGTGGAACTTCACCCTGTGGTGAGAGATTGTCTGACTCACTTTCAGCCTATGGCAGTATATAATAATAAACAAGTGGGTCCTCTGGATTTTCAAAAAGGGGTACTCCCTCTACCTTGCGGAGACTCCCCCGACTGTTCCCCCAAGCAGCAGCACAGTCTCCCCACTTCACAGGCAGACCTTCTCACCTCAGAGATTCTGGGCCTTCTTCTTAGTCTTCTGATCCCTAATAGAACAGGCGGCATGTGCCCTATTCTGAACCTCAGAAACAAAGTAGGTCTTTGTTCAGGGCAGGGTGGTCCCCGTAGGGACTCTCCTACCACCTCTCCAGTGGCACGACTGCTTCACATCCCTGGACATACAGAACACTTCCATGAAGGTACTGCTGACCCTGCAAAACCTCCTAGTGACGGCCTTCCTCCTGGGGGTTAGGGGGACCCACTTTGTCTGGATGGCTCTTTTCCTCACAGAAAGTAACCTTGTACAAGCCCATTCCATGTAGCGGATGTTGGACCTCAGGATCTCTACCGCTTTCATAACTGCCTCTGGCCAGTTCCACATGAGGACCACACAGTGGCTGCTCAGCACATGATGGTCTCTCATCATGCACCCAAAGTCCTTCCACATAAAGGTGACAGAACCCCTGACAAGATCACTTGCTTCCACAAGGTCTGCCCTTTGCCCCACTGGCATCACAGATCACCATCACCTCAGATGCATCTCTGATCAGTGGGGGAGCTCACTGTCAAGACCTCCTCACTCAGAGAGTGTGGAACTAGGAGGAGTCTCATCTTCACATAAATGTCTTAGAGATGAGAGCTGTCCTATATGCTTCTGAATCCTGAAGGATGTTGGCTACCATGAGGTATTCTTCTTCAGATGGACATAAAGGCTGTGATGTATTACATTAATGAACAGGGTAGAGTGCACTCCTACCCTCTGTGTAGGAAGGCCGTGAAGGGGCGGGAGTGATGTCTCGAGCACAATACTCTAATTCAGGCAGTCTACCTGCCAGGAGTTCTGAATGACCTAGTGGATCACATCAGTAGGCTGGAGGCATGTTCCCATGAATGATCATTCGCCCCAGTGGCGTGTAATTCAACAAGAGGGACAGTCCTGGCCTGGACCTTTTTTGCATCCACACTCAACACAAAAGTGCCTCTATTCTGCTCCAGAAATACAGAACCTGACATTTTCTGTCAAGATGCATTCAGACTGTAGTGGACAAGACTGTTTCTGTATGTATTTCCTCCCCTTCTTTAGTTCAGAGGGTGCTGCTCAAGCTGAAGGCACGGGGTGGGGCAGGATGATCCTCATCGCCCCACATTGACCTCATCAGATACGGTTTCCACTAATCAACAGGTTGTCAGAAGTCCCCCTGAGGAAGCTCCTTTTCGGATGGACCTCTTGACACAGGGACTCCTGGTCCATCCCAATTTGCGCTCCCTTCATCTCCATGCTACCTGAGGAGACAGAGGTGGGTAAGTCCACAGTCTCTCACAGGATATCAGAAATCCTCTTAATGTAAACCTTCCACCTGGAAACTTGCATGACTAAGAGGAAGCGATTTTCATTTGGTGTGCAAAAAAGTCCACGTTGGATACTTTTTGTTGCCCACCGAATAAAGTGTTGGAGTATCTCTTAGACCTGTCAAATGCAGGGCTGCAATACTCAGCAGTGAAGGTACACCTCTGCACGATTTCTGCCAACCATGAGCATTGCAGAACATGTCGCTGGCTCAGTTAACGCTAGTCAAGAGATTCCTGAAGGGTATCCTACACACTAGACCCTTGGTCAGGAAACCGGTCGTCACGTGGGATATCAACCTCATGCTAGATATGATCACTCGAGAACCTTTGAGCTTCTTGCCACCTGTGACTTGAAGTTTCTGACCTGGAAGACTGCCCTCTTAGTGGCTGTTACTTCCATTCACAGAAGTTTCTGAAATTCATGCCTTGGTCACAGACTCTCCAGATACAGTCTTTCACAAGGACAAGGTGGTGTTTTGTACTCACCCTAAATTCCTGCTCAAGGTTGTTCGGAATTTCACCTTAACCAACCCCTCATTCTTCCCACTTATTTTGCCAACTTCCAGAATGAAGAGGAATGCACTCTTCACTCTCTGGCTGTCAGGAGAGTTCTATAATTCTACATCAACAGAACTAGAGTTTCTCAAATCCAAGCATCTTTTCATATATTTTTGAGCATGGCTCAGTTATGTCAGCCTGTTATGAACATACGAAATTTGCCAGCAGAAAAAGGCCTAGAGGTCTATCAAGTCTGCTTGAATGTGCAGCTAGCACCCCTTATTCTGCAGCTGCCCTCCTTCCACCCTTCCCCTTCATTAACCCTCCCACTTGTCCTGTCCCATCCTCGTTTGAAGCAGTCCACTGTTCTACTGCATACCACTTCAGCAGGTAACGCATTCCACCCAGCCACCACCCTCTCTGTAAAAAACTGTCTCCTCATCTCCCTCCTGAATCTTCCTCTCTCCAGTCTCATATTATGGCCCCGGTGGCCCTCTCCTCCCTTACTTTGAACAGCCCATCTGTACCAGTCTTGTTTATTCCTTTCATGTATTTAAAGGTTTCAGTCATGTCACCCCTGTCTCTCCTCTCCTCCAATGAGTACATGTTCAACTCCTTCAACCTCCTCTCGTATGATAAGTCCCCCAGCCCCTTGATCATCTTTGTCACTCTGCACTGCACCCTCTCCAGTAACTTAATGTCCCTCTTCAGATACGGACACCAGTACTGCATGCAGTACTCCAGGTGTGGTCTAACTAATGACCTGTACAGTAGCAGAATCACCTCCATCCTCGAGGATATACCCCTTGCAATACAACCCAGCATTTTGTTGGCCTTTGCAGCTGCCTTCCTACATTGTGCTGAGTTGTTCATTGACCCAGTAATGAGCACCCCCAGATCCTTCTCCTCCTCTGTCTGGGCTAGCTGCACTCCCCCTAGCTGGTAACTCCTCCTTGGGTTCTTCATCCCAAAATGCAGCACCTTGCACTTTTTGGCATTAAAGCCCAGTTGCCAGGTGTCTGACCAGGTTTCAAGCTTTGCCAGATCATCCTGCAACCCTGCCATCCCCTAGGTCATCCACCACCGCGCCTACCTTGGTATCATCAGCAAACAGACTGATCTTGCTCTTGATGTCCCATGATATGTCTGCAATGAATATCCCAAACAACACTGGTCCCAGCACTGAGACCTGTGGAACACCGCTTGTCACTGCCCTTGGGTGTGAGAGCTCCCCACCCACCACCACCCTCTGTTGCCTTCCCTGCAGCCAGTTTCCTACCCATCTCACCACCTTTGCATCCGCCCCTGTGCCTACTAACTTTCTTCCCAGTCTTCCATGTGGCACTGAGTCGAATGCCTTACTGAAGTCCAGATACAGGACATCCACTGCATGGCCCCTGTCCAGTTGCCTAGTTACCCAGTCATAGAACTCGACCAGGTTGGTTTGGCAGGATCTGCCACATATGAAGCCATGCTGTCTGCTGTCCTGTAGTCCTTTGGCCTGTAGGAGGGCCACCAGCCTCTTCTTCAGGATAGTCTGCATTAGCTTACCCACAATGGATGTGAGGCTCACTGGTCTGTAGTTTCCCGGTTCATCCTTGGGGCCACTGTTATGGAGGGGCACCACATGAGCCATCCTCCAGTCCTGAGGTACACACCCCGAATGTAGTGAGGCATTAAATAGGTCTGCCAAAGGTCCTGCAAGGACCTCTGCCAGCTCCTTCAGTACCCTGGGTGGATGCCATCTGGGCCTGGCGCCTTGTCCACCCTCAGTGCCTTCAAACCTCTCGAACTCTGTTCTCCATGATTTCCCACCTGTCACCACCCCCCCGCTTCTGCCATTTCTCCTACCTTGGGTGTCACCCCTTTCTCTCTTTAGTAAATACTGAGCAGAAGTACTCATTTAGTGCTTCCGCCTTATCGTACCCTGCTTCCACCCAACCCCCTCCTTCCTAATCCTTACTATTTGGTCCTTACAGCTCCTTTTCTCCCTGATGTACTTAAAGAAGTCCTTCCCCCCCTTCCTGTTGCCATTAGATGCATTTCTGCATGGTTGGTGACATGTCTTTGTCACTGCTACTCGATGGTGCAGGTCAAGTTGGAAGACCACATTTACACCCACTCTACCAGAGCAGATGCAGCATCCCTGGCAGAAATTCATATCGTACCCATTACAGATATTTGCAAAGTGGCTATTTGGAGCTCAGTGCACACCCTTGTGAAGCACTGTGTTCTGAGTGTCCATGCCAGACAGCACACTTCCTTCGTCAGGACAGTCCTTAGTAGACTTCTGTCCTGAGTGAGCTCTGTCTCCTACCATACTACTTGGGGAATTGTTTCTTAGCTCAGTACTCTCCCATTAGAAACATAGAATTTGATGGCAGATAAGGACCATTTAGCCCAGCTAGTCTGCCCATTTCCCTACCTAATGGATAAGCTGCACATCCTAGTTAAAGGGGAAGTCTCCCATAGTTCCACACCAATATTTTCCCAACTCCTTATGTGTAACTGTTGAGTGCCTCCTCCAGTTGCCAGCAGTCCTACTGCTGTCCAGATCTGGATTATAAATAAAAAATATACAGCCCCCAACAGTTATTAATGTGTTTGTCCTCCATTTTACTATCAATGTTGCTGGAGGATGATGTCATCAGAGCAACAGATAATGGTGCTGCACTAAATGCAGTTCCACCAGTAGACCAAACCCATAATGTTTGTTTCCCCACTTGAGTAATGGGGGAACTCTTTAAATGTTGTGCACATCCTGAAGTGCAGGTCTAATAGGGACTAGAACCACGTGAGTGTGATGCAGCACTGATTTGAGGTATATACAGTATTCATATAAGGAAGTGCCTTTATGTGTTGTGTTACTGTTAGCAAAAACAGTTTACCCAATAAATTACTCTGGGTACAACAAGAATTTTAAGTGGTATTATGCAGCTGTTGTATTATGGTGTGTGTGTGTGTGTGTGTTAACATTCTCTGTTTTGATTGACACCAGCAGTGAGAAACGATCTTGCAAATAGGCCCCTTTCCCTTTGTAACTAGGCAGTCAGTGATTGGATGACTGCAGTAAGGCAATAAAGAATTCAGCTATGACAAGGAATAGGTTACCTGGAAAGCACAGGCACAAGTACTGGGGGACGCTGGTTCGAATCCTACTAGAGTTCCTTACTCTCTAGCTCTTAAGAAGTTCCCCTAACCTCCTTAGAAACTGTGATGGCCCCTCAGGTCCATGACTTTAAAAAAGTGCCCCAATTCCCATTATAAATCAGTAGCAGTGATGTGAGAGCTACAACACTTCACTTTCAAGGTACTAAAGATAAGCTGTGGCAGGCCCCCCCTTTGTAATGCCTGCATTTGAAGTAGGATGTCCCTCACAAATTAGATGCTACACCTCAGCTGTTGTAGGTAAAGAAACTAATCAGTCTCTGTTTGTAGTGCTCTGTATTTGCTTAGCTCACTCCTCCCATGCCATATGCATTCTGTGTCTTGGTATTTCCAGTCAGAAACTCATATTTAAAGAGCATTTGAAATGTAAAACAATAAACTTTATAAAGTAAATGATCTAGCTCTCCACTTTCAGGCTGCTGAAAGGGGATGTGTATAAGTCAGTCTTGTGTGATCCTTTGGTAAACTGCCCAGGCTCATCTTGTAAGGAATCTTCTCAAGGGTGTTCAGCTGGTTCTATACAGAGTGACTGATTGACTACTCAGTTGATTGGTTGATTGGTTGGTTGATTGATTAATTGACTGATTCAGTCTACTGCTTTCCACAACATGTTACAACTGTCTCACAGAGAGAAATGAGCAGTACAGAGAAACAGCTTTTGTTTCCAGTGAATTAAATACAATTAGATGTATTATTTGCTCTACACATGCAGTATTAAGGCTACAAGTACCACTTCCTGTGTGAGTTGCATGACAGAACTGCCTTAAGCCATTGCAAACTTCAACTAAAATCAGGTTAGACAGCACTGATACTCTTATGTTTTGTTCTGCACCGTTGCTGCAGTGACATCAAGGAATGGGAGGAGCTGTATTATAAGTGAGTCATTTGCATGTAAATGGAGGCTTGCTTGATATTTTACTACCTTGTGTCAGAGCCTCAAACTCTAGATATGCATTGCAACAGAAGAAATGGCTGATCTCTTATTGACATATGTACAGTACTTGATGTAATGTATAATAAATACATCAGACATATCCAAATCATACATATACAGGAGTCTTCTCCTTTAAGTGAGGAATTCCTTGGGTTTGAAGAAAAAAATTACTCATAATAGTAATGTTTTTCTTCCAAAGGGATCCCTCACTAAGTTCAAGAATCCCTGATCCCTGCCTCCCCTTCCAGAACCTGGAAAAAGTTCAGAAAATAATTGGTTATTTCTATTTGCTTTTGCATTACTTGTTACAGTGCCTTTACAGTTGTTACTAAGTGGTCCGAGTGACTTTATTTTTTCTTAATAAATTCATTTGTTCTGCCCTGTTTAAACCAATTTTTTTTCCATATACATTTTTTGTTTATTTCATCTTCTTGGGCACAAAGTTTCCTGCAGTCATTCACACTAATGGGAGTACGCCAGAGGCATTAGGACCCAGCGGGAACCAAACATTTTCAAGAAGGCCAGCATCGAGATGGAGCCACGAGGAAGTGGCACCGTGAGCCAGGCTCATGCGGTATAGACTGTCTTGGTGTCGACCCTCCAACCGCCTCAGTTCCTTTTTTCCCCACTGTCGAGTGCACTTCAGTGACGACGTCACTCGCCCACCGGGAGTCAAACTTCAGCTTAGCTTTCAGTTTTCTTATTTTGCATTTTATCACAAAAAGTACTGATTCTATTTTGCTTTCTCTTACTTGTACAAGAAAGAAGTATTCAGCCCTCTGTTGACGGAGTCAACAATGAGTGGGGCAGGTGATGGTAAGGAGACTTTGCATGAAAGCTTTTCAGTCATCCGGGTCAGGTCTGGTCCACCACCCTCTCCGGAGGAGGGGGGGTGTCTGACAACAGATGGTCCAGAGCTTGGGGATGGCAGTCTCCTGAAAGAGAAAAGAAACGTCCATCTATGGCAATTGCTTGGTCTCGAGTTCTTCTTTGTCCACCGGCCAAAGAAGAGAAGGCATCGCTTGAGGTCGCCCTCTGGTAGGTCTGCATGTAGACGGTCAGTTGTTGGGGTCAGGGACCGGTCTCCGTCTCTTTCAGAGTTGCTGGTTTCTGTCTCTGGCAGCCGACTTCTTCGACATTGGAGCCCCTCTCAGTCTTCTAGAGGGGCTTCTGATGAGTATATTTTCACCATTGGGCTGCTGTTATGGAACAGTGGGCTTAGAGGTTGTCCCAACTGCCCGACCCGGAAGTTCTTCACTGGGGCCTTCGGGCCTGTCAGTTTCAGATCATCAGGGAGGATGGTTAGGATTTCCTGTTCGCAAGGTGCCTTCTTCAGTGCCATTGACTCTGTGCCCCAGTGTCTATCTCCCTCACATGGCTGCGGCACAGGGGTGCACACGAATGTCTTTATCTCCTGCTATTTTTCATTCTTTGCCTTCAGATCACAGTTTGCAGACTTCTGCGGCAGTGCCGTTGCCTGCGGTGCTGCTTTCTCTGGCATGGAGGTCCTTTTTGGTGCCACGAGTGCCATCGGCACCGTCTGTCACTCAGTATGTCCCGTCAGCGCTGTCTTTGGCATCGGGAATGGTGTCAGCGCCGTGAGCGGTGCTGCACTCCCTGTCGGTGCCGGGGGTGGTGTCAGTGCCATATGTGGTGCTGTGCTTCCAGGCTGTGTCTAGCACAATGTTGTTTTCTCTGTTGGTGCCGTCTCTGTACTCGGCACTGCTCTCTTCGATGGCATCGAGGATGTGTATGGCGCTGTCTAGTTTCCAGAGGTTTTCAACTCTGATTCTGTCTCCTCCTCCTCTTCCTCCTGGTTTTCATTCCTTTCAAACACCATGAAGTCTTGCTATATTATGACTTAAGGCAGTTAGCCACAGCACTTGAACTGCCCCGGAGAGGAAACAGTTAACTACAGGGAGACTGGAGTTCTAAAGCGCGAGAGCGCTATACCAAAGCTCTATCTGGCAAGTTTCAAATGAAACTGTCAGATTCTTTACTCCGCTTCACTGAACAGTCGCCCGGAGATCAGCCCTTCAGCTCGGTTCATTTCTCGTTCAAGCGACTATTTTGGTTCATTTGAACCGGCCAAAAGTATTTATTTTACCGCATTTCGGTTCAAAGCTCTATCTGGTAAACCGTAAGTACAGGATTTAAAGTCTGTGTGGAAAATTAATTATCGGTTCGGTTTTGAACCGATCGGTTTGCTAAAATTAGCATTTCTATTCATATTTTGGGCTTTTTAGAGTGCGGTTCCCGGTTCTTATTGGTTCTAAAAAAACCTATACTTTGGGGTTTTTTTCAAATACCCGTGACACGGTTAGGAACCGATAAGGGTGTCTTGCCTGGCACTGCCATCAAAAGGGCAAGTTTTTGGATAGGCTGGCATTATGTCTGAGAAACCCAAAAGAAAAACCAGGCCCACTGGTTTAACACTGTGATGTCTCGTGGGGAAGCTTTGCCAAGGCTGACCCACACACCACTTGTGTTTATTGTCTGGGGTTGACCACCTCCTGTCAGACTGCCAGGTGTGTAAAAATTTCCCTGCAGCCACCCTGGAGAAGAGATTGGGCCGGCTCAGGGAACGAGAGGCCAAAAAGTCCGCTGACCCGGATGGCCAGCCTGTTCCAGCACCCACTGGACCAGAGGGAGTGCCCTCTGACCAGGGCGAGACTTCCTCGGGCCAAAGGAAGGCTGGTTCAGAGGAACCAGTTCCAGTAAAAAAGACAAAGAAATCAGCAGGTCTGGAGTCCAAAATTGTCTCTCCAACTGCTGCAGAGATAGCTAAAGCCATACAGATTGTCCAGTTACTATCTCAGGGACCTGTCGAACCACCAACAGCTAGCAAAAGGTTGGTTCGTTCAGTTCCAGTGGTTCAAGAGTATGATGTTGAGGATTTTTATGAACCACAGGAGGGGGAGGAGGAATTTGATCAGTATGTTTGTGACTGGGAAGGTCTGACGTGCTCTTGAACCGACATTTCTCCAGACAGACCTTTAGAATCTCCCCTATGCTGTCTGAGTCCCCTTCTCATTTTATGTTTTACAAAAGTTGCAGAAACCCTCCAGCTTCCTTAGAAGAGGCTGTGGATGAGCAAGAGGAGCCTGATTATGTAGAAATGATGGATATACCAGAGTCTAGGAGGTTGTCTTTTCCTTTGCATAAGTCATTTAGGAAGCAAACAACAAAGATTTAAAAATCCTCATTCTGTCCCTCCTGTAGATAAAAAATGGACAGAAGGTATACTTTGTCAGGCCCTGATACAGACTTCCTCACTGAGCAGTGTAGTCATGTAGGTGTGGTACAAGCTGCAGCCTGTGACAAGATAATATTCCCTGGCCTCACATCCTCCTGATAAGGATTCCAGTAAGATTGATGCCATGATGAAAACAATATATGGCAGTTTTGGGACTCAGGCAGGCAAATTATATGGCTTATGTGGCTAATATCAGAAATCTAGATGGGACACAGTATTGTAGTTAGCCAAGCAGACCCATGGCCGCTGGCTAGTGAGTTGGAACAGGTGGCTGCTGATGGCATTGAAGCCTCTAAAGTTCAATTTCATACTGCTGTTGATGTTAATGATGTTTCCTCTAGGGTCATGGCCACTTCTGTAGCTTTCCGTAGGTTGGCATGGCTCAGATGCACTAATCTGTCCCAAGATACTCAGTCAAAGGCTATGGATTTTCCTGTAGTGGGAAATTCTCTGTTTGGGGAACAAACAGAAAATTATGTGAAAAAGATGGATGACTACAGAACTACCTACAAAAGTGCCCAGGCCAAGGAGAAGCATGCCACTCCACAAAGGCACGCTCCCAGAGGTAGGGGCAGGCCTTTCCACAGGCCTTTTTACCAATCTCAAGCCTCCTCTGCGTTTGCACAGAGGGGTTTCTTCAGAGGCAGAGGTAGACGGGGCACAAGTAAACCATCCCCCTTCCCTCAGCCTAAGGCTGCTGCCAAGCAGCCACCCTGATGGGGTGCCCAGGGCCGATTCTCCTGTACCGGTTGGCTTATTTCAGCCAGAACTGGCTGTCCCTAACTTCGGACAGATGGGTTCTGGAGGTAGTAAGCCAGGGTCTGGTTCTCAGCTTCAAACAGTTTCCAAAGATGAGAGCCAGACATTTTCCACCTGCAAATCCTTCAGAAGCCCTTGCTTTGGAAGCAGAGGTTTCTTCTCTTCTAGACTGCAAAGAAGTGGAAAGGGTTCCTCCTTGCCACCAGGGCAAGGACTGTACTCAAGATACTTTCTTACCCCAAAAAAGACAGGAGAATGGCGGCCCATTCTAGATTTAAGGTACCTGAACAAGCATCTTTTGAAACCAAAGTTCAAAATGTTAACTCTGGCAATGATTTTGCCTTCCCTGAGGTCAGGGGACTGGCTAGCTTCCCTGGACCTCAAGGATGCCTATTTTCATGTCCTGATCAGGCCTTCTCACCGAAAGTACCTCAGGTTCGAACTGCCCTCAGGCCACTACCAGTTCAGAGCAATGCCCTCGGCCTACCTCTGCTCCAAGGGTATTCACAAAATGTCTAGCTGTGGTAGTGGCTCATTTAAGAAGGCAAGGTTGCTGTTTTTCCTCACCTGGACGACTGGCTCATAGTGGGTCAGTCTCCAGATCAGGTAAAATCCCACTTGCAAGTCACCCAGCAGCTTCTCACTTCCCGTGATTCCTGCTTGAATTTACCAAAGTCAGTTCTGGAACCAGTTCAGGTACCAACTTTCATAGGTGCAGAATTGAACACAAAGTTAGCCAGGGCATTTGTCCCTCGGAAAGGGTAGACAGACTCTATTGCCCTGGCATCCTCCTTACCCTCGCGGGTCTCTCGACCAGCAAGGCATTTCTGCAACTCCTAGGGCACATGGCTGCTTCCACAGCTGTTGTGCAAGGAGCAAGATTCCAGATGAGGGACATTCAGTTCCATTTGAGGGCCTATTGGTCTCAAAGGAGGACCCTTTACTAAATTAGTCCCAGTGACCCAAACTCTGATTCTGGCTCTGGTGGCAGGATCAAAGCAATCTAACACAAGGGTTCCCTTCATTCCCTGTTTCACTCCTCACCCTCACCACGGATGCCTCCTGGTAGGGTGGGGCTCACTTGGCGACCTTTCCACTCAGGGAGTGTGGTCCCCAGGAATCTCTGCTCCACATCAATCTTTTGGAACTCAGAGCTGTCTTTTTAGCTCTTCAGGTTTTTTCAGATTCTGTCCAGAACAAAGTAGTTCAAGTCAGGACAGACAATACCACAACAATGTGGTACATCAACAAGCAAGGGGGCACTCGGTCATCAGCCTTGTGCACCGAAGCAATGAAGTTGTGGTCTCTGGCTTACTCCCTGAACACCTCCCTGATAGCAGTTCACCTTCCAGGGAAGGACAATGTCCTGGTGGATGCCCTCAGCAGGATTTCTCAGGGCCATCACGAATGGGCTCTGAATCCTCAGGTGCTGGGTTCCGTCTTTGCCAGATGGGGCACCCCTCAGATAGATCTTTTCGCAGCCCCAGACAACCACCAACTTCCTCTGTTTTGTTGCAGGCCTCCAGTGCTGGGCTCAGTCCCTCTGGACGCCTTTCTGTTGGATTGGAAGGGAAAGTTCCTATATGCCTTTCCCCCCTTCCCCTTCTTCAGGGTATTAGTAAAGATCAGATCTCAGCCCTGCAAAGTGATTCTGATTGCTCCAGATTGGGCCAGACAGCCCTGGTACCCTCTGCTTCTGTCCCTGACAGTCCACCCTGCCCTGAGCTTGCCCAGAGTCCACGACTTGCTGGCCTGTGCACAGGGGAGAGTGTGGTATCCGGACCTCAAATCCCTCCATCTCAAGGCTTGGCTCTTGAGGAGTTAGAATTTGCTGATTTACACCTTTCCCAAGGTGTCCTGGATATTTTAAAGGCTTCAAGGAAGCCTTCCACTAGGGCCACTTACAATTCTAAGTGGAAGAGGTTTTCCATCTGGTGTTCTGAGAAACAAATTGTCCCAGAATCTGCTGATTTGCCCATTTTACTGGACTATTTGGTCCATTTAAATTCCTTAGGCCTTAGGCCAGCTACCTTAAGGTTCATCTGGCAGCTGTCTCTGCTTTTGTATCAGCAGGGAAGCCTCTGCTTCTTTCCTCTCATCCTGTGTTTTCCAAGTTTTTAAGGGTTACGTCACACTAACCCTCCTTTTCGGGAACCAGCTGCTGTGGGACCTGAATGTTTGCATTGCTCAGTTAATGCAACCCCTTTGAGCCTCTGTCTTCAGCAGATCTCAAGTTTCTAACTTGAAAACTGTTTTCTAGTGGCTATCACTTCTGCCAGACGATAAGTGAATTACAAGCCCTGTCAGTGGAAAAGATTTTATATCTTTCACAGAGATAAGGTAGTCCTCAGGACTAACAGAAAGTTTGTTTTAAAGTGGTTTCAGATTTCCATCTGAACCAATCCATCTCTCTTCCAGTATTTTTCACTGAGCGCTTTCCTCGGGTGAGAGGAGACTGCACAGTTTAGACGTCAAAAGAGCTTTTAAGCTACTATTTGAATGCACCAAGGGTCACAGGTCTGAATCCCTCCAGCTCTTCCTTACCTATGGCGAGGTTGGCAAAGGGAAACCTGCCACTAAGAGGAGAATTGCAAGGTGGATTGTCTCTTGTATCCAATTTTGTTACCAAAAACTAGGTAGAGAACCCCCCTCAGGACTGAGGGCTCACTCCACCAGGGGTACAGCTGCATCTCTAGCGGCTGCTAGAGATATTCCCATTCTAGAAATCTGTCAAGCTGCTACTTGGAAAACAGTTCACACTTTTACCAAGCATTATTCCCTGGATGTCCAGTCCAGGAGAGATGCTCGGTTTGGCACAGCCGTGCTTCAGAGCCTATTTCCTAAGTAGGTTCTGACCTCCTCCATGGAGGTACTGCTGTATTCTGTTTTAGTCATAATATAGCAAGACTTATGGTGTTTGAAGAAAAATTACTCACCTTAGTAATTGCTTTTCTTCTCATGGAGTCTTGTTATTATGACCACCCCAACCTGCCCCTCTCAGAACTTCTACTTGGGTAGGGTTGGCAAATTGGTGCAAGCACTGTGTCATGCCATTTTAGTTCTTCCTTTCCCTTTATTTAGGGTTAGGAACCAGGTATTTCTGTTTTTAAGTAATATATGGCCCCTTCCTGGACTTGAGTCTTTTGGGGAAGGGGGTCTATTAGTGCTTGTTAGGGGTGAAACTAATAATATTATTATCATTGTTATTATTATTATTCCTCTTGTTGTTGTTGTGTTTGCTGTTGTTATTCCTACTAGTAGGTAGCCACTTGGCTAGTGTAGAGCTTTCCACACAGACTTGCTGCTTAGTGTTAGCTTTGTAGATCTGACAGTTTCATTTGAAACTTGCCAGATAGAGCTTTGGTATAGCGCTCTCGTGCTTTAGAACTCCAGTCTCCCTGGAGTTAACTGTTTCCTCTCCGGGGCAGTTCAAGTGCTGTGGCTAACTGCCTTAAGTCATAATATAGCAAGACTCCATGAGAAGAAAAGCAATTACTAAGGTGAGTAATTTTTTCTTCCTGTCTATTCAGTTCCCCCTGGACTGTCAGGAGATGATTTTGAGCCGGATCTAGATCTTCAGCTGGGTGATGATGTTGATGCCGATTCTGCTCTGGAGGCAGGGATCAATCCTCCTGCAGAGCCTGTTGTTGAGGACCTTTCATTTAAGTATCTGCTCAAGAATTTAAATTCTACTCTTTCTCTCCTGACCCCGGAAATCGATCCTGGGAAGCTTCTGCATCTCCAATATCTTTATGATCCATAAATCCCTATTGATTTAACCCTTCTGGTACAGCCCTCTTTCAAGACTCTTTCCGAGATGGTGTGGAAGAATCCATCTCTTATTCCTTCTGTGGCCAAGTCCATAGATAGGAAATATGCCCCTCCCAAGGATCACCCCATCTTGGCCTCACAAGCCTTTGCTGATGCCATAGTGATCCTGGCAGAGAATGATGCTGTCCTCCCTCAGGAATCCACAGCCCATCCTATAAACAAAGAATCTTGCAAGATAGACACCTTGGGTGAGAGAGTCTTTGCTGCCTCAACCCTAGGCTTGTGTATTTCTAGCTACCAGGTTTGTTTTTCTCAATACAAGTATGTTCACTCAAAGCAGTGGTAGAAGCTCTGCCTGAGTTGAAGGTTAACTCAGAGCTTCTACTGACCATAACTAAAGATACTGAGTCCAATAATCAACATATTAAAGCTGCAATGGACGCTTTTGATACTGCATCCTGGATGGCTGTGGCTGGCATTTGCACCCAGCGTCATTCTTGACTGTGTACGTCGGGCTTTACGAATGATGCCCAACGAAAGGTCATGGCTTTACCTTTCGACGGTGTGTATCTGTTTGGGCCTCAGGTGGAACAAGCACTAGAGACCACACAGAAGGCTAGGTCTGCCATTAAGACGGCTAGACCTCCACCTGCTCCCTCTCGAGGAGGTGGGAACAAGCGTCAGTTTCACAACTGTCAGTCCTTTCGAGGCAAAGGCAGAGGAGGTTTCAATAGAAACCAAACCGCTCAGCAGCAAAAGAAAACACAGAAAGCACAAGGCCCAGCAGCACCAAGTGCCACCTTCTGAGTTTCCAGCCCAGGTCCCACCTCAGCTGCCGAAGAGGGAAACTTCCTCAAACAGTGGGAGGACATCTGACTCATTTCTATGACTAGTGGAAATCTATAACGTCAGACAAATGGGTCTTCAGGAAAAACTGCAAGGGGTACTCTCTCAGTCTGTTGGAAACCCTTCTGGATCATCGTCGCAAGTGGCATCCCAGGCTGCCTGCGGCACAGTCAGACCTTCTTGCTTCCGAGGTACAAGGCCTTCTGAACAACAGGGCAGTAGAAGTAGTTCTGCTGAATCAATGAAACACAGGTTTCTACTCCCATAACTTTCTGGTTCCAAAGAAAACTGGCGGCATGCGCCCTATTCTGGATCTCAGAAAGTTAAATTCCTTCACAAGAAGAAGTTCAAGATGATATCACTCGGTACCCTGCTACCTTTGATTCATCAGCATGATAGGTTAGCCTCCCTGGACATGCAGGACGCCTACCAGCACACCACAAATCCCTAAGGTTTGTGGTGTTGGGTCAACACTATCAATTCAGAGTCCTGCCCTTTGGGCTATCCTCAGCACCTCGAGTTTTCACAAAATGCTGTGCAGTTCTCGTGGCACATCTAAGGAAAATCGGAATCCAAGTATTCCCATGTCTGGACAACTGGCTTCTAGCAAGCCCCTCCAGGTGAGAGACTTTGGAGGCTGTGGCCATGGCCTGAGACTTCCTCACATCCATGGGAGTTCTGCTGAACCTCAAAAAGTCACAGTTGCAGCCCTTCCAGAAGCTCCTCTTCATAGAAACCCTTCCAGACACTTCTTGCATGAAAGCTTTTCTTCCAGAGGACAGAAGGAGGAATATCCTACAGATGTCCCGATTCATCAGAGAACACAGCTTGGTTCAAGCTCTCTCGATGCAGAGGATGCTGGGCCTCATGGCATCCTCAGTGTTCACTGTACCTTTGGCTCGTCTCCACATGGGAACCACTCAGTGGATACTCAGTACTCTGTGGTTCCCAACCACTCACCCTCAGTCCTTTCTCATCAAGGTGATGGAACCTCTGAAGAGGTCACTCACCCAGTGGTCTCAGGAGGACAACCTTCTAGAAGGATATCCCTTTGCCCCTCTGGATCATCAGATCTCTAGTACCATGGATGCGTCCCTGATGGGTTGGGGAGCTCATTGCCAGGATCTCCACACCCAGGGTACGTGGTCTCAGGATGAGTCTCAACTTCACATAAGCGTCCTGGAGATGAGAGCCGTCCTGTATGCAGTCTGGGCTTTGAAGGACACACTGTGTCACGAGAACATTCTCCTTCAAATGGACAACAAGGCAGTGATGTATTACATCAAAAACAGGGTGGTGCACACTCTTACTCATTATGCTGGGAAGCAATGAGAGTGTGGGAATGGTGCCTGGAGCACAAGGCTCTGATTCAGGTGGCTTACCTGCCAGGGGTATAAACCGAGCTGGCAGACTGTCTCAGCAGAACAGAGACAGACCCTCATGAATGGTATCTCGATGTAACCATCTTTCAGTCACTCTTCAAAGAGTGGGGAACTCTGGGACCTGGACCTCTTTGTGTCCCCACTCAACGCAAAACTGCCTCTCTTCTACTCCAGAAATCCAGGACCTGACATTTTTTGTCAGGATGCATTCAGGCTGCAGTGGACAAAACGCTTTCTGTACACATTTCCTTCTCT
This sequence comes from Neoceratodus forsteri, assembly GCA_016271365.2. Classification (NCBI taxonomy): domain Eukaryota; kingdom Metazoa; phylum Chordata; order Ceratodontiformes; family Ceratodontidae; genus Neoceratodus; species Neoceratodus forsteri. The sequence goes on from CM028135.1 coordinate 369,454,180, forward strand.
TCCCCTACTTCAGAGGGTACTACTCAAACTGGAGGCAAAGGGGGGCAGAATGATTCTCATTGCCCCATTCTGGCCTCAACAGATCTGGTTCTCCCAAATCAACAAACTATCAGAAACCTCTCCGAAAATGCTTCCCCTTCAGATGAACCTTCTGACCCAGGTCCCTGTAGTCCATCCCAACCTGAGGTCTCTTCACCTCCACCCTTGGCTCCTGAGGAGATAGAGGGGAATAGGTTTAATGTTTCTCATAGGGTCTCAAATATTCTCTTAGCTGCTCGCAAGTCAGCTACCAAGAAAACCTACACAGCCAAGTGGAAGCGTTTCTCTATCTTGTATGCAAAATCCACTTGGAACCCTTTTTTCTGCCCACCAAAAAAAGTCCTGGAGTATCTGTTAGACCTCTCAAACACAGGTTTGCAATACTCTACAGTCAAAGTTCATCTTTGCACAATTTCCGCATATCACAAGCCAGTGAATTCCATGTATTTGGCTCAGTTACCTCTTAGTTAAGAGATTTCTTAAGGGTATTCTGCATACTAGACCTCCTGTTAGGCATCCAGTTGCAGCCTGGGACATTAACCTTGTGCTAGATATGCTCACTCGCAAATCTTTTGTGCCTTTAGCCACTTGCAAGTTGAAATTCCTTACTTGGGAGACGGCCTTCCTGGTGGACATCACTTCTGCTCGTAGGGTATCAGAAATACATGCTCTGGTCACAGACCCTCCGCATGCTGTATTTCACAAAGACAAAGTAGTTCTTAGTACTCACCCTAAGTTTGTTCCTAAGGTTGTTTCGGAATTTCACCTGAATCAACCTTTAGTCCTTCCTACCTACTTTGCAAACTTCCAGAATGAAGGAGAGCATACCTTTCATTCCCTAGACATAAAAAGAGCCTTGCGGTACTTTCTAGATGGAGCAAAATAAATTTTCAAGGCTCAACAGCTGTTTGTTTCCTTCAGCATGGCCTGGCTGGGTCAACCTGTTGCTATCAGGTGCATTTCTGAGTGGCTGGTGTGTTGTCTAAACACTCTTGGTGTGTAGGGTAAACAATAAAAATACAGATTCTTGTGTCTCAGGGTCTGCCAAGAAACATTTGTAAACAAGCAAGGAGTACTAATAAAGTTTATTATGCTACTTATGCCAAGCATGTGACAAAGAAAATCACTAGGGAGATGGGTTTCTCACCATTCTTGAAGAATGTATATAATCTCCAGAACTGTAGATCTTAGGATCTTCCTGGACATAAGTCTCCACCACTCATTCACACTAGTGGGATCTGCGCCGGAGGCACTAGGACCCATTGGGAGCAAACTTTTTGCTGGAGGGTCGTAGGAGAGAGATGGCGCCACGAGGCATGGGCGCCTTGAATGGTGGCTCATGGCAGTAATGACTGTCGGCGACAACCCTCCAACCGCCTCAGTTCCTTTTTTCCACGTCCGAAAGTGCGCTTCAGTGACAAATATCGTCACTTGTTAGAGTCAAACTTCAAACTAGCGCATAGTTTTCAGTTTATTTTTGTAATAGTATCTTGATAGTATCGCTTAATTTTATTCTATTTCATTATATTTCCGTTATATTTTAAAATTTAACTTATAGTAAAGCAGTCTCGGCCTACTGGACGGAGTCGACCATGAGCAGGTCAGGTGACGGTAGGGAGACTTCGTATGAAAGCTGTTCAGTCAGTCGGGCTGGGTCCGGTCAGCCCCCTTCTCCTCAGCGGGGTTCCGGCAATGGTCAGTCCGATGCCCGTGGGGATGGGCGGTCCCCCCGTCGGCATAAAAATAAACGGTCGTATTCTCGCACCGCTCGCCTCGAGCTCTTCTTCGCCCACAGGTCAAAAAGAGAAGGCATCACTCGAGGTTGCCCTCTGATACATCTGCGCGTCGACAGTCGGTTATCGTAGCTAGTTGACGGTCTCCTCCTTCAGAGTCGCCAACTTCCGGTTTCCGCCGTCTTCGACATCGGAGCCCCACCCCGCCTATAGGTAGGGCTCCAGATGAGCAATTTCATCAGTGGGCCGCTCTTATGGAGCAATGGGCTCGGAGGTTGTTTTTTCTGTCTGGCTTGGTTGTCCCGTAGCCTTCGAGCTCGTCGGGCGATCAGGTAGGGCGGTTGGACCTTCCTAGTCGCGCGGCGCCTCCTTCGGTGCCAGCGACTCCGCGCTTATATGTTCCTCCCCCTCACATGGCTGTGGTGCAGGGGGCCACACCGATGCCCTTATCTTCTGTGTTTTTCCCTTCTCATGCTTTCCAGGTTCCAGGGGTGTCCTCGGCGCCTTCCGCGGGGCCTCTGCGCTTGTCGGCGCCGGGGCCTTGCAGTGCCATCCGCGGTGCCGCTGGGTCTAGCGGCACCATCCGCGGCACTGGCGGGTCTCGTGGCTCCGCCAGTGGTGCTGGGGCACGCGCAGTGCTGCTGTGTGCCACGTGCTTCTTCGGCGCCTGCAGCCTCGCTGGCACCGCTATTCCTTTTGCCTCCTCGGCACCGGGGGCCCTCAGGGACTCTCCCTATTTATCTGTTCTTTCCTCCTCTCCTATTTTTCCCTCCTTTCCTGTCCAAACAGTCCTTTCTGGACTATCAGGAGATGATGTTGAGCCTGACCCAGACCTTCGGTTGGGCGATGAAGTGGAGGAAACAGGATCTTTGACTGCTACAGAGCCTGTGGTCGCGGACCTGTCCTTTAAGTCTCTGTTGAAGAACCTGAGATCCACTCTTTCTCTCCAGACTACAGACATCGATCCTGGGAAAATATTAAGACTCCAGTATCTTCATGCTTCGGAGATCCCTACGGATTTGACTCCTCCGATTCAACCTTCCTTCGAGACGCTGTCTCAAATGGTATGGAATAATCCTGCTCTTATTCCCTCAGTGGCTAAATCCATTGATAAGAAATATTCAGCTCCCAAGGTTCGTCCCATTTTGGCATCCCAAGCCTTTGCGGATCCTATTGTAGTCCTGGCAGAGAATGACAAGGTCGTTCAAACACCATGAAGTCTTGCTATATTAGGACTTCTGCAGTTAGGCTCAGCATCTGAACTGCCCGGGGAGGAAATAGTTAACTCCAGTGAAACCTGGAGTTCCACAGTGCGAGGGCGCTGTTCAAAGCTCTATCTGGCCAGTTTCAAATGAAACTGCCAGATTCTTTACTCCGCTTCACTGAACAGTCGCTCCGGAGATCAGCTCCTTCAGCTCGGTTCATTCTCGGTTCAAGCGAGTATTTTTTGGTTCATTTGAACCGGCAAAAAGTATTTATTTTACCGCATTTCGGTTAAAGCTCTATCTGGTAAACCGTAAGTACAATATTGAAAGTCTGTGTGGAAAATTAATTATCGGTTCGGTTTTGAACTGATCGGTTTGCTTAATTTAACGTTTTAAAAGTGTTTTGGGGCTTGTAGAGTGCGGTTCCCGGTTCTTATCGGTTCTAAAAAAACCTTGAATTTTAAAAGGGTTTTTTCAAATACCCGTGACACGGTTAGGAACCGATAAGGGTGTCTTGCCTAGCACTGCCATTAAAAGGGCAAGTTGTTGGTTAGGCTGGCATTATGTCTAGAAACCCAAAGAAAACGGGCCCACTGGGTTTCAACACTGTGATGTTTCTGGGGAAGCCTTTGCTAAGGCTGACCCACACACCACTGTGTTTATTGTCTGGGGCTGACCACCTCCTGTCAGACTGCCAGGTGTGTAAAATTTTCCTGCAGCCACCCTGGAAAGAGATTGGGCGGCTCAGGGGCGAGAGAGCCAAAAGTCCGCTGACCCAGATGGCCAGCCCGGTTCAGTACCCACTGGACCAGAGGGAGTGCCCTCTGACCAGGGCGAGACTTCCTCGGGCAAAAGGAAGGCTGGTTCAGAGGAACCAGTCCCAGCAAAAAAGACAAAGAAATCAGCAGGTCTTGAGTCCAAAATTGTCTCTCCAACTGCTGCAGAGATAGCTAAAGCCATACAGATTGTTCAGTCTTTGTCTCAGGGATCTGTCGAACCCTCTTCAACTGGAAAAAGGGTGGTTCGTTCAGTCCCAGTGGTTCGGGATTATGATGTTGAGGATTTTTATGAACCACAGGAGGGGGAGGAGGAATTTGATCAGTATGTTTGTGACTGGGAAGGTCTGGACGTGCCCATTGAACCGGACATTTCTCCAGACAGACCTTTAGAATCTCCCCCTATGCTGTCTGAGTCCCCTTCTCATTTTATGTTTTACAAAAAGGTTGCAGAAACCCTCCAGCTTCCTTTAGAAGAGGCTGTGGATGAGCAAGAGGAGCCTGATTATGTTGAAATGAAGGATATTCCAGAGTCTAGGAGGTTGTCTGTTCCTTTGCATAAGTCATTTAGGAAGCAAACAACAAAAGATTTTAAAAAATCCTCATTCTGTTCCTCCTGTAGATAAAAAAATGGACAGAAGGTATACTTTATCAGGTCCTGATACAGACTTCCTCACTGAGCAGTGTAGTCATGTAGGTGTTGTTCAAGCTGCAGCCTGTGACAAGGCTAATATTCTCCTGGCCTCACATCCTCCTGATAAGGATTCCAGGAAGATTGATGCCATGGTGAAAAAACAATATATGGCAGCTTCGTTGGGACTCAGGCAGGCTAATTATATGGCTTATGTGGCTAGATATCAGAAATCTAGATGGGACACTATATTGCAGTTAGCCAAGCAGGCCCAGGGCCAGCTGGCTAGTGAGTTGGAACAAGTGGCTGCTGATGGCATTGAAGCCTCTAAAGTTCAATTTCATGCTGCTGTTGATGTTAATGATGTTTCCTCTAGGGTCATGGCCACTTCTGTAGCTCTCCGTAGGTTGGCATGGCTCAGATGCACTAATCTGTCCCAAGATACTCAATCAAAGGCTATGGATTTTCCTGTAGTAGGAAATTCTCTGTTTGGGGATCAAACAGAAAATTACATGAAAAAGATGGATGAATACAGAACTACCTACAAAAGTGCCCAAGCTAAGGAGAGGCATGCCACTCCACAAAGGCATGCCCCCAGGGGTAGGGGCAGGCCTTTCCACGGGCCTTTTTATCAAGTTCAGGCCTCTTCAGCCTTTGCACAGAGGTTTTTTTTCAGAGGCAGAGGCAGACGGGGCACAGGCAGACCGTCTCCCTCTCCTCAGCCTAAAGCTGCTGCCAAGCAGGCACCCTGATGGGGTGCCCAGGGCCGATTCTCCTGTACCGGTGGGGGGCAGGTTGGTTTATTTCAGCCAGAACTGGTTGTCCCCAACTTCGGACAAATGGGTTCTGGAGGTGGTAAGCCAAGGTCTGGTTCTCAGCTTCAAACGGTTCCCAAAGACGAGAGCCAGACATTTTCCACCTGCAAATCCTTCAGAAGCCCTTGCTTTGGAAGCAGAGGTTTCTTCTCTTCTAGGCTGCAAAGCAGTGGAAAGGGTTCCTCTTTGCCATCAGGGCAAGGGGCTGTACTCAAGATACTTCCTTACCCCCAAAAAAGATAGGAGAATGGCGGCCCATCCTAGATTTAAGGTTCCTGAACAAGCATCTTTTGAAACCAAAGTTCAAAATGTTAACTCTGGCAATGATGTTGCCTTCCCTAAGGCCAGGGGACTGGCTAGCTTCCCTGGACCTCAAGGACGCCTATTTTCATATCTTGATCAGGCCTTCTCACCGAAAGTACCTCAGGTTCGAACCGCCCTCTGGCCACTACCAGTTCAGAGCAATGCCCTTCGGCCTCACCTCTGCTCCAAGGGTTTTCACAAAATGTCTAGCTGTGGTAGTGACTCATTTAAGAAGGCAAGGGCTTTCTGTGTTTCCCTACCTGGACGACTGGCTCATAGTGGGTCAGTCTCCAGATCAGGTAAAATCCCACTTGCAAGTCACCCAGCAGCTTCTCACTTCTCTGGGATTCCTGTTGAATTTTCCACAGTCAGTTCTGGAACCAGTTCAGGTACTAACTTTCATAGGTGCAGAATTGAACACAAAGTCAGCCAGGGCATTTCTTCCCTTGGAAAGAGTGGACAGACTCATTGCCCTGGCATCCTCCTTTACCCTGCGGGTCTCTCGACCAGCAAGGCACTTTCTGCAGCTCCTAGGGCACATGGCTGCTTCCAAAGCTGTCGTGCAGGGAGCAAGATTTCAGATGAGAGACATTCAGTTCCACTTGAGGTCCTACTGGTCTCAAAGGAAGGACCCCCTTACCAAATTAGTCCCAGTGACCAAAACCCTGATCTTTCCTTGTCAATCTTCACCATTCATTACTTCCTGGGTGTAAGCCGGAGGCGCGCACCCATCACGAAGACTTTTTTTAAAAGTTGCCCTAGCGGCCCCGCCCTGGAAGCGGCGTCATGTGTCATCTTGCGGGGCAGCGTTAATGCGACCGACTCCTCCTCCAACTCAGTTCTGTTTCTCCGCCGTCGAGGCAGCACCTGTTTAGGCGTCCATTGTCCACTCGTCCAGCGACTCCTCTTTTCCACTTTTCGGCGCGATCGGTAAGACCATTCTTTTTCTTTCTATAAGCGGCGCGGTGTATTTTCTACTGTTTTTTCTTGTTGATTTCGCGTTATGTCCGGGTCCGGAGCTAAACGTGTTTCGAAGACGGGCCGCGCCCCTATGCGTCGGTGTTACTGTGGCCGGCATTTCTCCGTCTCGGACCGGCATGACGTTTGTCTTCGTTGCCTGGGACCCAACCATGACATGGATTCGTGCGACGCCTGTTTCTCCATGGACCGCCGTGTCCTCGAAGTCCGCGCGTTCAAGCTCGGCAAAGCCCCGCCGACCTTCGGGGGACGACGTCGCTCAAGGGATTCTCAGGTAAGGTCTCTAGGCCCTTCCCCCGGGTCCCCTTCCGGGCCTATACTGGTCTGAGGAGGAGGGTCTCCTTGTCTTTTCTTGCCGAGGAGGCCCTTCTGCGGTGTCGGGGGCGTCGTGTAGTCCCTCCCGGGGCATAGCGCCGACACCGCCTCGGCAGTCAGCTCGGAGGTGCAGGCTCCCCCGTGGCGAGGCCCTCGTCTTTTCAGGCCCTAGCTGGGTGGACCCTCGACGCCCTTCAGGCGCCATTTCGGATCCTGGCGCCCGTTCGCGGTGCCGGTGATCAAGACGGCGCCGTTTCTGAGTGCTGTTCTGAGTCCAGGCGCGTTCGCAGCGCCAGTGATCAGAAGCGGTGCCGTTAGCGGCGCGCTTTGAATATCGGCGCCGTTGCCGGCGCTTGATGTCGAGAGGCGGCGCCGTTTAGCGGTGCCGCTTTGAACATGGCGCCCGTTCGCGGCGTCTATGAACAGAAGGCGGCGCCGTCGGCGGTCCGCCCTACGCTTCCGGCGCGCCAGCGCCCGTGGGCCTAGTCCTTCCTCCAGGCGGTGCCGGCCTTGCCGGCGCCGTTGGGGAGTGTGGAGCTAGGCCTGGCTGCTACGGCGTGAGGGAAGCGGCGGCGCCCTCCCGCGAGTACCCGGGGCCGTTGGCGGCCCCGTAGCCTCGGGGACCCCTGGGGTGGCCAGCATTGAGGTCCTGCTGATCTCGTCCTCCTCGGAGGCGATGATTCAGGCGTGGACCCATCCTGGCACCCCACTCTTGAGTCTGGGTCCCGGTGGCTAGAGTGCCAGGCGGCGCAGCGGGCCCCCCTCTGTCCCCTTCGTCGCCTCCCTGAGGGTTCCCGGCTGGGGTGGCCGGGGAGCCCCTGAGGGCAAGTGCGGGGAGTGGCGCAGGGGGAGCTCCCTCTCTGGAGGCCCGGTGACAGCTACCTTACGGGGTGCTGTCACTCTCTCTAGGGACAGGGGAACGCTGTGGTTGAGGAGGAGGGTCCTCTCAGAGTCCGAGGGGGCGAGGGGCAGGGGGTCTGCTGCTCGGTCTTTCTTGGCCACCTCAGGGGGGGTGGCCAGGAGCCGAAGTGCAGAGCCTAGCCCCTCCCTCCAGGGTTCTAGGGTGTCCTTGGCGGCGTTTGTTCCGGACTGCCCTTCTGGATCCATGCAGTCCGGCGTCGTCACAGGAGGGTTCTCCCCAGGGCTCTTCAGGCTCCACTTCCCAGAGTTCGTTCTCGGCCTGGTCTGATATCTGGGATCCCCTTCCAGGGCTCCTTTCCCGTATTCAGAGCCCTCGCGGGAACAGTTGCCTCACGGTGCCCCTCTCCATCTCTCTGCCTTCACCACCCCCACTCCCAGGCCATATCGGCCCCTCTGGTCCGTTATCCTGGGAGCAGTTCAGGGTTCTGCGGACCTTCCCCTCACCGTTAGGTACATGCATGGCGGGTCTTCGACTCTCCCCTCCTGTCGAGAATCCTCTGGGCATTCAGTTCCCCATCATCTCATCTCCCTCCTCCGAGGGAGAGGAACCCCTGCTCATCTGTCCTCCGATGCTGATTTCACAGAATATCAGCGTTTCTCTCGAGGATGGTGAGGGATCTCCAGTTTCCTCGTTCGAAGAGACAATACCGAGCGGAGAGCGTGAATTCCTTGGTGAATTCAGTGCCCAGCATCTGGTGGTACCTTCCTGGCCTATCCCCTTCAGGAGGCGTCTATCCGGTCATGGCAGTCCCCTGCCACTTCTTCCCCAGCCCAGCGGACTGCCAGGCGTGGTATTGTGCCCCTCGGAGTCTCTGGTTCCTTCAACCCGTCCTCAGGTTTGGTATACCTGGATACTCCCTTCCAGAGTGCCGTTGCCTGCGCTACGACCGCCCACGGATTCGGACTGTCTCCAGTTAGGCCGTTGGGGCGAAGAGTGTTCTCTTCTGCTTCGTGCAGTGCATGTATTGCATCACATCAGGCTCACCCGCTGCCTGCAACGGCATCTGTGGTGATGATGTCCCAGCTGCTGGCATCTATGCCTGATCTGAACAAACCAGACAAGCCGTTGCCCTCTCCGCGGTAGGCCTGGAGCTGGCAAGACGCAACAGCGGCATGTTATAGCGCCAATGAGGTGGCTTCCAGGCTTGTGGGGACAGCGATCTGCATCAGGCGGACGGCATGGCCGTCTTTCAGGTTGTCACCCCTGGCCCGGCGTGGGGTGATTCGCTCCGCCTTCGGGGACCGTCTTTTCTCTTCCAGAGCTAGGAGACTTTTACAGGGGCTCCTCCGTCTCCTCGTCCTCGGGAGGCACCTCCTAGCTCTTCTCCTCTTAGGCTTTCTAGATAAGCCAGGGTCTTCTCCTTCTGTTTCTCACCAGCAGAAGGCTGGGGTCTTGTTCCCTCAGGGTATGGCCTCTTCCCCCTCCAGGGAAGAGGGCTTATACTCACCCAGGAGTAATGAATGGTGAAGATTGACAAGGAAGATAGGAAAGTGCAGTACCTACGTAATTCTTGATCTTCTCTTATCTTCCTCATTCATTACTACCATCCCACCATCCCCTCAGTGCCTCTTCCTGTGGCTTCTCCACCTCCCGTCTCCTTCCTCTCTCTGCATTTATATAAAATATAGGAAAATTCCTTAAATTTTCCAAAAAAAGACAAAAGTAAAAAAAAAAAAGATCTTTCTTGAGGGGTTCTAAAATCCAGAAAAATGACTACTCTAAGATTCATAGGCCATCTAGGTGGATTGCATTGGCGATCAGACTGCACAACTATCTCTTGCTATTCTTATGGCAAGATACCTCTAGGGTTTTTGGCCTGGCTCAGGCTATTCAGTTTTGATCCTGCAATCCCGTGTTCAGATAGTTGCCCTGAAATCTGATTCCCCTCTATTCTTACCTTGCAGAGCAGAGGAACGAGTACGTCTGTTCCTTTCTCTTTAAAAAAAAAAAAAAAAATGCTGAGGGAACTCTCTCCGACTGCTATAGGCATCTTGGTATCTGGGTCATGCATCTAGTTAAAAAAAAAAAAAAAAAAAAAATTTTTATCTGTAAAAAAAAAATGGAGAAATCAAACAAGAAGGCAAATGAGAAGGTAGGCTATCCTTCTCGCTGTTTTGCTAGTGGTTTCTCCTTTAAGTATCCTCCTGGACAATTTTACAGTAGAGCTCTGCTGACCATATCCAATCTTAGCCAGCCTAAGCCTTGGCCGGCCTTAGCCAGTCAGTCTGAGTCCCATTTCTATCTTGAAACGCCTGAAAGGCTTACATTTTCCATTTCTAAACCCCTGAGCAGCGCTCTCATGCTGCTGGGGTTTTATTCTTCCCTCCTCGGCTGTCCTCCACTTAAAGGCCCTCCGCGGCCACGAGCCGAGGTGGGTGTCAAGAACAATGGCATGTTGAAGCTGAGGACTATGCCCTCCTGAGTCTGTCTAGCGGGTTCGGTGAACCTTCTCTTCAGCTCTATCTCCGGGGAATCTTGCTTCCCCTTTAGTCGAGCCTTCAGCTACAAGCTAACTATGCTCGTTGGGCCTTCTGGTCCCTTCAACATCCCATCTCTCTCTCTTCTCTTTCTTCTTCTTCTTCTATTTTCTCATTTCCTTACTCATCTCTCCTCCTAGAGTCGCCCAGGTAAGGAGGCCCTGCACTCCCTAGGCTAGGGATGTTCTTATCTCCTCTGTCCTTCCTTCATCGGCTTATTCCTTTTTCAGTTCATTCTTCCTTGCTTTTGCTATCCCTCGCTATCTTGCCTCGCTATCTATATTTTCTGCTTTCACTTTTTGTCTCTCCGGCTCACAGAACTGAGTTGGAGGAGGAGTCGATCGCACTACTTAAGGCCGCCCCTCGCACTGCATGACGCGCTCGCTCGGAGGGGCCTTTGAGCAACTTTAAAAAAAAAAAAAAAAAAAGCTCCCGTGACGGTGCGCGCCTCCGCTTACACAGTAGTAATGAATGGTGAAGATACGAAAAAGATCAAGAATTACGGTAGGTACGGAATTTTCCTATCCTGGCCCTTCAGTGGTGGCAGGATCAAAGCAATTTAACTCAGGGGGTCCCCTTCTTACCCGTTCTTCATTCCTCACCCTCACCATGGATGCCTCCCTGTTAGGGTGGGGGCTCACTAGGCGACCTTTCCACTCAGGAGTGTGGTCCCTCAGGAATCTCTGCTCCACATCAATCTTTTGGAACTCAGAGCTGTCCTCTTAGCTCTCCAGGCTTTTCAGCTACTGTCCAGAACAAGGTAGTTCAAGTCAGGACAGACAACACCACAACAATGTGGTACATCAACAAGCAAGGGCACTGGTCTTGACCTTGTGCACGAAGCAATGAAGTTGTGGTCTCTGGCTTACTCCTGAACACCTCCTGATAGCAGTTCACCTTCCAGGGAAGGACAATGTCCTGGTGGATGCCCTCAGCAGGATTTCCCAGGGTCATCACGAATGGACTCTGAATCCCCAGGTTCTGGGTCGGTCTTGCCAGATGGGGCACCCTCAGATAGACCTCTTGCAGCCCCAGACAACCACCAACTTCCTCTATTTTGTTGCAGGCCTCCAGTGTTGGGCTCAGTCCCCCTGGACGCCTTTCTGTTGGATTGGGAAGGGAAATTCCTGTATGCCTTTCCCCCCTTCCCTCTCCTCTTCAGGGTACTAGTGAAAATCAGAACTCAGCCCTGCAAAGTGATTCTGATTGCTCCAGACTGGGCAGACAGCCCTGGTCCCTCTTCCCTGTCCCTGACATTCCACCCTCCCTGAGCTTGCCCAGGATCCACAACCTGCTGACCTGTGCACAGGGAGAGTGTAGTACCGGACCTCAATTCCCTCCACCCCAAGGCTTGGTTCTTGAGGAGCTAGAATTTGCTGATTTACACCTTTCTCAAGGTGTCTTGGACATTTTAAAGGCTTCTAGGAAGCCTTCCACTAGGGCCACTTACAATTCTAAGTGGAAGAGGTTTTCCTTCTGGTTTTCTGAGAAACAAATTGTACCAGAATCTGCTGACTTGGCTATTTTATTGGACTATTTGGTCCATCTAAATTCCCTAGGCCTCAAACCAGCTACCTTGAAGGTTCATCTGGCAGCTGTTTCTGCTTTGTGTCTGCAGGAAACCTGTTTCCTCTCTTCTCACCCTGTGTTTTCCAAATTTTTAAGGGGTTACTTCACACCTAACCCTCCCTTTCGGGAACCAGCTCCTGCCTGGGACCTGAATGTTTGCATTGCTCAGCTAATGCAACCCCCCTTTGAGCCTCTGTCTTCGGCAGATCTCAAGTTTTTAACTTGGAAGACTGTTTTTCTAGTGGCTTCACTTCTGCTAGATGTATAAGTGAATTACATGCCTTGTCAGTGGAAAAAGATTTTATTTCTTTTCACAGAGATAAGGTAGTCCTCGGGACTAACAGAAAGTTTTTACCTAAAGTGGTTTCAGATTTTCATCTAAACCAATCCATCTCTCTTCCAGTATTTTTCACTGAGCATTCCTCCTCAGGGGAGAGGAGATTGCACAGTCTGGACGTCAAAAGAGCCCTAAGCTACTATTTGGAGCACTCAAGGGTCACAGGTTCGAATCCTCCAACTTTTCCTTACCTATGGAGAAGTTGGCAGAAGACCTGCCACTAAGAGGACAATTGCAAGGTGGATTGTCTCTTGTATCCAGTTCTGTTACAAAAACTAGGTAGAGAACCTCCCTCAGGACTGAGGGCTCACTCCACCAGAGTACAGCTGCATCTCTAGCGGCTGCTGAGATATTCCCATTTTGGAAATTTGCCAAGCTGCTACCTGGAAAACAGTCCACACCTTTACTAAGCATTATTCCTGGATGTCCAGTCCAGGAGAGATGCTCGTTTGGCACAGCTGTGCTTCAGAGCCTATTCCCTAAGTAGGTTCTGGTCCTCCTCCATGGAGGTACTGCTGTGTAATCTGCAGAAGTCCTAATATAGCAAGACTTCATGGTGTTTGAAGAAAAAATTACTCACCTTAGTAATTGCTTTTCTTCTCATGGAGTCTTGCTATATTATGGACAACCCCTCCTACCCTCTCAGAACTCCTACTTGGGTGCAGGGTTGGCAAGTTAGTGCAAGCACTGTGTCATGCCATTTTAGTTCTCCCAGCCCCCCGTTTTCATTTCTGTTAGGAACTAGGTAATTATGTTTTTGTTAAGTGAGTATATGGCCCCTCCCTGGACTTGAGTCTTTTGGGGAGAGGGGCTCTATTAGTGCTTTTCATGGGTGATACTAATAATAAGATGTAATATTGTTATTATTCTGTGATTATTGTTGTGTTTTTGTTGTTCTACTACTGGTAGGTAGCCAATGGCTAGTGTAGAGCTTTTCCACACAGACTTGCTATGTTAGTTTGCTCGTAAGAAGAACCTGGCAGTTTCATTTGAAACTGGCCAGATAGAGCTTTGAACAGCGCCCTCGCGATGTGGAACTCCAGGTTTCACTGGAGTTAACTATTTCCTCTCCGGGCAGTTCAGAGGCTGAGCCTAACTGCAGAAGTCCTAATATAGCAAGACTCCATGAAAAGAAAAGCAATTACTAAGGTGAGTAATTTTTTCTTCTTCCTCAAGCTACTACAGCTGGACCTATTAACAAAGAGTCTCATAAAATTGATACATTAGGTAAGAGAGTCTTTGCTGCCTCCACTTTAAGTATGCGTATTGCCAGCTATCAAGGCTATTTTTCTCAGTATGAGTATACCCTGTGGCACTCTATGAAACGAATGGTTGAAGCTCTTCCAGATTCCGACTCCAAGTCAGAGCTTCTTCTAACCGTTACCAGAGGTATTGAGTCCAATAACCAACAGGTCAAAGCCGCCATGGACGCTTTCGACACTGCTTCTCGTTCAGCAGCCGCAGGTATTTGTACTCGACGCCATTCCTGGCTGCGTACTTCTGGCTTTACGAATGATGCTCAGCAGCAGGTAATGGCGTTGCCCTTTGATGGCTCGTATCTTTTCGGTCCTCAGGTAGAGCAAGCCCTAGAGGCCTCTCAGAAGACTAGGTCGGCCATTAAGTTGGCTAGACCTCCGCCTGCCTCCTCTCGGGGGCATGTAGGTAAACGTCAGTTTCATAGTCGTCAGTCCTTTCGAGGCAGAGGCAGAGGAAGCTTCCATAAAAGCCAACCTGCCCAACCTCAAAAGAAGACGCAGCAGAAAGTGCAGGGGCCTAAAGCCCCCAGCGCTACCTTATGATTTGCCGGCCCAAATTCCATCCACACTGCCCGAGGTGGAACTTTCTCCTCCGGTGGGAGGTCGTCTGATGTACTTCTACAACCAGTGGAAGTCCATAACCTTGGACAAATGGGTCCTTCGGACAATTCGCAAGGGTTATTCTCTCAATTTTTTGGAAACCCCTCCGAATTGTCCTCCCAAACTACAACCCAGGTTGTCGACCTCTCAGTCAGACCTCCTCACCGCCGAGATCCAGGGCCTTCTAAACAACAGGGCAGTAGAACTGGTGCCCCCCGCATCAGTGAAACACAGGGTTCTACTCCCATTACTTTCTGGTTCCAAAGAAATCTGGGGGGATGCACCCCATTCTAAACCTCAGAAAGTCAAACAAATTCCTCCCCAGGGAGAAATTCAAAATGATTTCCCTAGGTACCCTGTTACCTTTGCTACATCAGCACGACTGGCTGGCCTCCCTGGATATGCAGGACGCTCACCAGCATATCCCCATCCACCCGACCCTTCACAAATTCCTGAGGTTTGTGGCTCTGGGTCAGCATTATCAGTTCAGAGTCCTGCCTTTTGGGCTATCCTCGGCGCCACGAGTTTTTACAAAGTGTTGAGCAGTTCTCGCAGGGCATCTCAGGAAGCTCGGACTCCGAGTGTTTCCCTACCTGGACAATTGGCTCCTAGCAAGCCCTTCCAGCCAAGGGACTCTGGAAGCCGTTCAAACGGCCTCTCGCCTTCTTACGTCCATGGGAGTTCTGCTGAATCTGAAGAAGTCACAACTGCAGCCCTCCCAGAGGTTTCTTTTCATAGGGACTCTTCTGGACACCTCTTCCGCGAAGGCTTTCCTTCCACAGGACAGAAGACTCGACATCCTTCAGATGGCCCGTTACATCGGGGAGAACCAATCAGTCACAGCTCTCTCGATGCAACGTATGTTGGGTCTCATGGCGTCCTCAGTGTTCACTGTACCCCTAGCTAGATTACACATGAGGACCACCCAATGGATGCTCTCCACTCAGTGGTCACCAACCTCTCACCCCCAGTCTTATCCCATCAAGGTGACAGAGCCCCTACGAAGGTCTCTCACCTGGTGGTCTCAAGAGAGCAATCTCCTGGAAGGATTCCCCTTTGCTCCTCTGGATCATCAGATCTCCATCACCACAGACGCATCGCTAATGGGATGGGGAGCTCACTGTCGCTCTCTCCACACTCAAGGTGTATGGACTCAGCTCGAGGCTCAGCTCCACATAAATGTCCTGGAGATGAGAGCAGTCCTCTATGCGATCCGAGCGTTGAAGAATATTCTTTGTCACAAGAACTTTCTCCTTCAAACGGACAACAAAGCTGTGATGTATTACATCAACAAGCAAGGCGGTGCTCATTCTTACCCCCCTTTGCAGGGAAGCAATGAGAGTGTGGGAATGGTGCTTGGAGCACAAGTCTCTAATTCAAGTGGGAAATCTGCCAGGTGTACAAAACGACTTAGCAGATCACCTCAGCAGAACGGAGGCAGACCCTCACGAGTGGTCTCTCGATCCAGCCGTAGCTCGGTCACTGTTCGAAGAGTGGGGGACTCCAGACCTGGACCTTTTTTGCATCCCCACTCAACGCAAAACTGCCTCTCTTCTGCTCCAGAAATCCAGGGCCTGGCATTTTCTGTCAGTATGTGTTCAGGCTGCGGTGGACAAAACGCTTTCTTTATGCCTTTCCACCGCTTCCTCTAATTCAGAGAGTACTCCTCAAATTCGAGTCTCAGGGGACCAAGATGATTCTCATTGCTCCCTCCTGGCCTCTGCAACTATGGTTTCCTCTACTCAACAGTATGTCGGCAGCCTCTCTGAGACCACTTCCCTTGCAAATCAATCTTTTGACTCAGGGTTCGTTGGTCCATCCCAACCTGAGGTCACTTCACCTTCATGCTTGGCTCCTGAAGAGGTAGAAGTGAACCAGTTCAACATCTCTCGTAGAGTCTCAGACATCCTTCTGGCTGCTCAGAAGCCAGCTACCCGAAAAACTTACGCTTCTAAGTGGAAACGTTTTTCTCTCTGATGTGCAAAGTCCTCTTGGAATCCCTTTTCCTGTCCTCCAGACAAGGTTCTGGAGTACCTTTTGGACCTATCAAACTCAGGTCTCCAGTACTCCACGGTTAAAGTTCACCTTAGTGCCATTTCAGCGTACCATGAGCCGGTTTCTTCCTTGTCTCTGGCTCAGTTACCTATGGTGAAGAGATTTCTTAAGGGAATTCTGCATACCAGACCCCCTGTTAGACATCCAGTCGCAGCCTGGGACATTAACCTTGTGCTAGACATGCTCACTCGGAAGCCTTTCGAACCACTAGTTACCTGTGAGCTGAAATTTCTTACCTGGAAGACAGCCTTCCTAGTGGCCATTACCTCAGCCCGCAGGGTCTCTGAGATACATGCCCTGGTTACAGATCCTCCGTATACTGTGTTCTATATGGACAAAGTAGTTCTTTGTACTCATCCTAAATTTCTTCCCAAGGTTGTGTCAGAATTCCATCTAAACCAACCTCTGGTGCTTCCCTCTTACTTCACGAACTTCCAAAATGAAGGAAAACGGTCTCTTCATTCCTTGGATGTTAAGAGAGCCTTGCGGTTCTACTTAGATAGAACCAAGAATTTTCTCAAGACTCAGCAATTGTTTGTTTCCTTCAGCGAGACCCGGCTGGGTCAGCCTGTCGCTATCAGATGCATCTCATCATGGTTAGTGGCATGTCTTCGACATTGCTATTTCATGGCACAGGTTAAGTTAGAAGGTAGAGTTTACGCTCACTCTTCTAGGGCGGTTGCGGCATCCCTAGTGGAAATTCGCATATTCCAATTGCAGATATCTGCAATGCCGCCACCTGGAGCTCAGTGCATACCTTCATTAAGCATTATGCACTGGATGTTCATGCCAGGCGTCATTCTGCCTTCGGCAGAACTATCCTTAATGGACTTCTGTCCTAGACGTGTGAGCTCTGGCTCCCCTGCCACCCTTTTGGGGGATTATCAGCTTGGTACTCTCCCACTAGTGTGAATGAGTGGTGGAGACTTATGTCCAGGAAGATATGAAAATTACGTACCTACCGTAATTCTTGATCTTCTTGGACGAGTCTCCACCACTCATTCACACGCCCACCCTCCATCCCCCGAGCTCACCGCTGTATTGGTCTTCACTCCCTCAAATCTTTAGGCCGTGAAGACTTCTTTGCTGACCCTTCTTACACGGGTCATCTGGACTATCTTATGTCCTTTTTTTAAGGTTAGGTTTACTCTTTACATTAGTTGCACCGCACCTCCTTGGTAAAAAGGTACTGAGGCGGTTGGAGGGTCGTCGACGAGATAGTCATTACTGCGTGAGCCACCGCTCGCAGCACCATGCCTCGCGGTGCCATCTCTCGCGCCGACCCTCCAGCAAAAAGTTTGCTCCCGATGGGTCCTAGTGCCTCTGGCGCAGATCCCACTAGTGTGAATGAGTGGTGGAGAGTCGCCCAAGAAGATCAAGAATTACGGTAGGTACGTAATTTTCATTTCTCTTGTACTTAATAGCTCCATATGAAGTCTGAACCATCCATTGATTCTCCTGATAGAAAATAGCCACCCAGGGTATAATGAGTTAAGATCTTGTTCTATCTATCCCTGCGCTCCAGCTCTCTGCCCTTCTAGAGCAGCTACAGTAGTGTCTCGAGAGCACTACAGTGGGTTGCAGACAGCTAAATACTACAGATAACAGCATAGCAACAGAGATTACAACATAGTTACAGATATAAGAAACAGAATGTTTTGGTACTAAGTCATTCTTAACTGGATAATGACTTAGGAGATAGAATTACTAATGAGTATCATATGAGACAGAATATGCTTCCATTAGCATTTTAGCTTAGACAAAAGAAATGCTGACAGTTCAAACTACATTTCTTGCTTACACCAGTTATAAAACATAAAGGTATAACAGAAGCCTTCTGTCTCTGTCAGCTTGCTTAGAGACAAAGAACTGATGACAGGCCTATTACATGGCATATCAGAGTGTAAAATACACCACATATAATTATATGAGAATATGAATATACAGTAATCACCGATGATCCCTCTAGGTCATCTTATCAGTGATTAGGAAGATAATATATAGAATATCTATAAAAGACAAACTAATCTAGATAAATATATTATAGTGAAGTATAATATATCATGCATGACAATATTAGCATATCTTAGCAGCAAAGCACATTCCTAGCACCCATGCTTATATGACTGGTGCTCATAACTATAGGTTAGTGCAAAATAGCAGTATCACAGTACAATAGACCAGGAATACAGTGTGAGGTGTATGTGGGACAATAGGGGGCATAACCCAAGCATAACAGGTGGCATGCCTTTGCCATTGCTATTCCATGGCACAGGTCAAGCTGGAAGGCAGAGTGTATGCTCGCTCTACCAGAGCAGTCGCGGCATCTCAGGTGGAAATTTGTAATTTCCCCATTGCAAACAATTGCAATGTGGCTACCTGGAGCTTCGTGCTTACTTTTTTTAAGCACTATGCCTTGGATGTCCATGTCAGACAACATAGAAACATAGAAGTTGACATCAGATAAGGACCGCAAGGCCCAACATCAGTCATTTGTCAGGACAATTCATAACGGACTTCTGTCTTAAAAGTGAGCTCCTCTTTCTCTCCTGCCGCCCATCTCAGGATATTATTTAGCTCGGTACTCTCCCATTAGTGTGAATGAGTGGTGGCGACTTTATGTCCAGGAATATATGGAATTTACGTACCTACCGTAATTCTTGATCTTCTTGGACGAAGTCTCCACCACTTATTCACACACCCACCGACCATCCCCTGAGCTCATTTCTCTCTTTCTGGTCTTCACTCCCTTAATGGTTAGACTGTGAAGACTTTGTTTTTGACCCTTCTTACGTGGGTCATTCGGACTATCTTATGTCCGATTTTGAGGTTAGTCACGCTGCACCTCCTCGGAAAAAAAGGTACTGATGCGATTGGAGGGTCGATGTTGAGATAGTCTATACCGCACAAGCCTGACTCGCGGTGTCGCTTCCTCATGGCTCCATCGTGACGCCTGCCCTCGTGAAAAAGTTTGGCCCCCACTGGGTCCTAGCACCTCCGGCACACTCCCATTAGTGTGAATGAGTGGTGGAGACTTCATCCAAGAAGATCAAGAATTACGGTAGGTACGTAAATTCCATTTTTCTCCCTACCCCCTGGAGCCACAGCGTACATACGCGTGTACACGTGTGGAGGTGCACATATGTGCCAGGATCCAGTGGCCCCTTCTGCCCCTCCCCTGACTTCGGTCGCTGCCCATACCGCCTACGCGCCCAAACGACCTCTACCCGGTGGAAGCGGGACTTTGGATGGTGGGCATCCACCCCTTTCGAGGGAAGAGCCATGGCTCAATCCCACTCCATCTTTTCCCTGAGCTGGCACCCCGATGACCCGAGGCTGTTCCCGAACCCAGGTCGCTGGCATAGCGCGAGGTAAGATGCCAGTGCCTCATCCCTCTGCGCTACCGGGCCATGGTGTTCACACCAATTTTAAACATTTTCTTTTGATAACATTTTAGAATGTTTGGTAGCCATTTATCTAGTTTTAGTGGTCACAACTCACCCTAACTTTAGAGGTAAATCTGATGCTAGAATGCTGCGTTGTGCATGACCACCCAGCAGAATTTGAATTTCATGATTTGCAAACATTCTAAAGCTCCAGAGCTGTTTACTCCAGGGGAATGATTGCACTTGTTAAACGTAGTGAGGCATCGCTTCAGAAAAAAAAATTACTGTGGTGAGTAATTTTCCTTTTACCCATCCTCCACTCCGGTGACTGGATGTATCGTCGGGTTATATAATTTCTCTGAATAACTGGGAGAAAAAAGTGACTGTCTTCACAGATTATGCCTGTGTCACTCTTGCATTGTCCAGCAGGGGGGACACAAATCAGCCTTCTTCCCTGAGAGCTGAGCAGCTCACTTCACAAAACTTATGCTTCAAATGGGGATCCTGTGGCTTACACATGAAGAGTGAACACCACAGGTCGCACTCACTGCATAAATCATAAGGAATTCAAATTAATATGACTTGCTGCATAAACATTTTATTGTCAGAGCCCAGGTAAGCCAAGAAAACCATGGCGTTTCGCATCTAAACATGATGCTTCATCAGGAAGCGTCATGTTTAAACACGAAGCGCCAAGGTTTTTTGTGCTCACCTGGGCTCCGACAATAAAATGTTTATACAGCAAGTCATATTAATTTGAATTCTTTTTTTTTTCCATAGAGGTGTTTATGCTCTTTTGGTGGGCTGCTGATACCATCCACCACACTACTGGTCTCCAGGGGTTGTTTGAGGGCTTGTTACACTGCGTGCTCTGACGGACCCCTAGGAGCTGGCCTGGAGACATCATCCTGTAGCAGCCTCTGTCTTTTTCCTGTTTTTTTTCCCCCAATTACCCTGGGGCCCCAGACAGAGAGGTACATGCATGTGGTAGCATGCATGCAACCTCTTGCTCCGGTGATGGCCCCATCCTCCCCAGACCATTGTCCTAGTGCCCCTGGCTTCCCTCGGCTGCACTGCTCCCTGGCCTCCACTGCAAGGCAGTCAAGTGCTGAGGGAGCTCAGGCTCCCTCCTCAGAGAAGAGATCTGCCCAATAGCAGCTCAGCCTGCTTCACAGTCTACCGCCCACCCGTGCCGACCTCCAACGACCTGCACTTACTCCTCAACACAGGTCATTGGCATGGTGAGAGGTAAGGCATCTAGTGCTTCAGCTCTCTATGCCACTGGGCCGGCTCTATTAATTAGAATATTTTATGATTTATGCAGTGAGTGCGGTCTGTGGTGCTCACTCTGTGGTCTTTTGTTTTGGCATGCACCTCCCTTTACTTAGAGCGTGGTGGCATTGTGTGTTTGGGCTTACACATGAACCCTGATCTTCTGAGTGGCAGCACAACATGCAGCTGTCACACCACTGGGCCAGCCTGCTGTTACATTCAAAAACCTGTCAACACCTGAGTATTGTTGGCCCTTCAGAAGGCCACAGGGTGTCTGGATCCCAGCAGAGACTCATCTCCACATCAGTGGTTTGGAGATGAGTGCAGTTTTGTATGGTCTGAAATCCTTAGTGGACTTAGCCACAAAACAGTTCTTTGTCTTGTATTATGTCAACAAACAGGGAGGAGCACACTCTTACTCTCTGAAGGGAGGCAGTGAAAGTGTAGGAATGTTGCCACAAACAGGGGACCTGTTTCAAGCAATCTGTCTGCCAGGAGTCCAGAACACTCTGGCAGACATGTTCAGTCAAACAGAGGCTGATCCTCATGAGTGGTCACTAGCTCCAGATGTCCTGAGATCACTATTCGATGAGTTGGGCGCTCCAAATTTGGACCTTTTTGCATCCCCACTCAATGCCAGACTGCCTCAGTTCTGCTCTAGAAATCGAGGACATGGCATTTTCTGTTAGGATGTGTCCAGGCTGCTAAGGTAAAATTTATTTCTATATTCATTCCCTCCAATCCCTCTCATTCAGAGATTGTTGCTCAGCTTGGAGGCACAAGGGGACAAGATGATTGTAGTGAACCCCTGCTGGCCTCAACAGATACGGTTTCCTCTGTTGAAACAGAGGACTGTACCACTCAGGATGTACTTTTTGACACAGGGTCAGCTGGTCCATCCCAACCTGCGCTCCCTACACACATTCAGGCCTGGCTCCCGAGGAGATAGAAGTGAACAGGTACAAGGCATCTCAGAGGGTCTCTGAGATACTTGGTTGCTTGTATGCCTTCCACTAGGAATACATACACAGCCAAATGGAAAAGATTTTCTATCTTGTGTTACACATCCCACATGGATCCCTTTCTGTGTTCACTCAACAAGGCTTTAGAGTATGTACTAGACCTTTCTGATACTGGTCTGCATAGTAACAAAGTAACAGTAGTTGATGGCAGATAAGAACCGCAAGGCCCTTGTCTGCCCATAATCCCTGCCTACATCAGCAGCCGCTGACCCAACTGGTCATTGGCTTTTGCCGCTTCTTCTCACATCTAGTGTTCCCTTAGGTCTACCCCATGCATATTTGAATCCCCCCACTGTGGCAACACCCGCCACCTCCCGGGGTAGGCTATTCCAAGCATCTACCACCCTTTCTTTGAAGAAAAACTTCCTCACATTCCCCCTTATCCTGACTCCCTCCAGTTTCGTATTGTGCCCCCTTGTCCTTGTGCAACTCTTGTACTGAAAGATGCCACCCATCTGCGCTTTGTTCAAGAATTAAGATACTTGAAGGTCTCTAGCATGTCCCCCCGCACTTCTTTACATTAACTTTTAATTGCCATACTTTGGACCACTTTTCCAACTTTCCCTCGTCATTCTTTCTACCCCCTCTGGGTTGTCTACCCTGTTGCAGATCTTGGTATCATCTGCAATTAGGCAAATCTTCCCCTCCAGCCCTTCATCAATGTCACTGATGAAGACATTGGAAAGGACTGGCCCCAGGACTGATCCTTGAGGCACCCCACTGGTCACTCTCCTTTCCTTGGATTTGATCCCATTTACTACCACCCTCTGCTTCCTATCCCTCAACCAGTTTCTGGCCAACCCCTAGGCTACCTAGCCTGTTTAGCAGCCTCCTGTGTGGTACGGTATTGAAGGCCTTGCTGAAATTGAGGTAGGCGATATCCACTGCTCTTCCTTGATCCACCTAATTTGTCCCAGTCAACTATTCCACAGTCAAGGTCTATGTCTGTACTATTTCAGAATACCGTGAGTCAATTGGTATATTCTACCTGGAACAGCTGTCACTGTTCAGGAGGTTCTTCAAGGGCATTTTACACACAAGGCCTCCGATGAGGAAGCTAGTGGATCCCTGGACCATCAACCTTATGTTGGATATGTTCATTTACAAGCCCTTTCATGTATGACTAGAAGTTTCTAACTTGGAAAGCAGCATTTCTGGTGACTATCACCTCTGCACACAGTGTATCTGAAATCCATGCTTTGGTCACAGAGCGTTTGTATTCTGTTTTCCATAAACACACGGTAGATGTTCCTGGACATAAAGTCTCCCCCACTCATTCACACTACTGGGAGTATGCCGGAGGCGCTAGGACCCAGCGGGAGCAAACCTTCTCAGGAGGGCCGGCGCCTGAGATGGAGCCATGAGGAAGTGGCACTGCAAGCCCAGCGTGTGCGGTAATGACTATCTTGGCGTTGACCCTCCAGCCACCTCAGTTCCTTTTTTTCCTGCCGTTGAATGCACTTCAGTGATGATGTCGCTCTCCCGCCAGGAGTCAAACTTCAAACTAGCAGCTTAGTTTTTAGTTTATTGTTTTGTATTTTAGCTCTGATTCCGTCTTTCGGATGAGACGTTAAACCGAGGTCCCATCTGCTTGGATTGGTGGTACTTCAGGTGGATGTTAAAGATCTCATGGCACTTATCGAAAAGAGTAGGGGAATTTCCCCGGTGTCCTGGCTAAATTTCCCTCATTCACTAACAATACCACCAACAGCTTAATCTGGTTCAAAGTCAGTTGGCTTTCATCTGTATCCCCCTCCCCCGGGTCGTGCCTGAAAATAGTCAGGATTTGTCTAGTGCACTTACCCGGTCAACAAAAACTAAATTAAAAATAAATAAATAAATAAATAAATAATAAAAATAAGTACCGATTATATTAATAACTTCTGCTTATAAAAGAGAAATCTTCAGCCCTCCATTGACGGAGTCGACCATGAGTGGGTCAGGTGATGGTAGAGAGTCTTTGTGTAAAAGCTGTTCAGCCAGCGGGGTTGGGTCTGGTCCACCACCCTCCCCAGAGGGGGGTCTGACAATGGACAGCCCAATGCTCAGGGAGATGGGGTGTCTCCCTGAAAGCATAAAAAGAAACGGTCCCATTCTCGGAACCGTTCAGCCTCAAGTTCTTCTTTGGCACACAGGTCGAAGAAGAAACGGCATCACTCTAGGTCACCCTCTGGTATGTCTGTGCGTAGGCGGTCAGTTATTAGGGCCAGGTGCTGGTCTCCACCTCTGTTGGAGTCGCCGGTTTCTGTCTCTGATGGTCGATCTCTTCAACACCGGAGCCCCTCTCTGCCTGTTGGAGGAGCTTCCGATGAGCAGTTTCACCAGTGGGCTGCTCTTATGGAGCAGTGGGCTCGAAGGTTGGCCCGATTGCCCGAATCAGTCAGTCCAACATTAGGGCCTTCAGGCCCTTTGGTTCCTTGATGGTAGATGGGGCAGTTAGGTCTTCCTAGTTGCACGGCGCCTTCTTCGGTGCTGTCGACTTTGTGCTCTGGTGTCTCTCCCCCTCACACGGCTGCGGTGCAGGGGTGTACACCAATGCCCTTATGTCCTGCCATTTTTCATCCTGTAACTTCAAATCACAGTTCTCAGACTTCTGTGACATTGCCGTCATCTGTGGTGCTGACTTCTCTGGCGCTGAGGTCCCTTGCAACGCCGCGAGTGCCGTCAGTGCCATCTGCAGTGCAGCGGGCTCTGATGGCACTGTCCTCTGCACTGGGTGCGGTGCCATGCTATCGGTTGGTGCTTTCAGTGTTGGGAGGGGCCCCGGTGTTGAGTGTGGTGTCATGCTCTTTGTCAGTGCTGTGTGCGATACCGTTTTCTGTGACGGCTCCTTCCTTGTTCTCTGCACCATTTTCTTCGGGGATGGGTATGGTGCCATCTAGTTTCCAGAGGTTTTTGATTCCAGTTCTTTCTCCTTCTCTTCTTCCTTCTGGTTTTCACTCCATTCCTATCTGTACAGTCCCCAGCCCCCGGACTATCAGGAAATGATTTTGAGTCTGATCCAGATCTTGGACTGGGTGATGATGTTGATGCTGACATTGCCCTGGGGGCAGGAATCAATCCTACTGCAGAGCCTGTTATTGAGGACCTTTCCTTCAAGTCTCTGCTCAAGAATTTAAATTCTAACCTTTCTCTCCAGACCACAGAAATTAATCCTGGGAAGCTTTTACATCTCCAATATCTTCATGTCCTGGAAATCCCTATGGATTTAACCCCTCTGGTACAGCCCTCTTCCGACACCCTTTCACAGATGGTGTGGAAGAATGTGGCTCTTTTTACTTCTGTGGCCAAGTCCATAGATAGGAAATATGCCCCTCCCAAGGATCGCCCCATCTTGGCCTCACAAGCCTTTGCTGATGCCATAGTGGTCCTGGCAGAGAATGATAAGGCTGTCCTCCCTCAGGAATCTACAGACCGTCCTATAAACAAAGAATCTTGCAAGATAGACACCTTAGATAAGAGAGTCTTTGTTGCCTCAAGCCTTTGCATGCGCATTGCCAGCTAACAGGGCTATTTTTCTCAATATGAGTATGTTCTTTGGCATTCACTCAAAGCAAGGGTAGAAGCTCTGCCCAAATCAGAGGTTAACTCAGAGCTACTTCAAACCATAACTGGGGTATCGAGTCCAATAACCAACAGGTTAAAGCTGCAATGGATGCCTTCGATACCATTTCCAGGGCATCGGCGGCTGGCATCTGCACCTATCGCCACTCTTGGCTGCGTACTTCAGGCTTCACGAATGATGCCCAGCAGCAAGTCATGGCCTTACCTTTCGACGGTACGTATCTGTTCGGACCTCAGGTGGAGCAAGCACTGGAGGCCATACAGAAGACTAGGTCTGCCATTAAGACAGCCAGACTTATGCCCGCCCTCTCCTGAGGGGGTGGGAACAAGTGCCAGTTTCACAACCATCAGTCTTTTTGGGGCAAAGGCAGAGCAGGTTTTAACAGAAACCAGAACCCTCAGTTGCAAAAGAAAGTGCAGCAGAAGGCACAAGGCTCAGAAGCGCCCAGTGCCACCTTCTGAGTTTCCTGCCCAGGTCCCACCTCAGCTGCCTGAGAGGGACTCCTCCTCAGCAGTGGGAGGACGTCTGACTCAGTTCTACAACCAGTGGAATGTGGTACATTCAGACGAAACACAGGTTTCTACTCCCATTACTTTGTGGTCCCAAAGAAAGCCAGTGGCATGTGCCCCATTCTGGATCTCAAAAAGTTAAACAAGTTATTACACAATCATAGGAACTCTTCTGGACACCTCCTGTGTAAAGGCTTTTCTTCCAGAGGACAGAAGGAGTGATATCTTACAGATGGCCCGATACATCAGAGAACACAGCTCAAACAAGCTATCTAGATGCAATGGATGCTGGGCCTCATGGCATCCTCGGTGTTCACTGTACCCTTGGCTCATCTTCACATGAGAACCTCTCAGTGGATACTCAGTGCTCAGTAGTCTCCAACCACTCACCCTCAGTCCTTTTTCATCAAGGTAACGGAACCTCTGAAGAGGTCACTCACCCGGTGTTCTCAGGAGGACAACCTTCTGGAAGGGTATCCCTTCGCCTCTCTGGATCATCAGATCTCCATTACCATGGACGCGTCTCTGATGGGTTGGAGGCTCACTGCCGGGATCTCCACATCCAGGGTACATGGACTCAGGACAAGTCTCAACTTCACATAAACGTCCTGGAAATGAGAGCCATCGTCTGTGTAGTCCCAGCTTTGGAGGACATACTCTGTCACAAGAACATCCTCTTCAAATGGGCAACGAGGCAGTGATGTACTACATCAACAAACAGGGCAGTGCACACTCTTACCTATTATGCAGGGAAGCAATGAGAGTGTGGGAATGGCGCCTGGAGCATAAGGCTCTGATTCAGGTGGTTTACCTGCCAGGAGTACAAAATGAGCTGGCAGTCTGTCTCAGCAGAACGGAGGCAGATCCTCACGAGTGGTCTCTCGACTTAACTGTAGTTCAGTCACTCTTCAAAGAGTTGGGAACTCCAGACCTGGACCTTTTTGCGTCCCCACTCAATGCAAAACTGCCTCTCTTCTGCTCCAGAAATCCAGGACATGGCGTTTTTTGTCAGGATGCGTTCAGGCTGTGGTGGACAAAATGCTTTCTGTACGCTTATCCTCATCTTCCCCTAATTCAGAGGATACTGCTTAAATTGGAGTCCCAGGGGGGCAGAATGATTCTCATTGCCCCCTTGTGGCCTCGGCAGATATGGTTCCTGCTACTCAACAGACTATTGGAAGCCCCCCCAAAAACATTTCCCCTTCGGATGAACCTTCTGACCTAGGGTCCTGTGGTCCATCCCAACCTGTGGTCACTTCACCTTCACGCTTGGCTCCTGAAGAGATAGAGGTGAATAGGTTCAATGTTTCTTGTAGAGTTTCAGATGTTCTTTTGGCTGCGCGTAAGCTGGCTATTAGAAAAACCTACCCAGCTAAATGGAAGCTTTTCTCTATCTGGTGTGCAAAATCCTCTTGGAATCCTTTTTCCTGCCCACCAAATAAAGTCTTGGAGTATCTCTTAGACCTCTCAAACACAGGTCGGCAGTACTCCACAGTCAAAGTTCATCTTTGTGTCATTTTGGCATATCATGAGCCGGTACTTTCCATGTCGCTGGCTCAGTTGCCCATAATTAAGAGGTTTCTTAGACCTCCTATTAGATGTCCAGTTGCAGCCTGGGACATTAACATTGTGCTAGACATGCTCACTTGTAAACCTTTCGAGCCTCTAGTTACTTGCGAGTTGAAGTTCCTGAATTGGAAAACGGCCTTCCTGGTGGCCATTTCTTCGGTCCGTAGAGTTTCTGAAATACATGCACTGGTCACAGATCCCACCATACACTGTATTTCACCAGGACAAAGTAGTTCTTAGGACTCATCCTAAGTTTCTCCCTAAGGTTGTCTCAGAATTCCATCTAAACCAACCTTTAGTCCTTCCTACCTACTTTGCGAACTTCCAGAATGAAGGGGAGCGTATCCTTCATTCGCTGGATGTTAAGAGAGCATTGCCGGTCTGTCTGGATAGAACGAAGGAAATTCGCATGGTTCAACAACTGTTTGTTTCCTTCAGTGAGACCCAGCTGGGTCAATCTGTTGCTATCAGGTGCATTTCAGCATGGCTGGTGGCATGCCTTCACCACTGCTATTTTATGGCACAGGTCAAGCTGGAAGGCAGAGTGTACACTCACTCTACCAGAGCAGTCACAGGATCTCTGTCTGAAATCCATAATATGCCCATTGCAGATATTTGCAGTGTGGCTACCTGGAGCTCCATGCATGCGTTCATTAAGCACTGTGCCTTGGATGTTCATGCCAGACAACATCTGTCGTTTGGCAGGACCATTCTTAACGGACTTCTGTCCTAAGCATGTGAGCTCTTTATCTGCTGCCGCCCATTTCGGGGGATTACTTAGCTCGGTACTCTCCCATTAGTGTGAATGAGTGGTGGAGACTTTATGTCTAGGAAGACATAGAAATTACGTACCTACCGTCATTCTTGATCTTCTTGGACGAAGTCTCCACCACTCATTCACGCGCCCACCCACCATCCCCCGAGCTCACCTCTCTGTTTATGGTCTTCACTCCCTCAATGGCTGAGCTGTGAAGACCTTATTATTGACCCTTCTTACACGGGTCATTCAAACTACCTTATGTTTGATATTTAGGTTAGTTATGCTGCACCTCCTCAGAAAAAAGGTTCTCAGGTGGTTAGAGGGTCGACACCAAGATAGTTATTACTGCACGCGTCAGGCTTGTGGTGCCACTTCCTCGTGGCTCATCTGAGGCGCCGGCCCTCCTGAAAAAGTTTGCTCCTGCTGGGTCCTAGTGCCTCCGGTGTACTCCCATTAGTCTGAATGAGTGGTGGAGACTTCGTCCTGGAAGATCAAGAATTATGGTAGGTACATAATATCCATTTCTGTGTACACACCCCATGTTTCTACTGAAGGTGGTGGTGTTGGAGTCCCATCTTAAGCAAGCCTTAGTCCTGCCTAGCTATTTTGCCAGCTTCCAAAATGAGGGAGAAAAGCCTCTGCACTCACTGGATGTTTTGGGACACTGTCAACCCTTTTTGCATTATGTCATTTGTAGTTGAATACCCACATTTTATGATTGCTTGCCTTTTCTAAAATTCAGTGTTGTTGCTGGCTGTTTTATTTCCCTTGCAGAACTGAAATGCAGTTTATGGTAATGGTGTAATTATGCCTAATCTTGCTGTGTTTTAAATCCTTTATTTCATACATTTTGAACATAAGGAGCACTCCCAAACAATGCAGTCACTTATTATGCAGTAGTCTTCTCTCCTCCCACTGCATCATGACTGGCTAGACTGTGTGGGGGTGTTCCTGTGTCCTGGAAAGATACACTGAAAGTTAATCATGGAATGTAAACAAACATGTTTTTGTGTGGTAACACCAGTATGGTTAGCAATCTGTTTTCCACTTGCAAAAAGAAAAAAGAAACCAGAATCATATAACCAGCTACATCAGTGACCTTTACATTTATTTATTTATTTATTGAAACTGTTTCACCAGGAGAGGCACACTGAGCAATAAGATACTTGTCTCATGGTGCAGTCTGGGGGGAAGGGTTACAGTGGAGGCAGGTATACATACAAAAGTTGAATTAGAAATAGAGCAATTCAGATAATGTACATAGTTGGGCGGGATTACATTTGAACTTGTTACATAAGGAGAACAGTACAGAGCATGATCTACAAGGACAGGGTATACATATCGTGTACACATCGAGGGCAATACATGATTACATAAGTGCTAGAACAGAACTTGAGTACCAGTAACAGAACATGAGCTGAGGCGAGATGCACCAAGTTGACAGTAGGAGGTGGAGAGCGAAGATAGGGGGTAGAGGAGGAGAGGACTAGTAAACACTAGATGTGTAGAGGGGTGGTTATTACTGTTGTTAAGCACTGTGACATGCATTTCCATGCCAGGGAGCATGTAAGCAGACATAAAATATGTTTTTAGACATGGGACAATTTGAGGCCTAAGGGGGTTGACACTGTCCCTTTAAGAGGGTCCTTAGGTTTTATCTGGACAAAACCAAAAACTTCAGACAATCCAAATGGCTCTTTATCTTCTTTGAGCTTAATTGCAAGGGATGGCCTGTTGCAATCAAGTACATTTCTACCTGGACTGTGGATTGCCTTCACCACTGCTGTGCTATTGCTCTGGTGAAATTGGAGGACAGAGTGCATGCCCACTCCACCAGAGCAGTTGTAATGTCCCTGGCCGAGATGCACTCTGTGCCACTTGGAGAAATATGCAGACCTGCAACTTGGAGGATGGTGCACACTATTATCAGGCACTGTGCCATGCATTTCCATGCCAGGGAGTATGCCACATTTATCAGCACTATCCTGAATGATTTACTATCCCTTTTTTATTTTATAAAGTTTTTGTTTAAACAGCAGCATGCACACCCACAGAGATATTCTGTGCCAATTGGAGAAATTTGCAGAGCTGCATTTTGGAGCACAGAGTGCACTTTTACTAAGCACTGTGCCCTGGATGTCAATGTTAGGCAGCATGTCACATTTGGCAGGACAGTTCTGAATGGATTACTATCTTGAGTGAGCCCTCAGCTTCAGCTGCCGTAGTTTTGGGGACTTTTGCTGAGCTTGATACTCTGACCCACTAGTGGGAGTCAATGGTGAAAATTAAATCTTAACGTGATATTAAAATTACAATCTTACTGTAATTCTTGCTCTTCCAGAATATCTATACCATTGGTTCACACACCCGCCTACCATTCCCTGGACTCACTCCACTATGGTTGTGTTTAATCTTTTAAACTTGATTTGGGCTGTGAAGAAACTGAGTTATTGGATTTGGTGGCCCTTCTTAATCAGGCCACCGGGGCTATCTTATGCTGTTAAATTTATAGATTCTTGTTAGGTTATGCTGCTCACTTCCTTGGTAAAGAATGTACTGAGGCAGTCGGGCTGTGCCGCTCTAAATCAGTGGGCATGTGCATCATCGCACAACAATGTGCATACATAACCTACTGCATCACCAGCCCTCTGAAAAGTTCTGGCTCCTAACACCTCTGACTAAGACCCTTTAGTGTGAATCAATGGTGAAAATATCCTGGAAGATCACGAATTATGGTTAGAACATAATTTTAACTACCAGGTTGATCCTTTCTTCTCCCCCAAGTTCAGGTGGGAACTGTTGTGGTGCCCTTTCGTTCCTGTGCCACAGAAGCCCTGGCCTGGCCCTTACCAATCTCTGGTCTCACCAGACCTGTAAGGAGGCCCTGCCCTCAGGTGTTCTCCCCATGCAGAGGGCTGAAGGTGTTTGTTACCCTTGAGGTGAGCAAGCTCCTTTCTCAGACAGCTTTTTACAAGGACCCATACGTAGGAATCAGTGGTGAAGATTGATTCTTGAAAAATGTGAAAATTAAGTACTTACCATAATTGTTGATCTTACAGAATGTCTTCACCATTGATTAAAGCACCAGCCCTCCATCCCCTAATCTATCAGACCCATGGCCTCTGGGCAGCTCACCCTGCTTGTGCTGGCTTGCAACATCTAGAGCTACACCTCCCCACTTACACTCCCTTAGAGTGGCTTCCAAAAAAAAACTATAAAAAGGGGTTGTGGGGCTTGTTGTTGGGTCCTCTCCCCCGCTAAAAAGGAAACCCTTAAAACTGGGATGGGGTCCTTTGAAGGCCCTTATCTCAACCAAAAAAAGGGGGGACGGAACTGAGCTCCATTTCTTTGTTGTCGTCCTTCTCCCTGCCAGGGTGTATATCCCCTTCTGGGGTATATCCCTATTACTTGCTTATGCAGCCTGTGTCTCCCAGCGCTATCCAATCTAAATCCACTTGGGAGTTGCTCTGCCTGTTGGAGGTGCTATGCTCTGGATAAGGGCAAGTACACTAGCTCTTACATAGGGTATATCCCTGTGATTGTAGGAAAAACAGGCAATTTCCTCTCATTTCTTTTTCTGACTATGTCAGACTGTTTTTGGTTGGTATGCTCATTTCTTCCCTTATGCCGGCTGGACTGTTTGCACACTACCCATATGGATGTCTGGGGAGATGAGAACATCTCAACTTGCATGAACAGTATAGTCCTACAACTCCACATACAGCTGGAAATTCTATTTTCTTCTCTAGCAGGAGAAATAAGGGACATATATTAACTGAGTATCCAGTCAATACTCTATCTGGAAGCAGGGGGTTGTTTTTTCCAGGATTCCATATGTCTCATACCTATTCTGGCACATTATGCCATCTCAATTACAAGGGGGTCCCATCCCCCTTCTTGTCTTCTGCCAAAGCCACATGCTTTAGGGCTGCTGCCTTTAAGATTACTATTAACCTCCTGTCTGGCTACTGGTGTTAGGCTATGGCTCTAAACTCAGCAGCTGCTGCTTTGTGCCACCTAGTGTACTCTGTTTCTTTATCTAAAGGTTGGTAGGCGAGCTTTATTTTGTTGTTTCTTTACATTCTTATAGAAACATAGAATTTGATGGCAGATAAGGACCGCTTGGCCCATCTAGTCTGCCCATTTCCCTACCTGATGGATAAGCTGCAGATTCTAGTTAATCAACAGCTTACTTCTTCCTACCCCCCACTAGAATTACTTTATGTCTCTCCCATGCATTCTTGAATTCTCCCACTGTTCTTGACTCCACAACCTCCTCAGGAGGGCTGTTCCATGCATCCACAACCCTTTCTGTGAAAAAATACTTTCTAACATTACCTCTGAGCCATCTCCCCTCTATCTTCAGATTGTGCCCCCTTGTTCTTGCACACCTCTTTTTCTGAATGATGCTACCCTCTTGGACTTTATTAATTCCCTTGAGGTACTTGAAAGTTTCTATCATGTCCCTTTGGGCTAGGAAACATCTTAGCCCTCTTTCTTTCTTTTTCCCCACATTGTTTCTCTCCTGGTGAATAGATCTGAGGTGCATGAGAAAGCTGGTAATGGTTATTTTCTGGCATGCGACACCATGTGGGTGTGTGCAGGAGCCATGCTCAGTAGACAACGTTGGCACCCTTCCTGCAAAATCTTTTCTACCACAGGGTCGTAGTGCCTCCAGCCCCATATCCATAAGTGGTAATCAATGGTGAAGATATTCTGGAAGATCAACAGTTATGGTAAGTACATAATTTGCATTTATCTCACTACCCCCTCACTGCCCACACCTCCCTGTCATGCTAGATTGAACAGAAACAAAGCAGTGGTGATCTCTGATTTCACTGCAGGTTTTATGGTCTTTCTGGTGCACATCACAGAAACCTATCAGGGTGATAATGCCAGTCCTGTACTGACATCAGCCTTCCCACCTTGGTTCCCTGTGGTACACTGCCCAGGATGGGTGCATGGAGGTGGGGAGGCAACTATTTTAGATCCATTCTCGATTGCAAGCTTTACCTAGTGGCACAGTCCAAAACCTTTGGGAATGTGATATTCAAGTGCAGTGCAGGCATGGAGTGCACAATCTTTCTTATTTACTAACCTGCCTCAGTGTAAGGGGGAAGTTGTGGGAGAGCTGTCCAAACTCATTACTGTCTTGGAGATGGAGTCACCAAGATTTGTAGTGCATGGTGACAACAATGTCAGGATGCACGATGACGCAGAGTTATTTCCACAGAACTCCTCAAGTTTCTGTCATCATGGGACATTGTGGAAGCAATTGCCTCTGCAGCACTTTAGATGGGCCATATCCTGGACCTGTTCCTTGCCCTAGAGCTCGAAAACACACTGATGTCAGGTTGATCCAGTAGTTTAGCAAGATCATCACACCATGTCATTCAAGGTCATGTCCACCAGTAATTTGTCACTAACAGTGGAAGTGATCCAGTATTGGGGAAAATGTAACCTTGTGCCTCATAAACTCAAGGACAGATATTTGGGGCATGTCGGCTGTCTTCGTAACAAGTATATTAACTGATGTCTGAAGTGATCTTCTTATAGGTACTGTAAAACAAAAAATGAAGGGTTAACATTTAATTTATAGTTCAATACCACCAACTGTGTTTGCATAATTGCATCAACTGAAAACCATGTTTTATTTAAATTGCAGGAAGAAAGCAGGCAAAGGAAGGCATGGCTAGACTAGGTTACAATGGAGAAAGTAAGAGCAAGCCTAGGATGGTGTCTTGTAAATCTGATTTTTTTTTACCTATATTTATTATTTTCTGACACTTTCAAGTGAAGAAGATTTGGTACTGCTCTGGGGTGAGACTGAAATGTTCTCAGAATGATTAAGATCATAAGAGGAATGAAAATTAAGTTGAAAACTGCACAGTTACTAATTAATGTGTAGTAATACTGTACCAAAATTCAGAAGACGTTGCAAAATATTTGCTATTGTATTTTTTAAATCGTAATATAATTTTAAGTATCAGTACAAAAAATAGTGCTGATACAGTCTGGCGTTACAAAAAATAGCATTGACACTATGTATTTGCTGTTTTTTGGCTGTCACAACTACACTGCAAACATAAGTTTGCATTCAGCTATGTAGATATATCAGTAAGATGTTACTACAGCAAACCTATATCAATATAAAAAAGTTAAGTTTTTATATCAATATAAGAAACACAAAATGGCTCATTAAATTTTTAAAGTGCTGTCATTTTTAACAACATATTACATCGACATGAATAGTCAAACGTAGCGACACAGGAGAACTGTAACATCAGGATCTATACATTGCATGTTGATGTGACTCCAAGCTTTCATTTTAAAAAATCATAATTTTCTATAATTAATGGTTCAGATGTTACAGTTTTCAAAATATAATTTCAAGCATTATAAAATATCATAAAATATTGATTTTTGGAAAGGGCTAGAAGATACTAGTGGTTGTTCTCTCTAAGAATAAATGTATTCTTTCCTAGTTATGCATTATTGTGAACATATTAAAAAGTGGGATTAAATTTAGCACAGAGAATACAAGACATTTAGATCAACGTGTTAGGGGCAATGTTTGTGCAGTGTTCTGATTGTATTAACATTAGCCAAAACACATTGGTCTAAATATAAGTTTGGGCCAATGTCTGTGCAATATTCTGATTGGATTATTGAAATAATATTGTATGCATTTTGTACACAGTATGTGCCAGTCAAGCTGTATCTGTCTGTCTGTCTATCTGTCTATCTATCTGTCTGCCTGTTTGTCTATTTATATCTATATCCAGTGAATAGATAGATAGAAAGTCATTGCAAAAAACATGTTACTGTAGACATTAGGGTTAAAGAAAGCAGACTGGACAAAGTATGGAAATGAAAAAATATTAGAGGGTGATGTTACACTACTTTGGGTAATGAGGCTGTGTGATGCTCATTATAGCTCTCAGTCTTAATACCCCCCCCCAATCTTCAAACACCTAACCCTGTGACCCAAACAATGTACATGTCCAGGGTTTGCCTCACAAACTGCTGCCTTGATGCATGACTTGTATCGCTATCTATGTGACTGTCCTTGTAATAAGTGTCTTCTATATATGAAATACTGCTTATGCCCGCAGGCTCTGCTTCTACAGTTCCATGTAGCGATATAATAAATCATAAGTTGCAACAGGACAGTACAGCTGTAGTCAAAGCTGTTGGAAGCCATGTTAGAGGTGTGATATGCGAAACAAACACCAAAAATGTTAACATTACTATAGAGATGTCATTATTGGTATTCATTTTTGTTGCAGCCTTTTTTTTTTGTGCAGCCATTGACAGTTGTTTACAGTATTAGATACATTAACTCATTTTGTGCCTGCCGGTAAAAGTAGATGCTCATTTTGTGCCTGCCGGTAAACGTAGATGACACAGTATCTAAATTGTCCTACAATTTCAGACTACACAAAATTAAACCCATCTGGGTAACTTCTTAAGTATACATATTGATACATGATTTATGTTAAAAAGATATAACATGTTGCTGCTAAATAAATTACTCATATTAAGCATAGAGTTATTTGGCCATACATAATATGCTGTATTGTAGATACAGTGTATTTCCATCTGTAGAAACATAGACATAGCTGGCAGAAAAGGACTGATAGGCCCATTCAGTCTGCTTTATGTCTCCCTGCCAGTTCCAACATTTTGGACTCGTATGTGGTTGCTAGCATCCTTCCCACCTCCCTGTACTCCACTTATTATGCCTGTGTGCCTATTCCACTCATGCTTGAAGCTCCCCACTGTTTTCTCCCCACATCCTCTTCTGGCCGACTCTTGGACACATCCACCACCCTTTCTGTGAAGAAGGATTTCCTCACATCCCTTTTAAACTCCCTTTCAGCTTTATTGCATGCTCCCATGTTCTGGTGCTTTTCCTTCTTTGAAAGAGACTGTCTGCCTCCACCTTTTTAAACCCTGTGAGGCATTTATAAGTCTCAGTCATGTCCCCTCTGTACAGCTGAATGGTGGTACACAGATGTTTTGTTATGCAGAGTGACACAGATCGAAACTGCAATAGTTATACAAGCACATTGTTGTGCAGATGTCAGTGACAATGTTATGTTGGGGTGTGCCACAGCAATAGATAAACATTCACAAAACAGGACTTCCTTGGGAAGTTACATGTGTAAAGCTGCAGTCTTGTCTGGTACCAAAACAGTTCTATGCGCAGTTCTTGTGCAGTTGTACAGGCTGAGGAGTGTGTACCCTTCCCACCACCTCCACCCTCTTGGAGACCACCAAGGTCCAACTGCTCTGCCTCTGCCTAGGCATACTATGAGGGAGCAGTGGCAGACTTGGTGGCCTCTGAGTGGGGCAAAATGTTCTCTGCACCCTTGCCAGTTCAGCCTGGAGTCCAGCAGCCTCTTCCCTCAATTCAGAGAGGTAAATACAAATGGAGATGTACTTTATCTTTAGTGCACATAATATGTACAGCAGAGCCAGCCAAGATGCAACATAGTAGCTTGCAGTAAATGGCATGTCACAGAATACTGAAACATAGAAACATAGACTTTGACGGCAGATAAGGACCACTTGGCCCACCCAGTCTGCCCATTTCCCTACCTATTGGATAAGCTGCAGATTCTAGTTAACCAACAGCCTACTTCCTGCAACCCCCCACTATAATTGCTTTATGTCTGTCCCATGCATGTTTGAATTCCCCCACTGTTTTAGACCCCACAACCTCTCCAGGAAGGCGGTTCCATGCTTCCACCACTCTCTCTGTGAAAAATAATTCCTCACATTACCCCTGAGCCGTCCCCCCTCTAACTTTAAATTGTGCCCCCTTGTTCTTACATTTCTTTTTCTGAAAGATGCTACCCTCCTGGACTTTGTTGATTCCCTCGAGGTACTTAAAAGTTTCTATCATGTCCCCCCTGTCCCTTCTTTCATTAAGGGTATACATATTAAGCTCTCTCAGTCTCTCTTCATATGGTTTCTGATGTAGACCCTGCACCATTTTAGTTGTCCTCCTCTGGACTGCTTCCATCCTGTCTACGTCCTTGTGTAGATGAGGTCTCCAAAACTGCACGCAGTACTCCAGATGGGGTCTCACCAACTGTCTATACAGAGGGATAATCACTTCCTTTTCTACTTGTGATGCCCCTCCATATGCATCCCAGTATCCCCCGGCTCTCCTTACTGACTTCTCACATTGCTTACCCACTTTTAGGTCATCTGATTTGACTACACCCAGATCTCTTTCCATTAGTGTTGTCATTAGTACCTCCCCTGCTATTGTGTACTCTTCTCCTGGATTTTTATTTCCCAGGTGCATTACTCTGCACTTCTTTGCATTGAATCTAAGTTGCCATATGTCTGACCATTCCTCCAACCTTGCCAAGTACCTTCTCATCCTTTCTACCCCCCTTGTGTATTAACTCTGTTACAGATCTTTGTGTCTTCTGTAAAGAGGCATACCTTTCCTTCCAGACCCTCTGCAATGTCACCTATAAAGACATTAAAGAGGACTGGACCCAGTACTGCATGACAGAAGGGTTTAATTGTCATTAAATAACATCATTCCCTGCAGTAAGCTGCAGCATTTTGTGTTATATTAGTGCACTGCATCCTGTATGGCACTGCTGTATACCATAACCTAAATTATTAACTCATTTTGTATCACGACTGTTTCTGTTGCCCAAGATGAAAACTAATCATTTATATTTAATCTTTTGAAATCCATGTTTGTAGATGCAAAAACTGAAACAATATTTCTAGGAGATCTAAATATGGACTGGCTGTCACCTAAGTCACACGGCCTCAAATCCCTTTGTGATGAGCTAGGTCTTGGGCAATTAGTCAGTGAACCCACTAGGAACAACACTCTAAATACTGCCAACAGTTCCATTCTAGATGTGGTACTAACCACCCATCCACACAAAATATCTCATTCGGCAGTGTTTCACAACGACATGAGCGATCATGGAATTGTTGCTTGCATAAGATCTCAAATTAAGGCCCGGCCATAACCCATCTTTATAACAAAAAGATCCTTTCGCAAATTCAGTGCAGTAAACTTCCTATCTGACCTGAGCATGATCAGATGGCAAGATCTCTACCTAGCCAAAGATGTCAACAAGGCAGCTTACATCCTTAATGACAAACTCACTACAATAATAAATAAGCATGCCCCTTTCATCAAAGTAAGGGTACGGAACAATTCCAACCCCTGGTTCACCTCGGATCTCAAGGCAGCCCTTATAGCTCGAGATAAGCTCTGGGCTAAAGCTAGACATTCCAAAGAATCTTCAGATTGGCAGGCCTTTAGAACAGCCAGGAATAACTGTGTGAAAAAACTTCGCTCTGCTAAAGCTAACTATTATATTTCTACTCTCGAACAAGCTAAAGGTAACCCTCATAAAATATGGAAGACTATCAAAGCTATAGAAGGACGGCCCATGGCCCCCTCTGTCCCAACAAAGATAGTTGCAAGTGGCAAGATTGTGGAAAATAAGTCCCTAATCCTGGAGGAACTTAACTCCCACTTTGCCAATGCTGGATTAGCTATTGACTGGTCACCTTATGCTGATGCTGCGGTGAGCCAGCATACCCCTCCCCCTACATCTAGTCCTGCACCCAGCCCCTTCCAACTGCGTGAGATAACTTATAAAGAAGTTGAAGATTCTCTTCTTAACTTAAACACCAAAAAAAAGCGCAGGGGACGATGGCTTGGAACCCTTTTTCCTAAGGTCAGGCTACGCCCATCTCACTGCCCAATTCTCCACATCTTCAATCTTTCCATTACATCTGCTACTGTGCCGTCCAGCTGAAATCAGCACATATCCTCCCTCTATTTAAATCTGGTGACCCACACGATGTAAACAACTATAGGCCTATCTCCATATTGCCTATCGTTTCTAAAGTTCTCGAAAAACTGATCCATATTCAGTTAAAATCTCACTTGGAAACCTTCTCTCTCATTAACCCAGCTCAATCCGGCTTCCAGGCTAATCATAGCGCAATCACTGCACTAGCAAAAGTAACCAATGATTGGATCTCTGCTATAGATGCTAAGAAGGTAACTGGCGCAGTCTTTTTGGACCTCAGCAAAGCTTTTGATACTGTTGATCACAAACTATTAGTCAATTGCCTTGCAAAGTTGGGTGCCACAAACCATACCACCCAATGGTTCTCTAGCTACCTAACTGGAAGATTCCAAAAAGTAAAGGCGGAAGGCTTTTTTTCTGCTGCCTTGCCAGTTGCAAGAGGAGTCCCCCAAGGATCCATCTTAGGCCCTATCTTGTTTTCTTTGTACATTAATGATTTAGATGCTAACATAGCTACGTCCAATCTGCACTTTTTTGTGGATGATACTGTGTTGTATACTTCTGGCTCGTCGTTATCTGAAGTCAAGGGAGTGCCTCAAGCGGACTTTGCACAACTTGAGTATAATCTAATAAAGGCAAAGCTTCTGCTCAATGCTAAGAAGACTAAAGCAATGATATTCTCCCACAATGCTGTCACAGGCCCCCCCCAATACCCTTGCCCAAGACTTCACTGTCACCACGGTAAATGAGCCTCTGGAAGTTGTAACCAAATTTAAATATCTGGGTATCTGGATCGACAATAAATTATCTTTCAATTACCAAGTCGAAGATGTGTCTAGAAGGTTAAAAGCAAGGTTAGGTTTCTTCACAGAAATAGGCCCCTTTTCCCTTGAAACTCGAAACAAGCTTGTACAGGCCACTTTTCTCCCCTACTGGACTATGGCGATGTAATCTATTCCTCCACCACTCTTGCAAATCTAAGTAAACTGGACATCCTTTATCACGTGCGTTCACGGTTCATTACCAACTCCCCTTACCGTTTGCATCACTGTGACTTATATGCAGCTGTTGGTTGGACATCCCTTACTACTAGACGCCTGCTCCATGCTGGGCTATGGACTCTTAAACTGCTCCTGCAGAAATTGCCAAGCTATCTCTCTTCCCTTATTAGTATCTCACATAGTGCATACTCGTTAAGAAAATCTGACTTTATTATGCTTGACATACCAAGGACACGGACCTCCTTTGGTAAACGTGCTATTGCATATGCCCTTTCCTCCATTTGGAACCAATTACAAACCGTACTGAAACTAACTAGCACAGTTTCAATAAACTTCTACAAATCGCTAAGTTCAGCCAAAATAAAAGACACCTGTAACTGTCATTAAGTCTCTTCCTTCCCCATATGTGCCATATTTATCCACTGGTAAGGTATAATTGCTTTGTCATATTAACTGCTTTCCCTTCCCCTTCTACTCCTGGCTTTATCTATGCTTACGCTCCACTGCTACTCTATCAAATCACTCCTCCCCCCCATATCAGTTGTAGTCTGTTGTTTGTTCTAGCTGCCAAAATATATGTATTGCACACACCAGTCATCATGTTTCATTTATCAGTATGCAACCTGTAAGTCGCTTCCCTGTCTCATATTAATGTTTACCACCTGCGGTCACCCTGTGTGGTACCCTTGTATGTATATCCAGCCTGTATCATGTAACATGCATTTCATGTACATACTGTTGTTACATATCTATGTTTGTACTTTAGGAGTTTATGTCACAGGACCTCCTTGTGAATGAGCTTGCTCAATGGAGTTTTCCTGCAATAAACTTGAACATATAACAGTGACATATATGACAGTAAATCACCATATGCAATAAATAGAAAACAGAGTTAGAATCAACATTTCAATCGTAGATTTTCTTTGGGAATTATCTAAAAGAGGAAAAAAGCAAATTTAATGGAGAGCTATGGGGAAATAAGGGATAAAAAAAAATAAAACAAGGAAACCAAGCTGATCATCAGCCTAGGCTCCCAGTAGCCCTCTGGTTTAAATGAGAGACTTGCTTTCTCCAAACATTTTTCAGTAACCTTGTGGTTTAGCACTGTAGTCTGTCCTTTTTACTCTCACTCCCCTCATATCTTTGCTTTTATGTATGCATGGTACATTTGCATGCGTGGGCATACCTGCACACAGTTCCATCCGGTGTGTGTGTGTGTGGGGGGGGGGGGGATGCTAACATGGACATTCCAGCTATGTGTGCATATCTGTTTTCCTTTTCTACAGATGTCTCTGTCTTCTTCCCACACACATGTCACCTTTCAGCCTTCTTACTGTGCCCTGTTAATTGGTCCCTTCTTGAGGACTCCCCAGCTCATTCACTCCTAATATGTCTTTTCATACTCATCATCACCTTTTTGTTTTCCAGCTTCTATTCTTGCCTTGCCTATTATCTCTTTTTCTTCTAGATCCTCTGCCTGTTTTCTTCTCTCACATATATATCCCTTATTTTTTCTTCCCTCTCCACTAACTTTTTTTTTCATTTAGATAATTCCTGAAGAAGACCTATGGTCGAAACAACAATTCTAACTCTATTTTCTATTTTCAGCATGCATTTAATATTACCATTTTGTTTTGTTTTCAAACCACATGCTGATGCAGCACCTTATTTTTTTGTTCGTACATTTTATATGCAGTGAATGAAACATTGACATAATAGATGCAATTACGATGTACAGTATGTTGTTCAGGAAAATATCTAGATAAAGGGGATTTTCCCGCACTAAAAAAAATACATTTCTCTACACCCTGCAATATACATATAAAGCACTCTGTATACATTTTAACATACTGTATTAGCAATATTTGTCAACCTTCTCATGGTGTACTGTATATCTGATGGATATTTGGTGCTGTTATGTAAAGTCTCTTAACTGCTGATCTTCCAAGAATCAATCTCCACTATTGATTCCCATTAGTGAGCTTAAGCCAGAGATGTCTAGGACCCCACAGGAGCCAGAACCTTTTGGTGGGAGCTGGTGACATGAAAGCCCCCGCTTGCACATCACTGCATGTGTCTGCTGGTATAGAGGTGCACCTGCCCAAATCTGTCTCAGTTCATTTTTTCTTTGCTATCGAGTGCACAACAGCAGTGTCATAGCTCTCCTTGTTGGGGACAACACTTCACTGTCTATGCAATGACAACATTCAGTTCTTCAACTTTAGCGTTTAGTATATTAGAGTTTGTTATTTTTGGGCCAGTGTAGTTAGTTTAGCACAAAATATTTACAGTTTTCTTACAACTCTACCTTGTACCAGTGGTTGTCAACCATAGAAGAAGTTAAGGAGCCTGAACATGCCCGTTGCTCTGGCAGCAGGGCTGTGTCTGGTCACCACCTCTCTCAAAGTGGGTACTCTGACAATGGGTATGCTGGCACCCAGGTGGGGGGTGGGGCAGTCCTCTTGGCATCACAAAAAGAAATGGTCTGTATCCCACACATGTTCAGTGTCAGGATATTTGAACCATTCAGCCTTGGTCTCTTCCACTTCTCACAAGAAGGAAAATTACACAGGTTAAGGTCAACCTCTGGCTATTCTACTGTGAGACACTTGACTTCTACAGGCTGGATTCTCTACCATCATTGCTGATGACGCCATGGACATTTGAGCATGTGAGGTCGGTGTCTCTGTCCTGGAGCCTCTCTCTGTCTGTGAAGGAGGACTCCAGTTGTCAGTTCAGCTATTTGGCAGCTCTTATGAAGCAGCGGGTGCAGAGTGTAAGTCATGCATCTCTGTTTCTGGTGATGGAGCCTGACCCCTTTGAGTTTGCTTGTGCCAACTGCAGTTCTGTTTGATTTAGGCATGTGGCTGATCATACTCTGATGATGTCTGCCCCACTTGTGGTATCACCTCTATCCCCTGTTGGAACAGGTGCAACCATCTTAGCATCATAAGTGACTTTGTTACTGGCTCAGTTGTTGACACGGGGATCATGTTCCTTTGGGCCTACCCTGGTGCTTACTCCAGTGCAACACCACATGAACATGTGGCATCTGGTTTATTCCCTTAAGATATTCCTGTGGCATCATGTGCAGCATCGCCATCTACAGGGTTGTTTATGGTGCCACCACCAACACTGTCTTCCAGGCTGTTTGGGCCAGGTCTGGTGTCATCTGTGTTGTTGTGGCCACACACTGCATTGTCAGCTCATCAACGCCTCCTCTCTACCCTCTAGGAGGGTGTAGAGGGGAACGAGTCAAATCCTGTTCTCATCATCTCTAATGGTGAGGACGATGACTCATACTGTAGTCCTGAGAACTCCGATCCAGTCTTCATTATTCACTCTCACATATGAATCTAAGCCATAGGTGCTAGGACCCCACGGGAGCAAAGTCTTTTCAGCCAGGAGGGGACCAATGTTGGCTGGTGATGCTGGCATGTGACTGATATACTGATGTTATGCACATGAGTTAGCACCTGCCACCTCCATGCCTCAGTTCTTTTTTCCCACCCTAGAAAGCATATTATGGGAGCAACAGAGTCTGCTGCATCAGTGTTCATACCTCAGTTCATCACAGTTTCCTCCCTTCTTTCAATGCCAAACCAACACCCTTCAATGCAGACCCAGCACTCAATCTCAATGTATCAGCTCTAAGTTTGTTTTTGTAGTCAAATTGCACTTTTTCTCATTTTTTGCCCAACTATGATGCCAAGTTCAAAAAAAGGGGCCAAAAAGACAGGCTTCCACCCTCCTGTGTGTCAGTGCACCTGTGGGCACCCTATAGCAGCATCAGACTAGCACGGTGAATGTCACACTTGCCTTGGCCCAGATCACGATATGGACTGGTGCAATTTGTGCTTCTCTATGAACTGCCATACCTTCGAGTTCCACTCGCTGAAGTGGATAATTTGCCCCCTACCTTCGGAGGGAGGCCTTGTACCCAACACACCAAGGTTAGGAGTTTGTGCCTTCCCCCTGGGTCCCATTCCAGTACCTTTGGCACTGTGGAAGTACAGGGTCCTCCTTGACCTCGTCAAACTGAGGCATCGGAGGCCCTGCAGGGTGGGTCTGGTGAACAGCTGCCTCCTTCTGGGTGCCTGGCTGAGCACCCACCCAGTTTGTCTGTCCTGGACAGTTGATGTCCCCAGTCGTGAGGCCATATCTATGTGCTTGGTTTATACTGGAGGACAACTCGGGCTTGAGGCCTGGTGCCAGCCTGGCTCCTGGTACTGTCTGTGGTATTGGTGAGTGGGGTGGTGCCTGCCACGAGGCTGGGTCCACTTTTGGCACTGTTCAT
Organism: Neoceratodus forsteri; assembly: GCA_016271365.2. Lineage (NCBI taxonomy): Eukaryota > Metazoa > Chordata > Ceratodontiformes > Ceratodontidae > Neoceratodus > Neoceratodus forsteri. The sequence goes on from CM028135.1 coordinate 369,498,383, forward strand.
GGTGTCAGAAGGGCCATCACCACCCTGGTCCAGTGGCCGAGGTAGTTGTTGTCTCCCCTGAGGATCCTCATGGCCTGGGGAGAAGGGTGGCACTGCCCTTTGCAACAGAGGTGAGGGTGGTGATGATGGTGACAACCCTTGACCTGGTTCAGATTGCAGCACTGATGACAGTGTCACCCCTTGAGACATCCCAAGGCCCAGTGCAGGGGGAATAGTGCCTGGACCTGTTCTGGTACCACCTATGGTGCTGGTTCTGTTCTCAGTGCCATCCATGATGCCAGGCTGGGACAATGTACTGTTCACAGTGCTGGGTCAGTTCTCAGTGCTGCTCACAGTACTGGGGTGGGAACAGATATGGAGGTGGTACAGGTGCCACCATTGTACCTGGTTCTGAGGATGGTGCCACGTTGAGCAGATTTGTCAGGCTGTCCCCTCAGGCAAACTCCCCGGAGGATTGCCGCAGCCCTGCTAATGGTGCTGGAGGCCCTTGGCTCCTCCTTCTGTCCTAGGTCTCTGCCACCTCTTCCTGGTCTCAGTATGGAAGGATGTCTAGTGCCTTACATCATTACCATGTACAAATTGACTGGGCACCATTCAGGCCTGTAGCCCTGGCACCAGCTCCTCCTTCTCTCTGTCTTCATTCCATAAGGAAGTGGAATCCTCTCACCATCTGTCCTCGGATTTGCAGAACTCTGTGTACCAGAGATTCTTTACAGACATCCTGAGGGAGCTGAATATTGGCTCCTTCTTAGGTCACAATGCTGTGTCTTTGCAACTGAGACTCCTCAGACATTTCAGTGATGAAAATACTGTCATTCCTCCTTGGCCTTGAGCCTTAGAGGACTCTACTACGACAGTCTGGATCTGTCCCTTTTCTCCTGCTCCAGCTCCTGGTGATGTACAGTTCAGATACTGTGTTCCCACAGGATCTGCAGGAGCCATACCTCATCTCACTTCTGGGATTGAGGTACTGCAGACCCCAGCTTAGCCTAAATACCCTTTGAGTGACCAACCCCCAAGGGTAAACATAGAACCATGTCGGCAGAAAAGGACTTCTTCGATCTATCTAGTCTGACCCTTCCCCTCCCCCTTTGTGTCTCAGTTTCTTTCACCCTATTTCCCACCCCAGGGCCCTCCTCCCAAGTAGCTACCCCTCCCCCCATTCCTTCCGTGTACTTTTCCCTTCTTTATTGCTTTATCCCATGTCGTCTTGAACTCCCCCCACTGATTATGCATCCACCACCTCCTCTGGTAGTCTAATCCATGGTCCCACCACCTTCTCTGTAAAGTAGTGTCCCCTCCTATTTCCTTTGAACTTTCCACCCTTCAGTTTTAAGCTTTGTCCTCTAGTTTTTGAATTTTCTTGCATCTTAAAGATCTCCCTTCCCTCACCTTGTTTATTCCCTTCAGATACTTAAAGTTTCTATCATATCCCCCGCTCCTTCCTTGTTTCCAGTGAATACAGTTTGAGCTCCTCTAACCTCTCTTCCTATGTCCTCTTGTGCATGCCCTGCACCATTTTGGTCGCCCTCCTCCAGACTCTCTCCACCCTGTCTATATCTTTCTGTAGTTGAGGTCTCCAGAACTGTACCCCATACTCCAGATGTGGATGAACGATGGACTTGTAAAGGGGCATGATCACCTCTCTTCTCATACTCTGTTTGCCTTATCCACCACTTTGTTAAACTAAAGGAGGCAAATTAGTGTATCCGATATGATAATCCCCAGATACCTGTCCTGCTGCATTACCTGAACCACCTCTCCTCCCAGTATGTAAGTGGCCTTTAGATTCTTGTGCCCTATGTGCATTATTTTGCATTACTTAGCATTAATTCTCAATTGCCAACTTTCAAACCATTTTTCCAGCTTTATCAGGCCCTCTCTCATATGCTCCACTCCCTGTGGTGTGTCCACCCTATTGCAGATTTTCGTATTGTCCACAAATAGGCACACCTTCCCATACAGTCCCTCTGCTATCTCCCGAATGTAAATGTTAAACAGTAATGGTCCCAAAACTGACCCTGGGGTACCCCACTTGTCACCCTTTCCTCCCTTGAGTGAACCCCATTAACAGCTACCCGTTGTTCCCTGCCCTCAAGCCAATTTTCAACCCAGTTTGTTATTTTCTCCCCTACCCCCAAACTGTCCAACTTGCTTACTAACTTCCTGTGAGGGATAGTGTCAAAGGCCTTGCTGAAGTCCAGATAAGCCACATCCACCACCCCTCCCTGATCGATCACCCTCGTCCCCCAGTTGAAGAATTTGATCAGGTTCATCTGGCAAGATCTTCCCTCCATGAACCCATGTTGTCTGTCATCCTGGAGACAAAATACCATGAGGTATTTTACTAACCTTTCTTTAATGAGTGTCTCCATAAGCTTACCCACCACTGAGGTAAGACTGACCGGTGATAGTTTCCCGGCTACTCCTTCCCCCAGCTCTTATGCAGTGGCACTATGTATGCTCTTTTGCAGTCCCTTGGAACTCTCCCCATTTCCAGAGACAGGTTAAAAAGCCTCATTAGTGGTGCCACCAGCTTCCAGAGCACCCTGGGATGTATGGCATCTGGCCCCATTGCCTTATCTATCCTTTACTTACCTAATTCCTCCAAGACCCTGCTCTCCCTAAAAGGGCTAGTGTCCACCACCCTATTTTCCTTTCCCCCTCTCCCTCAATTTTGGTCCCCTTCCGTCCATCTCCACTGTGAAAACTGAGCAGAAATACCTGTTAAGTAAGTCTGCTTTGTTCTCGTCCCTCTCCACCAAAACCTCTCCCTTCCCCTTAAGTCTCGTTATACCCTGCTTATTCTTTTTTCTTTTGCTTATGTATCTGAACAACTTTTTGTCCCCCCATCTTGCATCTTTCACGATCTTCTCCTCTGCCACCTCCTTTGCCCCCCTAATTGTCTGCCTTGCCACCCTAAGCTATTCCCTGTATTCCTCCCTTTTCTCCTTTCCTTATGTTCTTTTGAGTGCCCTGAAGGCCTTCTTTTTCACCCCATTGTCCTTGCCACCTCTTTAGTGAACCAGAGCAGCTTTCTTCCTCTTTTGTTCATTCCCACCTTTCTAATGTGCCTCTTCCTTGCCCTCAAAATTCCTGTTTTTATTGCCCCCACAATTTTTCTATGTCCCCTCGCTTTTCCTTGCCCTCCATTTCAGCCCTGAATGATTCTCTGATTTTATAGAAATCCACCTGTCTAGAGTCCAGCGCCTTAGTGTTGGTTCGATTCCTTTCTGCCCCCATCCTAAGGCTAAACCTTACTACTCTGTGGTCACTTGCCCCCAAATGTTCTCTCACTGAGACCCCTGCTACATTGTTGACTCTGTGCAAGTAGATGCCTGGAGTGGGAGTTTTTTTTTCCTGAGCTTGTGCCCTTATGTGCATAGCTGCACACCAGGAACATCAGGCAGCTTACAATAGGCATCTGTGGTTGAAGCTAGGTCAGATCCTAAGTGCATTACCTTGCTGTGAATTAACCAGGCAAGCCATTCACCTTTCTATCCAGGACCAGGAGTTGGTAAGGCACCAGTCAAGGGCATTATGCAATGCTAATGAGATGGCCTCAGGCTGGTAGGAATAACAGTCTCCATTTGATGTGTGGCATGGCTTCTTCTTTCTTGGTTGGCATCTATGGCCTGGTGTAAGGTGCTTAATTCTCACTTCCATGGTGCTCATTCCCCACCCCCCAGGGTAAGGCGTGAGTTGTTAGGGTGCAGTCTTGCTTCTAGTCCATAGGAGCCTCCTCCTTTCCCTGACCACTCCTTGGTCCCACCAGACCCATAAGGAGCCCCTGCCTCAGGTGTTCTCCCCCACACTGAGGGCTCAACAATGTTTTCCCTCAGGGTGAGCAAGTTCCTCCCTAATTGGGAAGCTTGGTGTTCTAACCCATAAGTAGAAAGGAATTGTTAAGATTGATTCTTGGAAGATATGAAAATTGTGTATTTACAATAATTGTTGATCTTCCATAATATCTTAACCATTCATTCACACACCTGCCCACCATCCCCCACTCAGGCAGAGCCAGGGCCTCTGGGCAGCTCACCCTGGTGTGCTGTTGTAGGCTGGTGTTTTTTCTTGCCAATTCCAGTTGGGAGGACCTCTGTCTTCCCCCTCCCTTAATATTTGGAGAGTGGATTGATTTTTCTTAGGCCTAAAAAAAAAAAAAACTAGGACCGGGATCCTTGTGACCCTCTTACCAATGCCCCCCCCCAAAAAAAAAAAAAGCTAAAAGAAATACCAGTAGGGCTGAACTTGTTCTTTCCCCTGTTCTCATTGATCTTCCTGGACATAAAGTCTCCACCACTCATTCACACTAATGGGACTTCGCTGGGCGCTGGGACCGAGGGAACAAACTTTTGTGGGAGGCGGCGCCGGGAGATGGGCCGTGAGGAGTGGTGCTGCGAGCCTCTGCTCGAGTGGCAATGACTATCTCGGCATTGACCCTACAACCACCTCAGTTCCTTTTTTCCCACCATCGAGTGCGCTTCAGTGACGACGTCACTCACCCGCCGGGAGTCAAACTTCAGACTAGTAGCATAGTTTTCAGTTTATTATTTTGTAGTATTTTTCGAACAACGTACTGCTTACAGTAATTTATTCCTATCAAAGAAAGAAGTCTCAGCCTACATTGATGGAGTCGACCATGAGCGGGTCAGCTGACAGTAGGGAGACTTCATATGAAAGCTGTTCAGTCAGCCGGGCTGGGTCCGGTCCACCGCCTTCTCCGGAGGGGGGAGTCTGACAATGGACGGTCCAATGCCCGAGGGGAAGGATGGTCCCCCTGGAAGCATAAAAGAAAATGGTCGCACTCCCGGCACTGTTTGGCCTCAAGCTCTTCTTCGACCTGTAGGTCAAAAAAGAGAAGGCATCACTCAAAGTCATCTTCTGATATGTCTGCGCATTGATGGTTAGTCTTTGGGCTCAGTTGCCGGTCTCCTCATTCAGAGTCACCGGTTTCTGTTTCTGGTCACCGACCTCTTCGACACTGGAGCCCTTCCCTGCCTTCTGGTAGGGCTTCCGATGAGCAGTTTCATCAGTGGATCACTTTCATGGAGCAATGGGCTCGGACATTGGTCAGCTGCCTGGCCCAATCACTCTGGGGCCCCTCGGGCTCTTCAGGAGATCAGGCAGGGCGATTGGGCCTCCCTGGTCACACAGCACCCTCTTTGGTGCTGTCGACTCCGCGCTCAGGTGTTTTCCCCCCCTCACATGGCTGCGGTGCAGGGGGCCACACCGATGCCTCTATCTCGTGGTATTCTTTCTTCTTTCCCCTCAAATCCTAATTTTCGGGGTCCTGGGTTGGTGTCAGCACCGTTGGTGTCCGTGGGTCACTCAGCACCAATTTCGGTGCCAATGCGCCTGTCGGCGCCATGCAGTTTTTCGGGCGCCATTGAGTTTCTCGGCGCCGTGTACCCTTTCACCGCCATCTTCAGTGCTGTGAGACTTTTTTGGCACCGTGTTCTTCTTTAGCGCCATCTGCTTTGTCGGCGCTGTGCGGCCTTTTGGCGCCATGTTCTTCTTCGGCGCTGAGGCCTGGCTTTTCATCAGCCAATCTTCAGGGCTTCTCCTCTCCGCATTCTTTTCCTTCTTCTTTTCCTGCAGATTTTCATTCCTTTCCCTGCCCATGCAGTCCCTCCTGGACTGTCAGGAGATGATATTGAGTCTGACCCAGATCTTAGACTAGGTGATGATATAGAAGGAGCAGGACCTAATCCTGTTACAGAGCCTGTGGTCCAGGACCTGTCATTTAAGTCTCTGCTGAAACATTTGAATTCCACTCTTTCTCTCCAGACTATGGACATCGATCCTGGGAAGCTTTTAAGACTCCAAAACCTTCATGTTCCAGACATCCCTGTGGATTTAACTCCCCGGTACAACCCTCCTTTGAGATGCTTTCCCAACTAGTATGGAATAATCCTGCTCTCATTCCTGCTGTGGCTAAGTCCATAGATAGGAAGTATGCTGCTCCCAAGGATCGACCTATTTTGTCCTCCCAAGCCTTTGTGGATCCTATTGTAGTCTTGGCAGAGAATGATAAGGTCATCCTTCCTCAGACTACTACAGCTCAACCTTTAAACAAAGAATCTCATAAGATAGATACTTTAGGTAAGAGAGTCTTTGCTGTATCCACCCTGGGTATGCGTATCGCCAGCTACCAGGGCTATTTCTCTCAATATGAATATATTCTTTGGCATTCGCTCAAACAAATGGTTGAAGCTATGCCAGAGTCAGACACTAATTCAGAGATTCTTCAAGCCATAACCAGAGGTATCGAGTCCAACAACCAGCAGGTTAAAGCAGCTATGGATGCCTTCAATACTGCCTACTGAGCAGCGGCGGTGGGCATTTGTACCTGCTGCCATTCCTGGCTGCGCACTTCAGGTTTTACGAATGATGTCCAGCAACAGGTCATGGTGTTGTCTTTCGATAGTGTGTACCTCTTCGGCCCTCAAGTAGAACAGGCTATAGAGGCCACACAAAAGACTAGGTCAGCCATTAAATTGGCTCGACCTCCTGCTGCCCCCTCTCGAGGGGGAGTTAACAAATGGCAGTTTCTTAACTGTCAGTACTTTCGAGGCAAAGGAAGGGGAGGATTTAATAAAAATCAAGCCCCTCAGCCTCATAAGAAAACACAACAGAAGGTGCAAGGACCCAAAGCGCCCAGTGCCGCCTTCTGAGATGCTGGCTCAAGTCCCACCTCAGCTGCCCAAGGGGGACTCTTCCTCAGCGGTGGGAGGTCGTCTGACTCAATTCTACAACCAGTGGAAGTCCATAACATCGGACAAATGGGTCCTCTGGATAATCCGCGAGGGGTATTCCCTCAGTCTTTCAGAGACCCCTCTGGACCGTCCCCCAAACGACAGCCCAGGCTGTCAGTACTTCAGTCAGAACTTCTCACCTCCGAGATACAAGGCCTTCTGAACAACAGGGCAGTGGAAGTAGTTCCGCTGGATCAACGGAACACAGAGGTCTACTCCCATTATTTCCTGATACTAAAGAAAACCAGGGGCATGCACCCCATTTTGGACCTCAGAAAATTAAACAAATTTCTTCCCAAAGAGAAATTCAAAATGATATCGCTAGGAACCCTGTTACCTTTGCTTCATCAACACGACTGGTTAGCCTCCCTGGACATGCAGGATGCTTACCAACATATTGTTATTCACCCAAGGCATCACAAATACCTAAGGTTTGTGGCTTTGAGCCAGCATCATCAGTTCAGAGTCCTGCCCTTTGGGCTGTCCTCGGCGCTGCAAGTTTTTTCAAAGTGTTGTGCAATACTCGTAATGCATCTCAGAAAAATCGGAATACAAGTGTTCCCATATCTGGACTACTGGCTTCTAGCAAGCCCTTCCCGGCAAGGAGTCCTTGACGCCATTGCCACGGCCTCAGACTTTATCACGTCCATGGGAGTCCTGCTAAATCTCAAGAAATCACAGCTGCAGCCCTCCCAGAGGCTCCTTTTCATAGGAACTCTTCTGGACACTTCCTATGTGAAAGCTTTTCTGCCAGAGGACAGAAGGAGCGATATCCTGCAGATGGCCTGATACATCAGAGAGAACAGCTCGGTTCGTGCTATCTCGATACAGCGGATGCTAGGTCTCATGGCATCCTCGGTGTTCACTGTACCCCTAGCATGCCTGCACACGAGAACCTCTCAATAGATGCTCAGTACTCAGTGGTCCCAAACCACTCACCCTCAGTCCTTTCTCATTAAGGTGACAGAACCTCTGAAGAAGTCGCTCACCTGGTGGTTGCAAGAGGGCAATCTTCTGGAAGGGTATCCCTTTGCTCCTCTGGATCATCAGATTTCCATTACCACAGACGCATCCCTGAGGGGGTGGGGAGCTCACTGTCAGACTCTCCACACTCAAGGTACGTGGACTCAGGAAGAGTCCCAGCTTCACATAAATGTCCTAGAAATGAGGGCCATCCTTTATGCAGTCCGGGCTTTGAAGGACATTCTCTGTCACAAGAACATCCTCCTTGAAATGAACAACAAAGCAGTGATGTATTACATCAACAAGCAGGGCGGTGCTCACTCTTACCCCTTATGCAGGGAAGCAATGAGAGTGTGGGAATGGTGCTTAGAGCACAAGGCTCTAATTCAAGCAGTCTACCTGCCAGGAGTGCAGAACGAACATGCAGACCGTCTCAGCAGAACAGAGACAGATCCTCACGAATGGTCTTTCGACTCAATCGTAGTTCAGTCACTATTCACAGAATGGGGAACTCCAGACCTGGACCTTTTTGCATCCCCACTCAACACAAAACTGCCTCTCTTCTGCTCCAGAAATCCAGGGCCTGGCATTTTCTGTCAGGATACATTCAGGCTGCAGTGGACAAAATGCTTTCCATACGCCGTTCCACCTCTTCCTCTAATTCAGAGGGTACTTCTCAAGTTCGAGTCACAGGGGGACAAAATTATCCTCATTGCTTCCTTCTGGCCTCGAAAAATATGGTTTCCATTACTCAACATTATGTCGAAAACCCCTCTGAAAGCGCTTCCGCTTCAGACGAACCTTCTGACTCAAGGACCTGTGGTCCATCCCAATCTGAGATCGCTTTACCTTCATGCTTGGCTCCTGAAGAGATAGAAGTGAACAGGTTCACTGTCTCTCACAGATTTTCAGATGTTCTTCTGGCTGCGCGCAAGCCAGCCACTCGGAAAACTTACACAGCCAAATGGAAGCGTTTTTCGTTCTGGTGCCCAAAATCCTCTTTGAATCCTTTTTCCTACACACCAAATAAAGTTCTAGAGTATCTCTTAGACCGCTCAAATTCCGGTCTCCAATACTCTACAATCAAGGTTCACCTTTGTGCCATTTCAGCTTATCATGAGCCAGTGCTTTCCTTGTCACTGGCTCAGTTACCGGTGGTTAAGAGGTTTCTTATAGGAATTCTGCATACCAGACCTCCTATCAGACGTCCAGTCACAGCCTGGGACATTAATCCTGTGCTAGACATGCTCACTCGAAAACCTTTTGAGCCTCTAGCTACCTGTGAGTTGAAATTTCTCACTTGGAAAACAGCCTTCCTGGTGGCCATTACCTCAGCCAGCAGGGTCTCTGAGATACATGCATTGGTCACAGACCCTCCATATACCGTGTTTCATAAAGACAAAATAGTTCTTAGGACCCATCCTAAGTTTCTCCCTAAGGTTGTTTCAGAATTCCATCTAAACCAACCTTTGGTCCTTCCTACTTACTTTGCGAACTTCCACAATGAAGGGGAGCATTCTCTTCATTCTTTGGACGTCAAAAGGGCTTTGTGTTTCTATTTAGATAGAACAAAATAATTTTGCAAAGCTCAACAACTGTTTGTTTCCTGCAGCAAGACCCGGCTGGGTCAACCTGTCGCCATCAGATGCATTTCTGCATGGCTGGTGGCATGCCTTCTCCACTGTTATTCCATGGCACAGGTTAAGTTGGAAGGCAGAGTGTACGCTCACTCTAGCAGAATGGTCGCGGCATCCCTGGCGGAAATCCACAGCGTGCCCATTGCAGATATTTGCAATGTGGCTACCTTGAGCTCCGTGCATACTTTTGTCAAACACTATGCCCTGGATATCCATGCCAGACAACATATTTCGTTTGGCAGAACCATCCTTAATGGACTTCTGTCCAAAATTTGTGAGCTCTTGGTCTCTCCTGCCAGCCTCTCGGACGATTATTAGCTCGGTACTCTCCCATTAGTGTGAATGAGTGGTGGAGACTTTATGTCCAGGAAGATATGGAAATTACGTACCTACCGTAATTCTGGATCTTCTTGGATGAAGTCTCCACCACTCATTCACACGCCCACTGGCCATCCCCCGAGCGCACCTCTGTTGTTGGTCTTCACTCCCTCAATCTTAGGCTGTGAAATTCTTTCTTGACCCTTCTTATATGGGTCTTTCGGACTATCTTATGTCCAGTTTATGGTTAGGCTATCCTTCTAGGTTAGTTACGCTGCACCCCTCGGAAAAAAAGGTACTGAGGCAGTTGGAGGGTCAACGCCGAGATAGTCATTGCCTCACGAGCAGAGGCTCGTGGCGCCGCTCCTCGCAGCTCCATCTCTGGCGCCGGCCCTCCTACAAAAAGTTTGCTCCCCCTGGGTTCTAGTGCCTCCGGTGAAGTCCCATTAGTGTGAGTGAGTGGTGGAGACTTCATCCAAAAAGATCAAGAATTACAGTAGGTATGTAATTTCCATTTCCTCCCTCTCCTTGCCAGGGTGTATATACCCTGTTGCAACACTGGGCTTGAACTTATCCATTTTTCCACTGAGCATTGCTCAACTAAGCATTGCTCAAGTGTGGATAGTGCTTAGTACTTGGATCAATATTCAGCTGTCACGCAGGGTATATCCATGTGTTTGCTGTGAGAGGCAGCTGTAATAGGATTTTCTGTGTTATACTCCTAGTTTGTTGGATTTCATGATTTCACTTTTTCATGGTTGATACCTTCTTCGCCTTCATAACAAATTGTATTTTTCTCACTTCCTTGTGAATGCTAAAATACAATATTTTTGCTCCTGGGACTCTGTCCACTAATTCCTGTTGTCCCTCCTCCTCTGTAGGGGACTTTTGGTGTTCACCCTGCTTAATTTGGGCTTGTTCTCTTGGGAGTACAAAGGTTATTTTTAACTACAGCAGGGGTCCCTTTTGGAATTCCCTGTGTATATGCCAGAGCCATATGACCCAGGGCTGGTGCCCATTTTCATCATTACCTCTATATTCCTAGTCCAGGTATGTGGTAACAGGCTCTGAAACTTCATATCCACTACCGTTATACTACCCAGTAGGCCCAACCCTTAGCTTCAAACAACATGAAGTCTTGCTATATTATAACATATGTAGTGAGTCCCAACCTTCGAACTGCTCCAGAGCTGAAAGAGTTAACTTTCCATGCCAGGCATGGAACGCTGAGCTCGAGCTCGGTTGAAACTCTGTCTGTTGTTCTTCAAACTCAAACCGTCAAATTCTTTATTCCACCTCACTGAACAGTCGCTCCGGAGATTTCTACTTCTGCTCGGTTCATTTTGTCGGTTAAAGTATTGTTTTTCTCGGTTTTCGACCAAATTTAAACCACAACCAGTCGGTTCAAGCTCTGTCTGTGGTATTTGTGAGTACTAGATAGGTTTACATTATTTCTATTCTGTGTGGAACTTGTTAAAGGTTTATCGGTTCGGTTTGAACCGATCAGGTTGTTTAAAATATCTTAATCTGTGATTTAGAGTGTGGTTACCGGTTCTTATCGGTTCTAAAAAACAACGGGTTTTATTACGTTTTTTTCCACGACCCGTGACACGGTTGGGAACCAATAAGAGGGTCTTACCTGGCGGATTGCCATAAATGGGTAAGTTGGTTAGGACTGGCACCATGTCTGAGAAACCCAAAAGAAAAACCGGGCCCACTGGGTTTCAACACTGCAGTGTGTGTGGGGAAGTCTTTGCCAAGGCTGACCCCACACCACCTGTGTTTATTGTCTGGGGTTTGACCACCTCAATTCAGACTGCCAGATTTGTAAAAATGTTCCTGCAGCTACCCTGGAAAAGAGAGTTGGTTGGCTCAGGGAAAGGGAGGCCAAAAAGTCCGCTGAACCCGATGGCCAGCCCCATTCGGTTCCCACCGAACCAGAGGGAGTGCCCTCTGACCAGGGCGAGACTTCCTCAGGCAAAAGGAGAACCAACTCTGAGGAGTCGGTTCCAGCAAAAAGGACCAGGAAATCAGCTGGTGTGGAGCAAAACTTTCCTCTCCAACTGCTGAAGAAATAGCCAAAGCGATTAAAATTGTCCAGTCGCTTTCCCTGGTTCCGACCGAACCAGCACCTTTAGGTAAGTCACCATCTCAAGCCAGCACCGGGTTCAAGATTATGATTTAGAGGAATATTATGAACCGGAGGAGGGGAAGAAGAGGAGAGGAGAGTGAATGTGGATTTGAAAGTCTGGATGTGCCCATTGACCCGGACATCTCCCCAGACAGACCTTCAGGAGTGTCTCCTCCTAGGCTTTCTGAGTCCCCTTCTCATTTTATGTTTTATAAAAAAGTGGCTGAAACCCTCCAGCTCCCTATGGAGGAAACTGTGGATGATCAAGAGGAGCCTGACTATGTGGAAATGATGGATATGCCAGAGTCTAGGAGACAGTCTATTCCCTTGCATAAATCTTTTGGGAAACAGACATTTAAAATTCTAAAAACTCCTCACACTATACCTCCTGTGGATAAGAGAATGGACAAGAGGTATGCATTGTCAGGCTCTGATACAGAGTTCCTTACACAACAATGCAGCCATGTTGGGGTAGTGCAGGCTGCAGCCTGTGACAAGGCAAATATTCCCTTGGCTTCACACCCCCCAGACAAGGACTCCAGGAGGATTGATGTCATGGCAATGAAACAGTACATGGCAGCATCCTTGGGACTCAGGCAAATTATATGGCTCATGTTGCTAGATATCAGAAATCCAGATGGGATACTGTTATGGCTCTAGCAAAACAGGTCCCTGGCCAGCTTGCCAAGGAGCTGGAGCAGGTGGCTGCTGATGGTATTGAGGCATCCAAGGTGCAAATTCCATGCTGCAGTGGACTGAAATGATGTGTCATCAAGAGTCATGGCTACATATGTGGCACTTCGCAGAATGGCTTGGCTCAGATGTACTAGCCAGTCACAGGATACCCAGACTAAAGCCATGGATTTTCCTGTTGTGGGTAATTCTCTGTTTGGGGAGCAGACAGAGAATTACATGAAGAAAATGGATTAGTATAGGACCACCTATAGGAGTGCACAGGCCAAGGAAAGGCAGGCCACTCCTCAAAGGCAGCTTCCCGGGGACAGGGGCACGCCTTTTCATAGGCCTTTTTACCTAGCCCAGGCCTCCTCTTCTGCTTATGCCCAGAGGGGGTTCTTTAGAGGGAGAGGCAGATGGGGTGCAAGCAGGCCTGCTTCCACCCCTCAGCCCAAAGCCCCTGCCAAGCAGGCACCCTAATGGGGTTGCCAGGGCCGATTCTCACCTACCTGTAGGGGGCAGGCTGGCTTACTTTGTCCAGGACTGGGAGTCTCTGACATCAAACAAGTGGGTCCTGGAAGTAGTAAGCCAGGGACTGGTTCTCAGCTTCAAAAAGTTTCCAAAGATGAGAACCAGATCCTTTCCACCTGCAAATCCTCCAGAGGCACTTGCCCTAGAGGCAGAGGTCTCTTCTCTCCTGGCTCTCAGAGCTGTGGAAAGGGTTCCACCCCTACACCAGGGCAAAGGGGTTGTACTCCAGGTACTTCCTTACCCCAAAAAAGACAGGAGAATGGCGGCCCATCCTGGATCTCAGATACTTAAACAAGCACCTTTTAAAACCAAAATTCAAAATGGTGACTCTGGGAATTATTCTACCCTCTCTAAGGCCAGGGGACTGGCTAGCATCCCTGGACCTCAAGGATGCCTACTTCCATATTCTCATCAGAAGCTCCCATCGAAAGTACCTCAGGTTCGAGCTGCCCTCAGGCCATTACCAGTTCAGAGCAATGCCCTCTGGCCTCACCTCTGCTCCAAGGGTGTTCACACAATGCCTGGCAGTAGCAGTTGCTTCCTTAAGAAGGCAAAAAAATTGCCATCTTCCCTTATCTGGACGATTGGCTCATAGTAGGCCAGTCCCCAGACCTAGTCAGGTTACACCTACAGATAACTCAGCAACTGCTCACCTCTCTAGGTTTCCTTCTGAATCTCTCAAAGTCAGTTCTAGAGCCTGTACAGCTCCTCACCTTCATAAGCGCAGAGCTGAACACAGAGAAAACCTTCGGACAGGGCAAGGACCCTGGTCTCTCTGGCCTCCTCATTCACCCTGCAGGTCTCTCGACCAGCAAGGCATTTTCTACAGCTCCTGGGGCACATGGCTGCCTCTACAGCAGTAGTGCAAGGAGCAAGATTTCAGATGAGGGACATCCAGTTCCATTTGAGAGCCTTTTGGTCTCAAAGGAAAGACCCTCTAACCAAATTGATCCCAGTGACTCGAACCCTGATCCAGGCCCTACAGTGGTGGCAGGATCAGAACAATCTGAGACAAGGGGTTCCTTTTGTCACTCAGTCTCACTCCTTAATCCTTACTACAGATGCATCCCTCTTGGGGTGGGGAACTCACATGGGCGACCTCACTACCCTGGGGTCGTGGTCCCCTCAGGAATCTCTGCTCCACATCAATCTGTTGGAACTCAGAGCAGTTTTTCTAGCACTTCAAGCTTTTTCCAAATCTGTTCAGAACAAAGTTGTACAGGTCGGAACAGACAACACCACCACAATGTGGTACATCAACAAGCAAGGGAGCACTCGGTCTACGGCCTTGTGCACCAAAGCAGTGAAGTTGTGGTCTCTGGCTTACTCCCCGAACACCTCCCTTACGGCAGTTCACCTCCCAGTCAAGGACAGTGTCCTGGCAGATGCTCTCAGCAGGATTTCCCAGGGCCATCACGAATGGTCACTGGACCCCCTGGTTTTGGAGGTGATCTTTGCCAGATGGGTCACCCCGCAGATAGATCTTTTTGCAGCCCCAGACAATCACCAACTTCCCCTTTTTTGCTGCAGGCCCCCAGTGTTGGGCTCAGTCCCTCTGGACGCCTTAGTCCTCAATTGGGAAGGGAAGTTTCTATATGCTTTTCCTCCCTTCCCTCTCCTGTTCAAAGTGCTAGTCAAAATCAGATCTCAGCCCTACAAGATGATCCTGATTGCTCCAGATTGGGCCAGACAATCCTGGTATCCACTCCTACTGTCCTTAGCAGTCCATCTTCCCCTGTGTCTTCCCAGGAAGCACAACCTGTTAACCTGTGCGCAGGGGAGGGTTAGGTACCCGAACCTCAAATCTCTCAATCTCAAGGCCTGGCTCTTGAAGAGTTAGAGTTTGCTGAGCTACCTCTCCCAAGGTGTAATGAATATCCTGAAGGCTTCTAGGAAACCTTCCACCAGGCTACTTATAATTCCAAATGGAAAAGGTTTTCCATATGGTGCTCTGGAAAGCATATTTCCCCAGAATCTGCGGATTTACCCACAGTCCTGGATTATATGGTCCACTTAAATACCTTGGGGCTGAGACCAGCTACCCTAAAAGTGCATCTGGCAGCTGTGTCTGCTTTTATTTCAGCAGGTAAGCCCTCTTCTCTTTCAGCTTATCCTGTATTCTTCAAGTTTTTCAAGGGATTGCTTCATACCAACCCTCCATTCAGGGACCCTGCCCCTGCCTGGGATCTTAATGTTTGCATTGCTCAGCTTATGCAACCCCCCTTTGAGCCTTTGTCTTCAGCAGAACTTAAGTACTTGACTTGGAAGACTGTGTTTCTGGTAGCCATCACTTCTGCCAGCCACACAAGTGAATTGCAAGCTTTGTCAGTGGAGCCTGATTTTATCTCCTTTCATAGAGATAAAGTGGTCCTCAGGACTAATACGAAGTTCTTGCCTAAGGAGGTTTCAGATTTCCACCTTAATCAATCCATATCTCTTCCAGTGTACTTCACTGACCATTCCTCCTCTGGCGAGAGGAGGTTGCACAGCTTAGATGTGAAGAGAGCCCTTAGTTACTACATAGAGCGTACCAAGGGTCACAGGTTTGACTCCCTCCAACTGTTCCTCACTTATGGTGAGGTCGGTAAAGGGAAACCTGCCACTAAAGGATCCATTGCCAGATGGATTGTCTCTTGTATCCAATTTTGCTATGAAAACTGGGTAAGGTTCCTCCCTCAGGCCTGAGGGCTCACTCTACCAGAGGTACAGCTGCTTCCCTGGCTGCAGCCAGGGACATCCCTATTCTAGAGATATGTCAAGCAGCTACCTGAAAACAGTTCACACTTTTACAAGCATTACTCCCTGGACATCCAGGCTAGGAGAGATGCTCAGTTTAGCACAAGCTGTTCTTCAGAGCCTATTCCTAAGTAGGTTCTGCCCTCCTCCATGGAGGTACTGCTTTGTAGTCTGCATATGTCATAATATAGCAAGACTTCATGTTGTTTGAAGAAAAAATTACTCACCTTAGTAATGTTGTTTCTTCTATTGAGTCTTGCTATATTATGAGCCCCCCGCCTGCCCCTCTCAGAACCTCTGTTTTTGGGATGTGGGTGGTCAGTGCAGTGTTGGCACTTAGTAGGTGCCCACCTTGTTGTTTTAACCCTCCTTTCTTGGGGTGACTTGGTGTTGTGTTTTTCATTTTTTGGGTCTCCTGACTTGAGTCTTTGTTTTGGGACCAAAAAATGTGTTCTTATGTTTAGTAGCCAGTTGGCTAGTGTAGATTACAGCTTCCACAGGACCCAGTGAGTTTAGCTCGTAAAGATCTGACGATTTGAGTTTGAAGAACAACAGACAGAGTTTCAACCGAGCTCGAGCTCAGCGTTCCATGCCTGGCACGGAAAGTTAACTCTTTCACCTCCGGAGCAGTTCGAAGGTTGGGACTCACTGCATATGTCATAATATAGCAAAACTCCAATAGAAGAAACAACATTACTAAGGTGAGTAATTTTTTCTTCTAAGCCATTAGTCTGGTTTTATTTTGTTGTTGTATTTATATTTTACATCCTTTTTCAGTCCCTGAGGCTAGGATGTCTATAGCCTTTTTTTTTCCCCACTTGTTTCTTCAACTTTCAAACACAGCTGATGCAGGGAGGGGGGCCGTTGTTGGTTTTTTGCTAACTTGTGTGCGTGACTTAAGTAGAGTGACCAAGTGGGCAATGCCAACCGCCGATGTCATTCTCCTCCTGGATGAAAAGACTTTGCTCCTGGGGCGGGAGGGTCATAGCAGCTCCAGTTTAGACCATTAAGTGTGAATGAATGGTCTTGTGTCTCCAGTTTTTTCCTCCAAGTGAGGAGGGTATATAGGGGATGAGTCAGACCCTGACATCATCATCTTTGATGGTGGGGAGGATGACTCATATTACGGTCCAGAGAACTCAGATCCAGTTTTCATGACTGTACCTCAGGAGGACCTCTCCTTCCAGGTTCTGTTCTGAAATATGCACTCCACATTAAATTTCGAGTTAGTAACCATAGACCACACTAGGTGCCACCCACTGGAGTTTCTGTAAGTGCCTAATATCCCGGTCCCCTTAATTCCTCCCACCTAGCTGGCCCTAGAGACTATGTCAGAGGTAGCTTGGAGGAGGCCTGCTGCTATGACAGCTTTCCCCAAACAGGTGGACAAGAAATATGTGGTAACTAAAACTAAGCCTGTGTATTTCACTCGATCTACAGTATAGTGACTGCCATTGTTAATCTTCCAGGAATCAATCTTCACCATTGATTCTCACTATTGGGTCAGCGCCAGAGGTGCTAAGACCTAGTGGGAACCAAAACTCTTCAGTGGGCTGGCACCAAGGTAAGCAGCACACATGTGTGGTGCTGCAAGACAGCGCCCACGGCTGTAGGCTTATGTCAGTGCCAGCCCCCATTTTTCCTACCATTGAGTGTGCAATAGAGTGTCATTACTTATCTGCTGGGAATCAGAACTTCACAGTTATATGACAATAGCATACAGTTCTGTTAGTTGTAGTGTTAAAGCTAGAGTTTTTTTTATTATTTTTGTGTCAGACTAGTGTATTTTGTTAAAAAATGTATTCAGTTTCTTCTCAGCCTTACTGAATGTCAATGGTCGAAGGTCATGGAGAATGGTAGGGAGCCTGAAGAGATAGGCTGCTCCATTGGGGGGGCTGTGTCTGGTCCATTTTCCCCATCGGGGAATGATTCTGACTATGGGCAGCTCAGTGCCTGGGAGGAAGGACAGTCCTCCCACAAGCACAAAGAGAAGAGGTTCTGATCCCGCACACGCTACATTGGGTTCTTGGCATCACTCAACCTCAATTTCTTCCTGTTCCCACTAGAAAGGGAAGCAATGGCACCAGTCAGTGTTGCCATGTATGAGGTCTGCCCCAGGAAGTTCAATTTCTCGGGGTCAGAGGCCCTCACCATCACCTTCAGTGTCACTGAGGGCCTCTGGTTCTGGGAGATTGGAGTCTTGGGCTTGGAGTCCTTCCTCTGTCTGTAAGTGGGGACTCTACTGGGCAGCATCACCACTGGGCAGCTCTTATGGAGCAGTGGGTGCAGCATCAGGCCTGGGTGTCACTGCTAATGGAGCCATCCCCTGGCCCTTTGGGGTAGGTGGAATTGCTACCGCAGGCATTACTATTGAGTCAGGTAGTGTATTACTGCCTGGCAACAGTCTCAGGGTCCTTGCTGGGGGTGGTACAGCTGATATCTATCCCACTGACCGCCCCCCCTGTCCTAGGCAGGGATGGGGCCAGCCATAGTGCTATTGCAGGTCATTTCAGTGCTGGGTGGGTAGTCCAAACTCTTCTGGTGTCAGGCCCAGCACCAAATTTGGGCTCTATGGGGCCCAATTCAGTGCTGCCTTTGGTGCAGGGGATCTGCATGGTGCTGGATTTGGTTCCATTTATGGCGCTGTCTCTGGTGTTGACTCCTTGTCCTTTGGGGCCTGTGTCTCTGGTGTTGCCACAGTTGCATCAGAGATTGGCGGGCCTGCAACCCCAACCACTCTTTTACTCCCCCACCAAGAAGAATGTATAGGGGATGAGTCTGACCCCAACCTCATTATTTCTGAAGGTGGCAATGATGACTCTTTCTTCAGCCTAGACTCCTCAGACTCCGTTCCTGAGTCTCTTCCTCAGGAGGATCTCTCTTTTTTTGCTCTGCTCGGAAATCCTGTATGCATTCAGCATTAAATTTTGAGCCAATAGCCATCACCAGGGTAAGCGTCTCTGGTTGGAGTTCCTAAATGTATCCAATACACCAATGCATTTAGTTCCTCCTATTGCTCTTGCGTTCGAGACCCTGACTGTTTCAGTCTGGAACAGACTTGCTTCGGTGGCATCTGTCTCCAAGCAAGCTGACAAGAAATAATACATTTCCCCTAAAGATAAACCAGTGTGTCACTCAACTTATAGCTGATGCTATTGTCATCCTCATCAAGAATGACAAGGCCCTTATTCCCATAGAGGTCAGTATGCACCCCATTAACCGTGAGTCACAAAAAATTGATACTATGGGCAAATGTGCCTATGCTTAGTTGCCCTGGGCATGAGAAAGGCCAGCTACCAAGAGTATTTTTGTAAGTATGAATGTACCTTTTAGTGCAGGGTGATGTCTCTGGCAAAGTCTCTGCCAGAGTTGGAGGTAAAACAAGATATTCTACTAACTGTCAAGCAAGGTACTGAGTCGAACAGTCACCAGCTAAAAACCTCCATGAATGCCTTTGATGCTGCATCTCACTGTGCTGCCACAGGAATTTGCATCAGGAGGCATCATTGGCTGTAGACTTCAGGCTTCTCCCAGGATGTCTAACAACAGGTTATGAATATTCCCTTTGATGGACCTTACCTATTTGGATATCAGATGGTGCAGTCTCATAAGGCATCTAATGAAACTAGAACTACACTTGGGATTTCCAGACCAACTCTTTATAACCCTCAGGCAGTCAAGGGATGTAGTTCTTTTCATAATAAGCAGTCCATTTATGGCAAAGGCAAGGGAGCCCAAACAAAAGTCAGCTACCCCAGCCTTAGAAGAAGGTGCAACCAAAAGCAGAGGCACGGAACGCACCTAGTGCCACTATCTGAAACTCCAGCCCTGGTCCTGCCTCAGCTGCCCACTGCAAATCTCTCCTCCCCAGTAGGGGGTGCCGGACCCAGTATCACCTTCAATGGGAGTCATTTATGACAGACAAGTGGGTCCTCAGGATCATCAGGGAGGGATATTCTCTTGTCTGTACAGAAATCTCTCCAGACAATCCACTCAGAAGGTAGCCCCTTTTATCAGTTCATATGTCATAGCTTCTGGCATGGGAGACTATGGGCTTTGAGCACCAGGGCGATGAAAATAGTGCCAGAGTCAAAATGTAGCACAGGGTTCTATTCCCACAACTTTATAGTTCCAAAGAAATCAGGGTCCACATGCCCCATTCTCAACCTCAGAAATCTGAACAAATTTATAGATCTTGAAAAATTCAGAATTATTTATCTGGAATCTCTGCTACCTTTCCTGAAGCCTCAGGATTAAATAGCATCCCTAGATATACGGGATCCATACCAGCATATACTGGTGCGCCACAGCTACTACAGGTATCTTCTTTTTGTTGTACTGTGACAGCATTACCAGTTCTGAGTCCTGTCCTTTGGGCTTTACTTGGCACCACAGGTCTTTACAAAGTGCTTTGCAGCTCTTGTGGCACACTTGTGCTAATTAGGATTCCAAGAGTGTCCATTCCTGGATGATTGGCAAATCTACATCTCATCCAGGCAGGAGACGGAATGGGCAGTAAATACGGTCTCTCAGTTCCTCACCTCAGTGAAGGTCTTGCTGAACCTTGAGAAGTCTCAGCTGCAGCTCTCACAGCAACTGCTGTTCACAGGAGCCCTTCTGGATACAAACTTGGGCTGGGCCTTTTTCCAGAGCTCAGGCTGCAAGTATTTCTGCAAATGGCATGCTACATCATGGAGCACAAGACTGTGCAGACCCACTGCATCTAATAACCTCAGTGATTACAGTGCTTCTGGCATGATTGCACATGAGGACAACTCTGTGGATGCTCTGTACAGTGAACATATTCAGGTGACCAAGCCCCTGATTCATTCTTGTATTTGGTGATCAGTGGAGGACAGCCTCCTCCAGGGCTTCTGCTTCTCCCTGCTTGAGTCTCAGGTGACTCACCATGGATCCTCCTTGTTGGAGCTGGGGGGCACACTGACAGGGCCTTCAAACACATGGTGTCTGAGACCCATCAGAGATTCAACCCCACATCAATGTGCTGGAGATGCAAGCTGTTTTGTACAGCCTTCAGTCACAAAACAGTCCTTCTCCAGATGGGCAACAAGTCTGTCATGTACTACTTCAACAAAAAAGAAGGATTGCACTCTTACTGTCTCTGCTAGGAGGTGATGAGTGTGTGGAAATGGTGCCTGGAGTAGAGGATCCTGCTCCAAGCAATTTACGTGGCATTCAGAACACTCTGGCAGACTAGTTCAGTTGAACAGAAGCCATTCCTCCAGTGTAGGATTAGTCTGACTTTTATTCTTGGAAAAATAATGGAATCCATGATAAATAAAAAAGAATGGAAGATGAAATAATTAATAAGGGACTGATAGATAGAAGTCAACATGGTTTTAAACAAAGCAGATTATGTGCAACAAACAGCTTGGCCTTTTATGAAAAAGTCTGCCTGAGATTAAGTAAAAAACAGCCTTTGGATGTTATATACCTGGACCTACAAAAAGCATTTGACAGAGTCCTGCATGATATCATACTAAAGAAACTGTATAATAAGGAACTGAATGACAAATTGATATCTTGGATTGCTAGATGGGTGGAAGATAGAATACAGAATGTACGAGTCAGAGGGCACTTATCAAAACCAGGTAACGTGACTAGTGGCATTCCGCAGGGCTCAGTTTTGGACCCTATATTGTTTGGACTTTTCATCTCAGATACGAACGATAATGTTAGAAACTGGTGTATCAAGTTTGAGATAACTCAAAACTAGGGGCTGCAGTACATACTGAAGAACAGAAGTCTAACCTATTATAAGATCTTAGGGCAGTAGAACAGTAGGCCCAGATAAACAGAATGCAGTTCAATGAAGAAAAAATGTGTGGTGTTACATTTTGGGGGTAACAACATGTGTCAAGATTACTACTTAAACAGACAAAAATTAAGAAAAGTAGACAGTGATAAGGACCTAGGACTGCTCATCCAAAAATATCTTAGTTTTAGTAGTCACTGCATTAGAGTTGTAGGAACAGCAAATAGATTCTTAGGATGCATTAAAAAATCATTTGTGTCCAGGGACAAAGTTTGTGTGATGTCCTTTTGTAAAACGTATGTTAGGCCACACCTGGATTATTGCTCCTCTGTATGGAGTCCATATCTTAAAAGAGACATCAATAATATCTAATGAGTGCAGCACAGAGCTACAAAGATGATGAAGTCATTACAGGATAAATTGAATGAACAAAGATTAGATTAGTTGGGACTGTACACTCTGGGGAGGAGAGAAAGAGATGAGACATGTTAATGATGTTTAAGATCATAGGGGATGAAGACTTGATGGATGGTCCAAGATTAAGGTTCAGTATGAGAGAGATTCATTTGAGAAGCCATAATGAACAGCTCCATATTGAACCTACAGAAAAGAACAGTAGGAGAGGCTGTTTTACATAAAGAGCCATAAACATGTGGAATAATCTGCCAAATTAGGTACCGTAGGTAATGTGAGCATCTTAAATACATTCAAAGCCAAACTGGACAATTTCTTACTGTATAAAGGCCAAAAATGTGACCCTACAATGGTGGGAGACAGGCTAATTGTGCACCCGCCTTCTTCTGTCTAACAACCAAGTACTGAACCGAGTATAATCACTAGCTCCAGATGTCATGAGATTACTGTTCAATGAGTGGGGTACTGTACTCCAGATGCAGACCTTTTAGTGTCCAAATTCAGTGTCAAACTGCCTTGATTCTGCTCCAGAAATTTAGAATATGGTGTTTTCTGCCAGATATAGTCAGACTACCATGGCAGAATCAGTTTCTGTATACATTCCCTCCTGCCCCCTTCAGTCAGAGGGTGCTACTTAAGGTGGAGATGCAAGTGGACAAGATGATTCTAGAGGCCCCCCTGCTGGCCTCGATAGATATGGTTTCCTCCGTTGAACAGACTTTCAGTCAGCAAACCAAGGATTCTACCACTCAGGATGGACATGTTGACACAGGGTTATCTGGTTCATCCCAACCTGTGCTCCCATGACCATGAGATAGAAGTGAAACAGGTACATGATATCTCAGAGGATCTCTGAAAAATTTTTTGGTCACTTATAAGCCCTCCACCATGAAGATATACACAGCCAAATGGAAATGATTTTCAACTAGTGCTTCAAAATCCACACAGGCATTTTCCGGTGTCCTTCTGATAAAGTTCTGGAGTACTTACTGTATCTTTATGATGCTGATCTGCAGTATTCCACAGTAGAGGTCCACCAGTGTGCTATTTCAGCATGTTATGAGCCCATTGGTACCCTCTACCCAGCACAGCTTCCACTGTTCAAGAGGCTTCTCAAGGGCATTTTATACACAAGGCCTCCCATCTGGAAGCCAGTAGCTCCCTGGGACATCAACCTTGTGTTAGACATGCTCATCCACAAGCCCTCTGAACTTAGTCCAATGAGTGTCTTGAAGTTGCTAACTTGGAAAGTAGCATTTCTGGTGGCTATAATTTCTGCACAGAGAATATGTGAAATCCATACTCTTTGTCACAAATCCTCCATATGCTGCTTTCCATTAAGACAAGGTAGTTCTCCATGCACATCCCCAGTTTCTACTAAAAGTAGTGTCAAGAGTTTGATCTTAACCAGGCCTTAGTCTTGCCTATCTACTTTGCCAACTTCCAGAATGAGTGAGAGAAAACCCTCTACTTACTGAATGTTATGAGAGTCTTTAGGTTTTACCTGGACAGAACCAAGGACTCCAGACAATCCAAACAACTGTTTGTCTTCTTCTATCCTAATCAAAAGGGACAGCTTGTCACAGTCAAGTGCATTTCTGTCTGGATTGTGAATTGCCTTCACTGCTACACTATGGCTCTAGTTAAACTAGAGGGCAGGGTACGTGCTCACCAGAGTGGTTGCCACTTCTCTATCAGAAATGCACTTTTTGCCTATTGGAGAAATTTGTAGAGCTGCAACTTGGAGCACATCACACATTTTTACTAAGCACTATGCCCCGGATGTCCATACCAGGCAGCATGCCAACTTTGGGAGGGCTATCCTGAATGAGCCCCCATCTCTAGCCACCCAAGTCCAGTGACTTTTTTCTGAGCTTGGTACTCTGACCCACTAGTGGGAATCAGTGGTTAAGACTGATTCTTGGAAGATATTGAAATTACATAATTGTAATTTTTGATCTTCGCAAAATATCTTCACTATTGATTCAAATGCCTACCAACCATCCCCCAGACCCACTCCAGTATGGTTGTGTTGGTCTTCACCCTTTTATGCTTGGTTTGGGCTGTGAGACACTGTGTTGCTGGATTTAGTGTCCCTTCTTACATTGGCCACTAGGGCTGTCTTATGCTCCTAGCTTAAATGCGTAGGTAGTTGTCACGTTACGCTGCTCTCCTCCTTGATAAAAAATGTACTGATCCCCCAGATAGATTTATCACAGAACTAAATAAGCAAATTTCTAGATTTGTCTGGGATTCTAAGAAGCCAAGGCTCCATCTTACAATTTTGCAATTACCTAAGAGGCAAGGGGGAAAGGCACTCCCTAGTATGTATTATTATTTTTTGGGTGGCTCAGCTAAGGAGTATCTTTTTATGGTTTCATACGCAGTACTCCTCCAAACAGAAGGATCTGGAGAGACGTGAGGAGGACCTAATTAACCTTCATTGCATATTGCTCTCTTAACCCTCTCCTTCCATGGAAGAGATAACTGATAACCCATATACAGAGAACACTTTAAAATGCTGATGGGTTCTAAAAGGTTCCAGAAGGTTGGGCCTCTGCTGTTCTCTTTCCCATATCATCAGCCTTTTTCCTCCGGCTAAACTGGACCATGTTTTTTTTTTTTTTGCGTTGGGAACGACTTGGCATATTCTTTTTATTTCACCTTTTGAAAGATGGTCTCCGCAGACCCTTTGAGGACATACACACTTATAATCTACAACCTCAAGATAGGTTTAGGTACCTACAGGCTCTCGATTTCATTAAAACCCTTTTCTGAAATATATTGGTAGAGGCCTGTGGATCCCCATTGGTGAATCTTTTGAAGTCAGCATTGGATGGCACTGCCTCATCGAAACATATGATTTCTTATATTTATAAGGCCTTAATCACTTTAGAAGAGGAGTCGCTTCAAAGGGAAAAGACTGCCTGGGAGGCTGACCTAGGAATTGTAATTGCAGATCCTGCATGGGAATTTCATATGAAGACTCTGCACTCACTTATGAGTTCTTATACATGGAAAGAATTTTCTTGGAAGTTAGCTACTCAGTTCTTTTAAAACACCAGCTATACAAGCGAATTATGAGTCGGGGCAAAGAGTGACGTGATGGAAAGGCGGTAGCACTTCTCCTGCTACTCATGGTCATATTTTCTGGAGCTACGGAATACTTCAGTCATTCATTGCAGCCCTGCAGGAAAATTTAATAGAAAGTTTTACTATTCAGATATGCTTGAATGGAGAATTTTTTCTGTTTTCTTCTTGCCCTGACAACCTAAGTGATTGTGCCTCCCGCTTTTTATTTAAGGTCTGTCTGCTAGTTGCTAAAAAGTCAATGACTAGGTGGTGGCTCACAACTATACCTCCAAATATCAAGCAAGGCCTTATGATAAAAGTATACAATATGGAGAGGCTTACAGCCCACATTAACCATAAAAGAGATCAGTCTGAACTACACTGACGAAGGTGGGTTCTCTATATGGGGAGACGTAGACCTGATTTTGTTCCATATAGTTAGAAGGGGACTATAATCGAGGGGGGGGGAGAGAGAGGCTGGTGTCTTAACACTACAGATAACCTTCTGAATTCTTTCTTAGATTGTTAATTGGAGATATTTCTCCCATTCGCTGTTTTCCTTTAATATTGAATTTTTTTTCCATTGTTATTGGGTTTAGACCTGTCAAATTCTATTTGGCCTTATGTTATATATTTTAATCTTGAACTATGGTTCCTAATTAGCAGTGGCTGACTCATTCCTTAGTCATAATGTTAACTTTACATGGTTTTATTAATGGATTGTTTTCCTCTTGAGTGCTTTATATTTCGGTGATCCTTGCCTGTATGATTTTTGTAAATTGAGAATAAAGAGTTAAAAAAAAAAACATACTGAGGCAGTTGGGGGCTGATCCGGAGGTAAATTAGAGGCTGCGTGTGCTGGCCAGCAATGTTGTGCATGTATGTTGCTTACCATGGCACTAACCTTCTGAAAATTTCTCTCTCCTGCTGGTTCCAAGTGCCTCGGGTTAAGATCCACTGGTGTGAATCAATGGTGAAAATATTCTTAGAAGATCAACAATTACAGTGAGTACATCATTTTAATTTTTTTTGGGGGTGGGTGGGAGAAGAGTTGGGAGTGGTAAGAGGTAAGCCTCCATGATTCCCCAAAGCTAATACTGATACTAATACCTCCCCTTTATCAGAAGGTGTGATTAAACATATATGGTTTTGTTCACTATGATCAATAAAAAAGTAACAAGAATCAATTGCTTTCAAGACTTTGAAGTATTTTGAGAGGATGATAAATGAAATACCCTCTGGCCCTGGTGATTACCTTACACTCTGACCCTAATGATTTCTTCCTAAAAGTTCACATTAGGATAAAGATCTACAATAAAGCTGCTTTTCTTTTAGAATGCCAGATTGTTATCCTGTTGGACCTGGTCCAGACGAACCGTAGTTTCACACGACAGTCCAAACTTGATGTGGAGAAAAGGTAACAGCATTATTTTATTAAGTTATTTATCATGATATTTAAAGGGCAGTTAAAGTTACTCTATATCACATGATTTGAAATAGTTGTATTTCTAATACGTCTTCAATAAATTTAATCCGACTTCTAAATGCAGAGAACCCCAGTCTTGTTGTCATGCTCTGACCTAGAATTCAGATCTTCAGTTAACAAATAAAATGTGTCAACTAACAAGTTAAAATAGTTGTTTATGTTTTCATAAATATTTGAAAACTTTCTTATTGTACTGTGAAAAGACCTGGAATGATGAAGTACAACTTTGACTGACATTTTTCAAGGTTCCATTTCACCCTTTGTCCCCAGGCCTAGCATGTTTGACTCATAGTTGGGGCAAGGAGCCAACGAAGTGGGTTAACAAAGCATAATTGTAAGCATGCCTCTTTTTACAGCTCTAGTGGGCAAAGCCTTGCAGACGTTTTGCTATTACAGTAGAAGAAGGGACCTCTCAAGATGCCTAACGGACTAGATACAATTAGAGGATTTAGCTGTACTTCACTCTACTGTTTATTCAGCTGAGCAGTGTTTGCCCTGGACTGTATTTTATGATAATTACTAGCTTCAGTTTGGCTTTTCAATCATAAATTTGTAATTTTAGCTTTCCCAGCAACAAATCTTGTAAAAAGATTTGCACCGTGTTTTTAACCTCTTAAGACACTATCTGATTAGCACTGTCTCAGACATACTTTACTGTAGCAGAACACATGTTTCTTTGACCCCTAACACAAGTAAAGAACTGTTATATTTTGTTAATACTTCTACTATACTTTTTGAAAAATATTTATATTGGGGTTTAGCTGGCAAACGCGTTATGAAATGTTTAGCCCTGAAAACAGCCACCTTTTCTGGTGTCAAATCTAAGTGCATAGCACAACCAATTACAGTATCTTAAACTTGTTACTGCATTCAGCAGTGTCTAGAATGCATTTTAGTATAGCATAAGACAGCTACATCTTTAAACACTAAGACAAGTAAACAACAGTATCTTTTTTACTCCTTTTCTATGCTTTTTTTGGGGGGGAAATACATTTTTATTAAGCTACAGTATGGCTGGTAAACACATCCTGCATTTTGTATCCTTGATAGAACATGAGATATGCTACATTTAATTCTCATAGGGATCTTTATTTTACATATTTTTGCACTATATTTACTCAGGATATCCCAGGTATCTTGTTTTCAGTGGGGTCATGATTTTACCCATTTTTACAATGCATGTATCCAGGGTGGACTAGTCCAGATGTTAAATACTGTTTTCAGAGTGTTCTGATTTCATGCAGTGTAGCATAATAATGTGTAGATGTAGAATCACATTGAAAATAAGATGTCACATGTTCTTTGAACTATCCAGGCTAAATATATAGCAATCAGCAGGCATATTCCATGAAAACACATTGTAAAAATGTGTAAAAGGAGGACCGCATTGATTTGGCCTCTCAGGAGATCTACGTTGTGCAAATACATTACAAAAAAATGGGTAAAAGCATGACCACACTTTAAATAACATCTCAAATCTCAACTGGCATATCCTGTAAAAATTCAGTATTTTAAATGGGTTAAATGCTGTACCCAAATGAAATAAATATTTTAAATATCGACTTGGCTAATCTTTCCTCATAGGTCTTATCCTGCAGGTCCTGCACCATTTTAGTTGCCCTTCACTGCACCGCCTCCACCCTTTGTTATTTCTCAGGTAGGGCCTCCAGAACTGGAAGCAGGGCACAGGAAAGGGGAGGTAGAGGAAGGTCAGGCTGTGGCAGACCTTTCTTTCAGGTCCAGGCTGCCCCTGTATACCAGCAGCAGAGGGGGTATTTCAGGGGCAGGGGCAGAAGGGGCTCCAGGCATGGTGACCATACCACCCGGTCTGCAGCCCAGGCAAAACAGACTTCCTGAACCACAAGTCATGGTCACCTCCCCATCATCAGTAGGGAGCAGGCTGGCTCACTACTTTCCAGTTTGGAAAGCAATTACCACAGACAAGTGGGTCTTGGAGGTAGTGATCCAGGGACTAGCCCTCAGCTTCAGATCATTCCCCAAGCTAAGGTCAAAACCCTTCAGACCAGCATCCATTATAGAATGGGCAGTCTTGGAAAAAGAGGTGTCAGGCCTTCTGGCAGCAAGGGCAGTGGAACCTGTTCCAGCCTCACAGAGGGGAAAAGGATTCTACTCAAAATACTTCCTCACACTAAATAAGAATGGTAAGTGGTGACTCATCTTGGATCTAAGTGCTCTGAACAAGCACCTGACAAAGCCAAAGTTCTGGATGGTAACTCTGGCAATGATTCTCCTCAGTCTTCAAGAAGGAGACTGGCTGGCATCTCTGGATGTCAAGGATGCCTACTTCCACATCCCAGTCAGGGAATCTCACAGAAAATACCTCCGGTTCAGGCTTCACTCAGGTCATCATCAGTTTACAGTTCTGCCTTTCAGCCAAACCTCTGCCCCCAGGGTTTTCACAAAGTGCTTGGTGCTGGTGGCACACCTGGGAAGGCATGGTATAACAGTGTTCCCCTACCTGGATGACTGTTGGTCATGGGTCAGTCCCCACAGCAGGTAAGAGATACCCTCAAGTTCACCCCGGACACCTTCAGAGTCACTGGTGTTCATCATCAGTGTACAAAAGTCTGTCCTCCAGCCCACTGAGGTTCTGAGATTTATAGGGGCAGAGCTGGATACACAGCA
Organism: Neoceratodus forsteri; assembly: GCA_016271365.2. Taxonomy (NCBI): domain Eukaryota; kingdom Metazoa; phylum Chordata; order Ceratodontiformes; family Ceratodontidae; genus Neoceratodus; species Neoceratodus forsteri. The sequence continues at coordinate 369,527,526 of CM028135.1, forward strand.
AGGAAGAGCTTTTCTTTCTCAGGAATGAGTGGACACTGTATCTCAGACTGCAAGCTCCTTCAGCATGAACAGATCTCAGCCAGCAAGGCACTTCCTAAAGTTGTTGTGACACATGGCAGGTGCAACAGGAACAGTCCAAGGTTTCAAATTCCAGATGAGACATCTAGTTCCATCTCAGAACACACTGGTGCCAAAGAATGGACTCCTTGGCAAAGCAGGACCCAGTAACAAGCACACCTCTGCAGGCTCTGTAGTGGTGGAAAAACAAAAGCAGTCTCAGGCTGGGGGTTCCCTTCAAGGCAGAGTCCCTCTCACTGGTCCTCACTACATATGCCTCCCTCCTGGGATGGGGGCACATCTGGAACATCATACAGTGCATGGTATATGTTCCCCAATGGAATCACTGTTACACATAAGCCTGTTGGAACTCAGAGCAGTGCTGCTAGCACTTAAGTCCTTCACCACTTTAATAAGGGACAAGGTGGTACAGGTCAGAACAGACAATACCACCACTATGTACTACATCAACACAGAGGGAGGGAGAAGGTCCAACCTCTTGTTCACAGAAGCAATGATGATATGGGGTCTGGTCTACTCCTTGCAGGTGTTCCTGGTGGCTATTCATCTGCCAGGGGAAGACAATACTCTAGCAGATGCCCTCAGCGGAATCAACCAAAACCACGATGAGTGGTCCCTCAACAGACAAGTATTGGAAGTTGTGTTTTGGAGATGGGGAAACCCCAGAGGTAGGTCTCTTCACCTCAGAAGAGAATCATCAGCTGCCCAGGTTCTGCTGCAGGCCTCCAGTGAAGGGCACAGTACCACTGGATGCACTGACACTGGATTGGACAGGGATGTACATTTATGCATTCCCCCCCATTTACATTATTTCTCAGAGTGCTGATAAAACTCAGATCTCAATCAGCAACCATGATTCTGATAGCTCCAGATTGGACAAGGCAACCATGATACTCCCTACTTCTCGTTTTGTCAGTAGCTCAACCAGTCAACCTTCCTCAGAGACACAACCTCCTGACCTCCACTCAGGGTATGATTCTGTATCCAAACGTCAGGTCACTCAGACTCAAGGCCTGGCTCTTGAGGACTTAATGCTAACTTGCAACTCTCTGAAAATGTTCTTAGGGTACTTGGGGGCTCCAAGAAGCCTGCTATGAAGAAAACCTATGCTGCAAAATGGAAAAGATTTTCTGTCTAATGTGATACCAAGGACGTGGTGCCCAGCCAGTCAGGTCTGGCAGTCTTTCTGGACTATCTTACCCATTTGCACTCTGTGAGCCTACAGCCCTCGACCCGTAAGGTCCACCTGGCATCAGTCTCAGCCTATCTTTTGGCTGGTAAAGGCATTTCTCTAGCAGCCAACCCTATCTTTAAGAAAATTTTCAAGGGTTGGCACACTTGCAACGCCTTGAAGGGAACCAGTGCTCTCCTGAGATCTTAATGTCTGCATTGTTACACTCATGGGACCCCCCCCCTTTTGAGCCCATGTCTACAGTGCACCTGAAGTTTGTCACCTGGAAAACTATATTCCTAGTGGCCATTAGCTCAGCCAGGAGGATAAGTGAGCTACTTGCTCCATGTATAGAAAAGGGTTACATATCCTTCCACAGGGATAAGGTGGTCCTCGGGAGGAACAGGAAGTTCCTCCCTAAAGTAAAACATTACTCACCTTAGTAATCTTGTTTCTTCCAAGGTATTCTTCAATATGATTAACTCTCCCTCCCTCCCTCCTCCCCTTCCAGAACCAGTTGCCGTCTGCACCACAGCTGGCTTAATATCTGTTGGTCATCCTGGGTTTTGCTAATCTTTTAAAACCAGATGGCTCTTGATTCCTCTAGTTTAGCCCTATCTGACATTTCCAGAGGAAGGAAAAGGGGATTGTTTTGAATTGTTATTTAGCATAGTTAGGATACCTTAGGTTAGGAGTCTCTAGAAGCAGGTTCCAAGTAAACCTGAGCATTATAGAATGCAGTAGTTGGTAGAGGCAGCAGATTTGAATGGTGGCACGAGTTAATAGATGTTCCATTGTTAGCATATCGTTCCAAAATTTCTCCGGGGCAGTTCAACACTGGAGGCTGACTGTTACAGTTAATCATGTTGAAGAATACCTTGGAAGAAACAAGATTACTAAGGTGAGTAATTTTTTTCTTCAAACAACATGAAGTCTTGCTATATTATGACAGTAGCAGTTTGTCCCACCACTAGAACTGCTCCGGAGGTGAAATAGTTAATTCCATTCCAAAATGGAACTTTGAGTACGAGCTCTAAGAAGCAGCTCTGTCTATGTAATTTCAAACCTGAACTGTCAGATTCTTTACTCTGCCTCACTGAACAGTCGCTCCGGAGATTTCTCCTACTGCTCGGTTCATTTCTCGGCTTAAACAGAGTTTTCTCGGTTAAATTCAACCGAAAATAGTTTTATTTTAACCGCAAAACCGTTCGGTTCAAGCTCTGTCTGTGGTATCATAAGTAATTTTAAAAGTTTTGTCTGTGTGGAACTTGTAAGTTTAGCGGTTCGGTTTTGAACCGATCAGTGGGTTTAAAACTTATTATATTCAAAGTTTATCATTTTAGAGTGCGGTTCCCGGTTCTTATCGGTTCTAAAAAAAAAACTGATTTTATTACGTTTTTTTCCAATACCCGTGACACGGTTAGGAACCGATAAGGGTGTCTTGCCTTGCACTGCCGTTCAAAGGGCAAGTTTTTCTGGTTAGGCTGGCATTATGTCTGAGAAACCCAAAAGAAAAACCGGGCCCGCTGGGTTTCAACACTGTGATGTCTGTGGGGAAGTCTTTGCCAAGGCTGACCCACACACACACATGTGTTTATTGTCTGGGGTTTGACCACCTCCAGTCAGACTGCCAGATATGTAAGAATTTCCTGCAACCACCCTGGAAAGAGATTGGGCAGGCTCAGGGGCAGAGGCCAAAGCGTCCGCTGGCCGGATGGCCAGCACGGTTCGGTGCCAGCCAGACGGGAAGAATACCCTCTGACCAGAAGCGAGAGACTTCCTGGGCAAAGAAAAGCTGGTTCTGAGGGACCACTTCCAGGCAAAGAAAACAAGAAACTCAGCAGGTTTGGAGTCCAAAACCTCTTCTCCAACTGCTGCAGAGATAGCAAAAGCCATCCAAATTGTCCAGTCACTGTCTCAGGTTCCGTCCGAACCGCCACTATCTGGCATTAGGTCGGTTCGTCCGGTTCCAGTGGTTCAGGAATATGATGTTGAGGAGTTTTATGAACCAGAGGAGGGGGAGGATGATTATGAACAGTATGAATGTGGCTGGGAAGGTCTGGGTGTGCCCATTGAACCGGACATTTCCCCAGACAGACCTTTAGAATCTCCCCCTATGCTATCTGAGTCCCCATCTCATTTTATGTTTTACAAAAAAGTTGCTGAAACCCTCCAGCTTCCCTTGGAAGAAGCTGTGGATGAGCTAGAGGAGCCTGATTTTGTAGAAATGATGGATATTCCAGAGTCTAGGAGATTGTCTATTCATTTGCATAAGTCTTTTAGGAAGCAAACAATAACAGTTTTAAAAACTCCTAACTCTGTGCCTCCTGTAGATAAAAAGATGGACAGAAGGTACACATTGTCAGGTCCTGATACAGAATTCCTTTCTCAGCAATGCAGTCATGTTGGGGTAGTTCAGGCTGCAGCCTGTGATAAAGCTAATATTCCCTGGCTCACATCCTCCTGACAAGGATTCCAGGAAGATTGATGCCATGGCAAAACAGCATATGGCAGCCTCCTTGGGACTCAGGCAAGCAAATTATATGGCTTATGTAGCTAGGTATCAGAAATCTAGATGGGATACTGTTATGCAATTAGCCAAACAAGCCCATAGCCAGCTGGCTGTGAACTAGAACAGGTGGCTGCTGATGGCATTGAGGCTTCTGGGTGCAGTTTCATGCTGCTGTGGATGTTAATGATGTTTCCTCTAGGGTCATGGCCACATCTGTAGCTTTTTAAGTAGGTTGGCCTGGCTCAGGTTTACTAGCCTGTCACAGGATACCCAGACTAAGGCTATGGATTTTCCTGTGGTGGAAATTCTCTGTTTGAGGAGCAGACAGAGAATTACATGAAAAAGATGGATGAATATGGGACTACTTACAAAAGTGCCCAAGCTAGGCGGCAAGCCACTCCCCAGAGGCATACCCCAGGGGTAGGGGTAGGCCTTTCACAGAGCCTTTTATCAGACTCGGGCCTCCTCTGCTTATGCTCAGAGGGCTTCTTCAGAGGCAGACGGGGTGGGCAGGCCTGCTCCACCCCTCAGCCTAAAGCACTGCTAAGCAGGCACCCTGATGGGGTGCCCAGGGCCGTCTCCTTTACGGTGGGGGGCAGGTTGGCTTACTTCAGTCAGAACTGGGCGTCTTTAACCTCAGACAAGTGGGTTCTGGAAGTAGTAAGCCAGGGTCTGGTTCTTGACTTCAAAAGTTTCCCAAAATGAGAACCAGGTTTTCTACCTGCAAGTTCTTCAGAGACCCTTGCTCTAGAAGCAGAGTCTCAACCCTGTTAGCTCTCAGGGCAGTAGAAGGGTTCCTCCCTGTACCAGGGCAGGGTCTGTATTCAGATACTTCCTTACCCCAAAAGACAGGAGAATGGCCCATATTAGACCTCAGATATCTGAACAAACATCTTTTGAAACCAAAGTTCAAAATGGTAACTCTGGCAATGATTTTACCCTTCCTAAGGCCAGGGGACTGGTTAGCTTCCCTGGACCTCAAGGATTCCTATTTTCACGTCCTAATCAGAAGCTCCCATCGAAGTACCTCAGATAGACTACCCTCAGGTCATTACCAGTTCAGAGCAATGCCCTTCGGCCTTACCTCTGCCCCAAGAGTATTCACAAAGTGTCTGGCAGTAGCAGTGGCTCACTTAAGGAGGCAAAGGATTGCTGTTTTTCCCTATCTAGACGATTGGCTCATTGTAGGCCAGTCCCCAGAACAGATAAAATCTCACCTGCAAGTCACCAGGCAGCTTCTCACCTCCCTGGGCTTTCTGCTAAATCTACCAAAGTCGGTTCTGGAACCAGTCCAGGTACTCACCTTTATAGGGGCAGAATTGGACACAAAGCTAGCCAGAGCTTTTCTTCCCTTAGAAAGGTAAGGAATTTAGTGGCTCTGGCCTCCTCCTTCACTCTGCAGGTTTCTCGTCCAGCAAGACACTTTCTGCAGCTCCTGGGGCACATGGCTGCATCCACAGCTGTTGTGCAGGGAGCAAGATTTCAGATGAGAGACATTCAGTTTCACTTGAGAACCTATTGGTCTCAGAGAAGAGACCCCCTTTCCAAGTTGGTCCCAGTGACTCGAACCTTGATCCAGGCCCTCCAGTGGTGGCAGGATCAGAGCAATTTAAGATTGTGGGTCCCCTTCATTCCCCCTGCTCACAATTTGACTCTCACTACAGATGCTTCCCTTCTGGGTTGGGGAGCCCACATGGGCGACCTCTCCACTCAGGGAGTGTGGTCCCCCCAGCAGTCTCTGCTCCACATCAATTTGCTGGAACTCAGAGCTGTCTTTTTAGTTCTTCAAGCGTTTTCTGCATCTGTCCACAACAAGGTGGTACAAGTCAGAACAGACAACACCACAACAATGTGGTACATCAACAAACAGGGGGGCACTTGGTCTTCGGCCTTGTGCACCGAGGCAATGAAGTTGTGGTCTCTGGCCTATTCCCTGAACATTTCCCTCATAGCAGTCCACCTTCCAGGGAAGGACAATGTCCTAGCGGATGCCCTCAGCAGGATTTCCCAGGGCCATCACGAATGGTCTCTGGATCCTCAAGTACTGGGGATAGTCTTTGCCAGATGGGGCACTCCTCATATAGATCTTTTTGCAGCCCCAGACAATCACCAACTTCCTCTGTTCTGTTGCAGGCCTCCAGTGTTGGGCTCAGTCCCCCTGGACGCCCTTCTCCTGGATTGGGAAGGGAAGTTTCTTTATGCTTCCTCCCCTTCCCTCTCCTATTCAAAGTATTAGTCAAAATCAGATCTCAGCCTTGCAAGGTGATTCTGATTGCCCCGGATTGGGCCAGGCAGTCCTGGTACCCACTCCTTCTCTCACTGACAATCCATCTTCCCCTTTGTCTCCCCAGGAATCACAATCTATTAACTTGTGCCCAGGGAAGAGTTTGGTATCCGGACCTCAAATCCCTCAACCTCAAGGCCTGGCTCTTGATGAGTTAGAGTTTGCTGATTTACACCTCTCTCAGGGTGTTCTTGAAATTCTAAAGGCTTCCAGGAAGCCTTCCACTAGGGCTACTTATAGTTCTAAATGGAAAAGGTTTTCCATTTGGTGTGCTGGAAAAAATGTTTCCCTAGAATCTGCTGATTTGCCATTGTATTAGATTACATGGTCCATCTTAATTCCTTGGGCCTCAGACCAGCTACCTAAGAGTTCATTTGCGGCTGTCTCTGCTTTTGTTTCAGCAGGAAGTCATCCCTCTTCCACTCACCCTGTGTTTTCCAGGTTTTAAAGGGATTACTCCATTCTAATCCACCCTTTCGGGAACCGGCCCCTGCCTGGGACCTTAATGTGTGCATTGCCCAGTTAATGCAACCCCCTTTTGAACCTCTGTTTTCTGCAGAACTTAAGTATCTAACTTGGAAAACTGTTTTTCTGGTGGCTATCACTTCTGCTAGACGCATAAGTGAGTTGCAAGGCTTGTCAGTAGAAAGTGACTTTATTTCTTTCCACAGGGATAAAGTAGTCCTTAGGACTAATAGGAAATTTTTACCTAAGGTGGTTTCAGATTTCCATCTTAACCAATCTATCTCCCTTCCAGTATTTTTCACTGATCACTCCTCTTCTGGTGAGAGGAGGTTGCACAGCCTGGATGTTAAGAGGGCTCTTAGTTACTATATAGAGCGTACCCAAGGTCACAGGTTCGAATCCCTCCAACTTTTCCTCACCTATGGCGAAGTTGGGAAAGGCAAACCGGCCACTAAGAGGTCAATTGCAAGATGGATTGTCTCTTGTATCCAATTTTGTTATCGGAAAATGGGCAGAGATCCCCCTCTGGCTTGAGGGCTCATTCTACCAGGGGTACAGCCGGGTCTCTAGCTGCTGCCAGAGACATCCCTTTATTAGTGATATGCCAGGCTGCTACTTGGAAAATGGTACACACTTTCACCAAGCATTACTCCCTGGATGTCCAGACCAGGAGAGATGCTCAGTTTGGCACAGCTGTTCTTCAGAGCCTATTCCCTAAGTAGGTTCTGCCCCTCCTCCATGGAGGTACTGCTGTGTAGTCTGCTACTGTCATAATATAGCAAGACGTCATGTTGTTTGAAGAAAAAATTACTCACCTTAGTAATGTTGTTTCTTCTAATGGGGTCTTGCTATATTATGACCTCCCCCCCAGCCTGCCCCTCTCAGAACCTCTACTTGGGTGGGGTGCGGGCAACATAGTGTGGGCACTATTTTATGCCCTTTTAACGTTTCTTCCCCTTTTGGGGGTTTGGGGTATGTGTTTTATTATCCTGTTGTTTTATTCTCATGTTGTTAAAATTGTACTAGTAGTTCTGGTCCCCTGACTTGAGTCTTGGGTGTTGGGACCAGCAATGGTTGTTAATATTTAGGTAGCCATTTGGCTAGTGTAGTTACAGCTTCCACACAGACCTTAGTGAGTTTTGCTCGTAAAGATCTGACAGTTCAGGTTTGAAATTACACAGACAGAGCTGCTTCTTAGAGCTCGTGCTCAAAGTTCCATTTTGGAATGGAATTAACTATTTCACCTCCGGAGCAGTTCTAATGGTGGGACAAACTGCTACTGTCATAATATAGCAAGACTCCATTAGAAGAAACAGCACTACTAAGGTGAGTAATTTTTTCTTCTATCCCAACTGTGCTTGAAACCACCAACAGTTTTAGCACCCACCACTTTGTTTTGTAGACTGTTCAATGGCACCACCACTCTTTTTGTAAAATACTTCCTCATGTTCCTCCTGAACTTCCCTTCTGTCAATTTCTACTTCTGTCCAGATGACCCTGACCTAGTATTCAAGCTAAATTGTTCCCCACAGTTCACCTTATTAATTCCTTTTTGGAACTTGAAGGTCTCTATCATATCTCCCTCTTCCTTTTGGTTACCAGTGAGAATATGTTAAGTACCTTGAGATGCCCCTCATAGGACCTGCTTTGTTGGCCCTAAATCATTTTTATTACCCTGCATTGCATCATCTCCAGCCTCTTCTTATCCTTCCTGAAGTGAGGACTCCTGAACTGGGCACAGTACTCCAGGTGTGGTCCTCAAGATCATACTTTATTCTAAGTGTCAGCTTCAGTGTAACTGTGGGGTAGGTAATAATTAATTACAAGCAGCAAGGGAATTCCACTGTACTTATATGTTTGTTGCATGTAACTACATTGCAAATGCAGTTACAGTATAGCTTCACTGTAACTACAGTGTGATTAAGAAAACTTAGTGTTACCAGCCTCAGTAAGGATCTGTATGGGAGAAGTATTACCACTTCCCTTCTGCTATCAATACTCCTCATGATGCATCCTGGCATCCTACTTGCTCTGCTATATGCCTTGTTTCACTGACTCAATTGTTTGAGGGAGTCATTGATGATAACTTCAATGCCCCGTTCCTCAGCTGCAGTGCTTAGTCTCACCCCAGGCATCCAGTACTCTGTCCTGGGTTCTTGTTTTCTAGGTGAATTGCCTTGCACTTTTTGGCATTCAATTTCAACTGCCAAACCTTAGACCACCCCTCTAGCTTTTGTAAGTCACTCTGCATTTCCCTGATTCTCTCATTGCCATCCACCCTCCCACAAAGCTTAGTGTCACCTGTGAAGACGCAACTTGCCCCAGATTCCCTCATCAGTGTCACTGATGAACATATTGAAGAGCACCAGACCCAAGACAGATACCTATGGTACCCTGCTCGTGACCTTCCTCTATTCTGATTGGGCCACATTGACCACAACTCTGCTGCCTCCCGTTTAGCCAGTTACCTACCCACTTAACTATTCTTCAGCCAAACTCAGATCCTCCATCTTCTTCAGTAAGCATCTGTGAGGCACCAAATCTAAAGCCTTGCTGAAGCTGAGGTAGTGCAAATCCACACCATGGCCCCTGTGCATTTTCCTCATCACACAGTCAAAGAAAACTATCATGTTCATCTGACAAGACCTCCTACTAGAAATCCAGGCTTTTTACTGTCCTGGAGACCATTGTTCTCCAAGTAGTCCACATGGTCCTCTTTGACCAGCAACTCCATCAGCTTCCCTACAATGGAGGTAAGGATGACAGGTCTGCAATTTCCAGCGTGTTCCTTTCTTCCCCTTCCCATTATGGAACAGAACTACATCCACCACCCTCCAATCCTTCAGAACTACCCCTGCTCTGAGTTAGCTGTTGAGTAGACCTACCACGGGTTCAGCCAGTACCTCTGCCAGCTCCCTGAGTAATCTTGGATGCAACCCTTCTGGTCCTAGGGCCTTATCTATCTTTAGGGCTGCTAGCCCTTTCTGGACCCTTTTACTTGTAAATAGTGGCTGCCTCATCTCCGAGACCCCTTTAATAGCTGCTCTGATTCCACTGTCTGACAAGGGCCCACTGACCTCTCTAGTGAAAACTGAACAAAAGTAGTCATTAAGGATGGTGGCCTTTTGTCTGTCCTCCTCTATCACCCTACTCCCCTAAGCTAGCCTTATGATTCCCCCTCCTTTCTTCCCTAACATATTGAAAGAACTGTTTTTCTCCACTTTTGACCCCATCCATAATATGCAGCTCTGTCTCTACTTTTGCCTCCCTAACTGCCCTCTTTGCCTCTCTGTTGTTCAGTAAGTATTCTCCCCATTCTTTCTCCCTCTGCTTTTCTGTGTGCTTGCAGAAGGCCTTTTTCTTGGCCCTCAATGCTTCTCTGACTCTTGCCGAAAACCATAAGTCTCTTGAACCTGTTCTTTTTGGTTACTGTTCTCATACATAACTTAGATTCCTTGAGAATGGCTCTCTTTATTGCCCCCATTTCTCTTCCACCTCCCATGTTCTCCACCCCGACAAACTTTTTGCTGACCAGCTCCCTCAGCATGTTGAAGCCTGCCCCTCTCAAATCAAGGACTTCAGCTCTTGATTGGGGTTTTCCTGTCCTAAGAGCCTATCTACTGGCAAAGTCTACATTTCTGTGTTTCATTTAAAAAAAACTACATTAATGCTAAATTAGGCAAAGCACACAATGTAATGAAATAACAACGTTAATGTTTGGAGTTTCAGACATCTTTGTGAATCGGTGGTGTGGTGTTCCTTTGGGTTGTCAGCACTAATGCCTGCCTCCTGTCTGCCAAACCGGTAGCCTTCAGTCAGAAGCGCAAGGTAGAACTCCAAGCCAGAGCCTCATAGGCATATACTCTTGAAGTAGAGAAGTTTGGTTTACAGTGTGTGGCCAACAGAATCAGTAGTAGTTTTCTTCATGCAGGGCCCTGCATGAAGAAAGAGATCATGTTTGTTTGCTCAGGGGAAGGGGTGGGCATTAGGATTGACAACCCCAAGGAACACCACACCACTGATTCAACAAGATTCCTGAAGCTCCAAACCCTAATGTTTTCATCTTTTTGCTTTGTGTGCTTTGCATTCTTCGATCCTAATGTCTGCACTAATGTAGTTTTTTTGCAATGAATTTCCCTTACTTTTTTGATAGTGGAATCATATCCTCATTCTCGAAGGTACCTATTCAGATGCCGCACAACAGCTTTACGTATTTCAGCAGAATCTACATAAGGCCCATTACATGTGTACTCAATTTGCATAGTTCCCTTCAGGCGTCACACAAATACCTTATCTTGGCATTCCAGGCATCTTCGGAATTTGCTTTAATTCTGTAGTCCCGCATTATGTGTGTACCAGTAAAATCATACCACAGTGTATATGCTATTTTTCAATTTTTATGTCCTAAAGTCTCAGGAGTAATATTTTAAGCCGTGTGATCTTCACAGAAGTGACACAGTTTCAGTTCAAGTTGCATTAATCCTTAAAAACACATTTTAAGGTAGATGTGGCTCTTTTCATCCACTGTGGTCCCTAAGGGACTTAACAAAGTAAAATTGTTGGAAATTTGGTGAAAAAAATCTTAAAAATCAGCTGTGTTATGAGTAAATTTTGTTTTTGGTATCAAGTCCAAATTCTTATGTCCTGTGCCAGTATTCTTAGGTTATAATTTTAATTCTTATGTCGCGAGCTGAAAAGTTCTTAAATTACAAGAAGCAGCTGTCCTGAAAATCCTGTTGAGCAATCTTAGAAGCCAAATGTTAAAAACTTGTAACTCAAGAACCAATTAATATTTTTCCAAGTAATCTTTGAAAGTCACCTCCTGTGGCCTAGTTGCTTCAATCCTGACCTTTTCGGAATAAAATTCCAGACCGTCTTCCTTTAGAACCAAGCAAAAAAATAGTCAAAAAAGTGTGGATTTTCTTATTTTGACACTCCCTGGATCTTGGAATCTAACATGCAGCCATCAAGGAACTTGCCGAATCATAAGAACTTGGCACCTTGACCACACATACAAACTGTCATACACTGTTGTAAAACGGCACCAGAGTTATTAAAGTTTAAAGTTAGAGGGTTGACAATAAAGTGCTTACTCAGTCGTAATACAGCATATAGGTACTACTCTACCTGTATTTTAAATACATAGTGAGAGAGAGATTTTTAAGTATTTTGTGTCAGCACTGTGAGTACATAACTTTTTATATGTCAACACAAGTTTTTAAGCAATAAGTTATGACCAGGGGTTAGAGTAACAGTCTGTTAATCACCCCTAGGGGTGTAATATGGCACAAGGCACAGCCGAGTGCCATATTACCCCAAGGGGCGATTAACTGACAATCTAACTCCTGGGAGTGCCTTATTGCTATTATAAAAATATTTTCCGAAAGAAAAGCGTTAAAAGTATCCTTATGAATGTTTTCCTCATTTAGAGGGAGATTTTTAATAAAATAGTTCTTCCACCAGCAGTTTAAGAATGCTGGTTCAAATTCAGAATGCATCATTCCACACATTCAGCTGTGCTAGAGGATGGAATGCTGACAGGAAGAATCCATGCACCATGGTGATTAGGCTGTACATGACAGTATAACATGGATTAATGTAAGGCTGTTGGAATCCTAACAGCCAATCAGATTGCAGCATTTCTGAGAGCCTTTTTATAATTAAGGATAACACTATTTCAGTAAACAAAAGAGTGAGGCCACAGCTACCTAATGTTTCACACTAGGGGATGCTTCATCAGAGGTTACAGTTTAGCATAACTAGATAATGTTTTATAGTGTACATTTAAAGTGGCCATGCACATATACAGCAGTTCTTCCAGTATATTTTATACAAACATATTCATCAAATGTTTCCTAAACCCAGTATACATCAAACCACAATGCATGCATAAAAGTGCTGAAGTAAAAACAAATAGACAATTAGAAACAGAGAGATGAAAAGATTTAAAAACAGGCTCACATGGAAAAATGATCCGTATATGGTATCACTACCATTAATTACCAACATTCATCAATCAACAGCTGCTAGATCATCTCATAAATGCATGGGTAACATTTCAATTTCAGTTCCAGTATTTGTGACAAAGTTGCCAAGTACATAACAGGGTTTTAAATAATTGATTAGCAGTTTTTTTCTTGGGATAATACTAACTGTATAGAAAGCATTTATATAGGTTTTCTAGAAGTGTCATGTTTGTTAAGGACAGTGAGGCGAGTGATATGCATTTTCACAATGTTTTAGAACTTTTATGAGCAAAACGCTAATCAATTTTTAGAGTTATTTAAAACCCTGCATAAGAATAATTCCTACTAAATAGCAATGATTGTCAGTTTGTCTCTTTTGGGGGATCCTTTTTAGGTGAGCATCACAAAACTGTGAAGGATGAAAGGTTATTCAATAGAGAAAGCCTTTGTAAATAATTATTTTAATCCTGCCAAGGATTAAAGGAAGTCATGACTAGGGCCATGTTTTGCACTAATGCAGTCAGAGACGATCTTTTATGCTCAACCATTAAAGAGCAGCTGACGCCTTTGAAAAAACGTTGGAAAACATAATAGTTGGACACAGTTGAGCTTGTACTTCACATATCTTCTTTAGATTTCTCCTCTACATTATTTGTTACTGAGGAAATTCCCACAAAAACAGGATTGTTATTCCTTAGAGCTCATTTGCCTCTATAACTTACTCCCTACTTGACATAATGTTCTGTTGTGACATCACATTCTTTTGCTGTGGAAATAACTGTGATGTCACAAGCAGAGTTTTATGACATCAGGTTGGGAAGAGGCAATAGGAACTGAAGAACCCTCAGGGAACAACTCTTCTGTCTTCAATCATCTGACCTCAGTAAGAAATAATGGAGATAAGAAATACAGAGCTAATGAGAAATATAAGCTGCTTTGTGTCCAAATATGTTCTGCAAAGTTCTTCTTGAGGCATCAGTGGATCTTTAAAATCTCATATAACTGACAAAGATTGTCAGAATATGTCTAAAGGGGATTTTCTTAAATTTAAAGATACCCATTACTGACAATGATTTCAACAAGTCAAAATTAAGTAAGGTAATTTCTTGGGCCAGTCCACTGGTGCAGAGGTATGGTGGCCGTCTGCGGTGCTGACGACCTGGGTTCGGGAGCGGATCCGGGTATCGGAGGTCTGGCCGGGGGAGCAGGATTGAGCATCCATAGGACTGCTCTCCTGCTCCAGGGGAGGGGGATCGAGTGCTTGGCACAATGTGGACCCCCAGTGGAGGCTGGAGGTACCACAAGCACTCTGGCACCTGCTGGAAGGGGGATGGGGTGGACACTGGCCATCATTGCACATCCCCGCCCCCGGGGTAAAACAACAGAAAAAATTCCTGAGCTCCCCGCTAATGAGCTGGCTCCAGTACGCTGACCCCTCTGATCACCTAACTCCGCTACAGCGGCCCAATTTGGGAGGGGTCAGTCCTGAGCATGTGGAGGTGGGTGGCTGGGGCAGGGCGAACCCCGTTTGTGGGGTTAGGGGAAGCCAGGGCAAAAAAAAAAATTAAGGTAATTTCTAGTACATCTGCATAAAAGGTATATAACTACTGTCTGTTTAACATCCTTACATAAAAAAAATTCCCTCATAATATTGCATTCCAAATTTCATTATTCATCACAAAACTGATTGTGTCTTCTATATATTACCTAGTACTACTGTATGTTTGCAACTGGGTCATTGGGGAAATAAATATATTTATGACAAAAACTGCTAACTTGAAAAAAAAAATCTTAGTCTACACCATCATTTTTAACTTCAGTATTTTGATTCTTTGGCATTGTACTCTGGATAAACTAACAACATTTGTGGAGTACTAGATAGAACCATAAGAAGGAAAAGAGAGCTGCTGGGAGGAGAAGAAACTAAAGAAAAGACCTGCTCAATCAGCATAGGAGTTATAGTTTCAATCCACATGTACAGTAGAATAGAAAAAGAAAAACTGTGCACCATTCAAAATGCAAATATCAAGAGTCACAGTTGGTGTGTTGTAACCTGGCACAACTACATACACACCATTATATGAGCAGCAGATTCTCATATATGCGTCATACTTAAACATTTTAGAATGTAAATCCCAGTACTGTAATTAGTTTGCTTTCCAGACTGTTATCTCTTGTTTTTGAAATGCATAAACTAAAAATATTTTTTTTAGTATTTAGGACCCTTAATACTTAGAACCCATGGGTGTAGTATAGTAGTTCTAAATTAAAACTTAAACTCCTGGTTCTAAAAGGGTTACAGTCTTTTCAGACCTAGCTCTGACAAACCTAATGCAGAGGGCATTCTTTACGAGTTTCCAAAGTTCTGAGGCTTTCTGCTGGGATGGACTTGATTTAAATAGTGTGACAACTCATCACATCTCTTAGAAGAAACACAGTTACTATGGTGAGTAACCCTTTTCCCATCTGTTAGTAATTTATCTTCTTCTTTAATAGTGAATTATGGTTATCATTGGAGAGACCACGGGACACAGCAGCGCTTTTAAGTCTAGTTGGAGTTCGCTCAATCATAACTAACCAATGGCACAGTACTCTACAACAGAATGCCGCAAAATTGGAATTCTTATTGGAAAGTAAGTGTTCTGCTGTTCAGGTGGCAATCATAAATTAGTACTGTATGTATATCTAATTTTACACATGTGCAGGTGTATTTTTGTAATGTAGAAATAAGTCACTCACCTGAATGGGCTGGCAGCACACTTTACTGCAAACTGAGAGATTCAGGAGTAGACCCAAATTCTCATACCTTAGGCAGGATGATTCTGACTGCATCATGGAAGAGGCATGCTAGGTTTGAGTTTCCACAGACTTGCAGTCTAAAACTACTCTAATGTGCCCCATGTGGCAGTTTGGGATTCTCTAACATTTAGACCCATAACTGCTGTGAAAATTTGGATGTGCGATTCAATCATTTTCAATAGCTGTGCTCTCACTGTTTGATTTTGAAACCTCCCCAGTCATGAGGAGCTAACAGTCCTCCTAATAGTTCTAATGTCTTCTTTTTCTAAAAGATATAGCTCCAGATATTCAGACTGCACCAGGCAATGGAACAAGTGGCGACACAGCACAACTGAGATGTGCAAGGGCCAAGACAGGGCGATATTCAAGGGTCATGTGCCATGGCGCATCACGGTTGAATATGGCACAGAATGCGGATGGGGCAGTGACAATACGCCGGCGCAGTCCCCAAACAGAGTGGACTGGGAATGCACCAGCGCAACTGTGGTTGCGCAGGGCGAAGCACCACGATATTCGGAAGTGGCCATGCAAATGGGGCCAAAATATATGCATGGCACAAATGGGGCCATTTGCATGCCATTTTGGCCCCATTTGCATGCATTGCACAGGGCGTCCTGGTGCAATGCACCTGGTGCCCTGCATGCCCTATCATGGTCATTTGAGTGCAAAGACCCCCCCTGGTTGTCTAGTGTACCCCCCTCCCTCCTGAATGCCCAATTGTGGGCTTTAGTAACAGTAAAGGTTACCCCGGTGGTCTAGTGGATCCCCCCTTCCTTCCAAATGCCCAATCGTGGGCTTTAGTAATAGTAAAGGATACCCCAGTGGTCTAGTGGACCCCCCCCACTCACATGCCTGACCGCAGGCATTTGTCCTTGAAAACTATATCCTGGTGGTCTAGTGGTTACCCCCTTCTGTAGGCCTGATCGCGGGCTGTCGTAGAAATGACTAATAACCTGGTGGTCCAGTGATACCCCTCCCACCCACCCACAGAGGACCCCATGTCACCCAGCAACCCCCGTCATTGGTGGGCAGCAGGGCCCGCCATATTCTGCCCAGTCACCTGCGAATGACAGTGTACAGTATGATCTGTATGGCACGGTACTGGACCAATGGACTTGCAGACCATACTGGACTACACAGGCACAGAATATGTGAATGAACCATTCACATATTTGTGCCTGTGTGGCTCTGTATAGTCTGCAGTCCCAATGGTCCACACTGTAACCAATAAGTTTATAGATCATATTATGCCATCATTCAACGGGCGGCAGGCGGTATGCAGGCAGGCACTGCTGCCTGCTGATGGCGGGGCGGGGTGCTGGTGGCCAGGGTCCTCTGTGGGTGGGTGGGGAGGGTATCACTGGACCACCAGATTATTAGTCATTTCCATGACAGGACATGATCGGGCATACTGGAGGGAAGGGAGAACCACTAGACCACCAGGATATAGTTTTTAAGAACAGATGCCCACGGTTGGGCATGCGAGTGGGAGGAGGGATCCACTAGACTACCGGGGTATCTTTTACTATTACTAAAGCCCACGATCAGGCATACGGGAGGGAGGGGGGTTCACTAGATTATCAGGGGAGTCTCTGCACTCGAATGACCACGATCAGGCATACGGGTAGGAGGGGGGGATCCACTAGACTACCAGGGAGGGTGTGGGTGCCTGTGGACGGTGTTTCTGCTGGGTGTGTGGCCACTCATGGCTGGTGGTTGGTGTGTTGCACCACCTGTGGGTGGCCAGCATTTGTTCCAGGGTTTTCCTGGCTCAGCTCTGCGCCCAGGTATGTGGTGCATCTGGGGGTTGTGCCGGCATATGCGCCACACATCCCGGGCTGAATATCGAGATGTGCTACATATGCATGGGCATGACCCCTTCAGATGTGCTGCATACATTACCAATGTGCCCCGGCGCATCGGGATTTGTGCTGCGCAAGGCATCCCTCTGAATATCACACAAGAGTGCATTGTGGGGTTCTTTTTTTTTTTTAACTGACACATTGTGATGCAGATGTTTCTGCAAGTTCAAGTTTAAAAAAAAAAAGAACTTCCAGCCTAACTGGATGGAGGAAAACAACTATGTGGCAGCACTCTAAGTTGTTCTACTGCATTAGTGACATCACTACTGCAGCAGAACAACATAATGATGTCACTACTGCAGCAGAACAAGCATATGATATTCCAGTCATGGAATTCCATGCATAACAGCATTTCACCATACACTATATTTTTAATACAGATTGTCACAAACTGTTCGGGGCTTGATAGTATGGTATTACAGACTTATAATAATATACATTTCAAACCCCAGGAATCCCTCACTATGCTTAACATATGCAGTTAGCCAGGAAGGTTCAGCTGCCCCGGAAAGAGTGGAATGTATGCTAATTATGGAACTCGGAACTCATTTTCAAATCTCTGCCTTGTGTTGGCACTACATTCTGCAGCCTAACATCAGATTTATTTCTACGCCTGAGAAAGCAAGTTGCTCCGATGAGCTCTCTTCAACTTGACAGTGTTTTTCGACTTTATTTTCTGAATGTAGAAGTATATGTTTATTTTCTTGCATATCTCTGCTGTATTTTATCCTATATTGTAGTTTTAGTGTTTATCTTATCTGTGTCAATCTTCATTCATCGCTATTGCGTATAGCTCACGGAGCTAGGACCCAGCAGCTTTTATTTTGCCATGGGTGGAGCGATGCAGGCCAGCCACCGCCTCGAGGCCGACATTCTACATGGCACTCGAGGTTGGCAGTTAGCCGTTGTCGACTCCACCCCAGCCCCAGTACTTTCTCTCCCGCCGTCGAGTGAGGATCCTGCATGCGAGACTGAAGTGTTTTTCAAACAACATGAAGTCTTGCTGTATTCTGACAGTTGCACTTAGCTCCAGCCTTTGAACTGCCCCGGAGAGTATAGGGTTACATTTCTATGCAGGGCATAGAACGTTGAGCTCGAGCTCGGTTGAAGACTCTGTCTGCAGTACTTTGAATCCAAACCATCAGATTGCGCTTCACTGAACAGTTGCTCTGGAGATTTCTTCTGTTGTTCGGTTCAAAGACTCGGTTAAAGTCTCGGTTTTCCGAATTATTTTACCGCGATTCGGTTCACTCTGTCTGTGGTACAGTAAGTACTTAGATAGTGTTTTTGGTTGTGGAAATTGTAAAAGACCTGATCAGTTCGGCTGAACCGATTCTTTAGATATTTTGATTATCATTTTGGTGTGTGGTTACCAGTTCTTATCGGTTTTAAAAAAAATGTGTTTTTAGCGTTTTTTTCAAACACCCGTAACATGGTTATAAACCGATAAGAGAGTCTTGCCTGGCGGTTGTCGAAAAAAAGGTAAGTTTGTTTAGGTTGGCCATGTCTGAGAAACGCAAGAAAAAAACCAGGCCCACTGGGTTTCAACACTGCAGTGAGTGTGGGGAGGTCTTTGCTAAGGCCGATCCCCACACCACCTGTGTTTACTGTCTGGGGTTTGACCACCTCGATTCAGACTGCCAATATGTAAGAATTTTCCCAAGTCTACCCTGGATAAGAGATTAGGTAGACTTAGGGAGAAGGAGGCCGAGAAATCTGCTAACCCGGAAGGCCAGCCTGGTTCGGATACCACCGAACCAGAAGGAGTGCCCTCTGACCAGGGCGATACTTCTTCGGGCAAGAGGAGAGCTGATCCTGAGGAGTCAGTTCCTACAAAAAGGAAAAGAAAAGAAAAATCTGCCAGTTTGGATCCAGAACTCCAAGTTTTGACCATGGAAGAAATTGCCTGAGCGATTCGGATTGTGGAATCGCTTCGTCTGGTTCTAACTGATCTGGTCCCGGTTGGTAGGGGTTTGGTTTGGTCGGTTCCTCCGGTTCAGGATTATGCCCCTGAAGATTTTTATGAACCAGATTTTGAGGAGGGGGACTGTGAACAATGTGAGGATTATGATGATGAGTGCTTAGAAAATCTGGATGTGCCTATAGAACTGGACATCTCCCCAGACAGACCTTCTGGTGTTTCCCCTCCTAGGCTCTCTGAGTCCCCTTCCCACTTTCTGTTTTACAGGAAAGTGGCAGAAACCCTTCAGCTTCCTATGGAGGAGGCTGTGCAGGACCAAGAAGAGCCTGACTTCGTTGAAATGATGGATATCCCAGAGTCTAAGAGACTATCTATTCCCCTTCATAAGTCTTTTAGGAAGCAGACTCAAAACATTCTAAAGTCTCCTAACTCTATACCTCCTGTGGACAGAAGGATGGACAAGAGGTATACTCTGCCAGGCTCGGATATGGAGTTTCTTTACTAGCAATGCAGCCATGTTGGGGTAGTGCAGGCTGCAGGCTGCAGCCTGTGACAGGGCAGACATTCCCTTGGCTTCACACCCCCCAGATAAAGACTCCAGGAAGTTGGATGCCATGGCAAAGAAACATAGATACATAGACAATGTCGGCAAATAAGGGCCTATGGCCCACCCAGTCTGCCCATTTGAGCTTGTAAGTTCAGTTTGTTTTCCTAGAAGTCTATTTCCCCTTACCCCTGACCTCTAGAATTCCTTTATGTCTATCCCATGCATTCTTAAATCCCGTGATTGTTTCAGCCCCACCACTTCCTCTGGCAGGGTGTTCCACTTGTCCACCATCCGTTCTGTGAGAAATTCTTTCTCATGTTTCCTCTGAATCGTCCTCCCTCAACTTCATCCCGTGCCTCTGGTCCTGAAACATCTTTTTCGCTTAAAAAATAGTGTTTTCCTGCACCTGTTCCTCCTGTAAGATACTTGTATGTCTCTATCATATCCCTCTCTCCCTCCTCTCCTCCAGGGAGTACATGTTCAGTTCCTTCAACCTGTCTTCATAGGACTTGTGATGCAATCCATGCACCATCTTTGTTGCCCTCCTCTGAACCTTCTCTACCCTGTCTATGTCCTTATGTGGTATGGTCTCCAGAAGTTGTACACTGTACTCAGGTGGGGCCTCACTAGTGTCTTGTATGGCGGAATTATGACCTCCCTTTTCCTGCTGGTGATGCCCCTGCCTATACATCCCAGCATCCTATTTGCTTTACCTGATGCCTTGTCACTGTTTCCCTACCTTGAGGTCATCAGAGATGGCAACCCCAAGATCCCTTTCCTGCTTGGTGCATGCCATATCCTCACCCCAAACTGATATATTGTGCCAGGGTTTTGTGCCCCATATGCATTATCTTGTACTTCTTTGCATTGAATTTCAACTGCCAAACCCTTGACCATTCTTCAAGTTTCTGCAGGTCCTTCTCATTCTGTCTACACCCTCTGGTGTGTCTACTGTGTTACAGAGCTTTGTGTCATCAGCGAACAGTGAAATTCTGCCTTCTAGATCCTGCGCCAATGTCACTGATGAAGATGTTGAATAGGACCGGTCCCAGCACTGATCCCTGTGGTTACCCCACTGGTCACTCTTCCCTCTGTGGAGTGACAGCCATTTACCACCACTCTGTGTCCTGCCACCAAGCCAGTTACCTACCCACCACACTACTGTCCTGCCCACACCCATATTCCCCAGTTTGTGTAATAGTCTTCTATGTGGCACAGTGTCAAAGGCCTTGCTGAAGTCCAGATGAGCCACCATGTCCACTGCCCTCCCCTGATCCACCTCCCTAGTCACCCAGTCAAAAATTCAATGAGGTTGGTCTGACATGACCTCCCACTGGTGAAACCATGCTGCCTTGGGTCCTGTGGTCCATTGACAACCAGATGTTCCACCAATCTCTCCTTCAGTAGTGCTTCCATTATCTTTCCCACTACCAGGTGAGGCTGACTGGTCTGTAGTTCCCTGCTTCCTCTTTGTTCCCACTTTTGTGTGAGGGGACTACATCTGCTGTCCTCCAGTCTTTGGGCACCTCCCTGTTTCCAGTGATCGGCTAAACAGGATGAGCCAGAGGTTCAGCCACCACCTCTCTTAGTTCTTTAAGGACCTGGGAATTTGCACCCCATCTGGCCCCATTGCTTTATCAACTCTTGTACTTCCAGTTCCTTCAGGACCCTTTCTGCGTGTAAAGGGACTTGTGTCCATTTCTGCACCATTCTCACCCCTTGTACTCCCTTCGGACCCATTACCCACCTCTTCCTTAGTAAAGACTGAGCAGAAATACCTGTTCAATATGTCAGCTTTACTGTTGTCATCCTCCACATTGGCTCCCATCCTCCCCTTCAGTCTCACTATCCCTCCCTTTGTCTTTCTTTTTCCTTATGTACCTGTAAAGGTTTGTCCCTTTACCCACTGATTTTGCAATGTGTTCTTCTGTCTGAGCTTTGGCTTCCCTTACAGACTTCCTGCCTCCTTTGTTTCTCCTGGTACTTCTCCTATCCCCTTCTGCCTGTGTCTTTTTGTATTGCCTGAATGCAATCTTTTTGGCTTTCACTTTCTTTGCTACCTCTTTGGAAAACCATAATGGTCTCCTCTTCCTTTTCCTCTTGTTAACCTGCGTAATGCATAATTCAGTTGTTCTTATAATCCCATTTTAAATACTGCCCACTGTTCCTCAACCCCTGATTCCTGTCCCATTCCCTTAATGCCTCTTTCAAGTATCTCCCCATTTTCCCAAGTCTGCCCCCTAAAATCCAGGATATACGTGTTTTTGTGTGGTTTGGTTCTGCTCTTTCTGTGATTTCAAACCACAATGACTGGTGGTCACTGTTACCCAGGTGCTCCCCACTGTTACCCCATCCACTGTCCCTGTTTGTGAGCACAAGGTCCAGTATTGCCGTCTGCTGAGTTGGTTCCATGACCAGTTGCTTGAGAAGGCACCTGAAGGAGTCAGGATAAATCTGCTCCTAGTTGATGCTGCTGCTGGGATGCTCCAGTCCACGTCTGGAATATTGAAGTCTCAACCATTACTCCTCACCCTTGTCTGCCATCCTTTGGATGGCTAGCATCAACTCCTATCTGTTTCTTCCTCCTGGGCTGGTGGTCTATAGACCACACCTGTGTGTGATGGCTGGCCCCATTTTCCTTTCCAGCTTAACCCACAGTATCTCTCCCCATTTTGTTCCTCCTGGATCTGTGTGGCCCTTATGTAATTTTTCACATACAGTGCCACTCCTCCTCCCTTCCTGCCTGATCTGTCTCTTCTGAATATGTTGTAGGCAGGTATGGCCATCTCCCAGTCATGGTTATCATTACACCAGGTTTCAGTGATGGCCACAATTTCCAGGTCTGACTGTACCATGACAGCCTCCACAGTGATGGCCACAATGTCCAGGTCTGACTGTACCATGACAGCCTCCAGATCTTCCGTCTTGTTGCTAAGGCTCCTGGCATTTGCACATGGCTTTCCATGTTTGACCTCCCTAGACTGCTTCACTGTTCCTCCAACCCCTTCCTTGGTTGTCATTTATCCCTGATTCTCCTTGCTGTCTGCCCTTCTGCTGAATTTTGCCTTTCAAACACCATGAAGTCTTGCTATATTAGGACCATTGCAGTCATTCCCCAGTCTTGAACTGCCCGAGGAGAAACAGTTAACTCAGAGTGATCTGGAGTTCCACAGCCATGAGGCGCTGTTCAAAGCTCTATCTGGCCAGTTTCAAATGAAACTGTCAGATTCTTACTCCGCTTCACTGAACAGTCGCTCCGGATATCAGCTCCTTCAGCTCGGTTCATTTAGCGGTTCAGCGAGTATTTTCGGTTCATTGAACGGCAATAAGTATTTATTTTACCGCATTTCGATTAAAAAGCTCTATCTGGTAACCGTAAGTACAGAAATTAAGTCTGTGTGGAAAGTCATTATCGGTTCGGTTTTGAACCGATCGGTTGGATGAAATACATGTTTTAAACTGTTTAGTTGGCTTTTGATGCGGTTCCGGTTCTTCTCGGTTCTAAAAACCTAACTTTTATTGGGGTTTTTCAAATACCCGTGACACGGTTAGGAACCGATAAAGGGTGTCTTGCCTGCACTGCCATCAAAAGGCAGGATTTTTGGTTAGGCTGGCATTATGTCTGAAAAGCCAAAAGAACATCGGGCCCACTGGGTTTCAACACTGTGATGTCTGTGGGAAGCCTTTGCCAAGGCTGACCCACACTCTATGTTTATTGTCTGAGGGCTGACCACCTCCTGTCAGACTTCCAGGTGTGTAAAATTTCCCAGCAGCCACCCTGGAAAGAGATTGGGCCGGCTCAGGGGCGAGAGGCCAAAAAGTCCAGCTGACCGGATGGCCTGCCGGTCCAGTACCACTAGACCAGAGAAGTGCCCTCTGACCAGGCGAGACTTCCTCGGGCAAAGGAAGGCTGGTTCAGAGGAACCAGTCCCAGCAAAAGACAAAAGAAATCAGCAGGTCTGGAGTACAAAATTGTCTCCAACTGCTGCAGAGATAACTAAAGCCATTCAGATTGTCCAGTCTTTGTCTCAGGCTGTCGAGGCCCCTGCATCTGGGAAAAGGTGGCTCGTTCAGTCTCAGTGGTTCAGGATTATGATGTTGAGGATTTTTATGAACCACATGAGGGGAGGAGGATTTTGATCAGTATGTTTGTGATTGGGAAGGTCTGGGCGTGCCCATTGAACGGACATCTCTCCAGATAGACCTTTAGAATCTCCCCTATGCTGTCTGAGTCCCTTCTGTTTATGTTTTACAAAGGTGGCAGAAACCCTCAGCTTCCCTTAGAAGAGGCTGTGGATGAGCAAGAGGACCTGATTATGTGGAAATGATGGATATTCAGAGACTAGGAGGTTGTCTATTCCTTTGCATAAGTCATTTGGAAGCAAACAACAAAGATTTAAAAATCCTCATTCTGTCCCTCCTGTAGATAAAAAATGGACAGAAGGTATACTTTGTCAGGCTCGGATACGAGACTTCCTCACTGAGCAGTGTAGTCATGTGGGTGTGGTACAAGCTGCAGCCTGTGACAGGCTAATATTCCCTGGCCTCACATCCTCCTGACAAGGATTCAGGAAGATTGATGCCATGGCGAAAAAGCAATATATGGCAGCTTCTTTGGGACTCAGGCAGGCTAATTATATAGCTTATGTTGCTAGATATCAGAAATCTAGATGGGACACTATATTGCAGTTAGCTAAGCAGGCCCAGGGCCAGCTGGCTAGTGAGTTGGAACAAGTGGCTGCTGATGGCATTGAAGCCTCTAAGTTCAATTTCATACTGCTGTTGATGTTAATGATTTCCTCTAGGGTCATGGCCACTTCTGTAGCTTTCCGTAGGTTGGCATGGCTCAGATGCACTAATCTGTCCCAAGATACTCAGTCCAAGGCTATGGATTTTCCTGTATCGGAAATTCTCTGTTTAGTGATCAAACAGAAAATTATATGAAAA
This sequence comes from Neoceratodus forsteri, assembly GCA_016271365.2. Classification (NCBI taxonomy): domain Eukaryota; kingdom Metazoa; phylum Chordata; order Ceratodontiformes; family Ceratodontidae; genus Neoceratodus; species Neoceratodus forsteri. Next base: position 369,552,078 of record CM028135.1, read on the forward strand.
AGATGGATGAATATAGAACCTACAAAAGTGCCCAAGCTAAGGAAAGGCATGCCACTCCACAAGGCATGCCCCAGGGGCAGGAGTAGAGCCTTTCTACAGGCCTTTTTACCAAGCTCAAGCCTCCTCTGCTTTTCACAGAGGGTTTTCAGAGGCAGAGGTAGGCAGGGCTGAGGAGACAGTCGCCTCCCTCAGCCTAAAGCTCCTGCCAAGCAGGCACCCTGATGGGGTGCCAGGGCCAGTCTCCTGTACCAGTGGGGGCAGGTTGGCTTATTCAGCCAGAACTGGCTGTCCTTAACTTCGGACAGGTGGGTTCTGGAAGTAGTAAACCAAGGCCTGAGTTCTCAGCTTCAAACAGTTCCCAAGATGAGAGCCAGGCAATTTCCACCCACAAACTCTTCAGAAGCCCTTGCTTTGGAAGCAGAAGTTTCTTCCCTCCTGATTGCAAAGCAGTGGAAGGGTTCCCCTTGCCATCAGGGCAAGGGACTGTACTCAAGATATTTTCTTACCCCAAAAGACAGGAGAATGGCAGCCATCTTAGACTTAGGTACCTGAACAGACATCTATTAAAGCCAAAGTTCAAAATGTTAACTCTAGCAATGATTTTGCCCTCCCTGAGGCCAGGGGACTGGTTAGCTTCCCTGGACCTCAGGGCACTATTTCATGTCATGATCAGGCCTTCTCACCAAAAGTACCTCAGGTTGAACTGCTCTCGGCCACTACCAGTTCAAGCAATGCCTTTGGCTAACCTCGGCGCCAAGGGTATTCACAAAATGTCTAGCTGTGGTAGTGGCTCATTTAAGAAGGCAAGGATTGCTGTGTTTCCCTACCTGGACGACTGGCTACTAGTGGGTCAGTCTCCAGACCAGGTAAATCTCACTTGCAGGTCACCCAGCAGCTTCTCACTTCCCTGGGGTTCCTGCTGAACTTACCAAAGTCAGTTCTGGAACCTGTTCAGGTTCTAACTTTCATAGGTGCAGAGTTGAACACAAAGTTAGCCAGGGCATTTCTCCCCTCGGAAGAAGGCGGACAGGCTCATTGCCCTGGCATCCTCCTTTACCCTGCGGTCTCTCGACCAGCAAGGCATTTTCTGCAACTCCTAGGGCACATGGCTGCTTCCACAGCTGTCGTGCAGGGAGCAAGATTTCAGATGAGGACATTCAGTTCCACTTGAGGTCCTATTGGTCCAAGGAGGGACCCCTACCAGTAGTTCCAGTGACCAAAACCCTGATCCTGGCCCTTCAGTGGTGGCAGGATCAAGGCAATCTGTCTCAGGGGTTCCCTTTCTACCCGTTTACACTCCCTCACCCTCACCGGATGCCTCCCTGTTAGGGTGGGGGGCTCACTAGAGCGACCTTTCCACTCAAGAGTGTGGTCCCCAGGAATCTCTGCTCCACATCAATCTTTTGGAACTCAGAGCTGTTCTTTTTAGCTCTTCAGGCCTTTTCAGCTGTTGTCAGAACAAAGTAGTTCAAATCAGGACAGACAACACCACAACAATGTGGTACATCAACAAGCAAGGGGCACTTTCGGTCATCAGCTTTGTGCACGAAGCAATGAAGTTGTGGTCTCTGGCTTACTCCCAAACACCTCCTGATCGCAATTCACCTTCCAGGAAAGGACAATGTCTGGCGGATGCTCTCAGCAGGATTTCCCAGGGCCATCACGAATGGTCTCTGAATCCTCAGGTATTGGGGTTGGTCTTTGCCAGATGGGTGACCCTCAGATAGATCTCTTGCAGCCCCAGACAACCATCAACTTCCTCTATTTTGTTGCAGGCCTCCAGTGCTGGGCTCAGTCCCCCTGGACGCCTTCCTGCTGGATTGGAAGGGGAAATTCCTATATGCTTTTCCCCCCTTCCCTCTCCTCTTCAGGGTATTGGTGAAAATCAGAACTCAGCCCTGCAAAGTGGTTCTGATCGCTCCAGACTGGGCCAGACAGCCCTGGTATCTCTCTTCTCCTGTCCCTGACAATCCACCCTCCCTAACCTTGCCCAGGACCCACGACTTGCTGACCTGTGCACAGGGAAGTGTGGTACCGGACCTCAAATCCCTCCACCTCAAGGCTTGGTTCTTGAGGAATTAGAATTGCTGATTTACACCTTTCTCAAGGGGTCATGGATATTTTAAAGGCTCTAGGAAGCCTTCCACCAGGAGCTACTTACAATTCTAAGTGGAAGGGTTTTCCCTCTGGTGTTGGAGAAACAAATTGTGCCAGAATCTGCTGACCTGGCCACTTTACTGGACTATTTGGCCCATCTAAATTCCCTAGGCCTTAGACCAGCTACCTTGAAGGTTCATATGGCAGCTGTTTCTGCCTTTGTTTCCGCAGGGAAGCCTGTTTCTCTTTCCTCTCACCCTGTGTTTTCTAAGTTTTTTAAGGGGTTACTTCATACTAACCCTCCCTTTCGGGAACCAGCCCCTGCCTGGGACCTGAATGTTTGCATTGCTCAGTTAATGCAACCTCCCTTTGAGCCCTTTCTTCTGCAGATCTCAAGTATTTAACTTGGAAAACTGTTTTTCTAGTGGCTATCACTTCTGCCAGGCGTATAAGTGAATTGCAAGCCCTTCGGGTGGAAAAGGTTTTATTTCTTTTCACAGGGATAAGGTAGTCCTCAGGACTAACAGAAAGTTTTACCCAAAGTGGTTTCAGATTTTCATCTGAACCAGTCCATTTCTCTCCCAGTGTTTTCACTGAGCATTCTTCCTCGGGTGAGAGAACTACACAAGCCTGGACGTTAAAGAGCCCTAAGCTACTATGTGGAGCGTACCAAGGGTCACAGGTTCGAATCCTCCAACTCTTCCTTACCTATGGAGGTTGGCAAGGGAGACCTGCCACTAAGAGGACAATTGCAGGTGGATTGTCTCTTGTATCCAGTTCTGTTACCAAAAACTAGGTAGAGGCCCCCTCAGGACTGAGGCCCACTCCACTAGGGGTACAGCTGCATCTCTAGCGGCTGCTAGAGATATTCCCATTTGGAAATTTGTCAAGCTGCTACCTGGAAAACAGTTCACACCTTTACCAAGCATTATTCCTGGCGTCCAGTCCAGAGAGATCTCGTTTTGGCACAGCTGTTCTTCAGAGCCTATTTCTAAGTAGGTTCTGACCCTCCTCCATGGAGGTACTGCTGTGTAATCTGCAATGGTCCTAATATAGCAAGACTTCATGGTGTTTGAAGAAAAATTACTCACCTTAGTAATTGCTTTTCTTCTCATGGAGTCTTGCTATAATAGAACTCCTCTACCCTCTCAGAACTCCTACTTGGGTATGGGGTTGGCAAATTAGTGCAAGCACTGTGTCATGCCATTTTAGTCTCTCTAGTTGGGTTGGGAACTAGGTATTTCTTTTTTGTTAAGTGGTAGAGGTCCCCTCTCTAGACTTGAGTTTTTGGGGAGAGGGGTCCTATTGGTGCTTGTAAGGTGTTCCTAACAATAAATATTGTTGTTGTTATTCTGTGATTGTTCTTATTCTTCTAATGATAGGTAGCCAATGGCTGGTGTAGAGCTTTCCACACAGACTTGCTATGTTGGTTTAGCTCCGTAAAGAACCTGGCAGTTTCATTTGAAACTGGCCAGATAAACTTTGAACAGCGCCTCGCGCTGTGGAACTCAGATCACTCTGGAGTTAACTGTTTCCTCTCCGGGGCAGTTCAAGACTGGGGGAATGACTGCAATGGTCCTAATATAGTAAGACTCCATGAGAAGAAAAGCAATTACTAAGGTGAGTAATTTTTTCTTTCTGCTTATCCACCTTTTGGACACTAATCTCCATCTTTTGCACACTGCTTTGCAGAGATAGCCACTCCTCTGGTTCACTGGTTCCACTGCTAGCTGTGGGGGTAAGCAAGTTGGTACCCTCCTTGCTGGCCTGCCGCCCCCCCTTTGCTAGTTTAAATGCTTGTCAATGTAGCATTTAAACTTATCATTGAGTGCTTGGATTCCCCTCCAGGATGGATGCAGGCCGTCAGGCTTGAACAGACCTCCATCCCTCCAGGTGGGTCCCCAGTCACCAATGAATCCAAACCCTTCCTCACAGCACCAGTTCTTCAACCATGAGTTAAAGTTCCTGGTGCATGCACTCCTATGCTCTCCCTTGCCTCTCACAAGTAGTACTTCTGAGAAAGTGACAGAAGTAGCTACCTGCTTGAGACCCCTCCCCAGTTTCCTAAACTCTTCCTGAACTTCCTTTGGCTCCCCATTTTCCAAGTCATTAGTACCTAGGTGGATAATGACATCCAGCTCACCCTCGTCTTGCCTTCCCAGTGATCCCCAGTATCTTCCTTCCATCCCTCCATGCCGTGGCACCTGGTAGGCACCTCACCTCCCTGTCCTCCCCCTCCTGTGTTCCTAGCTGGATCCCTCTTACGATGGAGTCCCCCACCAGGATTCGCTTCCTCCTCCTCTGGGGTCCACTGCTTTCCCCACTGAGGTCACCTCCTTGGCTAACCTCCACATCCTTTCCTTCCACTTCTCTGGGTACCTCTATTTGGTTGTCCTCATTTGCCAGTGTGGCATATGAGTTCTTGAGAGGAATAGGATCTGGGATGTGCCTCTGCCTGACTGCTCTAACCCTCCTGAGCCCACTGTCATCCAAGTGCTCCTCGTTCTCGGCATCCTTTGAGGCAGCTGCATTGGACTGGGTGGTCCGTGGATGGGTGATGGTACTCCTGACCCAGTTTACTTCCGCTCTGGGTCTGGCTACCTCATCCTGCAGTCCAGAGATGCATGCAGATAGGGCAGCACCTCAGTGTCCAGAAGGTCTGCCTGAATATGGCTGCCCCACAGCCACTGCATTGCACCACTCCCCACATTATACTGCAATTCCACTACTTGTCTGCTACTGTAGCTCTCTTAGTTCTCTTTTTATTAATTTACAGTACTAAAAATCCTGTAACTGATCCTCAGATATATATATATTTTTTTTAAGGAAAAAGAAACCAATAAATAAATAAATGAGTCAAAACACTTGTCGTGCTGAGGGTGGTCTTCTTCCCCCTTTGTTTAGCTCCTGTCAATCAGATTTATCAGGGCATATAATTAAGAGTTGGGGGAAGGGGGGCGAAAATTTGCAGCAATTAAAGACAGCACAGAATTACACCACCACTATGTTTTAAATTTTCAACAGCCCAAAAACAATTATAAGTAAAGACAACAAAGAAAGAAAGTATAGTGTCACTACAAGCCTACAATCTAAGTTTAAAAGAAAAATACCAATTACCAGTTACTCTAAAGCACTGAATTGAATATGTTTCCTTCCTTCTCCTTCTGGCTTCTTCTGAGAAAATAAACCTCTGTTTGCTACTTTAACTGTGACTAAGCCCCACCTCCAGTAAACAGTACATGGCATCCTCTTTGGGACTCAGGCAGGCTAATTATATGGCCTATACAGCCAGGTACCAGAAGTCCAGATGGGACACTGTACTGGCACTGGCTAAGCAGGCCCCCCACCCCAGCTGGCCAAGGAGCTGGAGGGGGTGGCTGCTGATGGGATCGAGGCATCCAAGGTTATGTTTCATGCTGCTGTAGACTCCAATGATGTGTCATCAACAGTCATGGCTACATCTGTGGCTCCTTGGAGAATGGCTTGGCTCAGATGTACTAGCCTTTCACAGGACACCCAGGCTAAGGCCATGGATTTCCCTGTTGTGGGTAATTCTTTGTTTGGGGAGCAGACAGAGAATTCCATGAAGAAAATGGACGAATACAGAACCACTTACAGGAGTGCACAGGCCAAGGAAAGGCAGGCAACTCCTCAAAGGCAGCAAGCCGGGGCAGGGGCAGGCCTTTTCATAGGCCTTTCTACCAAGTGCAGGCATCTTCTCCCTTTTCCTAGAGGGGGTTCTTTAGAGGAAGAGGCAGAAGGGGGATGAGCAGGGCTGCATCCACTCCTCAGCATAAGGCTTCTGCCAAGCAGACACCCTGAGGTGTCAGCCCGGGTCGACTCCCCCATACCAGTAGGAGGCAGGATGACTTACTTCGTTCAGGACTGGAAGTCTGTTACTTCAGACAAATGGGTCCTGGAAGTGGTAAGCCAGGGACTGGTCCTCAGCTTCAAAAGATTCCAAAGCTGCGGCCCAGATCTTTTCCACCTGCAAGCACCTCTGAATCCCTTGCCTTGCAAGCAGAGGTTTCATCTCTGTTGACTCTAAGGGCCATAGAAAGGGTGCCTTACCTACACAGGGGCAAAGGTCTCTACTCCAGGTACTTCCTTACCCCAAAAAAGACAGGGGAGTGGCGACCCATCCTGGATTTAAGATATCTGAACAAGGATCTGTTAAAACCAAAGTTCAAAATGGTGACGCTGGGAATAATTCTTCCCTCTCTAAGGCCAGGGGACTGGCTTTGCCTCCCTGGACCTCAAGGATGCATATTTTCACATTCTCATCAGGTGCTCCCACAGAAAGTACCTCAGGTTCGAATTGCCTTCTGGCCATTATCAGTTCAGAGCAATGCCCTTTGGCCTAACATCAGCTCCAAGGGTGTTAACAAAGTGCCTGGCAGTAGTGGTGGCCTTTTTAAGAAGGAAGAAGATTGCAGTGTTTCCATATCTGGATGACTGGCTCATTGTGGGACAGTCCCCAGACCAAGTCAAGTCAGACCTCCAAGTGACCCAGCAAGTGCTCACTTCCTTGGGGTTTCTTCTCAACCTTTCCAAGTTAGTTCTCGAACCTGTACAGCTTCTCACTTTTATAGGAGCAGAGCAGGATGCAGTCAGAGCAAGAGCTTTTCTTCCCATGCAGAGGGTTACAGCCATTTCAGAGCCGGCCTCCTCTTTCCGCCTTCTGGTCTCTCGACCAGCAAGGCATTTCCTTCAGCTTCTGGGTCACATGACAGTTTCTACAGCAGTGGTCCAAGGAGGCAGGTTTCAGATGAGGGACATTCAGTTCCATCTAAGGTCTTTCTGGTCCCAAAAGCAGGATCCTCTTACCAAACTAGTTCCAGTGACTCAGACTCTGATCCAGGCACTTCAATGGTGGCAGGATCAGGACAATCTCAGGCAAGGGGTACCTTTTATCAATAAGCCCCGCTCTGTGGTCCTTACCACACATCCTTCTCTGTTGGGGTGGGGAGCCCATCTTGGGGCTCTCACAGCCCAGGGACAGTGGTCCCATCAAGAATCCTTCCTGCATATCAATCTTTTGGAGCTCAGGGCAGTGTTCCTGGCTCTGCAAGCCTTCTCTCAGTCAGTGCAGAACAAGGTGGTACAGGTCAGGACAGACACCACCACCACCATGTGGTACATCAGCAAACAGGGAGGCACTCGGTCCACGGCCTTGTGCATGGAAGCCATGAAACTGTGGTCTCTGGCTTACTCTCTGCAGACATCCTTAGTTGTAGTCCACCTTCCGGGAAAGGACAATGTGATAGCAGATGCACTGAGCAGAATCTCCCAGGGCCATCACGAATGGTCTCTGGATCCCCTGGTGCTAGAAGTGATTTTTTCCAGGTGGGGCATTCCAGAGATAGATCTCTTTGCAGCCCCGGGCAATCACTAACTTCCTCTGTTTTGTTGTAGACCTCCAGTACTGGGCTCAGTCCCTCTGAATGCGCTGGTTCTGAACTGGGAAGGGAAATTCCTCTATGCCTTCCCTCCTTTTCCTCTGTTGTTCAAAGTTCTGGTCAAAATGAGGTCACAATCCTGCAGACTAATTCTGATTGCTCCAGACTTGGCCAGGCAGCCATGGTATCCCCTGCTTGGGCCAGGCAGCCATGGTATCCCCTGCTGCTGTCCCTAGCAGTCCATCTTCCCCTGTCTCTCCCCAGGAAGTGCAATCAGTTAACCTCATCTCAGGGGAGGATTTGGTACCCCAATCTTCAGTCCCTCAATTTCAAGGCATGGCTCTTGAAGAGTTAGAATATGCAGATTTGCACCTGTCCCAAGGGGTTCTGGACATTCTCAAAGCCTCCCGAAAGCCTGCCACCAGAAAAACTTACAACTCCAAATGGAAAAGATTCAGCATTTGGTGTTCCAAAAGCATATATCCCCAGACACTGCTGACTTGTCCACAGTTCTGGATTATAGGTTCATCTTAATGGTCTAGAGCCTCAGACCAGCTACTCTCAAGGTACATTTGTCAGCTGTTTCTGCTTTTCTGTCAGTGGAAAGCCTTCCTCTCTGTCATCTCATCCTGTATTCTGTAAATTTTTCAAAGGATTGCTTCATACCAATCCTCCTTTAAGGGATCCTGCTTCTGCCTGGGATTTGAATGTCTGCATTGGTCAGCTTATGCAACCCCCTTTTGAGCCTATGTCCTCAGCAGAGCTCAAGTACTGACTTGGAAAACTGTGTTTTGGTTGCTGTTACCTCTGCCAGACGTATCAGTGAATTGCAAGCTCTGTCACTTGAACCAGACTTCATCTCATTCCATAGGGACAAGGTGGTTCTTAGAACCAGTAGGAGGTTCCTACCCAAAGTGGTTTCTGATTTCCACTTGAACCAATCCATGTCTCTTCCTGTGTTCTTCACTGATCATGCTTCCTCAGGAGAGTGAAGGTTACACAGTTTAGATGTTAAAAGAGCCCTTAGTTACTACATAGAATGTACAAAGGGTCATAGGTTTGACTCCCTCCAGTTGTTCCTCACATATGGGGAAGTGGGAAGGGCAAACCTGCCACCAAGAGAACTATTTCCAGGTGGATAGTGTCCTGTATCCAATTCTGTTATGAGAAACTGGGAAAAATTCCTCCCTCAGGCCTGAGGGCTCATTCCACTAGAGGTGCAGCTGCATCTCTAGCTGCGGCCAGGGAAATTCCCTTGTTAGAAATTTGCCAAGCAGCCACCTGGAAAACAGTTCATACCTTCACCAAGCATTACTCCCTGGATATCCAGGCTCGGAGTGATGCTAGATTTGGCACAGCAGTGCTTCAGAGCTTGTTCGCAAAGTAGGTTCTGTCCCTCCTCCTCGGAGGTACTGCTTGGTAGTCTGCAATTGTCAGAATATAGCAAGACTTCATGTTGTTTGAAGAAAAAATTACTCACCTTAGTAATTGTGTTTCTTCTAATGGAGTCTTGCTGTATTCTGACCTTCCTCCCTGCCTCCCCTCTCAGAACCTGTTTTTGGGAAGTGGGTGGGCAGGTGCAGTGTTGCACTCCAGGGGTGTCTTCAGTACACTTCCTGTTGGGTGCTTTGGTTTGGTTATTAAGAATTTGTTATGCCTTATTACCTGGTTTTTGTTTGGTTTTTGGGTTTCCTGGCTTGAGTCTTCTTTTGGGAACCTATACCGTTAGTTGCCAGTTGGCTAGTAGAAATTTTACAATTTTCACATTCTGATAGGTCAGTGAGTTTTTAGCTCGTAAGAATCTGACGGTTTGGATTCAAAGTACTGCAGACAAAGTCTTCAACCGAGCTCGAGCTCAACATTCTATGCTCTGCATAGAAATTTAACCCTATACTCTCCGGGGCAGTTCAAAGGCTGGAGCTAACTGCAATTGTCAGAATACAGCAAGACTCCATTAGAAGAAACACAATTACTAAGGTGAGTAATTTTTTCTTGCGGCCTAGTCCGTCGTTTATTGTATATTTGCCTCGGTTCTGCTCAACATCGCTTCTACAACTCGTAAGATCTTTCCTTTTTATAAAGCGGCATCGAATACTGTGTTTTATTTTCTTTCTCATCCGGTCATGTATCGTCCAGGGGGCACAAAGGCATCGAAAGCGGGGCGGCCTCCCATGCATCGGTACCCCTGTGGCCGCCTCATCTGCATGACCAGCATGACCTCTGCCTCTCCTGTCTCGGCTCCGGACATGATATGGATAACTGCGATATTTGTTTCTCCGTGGACCACCATGTAATTGAGATCCATGCATGGAAAGTCGGACGTGTGCCACCAACTTTCGTGGGACGAATTTGCAGTCGACAAGCCAAGGTCAGGACTCTCGGCCCTTCCTCCGGATTCCCTCCTGGTTCTGTAGGGCCCGCGGCGGAGGGAACCCCCACCTCTTCTAGCCTTGCCTCGGCAGGGGTTTCTTCCACGGTGCAGGAGACCCAGGCTGACCCTCTTGGGGGTCAGTCGGGAGGCACCATCTTGGCAGCCGCTATTTCAGTAGTGAAGGCTCCCTCAGTGTCGTGTTCCGGGTCCCTCGGGACTGGCACCATCTTCCGGTGTTGCTCTCGGTCCCGACGCCGCTTGCAGTGCTGTGGGCTTGGAAGGCAACGCCATGGTTGATGTCGCGTCTGTCCTCTGCGCTGTCATCATCCCTGATTCTGCTTGCAGCATCGGGGCTCTCGGCGGTGTCGAGACAGGTAGTCTGGAGGTTTCTGGGCCTGGTTCTGGTCCTGGCTCTGTCTCTGGTACCGGGGCGGGAGCCGGCACCATCTTTGTCCCCAATGTAGTCGGTGCCGTTGTCAGTATTAATTCTGCCTTCAGTGTGCGGGGACACATTCAGGGCCAAGTCTCTCTCCGGTGTCGCTCGTGGCACCGGGATGGGTCTCGGTGCCAGGTGCAGTGCCGGTTTGGATTTGGCACTCCGTGGCACCGGGGGATAGCATGGAGCCGTGCTTGGGGTTGCATCCGACTCTGCGCCGTTCGCGACATCAGGGAGGACGTCGGCACCGAGCGTGGGGCTGTGCTCTCCTCTACTGCTGTTGGGGGCTTCGAATCCCAGGGTGCCCGACCTTGGGGTCTGGGAACTGGAGGAGCCCGTGGGGTGGTCTGGCATTGGACCTCGGAACCTACCTCTTTGGAGGCGGATTCTGAGTCTGATCCGGACTGGCTCACGGATTCTTCAGAATCTTTGGATCCTTCTGTCTCCAGCACCTCGGCCCCCACTCTCCCCTCCTCTGGAATTCAGCTCTCGCCGGTAGACCTCAGGGTCAGGGGGTCTGACCAGCCAGCGGTGGTCCCTGTGGCTTCTGCTGAGCAGCCTGAGGTCACTGGTTTGACTGTTTCTTCAGTTGAGGTACCCCCCTCCTTGGTGTGCTTGGACAGTTCAATTTTGGGGCAGCCTGGGGCGCATCAGGAGGCGGAGGGTATGGTTCCCTGGGTGGACTCCTTGGAGGCTACTCGGGGATGCCAGTTGCCTAGGTTAGTGGCTAAGAGGATGAGGTCCCTCTCTGACTCTGAAGGGTTGAGAGGTAGGGGTGTGGCACAGCGAACCCTTCCTAGGGCCCAGCCGGGTTCTGGTAGGAGCCAAAGCACAGGCTCTTGCCTTTCCCTAATGGGGTCCATGAGGGGCACTTCTACTTCTGAGGTCAGTGGCCGTCCTTCTGGACTCACACGTCCTGGTCACCTCACGGGGGGATTTCTTCTTTGGGGCACAGCTCTGACCGTTCTGACCCTGTTGAACGGCTATTAGCTGCAGCAGCCTTTGGTTCCCTCTTCTTGCAAAGGGTTTCCTGTTGGCCTCCCTGCCTGACAGAGACCGCTCTCCTGTTGCCAGGAGTCTGTCTGCTGAGCCTCAGTCTCCATCCCCAGTAGTCCCAGGTATTCCTGGTCCTCGCAGGCCTCTTACCTGGGAACAATTCAGAGGTTCAGCTGCATTTTGTCCCACCTACCTCCAGCCCTGGACCAGCAGGTGTTTCACCATGTCCCTGTGCAGCTGGCCTCTGAACCTGGGTGCTTGTCTTCCTCCTCTTCTCCCTCTACTGAGGGAGAGGAACCTTCAGTCCACATATCCCCAGCATCTGATCTGTCTTCCTATCAGTGCTTCCTTGTGAGGATGTTGGACAAGCTTCACTTGACCCCCATACCTATCAGCAATCCCAAGCATGTGACGCGCGCTTTCTTGGGTGAATACAGCGCGGCCCACTTGGTGGCTCCCACCTGGCCTGTTCCTTTTCAGGAAGCATCGCATCTGCTCTGGCTTCATCCCTTCTCCACAGTACCAGCCCCAAGGGACTTACACCAGCGGTATTATGCTCCACCTGGGTCTCCAGGTTCTCTGCCTCATCTCTCTTCGGGGTTGACTTCTCTAGACACCCCCTCAGGATCTTGCGCCCCTTACCGTGACTGCCCTCCAGATTCGGACTCTGCGGACTTCGACTTCTGGGGGAGACAAGTGTTCTACTTGGCACGGATCTCTCTGTCAATTGCAGCACATCAGGCCCACTATGCAGCCTATGACAGGTTCTTGTGGATTCGGAGGAAACCAGGCAAGCCATCGCCATCTCTGTGCAGGGCCTGGAACTAGCAGGGCACCAAGCAAGGGCATCTTACGATGCCAATGAGGTAACTTGCAGAGTGGTAGGGACAGCAATCTGCCTTCAGCGGACAGCATGGCCTCGCCTATCCAGGTTGTCACCCCTGGTCCGGCGTAGGGAGATTTACTCTGCCTACCGGAGAACCCTTCTCTTCTCCCGACGAGTGAGACAGCGGCTTTCGGGGCACCTTCCTTCCCACACTGGGGGATCCCCGTCTCACCCAGACCAGTCTCAGGCCTCCCCAGGCCTGTAAGGGTTCTCCTCTTCAGTGTCTCACCCACTGGAGGCTAGGGGACCTAGTCCCTTAGGGTGTTTCAGAGTACCTCCCCCCCTTTTTTTGGGGGGGGCTCGGTACTCACCCAATAGTGATGAATGGTGAAGATTGACACAGATAAGATATGAAAATTATGTACCTACCATAATTGTTGATCTTTCTGTATATCTTCACCATTCATCACTAAATCCCACCCTCGTTCCTTCTGGGGCCTCAGTCTCTGGACTCCACCCCTTCCCTCCCACTGTGTGTCTTTCTTTTCCTCATTGTCCTCTCCTTCGGGTGTAAGCAGGATGGGACTGTAGAGATGCACAGGGGTAACATCTTTTAACTCTTTATGGAGTTTGGAGAGGGCCTCCTTCTGTTCTCCCTTTCAAGGGGTCTCAGATGGGGAGGCATCTTCTTTCTCTTCAGTATTTTATTATTGTGGGCCCAATTTTTGGGCCCCAACTCCTCTAAGCCTCTGACGGTTTTAAAATGTTCTCCCCCCCCCCTTATTTTGGGAGGGATGGGGGAGAGTTGAGATGCACCCTTAGCCTGCACTCCCTTGTGGTTGGTTATCAGACCTACACTGCTACAATTTATGTCTTGCAGTTGAACTCTATAGTCCAGGTCTGGACCTTATTCCCTAAAAACACGTTTTGTGCAACTCTGCTTCTGAGGGTGTCCAAACCCCCCCCCCCCCCATCTTTCTTTCCACTTTCCTTCTTCTCCTTCCAGAGATTGGGGCCCCCTCTCCCCAATTTCCTTTTTAAAGTGTTCTCCTTTCTGTCGCCTTAGTCGTTTATTTCTCCTTTTAGTTTATTCTTCTTTTTCTTTTATCTATCCCTTAGGCTGTCTTGCCTCAACCCACCCTCCCTTCCGTACACTCTCCGGTGCGTCAGAACTGGGGCTAAGGTGGAGTCGACAACGGCTAACTGCCAACCCTCGAGCGCTACGTGGAACGTCAGCCTCGAGGGTAGCGCCGGCCCTGCATCGGCTCTACCCATGACAAAAAAAAAAGTCTCCCACGGGGTCCTAGCTCTGGCAAGCTATACCCAATAGTGATGAATGGTGAAGATACACAGAAAGATCAACAATTACGGTAGGTATGTAATTTTCATTTCCGTAATTTTAGCAGATTTTCTCCAGTTCCACAGTGGTTCCTGGGAATTGGAGAAACTCTTGTTTCTTCTCAGCATTTTTTATTTAACTGCATTTTTATTTATATTTTTCCCTCAGTCTTACATAGATATATAGATACATAGAATGTGATGGCAGAAGGAGACCTCAATGTCTATTTAGTCTGCCCATGGTTTGCTGTATACTACCACCCTTCCTTGTTACCTGATCTGGGTAATGATGCCCTTATATTTGTCCCATGCTTGCTTGAAGCCACCTACAGTTTTAGCCTTGACTACCCCAGGGGGCAGGCCATTCCAGGTGTCCACCACCTTCTCTGTGAAAAAAAACTTACTGATGCTTGTCTTGAACTTGCCTCTGCATAGTCTCTGGACATGTCCTCGCATTCTGCTGTCTACCCTAAACTGGAAAAGTTCATTTGCCTGAGTCTTGTTTATACCCTTGATGTATCTGAAAGTCTCTATCATGTCCCCCGTTACAGAAAGTACGTATTCAGCTCCCTCAGTCTTTCTTCATATGGCTTCTGGTGCAACCCTTGAATCATCTTTGTTGCTTTCCTCTGCACTGTTTCCAACCTGTCTATGTTCCTTCTTAGATGAGATCTCCAAAACTGTACCCCATACTCCGGGGGGGCCTGACCAGTGCCCTTTACAGTGGAAAGACCACCTCCCTTCGTCTACTAGTGATCCCTCTCCCGATGCAGCCCAGCATACCCCCCACTTTTAGTGCTACCTTTTTGCACTGTCTATCCGCCTTTAGGTTATCTGTTGTTATGATCCCCAGGTCACGTTCTTCGCTTGTTTTTGTTAGTTTTTCACACCCCAGGTAATAGTCTGTTTTTGGATTGTTAATTCCTAGGTGCATAATATTGCATTTCTTTGCACTGAATTTCAGTTGCCATGCTGTAGACCATTGTTCCAGTTTTTTCAGGTCTGATTTCATTCTTTCTACTCCTTCTGTAGAATCCACTCTGTTACATATTTTGGTGTCATCTGCGAATAGACATACCTTTCCCTTGAGCTCCTCAGCAATGTCGGCTATAAATATGTTAAATAGTAGAGGCCCCAAGACGGAGCCCGGAGTACCCCACTGGTAACCCCTTGTTCTGAGGATAATGCACCATTTACCTGCACCCTCTGTGTCCTATTGTGTAGCCAGTTTTGTACCCATCTCACTACTTTACCTACTCCCATGCAATCCAGTTTTTTTAGCAGTCTTTTGTGGGGTACAGAGTCAAATGCTTTACTAAAGTCAAGGTAGACCACATCCATGGCCCCTCCCTTGTCTACAGCTCTTGTAACCCAGTTGAAGAAATCAATTAGGTTTGTTTGGCAAGATCTACCTGATGTGAACCCATGCTGCCTATCGTCCTGTTGTTCACTGGATTCCAGGAATGTAATCATCCTTTGTTTAAGTAATGATTCCATCACTTTTCCTACCACTGAAGTAAGACTCACTGAGTGGTAGTTGCCTACTTTTTCCTGGTATCCAGATTTGTGCAGTAGTACCACTGTTGCCCCTTTCCAGTCCTCGGGAACTGTTCCCTTCTCTAGTGATTCAGTGAAGAGTTCTTCTAGGGGTTTTGCCAGTTGGTGTCTCAGCTCCTTCAGGATTTCTGGATGCAAGTTGTCAGGCCCCATGGCCTTACCTTCCTTTATTTTGCTCAGTGCTTCTAGGCCTTCATCCTCTGTGAAGGGGCTTGTATCAACTTCTGTCTTTTCCCTTTTTAGTGTTTTATTGATTATTTGTTTGCTTAGTGCTTCAGTTCCCTAATTACAGGAACCGGGATGTTCTTCTGCTATTTTCACTGTGGAGGGAAGTATATGAAAAATAAAAAAGATGTTTTTACTCTTTTTACTATAAGTAGTGTAGTTTTTTTTTTTTTAGGAACCGGACTGCAAACTCATATTTTTGCATTTGGTAACCATTTTTCAGGGGTCTCTTTCTATTTGGCATGTCAGATAGAACCGAAAAAGACAGGACCTACTGGCTTCAAAAATTGTATAAAGTGCTTTAAACTCTTGGCAAAGGCAGACCACCATGAATTGTGTTTAAGGTGCATAGGTCCTGACCACTTACTTACTGACTGTGAGCTTTGCAGCAAGTTTTGCTTGAAAACTGTTAAAAAAAAAAAAAAAAAGGCCAAAAAAGTTGCAAATAATTATGTCCTCTCAGTCTGCCTCAGCATCATCAAAGCATTCATATGAATGCCCTCCTTCTCATGAGGAAAGCTATTCAAAAGATTTCTCTGTTTCCAGGGTTCCTGAAAAAGGGAATCCTGAGGTGGCCAAGTACAAAAGATCTTTTGAGCAGGTTCCAGAACTGGTTCCTGCTAAAAGAAAGCAAAAAGAAAAACATGTCACTGCCCCTCCTTCTGAAGAAGTAAAGGAACCACCAGTGGACAAAATAAAGATGGCCCTCTATGGAGGACATGACTAAGGCTTGGCAGTTCTTTTAGGCTTTTCAAGCCATGGGTACCCCAGTTCCTCCTCAGGTCTCTGCTCCCCTTCTGGTTTCAGAGGACCAGGGAACTGAGTTATGTTATTATGAAGAGGAGGAAGAAGGGGAACCCATTGAACCTGATGGTTCCCCTGAGCATGAGTTTGGTTCCCCTCCCCAGTGATCAGAGGATTTCTCCTCACATTATACCTCTGTTAGGCAGATGGTAAATTCCCTTGACCTGTCCACCCAGAAAACTGTGGAGGATGAGGAAGAGGTTGAATTTCTGGATATGATGGGGTTAACCCCAACAAAGAAGTTGCTTCTCCCTGTCCATAAGTCCCTCAAGAAGGTGACCTGCAAACTGCTACAGACCCTTACTTCCACCCGAGGGATTGACAAAAAAATTGAGAAGTACCACCAGCTGGACAAGCGTGGGGCTAAGTACCTCTACACTTATCCAGACTGTGAATGGGCAGGCCAGGCAACTGCCTGTGACAAGACTATGGTCCCCCTTTCTGCCTGCCTCCAGACAAGGATTTCGGGAAGCTAGACACCATGGTTAAGAAGGTCTATACTACTGCTTCCATGCTGTTGAGACAGTCAACTTACATGGCCTATACTGTACAGTACCAGAAAGTCCTCTGGAATTCTGTGCTAGCTGTGAACGACAAGGCCTCGGGGGATCTGGCTCAAGATTTGGCAGATACAGCCAAATCTGCTTTGGATGCTACCAAGTATCAGTTCCATATGGCTATGGATGCCAGTGACACTGCTTCCAGGGTCATGGCCCACTCTATTTCTTTTAAGGAAGTTTGCCTGGCTGAGAACCACTAACCTGTCCCAGGACACCCAGGCAAAGGCTATGGATTTTCCATGTGAAAATAATTCTCTTTTTTGGTGACAAAACAGCGGCATACATAAAAAAGGTGAAAGAGTACAAGGTCACCTATGAAAGCAACTTTGATAAGGAAAAGGACTCCACTTCCTGCAGGTCTTATGGAATGGATGTAGGGGTAGGGGCTATTATCCCCGTGCCTTCGTGCCCTATAACTCTCTCAGATGAGAGATTTCTTTAGGGGCAGGTGCAGAAGTGCTTCCAAGCAACCTGCTCCGGCCCCAGTGCCAAAGGAACTGCCCAAACAGAACCCCTGATGAGACTGTCCAGGT
Organism: Neoceratodus forsteri; assembly: GCA_016271365.2. Lineage (NCBI taxonomy): Eukaryota > Metazoa > Chordata > Ceratodontiformes > Ceratodontidae > Neoceratodus > Neoceratodus forsteri. The sequence goes on from CM028135.1 coordinate 369,569,220, forward strand.
CATCTGTCTATTGACAGTGGGAGGAAGGCTGGCTCCCTTTTTCCTGGATTTGAAAAAATATCACCCCAGACAAGTGGGTTCTGGAAGTAGTGAGTCAGGGGCTCACACTGCAGTTCAGAAGATTTCCCAGACTGCAGGTTCACAGAAACTTCAAGCCTCCCAATCTAACAGAAAAGATTCTTATGAAGTTAGAGGTCAGAAAGTTGCTGCAAGCAAATGCTGCAGAAAGAGTTCCTCCCTTATTGTGGGGGAAAGGGTCTCTACTCGAGGTACTTTCTGACACACAAGAAGAATGGGAAGTGGCAACCCATTTTGGACTCAGGTTTCTGAACAAACACCTGAGAAAGGACAAGTTCAAGATGATCACCTTGTCCACAGTGATTCAGTCTTTACAGCAGGGAGACTGATTGGGATCCCTGGACCTGAAAGATGCTTATTTCCACATTCCATTCAGGCCCAGTCACAGGAAATACTTAAGATTCAGACTGCTTTCTGGTCATTATCAGTTCATAGCCCTTCCCTTGGGCCTCTCCTCTGCTCACAGGGTGTTCACAAAGTACTTGGCCATGGTGGCGGCACATCTCAGAAGGCAGGGGGTGATGGTATTTCCTTACCTGGATGACTGGCTAGTTGCAGGAAAGTCACATCAGCAAGTCAAGGACTCCCTCCAGTTAACTCGGAGCATCCTTGAGATTCTGAGATTTCTCATTAATGTCCAAAAGTCCCAAACAGAAGCAGTTTTGGGCAAGGCATTCCTGCCTCAAGAGAGAATGGAAAACCTTCAGATCTGGCAAATTTTTTCATCCTGGGCCAACTCAGGCCAGCAAGGCACTTCCTCCAGCTTCTGAGTCATATGGCCTCCACCACAGCTGTGGTGCCAGGGGCCAGAGTCCATATGAAAGACATCCAGTATCACTTAAGGGCCCATTGGTCCCAAAAGTGACACCCCCTCTCAAAGTTGGTGCCTGTGTCAAACACCCTCTTGCAAGCTTTGGACTGGTGGAAAGAAAGGGACAACCTCAGAAAGGGAATGCCCTTCCAACACCTCAGTCCCTGATGACACATGCCTCTCTTCTAGGCTGGGGAGCCCACTTGGGTGTCCAAACAGTGAGCGAGTGTGGTCCCCTCGGGAATCCAGAGGGTATATCATGACTTGTTCAATAACTGCTCTGCACCGTTCTTGCATTACCGGTAAGACCTTTCCTTTTTATTATGGGGCTTCTTATCATAACTTGTCATCTGGCTGTATATATTCCAATACTGTATGTCCTATGATTTTGCCTTCCTGTATCTGCTCTGTCTCTGTACTACGTATCTCGACCCCGGGTCGACCCTGAAAAAGGGATTATAATTGTCTCAGTGGACTTATCCAGTTACCAAAACTTAAATAAATAAGAAATAAAATAAATATAAACCTCCTGGAATTAAGGGCAGTCTTCCTAGCCCTCCTGTTATTTGCTCCATAGATAAAGGGTCAGTCAGTCCAAATCAGGACAGACATCACCACCATCAAGTATTACGTCGACAAACAGGGAGGCAGAAGATCCTCAAAGCTGTGCACCGAAGCTATGCAGATCTGTTGTCTAGCTTACTCTCTGGAAGCTCAGCTGTCAGCAACTCAGCTGCCAGAGATGGACAATGTCCTGGCAGATTCCTTCAGCAGGATGAGCCAGGGACACCACAAATTGCACCCTGAACAAGCAGGTGTTGGCAAGAATCTTTAGGAAATGGGACACACTGGAAATAGATCATCACTGGTGGGTGATTGCCGGAGATGCAGCACCCCACGGGAGCTTTTTTTTTCCAAGGGGGAGGAGTCGGCGCTGCAGGTGGTGCTACCCATGAGGCCAGTGCATTACATGATGCTCACGGGTTGTCCAGTAATGGCCATCGACTCCTCCTCTGCCCCAGTTCTGCTTCTCCTGCCATTGAGACATCAGCACCTCGTGCAGCATTCTCTCTACTGCACCACAGCAGCCTACTGCTTCTGCAACTTGTGGTCTACTTTTTCGGCTCTGTATCTGATGCCATTTAATTGCCAAAGTTCTCTCCATCCCAGTTCTGTTTGATAACTATTTGCATTACCGGTAAGACCTTTCTTTTTTATTTTATGGCATCGAGTCTTTTGCTGATTTGATTTTCTGTTACCGCGAGTCATGTTGGGTTCATCCAGGGACAAAAAGAAATGCTCTTCTAAGGCGGGCTGGCCTCCTATGCATTGGTGTCTCTGCAGCCGCCAGATTTCCATCACAGACCGGCATGACCGTTGTCTTTCCTGCCTGGGTCTGACTCTTGACATGGACAATTGCGATGCCTGCTTTTCCATGGACTGCTGTGTTCTCAAAATCCATACATTTAAAAAAGTCAGCCATGCTCTGCTGACTTTCAGAGGGCAGCGTCACATGAGGGCTCCAAGCACAGGTCCCTATGTCCCTCCTCCAGCTCCCCACCTGGTTCTATACAGACCAGTGAGGAGGGGGCCTCCTCCCCTCTAGCCTTGCCAGGGAGGAGGCCTCTACCACAGTGCTGGAGAACTGGTCTGACTCTCTCGGGGGCCAGGCCAGGAGCACCACTCAGGTAGTCACCTCCTCAGAGGTGCAGGCTCCTCCAGTGTTGCAGCCCACACCTGCTGATAACGGCACAGGTGGCTCCTTGGTATCACCCATCAGCGCTGTTTTGGATCCCAGCACTGTCCTTGGCTCCAGTGATCGAGACGGCACCATGAGCAGTACTGGGGGCCTGCCCATGGTGCCGTTTGCAGTGCTGAGGGTAGGAGAACCTCTGGGGTTGCTCATCTGGAGGTCTTTTGGATCTCCTTCTCTCTGGAGGAGGATGATCAGGAGGCCGATCCGGACTAGCAGGCTGACTCCCCGGAGTCAGAGGGCTCTCCCGTATCCAGTACCTCCACACCTTCCCGTGTTCCTCTTCCCTCAGCTCTGGCAGTTGCGGTCAGCACCAGCTCCCACGCCACTGATGGTGCCAAGAGTGGGGCAATCAATAGTGACTGTCTGTCTGAGGGGACAGTGGTTCTAGCCTCAGTGGTGCAGATGGCTACCGGCCTTGGTGTTGGTGCCTTTTGCGCAGCCGGGGCTGGGACAGGGACTTCCTCTTCCGCATCCCCCCTTGGGGGGACCATGGGATTGGAGCAGTCCCTGGTGCTAGGAGTGAGGAGGAGGCTGGCCTCGGAGTCAGTGGGGTTGAGGGGACGAGGCGAGGTGTGACAACCCTCCCCAGGAACCATTCAGGGTTTCGGAAGGAGTCAGAGTGCTGAGCCCTCCTTCTCTCCCTAGTCCCCTTCGTGGAAGTCCTCTCTGGGTGAAGTTGGGGTCCGCCCTTCTGGATCCACATGGTCCCAGTCTCTTCACAGGGAAGTTTCCTCTTGAGGGCTCAGTCCAGACTGTTTCAGGCTGGTTGAGTGGCCGGTCACTGCACAGACCCATGGGTCTTTGGGAGGTCTTGGATCACTAATGAGATCCCCTAGCCCTGGCAGAGGTCATTCACATAAAGTTAAGTGCATTTCTCCCATGCCTCTGCAGACCCTTCCTTATTTTCCAGGCCATATGGGTCCCTCCGGGCTGTTGACCTGGGAGCAGTTCAGAGCCACCGCTGCTGCCTTTCCCAGGTATGTCAGGGCAATGGACGAACAGGTTTTTCACCTACCTATCTCCTCCTCAGCAGATGGACTCAGACTCTTCAGACTCATTGGCTCCCTTGTCCTCCTCCTTTGAGGAAGAGGATACCTCCATCCACCTGTCCTCAGATGCTGATCAGAGTATCAGCGCTTCCTTGCGAGGTTGGTCAATGAGCTCCATCTTTCCCACATAGCAAGATGCAATCCTAAGCAGAAGACATGAGTATTCCTCTGTGAATACAGTGCTAACCACCTTGTGGTCCCTTCCTGGCCCACACCTTTCTGGGAGGTATCATTCTGTACCTGGCCGTGCCCGTCCACCCCAGCGCCAGTCCCGATGGACTGTCAGCACAGGTATTGCGCACCCCAGGGGTCTCCAGATGACTTGCCTCATCCCCCTTCGGGAGGGGTGTTGCTAGACACCCCTTCTGGGCATAGGCTCCTGATATGCAACTGACTCCCGGGTGCAGACTCTGCAGAGTATTGCATCCCATCAGGCACAGCACACTGCCTACAGTAGGCATCTGTGGTCGATGCTTGGCCAGGCTTTACCATTGCTGCCTGATTCAGAGGCAACCAAACAGGGCATTGCCCTCTCCGCACAGGGCCTGGAAGTTGCAAGGCACTAAGCAATGGCATCTTAGCATGTCAGTGAGGCAGCTTCCAGGCTAGCGGGGACTGCGATCTGCATTAGGCAGACGGTGTGGCTTCATCTGTCACAGTTGTCACCCTTGGCCTGGCATAGGGTGCTTGTCTCCACTTTCCAAAGGACCCCCCTATTCTCCTGCAGGGCAAGGCGGCAACTGCAGGGGCGCCTTCCGTCTCTCAGCTCATGAGAGACCCCACTTCGCCCTGATCAGTCGCAGGCCTAGTTGTCCTATATGAGCCTCCTCCTCCTATAGATCCCCCCTACAGGAGGCTGAGGGACTCGCATCCCTCAGGACAGTGCTGGACCCCCTTCGGGGGGGCTCGGTACTCACTCACCAGTGATGAATGGTGAAGATTGACACAGGGGAGATATGAAAGCTATGTACCTACCATAATTCTTGATCTTCCAATGTATCTTTATCATTCATCACCGAAACCCTACCACCTTCCCCTCTTGGCCTCAGCTTCTGGGCGATGCCTCTTCCCTGCTTGCCCTCCCTCTTGAAGCCATTGTTTGGCATCTCCTCTGGTTTCACTGAGCCCTCTGTTGTCTTTAAACAACAGGGGACCTATCCTGTCTGGGAGGGCAGATAGGGCGCCCTTTGCCCTATGTGACTGGACTCCCCGTGGGTCCCTCCCTGTCCAGTGGGTTCCTCTCGGGACTCCGTCCAGCCCGATAGACAAGGCCGACTCCCCCTTCTAGGGGGTCCTTCCTATGATGGAAGGAAAACAAAAGGGCCCACTGGAACTCTTGTTCTTTAGTTTAACTTGCTTCTCTCTTTCTCCCCTTCCCTCTTTTGGTGGGGAGATTTTTGCTGGATGAGTCCTTCCTCCCCTGGAGATCCTGGGAGTCGACAGTAATAGAGGTGGGGGAGCACCATTCTGGGGTGTTTTTTCACCCTGCACTTAGGAAGAGGAGAAGGTGATGTCACGTGATGGCAGTCTGATAAGATGTGCCTGCTACAGCTCCTGCCTTCCCTGTCTTTCAGCTTCAAATTTAGCTTTTATTTTCCACAGTGCCTGACAGATTAATAGTATGGACTGACTTACTGTACCCTGTTCTGCATTTTGGATGCCTTTGTCTCGGGTACTGATATGGATGCAGACATGAAAAACCCGCTCCCTCGCCACACTCCCCCGCTGACTCCTGAGTGGGACCAGAAGAAACGCTCCAGGCAGCAGGCCTCTGGCTCCTCCAGTGCTTTTTCCTTGCCCGTGGCACTGACAGAGGACAAATTTCTTGAGGAGATGGGCCCCATACAAAGTTTGGTGTGGCTGCTCATGGAGGAGTTACAAAAATTGCGCTCCTCTATGGATTCCCTGAATCAATGGATTGGCGATGCTGAGGCCCATACCTCATCACTGTAAGACTGGAGGAATCGCTTGAACCCCGGGGTGGTTTCCCTAAGGCAGCAACTGCGGATGATGGAAGACTGGCTAGAGGATCTTGAAGGCCAGTTCCGCTGGAATAACCTAATGATTATGGGGCTACCAGAGGGGGCAGAGGGTCCCCAGACTATTGTATTTGTGCAGATGTTACTAGAGAAAATAGTGGGACCCTTGCCCAATGGTCCAATATATGTGGTGGAGCAGGCACACCATTCATTATGCCCCATGCCTGCTCCTAGGTCCCCTCCACGACCACTCATATGCCTCCTACTAAACTACCTCAACAAACAACACGTTTTGCTCATGATCAGGGATCTTAAGGAAGTGCTCTGGGAGGGGCAGCGCCTCCGAATTGCTCATGATCTGTCCCTTTTGGTTTGCCAACGGAGAGCAGCATTCCATCCAACAGTTTCAAAATTGCTTGCAGCCAATATTCTATTCCGGATGTGTTACTCCTCAGCACTTCAAGTGCTGCTGGATGGGAGCTGGTACAGCTTTGAAACTCTGGAGAAGGCAATGACCAAACTTTACTGGACCTCTTTAAGTGACTCTTGGGTTTGGGGTTTGTCTCTGGCTTTGATATTGGCTGCTACGGGTAAGCTGTTTTTGCTAGTTTAGTCCCAGGAAGTAGTACCTTCTTTTGCTCTCATATGGACTATCACTTTTGTTTTGCCTGCTGTGGACCTCAACTGCAGCGGGGGGCCCTGGCTTTGATTCCTTGGGACTGTCCCTTTAAGGAGTGCTTGCTTATTGGGAGTTCACCAGTCTCTCCCAGCCGGTACTTCGTTCTGCTTTTATTTGCAGTTCTGGGGATGGGTTTGCATTTCCCCTGCGATGGAGAGTTCTGTGACTTTTCCCTACTGCTGGGCTGACTTGAGAAGGGACCTCTTGGGACTGGCGATCTGAGTGCATCTGCATCCTCCAGGAGTGGGGTTAAGAGCTTTGCAGAAGATTTACTATTACAGGTCCTGATTTTGGGACTGGACTTGGCATACTGTGTTTCCATTTCAATGACATAATTCCAGGCTGCCTGATGTGGTATGCCACTTGGAAGCGCTGTCCTGGGACATTTGACTACCTAAGCCCATGTTTATGCTGGCTTCTGAGACTGTATATGTTTACTTTTAGCCATATTGGACATTTTCTAGTTTTTTACCTTTTTAGCTTGCTCTCTGTTTCCTTTGTGCGAGGTTAACACTCTTTTCAGCTTCTTCATGTTTTTTACTGTTATTCTTACTGGTTGCATATAGTATGTTAGCATGGGTAAGGGGGGGTCGATTATTCTGGGGTTACTAAGGGGTTATTGTGAGACCTTTTAGATGGGGGGGTAGAAGTAGCAGGGTCTTTCCCATCATTGACTGGTTAATAGATGGGGTTCTGTCGTTCAGACCGGGGGTTATAGTGTGGTTTTTGCTGTTTTTGTTATGCTCGTTTGGGGACTGAGCGGGTGGGACTTGCCTCTACCTGACTTACATTGCATGACCCTTTTGGTTCATGTTGTTCTATGGGGATTGTAACAGTTTTTCAATATTTGGTGTGTTTTTCTAGATGCACTTCTACTGGGTCATCATGTCACTTGTTGGGGATTTGTTAGGGCTTGCTCATAGGGAGATGTTTTTCAGTTTGTATGTGTGGGGTTCTTTGGGGACTGGGGTATGGACCAGGTGGTGGTTTGGGGTTGGGGGTGGGTGGTCTTGCAAGTTTTTTCATATGGGCTTCAAGGATTTTCTTTGTTTTTCACTTGGTGGTTTATGAGTTGCAACTTATTATCTGGAGGGGGTCTTGGGGGTTTGGAGCACGGTTGGTTGGCAGTCTGGGTTTTTATTTCGGTGAAGGGGCTGTTTCTCTCCTCACTGGAATATTGGAGCCTATGATTATGTCTTTTAGATTTATTACATAAAATATTAAAGGGGGGGGCAAAATAAAAAGAAATGAGCAATGTGTTTGAAACATCTCAAAAAATCTAACCCAAGTGTGGTATTTCTACAGGAAACCCATTTGCGTAGGGAGGATGTTACTCTTTTCCATAGAGAATAGGTGGGGCAAGCCTTTGGAGCGGGGAACAGTAAGAGCAAGGGTGGGGTGGCCATCTTCCTCACTCAGCATTTCCCTTTTTGCCTCATTAAGGAAATCTGGGATTCAGAGGGTCTTTTTTTTTTTTTTTGCATGGGCGGTTGGGTTTGACTGAAGTTTTATTAGGTACAGTCTATGGTCCCAACAGTGATTCCCCATATTTGTTTTCCAACATCCTTGCCCATCTGGCCCCTTTCATTTACCTACCCTTTCTCCTAGGTGGAGACTGAAACCTTGTCCTGCACATGGATTTAGACCGGTCGGGTACATCCAGGAAAGGTTTCTCCCCTGGGCAGGGAGAGCTATGGGATTTTGTAGACACCTTGGCCTTGGTTGATCCCTGGCACACTCTCTTCCCTTCTGTATTTTTATTTTTTATTTTTTTTTAAATTTGGTGACCGGGAGAGGCACACTGAGCCGGGGCTCGTTTCCAGGTGTGACCCGGATACAGAGGTGTACATAGAGGTTAACCACAGGACATACGTGCAGACCAAATTAATTTCTTAAAGACAAGTTTGTTACAAAGAGAACCATGTTATAGGCAGTAGTTACTACATACAGAGTTTAAATAAGAGCATTTGTCTTACAATATGGTATAAACAGAAGCTGGAGTGGTACAGTAGGGATGTGGAAATTACTGGTTAATATGAGATTAACTGAGGCTTCATGGTACAGCTGGTGGTGGGGGTCCCACTGTGCATCTTTGGCAAGGCGGGGTTGGAAGAAGTCTGAGTCTGTACTTAATTTCTGGGAGGGAGGAGGCCTGGTGAAAGATGGGTGGGAGGTTGTTCCAAAGGGGGGGAGGTGGTATGAAAAGGCGGCTTGGCCAGAGGCATTGTGAGGGCGAGGGAGGTTGAAAGTTCGGGCATCTCTGTGGCGGAGTGAGTAGCATAAGGAGTTATCAAGTGCAAGGCAGGAGGAGAGGTAGGGGGGCAGGGAGCCCAACCAGTATTTGGCTATGAGAGAGGAGCTGTGGGTGGTTCTCCTGTGTGAGAGCAAGGCCAGGGAGAGAGAGTGGAGTAGAGGGGGCAATGCTGAGTAAGTGGGGGCGAGGCAGTGGAAAAATGACAGAATGCGTTTAGTAGGATGTTGAGTTTGGAGAGGGATGAGGTTGGTGCTGTGCAATACGGATGTCAGCGTAGTATATTACTGGTAATATTGTCTTATGTATGATTTTGCTGCGGGCGGGTAGGGAAAGACTAGATTTGTGGCGATAGAGGACGGCAAGTTTGGGCTGGAGTTTGGAACAGATGGCCTCTGTGTGGGCTGAGAAATTTAGGTGGTTATCGAGCCAGACTCCTAGGTATTTGAAAGTGTGGACCAGGTCGAGGGCAGAGCCATCCAGGGTGGAGATTACTGGGGGGGTTGGGGGGCAGAAGGGAAGTGAGCTTTTTTCTAGATCTGAACACCATGGAGACTGTTTTTTTGTCATTAAGTTTAAGCTAATTTTTCTGGAACCAGGCTTGGACTCTATTGAAGTAGTTTTGGAGCTCTGGGAAGATGCTGTCGTGAGAGGGTCCCGAGGCAAAGATGATTGGATCATCAGCGTACAGATGAATATTTGCTGAGAGGGAGGCAGGCAGAGGGGAGGTCGTTTATAAATAAGGAGAAGAGGATGGGGCCGAGGATTGAGCCTTGTAGGACACCAGAGAGGATGAGAAGGAGGAGGGGGAGGATATGGTTTCCCCTATTTGGACAGATTGCTGTCTATTTTGGAGTATGTCAATATATATTTTACTCGATTCCTCACTCCATGCTCTCCTGAATTGATTTCTTTCTGGTTAGTAAGGAAATCATTTTGGGTTTAGTGTCCTGCAACATCGAACCATTAGTCATATCAGATCATTCCCTTAAAAGTCTTGAGGAGTCAGATAGAATCTGGTGCCTCAGCTTCTTTCTCCTTAAAGACCCTACCTCCGTGAGGCCCTTCAATGTTTCCTCAACAATTTCTTATGGGAAAATGAGGGTTCAATGCAGGCCTTAGATCTTCTTTGGGTGGCTTTGAAGTGCGCAATTAGAGGAGAGTGTATCAGGTTGGTTACCACGCCCAAGAGGCACCACTTTCAGAAACTGAATGACCTCCTCTCTCAAATTAGAGCTTTAGAATTTTATCTTTCAGCTCAGTCCATTTCAGCCTCCTGGACTCGGCTTCATATTCTCAGAGCCCAGTATTATGGGCTTTTGGAGGAGAAAGCAGACCTGGCGCTTCAGTGGACAGACATTTGGTACCTGGATGTAGGCAGAAAAGCCAGAAGACTCCTAACCCTCCATCTCAAATGTATTGCTTCGCTCAAGGCTATTCCCAGCCTTCAGCCTGACCCAACAGGCCCTATCCTTAACCATTCCCGAGAGATTGCCAGCACCTTTTTTGCATTTTACAGCTCTCTTTATAGTCAGGAATCCTCAGCGGAACCTTCCACCCCATAATTAGAGGAACATCTGGCACCCCTTACTTTACCCTCTGTTTCCTTCTCTCAGCAGGACTTTCTAAAATCCCCCATTACACTGCAAGAAGTTTGTCTTGTGATGGAGCACCTGCCTGTGGAGAAAGTTCTTGGTCCTGATGGCTTCTTCAGTTAATTTTACTCTACATTTGTTGATACGCTCGTCCCTATTTTGACTCGCTTGTTTAATTATCTCCTTACTTCTGGAGTAACTGACACCTCCCTTACCCCGACCTGGATCTCTCTCATTCTCAAGCCTGGGAAGGACACACTCCATCCAGGAAGTTAACCATCCAATTTCTCTCCTTAACACCATCTGAAGATCCTATCCAAGGTTCTTGCTAATCGTTTGCTCCAGGTCCGGGATCATCTGATCTCGCCAGAGCAGGTGGGCTTCATGGCTGGGCAACACTCCAGAGACCACCTCCATAAGATTCTCCATTTAATTTATGTGTCTGGGGAGAGCAACATCCCTGCTGTTTTGATTTCCCTAGACACGGAAAAAGCTTTCGATAGACTTTCTTAGCGGTGTCTGTTTGCTACCCTTCGAAGGTTTAGATTCCCAGAGGCTTTTTGTAAATGGGTACGTGTACTTTATCATAATCTGACAGCGAGAATCAGATGTAATGGGGTCCTCTCTGCTCCAATTTCCCTTCAGTGTGGAACCAGATAGGGGTATCCCCTTTCCCCAATTTTGTTCAACCTGTACTTAGAACCCCTTCTTCATAAAATTCATAGTAATCCAGTAATTCAGGGCATTCTAACAGGTGACTTGCGTTATACTTTGTCAGCCTATGCTGATGATCTTCTCCTGCATGTTGAGTCCCCTGACTCCTTGATTCCTGCTGTTTTAGAGGAAATCCATCAGTTTTCATCTGTGGCTAGATATAAACGTAATCTTGATAAGACTCAGGTCATCCCCTTGAACGCCCACGTTTCTAAACAGCAAATCTTGGACTTGGGCCTTTGTTGGGTGCCCGTGACATTCACTTATCTGGGTATTCAGGTTTCTAGATCTGTCTCGGAGCTGGTGGACAGGAATCTGTCTCCTTTGCTTTCGGGAATTAAGTGAGATCTACTCAGGTGGTCTACTCTTCCTCCCGCTGTCTGGAGAAGAGTTCGTACCATCAAAATGAATGTTTTGCCCCTAATATTTTACCCTCTAGGTATGTTGGGCCTTTTTCTCCCTAAGGTTTGGTTTCTCTGGCTCCAGAGTCTTCTTTTTGAATTTCTCTGAAAAGGTGGGTCTGCTTGCCAGGCCTATAACAAATTAACACTTTCTAAAGAGGGAAGGGGTCTCCGGTTACCTGATTTTTTTCTTATACTACTGTGCTCTTCACAGCTGTAAGACCTTTCAGTGGTCTCACTCATCATACTCTCTCCAGAATGGGGCCTATGCCCCCCTTTGGCTATCACTTCAGAACCAAATTTGCCTCCAATATGGCTTACAACTCGCCAGTCTTCTTTTTGCCCCGTCTTTGTCTCGTCCACTTCAGTTGCGCGATACTCCGTTGATGTGATCCCTGAAAGCCTTGAAACAAATGTGCTCCTATTTGAAGGTGGACTGGTCCAAGGATCCAATCCAACCTTTGAATGGCAACCCAAACATTTGTATAGCGGGCTGCTCCATCCCCTTTAATTTTTGTCCTCAACTAATAAATACCGCAGGTATGCCTCCCTGGGTTCCTTTTTTTCTAATGGCAAGCCTATTCTCACTCGAGTTATTCAGCAGCAATTTTCCTTCCCAGTTTACCACCCGTTCAAACACATGCAACTGTCTCGAGCAATTACTGGCTTCTTGGGGGCTTCAGATGCTAGTTCTCAGCCACACCCTCTCCTCGTAGAGTTCCTATCTTTGGTAGGGCAGTCACATCCTACCTTCAAATTTTATTCTTCTCTCCAGACCCATGACCCGAGTCATCTACAGGGGATCAGTTTTTACTGGTAGCATTCCCTCGATTTACACTTAGACCCCACAGACTAACGAAAGGTATGGGTCCGGTTGTATAAACTAATTCATCAAGACAAATATCGCCTTACGCAATTTTGCATTTTGCACAACATCTATTATACTCCCCAGAAACTGCATAAGATGGGATGTAAGCCCTCAGCAGAGTGTATATAATGTGGCACGGCGGTTGGCTTCCTTAATCATATTCTTTGGGATTGCCCTAAGGCTGCCCCTTTCTGGGACTCCATCCGTGGTTTTCTTGACCCGAGGTTGGGGTTGGATCCTGTTTTTATTCCACAGATGTGCCTAGTGGACATCTACCTGTGAGAGCTGTTTGGCCCCTGGAAGGCTCACATGGATCTCATCTCGAAAACCGCCAAGCTAGTTATTCTTCACCACTGGTTGAACGACACCATGCGGTACCCCACTAGTAACCCCTCTTTCTTCAGAGTGGACTCCATCTACAATTACCTTCTGTGTCCTGTTGTCCAGCCAATGTTTTACCCAGGTTACCACCCTGGGACCCACTCCCAGACTGGTTAATTTGACTATTAATCTTTTGTGTGGGACTGTGTCAAATGCCTTGCTAAAGTCTAGGTAGGCCATGTCCACAGCCCCTCCCTGGTCTATTACTTTGGTCACCCAGTCAAAGAAATCAATTAGATTAATTTTACTGTCCCTTGTGCTCCCTTACCCTGCCCTTGTCCTTCTCTACCTATCTTTTTTCTGTCTCTCTGGCTAGCAGAACCGGAGCAGAGGAGGAGTCAATGGCCATTATTGGCCAACCTGTAAGCGCCACACAATGCGTCAGCCTTGTGGGTGGCACCAACTCCTCCCCTTTAAAAAAAAAAAAAAAAAGCTCTCATGGGTGCTGTGTCTCTGGCACCATCCACCAGTAATGAATGTTGAAGATACACAGGAAGATCAAGAATTATGGTAGGTGCGTAAGTTTCATATCGGTTCACTTCTAAAGAGAATCACCAACTCCCTTTCTTTTGTTGCAGGCCTCCAACAGGGGGCTTAGTCTCCATGAATGCCCTGACTCTGGACTGGTCAGAGAGGTTTCTGCGTGCCTTCCTTCCATTCCCTCTGCTGTTACAGGTTCTACTGAAACTAAGGAGCCAGTCTGCAACCATGATTTTAGTCGCCTCAGACTGGGCCAGACAGCCTTGGTACTCCCTACTCTTAGCCTTCTCCACCAAACAACCTATTTGTCTCCCACAGAGACACAATCTACTGACCATGTCTCAGAGCAGGGTAATCTTTCAGAATCTCAAATCACTGCACCTCAAGGCCTGGTTCTCATGGAGTTAGAATACTCTAATTTTTTATTTTTCAGAGGAGGTCCTCAGGGTTTCCAGGAAACCTGCTACCAGAAAAACATATGCTTCCAAATGGAAAAGGTTTTCTTTGTGGTGTGCTCCCAAGCAATTCAGTCCCTTTCAGGCAGATCTACCCATATCTTTGGACTGCTTGGTTCACTTGAAGGCTTTGGGACTCAGTCCTTTAACCCTTAAAGTTCACCTGGCACCTATTTTTGCTAACTTTTCAGCAGGTAACGAGAAATCTGTGGCTTCACACCCAATTTTCAAGAAGTTCTTTAAGGGTCTTGTAACCCCCCTACAAATGGGGGTTCCAAAAAAGTCTTCCTTGAGCTTGCCTTAATGCTCACTGCTAGGCTGGTGTTCTACGTTTTAGAATTTTAAATGTATTGCCAAAGAGTGCCTGTATAGCCTCTGTGTACTGTCTCTTTAAAAGCTGCTTGGATTGCAGTCATAATTAATCTGAGAAGGAGCTCTGTTAGAAGATGTACTTGTTTGCTGATCATTTGTTACAGTAGTAATAATATTGCAGTTTGTTCTAACCTGCCTTCCTTGCAGCATGGACAGTTCTGTTTGTTTCCATCATCTTGGTCCTGGACTGCAGAATGGGCCAATCAGTACATTTGGGACTCTAAAATGGAGCCTGCCTACAGGGGCTTGGTGGGGCCAAAACTTGTAGGAATTGTAGTTTTGGACTTTTGATGTCTAAAATAACCTGGAGGGGGAGCCCTTGTTGTGACTGACAGACAGATCAGCCAACCAAACCTTTTGGATCTTGGGGGAGAGTCCCACACTGCTTGCAGTTTCAGTTAGGAAGTGAAGAAGTAACAGCTCGAGATGGTTTAAGCAATCCATAATGGCTTCACGCGGGAGAACTGTGGAAAGGCCTGAGTTTGGCCTGCATGCCTGCCTGTCTGCTGTTCCTGAGAGGGAACTTGTGGTTTTTTTTTCGGACTGAATCCGAATTTGGAGAGCGAATTAAGCCACTGAATTGTGACCAGGTTTTAACCTGAAGAAGACTGAAGATTTGCTGAATGCGATCAGCCTGTCAGGACTTCCAGCTACCTCTGAACTCCTGGATTGTGCAGAGACTCTGTAATTGCAACTGGAGAGCGATTTGCCTGGTATAGTGGAATTTCCTTACATGTGAATGTGCTGTGTGCTTATAGTGGGTTGTGATTTGGTTCCCCACTGTGTGTCTGAGTTGTGTTTTGCTTGCTGGAGGCTGTATCCAGCTCCACAGACTGAATCCATATCCATTTCCATTCGCCTGGGCCCTGCTACACTGGCCCAGCCAGAATACCTGCTACGCAGAGAAAGTCATCGACAAGAGACTGGCCTGGGGATCAGCCCCCTGCTCAATGCCTTGAACAGGAACAATGCCTCGGTGATTCGTGTGTGGGCCTTGCTTCTCCAGGCACTCCAGCTCAACAGTCTGCAGTCTCGATTTCATCCTGCCTATGTCCAGTATTGGGTATCATGAGTAAACATCAGGGTAGCTCCCTGCAACAACAGCTAAATCTAAAAGTGTTGTCATCTGATTGTCTTGTTGCCTTTTCTTTCATGAACTGAGCCCTCCGGCTCTGCATTACAAATAGTGCGTGTTGTGCATGTTGCTTTCTTCCATCACTGGGCCCCAACCAGCTGCAACATTCCTGGCTAGCCCACTGTTTTCCTACCTGGGTACCCAGAGTGTGTGACTGTGTAGGGACTCTGAACTGCATGCATAACTGGCTGATTAATATAGCTTTTAGCAAATCAACTTGATTACACCCCTCCCTTGTTCAAGTCCTCTGAATAAATGAGATTTAATGTCGTTTGCATTTAACCTGACTGTGGTTCCAGTCTGTGCCAAAAGTATTGTACTGTTGCTATTTGCTGTGCTTAACCTTGTTTTACAAGGGGTCCCCAGGGTCAAACTAGAGGAATCAGCCCAGGTGGTATGTGCAAACAGTGTGGGTAACTGCCTGGTGAATAAGGGTCATTGTGAAAGTAATTAGTGTATATTGTTCAGGCCACTAGAAGGGAAAGAGGGGGGTTACAGTGTCCCAGAGGGCTGTGCCCAGGTTAGCTTGATTACTAACAACCCTGACCTCTGGGTGGAGGCACCCATTTCATTACCCAGGCCCCTTAACCTGCTACTCACCAAGCAGGCAGGGGTAGTAGCCTTTGGGATAGCGCCACCTAGGGGTTACAGTCTACTGCATCTGCACCCCCCCTTCTGTTTGGGAACCAGTTTCTCTATGGGATTTGAAGCTGTGCATAGCCAAGCTCATGGAGCCTCCCTTTGAGCCTATGGCTACTGCAGACTTGGAGTATGTCACCTGGAAGTCGGTCTTCCTGGTGGTCATAGCTTCTGCAGGGAAGGTGTGCCAGCTGCAGGCTCTCTGCACATACCGTAACAACATTATCTTCCACAGGGATAAGGTAGTCCTTAGGATTAATAGGAAATTCCTTCCTACGGTGGCGTCTGAATTTCATTTGAACCAATTCATCACTCTCCCAGTGTTCTTCACAGCAAAGCCCAGCTCTGGTGAGCAGAGGCTCCACAGTCTGGACATTAAAAGGGCACTTAGTTACTATCTGGACCACACAAGGGACATCAGATCTTCCCACTCACAGCTGTTCCTTACATTTGATAAGGCTGGCAAAGGCAGGACAGCTTCTAAAAGGACTGTTGCCTGCAGGATAGTATGCTGCATCCAGCTCTGCTGCACTAAATCTGGTAAGCAGGCACCACAAGGCCTCAGGCCACATTCCACTCATGGCACTGCCGCATCTGTGGCAGCTGCAAGGGATACAGTGGAGCTCATTTAAGTACACATCAGATAAGTGCACATCCCACTTAAATGCACATTTTTCCGTATCCCAATTTTTCCCCTATTCATCCAATATTAAATTTACCTCGTAAGTGCACTGCATGTAAGTGCACATTTCGGATAAATGCACATTTTTTTTTTTTTACTTTTCTTATTGATTTTCATTCCAACTCAGCTTTTAAGTGCACATTTTGTACAGTACATGTATGACCCTAAACAGTCTGCTTCAACATCTTAATTGGCCACAGTACTGAACTATATAATATAGCTGAGTTCACATCATCACTGACATCAAGCAAGAGAACCATGGACCTAGAAGCAGAGACTGGCCATACACCGCCAATTCTCGATCTGCTGCCTGGCATACCCATGCAGGAGTTTATTGACTACACAGACATGGATGCCTCTTTGCCACAGGAAATACAGTATGTGGGGATATCCGTGGGGACGCTGAGGAGAATGAACAGGAGGATGAGGATGAGAGGAGCCAGAAGGAGGAGCTGGTATAGTAACTACAGCCGTGATGCTGTCTAGCATGGCCACAGTAAGAAATTTTGTTTTGTCAAAAGAAAAGGCTGACTTTAAACTTCTGATTAATTTTGAATCGTACACTGAAACACACAAAGCAAAAGATTACTGATTTTTTCAAGTAGTACCTTGCCATAGGACTATGAAGTAATGTCATTTTAACTTGAGCACCTGATATTTATTAAAATGCATTACAGAAATAGTAAAATGTGCCTGGAAGTGATTTTCTTGTTAAATGCACAGCCCACTTAAGTGCACAAAAAACGTTTATCCCAAGGGTGTGCACTTAAGAGGGCTCCACTGTATTCCCTTGTTGGAAATTTGTAAAGCAGCTACCTGGAAAACTGTACACACCTTTACAGAGCACTATTGTCTGGATATGCAGTCCAGAAGAGATGCCAGGTTTGGCACTGCTGTCTTGCAGAATCTTTTCCCTAAATAGGTTCTGTACCCAGCCTCCCAAGGTAATGCTTTGTAGTCTGCATATGTTAAGCATAGTGAGGGATTCCTGGGATTTGAAGAAAAAATTACCACAGTAATATTGTTTCTTCCAGTGGATCCCTCACTATGCTTAACCCTTAGGCTGCCAATAGAATTAGAACATATAGGAATTCTGGAGTGATATATCAGTCCGCAGCACAGCAAGGATTAAATCTTCGACCCTACCTCCCCTTCCAGAACCTGGAAAAGGTTCCACAAAAATCAGTGTTTGTCTAGTGTTAACTTGTTTCAGCATTACTTGTTCATGCACAATTAGTTCTTCTGTGGTTTCTATTTTAGTCCGCCATAGCTTGGCCTGGGAGGCCAATCTTTTATTGTTTTTTGACAGTTTTTTCATTTAAGGTTTAGATTAGGATAGGTTCATAAATTTTGTGGCTTTTAGCCAGTTGGCTTTGAAATAAATTTGGCGTTAGGCTGCAGAATGCAGTGGCACCACGAAGCAGAGATTTGAAAATGAGTTCTGAATTCCTTAATTGGCATACATTCCACTCTCTCCAGGGCAGTTGAACCTTCCGGTCTAACTGCATATGTTAAGCATAGTGAGGGATCCCTTGGAAGAAACAATATTACTATGGTAAGAAATTTTTTCTTCAATTCCATTAAGACTATAGCACCAATGTGTACTCACCATGTGACAGTCCACTGATGCTCATCTTGGTACAGTGAAGAACTGTGGAGGTTTAAGACACTGGATAGAAGATTAGCACACAGAGGGAGAAAGTCAGGCACTAAAGCTCATACGCTTAAGCTGAATACTTATTAGAATAGTTATCAGGAGGTGATAAAAATAGAGAGAGCTAGACTTTGGGCTAGACCAACAGTCCATAATTTGGGTGTCATTTTTGATGGTCAGTTGATACTTGACTCTCAAGTGTCTTCTGTCATCAGGGTCAGCTTTTATCATTTGAGGACTATCTCCAGGTTGCTTCCTTATCTTGATAAGGGTGATCTGAGAGCACTAGTAGAGGCTTTTGTTACCCCACACCTATACTACTGTAAATCAGTTTATGTATGGCTTCCCACAACTCCCGTCTACCACCTTCAGTTTCTCCAAAATGTAGCTGCTTATTCGGTGACTGGTGCTAACTGGTCAGAGCACATATCTCCAGTGCTCCAGGCCCTGCACTGGTTACCTGTTAGGTGATGGATAGAGTTTAAGGTTTTATTGCTGGTTTATTAGGTCTTGACTACATTAGTCCCTAGTAACTCTCCAACCTCCTTTCCACCCTAGCAGATGCTAGGGTTTGCGCTCCACAGGTAAATTATTGACGTTCATCAAGGTTATCTCCTCCGTTGGGCCACACCATTAGAAATGTAAGCCGTGGGTGTCAGGACCACTTGGAAACCTTTTGTTAGCCAGGGCCACCCACAACAACATATAACATTGCCACTTATATAATGCAGGTGGACCTAACACTCCTCAGTTCTTTCTCCCACAATCAACTGCTCATCGGACCTGCAAGGAAACAACACCATCATTTTTGGCTTTGTTGTTTTATTATTTGAATAGTGTAACTCCTGCCTCATAAACCTGGTTGCTAGAATGTGCTAAATACTGCCTGAAAGATGGCTTCACAAGATGACTGCAAAATCACCTTTTGACATGTACTTGAACATTTTCACCATCCTTTTTCTTCAGGTAGTGTCATATAGGCAGTTTATTTAATATTTGGGAATAAAATAATGTAAAACTGCCAAGTTATGATTACAAGTAAGTGAAACACAAAAATGAAATTATAGTGTTGAGCATTTAAGTGTAACACTAAAATCTGCAACACAAAAATTCTAGTGTCACAAATTTTAATTTTGCACTTCTGTGTCTCATTTAAATGTGCAACATTAACATTCGCTGCTTGCAACACGAAAAGTGTCCAATTTGGTAAAATGACAGCCAGAGTGTCAAAAAGGTATTTCTCGGCCTGGTGGTGCCGAGGGCTGAGCTGCTTACTGTGCCCGACCTCTTCCATGCCGATGACCAATCTTCAGGAACGAGCTCAGGCCACCTGGGGTCATCGGGAGGTGAGGGCTGGAAGTAGGATCAAACAGCCATCAGGCAGCTCTCCTTTTCCAAATTGGTGAAGTTGGTCATCTTCCTAGACATAAGTCTCCACCACTCATTCACACTATTGGGATCTGCGCCGGAGGCACTAGGACCCATCGAGAGCAAACTTTTTGCTGGAGGGTCGGCGCCAGAGATGGCACCGCGAGCCCTAGCTCATGTGCTAACGACTATCTTGGCGTCGACCCTCCAACCGCCTCAGTTCCTTTTTTCCCGCCGTCGACTGCACTTCAGTGACGATGTCGCTCGCCTGTCGGGAGTCAAACTTCAAACTAGCAGCATAGTTTTCAGTTTTTATTATTTTGTAATATTATCACGATACAGTATCGCTTAAATTTATTCTTATTTTTAAAATAAATACAATAAAGAAGTCTCAGCCTACCTTGACAGAGTCGACCATGAGCAGGTCAGGTGACGGTAGGGAGACTTCGTATGAAAGTTGTTCAGTCAGTCGGGCTGGGTCCGGTCGCCACCTTCTCCAGAGGAGGGTCTGACAATGGTCAGTCCAATGACCGAGATGGGCGGTCCCAGGCATAAAATAAGCGGTCACCTCTCGGCACCGTTCAGCCTCAGAGCTCTTCTTTGGCGGAGGTCTAAAGAAACGCATCACTCGAATCGCCCTCTGATATGTCTGCGGCGTAGGCGCTCGGTTATCGGGGCTGGTGCGGGTCTCCTCGCCGGAGTTGCCAACCCTTCTTCTGGTAGCCAATGGCCCGACATCAAACCCTACCCTGCCCGCAGGTAGGTCTTTAGATAAACAGTTTCATCAGTGGGCGCTCTTATGGAGCAATGGGCTCGGAGGTTGGTTCGGCTACCTGGCTCGGTCGCTTACGGGCCTTCAGACTCTCTGGGTGACGGGTAGGGCAGTTGGACCTTCCTGGTCACGTGGCACCTTCTTCGGTGCCGTCGACTCTGCAACAGGTGTTTCCCCCCTCACATGGAGTGCGGTGCAGGGGCCACACCGATGCCCTTATCTCCACTCTTCTTCCTTCAAAACCTGTTTTTGGTCTGGGATTGTTTTCGGCGCCTTGGCGTCGTGCAGCCTCTCGGCGCCGTCCTCGGCGTCGATCCTTCAGCGCCGTCTGGGCTTCTGGGCACCGTCCTCGGCGCTGTGCGGCTTATCGCCCGCCGTTTTCGGCACCGCGTGGCTTCACGGCTTCGTTCTCGGTGCCGTGCGCTTCCTCGGCGCTGGCGGCTCTCGGTGACTCCTCTTTTCACTTGTTTCCTTCTTCCTCCTCTTCTGAAATTCATTCCTTTCCTGTCCCTACAGTTCCTCCTGGACTGTCAGGAGATGACGTTGAGCCTGACCCAGACCTTCGGTTGGGTAATGAAGTGGACAAAGCAGGATCTATTACTGCTACAGAGCCTGTGGTCGAGGACCGATCCTTTAAGTCTCTGTTAAAAAATCTGAGTTCCACACTTTCTCTCCAGATTACAGACATTGATCCTGGGAAATTGTTGAGACTCCCAATATCTTCATGTGTCGGAGATCCCTATGGATTTGACTCCTCTGGTTCAACCTTCCTTCGAGACGCTGTCTCAAATGGTATGGAATAATCCTGCTCTTGCCCCTTCAGTGGCTAAATCCATTGACAGGAAATATTCAGCCACCAAGGATCGTCCCATTTTGGCATCTCAAGCCTTTGCGGATCCTATTGTAGTCTTGGCAGAAAAAGATAAAGTCGTTCTTCCTCAAGCTACTACAGCTCAACCTATTAACAAAGAATCTTGTAAGATAGACACCTTAGGTAAGAGAGTCTTTGCTGCTTCTACTCTAAGTATACGTATTGCCAGTTACCAAGGCTATTTTTATCAGTATGAGTATATCCTGTGGCATTCTATTAAACTGATGGTTGAAGCCCTACCGGGGTCGGATTCAAAGCCAGATCTTCTTCAAACCATTACCAGAGGTATTGAATCTAATAACCAGCAGGTTAAAGCAGCCATGGATGCTTGTGACACTGCTTCCCATTCAGCAGCTGCTGGTATTTGCACCCGGTGTCATTCCTGGCTGCGCACTTCGGGCTTTACAAATGATGCACAGCAGCAGGTGATGGCATTGCCCTTTGATGGTGCATATCTTTTTGGTCCTCAGGTAGGGCAAGCTCTAGAAGCTACACAAAAGACTAGGTCAGCCATTAAGTTGGCCCTGCCCCCTCTCAAGGGCATGCCAGTAAATGACAGTTTCATAATCGCCAGTCCTTTCGAGGCAGAGGCAGAGGAAGTTTCCGGAACCAACCTGCCCAACCTCAAGAAGGCGCAACAAGCGGGGCCCCGGCCCAAGCGCTACCTTATGGTGTCGACCCCAGTTCCATCTCAGCTGCCGGGTGGACTTTTCCTCTCTGGTGGGAGGTCGTCTGATGCACTTCTACAACCAGTGGAAGTCCATAACCTCAGACAACTGGGTCCTTCAGATAATTTGCGGTATTCACTCAATCTTGTAGAGACCCTCCGGATAAATCCTATCGGCAGCCCAGGCCGTCAACCTTTCAGTCAGACCTTCTCGCCGCTGAGATTCAGGGCCTTCTGAACAACAGGGCAGTAGAAGTGGTGCCACTGCACCAATGAAACACGGGGTTCTACTCCCATTACTTTCTGGTTCCAAAGAAGTCCAAGGGAATGCGCCCCATTCTAGATCTCAGAAAGCTAAACAAATTTCTCCCCAAGGAGAAATTCAGAATGAATTCTCTGGGAACCCTGTTACCTCTACTTCACCAACACGACTGGTTAGCCTCCCTAGATATGCAAGACGCTTACCAGCACATTCCTGTTCACCCAAAGCATCACAAATTCCTGAGGTTTGTGGCTCTGGGACAACACTATCAGTTCAGAGTCCTGCCCTTTGGTCTATCCTCGGTGCCGCAAGTTTTTACAAAATGTTGTGCAGTTCTCGCAGAGCACCTCAGAAAGGTCAGAATTCAGGTGTTTCCTTATCTGGACGATTGGCTTCTAGCAAGCCCTTCCAGGCAAGGGACTCTGGACTCCATGGAGTCGGCCTCGCGCTTCCTTACGTCCATGGCAGTTCTGCTCAACCTCAAGAAATCGCAACTGCAGCCCTCCCAGAGGCTCCTTTTTATAGGGACTCTTCTGGACACCTCCTGTGCAAAGGCTTTTCTTCAAGAAGACAGGAGGAGCGGTATCCTTCAGATGGCCTGTCACATTCATGAAAACAGCTCAGTCACAGCTCTCTCGATGCAACAGATGCTAGGCCTCATGGCATCCTCAGTGTTCACTGTACCCCTAGTGTGTCAGCACATGAGAACCACCCAGTGGATGCTCACTACTCAGTGGTCCCCAACCACTCACCCACAGTCCTATCTCATCAAGGTGACAGAACCTTTAAGGAGGTCACTCACCTGGTGGTCTCAAGAGAGCAATCTCCTGGAGGGGTATCCCTTTGCTCCTCTGGACCATCAGACCTCCATTACCACGGATGCATCCCTAATGGGGTGGGGAGCTCACTGTCAGGCTGTCCACACTCAAGGTGTGTGGACTCAAGTCGAGTCCCAGCTCCACATAAACATCCTAGAAATGAGAGCCGTTCTTTATGTGGTCCGAGCTTTGAAGGACATTCTGTGTCACAAGAACATTGTCCTTCAAACGGACAACAAAGCAGTGATGTATTACATTAACAAGCAGGGCGGTGCTCACTCTTACCCCTTATGCAGAGAAGCAATGAGAGTATGGGAATGGTGCTTGGAGCACGAGGCTCTAATTCAAGCGGTCTACCTGCCAGGTGTTCAGAACAAACTGGCAGACCGTCTCGGCAGAACAGAGACAGACCCTCACGAGTTGTCTTTCGACTCAACCATAGTTCAGTCACTATTCGAAGAGTGGGGAACTCCAGACCTGGACCTTTTTGCATCCCTACTCAACACAAAACTGCCTCTCTTCTGCTCCAGAAATCCAGGGCCTGGCATTTTCTGTCAGGATACGTTCAGGCTGCGGTGGACAAAATGTTTTCTTTATGCCTTTCCGCCTCTTCCTCTAATTCAGAGGGTACTTCTCAAGTTCGAATCCCAGGGGGACAAAATGATTCTCATTGCTCCCTTTTGGCTTCGGCAGCTGTGGTTTCCACTGCTCAACAATATGTTGGCAGTTCCTCCGAGACCACTTCCCCTGCAGATGAACCTTTTGACTCAGGGACCAGTGGTCCATCCCAACCTGAGATCACTTCACCTTCATGCTTGGCTTCTGAAGAGGTCGAAGTAAACCGGTTCAATGTCTCTTGAAGAGTTTCAGATATTCTTCTGGCTGCATGGAAGCCAGCCACTCGGAAAACTTACACAGCCAAGTGGAAGCGTTTTTCGCTCTGGTGTGCAAGGTCCTCTTTGAATCCCTTTTCTTGTCCACCAGATAAGGTTTTGGAGTACCTTTTGGACCTCTCAAATTTGGGTCTGCAGTACTCTACAGTCAAAGTTCATCTTAGTGCCATTTCAGCGTATCATGAGCCCGTTATTTCCTGAACTCTGGCTCAGTTACCTATGGTTAAGAGATTCGTTAAGGGGATTCTGCATACCAGACCCCCTACAAGACGTCCAGTCACAGCCTGGGACATTAATCTTGTGCTAGACATGCTCACTCAGAAACCTTTCAAACCTCTGGCTACCTGTGAGCTAAAATTTCTCACTTGGAAGGCTGCCTTCCTAGTGGCCATTACCTCAGCCTGCAGGGTCTCTGAGATACATGCCCTGGTCACAGACCCGCCGTATACTGTGTTCTATAAGGACAAAGTAGTTCTTCGTACTCATTCTAAATTTCTTCCTAAGGTTGTGTCAGAATTTCATCTAAACCAACCTTTGTTCCTTCCCTCTTATTTTGCGGACTTCCAAAATGAAGGGGAACGTTCTCTTCATTCTTTGGATGTTAAGAGGGCCTTGCGTTTCTATCTAGATAGAACCAAGGATTTTCGCAAAGCTCAGCAACTGTTCGTTTCCTTCAGTGAGACCCGGCTGGGTCAACCTGTCGCTATCAGATGTATCTCATCATGGCTAGTGGCGTGCCTTCATCACTGCTATTCCATGGTGCAGGTTAAATTGGAGGGTAGAGTTTCGCTCACTCTACCAGAGCAGTCGCGGCATCCTGGCGAAATCATAGCGTGCCGTGCAGACATCTGCAATACGCCACCCTGAGCTCAGTGCATACTTTCATTAAACATTGCTCTAGATGTCCATGCCAGACGACATTCTTCCTTTGACAGAGCCATCCTCAATGGACTTCTGTCCTAGAAAGCGTGAGCTCTTGGTCTTTCCTGCCACCCTCTCGGGGATTATTAGCTGGTACTCTCCCAATAGTGTGTGTGAATGAGTGGGTAGGACTTATGTTCAGGAGATATGATGCATTACCTACCGTAATTCTTGATCTTCTTGAATGAGTCTCCACCACTCATTCATACCCTCCATCTCCCGAGCTCACCTTTCTTGTTGGTCTTCACTCCCTCAAATCTTTAGGCAGTGAAGATTTCTTTATTGACCCTTCTTACCCGGGTCGCCCGGACTATCTTATGTCTGGTTTTTAGGTTAGGCTACCCTTCTAGGTTAGTTACACTGCACCTCCTTGGTAAAAAAGGTACTGAGGCGGTTGGAGGGTCGACGCCAAGATAGTCGTTACTGCATGAGCTAGGGCTCACGGTGCCGTTCCTCGCGGCGCCATCTCTGGCGCCGACCCTCCAGCAAAAAGTTTGCTTCCGATGGGTCCTAGTGCCTCCGGCGCAGATCCCAATAGTGTGAATGAGTGCTGGAGACTCGTCCAAGAAGATCAAGAATTATGGTAGGTACATAATTTTCATTTCCCTGCACTTGGCTGCCACCAAATGGAGGCTCGCTGATAGTGCTGTGCATTAGGCCAGGTGGGTGGAGCAGGGACACCAGTTCTGGCATGCATTTGCACCTCCACATGCATATGCGAATGAGTTTGCTGAGGCTGCAGGAAGTAGTAGGGGAGAAAACTGGAGGAAAAAAGAAGGGTGTGGCGAGGGTGTATGACACCCACTGGTCATACCTCCACCATTGAGCTGACCTGTGGTGAGGCACTGTATTATGTGCTATGGGGGGGGGACAATGGGCCTCACTCAATTGACCCCGCCACCGAGGATAATCCATGGGGGTAACCTAGCTGCCGGGGTCTGGGGAAGACAGTGGACAATGGGGGGAATGTGGCAGCTGGCAGAAGGCAGCCTTCCTTACCGTGGCCTCCAAAGAATAAACAGAAAATGGAAAAAAGTTATTTTTGGCTTGTTTTGGGAAACACAAACAACAGATTCTGGCTTAATGGGTCCCATTTCAAAGCCCATAAAAATGATCCCCTGGAGACACACAAACACACGAATCTAGATAAACGGGACCCACTTAGCTCGATTCTGGACTTGCTTTTTCGAAAAACCAGCCCTAAATGTGTTGTTGGGACATCCCAAAAACTTTCTCTGAGTCTTCCTTCATGAGCCAATTTTCTTCTTTTGTGAGGCTCACAAAAGAGAAATATGGCCATAAAAAAGAATAATTAAGTCTCACGAATGAGGATTTTTAACTTATGTTTTTTTTTTTTTTTTTTATGTTCTTCTTTCGTGAGCTCACAAAAATCTCATTAAAAAGGATGCCTTCTAATGAAACAAGATTTTGGACTTTTTTTTTGTATTCTTCTGTAATGAGCAGCCATCTTCTTTCCTGAACTCACAAAAATCTCATGAAAGAAGATTCCTCGTCACAAAAGAAGACTTTGGACTTAGTTTTTTCACATTCTTTATTCGTGAGAGGACTTCTTGTTTTACGAGGTCATGAAAATCTCATGAAAGAAGAAGATGGACTCACAAAACAAGATGTTACACTTACTTTTTTTGTACCCTCAGGGACTCCTGTGTGTCTGCATCTCTAGAACCACAGAACTGCAAGGCCCTGTGTTTCCACGCCCACATGGACTGCTCACGTGCCTCATGGCCTGGAGGGTCCTGTGTGTCTGCATCTGTATCTACACACAGCTAAAGAGCCCAGAGGGTCCTGTGCTTTTTTGGCATGATGGACTCCACATCTGGCACAGAGCCCAAAGGGCCCTTTCCATCTTCATGTATACACACTCGGAGGCACAGGGCCTGGAAGGCCCTGCATTTCCTCACCCACATGGAGGTCTTGACGCAGGTCCTGTAGGGACCTTTGTCAATAAGGATACAGTTCTACTATCTCAAAAAGAAAGGAAATTCATTGAAAAAATGCGTTAATGCACCAGTTAGGATTCAGTTTAAAGCAACAAAAGTAGGAAAATGGGATGTTAGGGTTTCCAACCCTAACTCCCCACCCCCATCCTCCCAAGCAGCAAAAGGAGAAAACATTAGGGTTTTGGCTCTCCTGAGTCTTGCCAAATCAGTGCTGGGATCTTTCTTGGGATTCTGAACCCTAATGCTCATCCCGTTCTATGATCAAAGAAGGTCACATGTGATGTGTGTTTTTTTTCTATTCAGGCAGGGCCCACAGGTTGTTGGCAACCTGTGGTGACACACACTTGTGTATCTTTAAGGACTGTATCAGTCTGAGGCAGTGGGCTGAAGCTGTACCTTGTGCTTCTCTGACAGGGGGCTATGGGATGGGGGGAAAGGGGTGAGCATTATGGTTGAGAACCCCAAGGAAAAGCTCATCACTCTTTTGGCAAGATTCAGGAGAGTCAGAATCCTAATGATCTTCCAGGAATCAGTCTTCACCGTTGATTTACACCAATGGGTTCTGAGCAGGAGGCACTAGGAACCTGTGTGGGCCAGAACTTTTTAGGAAGGCTAGCACTGAGGTAGGCTGTGTGCATGCACAGCACCACAAGACTAGCTTGCACTGCATGGCTTACATTGGCATCGGCCCTCAATTGCCTCAGTTCCTGTTTTCCTGTCATCATGTGCACTTCAGTGATGATATGCACATAGGGAAGAGAAAGCTTGAAGCCACCCATCGGCTGGGAGGGGAGTTGCTGGCAGTCGCAAAGGAAGTAAGAGACTTGGGCATCATCATCATTGATGACCTGAAATCATCCAAGCAGACCTCTAAAGCAATAGGTAAGGCTAGGGGGATGTTAGGGTGTATTAGTAAGGGTATCACAAGTCGTAAGAGGGAGGTAATAATCCCTCTTTACAAGACACTGGTTAGGCCCCATCTGGAGTACTGCGTGCAGTATTGGAGGCCACACCTTCACGGGACATTAACCAAA
The DNA here is from genome assembly GCA_016271365.2 of Neoceratodus forsteri. Classification (NCBI taxonomy): domain Eukaryota; kingdom Metazoa; phylum Chordata; order Ceratodontiformes; family Ceratodontidae; genus Neoceratodus; species Neoceratodus forsteri. The sequence goes on from CM028135.1 coordinate 369,596,766, forward strand.
TTGAGGCAGTCAGAAGGGCAGCCATAATGGTGCAGGGACTGCATCAGAAGACATATGAGGACAGATTAACGGAGCTCAATATGTATACCTTTGAGCAAAGGAGGAGAGAGGTGATATGATGAGAGACATTCAAACACCTTAAGGGCATTAACAAGGTGAAATAGTCTAACATGTTTAAATATAAGAAAAATAGCAGGACAAGAGGATACAGCATGAGATTAGGGGAGGCCGATTAAGGGGTAATGTGAAATCTTTTTCACAGAAAGAGTGGTGGATGCATGGAATGGCCTACCTCAGAAAGTGGTGGCTATGAAAACAGTGCAGGGCTTCAAACAGGCATGGGATAGGCATAAGGGAGCAATACAGATGAGTATGAATAGATAGGCCACTGACAGAGCAAAGGCCGATGGCACATTTATAAGGTAGAAAAAGAAATAGGCAGACTGGATGGGCCGTCAACTTCTATGTTTCTATGATATCACCTGCCCACCAGGAGTGGGAACTTCATATCTGTATGACAACAGCATTCAGTTCTACTCCGTTTTAGTTTCTAAAGCTCTTGTGTTTTTTATTTTTGTGTCAATTTAGTGATTTTGTTTAGCTGTCCTGTCAGGTTCTCTCAGCCCTGCTGAGCCATGGTCAAAGGTCATGGACAGTGATGGTGATGAAAGGGAGCCTCTTCAGACATACTGCTTTGGCAGTGGGGCTGTGTCCGCTCCACTTCCTCTTGCGGGGGGAGGGTTCTGACAATGGGTGGTCTTGTGTTCAGGAGGGAGGACAGCCCTTCTGCAAACACAAAAAGAAGCGGGCTCATTCCTGATCCCATTCGGGAACCAGCATGATTTGACCTCCAGTTGTTGTTGTTCTTGTTGGAAGAGGAAAAAATGGTACTGCTCAAGATCACCTCTGGCAGGTCTGCCATGAGGGTCCTTGGCACCCTGGAGCAGAAGGCCTTTCCTGGTGCCACTGGTGTCACTGACACCTTCTGATCATGCACACTCAAAATCTGAGGCCCAGAGTCCCTCACTGTCTTCCTGTGGAGACACTGTTTGGCAGTTTCACCATTGGGTAGCTCTTATGGAGTAGTGGGTACAGTGTTTGGCTCATTTGCCCCTTCTCATGGAACTGGCCCCAGGGCCCTTTGGAGCTGGGTTCATTGGAGCCACAGTCAGGACGTTCTAGACAGGTAGAGTGTCTGGCTTCATCAACAGTCTCTTGGTCCTTGATGGTGACTGTGCCACTGACATCTGTTCCGCTGGCTGCCCACCCTTTCAGTGTCACTGCTTTGGGACCGACCCTGGAACTATTACCAGTCAGTCCGGTGCCAGATGGACATTTGGTGCCATGGGTAGTGCTTGACTCAGTGCTGAGATCAGGTCCTTTGGGGCCTGGCCCAGCACTGGGTCTAGTGCCATGCCTGATGCCACCCCTGACACTGAGAGAATCCTCGGTGCCAGGCCCAGTCTCTCTGGCAGTGCTATCTCTGGTACCGGCTCCACTTCTGCTGGTGCTGATGCTGCTGACTCCTAGGGCTGGGTTAGGGAACCTGAGGTCCACTCCTGTCCCAGACTCCTCCTCAGAGAAGATCTGGAAGGGGACAAGTCTGACCCCGAATTCATCATTTCTGAGGGTGGTGACGACAATTTGCTTTATAGCCTTGATAATTCAATTCCAGCCACTTCCTGCTGCTCCCCAGGAGGACCTTTCTTTTCAGGCTCTTCTTTGCAGCATGAATGCAACACTTGCATTTGAGCGTTCTGACATAGACCCAGGGAAACATCTCCAGCAGGAGTGGCACAATGTTTCCACCAAGCCAGTGAACCTTATATCCCTATTCCCCCTGCATTTGAAATTCTTTTGGAGGCAGTATGGAACAGGCTTGCATCTGTCACCTCTATATGTAGGCAGATAGATCATAAGTACAGTATATTGCCTCCAAGGACAGGCCTATCCTTGCTTCCCAGCCTATTGCTGACAGGATTGTCATTTTGGCTAAGAATGACAAGGCCATTCTTCCTCAGGAAGTCACTGGACACCCCATCAATAAGGAGCTGCACAAGATAGACACTGTGGGAAAAAGGGAAGATGCTGCTGCTACCCTTAGCATGAGGATAGCCAGCTACCAGGGGTATTTTTTCAAGTATGTGTATACCCTTTGGACTTTGGACCTCTCTTACATTTCTAGTGGAACCTTTGCTTGAGTTGGACACTAAGCACAAGATTATTCAGACCATTACTCATGGCATTGAGTCTAACAGTCATAAGTTAAAAGCAGCTATGGATACATTTGACACTGCCTTGCATTCTGCTACTGCAGGAATTTGTATTAATTAGGAGATATTCCTGGCTTCTCCAACAAAATCTAACAGCAAGTTATGAATATCCAATTTGATGGTACTTATTTGTTTGGACAACAGGTAGAACAGTCTCTTGAGGCCTCCAAGAAAACCAGGATGGCTATCAAGATATCCGGGCCTGCCCCATTCTATCCCCAGAGAGGGATGGGGCAAGGCTTCTACCATAATAAACTGTCCTTTTGAGGCAAAGGCAAGGGAGCGCAAATCAAGTTTCAGCTTCCCCAGCCACAAAACAAAGTGCAGCTGAAGGCACAGGCCCTCAAAGCACCTAAGACCATTCTGTGAAATCCCAGCCCCTGTCTTGCCTGGGCTGCCCAAGGCAGACCTGGCCTCTCTAGTGGGGGAGGGGGTTGCCCGACTCAGTTTTACTGTCAATGGGAATCCATCATAATGGACAAGTGGGTTCTTAGGACAATCCATGAGGGATACTCATTGAATTTTACCAAACTCCCTCCAGATTATCTGCCCAGAAAGCAAACCTTCCTGTCAGCTCACATGTCAGAGCTTCTTGCGAAGGAGATTGTAGGCCTTCTGAACAACAGGGCAGTGGAAGTAATGCTGAGGCAGAGCACAACACAGGTTCTACTCCCATTACTTCCTCATTCCGAAGCAGATAGTGGGCATGCACCCCATTCTTGATCTCAGAAATTTGAACAAGTTCATGCAGCAAGTAAAGTTCAGAATGATCTTTCTAGGGATCCTGCTGCCACTCCACAAGCTGCACAATTGGTTGGCCTCTTTGGATATGCAGGATGCTTACCAGCATATCCTGGTCCACATTAGCCACCACTGATGCCTCCACTTCATGGTACTGGATCAGCATTATCAATTCCAGGTCCTGCCCTTTGGGTTGTCATCAGTGCCTTGAGTCTTTATCAAGTGCTTTGACATCTTTGCAGTGCACATTCAAAAACTTGAACTCCAAGTTTTTCCCTATCTGGACGACTGGTTACTAATTAGCTTGTCCAAGCAGGAGATGGAATGAGCAGTGGCTACAGTCTCTCAGTTCCTTACCTCCCTGGGAGTCCTGTTGAATCTCAAGAAGTTGCAACTTCAGCCTTCTAAGCAATTCCTCTTCATAGGGTCACTTCTGGACACTAGGGCCTTTCTTCCAGAGGACAGAAGAAAAGCAATCCTTCAGATGGCTCATTTCATCATGGTGCACAAGTCCATTTGGGCACACTCTATGCAATGCATGTTAGGCCTCATAGCCTCTTCCATCTTCACGGTGCCTCTGGCTCGACTACACATGAGGACAACCCAGTGGATACTCAGCATGCAGTGGTCAGCACAGCACCCTTAGTCTTACCCCATAAAAGTGATGAAGCCTCTGCTTTGTTCACTTCCATGGTGGACACAGAAGGCAGTCTTCTCCAAGGCCTCCCTTTCTCTCAGCCAGAGCCTCAGGTAACTTTTACCATAGCTGTGTCTCTGCTGAGATCTGGAGCCCATTGTCAAGGCACCACATTTGAGTTTGGAGCCATGTGTGTCCCATCTCCACATTAATGTGTTGGAAATAAGAGCAGTTCTTTATGCCCTGTAGACCCTTGTAGACTTTGTCAGGCACAAGATAGTTCTCCTTCAGATGGATAAGTCTTTTATGTGCTACATCAACAAACAAGGGAGCACACACTCGTACGTTGTCTTCAGAGAGGCAGTGAGAGTGTGGGGATGGTGTCTGGAACAGGGTGTTGTGATCCAGGCAGTTGATCTACCGGGGCTCAGAACACTCCAGCAGGTGAGTTCAGTCAAACAGAAGTCGATCCTCATGAATCGTTATTAGCACCAGATGTCATGCAGTCGCTGTTCAAAGAGTGGGAAACCCCAGATGTGGACCTTTTTGCGTCCCCACTCAACACCAAACTGCATTGATTCTGCTCCAGAAATCCAGGAGATGACATTTTCTGTCAGGATGCATTCAGGCTGCAGTGGACAGATCTCTTTCTGTATGCATTTACACCTATCCCTCTAGTTCAGAGGTCCTGCTCAAGCTGGAGGCACATGGGGGCAAGATGACTCTGATTGCCCAATTTTGGTCTCAACAGATTATCCCCTAATCAACAGGCTGTCAATCATTCCTCAAAGTGCCCTTCCTCTCAGGACAGATGTACTGATGCAGAAGTCCCTGGTCTACCCCAATCTGCAGTCCCTTCACCTCCAGGTCTGACTCCTGAAGAGACAGAGGTGAGCAGGTATAAAGTATATCAGAGGGTCTCTGAGATTCTTTTGGCTGCTCGTAAACCCTTCACTCGGAAAACCTACACAGCCAGGTGGAAACATTTTTTGGTGTGGTGTTCTAAAACTCATATGGACTGATTTCACTGCCCACCAGACACGGTTTTGGAGTACTTATTAGACAACTCTAATACAGGCTGACAGTACTTTACAGTTAAGGTCCATTTGTGCACTGTTTCAGCATACCACGAGCCCATACAGAACCTCTCTCTAGCCCAGCTGCCTCTGTTTAAGAGGTTTCTGAAGCACGTCTTGCACACAAGGCATCCAGTCAGGAAGCATGTAGCCACCTGGGATATCAACCTCATATTGGACATGCTCACTTATAAGCCCTTTGAGCCCATGGCTATGTGTGGCCTGAAGTTCCTAACTTGGAAAACTACTTTTCTAGTGCCCATCACCTCTGCCTGCAGAGTTTCAGAGATGCATGCTTTGGTCATGGATCCTCCATATACTCTTTTCCATAGAGACAAGGTGGTTCTCCATATACATCCCAAGTTTTTACCCAAGGTAGTGTTAAGAGTTTCACTTTAATCAGCCTCTTGTGCTGGCTACATACTTTCCTAACTTCCAGAATGAAGGGGAATGCACCCTCCATTCTCGGGGATGTTAAAAGAGCCCTCCATTTTACCTTTATAGAACAAAGGACTTCCGGCAGTCTTAGCAGCTCATTGTTTCTTTTGACCCTGATCGGATGGGGCTACCTGTTACAATCAAATGCATTTTGGCATGGAATGTCAGTTGCCTTTGTCACTGCTATGCTATGTGCAGGGTCAAGCTGGAAGGCCAGATATGTGCACACACCACCAGAGTGGTTGCTACATCCCTGGCAGAGATTCGCTCTGTACCTATCCCTGATATTTGCAGAGCTGCCACCTGGAGCACAGTGCACACCTTCATCAAGCAATATGCCCTGGATGTTCTTGCCAAGCAGCATGCCTCCTTTGGCAGGGCCACCCTTAATGAACTTCTTCTGTCCTCCTACCACCCTGCCCATGGGACTTTCGTCCAAGCATGGTACTCTGACTCAATGGTGTGAATTAATGGTGATGACTGATTCCTGGAAGATATAAAGTAAGTAGTAAGTAAAATAGTTTATTCTGGTATTTCTTGAAAAGGATAGCCTGGTTGAGCCAAGGCTCATTTACAATGGGATTCCAAGTGCAAGAAAGATAGTTTCACATCTTAAAATGCTAGTTACAAACATACAAAGTAAGACAAAAATAACACAGTAAGTTACATCATACAAGCTAGTCACAACAGATTTTTGACAAAAATAATTTCTTGATCTTCTAGTAATATCTTCACCATTGATTCACATACCCACCTTCCATCCCACGGGCTCAGTCTCTCTCTCTCTCTTCATTGGTCTTCATCCCTTATTCTTGCTTGGGCTGTGAAGACACTGTGTTCCTTGTTGTTAACCCTTCTCACACGGGTCACAAGGGGTATCTCATGCCCTTAGGTTAAATGCTTTGGTGTTAGTTTACTTTGCAGCTCCTCAGTAAAATAACTACTGAGGCGGCTGAGGGCTTGTGCCAAGGTAAACCATACAGCATGAGCTAGTCTTACCTTGCCTTGCATGCACATAGCCTACCTTGGCACTAGCCCGTCTGAAAAGTTCAGACTCCTGTAGGGTCCTGGTGCCTCTGGCTCAGAACCTATTGGCGTGAATCAGTGGTGAAAATATTCCTAGAAGATCAATAATGATGGTGAGTACATAATTTGTATTTCTTTTCCTTTTGCTACTTTGGGGGGGGAGTGGAGTTAGGGTTGGAAACTCTAAAACCACATTTCCCTACTTTTGTTGCTTTAAGCTGAACCCTAATTGGTGCATTATTGCATTTTTTGCATTGATTACATATATATATGTGTATGTATGTATATCTATATCTATATATATATATATATATATATGCCTATACAAAACTTAATTAATGCATCTGTTGGGATTCTTCTACAACAAAAAGTGAGAAATTTGATTTTAGGGTTCCACCTTGCACCCTGCCCCCACCAACAGGCATCAGGATGTGTGTTGGGGTCATCAGCCCTAACTGTCACCCCATCCCACGTGTAAACAAGCTGAGGTAGTGCAGTGTAAGAGAATGGGGTGAGAGTTAGGGCCGACGACCCCAAGTACACCCCGTTGCCTGTTGGTGGAGGCAGGGTGGGGTACAAGGGGTGGGAATCCTAAAATCAAATTTCCTCACTTTTTTCACTCTAGAAGAACCCTAACTGATGCATTAACAAAGTTTTTGCATAGAATTTCCTTACTTTTTAAGAAAGAATAGAAATGAGATAAAGAGTTGGGAGCGGGGCCCTTTTGGGCCCCATGCTCCCACCAACTTGTAAGTTTCGGGTTACATTACACACCCAATGACTAAAAAGTACATTGACAACAGCAAAGGCAGCCACCAAACAAATGTCAATCTAGTAGAACAATAGAAAACGCTGTCCACAAAACTTAAACTGTGCCACACAATATCGGCGAAAAAAAATATATAGTCTGACACATAAACACCGCTATTAACATCTACAGGACATGCTGTCAACGCTCTCCAAATTTCAGGTAAAAAGACCAAACCATGTCCAAGATACAGTAGTAGCCACAGACACTGCCAGCTATTTCCCGAAATTTCTGTGATATTTCCAGAAATATCTCCTGCTTTCTGCATCTCCACAGTAGAGGCAGTAGACAGAAACTCTTCAGAAATTTCACAAAATATCTGGAAATAGGTGGCAATGTCTGTGGCTACCACTATAACGTGTCAAAATTTGAAATTTTTCATCGTCAGAGTGGCACAGTTCTACACCTGTTGACATTTAACACACACAACGACTGAAAACTACATTCATGACACTAAGGCTAGGCACCCTATCAACTTCAAGCCACCAGCACAATCCAAAACACAGTCTGCAACATGTAAAGTGTGTCACGTAATATCTCCACAAAAAAAAATATTCTTCGATACACAAACACCATAATTCATATCTACAGGACATGCCATAAACACCCTCCAAATTTCAAGTAAAAAGACCAAACCGTTTCCGAGATATTCAATGTTACAAATTTGAAACATTTCCCTATCTATTCCATTATAAAAAAATCTGGCCATCTTGTCCCCCCCTTGCAATCAAAGATGGCGATCAAAGAATTTGCAGGCTCGTGATCAAAGAAGTTGCAGGCTCATGAACAAAGAATAAAAAATGCTATAAATTAAAAAATTGAAGTAACTGTGGTAAACCACCGCCCGAAGCCCCCTGAGCAAAACCCACCCTCAGTTGACTTCCTAGAGCACCCCTGGGCGAGAAAATTGAATTTTTAATCCTGGCATCTTGTCCCTCGCTTGCGATGCACGATCGTGATCAAAGAATTTGCAGTGTCACAACCAAAGAATAAAAACTGTTGTAATTTAAAAAATTCAAAAAATTGCGGTAAACCACCACCATGGTTCATCAGAACGAAGCCCCCTGAGTAAAATCCACCTTGATTTGTCTTCCTAGGACACCCTTGGACTGAGAGAATTTATTTTTTAATCTGGCCATCTCATCCCCCGCTCGTGATGCACAGTCGCGATCAAAGAATTTGCAGGCTCATGATCAAATAAATTGCAGGCTCGTGAACCAAGAGCGTGGGACGAGATGGCCAGATTAAAAAAAACAATTTTCTCAGCCCAGGGGTGCCCTAGGAAGTTAAATGAGGTGGGTTTTAGCAGAGAACTTCGTTCTGCCAGATCTGAATAAAATCAATAATGTTTTCAATATGCCTGGTAGACTAGCGACCCCCCCATGTGCATATAAAATAATGTTCTGCATATCCCTGGTAGTCTAGCGGCCCCCACAATATCCATCCAACAAATAATGTTGTCCATATCCCTGGTAGTCTAGCACCCCCAATGTGTATCCAATAAATAATGTTTTGTATAGCCCTGGTAGTCTACTGGCCCACCCCGATCTGTACAAAAAAAATCTCCTTATCCTGGTAGTCTAGCGCCCCATCTGTATAAAATTGATAGTGTTCTGTATATCCCTGGTGAGTCTAGCGGCCCCCCATGTGCATTAAATTAATAATGGTCTGTGTATCCCTGGTAGTCTAGCAGCCCCCGATCTGTATAAAATTAATATTATTGCATATCCCTGGTAGTCTAAGCGGCCTCACCGATCATTATAAAATACATTATGATCTCCAATTCAAACACCATGAAGTCTTGCTATATTATGACTTAAAGCAGTTAGCCACAGCACTTGAACTGCCCCGGAGAGGAAACAGTTAACTCCAGGGAGAATGGAGTTCTAAAGCGCGAGAGCGCTATGCCAAAGCTCTACCTGGCCAGTTTCAAATGAAACTGTCAGATTCTTTACTCCGCTTCACTGAACAGTCGCTCCGGAGATCAGCTCCTTCAGCTCGGATAATTTCTCGGTTAAGCGGTATTTTGGTTCATTTGAACCGGCAATAAGTATTATTTTACCACATTTCGGTTCAAAGCTCTATCTGGTAAACCGTAAGTACAGGATTTTAAAGTCTGTGTGGAAATTAATTATCGGTTCGGTTTTGAACCGGTTTGCTAAAAAAAGCATTTAAATCATATATTGGGCTTTTTAGAGTGCGGTTCCGGTTCTTATCGGTTCTAAAAACTATTATTTTAGTGGGTTTTTCAAATACCCGTGTACGGTTGGGAACCGATAAAGGGTGTCTTGCCTGGCACTGCCATCAAAAGGGCAAGTTTTGGATAGGCTGGCATTATGTCTGAAACCCAAAGAAAAACCGGGCCCACTGGGTTTCAACACTGTGATGTCTGTGGGGAAGCCTTTGCCAAGCTGACCCACACACCACTGTGTTTATTGTCTGGGGCTGACCACCTCCTGTCAGACTGCCAGGTGTAAAAAATTTCCCTGCAGCCACCCTGGAGAAGAGATTGGGCTGGCTCAGGGCGAGAAAACCAAAAAGTCCGCTGACCCGGATGGCCAGCCCGGTCCAGTACCCACTGGATCAGAGGGAGTGCCCTCTGACCAGGGCGAGACTTCCTCGGGCAAAGGAAGGCTGGTTCAGAGGAACCAGTCCCAGTAAAAAAGACAAAGAAATCAGCAGGTCTGGAGTCTAAATTGCCTCTCCAACTGCTGCAGAGATAGCTAAAGCCATACAGATTGTCCAGTCACTGTCTCAGGGACCTGTCGAGACCACCAACAGTTGGCAAAAGGTTGGTTGTTCGGTTCCACTGGTTCAAGAGTATGATGTTGAGAATTTTATGAACCACAGGAGGGAGGAGGAATTTGATCATTATGTATGTGGCTGGGAGGGTCTGGATGTGCCCATTGAACCGGACATTTCTCCAGACAGACCTTTAGAATCTCCCCCTATGCTGCCTGAGTCCCCTTCTCATTTTATGTTTTACAAAAAGGTTGCAGAAACCCTCCAGCTTCCTTTAGAAGAGGCTGTGGATGAGCAAGAGGAGCCTGATTATGTAGAAATGATGGATATTCCAGAGTCTAGGAGGTTGTCTATTCCTTTGCATAAGTCATTTAGGAAGCAAATAACAAAATTTAAAAAAATCCTCATTCTGTCCTCCTGTAGATAAAAAATGGACAGAAGGTATACTTGTCAGCTCTGATACAGACTTCCTCACTGAGCAGTGTAGTCATGTAGGTGTGGTACAAGCTGCAGCCTGTGACAAGGCTAATATTCCCCTGGCCTCACATCCTCTGATAAGGATTCCAGGAAGATTGATGCCATGGCGAAAAAACAATATTTGGCAGCTTCTTTGGGACTCAGGCAGGCAAATTATATGGCTTATGTGGCTAGATATCAGAAATCTAGATGGGACACAGTATTGCAGTTAGCCAAGCAGGCCCAGGGCCAGCTGGCTAGTGAGTTGGAACAGGTGGCTGCTGATGGCATTGAAGCCTCTAAAGTTCAGTTTCATACTGCTGTAGATGTTAATGATGTTTCCTCTAGGGTCCTGGCCACTTCTGTAGCTTTCCGTAGGTTGGCATGGCTCAGATGCACTAATCTGTCCCAAGATACTCAGTCAAAGGCTATGGATTTTCCTGTAGTGGGAAATTCTCTGTTTGAGGAACAAACAGAAAATATATGAAAAGATGGATGAATACAGAACTACCTACAAAAGTGCCCAGGCCAAGGAGGCATGCCACTCACAAGGCACACTCCCAGAGGTAGGGGCAGGCCTTTCCACAGGCCTTTTACCAATCTCAAGCCTCCTCTGCATTTGCACAGAGGGTTTTCAGAGGCAGAGGTAGATGGGGCGCAGGTAAGCCGTCCCCTCCCCTCAGCCTAAGGCTGCTGCAAGCAGGCACCCTGATGGGGTGCCCAGGGCCGATTCTCCTGTACCGGTGGGAGGCAGGTTGGCTTATTTCAGCCAGAACTGGGTGTCTCTAACTTCGGACAAATGGGTTCTGGAGGTAGTAAGCCAGGGTCTGGTTCTCAGCTTCAAACAGTTTCCAAATATGAGAGCCAGACATTTTCCACCTGCAAATCCTTCACAAGCCCTTGCTTTGGAAGCAGAGATTTCTTCTCTTCTAGACTGAAAAGCAGTGGAAAGGGTTCCTTCTTGCCATCAGGGCAAGGGGCTGTACTCAAGATACTTTCTTACCCCAAAAAAGACAGGAGAATGGCGGCCCATTCTAGATTTAAGGTACCTGAACAAGCATCTTTTGAAACCAAAGTTCAAAATGTTAACTCTGGCAATGATTTTGCCCTCCCTGAGGCCAGGGGACTGGCTAGCCTCCCTGGACCTAAAAGGATGACTATTTTCATGTCCTGATCAGGCCTTCTCACCGAAAGTACCTCAGGTTCCAACTGCCCTCAGGCCACTACCAGTTCAGAGCAATGCCCTTCGGCCTTACCTCTGCTCCAAGGGTATTCACAAAATGTCTAGCTGTGGTAGTGGCTCATTTAAGAAGGCAAGGGGTTGCTGTGTTCCCCTACCTGGACGACTGGCTCATTGTGGGTCAGTCTCCAGATCAGGTAAAATCCCACTTGCAAGTCACCCAGCAGCTTCTCACTTCCTAGGATTCCTGCTGAATTAGCAAAGTCAGTTCTGGAACCAGTTCAGGTACTAACTTTCATAGGTGCGGAATTGAACACAAAGTTGGCCAGGGCATTTCTCCCCTCAGAAAGGGTAGAGAGACTTATTGCCCTGGCATCCTCCTTTACCCTGTAGGTCTCTCGACCAGCAAGGCATTTTCTGCATCTCCAAGGGCACATGGCTGCTTCCACAGCTGTAGTGCAAGGAGCAAGATTCCAGATGGGGGACATTCAGTTCCATTTGAGGACCTATTGGTCTCAAAGGAGGGACCCCCTTACCAAGTTAGTCCCAGTCACCCAAACTCTGATCTTGGCTCTCCAGTGGTGGCAGGATCAAAGCAATCTAAGACAAGGGGTCCCCTTCATTCCCGTTTCCCCCTCCCTCACCCTCACCACGGATGCCTCCTTGCTAGGGTGGGGGGCTCACTTGGGCGACCTTTCCACTCAGGGAGTGTGGTCCCCTCAGGAATCTCTGCTCCACATCAACCTATTGGAACTCAGAGCTGTCTTTTTAGCTCTTCAGGTTTTTTCAGCATCTGTCCAGAACATGGTAGTTCAAGTCAGGACAGACAACACCACGACAATGTGGTACATCAACAAGCAGGGGGGCACTCGGTCATCAGCCTTGTGCACCGAAGCAATGAAGTTGTGGTCTCTGGCTTACTCCCTGAACACCTTCCTGATAGCAGTTCACCTTCCAGGGAAAGACAATGTCCTGGCGGATGCCCTCAGCAGGATTTCTCAAGGCCATCACGAATGGTCTCTGAATCCTCAGGTGCTGGGGTCGGTCTTTGCCAGATGGGGCACCCCACAGATAGATCTTTTCGCAGCCCCAGACAACCACCAACTTCCTCTTTTTTGTTGCATGCCTCCAGTACTGGGCTCAGTCCCCCTGGACGCCTTTCTGTTGGATTGGAAAGGGAAGTTCCTATATGCCTTTCCCCCCTTCCCTCTTCTCTTCAGGGTATTAGTAAAAATCAGATCCCAGCCCTGCAAAGTGATCCTGATTGCTCCAGATTGGGTCAGACAGCCCTGGTACCCACTGCTTCTGTCCTGACAGTCCACCCTGCCCTGAGCCTGCCCAGAGTCCACGACTTGCTGGCCTGTGCCCAGGGGAGAGTGTGGTACCCGGACCTCAAATCCCTCCATCTCAAGGCTTGGCTCTTGAGGAGTTAGAATTTGCTGATTTACACCTTTCTCAAGGTGCCCTGGATATTTTAAAGGCTTCAAGGAAGCCTTCCACTAGGGCCACTTACAATTCCAAATGGAAGAGGTTTTCCATCTGGTGTTCTGAGAAGCAAATTGTCCCAGAATCTGCTGATTTGCCCATTTTACTGGACTATTTGTTCCATTTAAATTCCTTAGGCCTTAGGCCAGCTACCTTAAAGGTTCATCTGCCACCTGTCTCTGCTTTTGTATCAGCAGGGAAGCCTACCTCCCTTTCTTCTCACCCTGTGTTTTCCAAGTTTTTTAAGGGGTTACTTCACACTAACCCTCCTTTTCGGGAACCAGCTCCTGCCTGGGACCTAAATGTTTGCATTGCTCAGTTAATGCAACCCCCTTTTGAGCCTCTGTCTTCAGCAGATCTCAAGTTTCTAACTTGGAAAACTGTTTTCCTAGTGGCCATCACTTCTGCCAGATGCATAAGTGAATTACGAGCCCTGTCAGTGGAAAAGGATTTTATTTCTTTTCACAGAGATAAGGTAGTCCTCAGGACTAACAGAAAGTTTTTGCCTAAAGTGGTTTCAGATTTCCATCTAAACCAATCCATCTCCCTTCCAGTATTTTTTACTGAGCATTCTTCCTCAGGTGAGAGGAGATTGCACAGCTTGGACGTCAAAAGAGCCTTAAGCTACTATTTGGAACGCACCAAGGGTCACAGGTTCGAATCCCTCCAACTCTTCCTTACCTATAGAGAGGTTGGCAAAGGGAGACCTGCCACTAAGAGGACAATTGCAAGGTGGATTGTCTCTTGTATCCAGTTCTGTTACCAAAAACTAGGTAGAGAACCCCCCTCAGGACTGAGGGCCCACTCCACTAGGGGTACAGCTGCATCTCTAGCGGCTGCTAGAGATATTCCCATTCTGGAAATTTGTCAAGCTGCTACCTGGAAAACAGTTCACACTTTTACCAAGCATTATTCCCTGGATGTCCAATCCAGGAGGGATGCTCGTTTTGGCACAGCTGTGCTTCAGAGTCTATTTCCTAAGTAGGTTCTGACCCTCCTCCATGGAGGTACTGCTGTGTAATCTGCTTTAAGTCATAATATAGCAAGACTTCATGGTGTTTGAAGAAAAAATTACTCACCTTAGTAATTGCTTTTCTTCTCATGGAGTCTTCATATATTATGACCACCTCCAACCTGCCCCTCTCAGAACTTCTACTTGGGTGAGGGGTTGGCAAATTAGTGCAAGCACTGTGTCATGCCATTTTAGTTCTTCCTTCCCCTTTTATTTAGGGTTGAGGAACTAGGTATTTCTGTTTTAAGTAATATATGGCCCCTTCCTGGACTTGAGTCTTGTGGGGAAGGGGGTCTAATAATACTTTCAGGGGTGAAACTAATAATATTATTATCATTATTATTATTATTGCTGTTGTTGTTGTTGTTGTTGTGTTTGTTGTTATTCCTACTAGTAGGTAGCCACTTGGCTAGTGTAGAGCTTTCCACACAGACTTGCTGCTTAGTGTTAACCCTTAAAGGTCTGACAGTTTCATTTGAAACTGGCCAGATAACTTTTGCATAAGCGCCTCGCTTTTAGAACTCCAGTCTCCCTGGAGTTAACTGTTTCCTCTCGGGGCAGTTCAAGTGCTGTGGCTAACTGCTTTAAGTCATAATATACAAGACTCCATGAGAAGAAAAGCAATTACTAAGGTGAGTAATTTTCTTCCTGGTAGTCTAGTGGGCCCCACCCCCAGCCATGCCAGCCCACCCACCCCCACCCTTCCGCAGCCGCAACTGGCACAGCCTACCTCTCACCTCCACGGCCAACCACCTACTGAGTGTATTAGCAGTGCTAATGCAAAGAGGCGCTCAGAAATAAGGCCACTAGACTACCAAGAATTGGAGATCATAATGTATTTTATAATGATCGGGGGGGCGCTAGACTACCAGGGATATGGGCAACAATATTAATTTTATACAGATGGGGGGGCCGCCAGACTACCAGGGATACAAAGACCATTATTAATTTAATGCACATTGGGGGTGGCCACTAGACTACCAGGGATGTACAGAATACTATCAATTTTATACAGATGGGGGCGCTAGACTACCACGGATAAGGAGAACATTATTTTTTTGTACAGATCGGGGAACCACTACACTACCAGGGTTATACAAAACATTAGTTATTGGATACTCATTGGGGGGGGGGGGAATAGACTGCCAGAGATACAGGCAACATTATTTGTTGGATGCACATTGGGGGAGCCACTAGACTGCCAGGGATATGCAGAACATTATTTTTTTATGCACATGGGAGGGCCGCTAGACTACCAGGGATATTGAAAACATTATTGATTTTATTCAGATTGGGCAGAATGAAGCCCCCTGAGCAAAACCCACCATCATTTAACTTCCTAGGACACACTTGGGCTGAGAAATTT
Organism: Neoceratodus forsteri; assembly: GCA_016271365.2. NCBI lineage: Eukaryota > Metazoa > Chordata > Ceratodontiformes > Ceratodontidae > Neoceratodus > Neoceratodus forsteri. The sequence continues at coordinate 369,612,006 of CM028135.1, forward strand.
ATTTTTAAATCTGGCAATCTTGTCCCTCTCTCGCGATGCACAATCGTGATCAAAGAATCTCGCGATCAAAGAATTTGCAGGTTCGTGATCAAAGATCGTTAGCGAGACGCAAATTAAGATTTTAAAAGCTTATAACTCTATTTTGTGACCAATCTGGATGAAACCAAAGGCATGGCTCGATAGATCAGAGTACCTGAGTAAAACCCATCCAAGTTTAACTTCAGAAGTGACCCCTGAGCCGAGATATTTGTGTTTTTCCGATTGGAAATATAAAAACAAGATGGCAGACCTCGCGATCAAAATTTTTTTAAAATTCTCGGGGACAAAGATTCTTGAACTGCGAGCCTGTAAATTCTTTGATCGCCAGGCGGGACCAGGTGGCCAGAACCCCATTATTTGTTCCTAAAACATATATATAAATTTTCCCAATGACTTATAATGGGAACTTAAAAGTGGCATCTCTTTTGAATGCTATAATATTTTTTCACCAAATGAAAAGCGGCATGTTCAGCCACCAAAGCTCTTTCAAACGAGCCATCTCACAGAGTGGCACACCATACAACGGCCGTGCAGGGCCATTTCCAAAATTCCAAAAGCTGCCTCCAAAAATGGATAATTTTGCATTGTTCAGCATTTTCTTATGCAAAGACTGTAAATCTGACTGAAACGCAATTTGGCAAATCAAGAGATCTACCATGCTCCAATGCGCTTACCAAATTTCAGGCAAATCAGTTGAATGGGTCCAAAGTTATTAACGTGCAAAATTTTGAGTTTAACATAGAAGTGATAACTGAACCCTAACTATAGTAGTGCGACGCCATATAATATATATATATATATATATATATATATTTTCATAGCAAAAATTCCGTTTAATGCATCAGTTAGGGTTGTTCCACCCCAAGCCCACCGCCCCCCACCAACAGGCATCGGGGTGTGCATTAGAGTCATCGGTCTAACTCTCACCCCATCCCATGTGTAAACAAGCTGAGGTGGTGCAGTATAGGATAATGGGGTGAGAGTTAGGACGACAACCCCAAAGCACACCCGGATGCCTTTTGGTGGGGTGGGTGGGCTTGGGTGCAAGGGGTTTCAACCCTAACACTGAATTTCCTCGCTTTTGTCACTGTGGAACAACCCTAACTGATGCATTAAATGGAGTTTTTTTGCCATGAATTTCCCTTCTTTTTGAGAATGAGTACTATAAATAGTGAATGGAAGGTGGTGGTGGGCCGCGCCCCACCATGTGATTTTGTCACATAATGTGATAGCATAAACACAAGCACAAGCGGTAACACATGGTGATGCAAATGTAAATGGTAAAGGAAGCGGTAAAGAAATGCAGCGCAAATGTTAATGAAAACGGAAATGGTAACACAAACGGTAACGCAAATGCCAATGGCAACAGAAACACAAACGTTAACAAAAACAGTAACGCCAATGGAAACGCTAACGGTAACAGAAATGCAAACAGTTAAGGCAGTGGCATCGCAGAAGGAAACAGTAATGCAATTGACAATGGAAACGCAACCGTAAACGCAAACACTAACGGCAACAGAAACGCAAACAGTGATGAAGACGTAAACAGTAACGGTAATGGAATTGGAAATGCAAACAGTTGCAGTAACAGCAACGATGACGCCAAAGTGAACAGTAATGCAAACAGAAATTAAAACGCAAGCGCGTATGGAAACGCAAATGGTAAAGCGCATGGTCACGGTGCCGCAATTGGAAATGTAATGCTATCGGTAACAGCAACAGTGATGCCAAAGGAAACAGAAACACAAACACAAATGCAAACAGAAGTGCGTACGAAAACGCAAATGGTAACAGTAACGCAAATGCAAGTGCAAATGAAAATGCAAAGGGTAACGCACACGGTGGCATAGATGGGAACAGTAATGCAAATGGTTAAGGAAACGCAAGTAGGAACATTAACTGTGACAGTAACGAGAGCACACACCCTTTTTTTCACCAACAGCTGTATAGTGAATACAAAGAATGTATGCATAATAATGGGCATCAGAGCAGAAAATTAGTACTTGGAATACTAAATTGCTTATATCTCAGGAACCGTACGATGCAGAAAAAAAAATTACATTTCATATAAATCATGACTTTCTTGGCTAGTTTTGTACTTAGCTCCTTAGCAGGGGGCTAAGCATTTGTATGACGAAAAGTCTGTATCTCGAAGCGTTTCCGAGATACGGGCCCCGAAAGGCACGGCGGACGCCGTAATGTTAGTCTGTGTGAAAAATCATCAACTTCAGAGTACTGTAACTTTGCATACCTGTAATACTTTGTCACTAAAACCACTAAAAGGCACATCTGTGGGATGTTGGCTTTCTTCCCTCCAAATTTCAGCCAATAAGACCAAACAGTTCTTTTGTAGCAGGGTGGCAAAGAATTCCTGTTATTTTGGCTATAGTGTCACAAAGTAGTGTCGCAAATCACGACACTTTCGCAAAAAAATCATGAAAGTGTCGAATGTGCAACACTACTTTGAGACACTACAGTTCACAAAAATTTAAAATACATATTTCTGAGGTGTTTAACCTCAAACAAAATACATGGTTAGCATCCTCAGGGCTCGACTAGGTGAACACAAAAAGAATTGTGTCCCTAGAGTGTCTCAAATTTAAATGCCAAGCATTTCTGTGACCACTAACTGAAAACAAAATGACTGACTCACGACACTACAGGGGTCATTTGCAACACTAAAAACTGCATTTGCGACACTGTCAAACGTTTTAACTTTTCCTATTGAAATCTTCGAAAGGCACATCAGGGACCTTGGCCACATGTTCCCTAAAGTTTTCGGGCTGGTCGCACAAACCGTGTGAACTGTAGGCGTGAGCAAATAATGTGCAAAAAAGCGTAAATGTGACACAGAATGTTGCTTTCAAACACCATGAAGTCTTGCTATATTAGGACTTCTTGCAGTATGCCACTGCACTTGAACTGCCCCGGAGAGGAAACAGTTAACTCCAGAGAAACCTGGAGTTCCACAGCGCGAGGGCACTGTTCAAAGCTCTATCTGGCCAGTTTCAAATGAAACTGCCAGATTCTTTACTCCGCTTCACTGAACAGTCGCTCCGGAGATCAGCTCCTTCAGCTCGGTTCATTTCTCGGTTCAAGCGGTCTTTTTCGGTTCATTTGAACCTGCAAAAAGTATTTATTTTACCGCGTTTCGGTCAAAAGCTCTATCTGGTAAACCGTAAGTACAAATCTTTAAGTCTGTGTGGAAATTCATTATCAGTTCAGTTTTGAACCGATCGGTTTGCTTTGTGTAACGTTTTAAATTATTGAATGGGCTTTTAGAGTGCGGTTCCCGGTTCTTATTGGTTCTAAAAAAAACCTTGTGTTAAATCTTGGTTTTCAAAACCACAGAACACGTTAGGAACCGATATGGGTGTCTTTGCCTGGCACTGCCGCTTTAAAAGGGCAAGTTTTGGTTAGGCTGGCATTATGTCTGAGAAACCCAAAGAAAAACCGCCCACTGGGTTTCAACATCAGGATGTCTGTGGGAAGCCTTTGCCAAGGCTGACCCACACACCATGCTCTATTGTCTGGGGCTGACCACCTCCTGTCAGACTGCCAGGTGTGTAAAAATTTCCCTGCAGCCACCCTGAAAAGAGAGGTCCGGCTCAGGGACGAGAGGCCAAAAAGTCCGCTGACCCGGATGGCCAGCCCGGTCCAGCACCCACTGGACCAGAGGGAGTGCCCTCTGACCAGGGCGAGACTTCCTCGGGCAAAAGAAAGGCTGGTTCAGAGGAACCAGTCCCAGTAAAAAAGACAAAGAAATCAGCAGGTCTGGAGTCCAAAATTGTCTCTCCAACTGCTGCAGAGATATCAAAAGCCATACAGATTGTTCAGTCTTTGTCTCAGGGACCTGTCGAACCACCTACAACTGGGAAAAGGGTGGCTCGTTCAGGTCCAGTGGTTCAGGATTATGATGTTGAGGACTTTTATGAACCACAGGAGGGGGAGGAGGAATTTGATCAGTATATTTGTGACTGGGAAGGTCTGGACATGCCCATTGAACCGGACATTTCTCCAGACAGACCTTTAGAATCTCCCCCTATGCTGTCTGAGTCCCCTTCTCATTTTATATATTATAAAAAGGTGGCAGAAACCCTCCAGCTTACTTTAGAAGAGGCTGTGGATGAGCAAGAGGAGCCTGATTATGTAGAAATGATGGATATTCCAGAGTCTAGAAGGTTGTCTATTCCTTTGCATAAGTCATTTAGGAAGCAAACAACAAAGATTTTAAAAAATCCTCATTCAAACACCATGAAGTCTTGCTATATTAGGACTTATTGCAGTTAGCCACTGCACTTGAAGTGCCCCGGAGAGGAAAGAGTTAACTCCAGAGAATCTGGAGTTCTAAAGCGCGAGGGCGCTATACCAAAGCTCTATCTGGGCAGTTTCAAATGATTCTTTACTCCGCTTCACTGAACAGTCGCTCCGGAGATCAGCTCCTTCAGCTCGGTTCATTTCTCGGTCAGCGGTATTTTCGGTTCATTTGAACTGCCAAAAAGTAATTATTTTACCGCATTTCGGTTAAAGCTCTATCTGGTAAACCGTAAGTACAAAATGAAAAGTCTGTGTGGAAATTTAGTTATCGGTTCGGTTTTGAACCGATCGGTTTGCTTATTTTAACGTTTTAAAGTTTTGGGCTTTTAGAGTGCGGTACCCGGTTCTTATCGGTTCTAAAAAAACCTTGATTTTAAATAGGGTTTTTTCAAATACCCGTGAAACGGTTAGGAACCGATAAGGGTGTCTTGCCTGGCACGGCCATAAAAAGGGCAAGTTTTTGGTTAGGCTGGCATTATGTCTGGGAAACCCAAAAGAATAAACCGGGCCCACTGGGTTTCAACACTGTGATGCTGTGGGGAAGCCTTTGCCAAGGCTGTCCCACACACCACTCGTGTTTATTGTCTGGGGGCTGACCACCTCCTATCAGACTGCCAGGTGTTTAAAATTTCTCTGCAGCCACCCTGAAAAGAGATAGGGCCGGCTCAGGGAACTATTGGCCAAAAAGTCCGCTGACCCGGATGGCCAGCCCAGTCCAGTACCCACTGGACCAGAGGAGTCCCTCTGACCAGGGCTAGACTTCCTCGGGCAAAGGATGGTTCAGAGGAACCAGTTTAAAAAAAAAAAAGAAAAGAAATAAGAATATGACAGAGAAATCAGTAGGTTTGAAGTCCAAGATTGTCCTCCAACTGCTGCAGAAGTAGTTAAGCCATACAGATTGTCCAGTCACTGTTTCTAGGTCCTGTGAACCATCTACAGTTGGTAAAGGTGGCTCGTTCAGTTCCAGTGGTTCAGGTTTATGATGTTGAGGAATTGTTATGAACCACAGGAGTGGGAGGAGGAAAATTGATCAATACATGTGTGGCTGGTAGGGTCTGGACGTGCCCACTTAAGCGGACATTTCTCCAGACAGACTTTTAGAATCTCCTCCTATTCTGTCTGAGTCCCTTTCTCAGTTTATGTTTTACAAAAAGCTTGCAGAATCCCCCCAGCTTCCTTTAGAGGAGGCTATGGATGAGTAAAGGGGAGCCTGATTATGTAGGAATGATGGGCTAGGAGGTTGTCTTTCCTTTGCATAAGTCATTTAGGAAGTAAACAACTAAGATTTTATAAGATTCTTCTTTCTTTCCCTCCTGTAAGATAAAAAAATGGACAGAAGGTGTATTTCGTCAGGCTCTGTTACAGACTTCCTCACTGAGCAGTGTAGTCATGTAGGTGTGGTACAAGCTGCAGCCTGTGTCAAGACTAGTTCCCCTGGCCTCACATTCTCCTGAATAGGATTCCGGGAGGATTGATGCCATGGCAAGAAAACAGTATATGGCAGCTTCTGTGGGACTCAGACAGACAAGTTGTATGGCTTATGTGGCTAGATTTCGGAAATCTAGGTGGGACACAGTATTGCAGTTAGCCAAGCAGGCCCATGGCCAGCTGGCTAGCGGGTTAGAACAGGTGGCTGCTAATGGCACTGAAGCCTCTAAGTTCAAGTTCATACTGCTGTTGGTGTTAATCTTGTTCTCTAGGGTCATGACCACTTCTGTAGCTTTCTCCGAGGTTGGCATGGCTCAGATGCACTAATCTGTCCCAAGATACTCTGTCAAAGTCTATGGATTTGTTTCTTGTTGTGGGTAATTCTCTGTTTGAGGAACAAACAGAAAGCTATATGAAAAACAGGGATGATTACCTACAAAGTGCCCAGGTAGAGGCTCAGGCCTCCTCTGCTTTCGCCAGAGGGTCTCTTCAGAGGCAGAGATAGGCAGGGGCACAATGGTAAATCCCCCTCCCTTAGCCTAAGACTATTGCCAAGCAGGCACCCTGATGGGGTGCCCAGGGATCATTCTCCTGTACCAGTGGGCAGGCTGGTTTTATTTCAGCCAGAACTGTGTGTCCCTAACTTCGGACAAGTGGGTTCTGGAAGTAATAGGTCTGGTTCTCAGCTTCTAACAGTTTCCAAAGATGAGAGCCAGACAGGTCCTACCAAATCCTTCGGAATCCTTGCTTTGGGAGCAGAGGTTTCTTCTCCTCCTCTGAACTGCAAAGCAGTAGAAAGGGTCCTTCCTTGCCACTGGGGCAAGGGGCTGTGCTCATGATACTTTCTTAACCTATAGAAGGCAGGAGATTGGCGGCCCATCTCAGATTTAAGGTACCTGAACAAGCATCTTTTGAAAACAAAGTTAAAAATGTTAACTCTGGCTGAGGCCAGGGGACTGGCTAGCTTTCCTGGACCTCAAGGATGCCTATTTTTTCATGTCTTGATCAGGCCTTCTCACCGAAAGTACCTCAGGTTACCCTCAGGCCACTACCAGTTCAGGGCAATGCCCTTGGCCTTACCTCTCGCCAAGGGTATTCAAGAAATTCTAGCTGTGGTAGTGGCTCTTTTAAGAAGGCAAGGATTGCTTTGTTTCCTTTCCTGGATGACTGGCTCTTAGTGGGTCAGTCTCCAGATCAAATAAAATCCACTTGCAAGTCACCAGCAGCTTCTCACCTTTCTGGGATTCCTGCTGAATTTACCAAAGTCAGTTCTCGAACCAGTTCAGGTACTAGCTTTCATAGGTGCAGAGTTGAACACAAGTTAGCCAGGGCATTTCTCCCTCTAAAAGGGTAGGCAGTCTCTTGCCCTGGCATCTTCCATTACTCTGTGAGTCTCTTGACCAGCAAAGCATTTGCTACAACTACTAGGGCACATGGCTGCTTCCACAGCTGTAGTGCAGGGAGCAAGATTCCAGATGAGGGACATTCAGTTCCATCTGAGGGCCTATTGGTCCCAAAGGAGGATTCCTTTCCAAATTGGTTCTAGTGACCCAATCCCTGATCCTGGCCTTACACTGTGGCAGGATCAAAGCAATCTAAAACTAGGGGTCCTCTTCATTCCTCACCACGGATGCTCCTGTGTTAGGGTGAGGAGCTCGCTAGCGACCTGTCCACTAAGGAGTGTGGTCTCCCTAGGAATCTCTGCTCCACATCAATTTTTGGAACTCAGAGCTGTCTTCTAGCTCTTAGGAGTTTTCAGCTTCTGTCCAGAACAAGGTAATTCAAGTCAGGACAGACAACACCACAATAATGTGGTACATCAACAGGCAGGGGGGCACTCGGTCATCAGCCTTGTGCACCGAAGCAATGAAGTGGTGGTCTCTGGCTTACTCCCTGAACACCTCCCTGATAGCAGTTCACCTCCCAGGGAAGGACAATGCCCTGGCAGATGCCCTCAACAGGATTCTCAGGGCCATCACGATTGGGCTGTGAATCTTCAGGTGCTGGGTTCAGTCCTTGCCAGATGGGCTCATTTTCAGATAGATCTTTAGCAGCCACAGATAACCACTAACTTTCTCTGTTTGTTGGGGCCTCCAGTGCTGGGATCAGCCCACCTGGACGCTTTTCACTTGGATTGGAAGGAGTTTCTGTTCACCTTTCCTCCCTTTTCCCTTTCTTTCAGGGTACTAGTAAAATCAGATCTCAGCCCTGCAAAGCGATTCTGATTGTTCCAAGCTGGGCCAGACAGCCCTGGTACCCATTGTCTCTGTCCTTGACAGTCCACCCTACCGTGAGCTTGCCCAGAGTCCACGACTTACTGGCCTTTGCACAAGGGAGAGTGTGGTATCCGAACCTCAAATTCCTCCTTCTCAAGGCAGCTCTTGAGGAGTTAGAATTTGCTGATTTACACCTTTTTCAAGGTGTCGCGGATATTTTAAAGGCTTCAAGGAAGCTTTTTCACTGGCGCCACTTACAATTCTAAGTGGAACAGGTTTTCAGTCTGGTGCGCTGAGAAGCAGATTATACCACAGTCTGCTTATCTGCCCATTTTCTGAACTTTTGGTCCATTTTAAATTCTTTAGGTCTTAGGCCAGCTACCTTAAGGGTTCCTTGGCAGCTGTCTCTGTTTTTCTGCAAGCAGGGAAGCCTGCTTCCTTTTCTTCTCAACCTGTGTTTTCCAAGTTTTTAGAGGGTTGCTTCACACAACCCTCCTTTTGAGGAACCAGCTCCTGCATAGAGCCGAATGTTTGCGTGCTCAGTTAATGCAAACCCCTTTGGACCTCTGTCCCCAGCAGAGCTCAAGCTTCTCACTTGGAAAATGTTTTTTCTGGTGGTTTCACTTCTGCCAGGCGATAAGTGAACTACAGGCCCTAGCAGTGGAAGAAGATTTTCTCTCCCCACAGGATAAGACAGTCCCTAGGACTAACACAGGGTTTGTCCCAAGTGGTTTCAGGTTTTCACCTGAACCAATCCATCTCTCTCCCAGGATTTTTCACTGAGCATTCTTCCTCAGGTGAGAGGAGACTGCACAGCTTAGACGTCAAAAAGAGCCTTATGCTACTATTTGTAACGCACCAAGGGTCACAGGTTTGAATCCTCCAACTCTTCCTTACCTAGAGGCGAGGTTGGCAAAGGAACCTGCCACTAAGAGGACAATTGCTAGGTGGATTGTCTCTTGTATCCATTTTTGTTATCAAAGACTAGGTAGGAGAGCCCCCTCAGGACTGAGGGCTCACTCCTCGGTGTACAGCTGCATCTCTAGCGGCTGCTAGAGATATTCCCATTCTGGAAATCTGTCGAGCTGTTGCTTGGAAGACAGTTCACACTTTTACCAAGCATTATTCCCTGGATTTCAGTCCAGGAGAGATGCTCGTTTTAGCACAGCTGTGCTCTGAGGCCTATTCCTAAGAGGTTCTGACCCTCCTCCATGGAGGTACTGCTGTGTAATCTGCAATAAGTCCTAATATAGCAAGACTTCATGGTGTTTGAAGAAAAATTACTCACCTTAGTAATTGCTTTTCTTCTCGTGGAGTCTTGCTATATTAGAACCACCCCAACCTGCCCCTCTCAGAACTTCTACTGGGGTGGGGTGGCAAATTAGTGCAAGCACTGTGTCATGCCATTGTAGTTCTTCCCTTCACCCTCTTTTATTTAGGGTTAGGAACTAGGGTTTCTGGTTGAGTGATTTGTTGGCCCTTCCTGGACTTGAGTCTTTGGGGAAGGGGGTTCCTAATAGTGCTTGTCAGGGGAAAACTAATAATACCATTATTCATTCTTATTATTGTTATTGTTGTTTCTATTGTTGTTATTACTACTAGTAGGTAGCCATTTGCCTAGTGTAGAGCTTTCCACACAGACTTGTTGCTTAGTGTTAGCTTCATAAAGATCTGACAGTTTCATTTGAAACTGCCCAGATAGAGCTTTGGTATAGCGCCCTCGCGCTTTAGAACTCCAGATTCTCTGGAGTTAACTCTTTCCTCTCCGGGGCAGTTCAAGTGCAGTGGCTAACTGCAATAAGTCCTAATATAGCAAGACTCCATGAGAAGTAAAGCAATTACTAAGGTGAGTAATTTTTTCTTCTGTTCCTCCTGTAGATAAAAAAATGGACAGAAGGTATACCTTATCAGGCCCTGATACAGACTTCCTCACTGACCAGTGTAGTCATGTAGGTGTTGTTCAAGCTGCAGCCTGTGACAAAGCTAATATTCCCCTGGCCTCTCATCCTCCTGATAAGGATTCCAGGAAGATTGATGCCACGGCGAAAAAACAATATGTGGCAGCTTCTTTGGGACTCAGGCAGGCTAATTATATGGCTTATGTGGCTAGATATCAGAAATCTAGATGGGACACTATATTGCAGTTAGCCAAGCAGGCCCAGGGCCAGCTGGCTAGTGAGTTGGAACAAGTGGCTGCTGATGGCATTGAAGCCTCTAAAGTTCAGTTTCATGCTGCTGTTGATGTTAATGATGTTTCTTCTAGGGTCATGGCCACTTCTGTAGCTCTCTGTAGGTTGGCATGGCTCAGATGCACTAATCTGTCCCAAGATACTCAGTCAAAGGCTATGGATTTTCCTGTAGTAGGGAATTCTCTGTTTGGGGATCAAACAGAAAATTACATGAAAAAGATGGATGAATACAGAACTACTTACAAAAGTGCCCAAGCTAAGGAGAGGCATGCCACTCCTCAAAGGCATGCCCCCAGGGGTAGGGGCAGGCCTTTTTATCAAGTTCAGGCCTCTTCAGCCTTTGCACAGAGGGTTTTTTTCAGAGGCAGAGTTAGACGGGGTACAGGCAAACCGTCTCCCTCCCCTCAGCCGAAAACTGCTGCCAAGCAGGCACCCTGATGGGGTGCCCAGGGCCGATTCTCCTGTACCAGTGGGGGGCAGGTTGTCTTATTTCAGCCAGAACTGGTTGTCCCTAACTTCGGACAAATGGGTTCTGGAGGTGGTAAGCCAAGGTCTGGTTCTCAGCTTCAAACAGTTCCCAAAGATGAGAGCCAGACATTTTCCACCTGCAAATCCTTCTGAAACCCTTGCTTTGGAAGCAGAGGTTTCTTCTCTTCTAGACTGCAAAGCAGTGGAAAGGGTTCCTTCTTGCCATCAGGGCAAGGGGCTGTACTCAAGATACTTCCTTACCCCAAAAAAGACAGGAGAATGGCGGCCCATCCTAGATTTAAGGTTCCTGAACAAGCATCTTTTGAAACCAAAGTTCAAAATGTTAACTCTGGCAATGATCTTGCCTTCCCTAAGGCCAGGGGACTGGCTAGCTTCCCTGGACCTCAAGGATGCCTATTTTCATATCTTGATCAGGCCTTCTCACCGAAAGTACCTCAGGTTCGAACTGCCCTCTGGCCACTACCAGTTCAGAGCGATGCCCTTCGGCCTCACCTCTGCTCCAAGGGTTTTCACAAAATGTCTAGCTGTGGTGGTGGCTCATTTAAGAAGGCAAGGGGTTGCTGTGTTTCCCTACCTGGACGACTGGCTCATAGTGGGTCAGTCTCCAGATCAGGTAAAATCCCACTTGCAAGTCACCCAGCAGCTTCTCACTTCTCTGGGATTCCTGTTGAATTTTCCAAAGTCAGTTCTGGAACCAGTTCAGGTACTAACTTTCAGAGGTGCAGAATTGAACACAAAGTCATCCAGAGCATTCCTCCCCTCGGAAAGGGTAGACAGGCTCATTGCCCTGGCATCCTCCTTTACCCTGCGGGTCTCTCGACCAGCAAGGCACTTTCTGCAACTCCTAGGGCACATGGCTGCTTCCACAGCTGTCATGCAGGGAGCAAGATTTCAGATGAGAGACATCCAGTTCCACTTGAGGTCCTATTGGTCTCAAAGGAGGGAACCCCTTACCAAATAAGTCCCAGTGACAAAACCCTGATCCTGGCCCTTCAGTGGTGGCAGGATCAAAGCAGTCTAACTCAGGGGGTCCCCTTCTTACCCGTTCTTCATTCCCCCACCCTCACCACGGATGCCTCCCTGTTAGGGTGGAGGGCTCACTTGGGCGACCTTTCCACTCAGGGAGTGTGGTCCCCTCAAGAATCTCGGCTCCACATCAATCTTTTGGAACTCAGAGCTGTCCTCTTAGCTCTCCAGGCTTTTCAGCTACTGTCCAGAACAAGGTAGTTCAAGTCAGGACAGAGAACACCACAACAATGTGGTACATCAACAAGCAAGGGGGCACTCGGTCTTCAGCCTTGTGCACCGAAGCAATGAAGTTGTGGTCTCTGGCTTACTCCCTGAACACCTCCCTGATAGCAGTTCACCTTCCAGGGAAGGACAATGTCCTGGCGGATGCCCTCAGCAGAATTTCCCAGGGTCATCACGAATGGACTCTGAATCCCCAGGTTCTGGGGTCAGTCTTTGCCAGATGGGGCACCCCTCAGATAGATCTCTTCGCAGACCCCAGACAACCACCAACTTCCTCTATTTTGTTGCAGGCCTCCAGTGTTGGGCTCAGTCCCCCTGGACGCCTTTCTGTTGGATTGGAAGGAAATTCCTGAATGCCTTTCCCCCCTTCCCTCTCCTCTTCAGGGTACTAGTAAAAATCAGAACTCAGCCCTGCAAAGTGATTCTGATGGCTCCAGACTGGGCCAGACAGCCCTGGTACCCTCTTCTCCTGTCCCTGACATTCCACCCTCCCCTGAGCTTGCCCAGGACCCACGACCTGCTGACCTGTGCACAGGGGAGAGTGTGGTACCGGACCTCAATTCCCTCCATCTCAAGGCTTGGTTCTTGAGGAGCTAGAATTGCTGATTTACACCTTTCTCAAGGTGTCCTGGACATTTAAAGGCTTCTGGGAAGCCTTCCCTAGAACCACTTACAATTCTAAGTGGAAGAGGTTTTCCTTCTGGTGTTCTGAGAAACAAATTGTACCAGAATCTGCTGACTTGGCCATTTTATTGAACTATTTGGTCCATCTAAATTCCCTAGGCCTCAGACCAGCTACCTTGAAGGTTCATTTGGCAGCAGTTTCTGCTTTTGTATCTGCAGGGAAACCTGTTTCCCTCTCCTCTCACCCTGTGTTTTCCAAGTTTTTTAAGGGTTACTCCACACTAACCCTCCCTTTCGGGAACCAGCTCCTGTCTGGGACCTGAATGTTTGCATTGCTCAGCTAATGCAACCCCCCTTTGAGCCTCTGTCTTCGGCAGATCTCAAGTTTTTAACTTGGAAGACTGTTTTTCTAGTGGCTATCACTTCTGCTAGACGTATAAGTGAATTACAAGCCTTGTCAGTGGAAAAAGATTTTATTTCTTTTCACAGAGATAAGGTAGTCCTCAGGACTAACAGAAAGTTTTTACCTAAAGTGGTTTCAGATTTTCATCTAAGCCAGTCCATCTCTCTTCCAGTATTTTTCACTGAGCATTCCTCCTCAGGGGAGAGGAGATTGCACAGTCTGGACGTCAAAAGAGCCCTAAGCTACTATTTGGAATGCACCAAGGGTCACAGGTTCGAATCCCTCCAACTCTTCCTTACCTATGGAGAGGTTGGCAAAGGGAGACCTGCCACTAAGAGGACAGTTGCAAGGTGGATTGTCTCTTGTGTCCAGTTCTGTTACCAAAAACTAGGTAGAGAACCTCCCTCAGGACTGAGGGCCCACTCCACCAGGGGTACAGCTGCATCTCTAGCGGCTGCTAGAGATATTCCCATTTTGGAAATTTGTCAAGCTGCTACCTGGAAAACAGTCCACACCTTTACCAAGCATTATTCCCTGGATGTCCAGTCCAGGAGAGATGCTCGTTTTGGCACAGCTGTGCTTCAGAGCCTATTCCCTAAGTAGGTTCTGGCTCTCCTCAATGGAGGTATTGCTGTGTAATCTGAAAGAAGTCCTAATATAGCAAGACTTCATGGTGTTTGAAGAAAAAATTACTCACCTTAGTAATTGCTTTTCTTCTCATGGAGTCTTGCTATATTAGGACAACCCTCCCTCCTACCCCTCTTAGAACTCCTACTTGGGTTTGGGGTTGGCAAATTAGTGCAAGCACTGTGTCATGCCATTTTAGTTCCTCCCTAGTTCCCCACCTTTCTCATTTGGGTTAGGGAACTAGGTGATTCTGTTTTTGTTAAGTGGCATATGGCCCCCTCCCTGGACTTGAGTCTTTTGGGGAGAGGGGGTCTACTAGTGCTTGTCATGGGTGATACTAATAATAATATGTAATATTGTTATTATTCTTTGATTGTTGTGTTTTTGTTGTTTTACTACTGGTAGGTAGCCAATGGCTAGTGTAGAGCTTTTCCACACAGACTTGCTATGTTAGTTTAGCTTCGTAAAGAACCTGGCAGTTTCATTTGAAACTGGCCAGATAGAGCTTTGAACAGCGCCCTCGCGCTGTGGAACTCCAGGTTTCTCTGGAGTTAACTGTTTCCTCTCCGGGGCAGTTCAAGTGCAGTGGCATACTGCAAGAAGTCCTAATATAGCAAGACTCCATGAGAAGAAAAGCAATTACTAAGGTGAGTAATTTTTTCTTATAGCTCCACAACTGTATATCGAACCAGTACGAAACTTGGCAGATCCAAAGATCTATGGTACCGCTCAGCGCCTGCCATATTTCAGGCAAATCTGTTATACAATGGCAAAGTTATTAACCTGACAAATTTCACACTTTAACCTTAAATGGGGTACTCAACCCTAACTATAGTGGCACAGAATATATATATATATATATATATATATATATATATATATATATATATATATATTTTATAGTGGCACAGTAGCACCACTGTACAGTAGTTAGGGTTTAGTAGACACTTTAATCTTAAACCCCAATGTTTGTACTTTAATATCTTCGCAACCATTTAGCAGATTTGCACAAAAGTTTACATGCATGGTCTTGCTGGGAATATTTCCTGATATCCCAAGTTTTTATCTAGTTGGCTATGAGGATTCCAGAAAGCAGATAGCGAAAAAACATAAAACAAATAGCTGTTTTTTCCTATTTTTTGCAATCGCATATCCCCCAGGTGGTTTGGAATTTTGGTTTGAAATTTTCAGGGTAGAAAGGGCTTGCCTCAGGATTTCCTTTGCTGGTTTGGTGAAAAAATATTAATCCATTCCAAGGTTATTTGGGTTCTGAGCATGCTCAGTAACCACTTCAAAATAGCTGTATGAAGGGGTGTGGCTTGGAGGCCTAGAGTCACCTGATAGCTCATGAATAATCATGAGCTTATTTGCATACCCATTTTTAAAAATTGAGGGAATTAGAAAAATCAGGTGAATACTACAAGCAGTCCCTCTTTGGGAAGCTTGGTCTGTTCAAAAAAACTGTTTACAACAATTTCCTTTTGGTTTTACCAGTTCACGTTGAAAGAACAGCAGTTCGTTATTGATTTGTGGGGGTGAGGGTGATATTTGATGATGGGCTGACACTTCGCTCTCAGGTGTCGGCTGTGGTCAAATCCTCTTTTTATCATCTGAGGAACATCGCCCAGATTAAACACCTTGTTCCATCCAACGACCTTCAAACTTTGGTCCACATTTTTGTGACCTCGCGTCTTGACTACTGTAACTCCCTATACCTAGGGCCTCCAGGGGTTGATATCCACCGCTTGCAGCTAATGCAGAATGCTGCGGCCAGGTCAAGTCAATCCAGTCATGTTTCACCTGTGCTGTGTGCCCTGCACTGGCTGCCTGTTCAGTGGTGGATCACCTTTAAAGTTGGCTTGCTGACTTTTAGAGCCCTACATGGTCTGGGTCCGAGTTACCTACAAGAGCTTCTGAGTCCCTACTGCCCTCTCAGACCGCTCCGCTCAACTGACAAGGGATTTCAAGAGATTCCCAGGGTGCGTTTGAAGACCTTTGGGGCTCAGGCTTTTGCATTTGCTGCTCCCTCCCTGTGGAATTCTCTACCTCAATGGGTATGAGAGTACCAGACAGTGGAGAGCTTCAAAACTTAGTTAAAAACATGTTTAATTGAATGTGCCTTTCCTGATTTTTAGTAGTTATAACTGTATATTTTAATTATTTTAAAATGTCTTATTTATTTGTGAATGTTTGTTTTATAAATTGTACAGCGCTTTGATAGTTTCTGATATTATGCTATATAAATACATTTATTATTATTATTTATTTTATTTTAGTCTTTCATAACTGGGTAAGGCACAAGCACCTGTTTTCAGGGGCGACCTGGGAGCACTAGGGTAAATAAGTGACTTGCTCAGAGTCACACAGTATGCAAGTGGAGGTTGTGGGAATGAAACCCAGGTCAGCAGGATGTACCAAGCTCATTAACCACTCATTTCTCTAGCCTCTAGGCTATATTGCCAGTCAGTATGTGCCCCACGTTTTCAAAAATGTCAGCAAAACCGTAGCTCATGAATGATCATGAGCTTATTTGCATACCCATTTTTTTTTTAATTGAGGGAATTAGAAGAATTAGGTGAAAACTACCGTGCAGCTCTGCCACAGCTCCACAGGCTCCAAAAAGCTCTAAGCAGCCGTATCGGCTCTGACTAGAGTTTGTTTAACATATGTTAAAATAGACATTAGAGTATAGATTTTGGGTTCATGTGAACTGAAAATGTTTCAGACAATTCAGTGGCTTAGAAATATGCAAAGTTTTAAAAAAAAAGACTTTTGGTAATACAGAGAAACAGGAAAGTAGTATTGCCTGTTTTAGTTTGGAACTGCCTTGACTTTGGATAAGAGAACATTGGCACAGTGATATCAAAGGAGACAATATTATGCAGTGGCTAAGGCTCTGGACTATGAATCTGGAGACCTGGGTTTGAATCCTACAGCTCCCACTGAATATGGTCAAAAGTTGTTGTTTTTTTATATATAGTAACTCCTGTGTTTATGAAAACTAATTATCGAAAAACACTCATGCATTTATAAAAACTAATTACAGAAAAAGTACTATCTCAAAAAGTAAGGAAACTCATTGCAAAACACTTTGTTAATGCACTAGTTAGGGTTAAAACGACAGAAGTAGGGAAATGTGGCGTGTTTCAAGCCCTAATACCGCACCCCCACCCTGAAGGCAGCAGCATGCATGGGGTGTGCTTTGGGGTTGTCAGCCCTAATGCTCACTGCGCTCCATGAGTAAGTAAACTGAGATGGTCACAGTATATGAGAATGGGGTAAGTGTTAACGTTGACAACCCCAAGGCACACCCCATGCTTGTTGCTGCCTTCAGGGTGGGGGTTGGGGGTAGGGTGTTAGGGTTGGAAACCCGCCACATTTCCCAGTTTAAACTCATAGCCGGGCTATAAATGGGAAGACTAGCCGCACATTGAAAGTACTGTACAAGGGAACTGTAATTGTTGGCCGCAATGGCGGCGGAGACCAGAGGAGCATCAATGGAGAGGTGACGGGGGGGGTTCAGCTGTGCGTGTGGCGCCTGGAAGGACTGGGCCTGTTTGCCGCATTGGTGGCACAGCTAGGAGGCAGTGAGAGGAGCTGGGCCAATCAGGACCAAGGTGGGACAGTTTAAACTTGCAGTTGGGCTATAAATGGGAAGCCCAGCTGCACACTGAAAGTACTGTGCAAGGGAGCTGTAATTGTTGGCTGCAACAGCGGCAGAGACTGGAGGAGCATCAGCGGAGAGGCAACCTGGGGTTCAGCTTGCACTTGTGGCGCATGGAAGGACTGGGCCTGTTCACAGCATTGGTGGCGCAGCTAGGAGGCAGTGAGAGTAGCTGGGCCAATCAGGAGAAAGGCGGGACAGTTTAAACTCGCAGATGGGCTATAAATGGGAAGCCTAGCTGCAGATTGAATGTACTGCTCCGGAGACTCAGCTAGGAGGCAGTGAGAGGAGCTGGAGCAATCAGGAGCAAGGAGGAACAGTTTAAACTCACGGCCGGGTTATAAATGGGAAGCCCAGCTGCATATTGAAAGTACTGTGCAAGGGGGCTGTAATTGTTGGCTGCAACAGTGGCAGAGACCAGAGGAGCATCGGCGGAGAGGCAACCGGGTGCTCAGCCTCCACTTGTTCTTGTGGTGCCTGGAAGGATTGGGCCTGTTTGCCGCATTGGCGGTGCAGCTAGGAGGCAGTGAGAGGAGATGGGCCAATCAGGAGCAAGGCAAGACAGTTTAAACTCACGGCCGGGCTATAAATGGGAAGCCCAGATGCACATTGAAAGTACTGTGCAAGGGAGCTGTAATTGTTTCTGCCCACCCCGGCCCCAGTCTCTGTTAAATGGTCTGGGGGGGTGGAGTTATTAGAAGGGGTGGGCTGGACTGAGATACATGATCTGCTACAACCTTTAAACTATTCACTGATACACAGGCTCGACAAAAAGCTGATACAGACTGTACTAATTTGGTAGATTGGGATATTCTGTTTGAATTGTTATTTGATGCCTGTAGACCCATTTCCAGGGGTAAGATTGGGATATATCCTAACCTCTGTTTGAATTTTTATTTGCTGCCTGTAAGACCATTTCCAGGGGGGCAAACTAGCATAAAGGATGGGGGCTAGACTGAGGCAGGGGCCACAGAACACTAGGGCTGGCATCTTAGGAAGGGTGGTGGGGTGTATGGGGTATGGGTCGGCCATGGGTCTTGACTTGGCCTGGAGGATAGGGGGGTGCAGAGTGTGTCATCAGCTGGAGTAACTAAAAGAAAAGGTCAGGCAGATAAGGAGGACACTAAGTGGGGGGGCAAGGATGCTTGCCTGGGAGGAGAGGATGGGATGGGAGTAGAGAGGGAAATAAGAGACTAGACATTATGCGCCCAGCAGCAACACCTGGGATGACATCACATGCAGAATAGGAGGTGCTGGATGAGGGGCATCAGGGGCTCCAGGCTTGGGGGGGGATTCAGAAAGGGTTAGGGACCAGAGATACAGGCAGGCAGGGAGGGGGACAAAGATCAGAGGGCTGCGCAGAAGGGATCCAACTGGGAAGGTGTACCAGCAAGGGGAAACAAGATAGTAGGCTTTGAGCATAGAAATAGATTTGAGCCACTATTATTGATTAGAAATAGGGAGGATGATGATAATAGGTCAGAGCTGGAAGATGGGATGAGGAGGACGAGCAGGATGGATGACTCAGTAAGTAGAGGAAATGGGGTTGGGAAACTGCATAAGAACACAAAAGAACACAAAGGGAATAAGAGGAATGCGGCTGATAGCTTGCACAGAGACACGACGGGGCAGGGGGTGCTGCCAGTGGAGGCAGGACACAGATGCAGAGGATAGGGAGGAGGGGGCAAAGGGCACAGAGGATGTGAGTGGAGTCATGACAAGCACTGGAGGACAAGAGGGGATTAGGAGGGATCCGCTAAAGCGGGACTTGGCAGGGGGAAGGGGGGTAGGCCAGAGGGACCAGCAGGGATATATGGAGGGGCTAAACAGTTTAGAGGGGGTGGGAACCTGGGTCCTTGGAGGGGGCAGTAGCACTTGGCAGAGCTGATGGGTTGGGCCAGGGTGATACGGCAGGTAGGGGGGTGCCTAAAATGGATGGGTCAGATAGGAGAGAGAGCTGGGTTGGGTCAATAAATAGGGAAGAAGGATCAGCCAAGGGCTGGGACGGGGGGATAGGGATGCAAATGACACTCAGGGGGGATGGCCAATGCCAGGATAGAGGAGGAGGCCAGGGCCAAGAGGGAAGGGGCTACGTATGACACTCAGACGGGGAGGCAAGAAACTGGGTGGAGGGTGGGGCCAGAAAAAAGGATGAGGGAGGGCATGGAAGGATTGACAATTTGGGGGGTGAACCGGGAGGCAAGGGGGAGGTTTATGTGCTCCTGTTGGGAGATTCCATGATCAGGGGTATCCAGTGGGAGGGAAAAACCCGTACGGTAGGGACCAAATGTGTTTACGACTTGACTGTGCATAAGGCCAAGCACCTGGTATATGCACTGGTGAAGGAATGTGGAGGTTTCCCTGACATTCTGGTGCACCTGGGCACAAATGATTTAGAGGGAAATAGTGAACTAGAGATACAGGCAAGGTTTTGGGAGCTAGCCATAGGCTGCTTGGTCTCCTTCTCGGAGTTCCTGCCGGTGCGGAGGGCCAGTGTGGAGAACAAACAAAAAATGAGGGAGGTTAATGAATGGCTCAGCGAGTGGTGTGAGGCTAGGAGGTATGGGGTTGTGGGGGGACTGGGGTGCAACCAGGGAGGATAAGAGGCTATATGCTAGGGATAGGCTCCACCTCAATTTGGGAGGGAAGGAAATTCTAAAGCAGAAACTAGCTGGATTCAGCCAAGAGAGGTGGGGTTTAAACTTGTGAAGGGGGGAAGGGGGAAGGAGGAAGGGAGGGAGGACTGATCCTGGCATGACAAAAAGGGATGGACTTGGTCTCCACCCCCAAAGGGGAAGGGGGGATATGGAATGAGAGCAACAGACTCTGTTCAGGAGGGGGAGAGCAGGTGGCCACTCAGGAGAACACAGGTTGGATATGGGAGGGGGGGGTAAGGGGAAGGAGTAGAGGGTGGTCCTGAATAATGCCAGGAGCATGGGGATCAAGATGCCCGAGCTCCAGACAATGCTTGTAGAGGGGCAGTGGATATGGCAGCTGTCACTGAGACCTGGGCCACTCCTGGGCATGATTGCGACCTAAATCTGGAGGGGTACCCTATGTTCAGGAAGGACAGGGTGGTGGAAAGGGGGGGAGTAGCACTCATAATCAAGAATGACATGGGTATAGGCAGGGTGGAGGGGAACATGGAGGCGTTATGGGTCAACTTGCAGATGCCGGGAGGCAACAGGTTAAACATGGGTGTGATAATCAGGCCCACTATGCTGGTGGAGGATCTGGAAGAGAGACTGATGGCAAATATTAGGGATCACTGTAGACTGGGTGGGGGCAGGGTAGTGGTGTTGGGGGACCTAAACATGCCAGGGACTGACTGGGGAACTATGATGTCCCCAGTGGTCAGGGAGCAGAGATTGCTGGATGTCTTCCAGAATGCATTCCTAAACCAGCAGGTGGGTGAGCCGACAAGAGAGGCTTGGATTCTGGATGTGGGCAGTGACCAGATTAGGGACTTGGAGGTGGGGGACTCACTGGCCGGGAGTGATCATACCACAGTCTAGTTTTTCCTGGACCTGGGGGGGGGATGAAAATCACACAAAGGCAGTGGTAATTGACTTTAGAGGTGCGGATTTCAGGGGCATGGGAAGAATCCTTAAGGGTCATTTGGATGGGATAAGGCTGGGCATGGACGCTGACAGCAGGTGGGAGATCATTAGGAGGAGGATACAGGAGGCTACCAAGTCCTGTGCAAAGGTGAGACGCAAGTTTGGTAGGGCCAGAAAACTGAGCTGGTGGACTCGGGAGGTTCAGGAGGCGGTGAGGGAAAAAAAGGCTTCTTATAGGTGGTACAAGCATTCACGGGGAGATAGGGATAAGGGAGTGTATGAAATGATGACCGGGAAGGTCACCAGGGTGGTGAGATCAGCCAAGCAAGGACAGAGCAGAGGTTGGCTAGGGGGATCAGGAGAGGGGAAAAAGGATTCTTTAGATATATTGGGGAAAGAAGGAAAGTGAAGGGACAGATTGGTAGGATAAGATCAGGGGGGTAGGGTGGGAGGAGGATGTGGGGGAGCAGGCTGAGGTACTAAATGAGTACTTTGCATCGGTTTTCATCGTGGTGGATGGTGGGACTGCACCGCACGGGGGGAGAAGTGGCGGACCTGCAGAAGTGATGGGACTTATAGATGCTGGTATCCCTGCTGGGACTGGGGGGGTAGTGGGCTGGCACCGACCAGAGGGGGGCAGGCCGGACAGACAGAGGAGGCGGGGGCCAAGGATATTGAAATCCTGGTTGGTAAAGTGAGGGAAGCCCTCAAGTCCCTAAGAATGGAGAAAGCTCCGGGGCCAGATGAAATTCATCCTAGGGTGCTGAGGGAATTGGCTGATGTCCTGGCGGCCCCACTGGCAGAGCTTTTCAACATCTCCCTTCAGATGGGATGGGTGCCTCAGGACTAGAGGGTGCCCCACATTGTATCTATTCACAAGGATGGCTCAAGAGAGGAGCCAGGGAACTACAGGCCTGTCAGCCTGACATCGGCGGTGGGCAAAGTGATGGAGGGCATTATCAAGGAAAGACTCGGGGGGGGGGGGATACTGGAGGAAATGGGTTACCTGGATGATAGACAGCATAGCTTTGTCCTGGGCAGATCATGTCAGACTAACCTTGTGGAGTTCTTAGATTGGGTGACGAAGGTGCTGGACCAGGATAGGCTGGTGGATGTCCTCTTTTTAGACTTCAGCAAGGCATTTGATTCGGTACCTCACAGTGGGCTGCAGGCTAAGCTGGGGGAAATGGGGGTGGGGAAGCAGATGATCAGGTGGATAGGGAATTGGCTGTCAGGGTGTACTCAGAGGGTGATGGTTGGGGGTACGTCTCATCTCCTAGGAGGGTCATTAGTAGGGTCCCCCAGGGATCAGTCCTGGGGCCACTTCTGTTTAATGCCTACATCTCAGTCATCAGGAGAGGTATCAGGAGTGAAATGAGTCTCTTTGCAGATGACCTGAAGCTGGGGGAGGTGGTGGATGGGGAGGAGGGAAGAGTAGCCTTGCAGGAGGACCTGGAGGCTCTCGAGAAGTGGTCACATACCTGGAAACTGAAATTTAATGTGGGGAAGTGCAGGGTTCTTCACCTGGGGACTAGAAACCCAGTCCACGTGTACACCCTGGGAGGGGATACACTGCAAGTCTCGAATGGAGAGAGGGACCTGGGGTGGTGGTGGATGTCAAAATGAACAGCTCTGAGAACTATAGGAGGGCAGCGGCCAAGGCCAATAGGATGCTGGGGTATATCGCTGGGGGATAACCTCAAGAAGTCAGGAAGTGATTCTCCCTCTGTATAATTGCCTGGTTAGGCCACACCTTGCATACTGCATGCAGTTCTGGTGGCCGCACTTAAAAAGGGACATTGCACTCCTGGAGAGGATCCAGAAGAGGGCAACCAAGATGATTAGGGGTACGGGGGATAGGACCTACGACGAGAGGCTTGAGGAGCTCAACCTGTACTCTCTGGAGGAGAAGAGAGGAGGGACAGGGGGGACATGATAGAGGTCTTCAAGTATATAAAGGGGATAAATAAGGTAGGCTTTGATGGGGTGTTCCAACAGAAAACGGGGGGGGGGCAACCAGGGGACAGGAGTGGAAGCTAGAGTGGGGAGACTTGGGGAGAGGAGGAGGCGTTACTTCACTGAGAGGGTGGTGGAACCTTGGAATGCACTGCCTGAGGGGCTGGTGGAGGTGGATTCTGTGGAGGGGTTCAAGAGGGACTGGGACAAGTATAGGGGAGGGTGAAGCTGAGTAATGTCAACACTGTGGGGATAACTAGGACAGGAGATAGGGGGATCCAAGAGGGAGGGGAGGACAGCAGAAATGGTGCCCATTATGGGTGCTGACTCAAAAGACCATGAGGCCTACTCTGCTGGCATTTTAGCATGTTAGTATGCCCACCCCCTGGTGTCAGATGCTCCCCCTCCACAGCCCATTGTTTTATTTATTCACTGACATTGGGGTGCCCAATCCCCATATTGGCATTTAGAGCCCCTCCTCCCCAGCAGTGAGGGACACTGGGGAGCCCACCCCCAGTGTCCTGAAATATTTTATAAATTAAAATCCTGTAAAAAGAAAACTGTCCCCCGTTGTCTTTTTATTTTAGACCTGAAAAAAGAAAACTGTCCCTCGTCATCCCCCCATCCCCCATCCTGACCCTCCCACTGAGCACCCACCACCTCACACTGCCCCCTTTCCTGTACTTAGCACTGGAGGTTGTGGGCTGTCATCTTCTGTGGACTTAGATACATCTGCACTCTTTAAAGCCAAACTGCGAACTGAGGAATCAAGGTAAGTGCCGTCTAATTTATTTCAGTGGCATTTTGAACTTATGTTCATAACTTTGCCTTAGGAGGCAGTATAGCGCAGTGGTTAGGAGCACTGAGCTGCAAACCTGGAGACCTGGGTTTGAATCCAATCAGCTCCAACTCGCATACTGTGACCCTGAGCAAGTCACTTAACTTCCTTGTGCCCCCTGGTCGCACCTGGAAACGAGCTCTGGCTTAGTGTGCCTTTCCTGGTTAAACAATTTCCCCTTCCCCTTTCCTTCCTTTGCCATTTTTTGGAATTTTTCACCAAATATTCAATATGGCCTTTTTGGGACTCCACCTCATGAACACTGCAACTGTAGCCATCCCAGTGGTGCTAAGGGCTGAGGTGCTGGTCGCCTTACCTTGTGCCACGCTGGCGACCGCTATTCAGGAATGAGCACAGGTCACCTGGGGTCAGCAATGGAAGAGGGGGATTGAGCATCCGATGGACTGCTTTCCTTCTCCTGGGTGGGGGATCCACGACAGTCAGTGCCTGATTGCCCCCTGGCAGAAGCTGGGGGAGAAGACGCTATGCTGTGCTTAGGGACAGATGCCAGGAGGGCGCACATGCGGACACATGCGCGCTCCCCTCCACTGGTGTCATTGTATGCCTTTAGCTCAGGGGGGAAGAAAAGAGGAAATGTCTTCCTGGTCAGGCAGCTTGATGGCCATCCAATGGTGCACTGGCTTGGGGGAGTTGCCGATCTGGATCAGGACAGGGTGGGTGAGTTGGGGGCTCCCCACCACCCCTCTGTGGGGGGGAAGGTATGCCGCAGGGGATACAGACAATGTCCCTTAGGAGCGCTGGGTAGTTGGACGGTGGCTGGAGTCCCAGGGGTTGCCTAGATAGGAGCAGACCAAGTAAGAGAGAAGAAAGAGATAGCCAAAAAACAAACACACCCTACTGCAACTGTAATTTCGTTAATTGGGCATGCAAGGTGATTTCGTAGTCATTCCATGAAATCGCCTTTTGGGACTGAATAACAAAATTTCACCATGAGTGTTCTTGAGGCGGGGTCCCAAAAAGGTCAAGTTGAAAATTTGGTGAAAAAAATTCCTTAAAATGCCTGAGTTCTACATGTTTATTGAAATTTTTCTATGCACAAGCATAACCTCGGTCATTTTCAATATTTTGACTCTAAATTTTCATCATAGTCATGTTTTCACACCACCTCATGAACAGTACAGCTGTCATGGCATTTTGGCATGGATTTGAACATATTGACCTACATGGTTTATCAGGTGGGGTCATAAGAAGACTATTTTGAAAATCTGGGGTCAAAATATGAAAAAATGCCAACACTTTGACCATTCGTTGCAATATCGCTACACCTTCTCGTAACTTCGGAAATGTTAAATATATTTACCCCAGATTTTCAACATAGCATTCTTATTACACCACCTCATGTATGTCATAGCTGTTATTTTTCAAATCCTGGCCAAAATGTGTTTTCACACATGTGGTGCAGAATTATGTTTTGGGGGGGGATTAGAAAATTTTCTGTACCGGCTACATGACGTGGGGTAATAAGATGGCTGTGCAGAGAATTTGGTCATTGTTGTCTGATAAATGGAAACGCAGGGCCCAGAGAGCCCTGTGCTTCCACAGCTTCATACATATATGCATCTATGGAGTGATGGGAGTGCAGGATCCGAAGGACCTTCTGCGCTTATAGTGAAAAAAAAAAGGATACTACTATACTATCTCAAAAAGTAAGGAAATAAGTTACAAAAAAGTTTGTTAATGATCCAGTTAGGGTCAGAGCAACAAACATTGGGAAATGAGATGTTAGGGTTTCCCTAACACCCCACCCTCCCAAACCAGGCAGGAGAGCAGGTGTGGGGTGTGCCTTTGGTTTCTCAAGCCTAACCCTCACCCCATTCTCATAAAGTCTACACATCTGACCTTATTTGCAGACAAATCGGGTGAGTGTTAGGCTTGAGAAGCCCAAGGCATACCCCACACCTGTTCTCTTGCCTGGTTTGGGTTGGTGGGGTGTTCGGGAAACCCTAACGACTCATTCCCCAACTTTTGTCACTTTGACCCTAACTGGAGCATTAACAAAGTTTTTTGCAATATATATATATATATATGTGCATGGCAAAAACTCTGTTTAATGCATTAGTTAGGGTTGTTCCACAGCAACAAAAGCGAGGAAATTCGATGTTGGGGTGAAACCCCCCCAACCCCCCATGGGCATCGGGGTGTGTGTTGGGGTTGTCGGTCCTAAATCTCACCCATCCCATGTGTAAACAAGCTGAGATGGTGAAGTATAGGAGAATGGGGTGAGAGTTAGGGTGAGTATTGCGCACCCGATGCCAGTTGAAGTGCGGGGTGGGGTGTGCAAGGGGGGTCTATCTTTAACATCAAAGTTCCTTGCTTTGCCGCTGTGGAACAACCCTAATGATGCATTAAACTGAGTTTTTGGCATGAATTTCCTTCTTTGAGAATGAAGACTATAAATAGTGAATGGAATGTGGTGGTGGGATGGCAAAGTTATTAAGGTGCAAAATTTCACACTTTAACCTTAAATGGGGTACTCAACCCTAACTATAGTGGCACTACCATGCTACTATAATTAATATATATATATATATATATATATATGTATATATAGTATCAAGGCACAGTTGTGCCCCTATAGTTGGGGTTGAGTAGCCTGTGTAATGTTAAACCTCATATTTTGCACTTTAATAACTTTGCAACTGATCAATGGATTTGCAGAAAATTTGGTATGGTCTGTCCTGTGGGGTAGATCTCTTGATGTGGCAAGTTTCGTTCCAGTTGTATTTGTAGATTTTGAGATCCGGATAGTGAAAAAAGGTAAAAAGTCACAATTTTTTGCAGTTATAGCCCTCATCGCCTTCCACCCATACAGTGTGGAATTTGGGTAACAGAACTGCCACTGTTTGGTGCAAAAATATTAAGCTGTTGTAAAGTTAAGTTTTTAAGTTCCCATTATATCCTATGGGAAGTTCATTTTTCAGTATAGATGTATTAAGTTTGACAAAGGAATTGATCTTGCAAGAAAGGATTTATTCTTGCGAGACCCATTCCTTTTTTGTGAGGGAAAAATCCTTTTTCGTTAGGCGCCTTTTTTTTTTTTACAGCAAATAAAAAGTTTGAAAATACATAAAATTGTTGTCATTTTTCAAATCAAACACCAGAATCTAGCTAAACTGGCCCCATTTAGCTAGATTCTAGTGTTTGTTTTTCAGTTAGGGCCAGAAATACTTTTTCTGGGCACCCAAAATCCTGGGTACCCAGCTTTGCGAGAGGAGAACTTCTTTACATGGTTATTATTATCATTTGTTTTGTGTGTGTGTGTATGTTTTCTTAGCAATCCAAGGCAAATTTCCAAGTTCACAATGCACACTAAGATCTGCTGTTTATGAGCTTACAGGGTGGGGAAAAAGTTTCCAAATGCCACTAGGTTTTTTGGGCAAATAAAGAGGGTATCTCATTTGGTGCTTCTCACACTCGAATCAGCATCTCCTCCTCTCCCATTTGTGACAGTAAGGTGCTAACTTCCCCTCCATCACTCTCCCCCATCCTGGCGCAACACTTATTGCAGTCTGGCGGCACCTGCACCCTACCCCACCCCCTGGTGGAGATGGCACTAGATAGCAATACAGTGTGCTTGTAAAGAGGACAGCAGGTTTCGATCTGAACATTTATTTGCTGGCCAGAGGCACCATTCAGGCTGCCATGGACCAGTGTCACTCACCCTCCAGTTGCTCCCGAGATTGATTTTGTTGCTGTTATCTCTCTCTCTATATATTTATATATTGTGATATCCTCAACCCGACCTGCCTTCTCAGCACCCACAGCCCACCCCCCAGAACCATGAGAGTGACACTGGGGGTACCCAATCCCCCAGTGTCACACTGAGGAATCCTCCATGCTGTGGAATTTGTTTTTATAACCCTGTAAAAAGAAAAACGTCCATCGATATCTTTTTTTTTCTAAAACCTGCAAAAAAGAAAATGGTCCCTCGTCGTCCCCGCCATCCCCCACCCACATCCTGACCCTCCCACTGAGCACCCACCACCCCACACCCCCCTTACCCAATACTTACCACCAGAGGTCATAGGCTGTCATCTTCTATGGACCGGGACACATCTGCACTCTTCAAAGCCAAACTGCGAACTGAGGAATTAAGGTAAGTGCTGTATAATGTATTTCAATGGTGTTTTGAACTTATGTTCATAACTTTGCCATTTCTTGAAATATTTTCACCAAATTTTCAACATGGCCTTTTTGGGACCTCACCTTATAAACACTGTCACTGTTATTTTGTTAATTAGGCCCAGAAGGTGATTTTGCGGTCACTGTGCAAAATCACTGTTTGTGACCAAATAATGAAATTTCACCACCAGTGTTCATGAGATGAGGTCCCAAAAGGCCATGTGGAAAATTTGGTGGAAAAATTCCTAAAAATGGCCTGAGGTATGCGTGTTTGCTTAAAGTTTTCTACGCACGGGCATAACTCTGGTAATTTTTCAATATTTTAAGTCCAAATTTTCAGCATAGCCACTTTTTCACATAACCTCATGAGCAGCACAGCTGTCATTTTTCACACGCTGTCCAAAACATGTTTTTGTATGCAGTGGCATTTTGACACAGATTTTAAAATGTTCACCTATGAGGTTTATGAGGTGGGGTCATAAGAAGACTATGTTGAATATTTGGGGTCAAAATATGAAAAAATGACAAAGTTATGACCATTCATTGCAATTTCGCTATGCCCACTCATAACTTTTGAAATTTTAAATATTTTGACCCCAGATTTTCAACATAGCCTTCTTATTACCCCACCTCATGTATGTCACAGCAGTCATTTTTCAAATCTTGGTCAATATGTGTTGTATTGTAATTGTGTGGAATTATGTTTTGGTGGGGAATTGAATACTTTCTGTAATGGGTACATGAGGTGGGGTAATAAGAAGGTTATGCTGACAATTTGGTCACTGTTGTACTATGCTGTGTGTGTGTATATATATATATATATATATATATATATTATAGTGGCACGG
This sequence comes from Neoceratodus forsteri, assembly GCA_016271365.2. Taxonomy (NCBI): domain Eukaryota; kingdom Metazoa; phylum Chordata; order Ceratodontiformes; family Ceratodontidae; genus Neoceratodus; species Neoceratodus forsteri. The sequence continues at coordinate 369,640,598 of CM028135.1, forward strand.
TCACGCCACTATAGTTAGGGTTCAGTTGTCACTTCTATGTTAAACTCAAAATTTTGCACGTTAATAACTTTGGACCCATTCAATGGATGTGCCTGAAATTTGGTATGCATGGTGGGGCATGGTAGATCTCTTGATCTGCCAAATTGCGTTTTGGTCAGACTTCAGGTCTTTGCATACTAAAACGCTGAAAAATGCAAAATTAACCATTTTTGGAGGCAGCTTTTGGGATTTTGGATGTGGCCCTACACGGCCGTTGTGTGGCATGCCACTCTGTGAGAGGCTCGTTTGAAAGAGCTTTGGTGGCTGAACATGCCACTTTTCATTTGGTGAAAAAATATTAAGGCATTTAAAAGTTATGCCACTTTTAATTTCCTATTATAAGTCAATGGGAAAATTTATATGTATGTTTTGTGAACAAAGAATGGGGTTCTGGCCATCTGGTCCCGCCTGGCGATTAAAGAATTTGCAGCCTCGTGGTTCAAGAATCTTTGTCCCCGAGAATTTTAAAAATTGTTTGATAGTGAGGTCCCCCATCTTGTTTTTAAATTTCCGATCTGAAAAACACAAATATCTCGGCTCAGAGGTCACTTCTGAAGTAAAACTTGCATGGGTTTTACTCAGGGGACTCCAATCTATCAAGCCAAATCGGTCAAAAAATAGAGTTATGAGCTTTTAAAATCTTAATTTGCGGCTTGCTAAGGATCTTTGATTGCGAGCCTGCAAATTCTTTGACCGCGAGATTCTTTGATCGCGATCGTGCATCGCTAGCGAGGGACGAGATGTCCAGTTTTAAAAATCTATTTTCTCAGCCCAGGGGTGCCCTAGGAAGTTGAATGAGGGTGGATTTTGCTCAGGGGGTTTTGTTCTGCACTGTCTGAATAAAATATATCATGTTTTCAATATCCCTGGTAGTCTAGCGCGCCCCCCCCCAATCTGTATCAGAAGTATAATGTTCTGCATTTCCCTGGTAGTCTAGCAGCCCCTCCCAATGTGTATTTAATAAAATAATGCTTTGTATATCCCTGGTAGTGTAGCAGTCCCCGATCTGTATAAAATTAAAATTGTTGTCCATATCCCTGGTAGTCTAGCCTCGATCATGATAAAATACATTATGTTCTCCAATTCCTGATAGTCTAGTGGTCCCCATGTGTATTTCATAAATAATGCTTTGTACATCCCTGGTAGTCTAACTGCCCTCATTATGATAAAATACATTACGATCCACCATTTCCTGGTAGTCTAGTGCCCCCACCCAGCCGGGCACAGCCTGACCCAGCACCCTCCCACCCTTCCCCAGCCAGCGCGACTCGGCACAGCCCACCTTCACCTCCACAGCCAGCTGCTGACTGTGTGTATTAGTAGTGCTAATGCAAAGAGGCGCTGAGAAATTTTTTGTGGAGATATCGCATGACGCACTTTACGTGTTACGGACAGTGTTCTGGATTGTGCTGGTGGCTTGAAATTGATAGGGTGCCTAGCCTTAGAGTGTCATGGATGTACTTTTCAGCTGTTGCGTGTGACGAATGAAAATGTCAAATTTTGACATGTTATATCTTGGACACGGTTTGGACTTTTTACTTATAATTTCGAGGGTGTTGACGGCATGTCCTGTAGATGTCAATAGCGGTGTTTATGTGTTGGACAATATATTTTTTGCTGAGATATTGTGTGGTGCAGTTTACATTTTGTGCATAGCGTTTTCTATTGCTTTGCTCGATTAACATTTGTTTGGTGGCTGGCCTTGCTGTTGTGAATGTACTTTTTAGTCATTGGGTGTGTAATGTGGGCCAACACTTACAAGTTGGCGTTCGGGCCCTGCACTCCCACCAATTTGTGCAACTTTCTACTTTTCTATTCTTTCTTAAAAAGAAAGGAAATTCTATGCAAAAAACGTTGTTAATGCATCAATTAGGGTTCTTCTACGGCGATAAAAGTGAGGAAATTCGCCATTAGGGTTCCCACTCATTGAACCCCACCCCGTCCCCACCAACAGGCATCGGGGTGTGCGTTGGGGTTGTCGGCCCTAACTCTTACCCCATTCTTCTACATTGCATCACCTCAGCTTGTTTACACATGGGATGGGATGAGAGTTAGGGCCATCGACCCCAATGCACACCCTGATGCCTGTTGGTGGGGGTGAGGTTCAATGGGTGGGAACCCTAATGGTGAATTTCCTCGCTTTTGTCACTGTAGGAGAACCCTAACTGATGCATCAACAACGTTTTTTGCATAGAATATATATATATTTATAAAATGAGCATCCATATCCAGATCCAAATCCAGACTTCTGATTGTATAAAACACATCACATGACCGTGCGTATATCAGAGCGCGACCGCACACCTGCACTTTTACCCCAAAACAATTTTGACATTTTATAAGATAGATATACCACTCTGAGGTGTGTGAGTGGCTCTGATATCGCCGCCTTGGCGGTTGATGCACTTGGCCTTTGGCGTTTGTGCGTATAACGCACACCAAGGTATGATATATCAGAGCGACCAAGACACCTCAAAGTGGTATATCTATTACATATATATATATAGATATAGCTATATATATATATATATATATATATATGTATATAAAACTAGATACACAGTAAATACACATCTACGGTGGGATGGGAGCTTAAGGATATCATTATACTATCTCATAAAGTCTACACATCTGACCTTATTTACAAATGGAAATGGGTGAGCGTTAGGCTTGAGAAGCTCATGGCACACCCCACACCTGCTCTCCTGCCTTGTTTGGGAGGGTGGGGTGTTAGGGAAACCCTAACACCTCATTTCCCGACTTTTGTCCCTTTGACTCTAACTGGAGCATTAACAAAGTTTTTGCAACATATGTATATATTATATACATACTGTATAGCAGTTTATATTCATGCCCTTTATATTTAGTGCTCCAAGCACACCCCACACATTCACTTCCTCTTATTTTCACTGGTGGAACACTAGTGCTGCTATATATAGTGATCTACCTAATATTCACTCTCTTTTTATTTTCACTCTAATATGGAACCAGTGAATATAGTGGAAATAAAATGACAGTGAATATTTCCTGTTCTACAATATATATATTAAGAGGAGAGAGAGGGAGGGAGAGAGAGAGAGAGAGAGAAATATATTATAGATAGTGTCAGATATGAAGAAATATCACCATAGAGGGGTTAAAGAAAAACCACGTTAAAGCCACGTGCCTGAAGGTCAAGTGGCCTTTATGAGCGTATTAGACCCTGAGATACTGATATGAATATCTGGGACTTACTTCCTGATGTATTATATATTTACATTAAGTTGTTTTGCTTTAAGAAAAAAAAAGTGCTGGTTTGGGTTATACAGTTTGTGCTCTTTTAGGTTCCCATAGTGTAGTATGTCCTCTAAAAGGAGGTGTGGTTCCAGCATTTCTCCCTTTAGTTTACAAGGAGGTTACTGCTTGTTTGGCAAGTGATATGGAGGTAGCAGCAAAAGTGGTAGGTAGTGATTCAAGGGGAGGGCTGTTTCTTTTTTGGTGGCGGTTGTAGTTGGAGGCGCTTTTAAGGCAGCAATGTAGGTGTATAGAATGTTGCTGTTACACGTGTTATCGGGTAATTGTTACACATTAGTAACAATTAATAATGTGTATACATTGTGTCAATACTTGTAATAGTTAATGAATAGATTGTTCATTATTTTGTAATAAGTTGTGTAGCTTCATAAGTAGTTTTAATTACCATCAGATATGAGGAAATATCTGATGGTTTTTATAGTGGGAAAGTCTGACCATGTAATCTATAGCTGTGTGTGTGTGTGAGTGTATATATATATATATATATATATATATATATATATAAAATATATAATGTATCTATATTTAGATATATTATAGGGGTGCAGTTGCCGCCCCCATAGTTAAAGTTGAGTAGGCACTTCAAGTCAAATCCTCAATTTTGCTATTTAATAAATTCACAACCATTCAACAGATTTAAAAAAATATTTGCATGTGCTGTCACCTAGGATAGCTCTCTCAATGTAGCAAGTTACTTTCCAGTGGACTAGCCTACAGATGTGCATTTTGCTAGTTTGGTGAAAAATTAATATTCAAACACCATGAAGTCTTGCTATATTAGGACCATTGCAGTCATTCCCCACACTTGAACTGCCCCGGAGAGGAAACAGTTAACTCCAGAGTGATCTGGAGTTCCACAGCGCGAGGGCGCTGTTCAAAGCTCTATCTGGCTAGTTTCAAATGAAACTGTCAGATTCTTTATTCCGCTTCACTGAACAGTCGCTCCGGAGATCAGCTCCTTCAGCTCGGTTCATTTCTCGGTTCAAGCGAGTATTTTCGGTTCATCAGAACCGGCCAAAAATATTTATTTTACCGCATTTCGGTTAAAAGCTCTATCTGGTAACCGTAAGTACAGAAATTAAGTCTGTGTGGAAATTCATTATCGGTTCGGTTTTGAACCGATCGGTTTGTTTAAATATATATGTCAAACTGTTTGATTGGGCTTTTAGAGTGCGGTTCCCGGTTCTTATCGGTTCTAAAAAAACCTAACTTTTATTTGGGGTTTTTTCAAATACCCGTGACACGGTTAGGAACCGATAAGGGTGTCTTGCCTGGCACTGCCATCTAAAGGGCAAGTTTTTGGTTAGGCTGGTATTATGTCTGAGAAACCCAAAAGAAAACCGGCCCACTGGGTTTCAACATCAGATGTTCAGGAAGCCTTTGCCAAGGCTGACCCACACACCACTTGTGTTTATTGTCTGGGGTTGACCACCTCCTGTCAGACTGCCAGGTGTGTAAAAATTTCCTGCAGCCACCCTGGAAAGAGATTGGGCCGACTCAGGAACGAGAGCCCAAAAGTCCGCTGACCGATGGCCAGCCCGTCCAGTACCCACTGGACCAGAGGGAGTGCCTCTGACCAGGGCGAGACTTCCTGGCAAAGGAAGGCTGGTTCAGAGGAACCAGTCCCAGCAAAAAAGACAAAGAAATCAGCAGGTCTGGAGTACAAAATTGTCTCTCCAACTGCTGCAGAGATAGCTAAAGCCATTCAGATTGTCCAGTCTTTGTCTCAGGGATCTGTCGAACCCCCTGCAACTGGGAAAAGGGTGGCTCGTTCAGTCCCAGTGGTTCAGGATTATGATGTTGAGGATTTTTAGGAACCACATGAGGGGGAGGAGGAATTTGATCAGTATGTTTGTGACTGGGAAGGTCTGGACGTGCCCATTGAACCGGACATTTCTCCAGATAGACATTTAGAATCTCCCCCTATGCTGTCTGAGTCCCCTTCTCATTTTATGTTTTACAAAAAGGTTGCAGAAACCCTCCAGCTTCCTTTAGAAGAGGCTGTGGATGAGCAAGAGGAGCCTGATTATGTTGAAATGATGGATATTCCAGGGTCTAGGAGGTTGTCTATTCCTTTGCATAAGTCATTTAGGAAGCAAACAACAAAGATTTTAAAAAATCCTCATTCTGTCCCTCCTGTAGATAAAAATGGACAGAAGGTATACCTTATCAGGCCCTGATACAGACTTCCTCTCTGAGCAGTGTAGTCATGTAGGTGTGGTGCAAGCTGCAGCCTGTGACAGATAATTTCCCCTGGCCTCACATCCTCCTGATAAGGATTCCAGGAAGATTGATGCCATGGTGAAAAACAATATATGGCAGCTTCTTTGGGACTCAGGCAGGCTAATTATATGGCTTATGTGGCTAGATATCAGAAGTCTAGATGGGACACACGGTAGTTAGCCACAGGCCCAGGGCCAGCTGGCTAGTGAGTTGAACAGGTGGCTGCTGATGGCATTGAAGCCTCTAAGTTCAATTTCATACTGCTGTTGATGTTAATGATGTTTCCTCTAGGTCATGGCCACTTCTGTAGCTTTCCTGAGGTTGGCATGGCTCAGATGCACTAATCTGTCCCAAGATACTCAGTCAAAGGCTATGGATTTTCCTGTAACGGGAAATTCTCTGTTTGGTGATCAAACGGAAAATTATATGAAAAGATGGATGAATATAGAACTACCTACAAAAGTGCCGGCTAAGGAGAGGCATGCCACTCCACAAAGGCATGCCCCAGGGTAGGGGTAGGCCTTTCCACAGGCCCTTTTACCAATCTCAAGCCTCCTCTGCTTTTTCACAGAGGGTTTTTTTCAGAGGCAGAGGTAGACGGGGCACAGGTAGACAGTCGCCCTCCCCTCAGCCAAAAGCTGCTGCCAAGCAGGCACCCTGATGGGGTGCCCAGGGCCGATTCTCCTGTACCAGTGGGGGGCAGGTTGTCTTATTTCAGCCAGAACTGGCTGTCCCTAATTTCGGACAGGTGGGCTCTGGAAGTAGTAAGCCAGGGCCTGGTTCTCAGCTTCAAACAGTTCCCAAAGATGAGAGCCAGGCAATTTCCACCTGCAAACTCTTCAGAAGCCCTTGCTTTGGAAGCAGAGGTTTCTTCCTTCTGGATTGCAAAGCAGTGAAGGGTCCCCTTGCCATCAGGGCAAGGGACTGTACTCAAGATATTTTCTACCCCAAAAAGACAGGAGAATGGCAGCCCATCTTAGACTTAAGGTACCTGAACAAACATCTATTGAAACCAAAGTTCAAAATGTTAACTCTAGCAATGATTTTGCCTTCCTGAGGCCAGAGGACTGATTAGCTTCCTGGACCTCAGGGACGCCTTATTTCATGTCATGATCAGGCCTTCTCACCGAAAGTACCTCAGGTTCGAACTGCTCTCTGGCCACTACCAGTTCAGAGCAATGCCCTTCGGCCTAACCTCGGCTCCAAGGGTATTCACAAAATGTCTAGCTGTGGTAGTGGCTCATTTAAGAAGGCAGGGATTGCTGTAGTTCCTACCTGGACGACTGGCCCATAGTGGGTCAGTCTCCAGATCAGGTAAAATCCCACTTGCAAGTCACCCAGCAGCTTCTCACTTCCCTGGGATTCCTGCTGAACTTACCAAAGTCAGTTCTGGAACCTGTTCAGGTTCTAACTTTCATAGGTGCAGAATTGAACACAAAGTTAACCAGGCATTTCTCCCCTCGGAAAGAGTGGACAGGCTCATTGCCGGCATCCTCCTTACCCTGCGGGTCTCTCGACCAGCAAGGCACTTTCTGCAACTCCTAGGGCACATGGCTGCTTCCACAGCTGTTGTGCAGGGAGCAAGATTTCAGATGAGGGACATCCAGTACCACTTGAGGTTCTATTGGTCTCAAAGGAGGGACCCCCTTACCAAATTAGTCCCGGTGACCAAAACCCTGATCCTGGCCCTTCAGTGATGGCAGGATCAAAGCAATCTTACTCAAGGGGTTCCCTTTATACCCATTTCCCACTCCCTCACCACGGATGCCTCCCTGTTAGGGTGGGGGGCTCACTTGGGCGACCTTTCCACTCAAGGAGTGTGGTCCCCCCAGGAATCTCTGCTCCACATCAATCTTTTGGAACTCAGAGCTGTTCTTTTAGCTCTTCAGGCTTTTTCAACTGTTGTCCAGAACAAAGTAGTTCAAATCAGGACAGACAACACCACCACGATGTGGTACATCAACAAGCAAGGGGGCACTCGGTCATCAGCCTTGTGCACCGAAGCAATGAAGTTGTGGTCTCTGGCTTACTCCCTAAACACCTCCCTGATCGCAATTCACCTTCCAGGAAAGGACAATGTCCTGGCGGATGCTCTCAGCAGGATTTCCCAGGGCCATCACGAATGGTCTCTGAATCCAGGTATTGGGGTCAGTCTTTGCCAGATGGGGCACCCCTCAGATAGATCTCTTGCAGCCCCAGACAACCATCAACTTCCTCTATTTTGTTGCAGGCCTCCAGTGCTGGGCCTCAGTCCCCTGGACGCCTTTCTGCTGGATTGGAAAGGAAATTCTATATGCTTTTCCCCTTCCTCTCCTCTCAGGGTATTGGTAAAATCAGAACTCAGCCTGCAAAGTGGTTCTGATTGCTCCAGACTGGGCCAGACAGCCCTGGTATCCTCTCCTCCTGTCCCTGACAATCCACCCTCCCCTGACCTTGCCCAGGACCCACGACTTGCTGACCTGTGCACAGGGGAGAGTGTGGTACCCGGACCTCAAATCCCTCCACCTCAAGGCTTGGTTCTTGAGGAATTAGAATTTGCTGATTTGCACCTTTCTCAAGGGGTCCTGGATATTTTAAAGGCTTCTAGGAAGCCTTCCACTAGGGCCACTTACAATTCTAAGTGGAAGAGGTTTTCCTTCTGGTGTTCGGAGAAACAAATTGTGCCAGAATCTGTTGACTTGGCCACTTTACTGGACTATTTGGCCCATCTAAATTCCCTAGGCCTTAGACTAGCTACCTTGAAGGTTCATCTGGCAGCTGTTTCTGCCTTTGTTTCCGCAGAGAAGCCTGTTTCTCTTTCCTCTCACCCTGTGTTTTCCAAGTTTTTTAAGGGGTTACTTCACACTAACCCTCCCTTTCGGGAACCAGCCCCTGCCTGGGACCTGAATGTTTGCATTGCTCAGTTATTGCAACCTCCCTTTGAGCCCCTTTCTTCTGCAGATCTCAAGTATTTAACATGGAAAACTGTTTTTCTAGTGGCTATCACTTCTGCCAGACGTATAAGTGAAGTGCAAGCCCTTTCAGTGGAAAAGGATTTTATTTCTTTTCACAGGGATAAGGTAGTCCTCAGGACTAACAGAAAGTTCTTACCCAAAGTGGTTTCAGATTTTCATCTGAACCAGTCCATTTCTCTCCCAGTATTTTTCACTGAGCATTCTTCCTCGGGTGAAAGGAGACTACACAGCTTGGATGTCAAAAGAGCTCTAAGCTACTATGTGGAATGTACCAAGGGTCACAGGTTCGAACTCTCCAACTCTTCCTTACCTATGGAGAGGTTGGCAAGGGAGACCTGCCACTAAGAGGACAATTGCAAGGTGGATTGTCTCTTGTATCCAATTCTGTTACCAAAACTAGGTAGGGAACCCCTCAGGACTGAGGGCTCACTCCAATTGGGGTACAGCTGCATCTCTAGCGGCTGCTAGAGATATTCCCATTTTGGAAATTTGTCAGCTGCTACCTGAAAACAGTTCACACCTTTACTAAGCATTATTCCCTGGACGTCCAGTCCAGGAGAGATGCCTGCTTTGGCACAGGTGTACTTCAGAGCCTATTCCCAAGTAGGTTCTGACCCTCCTCCATGGAGGTACTGCTGTGTATCTGCATATAGTCATAATATAGCAAGACTCATGGTGTTTGAAGAAAAAATTACTCACCTTAGTAATTGCTTTTCTTCTCATGGAGTCTTGCTATATTAGGACAACCCTCCCTCCTACCCCTCTTAGAACTCCTACTTGGGTATGGGGTTGGCAAATTAGTGCAAGCACTGTGTCGTGCCTTTTTAGTTCTCCCTAGTCCCCCGTTTCATTTGGGTTAGGGAACTAGGTAATTCTGTTTTTGTTAAGTGGTAGATGGTCCCCTCTCTGGACTTGAGTCTTTTGGGGAGGGGGGGCCTATTAGTGCTTGTAAGGGGTGATCCTAACAATAAATATTGTTATTATTCTGTGATTGTTCTTATTCTTCTAATGATAGGTAGCCAATGGCTAGTGTAGAGCTTTTCCACACAGACTTGCTATGTTAGTTTAGCTCCGTAAAGAACCTGACAGTTTCATTTGAAACTAGCCAGATAGAGCTTTGAACAGAGCCCTCGCGCTGTGGAACTCCAGATCACTCTGGAGTTAACTGTTTCCTCTCCGGGGCAGTTCAAGTGTGGGGAATGACTGCAATGGTCCTAATATAGCAAGACTCCATGAGAAGAAAAGCAATTACTAAGGTGAGTAATTTTTTCATCTGTTCCATGGTTATTTACAATTCTAATTTTGATCATGTGGCTACTGAGCGTGCTTAGTAAGGACTTCAGGATATCTGTATGAAACAAAAAAGGAATCCTTGTTCGTATGGAAATAATCCTTTTTTATTTGCAGTCATCTTGTTTCATTTTTTCAGCAACAAAAATTTTTTTAAAAGCCACTGAAATGACACTCTGTGGAGCAACCAACACATGGAGCTTGCTTATTGGGACCCCCTTAGCTGGAGTCTGCAGTTCAGTGTTCAAGAAATGCCCTTAAAATGTATTCTTTTTAAGATAAAAATATTTTTTTTGTATCGCATGATACATAAAAATATTTTTTTTTTCATCACGAGTCACTATAAAAGATCCTTTTTCGTATGGGAAATCAATTTTTTTTCAATGGGGTTTTCAACTTTGAAGGACAACTTTGTCATTTTTGCATATTTTTTCATCACATTTTTAACATTGCCTTTTAAGGACCCAACCTCATGAACAATGTCGGTGGAGTTTTGCAAATCCGGCCGAAATGGTGATTTGGCAGTCACTTGGCTAAATCACCTTTTGGGCGGGATTTCAGAATTTTCACTGCTTTTGTTCAAGAGGTGGGGTCATAAGAAGGCTATGTTTCAGATTTACTTCAGGGTCACAGGAGGGACCCTCTGCAGGCTACAGCTGGTGCAGAACGTCACGGCCCAGTTTCTGATGGGCCTACCTAGGTCATGTCATGTGACCCCAGTCCTGCGTGCTCTACACTGGTTGCCGGTCAGGTGGAGGGTCCTTTTCAAGGTGAGCTTGATCACCTATCTATATATGGACTGGGTCCTGGCTACCTGTCAGAGCTCCTGACACCTGTGACCTCTGTTTGCTTCTTCCGCTCCTCCTCGAGGGGCCTCCTGGATGTTCTCACGGTACAGCTCAGGACTTCTGGTGATTGAGCTTTCAGTGTTTCTGGGTCGACCCTGTGGAATGTGCTTCCACCTGCAGTCTGAGAGGCCCCCTCGATTGGTGTTGTTAAGCAGAGGCTTAAGACCCACATCTTTAGCCAGGCATTTACTGAATAACTTTTTCCCATCCTGTCTACACTATAGATAATACTATAGTTAATTTTACCGTAATTATTGAGTGCTGATTTTAACTTCCTGCTGCTTCTGAGATGTATTTGTATGTACTTTGTTATAATGTTTACGGTGCCCACAGCTTCTTGGATTGGGCTCCCTTAAAATAAAATTGCCTTGCCTAAAAATATGTAAAAATGGCAGAGTTAGTGCATGTACTTAAATTTAACTATGCTTGCTCATAACTTCGGGAATTGTAAATAATTTCACCCTAAATATGCAGTGTAGTCATTTTTTTACATCACCTCATGAATGTGACAGCTTTCATTCTTCAAATCCTGGCCAAAATGTGTTTTCTCATCTGTGGAATGACACTGAAGTGGCATGGAATCCTGTTTTGGCGGGGATTTGAACATTCACAGCACAACGTTCACAAGGTGGGATAATAACAAGACTGTGCTGACAGTTTGGTTGCTGTTTTGGCTGAAATGCTTCCACACCAACATACATGACTGCATCTATGGTGGGATGGGAGCCCAAGGTCCAGAGGCCCTGCATTCCCACAGACAAATGAAGATAGGATTATACTATCTCAAAAAGTAAATAAATTATTTCAAAAAAAAAAAAAACCTCCATTAATGCATCAGTTATGATTAAAGCAACAGTACTAGATAATCAGGATGTGATTATCAGAATTCTATTTTTTGTCTGGAAGCATGCAGCCATAGTTCTGGTTTCCATAGCTGTTAATATTTTTTTCTGGCGATCTTTTGTTTTTTAGATATTTAAAATGTATTTCCATTGCTGTAGATCCTCAGTAAATATGGCTGCTGCCTAAGTCAGTGTCAGTGGCTCAGTAGGTAGCACACTCGCCTCTGAGGCCGGGAGATCAGAAGGCTGTGGGTTCAGTTCCCACATCTGGCACTTGGATTAATATCCCAGTACTGACACTGCAGTGCAGCATGAGAGGGGTGCTGCACTTCTGAGGTGCCGTCTTTCGGATGAGACGTTAAACCGAGGTCTCATCTGCCTGGATTGGTGGTAGTTCAGGTGGATGTTAAAGATCCCATGGCACTTGTCGAAAGAGTAGGGAATTTCCGGTGTCCTGGCCAAATTTCTCATTCACTAAAAATACCACCAACAGCTTAATCTGGTTCAAGGTCAGTTGGCATTCATCTGTATCCCCCTCCCCCGTGTCGTGCCTGAAAATAGGCAGGATTTGTCTAGTGCACTTACCCGGTCAACAAAAGCTAAATAAATAAAAAATAAAATAATTTGCAGCCAAGCTCCCCCCTCACATTGCATCACATCTTTTGTTTACTTCTGTGGGACCCTGTGCTGCACATTCTCACTGTCCCTGTGTAGTACTGTGAATCATGCATATGCGCGGTTGGTAGGAGCAGGTTCCAGTTCAGCATGGCGGGTGGGAGAAATGTAAACAAAAACAAATAAAAATGGAGCAAATTACAGGATGATAATATGTCGAAAACAAGAAAGATTACCAGGTAAGTGCTCAACAGAGCACAGGAAACATACTGTTGCAAAAGATCCGATTGTTTTTTTTTTTTTTGTCTAGTACTGCGACTTTAAAGCAACAAAAGTAGGGAAATGTGGTGTTAGGGTTCCCAACTCTTACACCCCGCCCCCACCTGACAGGCAGCAAACCAGGCATGCGGTGTACCTTGGGATTCTCCAGCCTAATGTTCATCAACTTCCATCAGTAAAGAAGCTGAGATGTGTACATTGTATGATAATGGGGTAAGCATTAGGCTAGAGAACCCCAAGGCACACACCATACCTGGTTTGCTGCCTGATGGGTGGGGGAGTGGAGTTAGTGTTGGGAATCCTAACACCACATTTCCCTAGTTTTGTCGCTTTAACTCTAATTGATGCATTAACAGAGTTTTTTGCAACTAATATATAGATATAGATATAGATAGAATAAATAATGGGTAAGGGTGGTATACAAGGATGTATGCCCATTGAGCAGGCTAATTAGGGCTATAAAGCCACAAGCCCAAGGGCTAGCAGCTTTATTGTCCTAATTAGCCCAAAGATGGGTATACTTATGGGTGTTCCGCCCTTACCAATTGTTTGTTGAATGTAATGCATTAGGATGGTTATTGTTATTGGTTGTGCACTATTACAAAGGCAAATCGTATGTTGGGCTGTATAGGGAGGGGTAAGTGGGTGGAGGGAGGTGATACTGCCCCTATATAAATCACTGGTGAGACCCCACCTCGGGTACAGTTCTGGAGGCCTCATCTATGTAAGGATATAAACAGGATGGAGAGGGTACAAAGGAGGACAACCAAAATGATGCAGGGCCTACTTGAGAAGCCCTATGCAGAAAGGCTAAGAGATCTAGATCTGTACTCCCTGGAGATCAAGAGAGGGGAGACATGATTGAAACATTCAAACACTTAAAGGGAATAAACAAGGTATAGGAAGGGAGCATCTTTTACAGAAAAAGATATCCAAGGACTAGAGGTCACTGTACGAAGTTGGAGGGGGGAAGGATCAGAGGGAACAGGAGAAAGTACTTCTTCACAGAAAGGGTAGTGGACACCTGGAACTGCCTCCCAGTGGAAGTGGTAGGGGCTGCAATGGTAACAGGATTTCAGAAAGCATGGGATGGACAAATGGGTATTATAAAAATTGGTAGCAAAGGTAACCCAGAGTCTAAACAGGGGCTAGAAACACCATTGAAGTGGAAAGGGGGCAGGAGGGTAGAAGTGGGAGACCATGTAGGGTCTGCAGCTTTATATTAGCCAGGGAAAATGGTCAGACTGGATGGGCCAGGTAGTCCTTTTCTGCTGTCAGCCTCGATGTTTCTGTTGTTATGGAGATTGCATTTGTGATCACGTTATGGCATCTGAAGGTCCATTGCAGCAAGGACAGATAGAATAGTGTGCAGTGAGTGCATGTAGGAGTTTGGTGGATTTCTGGTTTTTGAAGGGTTTTGTGTGTCTTTTTCCAGGTTCTTTTGTAGCTTCTTGATTGTTTTGGCTAGCTTCCTAAAGATGTATAAATTGTGCTATCAGTATTTTCCCATTAATTGTTTGATTAATTTAGGTATATAGTTTTAATTAGTGTATGTATATAACTAATCATTTGATTAGTGCAGATATATACTTTTAATTGATAGATTAGTCACAGGTATACAGAGAAATAATTGATGACCTTTTACATGGGGAAAAGTTCCCATGCATGTATTTGATAGGTGAGAAAAATCAGTAAAAAATGCTGTCTCCTGATTGGATGCAAAACAGCACATGACCATGCATTACCCCACAATGACCACACATCTGCACTTCTTTCTATTTTTCACCCCCCCAAAAAAAAAAAAACAATTGTGGCCAATTTTATAAGACGGATAATCTAGTACAGGGTGTGCAGTTATGCTCTGATATACACATGCCTTTAGTGGTCGAACGCAGTCAGCCTGCGACCTCGTTTCTCACAATACACACCAAGGCGTGCGTATATCAGAGCATGACTGGACGCCCTGTAGTGGATTATCTGTTAAAACACTTTTTTTTTTTCAGAAAACCCCACCAGCACATACAAAGATGACAAGAGAAAAAATGCATAAACCAAAGCTCCTGTTACATCAGGTTTTACCAACGGTAATGTGAAACTGGAGAGGGTGGTTACAGCTGAGTAAATAACCTTCCCAAGACAACAGATTGTAATGTACAAGTAGAAGATTTATATGTGTGTCACCAGACAGAGCCAAACCAAACTAGGGGACAGTTATCCATTTATTTTAATGTGTTATACAGGAACGATAAATGAAATTTAAGCTTTAATGTATCTAAAAATCATGCTCTTTTTCAGGTTTTCTGCTGTGGCATCGGGTACTGTTTAAGTTTTCCAATCATGTTTACTACCAGTACATAATGAGTTCATTTCAGATAGTGTGCTGAGCTGAAACTGGTTGAATAAACAAAAGTGTTGCCAAGGTTACTGTAAAGTACATTGTTTACTTTATGTAGTGAACACCTTAAATGGATGCTAATGCATTTTTATTTGTATTTAGATTTGCTAAAAATTGGGAAGACAACTGGTCAAACAATCTGTAGCCTTTGTAGGACTAAACTTCAAGATGTTAGAGCTGATGGTAAGTATATAGTACACTGAATACTAAACTAGAAATGTACTTCTTTATGACACTAAATGATCAAATCTATATAGTGTGAATATTGCTCGAGGAACTGGAGGAAGTTGGGAGTAGAGGTTCACAGTGAAAGCACTGGACTGCACATCACAGTCTTTTACTTTGTTAAAGCTGAGTGTACTTGGACTGTTTTAGTGTCACTTTGCAGCTTGTCCAATTCAGATATTGGAGGCTGTGTTGTGTACGAAGGAACTCATGCAGAGGACTGTTGCTCTGGCGAGGCATGGAGAGAACACTGGAAGATGTAGTTCCTGTGAGTTAAGGGACTACTACAAACTCGAGGGGCTGTTGTAAACATTTTATTTCTACATTTTTAGACTGCTGTATGTCAGATACCTTGTATAGGCTATCAGCACAAGATTTTAACATTTTAATTTGCACATTTGCACAGTCAGGAGGCCAAGGGTTTTCCACGGTGCACCGTTAGCAGCTCTGCCATTAAAAGCCAGCCCCTAGCAAGCAGCACTGAGGAAGATGGGAGTAGAGGTGTGCAATGAAAGTTTTGGACTGCGCACCACAGAGCCATTTACTTTTCTAAAACTGAGTACACTTAGACTGTTTTACTGTCAGACTTTGCAGACTGTCCAATTCAGAACTGGGGTCTGTGTTGTGTAAGAGGGAACTTGCACAGCAGACCATTGCTACGGCAGTGCACAGAGGGAACACAGGGAGGTGTAGTTCTGGGAGTGAAGGGACTACTATAGACCCAAGGGTTTGTTTTAAATATTTTATTGCTTCATTTCTAAACCACTGTAGGTCAAATGCTTTGTATAGGTTATCTGAGCAGGATTTAACATTTTAATTTGCAGTCAGGAGGCCTAGGGTTTCCCAGGGTGCACCACAGGTAGTTCTGCCATTAAAAGCCATCCCCTAGCAAGTGGCGCCAAGGAAGTTGGGAGTAGTGGTGTGCAGGGAAAGTTCTGGACTGCGTACCACAAAGCCATTTACTTTGTTAGAACTGAGTGTGCGTAGACTGTTTTAGTGTCAAATTTGCATGCTGTCCAATTCAGATGTTGGGGGCTGTGTTGTGCATGAGGGAACTTGCACAGTGGACTGTTGCTATATCAATGCACAGAGGGAACACTGGAATTGTAGTTCCTGAGAGTTAAGGAACTACTACAGACCCGAGGGGTTGTTTTAAACATTTTATTTCTACATTTTTAAACCGCTGTATACGAGATACAGTACCTTGTATAGGTTATCTGCACAGGATTTTAACATTTTAATTTGCACAGTCGGGAGGCTTAGGGTTTCCCAGGGTGCGCCAGGGTAAAAGCCAGCAGCTAGCTAGCTGCGCCAAGTGCAAGTGGAGGTGATAAGTGGCAGAAGCAAGCAACGTCTGCTGGTGTCAGTTGAGGAAGGCGAGAAACATGGCCTAACCCTTTAGATTTTTGAGGTAAATTCCAAAAGTGTGCTAAAAATTCTACTGTGATAATGGAAATGTTAAATTAGTCTGAGGATATTTAGGATATTCTGTGCAGTACAGGTTCTGCTGTGAAATGTAAGAACTGCCTTATGTATTCATCAATTGTTAATGATTTACCGTATATCAGGAAGTATTTACTTGCTTCAGATTTATTGAACAATCCAAATTACTTAAAAAGATTAAGATAATGAGGGATAAATTAAGTGAGACAGAACGTGGTCAATGCTCTTCAGTTAATAACCCTAGCACATCAATTACTAGTACTACCCAGATGGAAAGGAAAAAAAAGATCCTGGGAAGACAGTGAAAACAAAGACAGGGATAGGCAAATGGTTAATACTGAATCGGGGAGGAAGACAACTGGTACTGAGTTGCTAAACAACTGCACAAGAAGGTGAGGAAAGCACTGGGTAAAGATGAAATTACCTTAACTAACTGTTGCGCAACACTAGAAGATGAAACTGATTCTCCTGCCTTCAAATGTCATACTCTGAACTCAGAAGCTAGCTGTAGACCAAAAAAGGACATAATAACATCTTAATTAGGTAATAGAGTAATGGTTATTGGAGACTAACATTCATAGATGTGACGCCCAAATATGTATGTAACCCCCCTGCAAATGGGGGTTCCCAAAAGACTTCCAGGAGCTTGCTTGAATGCTCCAAGCCTGAATGGTGTTTGGCATTTAAGCCATTTATCAGTGAGTGTTTTTAGAGCCTCTGGTACTGTCTCTTTAAGAGCTGTCTGCTTGCAGACATAATTAGTTTGTATGGGGGGGACTGTGTGCTTCTCTGAGTACCACTCGAGCTGCTGCCAATTCACTCATTTTGCAGTCACTAGGGAGTGCAAAGGAACCTATCTGAAAGATGTAACTGTTTGCCAGAAATTATTTAGAGTAATAATGAAATTACAGTTTGTCTAACCTGCTTTCTTTGCAGTCAGAACTGTGTCTGCTAGTTCCCATTCTAGTTTTGAACTGCTGAACTGGACCAATCAGTGTGGGGAAGCTAGCTCTAAAATGGTGCCTTGGACGAATCAGAACTTGGACTCATAATCTGAGCCAGCCACAAGAGGATTGTATGGGCAGTGACTCTGGGAGATGTAGTTTAGACTTCAGTGCCTTTTGGACCAACAGCAGCAGTCTATTGTGAGTGACAGCCAATCCAGTCAAGAACTGGGAGGAACTCAAAGGAAGTGCCCGGTTTTGTCGGTTGGAGTTTCAGTTGAGCTTTGGCAGTGAAGAAGAAGGAAGGGCCCTGTGTTTTCAGTGTGCAGTTTTAGTCAAAAAAGCATTATGTAAGGCCAGAGTTCCGGTCTGCAGCTTGTGTAACAGCTTGTTAGGACTGAATCCGTCCTGTAGAAAGAATCAAAGGATCTCTGAAGAGTAGAAACCAGGCTCACCCTGTAGAAGACTGGAGGAATTGCTGAAAATTGCACTCGGTCTGTCAGGAACTGAATCTGCTGTGTGTTCTCCCGGGTATTGTGCAGTAATTGCGATCGGGATACAGATGCAGCCTGCCTGGTATAGTGCTTTGTTTTATATGGATGTGTGAAGAGGTTTGTGTACCTCAAGTGAGCCCTGCTGACATTGAAGGACCCTATCTTATTTGGAGGTCGTGAGTACTAATTCAGGGTCGCTCCCTGTTGAATTGCCACATTAAATCCAAATGGAATTACTGTACTGCTGACTGTTTAATTCTCCTTTCTCTGTGTGAAAGGGCCCCTACCAGCTGCCACGGTTTGGACTAGCCACTAGGGCTTGGGTACCTAGGGACAGTAACTGATAGGGATAGGCCTGTGCACAGAGCCATAGATAGATTATTAGAGTGATAAGCTAATTAACCTGATTTCCCTGTCCTTGTTATATCCCCCAAATAAATCAGAGCTGCTTGTTTCAGCAAAGTTATACTGCCTGAGGTATTTGTCTATGTTAAAGTACTGTACTGTGATTGTTGCACTGTATCTCATTTCACAGGAGGTCCCAGTGCCGGAACCAGACCTGGGGTAAGTGTATACTGTGAAGGTAATTCTGATATATTGTGTGGGCCACTAGTGGGAAGAAAGGGGTTGCAGTGTCCCAGAGGGCTGTGACCAAGTTAGTTTAACTATGCAAACCCTGACCTCTGGGTGGAGGCACCCGCATTGGATCCAGGCCCTCAACCTGTTAGTGGCAAATCAGGCAGGGTAGTAGCCCCTGGGATACGCCATCTAGGGTTACATCTTGAGGCTCACCGCTGGGATTGTGTGTCCTCTAGTGGCCATATTTACCTAACCACTGTTAAAAAAAAAATGGGTACCCGACAGAAGTGGCTGTGCACGGCTGGTGGAGTGGTGTACTGGGAGGAGATCGACCCCAAAATGCTATGCTTATCCTGGACATCCCCTGGGTATCAATACGGACACTGCGTGAGGAGTACTTTCCAAGGTGGAAGGTTTACAAAACCCTGTGGTGGTGGGTCGGCATGCTAATCTGCTCACCCACACTTTCCTGGCCCTAGTAGAGTTTAAGGATCCCATAGATAGCTCCAAAGTGCCACAGACCATTACCCCAGAGGGAGCCCTCACTGCTTGAGAGTGATAACTAAGGACAGTAAAGACCCGGGGGGGAATCAGCCCCCACCACTATCTGAAACTTTTGAGGAGAAATTTGCTGAATGGTTGCTGGGAGAGGGGAAAACTGTGGAGGACTTAAAGAAACTATTCTTGCCACCTGGGGGTGTTCCTCCCCCAACACCCTCTCCTGCTCCAGTGCCCGTAATGGTGGCTGAACCAATGCAGACTCCTATTTCTGCACCTGCCATTAGTCACGACTCTTACCGAAGGTTGAGGATCTTCTGGCACCTCCCCACCCCCAAGGGAGGATGACTGGGAGACCTGGATAGACTATGTTGCCCCCAAGTGCTAGAATGGCAATGCTCGGAAGGCTAAAAGCGAAAGAGGGTTAGTGAGAGCCCGAGGTCCTGCCCTGGCTACCATCCGGCTAAACGGGCCAGTAACCCTGAAGCGACTGCACAGGCCTATCTTGAGGCCTTGGAGAATGTGTATGGGAGCCCAGATTCTGATGAGGACCTATGGTGGAGGAGTAAGAAATGCACAACAGTACCAAGGGAGTTGTTGTCTGTGTATGTCTCGGCTGGAAAAATTGTTGCAAGAATGCCTAGAAAGGGTAGTTTGCCAGCGATTGAACTGGACCAACCAGACTGGACAGAATCCTTAAGTCTGCCCCTTCTCAGAACTGCTGTTGCTTCAGTTACGCCTGGCAAATTGACTGGAATCCCCACCTCCTATGATGAGTTAATGAGAGAAGGTGGAGTTGAGAAAAGGCGACCTCGGGAGGTACCTGCACAACAGCTGTGGCTCACGACCCGAGTGACTGAGGGTGACCCATCAAGTGAAGTTCAGGGCAGAGGTTGACAGTCAATGAGTGCTCTGACAAGGAAAAGATATGCCACAATGGGGCGAACTGTTGAGAGAGATCCGAATTCAAAAACAGTCCTTTATGAAGGCCACGCCTGCAAGTACGGGGCCTGACCTATATCCGACTGCATCTGCTATGGGGTGGAGGTACCCACCCATGTATCTCCTGCTGATAACAGCTCCAAACTCAATTCCTTGACCATGGAAGTGGAGAAACTGACGAGATGTCTCCAAATGCTTATCACGCGCAGACAGAGATGGCACCCAGGTTTCCAGTTAGTAATACCTGCCCTGGCTCCCAGTGTGGCGCTCGGCCAGCTCAAACCAGAAAGTATGTTTTGCTATAATTGTGGGAAAGATGGGCACATGAAAAGGGATGCCAGTCCCCAAAATACACTGACAAAGTTGCATATAGGCTACAAGGAGAGCTTGGAGAAGAAATCAGTGGTTAAGAGGTGCGACATGATCCCAGTGAGGGCACCAAAAATGCTAATTCACGTCCTTTTGTGGCAAGGTCAGTTGCCCAGGCCCCCACTACCGCCTTTCCAGACTGGTCCAGAATAGTGGGTCCCTCCATGGAGACCACTGTAAAGGTGAATGGAGTGTCTACAAGAGCTGTATTAGACAGTGGCTCCCAAGTGACAATTATGTTCCAGGATTGGTATCAGAAGCATTTGTCAGACGTACCTTACAACCATTAGAAGGACTGCATGTATGGGGTTAGTGAGAAGCCTACCCCTATTCGGGTATATCCGAATTTGGCTGTCTTCCCCACCTCCGTGGCTGGAGTGGCTGAACAAGTAGAGACCCTAGCCTTAGTGTGTCCCCCACTGGACTGTATGATGGTGTCCTTTGTTGATTGGAACAAATGCTCATATGTTCGGAAGGCTGGCACAGTTGTGTTATGAAAACAGGGTCAAAGACTAGTAGAGCTTTAAGAGTTCGGCTTTAATTAAGAAGGCCTATGAGGCACAGAGAGATGCTGAAAAACAGAACCAGAGGAACCGTCGGAATTGTATGGAAGAAGGATCCTGAGTCTCTGATCCTGGCGCCAAATGCCCAGTGTACCTTACAGGAGAGGTCTGTATCAGAAAGGATGTTAAGAATAAAATATTAATGTTGGATGCACCAGGCGATGGAAAATTGCCAGAGGGACTGCTGGTAAGCCTAGTATTTTGCCCGCTAGAGCCCATGCTTATGCCAGAAGGGTAATGGTCCAAGTTCATAATGTGTCTGAAAGAGACATTCAGTAAACAGAGGTTGCATCCTGGCTAATGTGCATTGTGCAGACACTGCAGTACTACCCAGCAGCAAGAGTTCAAGGAAGAATGACAGAGTAACGCCTGACTTGTTTGATTTCGCGACTTCACGCTGCCAGCTGAATGGAAAGTGAGGATCAGTGAGAAGCTTGCCCAGAGAGACCAGGTGTTTCTTTAAAGGAATGGGATGTAGGATGCATGCAAGGAGCTGAACACAATATCCGGCTGCATGACGAAAGACCATTTCGTGAGAGGTCTCGACGCCTGGCACCTGCTGACATAGATTTTGTGAGACGGCATCTGCAAGAGATGTTAGCTGCTGGTGTAATACAAGAATCCAGAAGCCTTTATGCTTCCCCCATTGTGGTAGTGAGGAAAAAGAATGGAACAGTAAGGATGTGTGTGGATTATCGCACTTTAAACCGCGGACTATCCCTGATCAGTACACAATGCCCGCATTCAGGATGCTTTGACTGCCTAAGCGGGAGCAAGTGGTTCTCTGTGCTGGATCTCGCAGTGGGTACTACCAGATCGATGGCCCCAGAGGACCGTGAGAAGACGGCCTTTATCTGTCCGCTTGGCTTCTATGAATTCATGGAGGATGCCTCAAGGGATTTCAGGTGCCCCAGCCACTTTTCAACGATTGATGGAGCTTGCAGTGGGGACATGAACTTACTAGAGTGCCTGGTATACCTAGATGATGTTATTGTGTTTGGCAGCTCACTGGAGGAACATGAGAGCAGATTATTTAAGGTATTGGACCGACTGGAGGACTTTGGCCTTAAACTGTCCATTGATAAGTGTCAATTCTTTCAAACATCAGTAAAAGTATGTGGGACACATAGTATCCACCGAGGGAATAGAGACCCACCTAAGTAAAGTTGAGGCCTTGACCACCTGGCCACAGCCCAAAAATCTAAAAAGAACTGCAAAGATTCCTGGGATTCTGTGGTTATTATCGGCGCTCATCAAGGACTATTCAAGAGTGATCCGCCTTTACTTAACCTTATTCAAGGGTATCCCCCAACCCACGAAAAATACCAAAAGTCAGCATCCCTCAAGACCGAAAGAGTGTATTTTCATCCGAGTGAAGTATTTGGGGCCGCTGGACTCCTGATTGTGAGACTGCTTTTCATGAGATCATATATCAACTTACCCATGCTCCAGTGCTGGCCTATGCCGATCCAAGAAAAACCTTACGTCCTGCACTGATGCTAGCTTGCAAGGGTTGGGGCTGTGATGTACCAAGAGCACGAGAATGGCCTGAGACCAGTGGCCTTTGCCAGTAGAAGCCTTGACCCCATCCGAAAAAGAACTATCCTGTACATAAGTTAGAGTTCCTAGCTTTGAAGTGGGCTATTGTTGACCAATTCCATGAGTACTTGTATGGGGCTAAAATACTAGTAAAACTGACAATAATCCTTTGACCTATGTACAGACCTCAGCTAAGTTGGATGCCACTGGCCATAGGTGGCTTTCTGCATTATCTACATATGACTATGCTCTCGAATACCGAGCAGGTCTGAACCACATAGATGCTGATGCTGTCTCCCGGAGGCCTGTTCCCCAGAATAATTGGGTCCGATTGGCAGAACCTGACATTCGGGCACTCTGCCGGAAGTTTGACAGGGAGGAACAAATGTCCACGGACGCAGTGGACTGCATGGTGGATTGCTTGGGACCCTCTGAGAATTGCATACCTGCTGCTTATTGCCACTTTTCTGCAATAGACATTGGTGCACTGCCTCAGCTGGACAATGACAGTATTCGTGGGCTCAATCCCCGATCCCATGATCAAAGCAGCTTTAGAAGCCCCTATGCAGGAAAAGATGTCCAAATTACGCTCCACTGATTTGAGAACTGCACTGTTATACAAAGAAGTTCCTAAGTTGAAACTGATCAATAAACTGTTATACAGAGAAACAGTAGACAGAGGGGGACAAGTAGACAAACAACAACTAGTGCTGCCACTGCCTTTGAGACTCAGTACTGAGGTCCTTGCACAACCACATGGGGCACCTTGGTATAGACAGAACACTTGACTTGGTGAGATCCAGATTCTATTGGCCTCAAGATGGGGGCTGGATGAGCAACACATTCAAACTTGTAGTCGCTTACAGAGGAAAGCTTTGCTCCAGAGGGCTGCCCCCTTGTTAACATCACCACCAGTGCACCCATGGAGCTGTCTGTATTGATTTTCTGAGTTTGGAGTCAGATCAAAGAAATATCAGTAATGTGCTGGTGGTCACTGACCATTTCACGAGATATGCCCAAGCTTTCCCACCAAAGACAGAAAGCATCCACTGTGGCCAAAGTACTTGTAGAAAACTTTTTGTTCACTATGGGCTCCACAAAGAATCCATTCTGATCAAGGGGAGACTTTGAGAGTCGTCTGATCAAAGAGATGCTTTCTCTGTGGGAGTGCGAAAGTCCAGAACCACTCTTACCACCCCAGGGGGACCCACAGCCTGAACGTTTCAACCTGCACTTTGCTAGATAATATGCGGCACCCTGCACCCAAAGGACAAGCTTCAGATGGAGCCAACAAATTAGCACCCTGGTACATGCTTATAACTGCACCAAAAGTGATGCCACTGGATTCTCCCCTACGCCTGATGTTTGGAAGAGAAGCTCGACTACCAGTAGATGTCTGTTTTGGGGTCTCTCCGGATGGGTTCAAGCTGACAACTATTTACAGTATGTGCAAAGTTAAATGCCCAGCTAACTCATGCGTACCAACTGGCTCAAACCATGGCTGCCAAAAGAAATCTGGCCAACAAAGAAAGGTATGATAAAAGGTGAAAGCACAGGAACTCCAGGAGGGAGATCGGTATTGCTAAGAAATCTGGGACTGCATGGCAAGCACAAGATTGCTGACAGATGGCACCATCTCCTCACATTGTAGTGGGCAAACTAGATGATCTGCCAGTGTACAAAGTAAGGCCTGAGAATAATTCAAAAGATGAAAAACAATGCATAGAAATCATTTACTGCCCATTGGACAAATCTTAATTGAGTCTGAGCCCCTAGAAGATGCCCCTCTGGACCAGTGACTAGAGCTGCTGCTAAGAAAAGATCAAGAAAGTCTGCACCTACAGAAGCAAAGTTAAAGTGTTCCCTCCACAAGTCCCAGTTGAGCATGACTGTCAGTCCATATCAGAAGAAAGTGAGAGTGACTTTGAATACTATCCTTCTTACGAACTGAGTCAATTGTTTGGGGCAATCCCTAGTCAATACTGGAGACAAAGCTGGGCCTTCTGGACTGTCTAAGCCCCAGCTTCATCCCTGGAGCCAATGCTCCTAGAAAGTGAAGTGCAAAGCATCAGATCAGATGAAATGGAATCATTGTGCATGGTTGAACTGTTTGAGCTTTCAGGGAGGAAATGATAGATTGGGGCAGACTGGTGATACACCCGAACAAGAAGAGTATTTTGAGTGCCCTGACAGTCCACTGCCAGTGTCCGAAAGCTCTCCATGCGAGCCAAATGTTGTGGACTCAGAAACTGTAACTCCTGGAGCTGAAAGTGCCCCAGTTCCCAGCCTCTACCCCATGGAGACTCCCCTGACAAGTGAGGACAATGCTGAAAATGAGGCTCAGAGTGCAGAGACTATAACAGTTCCCCTAGAAAGACTGGTCGAGCTGTAAAGCCTGTGGTGCACCTCAGTTATGATTCACTTGGGAGGCCTGTGGACTTGCCTCTCAATGTTGTCCATAAAGGAGTGTATGTGTCCCCGAGCTCATTGCCCAAACTGAGCATCAGTGCTAACTCCAAGTTACTTGTGTTGCCCTCTAAGTATGGTGCCCTTGCCCCATCCAGCCCCAAGGTAACTGATATGGAAGGGCCCCCTCTCTTCAGGTTTCATGTACAAGAGGTAATAACTTGAGTTATGGTACAATGTGTATGTAATACTGTGTAAAGAGTGACGTACTGCAATGTTTCAGAAATGTGTTCTTGGTAAAATGATATATTGACTGATGATTACATGTGCGAGCCTAATGCAAATGTATATGGTTGCAGTTGAAACTTATAGGGTACTTGTTTGACGCTGACGCCAAGCTTTCCAGGCCAGGAAGGGTGTAAACCCTGCAAATGGGGGTTCCCAAAAGACTTCCAGGAGCTTGCTTGAATGCTCCAAGCCTGAATGGTGTTTGACATTTAAGCCATTTATCAGTGAGTGTTTTAGAGCCTCTGGTACTGTCTTTAAGAGCTGTCTGCTTGCAGACATAATTAGTTTGTATGGGGGACTGTGTGTTTCTCTGAGTACCACTTCGAGCTGCTGCCAATTCACTTCATTTTTGCAGTCACTAGGAGTGCAAAGGGAACCTATCTGAAAGATGTAACTGTTTGCCAGAAATTATTTAGAGTAATAATGAAATTACAGTTTGTCTAACCTGCTTTCTTTGCAGTCAGAACTGTGTCTGCTAGTTCCCCATTCTAGTTTTGAACTGCTGAACTGGACCAATCAGTGTGGGGTAAGCTAGCTCTAAAATGGTGCCTTGGACGAATCAGAACTTGGACTCATAATCTGAGCCAGCCACAAGAGGATTGTATGGGCAGTGACTCTGGGAGATGTAGTTTAGACTTCAGTGCCTTTTTGGACCAACAGCAGCAGTCTATTGTGAGTGACAGCCAATCCAGTCAAGAACTGGGAGGAACTCAAAGGAAGTGCCCGGTTTTGTCGGTTGGAGTTTCAGTTGAGCTTTGGCAGTGAAGAAGGAAGGAGCCCTGTGTTTTTTCAGTGTGCAGTTTTAGTCAAAAAACGTGTGTAAGGCCCAGAGTTCCGGTCTGCAGCTTGTGTAACAGCTTGTTAGGACTGAACTGCGTCCTGTGAAAAGAATCAAAGGATCTCTGAAGAGTAGAAACCAGGCTCACCCTGTGAAGACTGGAGGAATTGCTGAAAATTGCACTCGGTCTGTCAGGAACTGAATCTGCTGTGTGTTCTCCCGGTATTGTGCAGTAATTGCGATCGGGATACAGATGCAGCCTGCCTGGTATAGTGCTTTTTGTATATGGATGTGTGAAGAGGTTTGTGTACCTCAAGTGAGCCCTGCTGACATTGAAGGACCCTATCTTATTTGGAGGTCGTGAGTACTAATTCAGGGCGCTCCCTGTTGAATTGCCACATTAAATCCAAATGGAATTACTGTACTGCTGACTGTTTAATTCTCCTTTTCTCTGTGTGAAAGGGCCCCTACCAGCTGCCACGGTTTGGACTAGCCACTAGGGCTTGGGTGCCAGGGACAGTAACTGATAGGGATAGGCCTGTGCACAGAGCCATGGAAATGAATTATTAGAGTGATAAGCTAATTAACCTGATTTTCCCTGACCTTGTTATATCCCCTAAATAAATCAGAGCTGCTTGTTTCAGCAAAGTTATACTGCCTGAGGTATTTGTCTATGTTAAAGTACTGTACTGTGATTGTTGCACTGTATCTCATTTCACAGGAGGTCCCAGTGCGGAACCAGACCTGGGGGTAAGTGTATACTGTGAAGGTAATTCTGATATATTGTGTGGGCCACTAGTGGGAAGAAAGGGGGGTTGCAGTGTCCCAGAGGGCTGTGACCAAGTTAGTTTAACTATTGCAAACCCTGACCTCTGGGTGGAGGCACCCGCCATTGGATCCAGGCCCCTCAACCTGTTAGTGGCAAATCAGGCAGGGGTAGTAGCCCCTGGGATAGCGCCATCTAGGGGTTACATGTAGAAACAATAAAGAGAACATAATTGTGACCTGCCTACCAGGGGCAGGAACTACTGATATTATTAGTGTAAATGTCTTCCACATTTTATTTATTTATTTATTGAAATGTTTCACCAGGAAGGTACACTGAACAACAAGTTGCTTGTCTCACAGTATGACGTGGGGGTAGGGGAACATGAGGATTGGCTGTAGAGATTTGGTATTTGGAGAGGGGTTACTAGTGGGGCACCACAGGGTTCAGTATTGGGTCCAGTCCTTTTTAATGTCTTCATCAGTGACATTGCAGAGGGACTGGAAGGAAAAGTATGTCTTTTTGCAGATGACACAAAGATCTGCAACAGGGTTGATACACAAGGAGGTGCGGAAAGGATGAAAAGGGACTTGGCAAGGTTGGAGGAATGGTCAGAAGTATGGCAGCTAGAATTCAATGCAAAGAAGTGCAAAATAATGCACCTGGGAAACAAGAACCCAGGGAAGAATACACAATGGGTGGGAGGTAGTAACAACAACAAAAAGGAAAGGGACCTGGGGTAATCATATCAGATGACCTTAAGGTTAGCAAGCAATGTGAGAAGGCAGTAGGAGGGCTGGGGTATACTGGGATTTATAGAGGAGGCATCATCAGCAGAAAACAGGAAGTTGTTATCCCTGTCCATCGACAGTTGGTGAGACCCCATCTGAGTACTGTGTCCAGTTCTGGAGACCCCATCTCCGCAAGGACATAGACAGGATGGAGGCAGTCCAGAGGAGGGCAACTAAAATGGTGCAGGGTTTGCAAGAGAAGCCGTATGAGGAGAGACTAAAGGAGCTTAATATGTATACCCTTGAGGAAAGAAGGGAGAGGGGGGACATGATAGAAACTTTTAAGTACCTCAGTGGAATCAACAAAGTCCAAGAGGGTAGCATCTTTCAGAAAAAGAGACTTGCAAGAACAAGGGGACACAATTTAAAGATAGAAGGAGGGCGGTTCAGGGGCAATGTGAGGAAGTATTATTTCACAGAGAGGGTAGTGGATGCATGGAACAGCCTTCCTGAGGAGGTTGTGGGGTCTAAAACTGTGGAGAATTCAAGAATGCATGGGACAGACATAAGGCAATTCTTGTGGGGCGGTAGGAAGAAATAGGCTGTTGGTTAACTAGGATCTGCGGCCTATCCTGTAGGTAGTGAAATGGGCAGACTAGATGGGCCTAGCAGTCCTTATCTGCTGTCAAAATCTATGTTTCTATGGTACAATAACATAAAATTTACATTTGAATACATACAAATAATAAGCGTGTAGACTGTAAAATAAGCAATGATAGAATAGAATGCTAACAGTTTTGAACTAAGGAGCAAGAGGATAAACTACTGAGATAGATACAATAACACAAAATTCACATTTGAATGCAAATGTAACCCTAGGCGGTGCTATCCCAAGGGCTACTACCCCTGCCTGCTTGGCTGGTAGCAGGTTAAGGGGCCTGGGTACTGAAACGGGTGCCTCCACCCGGAGGTCAGAGTTGTTAGTGGTCAAGCTAACCTGGGCACAGCCCTCTGGGACACTGTAACCCCCCTCTTCAAACACCATGAAGTCTTGCCATATTAGGACCATTGCAGTCATTCCCCACACTTGAACTGCCCCGGAGAGGAAACAGTTAACTCCAGAGTGATCTGGAGTTCCACAGCGCAAGGGCGCTGTTCAAAGCTCTATCTGGCCAGTTTTCAAATGAAACTGCCAGATTCTTTACTCCGCTTCACTGAACAGTCGCTCCGGAGATCAGCTCCTTCAGCTCGGTTCATTTCTCGGTTCAAGCGAGTATTTTCGGTTCATTTGAACCGACAAAAAGTATTTATTTTACCGAATTTCGGTTAAAAGCTCTATCTGGTAAACCGTAAGTACAGAAATTAAGTCTGTGTGGAAATTCATTATCGGTTCGGTTTTGAACCAATCGGTTTGTTAAAATATACATCTCAAACTGTTGGTTGGGCTTTTAGAGTGCGGTTCCCGGTTCTTATCGGTTCTAAAAAAACCTAACCTTTAATTTGGGTTTTTTGAAATACCCGTGACACGGTTAGGAACCGATAAGGGTGTCTTGCCTGGCACTGCCATCAAAAGGGCAAGTTTTGGTTAGGCTGGCATTATGTCTGAGAAACCCAAAAAACGGGCCCACTGGGTTTCAAACACTGTGATGTCTGTGGGAAGCCTTTGCCAAGGCTGACCACACACACCACTGTGTTTATTGTCTGGGGCTGACCACCTTCTGTCAGACTGCCAGGTGTGTAAAATTTCCTGCAGCCACCCTGGAAAAGAGATTGGGCGGCTCAGGGACGAGAGCAAAAAGTCCGCTGACCGGATGGCCAGCCGGTCCAGTACCCACTGGACCAGAGGAGTGCCTCTGACCAGGCGAGACTTTCTCGGCAAAGGAAGGCTGGTTCAGAGGAACCAGTCCCAGCAAAAGACAAAGAAATCAGCAGGTCTGGAGTACAAAATTGTCTCTCCAACTGCTGCAGAGATAACTAAAGCCATTCAGATTGTCCAGTCTTTGTCTCAGGGATCTGTCGAACCCCTGCAACTGGGAAAAGGTGGCTCGTTCCAGTCCCAGTGGTTCAGGATTATGATGTTGAGGATTTTATGAACCACATGAGGGGGAGGAGGAATTTGATCAGTATGTTTGTGACTGGGAAGGTCTGGACGTGCCCATTGAACCGGACATTTCTCCAGATAGACCTTTAGAATCTCCCCCTATGCTGTCTGAGTCCCCTTCTCATTTTATGTTTTACAAAAAGGTTGCAGAAACCCTCCAGCTTCCTTTAGAAGAGGCTGTGGATGAGCAAGAGGAGCCTGATTATGTTGAAATGATGGATATTCCAGAGTCTAGGAGGTTGTCTATTCCTTTGCATAAGTCATTTAGGAAGCAAACAACAAAGATTTTAAAAAATCCTCATTCTGTCCCTCCTGTAGATAAAAAAATGGACAGAAGGTATACCTTATCAGGCCCTGGTACAGACTTCATCACTGAGCAGTGTAGTCATGTAGGTGTGGTGCAAGTTGCAGCCTGTGACAAGGCTAATATTCCCCTGGCCTCACATCCTCCTGATAAGGATTCCAGGAAGATTGATGCCATGGCAAAAACAATATATGGCAGCTTCTTTGGGACTCAGGCAGGCTAATTATATGCTATGTGGCTAGATATCAGAAGTCTAGATGGGACACAATTTGCAGTTAGCCAAGCAGGCCCAGGGCCAGCTGGCTAGTGAGTTGGAACAGGTGGCTGCTGATGGCATTGAAGCCTCTAAAGTTCAATTTCATACTGCTGTTGATGTTAATGATGTTTCCTCTAGGGTCATGGCCACTTCTGTAGCTTTCCATAGGTTGGCATGGCTCAGATGCACTAATCTGTCCCAAGATACTCAGTCAAAGGCTATGGATTTTCCTGTAACGGGAAAGTCTCTGTTTGGTGATCAAACAGAAAATTATATGAAAAAGATGGATGAATATAGAACTACCTACAAAAGTGCCCAAGCTAAGGAGAGGCATGCCACTCTACAAAGGCATGCCCCCAGGGGTAGGGGTAGGCCTTTCCACGGGCCCTTTTACCAATCTCAAGCCTCCTCTGCTTTTTCACAGAGGGTTTTTTCAGAGGCAGAGGTAGACGGGCACAGGTAGACAGTCGCCCTCCCCTCAGCCTAAAGCTGCTGCCAAGCAGGCACCCTGATGGGGTGCCCAGGGCCGATTCTCCTGTACCAGTGGGGGGCAGGTTGGCTTATTTCAGCCAGAACTGGCTGTCCCTAACTTCGGACAGGTGGGTTCTGGAAGTAGTAAGCCAGGGTCTGGTTCTCAGCTTCAAACAGTTCCCAAAGATGAGAGCCAGGCAATTTCCACCTGCAAACTCTTCAGAAGCCCTTGCTTTGGAAGCAGAGGTTTCTTCCCTTCTGGATTGCAAAGCAGTGGAAAGGGTTCCCCCTTGCCATCAGGGCAAGGGACTGTACTCAAGATATTTTCTTACCCCAAAAAAGACAGGAGAATGGCGGCCCATCTTAGACTTAAGGTACCTGAACAAACATCTGTTGAAACCAAAGTTCAAAATGTTAACTCTAGTAATGATTTTGCCTTCCCTGAGGCCAGAGGACTGGTTAGCTTCCCTGGACCTCAGGGACGCCTATTTTCATGTCATGATCAGGCCTTCTCACCGAAAGTACCTCAGGTTAGAACTGTCTCTGGCCACTCAGTTCAGAGCAATGCCCTTCCGCCTAACCTCGGCTCCAAGGGTATTCACAAAATGTCTAGCTGTGGTAGTGGCTCATTTAAGAAGGCAAGGGATTGCTGTGTTTCCCTACCTGGACGACTGGCTCATAGTGGGTCAGTCCCCAGATCAGGTAAAATCCCACTTGCAAGTCACCCAGCAGCTTCTCACTTCCCTGGGAATCCTGCTGAACTTACCAAAGTCAGTTCTGGAACCTGTCCAGGTTCTAACTTTCATAGGTGCAGAATTGAACACAAAGTTAGCCAGGGCATTTCTCCCCTCGGAAAGAGTGGACAGGCTCATTGCCCTGGCATCCTCCTTTACCCTGCGGGTCTCTCGACCAGCAAGGCACTTTCTGCAACTCCTAGGGCACATGGCTGCTTCCACAGCTGTCGTGCAGGGAGCAAGATTTCAGATGAGGACATCCAGTTCCATTTGAGGTCCTATTGGTCTCAAAGGAGGGACCCCTACCAAATTAGTCCGTGACCAAAACCCTGATCCTGGCCCTTCAGTGGTGGCAGGATCAAAGCAATCTTACTCAAGGGGTTCCTTCATACCGTTTCCCACTCCCTCACCCTTCACCACGGATGCCTCCCTGTTAGGGTGGGGCTCACTGGGCGACCTTTCCACTCAAGGAGTGGTCCCCAGGAATCTCTGCTCCACATCAATCTTTTGGAACTCAGAGCTGTTCTTTTAGCTCTTCAGGCTTTTTCAACTGTTGTCCAGAACAAAGTAGTTCAAATCAGGACAGACAACACCACAACAATGTGGTACATCAGCAAGCAAGGGGGCACTCGGTCATCTGCCTTGTGCACCGAAGCAATGAAGTTGTGGTCTCTGGCTTACTCCCTAAACACCTCCCTGATTGCAATTCACCTTCTAGGAAAGGACAATGTCCTGGCGGATGCCCTCAGCAGGATTTCCCTGGGCCATCACGAATGGTCTCTGAATCCTCAGGTATTGGGGTCGGTCTTTGCCAGATGGGGCACCCCTCAGATAGATCTCTTCGCAGCCCCAAACAACCATCAACTTCCTCTATTTTGTTGCAGGCCTCCAGTGCTGGGCTCAGTCCCCTGGACGCCTTTCTGCTGGATTGGAAAGGGAAATTCCTATATGCCTTTCCCCCCTTCCCTCTCCTTTTCAGGGTATGGTAAAATCAGAACTCAGCCCTGCAAAGTGGTTCTGATTGCTCCAGACTGGGCCAGACAGCCCTGGTATCCTCTCCTCCTGTCCTGACAATCCACCCTCCCTGACCTGTGCACAGGGAGAGTGTAGTCACCGGACCTCAAATCCCTCCACCTCAAGGCTTGGTTCTTGAGGAATTAGACTTGCTGATTTGCACCTTTCTCAAGGGTCCTTGATATTTTAAAGGCTTCTAGGAAGCCTTCCACTAGGGCCACTTACAATTCTAAGTGGAAGAGGTTTTCCTTCTGGTGTTCGGAGAAACAAATTGTACCAGAATCTGCTGACTTGGCCACTTTACTGGACTATTTGACCCATCTAAATTCCCTAGGCCTTAGACCAGCTACCTTGAAGGTTCATCTGGCAGCTGTTTCTGCCTTTGTTTCTGCAGGGAAGCCTGTTTCCCTTTCCTCTCACCCTGTGTTTTCCAAGTTTTTTAAGGGGTTACTTCACACTAACCCTTCCTTTCGGGAACCAGCTCCTGCCTGGGACCTGAATGTTTGCATTGCTCAGCTAATGCAACCTCCCTTTGAGCCCCTTTCTTCTGCAGATCTCAAGTATTTAACATGGAAAGCTGTTTTTCTAGTGGCTATCTCTTCTGCCAGACGTATAAGTGAATTGCAAGCCCTTTCAGTGGAAAAGGATTTTATTTCTTTTCACAGGGATAAGGTAGTCCTCAGGACTAACAGAAAGTTTTTACCCAAAGTGGTTTCAGATTTTCATCTGAACCAGTCCATTTCTCTCCCAGTATTTTTCACTGAGCATTCTTCCTCGGGTGAAAGGAGACTACACAGCTTGGACGTCAAAAGAGCTCTAAGCTACTATGTGGAACGTATCAAGGGTCACAGGTTCGAATCCCTCCAACTCTTCCTTACCTATGGAGAGGTTGGCAAAGGGAGACCTGCCACTAAGAGGACAATTGCAAGGTGGATTGTCTCTGTATCAATTCTGTTACCAAAAACTAGGTAGGGAACCCCCTCAGGACTGAGGGCTCACTCCACCAGGGTACAGCTGCATCTCTAGCGGCTGCTAGAGATATTCCTATTTTGGAAATTTGTCAAGCTGCTACCTGGAAAACAGTTCACACTTTACCAAGCATTATTCCCTGGACGTCCAGTCCAGGAGAGATGCTCGTTTTGGCACAGCTGTGCTTCAGAGCCTATTTCCTAAGTAGGTTCTGACCCTCCTCCATGGAGGTACTGCTGTGTAATCTGAATGTCTAATATAGCAAAACTTCATGGTGTTTGAAGAAAAAATTACTCACCTTAGTAATTGCTTTTCTTCTCATGGAGTCTTGCTATATTAGGACAACCCTCCCTCCTACCCCTCTCAGAACTCCTACTGGGGTATGGGGTTGGCAAATTAGTGCAAGCACTGTGTCGTGCCTTTTTAGTCTCTCTAGTCCCCCCCCCCTGTTTCTTTTGGGTTAGGGAACTAGGTATTTCTGTTTTTTGTTAAGTGGTAGATGGTCCCCTCTCTGGACTTGAGTCTTTTGGGGAGAGGGGGCCTATTAGTGCTTGTAAGGGGTGATCCTAACAATAATAGGTAATATTGTTATTATTCTGTGATTGTTCTTATTCTACTAATGGTAGGTAGCCAATGGCTAGTGTGGCGCTTTCCACACAGACTTGCTATGTTAGTTTGGCTCCGTAAAGAACCTGGCAGTTTCATTTGAAAACTGGCCAGATAGAGCTTCGAACAGCGCCCTCGCGCTGTGGAACTCCAGATCACTCTGGAGTTAACTGTTTCCTCTCCGGGGCAGTTCAAGTGTGGGGAATGACTGCAATGGTCCTAATATAGCAAGATTCCATGAGAAGAAAAGCAATTACTAAGGTGAGTAATTTTTTCTTTCCCTTCTACTGGCTTGAACAATATACAGTAATCACTTTCACAATGACCCTTATTCACCATGCAATTACCCACACTGTTTGCACTTACCACCAGGGCTGGTTTCTCTAGCACGACCCTGGGGACCCCCTGTGAAACAAGGTTATGCACAGCAAATAGCAACAGTACAGTACTCTTGGCACAAACTGGAACCACAGTCAGGTTAAATGCAAAAAGAGTTAGATCTGATTTATTCAGGGGACTTAAACAAGGGAGGGGCATAATTAGGTTGATTTGCTTAAAGGCTGTATCAATCAACCAGTTATGCATACACTTCAGAGTCCCTACACAGTCACACACTCTGGGTACCCAGGTAGGAAAATGGTGGGCTAGCCAGGAACATTGCCCGGGGTAGGCCAGCTCGCAGCTGGTTGGGGCCCTGTGATGGAAGAAAGCAACATGCACAACACACAATACTTGTAATCTGAAGCCAGAGGGCTCAGTTCATGACAGAAAAGACAACAAAGCAATCAGATGACAACACTTTAGATTTAGCTGTTGTTGCAGGGAGCTACCCTGATGTTTACTCATGATACCCAATACAGGACACAGGCAGGATGAAATCGAGACAGCAGGTTGTTGAACTGGAGTGCCAGGAGAAGCAGGGCTCACACGAATCACAGAGGTGTCGTTCCTGTTCAAAGCATGAGCAGGCAGCTGATCCCCAGGCAGGTCTCTCATCGATGGCTTTCTCTGTGCAGCGGGTAGTCTGACTAGGCCAGTGTGGCAAAGTCCAGGCCCAATAGAGATGAATACAGATTCAGTCTGTGGGAGCTGGATGCAGCCTCCAGCGAACAGAACACAGTTCATCACACAATGGGGAACAAAATCACGACCCACTAACAGCACACAGCACATTTACATGTAAGAAATTCTACTGTACCAGGCAGATTGCTATCCGGTCGCAATTACAGAGTCTCTGCACAAACCAGGAGTTCAGAGGTGGCTTGAAATCCTGACAGGCCGATCGCATTCAGCAAGTCTTCGGTCTTCTTCAGGTGAAAGCCTGGTCACAGTTCTGTGGCTTAAATCATCCTCACAATTCAGATTCAGTCTGAATAAACTTCAATTTCCCCTCTCAGAGACAGCAGACAGGCAGGCCAAAACTCAGCCCTTTCACAGTTCTCCTGCACGAATTACACAGGGGCTGCTGCTTGAATCACTCAAGCTGTTACCATGTTCACTTCCCAATTCAGACTGACTCTAGCTGCAAGCAGCCTGGGACTTTCCCCAGGATCCGAAAGTTTCGGGTAGCTGATCTATCTGTCAGTCATAACAAGGGCTCTCCCTCCAGGTTTATTTAGGTGCCAAAAGCCCAAAACTACAATTCCTACATAATTTTGCTCCCACAAAGCCCCTGGGGACAGACTCCATTTTAGAGTCCTCAAAGGTACTGATTGGCCCATTTCAGCAGTCCAGGACCAAGATGGTGGAGATAAACAGAAATGTCCATGCTACAAAGAAGGCAGGTTAGACAAACTGCAATATTATTGCTATTCTAATAAATGATCAGCAAACAAGTACATCTTCTAACAGAGCTCCCTCTGCACAAGTAGCGATGGCAGAACGGAACAATTATCTGACAGCCCGGATGAGACTCAAGCATAGAAACACTCAGCCCCCTCCCATATTAATTATAACTGCAATCCAGGCAGCCCTTAAAGAGGCAATACACAGAGGCTATACAGGCACTCTCTGGCAATATATTTAAACTGCTGAAACACAGGACACCAGCCTGGCAGTGAGAACTTAGGCAAGCTCAAGGAAGATTTTTCGGGAACCCCCATTTGTAGGGGGGTTATACAAATGACTAAGCAGTGCAAGAGGAGTTTATAGAATTGGGGAGGGGCCTTAGACAAGTAGCACATACGGTAACCTTCTCAGAGGTGCTGCCTGTCTATGGCAAGGATGATGCTAGGGTAATTCAAACCATGGGATTCAATCAATGGTTGAAAAACTGGTGTGGAGCTCAGGGTTTTGGCTACATTGGGGACTGGGGAGCCACCTGGAGGGATGCAGGACTATAATGCTGTGATAGTCTACATCTATCCCACGGGAGGAACCTGGATCCTAGGTGATAGGTTTAAATGCTTCCTTGGCAAGCATTTGAACTAGCCAAGGGGAGAGGTTCTGAAAAGGATCAGGGAAATCCCAGCCTCCCCCCCACAAAACACAGTAATTAGCAAGGTAAACACCAAGGTAGAGAAGTCATTAGGGAGCAGGACAGGGGTAAATGCCAAAAAAAAAGGCAAAGGCAGTAAGGACAGGGATGGGGCTAAAAGGGGTAAGGCCATCACAAAATGGAGGGTGATAAGTACCAATGCCCGTAGTCTGTGTAACAAGCTTCCTGAAGGCACCAAGCAAGGGCATCTTATGACGCCAATGAGGTGGCATCCAGAGCGATAGGGACAGCAATCTGCATTAGGCGGACGGCATGGCTTCCCTTATCCCAGTTGTCACCCCTGGCCCGGTGTAGAGTGATCTCCTCAGCATACCGGAGAACCCACCTCTTCTCCCACAGGGTGAGACAGCGACTTTCAGGGCACCTTCTGTCCCCCACTGGGGTCTAAACCTGGAACAGTCTCAGGCCTTCCCAGAGGCCTGTAAGGGTTCTTTCCTCCAGTGTCTCACCCACTGGTGGCTAAGAAACTTAATCCCTTGGGGTAGTTTAGTGCCCCCTTCAGGGGGCTCGGTACTCACCCACTAGTGATGAATGGTGAAGACTGACACAGATAAGATATGAAACTTCTGTACCTACCGGAATTGTTGCTCTTTCTGTGTATCTTAATCATTCATCTCTAAATCCCGCCCTCCTTCCCCCTGGGGCCTCAGTCTCTGGCCCCCCCATGTGTCTCTCTGTTGTTTTTCTCCTCACTCTCCTCTCCCTCGTGGTTAGGAGGAGGAGGACCCTGGAGACACACAGGGAGGAATTTTCTCCTGTAGGGGGATATTATTGGGGTGTATGGGAGGGGGGCTCTCTCCCCTGTCTTTAGTCTTCTCCCTCACTTCTTCAGGAGTGAGCTGAGGATGCCCCCATTTTCTTTATGAACTCAAAACTTTTGGGTTCATTTCATGTCTCCTCTGGCAGTTAAAATGTTTCCCCATTTTGGGAGGAGGGGAGGAGTATAGACACTCCCCATCCTGACCCCCCTCTTACGGTTGGTCCTCCTGGGAGAATGCTGCTTAATAGTTCAGGCTTTACCTCCCGGCACATATTAACCTTGGTAGTCTAGATTATGGTCTATTGTTATTGTCAAAATCCTAGGATGCAGGATCGTCTCTGAGGGTGTGGTCCTATTTATCCCCCCTCCCTCTCTTATCCCTCCCTTTTTTCTCCTCCTTCCAGAGATTGGGGCCCCTTCCCTTTTCCCAATTTCCCATATCTGGGTTCTGTCTCCTGTCTCCTCTGTCATTTATTTCTTCTTTTAGTTTATATATATCCTTTCCTTGTATCTATCCCTTGGGCTCTCTTGCCCCACTCCACCTCCCTTTCCTTACACTCTCTGGCATTTCAGAACTGGAGCTGGGGCGGAGTCGACGACAGATAATGGCCAACCCGTGAGCTCCACGCAGAATTTCGGCCTCGAGGGCGGCACCGGCCATGCGTTAACTCTGCCCATAGGGGAAAAAAAAGTCTCCCGCGGGGTCCTAGCTCCAGCTCTGTACCCACTAGTGATGAATGGTGAAGATACATGGAAAGATCAACAATTACAGTAGGTACACAATTTTCATTTTTTACAAAGTGCTGTGCAGTTCTCACGGCGCATCTAAGGAAAATCGGAATCCAAGTATTCCCATATCTAGACAATTTGGCTTCTAGCAACCCCTCCAGGCAAGAGACTCTGGAGGCCATGGCCACGGCCTCAGACTTCCTCATGTCTATGGGAGTCCTGCTGAACCTCAAAAAGTCATAGTTGCAGCCCTCCCAGAAGCTCCTTTTCATAGGAACCCTTCTAGGCATTTCCTGTGTGAAAGCTTTTCTTCTGGAGGACAGAAGGAGCGATATCCTACAGATGGCCCACATCATCAGAGAAACAGAAGGAGCAATATCCTGCAGATGGCCCACTTCATCAGAGAGCACAGCTTGGTACGAGCTCTCTTGATGCAACATATGCTGTGTCTCATGGCATTCTCAGTGTTCACTGTACTTTTGGCTCATTTCCACATGAGAACCTCTCAGTGGATGCTCAGTACTCTGTGGTCCCCTACCACTCACCCTCAGTCCTTTCTCATCAAGGTGACAGAACCTCTGAAGAGCTCTCTCACCTGGTGGTCTCAGGAGGACAACCTTCTGGAAGGGTATCCCTTCGCCTCTCTGGATCATCAGATCTCCATTACCATGGATGCGTCCCTGATGGGTTGGGGAGCTCACTGCCGGGATCTCCACACCCAGGGTATGTGGACTCAGGGCGAGTCTCAACTTCACATAAACGTCCTGGAAATGAGAGCTGTCCTCTCTGCAGTCCGAGCTTTGAAGGACACACTCTGTCACAAGAACATTCTCCTATTCTCCTTCAAATGGACAACAAGGCAGTGTGTGCTGCATCAACAAACAAGGCAGTGCACACTCTTACCCATTATGCAAGGAAGCAATGAGAGTGTGGGAATGGTGCCTATAACACAAAGCTCTGATTCAGGTGGTTTACCTGCCAGGAGTACAAAATGAGCTGGCAGACCATCTCAGCAGAACAGAGACAGATCCTCACAAGTGGTCTCTCGACTTAACTGTTGTTCAGTCACTCTTCGAAGAGTGGGGAACTCCGGACCGGGACCTTTCTGTGTCCCCACTCAACGCAAAACTGCCTCTCTTCTGCTCCAGAAATCCAGGACCTGACGTTTTTTGGGAGGATGCATTCAGGCTGCAGTGGACAAAATGCTTTCTATACACATTTCCTCCTTTTCCTCTAATTCAGAGGGTACTGCTCAAACTGTAGGCATGGGGGCAGAATGATTCTCATTGCCCCGTCCCGGCCTCGTCAGATCTGGTTTCCCCTAATCAACAGATTATCGGGAACCTCTCCGAAACCTCTTCCCCTTCAATTGAACCTTCTGACCCAGGGCCCTGTAATCCACCCCAACCTGAGGTCTCTTCACCTCCATGCTTGGCTCCTGAGGAGTTAGAGGTGAATAGGTTTAATGTTTCTTGTAGGGTTTCAGATATTCTTTTGGCTGCATGCAAACCAGCCACCAGAAAAACATGCACAGCTAAATGGAAGCGTTTCTCTATCTGGTGTACAAAATCTTCTTGGAATCCTTTTTCCTGCCCACCGAATAAAGTCTTGGAGTATCTCTTAGACCTCTCAAACACAGGTCTGCAATACTCCACAGTCAAAGTTCATCTTTGTGCAATTTCTGCATATCATGAGCCAGTATTATCTAAGTCACTGGCTCAGCTACCTGTAGTTAAGAGGTTTCTTAAGGGTATTCTGCATACCAGACCTCCTATTAGATGCCTAGTTGCAGCCTGGGACATTAACCTTGTGCTAGACATGCTCACGTGTAAACCTTTCGAGCCTTTAGCTACTTGTGAGTTGAAATTCCTCACTTGGAAGACAGCCTTCCTGTGGCCATTACTTCTGCTCGTAGGGTATCGAATACGCCTTGGTCACGGACCCCCGGATACTGTATTTCACAAGGACAAAGTAGTTGTTAGGACTCATCCTAAGTTCCCTTCTAAGGTTTTCTCAGAATTCCATCTGAATCAACCTTTACTCCTTCCTACCTACTTTGCAAACTTCCAGAATGAAGGAGAGCATACCCTTCATTCCCTAGATGTAAAAAGAGCCATGCAGTTCTATCTGGATAGAACAAAGGAAATTCGGGCTCAACAACTGTTTGTTTCCTTTGGAACGACCTGGCTGGGTCGACCTGTTGCTATCAGGTGCATTTCAGCGTGGCTTGTGGCATGCCTTCGCCATTGTTATTCCATGGTACAGGTCAAGCTGTAAGGCAGAGTGTATGCTCACTCTACCAGAGCAGTCGCGGCATCTCTGGTGGAAATTCATAATGTCCCCATTGCAGACATTTGCAGTGCGCCTACCTGGAGCTCCATGCATACTTTTGTTAAGCACTATGCCTTGGATGTCCATGCCAGATGACATCAGTCATTTGGCAGGACAATTCCTAACGGACTTCTGTCCTAAAAAGTGAGCTCCTCTCTCTCTCTCTCTCCCCCCCACCCATCTCGGGGGATTATTTAGCTCGGTACTCTCCCATTAATGTGAATGAGTGGTGGAGACTTTATGTCCAGGAAGATATGGAAATGATGTACCTACTGTAATTTTTGATCTTCTTGGACGAAGTCTCCACCACTCATTTACACACCCACTCACCATCCCCTGGACTCACTTCTCTGTTTCTGGTCTTCACTTCCTCAATGGTTGGACTGTGAAGACTTTGTTTTTGACCCTTCTTACACAGGTCCTTTGGACTATCTTATGTCCAATTTTTAGGTTAGTCCTCTCTAGGTTAGTTACGCTGCACCTCCTCGGAAAAAAAGGTACTGAGGCGGTTAGAGGGTTGATGCCGAGATAGTCTATACCACACTAGCCTGGCTCGCGGTGCCGCTTCCTTGTAGCTCCATCTCAGAGCTGGCCTTCCTAAAAATGTTTGACTCCCACTGTGTCCTAGCTTCTCTAGCGTACTCTCCATTAGTGTGAATGAGTGGTGGAGACTTCATCCAAGAATATCAAGAATTACCGTAGGTACATAATTTCCATTTCCCTCTTGCTTGAGCATTACTTGTTGTTCATGAGCAATAAATTGCACTGTGATTTCTGTGTTAATCTGCCATAGCTTGGCCTGGATGCCAGTTTTTGTATGGGTTTTCCTTTTTTGGTAGTTTTTCAAATTAGGTATAGGATAGGCTAGTAGAATTCATGGCTATTGCCCTATAGGCTTTGAAATAAATCTGACATTGGGCTGCAGAAGTTGGCGCCACCACATGGAGGAGTTTGAAATTGTATTCTGTGTTCCATGATTAGCATAAATTCCACACTCTCTGGGATAGCTGAACCTGTGAAGCTAACTACATAGTTAAGCATAGTGAGGGGTCTCTTGGGAAAAACAATATTACTATGGTAAGTAATTTTTTCTTATTGATCTAGATCTGCACACTAGATATGCTGATTTTGGATTGCCTGTAATTGCTTTGATATCTGTTTGGAAATTTGCCATGCAATTATGTATTGCATCAATGCTGACTTTGAATTGACTTGTTACTGCCTTGATATTTTCTTCTAAGTTAACATGCCGCTAGAAATGCCATCACTGTTCTAAATCTGTATTCAGTTTATTTCTGTATAGTTTGTCCAATCCAGCACCTTCCTGTAAATTAACTTTGTGCAATGGAGATTTCACCTTGTAAACAAAATACAAACACAATATTCGTAGACATTTTTCAGCTTTGAGAAGACTGCTTCACATGTATATTTCCACATAGAAAATGACCTGTGAGACAGGGGTGTGAGTCTTCTGTAAACACTTTTGGATATTGCTCTAGATATTACTTCTGTGCTTGTATAAGAAATAC
Source organism: Neoceratodus forsteri (assembly GCA_016271365.2). Classification (NCBI taxonomy): domain Eukaryota; kingdom Metazoa; phylum Chordata; order Ceratodontiformes; family Ceratodontidae; genus Neoceratodus; species Neoceratodus forsteri. The sequence goes on from CM028135.1 coordinate 369,682,243, forward strand.
TGTTATTTTATGTTAGAGGGGAAGCAAACATTGTTAAAAATGAGCCACACTGTCCTGAAAATATAATTATCACACACACACACATTCATATGACTTTGAGAATAAATATGGCCTAAGCAATGGCAGTGTAAGTAAACATCACAGATATCAAGGTTACATTTGCTTGTGAGGTGACTCTAGGCAGAATATCATGACTGATACACCAGTGATGATAAACTGCACCTGATAAATGTATCTAACTGTATAACCTTTAGGTAAACATTTATCAGGAACTTAGATATGTCACAGTGACTATCGCCAACCTGTGAATCAATCAGAGAGCAGATTTCACAATGCTGATGACATCACAAGAGCTTTCTGTTGCCCTCAAGCCAGCTGCAGAATTCAACAAGAAACAGCTAAATCTTTACACAATTGGCTAATTTCTAAAGAACAAGTTATAAACTGATTATATATAAATCAAATATATAATAGCTGTACTCAAAATATACAATTTATCTCTATTTAATAGGGGGCTCTGCCACTCGTGAATAAATTATCCTGCCCCCTCATTCATGAAGAAAAATTGCATAATTTCCCAGGAATAAGTCTTCACCATTGCATCCTATTTATTGGTCTGGGTCTGAGTGGAACTAGAACCCCTCAGGAGCAAAGCTTTCGCCAGTGGACCAGCCACAACTATTGGGCACAGTGGCTGTGCACCTCCCAAATGATGCTCTGCACCAGCCAGTAACTGTTGCTGGCTCTCTCACTAACCTTGGTTCTGGTCTACCTGCCATCGAGTGTGCGCCATGGAAGCACACATCTCAGTTTTTCTTCTTTGCTGCTTTTTCCACCTGCATCACCATAATTTTTGCTTTATGTGCAGTGTCGTTTCTGTTTGTTATTTTATTGCAATGCTGACATCTGATAAAAAAGGGCAAAGTTGTTGAAGAAAGTTTAACAGTCGTCCATTGTGCATCATCGCCCATGGGAAATGTTTTTTTTTTTCAACTTTCTTTATCCTCCTGTGGAAGATCTTCCCCTTATCGTCCACCAACCTACTGGACTTGGGGTCTTTTGGGGGCTTGTAGCGCCACGCGCAACCCAGCAGATCCCCAGAGCCGGTCCGGAGGTATCATCCTCTGCAGGCCCCCACTTTTTCCTCCGCTTCTCCCATGGATCTACAGTACTCCCGAGAACCCCGGAAGTGGTAGTGCATGCGTGTGGAGGCGCACATGTGCACCACAGCTCAGATGAGGTCTCCTCACTCCCTCCCGAGCAGCCTAGCGTCGAAGGTCCTCGGAGGCGCGCTTCTCAGCCTCCACTAGAGGTGGCCGAGGCTCCCAAGGTACCTGCTACCCCTATCCCCGAGGTAGAGTGCTGCCAGATGGCAGCCTGCTCTAGTCCTCTCCCCCCCCCCGGACGACCTCCGACAACCCAGGCTCGTTCCCAAACCCAGGTTGCCAGAGTGGCACGAGGTGTGGTGTCCAGCACCTCAACCCTCTGCGCCACCAGCCCAGCAAAGCATGGGAAACATTTGTCTGCTGAGGACCGGCATCAGACCTGTGTGGCCTGCCTTGGATTAGAGCATGACATGTATCTGTTCAATGCATACTTCTCCATGGACCACTATATCCTCAAGAAATAAGCACTGAGATGGGTAGTCAAATCCTCACCTTCAGATGCAGGCCTCACACGCGTGCATTCAGGAACAGGTCATCAGGCTTTCCCCAGGGACCTCTGGTTCTGTGGAAGTACAGAGAGTTCTCCTAAACCTTATTGCGCTGTGTCATTGTGATTCCAGTGAATGGGTCAGGTGGACAGTTGACTTCTGGGTAGTGGACTGTGAACCCCCTACAGTCTGCCTGCCCTGAGCAGCAGATATCCCTGTTGTTGAGGCTGTACCTATATGCTCAGTTTACACCAATGAACACCTTGATATTATCTTCTGGCATTGACCATGCTGTCTCTGTTTTGGGTGATGACACTGTGGATGACACCTGGGACAATGCTGGACCACCTCCTGACACTGTTTGAAGTGTCAGGAGAGGGACTGGCACCGAAGATGTTGCCCTCACTTTTGCCATTTTAGATGTTGTCATTGTCCATAGTGTTACTAGCAACACTAAGGAGGGTGATGACTCCAGACACAGTGAAGGAAGTGGGGATAGCCACGGTGCTGGTCCTGGGTCTGGCTCTGGGCAAGGTGCTGACCACTGTGACACAGAGGAGTGTGATGGTTCTGGACAGAGTGTCAAAGTATGCAGAGTATGGTGTTGAGGATGGTGCTGGCAATGGTGGAGGGGATGACCCTGTCTTTGAGGCTGGTGTCAGAGGTGACATCAACTCAGGATCAGATGCACCCATAGATACAGCTTTCTCCAGAGCTGTTGGACATCACCACCACCAGTGAGGATGGAGGTCTCCCTGTAGGACCTGTACAGATCCACTTTCCTCACCTGGGGTTCCCCCCCCATGGGCACCAATTGGGTCACTCCTCAGATGTAAGAGGACACCCTTTGGGTGACTCTGCTAGGCCCACCCCTTGGGCTAGGGCGCCCTATGTAGTTCTGCAGGCCAGGACAAGGTCCCCATGACCTAGGGTCTTGACCTTTTCTAGTGGGGACTTCTTGATTCCTGAAAAGGATACCCTCATTTTTAGGCCCTTAGAGCCCTCTAGTGTGGGAGCAACACTGAGCAGGGGCCAGTGCCTTCGATAATTGGTATAGGGCCTAGACAGGGCCCCATCCAAGCCCTTCTGTATGTTATCGACCCTGTCTGGAGTTGGAGCCTTATCTCCATCTACATTCTGTGATGAGGACAGTGAATCATCTGCCCACCTCGCATCTGATGCAAAATATGCCCTGTACCAGCAATTCCTGACTGAGACAATTTAGTCACTTGCCACCCATACAAGTCACTATCTGGTAGCGCTGCCATTGGGACTTCAAACATCAGTAATATAGTCATTCAACCTTGACTTAGGGCCATGCAGGAGGCATCTGTGTCAGTGTGGAGGTGTCCCTTCTCAGTATGGCCATCCCTAGGTCCTCTTCTCTCAGTGTCATACATCCATGGTGTCTGCAGGTGAGGTACTGCAGCCCACTTCTGGGCTTCAAGTAATGTAGACCCCATCAGGTCCATGGATCCTCATGCATGACCAACCCCCAGATGCAAATTTTGTTCACATGGATGCTTTAGGGAAAAAAGCTTTCACCCTGGCAAGTGCCCTCATGTGCATCTTTGTGCATCAGACACATATGGCAACCTACAACTATTGCCTATGGTTGCAGCTATACAGCCTGTTATCTGCGCTTCCACCAAGTGAGACAGTCAGGCAGGCCATTGACATATAAATATACGAACATACGAAGCAGCCAGCAGAAGAAGGCCATTTGGTCTATCAAGTCTGCTCATATTGCAGGGTCCACAGCTTGAGCTACTGTCCCTGCCCTCCCTCCCCACTCCTCCCATCCTTCCTACCCATGATTCTTACCTTCCCCCTATGCCTATCCCAGCCTCTCTTAAAGCTGCCCACTGTATTCAATGAGATGACCTCTTCTGGCAGCGCATTCCAAGTGTCCACCACCCCTCTCTGTGATGAAGTGCTTCCTGACCTCCCTCCTAAACCACCCACCCTCCAGCTTAAGACTGTGCCCCCTTGTGATACGGTTGCCACTCAGCTTAAAGAGACTGTCCTTATCAACTTTATTTACCCCTTTCAAGTACTTGAATGTCCCAATCATGTCCCCTCTCTCTCTCTCTCTCCTGTCTTCCAGGGAGTACATGTTCAGTGCCCTCAACCTCTCCTCATATGCCTTGCCCTGCCTTGCTGACCGGCTATCATCTTTGTAGCCCTCCTCTGTACCTTCTCCAGCAGGTTAATATCCTTTTTGAGGTGTGGGCACTAGTACTGCACACCATACACGAGATGTGACCTTACCAGTGACCTGTACAAAGGCAGTATAACCTCCTCTCTCCTTCTACTGATCCCCCTAGCTATGCATCCCAGCATCTTGTTTGCCTTTGCTGCTGCTTTCTTGTACTGCGTGGAATGCTTCAGGTCACTAGTGATCATCACTCCCAGGTCCTTCTCCTCCTCCGATGCAGATACTCGGACTCCACCCAGGTAATATTCAGTCCTGGGATTCTTGGCTCCCAATATGCATAACTTTGCATTTCTTGGCATTGAAGCCAAGCTGCCAGATCCTAGACCACCTCCCCAGCTTTTCCAGATCTTTCTGTAGGTCCCTTATGCCTTCAGCTGTGTCCACTCTCCCACAGAGCTTGGTGTCATCTGCGAATAGGCACATTTTGCCTTTAATGCCATCCCCAATGTCACTGATGAAGACATTGAACAACACCGGCCCCAGCACAGAGCTCTGTGGGACCCCACTGGTTACTTCTCTGGTACTAGATAACTCCCCCCCACCACCACCCTCTGGGTTCTGTCCCTCAGCCAATTTTCCACCCATCTGATCATCTTTTCCCCACCTCCAAGATCTGCCAACTTCCTGATCAACCTTTTATGGGGCACAGAGTCAAAGGCCTTTCTGAAATCAAGATAGAGGATGTCTACCGCTTGGCCCCTGTCTACTGTCTTAGTGACACATCAAAGAAGTCCATAAGATTTGTTTGACATGATCTTCCCCCTATGAATCCATGCTGCTTCTCATCCTGGAGACCATATTCCTCTAGATATTCCACCAGCCTTTCCTTTAGTATGGTCTCCATCAGCTTGCCCACAATGGAGGTCAGACTGATTGGTCTATAATTCTCTGGCGCATCCTTGGGTCTGCTTTTGTGAAGGGGCACTACATGTGCTGTTCTCCAGTCCTGTGGTGCCACGCCTGATTCTAGTGAACTATTAAATAGGTCTGCTAGCGGCCCTGCCAGCTCCTCAGCAAGTTCCTTTAGTACCCTTGGATGTATTCTGTCCAGGCCTGGTGATTTGTCCATTTTCAATGCCAGCAGACCCTCCCTCACTCTGTCCTCCTCTATCACAATGTCTGTGTTCCCATCCTCCCTGCTCCTCTTTTCCCTCCTGAAGGCACTGGTCCATCCTTCTCCCTGGTGAAGACAGAACAGAAGTATTCATTTAGTATCTCTGCTTTTCCTCCATTATCCTCTACACATTTCTTAAGCCTAACAATCCCTTCCTTCTTGTCCCTTTTCTCACTTATATAGTGAAAGAAAGCCTTCTCCCCCTTGACCTTTCTATGTGGGGTCTGGAGGTAGCACGGCACCAGTGGAGTGCATTTTACGATGTAACTGAGGTGGCCACCAGACTGGTAGGAACTGCAGTCTGCTTTAGAAAGATGGCATGGTTTGGGCTCTGTCAGATGGCACCTCTGGCCTAGTGTAAGGTGCATAGCACTTCCAAGGGGTTCACTTCTTCTCCCCTAAGGTTTAGGTGGAAACTGTCAGAGAAGCCTCCTGCTCCTCTACCACAGGAGCCCCCACATGGCCCTGGCCAGTCTCAGGCTTCACCAAACCCATAAAGAGACCCTGCCTTCAGGAGATCTTCCAGAAATCAATCTTCATCACTGATCAATGATCCCTATTAGTGGGTCTAAGCCAGAGGCTGTAAGACCCCATGAGAGCCAGAACATTTAGGAGGACTGGCACCAAGGTAAGCTGTGAGCATGCATAGCTCTGCAACATTGGGATCACAGTGTAGGCTTACAGTACCTTGGCTTCTGCCCTCAGTCACCTCAGTTCCTTTTCTCCTGCTGTTAACTGCACATCAGTAACGACGTCATTTGCCCAACAGGAGTTGGAACTTCATGTCTATATGATGCCAGCATTCAGTTCTTCTCAGTTTTAATGTTTAAAGCTGGAGTTTGTCATTTTTGTGTCAGTTTAGTGAATTTACTTCAATTTTCTGTGTCACTCTCTCTCAACCCTACTGAGTGTCAATGGTCGAAGACCATGGAGGAAGGTAGGGAACCTTCTAAGGCAGCTTGCTGCAGCATCGGGGCCATGTCTGTCAGGGAAGGGTTCTGATCATGGATGATCCAGTGTTGGGGGGGGGGGCAGTCCCCCTGTAAGCACAAAAAGAAGCAGGTCAGATCCTGATCCCAGTCTTAATCTTGGCACCCCTTGGCCTCAGCTGCTTCTTCTTCTTCTTCCCACTGGAAAGGGAAAAAATGGCATTGGTCAAGGTCTCCTATTATGAGGTCTACAGTGGTATCACTAGCCTCTCAGAAGTGGGAGCTTTTGCCATCACTTTCAATGATCTTCCTGGCCATAAAATCTCCACCACTCATTCACCCTAATGGGAGTACACCGGAGGCACTAAGATCCAGTGGGAGCCAAACTTTTTTAGGAGGGCCGGCATCAAGATGGAGCCACAAGGAAGCAGCACCATGATCCAGGCTCATAGGGTATAGACTGTCTCAGCGTAGACCCCCCAACCGCCTCAGTTCCTTTATTCCCGCCATCGAGTGCGCTTCAGTGATGATGTTGCTTTGCCCGCCAGGAGTCAAACTTCAAACTGTAGCTTAGTTTTCAGTTTTGTTATTTTGTATTTTATCATGAAAAGTACCAATTACATTTTATTTATTCTTACTTGTACAAGAAAGAAGTCTTCAGCCCTCTGTTGAGGGAGTCGACCATGAGTGGGTCAGGTGTCGGTAGGGAAACTTTGCATAAAAGCTGTTCAGTCAGCCGGGCTGGGTCTGGTCCGCCACCCTCTTAGGGGGGGGGTGTCTGACAGTGGATGGTCCAGTGCTTGGGGGATGGGTGGTCCCCCCACAGCATAAAAAGAAATGGTCTCATTCATGGCACCTTTCGGCCTTGAGTTCTTCTTCGGTCCAGCGGCAAAGAAGAGTCGATCTCGCTCGAGGTCGCCCTCTGGTAGGTCTGCACATAGATGGTCAGTTGTTGGGGTCAGGGACCAGTTTCTGTCTCTGGCAGCCAGCTTCTTCGACATTGGCGCCCCTCTCCACCGTTTAGGGGAGCTTCCAATGAGCAGTTTCACCATGTGGCCACTCTTATGGAGTAGTGGGCTCAGAGGTTGCCTCAGCTGCCCGAACCAGCCAGTCCGTCACCAAGGCCTGTGGGCCTGTCAGTTTTAGATCGGGTGGTGGGGTGACTAAGACTTCCTAGTTGCACGGCACCTTCTTTGGTGCCGTCAACTCTGCGCCCCAGTGTCTATCCCCCTTACATGGCTGCGGCACAGGGGTCCACACGAATGTCTTTATCTCCTGCTATTTTTCATTCTTTGCCTTCAAATCACAGTTTGCAGACTTCTGCAGTGGTGCCGTTGCCTGTGGTGCCAGACTCTCTGGCACCAAGGTCCTTTCTGGCACTGCAAGTGCTGTCAGTTCTGTCTGCGGCGCCGTATGCCCCGTTGGCGCCATCCTTGGCATTGAGAGTGGTGTGGGTGCCATGTGCGGTGCCGCGCTCCCTGTTGGTGCTGTCCTCAGCACCGGGAGTGGTGTTGGTGAGTGCACGGTGCCATGCTTCCAGGCAGCATTTAACACAGTGCCATTTTCTGTGTCGGTGCCGTCTCTGTACTCAGCACCGCTCTCTTTGATGGCGCCAAAGATGTGTACGGTGCCATCTAGTTTCTAGAGGTTTTTGACTCCGATTCTGTCTCCTCCTTGTCTTCCTCTTGGTTTTCATTCCTTTCCTGTCTATACAGTCCACCTTGGACTGCTAGGAGATGATTTTGAGCCCTATCCAGATCTTCATCTGGGTGATGACGTTGATGCTGATTCTGCCCTAGGTGCAGGGATCAGTCCTCCTGCAGAGCATGTTGTTGAAGACCTTTCCTTTAAGTCTCTGCCCAAGAATTTAAATTCTACTCTTTCTCTCCAGACCACAAATATCGATCCTGGGAAGTTTCTGCATCTCCAATATCTACATGTTCCAGTAATCTCTATAGATTTAACCCCTCTGGTACAGCCCTCTTTCGAGACTCTTTCCCAGATCATGTGGAAGAATCCAGCTGTTATTCCCTCTGTGGCCAAATCCATAGATAGGAAATATGCCCCTCCCAAGGATCGCCTCATCTTGGCCTCACAAGCCTTTGCTGATGCTGTAGTGGTCCTGGCAGAGAATGATAAAGTTGTCCTCACTCATGAATCCACATCCCATCCTATAAACAAAGAATCTCGCAAGATAGACACCTTGAGTAAGACGGTCTTTGCTGCCTCGACCCTGGACATGCGTATTGCTAGCTACCAGGGTTATTTTTCTTAATATGAGTACGTTTTTTCTTTGGCATTCACTAAAAGTGACAGTAGAAGCACTGCCTGAGTTGAAGGTTATCTCAGAGCTCCTACAGACTATAACTAGAGGTATTGAGTCCAACAATCAACAAATTAAAGCTGCAAAGGACGCTTTCATATTGCTTCCAGGGCGGCGGCAGCTGGCATATGCATCCGTCGCCATTCCTGGCTGCGTATGTCGGGCTTTACGAATGACGCCCAGCAAAAAGTCATAGTTTTACCTTTTGATGGTATGTATCTGTTTGGGCCTCAGGTGGAACAAGCACTAGAGGCCACACAGAAGACTAGGTCTGCCATTAAGATGGCTAGACCTCCTCCCGCTCCCTCTCGAAGAGGTGGGAACAAGCATCAGTTTCACAACCGTCAGTCCTTTCGAGGCAAAGGCAGAGGAGGTTTTAACAGAAACCAAACCCCTTAGCTGCAAAAGAAAATGCAGCAGAAAGCACAAGGCCCAAAAGCGCCCAGTACTGCCTTCTCAGTTTCTGGCCCAGGTCCCACCTCAGCTGCCCGAGAGGGAATCTTCCTCGACAGTGGGAGGACGTCTGACTTAGTTCTATGACCAGTGGAAATCTATAACATCAGACAAATGGGTCCTCAGGATAATCCACGAGGGGTACTCACTCAGTCTGTCGGGAAACCCCTCTGGATCATCCTCCCAAGCGACAGTCCAGGCTGTCTGCGGCACAGTCAGATCTTCTTGCTTCCGAAGTACGAGGCCTTCTAAACAACAGGGCAGTAGAAGTAGTTTCGCTGGATCAAGGAAACACAGGTTTCTATACCCATTACTTTCCGGTTCCAAAGAAAACTGGTGGCATGCGCCCTATTCTGGATCTCAGAAAGTTAAACAAATTCCTTCACAAGGAAAAGTTCAAGATGATATCACTCAGTACCCTGCCACCTTTGATTCATCAACATGATTGGCTAGCCTCCCTGGACATGCAGGACAGCTACCAGCACATTCTCATACACCCAAAGCACCACAAATACCTAACGTAGATGGCATTGGGTCAACATTATCAATTCAGAGTCCTGCCCTTTGGGCTATCCTCAGCACCTCAAGTTTTTACAAAGTGCTGTGCAGTTCTCGCTGCAAATCTAAAGAAAATCGGAATCTAAGTATTCCCATACCTGGACACCTGGCTTCTAGCAAGCCTCTCCAGGTAAAAGACTTCTTCACATCCATGAGAGTCCTGCTGGACCTCAAGAAGTCACAGTTGCAGCCCTCCCAGAAGCTCCTCTTCATAGGAACCCTTCTGGATACTTCCTGCATGAAAGATTTTCTTCTGGAGGACAGAAGGAGCGATACCCTACAGATGGTCCTAATTATTAGAGAACAGAGCTCGTTTTGAGCTCTCTCAATGCAATGGATGCTGGGCCTCCTGGCATCCTTGTTGTTCACTGTACCTTTGGCTCATCTCCACATGAGAACCACTCAGTGGATGCTCAGTACTCAGTGGTCCCAACCACTCACCCTCAGTCCTTTCTCATCAAGGTGATGGAACCTCTGTAGAGGTCACTCATCTGGTGATCTCAGGAGGACAACCTTCTGGAAGGATATCCCTTCACCCCTCTGGATCATCAGATTTCCATTACCACGGATGCGTCCCTGATGGGTTGGGGAGCTCATTGCCAGGATCTCCACACCCTGGATATGTGAACTCAGGATGAGTCTCAACTTCACATAAACGCCCTGGAAATGAAAGCCATCCTGTATGAAGTCCGAGCTTTGAAGGACATACTCTGTCACAAGAACATTCTCCTTCAAACGGATAACAAGGCAGTGATGTATTACATCAACAAACAGGGTGGTGCACACTCTTACCCATTATGCAGGGAAACAATGAGAGTGTGGGAATGGTGCCTGGAGCACAAGGCTCTGATGCAGGCGGTTTACCTGCCAGGGGTACACCAAAAGCAGCTGTGAACCTTCTCGGCAGAACGGAGACAGATCCTCACGAGTGGTGTCTTGACATAACCGTCATTCAGTCACTCTTTGAAGAGTGGGGAACTCCGGACTGGGACCTTTATGTGTCCCCACTCAATGAAAAACTGCCTCTCTTCTGCTCTAGAAATCCAGGACCTGGTGTTTTTTTGTCAGGATGCATTCAGGCTGCAGTGGACAAAACGCTTTCTATATGTATTTCCTCCTTTTCCCCTACTTCAGAGGGTACTGCTCAAACTAGAGGCAAAGGGGGGCAGAATGATTCTCATTGCCCCATTCGAGCCTCTAGCCACTTGCTAGTTGAAATTTATTCCTTGGAAGATGGCCTTCCTGGAGGCCATCAATTCTGCTCGTAGTGTATCAGAAATACACACTCTGGTCACAGACCCTCTGTATAGTTCTTAGGACTCATCCTAAGTTCGTTCCTAAGATTGTTTCAGAATTTCTCCTGACTCAACCTTTAGTCCTTCCTACTTACTTTGCAAACTTCCAGAATGAAGGAGAATGCACCCTTCATTCCCTAGATGTAAAAAGAGCCTTGCGGTTCTATCTGGATTGAATGAAAGAAATTTGCAAGGCTCAACAACTGTTTGTTTCCTTCAGCACAACCCAGCTGGGTCAGCCTGTTGCTATCAGGTGCAATTCAGCGTGGCTGGTGGCATGCTTTCGCCATTGCTATTCAATGGCACAGGTCAAGCTGGAAGGCAGAGTGTACGCTCATTCTACCAGAGCATTGCAGACATTTGCAATGTGGCTACCTGGAGCTCTGTGCATACTTTTGTTAAGCACTGTACCTTGGATGTCCATGCCAGACAACATCAGTCATTTGGCAGGACAATTCTTAACGGACTTCTATCCAAAAAAGGGAGCTCCTCTTTCTCTCCTGATGCCATCTCGGGGGATTATTTAGCTTGGTACTCTCCCATTAGTGTGAATGAGTAGTGGAGACTTTATGTCCTGGAAGGTATGGCAATTACCAATCTACCGTAATTCCTGATCTTCTTGGATGTAGTCTCCACGACTCATTCACACGCCCACCCACCATCCCCCGAACTCACTTCTCTGTTTCTGGTCTTCACTCCCTCAATGCTTGGACTGTGAAGACTTTGTTTTTGATGGGTCATTCGGGCTATCTTATGTCCGATTTTTAGGTTAGTCCTCTCTAGTTTAGTTACGCTGCACTTCCTCAGAAAAAAGGTACTGAGGCAGTTGGATGGTCGACTCTGAGATAGTCTATACCGCACGAGCCTGGCTCACGGTGCTGCTCCTCGTGGCTCCATCTTGACATCGGCCCTCCTGAAAAAGTTTGGCTCCCGCTGGGTCTTAGCTCCTCCAGCGTATTCCCATTAGTGTGAATGAATGGTGGAGACTTCATCTAAGAAGATCAAGAATTACAGTAGGTACATAATTTCCATTTGTTGAGGGCCTTTAGATTCAGGAGGTCAGATTCTCAGGCCCGGAGTCCATCTCAGTATGAAAGTGGGGACTCCAGCTGGCAGTTCCACTACTTGGCAATTCTTATGGAGCAGTGGGTGCAGTGTCTGGTCCGTGTGCCTCTACCTCTGGATCTGGTCCATGGTCCCTGAAGGCTGGAGGCACTGGAGCCACTGGTGGGGCCTTCAGGTCGGGTAGAACATTTGGGTCTGACAACAGCCTTAGGGTCCTTGCCAGTGGCCATGCCGCTGACTCCTGTCCCACTGTCCACGCCCTCATCCCGGGTCAGGATGGGACCGATTGCAGTGCTACTGCCGGTCACTTTAGTACCAGCTCGATCATTAATGCCAGATTTGGTTCCGATACTGGTTCTGTAGCTGCCCCTGGTTCCGGGGATTCCCCCAGTGCCAGATTTAGTTCTGGTGCTGCTTCTGGCACTGGCTCCTCATCCTTTAGGGCCGGTGTCTCCAGTGATGCTGCAGCACCATTCGGAATTAGGGGGCCTGTGACACAAGCCTCTCTATGACTCTCCTTACAGGGGAGGTTTGGAGGGGAATGAGTCTGATCCTGATCTCCTGTTTGTTGTCTAAGGATGAACCAAACACTGGAAATAACTGGCATGAGAAGGAGTGAGGTTTATAGAAAATGAGCCGATTTTATAATCCCACTATGGCGCCATTACATGACTGTCATTCATTTTCATTCACACAGAATCTGCTCACTACCTAAACCCTAAATATAAAAAATCTGACCATGTACATTCATATTTTATGCAACAGCATAAGAAGTTTATGTGATCCATAAAACCTCACCTAAGTAGAACACCTTATAAGTGAGACTTTTGCCCAGTTGAAACAGATGCCTTTTACTGACTGCTGATAAGCAAGATGGTGGCTCATGCATACAGTGAGAGAGTAACCATTTTCATGAGTGGAATCTCGAACAAGTGCGTACTTGGCTTGCTTGTTCATGTTACAAACTGCCACCATCTCTGTCAACGCATCTGCCTTGGGAATGCACGTACATGTAGTAGGACAGGCAGGATTACTGATGGCCCTCTCCAAATCAAGTTTGCTATAAAAAAATAAATAAATCACTATAAAGAAATAACAGACACATTTTGAGTCAACGCTCACTTTATTGCCATAAAAAAAAACACCACAGTTCAGCTGATAGTGTCCCTTTAAATAGGATGTTAGTTACTACGATAACCCCCAAAAGCACCTGAAGTTCTTGGAGCAGAGAGGCATAACCACTTGCAGTTGCACTGAGAATCTGTGAGCTGGTGGTCTGTGCAAGTGCGGTGGCGTGCATCTGTTTTCTCGCCGCAGTAGCGGTGCTTCAGGGGCTCCTCTGGTACTCCCAGACGCCGAGACCACTTAAATGGGGTTCAGAGAGGCATGACGGCTATGATGATGAAGCCATGAAAGTATTTATTTAAAAAACGTAAGTGAGTGATGTCTGACTGAATTCATACATAAGAATGACCTGCTCATGAATATTAATGAACCCTGTCTGCCTTCTCCACCTCAGCCCTCATGTCTCCAGACCCAAACTAACTGATTTCAGGGTCCAGGAGCACTGGGAGAGCTGCTGATATGCCGCTAGCATGGCAAGAAAACAGATGCACACCACTGCGCATGCGTAGACACCAGCTCACACATTCTCGATGCAGCGGCCAGTGGTTCTGCATCTCTGCTCTTGCAGCCTCTCTTTAGAAGGACAAACATTATCTGGCACCAAATGGAGACTCAGGCAGCATCCAGGACTCACACCAAAGCGGTGGTGATCAAATGGGCCAAACATGGCCTCCGCGAGCTCGGCTGTCGCCATATCAGCTTTGCCCAGAGTTTTTGTATATATAGGTACAACTAGTACCTCTCTCCAGCAGTTTACAACATGTCCCTCATTTAAGGATCTTTCAAACAGATATGTGATAGGTTCTATCAGTTCAGTAGCCTGTTCTTTAACTAATCTCGAGTGAATTTTATCCAGTCCCGGATCCGTATTTGACTTCTGTCCCTTCAGTATGAACAAGTTTGCCTGTATTTGTATTATTGTAGGGGTGTCTTTCAGGATACTGATCAATTGGCTTCTATAAGTTTGTTTATGAAAAAACAATCAAAATAACTTGTTAAATGTTTTAACCATATCTTCCTCCTTGGAAATTGTTTTGTCTCCCTAAATTAGTGGGCCTACCCTCTGGTTTGAGCCTCTTTAAACTATTTATATAACTGTAAAGGCTTTATGACTGTCTTTTGCTGTAACTGCAAAGAAAATAATTGAAGTCCTGAGGTGTAATCCAGCCAGCTAGCACAGTGGTAGAGTTACTGCTTGCCATCCAGACGACCTGGGTTCATGTCTGGGACATCTGATGCCGACTGGTGAGGCAGGGTCAGGCATCTTATGGATGCCTCCTGCCTTGGGGAGGAAGGGCACCTCCTTCCAATGCATGACTGCCGCTGGTGACCCAGGGGGAGGGGGGTGTAATGTGGGAAGGAATAAGTGGTCCCTCTGGGGTGACCTCATATTAGCATGCACCCACTATCCTGGCAGGTGACACGGAGGCATCACCCACTCAGAGTAGGGGCCAGCAGGGGAGCACCAAAAGAAAGGTGGGGCTTACTCACCCTTCCAGGTCACCTCTCAGAACCACACCCTGGAGTGGAATAAAGGGAAGGCCTAGCAGGGGACAAAATAACTCAAGCAGTACCATGCAGATGAAGCCACCCTGGCCCCCACACCACAGCAGGGTCACTTTAATTCCTTCCACACCTCACCAGCACCTCCTCACAGGCCCTGAACATTGAGTGAAGTATCTCCTCCTGGCTTGAGGAACCAGGGGACCCAACCCATAGGGGACAAGCCATGGCTTATGTTTGGGGTGTCCATGGAGGTTGTAGTGCAAAGGCTGGTGGTGAGCCAGACCATTGAAGGACTCCTGCAGCAGGCCCATGAGCTTGGGTAGGTGGAAGGAGGTCCCAGCAGCTGGTGTGATGAAAATTAGTGGGGAGGGGAGACAAAAATAGGGGGAAATAAATTAAGCGCTGAGTGTGTAGGGGTTGTGGTATAACAGATGGACCACCCACAGAACTTCAGGTTCAGCACACAATCACTGTGTGATGTTTATTTAAAACATAAGGAAAAAACCTTAAGCAATGGCATATCTCTTCTTCAATACATTGGTACCCTATCCTTTGCCTTTTTCTAGCCCTGACGTAGGTTGGCCATCTATGTGAGTCTTTTTCTTTCTCTCTCTACCTTTTTCCTACTACCTTATTTTTTCCTGTTCAATTTATCCATCCCTCAACACCATTCCCATGTAGCACCAGGTCCAAGTCCTGCACGCCAGCTGGCAACAAAATTATTAAGGTGCTTGTATGGCATTAAATGCCTACGAATGTTTAAGGTGCATTTAGAACTGTTTAAAGTGCATATGTGCATTTAAAATATTCTTGGGTTAAATAAATAAAATTCATATAGTACATAATGTGCACAGAATTAAGAAGTGCTATAGTGTTGAGATGAATAAATTGAAATACACAAATAAATGAGTGAGGGGATATTACCTTAAGCACTTGAATGCACTTCTTATTAAAGCATTATTGTGTTGCCACTATTCAGTGTGACAGCCCTTATAAGACAGACTTACCAGAAGCCTGTAAAGATCCCACAGCAGAAGCAGCAGATAATAAGCTTTTGAACACTGCTGATCTGCTGTACAATTAAACAAATTAAAGGGGCAGGAACGTTCCTATTTTATACAGTACTATATAAACTTGGGTTAGCCCCCAGTGTAAAATAAAAAGGCTAAACCTGATAAAATAATGGCTGAACCAGGAAGTCCCCTGAAACAACATGTTCAGACAGGAAACAGCATGTCCAGACATGTAGATAGGAAGATAACGGCCCCTAGTGGACTACATCTATAATGAATTGTTGCATAACCATGCTGACCAGTGGGAGGAGTTTACTTACACAATGGACCATTATGTTTAAAATGGTAATAACACTGGCCAGAGAAATGGTTATTTGTATTAGTTTATATTGTTGGAAAGCTCTCTATAATCCAGGCTTAGAAACAACTATTTATTTTTGTATAGGCCTAGTTGTGAGCCTCTAGAAAGACAAACTGTTTGTGGGCAGGCCTAAAATTGAGTGGGAGGGCTATCTAAACCCCCCAAACCCATGCATGGGCAGATGAGCTGAGAAGCTGGTCTCGCTTGTCTGAAGTAAGACAAGAGGAACACCCTGTACCTGGATAGGTACTGGTAGCAACACAACAAGAAAAGCTGAATTGACTGAACTGTCTTTGAAACCTGAAGGAAGGTGAATCTACTTAAAGGAAATAGCTCTGTGCTATTATTTTTCTTCGTTTTGTAAATATTATTATGTTTTTTATTTTTATACTTTTTGTATGAAATAAAGCCACACCGAGATGTGTTGTACCTGATGTACTGTGTCCAGTGTTATCCTTACCCACAGTCCTATTACAAAGCACATTGGCAATAAAGCCAGGTTTCAAAGAAACACAACATCACACATACCCCCATAATGGAAAGCATCATTAAATTTTAGGCTGATTCAGCTTAAAGGGGACAGGAAATGTGTTCTAACTGGCAGAAGTTAGTAATGTTTCTATTTACAGAAAGCAAATTCATACTTCCAAATGATCTATATTAAATTGTACCCGAATAAACACTAATGTGAAAAATAATGTTTTCAATTGTTTTCTTTTTGTGGACAACATTCAGCACAGTTCTCTTCATTGAACCAGTAATTTGGAGTTTTACTATGTCACAGTTTGTGCACAGAATGCTAAGCATGAGCTGATGACCTATCAGAACTGTGTTCAGAGTTCTGCGCACAAACTGTGGCATAGTTGCAACTCCACATCACTAGTTCCATGAAGAGAACTGTAATGAAATGGTGTCCATAAAAACGAAACAATGCAAAATACAGCTTTTCACATCACTTTTTATTCTGGTACAGTTACATATGGATAGTAAGGGTTGTTACCATCATTTCCAATACTAAAACCAATACAAACAGCTGCTAATTAGAAATTATTTCCTGTCCTCTTTAAAGTAGGAATGCATGATGCCAAAGGCCCTCTCAAACAATCTTCAATTTACATGCATTTTTACAACACAATGGAGTTTTTCTGATATCTCTACACTGGTAACTTAATTCTATAATACAGTCACCTAGTAACTTTTTACCTTTATCAAAAACACCTAGTGCTGTGGTATTTTCAACATTTATAGGTTCCATACATATAAGGCATATACATCAGGGTATTTTATGACACAGTGCTATTCCATACTAAATCCAACAACGAGGAAAACAGCCTGTTATAGTACATCAGCTTGGAGGTCACCACAATTACCTCTCTGTACGAGGACCGGAGAAGGAAAAGAAAAATAAAAGAGGACACTATAGCATAGTCAAGAAAGGGGAAGGGGCACCTATAGGTTGCCAACCTTATGGACTAGAAATTGTAAAGGCTAAATTAGGCTAAGAAATAGAAGAACTGTTGCAACAGATTTAAGAAAAGGTCAGTTCTCAAGAGTGGCAGGCTCTCCCAGTCACATATCCCCCACCTTAAGAGGGAAGCAGTTATTTAAGACTGCTTACCACCTTCCAGTCCCAGCAAGGTATGGAGCCCTATAAATAATAAACATTCCATAATAAACATAGTGGATATCATCATTCTTTGCCCTGAGGCTTTAACACATTTCTCAACAGATACTAATGATACCTTTCCTGCACTATCTCCTTTTAGGAAAAGTCTGTCATATTTCATTGACATACATTTCTGCGCCATATCTAGACATGAAATCAGCATATACATGTTTTGTCCCTGCCCTTTGGGACACCGTAAATCGATAGGACTGATGAGCTAAGTATCACTGGATTATATGGGGATTTCTTTTCTCTCATTTGTGTAACCAGCATCTTCTCTCCCTCTCATGTAGCTTCCTGCCGATATACATGATCGGGAGTTCTTCCCCATCTATTTTCTGAGATAAGACTGACCCAACACCATTCTCTGATGCATCAGTCTGGACCGCAAACACTTGGCTGAAGTCAGGGCTTTTCAATACAGGAGCTGTACATAGAATGGCCTTTATATTCCTAAAAGCCTCATCACAAATAGGGGTCCACTGAACTTTTTTCTGGCACCTCTTTTTAGTGAGATCAGTGAGAAGACTGGCAATGGCTGAAAAATTAGGAATACATGTCTGGTAATAACCAGTTAGGCCTAGGAAAGATCTCATGTGCTTTTTTGTGGTAGGTATTGGGCGGTTTGCTACTGCTGTAACCTTCTCTACCTCAGGCTTCACTTGTCTATTGCCTAAAATGAGCCCTAGGTATCTTGTCTCGGTGTTTGCTAAGGCACACTTAGCAGGGTTAATGGTCATTCCTGACTCCTTTATTGCTTGCAGTACCTGGGACAAGCGTCTAACATGGGATTCCCAGTCAAGGCTGAATTTGACTGCATCATCCAAATAAGTCACAGTGCTCAGTGTGTGGTCTTAGTATGTGGTCCATAAAATGCTGAAAAGTAGCTGGGGCCCCATGTAGTCCGAATGGCATTGTGACAAACTGGTATAAACCGATTGAGGTGCTAAATGCGGTTTTATCTTGTGAATCAGGTAACAAGGGGATTTGCCAATATCCTTTAATAAGGTCAAGGGTGGAGATATACTGTGCACTGCCTAGCCTGTCAATGATGCCATATATTCAGGGAACTGGATAGCTACTGAATAGTCATGCTTTGGTAAGCTTTCTAAAATCTAGGCATGGGGTATACCACCCTCTTTCTTGTCCACTATGACCACGGGTGAAGACCATGCACTCTTTGAGGGCACAATTATGCCTAACTGCTCAATATTTTTGTCTTTTTTCACTTCATCCCTCACCTTTATGGGCAATTTGTAGGGCTTTTGGTGTATGGGCTTGTTTTGCGTGGTAGTTATGGTGTGAACAATTCCTTTGGCCCTCCCCGGGATGTTTGTGAATATGGGCTCAAATTCTTGGAATACCCCCTGTAAATCTTTCTGTTGCTGCTGCTCCAATTCAGGGTTTATCTGGATCTCCCCCAACTGTCCTGACTGTTCTAGCCTTTTATAGCCTTTTTATAGTTTTTGCATTGTGCTCTGATTCTGTGATAGAATCTGTATTAGTAGAAGGTAGATTATTGTAATTGTAGTTACCTTTTGATGGTGAGGATAAAGAGGTGAGATAGAAGTGTATGTATTTTCAAATATTATAGAGGAACAGTGGAAGGATTTTTAGGACAGTAAATTAATAAAAAGGGAACTAGGAGAGCTTCAGTAGCAGACAAGTAGTGGAATAGCAGTATAATGTGGGGAGTGGTGCAATGCAGTGGCTGTGGGGCAGCCATATTCAGGCAGATCTTCTGGACACTGAGGTGCTGCCCTATCTGCATGCTTCTTTCTGGACTGCGGGATGAGGTAGCCAGACTCAGAGCGGAAGTAAACTGGGTCAGGAGTACCATCACCCCTATACAGAGACCACTCAGTCCAATGCAGCTGCCTCAAAGGATGCAGAGAACGAGGAGTACTTGGATGACAGTGGGTTCAGGGAGGGCTAGACCAGTCAGGCAGAGGCATATCCCAAATCCTATTCCACTCAAGAACTCATATGCCACACTGCCAAACAGGGACAACCAAATAGAGGTACCCAGAGAAATGGAAGGAAAGGATGTGGACGTTAGCCAAGTGCAAAAGATGGAGATTAGCGCCCAGGAGGTGGATAGGCAGAATAGGGGCAAAATTCAGCAGAAAGGCAGACAGCAAGGTGAACCAGGGATAAAGGGCAACCAAGGAAGGGGCTGGAGTAGAACAGCGAAACAGTCTAGGGAGGTCAAATCATGGAAAGTCATGTGTGCAAATGCCAGGAGCCTTAGCAACAAGATGGAAGATCTGGAGGCTGTCATGGTGTAGTCAGACCTGGACATTGTGTACATCACTGAAACCTGGTGTAATGATAACCACGAATGGGAGTTGTCCATACCTGGCTACAACATATTCAGAAGAGACAGGGCAGGCAGGAAGGGAGGAGGAGTGGCACTGTATGTGAAAAATGACATGAGGGCCACAGAGATCCAGGAGGAACAAAATGGGGGAGAGATGCTGTGGGTTAAGCTGGAAAGGAAAATGGGGCCAGCCATCCGCACAGGTGTGGTCTATAGATCACCAGCCCAGGAGGAAGAAACAGATAGGGAGCTGATGCTAGCCATCCAGAGGATGGCAGACAAGGGTGAGGTAGTACTGGTTGGAGACTTCAATATTCCAGACGTGGACTGGAGCATCCCAGCAGCAGCATCAACTAGGAGCAGATTTATCCTGGACTCCCTTCAGGGTGCGTTCCTCAAGCAACTGGTCATGGAACCAACTCGGCAGAAGGCAATACTGGACCTTGTGCTCACAAACAGGGACAGTGTGATGGGGGTAGGAGTGGGGGAGCACCTGGGGAACAGTGACCACCAGTCACTGTGGTTTGAAATCACAGAAAGAGCAGAACCAAACCACACAAAAACACGAATCCTGGATTTTAGGGGGCAAACTTTGGGAAAATGGGGAGATACTTGAAAGAGGCATTAAGGGGAATGGGGCAGGAATCAGGGGTTGAGGAACAGTGGGAAGTATTTAAAATGGGATTACAAGAGCAACAGAATTATGTATTAAGCAGGTTAGCAAGAGGAAAAGGAAGAGGAGACCATTATGGTTTTCCAAAGAGGTAGCAAAGAAAGTGAAAGCCAAAAGATTGCATTCAGGCAATACAAAAAGACACAGGCAGAAGGGGATAGGGAGAAGTACCAGGAGAAGCAAAGGGAGGCAGGGAGGTCAGTAAGGGAAGCCAAAGCTCAGACAGAAGAACACATTGCAAAATCAGTGGGTAGAGGGGACAAAACCTTTTACAGGTACATAAGTGAAAAAAGAAAGGCAAAGGGAGGGATAGTGAGACTGAAGGGGGAGGATGGGGGCCGTGTGGAGGATGACAACAGTAAAGCTGACATGCTGAACAGGTATTTCTGCTCAGTCTTTACTGAGGAAGAGGAGGGTAATGGGTCTGAAGGGAGTACAAGGGGTGAGAATGGTGCAGAAATGGACACAAGTCCCTTTACACGAGAAAGGGTCCTGAAGGAACTGGAGTAATAAGAGTTGATAAAGCAATGGGGCCAGATGGGGTGCACCCAGGGTCCTTAAGAACTAAGAGGTGGTGGCTGAACCTCTTGCTATCCTGTTTAGCCGATCACTAGAAACAGGAGGTACCCAAAGACTGGAGGATAGCAGATGTAGTCCCCTTATACAAAAGTGGGAACAAGAGAAGCAGGGAACTACAGACCAGTCAGCCTCACCTCGGTAGTGGGGAAGATCATGGAAGCACTACTGAAGGAGAGATTGGTGGAACATGTGGTTGTCAATGGACTACAAGACCCAAGGCAGCATGATTTCACCAGGGAAGGTCATGTCAGACCAACCTCATTGAATTTTTGACTGGGTGACTAGGGAGGTGGATCAGGGAGGGCAGTGGACATGGCCTATCTGGACTTCAGCAAGGCCTTTGACACTGTGCCACATAGAAGACTATTGCACAAACTGGGGAATATGGGTGTGGGCAGGACAGTAGTGCAGTGGGTAGGTAACTGGCTGGGTGGCAGGACACAGAGGGTGGTGGTAAATGGCTGTCACTCCACAGAGGGAAGAGTGACCAGTGGGGTACCACAGGGATCAGTACTATTCAATATCTTCATCAGTGACATTGCACAGGACCTAGAAGGCAGAATTTCACTGTTCGCTGATGACACAAAGCTCTGTAACAGAGTAGACACACCAGAGGGTGTAGACAGAATGAGAAGGGACCTGCAGAAACTTGAAGAATGGTCAAGGGTTTGGCAGTTGAAATTCAATGCAAGGAAGTGCAAGATAATGCATATGGGGCACAAAAACCCTGGCACAATATATCAGTTGGGGGTGAGGATATAGCATGCACCAAGCAGGAAAGGGATCTTGGAGTTATCATCTCTGATGACCTCAAGGCAGGGAAACAGTGTGACAAGGAAGCAGGTAAAGCAAATAGGATGCTGGGATGCATAGGCAGGGGCATCACCAGCAGGAAAAGGGAGATCATAATTCCACTATACAAGACACTAGTGAGGCCGCACCTGGAGTACACTGTGCAGTTCTGGAGACCTTACGTAAGGACATAGACAGGGTAGAGAAGGATCAGAGGAGGGCAACAAAGATGGTGCATGGATTGCATCACAAGTCCTATGAGGACAGGTTGAAGGCACTGAACATGTACTCCCTGGAGGAGAGGAGAGAGAGGATATGATAGAGACATACAAGTATCTTACAGGAGGAACAGGGTGCAGGACTGCACTATTTTAAGCGAAAAAGATGTTCCAGGACTAGAGGGCATGGGATGAAGTTGGAGGGAGGACGATTCAGAGGAAGCGTGAGGAAGAATTTCTTCACAGAATGGGTGGTGGACAAGTGGAACACCCTGCCAGAGGAAGTGGTGGGGGCTGAAACAATCACGGGATTTAAGAATGCATGGGATAGACATAAAGGAATTCTGGAGATCAGGGGTAAGGGGCAACAGACTTCCTGGAAAACATAAACTGAACTTACAAACTTGAATGGGCAGACTGGGTGGGCCATAGGCCCTTATCTGCCGACACTGTCTATGTATCTATGTACCTCCAGCTCTGACTCCCTAATTTCAGGATGGGTATAAAAGGAGGAGTTAGGCTTCTCACATCATTTCCTAAGGAGATTCACGTGGTAAATTTTCGGGGGGGGGGGGCTCTCTTTCCTGGCATTCTGAGCTCTTACTTCACTGCTCCTAATTGCCTCAAAATGGTGACTGAGCCCTGCCATTTCATGCGTAGTTTGTTCTCTGTGGAGGGAAGAAGTAACAACACTTTGTCCCCTGACTGAAATGTTTTATTCTTCAAACCCTGGTCGTAGCTTTCATTCTGCAAGTCTTACTTCTGTTCTAAGCTCTGGTGTGCCAAGTTGATATACCTCACCAGGCGTTTGCGTAACTGAGTCATGTACTCTACAACATTAAGATGTCCCACCTCCTTCCCAGTGTTCTTTAACCACATACAGTGGCCCCCTCCAGTTCCTCCCACACAGTAATGAAAAAGGAGAGAAACCAGTGGATGCTTGAGGGATTTCTCTGTAAGCGTAGAGTAAATAAGGGAGGTACCTATCCCAATTTCTACTTTCTTCTTTTACATACTTCCTCAACATTCTCTTTAATGTCTGATTAAACCTCTCTATAAGGCCATCAGTCTGTGGGTGGCATTGGGAAGTACGCACTGCTACCTTGCCCAGCAGACTGTACAGTTCCTTTAGCAGGTGTGCTTTAAAATTACTCCCCTGATTAGTAAGTATTTCCTGGGGGATTCCATGTGGCTAAACACCTTTGATAGCTCCTCTGCTATCCTTGGGGTGGTGACAGTTCTCATGGGGATAGCTTCTGGGTAGCAGGCAGCATAATCACAGATGACCAGTACAAATTTGTTACCCTTGGAGCTCTTTTCCAGGTGTCCCACTACATCCATGGCTATCCTGTCAAAGGGGTTAGTCATGATGGGTTATGGTGGTACACTATCCTTTTTTCCTGCCTGAGCTATTTTCTGACACTCAGCACATGCTTTACAGTACTCAGCTATGTTCTCATGGATAGAGGGATAATAAAGCCTGGGTAATATCATGTTCAGGGTACTATCTCTGCCTGCATGGCCTGCTAGAGGGATGTCATGTGCCAGATAAATGATTTGGGAGCGGAATTTTTCTGGAACCGTAAGTTGGTCCACTACCTCTCCAGTTCTGGGGTTAGTACATTCCCTGTACAATATTCCCTGTTTTACAACAAACTGAGGGGACCTTTTTCCATTCCTTTTCTCAGCTGTAAGAAAAAAAAAAAAAGGGTTAAGTGAAGGATCTGCTTTTTGCTCATGTTGCATATCACATTTAAAAGTGTGTCCCAAGTCTGGCTGTACACTAGCATTAATATCAATCCAGTCCTTCTTTAGCTTCCTCTTCTTCACCTTAGCCTTAGCCAAATTTCCCTGCTTCACTTGTACTTTGGTGGTTAGGGCAACTGCAGCACGGTCCTGGGCAGCATAACAATGAATAAATGAAGCAAATTCTGGGTGGTCATGCCCAATAACAACTAGCATGGGTAGGCGAGCAACCAACCCCACTTCTACCTCATGTGTCTTTTCTTGAACAGTCATTCGTATGGTGGCTGTAGGATAGCAATGGGTGTCACTGTGCACACAGATGACTGCTGTATCTGGCCCTTTATTATTCCCAGTCACCAGATCTGCTCGCACAAGAGTCTGGGTGCTCCCTGAATCAATCAGTCCCATCATCTGCTGTGATCCAGTCTGCACAGTAGCCATAAAGTGACCCCAGTTCACTAGGGCTAGGTGAGCTGTTCTTTATATTAGGACAGTTTCTTACATAATGTCCCTTCTTTTGGCACCCATGACATACAACCTCTGCTACAGGACTTCACCCCCCCCCCCCCGCTCTCCAGTCTTGTTTCACTGGGGCTGGATTTGACAGTTTATAAGTAAAAGGGTTCCTTACCGGATTGCTGGTGGTTGCAGCTGCTGATGTCCCTTGGAACCCTCTGGGTCTGGATGGTCAGGGTGCCAGGAAGTCTTCCGCCAACATGATGGTTTTATCTGTGGAATCAGGCTTATGTGTCAGAACCCAAAGTGCTACATCCTGGGGTAAAACTTTAATAAACTATTCAATGATTACCACCTCCAGAAGTTGGTCATTGCTCTTGTTGTCTGGCTACAACCATTTGCGGCAGAGCTCTTTGAGACGGGCATAAGTCTCTCAGGGGATATCCAGTGACTGCATTTTAAGAAACCTAACCCTCTGGTGATAGGTTTCAGTGTTTATTTCATAGCGCCTGAGGATCTCCTGCTTTACACGGTCATAGTCCTCTGCCTCTCAGGAGTCCATGTGGCTATAAACCTACTGGGCACTGCCTGTCAGGTGCAGTGCCAGTCAAACAACCCACTGTTCCCTTGGCCATGCGCATGTTCGACCCTCTCAGAAGTTGTGAGGTACACTTCAATGTCATCACTGTTCGATAGTTTGGACACTTTAATGTCTTTTGGGCTACTGTTTCTTTCAGTTTGTACTGCATCAATGGCATGCAAGACCCTCATGGTATCCACTCATTTGGCATCTTGCCTTCTCTGCTCAATGTCTCTATTTTTTTTACATCTGAACCTGTTTTATGCAGAGCCATTTCAACAACTTCCCTATGTCCTCAGGTGGAGCGTCTTCAAGAGGAGGCAGTTCCCTCAATTCTTCCTCATCCTCTTGCATCTCTTCTTCATTTTTAGGCTTGGCCTTCCTCTGAACTCCCAGGTCCAGTCCAGGCAGCAGCTTCTCTCCAAGTCTGTCGGCCATGGTTCTGGTCAGAACTCCATGGACTTTCTTCTCTGGGTTCTCCTTTGGCAACTCCTAGTTCATTGGTCCACCTGGGATATTTGGCGAAATCCACTAGAAAACATCCCCCCTTGTCCATTCCAGATGTTTCCAGCAAGTTCAAGCCTGTGAAGAGGTTGTGGGGTAACAGATGGACCAGACGCAGAACTTCGGATTCAACACACAGTCTCTGTGTGATGTTTATTTAAAACACAGGGAATAACCTTAAGCAATGGCATATCCCTTCTTCAGTATATCAGTTTGCAACAATGGACTATGCATGTCCTTCCTCTGCACCTAGTCAGCACCTACTGACCCACTGATCTACTGATCTGTCTCTTCAGTGAAAAGTAATTCATTCCCTGTGTTGGTCTTGTGCGTTTGGGTGATGGGGAGCTCAAAAAAACAAAACCCCAAAACAGTCTAAAGACAAAGAACCTCAGTGCAGAAGCACTGAAGCAAGGGTTACCTCAAAGGGCAGTGGCAATAAAGCCAAGTTTCAAAGAAACACAACATCACACATACCCCCATAATGCAAAGCATCATGGGATGTATATGCAAATCACCATGACATTTTAGGCTGGCTCAGCTTAAAGCAGAAATACATGATGCCAAAGGGCCTCTCAAACAAACTGCAATTTACATGCATTTTAACAACACAATGGGGGTTTTCTGATGTCTCTACCCTGGTATCTTAATTTTATAATACAGTCGCCTAGTAACTTTTTACCTTTATCAAAAACATCTAGTGCAGTGGTATTTTCAACATTTGTACAGTAGGTATCATACACATAAGGCATATTCATCAAGGTATTTTATGACATTGCGCTACTGCATACTAAATCCAACAATGAGGAACACAGCCTGTTGTTTTACATCAGCTTGGAGGTCACCACAATAACCTCCCTGTATGAGGACCTGAGAGGGAAAAGGAAAATAAAAAAGGACACTATAACATAGTCGGGGGGGGGGGGTGAGGGCACCAATAGGTGGCCAACCTTATGGACTAGAAATTGTAAAGACTAGATTAGGCTAAGAAATAGAAGAACTGTTGCAACAGATTTAAGAAAAGGTCAGTCCTCAAGAGTGGCTGGATCTCCCTGCCACACTGAGGTGCACTGGTAAACTTTAAATCCAAATGGCGGAAAGGGGCACTTACACCCAAACTAAAGGAATCGTAGCATCTACCCCAGTGTTTTGAAGCAGTAAGGTAGCCTGTGTGGTGCCTGTAAGTTTGGCTTTATGAATGCCAACTTATTTTTAATAATTATACCAGTGCACCTCAGCACATCAGTTACCTTTCTTGTAAGTTTTTGTTGCCACACCGTGCTAAAATATGACTACAAGGACAGGCACCCAACAGTCCATGTAAACTTCTTATGTTTTGGAGAACTCCAAAAGACGTCAAATAAACAGTGGGAAAGAAAATAAGAGATGGGAGATGGGAAACAAGTTGGTGTAAAGTGAGGAAGTGAATATGCTTTTGTTTTATGACAGAAAAAAAAATGACCACCATGTATGCAGAAAACATGTCTCCCCAGCTTATATAAGGAAACAAGGGCAAGGAAAGCCAGTGCTTCCAGAATTCACGTGTTACACCAACATTGCGTGTGTGTGTGTGTGTGTGTGTGTGTGTGTGTGTGTGTGCGCTGTTTGTTTTTAATTTATTTGTCTCTGTGTCCCCCCATTTGTTTCTTTTTTAAGTTTTGTGCTAAACAACTTACTGTTATGGTCTCACTGCTGAATCCTGCTAGCTACTACACTGCTGCCTCTGTTTGTTTACTCCTCTCTTGAAAGTTGCCAGGTTCTGTTCATGTCTGTCCTGATTATGCATCGTCCAGACTTTTCCTATTGATACCGCTGTGATCCTATTCATGCAATCAGGTGACACATCCGTGCTCCTGCTACTTTTCCAAAGTCCAGAAACACTGCCTTGACCTGAGTGCAGCGGAAGCTGGCACTGCCAATCACAGCATTGTAGTGTGTCCCCTCCTACTGAGGGGGATCAGAGAAGCTGCAGCCACTGATCGTAGCATTGTAATGTGTCTTTCTCCTACCAAGGGGAACTGGAAATGCAGCTGCCTATTGTGGAATTGTAGTGTTTACATCTACAACTGAGGTGGAACAGAGGAGCCGCAGCCACCAATGGCAGCACTGTGGTGTGTCCCGCTCCTACC
Organism: Neoceratodus forsteri; assembly: GCA_016271365.2. NCBI lineage: Eukaryota > Metazoa > Chordata > Ceratodontiformes > Ceratodontidae > Neoceratodus > Neoceratodus forsteri. The sequence continues at coordinate 369,709,520 of CM028135.1, forward strand.
AAGGGGGTCACAAGGAGCTGCAGCCACCAATGCTGACTTTGTAGTGTTTCTCCTACTACTGAGGGGGACTAGAGATGCAGCCACTGATGGTGGCACTGTAGTGCGTCCCCCACCTACCGAGGGGGACTGAAGGAGCTGCAGCTGCTGACTGCAGCATTCTAGTGTTTCCACCTCGTACCAATGGGGACTGGAGTTGGGGATGCCAATCTTGGCATTATAGTGTGTGTTCCTCCTACTAGGGGGACAAGAGATGTGGCCCGAACTGTGGCATTGTAGTGTGTCCTCCTTTTGAGAGAGACCAGAGCTACGGCCACCAAGCATGGCATTGCAGTGTGTCCCCCTCCTACTGACGGGAACTGGAGGGGCTGCAGCTGCTGATGGAGGCACTGTAGTGCATCTCCCTCCTGCCGAAGGGGACCAGTAGTGCTGCAGCTGCTGATGGCAGTATTGTACTCTGTCCCCCTCCTACCGAGTGGGACCAGAGAGCTGTGACTGCCAAGTGCAGCATTGTAGTGTGTGCCCCACCAACCAAAGTGGACTGGAGGTGAAGCAATTGTTTGCAGCATTTTAGTACATCCCCCTTCTATGGAAGGGATGTAAGGAGCTGCAGTCACGATCACAGCAGTGTAGAGTGTCCCCTTTCTTCTGAGGGGGACAGAAGGCGCTGCAGTCATTAATTAAAGCATTGTAGTGTTTCCCCCTCTTACTAAGGGGGATAGAGATGCAGCCACCAATCACAGCACTGTAGTGTGTCCCCCTCCTACCAAAAGGGACCAGAGATGTGGCCACCAACTGCAACATTGTAGTGTGTCCCCCACCTACCAAAGGGGAACAGAAATGCGGTTGCTGATAGTGGCATTGTAGTGTCTCCCCCCCCACTGAAAGGGACTAGAGATTTGTGGCCATTGATCACATACTTGTGGTGTCCCCCCATACCAAGGGGGTCCAGAGGTGCGGCTGCTGATGGTGGCATTGTAGTGTGTCCCCCTCCTACCAAGAGAGATCAGAGTGTTGTGGCTGTCAATCACGCAGTTGTAGTCTGTCCCCCTCCTTCAAAAAGGAAACATAGATGCAGTTGCTGATCATGGAATTGTAGTGTGTCCTCTTCCTACTGAGGGAGACCAAAGGAGCTGCAGCCACCAATGGTGGCATTGTAGTATGTTCCACTCCTACCAAGGGAGACCAGAGATATGGTTGCTGATGGCAGTGCAGTCTGTCCCCCACCTACCAAGGAAGACCAGGGAGCTCTAGCGACTGATCATGCGATTATAGTGTGTCCCCCTCCTACCAATGAGGACTGGAGATCTGACTGCCAACAGTGGCACTGTAGTCCCTCTGCTACTGAGGGGGACTGAAGGAGCTGCAGTTGCCAGTCATGGCATTGTAGTATGTCCCCCTCTTACCAAGGGGGACTGTGGCTGCTGATCACAGCATTTTAGTGTGTACCCCTCCTACGGGGGACTGTCAATGCAGCCACCAATTGCGGCATTGAAGTGTGTCTACCTTCTTTGAGGAGAACTGGAGGAGCTGTATCCACCAATCATGGCATTGTAGTGTCTGGAGGAGCTGGAGCTGAAGGGAACGGTAAAGAGCAGAAGACTGATAATTATGCCCAGTTGGTATGCTAATGGCAGAAAAACCACAATGATGGGTGCGGCTGCATCCTTTCATATGTGAAAAGTTTCCACCCATTAGCAAGCCGAGTAACATTAACATCAGCCTTCTTACCATTGGGGTTTCATAGCCAGGCTTCCTATATCCTTTTCATAGCCAGGCCTCCTGTACCCTGATGGGCCTTGGATGACAGAGAACACACCTACCAGGCCTCGACAGTGCACTAAGATGTTTGCTTTGAGCATGCGCACAAGCAAACATAAAAAGAAAAGTAAAATAGTATACAAAGTTAAATAACAGCAGGTAGTGCAGTAGCCAAATATTTGGATATAATCAATGGCATAGAAAAAGAATTTGACAGCATATAAGGACCAAGTGGCATACCTAGTCTGCCCATTTACCCTACCTACTGTAATACTGCAGACCCTACTTGATCTCTGGCTTTACCCTCTTTTCCTTACTTCTAAGGTTCCCTAATGCCTATCACATGCCTTCTTGAATCCCGTTACTGCTTTAGCCCCTGCCACCTCTGCTGGGAGGCTATTCCAGGCATCCACCACTCTTTCTGTGAAGAAGTATTTCCACACATCTCCCCTGAGTCTAACTTCTTCCAACCTCATAGCATTTTCCCTTATTCTTGAGCATCCCTATTTCTGAAAAATGCTTCCCTTGGGTTGGGTCAGCCTGGTGGTGCTGAGGGTTGAAGTGCTGGACACCACACCACCTGCTATGCCAGCGATCTGGGTTCGGGAATGAGTCTGGATCATAGGGGGTTGGCTGGTGGGATGGAGGGTAAGAAGCTGGATTGAGCTGCCATGAGGCAGCTCTCCTCTCCTAGGGAGGGACATGGGATTTTCCTGGCTTTTGGCTGCCACCCGGTGGAGGATGGGTGGTAACATCAAGCCATAGGGAATCCAGGCAATAGCCAGGGGTGGGGTGGAAGGGGCCATAACTGATGTCATGGAGTGCACATCTGCCTCCAGATGCATGCGTCACCACGTGCTGGGGTCATGGGACAATGGGAGAAAAATGAGAAACAATGGGGAAAAAATCTGATTTAAAAAAAAAATGCTTCCCTCTTGAACCTTATCTCTTAATTATTCAGTCCCTTTCCTGTAGACTTCTATCCAAGATACCTTAAAACTAACCCAGCTGACTGGTTTAAACTCCTTTAAATCAATGCTAAAATCTGTATGGGTAAATAATTGTCAGTGCTACAGCTGGGCCTTGGTTAGGCTGGCGTGCCCTATTTGCCCCAACTATAGCACTTGTATATAGCTCCACGTCCTTGCTTTCTACTATTCTCTCTCATCCCACTTTCTCTCTTGCTTAGTCATCCTTCTAAGTTATCCCCTAGCCTTACCAGTGTATTTTTTTATTTATTTATTTTATTTATTGAAATGTTTCACCAGGAAGACGCACTGAACAACAACTTGCTCTTCTCACGGTGCGACCTGGGGGGAAGGTGGGGTTACATAGGGTTGTGAAGGATGATCAGTTACAACAGTATGTGGGTAGTACAAACAATACAACATTGTAAGATTATGCAACAGTTGGAACACAAGGTGTTGTACAGTAAACAGTAGTGGAACATTGGGTAAATTAAAATACATGTCCAAAATCTTACAAAAGACATATAAATGTACAAAACAGTAATAATGCAACAGAACATGATTGGACTTCGGCTCATAACTGAAAGGGTTTTTCATGTCCGTACTGCTGGGGTGCTGCACTGTCTGGGTGTGCCCTTACAGTCCACTGAATGAGACATTAAGCCAAGCTCCCTTCTGACGATCTCTAGTGGTATCTTGGTAGCTGTCTAGTTGAAGGTCATCCTGTTTGCACTTTTTGTAAGATTAGGGAATTTCCTTTCTCGGGACATGGATATGTTGTTCGTCCACACTGTCTGGCAGGTTCCTTGCCGCTTTGGGTCTTGCCAGGGGGTCTTCGGGCTGGCTCCTCCCACCCATCCGGGTGGGGGGGCTCTTGGCTCTGCCCCATGATGCCAGATCTTCCTTACCGCTTGGAAGCTCAGGTTCCCTCCTTAACGCTCTGCGTAGAGACTGGATCCAAATTCTTTGGTTCGCCCGAAACTCGTTTTGAAATTTTCAAGACTTTGGTCAAGTTTTTCCTTCACGGCTGCAATGGACAAATCGACTCCTGGATTCCGGTGGTGCCCTTGTGGGCAGATGATGTCCAGGACGGACCCACACTCCACGTGTGTCTACTGCCTCAGCCTAGAGCATGACCCGCAGGCCTGCGAAGTGTGCCATTCATTTTTTGCCAACGTCCTGGAGGACCGCGCTGCCTGGTTACAACTTGGGCGCCCTGAGAAGCGCTACCCACTGGTAAAGTCGAAGGAGGCCCATTGGGCGGTGACTGCGGCGGCTGGCTGTGCTGTGCAGCTCAAGCAGATGATCTCCTTTGAGGAGAAGGCGGCCCAGGCTGCATCTTCCTCCTCCTCCTCCTCGGCCGCTGCATTTATCCCACTCTCTTTGGGTACCTCGTATTCAGCTTAGTTCAAGGAGCTTTGCCAGTCCCTTTCCACAAAGGGAGAAGGGCCATCAGGACACTCCTCTTGGTCCAAAAAGAGGGATTCGAAGGGTAAGTCCCATTGTCGGCGTTAGGTAGGGCCGGAGAGGTCCCTTCCCGGACAGTCGACTTGATCCCGAGTTGCGGCTGGGCCACTGGCTTCCTTGGCGTCCCCGTCAGGCCAGCTGGCCGAGATGCTCATCGACGCGGTCGAGATTTTTCTCGACCCGCCGGACGGGTTGTCGATTGAGGAAGCCGACAACCCTTCTTCGCCGGTTTCCCCGGAAGAGAAGAATTGTCGAGTATCTAGAGGCCAGAGGGGCACAGGACCCAAGGCAGCATGGATTCACAGTGGGAAGGTCATGCCAGACGATTCTGATAGATTTCTTTGACTGGGTGACCAAAGTAGTAGATCAGGGAGGGGCTGTGGACATGGTCTACCTAGACTTTTAAAGGTATTTGACACAGTCCCACACAAAGATTAATATACAAGTTAGCCAGCCTGGGGTGGGTCCCAAGATGACAGCCTGGGTAAAATTGGCTGGAGAATGAGACACAGAGGTAATAGTAAATAGAGTCCACTCTGAAGAAAGGGGGTTACTAGTGGGGTACCACGGGGTTCAGTATTAGGACTGGTCCTCTTCAATGTCTTTATAAGCAACATTGCAGAGGGACTGGAAGGAAAAGTATGTCTCTTTGCAGATGACACAAAGATCTGCAACAGAGTTGATGCACAAGGTGAGGTGGAAAGGATGAGAAGGGACTTGGCAAGGGTAGAGGAATGGTCAAATGTATGGCAGCTTAGATTCAGTGCTAAGAAGTGCAAGGTAATGCACCTGGGAAACAAAAACCCAGGGGAAGAGTACACAGTGGGGTGTGATACTAACAACAACAAAAATGGAAAGGGACCTGGGGGTAGTCATATCAGATGACCTAAAGGTGGGCAGGCAATGTGAGAGGGCAGCAAGGAGGGCTGGGGGGATACTGGGATGCATAGGGAGAGGCATCACCAGTAGAAAACAGGAAGTTGTTATCCCTCTGTGTCAGACCCCATCTGGAGTACTGTGTGCAGTTCTGGAGACCCAATCTCTGCAATTTGAAGATGGGGGGGGCGGCTCAGAGGTAATTTAAGGAAGTATTTTTTCACAGAGAGGGTTGTGGATGCATGGAACGGCCTTCTGGAGGAGGTTGTCAAAAACAGTGGTGGAATTCAAGCATGCAGGGGACAGTCATAAGGCAATTCTAGGGGGTGGGGGTAGGAAGAAGTAGGCTGCTGGTTAACTAGATCTGCAGCTTATCCATTAGGTGGGGAAATGGGCAGACTGGGTGGGCCAAGCGGTCCTTATCTGCTGTCAAATTCTATGTTTCTAACCATTATAGTGCATGAGTGTACCAGGAGCAGGCTCGAGGTAGTACGCAAGTCCTGTTGGAGTAAAAAGGATGGGGTAGGTTGTGCACATGGGTGACCCAGAAGGGCAGGTGGAGAAGAGAGGGGGAGAGGCAAGAACTGAATATGAGGAGAAGGGGTAGCCATTTCCTGATTCCCCCTTCAGGATGTTGAGAACCGGGGGTCAGGGTAGGAAACAGAAACTGGGGATAGGTATTAAGGAGGGTTAAAGCAGGAACAGCTGAGGGAGAGGTAATTGTGTAGGGCAGAGGTAAGGGAGTAGTTGGAGGAGGAGTGTCATATTTCAGGGGGAAGGAATTCCAGATTTTAGGGAAGCAATGGGCGAAATCAGTCTGACCGATGAGGGTGGAGCAGCGAGGGACCGTCAATGTGCGGGCGTCATTAGAGCTAAGAGATGGGTGGAGAGAGGTGGAGTGGAGAGAGAGGATGAGAGGAGGGGAGCACTCCGAACCAGAATTTGGAGGTTAGTTTGGCACAGTGTGAGATGCATCTGTGAGATAGCGGAAGGAAGGTTAGAGAGCGATAGAGTTCACAGGAGCGGGAAGGGGATTCAAGAGCAAAGTGGCAGAAGGAGTTAAAGAGAGTGTCCAACTTGATCAGGGAAGATTTGGGAGCAGCACCATAGACTACGTCACAGTAGTCAAAGATGGAGAGTATCCTCTTCTGGACAATTACACGCCTCGCAGTCAGCGGGATGCAACTATGATTCCAGTATAGAGCACCAAGCTTGGGACACAATTTCTTCAGGATAGCATCGGTATGCATAGAGAAGTTGAGGTGCTGGTCCAGCCAAACCCCCAGATATCTAAATGAAGAGGTGTCCTCCAGGATGGTCCCATCAAGGGTGTGGATGGTGGGTAGGGCCGGGAGCCTAGAGAGTCTCTGCATGATACCAGAGGTCATTGAGACTGTCTTCTTGGCGTTTAGAAAAAGCTGGTGAGAAGCAAACCAGAGCTGAACCTGGTTGAAGTCATGCTGTAAGCGGGTTTACACAGCAACAGAGTTTTTGCCAGAACTGTATAAGACAGTATTGTCAGCGTACATGTGGACAGATGAGGATGAGCAGGCTATGGGAAGATCATTAAGGAAAATAGAAAAGAGTAAGGGACCAAGCACTAAGCCCTGAAGGATACCAGTGTTGATGGGGAGTGGAGGGGAGAAGGAATCAAGGATTCTCACCGATTGGGTCCTGCCGATGAGGTAGGATTTAAACCAGTTGGTGGCTGATGGAGCAAGGCCAGCTGAGGAGAGGGAATCAAGAAGCAGGGGGTGGGAAACAGTGTAGTATGCAGGTGTATGTAGTATTTATTTATTTCATTTTTGTTGATCAGGTAAGTGCACTAGACAAATTCTTGCCTATTTTCAGGCATGACCCGGGGGAAGGGGGACACAGATGAATGCCAACTGACCTTGAACCAGATTAAGCTGTTGGTAGTATTTTAGTGAAATGGGGGAAATTTGGCCAGGGCACTGGGTAAATTCCCCTACTCTGCCTACAGGGGGCCTTGCCTCCTGTGAGCTAGTTGGAGGAAGGCCGGTTCTGGTGGCACACAGATGGAGATGGAAGTGCAGGAGATTGGGGAGCTGGTCTCCTCCCCTACCTCAGAATTGCTAGAGACCGACCGTGGAGAAGATATTTTTTTGTCAATGGAAGAGTTGAGCAACATCAAGGAAGATGGGAAACCCGTCCGAGATCTATTATCCCTGAGTGAAGTCAAGAAAGAGATGATGATTAAAAAGCTAGAGGAAGCGGAACGCCAACACACTGATTACACAAAGAAGCTGAAAGCTGAACTTGCTATGTTACAAGGAGAACCCGGCTCTGACAGAGGGAGTGGCCCGATTGACAGGCAAACAAATGATGCAGCAGCATCAAATGAGAATGCTAAGGAGCGCAGACCGCACCCCTCCCAGGTACAAACAAACTCTTTACAAACATCCTCTAAAGCTTTAAATGTAGCGGCTGGCAGTGACAATGCTGAGAGCATATGCCAAAAGCCGCAGGGTAATGTTTTTGAGGTAAACCTGAGGGAAGAAGTGATCATAGGAATTTCAGGAGACCACACTGTAACAAGAAACTCAGACAACGAAATAAATGGGAAAGCTGAAATTGACTTAAATAAGGACTCAAGTTCAACATTTTCTGAATCTACTGACTCTGTTAATCCAGGTACCAAAAAGGGGGACAAATGTAGTGCATACATAACATAAACTTTTAGTCAGAGAACCCCAGGGCCCATACAAATAAAACCAGACAAAGGAAATACAATTTACCAGACAAAAGCAACTTCTCAGGAGGAAGTCACGGTTTTCTCCTTCTCAGCAAAAAAACAGAAACCGGGTACTAAAGACGAGAAGAGAAATAAAAGGACTGCAATTACTTTAGCAAATCAAAATTTGGTAATAAGGCCTGTTTCAAAAAGGGTCAGCCCCCTCGAATTTTACATCTGGGCTTTTAATTTTTTCACATAAATCAGGAAACAGATTGGACATTTCAAATTGGAGCTCCATTACTCTACTAAATGCAGATTTTAAAATGTTGTCACAAACTCTAAACAAAAGACTAAGAAAAATAGCTTCTAAATTAATCCACCTTGCCCAGTTTAGTGGCCTACCGGAAAGAAAAATCCAGCATGCCCTAATGATCATTCGAGATGTCATAGACTACCCCAAGAAAGAAGGCTGTCTTTTGACTCTCTAACAGAGCAAGGCCTTTGATAGGGTGTACCACCCTTTCTTATTTCATACATTGCTGAAATATGGCATACCGACCGATTTTGTAAATAAAATAAAATTATTATATTCCAGGGCACTGGTACACCCTGTCATTAAAGGAAAGACTGCAGAGGGTATCACTGTTGTTTAGGGAGCAAGACAGGGGTGCCCTCTTAGCCCTTTGCTTTAATGTTTTCGCTAGACCCATTTGTTAGAAAACTAAACACCACTCAGGCATGGGAAGGGTTACAAGGGCCACAGAGACAGGTCCCTATTACAATCCAAGCATATGCAGATGATATTTGCCTGTTTTGTGCCAACCCAAAGCAGATCCCGGCTCTCATCAAACAGCTGGAGTAGTCTGAAATTTCCAACTCTAAATTAAATACAGATAAATGCAAATGTCTTTTCCTTGGGAATGCAGGACAAACATCAGTAATCATAGATACAATTCATATATCCACTGAAACACAAAAAATCGTAAGTATTTTTTTGGGGTCATGTAAACTACCCCTAGAAAACTGGGAATCGGCACTTCTAGGAATGGAATCCAAAGTAAACAGATGGAACACCTGGAGGTTGTCCAAAATAAAAAGGGTCCATATTATCAAACGATTTATTATCTCTTCCTTCCTTTATATAGCCATGATAGTCCTGCCTCCTACCTTACTGGAAACAAGACTGTATTTGTGTTTCTTTCAGATGGTACGGGGCAGTAGGTTAAACCCGATTTAAAAGGTGTTTTACATATTTACCTAAGGCCCAGGGAGGACTAGGAATGGTTGACCCCATTTCCTGTTTTTACGCCTTGTTTATATCTCAGAACTTCAAAATAGGATTGGTTCCATCTCAGAGTTCACAATATTTATGGTTTAGCAATAACCTCTCCAACTACCTGACATTATGGATCGAGAATGACCCACCAAGACTATCCCCAGACTACAAGTCCCAACCTTCATTAAACCAGCAGTACAGAGACTTCAAAAATGAGGGATAAATAAATCCCAAATTTGTAAGATACCAGGACCACAACTCTACACCTATATTATGTCTAGAATCCACCCAGAAGAACCAGACTTTAAAAACTGCCCCCCCCCCCCCAACTTTAAGAGAAGGAGTGCTAGACAGCTAAATAATATCAGGATTCCCATGCACATGTGGGAAATCTTGTGGCTATCAGTGTATGGACTTCTAAACCTAAGGGGTAATGCAAAACACAAGGCACAGGAGGAGAGTAATTGCCCATATAGATAGTGGGTGTCAAAATATTGAAGAAATTATGGAACAATTTCTGTTCACATGCTCATACGTTCAGCCTTTATGGGGCTTTATAGCTAACAGATGGAATATGAAATGGGCATTAAATTTATCTTATGAGTCTTTTGTATTAGGACATTGTCCACATTTAATAAGCAAATATGATTACAGTACATTAATGGTGTTTTTCTGTTGCCTAAAATTCTATTTGTGGCAAGGTGTCAGTGGACACTACAACAGAAACTGATGCCCTACGAAACGTATGGTATTCTGGTAGAACAGGCTATGAACAAAGTACATGCTAAAGATTTTCAGAACCCTGAACACATCTTAAAGAAATGGTGGAGAGGGTTGGTATAATTTATTAAATTTAACTAGGGAACAGGAGGGTAAACTATACCACAAGCATATAGGATGGAAGTTATGATTTAAAGTAGGAGAAAATTAAGAAAGTGATTTATGTGTGACTGAAAATATAAGGATGTTTTTGTTCCTATGATGAAATGCCATAGTTTTTGTTTTCGTACATTATATGTTTTTGATGTATTCTTCAACAAAAAATTCCCCTACTCTTTTCGAGAAATGCCATGGGATCTTTAGCATCCACCTGAACTACCACCAGAACAGGCAGATGGGACCTCGGTTTAACGTCTCATCTAAAAGACGGCACCTCAGGAGTGCAGCACCATCCTCATATTGCACTGCAGTGTCAGTATTGGGATATTAACCCAAGTGCCTGGTGTGGGGATAGAACCCACAGCCTTCTGATCTCCTGGCATCAGAGGCGCGCGAATTAGCAGTTTACACCTTGATCTTATGTCTTATGTTCGCTCCTGATGTGTAAGCTCTTGAACGTTACTCATTTCCAGTGCTATTTTCTGTTATTATCCCTATGTATTGGACACTGCATATTGCACTTTTTATGACGTCATTTTCTATTTTGTACTGCGTACTGTTGAAATGTTTGCCTGTCCCCCAAGACCACTTTGTAAATGAGTTCTTCTCAACAGTGTATCTCCTGGTAAAATGAATTGAATTGAATTATACCCTTGGGGTATTTGAAAGTCTCCATCATATCCCTTTCTCCCTTCTTTCCTCCAGGGTGTACATATTGAGGTCCTTTAGTCTCTCCTCATAGGGCTTTTGATGCAGACCCTGCATCAATTTATTTGCCCTCCTCTGGACTGCCTCTACTCTGTCTATGACCTTCCAGCGATGTAGTCTCCAGAACTGAACAGAGTACTCTAGGTGATGTCTCACCAATCAGTGCTCATAACTTAAAATAAGGCACAATACAAAACAGTGACAGTCATAATATAATGACCATAGGCAGTGCAGTCCCTTATTTAGGTTTTCCACCTTTTGGTTCCATTTTTCCAAAAATGTCAGCCTCCCTCTTTCTACTCTATGGCCCATTGTTAGCTTCATCACACTCTGTTCCTCTAAGATACTGTACTTCTCACTATATAGTCCCTGTCTTGTGGCAGTAGGTTTCCACTGGGTCTTATCTAACAATTTATGAGTTCTCAGTCTCACTCTTCTGAGGCATCCTTGGCTTGTTTCCCTCTGTCCAGCTGGGAACCAACTTCACCTGTTGGTTGGCCACTTTGTCTGTGTTGTTCTGCAACAGTGAAGTTGTTATCCTTTGGGAAATGATTTTGGGATCATTACCATTTGTATTGCTCACCCCCGTTATTCCTTTTTCATGGGTTCTGCTAAGCTTGTATCGCTTCATGCATAGCTACATGGCTCTTTCTCAGTTTTTCCCCACTGGGGATGGCTCATTCATGGAACTCTTGAATGGTATCCTCTCCTTGGCCTCACCTGGTGCATTTCCCAGGGCTATTGGTATATTAAGTCTCCATTAGACATCCTTATTTAATCTTCTGTTATCAGCTTTGTGCCATTGGCCTCTAGACAGTTTACTTCCTGCATCTTTTGCCTTTGGGAATGTCTCTTCTAGGTCTTGCCCTCCAGGCATCCTGTTCATTAAACCACTCCTTGAAGGATCTGTTTGATGCTTCTGCCTCTTTCTGAGAGGCTCCTTGGTCCTTCACTGTGATCCCAGTATAGTCGTCAATAGCTATTTGGGATCTCAGTTTGATATCTGAAAAGCTATTTCTGCTTTTCAGGCCATCGGTTACTTTTGACTGTTTCCTTTCTTGGACAGCAGTCTTCCCAGTAGCTGTTGCATTTAATTCACACAGTGCCTCAGCTCTAGCTTCAGTAAGTGATTTTCTCTGCATGGTGCTCCACAAAGACAGAGTGATCCCAGGTAGTTGGTTCTGATGCAGTTTCTCTGTATGGCATTGGTTGTTTGCATATATACATTTCAGTGACTTCCCAGTCTCTTGTGCACTTGTAATACATCCTTGACCTTTTTCAGTAGATGGTTTCATAATTTTTCTTGGCTTTTTGGAGGGCTTGTTTTTAGTTCTTTGGCTCTGGCTAGTATAGCTTTAGACTGAGGGTTGTGAGATTAGATCAGATATTAAAGGATTAGCTAAATTTGTTGAAATTCTCCCAACAATTACTTCTGATGCAACACCAGTTTCAGATTTTTACTCTTATCTTGAGAGGTTCTGTAGGACCCCTGGCAACTTCTTCCATTTTTAAGGGCTGGGTGTTTTCCATTTTAAGAATTTTTTCTAGGTTATGCTAATCTCGACTCTGGTTCTACTTGTTTTATGTCTCAGGATACTCCTGTGGAGACATTCTGTTCCTTAGATTTGTACGCCCAACTTTGGCTGCAGATACTTCAGTGGCTTCTCTCTGGTCAGTCCCTATTGCCAATTATGTAAGACTGCTTCTTCATAGTGCTGACTCGTTTTCAAAATCTACACATGAGTATTACAGTCTTGGAAGCATTCAACACTGGGTTGCAAGGCTTGCAGCATTAATTTGGCCTGTTGTCTTCACCTACCTAGTCTGGGGCCTTTGTACTGCTGGTCACTTGACTTAAGAGTTTGACTTTTAGGAGCAAATTGATTCTTAAAAGAAAGGAAAGCTACTTCCTGTAACTCTAGATCTTCAAGAATATTTTCTCCACAGAGCCAAACTCATCCACTCACTAGCCCCTGGGCTCACAGGCCTTTACCATACATATATGTTTTTTCTGCCACCGTTGTTCTCTACAGGCTACAGGCTGCACTCGCCCATTAGGCGCATTTGAAATCTTACCTTCTTTTACTATTTTAACATCTATACGTCTAAAAATTGTAAGTTTTTGTATACTCTTTCTTGATCTCTGTCTCTCTTTCGTAAAAAAAAAAAAAAAAAAAAAAAAATGTACTGAGGGGGTTGGGCCAGCATACCCTGTTTTTACTGTCAGTGTGTTTGGCACCATGCTGGGTGCAATAAGGATGCCACAGTGCTTGCCAGCCCAAAATGTTCCTGTGGGGCCCTAGTACCACTGGCTCTAAGACCAAAGAGTATGGCTCTATGGAGAAGATATTGAATAGATAGGCCATTGACAGAGTAAAGGCCTATGCAACATTCATAAGGTAGGAAAAATGGGCAGACTGGATAGGTCTTGTGGTCCTTAACTGCCGTCAACTTTTATGTTTCTATGTTCTATGTTTATGTTTCTGTATTTTTGAAGGTCTCTGGTTATGGTAACTATACTGTTGTCTCGTGTCCATGTTGCCAGAATGTTTTACTTTCATTGTAGTATGTGTCCTGTAGTTTGATTCTGCATTTGGCCTCTAACAATGTTGTTAAAAATGTTTATGGAAAAAAAGGTAATTTTAAATATAAGTCTGGGAGCAGAAATAATTAACCACTGGTGACCTAAAAGGCACCACCAGAACAGTGTGAATTGGAAAGACTAGGAATGGGGAAGCAATTACAAAAGCACATTGGTACAGTACTGCCCTGTGGTAAATCTGAACAACTGTGTCTTTTATAAAAAAAACGTTTTCCACATTATTTATACAGTACATTTCACTATTAATAAACAGAATATATGATGTGTTGCAGCTGATGTTTAATGTAATTGAATGTGAGTGACTGATTTCTTGAGACCATGAAGAGAAGCAGGATGAAATATATTTATTGGGTTTGAAACTCCCCAAGTGATGTTTCTGAGACCTTGATATTTCAAAGTGATGATTGTTGTGAGAAATCCATTCTCTGAGCTTTATAATGAGCTCCCTTTTGACTTTTGGCCTTTTATTTAAAAGTCACATACCATTTTTAACAGAATTTTCTGTGATTCTTTACAAAGCACAGATAGAGATATGTTTAGCACTAGTCAATCTGTTTATAGTAATGTTTCTATCAGATAAGTGATGTATTTAGAAAATGCAACCAATATATTTATTTTACTGGCAACTTATAACAGACTATTAAAATATGACTCTTTTTAATTGCAGGATCTGATAATATAATTAGGGTATCTATCTGCAAACATACAGTATAACTGTTAGTACATACAGTATAACTGCAGAACACAAAGCTTGAGTAGGGCTGAATTAAAAATATGACGTATTGTTAGCAGAGATCTGGTTAGGCTGCAAATTGGAAAAGTATAATCTATTAAGAGAGAGAGTCTGAATGAATTAACTAGAAGAAGGTTTTATGTTTGACAAAACTTGCAGACTTCTTTGAAGGGGTAACCAAATATGTGGAAGGGGAAAGGCAGTGGATGGCATGCATTTGGATTTTAGCAAAGTGTTTCAAACTACCACATGTCAAACTGACATGCAAAGTTAGTGAGCAGGGAATTAGAGGCAGCATACTAAGAAGAATTTCAAAGTGGCTGGGAAACAAGAAGCATTAAGTGATAATGTCGCACAGAATAGTGCATTGTAGAGTAGTAGAAGGAGCTGGTCACGAGTGTACTCCCTCATGAGCAGGAGCAGACAGGATGGGTCACAGACCGGGATGCTTAAGTACATTGAAAGGACAAGCCATGTCTGTGGGCCATCCTTATGATTACTTGACAGGAAGTAAGCTGTATAAAAAGTTTTTAAATGAAAGACCAGGGGTCTGAGGGATGCTTCCCCATAAGCTTTGGAATTTTTACATACTCTGTGGTACACACTGGGACTTAGATTGAAGGTAAAACCTAACTGTCAAGTAAGTGAACTAAGTTTTGTATTCTTCCTGCTAAGTCCCCCTCCTCCAACTTTGGTAAACAAAATCTCTTTCTGGCGACCTCTGCTGCTACCTCCTCATCCCAGACCCCCCTCAAAAACCACATGAAAATAAACACAACTATAGTACACACACATTTAAATAAAAAAAGAAAAATCCTGCAAAGAACCTTCACCCCCTGTTTGCCCTCTGCTGCCACCTCCCATGTCCCAGACTGTCCCTACCCACTCCTCATAGCTCAAACATTGGGGCCCCCTTTTCCATCATGGTAAGTGCTGGAAGAACATCACCTGCACTGACCATCATACTTTGGCTTGCAACCCTTGGAATCTTTGACTTATGGTTTCACTCTTAAGAATAAATCTCCAGGGAGACAGATGTCCCAAAGACAGCCCCTATTCTAATAGTAGAATTACCTAATAGAGGTCTATGACACCTGTGCTCACTTTGATTTTCAGTTACTGGAGTATCAAGCCCTGAGGCCTGCATGCCCCATCCTTGACCTTGGGGGCAGGTGTTGGTCCAGGTGGTACTCATGTGGGTCTTTGGAACATGCTCTCTGGTCTTCTTGCCACTTTCTGGAGCTAGACAAGGTTATGGAATGTCTGGTGGTGGCATCAAGTGGATCCTTGGCTCTGTCTGGATGGTCACTGGAGCATCCACCATGCTCCAGTAGCCATGGGCATTGGACAACTAGGCTGTTGAGGTCAACTTTGGTGCCAACGTCTTTTGCTGTGATATCCAGAGTGATTGTTAGCACCAATTTGGCTGCTAGAGTCAGTGTTAGCATGCACAAAGCAGGAAAGGGACCTTGGGGTTATCATCTCTGATGACCTTAAGGTAGGGATACAGTATGACAAGGTAGCAGGTAAAGCAGATAGGATGCTGGGATGCATAGGCAGGGGCATCACCAGCAGGAAAAGGGAGGTCATAATTCCACTATACAAGACACTAGTGAGGCCCCACCTGGAGTGCAATGTCCAATTCTGGAGACCTTACCTACTTAAGGACATAGACATGGTGGAGAAGGTTCACAGGAGGGCAACAAAGATGGTACAGGGATTGTATCACAAGTCCTATGAGGATAGGCAGAAGGAAATGAATATGTATTCCATGGAGGAGAGAAGGGAGAGAGGGGATTTGATAGAGACATACAAGTACCTTACGGGGAGGAGCAGGGTGCAGGTAAACATTATTTTCCAGTGAAAAACATGTTCCAGGACTAGAGGGCATTGATGAAGTTGGAGGGAGGATGAATCAGAGGAAATGTGAGGAAGAATTTCTTCATAGAAAGGGTGGTGGACGAGTGGAGCACCCTGCCTGAGGAAGTGGTGGGGGCTGAAACAATCACGGGATTTAAGAATGCATGGGATACACATAAGGGAATCCTGGAGGTCAGGGATACGAGGCAACAGACTTCTAGACAAACTTAAAATGATCTTATGAGCTCAAATGGGCACACTGGGTGGGCCATGGCCCTTGTCTGCCGGCAGTATCTATGGATCTATGTATCTATGTTGGCATGGGCCTCAGTGCTGATGCTGCTCACAGTATCTGTATCAGTGTTGGTGTGGTGGAGTTCTCCACACTGGTGTCTGTGTGGGTGTCAGTGTTGACACTGCTCATTACATCAGCTCTTGTGCCAGTATCAATTCAGTGTGGTGCCCTCTCCATCATTGATATTGATGTTGAGTTGAGATTTGGAGCAGACCCAGCAGCAGAGTTTTTTGGGAAGCAACCAGTGGTCATCTGGCCAGTGCGCCCCCTGTGGACACCCACTCCTTTCCTTTTGTTTTGATTCAAGCAGGGTCTGATGTGGTATGTCCTTAACTTGCTTGTATGTCATTTTGCTAACTGGTTTTAAATATCCCCTTACATGGAAATGTTGATACAAATCATTAGCGAGCGATTCAAAGTTCTTCACAGTGAAGCAGCTCCTTCAAATTCTTAGAAACTGCCCCATTGGGTTGCTATGTTTATGGCTAAGAGGATGGGCACTGTCTGCCCGTAGTAAAGTGTATCTTTCTAGAATCAATCTTCTGAGTTGAATGTCACATATGGGTCTAAGCCAGAGGCACTAGGACCCCACAGAAGAAAATCTTTGGGCCATGGGGGCTGGCAGTGGCTATAGACTATGGCACCTGCGCAACGCCACGTAGTGCCATGCACCTACCAATAACCATTGATAGCTCTTTCACCCATCTCAGTTCTGTTCTTTCTGCTAGCGATTGTGCACCCTGGGACTTCAGCATCACCTCAGTTCACCGCATCACTGTATTTTCTTCAAAATTCTCTTGTCTTTCACTTTATTTTCCATGATGTCATGTAAATCAAAAAGGGGTGACCAAACAAAATCCTCCATTTTTCGTTTGTGTCCCTGTGGTAAAAAGATTTCATCTGATGACCAGCATCAGCTCTGTTTTTCCAGCTTTAGCCTAGCCATGATATGGATTCCAGCAATACCTGTTTCTCCATGGATTTTTTGCACCCTTGACATCCATGCATTGAAGTGGGGTCAGAAGACTTTTACCTTTAGAGGCAGGTACCGAGTCGTTGTGTCAAAGGTAAGTAACCTGGACCCTTACCCTGGGTTCCCTCCAGAACCTTCATGGTCCTCAGTGGTACAAGGTTCTCCTCGACCTCACTATGCTGTGGTGTTGGGAGACCTTTGTGGCTAGGTTTGTTGTACAGTGAACTCCTTCTGGGCAGTCGACTGAGAATCTTCTCAGTCTGTTTGCCCTAAATGACAGATATCCCCAGAGCTTCAGCAAGATTAATAGGTTGACCTCTCTTTCTTTAGCACATTGGGGAAGGACCACTGTGGTTAAAGTGAATGTGCTCCCACAGATCTTATACCCAATGAGCATGTTAAATGTTTTTCTTCCCAAATAATGGTTTTCTCGCCTTCAAGCATTGATCAACACTTTTCTCTGGCATGGGGGTCGAATTTGATGGTCTTGCCTCCAGCTCACGCTGCCTAAGGTTAACAGGGTAGCCACTGCAGGTATTTCATAGCTGCGAAGCTAGTGTAGGGACTATACCGAAAGGGTCCCACCATGAAGGGGTGGTATAGCTTGCTCACTTTGGAATTCCAATCTGAAAACTAAGAAGAGCCCCTTTTTACATGGAGTTTAAAGTAAGAAAAGCCATTAGGCAGTTAAAATGTTTGAATGTTGAATATATGCCATGTTTCTTCGAGGGAGGGGTGTGCACTGGATGCCACACACCAGCAGCACCCTTCTCCAGAAATGTGAATTGCATTTTGAGCAATGCAAAGGTTTTGAGTGTGCTATTTTTTTTTTTTAAGGTTAATAGGGGCCTGCAACTGCCAAACTTATTTTTTAACTATGCTGCATTACATTGTAATAAACTACTTTGGTGGCTAGAGCAACAGCACAACCACCCTAAGGGGTACATCCCTATATGGATCAAAATAGAAAACATTTTATGCAGGCAACAAGGTATAAACCATACTAGCATCCCTTACATTAAATTGTCCTCCTGCCTCGTCATCTTAAATATATACCGTTATACTGGTCTTTAAAGACGATATGTCAGTTGAACACTTACATGGGCTGGAAATGGGATAGAGCGGCCATTCAACCTTTACTTGGCAATCCCAGTTTCTTGATTGCAAACCATCCGATACAGACGTCCTTTTGATCATGATTGGTAGGGCTATCAGTTCAATCTTTCTTGGAAGGGGACCGTTTAATTTCATTTGCTACAGCTGGCTCCAAATTTCATTTTTCCTCCTTCATGAGCTTCAAGTATTATCAAATAACCCACTCTCTACTCCGATTTTTAGGCCCCAAACCGTGGGAGCTATGGACTTCGCAAATACTCAATTATTTTTTGCAACTAGTTTCCCAGTCCCATATAGTATCCAAGATTTATAAACTATTTCAATCTCTAGATCCGAGTACCTTGCCAGATACCTGTTATTATTGGCAACAGACCTTATCTCTCCCTTGCGACACCAGTCAGTGGCAAAGGACATTGTGTCAGTTGTATACATTCCTTAAGTAAGATAGAGTGTGCATTATTTTATTTATTTATGTATTCTAGGATTATAATACCTTTGAGCCAGGGCTCCTTTACAAAGGTTCCACATCAACTTGGGAAACAATACAAACATGACAAGCTTTGAAATAAGCAATTCAAGCAGTTGAATACAATACAGTTGAGGTACAAGACAGAAATATATATGAACAAAGTAGTATAAGGGATTCTAAGCAGTCTGAGGCAGCGTGAAAACAGCCAGTAGAGGGAAGGAGAGGTACCAGGGCAGGGCAAGGGTCAACAGGGAAGGTTGAGGGATTGAGGGGACAACAGAAGCAGAGGAGCAGCTGAGGGCATTGTCAGGTTTAAAGTGCTAAAGCCAGGGAGGGGAGGGTGTAGGGGAAAGGTGTCATGGAGAAGGAGATGTAAATGCAAGAGGG
This sequence comes from Neoceratodus forsteri, assembly GCA_016271365.2. Classification (NCBI taxonomy): domain Eukaryota; kingdom Metazoa; phylum Chordata; order Ceratodontiformes; family Ceratodontidae; genus Neoceratodus; species Neoceratodus forsteri. Next base: position 369,728,585 of record CM028135.1, read on the forward strand.
GATAGCAGATTAGGAGCGATATAGTCATAGGAGCAGGAGGCAGAGAGGCGGAGGCAAAGGTTGGTTTTGAACTGGCCAAGCCTTTGCAGCGAGGTGCTGTCTTTACACAGTTCTGTATTTTGAGCAACTTATACAATACACCAGCTGAGTTGTTCAAAATGGGTAGAGCCCCCTCTGCTCATTTTCTATGTTGTGGCCAGGAAGATGGATTCCTGAAGCACATGTTATGGGATTGTCCTGTCATAGTTCCTTTTTGGGATGACATCAAGCATTCCCTTGATCCCATATTGGGATTGGAAAATTTATTTATCCCAGATATTTGTCTTGCTGGCACATACCCCTCTGGCCTGCCCAAGGTGTGGAAAATGCACATGGCACTGATGAGTATAATAGCTAAATTAATTATACTTAGACATTGGAGGGATATCACCACTCCGCATTTTAAGGAATGGCACCAGGAAATTCTGTCTGCCTTAATGGTTGAAAAGCAAATTACTTTATTGTGGCACTGCATACACCATTATCAAACTTATTGGGAATGATTATTTACACTATTGTTCCTCTCTTCCTAATAGTTATTGAAGATACACCTCTTAAAACTTATTACCCTCATTGGACAATTCACCCATTGGCTCATCAAGCAATACCAGCCAATTAATATCCTTATATTTCTCATCTGTCTTAGCATATGTCTCTGACCTATAATAGACAGGCAAGGCAGTATAGTTTGGGGAGGGTGGACTGGGTAGGAGGGATGTGGAGATTGTTTTTTTTTTCTTCTTTTTATGTACGTTAGATTACCCGTCATTACTATTGTCTAGTTTATTGCAAAGTTTTATTGTTGGCATTCTTTTTTTGTGTTATGTGCTTCTGTTTGAAAATTTCAGTACAGTTTACTTGATTAAAAAAAACATATCCCTAGAGCTGGACCCATGGCTATACACCTGTTACACCTCGGAGGACATCTCAGCCACATCCTCTGGCACTCCTGTGATCTTCCTGGACTCAAGTCTCCACCACTCATTCATACTAGGACCCTACGGGAGCCAATAATTTTCAGAGGGGCCGGCGCCGGGATAGGACCGCATGCACGGCACCACGAGACTAGCTCGTGCCTGTGTAGGCTATCTCGGCATCGAGCCCCCAACTGCCTCAGTTCCTTTTCTTCCACCGTCGCATCTGCTTGGATGTCGATGTCGGTCGCCTGCCAGAGTCAAAGTTTTCGTCTATACGACAGCAGCATTAAGCCATTCAATATTCATTTAAATTAACATTTTTAGTATTCTTTTCTTATTTTTAAAGAAGAAGAAAAGATTTATGGAGAAGGAGAAGAAACAGAAATTCTCACCTGCCATCAATGGAGTCGACCTTAGACGGTAGCGGTGATGGTAGGAAGACTCGGTTGAAAGTTGTTATGGCAGAGGGGCTGTGTCCAGTCCACTGCCCTTCGCGAAGGGGGGGGTCACACCACAGGCAGTCCTATGCTCGAGGGAAAGGACAGTCCACTGAAGCACAAATCTGGCGGTTCCGGGGATCTGGCTCTGCTTGACCTGAAGCTCTTCTTCCTCCTCTTGGCAGAAGAAGAACCAGTACCGCTTGAGGTTGCCCTCTGGTATGTCTGTGTGGGGATCGTCAGTGGTGAGGGACGGTAGGCCTGAATCGACTTTGGTGGGTTCCCCTTGGCCATGCTCTTAATGGCCACGTTCTTCGACACCGGATTCCATCTCTGTCCTCGATGGAGTTCTGGTGAGCAGTTTCACCTTTGGGCCGCTCCTTTGGAGCAGGGGGTTTGACTTCTGTCCAGTTTTCCTGGCTGGTGTTCCTGGTTCCGGGGCCTCTGGGCCTCAGAGCTGCTGGATTAAGGCTGGGTCAATTGGGTCAGGATGCACGTGGTTCCCTCTTTGGTGCCTTCACCATCGCGTCGACCCCTCGTGCCTACCCCCTCTCCTTTTTTCCATGTAGGGGCTGGCACGGGTATCGCTTTCCTTCTCTCCTCTTTTCCCCAGGTCTTGGTGGCGGTGCCATTGGCACCACAGGTGGTGCCATGGGTGCTGTGGGCGTCGCTGCGGGTGCTGTGTGTCACCATGGGCATCACTGTTGGTGCTGCACGGCATCACAGGCAGTGCCACAGGTGTCACACGGTGCCATGGGTGGCATCAGCACTGCTCAGTGCCGTCCTGTGCCATGGGTGATGCCGGTTGGTGCTGTCTGGCAGAAGAGGTGGCGGAGTTTCCTTTCCGCAGACCTCTTCTTCCGTGGAATGAAGTCCTGTTCAGAGAAATGATTTCCATGGATCCTAGTGGGTGGAGGCCTGCGTGGGATCCAGTGAAATTCCAGTAGTTTTCTGCTAGTGGAACTCTTGTTCTGCACTGTTCTACCAGCAGAATTCCGCATTCTGCACAGCATTTTTGTCTGCTCCATAAGTGGCGTTGAGCTCCTCAACACCGTTCCTGGTGGCGAAGTCTCTTATGATTCTGACCTAGACCTCCTTTTGGAGGTTATTCTGGGGTAGAAGTGCATCTGGATGAGTCTCTCCCTGTTCTCCTTGTCGGTGATACAGCGGATGTCTCATTTTAGAGACTGGAATGCAAGCCTTCTCTGTCAGCAGAGTCTGTGATGAAACATCTTCTTTTCAGTTTTTCCTCAGGGATATGGGGTCCACCATAACATTTCAGACTTCTTCTGTGGACCAAAGACTTCTGCATCTGGACTTCTTTCAGTCATTGGTACAGTTACACCCTGTGGAATGCACTAATACAGTGTCAGTGGCTCAGTAGGCAGCACACTCGCCTCTGATGCTGGGAGATCAGAGGGCTGTGGGTTCAGTTCCCACATCTGGCACTTGGGTTAATATGCCAGTACTGACACTGTAGTGCAGCATGAGAGGGGCGCTGCACTTCTGAGGTGCCGTCTTTCAGACGAGACGTTAAACCGAGGTCCCATCTGCCTGGATTGGTGGTAGTTCAGGTGGATGTTAAAGATCCCATGGCACTTATCGAAAAGAGTAGGGGAATTTTATTGAAAAAGAGTGGACTACATTACAAAATAAATGAATGCAATACAAATGTTCAAAAACAAAACAACAAAAACTGAGATGTAAACTAACGAACGCATCTAGAAAAGGAACTTATACAACAAAGCAGAAAATACAGTAAATTAATCAAGATGCCAGACATCACTGTTTTTCCAAAACTGTAGAAACTGAGTTCTAGTACACACTTGAAAATCATGCAATTTAACAGAAAGTACAGCAGTTTTAATATTGCCTACAATTTCCTTTAACGAAATCCATTTCTGGTGTAACACTAACATGCATGTAGCCTGCCATAAATAATAACGAATCAGTGTCAGAACAACATGCATAGTTTCAGCGTCATATTTTCTAATCAAGGAAACATTTGTGCAAAACATAACATCTTCATATGATAATTGCTGTAATAGAGGTTCAGACCAAGTACTAGCTAACAATTTCCAGAAATCAAGTGCAAATTGACATTCAAGAAATAAATGTTGTTGGGTTTCTAAAATACACTGACAGGAATCCCTAGGGCAATATCTGTTGTCCATAGCTTTATGCTTATGATTACCCTGAACACTTAATCTCCCATAATTACCCAACCAAACCGTATCCCAAACATATGCAGGCAAACGTGGGTTTCGAAGTTGCTTGAGAATCCAGTCAAAATGATCTGGTGGACAAAAGGGGAAGGCAACCTCATCCTGAGCATCTCACCTCCAAACCTTTCATAGAGAGATTTCCGACTCTGAAAGCCCCAGGACAAAGCCAATTTATTGCTTCCCTACCATAAGAAGGAATATCAGGAATTCTGGCCACAAAACCCTTTTTCCCCAAATTCCAGTGGGCAAGACAGGGTAACAGCCACTGCAAAAGAAATGGTTTCCAACCCACATCACCAGGCTTCAATGCCTCCCCAAACTTATAACAGAAAAATATACTATAAAAGAAAGCAACAGGGTTAACCATACCAACCCCTCCCTCACCCAGTGGCCTATAGGTCACACTGCACTTAACTGGGTTCAACCTAGACCCCCAAAACCCTTGAAAGAAAATGCTAAACAATCTAGTAAATAATGTTACTAGCGGGGAACATAACAAAAATATAAAAATATGGGAACTAGTAATGTTTTGATCAAATAGACTCACTTTCTTTTACCAATTTGGTGCTGCTTCCACCCAGCAATAAGGCCCTCTGTTTTCCCGATTGCTGCCTGCCAGTTAAGGGATTGCATATACCCTGTCCCAAACAAAATACCTAAACTTTTAAAAGGAGCAGTGGAAATCTGAATGCCAGCAAAGGTACTAGTAATAGGAAGAATGAGGTGGCCAAGGGGAACCCCAACACTTTTTTCAAAATTAATGTGAGACCCTGAAATAGAGGAATAGTTCTATAGGACTCCCTCCAAAGCCCTTTCCACAGTATCCATGCCAACCATCAAAACTAAATCATCAGCATAAGCCAAAATCTTAATGGGAACAGAAGGTTTGGCCCCACTCAACCCCACTATCGCTGGACAAAGAAGAATAGCCCTAATCAGGACATCAATACAAAAATCATATAAAATGGGACTCAAGGGGCAGCCTTGTCAAACACCCGTGTTAACTGTTACCTGCCTACCCAACCAACCATTAACATTGGGAATAATAATAGCTCCTGAATACAGAGCTCTAATCCACTGTATAAACTGGGCAGGGATCCCAAATGCTGCCAGAACGGAAAATAAAAAACCATGAGAGACCTTATCAAAGGCCTTTTCTTGGTCCAAGCCTAACACCCATCCTTTAACATGGCCCCTATCTCCTAATGAAAACAGTTCCCTTAACAGAACCAAATTATCATGCTGACACCTCCCGGGTATATCACAAGTCTGAGCTGGACTAACCAAGCCGGCTATCTTAAGCAATCTAGCCAACAAAATTTTAGCTAAAATTTTGTAATCCACATTTAGCAGACTAAGAGGTCTCCAATTGTTCAGATCAGCCGCAGAACCCTTCTTAAAGATCAGTACTAAAATGGCTTCTTTCATAGTTTTGGCAAAGGTAGCTTTAGACAACATGTCATTAAATAGAAGGGTCAAAGCCGGTACCAAATCTTCCTTAAAGGTACTGTAGAAACAGGCTATAAGACCATCCGACCCAGGAGCTGAATTAAAATTTAAACTCCCTATAGCCTGTGACACCTCTGTAGCTGAAATAGCAGCAGATAACATATCACCATCCACTTGTGAAAGAGGGGGTAAGTTCAAGGAGTCCAGAAAGGAGTCCGCCAACACATAATCAGGGGTAGTACCCAACATATTAATTACATGCTGCTCAACCACATCCACCAAAAGCTCCGGAGACTTAACAAGCTTTCCAGAGGGGGACCTTAAAGCCTGAATAAATCTAGACTCCACGCTTCCCTTACAGGCCTTAAAGGGGTCTAACCCCCCTTTAGACAATCAAGTCCCAAATCTAGCCTCTTGCCCCAGGGAACTAACTCGATCATACTGTAAGGTTTTCATTTGACTACAAACAACTGTAATCTGCCTACTATAATCGTGAGAAGAGGTATCTGACAGAGAGATCAGATGCTGTAAGTGCTGATGCAGTGCCAAATAATGTAGATATTGGGCACTGCGATCAGCAGCAGCTTTCCCCTGCAAAACGTGCCTCCATCGGACCTTAGAATCCTCCCACCAATCAGATGCATCATCATAGAAATCCGCTACTGAGAGCCTGGCTGCCCATTCCTTCCTCCACATTCTCTGAACTTTAGGATCTAGTAACATGGAGTCATTAAGCCTCCACCAATTCTTTATACACCGCGGAGCATTCTCCCAAGTGAAAGAAACCCAGACAGCAGCATGATCAGAAAATTCCACACCAATAGTTTTACAAGAGAGAACATATAAGACACTAGACAAAAAAATTAAATCAATCCAAGTCCGAAGGTCTCCCTTAAAAAATGTAAACCCACCAGTCGCATGACGTGATCTGTAAGCATCCACTAGATGAACCGTAGAGATCACATTCTTAAGTGCAACAGAATCACAAAATAACTTAGGGGTTTGAAGCCCCCTATCCAATTGATGTAACCCACAGTTAAAATCCCCTACCCACATAATCAGTCTGGAAGTATGTAGGAAGGGATGCACTAAATGAAAAAGAGACACCCTCTGTGCTTTAGTCTGGGGAGCATAAATAGCAATTAACCGAAATCTCTCCGAGGAGAATAAAATGTCCAATAACAACGCTCTACCTGGCTGTATATCTACAAGTCTAGAGACATGCAGACCAGGGTTAGAAAATAAAATCCCTATGCCATCACACTTGTCGGTCCCAGAGGACCAAAAGGAAGGACCATGAGGCCACACCTTGGAGGCCTGTTGCAGTTCCTGATGTGATTTTAACCTGGTATCCACAAGACAGGCGATTTCACATCGTAAATCATGCATGGTTAACATCACACCCCCAAGCTTCCTGTGTCCCTTAATACTATTAATATTTAAGGAGCAAATAGATAAAGAAGCCATTGAAGTACCTAAGGGTGATTTACTTCTGCAACGCTGTCTAGTTCTCTTAGCAATTGGATCCGTCTCCCCACCACCCTCAGTGTCTGTATTAGATACTACAGAGGAAGTGCCAGTTTCCTCCTCTGCAAAGTCCCTATCGGACAGTTCCGAAGCCAATAAGGCAAATTTATTCCCAGTCTTCCAAGAACGAACCCCAGCCTCTTTACCTCATCCAGAAACAGCCAAGCCTTTCCTAGTTCTCTTATGGTGCACCTGAACGAAGGCAGTTTTCTCCAGGCCTAAAGTAGACTGTGCTGTTGGGGGGGAAGGGGGAGGCATCACACTAACATCCTCAGCCATAGACTCCTCTATTACTGTCGCCTCAGTTCTGTTGGGTTTATCAGTGACTAGGACCTGCTCCTGGGGGATTTGGACAGATTGTAAATGATCTACCTCGAGTGCATCCTTCCCCTTGGAGTTCTTCTGTCGCCCAAGCCGGGAGGAATCCACACTAGCTTTTAAATCCCACTCAGCAACAAGTTTGGCCTGTGATTGCTGAGCAAGAGTAAATCAGTCCTTCATGAGAGGGACAATCTTCCCTATTATGAGAGGCCTAGGGACATCGCCCATAGGCATGTCCCATGCGTTCACATAAATTGCACTTAAATAAATTCAGGCAAGCACTAGAATTATGTCCAAATTCAAAACAATGATTACACTTAACCGTATCACAGGCAGAACTAAAGTGAGCGTGGGATCTACATTTGAAACAGGACTTAGGTTGTCCCGCATAAAAAATCTACCCCTTATCTTTACCTAGATAAAAGAAACTCGGTAAATAACTTGGTCCTGCATTAGTAGAGTACAATTTTACTTGAACCCTCCACCCGCCATCACAAATTTGTTCACTATCTAATGTAGGGACAGGTTTATTGAGCACTTCACAGCGTTGTCTCAACCAGAACAAAATGTCCTCAACATTTACCCCTTTGTTTTTAAACATAATAGTTATGTTCCTCACAGCAGGCTAAGTTAAAGGGATAGCATGGAAAGGGGACCAAGTGGGAGAAGACTTACAGACAGCATACTGTGCCCAAAATCTATCCAAACTTGATACTTGTTTAAAACTAATATCATAATTACCATTCCCCAAGCCAATGAGGGCAAAAATCTCAGAGGAAAAAAACCTCATGGAACCTTTAAGTAATGTTTTAGCAACTTAAATCCTATTTGGCGGGTCCAGCAAGCCCCCTTTATTTAATAGCCGAACTGCATTACGTCTTGGAGCAGGTTCACCTTTAGAGGAAAATAAATCTGCCAGTTTAAAACCTACTGGCTTCACAGGGTCTTCCTCATGTGCTGCAAGCAACAAAGGAGCAGGCCCCAACCTGAGAGGAACCTCATAATCAGTGGTTTGACAAACACCAGTATCAGGACCAGGTGATTCACCACCGACTGGTAGTATTTCAGCTGGTAAATTAACATCCACAACTGTAGTAACCCCGCCAACTCACTACTATCAGTTGGCAATTCTGTCTATACAGCAGTAACATTACATTCTGTAGAACAATGGATAGAAGAATTACCCCAGGGTTCATTGGAGCTCAGTTGAGTAGACAATTCGGTGGCCACCGGTGCTGCAGCCTTCTGTAGCATGTTCAGATAGGAAGAGTCTTGCGAGTCCGGCATCCAAGTACCTCCTTCCCGGAGTTCCCAACCTGCATTCTGCAGGGCCGCTTCCAGGGACCAAGCTGCCTCCTCCATAACACCCACAGCAGTAGTAGACTTGACAGTAGGTAAACTCACTGTCGACTGGACAGCTGGGACCGAGTTCCCCAATCTTTTACACCACCCTGGCGACTGAGTTGGTGGAAAAGAGAAAACCGCAGCGGACGAACCAACAGTGTCCAATTCTTACAGACGTTCACCACGCTGTACACTAGGTCGTTTTTTGCTGTCAGACTGTTTACTTTTACATGATTTGAGATCCAGCGGGGGCTGTAGGCACACTGAGTTACTACCCAGCAAACTGCCAGCCCTCAAACCCATTGAAACCAAGACTGAGGGGGGAGCGGTAACAGCCTCAGTCAAACTAGACATCGCAGGATGTTCTGCGTCAGCAGGGGACTCGAGAATCCGGGAGTCCGATACAGGGGAAAGAGAAACAGAAGCCTCTGGGAGAGCTGCAATATCCCTATTCAAAGATGCAGTTTTTTGTAACAAAATGGAGCGTTCCATAAGTAATCTGTCCTTGTCCAAACCAGCCGAGTGTAAGACGGAAACATCCTGCCGAGAAGCAGGAGCCACAATACCAAGCACGTTAGCCTCCACCACACTCACAGCAGCTACTTCAGCCATAACGCATTCCTCCTCGACGGCTTCTTGCTCAACAAGCACAAGAGAGGAGGCCCTCTCTCCTGTACCCTCCGCATCCATCTCCTCCAACAGATCCCTCAAACTGGCCATTATGCAGCCAGTGGACAAGGCTCCCCCTACCAACGAGTAGGGGAATATCCCCGGTGTCCTGGCCAAATTTCCCTCATTCACTAAAAATACCACCAACAGCTTAATCTGGTTCAAGGTCAGTTGACATTCATCTGTATCCCCCTCCCCCGGGCCGTGCCTGAAAATAGGCAGGATTTGTCTAGTGCACTTACCTGGTCAACAAAAACTAAATAAATAAATAAAATTCAATGGTCGGGAGCCCTCCGGACTCTTCCGCTCCTTTGATAGGGGTATATAGTTCCCCTGTGATTCTGCCCTTATGGTGGCTCAGCTGTGATTATTGGGATGGTCCCTGGTTTCAGTTATGGACGCTCAGTCTCCTCCTGCCCCTCAGATAGATGACATCTTCGTCATTCTTGTATCAGGCAGTCCTTTCAAGGTAGAAGCCTGAGAGCCTTGTCAGGTTCTAATTGTTCAAAAAAAAAAAAAATCATCACAGCAGAGGGCCTAGCCCGAAACTATCCTATATCATCCTTCTGGATCCAGCCCAGGTTCCACCCCAGCTGCCTGAAGTGGTCGTCTCTCGACTATGGTGGAGAGCACCTGACTTCTTCTACTACTAGGGGAAGTCCAATCCAGCTGAAGTATGGGTCATCAGGTTTCTCTGAGAGGGATTTTCTCTTAATTCAGAGATGTTCCCTAGACCTAGGCGGCAGCTCAGTCTGTTGTTTTTTTTTCTGTCAGACTCTCTTCTCTTGGATCAGAGCCTCAGAGCAACAGAATTGACTCCACGGCGAGTCGGAACACAGTTTTCCTACTTCCTTGCTTGCCTCAAGTTAACAGATGGCATGCTCCCTTTCTCGACCGTAAAGGTCAAGTAGGTCTTTGTTCAGAAATGGGTTCTCGGTATTCATACCTTTGCTTCCTGCACATTGGTTCCATGCCAGTCGCTCCAGGCTAGACTCTTCAGAAGCAGTTGCTCAGCTCTTCTCTTCCTTTCCCAGGAGGGTTTTTTCTGTTTTGGGGAAGGTGTCAGTTTCACCTTCCCAGCAACTCCTTCTCTTAGGAGCTCCCCTAGACCCCTTCAGGGCGAGGGAGGCCCTCTTTCATAGAGTTTTTTCACTTTGAGCAGATGTCAAAATTGTGATGTTTTTGTCAACAATCAAGGTGGAGTATTTCCCACTCCCTCATACAAGAAGGCTGTAGTGAGTGGTGCCTTGAGCACATCATGCCAGTTTCAGTCATTGTACGTCGCTTTCGATGACTGGGACAGCCTAGTCTGGTCCTTTCTACGTCCCCTCTTAATGCAGGTCTGTCCCTTCCCGCTTCAGAATTCCAGACCCTGGTATCTTCTGTCAGGATCATTATCACAGTAGACAAGTTCTCCTGTACATTTGTTCCTCTCGTTCCTTAGTTCAGAGAGTACTGCTCGAGTCATAGGCAAGCTGGAGCTGAGTAATTCCTTACTGGAATGGAAGTGGGTGGACTATGGTTCTCCCAGACATTTGCAGATATCCTCTAACTTATGTGTCGGCCTTCCACCTGGAAGACTTGCATGGTTAAATGGAGACCTTATCCATTGGTGAAAAAATCCCACCTAGACCCTACGGTGCCCACCAAGTAATGTGTTAGAGTGCGTCTTGGAGCTGTCGTTTGCAGGTCAGCCATACTTGGTAGTGGAGGTACACATCTGTGCCTGTTTTGGTCTAGCTTGAACCACTAGACATTCTTCTGGCTCTTATTGTTTTCAAGTTTTTGTTTTATTCCAGAAGGGAAGGGTGCGCTCCCTTCTCCCCCTAATGTTAGGACAGTTCTGCGATTCTTCGACAGAACGAAAAGCTATATCTCAAACAATTTTTGTAGCTTCAGCATGCCTCAGCTAGATTAACTTCTTGCCCTGAGATTTTTCAGCTAGTTTAAGTAGCATGTCTTCGACACTACTAATCCTTGTCTTGAACCAAATTGAGAGGCCGGGTTCACCGCTCTACTTTGTGGTTGTGGCTTCCTGGCAGAGACTCGTAATGTGTTCATTGCAGTCTTCTGCAATTTGGTAAGTTGGAGCTCAAGTGCATACCTTTGTAAAGCACTGTTCTGGATGTCCTTTCCAGACAGCTCTTATCTTGACAGGACAGTCCTTCGGAATTCCTCTTTGGGTGTGCCCTATCTCCAACCACCCCACTCAGGGTGGGTTGGTTTTAGCTTGGTACTCTCCCATTAGTGTGAATGAGTGGTGGAGACTTGAGTCCAGGAAGATATGGAAATGACATACTTACTGTAATTCTTGATCTTCTTGGCCGCAGTCTCCACCACTCAGTCACATGCCCACCCACCATCCGCCGGGCTCACTCGTTTTGTTTCTTTGGTCTTCACTGTCGGATTGTTCCGGCTGTAAAGACATTGTTCAATTGCCCCTTTTTGCATGGGTCATCTGGGCCTTCACAGGCCCTGAGTTTAGGATAAGTTATTTTATTAGTTATGCTGCACCTCCTCGGTCAAAAAGGTACTGAGGTGGTTGGGGGGTCGACGGCCGAGATAGCCTACACAGGCGTGAGCTAGTCTTGCAGTGCCGTGCATGCATGGTCCTATCCCGGAGCCAGCCCCTCTGAACATTTTTGGCTCCCACGGGGTCTTAGCGCCTCCAGCACTATCCCATTAGTGTGACTGAATGATGGAGACTGCATCCAAGAAGATCAAGAATTGCAGTAAGTACGTAATTTCCATCTATTGTCACTCTTCATGGTGGCGATACTGCAGGTGGGCCAGGGATCATGCCGGGCCTCCCCCCAACACAGTTTGTGGTGTCAGGGGAGGGCCTGGCACTGAGGCCAGTGTCAGTGTGAAGAGCTGACTTGGAGCCTGTCCCAGAATGCAGTAGTGACACCGGGGAAGGGGATGGCTCCGAGTCTGGTGTCAATACTTAAACTACTCATGGTGCCAGGTCTGGGCCCAGCACAAAGTATGGCGCTGAGAAAGCTGTTGGTCTGCTGCCTTTCCCTGACCTTGGGACCAGCCTTGGCACTGGGGAGGGAGACTGCACTGGGCATGATGCCAGTGTCAGTGTTGACATCAAGCACGATGTTGGGAACAATGTCATGGATGATGGTTCCAGGTGTCAACATAGTCCAGAGGACATTACCAGTCCTGATGCTGGGGATGCAGTGCTGTCTCAGAGCACTGTGATGACCCAAGCCGGGGTTCTCCCTGGAGCTATCCCCTGACATCATACTGGGAGGAACATAATCACCTGCAAGCTCCATTTGACTATGGTCCCCGACTCACCCATGGGAATCTCCCCACAGCTATCATTTTGGCACCTCCACAGATATAGGTGTGCCATGATTGGAAGTCTCTGCTTGCGCCTTCCCTAGGATGAGGATGTTGCCACTGTTTTGTAACTTAACCCAAGGCCTACAAAGCCAGGAGCATCAGACACACTTAGAGGAGCATTGGCACTTCTTTGAGAGGGTGCCCACATTCTCACCCCTCCAGGGGCCTTTGATATGGACTTCCCCACTTTCACAAGCCGTGAATCAGTTGCTCTGCCATTGGGACTCCTTGCAGTTCCCAATAGGGATACTGCTGTCATACCTCCTTGGCTTAGAACCATGGAGAAGCATTCAGGGCCTTATGGTGATGCCCTTTTGCTATTTCTCCCATCCCCAGGGACCTCCATGTGCAATGTTGGAGGAATGATCAAATGTATGGCAGCTCAGATTCAATGCAAAGAAGTGCAAGGTAATGCACATGGGAAACAAAAACCCAGGGGAAGCGTACACAATGGGGGTGAGATACTGACAACAGTAAAAATAGAAAGGGACCTGGGGGTAATTATATCAGATGACCTAAAGGTGGGCAAGCAAAGTGAGAAGGCAGTAAGGAAGGCTGGGGGGATACTGGGATGCATAGGAAGAGGCATCAATAGTAGAAAACAGGAAGTTGTTATCCCTCTGTACAGACAGTTGGTGAGACCCCATCTGGAGTACTGTGTGCAGTTCTGGAGACCCCATCTCCGCAAAGACATAGACAGAGTGGAGGCTGTGCAGAGCAGGGCAACCAAAATGGTGCAGGGTCTGCACCAGAAGACATACGAAGAAAGACTAAAGGAGCTTAATATGTATATCCTTGAGGAAAGAAAGGAGAGAAGGGACATGATAGAAACTTTCAAGTACCTCAAGGGAATTAACAAAGTCCAAGAGGGTAGCATCTTCCAGAAAAAGAGATGTTACAAGAACAAAGGGTCATAATTTGAAGATTGAGGGGGGACGGCTCAGAGGTAATGTGAGGAAGTATTTTTTCACTGAGAGGGTTGTGGATGCATGAAACAGCCTCCCTGAGGAGGTCGTGGAGTCGAGAACAGTGGGGACTTCAAGAATGCATGGGACAGGCATAAGGCAGTCCTAGTGGGGGGTAGGAGGAAGTAAGCTGTTGGTTAACTAGGATCTGCAGCTTATCTGTTAGGTAGGAAAATGAGCAGACTAGGTGGGCCAAGCGGTCCTTATCTGCCGTCAAATTCTATGTTTCTATGTCACATACCCTGTGGATATCCAGGAGATGTACCTCATCCTACATTGTGATTTCAGGTATTGCAGACAGAGGATGAGCCACAGCATGTTCAGCGTAACCAGTCTCCCAGTACAGATTTTGCTGAATCTGATGCTCTGGGCAGGAATGTATTTGCCTCTGCATGTTCATTCATGTGTATGATTGCACATCATGCCCATATGGCAACCTACAATTGCCACCTGTGGTTGCAGCTGCATGGTCTTCTAGCAATTATATCTCAAAGCAAGATATCCAGGCAAGCCATTGAGCTTTCTGCTCAGAGTCTAAATGTAGCATGGCGCCCGTCAAGGGCTTTTTATGATGCCTGTGAGGTGGCTTCTAGGTTAGTGGGAACTGCAGTCTGTATCAGGCAGACTGCACTATTGGCTCGGTGTACAGTACTGAACTCGCATTTCTGTGGGGCTGACTTCTTCCCTTGGGTCACACGGCAACTTTTGAGGAACCTTCCTTCTTCTGTGCCACAGGAGCCTCTGCCACACCCAATCAATCACAGGTCTCACCAGACCTGCATGAGCCCTCTCCTTCAGGTGTTCTTCTCAACTCAGATGGTAGATGGTGAGCCAGCTCCTCCCTCATAAAATATGGAAGCTTAGTACTTTGACCCATAAGTGGGACCCAATGGAGAGGAAGCTATGAAGATTATGTGCTCACCATAACTGTTGATCTTCCTAACTATTGTATTTTCTCCATTGAATACCACACCCATCCCTTATCCCCCTCTGTAGTAGAGCCAGGGCCTTTGAGCAGCTCACCCTTACCATGAAGTGGCGTGACAGTACTTCTAATCTTCCAAGAATCAATATCCACCATTCTGTCACATTGATGAATCAAAACACGAGGTGCTAGGACCCCATGGGAGCAAAGTCTTTTGCAGCTTTGGAGGGGACTGACGTCGGTGCTGGTGCTACCCACAAGGCAGACATAGTGACATTGCATAACTGGGCTGGCCAGTAACTGACAGTGACACCCCCTTCCTCAGTTCTGTTTTTCTTGCCATTGAATGCACACTCTGGGAGCATACAGTTGATTTACTGAGTCACATCTTCTTCCTGAGTTGGTCACCACCTCCGTTCAAAGCCATACACTCTTTGCACCATTTTTTAACTGGTATCACCTCTTCTATTGTTTAGTTCAGCACCAAACCTTTTTCTGTCCTATTTTTTGTTACTTTTGTCTGTCATCATGTTGGTCCTAAGAAGAAGTCCAAGAAAAAGAACAAGGTCAGTAACCCATGCATCAGTGCTCCTGTGAGGGTTCAGTTGCTGTCCAGGACGAGCATGGTAAATGCTGGGCTTGCCTTGGTGTTAACCACAACATGGACAGGAGGGATGCCTGTATCTCCATGGACTAACACACCCTCGAGACTTGTGCGTGGAAATGGCCCATTTGCCTCCCACTTTTGGAGGCAGACATTGCACCAGGGATGCCAAGGTTATTCTCCTGGGCTCTTTCCCTGAGCCCCTTCCCAGTACCTCTGGTGTCAAGGAAGTCCAGGAACCTTCCTGTGCCCACCTCACCAAGATATTGGAGGTCCTGGGTGAAGTCTGGTGGACAGTCATTTTCCTCCTGGGAGCTGGCGGAGTACCCCCCAATCCATCAACCCATCAAGGCAGCAGATGTCCCCAGAGAGCTATATGCTTGGTCTACACTGGTGGGCACCTCGGTGTCACAGCCTGGCTCCTGGTACTGAGGCTGATACTGTTGAATGGGGCAGCGCCAGCTGTAAGACTGGGTCCCCTTATGGTGCAGCTCGTGGTGCCAGAAGAGGGGTGTGTCCCAGAGTTAGTGCTATTACTGAGTTAAAGGTGGTAGTCATCTACTCACCTGAGTGCCTTGGTGGCCTGATGGAGGATGATGATGCTTACCTTAGGCCTGGAGACGATGCTGGTAATAAGGGAAGCCATGCTGGTCCCGGTTCTGAGCCCAAAACCAGACCTGGTGTCTATCCTGGGGTTGCACCGCTCCTGTCATTAGGTTAGGTCTAAGTGCTGTCCCTGGTGCTGGGCTCAGTCTCATTGCTGTTCATGGTGCTGCATCTGGTGCTGGTGCTTCTCACAGTGCCTGGTCCGCAGTCAACTCCAGAGGTGTCTCTGGTTCTCTGGTCTGTAAGTTAGTCTTGGCCTGGGGCAGTATCAGCCCTGGTGAGAGATTGGGACATGGTGCTGGACCTGTGGCTGACCCTCTGACTGCGGGTTCCAGTGGTAGCACAGTGATTCACATCTTCCTAGATCTGGCTGGCACTGTCACTGGTGGGGACCAGGGCTGTTCTGTGAGTCCTGTATGGCTCTGCTGTCTCCACCTAGGCATTGTCTTCCAAGGGCACCATCTCGACAGGACCTTTGAGATTGGCTGGCTCCATGTAAGTGAGTTTGGCAGGCCATCCCTCCAGGCAATGTCCCCTGAGTACTCTTGCAGCCATGGCAGGGGACCTGGCCTAGTTATCCATGACCCTCCTCTTCTCCCTCTTCTGCCCCCTGCCTTGCAAGGTATTGAGGGTCCTCTGGAGCCTGTGATCTGGCAACAGTTCAAAACAACAGCTGGTGTGCTTCACCAATACCATTTAAAGACATACCATGCCCAGTTCAGGCCCGAGTTTAAGTACCACCTTTGTCTGAATACAGCAGCTCCTCTCTAATGTCCTCCTCTGAGGAAGATGATTTTTTCAGTCCACATATTCTCAGATGTTCAGTACTCCGTGTACCAGTGGTTCCTGATGGAGATGTTGCAGGAGCTGAATGTAGAGTCTTTCATAGGATGCAGTACTGCTAAGCTGATGCTAAGATTCCTTGGGGGGTTTCAGTGAAGACCCCTTTGTCATCCATCTGTGGCCTCAGCCTTTTCTTGGAGGCACCCAGGAATGTCTGGCTCTGTCCCTATGTCCCATTTCCAGCCCCTGAGGACATCCAGTGCAGATATTATGTTCCCACGGGGTCCCCAGGTAGGTGCTATCCCTCACCACACCTGGTGGATTCTGGTGCTGCAGACCTCCTCTGTGCCTGTGCGCCTAGTGCTTGACCAACCCCCCAACACTGACTTTGCAGAGATCAGTGCTTGGAGCAGAAAGGTTTCTGTGGCAGCACAAGCTATGATGGGCATTTCTGCATATTAAACAACAAGCACCTGTGGGTAAAGCCAAGTCAGCTTATAGCTTCCTTACTGGAGTCAGAGTTAACCAGGCAGGCCATTTGCCTTTCTGACCAGGGCCTGGAGTGGGTGAGGCACCAAGGGCATTGCATGATGCCAGTGAGGTAACATCCAGGCTGGTAGGAACAGCAGTCTACATTTGGTTGACATCATGGCATTGCCTGTCCTGGTTGGCACCCAGGCCTGGCACAGGGTGCTTATCTTGCACTAACACGGGACTCAATTTTTCTCCCACAGGGCATGTATGAACAGTCAGAGTACTCTCCTGCTGCCGGGCCATGGGGGCCTCCACCTGTGCTTGACCATGCTTGGGTCTCATCAGACCTATGAGGAGTACCTGCCCTCCAGTAGTTATCCCCCACCAGAGGGCTGAGGGATAATTTTCTCTTGCGTTGTGCCAACTCACCCCCCTCTTTATTGGGCAAGCTTGCTACTCTGACCCCATCAGTGTGACTGAATGGTGAAGATTGATTCGTAGAAGATATGAAAATGACATACTCATCGTAATTCTTGATCTTCCAGAATATCTTCACTATTCAGTCACATGCCCACCTACTATACCCTGTTCAGATAAGAGCCAGGACCTCTGAGCAGCTCACCTTGTTGTGCTAGCACTCTAGCACTTCTTGCCACTCCCCCAGAGCTGTTCTCCATCCTTGAGGATCAGCTCTCCTTTTCTGGTAACTTTGGGAAATGCTCTCAACTTTTTCCCTTCAGCTGCTGTTTGGTTGCACTCCTTTTTAAAAATGAAAAAAAGGGCAATAACTGGAACTTTGCAAAAAAAAAAACTAAAAAGAATTCTATGGTGTTTTTCGCTTGAACACTCTTCCACTCCTTGTAGGGATCTCTTTGAGATACATCCCTTGGCTGCTTACAACCTGTTACCTTTCCGATGCTGTGAGCCTATGCCATGTGGCAGTCTCTAGCTCTCATACAAGGTGCAGCCTGAATCTTTCTGAGCTTAGGGAGAGGCAGATGCAGTTGGGGTTTCTGTTGTGATCTTCCAGGAATCAAATGTTTATCATTGATTCCCAGTAGTGGGTCTTAGCCAGAGGTGCTAGGACCCTGCAGGAGCCAGAATTTTACAGGAGGCCTGGCGTTGAGGTAAGCTGCACACATGCATGGCACTGCAAGGCTGGTTCATGCTGCATCGCTTACCTCGGCACCAGCTCTCAATGGCCTTAGTTCCATTTTTCCCCGTTGTCAAGTGCACATCAATGATGACGTTGCTCACTCATCAGAAGTCACAACTTCAAGTCTATATGACAGCAGCATTTAGTTCACTGAGGTTTTTTCCAATAATCTCTTTGTCTCCTGGTGTCCATGGCTGCCCCCTTCTGACCAACCCCCTCGGCCCCATCACCTGGCTTCTCTGAAGCTTACCTTATACCTGCATCCTCTGCCACAGGACTGAGGTGGTGTGGGGCCTGCAGAGGGTCAGGCCTCATCATGCCTGGGGTGTTTTTCCTCCTGGTTTTCGCCCCAGGGGCCACAGATGTTAGAAGTGTTGCGAAATTAAATTTCACCAGTGAAATTCGCATGAAACCGGCAATTTCACCTTGCAAAATATTTCGTGTAATTCAGCCATTCCGTGAAATATTTCGTGGGGTGCCAAGGATACATAGCTGTGCTAGGGATGCTCAATCCTTCCTTTCCCCATTGACCCCAAGCAACCCAAGTCTGTTCCTGACCTTGGGT
Source organism: Neoceratodus forsteri (assembly GCA_016271365.2). NCBI lineage: Eukaryota > Metazoa > Chordata > Ceratodontiformes > Ceratodontidae > Neoceratodus > Neoceratodus forsteri. The sequence goes on from CM028135.1 coordinate 369,746,948, forward strand.
CACCGGCATGGCAGGCGGTAAGGTGCCCAGTACCTCAGCGCTCCACACCACGAGGCCGGCTTAGTTCTCTCAGCTTTAGTGTTTAAAACTAGAGTTTGTTATTTTGTATCAGTTCTTTTTTTAAAATAAAGTATTTTTGTCAGTCTCTCACAGTCCTACTAAGTCAATAGTCGGTAGCCACGGAGGACGATGCTTGGGAGCCTTCTCAGGCAAGCTGCTCTGGCAGCTGGGAAGTGCTCTGATAATGGGCAGTCTTGTGCGCAGGAGGAAGGACAGTCCTCAAAGAAACACAAAAAGAAGCAGGTCCATTCCTGATCACAGTCAGGTTTTTGGTGCCACTCTTCTCTTCAAAAGGGGAAAGGAAACAGTACCACTCGAGGGTGCCCTCTCTGAGGTCTGTCATGAGATCCTAAATCTCCCAGAGCCGGAGGCCCTCACTGGTGCCGTCGGCATCACTGTAGGGCCTCTGGTATTAGGAGGTCGAGATCTTGGGCCCAGAGCCCCTCTCTATCTGTAAGTGGGGACTCCAGTGGCACTTTCACTATTGGGCAGCTCTTATGGAGCAGTGGGTGCAGGGTCTGGCTCATTTGCCTCTGCCAGCAGAGCCGGATCCTGCTCCCTCAGGACTGGTGGAACTGGAGTCACAGGCATGGCCCTCAAGCCGGGTAGAGCATTTGGCTCCTGTGACAGCCCCTGGCTCTTGCCAGTGACTGTGCTACTGACTTCTGCCCCACTGGCTGCACCACCACTCGGTATCAATGTGATGAGACAGGCCATGGTACCATTGCTGGTCACTCTGGTGCCAACTGGGTCATTGACACTGTGGTCCTTGCTGGTGTTGGTGCTGGGTTTAGGCCTTTTGGGGCCTGGCTGGTGCCGGTTCTGGTGCCCCCTCTGTGCCCGGGATCTCCCCAGCACCAGATTCAGTTCTGGTCATGGCACTCCCTCTGGCACCAGCCCCTTGTCTCTTGGGGCTGTTGTCACCAGTATTGCCAAGGTGACATTCTGGATTGTAGTGCCTACAATCTGCCCCACTCTGCAGCCCTCCCTCTGGGAAGGTTGTGGAGGGGGAAGATTCTCAACTTAACTCAACTCTTATTTTATTTCTAAAAAGCTCAAATCATGTCAATATCTAAGCGCTTGTACAAAACATTAAAAAAAATATTCGGCAGTTAACCATAAATAACAATTAAAACATCAGCATCACAGTATTCATACACTCTCCTGGAAGGCGAGCTTAAATGGATGCATTTTTAAGGCAGATTTAAAGCTCCCCACAGTCAGGCACTCCCTTATATGATGAGGTAGAGAGTTCCACAGGGTGGGGGCTGCAAACACAAATGTCCTAGTGCCAGAGGTCTGTAAACAGACCCTGGGAACCTCTAGCAAACCATCATCAGCAGAGTGGAGTTGGCAGAGGGGGCTGTAAGGGCACAGAAGTTCTTGCAGATAGTGGGGTTCCTGTCTGTATAGGGCTTTATAGGTCAGCAGACTGACCTTGAAGGTGACCCGCCACTGAACCAGCAGCCAGTGCAGTCCACAGAGCACAGGCGTGACATGGCAAGATCGAGATAAGCCCATCAACAACCGGGCTGCCACATTCTGCACCAGCTGCAAGTGGTGGATATCAACCCCTGGGAGCCCTAGGTACAGAGAGTTGCAGTAGTCAAAGTGGGAGGTCACAAAGGCATGGAACAGTGTAGGAAGGTTGTCAGGTGGGACCAGGTGTTTAACCTGAGCAATATTCCTCAGATGGTAAAATGAGGATTTGACAACAGCCGACACCTGAAATTTAAGGGTCAGACCGTCATCAAAAATAGCACCCAGATTGTGCATCCAGTCAGAGGTTGGTAGCTGATTACCCCTGAGCCAAAGCCCCTAAGGCTGCTCAGCTAACGACCCCTCAACCAAACAACCAAGGTCTGCAGCCAACACCTCAGTCCTGTCAGGGTTTAACCTCAGCCAGTTGGCACTCATCTAGTCCTGAATCTTGGCATGGCAGTTGTTAAATATGGAGACAGTATCATCCTGGTCAGGCACAAAGGACATGTAGAGCTGAGTATCATCTGCATAGCAGTGAAAACTCAGCCCATACCACCTTACAATGTCTCCCAACGGCAGCATATATACTGCAAACAACATGGGTGACAACACCGAGCCCTGCGGGACTCCACATGGCAGGCAGACCGGGTCTGAGGAAAAAATCCCAGACACCACTCTCTGTGACCTGCCCAAGAGGAAAGAATGGAACCATCTGAGGACCATACCCAGGAGTCCACAGATGAACCACAGGCACTCTAGTAACACACCATGGTCCACGGTATCAAATGCTGCAGGGAGATCAGAGAGAACCAAGATGGAACGAGTCCTCTGATCTCTAACTATCATGAGATCATTGAGGACCCGAACCAGAGCTGTCTCGGTACTGTACCTCTTCTGAAAGCCCGAAAAGAGAGGATTGTAGATACCATGAATGGTAAGATGAACATCCAGCTGCAGCTTCTCAATAACCTTACCCACAAAAGAAAGGTTAGGGATAGGCCTGTAGTTAGCTAGACAATAGGGTCTAGACAGGATTTCTTAAGGAGGGGTATTACTACCACCTCCTTCAGGGTGTCCAGAAACACCCCTGTTTCTAATGAAGCCCTGACTATCTCTGCTAAGACCGGGACGATGACTTCAGCACATCCCACAAGGAGGTGAGTTGGGCCTGGGTCCAAACTACAGCAGGTCAGCCACAAACTCTGGATGATCCTCACAACTGCCAACCGGTCAAAGTCAGACCAGCCTAAACAAGGTGCAGCAACCTCCCACTGACCAACGCAACTCTCATTGGAATGAGCCACGCAGATTTCAGACCTTATGTTGGCAAACTTGCGTGCAAAGAAATGTGCAAACTCATAACATTTCTCCTGTAACAATGCTCTCCGAGACTGGAGACAGGCCAGATTGCACAGTCTGGCCACAGTCTGAAAGAACTGAGCTGGTCGATTCTGTGCAGCAGCAATCTCCCCGGACAGGAACTCTGCCTTCTTATGGGAGATAATTGATTAGTACTCCTTATAATGAGTCATCAATCTAAGCCTGTCGGCAGCAAGGCTGGATTTCTGCCAGCATCGTTCCAGCCTTCGTCCGTCCTTCAGTTCTGACCCCAACATCATTATTTCTGAGGGCGGCAACCAAGGCTCTTTCTTTAGCCTAGACTCTTCAGAACTTCTTCAGTTCCACAGGAGGATCTAACTTTCCAGGCTTTGCTCAGAAATATGCATTACGCACTTGATTTTGACCCTTCAAGCATTGACCCAGTTAAACTTCTCCATCTGCAGTGGTTAAACATTTCTATCATGCCAGTTAATTTAGTGCCCTCCACAGTGTCTGAAACCTTGTCTGATGCAGTCTGGAATGGATCTGCTTCTATCTCATACTTTATGTCTGCAAGCAGGAAGACAGAAAATACACTGCCACTAAATATAGACCAGTGTATGTTTCTCACCCTACAACTGATACCATTGTTACTCTTGCTGAGAATGAAAAAGCTGTTCTTCCCAAGAGATTGCTGCACACCCTGTTAACAAGGAGTCATGTAAGATTGACACTAGGGGCAAGTGGGCATACACAGCAGTTACCCTTAGCATGCAGACTGCTAGGCACCAAGGGCATTTTTCCAAATATGAGTATATCCTTTGTAGCTGGTTTAAGTCTCTGGCAGAGACTTTCCCAGATTCTGAAACTAAGCAAAAGATTCTGCTGACTGCCACACATGGAACCGAGTCCAACAGGGTCGTCAGCTCAGAGTTGCTAAAGATGCCTTTGGTATTGCCTCCTGCTCTGCCGCTGCAGGCATCTGTCTCAAAAGGTGTTCCTGGCCCTACCCGGTCAAGTAAGCACAAGCTAAACAGTGCATGAAAGGAGCACACTGTAAGAAGAGCGTATCATGGACAGCGACAGGTGTAGAACAGCGTAGTGCAGTAAGCACTATGTATGTCACTGTCCATGGTACAGGGAGTGAGTAAAGGGTGGGGAGGAGGGCTGTGAAAATTCACAGCCTGGCCGAGCTGCTCCAATGGTGAAGTGGGCTGAGGCATAGAGCAGCTCAGTCAGAATCATGCTGGAGACCAGGGTTCTAGTCCTGGTCTCTGAAGTTTTACCGTGAGACATATGTTCAATATTTTTACAAGTCCAGTCTCATGGTCCTCCTGCCTCATAAGTTGCACTTTCCCTTGCAATCCAGTTCTGACTCGGAGTTGATTATTTTAGTAATGGGGGATGCAGGGGGCAATAAACAGAAATTTTGCATACTGCATAAATGTGTGATAGCTGTCCTCTGTGTGTGCTGAGATTGCTACCATGCGCCGATACTGCAGGCACTGTTATTGCGGAGCTATTATTGCAAGCGCTATTGTTGCGTTCGTGTTTGTAACCTAGTACCTTCCTGGCTACATACTGCTGGTTTTTCTCAGGATTTCCAAAAACAGGTTATGAACATTCCCTTTGATGGTACTTACCTGTTTGAACAGCAAGTAGAGAAGTCTCTTGAGGTGTCTTGGAAAACTAGATCAACCCTTAAGACACCGATCCGCAATCCGAGGATCCTTTGACTTAGGGTGGACATACTCAGGGTCACCTGGTCCATCCCATCCTGTGCTCCTTTCACCTTCAAGACCAGCTCCTATAGAGACAGAAGTGAACAGGTACAAGGTATCTCAAAAGGTCTCTGAAATACTTTTGGCTGCCCCTAAACCTTCCATTAGGAAGACTTACACAGCCAAATGAAAAAAAAGTTTTACATCTGGTGTTCCTAAACCCACCTGGACCCCTTTTGGTACCCATCTGACAAGGTTCTGGAGTATGTGCTGGACCGTTCTGATGCTGGCCTACAGTATTCAACAGTTCCTGTTAGCCCTCAGTGGGGAAAAAGACATGGTTTCTTTAAGAGCTGGCAGTCTCTTTGTGGGAAAGGCAGGTGAGCCCAAAACAAATCTCAGCCTTGGCAGCCTCACAAGAAAGCTCAGATGCCAAAAGCACCCAGTGCAACCCTATGAAGCTCCAGCCCTGGTCCTGCCTCAGCTACCCGAGCCTGACCGCTGTTCTCCAGGGAAAGATGCCTGACCCAGTGTTACTGTCAGTGGGAGTCAATTACAACAGACATGGGGATCGTCAGGATCATCTGGGAGGGATACTCCGTGGACTTTGCAGAAATCCCTTCGGACTATCCACCCAGAAAGCAGACCCTCTCATCAGCTCATATCATCAGAGCTTCTGATGCAGGAGATTTTGGGCCTTCCGAGCAACAGGGCAGTGGAAGTAGTGCCAGAGTCAGAATGAAACATAGGCCTCTACTCCTACTGCTTCAAAGTACCAAATAATTTAGGGGACATGTGCCCCATTCTCGGCATGCACCCCATTCTTGACCTCAGACACCTGAACAAGTTTATGGATTAATAAAAATTCTAAATTCACTCTGGGGTCTTTGTTTCCCTTCCTTAAACCTCAGGATTGATTAGTTTCCATGCATACCAGAACATACTGGTGCACCCCAACCACCAGAGACACCTTCGATTCATTGTGCTGGGAAAGCATTACCAGTCCACAGTCCAGCTCTTTGGGCTCTCGTCAGCATTTTGAGTCTACAAAGTGTTTGCCAGTGCATGCAGTGCACCTAAGAAAACTGGGACTCCAGATTTACCATTACCTGCACGATTGGCTGATTACCAGTCCATCCAGGCAGGCGACGGAACAGGCAGTGGCCAAGGCCCCTCAGTTCCTTACCTCCAAGGGGTTCTGCTGAATCTAGAGACGTCTTAGCTTCAACCCTCACAGCAGGTGATGTTAATAGGAGCTCTTCATTATATGACCAAGCCCCGGGCTTTCCTTCCAGAGAGCAGAATGCAGGCGATCCTGCAGATAGCATGCTACATAGCCCACTCCATGCAGTGCATGCCGGGTCTGGTAGCCTCCTCAGCGTTCACAGTGTCCATGGCACAGCTGGGCATGAGAATGACTCGTATTCAGTGCACAGTGGCCATAAGCATCACATCCTCAGACCTACCTCATTCAGGTGATAAAACCCCTGGTTCGGTCACTCACATAGTGGTCAGTGGAGGATGGTCTCCTCCTGGTCTTTCCCTTCTCCCAACTGGAGCCTCAGGTGACTCTCGCCATGTATGCCTCCCTTTTGGGGTATGGGACCCACTTTCAGGTCCACCAAACACAAGATGTCAGGGACCTATCAGAGACTCACTTTCACATCAATGTGTTGGAGGTATGAGCTGCATGGGCAGCATAGGCTGCAAGCCCTACAGGATCTGTTTAGCCACAAAACAGTCCTCCTCCAGAGAGACAAGAAGTCTGTGATGTATTATATCAACAAACAAGGAGAAGCACACTCTTATCCTCTCTGCAGGGAGGTGATGAGAGTGTGGGAATGGTGCCTGGAGCAGGGGATCCTGCTCCAAGACATTCATCTGGCAAGAGTCTAGAATTATCTGGTAGATGTCCCACCTGTATCTAGCACCCTCTGCACCTTCCTTACACACCACTCCCCACCTGTCGCATAATCCTATGCCCCAGATACTGTCTGCATAAGCATCCCAGCATCTTCCCGTCAGCGTTGCTGCCTTCTATTCATGCGCCCCTCCATATCTCTGGGACTTTTATACAGGCCATTATCATGTTCTTGATGGATAGCATCACAAAGGGTTTTATTGTATATGCTAACCGTACACATCTTGCTCCTGTGGTTATTGTATGTATCATACTACTGTTGTTTTATGCATAACTTACCTCTACATGTGCCATTGGAATGTATATATTCTGCTCATATTGTTATTGTAAACATTGTGTTCTTATTGTCTTTTGTATATCTTATTTGTATCTGTACATTTGTCCCTGCTTACTGCAAGTCCACCTTGTAAATGAGCTTGCTCAATGGTGATCGCCTGGATAAATAAAGATTTTGATTGATTGATTGATTGAGATGAGCTCAGCTAAACAGAGACCAATCCTCATGAGTAGTATCTGGCTCCAGATTTTGTGAGATTGCTGTTCGACAAGTGCGGTATCCCAGATGGGGACCTTTTTGCACCCCTACTCAATGTTAAACTGCCTTGAGTCTGCTCCAGAAATAGGCATGTTCTGTCAGGATGCATTCAGACTGCAATAGAAAAATCTGTTTCTGTATGCATTCCCACCAATTCCTCTAGTGCAGAAATTATGGCTCAAACTGGAGTCATACAGGGACAAGGTAATACTGATTGCCCCCTGTTTGCGTCAACAGATATGGCTTCCTCTTTTCAACAGCCTTTAAGTCAGCAATCCGAGGATCCTTCTACTCAGGCTGAACATACTGACTCAGGGTCACCTGGTCCATCCCAGCCTGTGCTCCTTTCACCTTCAAGTCCAGCTCCTATAGAGACAGAAGTGAACAGGTACAAGGTATCTCAAAGGGTCTTTGAAATACTTTTGGCTGCCCCTAAACCTTCCATTAGGAAGACTTACACAGGCAAATGAAAAAGGTTTTACATCTGTTGTTCCTAAACCCACCTGGACCCCTTTTGGTGCCAATCTGACAAGGTTCTGGAGTATGCGCTGGACCGTTCTGATGTTGGTCTACAGTATTCCACAGTTAAGGTCCACTTGTTTGCTATTTCTGCATACCACAAGCCCATTGGTACTCTCTACCTGGCACAGCTCTTACAAACAGTGCACTCCCTTCAGGATGCTGATGGCTGTCTGAGATATCAACCTTGTGTTGGATAAGTTCACTGGCAAGCCCTTTGAGCCCCATGTGACTTGTGAGCTGATGTATTTAGCTTGGAAAGCAGCTTTTCTAGTTGCCATCACTTCTGCTTGGTTCAGCCCTATCGGTGCAGCAGTTATTATCTTCCTGGACTAAAAGTCTCCACCAGTCATTTACACTAGTGGGACTATGCTGGAGGCGATAGGACCCAGTTGGAGCCAAAAATCTTCAGGATGGCTGGTGCCAAGATAGGACCATGCATGCGTGGTGCTGGGAGGCTGGCTCACACTTTATAGGCTATCTCTGCATTGACCCTCCAACCGCCTCAGTTCCCTTTTTCCCCGCTGTCGAGTGTACTTCAGTGACAATGTCGCTCACCCACTGGGAGTCAAATCTTCACACCTGTATGACAGCAGCTTTAGTCATTCAGTATTCATTTTAGTTTACTGTTTTTAGCAGTGTTTAAAAAAACACATTTTTTGTTTTAAAGTGAAATAACAAAGAAAAAAGTCTTCTTCAGCACGGAGTCGACTATGAACGGTGTCAGTGACTGTAGGGAGACTTCACTTGAAAGTTGTTTTGGCAGCAGGGCTGGGTCCGGTCTGCTGCCTTCTTCGGAGGGGGGGTGGGTCTGACAATGGGCAGTCCAGTGCTCAGGAGGAAGGACGGTCCTCATGAAAGCACAAAAAGAAGCGGGTCCATTCCCGATCCCGGTCGGGGGCTCGGCACCGCTCGGCCTTGAGCTCTTCTTCCTCCCACTGGTCGAAGAAAAGCAGTACCACTTGAGGTCACCCTCTGGTATGTCTGCACAGAGATCATCAGTGGGAGGGGATGGTAGGCTGACCTCGGCTCGGTCTTGGGGTCACCTGTGGCTTCAGTCCCTAGCTACCTTGTTCCTCGGCTCTGAAGTCCCCTTCCACTCCCTGGGCTGTCTTCCAGTGAGCAGTTTCATCATTGGGACACTCTTGTGGAGCAGTGGGTCTGGTGGTTTTCCCAGCTGCCCTTGCCTGCAGACTTGATCCTGGGTCCTTCGGGCCTAGGGGCCATTGGCCAACGGACAGAACGGTTGGGTCAGTTTGATCACGTGACACCTTTCAATGCCATTGACACCACTCCCTCGTGCCTTTCCTCCTAACATGGCTGCAATGCAGGGGCCAGCACAGGTACTGCATTCTCCCCTTAACCCTCTTCTTACTTTCAGGTCTCTGGTGTTGTCGCGACCTTCAGCTGTCCCAGTATTGGGTTTTAGGACCCCAGGCGCTCATTTGGCACCAATTGCAGTGCCATGCATGGCTCCGGCCTTGGTGGCGGTGCCATTGCTGGTGCCATGTGCGGCGACATTATCGGTGCCAGTTCCGACTCGGGTGCTGGGGTTCTTGACTCTGATTCCAGGGGTGGCACCTCCGGCTCTTGTCCCTTCTTTTCCTACTTATACTATCCCTTCTGTGGTAGAGGGAGACTATGAAGAGCCTGATCCTGATCTGCACCTGATGGATGATGTGGATGAAGACTCATTTTATGGGGTAGAAAGTAAACTCTCCACATCAGCTGATCCTGTGGTCGAAGACCTCTCTTTTAAATCTCTGCTGAAGAATATCCATTCCAGTCTTGCTCATCAGACTTCTGAGGTGGACCCTGTGAAGCTTTTGCACCTACAATATCTACATGTTCCTGAGATTCCCGTGGACCTGACACCACCAGTACAACCCTTTTTTGAGACACTTTCACAAGTGGTGTGGGACAGACTGGTGCTGATTCCTTCTGAGGTTAAGTCTATAGATAGGAAGTACATTCCCCCTAAGGACGGGCCAGTCCTTGCTTCTTAAGCCTTGGCAGATGCCCTAGTGGTTCTGGTGGAAAACAACAAAGCTATGCTCCCCCAAGAATCCATGGCGCATCTGGTAAATAAAGAATCTCGTGAAATAGACACTCTGGGGAAGCAAGGGTTTGCTGAGGCGCTCCAGGAGTCAGACACTAACTCAGAGCTTCTTCAGACCATTACCAGAGGCCTTGAGTCCAACAGTCAACAACTTAGAGCTGCTATGGATGCTTTTGACACTGCCTCTAGAGCAGCAGCGGCTGGGATCTGTACCTGGCATCACTCCTGGCTAAGGAATTCAAACTTCACTAATGATGCTCAGCAGAGAGTCATGAATTTCCCCTTTGATGGTCTTTATTTGTCTGTCCCACAAGTGGAGCAGGCACTGGAGGCCACTCAGAAAACCAGGACTGTTATTAAGACTGCCAGACCAGCCCCTGCCACCCCTCAGCGGGGCAGAAACCACCGGCAGTTTCATAACTGGCTGTCCTTTCATGGTAAAGGCTGAGGAGCTTTTAACAAAAAACAAACCCCTCAGCCACAGAAGAAAATGCAGCAGAAGGCACAGGCCCCGAAAGCACCCAGTGCCACCCTCTGAAGACCTGGCCCATGTCCCACCTCAACTGCCCTTACAGACGGACCTCCTGACACAAGGTCCAGTGGTCCATCCCAACCTGTGATCCCATCATCTCCACGCCTGGCTCCTGAGGAGATAGAAGTGGGTAGGTTTAACATCTCTCAGAGAATCTCAGAAATCCTATTATCCACATGATAGCCATCCACTAGGAAGACTTACATGGCAAAGTGGAAATAGTTTTCCATTTGGTGCACAAAGTCCACCCTGGACCCCTTTGTTTGCCCATCAGGTAAGGCGTTAGATTACCTCCTAGACCTGTCAAATGCAGGGCTGCAGTACTCAACAGTAAAAGTGCATCTTTGCATGATTTTGGCCTATGACGAGCCAGTACAGAATATGTCAGTGGCTCAGTTACCTTTAGTCAAGAGATTCCTTAAAGGTATCCTACACACTAGGCCGCCGGTCAGGAGGCCACTGGCCCCGTGGGATATCAAACTTATGCTAGACAAGCTCACCCGTAAACCTTTTGAGCCTCTAGCAACCTGTGACTTAAAGTTTCTGACCTGGAAGACAGCATTCTTTTTGCCCATTACCTCTGCTCACAGCATGTCTGAAACACATGCTCTGGTCACAGCATTTCACAAGGACAAGGTGGTTCTCAGAACTTACCTTAAATTCCTACCCAAAGTGGTCTCGAAATATCACCTTAACCAGCCCTTGGTCCTTCTGACTTACATTGCAGATTTACAGAATGAAGGGGAATGCACCTTCACTCTCTGGATGTAAAAAGAGTTTTGCAATTCTACATTGACAGAATGAAAGAGATTCACAAATCCAAATAACTCTGTCTCGTTCAGCATGGCCCGGCTGGGTCAGTCTGTTGCCATTCGGTGCATTTCAGCGTGGTTAGTAGCGTGTCTTTGCCATTGGTACTCAGTGGCACAGGTCAAGCTAGAAGGCAGGGTGTATGCCCACTCTACCAGAGCGGTTACAGCATCCCTGGCGGAGATTCTGAATGTGCCCATTGCAGACATCTGCAACGCGGCCACTTGGAGCTCTCTGCACACTTTCGTGAAGCACTATGCCCTGGATGTCCATGCCAGGCAGCATCCTTCTTTTGGCAAGTCAATCCTTAATGGACTTCTGTCCTAAGTGTGTTCCTTTTTCCTGCCACCCTACTCGGGGGGGGGGGGATTGTTTTCAACTTGGTACTGTCCCACTAGTGTGAATGAGTGGTGGAGACTTTTAGTTCAGGAAGATATGAAAATTTCGTACCTACCGTAGTTCTTGATCTTCTTGGACAAAGTCTCCACTACTCATTCACACACCCACCCACCATCCCCCGAGCTCACTTATCCTGTTTCTGGTATTCATTCCCTCATTGGCTGGGCTGTAAAGACTCTGTTGAGTTGACCTTTCTTACGTGGTCATACAGACTATCTTATGTCCGGGTTAGGTTAGTTTCCTAGGTTAGTTTGCGCTTACCTCCTCAGTAAAAAAGGTACTGAGGTGGTTGAGGGTCGACGCCGAGATAGCCTATACGGCGTGACCCTGCCTTGCGGCACCACGCATGCGCGGTCCTATCTCAGCACTAGCCCTCCTGAAGATTGTTGGCTCCCGCTAGGTCCTAGCACCTTCAGTGTAGTCCCACTAGTGTGAATGAGTGATGGAGACTTCATCCAAGAAGATCCAGAATTATGGTAGGTATGTAATTTTCTTTTGTCGACACTGATAGAGATGCAAGCAATACGGCGCCAGGCTCCGGAGCACCAGTCATTGCAGCTCCCTGGAGCCAGAGTGCCAAAGTGCCATCAAGAAAATATCCCCAGCCCAGACCCATATGTGGTACTCTATGTAAGAGATATTCAGGACGTTCAACAGTTATGGTGAATACAAAACTTTCATTTCAAACAACATGAAGTCTTGCAATATTATGACATATGCAGTGAGTCCCAACCTTCGAACTGCTCCGGAGGTGAAAGAGTTAACTTTCCATGCCAGGCATGAAATGCTGAGTTCGAGCTCGGTTGAAACTCTGTCTGTTGTTCTTCAAACTCAAACCGTCAAATTCTTTATTCCGCCTCACTGAACAGCCGCTACGGAGAGTTCTCCTTCTGCTCGGTTCATTTTGTCGGTTAAAGTATTGTTTTTCTCAGTTTTCGACCGAATTTAAACCGCAACCGGTCGATTCAAACTCTGTCTGTGGTATTGTGAGTACTAGATAGGTTTTACATTAATTTCTATTCTGTGTGGAACTTGTAAACGGTCATCGGTTCGGTTTGAACCGATCAGGTTGTTTAAAATATCTTAATCTGTCATTTAGAGTGTGGTTACGGTTCTAAAAAAGCAGATTTTATTACGTATTTTTCCACGACCCGTGACACGGTTGGGAACCGATAAGAGGGTCTTACCTGGCGGATTGCCATAAACAGGTAAGTTTGGTTAGGACTGGCACTATGTCTGAGAAACCCAAAAGAAAAACCAGGCCCACTGGGTTTCAACACTGCAGTGTGTGTGGGGAAGTCTTTGCCAAGGCTGACCCCACACCACCTGTGTTTATTGTCTGGGGTTTGACCACCTCAATGCAGACTGCCAGATTTGTAAAAATTTTCCTGCAGCTACCCTGGAAAAGAGAGTTGGTAGGCTCAGGGAAAGGGAGGCCAAAAAGTCCGCTGAACCGGATGGCCAGCCCGGTTCAGTTCCAACCGAACCAGAGGGAGTATCCTCTGACCAGGGCAAGACTTCCTCGGGCAAAAGGAGATCCGACCACTGAAGAAATAGCCAAAGCGATTAAAATTGTCCAGTCGCTTTCCCCGGTTCCTACCAAACCGGCACCATCGGGTAAGCGCCTGGTTCAGCCGGTTCCACCGGTTCAAGAGTATGATTTATAGGAGTAGTATGAACTGAAGGAGGGGAGAGAGGAGTATGAGGAGAGTGAATGTGGATTTGAAAGTCTGGATGTGCCCATTGACCCAGACATCTCCCCAGACAGACCTTCAGGAGTGTCTGCTCCTAGGCTTTCTGAGTCCCCTTCTCATTTTATGTTTTATAAAAAAGTGGCTGAAACCTTCCAGCTCCCTATGGGGGAAGCTGTGGATGATCCAGAGGAGCCTGACTATGTGGAAATGGTGGATATCCCAGAGTCTAGGAGACTGTGTATTCCCTTGCATAAATCTTTTGGGAAACAGACTGTTCAAATTCTAAAAACTCCTCACACTATACCTCCTGTGGATAAGAGAATGGACAAGAGGTACATATTGGCAGGCTCTGATATGGAGTTCCTTACACAACAATGCAGCCATGTTGGGGTAGTGCATGCTGCAGCCTGTGACAAGGCAAATATTCCCTTGGCTTTACACACCCCGGACAAGGACTCCTGGAGGATTGATGCCATGGCAAAGAAACCGTAGACGGCAGCATCTTTGGGACTCAGACAGGCAAATTATATGGCTTATGTTGCTAGATATCAGAAATCCAGATGGGATACTGTTATGGCTCTAGCAAAACAGGTCCCTGGCCAGCTTGCCAAGGAGCTGGAGCAGGTGTCTGCTGATGGTATTGAGGCATCCAAGGTGCAATTCCATGCTGCAGTGGACTCAAATTATGTGTCATCAAGAGTCATGGCTACATTTGTGGCACTTCGCAGAATGGCTTGGCTCAGATGTACTAGCCTGTCACAGGATACCCAGACTAAGGCCATGGATTTTCCTGTTGTGGGTAATTCTCTGTTTGGGGAGCAGACAGAGAATTACATGAAGAAAAATGGATGAGTATAGGACCACCTATAGGAGTGCACAGGCCAAGGAAAGGCAGGCCACTCCTCAAAGGCAGCTTCCCAGGGGCAGGGGCAGGCCTTTTCATAGCCTTTTACCAAGCCCAGGCCTCTCTTCTGCTTATGCCCAGAGGGGTTCTTTAGAGGGAGAGGCAGACGGGCACAAGCAGGTCTGCTTCCACCCTCAGCCCAAAGCCCTGCCAAGCAGGCACCCTGATGGGGTTGCCAGGGCCGATTCTCAGCTACCCGTAGAGGCAGGGCTGGCTTACTTTGTCAGGACTGGGAGTCTCTGACATCAGACAAGTGGGTCCTGGAAGTAGTAAGCCAGGGACTGGTTCTCAGCTTCAAAAGTTTCCAAAGATGAGAGCCAGATCCTTTCCACCTGCAAATCCACCAGAGGCACTTGCCCTAGAGGCAGAGGTCTCTTCCCTCCTGGCTCTCAGAGCTGTGTAAAGGGTTCCACCCCTACACCAGGGCAAAGGGTTGTACTCCAGGTACTTCCTTACCTCAAAAAAGACAGGAGAATGGCGGCCCATCCTGGATCTCAGATATTTAAACAAGCACCTTTTAAAACCAAAATTCAAAATGGTGACTCTGGGAATTATTCTACCCTCTCTAAGGCCAGGGGACTGGCTGCGTCCCTGGACCTCAAGGATGCCTACTTCATATTCTCATCAGAAGCTCCCATCGAAAGTACCTCCAGGTTCAAGCTGCCCTCAGGCCATTACCAGTTCAGAGCAATGCCCTTTGGCTAACCTCTGCTCAAAGGTATTCACAAAATGCTTGGCAGTAGCAGTTGCTTCATTAAGAAGGCAAAACGTTATCTTTCCTTACCTGGATGACTGGCTCATAGTAGGCCAGTCCTCAGACCAAGTCAAGTTACATCTACAGATAACTCAGCAACTGCTCACCTCTCTAGGTTTCCTTCTGAATCTTTCAAAGTCAGTTCTAGAGCCTGTCCAGCTCCTCACCTTCATAGGCACAGAACTGAACACAGAGAAAGCCAGAGCCTTCCTTCCTTTGGACAGGGCAAGGACCCTGGTCTCTCTGGCCTCCTCATTCACCCTGCAGGTCTCTCGACCAGCAAGGCATTTTCTACAGCTCCTAGGGCACATGGCTGCTTCTACAGCAGTAGTGCAGGGAGCAAGATTTCAGATGAGGGGCATCCAGTTCCATTTGAGAGCCTTTTAGTCTCAAAGGAAAGACCCTCTAACCAAATTGATTCCAGTGACTCGAACCCTGATCCAGGCCCTACAGTGGTGGCAGGATCAGAGCAATCTGAGACAAGGGGTTACTTTTGTCACTCAGTTTCACTCCTTAATCCTTACTACAAATGCATCCCTCTTGGGATGGGGAGCTCACATGGGCGACGTCACTACCCAGGGATTGTGGTCCCCTCAGGAATCTCTGCTCCACATCAATCTGTTGGAACTCAGAGCAGTTTTTCTAGCACTTCAAGTTTTTTCCAAATCTGTTCAGAACAAAGTTGTACAGATCAGAACAGACAACACCACCACAATGTGGTACATCAACTAGCAAGGGGGCACTCGGTTTACGGCGTTGTGCACCGAAGCAATGACGTTGTGGTCTCTGGCTTACTCCCTGAACACCTCCCTTACGGCAGTTCATCTCCCAGGCAAGGACAATATCCTGGCAGATGCTCTCAGCAGGATTTCCCAGGGCCATCACGAATGGTCTCTGGACCCCCTGGTCTTGGAGGTGATATTTGCCAGATGGGGCACCCCGCAGATAGATCTTTTTGCAGCCCCAGACAATCACCAACTTCCTCTTTTTTGCTGCAGGCCCCCAATGTTGGGCTCAGTTCCACTGGATGCCTTAGTTCTCAATTGGGAAGGGAAGTTTCTCTGTGCTTTCCCCCCTTCCCTCTCCTGTTCAAAGTGCTAGTCAAAATCAGATCTCAGCCCTGCAAGATGATCCTGATTGCTCCAGATTGGGCCAGACAACCCTGGTATCCACTCCTTCTGTCCTTAGCAGTCCATCTTCCCTTGTGTCTTCCCAGGAATCACAACCTGTTAACCTGTGCTCAGGGGAGGGTTTGGTACCCGAACCTCAAATCTCTCAATCTCAAAGCCTGGCTCTTGAAGAGTTAGAGTTTGCTGATCTACACCTCTCCCAAGGTGTAATGGATATCCTGAAGGCTTCTAGGAAACCTTCCACCAGGGCTACTTATAATTCCAAATGGAAGAGGTTTTCCATGTGGTGCTCTGGGAAGCATATTTCCCCATATTCTGCTAATTTACCCACAGTCCTGGATTATATGGCCCATTTAAATACATTGGAGCTGAGACCAGCTACCCTAAAAGTGCATCTGGCAGCTGTGTCTGCTTTTATTTCAGCAGGTAAACCTGTTCTCTTTCAGCTCATCCTGTATTCTCCAAGTTTTTCAAGGGATTGCTTCACACCAACCCTCCATTCAGGGACCCTGCCCCTGCCTGGGATCTTAATGTTTGCATTGCTCTGCTTATGCAACCCCCCTTTGAGCCTTTGTCTTCAGCAGAGCTTAAGTACTTGACTTGGAAGACTGTGTTTCTGGTAGCCATCACTTCTGCCAGACGATAAGTGAATTACAAGCTTTGTCAGTGGAGCCTGATTTTATCTCCTTTCATAGAGATAAGGTGGTCCTCAGGACTAACAGGAAGTTCTTGCCTAAGGTGGTTTCAGATTTCCACCTTAATCAATCTATATCTCTTCCAGTGTATTTCACTGACCATTCCTCCTCTGGCCAGAGGAGGCTTCACAGCTTGGATGTGAAGAGAGCCCTTAGTTACTACATAGAGCGTACCAAGGGTCACAGGTTTGACTCCCTCCAACTGTTCCTCAGTTATGGTGAGGCTGGTAAAGGGAAACCTGCCTCTAAAAGATCCATTGCCAGGTGGATTGTCTCTTGTATCCAATTTTGTTATGAAAAACTGGGTAAGGTTCCTCCCTCAGGCCTGAGGGCTCACTCTACCAGAGGTACAGCTGCTTCCCTGGCTGCTGCCAGGGACATCCCTATTCTAGAGATATGTCAAGCAGCTACCTGGAAAACAGTTCACACTTTTACCAAGCATTACTCCCTGGACATCCAGGCTAGGAGTGATGCTCGGTTTAACACAACTAATGCTTCAGAGCCTATTTCTAAGTGGGTTCTGTCCCTCCTCCATGGAGGTACTGCTTTGTAGTCTGCATATGTCATAATATAGCAAGACTTCATGTTGTTTGAAGAAAAAATTACTCACCTTAGTAATGTTGTTTCTTCTAATGGAGTCTTGCTATATTATGACCTCCCCGCCTGCCCCTCTCAGTACCTCTGTTTTTGGGATGTGGGTGGGCAGTGCAGTGTTGGCACTTAGTAGGTGCCCACCTTGTTGTTTTCACCTCTCCTTTCTTGGGGTGACTTGGTGTTGTGTTTTTAATTTTTGGGTCTCCTGACTTGAGTCTTTGTTTTGGGACCAAAAAAATGTGTTCTTATGTTTAGTAGCCAGTTGGCTAGTGTAGGTTTACAGCTTCCACACAGGACCTCAGTGAGTTTAGCTCGTAAAGATCTGACGGTTTGAGTTTGAAGAACAACAGACAGAGTTTCAACCGAGCTCGAGCTCAGCGTTCCATGCCTGGCATGGAAAGTTAACTCTTTCACCTCCGGAGCAGTTCGAAGGTTGGGACTCACTGCATATGTCATAGTATAGCAAGACTCCATTAGAAGAAACAACATTACTAAGGTGAGTAATTTTTTTCTTCTAACACCAGGAATCCCTCACTGATGCTTTACAGCAGTCATCACCTTCTGGGTAGAAAGTGATGCCCTGGAGATAGAACCCTGTGCTAATTGTAGAACTTAAAATGAAGGTTCAAACTGCACACTGTGGTCACGCTTCATTTCTAGCCTTAACGTCAGAGTTGTTTTTCCATTGAAAAGAGCAGTCGTCCCAAAATCTGCTCCATTCTCCAGATGAGTTTTAATTCATTTTAGTATTTTATTTCATTTTAAAGTTTTTAATCAGTTCTTCAATAACTCTGCATTAGGTAGGGTTTAATTTACTTATATATTTTTTTTCTGATTTTAATTTGGTTTCTCTAGTTCATGATCAATTCCCAGGAACCAGAGAAGACCACAAATCAGTCCGGGTTCCACCTTTGAGGAATCAGTAATATTCACTGAAAGTTTTTTTTTTTTTTAATGATTTACTTTAAAAGCTACTGCTTTACCAGTTTTACAGGGCTGCTTTTTTCTGTCAGTCGGGGTTCCCACCTTTAGGGAACAGGACCAAAAATTAAAAGAACTGTTTGCCTTTTCTTTATAAACCACATTATTCCATTTCAGCCCTCAATCTATCCCAGCTAATGAACGAGCCCACTGGCCAGAGACAGCGCTAGATAGGGCAAAAAGGGAAAAAGTTGCAGCTTGGCCAGAAATGACCCACTTTCCACAGGACAGTGGGTCCAAAGTGGTGCACCTGTCTCTAACAATAGCTGAAAGATGGAAAACTAAACAATAGAAAAGTATTTTCATTCAACAAATTTAAGCTTCTGTACTAGTGAAATTTCTACTTACAATTAGGTTTGGACCCAGTTGTTTCTCATTTTGACCCACATTTTTTACACCCATGGGTCTAATTTGACCCATGTTTTAAAACCCCTAGTGCTGTCACTGCCACTGGCCTAAACCCCAATTCCCCGAACCTATACCCTCACTGACTGGGTTTTAACTTCCCACCCGCACTGCTTGGTCACTGCATGTATACTTCCTGACTCATTAGCCAAAGCCCCTCCAAAATTCCTGCTAATAAGCTCTTACAAATCCTTAGACCTTGTCCCTCTACTTGATGACCTATCTAATACAGTCTGGTCCCCCATCCCCACTGCTTCCTCGATCATCTCAGCCCTTGACTATTTCAGAAACAAATTCTTTGATGTTTGGAACCATCATGCTCTTCTTAGATGTGTCAGGGTATGAGACTTCTACCTCCCCTGGATCACAGGTGAGCTGCTGGCATGCATGCATGCTTGGGACAATGCCTGGAATATCCTCAAAACTACTGGCTCCTCTGCTGACTATCAAACCTACTGCTCTCTCTGGAATTCCAGCACCAGGGCAACACATCTGGCAAAGGCAGACTGCTTCCAGGCCCCCTTCCATCCAGCCTCCTAGATGCTCTTTCAGGAGGCAAAAGTAAGCCAGTAACCAACAGGACTGTTTCTCATTGGATAGTCTCTTGCATACAGTTCTGTTATGAAAAAGCTGGGAAAATACCCCACCAGAATCCTGAGAGCACATTCCACAAGGGGTACCTCTGTCTCTGTGGCATCCACAAGACAAGAGGCATCCCACTTTTGGACATTTGCAAAGCAGCTACCTGGAAAACATTGCACATCGTCACAAAGCACAATCATCTGGACATACAGTCCAGAAAGAATGCCAGTTTTGGAATTGCTGTCTTGCACAACCTTTTTCCTAAGTTAGTTCTGGTCCCAGCCTCTCACGGTACTGCTAAAGAGTCTGCTTGTTGTAAAGCATCAATTATGGATTCCTAGTGTTAGAATTAAAATGACCCACTGTAGTAATATTGTTTCTTCTCGGGGATTCCTCACTGTGATATATAATCCTTGTCCCTGTCTTCCCTTCCAGAATCCAAAAATAGATTCACACAAGAATCCGATAATCTTCACCATTGATTCCCACTAGTGGGTCTTATTCAGAGGCACTAGGACCCAGAGGGAATAAGAAATTTTCAGTGGGCTGGCACTGAAGTAAGCACCATGCATCCATGGCTCCACAAGCCAGCACAAGTGGCCACTCGTTTACCTCAGCACCAACCCCCAACCACCTAATTTCCTTTTTTCATTGCCATCAGGTGTGCATCATTGCTACGTCACTTGCCCGCTGGTTGTCAGAAGTTAGAACTTCAGGTTTATATGACAACAGCATTCAGTTCTTCTCAGTTTTAGTGTTTAAGGCTAGAACTTGTTATTTTTCTGTCAAATTAGTTTTTCTTCACAGTAAATAATGTTTTCTCAGCCCCACTGAGTTTTAGTGGTCGATGACTATGAAAGATGGTATTTTGGCTCAAGAGGCAGACTGCTCTGGCAGCAGAGCTGCATCTGTTCCACTTTGCCTTCCGGGAAAGAGTTCGGATGATGAGCTGTTCAGTGCTCAGGAGGCAAGGCAGTCCTCCCCTAAGCACAAAAAGAAGTTATCCCAACCCCACACATGCTCTGCATTGGGGTCCAGGCACAACTTGGCCTCAGCCTCTTCCTCTTCTTGTAAGAAGGGGAAGAAACAGCACTGGTCAAGGTCACCCTTTGTGAGGTCTGCCATGAGAAACTCGACCTCCCTGAGTCTGAAGTCCTCGCTGCCAACACCAAGGTCCTCCGGGTCTGGGTGGGCAGTGCCTCATGTCTAGAGCCCCCTCTGTCTTTAAGTGAGGACTCTGGTGGCCAGTTCCAACACTGGGCAGTTCTCATAGAGCAGTTGGTGTAGTGGGTGGCCCATGTGGCACTGGTAGTGAAGCCAGTCACTGGCCCTTCCTGTTCATCAGACCCTGTATCACAGGCAGTGCCACCAGACTGGGAAGAGTGTTTGTTTATGGTAACACCCTTCAGGCCCTTGCCAGGAGTGGTGCTGCCATCTGTCCTACTTCTGGCCCCACCCCATCCTGTTCTAGGATGCGGGTAGCCATAGTGCCATCACTGTTCACTTTGGTACCAGCTGGGTCATCAACTCTTGTTCCAGTGCTGCATCTGGTGCCATGTTTGGGTCCTTTAGGCCCGGCCTGGTGTACAGTATGGCATCAGGTCTGGTACTGCATGATCTCAAAATGCCTGGACCCTTCCGAGTGCCACATCCAGTGCCAGTTCTGTCTCCAACTCTAGGTTGTCAGGCTTGTAGCCCCACCTTCTCCTCCACCCTCCTCCCAAGGAGAGTGTGTGTGTGTGGGGGGGGAGGAGGGGGGATGATTCAGATCTCAACTTCATTATCTCTGAAGGCAGTGATGATAACTCTTACTATAGCTAAGACACTTTAGACCCAGCTCCTGAGTCTGTATCTCAAG
This sequence comes from Neoceratodus forsteri, assembly GCA_016271365.2. Lineage (NCBI taxonomy): Eukaryota > Metazoa > Chordata > Ceratodontiformes > Ceratodontidae > Neoceratodus > Neoceratodus forsteri. The sequence goes on from CM028135.1 coordinate 369,767,903, forward strand.
AAGATCTCTCTTTTTAGGCTCTATTCAGAAATATATTGTCCCAAACACATTATGTTTGTTTTTGTTTCTTCTGTATTACTGTACTATTGTAAACTCCCTACCCCCAGGGCGCATCTGGAATCGAGCAGTACTCTGCTCAGCATGCCTTCCTGGTAAATCTCTTAATTAAATAAATAAATAAATAAATAATATATACTCAACATCAAATTTTGAGTCAGCAGGCACTGACCTGGCTAGGTGTCTCCAACTGGAGTTCCTGAACGTGCCTAATATTCTGGTCAGTACCATTCTTCCAGTTGAGCCAGCACTGGAGACTTTGTCTGATATGGTATGGCAGAGACCTGTTTCAGTGGCTGCTGTCCTCACGCAGGTAGACAGGAAGTACATTGCTCCTAAAAAAAAGCCAGTGTACAGTATGTTACTCAGTCCATAACTGATGATATTGTTTTTCTCATTGAGAATGACAAGACCATTATCCCTTAAAGAGGTCACTGCACAACCTACTAATAGAGAGTTGTGCAAGATTGACACTATGGGCAAATGAGCCTATGCGTCAGCCATCCTGGGCATGAAGACAGCTAGCTATCAAGAGCATTTTTCAAAGTATGAATATACCCTTTGGAACAAGTTAAAGTCTCTGGCAGAGACAACCAGATTCGGAGGCTAAACAGGATAGTCTGCTGACTGTCAAGCAAGGTATTGAATCCAACAGTCACGTGCTTAAAGCCTCTATGGATACCTTTGATGCTGCATCTCACTCTGCTGCTACAGGCATTTGCATCAGGTGGCATTCTTGCCTATGGCCTGCTGGTTTTACCCAGGATGTCCAGCAATATGTAATGAATGTTCCTTTTGATGGAACTTACATGCTCAGACAACAGGTGGAGCAGTCTGTTAAGATGTCTAATGAAACTAGATTGACCCTTAAAGGGGAAGTAAACATTGCAGGGGTCTCTGAAATTGTGAAAGCACAAGACAAGACCATTCAAACGAGTTGCTAGGCTTAGCTGTAAGTGTCAGGATTCCTGAGATATGAATATCAAATTATCTGTAAATTAAAACAAAGCAGGAGCCATTTCATGTAATCTTAAAACAGGAAGTGATGTCACTGAGGGGCCAGCTCTATGTTTTTCATTATAACTTGCTCCTCAGTGACATCACTTTCTGTCTGAGGATCCCATGAAATGACTGCTGCCTAGTTTTGATTTACAGAGTATTTAGACATTCATATCTCAGGACTCTTTACACCTACAAGGAAGTTTCATACCTCGTTTGAAATATCTTTTTACGGGCTTTCACAATTTAAGAGACTCCTGCAATGTTTACTTCCCCTTTAAGACCTCCAGACCCGGTGGCACTGGAGGTTGAGGCACTGGTCACTACACCTTGTGCCACACTGGTGACCCAGGTTCGGGAACGAGCCCGGACAGCCAGGGGTCAGCATGGACGAGGGAGGATTGAGCATCCAGAGGATTGCTCTCCTCTCTAGGGGGGGAAGGAGGCTTGTCATCCCACTTGTTGACTGTTCTGTGGTGGTGGTCAGAAGGCAGTAAGAGTTGGCAAGCGTGTACTGGCTTCACTACATTGGTGGGGAAGGGAGACGGGAGGAAAACAGGGAGCTGGCAGGCTCCATGATGGCCCCATGTCCCTGTACCAACCCCTCAGCTTCTGGATTGTGCTCGGGGGAAGGGGAGCTGTCCCTGCTGCAGGGGACAAGCCGTGGGGGAAATACTGGGGGGTCGGCATGAGTGGAGGTGCATGGGGCCAGATGATGAGTCCCTCCAAGGGAAGGCCACAGCCACCTGCCAGGCTCCAGTGAGAATAAACAGAATAATAAAAAAAAAAAAAAGACCTCCAGACCCACTCTCTTCAGCTCTCAGAAGTCCAGGGGATGTGACACTTTCCCGAACAATCAGTCCTTTCATGGTAAAAGCAAGAGAGCCCAAAATAGAAATCAGCTTCCCCAGCCTCAGAAGAAGGCACAGGAACTAACCAAAATCACTTAGTGCCACTGACTGAAGCTCCACCGCCCCCAGGTTTGCCTTGACTCCCTGAGGTAGTCCTCTCCTCCCGGGGGCGGGGAGAACCTGACCCAGTTTTACTATCAATGGGAATCCAGCATGATCGATAAGCGGGTCCTCAGCAGTCTTCCGGGAGACGTTCTGGGGGATGTGGTGTTGTCCCATCTCCTGGCATCTCTCTGGGCTGAGGGAGGAGGTTGCTCATCTCCAGGCTGAGTTGGCCAGGATTTGGGGGACATCCTTTACCACCCAAGGACCATCAGGGCCACCGCCGCTGCTTCAGAGGTTGCCAAGAAAGAGGAGCGGTTGGACTACGGTGGGCTCAGGGAGGGTGAGGGTGGTGGAACAGAGGCTCATCCCTCCAGTTGTACCACTCCACAACTCATATGCCATTCTGGCAGAGTGTGGTTCCTCTATGGAGGCACCAGCAGTGGAGACCAAGGAGGATGCTGGGAACCTACACAAAGGAGACTCACAGGAGGGTGGCATGGGACCCCACAGGCAAAGGAAACAAATCCTGGTGGTGGACTCCATTGTTAGGAGGGTAGAACTGGGGGAGGGAGGGGAGAGGGAGATAAGGTGCCTGCCTGGCGCCATGGTGTGGAGGAACAAGGAGCAAATCCTCAGGATCGTGGGAGCAGCTGCATGGGGGAGGGAGCTGGATGTCATTGTCTACCTAAGGACAAATGACCAGGCTGGGAAAGGGATCAGAGCAGTGCAGAATGAGTTTCTGGAGTTGGGGAGGGCCTTAGACAAGTAGCACACATGGTAACCTTCTCAGAGGTGCTGCCTGCCTATGGTATGGGTGAGGCTAGGGTGCTTCACACATTGGGATTCAATCAGTGGTTGAACAACTGGTGCAGAGCTCAGGATTTTGGCTTCACTGGAGACTGGGGACTACCTGGTGGGATGCATGCCTATACTGGCACGATGGTCTGCATCTGTCCAGGAGGGGAACCAGGATCTTAGGTGATAGGTTTAAATGCTTCATTGGCAAACATTTAAACTAGCCATGGGGGGGAGGCACTGAAAAGGAGAAAGGAAGTCCTAGCCCCTTCCAGAAATCAAGGTAGTTAGTGAGGTAAACACCAAGATAAAGAAGTCGATAGGGAGAAGGGCTGGGGTAAATGGAGAAAAAGACAAAGACAGTAAGGACAGGGATAGGGCAAAAAGGGGTAAAGCCATAAATAAATGGAGGGTAATGAGTACCAGTGCCCGTAGTCTAGGTAACAAGCTCCCTGAACTGGTGGCCTTGACAGAAGAGGGATGCCTGGATATCTTGGCAGTCACAGAAACATGGTACACAGAGAACCATGACTGGGATGTCAACATACCAGGGTACACAATCTACAGAAGGGATAGGGAGGGTAGAAGAGGAGGAGGAGGAGTAGCTCTCTATGTAAGGGAAGGGATCAAAGCTATGGAATTAAAGGGTAAACAGGGAGGAGAGGAGGAACTGTGGGTCACCCTGGACACTGGAAATGGCACAACAATCCGCACAGGGGTTGTATACTGACCCCCGTGTCAGGGGGATGAAATGGACAAGGAAATGATAGGAAGCATCCTTAGGATGGCAGAGAAAGGGGAAATATTGTTGATGGGGGACTTGAATATGCCCGATGTTAACTGGAGCACCTTTGCTGCAGCCACATCCAAGAGCAGGGCCATTCTCAATGCCCTACAGGGGGCATGGCTCAGACAGCTAGTATTGGGACCCACTCGGGAGGGAGCAATCTTAGACCTGGTACTCTCAAATGGGGATGGAGAGAGGATTTCAGATCTAGAAGTGGGTAGCCATCTGGGAACAAGTGACCACCAAACAAAGTGGTTCACGATAAACTCAGCTGTAGAGTCAAGTCATACAAAAGTGAAGGTACTGGACTTCAGGGGGGGCTGATTTTGTCAAAATGGGAGCGTGCCTCAGAAAAGCACTAGCAAACATGCAAGGAGGAGGGGTGGAACAACAATGGGGAAACATCAAAACTGCCATCACAGAGGCAACAAGCCTTTGTGTGAAGCAAATAAATCAAAACAAAAGAAAAAAACACTGTGGTTCTCAAAAGAGATGGCAGGGAAGGTTAAGGAGAAAAAGATAGCATTCAGGAAGTATAAAGAAACACAGAAGGAGCATGATACAGAACTGTACCAGTTAAAGCAGAAGGAAGCAAGCAAGGCAGTCAGAATAGCAAAGGCCCAAACCGAGGAAAAGATAGTCAACTTGGTTAAGAAGGGGGATAAAACCTTTTATAGGTACATTAGGGAGCAAAGAAAGACAAAGGGAGGGATGCCGAGGCTAAATAAAGAGGAGAGTGGGTGGGCAGAGAGGGACAGTGAAAAAGCAGGGATACTGAATGAATACTTTTCTGCTCAGTATTCACAAAGGAAGAGGAGGGGGAGGAACCTAATCCAGTCAATAGAAGCACTCTGGATGGGGGTCAATATCAATCCTTTCACAGAAGAAAATGTTCTGAAAGAACTCCTAAAACTGTAGGTGGACAAAGTAATGGGACCTGATGGGATTCACCACATAATTCTAAAAGAACTAAGGGGAGAACTAGTAACATCATTGACTACCCTTTTTAGCAAATCATGGGAGGATGGTGTGGTACCTGAGGACTGGAGGAAGGCAGATGTGATTCCCCTTCACAAAAGCGGGAGCAAGACAGAGGCAGTAAACTACAGACCTGTCAGCTTGACCTCAGTGGTAGGGAAAATGATGGAATAGTTTCTGAAGGAAAGAATTGTAGAGTACCTGGAGGCCAGTGTGGCACAGGACCCAAGGCAGCATGGATTCACTGTGGGAAGGTCATGTCAGATGAATCTAATTGATTTCTTTGACTGGATGACCAAAGTAGTAGACCAGGGAGGGGCTGTGGACATGGCCTACCTAGACTTTAGCAAGGAATTTGACACAGTCCCGCACAAAAGATTAGTAAACAAATTAGCCAGCCTGGGAGTGAGTCCCAGGGTGGTAATCTGGGTAAAACATTAGCTGGACAACAGGATGCAGAGGGTAATAGTAAATGGAGTCCATAGTGCAGAAAGGGGGGTTACTAGTAGGGTACCGCAGGGTTCAGTACTGGGTCAGGTCCTTTTTAATGTCTTTATAAGTGACATTGCAGAGGGACTGGAAGGAAAAAATATGTCTCTTTGCAGACAACACAAAGGAATGCAACAGAGTTGATACACAGGGTGGGGTGAAAAGGATGAGAAGGGTCTTGGCAAGGTTGGAGGAATGGTCAAATGAATGGCAGCTTAGATTCAATGCAAAGAAATGCAAAGTAATGCACCTGGGAAACAAAAATTCAGGGGAAGAGTACACAATAGGGAGAGAGATGCTGACAACAACAGAAATGGAAAGGGACCCGGGGGTAGTTATATCAGATTACCTAAAGGTGGGCAAGCAATGTGAGAAGGCAGTAAGGAGGGCTAGGGGGATACTGTGATACATAGGGAGAGGCATCACCAGCAGAGAACAGGAAGTTGTTATCCCTCTGTACAGACAGTTGGTGAGACCCCATCTGGAGTACTGCATGCAGTTCTGGAGACCCCATCTCCGCAAAGACATAGACAGGGTGGAGGCTGTCCAGAGAAGGGCAACCAAAATGATGCAGGTTCTGCACCAGAAGATATACGAAGAGAGACTAAAGGAGCTTAATATGTATACTCTCGAGGAAAGGAGAGAGAGGGGGGACTTGATAGAAACTTTCAAGTACCTCAAGAGAATCAACAAAGTCCTAGAGGGTAGTATCTTTCAGAAAAATAGATGTGCAAGAACAAGGGGGCACAATTCGAAGATAGAGGGGGGACAGCTCAGAGGTAATTTGAGGAAGTATTTTTTCATGGAGAGAGTTGTGGATGCATGGAACAGCCTTCCTGAGGAGATTGTGGAGTCAAAAACAGTGGGGGGGAATTCAAGAATGCATGGGACAGACATAAGGCAGTTGTAATGGTGGGTAGGAGGAAGTAGGCTGTTGGTTAACTAGGATCTGCAGCTTATCCATCAGATAGGGAAATGGGCAGACTAGGTGGGCCATCAAATTCTATGGTTCTATGTTTCTAGCCAAGAGGGATACTCCCTGGATTTTACAGAAATCCCTCCAGACTAAGCCGCACAGAAGGCAACACCCTTTATCAGCTCACATATCTGAGCTTCTTGTGCCAGAGATTGTGGGCCTTCTGAGCAACAGGGCAGTGAAAATAGTGCCTGAATCACAACAGAACACAGGGTTTACTCTCGCTACTTCCTAGTTCCATAGAAATCTGGGGACATATGTCCCATTCTCAAACTCAGAAATCTGAACAAATGTACTGATTGAGAAAAATTTAAAAGCATTTCCCTCGGTTCTTTGCTACCCTCCTTGAAGCCTCTGGACTGGCTAGTATCCATGGATATGAGGTATGCGTCTCAGCACATTCTGGTACACCTCAGCCACCATGGATACTTCTGTTTTGTAGTGCCAGGGCAGCATTACCAGTTAAGAGTCCTGCCTTTTGGGATTTCCTCAGTACCATGAGTTTTTTTTTTTTTTACATAAATTTGCTTTCCCCCTTCCCCACATTTCCATCGGACCCACCGCTCACCCAGCCCCATCACCCCCATCCTTCCGAGTTACCTGCACCCCACATTTCTCCCTCACATGACCCCCCCACCCCCATGGGAAGGGCCACTGGGAGCCACTCCTGTTAACCCTGGCAAAGTTTGGGTGTTCGGTCGGTGAGGCTGAGAGCCCAGTCGGTTGGAGCATGCAACAGGGGGTGGATGGCATCCTGCATGGTGGAGGGTTTTTCCATTTTGCTGCCTAGGAGGTGGGATGTGCAATGATGTCAGGGGTGCACATACTAATGTCTGCCACTCTTCCACTAGTTGCTAGTGCCAGCTGCTGGAAACTTGGTTTCCATCAGGGATTGGGTGACTGCCAGGAGCTTCCCCACACTACCCCTGGAGGAGGACAGCAGTCAATGGGATGCTCAGTGCTCCTCCTCCCCCAGGCTTGCTTCTGAATGTGGGTCATTGGCATTGTGAGCAGTAACATTGCTGCTACACTGGCGGGCCGGTTGCACCATGAGTTTTAACCAAGTGCTTTACCATTCTTGCTATACACATGAGGAAATTAGAACATCAAATCTTCCCGTACTTGGACAACTGCTAATTTCTAACTCCAGGAATTCACTAATATTATTAATTTTTGCAGTGCTCCTTTAAGACAGCACTGCCCCAGAGCCAAAATGGAATGTATGCTAACGATGGAATCTTTAGCTGGTGCATTTAATTCAAAAGCTGCTCAGTTCAACTATCTATATTCTGACCCTCAGATTTCTTCTCTCCGCTGCAAAGACTAGACACCCTGGAGATTATCTCTCTTTCACAAGTCGTTCCTGAAGTGACATTTGATCAAAAAAACGTATTCATAGCTGCCTAGTTTTAGTGTTTAGTTTATTTTTTTTACCTCAGTAAGTAAATTTTAGTGTAGTTTTGTTTATATTATCGGTTCCTCTTGGTTTCCGGGAAACGGGAGGTAACCGACTGTTGTTTACCTCAGATCGGAACTTTTAAACTTGGTTCCAATCACTTTTCCGGTATTTTTATTTAAAATTGTTGACTTTTGAACCCGGTTTCTTTGGTTCCTTTGATCGGTTTCCCAGTTCTGGAACTGATTAGATCCGATAAATGTAACCTTTTTCTCGGTTCCTGAACTAACTGCAAACTGATAACATTCTTTATTTCTTTTATCGGTACCTGGTTCCTGTTTTCTTCTCTATTACCCAGAAATGTCAGATAAACCTAAGAAGAAAACAAGACCTCCTGGTTTTAAAAACTGTTTAAAATGTTGAGAAGTGTTTGCCAAAGCAGATAAGCATGATTTTTTTTTCAATTTAAAGTTTATTCAACATTATTCAAATACAGAAAGAGGATCTCCTATTACATTCATATAACCATTGTACAAGGTAAGCGTATAAACTAGGAAACAGATCTCCTCTCACCCTCCCCACCCTCCATTCACACAGGGACAATCTTACTAGTAGCAAAGTCCCTCTTACCAGTTGCAGAAACTTCTACGCACTCTGAAGTGAGTATAAAGTAACCAGAAGACCCCAATGCTTGAGAAATTTCTGCGACTGGTCACTTAAACTAGCTATAGTCTTCTCTACACGAAGGTTAGCCAACAGTTCCTGCAACCATTCACTGTTAGAAGTTTCCATCTCATCCTTCCAATGTCACAAGACCAGTCTCTTGACGGACAACGCTATAAGGGTTATGTGGTATTTTCTGTTGGTAATAGTAACTGAAGAGAGATCCCCCAGGCTAAAAATTTCCACAGTGAAGAGCTCTGATAGGCCCAGAAGGGGATCAACCTTTTGTTTAATGGTGGTCCAAAGGGAGGCTACCTTGCGGCATTCCCAAAAAATGTGCAAAAGATTACCCTCGCTCTGTCGACACCTGGTACATATAGACGAGGAGAGCAAACCTAATTTTGCCATCTTCTGGGGTGAATAATAAAGATTGTGCAGTAATTTAAACTGTACCAGACGAAGTCTGTCTTGTGTTACAAACTTGTGACAGGCCTTCCATAAAGAGGGCCAATGCAAATCATTTTCAGGAAAAAGTGTGGTCCAATAAGGGGATGCACCAAGACAGTCCGGCCACTTCCAGTTGTACAGAACTTCATACAATTTGGAGACCGCGTGTGGGAGACCCATTTGTGGGATTAATTCCAGGAAGGGTAGACTCAGAGGTGTTGGTGGCACGTTAGCAAAATATTTTATAACTAAGTGACGTAACTGGAATATATGAAAAACCCCAGAGCTCGGAATATGAAACTTGTCGAGAATTTCAGGTGAAGTTAACCACTGACCATCCAGTTTCCGAAGGGTGGAGAGGGAACAATTCCCCTTCAGGGGGATCCATTTCAACTGTAGTGGCTTCCCCTCAATTGTGAGGTTGGGGTTACCCCACCAGGGTTGGGATCGGTACAAGGTATGGTTATACTTTAGGAAGGAGCAGAGCTGTGTGTGGATACGAGTGGATAATGAAACAGGAGTATTTCTTAGAGCGGGAGGCAGGGATCTTGAATTTACATGTAATAATGCAGCAGGGGAGAGCCCTTGGGTTTGTATTAAGCTCTTCTCTATTTGGAGCCAAATGGGAATATAGGACTGCGACTGCTGGGAATTGTCCTCCCTAAGCCATTGCAGGTACTTATTTAGATGACTGGCCCAATAGTAGAGTCCTAGATGAGGAAGTCTCAATCCTCCGTTTAATTTTGATGTTGAAAGCTTGTCATAAGCTATCCGGGGTTTTTTCTCAGACCAAATGAAGGCTGAAAAAATCTGGTGCGTTTTTTTAAACCACTTCAACAGCAACCAGATGTTCAAGAGATTTAAAGGGTAAAAAAGCCTCGGGAAAACATTCATCTTGATAATATTAATTTTACCCCAAAGAGAAAAGGGGAGTAAGGCCCATCTATTAAGGTCTTGCTTAATGGTGGATACTAGAGGGTCTAGATTTAATTTCAAAAATCTATTCGGCTCCCTGGCCAAGTACAATCCCAGGTATTTCAATGTATTGGGTTGCCAAGAGAAACCCTCTGATGTTACCACGGTCTTTAACGCCTTGTGGTTCAAAGGAAAAACTACCGTCTTGTCTTCGTTTAGCTTATAATTAGACATAGAGCTAAATTGTCTTAATGTAATGAGCAAGGCCGGTATGGATATATCTGGTTGAGATAATTGAAGGAGAAGGTCGTCCGCATAGGCCAGCACTTTGACAGAGTGTTGCTGAATACTTATGCCCTGAATTTCAGCATTATCAATGACCTTCTGGATAAACAGCTCCAAGTAAATGTTAAGATAAGCATGATTTATGTTTAGCCTGTGTTGGGCAACAACACTTCTCTGTTGAATGTGAAATCTGCAAGTCTTTCCCTCCTAAGACAATTGAAAAACATTGGGAAAGACTGCAAAGGAGAATGCAAGTGGGGTCTATGGGCTCTGACCGGTCCACCCTAAGTCTTATGCTGAACCTTCCAGGGCCACAAAAACTACCCCTGATATGGGCGAGGGCCCTGGTAAGAAAAGCATTGAACTGGTTTACTATTCTGTGCCTGTCAAGAAACTTAAGAAAACTAAGCACACTGAGACCCTAGCTGAAATGCCATAAGGGGCTCCTCAAGTGCCTGCTCCGACACCAATGCCTGCTGACTTAGCTCAGACTCTGGCTTTATTACAGATGCTGCAGGGCTTATTACCCCCTGTTGCTACTCCTGTAGAGAAATCATCTGCCTTTGTTCCACCCTTAACTACTGAAACAGTGGATTTTGAAGAAGATTGTGAGTCAGAGGAGGGTATTGAACCTGAAGTCTTCCCTGAACAGGAGTTTGGTTCACCTCCAGGACCTACTGAGGATTATTCCTTACATTTTTCATTTGTAAGGAAGATGGTCGAGATCCTTGACCTTGCCACTGCAGAAGAGGTGCAAGATGAGGAGGAAGCTCAGTACATGGAGTTAATGAGGTTAACACCCACTAAAAGGCTCCTGCTTCCTATTTACAAGTTTTTCAAAAAGGACATATTAGAAATTCTTAAAGCACCTAACACTATCATTATCTATTGATAAGAAGTGTGATAAGAAGTATCAGTTGGATAGGTTAGGGGCGGAGTTTTTATTTACCCACCCTGACCATCAGGGAATTGTGCAGCAGGCTGCCTGTGAAAGGGCTAAAGTACCTCTGTCCTCTCATCCCCCTGAGAAGGACTCTAGAAAAATGGATAGTATGGCAAAAAAAGGGTACCTGTGTGCCTCTCTTACAGTCAGACAAGCCTGCTTTTGGGCAGATGCAGCCCTCTATCAGAAGGCCCTGTGGCAGTCCCTCCTGGGTGCTGCTGAAACTAGCCATTCCACACCAGTGTCAGAACTAGTGGATACTGGTAAGTTAGGCTAGGAGGCTTCCAAGTATCAGTTTCAGATGGTAGCTGACACAAATGATACAGCTACAAGGTGGATGGCAGGTACTGTGGCTATGAGGAGGTTTGCCTGGCTTAGAGCAACTAACCTCACCCAGGATATCCAGAACAAGGCCACAGACTTTCCAGTTGTAAATAACTCACTTTTTGAAGTTTAGACTGAGGCCTTCATGAAAAAGGTGGACGAATACAAAGCCACCTATCAGACTAACTCTGCCAATGAGAGACCATCACCTTCCTCTTCTTCTACATATAGAAGGGATGGCAGGGGTAGGGCTTCTTATAGAATAGCTTTTTACCAGGTAAAGGTTGTGGCACAGCAGCAGTATAGCCCCAGCAGGTTGGTTTCTTTAGAGCTAGAGGCAGAAGGGGTTCCAGGTGTGGTTCCCAATCTGTCCAGTCTTTACAACACAGCCCAAACAAAATCCCTGATTTATCTCTTCAGGCAGCCTCTCCAGTACTTGTAGGGGGCAGACTGACTCTACTTCCAGATCAGATCACTACAGACAAGTGGGTCCTGGAAGTGATGAGTCAGGGTTTGTCCCTAAGTTTCAAATCCCTTCTTCCTTTAAGAACAAGACTGTTCAGAGCTGTTCCTTTCACAGAGAGAAAGGTACTGGAACAGGAGGGTCAGGCTCTGCTTTTATCAAAAGCAATAGAACCCGTCCCTTCAAGGCAAAAAGGCCAAGAATTCTATTCAAGGCCCTTTCTGACAACAAAGAACAAGCATTTGTCAGTGCCGAATGTTGTCTTGCTGGCATTGACATTGGTAGTGCAGGAGTTAGAGGTGCATAATAGGAATGACAGTGAAGTATTGAACTGACACCAACCCCACCCCCCCACACTGCAGAGACTAACAGGCATTGGGGTATGCCTTTGGGTCATCGGCCATAACGCTCAAGCCATTTCACCTCACACTACCCTGCAGACACCAACAAGTATTGCGGTGTGCCTTGGGGTCTTCGGGCCTCATGCTCACCCCATTCCATAAGGAAATACACTGAGATGGGTGCAGTATAGGAGAATGGGGTGAACTTTGGGGCTGAAGAGTCCAAGGCACACCTCGATGCCTGTCACTGGCTGCAGGGTGGGGGTGGAGGTGGAATGGCATGAGCATTACCGCCGACAATCCCAAGTCACACCCCTGACACCTGTCAGTCTCTACAGGGTGGGGTGTCATAGTTGGAAACCCTAACGCCCCGGGCATTTGTTGGTATTTTCACTCCAAATTTTCATCTTGGTCTTTTTGTGACCCCACCTCATGAACAGCGGCACTAACAGTTTGTTATCCAAAAGGTGATTTTGCATAGCGACTACTCCATTTGGCACCACAGGTGCAAAAACACATTTTGGGCAGGATGTTAAAAATGACAGATGTACTGTTCACGAGAAGGTATAAAAAAATGGCAAAGTTGAAAATCTGGAGTGAAAATATGAAAAATTGGTGAAGTCATGAGCATGTGTAGAAACTGTGCAATGCAAGCCAGTAACGCAATTATGTTGGGGATTTTTTAACCAAATTTTCAACATAGGCATTTTGTGACCTCTGCTCATGAACAGTGGCACTGTGATTTTGTTAATCTGTCCCAAAAGTTGATTTCCCACAGCAACAGCGCCATCGTGTGAAAACATATTTCATACAGGATGTGAAAATGACAGCTGTACTATTCATAAGGAGGTGTGTAAAAATGGTAATGTTGAAACTCTGGAGTGAAAATATGAAAGATCGGTGAAGTCAAGAGTGTGCGTAGAAACAGCACAACACATGCCCGAAACATAATTATTTTTGGGATTTTTTTAACCAGAATTTCAATGTAGGCATTATGGGACCTCTGCTCATGAACAGTGTCACTGTGATTTTGTCACTCTGTCCTGAACATTAATTTCCCACAGTGACCATGCTATTGTGTGCCAGATGTGCAAAAACATTTCAGGCAGGATGTGAAAAATGGCAGCTGTACTGTTCATAAGGAGGTGTGTAAAAATGGCAGTGTTGAAACTCTGGAGTGAAAATATTAAAAATTGTCGAAGTTATGAACGTGCAAGGAAACTGCACAATGCACGCTCATAACACAGTAATTTATTTGAAATTTTTTCACTAAATTTTCAAGATAGGCTTTTTGGGACCCGACCTCATGAACAGTGGCCCTGTCATTTTGTTAATTGGTCCCAAAAGGTGATTCCGTGCAGTGAGCAAAATCACCTTTCGGGGCTGAATAACGAGATGACAGTGCATGTATTCATGAGGTGAATCTAAGGACTTATGTTTAATGTTTGAGCCAAAATTCAAAAAATTGCTGAGATATCTACCTAAGTTGCCCCCAATATATGCCATTATACAGCTTACTGGCATTTCTTCAGTTCATGGTCGGCTTTGAAGAGTCCAGTCTTGTTCCCGCTCCACCGAAGATCACAGCGCTGGACCTTAGGAGGTAACTATGGGGTGAGGGGGGTGTGGGGAGGTGGGGTGCACAGAGGGTGGGTGCGGGTTGGGGATGCCGCAGACAATGGACCATTTTCTTTTTTCAGGTACAAAAAAAAGGACACTGCACCATGAGACACTTTTCTTTCTTTATAGGTGAAAATAAATGTTGGGCACACTGGGGTGGGCTCCCAGTGTGCTCCATGACTTTTGGGGGGCCTGTTGTTGGCAACACTGGGGTGGGCTCCCAGTATGCCACACAGTGGAGGTGGGGAGGGCCCAGGTGCAGGAACATGCTGACGCGGTTGGTTTGGTGTAAGAGGCAGCACACTGGCGTGGGCACCCAGTGTGCCACACAATGTGGAGGGGAACCTAGACATGCCGACACAAGAATTGCACCCCGATGTTGGCTTCCTTTGGGATTGTGTGACGGCGACTCCGCTGCCATGTTTATTGAAATGTTTCACCAGGAAAGGCACGTCGGGGGGTGTGTCATCTGTACCATTGCATAATGAGCTTGTCTCTGATTGCAGCGGCACTTTCCTTACAAGTTGTGTCCACTTTACATAATTCTTGTGACAGCGCTAGCATGCTGACTTATTGGGGAATGAAGGACGTACCTACTAAAGTGTGCCCTGCATTTGCCAACACAGACACCTCTGAAATGTGCTGTTGGCACAAGATGTTGCTTGCACGTGCGTGCAAGCCAACATAAAAATGGGGAGAGGTGGCCTATCCTAGACCTCAAACTACTAAACAAATACCTGGTAAAGCCCAAGTTCAAAATAGTCACACTGGCCATGATTTTACCAACACTACAGAAAGGAGACTGGCTAGCCTCCTTAGACCTAAAGGATGCATACTTTCATATTCCCATAAGGGAGTCACACAGAAAATACCTAAGGTTCAGACTCCCTTCAGGCTACTACCAGTTCTCAGCACTACACTTTGGTCTCACTTCAGCACCAAGAGTGTTTATCAAGTGCCTGGCAGTGGTGGTGGCACACCTAAGAAGGCTAAGTGTTTCAGTTTTTCCCTACCTGGACGATTGGCTAATCATGGGAAAGTCTCACCAGCAGGTGAGAGAGCACCTACAGATAACACAGAACCTGTTGCAGTCCTTAGGGTTCCTTATCAATGTAAAAAAATCAGCTGAACACCATTGTGGGAAGAGTTTACCTCCCTCAGGAGAGAGTAACCAGCATTCTGCACCTGGCAAGTTTGTTCGTCCTGAACAAACCAAAGCCAGCAAGACAGTTTCTACAATTGCTTGGCCACATTGCCTCAGCAACAGGCACAGTCCTGGATGCCAGTTTCAAATGAGGGATGTTCAGTTCCACCTCAGGGCACACTGGTGCCAGAGGCAGGATCCTGTATCAACATGCATCCCAGTAACAAAGGAGTTACTGCAGGCACTCCAGTGGTGGATGGAACCGGACAACCTAATGGAAGGGGTACCCTTCCTGCAGGAACCTCCATCACTAGTTCTTATAACAGATGCTTCCCTGCTAGGGTGGGGTGCTCACATAGGGGAGCATACCACCCACAGCACATGGTCAAGTCCAGAATCCCTCCAGCATACAAATCTTCTGGAGCTGAGAGCAGTTTATGTGGCCCTTCAGGCCTTCTCACACTTTCTCCAAGGAAGGGTGGTACAAGTCAGAACAGATAATACCATAACAGTATACTACATCAACAAGCAAGGAGGGACAAGGTCCACTCCCCTATGCACAGAGGCAATGAGAGTCTGGAGTCTAGCTTACTCTCTCAGTGCCTCCTTACAAGCCATCCATCTGCCTGGCAAGGACAACACGTTGGCAGATGCCTTGAGCAGAATAAATCAAGCCCATCATGAATGGACACTGAACAAGCAGGTGGTGGGCTTCCTGTTCAGGTGGTGGGGCACCCTAGAAGTAGATCTGTTCGCATCCCACCAGAACCACCACCACCTACCTCTGTACTGCTGCAGGGCCCCTGACAAGGGAACAGTCCCTCTGGATGCTCTGACTCTGGATTGGACAGGGAGGCATCTCTATGCTTCCCTTCCCCTTTCCCCTGCTACTCAGGGTGCTCATCAAGCTTAGATTGCAGCCAGCCACAATGATCCTGATTGCTCCAGACTGGGCCGGACAGCCTTAGTACTCTCTCCTGCTCGCTATGTCCATGGCCAAACTGATTCATCTACCCCAAAGGTACAACTTATTGACCTCCTTCCAAGGGAGGGTCATATAACACAACCTCAGGTCCCTCAGACTCAAGGCATGGCTCTTGAGGACTTAGAGTATGCAGGCTTGCAACTCTCTGAGGGCATCCTGGAGGTTCTTAGAGGGTATAGAAAACCTTCCACCAAGAAAACTTATGCCTCAAAGTGGAAAAGGTTTTCCATATGGTGTACGGATAATGGTGTGGTCCCAGCTCAAGCTGGCATACCAGCCTTGCTGGACTATTTAACACACCTGCATTCCTAGGGTATGCAACATTCAAGCCTGAAAGTGCATCTGGCTTCAGTATCAGCATACATTTTGGCTGGGAAGGATGCCTCCTTGGCATCAAATCCCATCTTCAAGAGATTTTTCAAGGGGTTGTCTTGCCTGTACCCCCCCCCCCCCACAGGGAGCCAGTACCAGTTTGGGATCTAAACATTTGCATTGCTTAGCTTATGCTTCCCCCTTTCGAGCCCATGGTCTCTGCAGATCTCAAGTTCATTACATGGAAAGCAGTTTTCCTGGTGACCATTACTTCTGCCAAGAGGATAAGTGAGCTTCAGGCCCTGTGTATTGAAAAGGATAATATCTCTTTTCACAGAGACAAGATAGTGCTGAGAACAAATAGGAAGATCTTCCTGGACATAAGTCTCCACCACTCATGCACACTAGTGGGATTAGCGCTGGAGAGGCACTAGGACCCATCGGGAGCAAACTTTTTGTTGGAGGGTCGGCGCGAGAGATGGCGCCGCGAGGCATGGCGCTGCGAGCGGTGGCTCGCGCGGTAATGACTATCTCGGTGACGACCCTCCAACCGCCTCAGTTCCTTTTTTCCCGCCGTCGAGTGCGCTTCAGTGACAACGTCGCTTGCCTGTCGGGAGTCAAACTTCAAACTAGCGCATAGTTTTCAGTTTATTTTTTTTTGTAACATTATCACGATAGTAGAATCGCTTAATTCTATTTCATTAAATTTCTGTAATATTTTAAATTTAACTTACTTTAAAGAAGTCTCGGCCTACTGGACGGAGTCGACCATGAGCAGGTCAGGTGACGGTAGGGAGACTTCGTATGAAAGCTGTTCAGTCAGTCGGGCTGGGTCCGGTCAGCCTCCATCTCCTCAGCGGGGTTCCGACAACGGTCAGTCCGATGCCCGGGGGGGATGGGCGGTCCCCCCGTCGGCATAAAAATAAACGGTCGCATTCTCGGCACCGTTCGGCCTCGAGCTCTTCTTCAGCCCACAGGTCAAAAAAGAGAAGGCATCACTCGAGGTCGCCCTCTGATATGTCTGCGCGTCGACGGTCAGTTATCGTAGCTAGTTGCCGGTCTCCTTCTTCGGAGTCGCCAACTTCCGGTTACCGTCGTCCTTGATATCAGACCCCCAACCCGCCTATAGGTAGGGCTCCAGATGAGCAGTTTCATCAGTGGGCCGCTCTTCTGGAGCGATGGGCTCGGAGGTTGGTTCTTCTGCCTAGCTCGGTTGCCCTGGAGCCTTCGGGCTCGTCGGGCGATCAGGTAGGGTGGTTAGACCTTCCCAGTTGCGCGGCACCTCCTTCGGTGCCAGCGACTCCGTGCAGAGTGTCTCCCCCCTTCACATGGCTGCGGCGCAGCAGGCCACACCGATGCCCTTATCTCCTGGTTTTTTCCCTTCTCTTGCTTTTCAGGTTCCAGGGGTGTTCTTGGCACCTTCCACGGAGTCTCTGGGCTTGTCGGCGCTGTTTTCAGCACCGCTGGGCCTTGCGGTGCCATCCGCGGTGCCGCGGGGCCTCGCGGTGTCATCCGCGGCACTGCTGGGCCTTGCGGTGCCGTCCCCAGCGCCGCTGGGTCTTGCGGTGCCGTCCGTGGTGCCAGTGGATCTCGCGGCACTGCCGGAGCCCGCGGTGCGCATGCCTCTTGACGCCATGCTCTTCCAGCAGCGCCATTTTTCGACTCGCTTGCCTCCTCGGCGCGGGGCCCCTCGGGACCTCCTTTTTCTCTGCTCTTTCTCCTCTCCTATTTTCACTCCTTTCCTGTCCAAACAGTCCTTCCTGGACCATCAGGAGATGATGTTGAGCCTGACCCAGACCTTCGGTTGGGTGATGAAGTGGAGGAAGCAGGATCTTTCATTACTACAGAGCCTGTGGTCGAGGACCTGTCCTTTAAGTCTCTGTTGAAGAACCTGAGATCCACTCTTTCTCTCCAGACTACAGACATCGATCCTGGGAAGATATTAAGACTCCAGTATCTGCATGCTTCGGAGATCCCTACGGATTTGACTCCTCTGATTCAACCTTCCTTCGAGACGCTGTCTCAAATGGTATGGAATAATCCTGCTCTTATTCCCTCAGTGGCTAAATCCATTGATAAGAAATATTCAGCTCCCAAGGATCGTCCCATTTTGGCATCCCAAGCCTTTGCGGATCCTATTGTAGTCCTGGCAGAGAATGACAAGGTCATTCTTCCTCAAGCTACTACAGCTCGACCTATTAACAAAGAGTCTCGTAAGATTGATACATTAGGTAAGAGAGTCTTTGCTGCCTCCACTTTAAGTATGCGTATTGCCAGCTATCAAGGCTATTTTTCTCAGTATGAGTATATCCTGTGGCACTCTATGAAAAGAATGGTTGAAGCTCTTCCAGATTCCGACTCCAAGTCAGAGCTTCTTCTAACTGTTACCAGAGGTATTGAGTCCAATAACCAACAGTTCAAAGCCGCCATGGACGCTTTCGACACTGCTTCTTGCTCAGCAGCCACAGGTATTTGTACTCGACGCCATTCCTGGCTGCGTACTTCCCGGCTTTACGAATGATGCTCAGCAGCAGGTAATGGCGCTGCCCTTTGATGGCTCCTATCTTTTCGGTCCTCAGGTAGAGCAAGCCTTAGAGGCCACTCAGAAGACTAGATCAGCCATTAAGTTGGCTAGACCTCCGCCTACCCCCTCTCGGGGGCATGTAGGAAAACGTCAGTTTCATAGTCGTCAGTCCTTTCGAGGCAGAGGAAGCTTCCATAAAAGCCAACCTGCCAACCTCAAAAGAAGATGCAGCAGAAAGCGCAGGGGCCTAAAGCCCCCAGCGCTACCTTATGAATTGCTGGCCCAAGTTCCATCCACACTGCCTGAGGTGGAACTTTCTCCTCCAGTGGGAGGTCGTCTGATGTACTTCTACAGCCAGTGGAAGTCCATAACTTTGGACAAATGGGTCCTTCGGATAATTCGCGAGGGTTATTCTCTCAAATTCTTGGAACCCCCCCCCGAATTGTCCTCCCAGACGACAACCCAGATTGTCGACCTCTCAGTCAGACCTCCTCACCGCCGAGATCCAGGGCCTTCTAAACAACAGGGCAATAGAACTGGTGCCCCCGCATCAGCGAAACACAGGGTTCTACACCCATTACTTTCTTGTTCCAAAGAAATCTGGGGGAATGCGCCCCATTCTAGACCTCAGAAAGTTAAACAAATTCCTCCCCAGGGAGAAATTCAAAATGATTTCCCTAGGTACCCTGTTACCTTTGCTGCATCAGCACGACTGGCTGGCCTCCCTGGATATGCAGGATGCTTACCAGCATATCCCCATCCACCAGACCCACCGCAAATTTCTGAGGTTCGTAGCTCTGGGTCAGCATTATCAATTCAGAGTCCTGCCTTTTGGGCTATCCTCAGCGCCGCGAGTTTTTACAAAGTGTTGTGCAGTTCTCGCAGCACATCTCAGGAAGCTTGGACTCCCGAGTGTTTCCCTACCTGGACGATTGGCTTCTAGCAAGCCCTTCCAGACAAGGGACTCTGGAAGCCGTGCATACGACTTCTCGCCTTCTTACGTCCATGGGAGTTCTGCTGAATCTAAAGAAGTCACAACTGCAGCCCTCCCAGAGGCTCCTTTTCATAGGGACTCTTCTGGACACCTCTTCCGCGAAGGCTTTCCTTCCAGAGGACAGAAGACTCAACATCCTTCAGATGGCCCATTACATTGGGGAGAACCAATCTGTCTCCGCTCTCTCGATGCAACGTATGTTAGGTCTCATGGCGTCCTCAGTATTCACTGTACCCCTAGCTCAGTTACACATGAGGACCACCCAATGGATGCTCTCTGCTTAGTGGTCACTGACCTCTCACCCCCAGTCTTATCCCATCAAAGTGACGGAGCCCCTATGAAGGTCTCTCACCTAGTGGTCTCAGGAGAACAATCTTCTGGAAGGATTCCCCTTTGCTCCCCTGGATCATCAGATTTCCATCACCACAGACGCATTGCTAATGGGATGGGGAGCTCACTGTCGCTCTCTCCACACTCAAGGTGTATGGACTCAGCTCGAGGCTCAGCTCCACATAAATGTTCTGGAGATGAGAGCAGTCCTCTATGCGATCTGAGCATTGAAGGATATTCTTTGCCACAAGAACATTCTCCTTCAAACGAACAACAAAGCTGTGATGTATTACATCAACAAGCAAGGCGGTGCTCATTCTTATCCCCTTTGCAGGGGAGCAATGAGAGTGTGGGAGTGGTGCTTGGAGCACAAATCTCTAATTCAAGCGGTATATCTGCCAGGTGTACAAAACGACTTAGCAGATCTCCTCAGCAGAATGGAGGCAGACTCTCACGAGTGGTCTCTCGATCCAGCCGTAGCTCGGTCACTGTTCGAAGAGTGGGGACTCCAGACCTGGACCTTTTGCATCCCCCAGCATAAAACTGCCTCTCTTCTGCTCCAGAAATCCAGAGCCTGGCATTTTCTGTCGGATGCGTTAAGGCTCGGTGGACAAAATGCTTTCTTCGCCTTTCCACCGCTCCTCTAATCCAGAGTACTCCTCAATTCCGAGTCTCAGGGGACCAAGATGATTCTCATTGCTCCTCCTGGCCTCGGCAACTATGTTTCCTCTACTCAACAGTATGTAGGCAGCCTCTCGAGACCACTTCCCTTGCAAATCAATCTTTTGACACAGGGTTCGTTGGTCCATCCCAACCTGAGGTCACTTCACCTTCATGCTTGGCTCCTGAAGAGGTAGAAGTGAATCAGTTCAACGTCTCTCGTAGAGTCTCGGACATCCTTCTGGCTGCTCGGAAGCTAGCTACCCGAAAAACGTATGCTTCCAAATGGAAACGTTTTTCTCTCTGGTGTGCAAAGTTCTCTTGGAATCCCTTTTCCTGTCCTCCTGACAAGGTTCTAGAGTACCTTTGGGACCTATCAAACTCAGGTCTCCAGTACTCCACGGTTAAGTTCACCTTAGTGCCATTTCAGCGTTCCATGAGCCGGTTTCTTCCTTGACTCTGGCTCAGTTACCTATGGTTAAGAGATTTCTTAAGGGAATTCTGCATACCAGACCCCCTGTTAGACATCCGGTTGCAGCCTGGGACATTAACCTTGTGCTGGACATGCTCACTCGGAAGCCTTTCGAACCCCTAGCTACCTGTGAGCTAAAATTTCTTACCTGGAAGACAGCCTTCCTAGTGGCCATTACCTCAGCCCGCAGGGTCTCTGAGATACATGCCGTGGTTACGGACCCTCCGTATACTGTGTTCCATAAGGACAAAGTAGTTCTCCGTACTCATCCTAAATTTCTTCCCAAGGTTGTGTCAGAATTCCATCTAAACCAACCTCTGGTGCTTCCTCTTACTTCGCGAACTTCCAAAATGAAGGGGAACAATCTCTTCATTCCTTGGATGTCAAGAGAGCCTTGCGGTTCTACTTAGATAGAACCAAGAATTTTCGCAAGACTCAGCAACTGTTTGTTTCCTTCAGCGAGACCCGGCTGGGTCAGCCTGTCGCTATCAGATGCATCTCATCATGGTTAGTGGCATGCCTTCGACATTGCTATTCCATGGCTCAAGTTAAATTAGAAGGTAGAGTGTCGCTCACTCTACTAGGAAGTTCTTGGCATCCCTGAGTCGCAGAAATGTTCCAATGCGGATATCCAGCGCCATTCCTGATCTCAGTGCATACCTTCAAGCATTATGCACTGGATGTTCATGCCAGGTGGTCATTCCGACTTCGCAGAACTATCCTTAATGGACTTCTGTCCCTGGTGATAGCAAACTCTGGCTCTCTACGCCCTTTAGGGGAATATCAGCTTGGTACTCTCACTTAGTGTGAATGAGTGGTGGAGACTTATGTCCAGGAAGATATGAAAATTACGTACCTACCGTAATTCTTGATCTTCTTGGACGAGTCTCCACCACTCATTCACACGCCCACCCTCCATCCCCCGAGCTCACCGCTGTGTTGGTCTTCACTCCCTCAAATCTTTAGGCCGTGAAGACTTCTTTGCTGACCCTTCTTACACGGGTCGTACGGACTATCTTATGTCCGTTTTTTAAGGTTAGATTTACTCTTTACATTAGTTGCGCTGCACCTCCTTGGTAAAAAAGGTACTGAGGTGGTTGGAGGGTCGTTCGCCGAGATAGTCATTACCGTTCAAGCCACCGCTCACGGCGCCATGCCTCGTGGCGCAATCTCTCGCGCCGACCCTCCAGAAAAAAGTTTGCTCCCGATGGGTCCTAGTGCCTCTGGCGCTAATCCCACTAGTGTGAATGAGTGGTGGAGACTCGTCCAAGAAGATCAAGAATTACGGTAGGTACGTAATTTTCATTTCCTTCCTACATTGGTTACAGACTTCCATTTGAACCAGTCTAACACCTTGCCAATCTTTTTTACTGAGCATTCTAGCTCAGGGAACTGTAGACTCCACAGTCTGGATTTAAAAAGAGCTTTGAGTTATTATATGACTCACACCAGAGACCATAGACAGGATAAGCAACAGCTTTTCCTCACCTATGAAGAAGTAGGTAAAGGGAAACCTGCCACTAAAAGAACTGTCTCTCGATGGATAGTTCAGTGTAGTTTTGCTACATAAAAGTGGGCCCCAGCTGGACTCAGAGCTCATTCCACAAGGGGTACAGCATCTACCATTGCAGCTGTCAGGGAGGTTCCACTGCTGGAAATCTGTAAAGCAGCTACCTGAAGGTCAGTTCACACCTTTACAAAGCATTATAGCCTGGACACCCAGCCCAGAAGTGATGCCATGTTTGGCACAGCAGTCCTGCAGTCTTTTTCTTAAATACTGTAGGTTCTGTGCTCACCTCCAAAGATACTGCTTTGTAGTCTGCAAGAAGTAATAATATTAGTGGATTCCTGGAGTTAGAAGAAAAAATTACTCACCTGTAGTAATCTTGTTTCTTCCGATGGGATTCACTAATATTATTACTTTCCCACCCTAACCACCCCTGCTAGAACCAAAAAGGCCTCTTCAGCACTGACTGACTAATCAGCTGGAGTGGTTTGCCAGCTGTTAGCATCTTCTTGATTTTAAATGTTTTTTTGTAGGTTTGTTTCCCCATCTCAGGTGAATCTGACATTGAAAAAGGGGGTTTTCTATGGTTTAATGATTGTTAGTTGTCCCAGTTGAGGCCATTTTTTCATATTAGTCTTTAATTAAATATTAGTAGGGCCTCTGCAGGCTCCAAAGAAATCTGAGGGTCAGGATATAGCTAGTTGAACTTGGCAGCTTTTGAACTGAATGCATAAGGTAAAGATTCCATCATTAGCATACATTCCATTTTGGCTCCAGGGCAGTGCTGTCTTAAAGGAGCACTGCAAGAAGAAATAATATTATTGGATCCCGTTGGAAGAAACAAGATTACTACAAGTGAATAATTTTTTCTTCAAGTCCGTCCAGACAGGAGACGGCACAGGCAGTAATCAATTCTTCTTCATTCATGACTTCTATGGGGATATTTCTGAACCTGGAAAAGTCTCAACTACAGCCCTCTCAGCAACTGCTGTTCAGAGGAGCTCTTCTAGATACAACCTGGGCCTGGGATTTCTTTCCGGAGAGTAGACTGCAAGCAGTTCTGCAAATGGCATGCTACATTGTTGAGAGCAAAACTGTGCAAGCTCACTCCATCAAGTGCATGCTGGGTCTGATAGCTTCCTCAGTGTTCACAGCCCCTCGCAGGCCTGCACAGGAGGACAGCGCAGTGGATGCTCAATGCACAATGGTCTCAGCCATCACATCCCCAAACTTATCACATTCAGGTGACCAAGCCATTGGTTCGGTCCCTCAGATGGTGGTCAGTGGAGTAGAACCTCCTCCAAGAGTTCCCATCCTCTCAACCATAGCCAGAGGTGACACTCACCATGGATGCCTCCCTGTTTGAATGGGGGGCCCACTGCCGGGGCATCCAAACACAAGGTGTCTGGGACCTGTCAGACTCATCTCCACATCAGTGTTTTGGAGATCCAAGCTATTTTGTACAGACTGAGAGCCCTAGTGGACCTAGTCAGCTGCAAAACAGCCCTTCTCCAGACAGACAAGAAGTCTGCCATGTACTACATCAACAAACAAGGAGGAGGAACACACTCTTATTCTCTCTCTCTTCAGGGAGGCAGTGAGGATGTGGGAATAGGTCACTATTTCCAGACATCATGAGATCGCTATTCAACAACTGGATTAGACAGATCTAGACTTTTCTGCCTCCCCACTCATTGCCACACTGCCTTAATTCTGCTTCAGAAACCCAGAACATGGCATTTTCTATCAGAATACATTCAGACTGCCATGGCAAAATCTGTTTCTGTATGCATTCCCTCCCATTCCTCTCACCCAGAGAGTGTTGTTCAAACTGGAAGCTCATGGGGGCAAGTTGATACTAGTGACCTCCTATTGCTAGTGGCCCTGGTCAGGCCTCACGTGGAGTACTGAGTGCAGTTCTGGAGGCTGTACCTTTGAAAGAACATTAACAGGCTGGAGACGGTCCTGAGAATGGCGACTAAGATGTTACAGGGCTTGTACTACAAAATTTATGAGGAGAGATTAAGGGACCTTAACATGTACTCACTGAGGGAGAGAGGGGGCATGATAGAAACATTCAGTTACCTCAAGGGCATAAACAAGATGATGGAGGAGACATCTTCCAATACAGGAGGAGTACAAGAATGAGGGGGCATGACATGAAATTGGAAGGTGGCAGGTTAAGAGGGATTATGTGCAAGTTTTTCTTCACAGAGAAGGTAGTGGATGCATGGAATGGTCTGCCACAGGAGGTGGTGGGAGCAAGCACTGTGGTTGGATTTAAACATGCATGGAACAGGCATAGCAGAATCACAGAGGTAAAGCAGAGGGAGGGTCAGAAGCTGTAATCAAGTACAGGGCTTACGGGCAGACGAGATGGGCCTTGCAGTCCTTATCTGCCGACAATTTCAATGCTTCTATTGGCTTTGACAGATATGATTTCCTCTGTTTAACAGACTTTGTCAATGAACCAAGAATGCAACCACTCAGGACAAACTTATTGCCACAGGGTCACCTGGTCCAACCCAGCCTGTGCTCCCTTCACCTTCAGACCTGGCTCCTGAAGAGATAGAAATGAACTGATAAAAGATATCTCAGAGGGTATCTGGAATAGTTTTAACTGAGCATAAACCTTCCATGAGGAAGACTTGCATGGCCAAATGGAAAATATTTTCCATCTGGTGCTCCAAAATCCATCAGGACCCCCTGAGGTGGCCTCCTGACAAGATTCTAGAGTGCCTACTGGACCTTTCTGAAGCTGGTCTACAGTAAAGTTCCACCTGTGTGCTGTTTCAGCACACCATGAGCCATCAGTGCCCTTACCTGGCACAGCTGCCACTGTTCAAGAAGTTTCTTAAGGGTATTTTACACATACGGCCTCCCATCAGGAAGTGAGTAGCTCCCTGAGATGTCAACCATGTATTAGATATGTCCACTTGTAAGCCCTTTGACCCACTTGCAATGTGTGAATTCATTTCATTTATTTACTGAATTATGCTGGTAAATCTTGTGAGCAAATAAATCATTTTCACAAGCAACCAGGTACATTTAGTAAACAAAAATTTACAACAAAGACAGTGATAGAATTATACATTAAAAACAGCCACAAACTGACCGTGATTTAAAATGAGTAAAATGTGTATGCTTAAATGATGGCATTGTTCTACAATCAATAACTTCAGAGAGGAGATAATTGTAAATGTTAAAAGCCTGCTAAACCAAAGATCTCTGACCTAATGAAGTATGCATAAAAGGAGGTCTAATACCAAAAATATAAGATTGCCAGGTACCCATTTTTGTGAACATATGAAGAAGCCAGAAGAAGAAGGCCATTTGATCTATCAAGTCTGCTCGTATTGCAGCATCCACAGCTTGAGCTAATGTCTCTGCTCTCCCTCCCCACTCCTCCCATCCTCGCTACCCATGATTCTTACCTTCCCCCTATGCCTATCCCAGAACCTCTTAAAGCTACCCACTGTCTTCAATGAGATGACCTCTTCTGGCAGCGCATTCCAAGTATCCACCACCCTCTCTGTGAAGAAGTGCTTCCTGACCTCCCTCCTAAACCTCCCACCCTCCAGCTTAAGACTGTGTCCCCTAGTGTTATGGTTGCCACTCAGCGTAAAGTGACTCTCCTTATCAACCTTATTTATCCCTTTCAATTACTTGAAGGTCCAAATCATGTCCCCCCTCTCTCTCTCCTGTCTTCCAGGGAGTACATGTTCAGTGCCCTCAACCTTTCCTCGTATGCCTTACCCTGCTGACCTGCTATCATCTTTGTAGCCCTCCTCCGTACCTTCTGCAGCAGGTTAATGTCCTTTTTGAGGCATGAGCACCAGTACTGAACTCCATACTCTAGATGTGGCCCTACCAATCACCTGTACAAGGGCAGTATAACCGCCTCTGTCCTACTACTTATCCCCCTACATATGCATCCCAGCATCTTGTTTGCCTTTGCTGCTGCTTTCTTGCACTGTGTGGAGTGCTTCAGGTCACTAGCGATCATCACTCCCAGGTCCTTCTCCTCCTCTGATGCAGATACTCGGACTCCACCCAGGTAGTACTCTGTCCTGGGATTGTTGGCTCCAATATGCATAACTTTGCATTTCTTGGCATTGAAGCCAAGCTGCCAGATCCTGGACCACCTCCCCAGCTTTTCCAGATCTTCCTGTAGGTCCTGTATCCCTTTAGCTGGGTCCACTCTCCCACAGAGCTTGGTGTCCTGCGAATAGGCACATTTTGCCCTTAATGCTATCCCCAATGTTATTGATGAAGACATTGAACAACTCCGGCCCCAGCACCAAGCCCTGCAGGACTCCACTGGTTACATCTCTAGTGCCAGATAACTGTCCCCCCACAACCACCCTCTGGTTTCTATCCCTCAGCCATTTATTCACCTGTCTGGCCATCTTTTCCCCAATCCCAAGATCCACCAACTTTCTGATCAACCTTTTGTGGGGCACAGAGTTAAAGGCCTTGCTGAAATCCAGATGGAGGATGTCTACCACTTGGCCCCTGTGTACTGTCTTAGTGACACAGTCAAAGAAGTCAATCAGATTAATTTGACACTATCTTCCCTCCATGAACCCATGCTGCCTAACATCCTGGAAATCATGCTCCTCTAGATATTCCACCAACCTTTCCTTTAGTATGGTTTCCATGAGCTTGCCCACAATGGAGGTCAGACTGACTGGTCTGTAATTCCCTGGGTCATCCTTGGGACCACTTTTGTGGAGGGGCACTACATGTACTGTTTGCCAGTCCTGCTGTACCACGCCTGACTCTAGTGAACTATTAAACAGATCTGCCAGTGGCCCTGCCAGTTCCTTAGCCAGTTCCTTTAGTACCCTTAGATGTACTCTGCCCAGGCCTGGTGATTTGCCCACCTTCAATGCCAGCAGCCCATCCCTCACTCTATCCTCCTCTATTCACTACATCTGTGTTCCCCTTCCCCTGTTCCTCATTTCGTTGAAAGAAAAAAGTTGTTCAGTGTCAACTGGTGCATTCCCCAGAACAGTCTTATGGACAAAAATTGCCTTTTTAGATTTAAAATAATCCCTAAAGGATAAACAGTTCATTCTATCATATAACATGCACTGATGCATTCTTGCTGGAAGATTCATAACAAATCGGCAAATGGAATTATAAAGAGTCTTAATTCTAGTCATCAGTCCCTCCCCAGCTGAAGAATAACAAACAATTCCATAATCAGTAGCTGAAAACAGATAACTAAGCACAACAATTTTTCAGGACTCAAACATTAAGGAATTTATGATCCTAAACAGCGTACCTAATTTGGATTAGTACCTTTAATGAAATTAGTAACATGAGCTTCATAACTAAGGTAGCTATCTAGGGTAATACCCAACTACTTGAAGTCCATATCAGTCTCAATTACCTCACCACCCCAGGCTACAGTCGGAAAATCAATACTTATTTTCCTTTTTTGACCATGAAACAGCATTGTCTTTTTTTTTTGTTTTGTATCAAGCACAGCTTCATGCCTCACAAATCATCCTTGCAGTAAGTCAGAATTCTTCTGAACCACTTTTACAAGCTCCTCAGGATCCCTCCTCAGTTTAAAATCACGGTGTCATCAGCATATATAATCATCTGAGTTGATGGACAGGCAAGAGGCAAGTGATTCAAAAACAGGGAAAAGAGCAGTGGACCCAAAATGGATCCCTGAGGTATTCCATAATCAGTATTTTGATAATCAGAAAAGGTCTCTCTAACCACTGTTCTATGCTCCCTGTCTTTCAAATAATTACTAAACAAATTAATTACATAGAAACATGAGAAAAACAATGGCAGAAGAAGACCCAGGGTCCATCGAGTCTGCTCATGAGATGCCCAAGACCCAGTATCATTACCTCATTCAAAAACTGCAATCAAGATATCACTTTTAATAACAAAGAATGATTTACTGAGGTGAATGTCTTGTGAGATCCACAAACACAGCTGCCACCAGGTCCCCTATATCAAGGGCCCAGTGGACATAATCTGTGAATCTCACCAAGACAGTCTGAGTATTGTGTTTTTGTCTAAACACATGCTGGGCAGGTGTAAGAAGATTACACTTGGTAAATGACTCATTAATTTGGCCATTAAACTTCACATTTTTAACCTAGAAAGCAGCATTTCTGGTGGTTATCATCAGAGCTCGCAGAGTATCTGAAATCCATGCTTTGGTTACAGATCCTTCATATACTGTTTTCCATAATAATAAAGTAGTTGTCCATAAGCACCCCAAGTTTCTACTAAAAGTGGTGCCAGATTTTCATCTTAACCAAGGCATAGTTCTGCATACCTACATTGCCAACTTGTAAAATGAGGGAGAAAGGTCTGTCCACACTTTGGATTTTAACAAGGTCTTTAGGTTTTACCTAGATATAATTAAGACTTCATACAATCCAAACAGTTCTTTGTCTCTTCAGATCCTAAACGGAAGGGACAACCTGTTACAATCAAGTGCATTTCTGCCTGGGTTGTGAATTGCCTTCACCACTGCTATTCTATGGCTTAGGTTCAGTTGGAGGGTAGGGTACATGTCCAATACACCTGAGCAGTTACCATGTCCCTAGCTGAGGCACGCTCTATGCCTATTGGAGAAATTTGCAGAGCTGCAACTTGGAGCACAGTGCACACTTTTGTTAAGCACTATACCCTGGGTGTCCATGCTAGGCAACATGCCACCACTGGCAGGACAATCCTGAATGGATTACTATCCTGAGTGAGCCCTCAGCACAGCCACCCTGGTCTGGGGGACTTTGTCTGAGCTTGGTACTCTGACCCACTTGTGGGAATCAATAGTGAATTTTGAATCTTAGAAGATATTAAAATTATGTACACACCGTAATGCTTGATCTTTTAGGAATATCTTCATCACTGAGTCACACACCCACCCACCATCCCTTGGATTCATGCCAGTTTGGTTGTTTTGGTCTTCACACCCTTATGCTTGGTTTGGGCTGTGAAGACACTATTACTGGATTTGGTAGCTCTTCTTACGTGGGCCGTCAGAGCTATCTTATGTCTTTAGGTTAAGTGCATAGATACTTCTTAGGTTATGCTGCACCTTGGCAGTAAAAAGGAAGTTACTGAGTCTGTTGGGGGCTGGTGGCAAGGTAAAGGAGCAGCCACGTGTGTTGGGTCAAAGGGCTGCACATGTGTGCTGCTTACCTTGGTGCCAGCCCTCTGAAAAGTTAGGCTCACACTGAGTTCTAGCACCTCTGACTAAAACACAGTGGTGTGAGTTAATGGTGAAGATATTCATAGAAGATCAAGAATTATGTTAACTATGCAATTTTTTATTTCTTTTTGTTACGGTTGCTTGTGCATTACTATTGGAGTTCCTTGACAAATGAAAAATGTGGTCAGTTACCCTTAGCTTTTTCATATGTGTTGTCTGTCTGAAATGTGTTTCAAAATTTCAAAGAAATATTCTAGAGTTTCTGCTTAGTAGCTTGTTAACTAGTTTAGCAGTCAAAGCTCCCCCTAACTATAGAAACAAATCTGATGTTAGGGCTACAGGGGGAGCAGTGCCATAATGCAGAGTTTGGACCAAAATTCTGAGTTCCGTAATTATCATAAAGTTCTATCTTCCGGGCATCACTTTCTCTCTAGAAATCCAGCAAATATGTAAATGTCAAATTAAAGTTATTGGTATTGAGTCTCCTTACAAAGTTCCTTGCTTCCAATTCTGATTCTTGAGAGATGCAAAGAATACTGTTAATATAGTGGTGCCATCTGACTAACTCCCAAAGTGGGGATTACCTTTTAACATTGAAAATCAATTGATCTTCTTTGAGGATATCTTCTCCATTAGGCCACACCTTTGGAACTATAAGTTGTCGAAGTTAAGACTACATGGCAACTTTTGCTAGACAGGGCTGCTCACATTTACATGCCACATCTACGTGTATATAAACATGGGCATCCCCATCACTCCTCAGTCCTTTTCCCACTGTCGATCATCTTCTCCAGACCTGTTGAAGGAAATGCCATCAAGCTAGCTGTTGCTGTTTATTATTTTACTTTGCTTAGTGTTTCATTTTGTTGTCTCCAAAGTTGAAAGAGCATTTATTTTGGTATTGTAAGTGCAGAGATAAAAATCTACAAGAAGACACACAAGAGGTTTGTATGTGCTGTCTGGGCCCATCTCACAATGTGAGGACTTGTGACATTTGTTAGAGCTTGAACCAGAGTACAAGGCAATTCTGTCAGAAAGCACTAGAAAATGTCCTTCTTCTCAAGACATTTAAAACCATGGAGAAGGAACAGGGCTCAAAATCTGTATCTTATTCTTCATCGGCCAAAAAGCAACCACCAAAGTCTAAAGATTGACACAAGGAATGGTCATCATCATGGGTGTCTTCAGCATCCAGCCATAAGCACAGACACAGAGGTAAAGACAAGTCTGCTGCACCGATGAGCTCCCGGTTACCATTGAGAAAATGTACGTCCTCCTTAATGTCGACTCTGACAGTGTTAACTACAGCCCCCCTGACTCCTAATGAGACAACAAGATCAGGGCTTGGCCTAGACACTGCAGTACCTAATATGAATGATAGGATGCCATCATTATCAGGACATGGCCCACTGACATAAGTAGTCCAGGCCCCTTTACAAGGAGCCATCAATGTTCAGGCTGTGCTGGTGTACTTTTCAGAAATGATATGCCATATTCTGCTTCAGTTACATATGCAGGCAGTTATTTTGCCGATGGGGCTTCCTGGCACTCTACCCTCATCAACAGGTTCTACTAGCACACCACAGATTCTTCCCTCTCATCTGCTGCTGGCCTCACTGGTTCATTCTGCGGCTCCCATTGTCAATCATGCTGATGATGATGAAGTGGAATATAATACATAGATACATAGACAGTGTCGGCTGATAAGGGCCTATGGCACACCCAGTTTGCCCATCTGCTCTTACCTGTCCTTACCTCATGGATTTAGAGGAGGAATATGAGGGAGAACAATTTCTGGCACCTCGCTCTAGTTCTACCCTCTCAACCTGTAGTGAGGACTCAGTAGTTTATACTCCAAGATCTCCTGAGGATCCATCTTTTCAAGCCATGATGCAGCAAATGTAATATGCCATGGGCTTTGCTGTGGAAGAGGAAGATCCTACAAAAAAGAATCTTATGGAATTTATAGAGGAACCTTGCTACCCCTCCATTATAATTCCACCTACTGTACATACCCTGCATTAGAGGATGCTACCTTTGCTACATGGTACAGATCAGTCTCACTGCCTGCAGTTCCTAAAAAGGCTAATAAGCAGTATCCTGCACCATGTGGTAAGTGTTAGTATGCTAACCAGCCAGAAACAGACTTTGTGGTCATCATGGCTGCTCATGATACTGTAGGTCTAGGGCCCCTAGACACATGAGTACTTTGCCTCTTGATAAAAATCTAGGAGGCTGGATGTGATGGGCAAATGTACTTATACTTCTTCATCACTAGGCCTTAAGACTGCAAACAACGGGTCCATATGATACAATATCAGAACAGCCTATAGAAAGCTGCTTGTGCTGCTGCTCAAGCTTTGCCTGATGTCTCTGCCAAGAATGATCTATTTAAAACATTGTGTACTGGTGCTGAAGTTGTCGAACATTAGCTACACTCAGCTTTTATTTTATTTGTTTATTTGCTAAAAACTTCGGAGATTGCCTTTGAGCACAAATACTCATTTACAAAGGTTCCACGTCAAATACATAGTCACACAAAAAAAAAATTATAAGAAGCAGTTCCAGAAGAAATGCAGTCAAATCAGGCTCAACGCACTTAAGACAGAACAATTGCATACAGTTTTGAAAAAAAAAATCCATACAGATCGTTGTATAAAAAGTCACCAGTTATGTACAGAGAGAAACCGAATAAAACTGTTTTAACAGTTATAGTTGCATTGGACTGCAATGTAGTTCTCAAAGTTCTCTTAATCAGATTAAAGTTGGGGAGATTCAGTAGTGTATCCGACAGTTTGCTTAACCATTTAGGGGTCCTGGCAGCTAATGACTGCTTGCCCAGCTGAGTACACAGAAAAGGAGGCTTAAGGGCATTCCTGCTCATGTTACTGGTGTTGTATTGGTTGGAGATGGTGCAGAAACAATTTGTTAAAGTGGGGGTTGGGTGTTAGATTTAAGGATGCCTTTTTGGCTAGCAAACAGGTCTGGAGCTTTATTCTGCTGGGCACAGGTAACCAGTTAGTGAGTGCGTAAAGGGTACAACTATGAGTGCACATATCTGCACCAACTGTAAAGTGGTACACCTTATTACAGATCAGCTTTACACTGTTTAGCACCATGTCACAGCCAGTTGCATAGATAGGAAGACCGTAATCTATAAGTGACAGAATGGAGTTGGCCACAATATGTTGTCTAGCATCCTGACTGACATTGTTCCATTTATGGGACAGGGCACCCAGTTTTCTGTTAACTATGGCCACCAGTTTGTCAACATGGAGGGCAAAAGATAAGGTGTCATCCAGAGTTACTCCAAGGTATTTGAAGATCTCTGCCTGTTCAAGGTTTTGTCCTGGGCCATTTCAGATCACAAGGGGTAAAACTTTCCTCTTCTGTGGGAGGCTAGAGAAGAGCATAGTATTTTTTTTTATTGAGAACCAGCTTTTTGTTGGAGAACAAGCTTTCTGGTGACCTAAAGTTACTTTGTAGAGTGGTGGTAAGGCTGTCAAGGTTAGTTTTTTTGGAATAGATGACTGCATAATCTGCAGAGAGGAGTACTTTGGCTATGATGTCTCTGATGCTTCTGCCAGCGCTGCTGCTCCTGGCATTTGCATGAGGAGATATTTTTGGCTTACAGTTTATGGCTGGGCCAATGATGTGCAACAGGCAGTTTTGAATGCCCCTTTTAAAGGGTCAAAACTGTTTGGATATGATGTTGAAGAGACCCTACATGGCCTTCAAACTTCAAAAATGACTCTTAAGGTCTGTAAAGTCTCTGTATCCTACTCCTGCTAGAGGCCATGATCGGGGCACCTTTCATCCACTTACTGCTTGAGGTAGCCAGGCCTATCATCAGCAAGGCCATGGTAAAGGAGGTGGCCCCCTTCCAGGTTCTCTGCACCCTGGTGCCCATGCAGAAGTTTGCAAAGGAATCAGTTCTAGTGGCCTACCACCAGCAGTTCCACCTGACTCTCTCCTACCACTTCAGCTGTTACCTCCAGGGATGAGTTTGGGGGCAGGATCACCCTGCATCTAAAACAATGGTGGGAGATCACTGCGAAAGAGTGGGTTCTGGAGATAATTGCAAGGGGGCATGCTCTGGAGCAGGTACTAATCCTCCCTGATTACCCTCTGCCTCCTTCCTTTTATTCACCAGACCATTTGTCCCTTCTGAAGGAAGAAATGCAGTCTTTATTCCAAAAACATACCAGAGAACTACTTCCTCCTCAGTAGAGAAACAGAGGACTCTGTTCCAGATACTTCCTAGTCCTGAAATGGACAGGGGATCTGCATCCTGCATTGGATCTCAGGGATCTCAACCTGCACATCAACTACAAAAAGTTTCATGATGGTATACCTGCAAGCTCTGAACCCCTTCCTGTGAATGGGGGACTGATTCTGTTCTCTGAACATGAAGGTTGCACACCTTTATGTCAAGATCAGGAAATCCCACAGACAATACCTCCACTTGATGTTAGAGGGAGAACATTATCTGTTCAGAGTATTGCTCTTTGGCTTGTTTTCTGCACCACAGGTCTTTGCCAAATGCTTCACAGTAGTGGCAGCAGCTGAACTGCCTTTTGGCTTGTCTTTTGCACCACATGCTTGGCAGTAGCCTTTCACATGGAAGGCCTATATGTGTTCCCCTATTTGGATGACTGGCTTCTGAAGGCCAACAGAAGCTCTGCAACATATTCTGTCTCAGAAAAATCAGTTGTTCGATTACTTGGGGGGACCACAGTGAATCTGCCAAAGTCTGTGTTGTCTCCCTGCCAAAGACAGCAGTACACTGGGGTAGTCTTGGACACACAGAAGGGATGTCCTCTCCTGCCACAGGACACAGCAGACAATCTGATTGCACAGGCACAATTGGCATACAGAAACCACTATGTCTCAGTGAGAACAATGTTATGTCTCTTGGTTCTTATGGCTGCAGCCATAGTGACTGTGCCACTGTCACACCTTCATATGAGAATCCCTCAGTGGACACTCATGGTCCAGTGGGATCAGTTGATGGATGAGCTGGACCAAATGATTCTCATCACGTTGCCTCTTTGTAGAGCATTGTTATGGTGGATAGATCATGAAAACCTATTGAAGGACATTCCATTGCTTGTACCAGCTCCTATACAGATCCTCACCATGGATGCCTTGGACTCTGGCTGGGGTGCTCATCTCAGCCCTTACCAGACACAGGGGTCATGGACCAAGGAGGAGGCTGAGCTACATATAAATGTCCTGGAAATGAATGCTGTCCTGTACAGCCTCCAGGTATTTCAGAATCATCTGTGCTCTGGTCCTTTGCTAATCCAGATGGACAACGTCAGTGTGATGCATTACATCAATGAACAAGGGGCACCCACTCCTATCCCATATGCAGGGAAGCAATGAGAGTATGGTACTGGACCCTGTCTCATGGCCTTCAGCTATCAGCCATGTATCTCCCAGGTCTCCAAAATGACTTAGCAGATGGGATAAGTAGATCCCAGATGATGATTCACAAACGGGAGCTGCTGACCTCCATGGTAAATGGCCGCTTCACAAGAAGGGGTCTCCCAATGTTGGACCTTTTTTGTCCCCATACAATGCAAAACTGCCACATTTCTGCTCGCTGTATTCAGGGCCTGGAGATTTTTGTCTAGGCATGTTGTCCGTCCCTTGGAAAGGGAAATTCCTATATACATTTCTCCCATTCCTCTAATACAGAGGGTTATAGTCAGGCTGTGGGTGGAGAGTACCAGGATTTTCCTCTTTGGTCTGTTACAACCTTGCCAGATACAGTTGGCACTTTTTCAACAGCTGGTAGTGGAGCCTCTTGTCCCTCTACCTCTGTGTCTGGGTCTGTTATCACAAGATGGGTTCCTTGACATTGTTGGTATTTTCCGACAGTATTAGGAGGATTTATGTTCTGCCCCACCAGCCCAATCACATGCATCTTCCCTTATAGAGCAATGTTTGCAGCATGTGGTCTTACCTCAATTAACAGAGGACCAGAGTCTTCAACTGTGTGGCCCTATTTTGGTGACTGAGGTTACTGCAGTCATTTCTTCTCTTGTTTCTAACTGAGCTCCTGGTCCACATGACTTTCCCTCCATCTTTTAACAAAATTTCTCTCCTGAACTCACTCTGGTTCTAGTAGACACTTAAAATTTTTTGTTTGACCAGTCTCACAGATATCTCAATAGCGCATGTATTATTTTACTGCCCAAACTGGGGAAAGATGAGTTCCTACGTCTAGCTGCCGTCTGATCTCTCTGCTTAATACTGATTTCAAAATTTTAGCCAAAATTCTTGATAACCGTTTGAAACAGGTCTGGATAGATTTTATTGGACCTGAACAGGTAGGCTTTATGAAAGGTAGACACTGAAGTGATCACACTCAGAATATCTTTCATTTGCTTTCTGTCCCCAAGGGTTCCAGGGTGCCCGCTGCCCTGGTCTCCTTGGATGCAGAAAAGGCATTTGATAGTGTCCTTGGCCTTACTTGTTCACTGTACTTAAAGCTTATAATATTCACGAGGATTTCATTAAGTGTATTTGTATATTATATTGTCACCCCTCTGCCACTGTTTTATGTAATGGTATTCTCTCATCTTCATTTTTGATATTTGCCAGCACTCGTCAAGACTACCCCCTTTCTCACTTCCCTTTTAATCTTTATTTGGAGCCTCTTTTATTACGGCTGAAAGGGAATCCACAGATTTGTGGTATTCTCGTTGGCGGTGTGGAATATAAATTTTCAGCCTATGCAGATGACATCCTCTTGCACCTGTCCCATCCTACTACTACTTTGCCAGCTGCCTTTGCCAAAACTGATGATTTTGGTCACACTGCAGCCTGTATGCTCAGTCTTAACAAGACTAAGGCCCTTCCCCTGAGTACTTTTGTCGACAAAGCATTTATCTTTAGGTCTACAGTGGGAAGCTAAGGCTATTCCCTACTTAGGTATCTTTATCTCTCGTCATCTCTCCATGATATGTAAGATTAATCTGGACCCTTTGTTGCAGGTTATTTACCAAGACATGCAGCAGTGGTCCGTGCTCCCTCTGTTACTTTGGGGGTAGGGCCAATGTAATTAAAATGAACGTACTCCCTCGGCTTTTGTACCCCTTGGGTATGCTTAATGTTATACTTCCTTGGATTTGGTTCTGTCGTCTGAATTCCCAGCTCTCCAACATTTTGTGGAAAGAAGGGGCCGTTAGGAGAGCATATGGTAAACTGATGTTCCCTACTAACCTAGGTGGTGTTCAGTTATGATTTTTATGTGTATTATTTGGCTCTCCATAGCTCTAAATATTTCTGATGGGGTGAGCATGCCAGTCCCTCTCAGTACACCTACTCTACACAGTGACTAGAGTCAGAGAGAAAGCTTTGTTGATGAATGAATATATACCCTCAGACCCTTCTCTTTGTTGTTCCTAAAGCTTTCCCCTGCTCCTTGAAGGTGACACCGATATACTGGTATTCTCATGCACATGCTCAACTTTGTCGCCATTTTTGTTTTGATGTTACATCTTGTCCTGCCCAACCATTGTTTGGGAATCTTAACCTATGAATCGCCAAGGCACACATTCCACTCTCCTTTTTACCTTTGCTGTCATCTATTTCTGCATCCACATTATTTGAGTGGTGATCGGATGGTGGACTTTCCAACATTTTGAATGCGATTTGGGTTAGATGTGAAGTTCTTTTTTAAATTCCTACAGTTGACTAGGTCAGTTCCATCCCATTTTGGCTCACCACCCTGGACAGATTCATTTGCTCATTATTTGGCTGGGATGGTATCGGCTACCTCTTTTTAACATGCTACCTCTCAGTTGTATCATTTATAACAATCCCTTGACCCCCTTAAATGTTCTGGTACAGCATATTACTGGCAATATGCCCTATTGTTAAAGTGGGGTACGTGGGAATGGGTGGCTATCTGGGAGGATGCAAACAAAGTGGTTAAACAGGACCATTATAGACAAGCACAGTTTAAAATAATCCACAACTTGTATTTCACTCCTATAGATTGCATAGGATGGGATGTCAGGCACAACCCCTCTGCTCCAGGTGTCAATGACAGGATGGTTCCCTTTTCCACATTTTATGGAAATGTGAAAAGGCAGTGCCATTTTGGTCAACAATAAAGGCGCGGCTAGATCTCTATTTTGATTTGGATGCACTGTTTACCCCTGAAGTTTGTATTTTGGGCTGGTGGTATGACATTCCATTTACATATCAGAGGAATTATATGGCTCTTATTTCCGCAGCAGCAAAAATGGTGCTACTCAGACATTGGTTAGATACATTGATACCTACATGGTCAGAATGGCATAAGGAACTCCTCAGCGCCTTGAATCTAGAATGGCATATTGCAAATGTTCAACAAAAACACTCAATTTATTGCAAAATGGGATCCGTTATATACTGTACTTGACTTATTATAGCCTATTACTTGTGTCATACTGACATTTTCCTCCTGATCTCATGTTTCAGTTTTAGTCTGTGTTTCCACTGATATATGGTAGACTCTACCTTTTTTCTATTGGCAAAGATTACCTTTTTCAGGGTAACAGGTAGAGCAGCACAAGTGGGGGATGGGGAGGCTGGATAGAGGGGATACTGGGGTTCTTTTAGAGTTCCCTCAGGCTCTGTTGTTGTTGTTTTCTATGTTGTTCTTATTCTTCCTCCTTCTCCTTTAATGTAGTGTATTTATTATTGTTCTTACTGATTGTTTTTTTTGTATTATGGTTTCAAAAAACTTAATAAAGCATATTTAACCAAAAAATAATAAAAACAAGACGTGTTCCTGGTCCATCTGGACCTGAAGTCCCTACATCTATATGCATGGCTCCTGAAGACATAGCCGTTGCACATTGTGGGGTCTCCTGTAAGGTTGTTGGTGTCCTGATTGCAGCTAGAAAGCTTTCTACCAGACATTCTTATTCCCTGAAATGTAAGTGTTTCATTTTGTGGGCTGCTTCCCAAAATTTGGACCCTTAAACCTGTCCTGTGAATGCTGTGTTGGAGTACTTGCTTTCCTAGTCTGTCTCTGGCCTGCAATGTGCCCCGCTTAAGGTGCATTTGGCCACTATATCAGCTTTCCTTGCCTCAGTGATGGTCATATGGTTGTCCAATTAGGTGTCCTATATGTTTCTGAGAAGTATTCTTCATACAAAACCTCCTATCCATAATCCTGTCCCTTCTTGGGACTTGAAATTTGTGATTGAAAATTTGATGTTGGCTCCTTTTGAGCTGGCTGTGAGTTGTTGTCTATGTTTCCTGTAATGGAAACTTTTGTTTTTAGTTGCAGTAACTTCTGCTTGAAGGATTTCTGAGCTTCAGGCTCAAATGTCTGTGTCTTCTTATTTGATTTTTCACAACAACAGAGTCTCTTTGCATATTAATTCTAAATTTATGCTGAAGGTAGTATCTAAATTTACACTGAATCAAACAGTACATCTTCCTGTGTATTTTCCTGAGCATGCCAACCAGGGTGAGGCATTGCTGCATACATTGTATGTAAATGGAATACTACAGTAGTGTATTACCCACACCAAGGACTGCAGAAAGGCCTCTCAGCTTTTTCTTTCATTCGCCTCAAGGAAAGTGGGCACTTCTGTGTCTAAACAGTGCCTATCCAAATGGCTGGCGCATTGTATTATATTCTGCTATAGGAAGTACAGTAACAAACTTCCTGGTGTTTGTGGTCACTTCTGTTACTTATTTTTAAAAAAACTCCCTGCTGCTAACATGCGTGCTACAAACACATGAAGCAATGTTCACACTTTTACTAAACATTACAGTCTGGACATGGTCTCTTGTAGACGTGCAGGATTTGGGCTTGCTGTAGTGAAAAACATTCTGCTCTCATCATATATTAGACTCTGCCATCCTCCCAGTTCACTTTGCATTGCTTGGGAATTATTCCAGAGATGTTGCCTAATGGAGGTGATACTGTATGCCTGAAGAAAATGGAACAGTTACATAGGAACTTACCATAATAGATCTTTGAGAAAACCTCCTGCACTCCCCCTATGGTCCTTCCCCTCTTATCCCTTTTTATTTTCAGTGAAAGTTGCCTCAGATGATGTGCCTAACACCTATTCTGTGTATCGTGTATCCAGCCACGTTTCTCCTTGTATGCCTGGCGCTGGTCTCATCTCCTGGTTCCCCATAGTTGAAGGTCCTCTAAGGCTAATCTCTGGCAGGGAAATGAGGAGTGATGGGGCTGCCCATGTTTATATACATGTAGACATAGCGCATTATTGTGGTTGAGCCCTGACTAGCAAAAGTATCCATGTGAACCATAATAATGATGGCTTGTAGTCTCAAAGGTATGGCAAAAAGAAGATTCTCTTGAACTCTACTGTTACAGTAAGCTCTTCTGTAACTGTTCTTTCCTCCCACCAGGCAAGGAATAAATCTGCATGTGATGGGGCCATAGAGGCACTGTTCTACACACTTGTTGGTAGAACACTTTATTAAAGACAAAATAAATTTGTCTTAAAATGTAATCCACCACTGAAAAAAGAAAGCCAAAGGACATTGTTGGAACTTGATCCAGTTACCTCAAGTGAAAGTGCTTAACATATGCAGAGTAATGCATATTGGAGCCAAGAGTCCCAGGACAGAGTATTACCTGGGTGGAGTCCGAGTATCTGCATCAGAGGAGAAGAAGGACCTGGGAGTGATGATCACTAGTGACCTGAAGCACTCCACGCAGTGTAAGAAAACAGCAGCAAAGGCAAACAAGATGCTGGGATGCATAGCTAGGGGGATCAGTAGTAGGAGAGAGAAGGTTATACTGCCCTTGTACAGGTCACTGGTAAGGCCGCAACTAGAGTATGGAGTTCAGTACTGATGCCCACACCTCAAAAAGGACATTAACCTGCTGGAGCAGGTACAGAGGAGTGCTACAAAGATGATAGACAGTCAGCAGGGCAAGGCATACGAGGAGAGGTTGAGGGCACTGAACATGTACTCCCTGGAAGACAGGAGAGAGAGGAGACATGATTGGGACATTCAAGTACTTGAAAGGGATAAATAAGGTTGATAAGGAGAGTCTCTTTAAGCTGAGTGGCAACCATATCACAAGGGGGCACAGTCTTAAGCTGGAGGGTGGGTGGTTTAGGAGGGAGGTCAGGAAGCACTTCTTCACAGAGAGGGTGATGGACACTTTGAATGCACAGCTGGAAGAGGTAATCTCGTTGAAGACAGAGGGCAGCTTTAAGAAGTTCTGGGATAGGCATAGGGGGAAGGTAAGAATCATGGGTAGGGAGGATGGGAGGAGTGGGGAGGGAGGGCAGGGACATTAGCTGAAGCTGTGGACCCTGCAATACGAACAGACTTGATAGACCAAATTACCTTCTTTTGATGGCTTCTTCGTATGTTCGTATGAGTCCTAAATCATGTGGTATTGCTTGTATGCAGGGAGCATACATCAGTTGTGAAAAATAAATATTGGCCATTCCACACAAAATTTTGCATTTTATTTAAAATGTCCATTGAGACTCAGTGATAGACCAGCTTTTGAAAAAACAGCTCTTTCAAATAAGAATCAATATATCATAGTGGATTCTCTACACCGAGCCTGTCCCTGAGAATACAGGATGGCCATGTGGACTAATGAGGAACTTGTGTGTCTGTGGTAACGTAGAAGATACTATACGGCAAATGGGGTGGGTCTCTCTTAAGGCACTGGCCTCCTGGTAAGCGATTTGTCCTGTCCTTGATCAGTATATCAATGTGTACCTTAAAATCTCAAATAGAGTTAGAATTCAGATGTTTATAACAACCTGTATCATCTAATTGCCCAAGGACCTCTCCCTTACAGGAACTATGTCTACAGACATCACCACAACATTTCCACTCTTGTCAGCCTGTATGATTATACTGTTTTTAATTCCTTTAATTTCAAATATCACCTGCAGCTCAAAGGTGGAAACTTTGAGATGGATGTCAACACCCCATGAGATTTCTGAGCTAATCAGAAGGCTTATGAACATACAAAATTGCCATCAGAAACAGGCCTCACGGTCTGTCAAGTCTGCTCGAGTGTGCAGCCAGCACCTCATCTTGCAGCTGCCCCTCCCGCCCTCCTCTTCCCAGTATCCCTTCCCCTTACTCTATCCCAAACCCTCTTGAAACTGCCCACCATCTTACAGGTCACTATCCCATTTGATAAGGTGTTCCAATTGTCCACCGCTCTTTCAGTGAAAAAATATCTCCTCATCTCCCTCCTGAATCCCCCCCCCCAATCTCAGTCGATGCCCTCTGGAGACCCTCACCCATTCTCATCTGGTAAATCCCTTCTGTGTTGGTCTTGTTTATCCCCTTCAGATACTTAAAGGTCTCAATCATATCCCCCCATCCCTCCCCATCTCCAGCGAATACATATTCAGCTCTCCCAGCCTGTCCTTGTAGGGCTTGCTATCTAATCCCTGGATCATTTTTGTGGCTCTTTGCTGCACCCCCACTAACAATCTAATGTCCTTCTTCAGGAATGAGCACCAGTACTGCATGCAGTACTCCAGGTATTGCCTGACCAATGACCTATACAGGGGCAGGATAACCTCCCTCCTTCTGGAGGAGATTCCTCTTGCAATACACACCAGCATTTTGTTGGCTTTTGCTGCCACCTTCCTGCACTGAGTGGAGTTGTTCATGCTCCCCGTAATGATCACTCCTAGGTCCTTCTCCTCTGTGGCGCTCCCCAACTGTACCCCATTCAAGTGATAATCCCTCCCCTGGTTCCTGGATTTGAAGTGCAGAACCTTGCACTTCTTGGCGTTGAACCCCAACTGCCATATTTGCGCCCACTCCTGCAGCTTAGTCAGGACCTCCTGCAACCCCTTCCACCCCTGTGCATCATCGACCACAGCTCCCATCTTGGTATCATCTGCGAACAGACTAATCCTACTCCAGATCCCGTGAGAGAGATCTGCAATAAAAATCCCAAACAGCACCGGTCCCAGAACCTATCCCTGTGGTACCCTTCTTGTCACTGCTCTCGGTGACGAGAGACCCCACCACCACCACAACCCTTTGCTACTTTCCCTTTAGCCAGGTCATGATCCATTTCACCATTTTTGGTCCCGCCCCCACATATTCCAGTTTTCCCCCAACCTTCCTTACAGCACTAAATCAAAGGCCTTGCTGAAGTCTAAATACAGGACATCCACTGCATCACCCTTGTCCAGTTCCCACGTCACCCAGTCGTAGTACAAGTATTGTCTGGGAGGATCTGCCTGCTGGAAACCCATGCTGCTGACCATCCTGGAGACCATTTTCCTCCAAGAAGGTCACTGACCTCCCTTTTAAGATGGTCTTCATGAGCTTTCACACAATCGATGTGAGGTTCACTGGCCTATAGTTTCCTGGTTCATCCTTTGGTCCACTTTTGTGGATGGGCACCACATGGGCCATTCTCCAGTCCTGTGGTACACATTCCGTGTCCAGGGAGGTATTGAATAGGTTGGCCAGTGGCCCCGCCAGGACCTCTGCCAAATCCCTTAGTATCCTAGGGTAAATATCATCAGGTCCAAGTGCTTTGTCCAACCTTAATGCCCTCAACCCATCTTGTACCCTGCTCTCTGTAATCCCTACATCTGTCGTCTCTCCACCCCCTCACCTGTGGTATCTGCCCCTCCCTTCTCCTGTGTGAATACAAAGCAGAAGTATTTGTTCAGTGCCTCTGCCTGCCCTGCCCCTTTCTCCACACACACACACACACACACACACACACACATATCCTTCTTAATCCTCACCAGCTGATCCTTGCTCTTTCTTCTCTCTCTGATGTAGTAGAAGAAGTCTTTTTCTCCACTTTTGATTCTCTGCACCAGTCTCAGTTCCCTGGATGCCTTGGTCACCCTGACCAATCTGATAACTTCCCCGGTCTTCTCCATGTACGTATCCTTATAGTCACCCTTCCCTGATTTCCTGTACTTTTGATATGCTGCCCTTTTGTCCCTCACCCCTTCCATAACCTCCTGTGGCAGCCAACTGAGTATCTTCCCCAAATCAATCTTCACCATTTGTTACTAATGGGTCCTACTGGAGGTCAGGACCCTGCATGGAAAAAATAGCACTGCCTCTTTAAAAAAATATTTGTGCTGAGGGAGTCGACATCAGAATGGCACCACCCTCAAGGCCAGCGTATTGCATGGCACTCACATGTTGGCCAGTAACCGATGCTGACTCCTCCCACCCCTCAGTTCTGTCTTTTCCACCATCGAGCAAGGATCCTGAGTGAGTATCTCTACAAAGCTTCTGCGTCACTGCCTAGTCCTCAGTCCCCAGTGGTACCATGAGTACCAGCATCATTTGGCACTAGCGTGTGTTTTTATTTATCTCTTTTTGTTTGTTTTTTTTCGGTGGTGGGTGCCCTTTATTTCCGTTTTTCAACCGTGGTGATGGTATGTTGGGGTTGGGGCGTCATACTAAGTCAAAATGATTGGGAGTTTACTCCATGCATCAGTGCTCCTGCTGCAACTTCATTTTGATTACGGACCCCCACAACCATTACTTTTCATGCCTGGGTCCCCCTCATCAAATGGACGAGTGCAATGCCTGCTTTTCTATTGACCTTCGCACTTTGGTTGTCTGTGCATCGTGTTGGGGTAGGGAACTCCTGACTTTCGGTAGGCATCTGAGAACTCTGGATGCCAAGGCAAGAACTTTGGGTCCTCCCCTGGGTCTATACGACCCAATGGGAAAAGGACTCCCTCTGCCACTCACCTTGCTGGAACAAGGGGTCCCCGTAAGAGGCTGGTGGGGAAGTCGTCTTCCTTCGGGATGGCAACTGGTCACCCCTTGCAACCCAGCTCCTCGGAGGTGGACTGGGCGACCCCCAAGATGGAGTCATGGCTATACACAGGCTGTCCTTGGGAGGTCCCCTCAAGACCATGTGCCCCTCCATCACCGTCTCTCAGCACTGATTCAAACAACATGAAGTCTTGTTATATTATAGACATTAGCAGTTTGATCCAGCTCTAGAACTGCCCCGGAGTGAAATGGTTAAAACCATTCCAAAATAAAATTTTGGCACGAGAGCAGCTCTATCTGTGTCATTTCAAACTTGAACTGTCAGATTCTTTACTCCGCCTCAGTGAACAGTCGCTCCGGAGATTTCTCCTTCTGCTCGGTTCATTTCTTGGTTTAAAAAGTGTTTTCTCGGTTGGATTTAACCGAGAATAGTTTATTTAACCGCAAAACCGTTCGGTTCAAGCTCTATCTGTGGTAACCGTAAGTAAATGAAGTTTGCCTGTGTGGAACTTGTAAGTTATCGGTTTGGTTTTGAACCGAT
The DNA here is from genome assembly GCA_016271365.2 of Neoceratodus forsteri. Taxonomy (NCBI): domain Eukaryota; kingdom Metazoa; phylum Chordata; order Ceratodontiformes; family Ceratodontidae; genus Neoceratodus; species Neoceratodus forsteri. The sequence continues at coordinate 369,812,749 of CM028135.1, forward strand.
CAGTGGGTTTAAAACTCATTTAAAACTAAAAGTTACTATTTTAGAGTCGGTTCCGGTTCTTATTGGTTCTAAAAAGCGGATTTATTACGTTTTTTCCAATACCGATGACACGGTTAGGAACCGATAAGGGTGTCTTGCCTGGCACTGCCGTTAAAGGGCAAGTTTTTGGTTAGAGCTGGCATTATGTCTGAGAAACCCAAAAGAAAAACCGGGCCCACTGGGTTTCAACACTGTGATGTTTGTGGGGAAGTCTTTGCCAAGGCTGACCCACACACCACATGTGTTTACTGTCTGGGGTTTGACCACCTCCAGTCAGACTGCCAGGTATGTAAGAATTTCCCTGCAGCCACCCTGGAAAAAAGATTGGGCAGGCTCAGGGAACAAGAGGCCAAAAAGTCTGCTGACCCGGATGGCCAGCCCGGTTCGGTGCCAACCGAACCAGAGGGAGTGCCCTCTGACCAGGGCCAGACTTCCTCGGGCAAAAGAAAAGCTGGTTCTGAGGAACCAATTCCAGTAAAGAAAACAAGAAAATCAGCAGGTCTGGAGTCAAAATTCCATCTCCAACTGCTGCAGAGAGCAAAAAGCATACAAATTGTCCAGTCACTGTCTCAGGGTCCGTCCGAACCACCACTATCTGGTAAAAGGTCGGTTCGTCCGGTCCCAGTTGTTCAGGATTATGATATTGAGGAATTTTATGAACCAGAGGAGGGGGAGGAGGATTATGAACAGTATAAATGTGGCTGGGAAGGTCTGGGTGTGCCCATTGAACCGGACATCTCCCCAGACAGACTTTTAGAATCTCCCCCTATGCTGTCTGAGTCCCCATCTCATTTTATGTTTTATAAAAAAGTTGCTCAAACCCTTCGGCTTCCTTTAGAAGAGGCTGTGGATGAGCAAGAGGAGCCTGATTTTGTAGAAATTATGGATATTCCAGAGTCTAGGAGATTGTCTGTTCCTTTACATAAGTCTTTTAGGAAACAAACAATAAAAATTTTAAAAGCTCCTAATTCTGTGCCTCCTGTAGATAAAAAGATGGACAGAAGGTATACATTGTCAGGCCCTGATACAGAATTCCTTTCTCAGCAATGCAGTCATGTTGGGGTAGTTCAGACTGCTGCCTGTGATAAAGCTAATATTCCCTTGGCTTCACATCCTCCTGACAAGGATTCCAGGAAGATTGATGCCATGGCAAAAAAACAGTATATGGCAGCCTCTCTGGGACTCAGGCAAGCAAATTATATGGCTTATATAGCTAGGTATCAGAAATCTAGATGGGATACTGTTATGCAATTGGCCAAGCAGGCCCATGGCCAGCTAGCTAGTGAACTAGAACAGGTGGCTGCTGCGCATTGAAGCCTCTAAGGTTCAGTTTCATGCTGCTGTGGATGTTAATGATGTTTCCTCTAGGGTCATGGCCACATCTGTAGCTTTCGTAGGTTGGCCTGGCTCAGGTGTACTAGTTTGTCACAGGATACCCAGACTAAGGCTATGGATTTTCCTGTGGTGGGAAATTCTCTGTTTGGAAAGCAGACAGAAATTACATGAAGAAGATGGATAAATATAGGACTACTTACAAAGGTGCCAGGCTAGGGCGCAAGCCACTCCTCAAGGCATGCCCCCAGGGGTAGGGGGTAGGGGTAGGCCTTTTCACAGGCCTTTCTACCAGACTCAGGCCTCCTCTGCCTATGCTCAGAGGGTCTTCTTCAGAGGCAGGGGCAGATGAGGGGTGGGCAGACCTGCTCCCACCCCCCAGCCTAAAGCTCCTGCGAAACAGGCACCCTGATGGGGTGCCCAGGGCCGATTCTCCTGTACCAGTGGGGGGCAGGGTGGCTTACTTCAGTCAGAATTGGGCTTCTTTAACCTCAGACAAGTGGGTTCTGGAAGTAGTAAGCCAGGGTCTGGTTCTCAGCTTCAAAAGTTTCCCAAGTTGAGAAGCAGACTTTTCACTACAAGTGCTTCAGAGACCCTCGCTCTGGAAACAGAGGTCTCATCCTGTTAGCTCTCAGAGCAGTAGAAAGGGTTCCTCCTGCATCAGGGCAGGGGTCTGTATTCAGATACTTCCTTACCCCAAAAGACAGGAGAATGGCGGCCCATTTTTGATCTTAGATATCTGAACAAGCATCTTTTGAAACCAAAGTTCAAAATGGTAACTCTGGCAATGATTTTACCTTCCCTAAGGCCAGGGGACTGGCTAGCCTCCCTGGACCTCAAGGATGCCTATTTCCATGTCCTAATCAAAGATCCCATGAAGTACCTCAGATTCAGACTGTCCTCAGGTCATTACCAGTTCAGAACAATGCCCTTCGACCTTACCTCTGCTCAGGGTATTCACAAAGTGTCTAGCAGTGGCAGTGGCCCACAAAGGAGGCAGAGGATTGCTGTTTTCCTATCTAGACGACTGGCTCATTGTAGGCCAGTCCCAGAACAGTAAAATCTCACCTGCAGGTCACCCAGCAGCTTCTCACCTCCCTGGGTTTCTGCTAAACCTACCAAAGTCGGTTCTGGAACCAGTCCAGGTACTCACCTTTAAAGGGGCAGAATTGGACACAAAGCTAGCCAGAGCCTTTCTTCCCCCAGTAAGGGTAAGGAATTTAGTGGCTCTGACCTCTTCCTTCACTCTGCAGGTCTCTCGACCAGCAAGACACTTTCTGCAGCTCCTGGGGCACATGGCTGCATCCACAGCTGTTATGCAGGGAGCCAAATTTCAGATGAGAGACATTCAGTTTCACTTGAGAACCTTTTGGTCTCAGAGAGAGACCCCTTTCCAAGTTGGTCGGTGACTCGAAACTTGATCCTAGCTCTCCAGTGGTGGCAGGATCAGAGCAATTTAAGAGCAGGGGTCCCCTTCATTTCCCCTTCTCACGACTTGACTCTCACTACAGATGCTTCCCTTCTGGGTTGGGGAGCCCACATGGGCGACCTTTCCACTCAGGGAGTCTGGTCCCCCCAGGAATCTCTGCTCCACATCAATTTGCTGGAACTCAGAGCTGTCTTTTTAGCTCTTCAAGCTTTTTCTGCATCTGTTCACGACAAGGTGATACAAGTCAGAACAGACAACACCACAACAATGTGGTACATCAACAAACAGGGGGGCACTCGGTCTTTGGCCTTGTGCACCGAGGCAATGAAGCTGTGGTCTCTGACCTATTCCCTGAACACTTCCCTCATAGCAGTTCATCTTCCAGGGAAGGACAATGTCCTAGCGGATGCCCTCAGCAGGATTTCCCAGGGCCATCACGAATGGTCCCTGGATCCTCAAGTGCTGGGGATAGTTTTTGCCAGGTGGGGTATCCCTCAGATAGATCTTTTTGCAGCCCTAGACAATCACAAAATTCCTCTGTTCTGTTGCAGGCCTCCAGTGCTGGGCTTAGTTCCCCTGGATGCCCTTCTTCTGGATTGGGAGGGGAAGTTCCTCCATGCTTCCCCCCCTTTCCTCTCCTATTCAAAGTACTAGTCAAATCAGATCTCAGCCTTGCAGGGTGATTCTGATTGCCCGGATTGAGGCCAGGCAGCCTGGTACCCCTCCTTCTGTCTCTGACAGTCCATCTTCCCTGTGCCTCCCAGGAATCACAATCTGTTGACTTGTGCCCAGGGAAGGGTTTGGTATCAGACCTCAAATCCCTCAACCTCAAGGCTTGGCTCTTGAGGGTTAGAGTTGCTGATTTACACCTCTCTCAGGGTGTTCTTGAGATCCTAAAGGCTTACAGAAAGCCTTCCACTAGGACTACTTATAGTTCTAAATGGAAAAGGTTTTCCATTTGGTGTGCTAGGAAAATATTTCCCAGAATCTGCTAGAATTGCCCATTTGTAAGATTAAATGGTACATCTTAATTCCTTGGGTCTCAGACCAGCTACCCTGAGAGTTCATTTGGCAGCTGTGTCTGCTTTTGTCAACAGGAAAGTCATCCCTCTTTCCTCTCATCCTGTGTTTTCCAAGTTTTTAAAGTTTCTCCATACTAATCCTCCCTTTGGGAACCGGCCCCTCTTGGGACCTTAATGTTTGCATTGCCCAGTTAATGCAACCCCTTGAACCTCTGTCTTCTGCAGAGCTTAAGTTCCTAACTTGGAAAACTGTTTTTCTAGTGGCTATCACTTCTGCCAGCGCATAAGTGAATTGCAAGCCTTGTCAGTGGAGACTGACTTTATTTCTTTCCACAGGGATAAGGTAGTCCTTAGGACTAATAGGAAGTTTTGCCTAAGGTGGTTTCAGATTTCCATCTTAATCAATCTATCTCCCTTCAGTATTTTCACTGATCACTCCTCTTGGTGAGGAGGAGGTTGCACAACCTGGATGTTAAGAGGGCTCTTAGTTATTATATAGAGGCGTGCCAAAGGTCTGAGTTTGAATCCCTCAACTTTCCTTACCTATGGTGAAGTTGGGAAGACAAACCTGCCACTAAAGAATCAATAGCCAGGTGGATTGTCTCTTGTATCCAATTTGTTATCAGAAAGTGGGCAGAGCCCCAGTTTAAAGGGCTCATTCTACCAGGAGTACAGCTGCGTCTCTAGCTGCTGCCAGAGATATCCCTTTGATATAGAGATTTGCCAGGCTGCTACTTGGAAAGCGGTGCACACTTTTACAAGCATTACTCCCTGGATGTCCAGGCCAGGAGATGCTCAGTTTGCACAGCTTTTCTTCAGAGCCTGTTCCCTAAGTAGGTTCTGCCCCTCCTCCATGGAGGTACGGCTGTGTATTCTGCTAATGTCTATAATATAGCAAGACTTCATGTTGTTTGAAGAAAAAAATACTCACCTTAGTGATGTTGTTTCTTCTAATGGAGTCTTGCTATATTATAGACCTCCCCTCCAACCTGCCCCTCTCAGAACCTCTACTTGGTGGGGTGCAGGCAACTTAGTGTGGGCACTACTTATGTCCTGTTAGCATTTTGTCCCTTTGGGACTTTGGGGAGTGTGTGTGTGTTTTATTATACTTATGTTCCATTTCATATTATTAGAATGGTGTTAGTATTTCTGGTCCCCTGACTTGAGTCTTGGGTGTTGGGACCATCAATGGTTGTTATTATTTAGGTAGCCATTTGGCTAGTGTGGTTACAGCTTCCACACAGACCTTAGTGAGTTTGGCTCGTAAGGATCTGACAGTTCAAGTTTGAAATGACACAGATAGAGCTGCTCTCGTGCCAAAATTCTATTTTGGAATGGTTTTAACCATTTCACTCCGGGGCAGTTCTAGAGCTGGATCAAACTGCTAATGTCTATAATATAGCAAGACTCTATTAGAAGAAACAACATTACTAAGGTGAGTAATTTTTTTCTTTTGGTGCTAATGAGTGGGGCGGAATGGGTTATGCATCCAAGCCTCCCCCTGGTGCCCTTTTGGGTTCCAAGGAGTCCAGAGTTCAAGGAGTGGCCCAGCTGATGGTTGCTCTAGTCTAACCCCCATTGGGGATGATGACGGGAGCAGTTCCGGTTGGGTTCCCAGCTCCTCAGGATCTGCTCGGACATCTCCGTTGCTGGTGGAGTCTCTGAAACTGGTGTCCCTGCTGGAGGACTGTACTACCCCAGACTCCTCAGGGACCCATTGCAGTCCTTAGGATCCCTGAAGGTTCCTCAGGGGGGTTTGGAGGGTGGCGGTGCCATGGCTGGCACCATTACCAAGCGTGGCACCAAGGTTGGTGCCAGATCTGTCATCGGCGCCGCGGCCTGCGCTGTTGTTCCTAGCAGTGCTGGTGCCTTTGCTGTCTCAGCCATGGCCAAGACCAAGCCCTCCTTGGTGACTGATTCTACCCCATTGACCAGACCCAGATCCCTTGTGATCTGGGTCCCGGCTGATGGGGACGAGCCTCACGGAGACCCGAGCTTCCTCTGGGGGAGTTCTTCTCCTAGGAGACTAGCCCAGATTATTCCTCTCAGTCTCTAAGTGGGACAGAGCTTTTTCTTGGGAGGGGAACTGATGGGACTGGTCCAGAGCAGTGTCACTCATGTCCTTGTGGCATGGGGAACTGTCACCTGGGGCTGTCCAGGTTGTCTGCTCTCCTGCGGAGAGGCTTTTCAGTTGGTGGGGGTTAGAGCCTCCAAAGGCACTCTGCACAGCTCCAGCCTCCCTTTTTGGGGGTTTCCCTCATGAGCGACCCCCTGTCCGCCTCCTAGGTGTTGGGCATACTGGGGAGCAGGGGTCAGTCAGTTCTCCACCTATTTAAGGCACTTCTGCACAACCCTAAGGTTCAGGCAGAGGTCCTTCCTGGTCCAGCCAGGCTATCCCTTCTCCGGTCTCTCTGCCACCTCTCCCCCTCTTTCCAGGGTTTCTTAGCTCCAAAGCCCCCCTCACATGGGAGCAATTCAGGTCTGTGGTGGCACTGTTCCCCCACTATTGTAGGGAAGTTACCGTGGTTATTTTCAGACCTCAAACCTCTGTGCCACCAAGCTCTGAATCGGACTCACTCCTCTTTGGCTTCCTCCAAAGAGGAAGGGGATTCTTCATACCACTTCTGTGCTGTGGGGGATCTTATGTCCTACCTGCTTTTCCTTACAGAAATGATGAGGGAGCTCCAGCTTACCTACCCAGTCGGATGGAACCATGATCATGTGACACTGTCATTCCCAGGGGAATTCACTGCTGACAGGTTGGCCATCTCTCCCTGACTGAGGCCATTACAGGAGGTATCGCATGCCATCTGGCTGTGTCCCTCCGTCCCTTCACCTGGCCCTAGAGACTGTATGCATAGGTACTACATGGCAGGGGGGACTCCAGATGCCATTCCACAGCCTTCTTCAGGTCTGGGGTTCCTGGATACCTCACTGGGGCATTGACACCTCAGTCAGGACCACCCCTCTGACACGGACTTGGCGGAGTTTGATCGATGGGGGAGGAGGGTGTTTTCCTCTACATGCCTCCTGCTGCGGGTGTTATCTCATCAGGCACAGCAGGTGTCCTGTGCTAGGCACATCTGTTCTTTGCTGGGGCAACTCCTGTCAGTGCTGCCTGATGGTGAGGAAACCAAGCAAACCATCCGCCTAGCCGCTCAAGGCCTGGAGCTAGTAAGATACCTCTCTGGTGCAATCTACAACGCCAGTGAGGTCACTTCCAGGCTGGTAGGATATTCATTCTGCATTAGGCGGACTGCGTGACTTCGCCTGTCCAGGTTGTCACCTCTGACCCTGCATAGGATGATATCCTCACCTTTCCGGGGGGCTTACTTCTTTTCTGTCAGGGCACGGCAGGTTTTTCAGGGGCACTCTCCACCTCCTGGATCCTGGGAGCATTCGCTGACCCTGTCAAGCCCTCGGGCCTAGCCAGGCCTGTGTTGGCCCCCTCCTCCTGTGTTCTCCCCATGGGGGCTGGGGGATGCTCTTTCCCCCAGGGTTCGCCAGCTTGGTACTCAGACCCATTAGTAATGAATGGTGAAGATTGATTTGGGAAAGATATGGAAATGATGTACTTACTGTAATTATGATCTTCCCAAATATCTTCACCATTCATTATGCCCACCCTCTCTCCCTATGGCCAGACATTGGGCAGTTCACCCCTTTGTTCCCCCCTTCACCTTCTCTGAGGGAGAGACAGTAAAAGGGGCATCTCGCTCTGGGGCGAGCTCCCTTGTATGGTTAGTTGGGAGGTTTTTCCCATCTCTTTTGTGGAGTGTACCCGGGTTCCAGCCTCCTTATGAGGTTCTTTCAACCCTAAGCAGTCCTCTGGACATTAATCCTTTTACCCTAAAATGAACATCCCTACTGTGTCCTTCCATTTTTCACCATAGCTGGCGATCTTTACAAGAACGGTGGGCATAAGTCACATACAAATATTCAAATCTGCCAGCAGAAACAGGCCTTATGGTCTATAAAGTTAGTCTGCTCGAATGTGCAGCTAGCACCCTTATATTGCAGCTGCCCCCCTCCTCTTCCCTCCCTCGCATCCTGCCCCATACCCTTTTAAAACTGCCCACTGTGCTACAGGATACCACCTCCTCAGGTAGGGTGTTCCATTTCTCTACCACCCTCTCTGTGAAAAAATGCCTCCTCATCTCTCTCCGATATCTTCCACCCTCCAACCTGAGACCTTGCCCTCTGATGTATCTTCCTCTCCTCAGCTTAAATATGCCTTCTCTGTCCGTTTTGTTAATCCCCGTCAAATATTTGAAGGTCTCTATCATATCCCCCTTATCACTCCTCTCCTCCAGGGTGTACATATTCAGTTCAGTCAGCCTGTCCTCATAGCTTTTGTCCTCCAGCCCCTGGATCATCTTAGTTGCCCTATGCTGCAACCCCTCCAGTAATCTGATATCCTTCTTCAGAAAGGGACACCAGAATTACACGCAGTACTCCAAATGTGGCCTGACTAGTGACCTGTACAGCAGCAGGATCACGTCCCTATTTCTGGATGAGATTCCTCTCGCAATACATCCCAGCATCTTATTGGCCTTAGCTGCCACCTTCCTGCACTAAGCTGAGTTGTTCATGTTACTCGTTATAATCACCCCTAGATCCTTCTCCTCCTGTGTGACCTCTATCTGAACCCCTCCCAACTGGTAGCTCCTCCCTGGGTTCCTTGCTCCGAAGTGCATAACCTTGTACTTCTTTGCATTGAAGCTCAGTTGGCACTTTTCTGACCACTCCTCCAGTTTGATCAGGTCCTCCTGTAGCCCCTGCTATCCCTCTATGTCATCCACTACTGCCCTGATCTTGGTATCATCTGTGAACAGACTGATCTTTCTCCTAATGCCATGTAAGATATCTGATTTGAATAACCCAAACAACACCGGACCCAGGACTGAGCCCTGCGGCACCTCGCTTGTCACCGCCCTTGCAGAAGAGAGTGCCCCCACCACCGCCATCTGTTGTTGCCTCCTCTTCAGTCAGTTCACAATCCAGTTTACCATCTTTGTCCCTGCCCCCCACATATTGCAACTTACCTCCCAGCCTCTCATGAGGCATTGAATCAAAGGCCTTGCTGAAGTCTCAATACAGCATATCCACTGCATGGCCTTTATCCAGTTCCCTCATTACCCACTTGTTACAGGAAGAGGAATAATGAAGAAGAACGGTAGGTAAAAACCCAGCATTCTGGAATTTAGGGAACTGGCATAGTTCCTTTGATTTTGAGCATCCTGCAACTGAAAAAAAAGAGTAAAGAAGAGAGGAAATGGTTAGTAAGTAGGGATGTGTCCCCAGGCTCTGGCTCATCCCTCCGGCCTCCCCCCTTCCTCTGAACTCTTCATGGGCTCTGGGTCTCGGGTCATCCCCTGTCATACTTCAGTGAAGTCTAGCCATGCAGATTGTTCTGGAGAGGAGAATCCTTGTAAATGGGGGGAAGGGAGGTGTCGGGATAATTGAGCCAGTTTCTCTCCCTTTCTCTACCTGCCTTCCTTCTTCCTCTCCTGTCTTTCAGCTATGTTTATTCTCCTAGTACTGCCCAGTGTTCTGATCACCCCCTGCCTGTCCTTTAGTTATCCCTCTAGTCTAACTCTGCCTTTTAGCCTCTGGTTAGCTTGTTTATTTTCCATCCTTCCCTACCATTCGGGCACCCTGGCCCTCTGCTGTACCCAATCTTTCTTCCCTCTCACCTGGTGGGACAGAACTGAGGGCTGGGACAAGTTGGCGTCAGTTACTGCCCAACCCGCGAACATAACGCAGTACGCTGGCCTTGAGGGCAGTGCTGTCCCGATATAAACTCCATCAGCACAAAACTTTTTTAAAGAGGCAGTGCTCTTTTTTTCCGTGCAGGATCCTGACCACTGGTAGGACCCATTAATAATGAATGGTGAACATGTTTGGGAAGATCATAATTAGTATATAATTTCCATTTCTAGGGACATGGATATGTTGTTCATCCACACTGTCTGGCAGGTATCCTTGCCGCTTTAAATCTTGCCGGAAGGTCTTCAAGCTGGCTCCTCCCAACAACCCGGGTGGTAAAACTCTCGGCTCCGCCCCATCACGCAAGATCTTCCTTACCGCTTGGAAGCTCAGGTTCCCTCCTTAATGCTCTGCATATAAGACTGGTTCCTAATTCTTCAAAAGTTCGAAATCAAAAAGGTTTTTGCTAAAAAGACTTCCGTCTTCTTTCCCTCGTGGGTGCGATGGACAAATTGAAGCCCGGTTTCCGGAGGTGCCCTTGCGGGCAGAAGATGTCTAGGACGGATCCACACTCCACGTGCGTCTACTGCTTGGGCCTTGAGCACGACCCACAGGCCTGCGACTTGTGCTCTTCTTTTTCGGCCTACGTCCTTGAAGACCGTGCTGCCCGATTGCAACTGGGGCCCCCCGAGAAAAGAATTCCTCCGGTTAAATCTAAAGAGGCCCGGTTGGCGGTGTCCGCGGCGGCAGGCTCAGCGGATCAGCTCTAGCAGATGATCGCCCTTGAAGAGGAGGCAGCGCAGGCCACTTCTACCTCGGCCACGGCATTTGTCCCGCTCTCTCTAGGTGCCTCGTACTTGGCTTCCTTTAAGGAGCTCTGTCTGACCCTCTCTATGAAAGGTGAGGGTTCAACTTCTTCTGGACCCTTTTCCAGGTCCAAAAAGAGCAAAAGTAAGTCTCGCCGTCGACGCTCTTGGGAGCGGGAAAGATCCCCCTCTCCTTCTTGTCGACAGTCGACCCCTCAGCTTCGGCCACTGGCTTCACGGTGTCCCCGTCAGGCCAGTTGACCGAGACTCCCGTTGACGTGGTCAAGATTTTTCTCGATCCGTTAGACGGGTTGTCGGCTGGAGAAGCTGAGAATCCCCTCTCCCTGGTTCCCCCAGTGGGAGTTGAGGATCCCGTCGGCTCGTCCGTGCCTCCGGTTCCGAAGCCTTTGGTGGAATCGTCTGGGCAGGAGTGCGATTCCCAGCACTTCCTCGCTGTCCTCGGCCTGGCGAACTCTCAGTCTGGACATCCTTGGGTCCAGCTGATCCCGCCGTCATGGCCGGTCTCAGATCTTGGCACCGCAGCAAGCAGCACCACCCGGCTCTTCCTCTTCCTCCTCCTCGGACGAGGAGAGGCTTCAAGCGCAAGTTGCGTTGGGAGATGAGGGAACTCATGTGTAGCAGCAGCTCCTTTTGACCAGGAATGGCCCGACCCAGAGTGTCTTCCCTGGCCATTAAGTAGCTGTCACTGGAAGCGGCAGGAAACAGCCTCGACATTGGCCGAGGGCCTGTTCTCAGGCGGTTGTTGACCAATTCAGCTGCCCCACCGATTCTGGTGGAACCTCTGCCTCCACAGACGTTAGTTGGGGCTCCGACCAAAAATTCTCGGTCGGCTAAGGGTTTGCCCCATAGGCTGTCTGTCACCCTCACTCCCGATAAACCTCGGCAGGTGGAGGGTGGCTTAGGCCCGAGGCAGCTCTTTGAGGACTCTTCCAAGTCCGAGGATGATTCCTCCCTTTTCTCCAAGCGCATGGACTTGGAGTCCTCTGGAGGACAGTCAGTGGACGATGGCCCTTCGTCCTTCTTAGGGTTGCTTTGGCTCATCTCGGAGTCCACCGGGATGAAGCTCGAACCTGTTTCTAAACGGGCCAGGTATCCCCTCACGGAGATTCTGGACCAAGGGGAATCTCCTACAGAGTCCTTTCCGGTGGCCAAGACCATAGTGGGTCCGGCCTTGGAGCTTTGGCAGCGCCCTGCTTCCTGCCCTGCGCCTTCGGCCAGAATGGCCAGGAAGTATGCAGTCCCTACCGGTTCCCTGTCCAGTTTTTCGGAACACCCCTCTGCTGAGGGGATGGTTACCGACAGTGTTTTCCGGCGTGCTGGGAACACCTGGGATGTGGACAAACCTCCCGACAAGGAATCCAAGAAATTGGATTATGCCGGGTGAAAAGTCTGTGCTGCGTCCTCTCTCAGCCTTCGTCAGGCCAGTTCGGCCGTCCTCATGGCACATTTTTCTCATGCCCTGCTGGGCTCCCTGGATGAGGTCGTCCCTCATCTTCCCGCGGATCTGCAGACTACGGTCAGGCAGGTGCGGGACCAGGGCAGGGCAGTGGCCAAACAGCAGCTCCAGACTGCTTTAGACATCGGGGACTCATGTGCCAGGTCGGTGGCGGCTGCAGTGGCCATGCATCATCGGGCTTGGCTGAGGATATCCACCTTTACCTCGGATACCCAGTACAAGTTGGCGGATGTTCCCTTTTTGGGGACTGACCTCTTCGGCCCTGGGGTGGAAGGTCGCCTGCAGAGGATCGAGAAGTCCAATGCTACCTTGGACTCAGTCTCTTCTGCTCAGAAGGACAAACGCCACAAGCCACAGCCTAAGCCCTTTCGTCCTTCTGTGTCCGCAGCATGCCCGGCTCAGCAACGTCAGGGCCAGCAGGCTCGAGCTTGGCATCCCAAACCCAAGCCGTCGGCTTCCTCCAACAGGAAGCAGGGAGGAAAAGGCCCCGAGAGGTCCCTCGGCCAGTCCCTCCTCCAAGCCTGCCCTGTGATGGGCTGAGGGGTGTCGCCCCCATCCCCGTCACCTTACCCCTGGTTCCCCCCGTGGGGGGACAGCTCCAACACTTCCTTTCCGCCTGGTCTGCTGTTACCATGGACAGGTGGGTACTGGAGGTGGTGGGAAAAGGCCTGCCTCTAGAATTTGAGCAGGCCCCTCCCTTCAGAGCCATCACACCTCGGGGGACCTCGGGGTCCGCAGCCTCACTGGCGGCTTGTCGAGCCGACATCGCTCTCCTCCTCCAAAAGGAGGTGATCAGGGAGGTAGAGGACCCTCCCTCAGACCTGGGGTTCGTGTCCAGGTATTTCCTGGTTCCGAAACGGATGTGGGGCTGGCGCCCCATTCTCGACCTGCAACGATCTGAACAAGTTCCTAAGGTCTCGAACCTTCAGGATGGTCACTCTGGTGCAGATAATACCATCTCTGGAACACGGCATGTGGTTCTGCTCTCGGGACCTACAGGACACGTTCTTTCACGTCCCTATCCGTCCGTCACATCAGAGATTCCTTTGCTTTCAAGCGGAGGGATCCCTCTTCGAGTTCCAAGCCATGCCCTTCGGCTTATCTCCAGCTACCAGGGTCTTCACCAAATGCATGGCAGTGGTGACAGCATTCCTGCGGCGCTGAGGGGTCCGGGTGTACCCTTACCTGGACGATTGGCTGATAGCAGCCCCCTCCAGACAGGAGGTGGAGCGGTCCAGAGATCTGGCCCTCCAGGTTTGCTCTCAAGTCGGCCTTCTCATCAACGAGGCCAAGTCGGAACTCGAGCCGAAGCAGGTGATCCTGTTCATCGGGGCAGAGCTCGACTCTCTTCGAGCCAGACCACGGCTCGGTGGACAGGGCCGAGGTTCTTACCTCTTTGCCCAATCATTTCGGTTGGGCAACGCGCCTCCCAGGACTTCCTGCGCCTCCTGGGTCTCATGACGGCCTGTACCAGCGTGGTCCATTGGGCACGCTAGCACATGCGCCCCCTTCAGTGGGGACTAGCCAGCCAGTGGTCACAATGCTGCGATCCATTGGACCAGCCAGTGATAGTGACCCAGGAGATGTGGAACGCTCTCCAGTGGTGGACCGTTCCATCTCATCTGCAGGAGGGCATCCCGTTTGACCGCCCAGAGCCGACGGTCTCTCTATCGACCGATGCCTCTCTGATGGGTTGGGGTGCCCATCTGGGGGAACACCGAGTGCACGGCCTCTTGTCCCCACGGGAGTCCCGATGCCACATCAACCTGCTGGAGCTCCGAGCGGTCCGCCTAGCTCTCACCACCTTTGCTCCGTTTCTCCGGGGTCAAGTGGTCCGAGTCTAGAGCGGACAATACCCACGACCATATACTACCCTGAACCGCGGGCGGGACATGCTCCATGCTCTATGCAAGGAAGCTCTCCACATTTGAGTCACTCGTCTCGCAGCCTGGAGGCGGATCTCCTAGCCATTCATGTGGCAGGGCCCAACACCCTGGACGATGCCCTGGAGCCAGATAGGCTGCATCTCACGAGTGGTCTCTCCTGCGGAGGTAGTACAAGATCTGTTCTCCCACTGGGGCACACCTCAGGTGGACCTGTTTGCCTCCAGGAGAGCAGGCTGAGGCTGTTTCATGCCCGCCCCCTCAGCAGGGCTCGCTGCAGGGATGCCTTCTCGAGGCTCTGGACCCTGGGCCTCTTTACGCCTTTCCCCATTTCCTTGGTTCCAGAGTGCTTCTCAAGGCAAGGAGGGACAAGGCACAGGTGATTCTGATAGCCCCAGACTGGCCCGCTAGTTCTGGTACCCAGATCTCCTCAGCCTCAGCTCCAGGCTCCCGAGGCAGCTTCCAGCTCGCCCGGACCTGCTCTCAGTCAATCAGGGGAAGGTGTTCCATCCGTACCTTCAATCCCTGCACCTGATGGCCTGGTTCCTGAGCGGCTAGAGTTCCAGGCCTTGGGTCTTTCCGACGAGGGTCCTCAATGTTGTTGAGGCATCCCGTAAGGAGTCGGCCAGAAAATACTACGCCTTCAAATGGAAGAGATTTTCCATTTGGTGTCAGAGACAAGAGGCTTGGACCCTTCCTCCTGTTCTGTGGCAAGCATTTTGGACTATTTATGGTCCCTTTCTAGTCAAGGGCTCAGGTCGGCGACCCTAAAGGTGCACCTGGCAGCCATCTCTGCTTACCGGGCCCGGGCCGGGAAGCAGTCGGTGGCGCAGGAGAAGGTGGTCTGGCGCTTTTTCAAAGGTCGTGATCACATTTCCCCTCCGGTGCGAGAACCTCCACCTCTGTGGGATTTACTGCTGGTACTGGCAAAGCTCATGGGCAAGCCATTTGAACCAATGCACAGGTGTGATCTCTCTCACCTGTCATGGAAGACCGCCTTCTTGGTGGCTATCACATCAGCCGAAGGATGGGAGAACTCCAGGCGCTCTGCATTGAGTCTCCTTACCTGGTCTTCCACAGGGACAAGGTTGTCTCCTGCCTCCACCTGAAATTCCTTCCGAAGGGTGGTGTCGGAGTTTCACCTTAACCAGGTGTTGACTCTGCCGGTGTTCTACCCCAATCACACCTCGGGAGCGAATACAGGCTCCATACTTTGGACCTAGAAGGGCTCGCTTATTATAAGGAGGCGCTGCAGGCTGAAGTCGAGGGAGAGGTTAAGCAGCTGTTTGTCACCCTCGCTGAAGCCGCACCTGGCAGACCTGCAGCCAGCGGACGATAGGCAGGTGGGTCACATCCTGCATAGATCTCTGCTATAAGTTGGCGGGCATGGAGCCTCCCAGAGGGATAAGAGCTCATTCTACCCGTCATACTGCTGCATCGGTGGCTGCTTCCAGGGACGTCCCTATCCAGGAAATCTGCAGGGCTGCTACCTGGAAGTCAGCACACACCTTTATTACCCATTACCACATCGACCTTGAGTCATGCCGGGATGCTGGTTTTGGGGCCTCGGTTCTCCAGTCTCTATTCCCTAAGTAGGGGGTGTGCGCCTTGCCTCCCTCCTCCCGGAGAACTGCTAGGAGTCTACCAGACAGTGTGGATGAACAACATATCCATGTCCCTAGAAATACAGGTTACTCACCTGTAACAGGAGTTCTAGGAATGGTATGTGTTGTTCATCCACCGACCTAAGACCTCCCGGCTTCGGCCCACAATCTGAGCTTCCAGCGGCCAGATCTGGCGTCATGGGGCGGAGCCGAGGAGTTTACCACCGGGTGGGTGGGAGGAGCCAGCTTGAAGACCTTCCGGCAAGATTTAAAGCGGCAAGGATACCTGCCAGACAGTGTGGATGAACAACATATACCATTCCTAGAACTCTTGTTACAGGTGAGTAACCTGTATTTCTTTGCCCTTCCCTTCTTGCTTTTCTTCCTAGTGCAAGACTCCATAGCCTCTGCCAGCTCTTCCTTTATGATGTCCCATTTCTGGTCTGCATCCATGTGTGGTTGTATACCTGCTAGGTGCCTGCCAAAAATGTCCCCATCTTATTAAAGTCCACCTCCCTGAACTCAATCACCCTTGTACCTGTGCCGCCTGTTTCCTTCCCCATGTTGAGCATGAATCACACCAAATATTGGTCACTCCCAGCTAGTGGTTCTTCCACTTCCAGATTCCTTACAGCTCCCCAGTTATCCAGTACAAGGGCCAGAGTCCTTTCTAACCAGTTCAGCTCCTGGACCAGCTGTGTCAGGAAGCTGTCTTGAAATGCTTCTAACAGGACCCACTCCCTTGCACTCATGGTGGATGGGGTGCCCTACTCCACTCCTGGTAGGTTGAAGTCCCCCCACCACCACTGTGCTCCCCTTCCTGCAGACCTTCCTAATTTGTTCAGCTAATTCCCTATCCAGTTCACTCCCCTGAGCTGGTGGCCTGTACACCACTCCCTATCCTCAATGTCCTATTCTTTGCATCTTGGAACTGCATCCATATTGCGTCTGTCCTCCCCTCCTCCCCTTCCTCCCTTATGCACTTTATCCCCTCCCGTACATAGATTGTCACTTCTCCCCCATTCCCCTTAGCCCTATCCTTTCTAAATAACCTGAACCCTGGGATCGTCATATACCAGTCCTGGTACTGGGTGGCCCATGTTTCCATGATGGCCGCAATGTCCACCCCCTCCACCACCAAGAGAGTTTGTAACTCCACTGTTCTATTCCCTAGGCTTCTTGCATTCAGTGGGCCACCCTCCAGCCTGTCTCGCCTATTTCCCTACCCCTATTCTTCCCTCTCTTTATCCCTCCCTGTGCCGCTTCCCCACTGCCTTTGCTCATAACTAGGGGGTAAGCTTACTAGGCTCCCCTTTCCAAACCTTTTTCCCATCAGTGGTCCCCTCTCCAACCCCTCCTAGTTTAAATCCACCTTTGTTGATATATACCCCTCTGTTCCCCATTTTAGTACTCCCTTCCCTCCCTGCTCAAATGTAACCTGTCCCCTGCATATAGGTCACTATTGCCCCAGGTTCTGCTTAGGAAGAAGGACCCATCTACACATACTGGTTAATGCCAAACAGAAATGTACCAGCTGGGTCATTTGACCAAGAAGTAAGTGGCCTACGCATGCCAGGTTGTTTGGGTAGTAAGGGATGTGCAATTGTGGCAAACACTTTGGCTTGATGAACAAAGATTGCTGTTATAAGTAATTCCCATTCCATCCCCTTCAGTACAAAATCAGTGACTCTTAGAAAGGAGGAGGAGACAGTGGAATGGATCTTCCTGAAGCCAGACTTAAAGGGGCTAAAGATGGAGATGATGAGGAGGAAGGGGAAGAGTTGGGAAAGTACTACATGGCTTCTCCTGCAGTTTATCAATAATGGGGTGAAAGAGATAAGCTGGTAATTTTCAGGTACAGAAGGGTCACCATCTTTGTGAAGCAGGAGCAACCTAATACCCTTCCAGGTTCCTGGGACTGTACCAGTGGAGGAAAGGTTGAGGGAGCGGGGAGTTAGAATGCAGTAGCAGGGGAAGCAAGATGGAGGTGGTTGATGTCAAGACCATCAGAGCTAGTGCCCTTGGTGGGATCAAGTGAGTCAAGGGCAAAGTGTCAAGTGTGGAGCTAAGTGAGAAATAGAAGAGATGATGAGGGTATGGGGCATTTGCTAAGTGGATAATGGGGCGATGGGGATGGGAGAAGGTGCAAGAGCAGAACATTCATTGAAACCTGTTGCAGCCTGTGGGGGGTGAGGTGGGGGCAGAGATGACACAACATCCTTGGCTGAGGAGTGGGAGGGAGAATCAAAAAAGAGAGTGAACAGCCTTTCAGAAGTTTAATGGACTATTTAAGATTTCGTAGAAGGTGGAAGCAAAGTGCTGTACTCTGCCATGGCTTACCTGACGGCCTAAGTCGAGGCATTTTAGTCCTGCTGGTACTGTTCTAAAATCTCTAGGGATGTAGATGCTTTATGTAGGTGCCAGGCAGTAAATCAGTAAGAGTTCCAATTAAACCTTTTCTAGTACAATGTGATTTTATATGACTAATAACAGCTATTTACTGCAACTTATAACTTAGCAACATTTTGTTGACTGTCATTAAATTTTATTCTAGTGGTGGAGGACCCAGATCATTGCAACCTCAAGAACAAAGAAGACATCAGCATCACTGATAAAGCATATCTTCCTAAAATGTGCCCTTCATCTTTCAACTGTGTGATGTATGGACTACCTAATTTAGTTGTTACATAATTTATTAATGTCAGTTATCTTTTATGTGCAGTACAAAATGAAACGGTATGTCGTCATTTATACTGTTGGTATGAAGGTATTGTACTGTATGCATGCTAAGCATTTGTCTTGGTTCCTTTAATAAAGTTGAGTGAATAATTATATTGATTTGCTTTAGCATCTGAAAAAAACTTTACTGTGGAAATGTGTCAGAGATAAAATATTAGCATTAAAATAATATTGGAGAACACATTTTTGTATCTCTCTTTTTGGTTACATTTTTTCAACAAGAACAGCAAAGAAACAAGCTTACTCAGCATGATTGGAATTAACCATTTGGCTACCATCCAGTTACAATAAACAAATAGAAAGTAAATCCTAAATAATAAATTAGTCCTTTAAAGAGCTAGTGGAGCAAAACAGGCAGACAGGAAAATAATACAAATTTTAAGTAGTAGTCAGTAGGAACTTTTTATTTCTGAAGTATTTTTCCTTTTGCTCATTAGAAAGTCTTCTATGTGATAATATTATGCTGGATGTGTGGAACAGCCCTTAGCCTGGCAGCTGACATGTCTACCTCTGCTCCCCCCACCCAACTACATTATCAGCATTGTGATCTCAGTGACAGTGATATCACAGATGACTGACCTGGCAGCCAAAGTAGCTGTTCCTAAGCAGCAGTGATGTCACAGTGAGTGAGGTCACAATTCTAATGATATATGGGGGGATAGAGATAGATATGCCAGCTGCCAGGCAGAGTCCTGTCCCACACGTCATACCTACTTATATCAGGTAAACAATCTTCTAATTAACGAAAGGGGTAAGAAAACTTAACTCGGATATAAAAGGTGATGGTTGACTGCTTTTAAAAGCTAACATTAGTTTTAGGCTGTACACTGACTCTTTAAGTATTGCAGATTCAAGTGGGTCCTCAAGAAAAACATTAACTTCAAACCCCAGGAATCCCTCAGAATGCTTAATTAATGCAGTTAGCCTGGTAGCTTCAACTGCCGTAGAGAGTGAAACTTATGTAAATTAAGGAACAGTGAAGTAGAACTAGAATGCAGTTCAAATCTCTGCCTCTAGGTGCTGCTACATTCTGCAGGCTAACGTCAGATTAATTTCTCTGCCTGTAGTAGCAAGACACCCCGAAGAGCTCTCCTCAGCAACTTTGCCACAAGTCTGTTTATTTGAGTATTTTTCCTCAAAGTTGTTTCTTTACTTCATATTTCTGCCTCTAGTTTAGTTTTTTTTTACCTTTTATTAACAAATGTATTTAGTTACAGTTTTTCTCCAATTGCAGCTCAGTTCCTGGGAACCAGAGAAACAGCATCTCTATTATAATTTTAATTTTCTTGTTTGCACTTTCTGTTAGCCTTTTCAGACTTATTTTAATTTTTTATTTGGTTACCATTTAATTTTTGCCTTGGTTCCTTGACACGGGAACCAAGATGCTTTTTCATTCAAAAAAGGGTTTTTTCATCTTAGTGCCATCCTCTTTTAGCTTAGCGGTTCGTCACTCTGTGGAACCAAACCACAAATTGTATTTTAATTTTTCTGGGAACCAAAAACTGCCTATTTCTGACAAATTGTCATGTCAGATCATCCTAAAAAGAGAACAGGACCCACAGGATTCAAACATTTCTTAAAGTGCTTCCAACTCCTGGCCAGGGCAGACAGCCATGATTTGTGCTTAAAATGCCTGGGTCCAAGTCATATTTTTGCCAACTATGAGCTTTGCAGTAAGTTTTGCCCAAGCACCATTAAGAAAATGGTCAAAAAGCTCGAAGACATGGCCTCTCAGTCTGCCTGTTCATCACCTAACCAGTCAGAGGGTCCTTCTCATCAAAGGACCGCCCTTCTAAGGATTCCTCTGACCCCAAAGTCCCTGAAAAAAGGGACACTGAACAAAACAAACACAAAAGGCCCATTGAGCAGGGTTTAGACACAGTTCCTTCCAAATGAAAACCAAAAGAAAAGCATGCCACTTCACATCCCACTGAAGAAGCAAGAGAACTCTCAGTTGACAAAACAAAACTCCCCTTTGTGGAGGGTATAGCTAAAGCCCTTCAGGTCATTCAGGCCTGCAGACTATGGGTCTCCCTGTGGCTACCCCAGTTCCTCCTCAGGTGTCACCTCAGAGCCAGTTCCCTTTGACCGTGGTCCTGAGTTTTACTGTGAGCAAGAAGAGGAGGAAGAGGAAGATGATGGGGAACCGATAGAACCAGAGGTTTCCCCTGATCAGGGGTTCGGTTCCCCTTCCCAGGGACCAGAGGATTAGTCCTCCCACTGTGCCTTCATCAGACGGATGGTTGACACTTTCAACTTCACCACCCAAGAGACAATGGAGGAGAAGGAGGAATGCGACTTCCTAGAAATTATGGGACTAGCACCCTCTAAAAGGCTGCCATTACCTGTTCACAAATCCCTTAGGAAGACAACCCTGAAAATCCTACAAACCCCTACCTCGATCCCAGAGTTTGATAAAAAGGCGGAAAAGAAGAACTAGCTGGATAGAACCAATGCTGAGTATCTCTGTTCCCACCCCAGTCATGAAGGGGTTGTCCAGGCAGCTGCCTGTGATTAGACTAGGGTCCCCCTATCCTCCCATCCTCCAGATAAGGACTCCAGAAAACTGGATATTTTAGGCAAGAAGGGGTACATGGCAGCCTTGCTTGTCTTGAGACAGGCCACCTACATGACTTACACTGCCCAGTATCAGAGAGTCCTCTGGAATTCGTTACTGGCCATATGCGATAGATCCCTTGTGGTGTGGAGCACAATTGAGCAGACACGGCCAGAAAAGCAGTGGATGCCACAAAGTACCAGTTCCACGTGGCAGTTAATGCCAATGACTCTGCATCCAGATTCATGGCTCTGGACATTTCCCTGGGGAGGTTTGCCTGACTAAGAACCACTCATTTGACCCAAGACACACAGGCCAAGGCCAAGAACTTTCCCCTGTGAGGACAGTTCCTTATCTGGTGACAAGACTGAGACTTACATGAAGAAGGTGGAACAGTATAAGACCACCTACAAGAGCAATTCTGCTAAGGAAAAGGCCTCCACCTTCTGTAGGTCCCAGAGAAGGGGAGGCAGTGGTAGGGGGTATTACCACAGAGTTTACTGTCTTGTCCCCATGCCTGTGGAGTACTCTCAGATGAGGGTTACTTCAGGGGCAGAGGCAGAAGAGCTGCCAGGTGGCCTGACCCAATCTCAGCCACCAGGGTCAACCCCAAACAGAAACCCTGACTACCTTGCCCAGGTTGCCAACCCATTACCAATAGGAGGGAGGTTGGCTCACTACTTCCAAGTGTGGCAAAGTGTCACCACAGACAAATGGGTCTTGGTGGTGGTGAGCCAGAATCTCTCACTGTAGTTCAGAAGATTCACAAAACTGCAGATTCACAAAAGATCCACACCTTTAACTCCAACAGAAAAGATTCTGTTAGAGTTAGAGGTCAGAAAGCTGTTACAAGCAAATGCTGCAGAAAGAGTTCCTCCTGTTCAGTGGAGGAAAGGACTTTATTCAAGGTACTTCCTCATCCAGAAAAAGAATAGGGAATGGTTGCCCATTTCATGACTCAGATATCTGAACAAACACCTGGCAAAGCCCAAGTTCAGAACTGTCACTCTCTCTGTAGTGATCCCTTCCCTGCAGCAGGGCAATTGGCTGGCCTTTCTGGATCTAAAAGATGCCTGTTTCCATATCCCAATTAGGTTCAGCCACAGAAATTACCTGAGGTTCCAGCTGTCCTCAGGGCACTACTAATTCTCAGCCCTTCCCTTCGGACTCTTCTTTGCTGCAGGGGTTTTCATGAATTGCCTAGCTGTGGTGGCAGCACATCTAAGAAGGCAAGGGGTCTCAGTCTTCCCCTGCCTGGACGTCTGGCTGATCATAGGGAATTCTCTCCAACAGAACAGAGACCACCTCCGGCTCACTCAGGAAACTCTGGAGTCCTTGGAATTCCTTATAAACCATCAGAAATGCCAGGCACAGCCAGTGCAATTCTTGGAGTTCATAGGTGCAGAGCTGGACACTCTACAAGGTAGAGCGTCTCTCCAGGAGAGGTTGCAAAGTCTGCAGAATCTAACAACCTCCCTGCTTCTGTGCCAGCCCAGGCCAGCAAGGTGCTTCCTCAGATTACTAGGCCATATGGCCTCCACCACAGCAGTGGTGTCAGGCACCAGATTTCAAATGAGGGATATACAGTATCATCTCACAGCATATTTGTCTCAGAGAAGGGACCCACTTTCAAAGCTGGTACCAGTCACAAAAACCCTGTTTCAAGCACTGCAGTGGTGTAAGGAAAAGGTCAATCTCAGGGAAGGAGTTCCTTTCCAACAGCAGACCCACACTGTGGTTGTAACTGCAGATGCTTCCCTCCTGGGGTGGGGAACACATATGGACACCCAGATGATCAGTGGTACCTGGTCTCCCCTTGAGTCCAGGTTACACATCAATCTCCTCAAAGTGAGGGCAGTTCTACTGGCTCTGCTGTCATATGCTTCTCAGATAAGAGGCCAGTCAGTCAAGATCAGGACAGACAACACTACTGCCATGTATTACATCAACAAGCAAGGAGGAACCAGATCCTTCAAACTCTGCACGGAGACAATGAGAATCTGGTCTCTGGCCTACTCCTTGGATGTGCACCTGTCAGCAGTTCACTTACCAGGGAAGGACGGTACCTTGGCAGACACCTTCAGCAGAACCAGTCAAGGATGTGTCACGTGATGGCAGCTTAGAGGAAAGCAGCGACCTTGTGTAGCTCTGCTCCCTACCCGGCTAAAAATATCCCGTTTCATATTACTATCAACGCAGATCGCATGTAAAATTGTTTCTGAGGCAATATACATCCGATTTCAGCAGTTTGCGAGGTTTAAAGATGGAGGTATACATGAGAAAACAGCTTCCAAAGCACACCCCGCCACCATCGCCGGAAAAGGACCAGGCCCCGAAGCGGCCTCGGCAAGCGACTGGTAAAACAGCCCTTGGATCTACACCTTTAACTGAAGAGCATTTTTTGGAAATAATTATGCCCTTACAGAGTGTGATTTCAGAAATCTCAATGGAGGTGCGTAGCATCAAAGTGACTTTGGACTCACTAAACACTCGGGTTGGAGACTCAGAAACCTGTATTAAGTCGTTAGACATAAAGACAGACAAGTTAGAGTTAGATCGCGTTTCCACAAACAGGAAAGTGAAAAAAATTGAAGAAAAGCTGGAAGATTTGGAGGGGAGGAGTAGAAGAAGTAATATTATAATTATTGGTATTCCGGAGAAAGCGGAGGGTGCATCTCTGATCCTATTCGTGCAGAAAGTGTTTGAGAAAATCGCTGGCCCATCTCCAAATGGGGCAAGCTACATCATTGAAAGAGCCCATAGGGCACTTCGTCCTCCTCCTCCATCCGGATCGCAGCCCAGGCCAGTTGTGTGCAAACTACTTAATTATCTCAATAAACAGCACATCCTCGTGCAAGTAAAATCCCTTCAAGAAGTGCTTTGGGAATGGAAAAAGGATTAGAATTATGCAGGATCTGCCACAGTCTGTAAGGCTTAAATGCCAAGAAATGCACGCTTTGGTTTCCAAATTGATTGCGGCAGGTAAGCAATTCTGAGTAAAATACCCTGCTCTGCTACAGGTGAAAATTAATGAGCACTGGCATTCATTTGAAAACTTGGAAGTGGTTCAAACGGAGCTCAAGAAGCTGTTACCCGATTTGCTGAGATGAATCGTTTTATTCTGAGATGCTGGTGGGATAGCCGAATAAGGAAGGGAATTGCTGTAAGTCATTGCGTGCTTGACTAAGACTGAATGGTTCCTGTGTTAATAAAGAAAATAATTGCTCAGCGACAGGGAGAATGTTCCCGGTAGAGTGTAATGTGTTCGTTATGAAGAACTTAACTCGCAAGTGCTGGGAATCCAACATTCGAACAGGACTTCTTGGTGAACTCGGGTCCTCAACGGGAGATAAGGGACTCTCATCCTTTTAGTGCTGTGCAAAGGCTCTGTGTTTTTCCATTTAGTTTTCTTTTCTAATAGAATAATGATTCCAGGGGTAAAGGAGACAATCCCTGCAGAGGAGCACGTTTTACTTTGAAGCAGCAGTCAAACAGGTGATGTTTGTGTGTCATGCTGCAGTTTTAGTTAGCGCAGCAAGCACTCCTAAGAAAACTATGTGGTTAGTGTTTTACTGAGATCTGTGAGTAGCTAGTAAGAGATTCTTCACTGTTGCTACGAGAATACATAGACTGGTGTTCACTAATTGTGCAAATTACACTGAATATGGATACAAGTTAGAAACTGATTATTTGCTTTGGAGCATGACTATATTGCAGGAGATAAATCTGTATCTGCATTTCTTTATTTCAGCCACTAGAGGGTAATAGAATATTTAGATTTGTGTGTTCCCCTTCATATTTTAATAGTCTAGATCTGGATATTCTTAACTAGTTTTATAATCATACAAAACAAAAATGGAACAATTTTTAAGGATGAAAGAGGTAACATAATCATGATATGATAATTTTATATTTAGTTGTGAATGTTGAGTAGTACTGAACTTGGAACAACAAGTTTAATTTTAGTAGAATGATTTAAGATGTGACTTGTACTAAATTATTAGGTAACTGGGAATGGGAGTGGGTGGACTTTCAGCTTGGTTGGGTATATACATCACCGGGCAATTTAGAATCTTAGTGCAGTTGATAGAACTGGGGGTAATGTATATGGACTTTGTTTATAACTTTGTCAGCTTCAGGGAGGCTTGTGTGGGGGGATGGGGGTGGAAGGACTTAACATGTCTTAGTAATATTTCATCAGGGAGGGAACCAAAATTTGACGGATATAAAGACCCATACTATTTACCATTGGCAAAGGGACCAGCCGCATTACTTTAAACTATTAATGTCAGGGGCACTTAATATCTTAAGTTGGAATATCAAAGGGGCTCAGGACAGGTGTAAAAGGCAAGTAGTTCTGAAGCACTTATTGTCTTTAAAACCTGATGTGGTCTGCTTACAAGAGACTCATCTTAAAAGAGAGGATACTCATTTGTTTTGCAGATATTGGGTTGGTCAAGCATTTGGGGCCGGGGTATCTATTAGCAGAAGTGGAGTAGCTATTTTATTTAACAAAAAAATACTTTTTCAATTGGAGCAGGAAATTTGGGACAGTAATGGCCGTTATATTATTTTGATTGGCACACTGTCATCACAACAAGTATTGTTAGGCTGTATATACGGTCCAAATAGTGATTCCCCACAGTTTTTCACACATCTTTTGAATATGTTAAATACTAATTTATCCAGAGTGATTCTGCTTGGTGAGGATTGGAATATTACACTGCAGTTCTAGCTTGATAGATTGGATAACAAACATGCAGGTTTGTCACCTTCCCAAAGGGCACTTAAAGAGCTTATGGAAGGGACAGGTCTTATTGATGTGTGGAGAGTCCTTAATGCTGAATCCAGGCAATACACTTTCTTTTCAATTCCACATAGGACATGTTCAAGGATCGATTATTTTTTAATTAGTGTCCATTCCCCTTGCTTCTGTCCTTGATGCACGCATACACACTAGGGTAATTTCAGATCACTCTCCAGTCTCTCTTACATATTTGATAGGCCCTAGTATGCATAGAGATTTCCTTTGGAGATTTAATAACCAATTATTACAGGATTCCTACATTCAAACAACATGAAGTCTTGCTATATTATGACATATGCAGTTTGTCCCAGCCTTAGAACTGCTCCGGAGGTGAAAGAGTTAACTTTCCATGCCAGGCATGGAATCTTGAGCGCGAGCTCGGTTGAAAACTCTGTCTGTTGTTCTTCAAACCCAAACTGTCAGATTCTTTACTCCGCCTCACTGAACAGTCGCTCCGGAGATTCCTCCTTCTGCTCGGTTCATTTTGTCGGTTGAAAAGTGTAATTTCTCGGTTTTTTAAACCGCATTTGTCTTGTTTTAACCGCAACCGGGTCGGTTCAAGCTCTGTCTGTGGTATCGTAAGTAATAGATAGGTTTTACATTTTCTCTGTGTGGAACTTGCAAACGTTATTATCGGTTCGGTTTGAACCGATCAGGTTGTTGTTAAACTTAACTAATTTGCATTTAGAGTGCTGTTCCCGGTTCTTATCGGTTCTAAAAACAACGGATTTCATTACGGTTTTTTCCACGACCCGTGACACGGTTGGGAACCGATAAGGGTGTCTTGCTTGGCGATTTGCCGTAAAACGGCAAGTTTTTGGTTAGGCTGGCATTATGTCTGAGAAACCCCAAAGAAAAACCGGGCCCACTGGGTTTCAGCACTGTAGTGTCTGTGGGGAAGCCTTTGCCACGGCTGACCCACACACCACATGTGTTTATTGTCTGGGGTTTGACCACCTCAATGCAGACTGCCAGATTTGCAAAGAATTTCCCTGCAGCTACCCTGGATAAGAGAGTTGGTAGGCTCAGGGAATGAGAGGCCAAAAAGTCTGCTGACCCCGATGGCCAGCCCGGTTCGGTGCCAACCGAACCGGAGGGAGTGCCCTCTGACCAGGACGAGACTTCCTCGGGCAAACGAAGAGCTGACTCGGAGGAGCCAGTTCCAGCAAAGAGGACTAGAAAACCAGCAGGTGTGGAGCCAAAATTTCCTTCTCCAACCGCTGCAGAGATAGCCAAAGTGATCCAAATTGTCCAGTCGCTTTCCCCGGTTCCGACCGAACCGGCACCATCAGGTAAGTGGTCGGTTCGGTTGGTTCCACCGCTACAAGAATATGATATAGAGGAATTTTATGAACCGGAGGAGGGGGAGGAGGATTATGAAGAGAGTGAATGTGATTTTGAAAGTCTGGATGTGCCCATTGAACCGGACATCTCCCCAGACAGACCTTCAGGAGTGTCTCCCCCTAGGCTTTCTGAGTCCCCTTCTCATTTTATGTTTTATAAAAAAGTTGCTGAAACCCTCCAGCTCCCTTTGGAAGAAGCTGTGGATGAACAGGAGGAGCCTGACTATGTGGAAATGATGGATATCCTAGTGCCCAGGAGATTGTCTATTCCTTTACATAAATCTTTCAGGAAACAGACAATAAAATGTTAAAGCTCTAACACTGTACCTCCTGTGGATAAAAAAATGGACAAGAGGTACACATTGTCAGGCTCTGATACGGAGTTCCTTTCACAACAATGTAGCCATGTTGAGGTAGTGCAGGCTGCAGCCTGTGATAAGGCAAATATTCCCTTGGCTTCACACCCCCCTGACAAGGACTCCAGGAGGATTTATGCCATGGCAAAGAAACAATACATGGCAGCATCCTTGGGACTCAGACAGGCAAATTATATGGCCTATGTTGCAAGATACCAGAAATCCAGCTGGGATACTGTTATGGCTTTAGCAAAACAGGTCCCTAGCCAGCTTGCCAAGGGGATGGAGCAGGTGGCTGTTGATGGTATTGAGGCATCCAAGGTGCAATTCCATGCTGCAGTGGATTCTAATGATGTATCTTCCAGAGTCATGGCTACATCTGTGGCTTTTCGCAGAATGACTTGGCTCAGGTGTACTAGCCTGTCACAGGATACTCAGGCTAAGGCCATGGATTTTCCTGTTGTGGGTAATTCTCTGTTTGAGGAGCAGACAGAGAATTACATGAAGAAAATGGATGAGTATAGGACCACTTATAGGAGTGCACAGGCCAAGGAGAGGCAAACCACTCCTCAGAGGCAGCTTTCCAGGGGCAGAGGCAGGCCTTTTCACAGGCCTTTTTACCAAGCCCAGGCCTCCTCTTCAGCTTATGCCCAGAGGGGGTTCTTCAGAGGGAGAGTCAGACGGGGTACGAGCAGGCCTACTCCCACCCCTCAGCCTAAAGCCCCTGCCAAACAGGCACCCTGATGGGATGCCCAGGCCGATTCTCCATTACCTGTAGGGGCAGGCTGGCTTACTTCGTCCAGGACTGGGAGTCTTTAACATCAGACTAGTGGGTCCTGGAAGTAGTAAACCAGGACTGATTCTCAGCTCAAAAATTTCCAAAGATGAGAACCAGATCCTTTCACCTGCAAATCCATTAGAGGCTCTCGCTTTGGAACAAAGTCTCAACCCTCCTGGCTCTCAGAGCTGTAGAAAAGGTTCCTCCCTACACCAGGGCAAAGGACTGTACTCCAGGTACTTTCACCCCAAAAGACAGGAGAATGGCGGCCCATCCTGGACCTCAGATACCTAAACAAGCACCTTTTAAAACCAAAATTCAGAATGGTGACTCGGGAATTATTTACCCTCCCTAAGGCCAGGGGACTGGTTAGCGTCCCTGGACCTCAAGGATGCCTACTTCCATGTTCTCATCAGAAGCTCCCACCGGAAGTACCTCAGATTCTAACTGCCCTCAGGCCATTACCAGTTCAGAGCAATGCCCTTCGGCCTCACCTCTGCCCCAAGGGTATTCACAAAATGCCTGGCAGTAGCAGTTGCTCACTTAAGAAGGCAAAAGATTGCCATCTTTCCTTACCTGGACAACTGGCTCATAGTGGTCAGTCTCCAGACCAAGTCAAATTACACCTTCAGGTTACCCAGCAGCTGCTTACATCTCTAGGTTTTCTTCTCAATCTTCCAAAGTCAGTTCTAGAGCCTGTTCAGCTACTCACCTTCATAGGCGCAGAACTGGACACAAAGCAGGCCAGAGCTTTCCTTCCTCTAGAAAGAGTAAAGACCCTGGTGGCTCTGGCCTCCTCCTTCACTCTGCAGGTCTCTCGACCAGCAAGGCACTTTCTACAGCTCCTAGGGCACATGGCTTCTTCCACAGCTATGGTGCAAGGAGCAAGATTTCAGATGAGAGACATTCAGTTCCATTTGAGAGCCTTCTGGTCTCAAAGGAGAGATCCCTTAACCAAATTGATCCCAGTAACTCGAACCCTGATCCAGGCCCTGCAGTGGTGGCAGGATCAGAGCAATCTGAGACAGGGGGTTCCTTTCATCCCTCAGTCTCACTCCTTGACCCTTACTACAGATGCGTCCCTCTTGGGATGGGGAGCTCACATGGGTGACCTCACCACCCAGGGATTGTGGTCCACTCAGGAATCTCTGCTCCACATCAATCTGTTGGAACTCAGAGCTGTTTTTCTAGCACTTCAGGTTTTTCTGCATCTGTTCAGAACAAAGTTGACAGGTCAGAACAGACAACACCACTACAATGTGGTACATCAACAAGCAAGGGGGCACTCGGTCTTCGGCCTTGTGCACCGAGGCAATGAAGTTGTGGTCTCTGGCTTATTCCCTGAACACTTCCCTCATGGCAGTTCACCTCCCAGGCAAGGACAATGTCCTGGCAGATGCTCTCAGCAGGATTTCCCAGGGCCATCATGAATGGTCACTGGATCCCCTAGTACTGGAGTTAGTATTTGCCAGGTGGGGCACCCCTGAGATAGATCTTTTTGCAGCCCCAGACAATCACCAACTTCCGCTTTTTTGTTGCAGGCCCCCAGTGTTGGGCTTAGTTCCCCAGGATGCCTTCCTTCTCGACTGGTAAGGGAAGTTCCTCTATGCCTTCCCCCCTTCCCTCTCTTGTTCAAGATGTTAGTCAAAATCAGATCTCAACCTTGCAAGATGATTCTGATTGCTCCAGATTGGGCCAGACAGCCCTAGTATCCACTCCTTCTGTCCTTAGCAGTCCACCTTCCCCTGTGTCTTCCCAGGAATCACAATCTGTTAACCTGTGCCCAGGGGAGAGTTTGATATCCGAATCTCAAATCCCTCAACCTCAAGGCCTGGCTCTTGAAGAGTTAGAGTTTGCTGACCTACACCTTTCTCAAGGTGTACTCGATATATTGAAAGCTTCTAGGAAGCCTTCCACCAGGGCTACTTATAATTCTAAATGGAAAAGGTTTTCCATATGGTGCTCTGGTAAGCATATTTTCCCAGAATCTGCTGATTTGCCCACAGTCCTGGATTATATGGTCCATCTAAATACTTTGGGGCTGAGGCCAGCTACCCTGAAAGTGCATTTGGCAGCTGTCTCTGCTTTTATTTCAGCAGGAAAGCCCTCTTCTCTTTCTGCTCACCCTCTATTCTCCAAGTTTTTCAAGGGATTGCTTCACACCAACCCTCCATTCAGGGACCCTGCTCCTGCCTGGGATCTTAATGTTTGCATTGCTCAGCTAATGCAACCCCCCTTTGAGCCTTTGTCTTCAGCAGAGCTTAAGTACTTGACTTGGAAAACTGTGTTTCTAGTAGCCATCACTTCTGCCAGGCGCATAAGTGAATTACAAGCTTTGTCAGTGGAGCCTGATTTTATCTCCTTTCACAGCGATAAGGTAGTCCTTAGGTCTAACAGGAAGTTCTTGCCTAAGGTGGTTTCAGACTTCCACCTTAATCAATCTATATCTCTTCCAGTGTACTTCACTGACCATTCCTCCTCTGGTGAGAGGAGGCTGCACAGTTTAGATGTAAAGAGAGCCCTTAGTTACTACATAGAGCGTACCAAGGGTCACATGTTTGACTCCCTCCAACTGTTCCTCACATATGGTGAGGTTGGTAAAGGGAAACCTGCCACTAAAAGATCCATTGCCAGGTGGATTGTCTCTTGTATCCAATTTTGTTATCATAAACTGGGTAAGGTTCCCCCTTCAGGCCTGAGGGCTCACTCTACCAGAGGTACAGCTGTGTCCCTAGCTGCGGCCAGGGACATCCCTATCTTAGAGATATGTCAAGCAGCTACCTGGAAAACAGTACACACTTTCACCAAGCATTACTCCCTGGACATCCAGGCTAGGAGTGATGCTCGGTTTGGCACAGCTGTGCTTCAGAGCCTATTTCCTAAGTAGGTTCTGTCCCTCCTCCATGGAGGTACTGCTGTGTAGTCTGCATATGTCATAATATAGCAAGACTTCATGTTGTTTGAAGAAAAAATACTCACCTATAATGTTTCGTCTAATGGAGTCTTGCTATATTATGACCTCCCCCTCTGCCTGCCCCTCTCAGAACCTCTGCTCTTGGGATGTGGGTGGGCAGTGCAGTGTTGGCACTTAGTGATGCCCACCTTGTGTTTTTCACCCCTCCTTTTTGGAGTGTTTGGGTATTGTATTTTATTTTATTTTATTTTTTGGATCCCCTGACTTGAGTCTTTGTTTTGGGACCAAAAAATGTGTTAATATTTTAGTAGCCAGTTGGCTAGTGTAGGTTTACAGCTTCCACACAGAATCTTAGTGAGTTTTTGCTCATAAAGATCTGACAGTTTGGGTTTGAAGAACAACAGACAGAGTTTTCAACCGAGCTCGCGCTCAAGATTCCATGCCTGGCATGGAAAGTTAACTCTTTCACCTCTGGAGCAGTTCTAAGGCTGGGAAAAACTGCATATGTCATAATATAGCAAGACTCCATTAGAAGAAACAACATTACTAAGGTGAGTAATTTTTTCTTTGTGATCATCTGAAGCAATTTATTTTCCACTTTTTAATCCATAATATGGGCTCAGTTCTCAAAACTGATATTGTCTGGGCAGCCCTGAAGTGTACCTTAAAGGGAGAATGCATTCGGATTAGTCAATGCTCTGTCAAAGCGGACTGGGTCCAGTTGCACAAGCTGCAGTCTTAGTTCTCCTCTCTTATGTTGCAAAAAGCTGAGCTCGCTCTTAAGAGAACCAGACTCAAGTATCTGGAATCTGGTGAGAGAGCGGGTAAGTTACTTGCTCTCAGGCTTCAACAGTTGAATTCCAGTAGGTTTATTGCGACTCTAAGTACTGGTTCGGAAGGAGCTCTAGTCAAAGATCCTAGGGATATTGCAGCAGTATTCCGGTATTACTTCCAAAAAATATATACAATCTCAATAGCAGACAGAGTCACACTAGATGAGATTCAAAGTTTTTTAGATTCGGTTGCTCTCCCTCATATCTCCAGTATTGATACGGCATGTCTTGGGCTTCCTATACAGGAGTGGGAAGTTAAGCAAGCTATTGCTCAACTTTCTCCTGACAAATCCCCAGGACCAGACAGTCTTTCAACTAATGTGTACAAAGCATTTGCTAAGGAGATTGCACCCATTCTAGTAAAGGTATTTAACTATTGGTATGTTGAGGGGTTTTTCCAAAACAGTTTCCTTGAAGCACTCATCACTCTCATCCCTAAGCCAGACTTTATGTCCTGGAAACTACTGACCTATTTCGTTATTAAATGTGGATATCAAAATATTATCCAGGGTATTAGCAAATCAGCTTAGTCCTTTAATGAGCAAGGTTATTAGTGATGTACAAGTAGGCTTCGCGGTCGGTAGAGCTTCCAGTGATCACATGTGTAAACATCTACATTTAATAATCCATGCCAAAAACATAGAAATTCTGGTGGCCCTGTTAGCTTTGGATGCTGAGAAAGCATTGACTGGGTTTCCTGGGACTTCCTATTTGCTACCCTGTCTAAATTTATTTTTTCAAAAGGGTTTCTGAGATGGATTAAATTGCTTTACGAATCTCCAACAGCTCGTGTCTGGTGTAATGGAGTCCTCTCAGAATCATTCCATCTTTCTTGTGGTATCAGACAGGGCTGCGCTCTCTCCCCACTCCTATTTAATCTCTATCTGGAGCCTCTGATTCGCAGGTTACTAGTTTCTCAGGCTATCCAAGGAATACAGATAGGTAACAAGAGGCATCTAATCTCATACTAACATACTAAAACGCCAGCAGAATAGGCCTAACAGTCTTTCGTGTCTGCTCGTTTGGTCAGCCCCCACCCTGGGTGCTGACCTTGCTGCCCCCCTCTCCTTCTCTGGTTTCTCCCTTCCTGAATCAGTTCCAGTTATGCAGATAATCTATTGCTGCATATAGAGAATCCGGCTACTTGTATACCTGTGGTATTACAAGAAATAGAGCAATTTTCCAAAGTATCAAATTATGAGCTTAACATTTCCAAGCTCTTCTAAGCTCATTAAGCTCATCCCTCTAAATGGGAAATGTCTCCCAAATATAGCTGGAGAATATGGTTTCAATTGGGGATCCAACTCCTTGACATACCTGGGTATTAAAGTGTTGAGAGATATGGCTACAATGGTTAAAGAAAATCTCACTAAATTGCTTATCACAATAAAATTAGATTTGGATAGATGGAAGTTCTTAGCCATATCCTTGTGGGCTAGAATAGACACCGTGAAAATGAACGTGTTACCGAGAATTCTTTATCCTCTGTGCATGTTGGGGTTCTACCTAACCAAATCATGGTTTTCCAAATTACAAAAATTACTAAATAATTTTGTGTGGAAGAGGAAAAGTGTTAGAAGAGCATATTCGAAACTCACAGTACCAAAAAAGCGAGGGGGCCTTGCGCTCCCCTCCTTTTTCAAATATTATGCAGCCACACATATTAGCAAACTGGCACACTGGGTTTGCTCATCACATTCAGTTGATATCAATTCATACTTGCCCCTTTGGATTACAACTGAGAAATACCTAGTTGCCAAGTTTTCCTGTACCCTCAACTCTGTTGCTTATATCACCCCAAGGTTTATTCCCAAATCACTTAAAAACACACCTACCAGCTAGTCGTTAAAGGTCTTGCATCAATTGCAAACTTCGCTCTGTGTGGATTGGCATAAATCCCTAGAACA
This sequence comes from Neoceratodus forsteri, assembly GCA_016271365.2. Classification (NCBI taxonomy): domain Eukaryota; kingdom Metazoa; phylum Chordata; order Ceratodontiformes; family Ceratodontidae; genus Neoceratodus; species Neoceratodus forsteri. Next base: position 369,846,284 of record CM028135.1, read on the forward strand.
ACCCTTAGTACATAATCTGCATTTCCAAATTCAAAATGCTCCGATCCCCTCAACGTTCTGGGCACTGCTAGCTGGGTTACGTCTGGAAGATACAGCCCCACAGGGAAAGCTGTTGTCTTATGCACAATTTTGTTCTAACATTCCAGAGGCTAGCGGGAATGCCTTTAAATATCGGTAAATTCGCAAGCAGTGAATGCTTATATACTAAACTCGAAATCCATGGAAGCAAATAAGATGGAACTGTTCTCTCTATTACAGATAGCAGATCAACCTCACTCTGTATCCAAGGTATATCATGAAATACAGATGATTGATCCAGAACTGCCATCTGGTATTTGCTTTTATTGGGTTCAGAAATTAGATATTAGCAATGATCACAGTATATGGTGTCAAATCTGGAGTAATATATATAAATTCACAAAACAAGATAGGTTCAGATTGCAACAATTTAATATCATGCATAATTTATATTTTACGCCAGCTAAACTCCATAGAATTGGTAAATTACCATCCTCCCAGTGCCATTGATGTAAAAAAGATCTTGGGGATCTATATCATATGTTATGGGAATGTTCAGTCAAACTGGAAAGCAATTCAGAAATCTTTAAATCCTCTTCTGGGATTGGATTCTTTTTTCACACCTGAGATTTGCTTAGTTAATTACTTTCCCAGTGATACGATCAAACAGAGGAAGGCCTATATGGCTGTTATAACAGCTACAGCCAAGTTGATCATAATGGGACACTGGATCGACAAATCAATACCATCGGTGCTAGAATGGCATAAAGAAATTCAGCTTACCTTGCAACTGGAGTTGCATATAGCTAAGATGCACAATAGGTTAAAATCGTACAACACCAGATGGGGTCCCCTTGATGCCATTCTCGCCATATGGAAACCTTAAGGTGATAGGGTGGTTTGGTCTTCCAGATAATTGGGACATTGTATTTCTTATGTCTTTTCTGTTTGGTTCCTTTTAACTTGATTTTATGTTATAAGGTTTGGTGATGGGAGAAAGGTTTGGAAGTGTTGCAATGGTATTATTTCAACACAAAAAACTAAGTAATGTCTGATACTGTACACTGTTGGCCTTCATTTACAAAAGTGTATGCTGTGAATGTTATATTTGGAGGCACTGTCATTTGCTTGATTTTCACTGTATTGTGACATTGCAAATAAAGCATATTAAATAAAAAAAAAAAAAACAGTCAAGGACATCACAATCTTCGGGGTACTCATAGAAACATAGAATTTGACAGCAGATAAGGACCGCTTGGCCCACCTAGTCTGCCCATTTTCCTACCTAACCGATAAGCTGCAGATCCTAGTTAACCAACAGCTTACTTCCTCCTACCCCCCACTAGGACTGCCTTTTGTCTGTCCCATGCATTCTTGAATTCCCCCACTGTTCTTGACTCTACAGCCTCCTCAAGGAGGCTGTTCCATGCATCCACAACCCTCTCCATGAAAAAATACTTCCTCACATTACCTCTGAGCCGTCCCCCCTCTATCTTCAAATTGTGCCTCCTTGTTCTTGCACATCGCTTTTTCTGAAAGATGCTACCCTCTTGGACTTTGTTGATTCCCTTGAGGTACTTGAAAGTTTCTATCATGTCCCCTCTCTCCCTTCTTTCCTCAAGGGTATACATATTAAGCTTCTTTAGTCTTTCTTCGTATGTCTTCTGGTGCATACCCTGCACCATTTTGGTTGCCCTCCTCTGGACAGCCTCCACTCTGTCTTTGTCTTTCTGGAGATGGGGTCTCCAGAACTGCACACAGTACTCCAGATGGGGTCTCGCTGACTGTCTGTACAGAGGGATAACAACTTCCTGTTTTCTACTATTGATGCCTCTTCCTATGCATCCCAGTATCCCCTCAGCCTTCCTTACTGCCTTCCCACATTGCTTGCCCACCTTTAGGTCATCTTATATAATTACCCCCAGGTCCCTTTCCATTTTTACTGTTGTCAGTATCTCACCCCCCATTGTGTACTCTTCCTCTGGGTTTTTGTTTCCCATGTGCATTACCTTGCACTTTTTTGCATTGAATCTGAGCTGCCATACATTTGACCATTCCTCCAACCTTGCCAAGTCCCTTCTCATCCTTTCCACTCCATCTTGTGTATCAACCCTGTTGCAGATCGTTGTGTCATCTGCAAAGAGACATACTTTTCCTTCTAGTTCCTCTGCAATGTCACTTATAAAGACATTAAAAAGGATCGGTCCCAGTACTGAACCCTGTGGTACCCCGCTAGTAACCCTCCTTTCTTCACTGTGTACTCCATTTACTACTACCCTTTGCGTCCTGTTGTCTAGCCATTTTTTATCCAGGCTACCACCTTGGGGACCACTCCAAGGCTGGCTAACTTGTGTATTAATCTTTTGTGTGGGACTGTATCAAATGCCTTGCTAAAATCTAGGTAGGCCATGTCAACAGCCCCTCCCTGGTCTACTACTTTGGTCACCCAGTCAAAGAACTCTATTAGATTCATCTGACACGACCTTCCCATCGTGAATCCATGCTGCCTTGGGTCCTATGCCTCACTGGCCTCTAGGTAGTCAGCAATTCTTTCCTTCAGAAGTGATTCCATCATTTTCCCTACCACTGAGATCAAACTAACTGGTCTGTAGTTTCCTGCCTCTGTCCTGCTCCCACTTTTGTGAAGAGGAATCACATCTGCCCTCCTCCAGTCTTCAGGTACTACCCCATCCTCCCATGATTTGTTAAAGAGAGTAGTCAGCGGTGTCACTAGTTCTACCCTTAGTTCTTTTAGAATTCTTGGGTGAATCCCATCAGGCCCCATTGCTTTGTCTACCTTCAATTTTATTAGTTCTTTCAGAACCCTTTCTTCAGTAAATGGACTGGTATCGACCCCCGTCTTCAGAGTGTTTCTCTTGTTTGGTTTAGGTACCTCCGCCTCATCTTCCTTTGTGAATACTGAGCAGAAATATTCATTCAGTATCCCTGCTTTTTCACTGTCCCCCTCTACCCACATTCCCTCCCCTTTATTAAGCCTCAGTATCCCTCCTTTGGTCTTTCTTCACTCCCTAATGTACCTATAAAAGGTCTTATCCCACTTCTTAACAGAACTGGCTATCCTTTCCTCGGTTTGGGCCTTTGCTATTCTGACTGCCTTCCCAGCCTCTTTCTGCTTTTAACTGATAAAGTTCTCTGTCCTGCTCCTTCTGTGTTTCCTTATATTTCCTGAATGCTATCCTCTTTCTCCTTAACCTTCCCTGCCACCTCTTTTGAGAACCATAGCGTTTTTTTCCTTCATTGTGTTTTATTGATTTGCTTTACACAAAGGCTTGTTGCCTCTGTGATGGCTGTTTTGATTACTCCCCATTGTTCCTCCACCCCTCCTTCTTGCCTGTTTGCTAGTGCTTTTCTAAGGCACTCTCTCATTTTCCCAAAGTCAGCCCTCCTAAAGTCCAGTACTCTTGCTTTTGTATGGCTTGATTGTATGGCTGTGTTTATCGTGAACCACACTGTTTGGTGGTCGCTTGTTCCCAGATGGCAACCTACCTCTAAATCTGAGATTCTTTCTCCATCTCCATTTGAGAGTACCAGGTCTAAGATTGCTCCCTCCCGAGTGGGTTCCAATACTAGCTGTCTGAGACATGCTCCCTGTAGGGCATCAAGAATGACCCTGCTCTTGGATGTGCCTGCAGCAAAGGTGCTCCAGTTAACATCTGGCATATTCAGGTCCCCCATTAACAATATCTCCCCTTTTTCTGCCATTCTAAGGAAGCCTTCTATAATTTCCTTGTCCATTCCCTCCCCCTGAGATGGGGGTCTGTATACAACCCCCGTGCAGATTGTGGTGCCATTTCCTGTCTCTAGGGTGACCCAGAGTGCCTCATCTGCTCCCTGTTTACTCTTTAGTTCTGTTGCTTTGATCCCTTCCTTTACATAGATAGCTACTCCTCCTCCTCTTTTACCCTCCCTGTCCCTCCTGTAGATTCTGTATCTTGGTATGTTGACAACCCAGTCATGATTCTCTGTGTACCATGTTTCTGTGACTGCCACAATATCCAGGCAACCCTCTTCCATCAAGGCCACTAGTTCAGGGAGCTTGTTACACAGACTACGGATGTTGGTACTCATCACCCTCCACTTTTTGATAGCCTTACCCCTTTTAGCCCCATTCCTGTTCTTACTGCCTTTGCCTTTTTACATTTACCTCTGTCCTGCTCCCTAATAACTTCTCTACCTTGGTGTTTACCTCACTAATTACTTTTTGTGGGGGAGGCTGGGATTTCCTGCTCTTTTCAGTGCCTCCTCATTAGTTTTAAATGCTTGCCAATGAAGCATTTAAACCTCTCACCTAGGATCCTGGTCCCCCCCCCAGACAGATGCAGACCATCGCACCAGTATAGGTCTGCATCCCTCCAAGTGGCTCCCCAGTCCCCAATGAAGCTAAAACCCTGAGCTCCACACCAGTTTTTCAACCACTCATTGAATTCCCTGGTGAGGAGTGCCCTAGCATCACCCTTGCCATAGACAGGCAGCACCTCCGAGAAGGTTACCGTATGTGCTACTTGTCTAAGGCCCCTCCCCAACTCTACAAACTCCTCTTGCATTCTTTGATCCCATTCCTAGCTAGGTAATTTGTCCCTAGGTGGACAATGACATCCAGCTCTCTCCCTGGTGCAGCTCCTCCCAGAATCCTGAGGATTTGCTTCCTGTCCCTCCAAGCCGTGGTGCCAGGAAGACACCTTACCTCCCTCTCCCCTTCCTCCCCCATTTCTGCCCCCCTAATGATTGAGTCCCCCACCAGGAGTTGTTTCTTTCCCCTGTGGGGTCCCATGCCACCCTCCTGTGGGTCTCCTTTATGAAGGTTCCCAGCATCCTCCCTGGTCTCCACTGCAGGTGCCTCCACAGAGGAACCACTATCCACCAGAAGAGCGAATGAATTGTGGAGAGGTACAGCTGGAGGGATGCAACTCTGTTCCACCACCCTCTTCCTCCTTGAGCCCACCCGGTCCAGCCTCTCTCTTCTTGGCAACCTCTGAGGTAGTGGCTTTGGCCCTGGTGGTCCCTGGGTGGGGAGGAGTTTTCTGATCCTAGCCAGGTCAGCCTGGAGACCGGCAACCTCCCTCTCTCAGACCAGAGGTGCCTGCAAACAGGGCATCGCTGCCTCCAGAATGTCTCCCTCAAACACTGCCCCACAGCCATTGCACTGCACCACTCCTATCATGTCTTATTTGTGTCCCTCTCCTGCTTTCTGTATGCTACCTCTCTCTCCTTACAGCTCTCACCCTTCCTGTTCTGGGACAGTAACTTCCTATCTTCTTTAGTAGCCTCCTTCTTCCTTGCTCAGTGTCAGACCACCAGCAGCTAGGGGGGAGAGTGAGCTACTTTTTTCCTTTAGGGTTGACAAAACCAATGTTTCTCTATGATCTTTCCCTTCCTATTGCCAAGCAGGAAGTTCCTGTTGACAGTCAGATCCAGTGGCTATAAAAGTAGAACTGGCATATGGTGGGTGGGTGGTTGGGTGGGATGGAGGGCAGTTAGTAAAAAAAAAAGGCTAGCAACAGGAAGCTGTAATTTGAGTCACCTGCTTTTATAGTGTCTAAGCCACACCCCCAATTAAGCTCTCTCTCTCCTCCTACTGGTTTAGCAAAGTCAGCTGATGCAATACCCTTCCCAGCACAGAACACACACTGACTTTCTTTCTTTTCTTTCTTTTTTAACCCTAAATAAGACCCCTTCTACTTCTAATAAAGTATCTGTCTACTTAATCTCAACATACACTGACTCCTGCTGAGATATATGTTTTAAATTAATAAGAAAATATAGCTTTTTAGTTAGCTGCTTTCTGCTCTACAAGCAAGGCTAGCAACAGGAAGTTGTAATTTGAGTCATCTGCTTTTATAGTGTCTAAGCCACACCCCCAATTAAGCTCGCTCTCCTCCTACTGGTTTAGCAAAGTCAGCTGATACAATACCCTTCCCAGCACAGAACACACACTTTCTTTCTTGTCTTTCTTTTTTTAACCCTAAATAAGACCCCTTCTACTTCTAATAAAGTATCTGTCTACTTAATCTCAACAGACACTGACTCCTGCTGAGATATAAGTTTTAAATTAATAAGAAAATGTAGCTTTTTTAGTTAGCTGCTTTCTGCTCTACAAACAAGGCTAGCAACAGCAGAGATAGATACTCCAGAGATAGATATGTTTGCCTCAGAGAAGAATCATCAGCTTCCCCTGTTTTGTTGCATGCCTCCAGCTGTGGGCTCTCTCACTGTGGATGCCCCAGCTCCTGGACTGGACAGGGAAGTTTCTGCATGCTTTCCCCAGTTTCCTCTGCTGCTCAGAGTCCTTCTAAAGCTAAGGAGCCAGCAGGCCTCTATGATTCTGGTGGCTCCAGACTGGCCCATGCAACCATGGTAGCCTCTACTTCTAGCTTTGTCCACACATCAGCCCATTCACCTTCTCCTGGGAAACACTCTGCTGAACATGTCTCGGGGCAGGGTAACTTACCCCAGCCTCAGGTCCCTACACCTCAGGGCTTGGGTCTTGAGCAGTTAGAGTTTTTGAATCTTCAGCTCTCTGAGGAGGTACTCAGGGTGCTCAGAGTTTACAGAAAACCTGCCACTAGAAAGACTTAGGCTTCCAAGTGGAAGAGAGTCACTTTGTGGTGTGAACCTCTGCAGATCAACCCTTCAGAGGCAGACCTGCCAATCCTTTTGTATTATCTGGTTCACCTCCAGGGTCTGGGGCTCAAGACATCAACCCTTAAAGTTCACCTGGCTGCAGTTTCTGCTTACATCTCAGCAAGTAAAGAGAAAACTATTGCTTCTCATCCTATTTTCAATAAATGTTTCAACGGTCTCCTCCACTTGTACCCGCCGCTCAGGGAGCTTGTGCCCCCTTGGGACTTGAATTTATACATAGCTAAGTCAAGTTCATGGAACCCCCTTTTGAGCACATGATTACTGCAGACCTCAAGCATGTCACTTGGAAAACAGTCTTCCTTGTGGCCATTACTTCAGCAAGAAGGGTGTGTGAGCTCCAAGTTATCTGCACAGATCCAAGCTACAGCATTTTCCACAGGGATAAGGTAGTCCTTAGGACTAACAGGAAATTCCTTCCCAAGATGGTCTCTGAAGTCCACCTTAACCAGTCCAGTACCCTTTCAGTTTTCTTTACAGCAAAATCCAGTTCTGGTGAACAAAAACTGCACAGTCTGGATGTCAAAAGGTCACTTGTTTATTACCTGGAATGTATCAAGGACCTCGGGTCCTCCCACTCACATTTTTTCCTTACTTATGGTGAGGTGGGCAAAGGCAGGACAGCTTCAAAGAAGATTATTGCTTATTGAATAGTCTCCTGCATCCAGTTTTGCTACAGCAAAGCTGGAAAGCAGCCACCTCAAATTGGACATCCAATCCAGAAGTGATGCCAGATTTGGCACTGCAGTCTTGCAGAACCTTTTCCCCAAATAGGTCCTGTGCCCAGCCTCCCAAGGTACTGTTTGGTAGTCTGCATTAGTTAAGCATAAGGAGGGATTCCTGGGGTTTGAAGAAACAAACTACTTACATAGTAATGTTTCTTTCAAGAGATCCCTCAGTATGCTTACATCTTCCTGGACATAAAGTCTCCACCACTCATTTACACTAATGGGAGTATGCCAGAGGTGCTAAGACCCAGTGGGAGCCAAACATTTTCAGGAGGGCCAGCATCAAGATGGAGCCATGAGAAAGCAGCACTGCGAGCCAGGCTTATACAGTATAGACTTTCTCGGCGTCAACCCTCCAACCACCTCAGTTCATTTTTCCCACCGTCGAGTGCACTTCAGTGACAAAGTTGCTCGCCCACTGAGAGTCAAACTTCAAACTGCAGCTTAGTTTTCAGTTTTGTTATTTTGTATTTTATCACGAAAAGTACTGATTACATTTTACTTATTCTTACTTGCACAAGAAAGAAGTCGTCAGTCCTCTATTGACGGAGTCGACCATGAGTGGGGCAGGTGACGGTAGGGAGACTTCGCATGAAAGCTGTTCAGTCAGCCGGGCCAGGTCTGGTCTGCCACCCTCTCTGGAGGAGGGGTCTGACAATGGACGGTCCAGTGTTTGGGGGGATGGGCGGTCCCCCCAAAAGACTAAAAAGAAATGATCCCATTCACGGCACCATTTGGCTTTGGGTTTTTCTTCAGTCCACTGGCCGAAGAAGAGACGGCATCGCTCGAGGTCGCCCTCTGGTACGTCTGCGCACAGATGGTCTGTTACTGAGGTCAGGGGCTGGTCTCCACCTCTTTCACAATCGCCAGTTTCTGTCTCTGGCAGTTGGCTGCTGCAACATTGGAGCCCCTCTCTGTCTTCTAGGGGGGCTTCCAATGAGCAGTTTCACAATTGGGCTGCTCTTATGGAGCAGTGGGCTCGGAGGTTGTCCTGACTTCCCAATCCAGCCAGTCTGTTGCCAGGGCCTTAGGGCCTGTAGGTTTTGGATCGGCAGGGAGGGCGGTTAGGATTTCCTTTTCATGTGGCGCCTTCTTCGGTGTCGTTGACTCTGCGCCCTGGTATCTATCCCTCTCACATGGCTGCGGGATAGGGGTCCACACTGATGTCTTTATCTCCTGCTATTTTTCAGTCTTTGCTTTCAAATCGCAGTTCACAGACTTCTGCAGTGGTGCCTTTGCCTGCTGTGCCAATTTCTCTGGTGCCGAGGTCCTTTTCAGCACCATGAGTGCTGTCGAGCGCTGTCTGCGGTGCCATATGCCCGTTGGTGCCATCCTTGGCAACGGGAGTGGTGTTGGCACTGTGTGCGGTGCCAGGCTCCCTGTCGGTGCCATGCTGGGGGTGGTGTTGGCGCTGTGTGCAGTGCCGCACTTCCAGGCAGCATCTAGCGTGGTGCTGTTTTCTGTGTTGGCACCGTCTCTGTATCCTGCGCTGCTCTCTTCGACGGCGCAGAGGATGTGTATGGTGCCGTCTAGTTTCCAGAGGTTTTTTACTCTGATTCTGTATCCTCCTGTTCTTCCTTCTGGTTTTCATTCCTTTCCTGTCTATACAGTCCCCTCTGGACTGTCAGGAGATGATTTTGAGCCCGATTCGAATCTTCAGCTGGGTGATGATGTCAATGCCGATTATGCTCTGTGTGCAGAGATTAATCCTGCTGCAGAGCCTGTTGTTAAAGACCTTTCCTTTAAGTCTCTGCTCAAGAATTTAAATTCTTCTCTTTCTCTCCAGACCACGGAAATTGATCTTAGGAATCCTCTGCATCTCCAATATCTACATGCTCTGGAAATCCCTATGGATTTAACCCCTCCGGTACAGCACTCTTTCGAGACTCTTTCCCAGATGGTGTGAAAAAATCTGTCTCTTATTCCCTCTGTGGCTAAGTCAATAATTAGGAAATATGCCGCTCCCAAGGATCGCCCCATCTTGGCCTCACAAGCCTTTGCTGATGCCATAGAGGTCCTGGCAGAGAATGGTAAGGCTGTCCTCCCTCAGGAATCCACAACCCATCCTATAAAAAAGAATCTTGCAAGATAGACAGCTTGCGTAAGAGAGTCTTTGCTGCCTCGACCCTGGGCATGCGTATTGCTAGCTACCAGGGTTATTTTTTTACTTAATATGAGTACGTTCTTTGGCATTCACTCAGAGTGATGGTAGAAGCTCTGCCCAAGTCGGAGATTAACTCAAAGCTACTGCAGACCATAACTAAAGCTATCAAGTCCAATAATCAACAAATTAAAGCTGCAATGAATGCTTTCAATACTGCTTTCCGGATGGCGGCGGCTGGCATTTGCACCCATCGCCATTCCTGGATGCATACGTCGGGCTTTACCAATGATGCCCAACAAAAAGTCATGGCTTTACCTTTAGACATTATGTATCTGTTTGGGCCTCAAGTGGAACAAGCACTAGAGGCCACACAGGAGGCTAGGTCTGCCATTAAGATGGCTAGACCTCCACCCGCTCCCTCTCGATGAGGTGGGAACAAGCATCAGTTTCACAACCGTCAGTCCATTCGTGGCAAAGGCAGAGGAGGTTTTAACAGAAACCAAACCCCTCAGCCGCAAAAGAAAACACAGCAAAAAGCACAGGGCCCAAAAGTGCCCAGTGCCACCTTCTGAGTTTCTGGCCCAGGTCCCACCTCAGCTGCCTGAGGGGGAAACTTCCTCGACAGTGGGAGGATGTCTGACTAATTTCTACGACCAATGGAAATCTGTAACATCAGACAAATGGGTCCTCAGAATAATCCACAAGGGGTACTCTCTCAACCTGTTGGAAATCCCTCTAGGTCATCCTCCCAAGCAGCAGCCCTGGCTGTCTGTGGCACAGTCAGACCTTCTTGCTTCCCGAGTTACAAGGCCCTCTAAACAACAGGGCAGTAGAAGTTGTTCCACTGGATCAATGAAACACTGCTTTCTATGCTCATTACTTTCTGGTTCCAAAGAAAACTGGCGGAATGCGCCCTATTCTGAATCTCAGAAAGTTAAACAAATTCTTTCTCAAGGAAAAGTTCAAGATGATATCACTCGGTACCCTGCTACCTATGATTCATCAACATGATTGGTTAGCCTCCCAGGACATATAGGATGCCTACCAGCCCATTCCCATACACCCAAAACACCACAGATACCTAAGGTTCATGGTGTTGGGTCAACACTATCAATTCAGAGTCCTGCCCTTTGGGCTATCCTCGGCACCTTGAGTTTTTACAAAGTGCTGTGCAGTTCTTGTGGCACACCTAAGGAAAATCGGAATCCAAGTATTCTCACATCTGGACAACTGGCTTCTAGCAAGCCCCTGCAGGCAGGAGACTCTGGAGGCCATGTCCATGGCCTCAGACTTCCTCACATCCATGAGAGTCCTGCTGAACCTCAAAAGTCACAGTTGCAGCCCTCCCAGAAGCTCCTCTTCATAGGAACCCTTCTGAACACTTCCTGTGCAAAAGATTTTCTTCCGGAGGACAGAAGGAGCAATATCCTACAGATGGCCCAATTCATCAGAGAACACAGCTCGGTTCAAGGTCTCTCAATGTAACAGATCCTGGGCCTCATGGCATCCTAGGTGTTCCCTCTACCTTTGGCTTGTCTCCACATGAGAACCACTCAGTGGATGCTCAGTACTCAGTTGTCCCCAACCACTCACCCTCAGTCCTTTCTCATCAAGGTGACGGAATCTCTGAAGAGGTCACTCACCTGGTGGTCTCAGGAGGGCAACCTTCTGGAAGGATATCCCATCGCCCCTCTGGATCATCAGATCTCCATTACCACGGATGCGTCCCTGATGGGTTGTGGAGCTCATTACCAGGATCTCCACACCCAGGGCACATGGACTCAGGACAAGTCTCAACTACTCATAAACGTCCTGGAAATGAGAGCCATCCACTATGCAGTCCAAGCTTTGAAGGACGTACTTTGTCACAAGAACATTCTCCTTCATATGGACAATAAGGCAATGATGTATTACATCAACAAACAGGGCAGTGCACACTCTTACCCATTATGCAGGGAAGAAATAAGAGTGTGGGAATGGTGCCTAGAGCACAAGGCTCTGATTCAGGTGGTTTAGCTGTCAAGAGTACAAAACAAGCTGGCAGATCATCTCAGCAGAACAGAGACAGATTCTCATGAGTGGTTTCTTGACTTAACCATTGTTCAGTCACTCTTTGAAGAGTGGGGAACTCTGGACTTGGACCTTTTTGCATCCCCACTCAACGCAATACTGCCTCTCTTCTGCTCCAGAAATCCAGGACCTGGCATTTTTTGTCAGGATGCATTCAGGCTACAGTGGACAAAAAGCTTTATATATGCATTTCCTCCTCTTCCCCTACTTCAGAGGGCACTGCTCAAACTGGAGGCAAAGGGGGGCAGAATGATTCTTATCGCCTCATTTTGGCCTTGCCAGATCTGGTTCCTCCTAATCAACAGACTATCGGAAACCTCTACAAAACTGCTTCCACTTCAGTCGAACCTTCTGATCCAGGGGCCTGTAGTCCATCCCAACCTGAGGTCTCTTCACCTCCATGCTTGGCTCCTGAGGAGATAGAGGTGTATAGGTTTGATGTTTCTCTTAGGGTTTCAGATATTCTTTTAGCTGCTCACAAGCCAGCTACCAGGAAAACCTACACAACCAAGTGGAAGCGTTTTTCTATTTGGTGTGCAAAATCCTCTTGGAACCCCTTTTCCTGCCCACCAAATAAAGTCCTGGATTATCTCTTAGACCTCTCAAACAAAGTCTGTAATACTCTACAGTCAAAGTTAATCTTTGCGCAATTTCTGCCTATCATGAGGCAGTGAATTCCATGTCTTTGGCTCAATTACCTGTGTTTAAGAGATTTCTTAAGGGTATTCTGCATACTGAACCTCCTGTTAGGTATCCAGTTGCAGCCTGGGACATTAACTTTGCGCTAGATATGCTCACTCATAAACCTTTAGAGCCTCTAGCCACTTGTGAGTTGAAATGCCTTACTTGGAAGACGGCCTTCCTGGTGGCCATTACTTCTGCTCATAGGGTAACAGAAATACACACTCTGATCACAGACCCTTCGTATACTGTATTTCACAAAGACAAAGTAGTTCTTAGGACTCATCCTAGCTTCCTTTCTAAGGTTGTTTTGGAATTTCACGTGAATCAACCTTTAGTCTTTCCTACCTACTTTGCAAACTTCCAGAATGAAGAAGAGCATACCCTTCATTCCCTAGACGTAAAAAGAGCCTTGCGGTTTTATCTGGATAGAACGAAAGAAATTAGCAAGGCTCAGCAACAGTTTGTTTCCTTCAGCACGACCCGGCTGGGTCAACCTGTTGCTGTCAGGTGCATTTCAGCATGGCTGGTAGCATGCCTTTGCCATTGCTATTCCGTGGCACAGGTCAAGCTGGAAGGCAGAGTTTATGCTCACTCTCCCAGAGCAGTTGGGACATCGCTGGTGGAAATCTGTAATGTCCCCATTGCAGACATTTGCAATGTGGCTACCTAGAGCTCCATGCATACTTTGTTAAGCACTATGCCTTGGATGCCCATGCCAGACAATATCAGTCATTTGGCAGGACAGTTCTTTTTTTTTTTTTTTTTATCACAGCTGCTATTTTTGCTCCCTGCTGCAGCGTTCTCTGGCTGAGGCATCCAGCCACCGGCTCAGCCTGCCCGGAGAGCTGGGCGGCTCATACCGCACCAAGAAGGGTTCTGGGACAGCTATCTTGCCATCCCACTAGTGGGCCTCCTATGCCCTGCCAGCCAGAACAGCCCCAAACCCTCCCCGATGGGACTCCACACCAGTCCTCTGGGCACTGCAGAGTGCGGCCATCAAGCTGCATGGTCGCGCTCAGCTATTTTTCCCTCCTGTTAAGCCCCACAGGAGCACAGACATATAATGACATCTAGGCACAATGTGCCAAGATCCACTGCACTCCCCCCTTCATACACTGACACCAGCAATACCCCCAGGCATCCCCAGAGGTCGCTGCAGTGCAATGGTTCCTCCCCATCCCACCCCAGGACTAGGAGAGCAGTCTGCAGATGCTCAATCCTATTGCTTCCCTTCCAATCCTTGATGACCCAGGCTCATTCCCGAACCCGGGTCACCAGCATGACGCAAGGTGTGGCATCCAGTGCCTCAACCCTCATCACCACCGGGTTGACAGGACAATTCTTAACGGACTTCTGTCTTAAAAAGTGAGCTCCTCTTTCTCTCCTGACACCTGTTTTGGGGGATTAATTAGCTTGGTACTCTCCCATTAGTGTGAATGTGTGGTTGAGATTTTATGTCCAGGAAGATATGGAAATTACATACCTACCGTAATTCTTGATCTTCTTGGACGACGTCTCCACCATTCATTCACACGCCCACCCACCATCCCCGGAGCTCACTTCTCTGTTTCGGGTCTTCACTCCCTCAATATTTGGACTGTGATGACTTTGTTTTTGACCCTTTTTACATGGGTCATTTGGACTATCCTATATCCGATTTTTAGGTTAGTCCTCTCTAGGTTAGTTACGCTGTATCTCCTCAGAAAAAAAAGTTATTGAGGTTGTTGTCGACGCCGAGATAGTCTATACCACACCCGCCTGGCTCTCAGTGCCTCTTCCTCTCAGCTCCATCTTGACTCTGGCCCTCCTGAAAAAAGTTTGGCTCCCACTGGGTCCTAGCACCTTCGGCGTACTCCCATTAGTGTGAATGAGTGGTGGAGACTTCATCCAAGAAGATCAACAATTAACGGTAGGTACGTAATTTCCATATCTCCCTCCCTGCCTCCCTTTCCAGAACCTGAAAAGGTGCTCCTATGAGAAGTGACAGCCTATTTTTTCTCTGGCTGCTGAGCATTGTTTGCTGTCTACTCACAATTCTTTTTACAGTTTACGGTCTGCTTTAGATAGCTCAATTGGGCTAGCTGTTTTTTTTCTTAATGTGCTGTTTCTACATAGGATAGCTTAGGTTAGTATTAGGGGGCTTTTGCCCACATAACTAGAAATGAATCTGACATTAGCTGCAGAATGCAGCAGCACCTAGTGGCAGAGATTTGAACTGCATTGTGGTTTCACTTCAGCGTTCTTTAATTTACATAAGTTCCACTCTCCAGGGCAGTTGAACCTACCAGGCTAACTGCATTAGTTAAGCATACTGAGGGATCCCTTGGAAGAAACATTACTATGGTAAGCAATTTTTTTCTTCTCGATATTCTCAGAATTCAAAAAAATGCTACATGTGACACTCTCTTCCAATCAGAGGCAGCACTGCAGATACGGTATCATACAGCATTAGAAATTATCAATTGAAATACTGTTTTCTGATTGGCAGTTACCATTCCATTGGGATATGTTTATGTGCAAATTCTGTCCTGTAAAGAAATAGGTCCAGCCATGTGATCTGAATTTTGACAAATCACATAAAGAATTCAAAAGTCACTTTACTTATTCCTGATTTCCATCACAAACATGGCTGCTACCTATATTCTTACAAACCTTCAAGTAGGCCCTAAAAATAAAACTTCCTTTAAATAAATAACTGAATAATTAAATGGTCATTCAACTAATGATCTCCTCCTTACATACATAAATTAACAAAAGGAAAAAAGCACCATTTAGAGATTTCATTTATGGTGTTTCTTTAATAACATGATAAATCTGAGGCTCTGGCTCCATATGAGGCATGTGTGTGTCAGTGTGAATGTATGTTAGTGGAATACTGCAGAATATTGAATTTATGCATTCTATGTTAACATTACATGTTTGTGTGATTGTGTGTGGGGGGTTAGCATTCTTCTAGAGGAATATTGTAGAATGTTGATTTCTTAAATTCCATGGTAAACAATCAAACCTTCTATTGAATGAATAGAAGGATGGATGATTTACAGGTAAGAACCATCTTTGGAGGGACTATTTGACATTTTCTGAGCAATATCTGTATTATATTTGGGGTATTTTTTTATCTTTTAGAGATTTTTTTTATCTGTATTATTTTTCGGGTCTTTATTCTTTTAGTGATTTATTTTTTATTTTTTCAACCCATTTTTATGTGCAGTAAGACCCTTGGGGATGTGGGGTATTGATGGATATCAGCACTTCCAGGGGCAGTAAGGCCCTCCTCCTTACACCTCTGGACATGCAGGTATCACCACTACCCCACATATGTAGGGTCTTATTGCTTTCAACTCACAGCAGCAGTAGTGACACCACAACTGTCATTTCATTTACAATAAACCAACAGTAGTGACATCATCTTACCATGCACTTTAATTGGGAATTGATGTAGAAAAACAGAAAAATCTCTTATTTTAAAAAAAATAAAGCATAACAGCAATAACATGATAAAAATATTGACACTAATGACAGAAAAAGACCAGTTGTCCATCTAGTCTGCCCGTAACACACTGTCATACCCAGAGACTTTTCGTCAATATGTGGTCTTTTTCTGTTTTACCACTACCCCCCCGAACAACCCAAACTTCTTTATTCTAATGGAAACATGGCTTTCTCCCCATATTTATTGATTTATTTCAGATTCGGATTAATACCTTTTAGCTGCATGGCTGTTTTACAAAGGTTTCAAGTCAGTTGTAATGCAGTACAAGACATATGACACTGGGAGGTACACAACACATACCATTCTTAAAATATTGTTTCAAAGTGAGGATAATATAACAGTGGCATAATAGTATGTATACACACAATAAAGATTTTACACAGGGTATATTACAACATGAGTAGTTTGTTACTAAATGCAGTGCAGATAAGAGATTAGACCAGTCTGTTTAGACTTTGTCAGTGGGGAAGGGGGTAGCAAGAAAGGGGAGTGGGGAGATGGGGAGATTAGTTACAAGGTGAAGCGTAGAATGAGTGTTAAGGAAGAGGAGGAAAAAATCTGTTGAAATAGACTTTGTCAGAAGTGGATGGGTGGGAAGGTGGTGAGAGAGGAGGTGGGAAAGCTTGAGGGTGGGTGTTTTGGAGAGGTGATTAAGTAGGCAGCACCTTGACCGGTCTAGGTTTGGCAGCCACATTTATTTATAATGCCTCCGCAGTCATTGACATCCTCAGCCATTGATATCCCCGTCTACTTCTCCCATAGGCAGGATTGCTTTAAGAGAAGAGGCAGAGTTCTCATATACTCGTCCTGCAAACACAACTTCAGCATCTCCTCTCGAGACACCATTCCCAAATCTTATGAGATTACCTTGGGGACCCTTACTAGGCTCCACTTCATCCCTATTGTCATCACTGGTGCATACTGCTCTCCCAGGTCCTCTCCTGATGCAATCATGTGCTTACTCCAAAAAGTGCTTGACTCTCGCCCAATGGACAGCACATTATACTAAGATCTTATCTCCAACTGGCTGGCTGGCTGGCTGGGGCTAGCTTCTCCCCTACCTCCAATCTCCATACAAAACTTTTAAAGCCCTGAACCCCAGTCAGTTGTCTCGTCTACCAGATTCAGTGCTAGGTCCAATAACCATAGCAAAATCGACTGGGTGCTGTCATCCACCCACAGATAATCGTGGCTGCAGAAATGCTACCAGATCTATTTAGTGATAACTGCATGACCTTTTGCATGCAAAAGGTCAAAATAGCCAAATAACTCCCCAGAATTACTCTAGCCAGATCCTTCACAAAATTTAAGCCACATACTTTAATGCAAGACCTAGTTTCAGCAAACTGGACCCCTACCCTAACAAGTGCTGACCAGAATGAGGCATCAACCCACTTCACCACCACCTTCTCTGCAGTTTGTAACAAGCACACTCCCATGAAAAAAATATCCAGATTCTGAGATCACCAACAGCACTGGATAATTTCTTTAATAATTGATAGCTTCCACTGCAGAGACACAGTCAGGCCAGGCACAAATCTTCAGGAGCTTCCTTGGATCGTTGTTCCTTCACATCACTCTACAACCTTTGTATGCAGCTCATAAGGAAGGTCAAAATCACCTACTTCACAGTAAGCTTGAGCATGAAAGTCAGATGCATCTAAATTCTGGAAATCAATCCATGGCCTCTTTAATCCTCCCCATCATTGGTCAGGACCAGGCTACTCCTAAGTCCATGCTGACAGTTGAATACCTAACTCAGTACTTTACTGAGGGTCCAAAGGCTCTAATCCCCCAACCCCTGTCCACCTGGAATCATCAGCCCATCCCAACTGGAAATTTTCACATCCAGGCCATCCCAGTTGATGAGGTATACAAAGAGCTCTATGTTCTGAACATATCATCCAGCTGTGAGGATGGATGGCCTCTCCCCAAGGTTCTTCAGAATAAGTCCCCTGCCATAGCAGCACCTATCACCCACATCTTTAACAGGTCTCTCACAACCATTTCCCTCCTCAGTAATTGGAAGTCTGTGAGTAGGGTGCACTTGGTAAAAGGGGGGGTCCCCCCTCAGAGATTGGTTTGCACACCCCAGTTTACTATTTTGTTTTCTGATGTTTGGACTGGAATCCTTGTTCACCCTGGTGATCGAGGACTGTCCTACTGTGGTGAAGATTTGGAGTACCTGTGATTGACTGGATTTATGATTTTACTTGGAAGCTGAACCTGATTTGATTGTGCGTTAAGCCTATGGCCCAGTGAAGAACTTTTGATAGAGAGAGGTAGATTATTCTGTGGTGGTCTCTTTCCCTCCTCACAGCTGTATGTTAAATATATATTATTTTGGTTTCCTGTGTTTTCATTGCTTCTCCCCGCTGCACGAGGTAGTGGGGTAACTCAATTTCAGTGAATATTGATCTGGAGTGGTGAGAGGACTCTGGTTGACAATTTTTCTTCCTCCTTCTGTGTGAGAGGCAGTGGAGTGACTTTTCTGGACAATTAAGCTGGAGTGGTGAGAGAACTCCAGTGTGTCATATTCATATATTATTTAGTTTTCTTTATATTTTGAGTTCTTTTTCATTAGTTGGGAATTTTGGGGAAGGTGGATATTTTATAGGTTATTGGGGGACTTTTTAATTTATTGTTGCTAGTTTGTTTAAATTATCTGGTTAATTTATGTTTGTTTATTATGTGTTGGCAGGGGTGTATCCTCGTAAGGCACGACTCTCTTGTTGAGCTCTATGGCCTCCGTCCCTTTTACCGCACTCATTTGCCGGCTGAGGTTTATACTCATTGCTGTTCACTGGGGATTGTTAGGAGAAGATATAGGGGCAGGGGATGCAGACCTCTCGGGAGAGTGGAACTAAGCTGTCGGATTGGAGTAGCGGGGACTAGGAGACGCATGGGGCAAAATAGGTTCCCAATAGGGGTTTGCCTGTCTGATTCCCCCCATACCCAAGGGCTCCACTGTATGTAGGCGGATGATGTGGTCAACCCAGTCTGGGTGGTGTTATGCAATGCCAGGTCTATTAAAAGAGAGCGGCATTGGTGGCTAACTTGTTGGATCATCAGACCTGGCCTGCACCACGAGACCTGGCTGGATGAAAATTCTGGCCCTATTTTGGAGTTGGCAATTTCGGCTGGGTTTTGGTGATACACCACCAAGTTTGGATCATAGGGCCGGAGGGTAGCCATTGGTTTTAGATCAGAACTGAACTTTGTGGAGGTGCCAGTAGGGGACACTCGGTCTTTCAATGTATCCTGGGCACAGGTGTGGGAGTGCATGATTCCTCGGCTACCATCCACCCAGGGGTGAAACAATTCCTGCAGGAAATCATGGTTTCATACGTCAACATGGTGTTGGAGTCCCCAGATGGATGGTGCTGGGGGACTTCAGTGCCTGGGTCGACTATGAACTCTCTAGTTTGGTCAAGACTTCCTCCAGCTGATGAATTCGCTGGGCTTCTCACAGGTGATTACCTCTGTGACCCATAGGCACGGTCATTCCTTGGACCTAGTCTTTCTTCTGGGTATGGAGACCTCTGATTTGGTGGTGGAGCCAGTCAGTTGGTTGAGCCATCACACCATAAGGTTCAATTTCAGGGCCCCGTATAGGCCTACCCCTACGGAGATGGTCCAGTACCACCCTTTAAGGGGTTTATCCCTGAGGGCTTACTGGCGGTGCTGGACCTATTGGGGCTGCCGAGGAATAGTTGTGACCCAGATGCCTTAGTCCGGGGTTATAATGATGCTGTGACTGGGCTCTGGATTTTCTTGCTCCTGTTCGTGTTTGTCCCCTTACCCAGCACCCTTGGTCCCCTTGGTTTGATGGGATCTTGAGAGAGCTGAGGAAAGTGGGACAAAAGTTGAAGCATTGCTGGTGAAATTGGGCCTGGATGCCAACAGACTTAGATTGCTAGCCCATTATAAGGACTATCAATTGACTATCTCCCGTAAGAAGGCAGAGTTCCTGTCCAGGAAATTGCTGCAGCACAAAATTGACGGCTCAGCTCTTCCATACTGTAGACAGACTGTGCAATCCAGTCCTGTCTGCAATCTCGAAAACATTGTTGCAAGGGAGATACGGCCAATTCGCTTGATTCTTTGCAATCTAGGTTGCTGACATCAGGTCTGAGATTCACATGGGGCGTCCCAATGGGGCAGACGGTGTCGATGGCAACTCCTCAGTCTGCCTGGTCTGACTTGACTGGCCTGCGATCGGGATATTGTGAAGATTATCCAGTCTTTCGGCTGACCTGCTGTGATTCGGCCCCTGGCACAACCACGTCACCTTGTGTGGGGTGTGTGTGAGACCATCGTCCTGGTCCTTGCTGAGATAGTCTGGTGCTGCGCTAGAATCCGGGGTGTTTCTAGACACCCTGAAGGAGGTAATAGTGGTACCCTTCCTGAAACCATCTCTCGACCCAGACTGTCTTGCTAATTACAGAACCAACTTTAACCTTCCTTTGTGGGTAAGATTATTGAGAAGGTGGTTGCGCTGCAGCTGGAGGATCATTTAACCATCCACGACATCTACGATCCTCTCCAGTCCGGTTTCCAGAAACAGCATAGTACCAAGATGGCCCTTGTTCGGGTTCTCAGTGATCTCTCCTAACTGCAAGAGATCGGAGGAGCCATTCCATATTGGTTCTTCTTGATCTCTCAGCGGCATTTGGCACTGTGGACCATGGGGTGTTGGTCGGGGTGCCTGCGGTCAATCTGTGGACTGTCTGGTACAGTCCTCAGATGGTTTCATTCTTTCCTCACTGCCAGGTTTCAGAGAGTTGTCAGTGGGGTTTACTCCTCTGACAAGGACTCCCTGCCATGTGGGGTTCCGTAGGGCTCTGTACTGTCCCCAATGCTGCTCACAGTGTATATGCTGCCGTTGGGAGATATTGTAAGGTGGTATGGGCTAAGTTTTCACTGCTATGCAGATGATACTCAGCTTTACCTGTCCTTTGTGCCCGATCGGGGGGAGCTGTCTTGAGTTTTAATGACTGCCTTTCCGAGATTGAGGATTGGATGCGCACCAGCTGGCTGAGGTTGAATCGGATAAGACTGAGGTCCTGGTGGTGGACCAGGGCCATCGGGTAGAGGAGCCTGGAGGAGCCTCAGGTTTGGCTCGGTGGTCCCCTGCTGACAACCTCTGAATGGGTGCAGGATCTGGGCATGATTCTTGATGACGGATTGATGCTTAAACATCAGGTGTCATCTGTTGTCAAGACTGCCTTTACCATCTAAGGAATGTAGCCCAGATCAAGCACCTAGTTTCGCCTGATGACCTACCAGCTTTGGTTCACGACTTTGTAACCTCTCGCCTTGATTACTGTAATGCCCTGTACCTAGGGCTATCAGAGTCGATATCTGCCACTTGCAGCTGGTGTAGACGCAGCAGCCAGGTTGTTGACTGTGCTACCCCGTAGCTGTCATGTCAATCCGGTGCAGCACAATCTGCACTGGCTTCCCATTCAGTGGCAGATCACCTTTAAGGTTGGCATACTGACCTATAAGGCCCTACGTGGACAGGGACTGAGTTATCTGCAAGATCTCCTTTATCCCTATTGCCCCTCCCGGATGCTTCGCTCCACTGACGAGGGATTGCTAGAGATTCCCAGGTATGTTTAAAGTCATCTGGGGCCCGTGCATTTGAATTTGTGGCCCCATCCCTGTGGAATTCTCTACCTCATCAGATTCAACAGTGCTTGATGGTGGAGAGCTTTAAATCTGCATTAAAAACTCATCTATTTACTTTGGCGTTCCCTGATTTTATTTGATCTGCTGCAGATGTTTTTATATGTGTAGTTGTTTTATGTATTTATGGCTATGTAGTAGCACTATAGTTTGGAATAGCACTATTTTATAAATAAATGATGTTGATGATGAAGCATGTCATAGTCATCTGCATCCACACAGGTGACCCCACAGATGCTCCCTCAACTACAGACCCATCTCCTTCCTATGAATCCTCTCCGAGGTCTTCAAGAGGCTGGAGAGCAGGCAACTCATCAACTTCTATGCCTGCTCATGTTTTTGACCCCATACCAGTCCAGCTTCCACCTGAACCATTCCACCTCCATCTCCCTCCACCGTGTTACATTCATTCTGACATGGGCAAGGCAATGGACACAGGGGCCATCGTCACAGATTTGCCAAAGTATTCAACACCATATATCACAATCTACTCCTGGAAAAATGGCAGCTTCCAACATCTCTCCCACTTCTGTAGTATAGTTCCATTCCTACCTAACCAACTAAGCTCAGTCAGTCAAGCTAGCTGGAACCCCCCACTCCCGGTCACCCTTGGGTCCCCAGTACTCTGTTCTGGGCCCTTTATTCTTCACTGTCTTTATAAATGATTTTCCCCAAGCCCTCTCCTCCAGTGACATACATATGTATGCCAGCGATACAGTTGTCTATGCTTCTAGCCCTGCTGCCCCTCCAGTGAAGAGCCCTGTAAAAGGATTTCTGTTCTGCTTAAAACTGGTTTTAAGAAAACCGACTAGTTATGAACCAGAGGAAAATGGTATCTATGCTGTTCGGATCCAACTACTAGTTAAGTACAGCCCCTGATTCACTTAACCTACACACCCCACAAGAGGTATGCCTTGAACTTCCTAGTTACCTCCTAGGCCTCTTCACACTGGCTATAAATCATGTGTACTCGCTTGAATCCGAAGTCAGTTGTCACTTCCAGATCCCATGCTGCAGGACAAAGCTAGGGGCAAGCCTCAATTACATATAGGCTCCCCTCTGTTTGTAAGCTTACCTGCTTAAAATACCTCGGCCACTTCCTTTCCTTCAGGCAAGTGGCAAATCAAAGCTCATCATGCCTCCCTAACGTCTTGCCCCAGCTGCCCTAGTATCCCTTACTCTGGTAGTACTCACCGGAGAGGCCTGACACCACTTAGTGGGACTGCTGAGCATCAAAATTTCCCTTCTGCAATCCAAGTCTACTTGACACACTTACTGATGTATGCTACATCGCTAACACGCTCCGTAGATAAAGTACTGCAAGTCTCTGTTGTGCAGACTTCAGCTGCACTTGCCAATTATTGCACATCGTACGCAACTGCATTGTATCTTAGATTATGTACTACTGTTATTTTATAAGATCTTGTGTGGGAAAATGCATTCCTGTATTTATGTAGCCTTATCACTGTACTGTGTTACTCCCAAGACCCTTGCTGGGTAAATGCATTCTTCTCTATACTCCTCCTACCTCCTCCCCTCCCCAGTTGCAACTGTTTTCCTGCTAAAATATGTTTATATAAATAAATAACTACTAAGCCCGTCACTCTGTCCCAACTGTGTTTGAAACCATTAATGGGTTTGCTGCCCAGGACCTCCATAGGCAGACTGTACCATGGCTCAGCCACGCTCTCTGTAAATTGAAACTTTCTCACGTCCCTCGTGAGCCTACCCAACCAGCTTCCACTCACGACCTTGTGTTCTACATTCATTATGCTTGTTGAATATTTCCTCACTGTTCATTGCTTTCAGGAACTTGAAGGTCTCTGTCATGTCACCCTTCTTTCGTCTGGCCTAGGGTGAGTACATGTTAAGTGCTCTGAGCCATCCTTATAGGATCTGCCCTGCTGTCCCTCAGTCATTCTGGTAACCCTACACTGCACTGTCTTCAGCATGTCCTTGTTTTTCCTTACATGAGGACTCCAGAACTGGGCACAGTATTCTAGGTGTGGTTTCACCAGTGATCTATAGAGAGGCAGGGATAACTCTTTCCTAGGAGCAGGAAGGGAGGGATCACTGATACACATAAGACTCGCAATCCTTGAAGGAAAAGAGTAGCTCTCCCACCCCCCACTCCGAGTTGCTGAAGGTCTGACTCTGAGCAAGGAAGGAGACTACCAAGAAATACAGGACCTTCAAACCCCAGGAATCCCTCAGTATGCTTGAACTATTGCAGTCAGCCTCCTGTGTTGAACTGCCCCAGAGAAAATGGAACATATGTAAATGATGGAACTGTCATTGGCTCGTGCCACAATTCAAACTGCTGCCCCTAGTAACTGCTGCATTCTGAGAAACGCCCAGATTCATTTCTCTGCCTGCCTTGTTAAGATGCCTCGGAGAGCTCTCCTTAGCTTCTACAGACTTCGTTGTTTTCCACTGTAGTAAACATTTTATATTTACTGTTATTGCTTGCTGCCCCTGTTTACATATTGTTCAGGTTAGTTTAGCTTAGTTGGCATTTTATATTTTTTGCGGTTCCTTAGCAGTTCCAGGGAACCAAGGGGACCTGTCTCCCCAGCGTTTTTTTGACTGCTGTTTACTTTTAAAAACAGTAGCGTTCGGTTCCTGTTTTTAGGAACTTTAACATTAAATATTTTGTTTAGTACATTTTTTACCATGGTTCCTTTTCTGGTAGGAACTGAGCAGTTTATTGGCTTCCCTGCATTTAAAATCCTGTCAGGGAACCAACTGCTTGGTTGTATTTATGTATTTTTCTGTGGTTTGGGGAACTGACCGTTAACTTCTTTTTTCCTATTTAGTAGCTTTTTTCCATGGTCACCTGACATTTGGCATGTCAGAGACACCAAGAAAGAAAAAAAGAACAGAACCTACTGGTTTTAAAAACTGTATCAAGTGTGATCAGATCGTTGCCAAGGCTGATAGGCCCCATTTGTATTTGATGTTTCTAACCCCAGGAATCACACACTATGATTAAACTAATGCAGTCAGCCTTCGATGTTGAATTGCTCAGAGAGATGGAATTTATGCTAATTATGGAACTCTCATTTGCTTGTGCCAATTTCAAACTGCTGCCCTTAGTAACTGCAGCAATCTGAGTTCTCAGATTCTTTACTCGTCCTGCCAGTTAAGACGCCTTGGTGAGCTCTCCTTCCAGCTTTCTTCTTGATATTTAATTTGGCAATAAGTACCGCTTATTTTACTTTATTTTTAAATTGCTGCCCTTAGGGTGTAGTTTTAGTGTTTTTCATTATAATTTTCATTTCCTTTTCGGTTCCGTGGAACCGCGGTGAACTGCTGTTTCTGAGGTAACTTTACCTCAGAATTTAGTTTAAATCTCTATTATTTGACAGTTCCCTTCAGGATCCATATTTTGGTGCTTATTTTTATGTATTTTTACTGTTTTGCAGTTCCCGGTTTTCTCAGGGAACCGATTAGCGCTCAGTTCCGTTTAGTCTTTTGGAAATCGATTGCTTGCTTTATTATTGTACTTATCGGTTATTAGGGAACCAATTTCTTGTCATTTGTTTGAATTATATTACTTATGCAGTATCAGAGGTTCCTAGTGTGAACCCTAAAAGAAAGGACAGGACCCACGGGTTTTAAATATTGTGATAGTTGTGGCCAGATAATAGCCATGGCAGACAGGCACAACCTGTGTGTTGTTTGCTTGGGTACTAGTCATATTTTCTCTAATTGTGATATTTGCAAGACTTTTTGCCCTTAAGACTCTTATAAAGAGGGCCAAGAAATAAGAGGAAATGGCCACTGCTTCTGCTTCCACAGAGGATGTTCCTTCCACCTCTGCTCTTAAAGTCTCTCATCCTTGATATTCTTATTATGCCCATAACAAAGCTGTTTAATAAATCCTTGGCCCTAGCTCAATTTCCAGAGGCATGGAAGCAAGCCCTGGTAACTCCAGTGCATAAGAATGGTGTCAATCTACAGGCCAATATCTATCCTCTCCCCACTATCCAAAGCTTTGGAAAAAATCGTGGCAAGTCAACTCACAGAAAACCTCAATAAGTACAATCTGCTCTGCCCAAACCAACATGGCTTCAGGCAAAAACACAGTACCACCACGGCACTGCTGGAATACACTGACTATGCGCACAAGGCGCTGGATGAAGGCAAATTGGTGGGGTCCATCTTCATTGACCTCACCAAAGCCTTCGACACTGTCAACCACTCTGTGCTAGTACTCCAGCTCCAAAGATTAGGTGTGACACCAAACGCCGTGTATTGGTTCAATGACTACCTAACACACAGGAGCCAGCGAGTCAAAATCGGGCAGATGTTATCCAGCTCCAGAGATGTACTCCTAGGAATCCCTCAAGGATCAATTCTAGGGCCCCTGCTTTTCAGCCTCTTTGTAAATGACCTACCCACAGCCTGTGACACCAAGCGTATTCTGTATGCGGACGATGCCGTGCTGCTGAGCAGCAGCACCTCTCAGGTTGCCCTACAAACAGAACTACAGAACCCTTTCAATAAACTCGACTGATGGTTCAGTAGGCAAAAGCTGCTACTAAATTACAAGAAAACCAAGGCCATGCTATAATCCAGCCCCTACAACAAACACAAGCATGCTCCTCTCTTAATCACCAACAAGGCAGGTGAGCAGATTGAGCAGGTGCACTTGTTCAAGTACCTTGGAGTCACCATTGATGACTCTCTCACTTATACACACCACGCAGACTCCCTTGTCAAAATGGTAAACACAAAGATCGGGGTCCTCTATAGGCATAAGAAATCCCTCACCCCGGAAGCACTCCGAATCTCAGTCTCCAGCTCCATATTCTCCATGATAGACTACTGGTGGTCTGTGGAGCTGCTACTGATACAGTGCTCAAAAGGGTCCAATTTGCACTCAATAAGGCATGCCACCTCACCCTGTGTGCAGATCACTACACTCATACTTGCACCCTGTATGAGCGTACAAACTGGCTTAACCTAAAAGACAGGATCAAATACCAAACTTGCCTCCAGGGAAAGAAGGCACTCCTCGGGGAAAAAAAACACCCTGTATAGGAAACCTGCTCGAGGCTTCTCTCTCAACACACATCACCAGACGGAGGAAGACTGGAGCACTGTCCATACCATTCTGCTGAACCTCACTAGGGCAGCGTGCTTTCTCCTATCGGCCCCCCTCTGGATAAATGAACTCCTGATGAAATTACAAACAAACAACAGCCTGTCTCAATTCAAAGTAGACCTCAAACAGCACATAATGTAACTCAAAATGCACCTGCTTCTCAGGCCCCACTTGATAGACAGGCCTACCCCCAAGTTAACACCCAGCAGGGCTACCTAGAAAACCCTGCCTCCATTCCAGCCTAGCCAAGAGCATAAGTAAGCTATCAGTCCTCTTTAAATGCACTTGGTACTGCCCCTCCCAAACCCCCCTCCACACACACACACACACACACACACACACACCCAAAGCCCTCTGGAGCTGCTCCCCATCACAGCCCCCGTTTCACTATCCCACCTCTCACTCTCTGCAGTTGGTTTCAAACCCAATCCCCCTTGTTTCACTGTCACCCAGCCTCTCACCATCTGGGAGCATTAAACCCTATGCAGTTACTCTGCCATAGTCTGTCAACAGATTTGGAGGTTTCGAGGGTGTGCTATCTAGGGCAACCGATTAGAAATAGCTTAGTATTCAATTAAAATTGCTCAGTTTTTTTTTTCCTATTTGTCTAATTGTCATGTAATCACTCTTTAATGCCTAATGATCAGGCCTCTGTAACCACTGAATATGTGTATTGTCTTATTGTTCACCCTGACGTGGAACCTTTGTAAAAGAGCTCACGATCAAAGGTCTTTCTGAAATACTAATTAAATAAATTAAATAATTAAAAAAGACATGGACAGGCCAAAAGAGACTGTGGAGCTTAGACCCACAGATACAACAGATTCTGGTAAACCAAAAAGCCCTGTGGAACTGGCTAGTGAACCAGTTCCATCAAAGAAAAAATATAAAGAAAAGCATGTTGCTGCGCCTCCGGCTAAGAAGGCTAAGGAGCTCCCAGCAGATAAAGCTACCATGCCCCTGACAGAGGACATTTCCAAAGCCCTCCAGGTTTTACAGGCACTACAGGCTGTGATTTCTGTGCCTGCACTGGTTCCAACGGTTCCTGCCCTGGTTTCAGGGGTCCAGGAACCACAATATCTATATGAGAACCCAGCATAGGAGGAGGAAGATGAAGAAGGCGAACCTATAGAACCAGCGGTGTCCCCAGAACAAGACTTTGGTTCCCCAGAAGGGGCCCAGAGGATTGTACATCCCACTATTCATTTGTTAAAAATATGGTGGAAACCCTCAATCTATCCATCCAGGAGACTGAGGAAGATGGGGAGAAAGCTGACTTCATATAAATCATGGGTCTTGCAACCACAAGACGTTTGTTGCTCCCCATGCACAAGTCCCTGAAAAAGGCAGTACTACTCATCCTAAAAAAAAACACTTCAAACAACATGAAGTCTTGCAATATTATGACATATGCAGTGAGTCCCAACTTTCGAACTGCTCCGGAGGTGAAAGAGTTAACTTTCTATGCCAGGCATGGAACTTTGAGCACAAGCTCGGTTGAAAACTCTGTCTGTTGTTCTTCAAACTCAAACTGTCAGATTCTTTACTCCACCTCACTGAACAGTCGCTCCGGAGATTTCTCCTTGTGCTCGGTTCATTTTGTCGGTTAAAGTATTAATTTTTCGTTTTTTTAACCAAATTTAAACCGTAACCGGTCGGTTCAAGCTCTGCCTGTGGTATTGTAAGTACTAGATAGGTTTTACATTTACTTTCTGTGTGGAACTTGTAAACGGTATTATTGGTTCGGTTTGAACCGATCAGGTTGTTGAAAATACATTAATCTGTCTTTTAGAGTGCGGTTCCCGGTTCTTATCGGTTATAAAAAAAACGGATTTCATTACGGTTTTTTCCATGACCCGTGACACGGTTGGGAACCGATAAGAGAGTCTTGCTTGGCGGAGTGCCATAAACGGGCAAGTTTTGGTTAGGCTGGCACTATGTCTGAGAAACCCAAAAGAAAAACCGGGCCCACTGGGTTTCAACATTGCAGTGTTTGTGGGGAAGCCTTTACCAAGGCTGACCCCCACACCACCTGTGTTTATTGTCTGGGGTTTGACCATCTCAATGCAGACTGCCAGATTTGCAAAAATTTTCCTGCAGCTACCCTGGATAAGAGAGTTGGTAGGCTCAGGGAAAGGGAGGCCAAGAAGTCCGCTGACCCGGATGGCCAGCCCGGTTCGGTTGTAATTGAACCGGAGGGAGTACCCTCTGACCAGGGCGAGACTTCCTCGGGCAAAAGGAGAGCCGACTCGGAGGAGTCGGTTCCAGCAAAAAGGACTAGAAAATCAGCAGGTGTGGAGCCAAAACTTTCCTCTCCAACCGCTGAAGAAATAGCCAAAGCGATTAAAATTGTCCAGTCGCTTTCCCCGGTTCCGACCGAACCGGCACCATCAGGTAAGCGTACGGTTCGGTCGGTTCCACCGGTTCAAGAATATGATTTAGAGGAATTTATGAACCGGAGGAGGGGGAAGAGGAGTATGAGGAGAGTGAATGTGGATTTGAAAGTCTGGATGTGCCCATTGAACCGGACAGCTCCCCAGACAGACCTTCAGGAGTGTCTCCCCTAGGCTTTCTGAGTCCCCTCTCATTTTATGTTTTATAAAAAAGTGGCTGAAACCCTCCAGCTCCCTATGGAGGAAGCTGTGGATGATCAAGAGGAGCCTGACTATGTAGAAATGATGGATATCCCAGAGTCTAGGAGACTGTCTATTCCTTTGCATAAATCTTTTGGGAAACAGACAGTGAAAATTCTAAAAACTCCTCACACTATACCTCCTGTGGATAAAAGAATGGACAAGAGGTACACATTGTCAGGCTCTAATACGGAGTTCCTTACACAACAATGCAGCCGTGTTGGGGTAGTGCAGTCTACAGCCTGTGACAAAGCTAATATTCCCTTTGGCTTCACACCCCCATGACAAGGACTCCAGGAGGATTGATGCCATGGCAAAGAAACAGTACATGGCATCATCCTTGGGACTCAGACAGGCAAATTATATGGCTTATGTTGCTAGATACCAGAAATCCAGATGGGATACTGTTATGGCTCTAGCAAAACAGGTCCCTGGCCAGCTTGCCAAGGAGCTGGAGCAGGTGGCTGCTGATGGTATTGAGGCATCTAAGGTGCAATTCCATGCTGCAGTGGACTCTAATGATGTGTCATCAAGAGTCATGGCTACATCTGTGGCACTTCGCAGAATGGCTTGGCTCAGATGTGCTAGCCTGTCACAGGATACCCAGACTAAAGCCATGGATTTTCCTGTTGTGGGTAATTCTCTGTTTGGGGAGCAGACAGAGAATTACATGAAGAAAATGGATGAGTATAGGACCACCTATAGGAGTGCACAGGCCAAGGAAAGGCAGGCCACTCCTCAAAGGCAGCCTTCCAAGGGCAGGGGCAGGCCTTTTCATAGGCCTTTTTCCCAAGCCCAGGCCTCCTCTTCAGCTTACGCCCAGAGGGGGTTCTTTAGAGGGAGAGGCAGACGGGGTACAAGCAGACCTGCTTCCACCCCTCAGCCTAAAGCCCCTGCCAAGCAGGCACCCTGATGGGGTGGCCAGAGACGATTCTCCACTACCTGTAGGGGGCAGGCTGGCTTACTTTGTCCAGGACTGGATGTCTTTAACATCAGACAAGTGGGTCCTGGAAGTAGTAAACCAGGGACTGGTTCTCAGCTTCAAAAAATTTCCAAAGATGAGAACCAGATCCTTTCCACCTGCAAATCCATCCGAGACACTTGCCCTAGAGACAGAAGTTTCTACCCTCCTGGCTCTCAGAGCTGTGGAAAGGGTTCCACCCCTACAGCAGGGCAAAGGGTTGTACTCCAGGTACTTCCTTACCCCAAAAAAGACAGGAGAATGGCGGCCCATCCTGGATCTCAGATACCTAAACAAGCACCTTTTAAAACCAAAATTCAAAATGGTGACTCTGGGAATTATTTTACCCTCTCTAAGGCCAGGGGACTGGCTAGCATCCCTGGACCTCAAGGATGCCTACTTCCATGTTCTTATCAGAAACTCCCATCGAAAGTACCTCAGATTCGAACTGCCCTCAGGCCATTACCAGTACAGAGCAGTGCCCTTCGGCCTCACCTCTGCCCCGGGGGTATTCACAAAATGCCTGACAGTAGCAGTTGCCCACTTAAGAAGGCAAAAGATTGCCATCTTTCTTTACTTGGACGACTGGCTCATAGTAGGCCAGTCTCCAGACCAAGTCAAATTACATCTTCAGGTAACTCAGCAACTGCTCACATCTCTGAGTTTCCTTCTCAATCTTCCAAAGTCAGTTCTAGAGCCTGTCCAGCTTCTCACCTTCATAGGTGCAGAACTGAACACAAAAGAGGCCAGAGCCTTCCTTCCTCTGGAAAGAGCAAGGACCCTGGTCTCTCTGGCTCCTCTTTCACCCTGCAGGTCTCTCAACCAGCAAGGCATTTTCTGCAGCTCCTGGGGCATATGGCTGCTTCTACAGCAGTAGTGCAGGGAGCAAGATTTCAGATGAGGGACATCCAGTTCCATTTGAGAGCCTTTTGGTCTCAAAGAAGAGACCCTCTATCCAAATTGATCCCAGTGACTCGAACCCTGATCCAAGCCCTTCAGTGGTGGCAGGACCAGAGCAATCTGAGACAGGGGTCCTCTTCACCCCTCAGTCTCACTCCTTAATCCTTACTACAGATGCATCCCTCTTGGGGTGGGGAGCTCACATGGGCGACCTCACTACCCAGGGATTGTGGTCCCCTCAGGAATCTCTGCTCCACATCAATCTGTTGGAACTCAGAGCAGTTTTTCTAGCACTTCAAGTTTTTTCCAAATCTGTTCAGAACAAAGTTATTCAGGTCAGAACAGACAATACCACCACAATGTGGTACATCAACAAGCAAGGGGGCACTCGGTCTACGGCCCTGTGCACTGAAGCAATGAAGTTGTGGTCTCTGGCTTACTCTCTAAACACCTCCCTTATTGCAGTTCACCTCCCAGGCAAGGACAATGTCCTGGCAGATGCTCTCAGCAGGATTTCCCAGAGCCATCACGAATGGTCACTGGATCCCCTAGTACTGGAGGTAGTGTTTGCCAGATGGGGCACTCCGCAGATAGATCTTTTTGCAGCCCCAGACAATCACCAGCTTCCCCTTTTTTGCTGCAGGCCCCCAGTGTTGGGCTCAGTCCCTCTGGATGCCTTCCTTCTCAGTTGGGAAGAAGTTTCTCTATGCTTTTCCCCCCTTTCCTCTTCTGTTCAAGGTGCTAGTCAAAATCAGATCTCAACCCTGCAAGATGATCCTGATTGCTCCAGATTGGGCCAGACAGCCCTGGTACCCACTCCTTATGTCCTTAGCAGTCCACCTTCCCCTGTGTCTTCCCAGGAATCACAACCTGTTAACCTGTGCTCAGGGGAGAGTTTGGTACCCGAACCTCAAATCTCTCAATCTCAAGGCCTGGCTCTTGAAGAGTTAGACTTTGCTGACCTACACCTCTCCCAAGGTGTTTTGGATATCTTGAAGGCTTCTAGGAAGCCTTCCACCAGGGCTACTTATAATTCCAAATGGAAGAGATTTTCCATATTGTGCTCTGACAAGCATATCTTCCCAGAATCCGCTGACTTACCCACAGTCCTGGATTATATGGTGCATTTGAATACTTTGGGGCTGAGACCAGCTACCCTAAAAGTGCACCTGGCAGCCGTGTCTGCTTTCTTATCAGCAGGTAAACCCTCTTCTCTTTCAGCTCATCCTGTATTCTCCAAGTTTTTCAAGGGTTGTTTTGGTAGCCATCACTTCTGCCAGGCGCATAAGTGAATTACAAGCATTGTCAGTGGAGCCTGATTTTATCTCCTTTCATAGAGATAAGGTGGTCCTCAGGACTAACAGAAAGTTCTTGCCTAAGGTGGTTTCAGACTTCCACCTTAATCAATCTATGTCTCTCCCTGTGTACTTCACTGACCATTCCTCCTCTGGCGAGAGGAGACTGCACAGTTTAGATGTCAAAAGGGCCCTTAGTTACTACACAGAACATACCAAGGGTCACAGGTTTGGCTCCCTTCAACTGTTCCTCACTTATGGTGAGGTTGGTAAAGGGAAACCTGCCACTAAAAGATCCATTGCCAGGTGGATTGTCTCTTGTATCCAATTTTGCTATGAAAAACTGGGTAAGGTTCCTCCCTCAGGCCTGAGGGCTCACTCTACCAGAGGTACAGCTGTGTCTCTGGCTGCTGCCAGGGACATCCCTATCCTAGAGATATGTCAAGCAGCTACCTTGAAAACAGTTCACACTTTTACCAAGCATTACTCCCTGGACATCCAGGCTAGGCGTGATGCTCGGTTTGGCACAGCTGTGCTTCAGAGCCTATTTCCTAAGTAGGTTCTGTCTTTTCTCCATGGAGGTACTGCTGTGTAGTCTGCATATGTCATAATATAGCAAGACTTCATGTTTGAAGAAAAATTACTCACCTTAGTAATGTTGTTTCTTCTAATGGAGTCTTGCTATATTATGACCCCCCCCCCGCCTGCCCCTCTCAGAACCTTTGCTTTTGGGATGTGGTGGGCAGTGCAGTGTTGGCACTTAGTAGGTGCCCACCTTGTTTTTCACCCTCCTTTTGGGGTGATTGGGTGTTGTGTTTTCATTTTTGGATCCCTGACTTGAGTCTTTGTTTTGGGACCAAAAATTTGTTGTTATATTTAGTAGCCAGTTGGCTAGTGTAGGTTACAACTTCCACAGAACCTTAGTGAGTTTTGCTCGTAAAGATCTGACAGTTTGAGTTTGAAGAACAACAGACAGAGTTTTCAACTGAGCTCGTGCTCAAAGTTCCATGCCTGGCATGGAAAGTTAACTCTTTCACCTCCGGAGCAGTTCGAAGGTTGGGACTCACTGCATATGTCATAATATAGCAAGACTCCATTAGAAGAAACAACATTACTAAGGTGAGTAATTTTTTCTTCTGTGCCAGTAGTGGACAAAGTGGACAAAAAATACCAACTGGACAGATCCACTGCTGCATTTCTTTTTAGCCACCCCAATCATGAGGGGGTGGTTCAAGCAGCAGCCTGTGATAAGGCAAGGACCCCCCCCGGCCTCTTACCCACCTGACAAAGATTCCAAAAAAATGGATGGGATGGGAAAAAAGAGGTACATGGCTGCCTCCCTCCTGGTGAGACAGGCCAACTATATGGCCTATGCAGTGCAGTACCAGAAGGCCTTGTGGAACATTGTCCTGGCTTTAGCTGACAAAGTCCCAGGTTAGGTAGCAGTGGACCTCTTGGAAACTGCAAGGACAGCACTGGATGCCACAAAATACCAGTTCCACATGGCTGTGGATGCAAATGACACCGCAGCCAGACTCATGGCCCTTTCTGTTTCCCTGAGAAGGTTTGCCTGGCTTCGGGCTACCAAGCAAACCCAGGATACCCAAACAAAGGCAATGGATTTTCCCTGTGAAGGGGACTCCCTTTTTGGCGACAAAACTGAAGCCTTAATGAAAAAGGTGGAAGAGTACAAGGCCACCTATAGAAGTAACTCTGAGAAAAGGCCAACATCCTCTTACAGGTTCCAGCATGGGGGGGGCAGCGGTAGGGGCTCCTATTCCCAGCCCTTCTTTCAGGCACAAGCCATGCCAGACTACCAGCAGACCAGGGGGTACTTTAGGGGTAGGGGTAGAGGTAGGAGATCCATGAGAAGGCTTGCCCAGACATCCCAGGTGCAGGCCCAGCCCAAGCAGACTTCCTGATGGGTTGGTTTAGGCCACCTCCCCCTTGCCAGTTAGCCGCTGATTGGCTCACTACCTCCAGATTTGGCATACCATCACCACAGACAAGTGGGTTCTGGAGGTAGTGACCCAAGGACTGTCCCTAAGTTTCAAGTCAATACCCAGGCTAAGAGTCAGAAACTCTTCCCAAGTCACATCTGCAGACAGGGTACTTCTCGAAACAGAGGTAAAAAACCTTGTGACAATCAAAGCAATGGAAAAGGTTTCTACTCAAGAGATTTCCTCACTCTAAATAAAAATGGGGACTGGTGACCCATTCTAGACCTGAGACTTCTAAACAAGCACATCCTGAAATCAAAGTTCAAAATGGTAACTCTGGCCATGATCATCCCTACCTGCAAAAAGGGAACTGGCTACCATCCCTAGACGTAAAGAATGCATACTTCCACATTCCTATCAGACCAAGTCCCACCAGATTTCAGCAATGCCATTTGGCTTCATAGGCGTGCACGGGGGGGGGGGGTCTGACCCTGGCCCCTCCCCCCCCCATTAAAGTCATTGTTAAAAATTACTATTATTTTTTATTTGGGCTTCTGATGGACTCGGCAAGGGCTGTCACTCCTGAACCAGTTGGTCTCCCCTGGAAGCCACTGTTGTCCAACCACCCAAGAGGCAGCAATACACAACTTGGCTTCAGTACCTCAGACATTAAATC
Source organism: Neoceratodus forsteri (assembly GCA_016271365.2). Taxonomy (NCBI): domain Eukaryota; kingdom Metazoa; phylum Chordata; order Ceratodontiformes; family Ceratodontidae; genus Neoceratodus; species Neoceratodus forsteri. The sequence continues at coordinate 369,881,247 of CM028135.1, forward strand.
TGAACCAGTTAGTCTCCCCTACCTGCCACTGTTGCCCAGCCACGCAACAGATAGCAATACCCAACTTTACTTCAGTGCCTCAGACAGCCAATCAGTGTGTGCTGTCTTGGGTGATCCAATCATGGGCAGTTTTACTTGGCAGCGACAAGCAGTCACACATCATTTCAGTGGGATATATAAAAACAGTCTTCAGGCTCTCACCCACTCACTGCCCTGACTAGTTTATTAATGCTTTTGCTACTGTGGGAGGATTTGGAAGATGTCATGTCTGGAAGGCACCACTGCAGCTAGCTTTGGCTGCTTCCTGCTCGCTGCACTCCAATATGATGCAGCTTACCACTGCCAACTAGGGACAAGAACCGAGGAGGAAATGGGACACAACAGTGATAGTGATTATCAAAATCTTCGTGCTGGACCTGGGTCCCACAATTTGGATGGATGACATGCACTGTGGCCAAGACATTGAAGCTGTCTTCAAGCAAGAGGGGAAAGCCAGCAGACCGAGAAAGCCACAGGTATTCTTTTCTGTTCTCTGCCCAGATTTACTATGGCATACCAAAATGCCGAATCCTGACACCCAGGAGCCCAAAAATTATAGCCTGACAGTCAATATCCTGACAGTCGGGAATTGCCCATGGTGGAGTTTTTTTCTGTGTTTTGGGGGGCTTCACCACCTGCACCACCCTCATTTACGATTGTCAACTCTGCTGTCGGCAATTCCTAACTGTTGGGATATCAACTGTCGGGCTATAGTTTTCGGGCTCCTGGGTGTCGGGCTTCAACATTTCAGTATGCCGTAATACTCCCCTCTGCTCTGTTGGTCTCCATGCTGCTGCAAGGCATTTTAACTTTGTCCATGATAGATGGCACTAAATACAGGGCATAATCTTTTATTTTGGAGCTAAGTAAGAGTCTCTTACTTAGCTCTAAAATCCAGGAAAATGCACCATTACATTACTGTTTTAAACTATTGAGGCTCGGGAATAGGCACCATACAAATGAACCTTGCCTTGCCTTGCCCTGTCTGTTTAAAATAAATTCTGGAGGGCATGCCCCACACACTAACTTTGAGAGGATTTTGGTCCCCATTGTTCACTGACTCTGTGCTCACCTCTGTTTGGCTTAACTTCAGCACCAAGGGCATTCAAAAGTGCCTGGTAGTGGTAGTGGCACTGGCACACTTAAGGCAGGGAGTGACAGTGGTACCCTATCTAGATGACCAGCTAGTCATAGGTTGGTCCCTGCAGCATACCAGAGAGTGCCTGGCCTTTACCAGGAGTACATTAGAGTCTCTAAGGATTCCTCATAAATGAGCAGAAGTCCCAGCAAGAACCTGTTTAGAATCTGGACTTCATCGGAGTAGAACTAGATACCAGCCTGGCAGAGCTTTTCTTCCCAAGACAGGGTAAACAGTATCCTGCAGGTAGCGGAATCTTTCCAGGTAAACAGGCCCAGGCCAGCCAGGAAGTTCTAATGTCTGCTGGGCCACATGGGATCTGTTACAGCAGTGGTTCCAGGTTAAAGATTTCAAATGAGGAACATACAGTTCCATCTAAGAGCTCATTGATCACAGAAAAAGGACTCACTGGCCAAGCTAGTTCCTGTCACAGACACTTTCCTGCAGGCCCTGCAGTGGTGGCTTGAGAAGGACAACCTCAGAGAAGGAATTCCCTTCTTAAAAGAACATCCCTCAGTAGTGCTCACTACAGATGTATCACTGCTAGGCTGGAGGGCACAAATGCTGAACTTAACAGCCAGTGGGACATTGTCCTCCCAGGGTCACGTCTGCACATCAGTCTGCTAGAGCTCAGGGCAGTATCCTTGCTCTATTGGCTTTTGCTTCTTACTTGCAAAACAAGGTGGTTCAAGTCAGGACAGACAGTACCACCACCATTTACTACATCAACAAACAAAAAGGAACCAGGTCCACCCATTGTGCACAGATCCAAGGAAGCTGTGGGACCTGGCCTACTCAATGCAGGCATCACTATCAGCTACCCACCTTCCTGGGAAGGACAACATCCTGGCAGACTCCCTCAGCAGGATAAGCCAGGACCATCATGAATGAGCACTCAATCCTCAAGTACTGCAGGCAGTGTTCAGAAGGTGGGGCACACCAGAAACAGACCTCTTTGCCTTACAGACAATAATCAGCTTCCACAATTGTGCTGCAGACCTCCAAGCTAGAGCACAGTTCCTCTGGATGTAATGGCACTAGATTGGACAGGATGATTCCTGCATGCCTTCCTCCTTTCCCCATCCTGCTCAGGAACCTAGTGAAGCTCATGTCACAGCCAGCAACCATGATCCTAGTGGCACCAGACTGGGCCAGACAGCCATGGTACTCAGTTCTGCTGACCCTGTTGGTAATTTCCCAGTACACCTGCCTCAGAGACATAACTTCCTGACAGCATCTCAGGGCAGGATACTGTATCCTAGCCTCAGGTCACGTGTTAAGGAAGAGGAGGAAAAATCTGTTGAAATAGACTTTGTCAGAAGTGGATGGGTGGGAAGGTGGTGAGAGAGGAGGTGGGGAAAGCTTGAGGTGGGTGTTTTGGAGAGGTGATTAGTAAACAGCACCTTGACCGGTCTAGGTTTGGCAGCCACATTTATTTATAATGCCTCCATGATCATTGACATCCTCAGCCATTGATATCCCCGTCTACTTCTCCATAGGCAGGATTGCTTTAAGAGAAGAGGCAGAGTTCTCATATACTCGTCCTGCAAACACAACTTCAGCATCTCCTCTCAGAGACACCATTCCCAAATCTTATGAGATTACCTTGGGGACCCTTACTAGGCTCCACTTCATCCCTATTGTCATCACTGGTGCATACTGCTCTCCCAGGTCCTCTCCTGATGCAATCATGTGCTTACTCCAAAAAGTGCTTGACTCTCGCCCAATGGACAGCACATTATACTAAGATCTTATCTCCAACTGGCTGGCTGGCTGGCTGGGGCTAGCTTCTCCCCTACCTCCAATCTCCATACAAAACTTTTAAAGCCCTGAACCCCAGTCAGTTGATCTCGTCTACCAGATTCAGTGCTAGGTCCAATAACCATAGCAAAATCGACTGGGTGCTGTCATCCCACCCACAGATAATCGTGGCTGCAGAAATGCTACCAGATCTATTTAGTGATAACTGCATGACCTTTTGCATGCAAAAGGTCAAAATAGTCAAATAACTCCCCAGAATTACTCTAGCCAGATCCTTCACAAAATTTAAGCCACATACTTTAATGCAAGACCTAGTTTCAGCAAACTGGACCCCTACCCTAACAAGTGCTGACCAGAATGAGGCATCAACCCACTTCACCACCACCTTCTCTGCAGTTTGTAACAAGCACACTCCCATGAAAAAAATATCCAGATTCTGAGATCACCAACAGCACTGGATAATTTCTTTAATAATTGATAGCTTCCACTGCAGAGACACAGTCTGGGCCAGGCACAAATCTTCAGGGCTTCCCTTGGATCGTTGTTCCTTCACATCACTCTACAACCTTTGTATGCAGCTCATAAGGAAGGTCAAAATCACCTACTTCCACAGTAAGCTTGAGCATGAAGAGTCAGATGCATCTAAATTCTGGAAATCAATCCATGGCCTCTTTAATCCTCCCCCATCATTGGTCAGGGACCAGGCTACTCCTAAGTCCATGCTGACAGTTGAATACCTAACTCAGTACTTTACTGAGGGTCCAAAGGCTCTAATCCCCCAACCCCTGTCCACCTGGAATCATCAGCCCATCCCAACTGGAAATTTTCACATCCAGGCCATCCCAGTTGATGAGGTATACAAAGAGCTCTATGTTCTGAACATATCATCCAGCTGTGAGGATGGATGGCCTCTCCCCAAGGTTCTTCAGAATAAGTCCCCTGCCATAGCAGCACCTATCACCCACATCTTTAACAGGTCTCTCACAACCATTTCCCTCCTCAGTAATTGGAAGTCTGTGAGTAGGGTGCACTTAGTAAAGGGGGTCCCCCTCAGAGATTGGTTTGCACCCCAGTTTACTATTTTGTTTCTGATGTTTGGACTGGAATCCTTGTTCACCCTGGTGATCGAGGACTGTCCTACTGTGGTGAAGATTTGGAGTACCTGTGATTGACTGGATTTATGATTTTACTTGGAAGCTGAACCTGATTTGATTGTGCGTTAAGCCTATGGCCCAGTGAAGAACTTTTGATAGAGAGAGGTAGATTATTCTGTGGTGGTCTCTTTCCCTCCTCACAGCTGTATGTTAAATATATATTATTTTTGGTTTCCTGTGTTTTTTCATTGCTTCTCCCCCCCCCCCCCCGCTGCACGAGAGGTAGTGGGGGTAACTTCAATTTCAGTGAATATTGATCTGGAGTGGTGAGAGGACTCTGGTTGACAATTTTTTCTTCCTCCTTCTGTGTGAGAGGCAGTGGAGGTGACTTTTCTGGACAATTAAGCTGGAGTGGTGAGAGAACTCCAGTGTGTCATATTCATATATTATTTAGTTTTCTTTATATTTTGAGTTCTTTTTTCATTAGTTGGGAATTTTGGGGAGGGTGGATATTTTATAGGTTATTGGGGGACTTTTTAATTTATTGTTGCTAGTTTGTTTAAATTATCTGGTTAATTTATGTTTGTTTATTATGTGTTGGCAGGGTGTATCCTCGTAAGGCCGACTCTCTTGTTGAGCTCTATGGCCTCCGTCCCTTTGCAGCATCATTTGCGGCTGGGTTTATACTCATTGCTGTTCACTGGGGATTGTTGGAGAAGATATAGGGGCAGGGATGCAGACCTCTCGGGAGAGTGGAACTAAGCTGTCGGATTGGAGTAGCGGGGACTAGGAGACGCATGGGGCAAAATAGGTTCCCAATAGGGGTTTGCCTGTCTGATTCCCCCCATACCCAAGGGCTCCACTGTATGTGGGCGGATGATGTGGTCAACCCAGTCTGGGTGGTGTTATGCAATGCCAGGTCTATTAAAAAGAAGACGGCATTGGTGGCTAACCTTGTTGGATCATCAGACCTGGCCTGCACCACCGAGACCTGGCTGGATGAAAATTCTGGCCCTATTTTGGAGTTGGCAATTTCGGCTGGGTTTTCGGTGATACACCACCCAAGTTTGGATCATAGGGCCGGAGGAGTAGCCATTGGTTTTAGATCAGAACTGAACTTTGTGGAGGTGCCAGTAGGGGACACTCGGTCTTTCGAATGTATCCTGGGCACAGGTGTGGGGTGCATGATTCCTCTCGGCTACCATCCACCCAGGGGTGAGAACAATTCCTGCAGGAAATCATGGATTTCATCGTCAACATGGTGTTGGAGTCCCCCAGATGGATGGTGCTGGGGGACTTCAGTGCCTGGGTCGACTATGAACTCTCGCAGTTTGGTCAAGACTTCCTCCAGCTGATGAATTCGCTGGGCTTCTCACAGGTGATTACCTCTGTGACCCATAGGCACGGTCATTCCTTGGACCTAGTCTTTCTTCTGGGTATGGAGACCTCTGATTTGGTGGTGGAGCCAGTCAGTTGGTTGAGCCATCACACCATAAGGTTCAATTCAGGGCCCCGTATAGGCCTACCCCTACGGAGATGGTCCAGTACCACCCTTTAAGGGGTTTATCCCTGAGGGCTTACTGGCGGTGCTGGACCTATTGGGGCTGCCGAGAATAGTTGTGACCCAGATGCCTTAGTCCGGGGTTATAATGATGCTGTGACTGGGCTCTGGATTTTCTTGCTCCTGTTCGTGTTTGTCCCCTTACCCAGCACCCTTGGTCCCCTTGGTTTGATGGGATCTTGAGAGAGCTGAGGAAAGTGGGACAAAAGTTGAAGCATTGCTGGTGAAAATTGGGCCTGGATGCCAACAGACTTAGATTGCTAGCCCATTATAAGGACTATCAATTGACTATCTCCCGTAAGAAGGCAGAGTTCCTGTCCAGGGAGATTGCTGCAGCACAAAATTGACCGGCTCAGCTCTTCCATACTGTAGACAGACTGTGCAATCCAGTCTGTCTGCAATCTCGAAGAGCATTGTTGCAAGGGAAGTGCGACGAATTCGCTTGATTCTTTGCTGATACGGTTGCTGACATCAGGTCTGAGATTCACATGGGACGTCCCAATGGGGCAGACGGTAATCGATGGCAACTCCTCGGTCTGCCTGGTCTGACTTCGGCTGGCCTGCGATCGGGGATATTGTGAAGATTATCCAGTCTTTGCGGCTGACCTGCTGTGATTCGGCCCCTGGCACAACACGTCACCTTGTGGGGTGTATTGAGACCATCGTCCTGGTCCTTGCTGAGATAGTCTGGTGCTCGCTAGAATCCGGGGTGTTTCTAGACACCCTGAAGGAGGTAGTAGTGGTACCCCTTCCTAAGAAACCATCTCTCGACCCAGACTGTCTTGCTAATTACAGAACCAACTTTAACCTTCCCTTTGTGGGTAAGATTATTGAGAAGGTGGTTGCGCTGCAGCTGGAGGATCATTTAACCATCCACGACATCTACGATCCTCTCCAGTCCGGTTTCCAGAAACAGCATAGTACCAAGATGGCCCTTGTTCGGGTTCTCAGTGATCTCTCCTAACTGCAAGAGATCGGAGGAGCCATTCCATATTGGTTCTTCTTGATCTCTCAGCTGCATTTGGCACTGTGGACCATGGGGTGTTGGTCGGAGTGCCTCACGGTCAATCTGTGGACTGTCTGGTACAGTCCTCAGATGGTTTCATTCTTTCCTCACTGCCAGGTTTCAGAGAGTTGTCAGTGGGGTTTACTCCTCTGACAAGGACTCCCTGCCATGTGGGGTTCCGTAGGGCTCTGTACTGTCCCCAATGCTGCTCACAGTGTATATGCTGCCGTTGGGAGATATTGTAAGGTGGTATGGGCTAAGTTTTCACTGCTATGCAGATGATACTCAGCTTTACCTGTCCTTTGTGCCCGATCGGGGGGAGCTGTCTTGAGTTTTAATGACTGCCTTTCCGAGATTGAGGATTGGATGCGCACCAGCTGGCTGAGGTTGAATCCGGATAAGACTGAGGTCCTGGTGGTGGACCAGGGCCATCGGGTAGAGGAGCCTTCGGAGGGGCGAGCCTCAGGGGTTTGGCTCGGTGGTCCCCTGCTGACAACCTCTGAATGGGTGCAGGATCTGGGCATGATTCTTGATGACGGATTGATGCTTAAACATCAGGTGTCATCTGTTGTCAAGACTGCCTTTTACCATCTAAGGAATGTAGCCCAGATCAAGCACCTAGTTTCGCCTGATGACCTACCAGCTTTGGTTCACGACTTTGTAACCTCTCGCCTTGATTACTGTAATGCCCTGTACCTAGGGCTATCAGGGGTCGATATCTGCCACTTGCAGCTGGTGTAGAACGCAGCAGCCAGGTTGTTGACTGTGCTACCCCGTAGCTGTCATGTCAATCCGGTGCAGCACAATCTGCACTGGCTTCCCATTCAGTGGCAGATCACCTTTAAGGTTGGCATACTGACCTATAAGGCCCTACGTGGACAGGGACTGAGTTATCTGCAAGATCTCCTTTATCCCTATTGCCCCTCCCGGATGCTTCGCTCCACTGGACGGATTGCTAGAGATTCCAGGTATGTTTAAAGTCATCTGGGGCCGTGCATTTGAATTTGTGGCCCCATCCCTGTGGAATTCTCTACCTCATCAGATTCAACAGTGCTTGATGGTGGAGAGCTTTAAATCTGCATTAAAAACTTATCTATTTACTTTGGCGTTCCCTGATTTTATTTGATCTGCTGCAGATGTTTTTATATGTGTAGTTGTTTTTATGTATTTTATGGCTATGTAGTAGCACTATAGTTTTGGAATAGCACTATTTTATAAATAAATGATGTTGATGATGAAGCATGTCATAGTCATCTGCATCCACACAGGTGACCCCACAGATGCTCCCTCCAACTACAGACCCATCTCCTTCCTATGAATCCTCTCCGAGGTCTTCAAGAGGCTGGAGAGCAGGCAACTCATCAACTTCTATGCCTGCTCATGTTTTTTGACCCCATACCAGTCCAGCTTCCACCTGAACCATTCCACCTCCATCTCCCTCCACCGTGTTACATTCATTCTGACATGGGCAAGGCAATGGACACAGGGGCCATCGTCACTGAATTTGCCAAAGTATTCAACACCATATATCACAATCTACTCCTGGAAAAAATGGCAGCTTCCAACATCTCTCCCACTTCTGTAGTATAGTTCCATTCCTACCTAACCAACTAAGCTCAGTCAGTCAAGCTAGCTGGAACCCCCCCCCCACTCCCGGTCACCCTTGGGTCCCCAGTACTCTGTTCTGGGCCCTTTATTCTTCACTGTCTTTATAAATGATTTTCCCCAAGCCCTCTCCTCCAGTGACATACATATGTATGCCAGCGATACAGTTGTCTATGCTTCTAGCCCTGCTGCCCCCTCCATTGAAGAGCCCCTGTAAAAGGATTTCTGTTCTGCTTAAAACTGGTTTTAAGAAAACCGACTAGTTATGAACCAGAGGAAAATGGTATCTATGCTGTTCGGATCCAACTACTAGTTAAGTACAGCCCCTGATTCACTTAACCTACACACCCCACAAGAGGTATGCCTTGAACTTCCTAGTTACCTCCTAGGCCTCTTCACACTGGCTATAAATCATGTGTACTTTCGCTTGGATCGAAGTCAGTTGTCACTTCCAGATCCCATGCTGCAGGACAAAGCTAGGGGCAAGCCTCAATTACATATAGGCTCCCTCTGTTTGTAAAGCTTACCTGCTTAAAATACTAGCCACTTCCTTTCCTTCAGGCAAGTGGCAAATCAAAGCTCATCATGCCTCCCTAACGTCTTGCCCCAGCTGCCCTAGTATCCCTTACTCTGGTAGTACTCACCGGAGGGCCTGACACCACTTAGTGGGACTGCTGAGCATCAAAATTTCCTTCTGCAATCCAAGTCTACTTGACACACTTACTGATGTATGCTACACCAGCTAACACGCTCCGTAGATAAAAGTACTGCAAGTCTCTGTTGTGCAGACTTCAGCTGCACTTGCCAATTATTGCACATAAATGCCTAACTGCATTGTATCTTAGATTATGTACTACTGTTATTTTATAAGATCTTGTGTGGGAAAATGCATTCCTGTATTTATGTAGCCTTATCACTGTACTGTGTTACTCCCAAGACCCTTGCTGGGTAAATGCATTCTTCTCTACTCCTCCTACCTCCTCCCTCCCCAGTTGCAACTGTTTTCCTGCTAAAATATGTTTATATAAATAAATAACTACTAAGCCCGTCACTCTGTCCCAACTGTGTTTGAAACCATTAATGGGTTTGCTGCCCAGGACCTCCATAGGCAGACTGTACCATGGCTCAGCCACGCTCTCTGTAAATTGAAACTTTCTCCGTCCCTCGTGAGCCTACCCAACCAGCTTCCACTCCACGACCTTGTGTTCTACATTCATTATGCTTGTTGAATATTTCCTCACTGTTCATTGCTTTCAGGAACTTGAAGGTCTCTGTCATGTCACCCTTCTTTCGTCTGGCCCTAGGGTGAGTACATGTTAAGTGCTCTGAGCCATCCTTATAGGATCTGCCCTGCTGTCCCTCAGTCATTCTGGTAACCCTACACTGCACTGTCTTCAGCATGTCCTTGTTTTTCCTTACATGAGGACTCCAGAACTGGGCACAGTATTCTAGGTGTGGTTTCACCAGTGATCTATAGAGAGGCAGGGATAACTCTTTCCTAGGAGCAGGAAGGGAGGGATCACTGATACACATAAGACTCGCAATCCTTGAAGGAAAAGAGTAGCTCTCCCACCCCCCACTCCGAGTTGCTGAAGGTCTGACTCTGAGCAAGGAAGGAGACTACCAAGAAATACAGGACCTTCAAACCCCAGGAATCCCTCAGTATGCTTGAACTATTGCAGTCAGCCTCCTGTGTTGAACTGCCCCAGAGAAAATGGAACATATGTAAATGATGGAACTGTCATTGGCTCGTGCCACAATTCAAACTGCTGCCCCTAGTAACTGCTGCATTCTGAGAAACGCTCAGATTCATTTCTCTGCCTGCCTTGTTAAGATGCCTCGGAGAGCTCTCCTTAGCTTCTACAGACTTCGTTGTTTTCCACTGTAGTAAACATTTTATATTTACTGTTATTGCTTGCTGCCCCTGTTTACATATTGTTCAGGTTAGTTTAGCTTAGTTGGCATTTTATATTTTTTGCGGTTCCTTAGCAGTTCCAGGGAACCAAGGGGACCTGTCTCCCCAGCGTTTTTTTGACTGCTGTTTACTTTTAAAAACAGTAGCGTTCCGGTTCCTGTTTTTAGGAACTTTAACATTAAATATTTTGTTTAGTACATTTTTTACCATGGTTCCTTTTCTGGTAGGAACTGAGCAGTTTATTGGCTTCCCTGCATTTAAAATCCTGTCAGGGAACCAACTGCTTGGTTGTATTTATGTATTTTTCTGTGGTTTGGGGAACTGACCGCTTACTTCTTTTTTCCTATTTAGTAGCTTTTTCCATGGTCACCCTGACATTTGGCATGTCAGAGACACCAAGAAAAAAAAAGAACAGAACCTACTGGTTTTAAAACTGTATCAAGTGTGATCAGATCGTTGCCAAGGCTGATAGGCCCCATTTGTATTTGATGTTTCTAACCCCGGGAATCACACACTATGATTAAACTAATGCAGTCAGCCTTCGATGTTGAATTGCTCAGAGAGATGGAATTTATGCTAATTATGGAACTCTCATTTGCTTGTACCAATTTCAAACTGCTGCCCTTAGTAACTGCAGCAATCTGAGTTCTCAGATTCTTTACTCGTCCTGCCAGTTAAGCGCCTTGGTGAGCTCTCCTTCCAGCTTTCTTCTTGATATTTAATTTGGCAATAAGTACCGCTTATTTTACTTTATTTTAAATTGCTGCCCTTAGGGTGTAGTTTTAGTGTTTTTCATTATAATTTTCATTTCCTTTTCGGTTCCGTGGAACGCGTATGACACTTCTGTTTCTGAGGTAACTTTACCTCAGAATTTAGTTTAAATCTCTATTATTTGACAGTTCCTTCAGGATCCATATTTTGGTGCTTATTTTTATGTATTTTACTGTTTTGCAGTTCCGTTTTCTCAGGGAACCGATTAGCGCTCAGTTCCGTTTAGTCTTTTGGAAATCGATTGCTTGCTTTATTATTGTACTTATCGGTTATTAGGGAACCAATTTCTTGTCATTTGTTTGAATTATATTACTTATGCAGTATCAGAGGTTCCTAGTGTGAACCCTAAAAGAAAGGACAGGACCCACGGGTTTTAAATATTGTGATAGTTGTGGCCAGATAATAGCCATGGCAGACAGGCACAACCTGTGTGTTGTTTGCTTGGGTACTAGTCATATTTTCTCTAATTGTGATATTTGCAAGACTTTTTGCCCTTAAGACTCTTATAAAGAGGGCCAAGAAATAAGAGGAAATGGCCACTGCTTCTGCTTCCACAGAGGATGTTCCTTCCACCTCTGCTCTTAAAGTCTCTCATCCTTGATATTCTTATTATGCCCATAACAAAGCTGTTTAATAAATCCTTGGCCTAGCTCAATTTCCAGAGGCATGGAAGCAAGCCCTGGTAACTCCAGTGCATAGAATGGTGTCAATCTACAGGCCAATATCTATCCTCTCCCCACTATCCAAAGCTTTGGAAAAATCGTGGCAAAGTCAACTCACAGAAAACCTCAATAGAGTACAATCTGCTCTGCCCAAACCAACATGGCTTCAGGCAAAACACAGTACCACCACGGCACTGCTGGAATAACACTGACTCTTGCTAAGGCGCTGGATGAAAACAAATTGGTGGGGTCCATCTTCATTGACCTCACCAAAGCCTTCGACACTATCAACCACTCTGTGCTAGTACTCCAGCTCCAAAGATTAGGTGTGACACCAAACGCCGTGTATTGGTTCAATGACTACCTAACACACAGGAGCCAGCGAGTCAAAATCGGGCAGATGTTATCCAGCTCCAGAGATGTACTCCTAGGAATCCCTCAAGGATCAATTCTAGGGCCCCTGCTTTTCAGCCTCTTTGTAAATGACCTACCCACAGCCTGTGACACCAAACGTATTCTGTATGCGGACGATGCCGTGCTGCTGAGCAGCAGCACCTCTCAGGTTGCCCTACAAACAGAACTACAGAACCCTTTCAATAAACTCGAGGACTGGTTCAGTAGGCAAAAGCTGCTACTAAATTACAAGAAAACCAAGGCCATGCTATAATCCAGCCCCTACAACAAACACAAGCATGCTCCTCTCTTAATCACCAACAAGGCAGGTGAGCAGATTGAGCAGGTGCACTTGTTCAAGTACCTTGGAGTCACCATTGATGACTCTCTCACTTATACACACCACGCAGACTCCCTTGTCAAAATGGTAAACACAAAGATCGGGGTCCTCTATAGGCATAAGAAATCCCTCACCCCGGAAGCACTCCAGATCTCAGTCTCAGCTCCATATTCTCCATGATAGACTACTGGTGGTCTGTGGAGCTGCTACTGATACAGTGCTCAAAGGGTCCAATTTGCACTCAATAAGGCATGCCACCTCACCCTGTGTGCAGATCACTACACTCATACTTGCACCCTGTATGGCGTGCAAACTAGCTTAACCTAAAGACAGGATCAAATACCAAACTTGCCTCCAGGGAAAGAAGGCACTCCTCGGGGAAAAAAAACACCCTGTATAGGAAACCTGCTCGAGGCTTCTCTCTCAACACACATCACCAGACGGAGGAAGACTGGAGCACTGTCCATACCATTCTGCTGAACCTCACTAGGGCAGCGTGCTTTCTCCTATCGGCCCCCCTCTGGATAAATGAACTCCTGATGAAATTACAAACAAACAACAGCCTGTCTCAATTCAAAGTAGACCTCAAACAGCACATAATGTCTAACTCAAAATGCACCTGCTTCTCAGGCCCCACTTGATAGACAGGCCTACCCCCAAGTTAACACCAACAGGGCTACCTAGAAAACCCTGCCTCCATTCCAGCCTCAGCCAAGAGCATAAGTAAGCTATCAGTCCTCTTTAAATGCACTTGGTACTGCCCTCCCAAACCCCCCTCCACACACACACACACACACACACACACACACCCAAGCCCTCTGGAGCTGCTCCCCATCACAGCCCCCGTTTCACTATCCCACCTCTCACTCTCTGCAGTTGGTTTCAAACCCAATCCCCTTGTTTCACTGTCACCCAGCCTCTCACCATCTGGGAGAGCATTAAACCCTATGCAGTTACTCTGCCATAGTCTGTCAACAGATTTGGAGGTTTCCAGGGGTGTGCTATCTAGGGCAACCGATTAGAAATAGCTTAGTATTCAATTAAAATTGCTCAGTTTTTTTTTTCCTATTTGTCTAATTGTCATGTAATCACTCTTTAATGCCTAATGATCAGGCCTCTGTAACCACTGAATATGTGTATTGTCTTATTGTTCACCCTGACGTGGAACCTTTGTAAAAGAGCTCACGATCAAAGGTCTTTCTGAAATACTAATTAAATAAATTAAATAATTAAAAAAGACATGGACAGGCCAAAAGAGACTGTGGAGCTTAGACCCACAGATACAACAGATTCTGGTAAACCAAAAAGCCCTGTGGAACTGGCTAGTGAACCAGTTCCATCAAAGAAAAAATATAAAGAAAAGCATGTTGCTGCGCCTCCGGCTAAGAAGGCTAAGGAGCTCCCAGCAGATAAAGCTACCATGCCCCTGACAGAGGACATTTCCAAAGCCCTCCAGGTTTTACAGGCACTACAGGCTGTGATTTCTGTGCCTGCACTGGTTCCAGCAGTTCCTGCCCTGGTTTCAGGGTCCAGGAACCACAATATCTATATGAGAACCCAGCATAGGAGGAGGAAGATGAAGAAGGCGAACCTATAGAACCAGCGGTGTCCCCAGAACAAGACTTTGGTTCCCCAGAAGGGGCCCAGAGGATTGTACATCCCACTATTCATTTGTTAAAAATATGGTGGAAACCCTCAATCTATCCATCCAGGAGACTGAGGAAGATGGGGAGAAAGCTGACTTCATATAAATCATGGGTCTTGCAACCACAAGACGTTTGTTGCTCCCCATGCACAAGTCCCTGAAAAAGGCAGTACTACTCATCCTAAAAAAAAACACTTCAAACAACATGAAGTCTTGCAATATTATGACATATGCAGTGAGTCCCAACTTTCGAACTGCTCCGGAGGTGAAAGAGTTAACTTTCTATGCCAGGCATGGAACTTTGAGCACAAGCTCGGTTGAAAACTCTGTCTGTTGTTCTTCAAACTCAAACTGTCAGATTCTTTACTCCACCTCACTGAACAGTCGCTCGGAGATTTCTCCTTGTGCTCAGTTCATTTTGTCGGTTAAAGTATTAATTTTCGTTTTTAACCAAATTTAAACCGTAACCGGTCAGTTCAAGCTCTGCCTGTGTATTGTAAGTACTAGATAGGTTTTACATTTACTTTCTGTGTGGAACTTATAAGCGGTATTATTGGTTGGTTTGAACCGATCAGGTTGTTGAAAATACATTAATCTGTCTTTTAGAGTGCGGTTCCGGTTCTTATCGGTTATAAAAAGCAGTTTTCATTACGTTTTTCATGACCCGTGATACGGTTGGGAACCGATAAGAGAGTCTTCTTGGCGGAGTGCCATAAGCGGGCAAGTTTTGGTTAGGCTGGCACTATGTCTGAAACCCAAAGAAAAACCGGGCCCACTGGGTTTCAACATTGCAGTGTTTGTGGGAAGCCTTTACCAAGGCTGACCCCCACACCACCTGTGTTTATTGTCTGGGGTTTGACCACCTCAATGCAGACTGCCAGATTTGCAAAAATTTTCCTGCAGCTACCCTGGATAAGAGAGTTGGTAGGCTCAGGGAAAGGGAGGCCAAGAAATCCGCTGACCCGGATGGCCAGCCCGGTTCGGTTGTAATTGAACCGGAGGGAGTACCCTCTGACCAGGGCGAGACTTCCTCGGGCAAAAGGAGAGCCGACTCGGAGGAGTCGGTTCCAGCAAAAAGGTCTAGAAAATCAGCAGGTGTGGAGCCAAAATTTCCCTCTCCAACCGCTGAAGAAATAGCCAAAGCGATTAAAATTGTCCAGTCGCTTTCCCCGGTTCCGACCGAACCGGCACCATCAGGTAAGCGTACGGTTTGGTCAGTTCCACCGGTTCAAGAATATGATTTAGAGGAATTTTATGAACCAGAGGAGGGGGAAGAGGAGTATGAGGAGAGTGAATGTGGATTTGAAAGTCTGGATGTGCCCATTGAACCGGACAGCTCCCCAGACAGACCTTCAGGAGTGTCTCCCCCTAGGCTTTCTGAGTCCCCCTCTCATTTTATGTTTTATAAAAAAGTGGCTGAAACCCTCCAGCTTCCTATGGAGGAAGCTGTGGATGATCAAGAGGAGCCTGACTATGTAGAAATGATGGATATCCCAGAGTCTAGGAGACTGTCTATTCCTTTGCATAAATCTTTTGGGAAACAGACAGTGAAAATTCTAAAAACTCCTCACACTATACCTCCTGTGGATAAAAGAATGGACAAGAGGTACACATTGTCAGGCTCTAATACGGAGTTCCTTACACAACAATGCAGCCGTGTTGGGGTAGTGCAGTCTACAGCCTGTGACAAAGCTAATATTCCCTTGGCTTCACACCCCATGACAAGGACTCCAGGAGGATTGATGCCATAGCAAAGAAACAGTACATGGCATCATCCTTGGGACTCAGGACAGGCAAATTATATGCTTATGTTGCTAGATACCAGAAATCCAGATGGGATACTGTTATGGCTCTAGCAAAACAGGTCCCTGGCCAGCTTGCCAGGAGCTGGAGCAGGTGGCTGCTGATGGTATTGAGGCATCTAAGGTGCAATTCCATGCTGCAGTGGACTCCAATGATGTGTCATCAAGAGTCATGGCTACATCTGTGGCACTTCGCAGAATGGCTTGGCTCAGATGTGCTAGCCTGTCACAGGATACCCAGACTAAAGCCATGGATTTTCCTGTTGTGGGTAATTCTCTTTTTGGGAGCAGACAGAGAATTACATGAAAAATGGATGAGTATAGGACCACCTATGGAGTGCACAGGCCAGGAAAGGCAGGCCACTCCTCAAAGGCAGCCTTCCAGGGGCAGGGGCAGGCCTTTTCATAGGCCTTTTTCCCAAGCCCAGGCCTCCTCTTCAGCTTACGCCCAGAGGGGGTTCTTTAGAGGGAGAGGCAGACGGGGTACAAGCAGACCTGCTTCCACCCCTCAGCCTAAAGCCCCTGCCAAGCAGGCACCCTGATGGGGTGGCCAGAGACGATTCTCCACTACCTGTAGGGGGCAGGCTGGCTTACTTTGTCCAGGACTGGATGTCTTTAACATCAGACAAGTGGGTCCTGGAAGTAGTAAACCAGGGACTGGTTCTCAGCTTCAAAAAATTTCCAAAGATGAGAACCAGATCCTTTCCACCTGCAAATCCATCCGAGACACTTGCCCTAGAGACAGAAGTTTCTACCCTCCTGGCTCTCAGAGCTGTGGAAAGGGTTCCACCCCTACAGCAGGGCAAAGGGTTGTACTCCAGGTACTTCCTTACCCCAAAAAAGACAGGAGAATGGCGGCCCATCCTGGATCTCAGATACCTAAACAAGCACCTTTTAAAACCAAAATTCAAAATGGTGACTCTGGGAATTATTTTACCCTCTCTAAGGCCAGGGGACTGGCTAGCATCCCTGGACCTCAAGGATGCCTACTTCCATGTTCTTATCAGAAACTCCCATGAAAGTACCTCAGATTGAACTGCCCTCAGGCCATTACCAGTACAGAGCAGTGCCCTTCGGCCTCCACCTCTGCCCAGGGTATTCACAAAATGCCTGACAGTAGCAGTTGCCCACTTAAGAAGGCAAAAGATTGCCATCTTTCTTTACTTGGACGACTGGCTCATAGTAGGCCAGTCTCCAGACCAAGTCAAATTACATCTTCAGGTAACTCAGCAACTGCTCACATCTCTGAGTTTCCTTCTCAATCTTCCAAAGTCAGTTCTAGAGCCTGTCCAGCTTCTCACCTTCATAGGTGCAGAACTGAACACAAAAGAGGCCAGAGCCTTCCTTCCTCTGGAAAGAGCAAGGACCCTGGTCTCTCTGGCCTCCTCTTTCACCCTGCAGGTCTCTCAACCAGCAAGGCATTTTCTGCAGCTCCTGGGGCATATGGCTGCTTCTACAGCAGTAGTGCAGGGAGCAAGATTTCAGATGAGGGACATCCAGTTCCATTTGAGAGCCTTTTGGTCTCAAAGAAGAGACCCTCTATCCAAATTGATCCCAGTGACTCGAACCCTGATCCAAGCCCTTCAGTGGTGGCAGGACCAGAGCAATCTGAGACAGGGGGTCCTCTTCACCCCTCAGTCTCACTCCTTAATCCTTACTACAGATGCATCCCTCTTGGGGTGGGGAGCTCACATGGGCGACCTCACTACCCAGGGATTGTGGTCCCTCAGGAATCTCTGCTCCACATCAATCTGTTGGAACTCAGAGCAGTTTTCTAGCACTTCAAGTTTTTCCAAATCTGTTCAGAACAAAGTTATTCAGGTCAGAACAGACAATACCACCACAATGTGGTACATCAACAAGCAAGGGGCACTCGGTCTCTAGCCCTGTGCACTGAAGCAATGAAGCTGTGGTCTCTGGCTTACTCTCTAAACACCTCCCTTATTGCAGTTCACCTCCCAGGCAGGACAATGTCCTGGCAGATGCTCTCAGCAGGATTTCCCAGAGCCATCACGAATGGTCACTGGATCCCTAGTACTGGAGGTAGTGTTTGCCAGATGGGGCACTCCGCAGATAGATCTTTTTGCAGCCCCAGACAATCACCAGCTTCCCCTTTTTTGCTGCAGGCCCCCAGTGTTGGGCTCAGTCCCTCTGGATGCCTTCCTTCTCAGTTGGGAAGAGAAGTTTCTCTATGCTTTTCCCCCCTTCCCTCTTCTGTTCAAGGTGCTAGTCAAAATCAGATCTCAACCCTGCAAGATGATCCTGATTGCTCCAGATTGGGCCAGACAGCCCTGGTACCCACTCCTTATGTCCTTAGCAGTCCACCTTCCCCTGTGTCTTCCCAGGAATCACAACCTGTTAACCTGTGCTCAGGGGAGAGTTTGGTACCCGACCTCAAATCTCTCAATCTCAAGGCCTGGCTCTTGAAGAGTTAGACTTTGCTGACCTCACACCTCCCAAGGTGTTTTGGATATCTTGAAGGCTTCTAGAAGCCTTCCACCAAAGCTACTTATAATTCCAAATGGAAGAGATTTTCCATATTGTGCTCTGACAACATATCTTCCCAGAATCAGCTGACTTACCCACAGTCCTGGATTATATGGTGCATTTGAATACTTTGGGGCTGAGACCAGCTACCCTAAAAGTGCACCTGGCAGCCGTGTCTGCTTTCTTATCAACAGGTAAACCCTCTTCTCTTTCAGCTCATCCTGTATTCTCCAAGTTTTCAAGGGTTGTTTTGGTAGCCATCACTTCTGCCAGGCGCATAAGTGAATTACAAGCATTGTCAGTGGAGCCTGATTTTATCTCCTTTCATAGAGATAAGGTGGTCCTCAGGACTAACAGAAAGTTCTTGCCTAAGGTGGTTTCAGACTTCCACCTTAATCAATCTATGTCTCTCCCTGTGTACTTCACTGACCATTCCTCCTCTGGCGAGAGGAGACTGCACAGTTTAGATGTCAAAAGGGCCCTTAGTTACTACACAGAACATACCAAGGGTCACAGGTTTGGCTCCCTTCAACTGTTCCTCACTTATGGTGAGGTTGGTAAAGGGAAACCTGCCACTAAAAGATCCATTGCCAGGTGGATTGTCTCTTGTATCCAATTTTGCTATGAAAAACTGGGTAAGGTTCCTCCTCAGGCCTGAGGGCTCACTCTACCAGAGGTACAGCTGTCTCTGGCTGCTGCCAGGGACATCCTATCCTAGAGATATGTCAAGCAGCTACCTTGAAAACAGTTCACACTTTACCAAGCATTACTCCCTGGACATCCAGGCTAGGCGTGATGCTCGGTTTGGCACAGCTGTGCTTCAGAGCCTATTTCCTAAGTAGGTTCTGTCTTTTCTCCATGGAGGTACTGCTGTGTAGTCTGCATATGTCATAATATAGCAAGACTTCATGTTTGAAGAAAAATTACTCACCTTAGTAATGTTGTTTCTTCTAATGGAGTCTTGCTATATTATGACCCCCCCCCCGCCTGCCCCTCTCAGAACCTTTGCTTTTGGGATGTGGGTGGGCAGTGCAGTGTTGGCACTTAGTAGGTGCCCACCTTGTTTTCACCCTCCTTTTTGGGGTGATTGGGTGTGTGTTTTCATTTTTGGATCCCCTGACTTGAGTCTTTGTTTTGGGACCAAAAAATGTGTTGATATATTTAGTAGCCAGTTGGCTAGTGTAGGTTTACAACTTCCACACAGAACCTTAGTGAGTTTTGCTCGTAAAGATCTGACAGTTTGAGTTTGAAGAACAACAGACAGAGTTTTCAACTGAGCTCGTGCTCAAAGTTCCATGCCTGGCATGGAAAGTTAACTCTTTCACCTCCGGAGCAGTTCGAAGGTTGGGACTCACTGCATATGTCATAATATAGCAAGACTCCATTAGAAGAAACAACATTACTAAGGTGAGTAATTTTTTCTTCTGTGCCAGTAGTGGACAAAGTGGACAAAAAATACCAACTGGACAGATCCACTGCTGCATTTCTTTTTAACCACCCCAATCATGAGGGGTGGTTCAAGCAACAGCCTGTGATAAGGCAAGGACCCCCGACCTCTTACCCACCTGACAAAGATTCCAAAAAATGGATGGGATGGGAAAAAGAGTGCATGGCTGCCTCCCTCCTGGTGAGACAGGCCAACTATATGGCCTATGCAGTGCAGTACCAGAAGGCCTTGTGGAACATTGTCCTGGCTTTAGCTGACAAAGTCCCAGGTTAGGTAGCAGTGGACCTCTTGGAAACTGCAAGGACAGCACTGGATGCCACAAAATACCAGTTCCACATGGCTGTGGATGCAAATGACACCGCAGCCAGACTCATGGCCCTTTCTGTTTCCCTGAGAAGGTTTGCCTGGCTTCGGGCTACCAAGCAAACCCAGGATACCCAAACAAAGGCAATGGATTTTCCCTGTGAAGGGGACTCCCTTTTTGGCGACAAAACTGAAGCCTTAATGAAAAAGGTGGAAGAGTACAAGGCCACCTATAGAAGTAACTCTGAGAAAAGGCCAACATCCTCTTACAGGTTCCAGCATGGGGGGGGCAGCGGTAGGGGCTCCTATTCCCAGCCCTTCTTTCAGGCACAAGCCATGCCAGACTACCAGCAGACCAGGGGGTACTTTAGGGGTAGGGGTAGAGGTAGGAGATCCATGAGAAGGCTTGCCCAGACATCCCAGGTGCAGGCCCAGCCCAAGCAGACTTCCTGATGGGTTGGTTTAGGCCACCTCCCCTTGCCAGTTAGCCGCTGATTGGCTCACTACCTCCAGATTTGGCATACCATCACCACAGACAAGTGGGTTCTGGAGGTAGTGACCCAAGGACTGTCCCTAAGTTTCAAGTCAATACCCAGGCTAAGAGTCAGAAACTCTTCCCAAGTCACATCTGCCAGACAGGGTACTTCTGAAACAGAGGTAAAAAACCTTGTGACAATCAAAGCAATGGAAAAGGTTTCTACTCAAAGATTTCCTCACTCTAAATAAAAATGGGGACTGGTGACCCATTCTAGACCTGAGACTTCTAAACAAGCACATCCTGAAATCAAAGTTCAAAATGGTAACTCTGGCCATGATCATCCTACCTGCAAAAGGGAACTGGCTACCATCCCTAGGCGTAAAGAATGCATACTTCCACATTCCTATCAGACCAAGTCCACCAGATTTCAGCAATGCCATTTTGGCTTCATAGGGCGTGCAGGGGTCTGACCCTGGCCCCTCCCCATTAAAGTCATTGTTAAAAATTACTATTATTTTTATTTGGGCTTCTGATGGACTCGGCAAGGGCTGTCACTCCTGAACCAGTTGGTCTCCCTGGAAGCCACTGTTGTCCAACCACCCAGAGGCAGCAATACACAACTTGGCTTCAGTACCTCAGACATTAAATCTGAACCAGTTAGTCTCCCCTACCTGCCACTGTTGCCCAGCCACGCAACAGATAGCAATACCCAACTTTACTTCAGTGCCTCAGACAGCCAATCAGTGTGTGCTGTCTTGGGTGATCCAATCATGGGCAGTTTTACTTTGGCAGCGACAAGCAGTCACACATCATTTCAGTGGGATATATAAAAAACAGTCTTCAGGCTCTCACCCACTCACTGCCCTGACTAGTTTATTAATGCTTTTGCTACTGTGGGAGGGGATTTGGAAGATGTCATGTCTGGAAGGCACCACTGCAGCTAGCTTTGGCTGCTTCCTGCTCGCTGCACTCCAATATGATGCAGCTTACCACTGCCAACTAGGGACAAGAACCGAGGAGGAAATGGGACACAACAGTGATAGTGATTATCAAAATCTTCGTGCTGGACCTGGGTCCCACAATTTGGATGGATGACATGCACTGTGGCCAAGACATTGAAGCTGTCTTCAAGCAAGAGGAAAGCCAGCAGACCGAGAAAGCCACAGGTATTCTTTTCTGTTTCTCTGCCCAGATTTACTATAGCATGTACCAAAATGCGAATCCTGACACCCAGGAGCCCAAAAATTATAGCCTGACAGTCAATATCCTGACAGTCGGGAATTGCCCATGGTGGAGTTTTTTTCTGTGTTTTGGGGGGCTTCACCACCTGCACCACCCTCATTTACGATTGTCAACTCTGCTGTCGGCAATTCCTAACTGTTGGGATATCAACTGTCGGGCTATAGTTTTCGGGCTCCTGGGTGTCGGGCTTCAACATTTCAGTATGCCGTAATACTCCCCTCTGCTCTGTTGGTCTCCATGCTGCTGCAAGGCATTTTAACTTTGTCCATGATAGATGGCACTAAATACAGGGCATAATCTTTTATTTTGGAGCTAAGTAAGAGTCTCTTACTTAGCTCTAAAATCAGGAAAATGCACCATTACATTACTGTTTTAAACTATTGAGGCTCGGGAATAGGCACCATACAAATAGAACCTTACCTTGCCTTGCCCTGTCTGTTTTAAAAATAAATTCTGTGGGGGCATGCCCCACTACCACTAGCTTTGAGAGGATTTTGGTCCCCATTGTTCACTGACTCTGTGCTCACCTCTGTTTGGCTTAACTTCAGCACCAAGGGCATTCAAAAAGTGCCTGGTAGTGGTAGTGGCACTGGCACACTTAAGGCAGGGAGTGACAGTGGTACCCTATCTAGATGACCAGCTAGTCATAGGTTGGTCCCTGCAGCATACCAGAGAGTGCCTGGCCTTTACCAGGAGTACATTAGAGTCTCTAGGATTCCTCATAAATGAGCAGAAGTCTCAGCAAGAACCTGTTTAGAATCTGGACTTCATCGGAGTAGAACTAGATACCAGCCTGGGCAGAGCTTTTCTTCCCCAAGACAGGGTAAACAGTATCCTGCAGGTAGCGGAATCTTTCCAGGTAAACAGGCCCAGGCCAGCCAGGAAGTTCTAATGTCTGCTGGGCCACATGGGATCTGTTACAGCAGTGGTTCCAGGTTAAAGATTTCAAATGAGGAACATACAGTTCCATCTAAGAGCTCATTGATCACAGAAAAAGGACTCACTGGCCAAGCTAGTTCCTGTCACAGACACTTTCCTGCAGGCCCTGCAGTGGTGGCTTGAGAAGGACAACCTCAGAGAAGGAATTCCCTTCTTAAAAGAACATCCCTCAGTAGTGCTCACTACAGATGTATCACTGCTAGGCTAGGGGCACAAATGCTGAACTTAACAGCCAGTGGGACATTGTCCTCCAGGGTCACGTCTGCACATCAGTCTGCTGAGCTCAGGGCAGTATCCTTGCTCTATTGGCTTTTTTCTTACTTGCAAAACAAGGTGGTTCAAGTCAGGACAGACAGTACCACCACCATTTACTACATCCAACAAACAAAAGGAACCAGGTCCACCCATTGTGCACAGATCCAAGGAAGCTGTGGGACCTGGCCTACTCAATGCAGGCATCACTATCAGCTACCCACCTTCCTGGGAAGGACAACATCCTGGCAGACTCCCTCAGCAGGATAAGCCAGGACCATCATGAATGAGCACTCAATCCTCAAGTACTGCAGGCAGTGTTCAGAAGGTGGGGCACACCAGAAACAGACCTCTTTGCCTTCACAGACAATAATCAGCTTCCACAATTGTGCTGCAGACCTCCAAGCTAGAGCACAGTTCCTCTGGATGTAATGGCACTAGATTGGACAGGATGATTCCTGTATGCCTTCCCTCCTTTCCCCATCCTGCTCAGGAACCTAGTGAAGCTCATGTCACAGCCAGCAACCATGATCCTAGTGGCACCAGACTGGGCCAGACAGCCATGGTACTCAGTTCTGCTGACCCTGTTGGTAATTTCCCCAGTACACCTGCCTCAGAGACATAACTTCCTGACAGCATCTCAGGGCAGGATACTGTATCCTAGCCTCAGGTCACTTCGGTGCAGGGCCTGGCTCTTGAGGACCTAGAGTTTGCTAGTCTGAACCTTTCAGAAGTCCAGACAGTGCTCTGGGGGTCAAGGAAGCCATCCACTAAGAAAACATACTCCCAAAGTGGAAAAGGTTTTCCATTTGGTGTTCAGGCAAGGACATGGTCCCTTCAAGGGTGGGCTTTTCTGTCCTTCTGGACTACCTGACATACTTGCATACACAGGGCCATGTGTCTTCAACTCTGAAGGTACACCTAGCTGCAGTCTCAACAGATTTGTCAGGTGGCAAGAAGGGGTCAATGTCCACTCACCCTGTCTTTCAGAAATACTTCAAAGGCCTCAACCACCTTCACCCTTCCCGTAGGAGCAAGTTTTGGCCTGTAATCTGAAAATGTGTATTGTCAAGCTGATAGAGCCATCATTTGAGCCTATGGCAACTGCAGACATGAAGTATGTCTCTTGGAAAACCATTTTCGTGGTTGCTATTACTTCAGCCAGAAGAATAAGTGAATTGCAAGCCCTGTGCACAGATCTGGACTACATTTCATTCCACAGGGACAAGGTTGGCTTAGGACCAACAGGAAATTTCATCCTAAAGTGGTCTCAGACTTCCATCTAAATCAGACTATAACTTTACCTGTTTTCTTCACTGACAATTCCAGCTCACCTGAGTGGAAACTACATTGCTCGGATGTCAGAAGGGCCTTCAACTATTACCTTGACAGGACCAAGGCTCATAGGCCATAGGATACCCAGCTCTTTCTCACCTATAGGGAAGTGGGTAAGGGAATACCTGCTACAAAATGAACCATTGCATGCTGGCTAATGGCCTGCATACAGTTCTGCTACAGTAAAGTTGGCAAACAAGCACCCCTGGGCCTCAGGGCACATTCCACCAGGGACACAGCTGCAGCAGTAGCAGCTGCAAGGGAAATCCCACTTTTAGAAATCTGCAAAGCAGCTACATGGAAAACAGTCATACTTTCACCAAGTACTGCAGTCTGGACATATAGTCCAGAAGTGATGCCATATTTGGTACCGCAGTGCTGCAGAACCTGTTTTCAAGATACAGTAGGTTCTCGGCCCAACCTCCAAAGGTACTGTTTGGTTGTCAGCATTAGTTTAATCATACTGTGTGATTCTTGTGGTTAGAAGAAAAAATGATTCACCATAGTAATCTTGTTTCTTCTAGGGGATCACACAGTATGATTAAATCTCTGACCCTGCCTCCCCTATATCAAATTGTCTTTTGCAAGGTATATCTTCTGTTACTGCTTTATTTTTCTCTGGAGCAAAGTGTTTCTTACAGGGTATATCTTCTCTGAAATTATTACAGGTGGTGCTTTACAGGTTTTACAGTTTTATCTAACATTAGGATAAGCTTTCAGGGTTACTGCATTTGTTGCTGACTGATTGTTTCTGCTCTTACCTCCTTGTTCTTTCATCCATGGTTCTTCTTTTTAGGCAGGGAAGGGCCCAGTCACCCCATCCCCAACCACCCCGCTACACTCCTTTTATGGGGTACCACAGTTGTGACATTTCCTGTGGCAGGGCAGGAAGGGGCGGATCAGTGGGGCCTCCACAAGTGATCTCATTTACAGGGCACTAGTAATTTAACTTGTTATAACAAGTTAAACAAAACACAATTAAACCATTACTTGCATTTTTTTCCTTTTTTCCTTCTAATTACTCTGACTAGGTTACAAACCCAGCAACTTATTTGGAATGGATTTCATTAACTGCAGGTACTGTGGAACAATTTTCAGAAGGACAGTCTTACAGGATTTAGGACACTGTCCTACATGCTGGGCCTTTGGAGATCTTAGGTCTCAGCTCCGGGCAGCATGGGCAGAGATTGCACGCCTCAAATTTCATATTGAAGAGGAAATACATTATAAGAACCACCCGCCATTTCCCCAGCATCCAACAGATAACCTCGACCCGCAGAGGGTAGTTGGTCCAGGAGGTTGGCAGGTGGTTAGGAGGAGCAAATCAGGTGCCCCATCACTCTCTGCTCTCCAACACATTACCTCCAAAAACATATAAACACTACAAACAGGTATCTGCCTCTATCTCGAAATCAAATAAAGAGGCAGAAGACACTGCAGAGCAGGACACTGCAGCACAGGAGCTAAGCACAACAATACTCACCCAAATCAGGAACCAAAACTAAACAAGCACAAGAAATCCAAAAACTTCTGATCATAGGAGACTCCATGATTCGGGAGTTGATACCATCTCCAGCCAGGGTGATGGTCAGATGTCTCCAGGTACATCAAGCATGGAGACACTGACCGCATTCTAAAATTATTCACAAAGCAGGAGAAAACATTGATGTCCTAGTACACATAGGGACTAATGATCTAGCCAGCCGGTCAGTTGTGGAGACCAAGGAACACCTGACTAAGCTGGGTGACAAACTATCATCTATTTCGTCCGGCATCTCCTTCTCTGAGGTCCTGCTAGTCTGGGAGAAGGAGCAGATGGACGGAAGGTCAGAAGAAGGGAGATAGGAGCTAAACACGTGGCTCAAGGACTGGTGCCAGGAAAAGGACACAGATTTGGCAGGAACTAGCAACAGTTCTGGGCAAAGTTCTTTAAATTTGATGGACTGCATCTGACTAAAGAGGAGTCGGTGCATTGAGGGCAGAAGTTTGACGTCTTTGCAGAATATTTAAACTAGCAAATGGGAGAGGGTGCAGCACCCCATACGTCGAATGGGAAGAACACCCTCCCCTCAGCTAGTGGTCAAACAGGAATTCAGCGTGTTTGCCATTCATTTGCATCACCAGGAAGAAAAAGGTTTGTCTCCCCATAACGATGCACAGGGTAATGCCAAACTTCACCTAACAACTAACACACCAAAATCTGGCCAATGGAGAATCATGTATACGAATGCTCACAGCCTGGGAAATAAGATCCCAGACCTGCAGGCAATAATGTCAGAGGCTAAACTGGACATAGTAGCAATTAGTGAGGACGTGGTTTACCAGTAACCACACTTGGGAGACTTCAGTACCTGGCTATGTATTGTTCAGAAGAGACCGAGGTGCAAAAGGGGGAGGAGTGGCCCTGTATGTTAATGAAAATATCAAAGCTACAGAAATTCAGAATACACATAGGAGCCAGAAGAACTGTGGGTCACCCTGGAAACAGGAAATGGGACAGCCATAAGAACTGGGGTTGTCTACAGGCCCCAGACCAGAGGAGGACATAGACACATTACTGTTAGAAGATATACAAAACATGACAGCTAAAGGGAGGTTCTGATAATGGAGACTTCAACATGCCAGATACAGATTGGTCAATACCAGCAGACATCTGCCAGAACTACTCATAGTGGATTCCCTGCAGGGAAGGGCCTCAAACAACTGGTACAGCAACCCACAAGAGACAGGGCTATCCTAGATCTAGTACTGACTAACAAAGAAGGGATCACAGATCTCCAGGTAGAAGGTCACCTGAGGGGCAGTGACCATCACATGGTATGGTTCAATTTGGCTACTACATCTAAATCATCCATTCCAAGGCAAAAATATGGGACTTCAGAGGAGCTGACTTTGATAAGATGGCCAACAGAGTTAAGCTAGCCCTGGCAAAAAAACACAGGTGAGGAGGTACAGGCAAAGTGGGCAAGCATTAAGGATACAATACTTGAAGCAACATCCCATTGTGTTAGACAGAAAGGAAGTGCAAAGAAGAAGGAAACCACTTTGGTTCTCAAATACAGTAGCAGAAAAGGTCAGAGCCAAAAGGCTGGCCTTCAGGAAATATAAGGAGACACAGCGGGATGAAGATAGGGAGGCATACCAAACTGCCTAAGGGAAGCAGGTAAGGCAGTAAGGCAGGCAAAGTCCCAAACTGAGAAACACTAGCACGAACAGTAAAGAAGGCGACAAGACTTTCTATAGATACATTAGTGAAAGGAGAAAGTCCAAGGGGTATTGCTAAGCAATGGAGAAAAGGAGCATGTGAGGGAGGACCCTGTAAAGGCATCTATCCTAAATAGATACTTTTGCTCAGTATTTACTGAAGAGAAGGTAGGGCAGGGCCCACAGCTCAGCATCATGGACACAGGGGGGAGGGAGGTGAGCACTACTCCCTTCACAAAAGAAAGGGTCCTACAAGAGCTTGCTAAGCTCAGGTTGGATAAGGCAATGGGACCTGATGGCATACATCCCAGGGTACTTAAGGAGCTAAAGGAGGAACTAGCAGAGCCATTAGCAGAATTGTTTAGTGAGTCTCTGAGCACAGGAGAGGGTCCCAGAAGACTGGAGAGACTCATGTGATCCCGCTCCATAAGAGTGGTAGCAGGAGGAGGTGGGGAACTACAGACCCGGTCCAGTCTTACCTCAGTAGTGGGCAAGATTATGGAGGCACTTCTTAAGGAAAGGATAGTGCAACACCTGGAATCCATGAGGCACAGGATCCAAAACAGCATGGGTTTACAAAGGAAGGTCCTGTCAAACTAATCTCATAGATTTCTTTGACTGGGTAACCGAGTGGTAGACCAAGGGGAGCAGTTGATGTCGCCTACCTTGACTTCAGCAAAGCTTTTGACACTGTTCCACATAGAAGATTGATAAATAAGCTAGGTAGGCTCGGGTGGGTCAGAAGTTGGTCAACTGGGTGGCAAACTGGTTGACTGGCAGAAAACAGAGAGTGGTGGTAAATGGTATACAGTCAGAAGAGATGCAAGTCACAAGTGGGGTACCTCAGGGATCAGTCCTGGGGCCAGTCCTATTCAACATCTTCATTAGTGACCTCGCAGATGGACTAGAGGGTAAGGCCTGTCTGTTTGCAGATGACACCAAGATCTGCAACAGAGTAGATGATCCAGATGGGGTGGGCAGAATGAGAAGAGATCTGGATAAACTAGCAAAATGGTCAGAAGAGTGGCAGCACAGGATTTAATGCAAAGAAGTGCAAAATCATGCACATAGGAAGAGAAACCCTGAAGCCACTTATAGGCTGGGAGCGGAGTTGCTAGCAGTCACAAGGAAGAAAGAGACTTGGGCATCATCATCACTGATGACCTAAAATCATCCAAGCAGACCTCTAAAGCAGTAGGTAAGGCTAGGGGTGTTAGGGTGTATTAGTAGGGGTATCACAAGTCGTAGAGGAGGTAATAATTCCTCTGTACAAGACATTGGTTAAGCCCCATCTGGAGTACTGTGCAGTATTGGAGGCCACACCTTCACAAGGACATTAACCAAATTGAGGCAGTCCAGAGAGGGCAACCAAAATGGTGCAGGGACTGCATCAGAAGACATATGAGGACAGATTAACGGAGCTCAATATGTATACCCTTGAGCAAAGGAGGGAAAGAGGTGATATGATCGAGACATTTAAACACCTTAAGGGCATAAACAAGGTGAAAGAGTCTAACATGTTTAAATATAAGAAAAATAGCAGGACAAGAGGACACAGCATGAGAATAGAGGAAGACCGATTAAGGGGGAATGTGAGGAAATTCTTTTTCACAGAAAGGGTGGTAGATGCATGGAATAGCTTACCACAAGAAGTGATGGCTATGAATACAGTGCAGGGCTTCAAACAGGCATGGGATAGGCATAAGGGAGCAATACAAATGACTATGAATAGATAGGTCACTGACAGAGCAAAGGCCGATGGCACATTTATAAGGTAGAAAAAGAAATGGGCAGACTGGATGGGCCTTGCAGTCCTTATCTGCCGTCAACTTCTATGTTTCTATGTTTCCAGGCTGTCATCCCCTGGTCCTGCCTCTGGTTCCTGAGGTTCCTCCTTCAGTTCCCCTCAGTCAGGAACCCATGTGTATGTATGATGAACTGGAGGAAAAAGAAGAGAACAAGGGTGAGCCTATTGAACCCGAAGTCTCCCCAGAACAGGACTTCGGTTCCCCACCCCAGAGACCTGAAGATTACTCCTCTCAGAATTCTTTTGTGGCACAGTAGTGGATACCCTCAACCTATCCATTCAGGAAACAGTGGAGGTTGAGGAGGAGGCAGCCTTTTTAGACATGATGGGTCTTACCCCCACAAAGAGACTTTTGCTTCCAATACACAAGTCTGTCAAACAGGCTGCTTTAAAGATCCTGCAAACCCCCACTACTGTCTCAGGAGTAGGCACAAAAATTGACAAGAAATATTATCTGGATAGGGCTAATACTGAATTCTTGTTTACACATCCAGACCATGGGGGGGAGGGGTACAGACAGCTGCCTGTGATAAGGTCAGGGTGCCTTTATTTTCCCTTCCACCCAACAAGGATTCCAGGAAACCGGATAACATGGGGAAGAAGGGGTATGTGGCAGCTTCCTTTCTTCTCAGGCAGGACAACTGCATGGCATATACAGTACAGTACCAGAAGGCCCTCTGGTCAACTGTTTTGGCCATGTCTGTCAAGGACTCTGAAGACGTGGCAGTGGATCTGACTGAGAGAGCCAGGACAGCCTTAGATGCCACTAAGTACCAGTTCCATATAGCTGTGGATGCTAATGATACAGATGCTTGTCTTATGGCCCTCAACGTGTCTGTGAGATGGTTTGCCTGGCTCAGGGCTACTAACTTGTTCCCAGACACCCAGACTAAGCACCTTGGATTTTCCCTGTGAGAATAATTCTCTCTTTGTGGACAAGACTGAGGCCCATAGAAGAATACAAGACCACTTACAGAAGCAATTCAGCCCGAGACAAGCCCTCCACATGTTACAAGTTCCAGGCCGGGGAGGCAGGGTTAGGGATTCCTACACCAGACCTTTCTTTCAAGCCCAAGCATTGCCAGACTATCAGCAATTTAGGAGGTACTTCAGAGGCAGGGGCAGAAAGACAGTAAGAAGGTCTGAACCAGCACCTCAGACCAAGTTCCAGCCTAAGCAGAACCCCTGACGTGTCTGCTCTGGTCATCTCCATCCTCCCTGTAGGAGGTAGGCTGGCTCACTTCCTCCTAGCATGGCAAGCCATCACCACAGACTACTGGATCTTGGAGGTAGTGAGCCTGGACATGTCTCTAAGTTTCAGAATGGCTTCCCAGGCTGAGAAGCAGACTTTTCAGCCCGGTAACCCCAGCAGAAAGGGTTCTGTTGAAGTCAGAAGTTACCAACTTGCTGCTTATCAAAGCAGTGGAGCCTTTACCCCTATCTCAGAGGGGAAAAGGTTTCTACTCCAGCTACTTCATCACCTGAAAGAAAAATGGGGATTGGCAACCCATTCTAGATCTCAGACTTCTGAACAAACAATTGATAAAGCCAAAATTCAGGATGGTCATTGTGGCCATGATCATTTCAACTCTCCAGCAGGGGGACTGGTTGGCATCTCAGGACCTCAAAGATGCCTTCCACATCTCCATCAGACCCAGCCACAGAAAGTACCTGTGGCTCAGACTTCCCTCAGGCCACTACCAGTTTGCAGCCATGCCCTTCAGCCTAACCTCTGCACCCAGGGCATTCACCAAGTGACATTTAAGGCAGAGCGGGATCACAGTGTTCCCTTACCTGGATGACTGGCTAGTCATAGGACAGTCCACCAACACACCAGGGACTCGCTGGCTGTCACTCAGAGAACCTTGGAGTCTCTGGAATTCCTGGTAAACACTCAGAGATCCCAAGTGGAACCTGTTCAGGTCCTAGAATTCAAAGGAGCAGAACTGGACCCCCTGCAGGGGAGGGCCTTCCTCCCTCAGGACAAGGTAAACAACATCTTGGAGCTGGCAGGCTCTTTCAAACTAAACAGACCCAGACCAACAAGACACTTTCTATAGCTCCTGAGCCACATGACAGCTGTGGTACCAGGTTCCAGATTTCAAATGAAGGACATTCAGTTCCATTTAAGGTCTCTTTGATCCCAGAGAAGGGATCCTCGCTCCTAACTAGTGCCTGTCACAAAAACCCTCCTACAGGCCCTGCAGTGGTGGCAAGACTGGGAGAACCTCAGGGAGGGAATCCCTTTTCAGCAAGAAGCCCAATCTGACATTCATAATACAGATGCCTCCCTCTTGGGTTGGGGGGCACAGATGTACAACCTGACATGGTTTCCACAGGAGTCACTTCTGTATATCATTCTCCTAGAGCTCAGGATGGTCTTCCTGGCACTGCAGTCATTCACCCCCACGGATCAAGGGCAAGGTGGTGCAAGTCAGGACAGACAACACTACCACCATGTACTACATTAACAAGCAAGGCTGCACAAGGTCGACCTTACTGTGCACAGAAGCCATGAAGGTGTGGAACCTGGCTTATTCCCTGCAGGTATCTCTGTCTGCAATCTACCTGCCAGGGAAGGACAATGTGCTGGCAGACTCTCACAGCAGAATCGACCAGAACCACCATGAATGATCCCTAAACAAATAAATACTGTCCTCAGTATTCAGAAGGTGGGGCACACCAGACATTGATCTCTTTGCCTCCACAACCAACCACCAGCTGCCACAGTTCTGTTGCAGGCCTCTGGCTCAAGGGACAGTGCCAGTGGATGCTCCTACACTGGATTGGTCAGGGAGGTTTCTTTACGCCTTCCCTCCTTTTCCTCTATTGTTCAGAGTCCTCATAAAGCTCAGAGCACAACCATCGACTATGATCTTGGTGGCACCAGATTGACTGAGGCAGCCATGGTACTCTCTCCTACTACAAGTAACAGTGTCACAGCCTATTCACCTCTCTCAGAGACACAATCTCCTGACCTCTGCAGAGGGCAGGATCCTGTATCCCAGTCTCCGGTCTCTCTGCCTGAAGGCCTGGCTCTTGAAGACTTAAGAGTTTGACAATATGCAACTCTCTGAGGAGGTCCTGAACGTATTAAGGGTTTCTCAGAAACCCTCACCCAGGAAAACCTTTGTTTCCAAATGGAAGAGGTTTTCAATCTGGTGTAAACACAAGAATGTTACTCCCTCTCAGGCTGGGCTACCTGTCCTACTGGACTACTTGACCCACCTGCATTCACTAGGCCTAAGGCCTTCTACTTTAAAAGTGCACCTTGCTGCCATTTCAGCTGGCAAGGACATATCTGTAGCCTCCAACCCTGTTTTCCAGAAGATCTTTAAGGGACTTCTTCATCTCCACCCTACTCTTAGGAAGCCAGTCCCTTCTTGGGACTTAAACATTTGCATAGCCAAGCTCAGAGAATCTCCATTTGAACCTATGGCAACTGCAGAACTGAAGTATGTTACCAGGAAGATCGTCATCCTGGTAGCCATTACCTCAGTTAGGCGAGTGACTTACAAGCCCTGTATACAGATGTGAGTTACATCTTCTTCCACAGAGATAAGGTGGTGCTTAGGACTACTAGGAAATTCCTCCACAAAGTGGTCTCACATTTTCATCTGAACCATTACATAACCCTGCCAGTCTTTCTCACTGCCAACTCCTGCTCAGGAGAGCAGAATTTGCACAGTCTGGATGTCAAAAGGACACTCAGCCACTACCCAGACTGCACCAAGGATTCTAGGCCAGAGTACACTCAGTTGTTCCTAACCTGTGGGGAAGTGGGTATAGGTAAACCAGCTTCAAGGAGAAGTATTCCATGCTGGATAGTAGCTTGCATACAGTTTTTTTTGTTTATAACAAAGCAGGCAAACAGTATCCCCGGGGTCTCAGAGCACATTTTAACTGTGTCACGGCTGCAGCAAGGAATATCCCCTTGCTGGACATTTGTAAAGTAGTCACATGGAAAACTGTTCACACTTTCACTAAGCACTACTGCTTGGACATACAGTCCAGAAGTGATGCCAGTTTTTGCACTGCAGTCCTGCAGAACTTTTTCCCTAAGTAGGTTCTGTACGTAACCTCCAAAGGTACTGCTTGGTAGTCTGCAATAGTTTAAACATACTAAGAGATTCTTGGAATTTGAGGAAAAAATTACTTACCATAGTAATTTTGTTTCTTCCAGGGGATCCTTCAGTATGCTAAAGATCCACCCTGCCCCCTTCCAGAATCAGATGAGGGTTTTCTGCATCCCTGCTGGTCACTACCTTACCTGTCTGTTATACTTCTTATAGTACTTGTTAAAGTTTGAACCAGTCTGTGCTGTTTTCCATCTTAGAGGAACTGATGATCTTATCTGTGTCAGTCTTCACCATTCATCACAGATGGGTACTGGCCGGAGATCAGGACCCTGCGGGAGCCTTTTGTTTTTTTTTTAAAAAGATAGGCAGAGCCGATGCAGCATCAGCGCCATCCTCGAGGCCGGCGTCTATGTGGCGGCTCGAGGATTGGCGTCAAGCTGCATCGACTCATACTGCCTACCAGTTCTTCGTCTCCCGCCGTCAGTCGCCTCGGTGGGAAGCCCTGAGAAGCCTTATTCGAAAATTTTAGGCCTTGAAGCCTGCGTCTTTAGTCGTCGGTCTACTAGTTCTGTGTTTGCCTCACTCGGCGTCGCCGGTAAGATCTTTCCTTTTTATTACATTTAAAGCGACGTCGAGTCTGTTTTTTGGTGTTTTTTTCTCCGTAGGTCATGTCGTGGTCAGAGGGCAAAAAATCGCAGAAGACGGGGCGGCCCTCTATGCGTCGGTGCCCGTGCGGCTACAAGTACTCCGTCACCGACCAACATGACCGTTGCCTTTCGTGCCTTGGCCCGCTACACGACATGGATTCGTGTGACGCCTGCTTCTCGATGGACCGCCGAGTTTTGGAACAGTGCGCGTTTAAGGTCGGGAGAGCTCCGCCGACTTTCGGGGTTAGGCCGTGCACTCGTCGGGCCAAGCCGCGTTCTCTCGGCCTCCTCAGGTCCCTCCGGTTCTACGGACCGCAGAGGAAGAACCTCGGCCTCTCTAGCCTAGCCGTGGCTGAGGGCTCCTTCCAGCGCGGAGGCCTGTCCCGCTTCCCCGAGGCAGGCGGGAGGCCACTCCGGCAATCACTCCTTTGAGTGAAGGCTCCCCGGTGTCGCTCCGTGGTCCCTAAGGCCGGGTCGGCGCCCGTCCTCAGCGCCGTCGTTCGGTGCCGTCGGGGCGCGGTGCCATTCGCGGTGCCGAGTCCTGTCAGTGTCGGCGCCGACCCGACTGTCAGCGTCGTGGGGCTTGCGGCGCCGTCCCAGTGCTGACACTGCTGTCGCGCCCTGGAAACGCCTTGACGTCATCCTTCACCATGTCTCACCACGGCACGTCCTCGGCGCCGAGATTGGCACACCACTTAGGGCCTTCAGTGTCATCCGTCGGTGCCGGCGTAGGCACCCCGATTGGGACTCGGCGCGCTCCGCGGTGCGGCGGTCTCCACGGCGCCCGATGTCGGCGCCGTGTCGAAGCCGAGTCCCTCGGGGTCGTCGATGCCGCCTTGGTCCTTGCTGCTACATGTGGCATCAAGCGGCCTGGCGGTGGCATCAGCTCCAAGACTGGGGTTGCTGATGGCGCTGTCTCCATCCCGGGTGCCTCCCCTGGCACCGGTGGACCTGATGGTGCCGCAGCTGGCCCTGGCCTAGGACTTCTGGCCCAAGCTGCCCTGCCACCTTCTGCTGGCACCGCTCGCGGTGCTGTGGACCGGGCGGGGATTGCCTTGGCTCCTGAGCCCCTCGGGAAGGTGTCCCTTCCTCGACCCCCTACTGTTTGGCTTAGGGCCTCGGACTCTTCCTCTTCGGAGTCGGAGTCCAGCTCGTAGTCGAATGGGCTTTCACACCCTTCAGGGTTGTCTGCAAGGGAGGACGAGCTGGTGGTTTCCTCTTCGGGTCACGGCCAGTCCCCCTCCGAGGTGAGTTGGGTTTCCTCTAGGGTTAGGGTCAGTGGTGCTGACCAGCGGGCTGTGGTGCATGCCACCATCGCCTTGCAGCCTAGCCTTGGGGGGGTTCCTTGACCCCTCTACAGTGGTACCCCCTACTATGGCATCTCTCGGTTGCCCAACTTTGGGGCCTATCAAGAGGGCCACGGGAGGAAGGTGCTCCTTCGGGATTGCCCCTTAGGGGTGGCCCTGGGTACAGGCTGCCTAGACTAGCCCTTGAGGCTGGACACCTTGGACTCGGAAGGGTTGAGGGGTACAGGTTGACTTCGGCCTTCTGGGACCTACCGGGTCCTGGGCGGAGCGAGTGCGACTTCTGCCCTTCCTTGGGTTCCTTGAGAGGGTCCCATTCTTTTGAGGCAGGGGACCGTCCTTCTGGACCTTCACGGCCCCGGTCACCTCACTTGGGGGATTCTTTTGGGTGCAGTCTAGGCAGTACCGAAGCAGTTGTGCAGCTGTCGACTGCGGAGTCTTTCAGGACTCCCCCCGCGGGAGTCCGTGATCAGCTCCTTAGCCCTGGCAGAGGTCAGCCGACTTCTTCTCTCGGTTCTGTCCACTCCCCTCTGCGCCTTCTCCTGCGTTCCCAGGTATCTTTGGTCCTAGTGGGCCTCTCACCTGGGAACAGTTCAGGCCGGTGGCTGCTCGGTTCCCTGCTTACGTTAGGGCTTTGGACAGCCAGGTTTTTCAACCTCCCCCCGAGCAGCCACCCTCCGAGCCTATGGTGACCTCCAGCTCCTCATCCCCCTCTTCTGGGGGAGAGGAACCTTCTGTCCACATCTCTCCTGCTGCTATCTCTTGAGTATCAGCGTTTCCTCGTGAGGATGATGGAGGACCTTCACCTTCTCTCCTTCTGTGAGCAATCCGGGCATCGGCGCACGCCTTT
Organism: Neoceratodus forsteri; assembly: GCA_016271365.2. Classification (NCBI taxonomy): domain Eukaryota; kingdom Metazoa; phylum Chordata; order Ceratodontiformes; family Ceratodontidae; genus Neoceratodus; species Neoceratodus forsteri. Next base: position 369,917,353 of record CM028135.1, read on the forward strand.
CTAGGCGATTTTGGGACAGCCACCCTCGTGGTGCGCCTTGGCCCGCTCCCTTTCGGGAGGCGTCCATGCGTTTCTGGCAGAGCCCTTCTCGGGGTTCCTGCCCCTAGGGACCTCTGCCAGAGGAATTGCGCTCCCCCAGAGTCTCCAGGCTCCTTGCCTCATCCGCAGTCCGGATTGATGCACCTGGACACTCCTGATAGGCTTCGTGCCCTCCACCGTGACCGGCCCCCAGATCAGGACTCCTCGGATTTTGATTTCTGGGGGAGGAGGACTTTCTACTCGGCACGGCTGCTTCTCTCCATTTCTGCGCATCAGGCCCACTACACTGCCTATAACAGGTACTTGTGGTCAGTGCTAGGTCAGTTCCTAGCCGCTCTGCCTGACTCAGAGCAAACCAGGCGAGCCATTGCTCTCTCTGCACGTGGCCTGGAGCTAGCAAGGCACCAAACAAGGGCATCTTACGACGCCAATGAGGTAGCTACCAGGGTCGTAGCGACAGCGATCTGCACCAGAAGATCGGCATGGCTTTGCCTTTCCCGGTTGTCACCCTTGGCCCGGCATAGGGTGATTTGCTCCGCTCACCAGGGAACCTACCTCTTTTCCCGTGAGGCGAGGCAGGCGTTTGTCGGGCCAATTCCTTCCCCTCCGGGGGAACCCCGTCTCGCTCTCCCCTCTCTAGGGCCTCCTCAGGCCCAGAAGGTTCCCCTAGTGTGTCACCCACTGAGGGCTAAGGGACACTGTCCCTTAGGGTGCAATCAGTCAACCCCCTTCGGGGGGCTTGGTACTCACCCATCTGTGATGAATGGTGAAGATTGACACAGGTAAGATATTCAAATTACGTACTTACCGTAATTATGATCTTTCTGTGTATCTTCACCATTCATCACAATCCTTCCCACCTTCCCCCTTGGGGCTTCAGTCTCTGGAATCCTCCTCCCTCTGTGCCTTCCCTATCTTCACTGCATAGGTGCTGGAACCTCTGGGGCGAAAAGGGCGGTAGCCCCTCCACTTGTTGTTCCTGTATGGTTAAAACCAGTATTGGGAAAGTGCCCTTTCTTCCTTAGCCCCCCTCAACTGTTGCCATCTTCCGGCACCCTTGCTTGAGTGAGATTAGTTGGGACACACAGGGGGGGACAGTCTTCCCTAAGGGGTATAGTTTGAGTGGCACTTCTCTCTTCTACATATCTTCTTCCCTATGGGGTAGGAGCTGGTGGTTGCCCTCCTTCTGTTATCCATCTGATTAAAAAAAAAAAATTTTTCCTTTTTCTTTTTTTCACCAAATTTCTCTTTAGAGAGAGAGTATTGAATCCCTGTACCCTGTCCTTCTCCAGAATAGCCGACTCTGCTTTGGGGTATTGCCAGTCATTCCGTGCCTTGAATTCTGGCAAAGAGCTTTGCTAACTTCTTGCAGTTCCTATACAGTCTGGTGATGGACAAGGGTCCTGTATCCCTGTTGCCTCTCACACTCTCTCCTGAAATTCTCTCCCCCCCTTCCCTCCCTTCTTCCGCTTCCAGAGATTGGGGCCCCTACCCAATCCTCCTTAGTCTTATCTCTTATATGCTGTCCTCTCAGTCGTTATTTCTCCTTTTAGTTCAGTTTTCTCTCCTTTTTCTGTCCCTTGGACTCTCTTGTCCCACCCTCCATCCCTTCCTCTTACCTCTCCGGCGACTCAGAACTGGTAGGCAGGCGGAGTCGATGCAGCCTAACGGCTAATCCTCGAGTGCCACGTAGTACGTCGGCCTCGAGGACGGCGCCGATGCTGCATTGGCTCCGCCTATCTTTAAAAAAAAAAAGGCTCCCGCGGGGTCCTGATCTCCGGCCAGTACCCATCTGTGATGAATGGTGAAGATACACAGAAAGATCATAATTACGGTAAGTACATAATTTGAATTTTTTTATCTTTTATTTAAAGAGAAGTTTTTTTCTTAGGGTATTTAATTAGAGGATCTTCATCCTGTTAGGCTTCACAATAAATCTGAGCATTTCTCAGAACGCAGCAGTTACTAGGGGCAGCAGTTTGGATTGTGGCATGAGCCAATGATGGTTTCATTTACATACGTTCCATTTTCTGTGGGACAGTTCAACATAGGAGGCTGACTGCAATAGTTTAAGCATACTGAGGGATCCCCTGGAAGAAACAAGATTACTATCGTAAGTAATTTTTTCTATGTGCCACAGAACAGGAAAGGCAGGAACTGTAAGGGCACAAAGGCAGTAGGAAAGCCGGGAGGAAGAAAGAAAAAACAGGGAGGAGAGAGTAAGTACACAAAATGACAGAAGAGGGGCCACAAATAAGACATGATGGGAGCGGTGCAGTGCAGTGGCTGTGGGGTGACAGTTTTCTGGGAGATGTTCTAGTGGATGCGGTGCTGTCCCATCTGCAGGCACCACTTTGGGCTGAGGGAGGAGGTTGCTCATCTCCAGACCAAGTTGACCAGGATTTCGGGGACCTCCTCCTTCTCCTCCTTCATCGGCGGACCACCGAGTCTGCCCCCGCTGCCTCAAAGGTTGCTTAGGCAGAGGAGCAGCTAGACTACAGTGGGCTCAGGAAGGGTAATGGTGGTGGGGTAGAAGAAAATTCCTCCTATGGTTCCACTCCACAGCTCATATGCTGTCCTGGTAGGGTAGGACTCCCCCAAGGAGGCACCTGCAGTGGAGACCAAAGAGGATGTGAGGGTCATCCACAGTGGAGACCTTGGGGGGGCAGAGGACCCCAGAGGAGGAGGAGGAGGAGGAAGCAACTCCTGATGGGGGATTCTATTATTAGGGGGAAGACTTGGGGGAAGGATGGAGTGGGAGAGAGGGAGGTTAAATGCCTACCTGGCGCCACAGCTTGGAGGGGTGGAAAGCACATCCAGAGGTTCCTTAGGGCAGCAGGACAGGAGGGAGAGCTAGACATCATTGTCCTCCTGGGAATGAATGATCTGGCTGGTAATGGGGTTAGGGTAGTGCAGAAGGACTTCAGGGAGCTGGGGAGGGGTCTTAGACAAGCGGCAGGCACTGTAACCTTTCCAGAGATGCTACTGGTCAATGACAAGGGGGAGGACAGGGTACTCCACATCACAAGATTCAATGCATGGTTAAAGGACTGGTGCAGAGCAGAGGGCTTCAGCTTCATTGGGGACAATGGGTCCCACCTGGAGGGATGCAGGCCTATACAAGTGGGATGGACTGCATCTATCAAGGGGGGGATCCAAGATCCTTAGTGAGAGGTTTACATGCTTCCTTGACAAGCATTTAAACCAGCTGGGAGGGGTGAAAGTAGGCAGGAAGAAGCTAAATGCCCCCAACCCCACAGGATGAAGCAGTCAGTATGGAGGACCCTAGGGTTGGGAAATCAAAACTAAAACCTAAAATTGAGATAGGTATGTAACCCCCCCCTACAAATGGGGGTTCCTAAAAGCTTTCCCGGAGCTGCTTAATAGCTCCTTGCCTAGCTGGTGTTCTGTGCAATGCTGCCAAAATGTGGCTGTTGTGAGTGCTTTTAAAGCCTCCAGAACTGCCTCTTTAAGAATTGCCTGCTCGCAGGCTCCAGCGGGTATGTATGGGGGGGAATTGGTGTTCACCTGCTCGAATCCCGCCTGAGCTGTGATGTAATCGCTCCATTGGGTAGTCGCTGGAAGCGCGACAGAAGCCCATCTGACAGATGTAGCTGTTTGGCTGTGACCGTTTAAAGTTTTAGTGAGATTACAGTTTGTTTAACCTGCTTTCATTGCAGCTGGGACTCTATGTGTTTGGCGCCTCCATTTTGGACCTGGACTGTTGAGATGGGCAAATTGGGAAAGGGGGGACACTCAAATGGAGGCCATTTGAGCCAACCAGAATCTGGACTCATTTTGGAGCCGGCTGGCCATAAGGGGATACAGTCAGTGATTCTGGGACATGAAGTTCTGGACTACAGTGCCTTTTTGCACCAATGGGGGGGCCGAAATAAGTGTCTGGCATCTGCAGCACACCAATGGGATCAGGTGGCGCCTGAACTGAAAGTCCTTGCCCAAACTGCCAAGGGGCAGAGTCGATGTGGTTGTGAGTGAGTAAGGAGCTCTGGGCTTCTGTGCTGTTGAGTTTTCACGCGGGAAGCGCGTGTGGAAGGCCAGATTTCGGCAGATTGAATGCCAGCGTCGGACTAAATCTGCTAGGCAGCGGTCAGAGGAGGCTGTGTAAAAATGCAGCTACCTACCAGGCTCACCCTGTAGAGGACTGGAGAATCTGCTTCAATTACATAGAAACATAGAATTTGATGGCAGATAAGGACCGCTTGGCCCACCCAGTCTGCCCATTTCCCTGCCTACTGGATAAGCTGCAGATCCTAGTTAACCAGCAGCCTACTTCTTTCTACCCCCACCCCCTAGAATTGCCTTATGACTGTCCCATGCATGCTTGAATTCCACCACTGTTTTTGACTCCACGACCTCCTCTGGAAGGCCGTTCCATGCATCCACAACCCTCTCTGTGAAAAAATACTTCCTTAAATTACCTCTGAGCCGCCCCCCTCTATCTTCAAATTGTGCCCCCTTGTTCTTGCACACCTCTTTTTTTGAAAGATGCTACCCTCTTGGACTTTGTTGATTCCCTTGAGGTACTTGAAAGTTTCTATCATGTCCCCCCTCTCCCTCCTTTCCTTCAGGCTATACATATTAAGCTCCTTAAGTCTCTCTTTATATGTCTTCCGGTGCAGACCCTGCACCATTTTAGTTGCCCTCCTCTGGACAGCTTCCATCCTGTCTATGTCTTTGCGAAGACTGGGTCTCCAGAGCTGCACACAGTACTCCAGATGGGGTCTGACCAGCTGTCTGTACAGAGGGATAACTTCCTGTTTTCTACTGGTGATGCCTCTCCCTATGCATCCCAGTATCCCCCAACCCTCCTTGCTGCCTCTCACATTGCTTGCCCACCTTTAGGTCATCTGATGACTACCCCAGGTCCCATTCCATTTTTGTTGTTGTTAGTATCTCACCCCCCATTGTGTACTCTTCCCTGGGTTTTGTTTCCCAGGTGCTTTACCTTCACTTCTTAGCATTGAATCTAAGCTGCCATACATTTGACCATTCCTCTAACCTTGCCAAGTCCTTTTCATCCTTCCCACCCCACCTTGTGCATCAACTCTGTTGCAGATCTTTGTGTCATCTGCAAAGAGACATACTTTTCCTTCCAGTCCCTCTGCAATGTCGCTTATAAAGACATTGAAGAGGACCGGTCCTAATACTGAACCCTGTGGTACCCCACTAGTAACCTCCATTTCTTCAGAGTGGATTCCATTTACTATTACTCTCTGTGTCCTATTCTCCAGCAAATTTTTTACCCAGGCTGTCATCTTGGGACCCACTCCCAGGCTAACTAACTTGTATATTAATCTTTTGTGTGGGACTGTGTCAAATGCCTTGCTAAAGTCTAGGTAGGCCATGTCCACAGCCCCTCCTGATCTACTACTTTGGTCACCCAGTCAAAGAAATCAGATTTGTCTGGCATGACCTTCCCGCTGTGAATCCATGCTGCCTTGGGTCCTGTGCCCCTCTGGCCTCTAGATACTCGACAATTCTTTCCTTCAGAAGTGATTCCATCATTTTCCCTACCACTGAGGTTGAACTAACAGGTCTGTAGTTTCCTGCTTCTGCCTTGCTCCCACTTTTGTGAAGGGGAATCACATCTGCCCTCCTCCAGTCCTCGGGTACTACCCCATCCTCCCATGATTTGTTAAACAGCGTAGTCAGTGGTGTAACTAATTCCACCCTTAGTTCTTTTAGAATTCTGGGATGAATCCCATCAGGCCCCATTGCTTTGTCCACCTTCAGTTTTAAGAGTTCTTTCAGAACCCTTTCTTCTGTAAATAGGCTGGTATCAACTTCTGCATCCAGAGTGTTTCTACTGTTTGTTTTAGGTACCTCCCCTCTTCCTTTGTAAATACAGAGCAAAAATATTTGTTTAGTATCTCTGCCTTTTCACAATCACCCTCTGCCCACCCCTTATTAAGCCTCACTATCCCTCCCTTGGTCTTCCTTCGCTCCCTGATGTACCTATAAAAGGTTTTATCCCCCTTCTTAACTGAGTTGGCTATCTTTTTCATCAGTTTGGGCCTTTGCTGTTCTGACTGCCTTCCCAGCTTCCTTTTGCTTTAACTGATACAGTTCTCTGTCCTGCTCCTTCTGTGATTCCTTGTACTTCCTGAAAGCTTTCTTTTTCTGTTGAACCTTCACTGCCACTTCCTTTGAGAACCATAGTGGTATCTTACATCGTTTAGTTTTGTTTATTTGCTTCACACAAAAGCTAGTTACCTCTGTGATGGCAGTTTTTATTATTCCCCATTGTTCTTCCACCCTCCTTCCTGCCCATTTGCTAGTGCATTCCTTGGCACTCACCATTTTGCAAAGTCAGCCCTCCTAAAGTCCAGTACTTTTGCCTTTGTATGGCTTGACTCTATTGCTGTGTTTATTGTGAACCATACTGTTCGATGGTCGCTAGTTCCCAGATGGCTACCCACTTCTACATCTGCGATCCTCTCTTCATCTCCATTTGTGAGAACCAGGTCTAAGATTGTTCCCTCTCGAGTGGGCTCCAATACTAGCTGTCTAAGGCATGCCACCTATAGGGCATCTAGAATAACCCCACTCTTCGAAGTGGCTGCTGCAACTGCACTCCAGTTAACATCTGGCATATTCAGATCGCCCATCAGCAATATCTCCCCTTTTTCTGCCTTACTAAGTATACTTTCTATCATTTCCTTGTCCATTTCCTCCCCCTGAGAAGGGGGTCTGTATACAACCCCTGTGCGAATTGTGGTGCCATTGCCGGTCTCCAAATTTACCCACAGTGCTTCTTCTCCTCCCTGTTTTCCCCTTTTGTTCTGCTGCTTTGATTCCTTCCCTTATGTAAAGAGCTACTCCTCCTCCTCTATTACCCTCTCTGTCCCTCCTGTAGATAGTGTATCCTGGTATATTTACATCCCAGTCATGGTTTTGTGTAAACCATGTTTCTGTGACTGCCATGATATCCAGATGTTCCTCCTCCATCAAAGCCACTAATTCAGGAAGTTTGTTACTCAGACTACGGGCATTGGTACTCATTGCTTTCCATTTTTTGATGGCTTTACTTTCAGTTGCAGCATCCCCCACTGACCTTTCTACCCTGGTCTTTTTCTCATTTAGTACCCTGTTTTGTAGGGAGAGGCTGGGATTTTCCTGCTGCTTATCAGTGCCTCCCCCCTTGACTATTTTAAAAGCTTGCCAATGAAGCTTTTAAACCAATTGCTCAAAAGACTTGTTCCCTTCCTGGACAGATGCAGACCATCCTGCCAGTATAGGCTGGTGTCCCTCCAGGTGGAACCCCAGTCGCCAATGAAGCCAAACCCCTGTGTTCCACACCATTTTTTCAACCATTCATTAAACTGCATGGTGCAAAGTACCCTCGCCTCACTCATGCCATTGACAGGCAGCACCTCTGAGAAGGATACTGTGTGTGCTACTTGTCTTAGACCCCTCCCCAGTTCTACAAAGTCCTTCTGCACTGCTCTAATCTCAAGTTGAGCCAAGTCATTTGTCCCTAGGTGGACAATGACGTCCAGCTCAGACTCCCGTGCAGCTGTTCTCGTGATCCTGAGGATGCGCTTCCTGTCCCTCCAAGCCATGGCACCAGGCAGGCCCCTTACTTCAGTTTTCCCTGCTCCCCCCAGTTCTATCCCCCTAATAATTGAGTCCCCAATTGTGCTCAGTCTGTCAGGACAAGTGAAGCTGCGTCGTTTGGGCCCAGTGTTCTGTGTGAAAACAATCAGGATTATATAGCAGCTGCCTGGTATGGTGCCCCTCTGCTCTTCATATAAATGTGTAGAAAAGTGTTTGAATTCCATGCTCGGTCCTGCGAGTGGTGTGAGAGCGATCTTTCTGCTTGAGTCGTGAGTACTAAATCAGGGTAGCTCCCTGTCAGATGTTCATAGTGAGGGCAAGATTTGTCTAGCTGCTTTACTGGCTACACAAACTGAGCCTGCTGGCTCTACTTAATCCTCTTAGGAATCAAATACTTGTTTTCTGCATCAGGGCCCCAACCAGCTGCATCGAGAGACTAGCCTTCTATTGCCTGGGTACCTAGAGACAGTGATTTATAGGTTAGGCCTAAGCACAGTGCCCAAGATATATATATATATATATATATATATATATATATATATATATTATGGTAGACGGTAGTGCTACCATAGTTAGGTTGAGGAGCCATTTCTATGTTAAACCCCAAATTTTGCACCTTAATAACTTTGCAACTGTTTGACGGATTTACCTGAAATTTGGAATACATAATCAAGAACCAAAGGCCTTGGGATCTGCCAAGGTTTGTACTGGTTGGATATACGGCTGCAGAGTTATTAAGCATGATCTGCGCACGTGTTTACGCTTTTTCTGGAATTCTACGGTCGCGCCTACAGGTCGCACGGTTTGCGCGACCAGCCCAGAATCTTCAGGGAATGTGCAGCCAGGGTCCCCAATGTGCCTTTCAAAGATTTGGTGAAAAAATATTAAACGGTTCAAAAGTTATTCAACAAACAATTTCCCATTATAAGTCAATGGGAAAAGTTAACAAAAAGTTCAACACTTTCGCAAATGCATTTTTACTTTTGCAAATGGCCCTGTTACTTTCGCAAATCTGCCATTTTGTTTTCAGTTAGTGATCAGAAAAATGCTTGGCATTTAAATTTGGGACCCTCTAGCAACCTAATTCTTTTTGTATTCACCTAGTCAGACACTGAGGATTCTAGCCATGTCTTTATTTTGGGGTAAACCACCCCAGAAATATGTTTTTCAAATTTCTGGAAAAAGTACTTTTGTGCTCACGAAAGTGTCACAAATTTTTGCGAAAGCTTTCGCAAATTTCGACAGTACTTTTCTAGTCTGTGGGAAAATGACAGCAATTCTTTGGCACTGCATTGCAAAAGAACGGTTGGGAGTTTTGGGCTGAAATTTGGAGGGCATGCAGCCGACATATCACAGATGTGCCTTTCAGTATTGTGTTGAAAAAATATTACACAGCAGCAAAGTTATGGCACTCCAAAGTTGACATTTTTTCCCATAGGATAACATTACGGCACCCGACACATTACAGGAATCCTTTGGCACCCTGCTGCAAAATAACAGTTTGGTCTTTTTTCCTGAAATTTGGAGGGAAGACAGCCAACAGCCCACAGATGTGCCTTTCAGTAGTTTGGTGAAAAAATATTACAGGGAGGCAAAGTTATGGCACTCCAAACTTCTCTTTTTTTCCCATAGGATAACATTATGGCGTTCGCCGCGCCTTTCAGGGCCCGTATCTCGGAAACGGTGCGAGATACAGACTTTTCGTCAGAAAAATGCTTAGCCCACAAAACTAGCCAGGGCATTCATAAATCATATGACTTTTAAATTTTTTTTCTACGTCGTATGGTTCCTGAGATATAACCTGTTTAGTATTCCAAGTCCTCATTTTCTGCTCTGATACCTATTATTATGCATACATTCTTTGTACTCACTGTCTTTCTCTATGCAGATTTTGGGGAAAACCAGCCTGTGCGCTTACATTACTGTTACCATTGCCCTTTCCACTTGCAGTTCCGTACCCGTTTCACTTACCGTTGACGTCAACGCCACCATGTGCGTTATCCTTTGCGTTTTCATTTGTGCTTGCGTTTCTGTTATTTTTTGCCATTTGTGTCTACAGTACTGTGTCTCTTTCTGTTTCACTTTGCGTCACCATGCCCATTGACATTTCCGTTTGCAGACACCATGTTACTATGTAACAACACATCACGTGGCAGACCGTTCCCGTCTACGCCACCGCGTGCATTACCCTTTCTGTTCTCATTCGCGCTTGCGTTACCATGTGCGCCACTGTTAGTGCTTCTGTTTAAGTTGCTGTTCCTGTTACTATGCCACAAGACATCACGTGGCGGGGCTCCAGTCGCTGCATTACATTCACTATTTCTCGTTATCATTCTCAAAACGAAGGGAAATTAGAAGCAAAAAACTCCGTTTAATGCATTAGTTAGGGTTGTTCCACAGCGACAAAAGTGAGAAATTCGGTGTTGGGTTGAAACCCCTTGGACCCAGCCCTCCCCAACCGGCATTAGGGTGTGCATTGGGGTCGTCGGTCCTAACTCTCACCCCATTCTCCTATACTTCTGCTGTTTTACACGTGTGATGGGGTGAGAGTTAGAGACTGATGACCCAATGCACCTGTGAGAGTGAAGAGGGTTTCAACCTAACAAATTCCTCACTTTTTCGCTAATGGAACAACCTAACTTCATTAACAATTTTGCCTCTAATATATATATATATATATATATATATATATATATATATATATATATTAGAGTGGTAAGCTAATTAACCTGATTTCCCCCAGTCCTTGTTATCTCCCCCTAAATAAATCAGATTGGTTGTTTGCAAAGGTATACTGACTGATCTGTGTGACTGTGTTGAATTACTGTACAGGTGGTTATTGTCTAATTGCATCTTACTTTACAGGGGGTCCCCAGAGCCAGCTGATTCAACCAAGACTAGGGGTCAGTGTATATTGCAAAGGTACTGTGATTGACCTGTGTGGGCCACTAGTGGGAAGAAAGGGGGGTTGCAGTGACCCAGAGGGCTGTGCCCAAGTCATTTCAGACTGTCTTAACCCCGACCTCTGGGTGGAGGAACCCGTCATCGAATCCAGGCCCCTCAGCCTGTTAACGGCATGTCAGGCAGGGGTAGTAGCCCTTGGGATAGTGTCCCCTGAGGGTTAAAGGTAGAATAGCAGAGATAAGGAAGAATGTGAGTAAAAAGAGGAGAGAAAAGGAGGGAAGACATGGGGATTGGATGAGAGCTACTAGAAGGGGAGGCTACAAAACCTGGAAGGCAATGTGCACAAATGTCTGCAGCCTTGTAAATAAAATCCTGGACTTCGTGGCCTTGATGGCAGAAATGGACCTAGACATTGTTGCTGTTACCAAGACATGGTACACGGGAACCATAAATGGGATATAGCCATAACATGTTACACTCTATTTAGGAAAGACAGGGTGGGGAAAAAAGGGTGGAGGGGTAGCTATCTAAAGCATGGAGGGAATTAAAGAAACTGAAGTTCAGGGAATGCACGAGGGAGCAGAAGCACTGTGGGTCACCCTGGAGACAGAAAATGGCACCACCATTCGCACTGGCATGATTTACAGACCTCCAGCACAAGGGAAGGAGATGGAGTGGGTACTAGTGGAAGCCATCCACAAAGTAACAGACAAAGGTGAAGTGCTGCTGGTGGGAGACTTCAATTTGTCAATATGGATTGGATCACCCATGCTGCAGCCACAGCCAGGAGCAGAGGCTTCCTGGATGCCCTGCAGGGGCCGTGCCTCAAGCAGCTTGTGGCAGAACTCACCAGAGAAGAAGCAGTATTGGACCTGGTACTTACCAATGCATGAGATTTAGCTCTTCTACTCTGTTGTCATATGTTTCCTCTCTGAGATCGTAAATTATTTTGGTGACTCAATGCTAGAAGAATAAAAATGAAAAATTACACATATCACCATAATGCAATTCATCATGGAAGTGTAAGCAAACCACTGTGAAGGAGTTCTGAGATGTGCCTCGGAGTTTAGAACGGTACCGTGGAATCAGAACTCCATTCAAATGTTGCTGTGTGTTGGTGCTCCCTCTAGTGTTCTAACATCAGATTTGTTTTCACCGCAGAAGAGAATAGTCACCTCCGGCTAAGTCCTTTATTTGTTTTTATTTGTAAAACTCCTGTCATTATTCTGTTTGGTTCTCTAACTAGTTAGGTTATTTTTATCCATCTTTGTTATTTTAGTGGTATTGTACAGTTCCCAATCGATTCCCTGGTACCAGAGGATAGTGAATTTCACGATTCCCACTTAAATGTGGTGACTGTTTTTTTTTTTGGGGGGGGGGTTAAAAAATATTAAAACAGCTGCTTACTTTAACGTTTTTATTTAGTGATTTATGAATTTTATTGTCTAAGAACTGGCAATACTTTCAGGCTGATTGCAGTCATTTGGTATGACTGAAAGCACTAAGAAAAGGACAGGGCCTATAGGATTTAAAAATTGCGAATCTTTTCACAAGATCTTGGCAAAGGCCAACAACCACAGCCTGTGTTTTGTTTCTTGGGCCCTAACCATGACTGTGTAAATTGTGCTATGTGTGAACTTTTCTGCCCTAAAACAAAAAAAAGGGCAAAACACAGAGCCTTTGTCTGCCACTGAGACACCTAGCAGTTCTCCTAAAACAAAAATGGAGGGAAGTACCTCAGATGGAGGAAGCATGAATCTTCAAGTACCTCTTCTCAAACAAAATCTAAGGTGACAGAAAAGCATCAGTTTGATCAGAGAGACAGAAAAAGCTACCAAGCCATCATCCAGCTCACAGAAAGAGCACAGGGTATCCACCAATGGGGGATCTCTGATATTAAGGATGGCAAAAGGAAAAAAAAGTAGATACTCTGGTGCTATCACCAGCTAAGAAAAAAACAAAAAGCATCAAACTGCACATTCCCCTGGAAGGGACCATGAACCAGCAGTAGAACACAGAGCAATGTCTTCAGCAGAAGACAACACAAAAATATAGCAGTTTTTCTAGACCTTCCAAGCCATGGGAAATCTTGCCACTGTCCCTGCCACCCCAACCCCCATCTCGGGCATTTCTCTGAATCTGAGCTGGAGGAGGAGGATGACGTGGAGCTGAGTGAACTGGAAACAACCTCTGAACATGACTTTGGTTCACCACCCAGAGTCAATGTGGATTTTTCCTTATATTCCTCTTTTCTGAGGCATATGGTTGAGACTCTAGATATCCTTTACACTGAGACTAAGAAGGATATAAAAGAGGCAGAATTCATGACTATTCTGGGAGTGACCTCAACTAAAAGGCTTACAGTACCCATCAAAAGTCTTGCAAGCCACTTTCAAGATTTTCGAGCATCCACATTCAGATCCTATCACTGACAAAAAAGTTCAAAGAAATATCCAGTAGAGAAACAAGGGATAGCATTTTCATATCCCTACCCTGATCATGAAGGAGTTGTGCAGACAGCTGCATGTGAGAAATCTAATGAGCACTAGCTTCCATGCCTCAAGAAAATTATTCCAGAAGAAAAAAGTTGCCATAGTAATGTTTCTTCTCATGGGATCCCTCACTATGTTTACACTTTATGCAGCCATCTTGACTGAGAGTGACACCCCAGAGAATGGAACATATGCACATTTTTTAGTTTTTAATATAGGTTCAAGCTCTGCATCCATGCTCCACACTGGCAGTTGCTTAGATCGGTTTCCAAGGCAGGGTGGAGCTGCAGTTAGTGAAACTAGCTTAAAAAGGCTACCAAAAATGTTTAAAACTTCTTCACAGAATTTTAATAACAACAAACAAATTGAAAGCAGATTTGTGAAAAATTACCATATAAACAATAACAACAAACTTAGAATTGTAGGAACTGTGATAGTAATGCTCAAGTATCCTCAATAAAAGGAACTGATTATTGTGCGAAACTGTTTCAGGTTCTGGAAGAGAAAGCAGGGTTAGGGAGTGTAAGCATAGTGAGGGATCCCTTAAGAAGAAACATTGCTACAGCGAGTCATTTTTTTCTTCTAACCCCAGGAATTCCTCAGTTAGCATTTACACTTTATGCAGACTTGGTAACAGTACCTAGGGAGGCTGGGTGCAAAACCTAGCCAGCAAAAAGGTTTGTGCAAGGCAGCAGTTCCAAAGCTGTCATCCCTTCTAGACCGTATGTCCTAACAGTAGTGCTTTGTGAAGGTGTGTGCTGTTTTCTAGGAAACTGCTTTGCAAATGTCTAACAATGGCATGCCTCTTGAGGATGCCTCAGAGGCAGAGGTACCACTTGTGGAGCGATAGTAGAACTGAATGCAAGTGACTATCCAATGAGAGCTAGATCTTTTTGTAGCTAGTTTGCCTTTTCCAACCTCACCATGGGTAACAAAAAAACTAGGTTACTCTGGAACCTGACATCTTTTGTCCAGTCCATGTAGATAGTCAGGATTCACTTTAGGTCCAGGCTTTGTAACTTCCTCAGATGGACTGGAATTCTCTGGATAAAGTACAGGAAGGGTCACTGACTGATTCAGGTGGAATTCAGATACCACCTTAGGTAGGAATTTTCTGTTGGTTCAAGGAAATACCTTGTCCCTCTCAAGGATTATATGTAATCTGGCTCTGTGCAGAGGACTTGCAGTTCACTTACCCTCCTAGCAGAGATCATTGCAACCAGGTTCAGTATGTGGTTTTCCACGTGACATACTTTATGTCAGCAGTTCCAATAGGCTCAAAGGGAGCCTCCATATGATGGACAAGGCATACATTGAGGTTCCAATGTGGGACAGGGTCCTTCACCACTAGGTGCACATGGCTGAGGCCTTTAAAAGAACTTTTGAAAATGGGTTGTGAGTCCAGAAAGTTTCCCTTGCCAGCTGACATGTATGCTGATAATGCTGCAATGTGCATGTTTAAAGCTGAAAGTCATAAGCCTAATTGTAGGTATACTAGGTAGTCCAGCATTATAGGCAATCCTTCCTCAACTGTGGTTATTTTTCTGGGGGCACACCAGTAAGAAACCCTTTTCCACTGAGAGAAATATACTTTTCTGATGACAGGAATCATTCAAATCTTAAGCACCTTCAGGACTTCCTCTGAAAGATCCAGTTCAGAAAATTATAACTCCTTAAAAACCATGCCCTCAAGTGTAATGTCCTTGGGTTTGGGAATGTTATTCTGCTCTGGAACAAAGTCAACAGATTGTGACTTAATGGCAGGCTGACTGGATTCTTACTAGACAAGATCAAGAGCACTGAGTACCAGGCCTGTCCAGCCCAGTCTGGAGCTATCAGGATCATTGTTGCAGGTTCCCCCTCCTGAGTTACAGCAGTACTGTCTGTATAAGTGGGAATGGTGAGAAGGCATACAGAAACTTCCTGTCTAGTCCAATACCAGGGCATCTTCTGGGACTGTTCCTATGGCTGGGGGTCTGCAACACAAATTTGAGAACTCATAGTTCTCCCAAGAGGCAAACAGATCTATATTGAGAGTGCCCCTCCTTCTGATCACTGTGGCCAGAAAAAACATCGGTTTAAGGCCCATGCATGAAATCTGTCAGAACCTTGTCTTTGCCTGGCAGATGTACTGCAAATATGCTTGCTTCTAAGGAATATATGCCAGGTCCCATATCCTCATTGCCACTGTACACAGTTTTGAGGATCTTGTTCCACCCTGCTTGTTTATGTAGTACATTAATGTGGTGTCGTGTTCTGATTTGGGCAGACTGACGCTGTAGCTGGAAGGAGAAAGACTGCATTGCTACCAGTATATCAAAGCTCTTGGAGGTTGATGTGCTCAAGTGACTCGTGGGCTCCATGTGCCACTCCTTGTGAGGTCCTGTAGGTGGGCACCCCACCCCAGGAGTGAGGCATCTATAGTAAGAATACTTGTTGGTGATTGCTGAAGGAAGGGGATGCCCTCTCTGAGATTACTTTCTTCCATCCACACTTCTAATGACTTCTCCAGTGCTTTTGTCAATGGCATGAGCTTTCAAAGTGGATCCCATCTTTGAGACAAGTTGTCTCAAGAGTGGTATTGGATATCTATCATTTGAAACATGGCCCATGGAACCATAGTTATGGATGTGGCCATGTGCTCCAGCAATTTCAAGAAGTCCATTGCAGGTCTAGGCTGACCTGTTGCAACAAACTCTGCTGTTGCTATTGTAGTTGTAACTCTGGCCTATGGGAGGAAAGTTCCCCGCTGCAGGGCCTTTATCTCTACTTCTTTGAAGTCCAGTACTTGAACAGGCTGTAGTTGGGACTTCTGCAGATGTAACAAGAATCCCAGGTTCACCAAAGTGCTATTTACTAACCAAACTGAGCACTTTGTCTCTTGTTCTGGCCTAGTTGAGACTAGCCAGTCATCCAGGTAGGGGAAAACCACCATGCCTTTTTTTCTCAGATATGCTGCCACCACAGTCAAGTACTTTGTAAAAACCTGGAGGTGAGACCAAAGGAAACAGCTGTTAACCAGTATTGGCAGTTCCCCAGCTTGAATCTGAGATATTTCCTGTGGGATGTTCTGACTGGGATATGATAATAGGCATCTTTCAGATCCAGGAATTCCAGTCAATGACCTGTCTGCAAAGATGGTATCACTGTCCTTAATGTGATCATCTTCAATTTTTTTCTTTTTCAAACAACTGTTCAGAAACCTGAGATCTAAAATAGGTCATCACTCTCCATTTTTTTTGTAGATCAGAAGATACCTTGAAAATAGGCCCCTTTCCCACTGGCAGGCAGGGATTTTTTTCTGTATCGTTCCATGTCGTCAATGGGGATTCTACACATATGGGTAATGAACACCCCTACTGGGGTAGAGGCACAACCCAAAGCTGTGAATTAGCATAGAACCTTAGGCACATGGGCATTCTAGGATCCTCATCAACTCAGTCTTTGCTATGTAACTAGTGGGATAGGCGGCATAGAAGAACTGTCTTGAAAAAACAACAACAAATAATTTTATTATTTCTAATAAGGATTGTGCAACTGAGAGGCAGGCTAGGGCTGCCTGGTGACAGGGAATATACCCTTAAATTTAGAAATTGTGCCTGTTAAGCTGTGGCTTTCAAATTGGCTAACCTGCTATATATTTTCCTTTTACAGTGCCTTCTGTGCCTGAATTGGGGGCCACATGCCACTTACTGTATCTAAAGGTGTGAAGCAATGGTCTCCAATCCTCATAGCCTGGTGCCTAAGGTAAATGTTCTTTGTTTATTTTGGGGGGGGGGGGTGCACAGTTAGCTAGTGTATAACTTCAACTAACCTTTCTTTTCCTTTTCTCTCACTAGTGTTCTCCTGGTGACAGACCCTCACTCCCCTCTCTTTTGCCACCAAGACAAAGTTTTGGCAGAGATAGCGTGAGCAGAAGATTAGTTAGCTGAGTTTGATAAACAGGCCCCCTAACACTGAGCAGTGCCTTCACTTTTTTCACTTCACTTTTTGAGAAAATTCAGCTTTTTTAACTGTGTTCAGAGGGCCTTATTTATTTATTTTTTTCATCTGGGGAAGCCCTCTAGGGAAGACACAGCATGGACATAAACTGTGAGCATTAGTGGCTGTGCAAATATTCATATTAAAGAAACCAAGGGTGGGGTGGTTACTGTTCAGAAGTGCTTTGTATTTAGTACCTTTTATTTAAAACTATAAAAGTTCATTCTTATGTTTAAAGTAGCAAACCCTCATTTCTACCTTGGACATTTTATTACAGACCGTAGTCTATTGGCAGTGGAAAAGCTCTCTTGGACACCAGTTTCATGCTCATAGAAACAGGATCACTGGCTACAACAGGATTGCTGGCTGCAGCATAGCTTGACTAGCTTATATTGTGCACAAAGAAAGGGATTACGGGCTGTGGCAGAGATCCCAGCCTGTTTTTGTATGCAATTATTGGATATTAGGAAGTGGCACCATGCCTGACCAGTTGTATTAAAGACATGCAGGAAAACAATGAAACACTCCTTTAGGGTCCTACTGCCCTAATTGTGTAACATAATATAATATATTTTTCAAACTCCAGGAATCCTTCACTTATGCTTAACAGCTGTAATCATTCACCAGGAATGAGCTGCCCTGGAGCTTAGAATTTTATGCAAATTAGAGAATCTTTGAAATTCAAGACTCTGTTGTGTGGTCTTGCTCATCCCTTCATTCAAACAGCACATTTATTTCTCCACTTGAAGAAAGCAGTCACCCCAAAGTCTTTTCTTTACTTCAGACCCGGTTTATTATTTTATAAAGTCTAACAGTTTAATTATATTTTCTGTGTGTTAGTTAGGGTATTTTCTCTGGTTCCACATTGTTACTTAAGTATCAGAGAAGGCCGTTTTGGGGAACAGTTCCCACCTTCAGGGAACCACTTCTATTTACAAAAAAGGCTTTATTTTTCTTATAATTGTACTGCTTTACATTTTCATTTATTACTCCCGGTTCCTATTACTTTTGGAATTGAGACAACAATTTTTTTTTTCTATTTGAAACTTCACGTTTATTAGGAATGGCAAGGTGCAGAGCGTACATGCATCATTACATAATTTTGAAGTACAAAAATATCTTGACAGTTCTAATAAGTATATTATTGTATGCTTTTATATAATGTTAGCCTAGTATTAACCATACACAAATACAGGTTTTGCCTTGCCTTGATTCTAACCATTAAAAGAGAAAAGCAAACAATTCACATGTGTTTTTGTGGTTAACAGTAAACAAACAACTAACAGATTAAATGGTTTGTCTGTAACCTTTTGTGCAGAATGGATTCATTCTCATGGATAAGAAGCAGGGGCACAACTGTTTATCTCCATGAGCCTATCAATGGTTGCATAGGCAGGAGATATACCAAGTACTGAGCTCAGCTCCTCTGCCAGTGAAGGGGATGTAGCACAATACCTCTCCCACCTGGACCATTTCTCCTAGAATTTCTTCCCAGTTAAGCATAGTGTGGCTGTTATATATTCTATATCCATAATGGAACTCACCCACTCCCTCCACTTGCCCAGCGTAGGTATCTGAGATGACAGCCAGTGCAATATGATACTTTTAAGGGCCACTAGAATTGGCTTTTTCATATTGAGAACCATTTAGTGTTCCAAAATGTTGTCATTCCTGCTTTAAATGAAACCGAACCACATTTCTTTATTTTCAAATTTATTTTACCTTATTAGTGCTTTTTGCTAAATGCTGAGAACTGGAACGTCTTCCCTGGGTTGTCAGTGTTTTGATGTGGCTGACAGGCCCAAAAAGAAGATGGGACCCACAAGCTTTAAAAACTGTAAGATTTGATTTCAGCTCCTGGCTAAGGCAGACTGCCACGAGTTGTGTTTGAGGTGCCTGGGTCCAGATCTTGATATTGTCAATGGTGAGCCCTGTATTAACCTTTGCCCTAAAATGCAAAAAGAAAGGGCTAAAAAGCTAGAAGACATTTTGTTTTTTCAGGCTTTTCAGTCTACTTTCACGTCCCGTAAAGGCTGAGAATAGATGAGGGTTCAGCCCCTTAAAGTAAGCAGCATAACAAAGGAAAGGCTGCAAAAGATGGCTCAGAAATCAGGGTACTAGCATGCAACCATAGCCACCCCACAGCTGAGTGTGCTAATAGGACAACAACAAATATAACTTCTCCCAAAGTCCAGCACTACTCACCACTGACCGAGACCACACATATTTCTGTTTTTCAAAAAGCTATTTATTGAAGGCAAAAAAATAGAAGTGCTGCCCCCAAACATGCAAATACACAAGCTGGGAGAAAGGAAGACAGAACCCCACAAAACTTTGACCAGTTTCACTAAGGCATCATCAGGACTTCAAGTAAATGACTTTTGCAAAACAGAAATATGTGTGATCTTGTGCAGCGATGAGTAGTGCTGGACTTTGGGAGAATTTTCAGAAATCAGGGTGCCTGAACAGGGTAACCCTGAATACAGTAAAAATAAGAGCCCCACTGAGCAGACCCCAGAGACGGTGCCTGCTAAGGAAAACAGAACAAAAAACATGTCATTGTCCCTCCTCCTGAGGAAGGAAAGGGGCCAACAGTAGACACAAATAAAATGCCAGTGGGGGGGGGGGGCTAACTCATTATTTTCAGGAATGGGAAAAAATAACTACAGATAAATGGGTCCTGGAAATAGTGAGTCAGGGTCTGCCCCTACATTTCAAAAAATTCCCAAAACTGCAGAGTCTCAAAAGCTTCCATCCTCACACTCCAACAGAAAGACGCTTGCTGTAGGTAGAGGTAAAAAAAAATAATACTGCAAGCAAATGCAGTGCAGAAACGTCCTTCCACACAGTGGGAAAAGGGACTTTACTCAAAATACTTCCTGACCCACAAGAAAAATGAGGAGTGGTGGCCCATTTTAGACCTGAGATACCTGAATAAACACTCAAAGAAGGAAAAATTAAAGATGGTAACACTAGGGTCAGTGATTTAATCACTGCAAAAAGGAGATTAGAGGGAGTCACTGGATCTGAAAGATGTCTACTTTCACATAGCAGTCAGGCCCAGTTACAGAGAGTGCCTCAGTCAGTTCTAAGGGTTTTCACAAAGTATCTGGCTGTAAAGGTAGCACATCTGAGAAAACATGTGACAGTTTTTCCCTGTCTAGATGACAGGCTACTCTCATGAACAACAGAACAAGAGGCAAGGTGCTATGTTCAGTTGGTAAAAAACACCCTGAAGAACCTGGGATTTTTGATTAACCTACAGAAGTCTTAACTAGAGCCTGTTCAAATGCTGGACTTTATATGCTGGATCTGAAAGCTTTCCTCTTGCAGGCCAGAATTACAGTTTTGATTGCAATAGCAGTCTTCCACAGCAGGTCAAGCAAGACCTACAAGAAACTTCCTACAGTTATTAGGTCATATGGCCATGTCCACAGCTGTGGTTCCGTGGGCCAGGTTCCAAATGAAAGATACCCAGTACCACTTAAGGAACAACTGGTCCCAAAGATGGGATCCACTCAAAGCTAGTGGCAGTGACAAAAGCACTTGTGAAATCTTCACAGTGGTGGAAGGAAGAAGCCAACCTCAGAGAGGGCATTCTCTTCTTTCAGCAATCACCACCAATTATTTTTACTAAGGATGCCTCACTTCTGGGGTAGGGTGCCCACTTGCAGAACCTCACAGTGAGTGGTTCATATAGCCCACAGGAGTCACTAGAGCAAATAACCTCCTAGAGCGCAGAGAAATATTGCTAGCAGCGTAGACTTTCTCCTCTCAGTTACAGGGTCAGACTGTCCAATTAAGCACAGACAACACCACAACAGTGTACAACATAAACTATCAGGGAGGAACAACTTCCTCAAAACTATGTACAGATGCAATAAGGATCTGGGATGTGACCTATTCCTTAGAAACAATGTTCTAGCAGATTCACTAAGTAGAATCAGCCAGGGAAATCATGAATGGTCCTTAAACTAGCAGGTACTGGCCACAGTGTTCTGAAGGTGAGGCACTCTCAACAGAGACCTGTTTGCATCTTGGGATAATGATCAGCTTTCATAGTTTCAAACAACATGAAGTCTTGCTGTATTCAGACATAATGCAGTTAGCCCCAGCATTTGAACTGCCTGGGAGAGGAAAGGGTTAACTCCGTGCAGAAGCATGGAACGTTGAGCTCGAGATCGGTTTTCAAACCTCTGTCTGTGGTACTTCCCAATGTAACCGTCAGATTCTTTTCTCCACCTAAAAGTGAAGTCGCTCCGGAGATTTCCTCTGCTCGGTTCGGTAAAAGTGAAGCGTTTGGTTTTAAACCAATTCTTTTATTGTTTTTCGGGTTTCCAGCCTCTGTCTATGGTACAGGTAGTGTAGTAGATAGGCAGTGACTGTATTTATTTTGAACAACTTGTGGAAATTGTTTGCTTCTTTTCGGTCTGTCCGGTTAGGAACCGACCTTGTGTTTTCTTCCAATTGTAAATAAATTTTTCTGGGATTAGAGTGGTGTTCCGGTACCGATCAGTTTCAAAAGAACCAGCCTTTTTCTCGGTTCTTTTCCAAACCTGTGACACGGTTGTTACCGATTGGTTGGTATTACCTGGCTTGAAAGCTTCTATCTGGTAATTTTGGTAGGTTGGCCATGTCTGAGAAACCCAAAAAGAAAACCGGTCCCACTGGGTTTCAACACTGTACTGAGTGTGGGGAGGCCTTTGCCAAGGCCGACCCCCACCTCATCTGTGTTTATTGTCTGCGGTTTGACCACCTCCAGTCAGACTGCCAAATTTGTAAAAACTTTCCCAAAACCACTCTAGAAAAAATATTGAGTAGGTTGAAGGAAAGGGAGGCTGAGAAGTCCATGGATCTGGATGGCCAGCCCGGTTTGGTTGTGGCCGAACCTGAAGAGGTGCCTACTGACCTAGGCGATACCTCCTCGGGCAAAAGGAGAGCCAACTCTGAGGGGCTGGTTCCGTCAAAAAAGCGAAAGTCTGCTAGTTCGGATCCAGTACCGCATACTCCAACCGCAGATGAGATAGTCAAAGCGATTGGTATTGTCCAATCGCTTCATCCGGTTCTGTCCGAACCGGCGCCGTCGGTTAGGCAGTCGGTTTGGTCAGAACTGGCTCCTTCGGATTACGATCCGGATGCTTTCTATGAAGAGTGGGAGGGAGATGAAGATTATCCCGACAATAATGACGATGACTATGACTGGGGGGGTCTAGATGTGTCCATTGAACCGGACATCTCCCCAGACAGACCCTCGGGTGTCTCCCCTCCCAGGCTTTCTGAGTCCTCTTCACACTTCTTGTTTTACAAGAAGGTGGCTGAAACCCTCCAGCTCCCTATGGTTAAAGCTGCTGACGAGGAAGAAGAGCCTGATTTCGTGGAGATGATGGACATCCCAGAGTCCAAAAGGTTGTCTGTCCCTCTTCATAAGTCCTTGGGGAAACAGACTCAAAAGATTCTACAGAATCCTAACTCTTTACCTCCTGTAGATAAAAGAATGGACAGGAGATGCACGTTATGAGGCTCAGCTGTGGAGTTCCTTTATTCACATTGCAGCCATGTTGGGGTAGTGCAGGCTGCAGCCTGTGACAGGGCAAACATTCCTTTGGCTTCACCCACCCCCCAGACAAGGACTCCAGGAAGGTTGATGCCATGGCCAAAAGGCTATATTTGCCATCCTCTTGGGGACTCAGGCAGGCAAACTATAGGGCCTATACAGCCAGGTACCAGAAGTCCAGGTGGGATACGGTTCTGGAACTGGCTAAAAAGGCCTCCCCCCAGCTAGCAAAGAGCTGGAGGAGGTGGCTGCAGATGGAATTGAGGCATCCAAAGTACAATTTCACACTGCTGTGGACTCCAAAGATGTAGCATCCAGAGTCATGGCTACATCTGTGTCTCTCAGAAGGCATGCTTGGCTCAGATGTACTAGCCTATCACAGGACACCAAGTCTAAGGCTATGGATTTTCCTTTAGTTGGTAATTCTCTGTTTGGGGAGCAGACAGAGACTTACATGAAGAAAATGAATGAATATAGGACCACTTACAGGAGTGCACAAGCCAAGGAAAGGCAAGCCACTCCTCAAAAGCAGCAGTCCAGGGGCAGGGGCAGGCCCTTTCACAGGCCTTTTTACCAAGCTCAGGTCTCCTGTTCTTACCCACAAAGGGTTTTTTTCTGAGGGGGGATAGAAGGGGGATAAGCAGGGCTGCTTCCTCTTCCCAGTCTAAGGCTCCTGTCAAGCAGACACCCTGAGATGTCAGCCCAGGTTGACTCTCCAATCCCAGTAGGAGGCAGGCTGGCTTACTACTTTCAGGCCTGGAAGTCTGTTACTTCAGACAAGTGGGTCCTGGAAGTAGTAAGCCAGGGACTGGCCCTCAGCTTCAAAAGGTACTCAAAAAGGAGGGCCAAGTCTTTTCCACCTGCATCAATTTCAGAAACCCTTGCCCTAGAGGCAGATATTTCATCTCTCCTGGCTCTCAGAGCCATAGAGAAGGTTCCTACTAGGTGTCAGCGTGGCTCAGTTGGTAGCACATCCACCTCTGGACTAGAAGGTCATGGGTTCTTGTCCCACACCGAGATTGGACTTGCACCTAAAAAAAAACCTGGCATCCGAGTGCAGTATTGGGGGTGCTGTACTGCTGGGGTGTGCCGTCCTTCGGATGAGATGTTAAACCGAGGTCCCTTCTGCCCATCCTGGTGTTGTCCTGGTGGAAGTAAAAGAAGCCAGGGCACTCTTCGCTAAGAGCAGGGAACATTTCCAGTGTCCTAGTCAACATTCTCCTTCCCATAAACTGGATCATTCAATTATCCAGGCTGTGTGTGGGTGATGATGTGCGATATGGCTGCCACCACACATTCAGTCACTTCACTACCGGTCTAGCATTGCTTGTAAAGCGCTTTGGGATACTGTGTATGAAAAGCACTATATAAATGTTGATTCTTCTTCTTCTTCCTACTCAACACAGGGGAAAAGGCCTGTACTCCAGGTACTTCCTTACCCCAAAGAAAACAGTGGAGTGGCGTGGCGACCCATCCTGGATCTAAGGTATTTGAACAAACACATATCAAAACCCAGATTCAAAATGGTAACTCTGGGAATAATCCTTCCCTCTTTAAGGCCAGGATATTGGCTAGCATCACTGGACCTCAAGGATGCCTACTTCCATATCCCTATCAGGTGCTACCACAGAAAATACCTCAGGTTCGAGTTGCTTTCAGGCCATTATCAGTTCAAGGCCATGCCTTTTGGCCTAATATCAGCTCCAAGGGTGTTCACAAGGTGCCTTGCAGTAGTGGTGACTTACCTCAGAAGACAGGGCATCACCACTTTTCCATACCTGGATGACTGGCTCCTAGTAGGGCAGTCATCAGACCAGGTCAGGTCAGCTCTGCAAACCACTCAGACTTGCTCAGTTCTCTGGGATTTCTTCTCAATCTGCCAAAATCTGTCCTCGAACCAGTACAACTTCTCACCTTCATAGGGGTGGAATTGGATACTATCCAAGCAAAAGCTTTCCTTCCTCTGGCAAGGGTGAAGGCCTGAGTAGACCTTGCTTCCTCCTTTCGGCCTCAGGTTTCCCATCCACCGAGACAGTTCCTCCAACTCCTGGGCCACGTGGCAGCCTCCACTGCAGTGGTTCATGGAGCCAGATTTCAGATGCAGGACATTCAGTTCCACCTAAGGTCCTTTTGGTCCCAGAGAAGGGACTCTCTCACCAAACTGATTCCAGTGACTCGAACTCTGGTTCAAGCTCTCCAGTGGTGGCTGGACCAGGACATCCTCAGACAAGGGGTTCCATTTCTCCCTCAAGTTCTGTCAGTAGCTCCCCTTCTCCACCCATCACTGCTCTTTATATGCGGCCGTAAGTTGGACCTTGCTACACTACAGACAAAATAAAAATGCAGCTCTCTGGACATACAGAGCTCTCACTGGCAAACTTCCGCAGTACATTGTTGATTGCCTGACTCTCAATATGCCTGGAACCTATACCCTAAGAAGCTGTTCACTGATTTCTCTAAAAGTGCCCAAATCCCTAACGCATTTTGGGAGAGCTGCCATAGGTTTCGTTCGACAGTCACTCTGGAATGTGCTACAGAAATCACTGAAACTGAGGACTCCTATTAGTATTACTGTGTTTAAGTCCTTATACTCAAAATACATTACAGAAGCCTGCAACTGCTTCCAACGATCCTAGCTCTGGAATGTGCTACAGAAATCACTGAAACTGAGGACTCCTGTTAGTCTCACTGTATTTGACCTTATACTCAAAATACATTACAGAAGCCTGCAACTGCTTCCAATGATCCTAGCTTACTTATACCCCGCTTCCACATCCTCCCTGCTTTTCCCCATCCTCCTTCCTTATTGTATCAGTGCATAACTTGTCCCTGAGCCACCTACTTATCTACTGCCTAAATCTCACCCTCCCTCACCCACCTATTCCTTGTATACCCACAGCATCTCATTCCTTCACTCCTAGTATTATCCTAGTTCCAGAGACCCCCCCTCACTGGCTGCCCACTTCTCCCAACACATCTCCCCCTTGATACGCCTGGGTCTTTCTAAACTGACTATGTATGTCTCTTCACTTGTAGCATCCACTTCAACTACCATAATCTCTTCGCTGTACTTTAATGCCTTTACCTTACAGGAATACTAAACCATGTATGTTGTTGTATCTGGTATAAATGTTTGCTGACTTGCTACCCTATTATTGTGTATACCCTTACCGACTGTCTTTTTCCTGAACCCAAATGTAGTTTTACTTATCCTGTCTATTGCAGACCTACCTGTACTGTTGTACTCTTGCATCTACTGTCTATTTGTCTGTATATAAATGCATTGTTACTTGACTTGTGTAATGCAGGTCCACCTTGTAAATGAGCTTGCTCAATGGTGTTCGCCTGGACAAAGAATTTGATTGATTGATTGATTGATTGATTGGATGCTTCTCTCCTAGGCTGGGGAGCCCACTTGGGAGCTCTAACAGCTCAGGGGATCTGGTCCCCGCAGGAGTCTCTTCTTCATATCAACCTCCTGGAACTCAGGGCAGTTTTTCTAGCACTTCAGACCTTCTCAGATTCAGTCAAGGGCAGGGTGGTCCAAATCAGGACGGACAACACTACCACAATGTGGTACATCAACAAGCAGGGAGGCACTCAATCCACAGCCTTGTGCACAGAGGCCATGAAGATTTGGTCGCCGGCCTATTCCCTTCAGACTTCCCTGGTAGCAGTTCATCTTCCAGGGAAAGACAAGTGTTAGCAGATGCCCTGAGCAGGATTTCACATGGAGATTACGAATGGTCCCTGAATCCTCACATTCTGAGGATCATTTTCTCCAGGTTGGGCACTCCAGATATATACCTATTTGTGGCACCAGACAATAATCAACTTCCTCTGTTTTGTTGCAGACCTCCAGTCCTGGGGAAAGTTCCCCAGGATGCCCTCATTCTGGACTGGAAGGGCAGGTTTCTCTATGCCTTCCCTCCTTTCCCTCTCTTGTTTAGAGTTCTGATCAAGATAAGAACTCAACCCTGTACAGTGATACTGGTGGCTCCAGATTGGGCCAGACAACCCTGGTATCCTCTACTGCTGTCCTTGGCTGTGTCACATCCCCTGTCTCTTCCCAGGAGATACAATTTTCTCTCCTCCTCCCGGGGCGGATATGGTACCCCAATTTCCAGTCTCTCAACCTCAAGGCCTGGCTCTTGAAGAGTTAGAATATGCAGCACTACATCTCTCTCAGGGAGTTCTGGATATTCTGAAGGTCTCCAGGAAACCTTCCACTAGAAAAACTTTCAATTCCAAATGGAAGAGGTTCAGTATTTGGTGCTCTCAGAAAGGTATTGTGCCTGATTCTGCAGGCATTTCCACAACCTTAGATTATCTAGTTCATCTGAATAATCTAGGCCTTAGGCCTGCCACATTGAAGGTTCATCAAGCAGCTGTCTCTGCATTCCTTTCAGCAGGGAAGGGCTCATCCCAGGCATCTCATCCTGTTTTCAGGAAATTTTTCAAAGTCCTGGTTCACAGTAACCCTCCCTTTAGGGAGCCTACTCTGCCTTGGTATCTTAATATCTGCATTGCTCAGCTTATCCAGCCACCCTTTGAGCCTATGGCTCGGCCCGGATTGAAGTACTTGACCTGGAAAACTGTGTTCCTGGTAGCTATTACTTCTGCCAGGTGGATTAGTGAATTATAGGCCCTGTCAGTTAAACCTGACTTCATATCCTTCCATAGGGATAAAGTGGTCCTAAGAACTAATAGGAAGTTCTTGCCTAAAGTGGTGGCGGATTTTCACCTAAACTAGCCTATATCTCTTCCTGTGTTTTTCATTGACCATTCTTCTTAAGGGGAAAGAAGATTACACAGTTTGGATGTTAAAAGGGCTCTTAGCTACTACATAGAGCATACTAAGGAACACAGGAATGACTGTCTTCAATTGTTTCTCACTTATGGTGAAGTGGGGAAAGGTAAGCCTGCCACTAAAAGATCTATTGCCAGGTGGATTGTTTCTTGTATACAATTCTGCTATAACAAATTGAGTAAAACACCCCCTTCAGGCCTGAGGGCTCACTCCACTAGGGGTACAGCTGCTACTCCAGCTGTGGACAGATAGATACCCTTGTTAGAGATCTGTAAAGCAGCCACCTGGAAAACAGTACATACATTCACCAAGCATTACTCCCTGGACATCCTGGCTAGGAGTGATGCTAGGCTTGGCACAGCAGTGCTATAGAGCCTGTTCCCAAAGTAGGTTCTGCATTCCCTCCTCCATAGGGAACTGCTTGGTAGTCTGAATTATGCCTGAATATAGCAAGACTTAATGTTGTTTGAAGAAAAAATTACTCACCATAGTAATGTTGTTTCTTCTAATGGAGTCTTGCTGTATTCAGACCTCCTCCCCACCTCCCCTCTCAGAATCTATTTTTGGGAAGTGGGCTGGCAGGTACAGTGTTGCACTTCAGGGGTGTATCTCGTACCCTCCCTCGGGGTAGGGTAGCTGTTATGTTTATCTTTCTTGTGTTGCATAGCTTAATTTGTGACTACCTTGTTTCTTTTTGGGTTCTCAACTTGAGTCTTATTTGGACCCCAAAAATATTTTGCCTTTTGGTTATCTGTTTCAAACAACTTCCATACATTTTAGTGCTAGCTAGTTAGTTGCTCGTAAGAATCTGATGGTTACATTGGGAAGTACCACAAACAGAGGTTTGAAAACCGATCTCGAGCTCAGCGTTCCATGCTTCTGCATGGAGTTAACCCTTTCCTCTCTGGGGCAGTTCAAGTGCTGGGGCAAACTGCATTATGTCCGAATACAGCAAGACTCCATTAGAAGAAACAACATAACTATGGTGAGTAATTTTTTCCTTTTTGCAGACCACCAGCTAGAGAAACAGCCCCAAAGGATGCCCTGGTGCTGGACTGGACAAAGAAGTTCCTGTATCCCTTACCACCATTTCCATTAATTCAGAAAGTACTCCTGAAACTCATCCATAAGCAAATGATTTGATACCTTTTACTGCACCAACATACAGGTAGATGTAACAAAAAGAACAAAGTGCTTTAGCTTTTGCACCAACCCTAACTGACCTCATCCCTGCTGAACCCAAGCCAGGGACATTCTACATGCTGCTTAAAATACATAAACCTGGCAATCCAGGGAGACCCATAGTCTCTGGTAATAGTAACCTGACTGAGGGGATCTCAGGGTTTGTAGAAACCATTTTGAAGCCACTGGTTATGGAAAGAGAGAGTTACATCCAGGACACTACACACTTCCTGCGTAAACTTTCTGGTTATAAAGACTTACCACTTGACACCATTTTAGCCACAATGGATGTAACATCACTCTACCCTAATATTCCACTCATGGATGGCATTTCAGGCTGCCATAAATACATACAGGAGAAAGGACTGGACCAAAATATCAACCCTGAAGTGGTGGGGAAACTTACTGAATTCATTCTGGCACATAACTTCAGCTTCAATGGTAAACATTATGTTCAAACTATGGGAACAGCAATGAGCACCAGAATGGCTCCACAGTATGCTAATCTTTTTATGGTGAATTTGGAGGAGGAATTTTTAAGGCAGTGTACACTCAAACCACTCACTTATTTCCGTTACATTGATGATTTATTTATAGTTTGGATGAAGGATACTGACACACTTAACGATTTTCATCGGGAACGTAATAATTTCCTCCCAACCATAAAGTTTTCCCTGGAATATTCTGCCACAAGTGTTCATTTTCTGGACACCACTGTCACCATCAAGCATGGAACCTTACATATATGTATTTACAGAAAGCCAGCAAACAGACAGAGATACAGTCAAATCCACTTATAGCACCCGCGGGTAAATCGGGCACTTGTATTTAGCGGGCATTTTCAAGTTGCCAAAAGCCATCCTTGTATGCTTTCCATGCTAATTGTTACTGTTACACCGTCTATTGACCGTCGTCTATATCGCCCACTTGACAGCTGTCAATGGCTGTCAATTCCAATCGTGCAAGGTGCGAATAATTGTAATTACAGTGCAATCAAGGTGTATGCGAAAGTGAGTCCTGGATGACATCGACAGCTGCGCTGACACACTCCTTACATCAGCACAGTGTGTTATAAAGATAAGCTTACTGGATGCAGTGAAACTGTTAAAAACTTCCTGGGACTCTGTCACTCCACAGACCATACAGTGCTGTTTCCAGAAGGCAGGATTTACTAACTGGGTTGAAAACCTTGACCAGGGAGAGGGTCCCTCAACATCCCAAACAGCCACTTCTGATGAACTGGACCTCATAGCAGAAATTGAAGAAAGTGTAAATACGCCTGAGAGAATGACAACAGAGGAGTTCCATACAGTGTGTCTCCTATGAGATGGGGAGGAGGAGCCTGCAGCTGATGACGTCACTCAGGTTGTAGAGAGCATGCACTTGGAGGAAGCAGAAGAAAAGGATTCAGAGTACGATGAAGATCAGCCAGAGGCTACAGTTTTGCCGAGAGATGTTAAACATGCTCTCCTTACTCTACGATGAGCGATGAAACAAAATCTGGATGTGCTGCCTGACTGGAATGCTCTCGCTGCTGCAGAAAGAGTGTGGAACCCCTACTGTCAGAAATCGGCAACTCAGAGTAAAATATCTGACTACTTCAAGTAGGACTTAAAGAGCTTATAACTGAGCTGTAATTTCTTGTTTGCTTGTTTCTTTTGTCATTGCAGGTTATGTTTTGTGTGCTGTGGGGGAGATCACATAAAAAAATGTCATCATAATTCATTAGTATGCATTTTTTTTTTTTGGAGCAGTGGGTATAGTGACCATTCGATACAGCAGGCAAATAGTTAATGCACATATGTGCCTGCTATAAGCGGGTTTGACTGTACTTACACAAGAATAGTAATCACCCGAGCCACACTAAGAAATCTGTCATGTACAGTAAAGCACTTCGGTATCAGCATATCTGTTCAAATGAGGAAGCTAGAGATACACATTTGGCTATGTTGAAAAACATCTTTATTGAGCAGGGACAGTCTTCCACAGAAATTGACAGGACAATAGAATGTGCACCACAAGTACCAAGGCAACAGCTACTTTAGCGTAAGGAAAGGACAGCTACCAACAGAATACCCTTAGTAGTCACATATCATTCTGACCTTGAACTTCTGCATAAGATTATTAAGGACCTCCACCCAATATTTAGTGAGGATGAGATCCTAAATTTTATTTTTAAGAAACTACCACTACTATCTTTTAAACAACCGCCAAACTTAGCCAACCTAATTATTAGGAGTAAACTTTCACCAGAACAGAATGCCATGACACTTAATGGTACACGATCCTGTAATCAACTTAGATGTAAGAGTTGTGAGCTCATTTCCACTTTGGACTGTGTGGTTACATCACAAAACAGACAATTCAGAGTTCAGGGGAATTATACATGTCCATCACGGCATGTTGTTTATTTCATTCGATGCAAGAGATGTCCACAAACAGGTTATGTTGAAGAGACAAGCCAACCACTCCACACTAGAATGAACTCTCACAGATGCAATATTAATCTCAAGATGACTGAAAAAAACAGTGGGACAACACTTCTCTCAGCTGGACAACTCAATCTCAGATATGTAAGTAATGGTCTTAGAAGGAAATCTCAAAAGTAACCAACAGAGACGGGCTTTTGAGATCAAACTTACATTACTTCTCAATATGGTAGAAGATGGCATGAATACAGACCTAGGGTTTATAGCACATTATAGGACTTAAACATCCACAGACCTTTTCTTCAAAGGATAGATATATTACAGGACTTCAGCATCTCCTTGTGTGTCTGTATGTGTGTGTGGGGGGGAGGAGTTAAGTGAGTGTGTTGGTTGCTGTTACATTGAGGTGGGTTTATATTCAGGTACATGACTTAATGGTGTTACAGTGTGTTATGACTCTTAGTTCACACCCATAATGAATATTATTTCATTTACTAGCTATCTTCCTTGGGGGTGGGGGTAGGGTTAATTCCATTGGGTCTTATTCAGATTATTTGACTGTTACTACTCATACAGTAGTTTTATTACATACTGTCTCTAAGCACATCTGACCTATAGGCATTTTCAGCTAAAGCTGAACTGGTACTTTTCAGCTTCTCTGATGTACCTTGTGTTATTTTTTTTAAATGAGTATTTTAAACCAGTGGGAATCTTTTCTGTTTTTTTCTGCATGATCAGGGTGTTAAAAGTATGAGATGTTCTAAATTATTGTCATTAAGCTTCCGAGGAAGGACTGGGTTGGTCCAAAAGTGAAAGCACTTTGTTCTTTTTGTTACATCTATGTTTGTCCAATAAAAGATATCAAATCATTTGCTTCTGGATTTGTTCTTACAAGGACCAATATAGCAAAGACTAAATCTGTATGTCAACATGGAAGATACCAGAATTTGCCATAAAATATGGCAGATACATAACATCAAGAAGAAACTTACACAACTAGACAGTGACATCTGCTTTTTAACCCTGTGCAAGAGGAACAACATAATCCCTAAAGCTCTTCCTATTTGGAATCCATTAAAAAACACGGATAATTCTATGTATGCTGAGCAACTCTGTCATAGGACCTCTAAGAAACTGAGAAATCACAGGATCCATATGTCATTTGTCAAGAAAGTGTATTTGAACAAATAGTTTGATTAAATTGTTACCACACTGGAGAGGATGTCTGGTGAACATATTCCAAACATCTTGCAAGATATACTCATTAACTACTAAAGGACCTTAAGAAAAGCCATGATTATCAAAAACAGGAAGTCAGATGCCCATCAACATACCATATATTTCCTAACAACCATGAAGAACATTATAGTATGATTGAACAACAACACCACACAGATGGAAACCTTTCAGTTGTTAATTTGTCCAACCACACACTTATTACTGGGGAATTAAATGTACTTTTAAAGGGCCTTACTTTCTGCCCAACAAAACCACTAAAACCACTGGGAAAAAATGCAGTATTGTGGTGAACTAGAGGAATATTTAGGTAGATTGAGACTTAAAGAATTCTTTCACGGCAAGGAAGAAATCACAGGTAGTAAAGACATCACAATCAGTAACAATTTAATGGATACGAAAAAGAAATCTGAATTTACTCCCCCAAGTGGGAGTAACAAAAAACTAGGCAATTACATTCATTGTTTCCACCAGTGAGTTAATGGTCAGATCCTTACTAGGCAAAAACAGACCCATTACAACCTCTATCCATTGGAACGGAGGACTATGCAAACATTGAAATCAAACCACAGCATTGTCATCCAAAAAGCTGATAAAGGCTCTGCAGTGGTGATATTGAACCGAGATGACTATATTAATGAAGCCAACAGACAGCTAACTGACCATACCTACTACAGAGAACTGGAAAGTGACCCCACTACAAACTATACAAGAGAACTACAGGACTTAATTAGATCTTTTCCAAACTATGTTCAAAAAAGACTAACTGACCCCATCCCTGCTGAACCCAACCCAGAGACATTCTACATGCTGCCTAAAATACATAAACCTGGCAATTCGGGGAGACCAATAGTCTCTGGTAATGGTACCCTGACTGAGATGATCTCAGGGTTTGTAGAAACCATTTTGAAACTGCTGGTTATGGAAAGAGAGAGTTACATTCAGGACACTACACACTTCCTGCGTAAACTTTCTGGCTATAAGGACTTACCACCTGATTCCATTTTAGCCATGATGGATGTAACATCACTCTATACTAATAGTCCACACATGGGTGGCATTTCAGCCTGCCATAAATACATACAGAAGAAAGGACTGGGCCAAAACATCAACCCTGAAGTGGTGGGGTAACTTACTGAATTCATTCTGACACATTATAACTTCAGCTTCAATGGTAAACATTATGTTCAAACTACCATATGGAAACAGTAATGAGCACCAGGATGGCTCCACAGTATGCTAATCTTTTTATGGCGAAGCTGGACGAGGAATATTAAGGCGCTGTACTCAAAAACCACTTGCTTATTTCTGTTACATTGATTATTTATTTATAATTTGGATGGAGGGTACCGACACACTTAATGATTTTCCTCAGGGGCCTGGTGGCACTGAGGGTTGAGGTGCTGGATGCCACACCTCGCACCACGTTAGTGACCCAGGTTCAGGAACGAGCCTGGGACACCGGGGGTTGGCAGGGGAGGGAAAGGATTGAGCATCCAGAGGACTATTCTCCTTTTCCAGGGGGTGGGGGGGTTATGCTAGCCACTGTTCTGGAGGCCCCTAGTGGTTGCTGGAGGTCACAGTATCTAGCAGTTCACAAGAAGGGGAGAGGTGCAGTGGACATCTTACTAGGGTGCGTGGGAGCATGCACACTGCATGCAGCAAGGGTGTAGCTACTGATACTCCAAGTAAGCCATGGCATACCAAGTTTAGTAGCAGGGGGTAGCAAACAAGCTGGCCAGCATTGTTCTGCTCTCTCCATCATGTTTAAATTCCTTTGCTTGGCTTCATAGGCTTTTTCTTTTCTCTTTCAGCTTTGTTTTTGGGGGGGGTGGCAGAGTGGACCGCAGACATTGAAGCTGAAAGTCTCAATTAGGTCTGCATTGTCCGCCTGCATAGTGATTGGCTGCGGCATCTAG
This sequence comes from Neoceratodus forsteri, assembly GCA_016271365.2. Taxonomy (NCBI): domain Eukaryota; kingdom Metazoa; phylum Chordata; order Ceratodontiformes; family Ceratodontidae; genus Neoceratodus; species Neoceratodus forsteri. The sequence continues at coordinate 369,951,477 of CM028135.1, forward strand.
TAAGGGGTGTAGCAAGTCCAGGGTGGCGAGTTTAAATGCCCCAGCAAAGTTAGAAGCCATACTATTAGTTCAGTTGTACTGCGAGTGAGAGAAGCAGTAGAACTGAGGTGCTGCAGATGGAAGAACTGACTCAGAGCCAGCTAAAAGGATGAAGACTTCATGTGGAGTGGTAAGTGAAGTGAATCTGCCTACCTGTGGGGGAGAAAGAAGAAATATCTGCCGTTATCTTGGACTCGTGGTGCAGTCAGTTGTGTTTACCAGTGGGCAGTGAGCACCACAATAGCAGCACAGACAGACAGCAGGTCTAGTGTGGGAATCATCTGAGTGGAGCCAGGAACCTTAGACTCGAGTCATGGGGGGCAGGCATGACCAACAGTGGGGAAGGGGGTAGCAGTGTGGCAGGTTGGTGTACAAATCTGAAATGCCTGGCTACACCACTGGCATGCAGGACATCATTGCAAGTCCAAGCTCAGGGGAAAATGTAAGAGGAAAAAAATCCCTGATCCCTGGTAGGCAATAATGGGGACCAGGGACCACTCCCCATGCCCAACGCCGAGTGTGTCAGCTGCCTTTGGTGCTCCATGCACTTCCTGGATGCCCATCAAAATTCTCAGAAAGGTCATCAGAGGAGAATGGCGGTCCTGACCCGGGGGCTTTAGTCAAGGGGAATGGCACCAGGAGAGATAGAAAACAGAGCTGGGCCAACTGAATGGTAGGACTGAACCTTCAAGCTGGATGGAATGCAGGTGAGTTGAGTGTTCCAACTGGAGAGAGTCTGGGGGTCAGAGTTAGGAGGGATAAACAGCACTAGGATGATTAGTCGTCGGCTATAATACCGTGGACAAATGCTTGAGGGTTAAATGTCGCATGGGCATTTCACTGCCGGAGTAAACGTCGCCGAAAATGTTGCCAAGATGTAAAGCAGCGACATATTGACATCTCATTATTTCCTATGCTTATTTATTTTGGGCTGATAGTTTGACCACTTTTTGTGTTGGTATCACATCCCTATGTACACGTATCAAACATGATCTAGGCATATCAGCAAGTTGCCTTTTTCTTGAATCCAACCCAGGTATGAGACATGCCCTCAGAGAATTCATCCTGGAGTTACTCAGTTTGTCCTCCTCACAACTACTGCTGCATTGGGAGTAAATGTACTTACAATAACAAGGTACTGCGATGAGGAAGCACTAGCCCCATCATATGCAGACTTGTTTTTTTGTTTGGTCAGAGGAGCAGATCGTGTTTGTGGCTTCGAACTCTCACCTCAGACACATTGTACTTAGGTCTTGTTTTATTAATTATATCATTATGTGTCTGGGGTTGGGGGATTGGACAGTACAGCCGTATTTATGTATTGGTTGAACACCAACAGGTTGAATCCGGCATACGCCTACAGGGTAGATCCTAACAGTATGGTCTATTTGGATGTGAAACTAATGTCGCCGAAAATGTCTCATCAATTCCTAGTTAGTTGCAACAAACACCAGGTCACACTGACAAAAAAAAAGAGTAAACAGCAATTTTCCAGTTGTCTCACATACAGTCGTGACATTTAGTCCGCGACTATATGTGAGACGCGACTTTTAAATCCAACATTATTTTGACCACTCGCCTTTTTATCCGCTCTATTATCTCCGTGACATTTTGTCCAGGGACAAATCATCCGCTTTCAGGATAAACAAAGATTAAAAAAAAAAGGATTTTCATCAGGAACGTAATAACTTTCACCTAACCATAACGTTTTCCCTGGAATATTCTGCCACAAGTGTTAATTTTCTGGACACCACCGTCACCAAGATGAACTTTACATACATGTGTGTATAGGAAGCCGACAGACAGACAGAGATACTTACACAAGAATAGTAATCATTCAAGCCACATTAAGAAATCTGTCATGTACAGTCAAGCACTTCGGTATCAGCATATCTGTTCAAATGAGGAAGACAGAGATACACATTTGACTATGTTGAAAAGCACCTGAATTGAGCAAGAACATTCTTCCAGAGAAATTGACAGAACAATAGAATGTGCAACACAAGTACAAAGGCAGCAACTAATTCAGTATAAGGAAAGGACAGCTACCAACAGAATACCCTAAGTAGTCACATATCATCCTGACCTTGAGCTTCTGCATACGATTATTAAGGACCTCCACCCAATATTTAGTGAGGATGAGACCCTAAATTGCATTTTTAAGGCACTACCATTACATCCTTTAAACAACCACCAAACTTAGCCAACCTAATTATTAGGAGTAAACTTTCACCAGAACAGAATGCCATGACACTTAATGGTACACGAACCTGTAATCAACTCAGATGTAAGACTTGTGAGCTTATTTCGCTTCAGACTGTGTGGTTACATCACAAAGCAGACAATTCAGGGTACAGGAAAATTATGCATGTGCATTACAGCATGTTTATTTCATTCAATGCAAGAGATGTCCACAAACAGGTTATGTTGAAGAGACAAGCCAACCACTCTGCACTAGAATGAACTCACATAGACATAATATTAATCTCAAGATGACTGAAAAACCAGTGGGACAACACTTACCTTGGCCAGACCACTCAATCTCAGATATGTCAGTAATGGTCTTAAAAGGAATTCTCAAAGGTACACAACAGAGATGGGCTTTTGAGATCAAACTTATATTACTTCTCAATATGGTAGAAGATGGCATGAACACAGACTTGGGGTTTATGGCACATTATAGGACTTAATCATCCACAGACCTTTTCTTTAAAGGATAAATATATTATAGGGCTTCTGCGTCTCGTGTGTGTGTGTGTGTGTGTGGGGGGGTTATTGAGTATGGTGGGTGTGAGGGTTGCTGTTACATTGAGGTGGGCTTATAGTCAGGTACGTGACATAATGGTGTTACAATGTGTTAGGACTCTTAGTTCACACCCATAATGAATATTATTTCCTTTACTAGCTATCTTCCCTGGTGGGGGGTAGGGTTAATTTCATCAGATCTTATTCAGATCCCATGCCTGTTACTCTTCATACAGTAGTTTATTATATACTACCACATTTTTGTACTCTGAACATATTGTGGTGCAGGATCTCATTTGTATGGGGGTCCTTGACAGATTAAATTACATTGGGCTAATATTGTAGTGATTTGTGGAAATGAAAGTATGTTAGGACTCTTGTCTCACATACATAGTGTACATTCACTTCTAACTAGTTATCTTACCCTGGGGAGGGTGGAGGTTTTATTTTATTGTGGTTCTATTCAGAATCTTTGGACTGTTACAGTCCATATAGTAGTATGATTATATAGTGTCGCATTTTTGAACTCTGTACATATTAGGATGAATGATCTCTTTTACTTGGAGGTTCATGACAAGTTTAATTCCTTTGGATAACATTTGAAGTGATTGATGTGATGATGGTGTGTCATAACTCGTGTGTGTGTGTGTGTGTATCTCTCCTTACAACCAGTTATCTCCCCGGGAGCGGGGGGATAATTTAATTCCTATGATTTCTTATTCAGATTCCTTAGATGTTTTAGTACAGCAAGGTGAAATCTGTACATATCAGATTGCATGGTCTTAGTTTCTTGGTGGTCCTTGACAAGCAGTTTTTTGTTTGGCTCTTTTACTACCAATTGATATTATCATGTATAAACTCCTGTTACAACACTGAAGGCCTTAAGATGTACAGAGCATAATAACCAGTTTAGGAGTATAGTTGGGTAATATTTCCAGCTATTGCTCACATTTGGTAAACTTTACTTTAAACCCTTTGCATGCCATGTATATTAGTTCTATTTTGTGGGGCTTGTTTTTAACTTACAGTCATGACAACCTGAGTGGGTTTTGCTTTTTGTGAACTGCATCATAATTGAGCTATACAGATCTATGCTCGAGATGTATTTATCTTACTCTGAAGGTATCTCTAAGTCAGTTTAATTTATGTGCAGTGCACTTCTTGCATGATGTTATGCTCTAAGCACATCTGATCTTTAGACCTTTTCAGCTGAAGCTGAACTGATACTTTTCAGCTTCTCTGATGTGTCTTGTGTTATTTTTTTATATGAGTATTTTAAACTAATGGGAATTTTTTTCTCTTTGTTTTCTGCATGATCTGGGTGTTAAAATTATGATATTTTCTAAATAACTGTCATTAAGCTTCCAAGGAAGGACTGGGTTGGTCTGAAAGCTAAAGCACTTTGTTCTTTTTGTTACATCTATGTTGATCCAATAAAAGGTATGACATAATTTGCTTCTGGATTTGTTCTTACAAGGACCAATACAGCAAAGACTAAATCTGTATGTCAGCATGGAAAATACCAGAATTTACTGCAAATTATGGCAGATACATACCATCAAGAAGAAACTGGCACAGCTAGACAGTGACATCTATTTTTTACCCCAGTGCAAGAGGAACAACATAATCCCTAAAGGTCTTACTATTCGGAATCCATTAAAAAACATGGATAATTCTATGTATGCTGAACTACTCTGTCACAGGACCTCTGAGAAACTGAGAAATCACAGGATCCATATGTCATAGAAACATAGAAACATAGAAGTTGACGGCAGATAAGGACCGCAAGGCCCATCCAGTCTGCCCATTTCTTTTTCTACCTTATAAATGTGCCATCGGCCTTTGCTCTGTCAGTGACCTATCTATTCATAGTCATTTGTATTGCTCCCTTATGCCTATCCCATGCCTGTTTGAAGCCCTGCACTGTATTCATAGCCACCACTTCTTGTGGTAAGCCATTCCATGCATCTACCACCCTTTCTGTGAAAAGAATTTCCTCACATTCCCCTTAATCGGGCTCTCCCTCTAATCTCATGCTGTGTCCTCTTGTCCTGCTATTTTTCTTATATTTAAACATGTTAGACTCTCTTTTCACCTTGTTTATGCCCTTAAGGTGTTTAAATGTCTCCAATCATATCCTCTCTCCCTCCTTTGCTCAAGGGTATACATATTGAGCTCCGTTAATCTGTCCTCATATGTCTTCTGATGCAGTCCCTGCACCATTTTGGCTGCCCTTCTGGACTGCCTCAATTTGTTAATGTCCTTGTATGGTGTGGCTCCAATACTGCAGTACTCTAGTACCCAGATGGGGTCTAACTAATGTCTTGTACAGAGGGATTATTACCTCTTACGACTTGTGATACCCCTACTAATACACCCTAACACCCCTAGCCTTACCTACTGCTTTAGAGGTCTGCTTGGATGATTTTAGGTCATCAGTGATGATGATGCCCAAGTCTCTTTCTTTCTTTGTGACTGCTAGCAACTCCTCCCAGCCTATAAGTGGCTTCAGGGTTTCTCTTCCTATGTGCATGATTTTGCACTTCTTTGCATTAAATCCCAGTTGCCACTCTTCTGACCATTCTGCTAGTTTATCCAGATCTCTTCTCATTCTGCCCACCCCATCTGGATCATCTACTCTGTTGCAGATCTTGGTGTCATCTGCAAACAAACCTTACCCTCTAGTCCATCATGAGGTCACTAATGAAGATGTTGAATAGGACTGGCCCCAGGACTGATCCCTGAGGTACCCCACTTGTGACTTGCATCTCTTCTGACTGTATACCATTTACCACCACTCTGTTTTCTGCCAGTCAACCAGTTTGCCACCCAGTTGACCAACTTCTGACCCACCCTGAGCCTACCTAGCTTATTTATCAATCTTCTATGTGGAACAGTGTCAAAAGCTTTGCTGAAGTCAAGGTAGGCACATCAACTGCTCCCCTTGGTCCACCACTCTGGTTACCCAGTCAAAGAAATCTATGAGATTAGTTTGACAGGACCTTCCTTTGTAAACCCATGCTGTCTTGGATCCTGTGCCCCTATGGATTCCAGGTGTTGCACTATCCTTTCCTTAAGAGTGCCTCCATAATCTTGCCCACTACTGAGGTAAGACTGACCGTCTGTAGTTCCCGCCTCCTCCCTGCTACCACTCTTGTGGAGGGATCACATGAGCCCTTCTCCAGTCTTCTGGGACCTCTCCTGTGCTCAGAGACTCACTAAACAATTCTGCTAACGGCTCTGCTAGTTCCTCCTTTAGCTCCTTAGGTACCCTGGGATGTATGCCATCAGGTCCCATTGCCTTATCCACCCCTGAGCTTGCAAGCTCTTGTAGGACCTTTCTTTTGTGAAGGGAGTAGTGCTCACCTCCCTCCCCCTGTGTCCATGATGCTGAGCTCTGGGCCCTGCCCTACCTCTCTTCAGTAAATACTGAGCAAAAGTATCTATTTAGGATAGATGCCTTTACAGGGTCCTCCTCCTCACATGCTCCTTTTCTCCATTAAGCTTAGCAATACCCCTCTGACTTTCCTTTCACTAATGTATCTATAGAAAGTCTTGTCACCTTCTTTTACTGTTCGTGCTAGTGTTTCCTCAGTTTGGGACTTTGCCTGCCTTACTGCCTTACCTGCTTCCCTTAGGGCAGTTTGTGTATGCCTCCCATCTTCATCCCGCTGTGTTCCCTTATATTTTCTGAAGGCCAGCCTTTGGCTCTGACCTTTTCTGCTACTGTATTTGAGAACCAAAGTGGTTTCCTTCTTCTTTGCACTTCCTTTTCTGTCTAACACAATGGGATGTTGCTTCAAGTATTGTATCCTTAATGCTTGCCCACTTTGCCTGTACCTCCTCACCTGTGTTTCTTTTGCCAGGGCTAGCTTAACTCTGTTGGCCATCTTATCAAAGTCAGCTCCTCTGAAGTCCCTATTTTTGCTTTGGAATGGGATGATTTAGATGTAGTAGCCAAATTGAACCATACCATGTGATGGTCACTGGCCCCCAGGTGACCTTCTACCTGAGATCTGTGATCCCTTCTTTGTTAGTCAGTACTAGATCTAGGATAGCCTGTCTCTTGTGGGTTGCTGTACCAGTTGTTTGAGGCCCTCCCTGCAGGGAATCCACTATGAGTCTAGTTCTGGCAGATGTTCCTGCTGGTATTGACCAATCTGTATCTGGCATGTTGAAGTCTCCCATTATCAGAACCTCCCCTTTAGCTGTCATGTTTTGTATATCTTCTAACAGTAATGTGTCTATGTCCTCCCTCTGGTCTGGGGGCCTGTAGACAACCCCAGTTCTTATGGCTGTCCCATTTCCTGTTTGTCAGTAATTCTGTTTCCTAAGTTACTGCCCAAGGGAGCTACCTTATTTATATGCCTTAACCAAAGTTGTGTGTTTTTCATATCTGTAACTATGTTATCTGTACTATATAACCTTCTGTAAGCCATTTGCCAAGAAAGTGTATTTGAACAAACAGTTTGTTGAAATTGTTACCACACTGGAGTGGATGTCTGGTGAACTTATTCCAGACATCTTGCAAGAAATACACATCGACTACCAAAGGACCTTAAGAAAAGCCATGCTTATCAAAAACAGGAAGTTAGATGCCCTTCAATATACCATACTTCCTAACAACCATGAAGAACATAATAGTATTGCTATCTGGAAAATCTAGATTTGTCATCTGGAGTCCAGCTCTATATGAATCAGGTTATTGGATGTCTGTAGTGTGAGCCAAAGAACAGCATACACAAGCAGGAAGTAATAACAATGAAAGGTTTTATTACAATGCTCACGCCAAACATGTGACAGAGAAAATCCCAAAAGAGTTGGTGTCTCACCAGTCCTTGAGGAAGGTACAAAAATCTCCCTGAGAAGCTGGCTTACAGAAGGTTATATAGTACAGATAACATAGTTACAGATATGAAAAACACACAACTTTGGTTAAGGCATATAAATAAGGTAGCTCCCTTGGGCAGTAACTTAGGAAACAGAATTACTGACAATTAAGAAATTAGACAAAGGAAATATTCTGTCAGCACTAAGCACAGAAAAAGGAACTGCTGAATAGCCAGAAATACATGTGGTGTAATAACTAAGTATAAGACACATACTACATGTAATTATATGTAAATATAAGTATATAAGAATATACAGTAATCACTGATGATTCGAAAAGCCATCTTATCAGTGATATGGTCCGGAATATATGTATAAAGAATACAGTACATAAAAGACAAACATAACCTAGGTAAATGCATTATAGTGAGGTATAATGTATCATGCATGATAAGTGTAAAACAATCATATAAAAGATGTAAACATACTATATAGTAGCATATATTAGCAGCAAAGCACATTTCTAATACCCATGTTTGTATGATGGGTACCTACATCTACATGTTATTGCAAATAGCAATATCACAGTATAAGTGTCCAATAATACATTATAATGTGTATGTGGGATAATAGGGGTGTATAACCCATATCATAACAAATCCCCCCTTGTTGCCTTGGCAGAGGAGGCAACACAAGAAAAAGAAGATGGTTAGGCACCATTCATTTACAGGCCCAAGGCACGGACATAGTAAAGGAATTTTAACTGATCATGATGGTGTTTTAGGGTTTTCCTCAGACAGCAAAGTGTAACTATAAGGCCAAATATTAGTAAACCTTGAATAACAACGAAAGTTTGAAATGTAAACTTGATAATGGGATTTTCCAAAACCATAGCAATATCATCACTGTTGAGATTATCAAGTGCTGTCTGGGCTTTAGAAATATTGCTGCTTATGTAAATGAGATCTGTATCTTTCCTACTGAGAAGTGATTGGAGTGACAAACCCAAGTTGTCAATATGAACAGTAAATATTCATAAAAACTCTATTAGATCATCAAGATAGTCAGAGCTAGACTCAATGGTACCAGGTTTTGGGATGGGAACAGGGGTATGACAGTATGACCTATCAATACACACTGTTTAGTGGAAAAAACAGAAGTTAGGAAAGTTCACATTACACGATTTAGAACCATACCAGAATTGCATATAGGTTGTCACCAAACAGTATTCTCTGTCAGCAGAGTAAACCACCTTGGAAGATGGCATTTTCCATTTCCGTAGTTGAATTGGGCAAGAAATTTCTTTGTCCGCAAGCTACAAACCATGATAAGTTCCAGGGATAAATCCAAGCTTTCTTCCAGTGTTAAGTTATGTTCCATTGTCCATTTTAGATTTCTCAAGGATAGATCCAAATGTTCAGGTGGCTGCTGTATTTGCAGAGGCCTTGGCAGGGGGTGCATTAGATTGCACATTGAGTCTTATGATGGAATAGCAACATACACTGGCATAGCATTAGTGCTGTGGAGGTTGATCACACCACTGCACAAAAATTAACAGTTTATAACACAACAATAAGTTTGTATGAGGTGCCAGCCAGGCTTGGAAAACACCAGCAATGAAGAAAATGGACACCTTGCTTGAAGATCAACTGAAGTAGAGTCTTCTTGCTGAGGTTAGGGGATTGCCCCCACCCCAGGCTTGTCTTCATACTGTGCTATGCATAACAATGAGCTTGATTTTAGAGTCTGAATTGGCTGGACCTTTTACAGTTTATTTGAGTTTTCACATGAGGAAGCCCAATTCCAATTATTAGGCCAGTATCCACAAACTGGGAAGACAAGTTCAAAGATGTAGCATCTGCACAGGAAATGGTGTCCATTCCAAGTACAACAATTGACATTAGGCACCAATCAAGTATCCAGGACCTCATGGTAAACAAACAAAGGAGGTAGTTCCAGTCTCTCACTATAGATGTCCCCATCAAGATGACCAATAGACTGGATGGTAGCGAAATGATCAAAGATGGCAGTTGCCAGATCAAACTGTGGCAATGAGACAGTGAATGTCAAGAAAATTGCATCCCTTGATTGTGCAGGAATATGTTTTGAAACACGGAGCAATGCTGGTGTGTGTGGTGACATACTCAAGGTTCCTTGCCATAGACAAGGGAATAGAAACAGTATCAGATAAGCATTTGTTAACACAAGCAGTAGAAGAGTATTTGGGGCAATACCACTGTCCCTTACATCTGCCATGTATGAGATCAGGGATATGTCCTAGTTCCAAATCCCAGAAGAGATTACTAATAGATGTAAGAACATAAGAACCATAGGCAGGGCAAAGGACTTCCCAGGCTATGTGATGTTCTGCTGCTTCCTTATTGTTAACAGAAATTAATTCATTAATTTTATCCTTTGTCAAATCAAATCCCTTCGCAATATCTTTCATATTATAGATAGTAAAATGCTGTTCCTGAGTGTGACCATCTACACCATGCAAGAGGGGAGGTACGATGTTATACTTCATACTATCATGAACTTTTGACATTTGTGCTTGAATAATGGTTATATCAGCCCTATTCCAGATAGACATACCAGAACCAAATAAGCCTGAGGCTAAACCTGTTTCTGCAATGAAACGATTTGTGCGTTGGGGTTGTTTATTGCTTTTAGATGTACCACTAGGTTTAGGCTTTGAAAACCCTCTATGTGGGCCGTTATCAGCCCCAGTATAGGGGTCATTATTTCATAACTAGTACACTGCCAGAATATCTAATAACATAATTTTGAAAAATCTGAAATACATTTGTTTTGAAACATAAACTAAATTCCTCCAAATTCTAATGGGTAAGATTTAAAACCACTGGGATGTACATGAACTGCATGTTACTGACTATGGCACCTGGTTGGAAAGTGGTGATCAGACCACTGGGTGGACCTGGTTCCTGTTTTGGGCACTCAGTATCATACTAACATACTAAAAGCCAGCAGAATAGGCCTAATGGTTTATCATGTCTGCTGGGTAGCCAGCCACCTAGTGGTTGCTCGCTATTCCACCCCCCAGCCCTCAAGAGGGTCTTCATTGGATCTGGAATCCCCTTGTACATATCCCACCTCTTTTTGAAGCCCTCCACTGTGCCTTCCTCCACCAGCCTCTTGGGCAGAGCATTCCAGGGCTCCACCACCCTCTCAGTGAAATAATGCCACCTACGTTCCCCCCTATAATTTCCCCCCTCAAGTTCCCACTCATGCCCCCTCATTGTTCCCCCCTTTTAGCCTAAACAGCTCTGTGTTTCTGCTATCAGTTATTCCCTTTACATACTTGAAGACTCCTATCATGTCTCCCCTGTCCTTCCTCTCCTCCAGTGTGTACATCCCAAGCTCCTTCAATCTCTCCTCATAGGTCCTCCCCTCTATTCCCTGAATCATCCTGGTCGCTCTCCTCTGAACTCTCTCCAATAGTGCTATGTCCTTCTTCAGATGAGGTCTCTAGAACTGAACACAGTACTCAAGTTGCAGCCAGACCAAGGCATTGTACAGAGGGAGGATCACCTCCCTCTTCCTGGACATAATTGCCCTGGCTATGCAGCCCAGTATCCTGTTTGATTTGGCTGTGGTTCTTCTACTATTTTCAGAGTTATTCATTTTAATGTCTACCACCACCCCTAAATTCCGCTCACCCACTGTGGCTTGCAGTGCGATTCCCCCAGGGTGTAAACATGGCCCAGATTTCTGACCCCCAAATGCAGTACCTTACATTTCCCGGCATTAGATTTCAATCCCCACCTCCTTGACTACCCCTCCAGGGTATACAGATCCCCTTGGACTACCTCTCTTGCTTCTTGCCAGTCCACCAGTGCTCCCAGTTTGGAATCATCTGCAAAGAGACTTAGCCTACTCCTAACCCCCTCCCTATGTCCAAGATATAGGTATTAAACAGAAGTGGTCCCAACACTGAACCCTGAGGGACCCCACTGATTACCTTCCTAGGGGAGGAGACTATCCCACCAACCATTACCCTCTGAATTCTCCCCCAAAGCCAATTTTCAACCCACTTCAGCTCATGTCCTCCCACTCCCATCTCCCCCAGCTTTGCTATCAGCCCTTTATGGGGTACTGAATCAAACGCCTTGCTAAAATCCAGGTACAGGATGTCCACTAGCCTATGTCTATCCAAAGCCCTTGTCACCCAGTCATAAAACTTTAATAGGTTGGACTGACACAATCGCCCTGGAACAAAGCCATACTATTTATCATCCTAGTGCCCTAACCCTTCCAGCTGCCTCCCAAGCCTCTCCTTGATAAAGCTCTCCATTACTTTGCCCACCACAGATGTTCAGCTGACAGGCCTATAATTCCCTATCTCCTCCCCTAGATCCCACATTATGGATAGGCACTACATACGCCACCCTTCAGTTCTGAGGCACCCATCCTGTCTGCAGAGAGATGTTAAAGAGTGCAGCCAATGGAGCTGCCAGTTCATCTGCCAGTTCCTTCATAACCCTCTGATGTAGCCCAATCCAGCCGCGGCGCCTTATCAGTTTTTAGATTCCGAAGGGCCTCCATCACCCTTTTCACTGTAATTTCTGCCCCCCCAATCCTCTCCTCATTCAACCTCCCCATTCCTTCTGGGTCAATCCCTGCCTGCACTCTAGCCTCCCTCCATCCTGTGGTTTCCGACTGACCTGTCAGTTTTGCTGGCTCTTCTTCAATCCCATCACTCTGTAGGGATCCCCCTTTCCCCATCTGCAAAGATTGAGGCAAAGTACCCATTTAGCACTTCTGCCTGATTCCCCACTTCCTGAGACCATCCCCCCACAACTTTAATCCTGTTGATCTGTGTCCTCTCTTTTCTCTTCTCTCTTATGTATATATAGAATCCCTCCCCCCCCTGGAATATCCCTAACCAGGCTTTGCTCCATCCCTGCCTTGGCACCTCTCATCACTCTGGTGACCCTCCTGGCCAAAAGCTCATACTCTCCTCACTCCTTATCCCCCTTGATTGTTTAAAACATGCATAGGCAGCCGTTTTATCCCTCACTGCCTCCTGCACCTCCCTAGTCCACCAACGTGGTTTGCTGGTTCTGCCATGCTTTCTCCTAAATTTTGTACAGGATCTAGTAGCCTCCTGCACCCCTTTTTTAATGGTCTCCCATAAACTTCCAGCATCCATGTCTGGCCTAATTTTTTCCAACCTCCCTCTTAGAATCCTACCCATACCCACAAAATCTGCTCCCCTGAAATCTGTCACTACTGTATTGGTGCGGTTCTCCTCCCCCTCTAGATACAGCAGAAACCAGACCATGGCATGATCCCCACCTACCAGTGGACTACACACGTCAAGGCCCCTTATCTGGTCACTGCCTGCTAGAACAACGTCCAATATCCTCTCCTCTCTTGTAGGTTCCCCCACCTGTTGCACCAGGAAGGCATCCTGAAAGACATCCATCAGTCGCTGTTCCCTGGATACAGAGGATGTCATGGTGTGCCAATCCACCCCCGGCATATAAAGGTCACCCATGACCATCACCCTACCCTAACCAAAGTCACAATGACCCTTTATGTTCTCAACCAGTTTATCCTCCAGAGTCTCCTCCATTGTGAGTGGCCTGTATACCACCTCTATTATCAATTTTTTTCCTCCCCTCATTTGCAGGGTTACCCATATCACCTCCACACCCCCTCCAGTCTCCTCCAGTCCCCTAACCACTATGTCATTTCTGACTATCAGCACAACCCTTCCCCCTCTTCCCACTCCCCTATCTTTTCTGAAAATCCTGTAACCCTCCAAATTTAGATCCCAATCATTTCTCTGGATGGCCCATGTCTCTGTAATTGCTGCCACATCCACTGTTCTCTCAGCCAGCATAGCCTGAAGCTCAGGCATTTTATTGCTAATGCTCCTGGCATTGATCAGGACTGTCCTCCACCCCAACCTCTCCTCCCTCTCCAGTCCCCACAGCTCTGTGCAGTCCCTTTTCTGCCCAATTCTCCTTGGATTTTCAATGCAACCCCCCGCACTCATCCCATGCCCTAAATCTGTACCCTCAAACAGCCCCATTGAGTCCTTTCTTTTAATTGAGCCACCCCCCCTTATAAGTTTAAACTCCACCTTTCACTTAAAAATCCAGCAAGTTTTAGTTTCAAGATCTCTCTCCCCTCCAGGTTGAGATGTAACCTACCCCTGGCATATAGCCCCTTATCCTCCCAATTATCCCCCCAGTCACCTACCAGCCCATACCCCTCTGCCCTGCTCCAGTCCCTGAACCACTGGTTCACCCCTCTTAAGTTTTAGCTTGGTCTCACCGGTTGCCCTTGGTACCAGCAGAATCTCAGAAAAAGACATTTTGCTTCCTATAGAGTGACAAACCCTTGCCAGCTCCCAGAATCTAGCCTGTATTTTCAGCTCACAATTCCCTTCCAAATCATTTGTCCCCAACTGTACTAGGAAGTCTGGGGATCCCCAACAATCCAGTCCTAATGAGTATAGGAGGAATTTGGCTTTGTGTATAGATAGACCTGGTATACATTTAGCCTTGACTGGGCTGCTTTTATTCTTCCCTTCCCCCTCCCAATGGATACTCCTGGCCATGGAATCCCCCAGCAATATCACCTTCACCCCACCCCCCCACTTTATTAGCCCGCTTTAATCCTTCCAGGCTCCTCCTTCTATCATTGAACCCTTGCTTGTTCCTACCTCTCACATCAGCCTGAGGGTCTTTAATAGCCCATTTAGTACTTTCCAGACTCCTCCTTCTATCAACGACCCCCTGCTTGCTCCGGTATCTGGTGTTACAAATTCTTGGGCATCATATGGTAGAATTTTTAGTTCAGTGGTAATGGTAGCCATGTGATTCTGGATGCAAAATTTCTGGTTATCAACAAATCTTAAACTGGAGTCTGGATCAATCCTAGCTGTCAGGTTGTACACATTCCAGAATCTGTGAGGTGTACCTGTTGAAGGCATAGGGTACCATCAGCGAAAATCCTGACATTAGGACAGCCTTGGCGGATGCCTTTGTAAAGGCAGGCTACTGGTTTCTTCTCTGCAGTATGATATACAAGTTGGGCTTGTAAGAAGTCCAAAACTCTGGAAAAAAAAAGCATAAAGCAGCCATCTCACTCTGAAACCTAATAGAAAGGAGAAAAGCAAAACATAGTTCAGTACTATTCCGCCCAGTGGGGTAAGGAAAAGTAGATTCAATCTCTGTTATACAGCTTCATCTGATTGGCATGTAGCCATTTGTCAGTGAGTTTCTTGTTCTGGGGTAGTCTAACTTGGTAGACTGATGGACTGAGCTTGTTTACAATGGGGTAGGACCCTTCCCATTTGTTTTCAAATGCATGATTAGGTGTGCACATCTGAGAACCATTACCTGATCCCCAATCTGCCAGTCCACATCATGTACAGTTTTGTCAAATTGTATTTTGGCCTGTTGTTGGGTCTTGCCCATATATTGTGCAGCAAACAGGTGTACCTTTTGGATGTCCTGTTTGAGTTGCTTGACTTATTTATTTACTGATACTCTATCAGCAGTGGGAGCACACAGGTCCAGAAGTGGGTGTTCTGTTAGTCTCATGGACCGTCCGGTCATGACTTGAAATGGAGTACACTGTGTACTTGTGGAGGGTGTCCCCTTATTGCCATAAGGAGTAAAGGCAATAATGAATCCCAGTCCTTGGGGTTGTCCTGAATGAATTTGGATAACATGAACTTGATCTGCCTGTTATCACTGGATAGGTGACGAGCATTTTTCATCTTTTTGTAGAGGCTGTTTGTAAGGAATTCTTCCTCAGTCCCTTTGTCCAGGAATCTGAACACTAACCTCAAATGAGGGTCCGTTGAAGGGGCAGTGGAGAGCCGATCTCCAGGCAGGAAACTTTCTCAAACGGTCTACACTTCAGCTGCTGTATTTTCTTAAAAATATCATTTTCAACTGATCAAGCCTTCAAAATATAGCTTGATTCTATTTACCCAATTTCCTGGCTTTCGATTGATACTGAACACAAAATGGTGTGGCTTGGAAATTTTGTTCCTGCAACTACTAAAACTAGTGCTGGGAGGGCTAGCAAGGCCACAGATCCTTCATGCTGGGTGCCTGCAACCATGATGGAATCATCACAGAGCTTTCCATGGCAGCAGAGACTTACCACATTGCAACACATGGATTCTAAATTAGAAAATACCTTGTCGAGGCTGGAGAAGCACATCGCAGCACCTATGGCTACAACTGAAGTGGTGCGGGAATGTGACGAGTGATCTACCGCTGTTCAGGCGATCGCCGCAAGGCTGACCGAAGAGGGTGCATAACCCTGAGGCCACGTGGAGGCCTTGAGAAGTGGGAGACTCATGCTGAAGCTTTGATGAAGGGGCAGGATTCTTTGAAAGGCGCAGTGGATTTGTACTTGATTGTTTCCTTCATGGATTATATACTGATCGCGCTGAACTTTGCTGAATTTGGTGCTTGTTTTGGAGGGCCCGATGGTGAATTTTGGGATTTGTTGGTTGGAAGTTGAGGGGCCTTGTCTTCGTACAGCTGAGGATGGTGGAAGAAGAGGAGATCCTTGCTGTGTCTGGGAAGGACTGATTTAATTATTGGCAAGTTTCTGAGCACTTCAGTGCATGGAGCTTATGATTTGATTTTGGGGGACATTTGATAACTACTTTTATGAGGACTATAATGTTTGGGACTCATGGCTGATGTAATAGTTGGGGATACTTCTACGTATTACTTTGGGATGGAATTATGATGCTGGATATTGTATTCCACATGGTGGGTTACGCCACCCTCTGTATATTTTTTCCCCAGCATGTCTAATGCTATGTAGTTACCAGTTACTCCCAAATCTTAACTAGGAAGCTTTGCATGTTAATTAGGCTGCCTTTATGCCTTACTGTTCTGGTATCAAATTAGTTATAGGAGATTGGAGTGATAATTGCAATTTCAATGTTTGAAGGTTGATATTGTATTCATTTTCTACTGATTGTAGTATTGTTTGAAAAATAGCACATACTTCCTTTTCAGCATCTTTTGTCGTCTGGATTAATAGCAGTCTTTACGACTGTGTTTTACTGCCTTTGTTCATTCTACCTTTTATGGACATTCCATGGCCACTGAGATGGCTGGCATATGCAGGACGCTTTCTCTAGAAAAATGTTGGATATTCCCCCTCCTCCTATTGTAACAGATTACAGGGGGTCGTATTATGATTTTCTTTGCAGTTAATCTTTTTATTGGTATATATATAACAGAAAAAGGAAATACAACTTCCACAACACAACAATATATGTATAATGATATGGTTGTACAATACAGACAATAGTACATATCAGTACAGGGAATGGTAAAAGGAAGGTGAAGGAATAAGTCTATGTAATTGTGTATAGGCGAATAAGAAAACTATGTTAAACAAGCCTAATAGTTGCATATTCGGAAATATGCCCTGTAAATCAGATTAAACCAGAAAAAAAAAGGTGGAAGTTAGAACAAGTTCTTGAAAAAGATTATTTAGTAAGTATATAAATGTTGTGGTGTTGAATGTATTGTAAAGAGAAAAGAGAAGGAAGGGACAAAGGTAAAGATAAGTAGAGAAAGAAAGTAGAAGTTAACAGAGACACCAAATTAGCGCTATTACCATGCAATGTATTATGAAGGATTATTTGAAGATTCTAAGTAATTAAAGTAGTCCTGCCAGCATTCATTGTATATATTGAGATGGTCAGACGAAATATACTTTATGCGATCCAAGCAGGCATATTGAGTTTGATTTTTGAGTATATCCGCGAATTTGGGGGTGATAACAGATTTCCAGAGCATAAGAATATGCCTTTTAACATGGAGGAACAAAATATTCAGTCAGCTGATTTGTGCATGAGAGATTTTTTTGTTGTTATGAAAAGGGGGAATGCCTAGTAGAGCAAATTTAGGATCTATTGCAAAAGTTTGACCGATCACTTTGAATGCGAAGTGCTGAACAGTTTGCCACATGTTTTTAATCAGAGGGCAGTACCATAAAATGTGGGAAGGTCCCCGTTGGGAAAATTACAATGCCAAAAGTTATTGCTATTGATGAGTCCCATTTGCTGTAGTACCGCCAGGGTTCTATACCATAAATGAAGAATTTTTATCTGTATAAGTGCACTGCATGTGTCTTTAAATGTTTTGTGACATGAATGCCAGCATTTCTGCCATTAATTGTCTGTAATATTATAATTTAGTAGTATACTCCATTTATTTTTTGCCTTGGTCGATTGGTCCGGAAAAGAATCTCCAATATTTTTGTAAATAATACTGCTTAAGTGAGATATTATTTCAGTCCAATGGGATACATGGTATTCTAATAAGGGTTGTGTAGCTGAATGTTGAAAGTATGTGTTGCATGCAGTTTGAAGTTGGAGATATTTCCAGAACTCGGTTTTGGGGAGATTCCATTGGTTACGAATATTAGAGAAGGTTTTAAGTTTTACATTTTTTGATTCAATTATGTCGAACATAAAGAGTATACCTTTGTTCTTCCAAGTCTGAGAGAAAATTGAGTGATGTCCTAGGTAGATATTATTGTTACCCCAGATAGGGGCATATGCAATGGGCGTTGGGTTAGATTTCAGTTGATTATGAAGTAATTACCAATAAAACACAGAGGGTGCACTTGGGTGAGATTTTAGATTGTGGGGTAGTTTATTATAAATGTGAGAGGTGGGAACATTACCAGGACATAAAGAGGCTTCCATACTGACCCAAAGGGATGCTTGGGCAGATGGTTTACAAAACCATTTGATGGTTTGGGCTGCACGATAAGCCCATAGGTAAGCTTGGAACCAGGGTAATCCGAAGCCACCTTTTGACCAGTGGGAGCGAAGTTTAGTTTGACTAAATCTTGGACTTTTCCCTTCCCAAAGATAGTGACCAATTAGTTTATCTCATTTGTTTAAGAAATTAGAAGGGAGAATTAAAGGGATATTAGCAAAAAGATAGAGTATCTTAGGTGAGATAGACATTTTGATAGAGGATATTTTTCCGATGAAAGAAAGATTAAGAAACTTCCACCTGTCTAGAGTGGATATGATATTAGATAATGGGGGTAAGGTTGGCGTCCCAGATTTTGTCTAATTTAGGAGTGATTTGAATACCAAGATATGAGATACCTTGGGATGCCCAACGAAAACCCAGAGTGGTATTCATACAGGGTTTACATAGATTATTTAGAGGCAATGTTTCAGATTTATTATAATTTAAAGCCAGACCAGATAGTAAGGTAAATTCCCTAAGAGAGTGAATTAGCGATGGACCCAATAAATCCAGATTCTCTAATAGAATAAGGAGATTGTCAGCATATGAAAGAGAGGTGTAACAAGAATTGCCTACGTAAATACCTTGGATATCTTTGGATTGGCAGAGATAAGCAGATAGGGGTTCCATAGCAAGGATAAATAAAGATGGAGATAAAGGGCATCCTTGTCTGGTTCCCCTGGCTAAGAAAAAAGGGGATGAGAGGGTAGAATTTGTGAGAATACGTGCTGAAGGGGAGGTATAAAACAACTTAATCCAGTCGCAAAATGTGTTGGTGAAGCCGAAGTGAGAGAGTACCAGGTAAAGGTAGTTCCAATTTAATGAATCAAATGCTTTTTTGAAATCGATAGCTATAGCAGCTGCAAGTGAGTTAAGGGTTTTTGCTTTGTGAATTATATTGAAAAGAGAGCGTATGTGATCAGAACCAGATCTGTTCGTGATAAAGCCCGCTTCAGAAGGATGAACTAATTTTGTCATTAGTGGTTCTAAACGAGAGGTTAGTAATTTGGCAAAGATTTTGCCATCAGTATTGAGTAGTGAAATGGGTCTGTAACTAGAGGGGAGAGATGGGTCCTTATTTTTTTTAGGCAAGACAGTAATAATAGCCTCAGTCATGGTAGGAGGGAGTTTACCGGTAATTGTCATTCTTTAAACACATTGTGTAGCAGAGGACAGAGGGTGTCAGAGAGTGATTTATAGAAATCTATGGTAAATCCATCACCTCCTTGAGATTTACCAGATTTTAAAGAGGATAGTGCTTTATGGATCTCTTGGAGGGTGAAGGGTTCATTGAGAGTTGTCTTATCTTGTTCTGAAAAATAAGGGAGGTGAAGATTGTCCAGATATCGTTTTATTTGTTTATTATGTGCAGCATTTTGTTGTGAGTATAACTTCTGCTAAAAAGTTCTCATGATGAGGTTAATAGATGAGTTATCAGAGTGAGTTTGACCTAAGTGATCTTGTAAACCAGCAATGAATCTACTAGCTTATTGCACTTTAAGTTGGTAAGACAGAAGTTTGCTGCATTTATCGCCCTGCTCCCAGTAATTATGCTTGAGTGTAAAGAGGGCTAGTTCTGCTTTGCGGGATATAAGGTTATTAATCTTAGTTCTTAATTGGAGAATTTCTAGATGAAGTTGTGAATCTGGGTTGGGTTTATGATTTTTGAAGTACTGACTTTCTTTTTCTTTTAAAATGTTTTCTAGTTCCGTCAACTGTTGTTCTCTTTGTTTTTTTCCATGGGCGGCATAGCTAATGATTTTACCTCTAATGGTGGCCTTCAGTGCTTCCCAAGTGGTACTTATAGAGTTGTCAGATGGGTTATTAAAAGAAAGGTAATCTTGGATTTGATTTTTAACCCATGGAATAAAATCTGGGTCTTTCAATAGAAGAGGATCAAGATGCCAAGTAGGAGATTTGGATGATGGGGACCCCATAATAAGTGTAGTTGGATAGGGGAGTGGTCAGAAATGGTGATAGGGAAGATTGATGTATTGATTGTTTTGTCTGTTACAAAGGGAGATGTGAACCAATAATTGATTCTGCTATATGACTTATGATGCAAGGAGAAGAAGGAATAATCTCGATCTCTGGGGTAGAAAAGCTCCAGATATCTGTTAATCCGAAGTCTTTCAGTAACATTGATAGGGCTTTAATACTCCTGGGATGGGAGTCGAGGGAAGAGTTGCTTCTATCTAGGTGGGCTTCTACAGCCAGATTGAAGTCACCTCCTAATAGTATTGGTAGGTTGTTATTATTGTTTAGCAAAATATGTTGTGCTAGGTTATGAAAGAATTTTGGGGAATCAGAATTGGGAGCATAGACATTGATTAACGTAATGGGACGTGTTGGAGTATTTAATGTAACAATTTCCCACCTACATTATGAGTCAGTTATTGTTTTAATTAGGGTCAAATTAAGAATCTTGTGTAATAAAATAGCTATCCCATGTTTCTTGGAGGAAAACGAAGAGGCATATATTTGACCAACCCATTCCCGCTTGAGTCTATTTACATCCTCATCTAAGAGTTTGGTCTCTTGTAAGAAACCAATATGTGCTTTATGCTTTTTAAGACAGGTAAGAGTTTGCTTATGCTTACAATGAGAATTGAGCCCTTAATGTTCCACGAATAAAGTATTAAATCACTCATGGTGTGAGTGGATATAGTATAGGGATAAACAGAAACATCAGGGACTCCAATTGGTTATGGTAGAAGACGACATAAGGCCAGATGGGAAAGAGAGTATAGAAATGAAGGTGGGCAGGATCTTAAAAACATATGGACAAAGAATTTTGCAATGGTAATAACTAATATGTCTCTCTATAGAATTATACATGGCAGGAGATCTAAACATGTTTATCTTAAATAACCAAAAAATATACTTATCCTAATATATAACAACTGTGTCACACTACTTATATTGAATGGTAGGATATGAGTCAGCACAAGTGCCCGAGACTCTTCTACCTCACAACTGGGCGAGATATGATGTAAGTAGATCTTAAGAGCGAAACAATACAGTACTAGTATACTGTCTAAAATCTTAAGCTATAAACTATCTGCACAATTATATAAAGTATTAACAATATCAATGGCTTACTGTTTAATGTAAGTCCCTGAAGGGGACCAGAATCAATATGATGTATTGTCTAAAAAAATTCAGGTTGTACATGCAAAACCAGTAACAGTAACGTACTCTAAGCATAGATAAAGGAATATATGGCTCAGAATAAGAGGGTGTTGCCATCTTAGCAAATAAGTATTATAGCTTTATATGTGAGTTTATAAATGGTCCAATAGAATGATTGATCCACCATGTCCAGCACATTACTCATTTATATAGTTATATGTTTCCATATACAGTAGGGTACACGTGAGATAAAAAACACTTGGGTGTGTACACGCAACCAGATTGACATACAGATATACACATATATCCATATGTGACACATGCGAGGGCATGAAATACATACTGGATACATGGATAAGCATATACAGGGATATACATATACACACCAAATGCATACATGGTTCATTAAGAAGTAGGGATATCCATAATGAACTTAATTGAAGCTTAGTGAGGCAGCAGTTCATGTGTACCCTAATTAGAGATGGGGGGAGGAGAAATAGTAATATAAAAAAAGTTAATAATAAAGATGGTAATGAGGGTTCAGGCTTCAAGACTCCGAGGTAACCCCAACAGAAGTACAACAGTTGAATGCGGGTGTCTCGTGGCCAAAAATTGCCAAGGCTTAAAAGATAAAGAAATAAATGGAAGGGTAATATATAGTGAGGGAGCTGAAGCTATGTGTAGCCCCAACAGACCCCAACTAATAGCATATTACAATCCTAAAAAAAAAAAAATAATTTTTTCAGCTTCATGCCAGAGTATACACCCCATTGTTCAGTGAATAAAGGTGTCATACTTATAAGTCAGGGGGTATTAAAGTCATGAAAATAGCCTGCAGCATGAAGGATGACTTACCAAAAAAAAAAAAAAAAAAAAGCAAAGAGGGGGAAGTAAAAAGAAAGAACAATGCTATCATAATAAAATAATAAATAGTACTGGTGCCTCAAAAAGAAAGATTATGGACCCAGAATGGTGTTATATTGGTATTTTAAAATGACAGCTGTGATGTAGTTGGTGCTGGTAACAGGGAGATCTACAGTCTATGGACCATTAAATAAAAGCCATAAATGTTAAAATAAATGTGAGAAGCATTATTATACAGCTTCAGTATGAGATTGGCCACAGATATTGGTAATAAAAAGGTTAAAATAATATGTTTATGTATTCAGGCCAGTTAGTTAAAGATCCTTACTTGTATTTTAATAATTTGGAGAGTATATAAAAATTGACTGTATAAAATTGACCCTCAGTAAATAAAATTTGTACTGTGATGTACAGCCTTGCAGTTGACTTTAAAACAAACCTCTGCACATATAGCACTTATGCGATGTTCAGCCTTCATTTCACAGCCTAATAGGAACAAAAGGGGGGTTAAGATATAAGGAGTAAAAGCATCGTGGAGGAGGTTATAGGGGAATTCAGCTCACATAAGCTAACATAAGAAATGACAGGAATCACATGGAGTTTGGTTCCCTGGGTAGTAAATTGTCCCCAACAGTGTCAAGAAATGTATGATTTAAGTGCTCCTTTAGAGGATGAAGATGTTTTTTTCAACTTCCCCTTTCGCTTCTTTTTAGGGGGTTCGAGCGACTTAAGAGGTGAGTTTGATACAAGTTCTAACCAGGAGGATTCAGCAGACATTGCATTGGAAGGGGCAATGTTGGCTGAGCAAGACATCAGGTTGGGTTCAACTCTGGGGATTTCCTCCCGGGATGAATTTGAGTTGTTGTCCAATACAGCAAACTTGTTTGCAAGGGGGATTGGAGAGAAGTATTTTATGTGACACTCCCTAGGACGAGAGGGTTCTCCAGAATCATCAGCGGAGCAGCAGGCGTTCCGAGCCATACAGGTACCATCGTAGTTCTTAGCTCTGATTCTGGACGAAAGCCTAGCGGGGGAGCTGCAGCTGCATCCTCAATGGTAGAAAGACCGGACTCGATATTACCAGCAGCAGGGTTAGCGGTGTGTGAAGAGAGCTGTACAGGAGCCTGGCCATGACAAGTTGAGGCGGCACCACTGACACCTTGGTTAGCATAGAGATCAGCACTGGCCTGAAGGTAATCATTAAGAGCCTCCGGAGAATTGAAATCTTTGAAGGAGTTGTTGATAAATATGCACATTGCTGCCGAGTATCTCAGTGCGATCTTAATACCCCTTTGGTGAAGTATAGGCTTTATTGGGTTAAATGCTTTCCTCTTGTTGGTCAAGTCTTTAGAGAAGTCTCTAAATATTAAGATTTTGTGATCTTGCCATTTAAGGTCTCCTATTTCTCTCGCACGTCTCAGAATTATCTCTGTGTGTGCAAAGTTTAGAAATTTTACAGTAATAGGTCATGGTTTCTGTTCAGGGCCTGGCCGACGTCCTAGAGTTTGGTGGGATCTCTCAATTGTAAGTTCTTGGTCAGGAGGCAGTGTAAGAAGCACCGGGAGGACGTGGAGCAATAGTGCGCTAGTATCCCCAAGTTCTGAGCCCTCAGAAAAGCCAAGGAAGTGTAGATTGTTCCTCAGATTCCTATTTTCGATGTCATCTATTTTAGCCAACAGGCTTTTAATTGTTCTATCTTGGTCCCTTATGGTGGCATGCAGATCTTGGATCGAAGATTCGTTTTGCAGGGTTTTAGATTCTGTTGAGGTAAGTCTATTATCCAGAGCTTGTGTGTTGGAGATGTTTTGTTGTGTTGCCACTTTTAGATCATTGGTTTCAGTTATTAACTGTTGGAACATCGATTCAATTTTAGATAGAGAGCCTTTATTGATAGAGCAGTCAGCCATTTTCGTAGGCCTCAGAGTACTAATAGTTGGAGAAGCAGAGATCTTGAAAGCAGTAGACACTTGGATAGAAAATTACTATACCAGGGTTGATCTTGAGTCTTTTAAGATTTATATCCCAAAAGATGGCTCAGTTTGAATGTCTTGGTCTTGCAGGATTGATGTAGATTCTGGTGAGTTCAGGGAGAATAAGAATTAGGCTGCCATCTCCATTAGAGCCAGGCCACGCCCTGTATTATGATTATCAGCTATGTGTATGGATTTTTTCCTCTGCTATATCTGTTACCCTGTATGAGGTATCGTGTGTATGATTTTACAT
Organism: Neoceratodus forsteri; assembly: GCA_016271365.2. Taxonomy (NCBI): domain Eukaryota; kingdom Metazoa; phylum Chordata; order Ceratodontiformes; family Ceratodontidae; genus Neoceratodus; species Neoceratodus forsteri. The sequence continues at coordinate 369,976,100 of CM028135.1, forward strand.
GAAAATAATAAACACAAAGTATAAAAAAAAAAAAGGTCCATCTTTTGTGTAGATGCTAGATCTAAGGGCACAAAAGGAGTTTTTTTTTATTCACAGCAGCAATGCATACTGTATCTGAGACAGAGGGAGTTTTCATTTCCCATATGTCCCCTCCTCGAGCACCTTCTTTTGCCAGACAGTCAGTGTGGTAGTTGAAAGGGAAATAAGGTTCACTCTTACAGTGTGCTCGAACATTATGAAAGCACAGTTTATATTGAAACTGTCTGGTTAACATTGTGATGTACATGAACAAGTCTCTGTATTTTACAGGAGTACCATTAGAGGACTAAAAGTGTTTTTTCTCCCAAAAGGGTAGAAATTCAGTCAGATAGGAGCAGACCTAATCAGAGTTTGTATGGCTGACAGTGTCTGCAGTGCCTTATTTTAGCACTTCCAGAGTACAGGCCACAGCAGCTAGTTCAGCATACTGTGCAGAAATGATGGTACACCTCTTGAAAATATGTGTTCTGTCATCATTAGGATGTACAATGAGAATTCCAAACCCTGCTGTCTGACCCTCTTTAGAATGTGAGGCTGAGCCATCAGTAAAAAACATGACACACAGTGGGGCCATTTAATACTTCCTGAGGTGCTGGCAGGAAGGGTCCTGGGTCAGGTAGGTTAGGGGGTTGGAGTGAACAATCATGGGTATCTCCTGTAAATAGTAGGCCATGGACCAAAAAGGTCTTGGTAGGAAGGACAGTGATGTCATGATCCTGTAAAACAAAAAAAAATCAACATTACAATGCCTTATACCTTCTTACCAGAAGTGCCTGCAGTTGTCTGCACTGGGAATAACCCAGACTGTTCCTGGCTTGTGTTTGCTACTGCAGGCACAGTATGGGACTGTCATAGTGGTACTGGTGGAGGGAGCCCTGCAGAAGGTGCAGGAGGTTCTGGCACCATGGGGGGGGCTGCATAGTGGAGAAAAGTGGTGTGCAGACTGCATGTAGTGCTCCAGCTATGGTTTGTTGTTCAGTAGCCATTGGGGGTGGAGGAGGTGGTAGTGGAACAGTTGGCAGCACAGGTTTATAGATCAAACCTGTATCCCCCCCTCATGTGGCTTTGATGCTGAAAATATCACAGCCATGGGGCTTTCAGAATCAGGGTTGCCCTTCCCCCGACTGCATAGTGGGTCTCCCCACCAGAAGGCTGCTGGATGGCAGCAACATTGTTTTTAAAGTGACAGCTTAAGTTATCAGTGGGCTGCATGTGTCCAATACTGTCATCTTCAGGAAAAACAGCACATTCAATCCTCTCATGGAGGGCTGGTATCATATTACATAGGAAAAGATCTTTAAATTCCACATTATTAACAGCAAACTGTTCCTTTGCCAAGGACTTGCCAGCACTGTAAACTCTTTTAATTGCTGCTTTTGCTGCAGTGTCTGCCACTGACTTCACAACATTAGGCTGTGTACCAGCCTCTTTCAAAAGTACATTGACCTCCTTTCTAATGAGATTCTTTTGTCCCTCAGAAACACTCATCATACTGATAACATTATGAATCATGCCTAAAACCTCTGGTTTGTTTTGTCTGGTAAAGACAGCAATCACAGGTCCACGTGATTGAATATGCACAGCTCTGTGATGTGATGGTCGGCAATTTTGGATTCTTAAATGGGCGCCACCATTTTGGGTTACTGCATTATGACCACCATCACATGACCATGAGTGGCCATCTTGGGGATGGCATGGGGATGCAATGTGATAATGTGTGTGTCCTCCATTTTGAGACATTAACAATCCACCATTTTGTAAATCAAAAGAAGAGTGGCCAGCCATTGGGCTAGCCCACTCCGCAGCATGCTGTGAGTCTTCACAATCAGACTTTTCAACACCAGAAGAGGTAAGGTCAATGGGCACAATTTGAGAGTACTTCATGGCTCTGATATGTCTAGCCAGTGCCTCTCACTGACAATGCAATTTCACCATCCTTGCTCTACATTTCATGTGATTAACCTTACAACTGGTAACACACAAACCACTTTCATCATACGTCTGTAAGACTCTGTACACAGCGCTTATTTCGGCATTGTCCCTAGTCTTACTTTTGAGCTCACCACTTACGTGATTCAGCTCCCACCTCAGCTTTTCATTTTTCTTACGTAAGGTATTATTATTCTTAGGCAACACATCATTTGTGTGTATAACCTGCTTTCTATCAAGCATTGCTTTTTTACATTCATTTCTCAAAGACTGTAATTCTATAACATATCATATAGTGTCCTGTAATAGGGAATCATTCTGCTGATGCAGAGTTTCAACTTGTGATTCCAGTATTGCTTTACATACTACAAGATCAGCATTTAAAATTCCCATTTCCTGCATGTAAGCAGTGTAATCTGATTCCAGTGCATACAGCTGGCTTAATGATGCTTCAAAGCCAGCAGACAACATTGCAACTAACAAATCTACAGAAGAATTATTTTCGGTACCATTCTTTAAATCATTATAATGACCAAAGACAGCCTGTACAGGGTTATTGTCAGCTACAGTAGCAAAATCCTCATAACCGCTCTGGCTACTGAGTAACTATGAGGTTTCTAACCTCAACTCTGGGCATATTTTTTTAGACATGTCATAAAATAAACAGAGAAACCTTTAACTGTTTGTATTCCAGGAACTGTGTTTATGTAAGGTAAAAGTACTAACATACAATTAATAGATTAAGATCAAAAGTGTTTAGTTATACCAAACTTATATACTAATCAAAGTATTATCTGTGGTGGTTCAAGACTCCCCTTACCAGTCTTCCTTCACCCCCATAATCAGAATTGTTAAAAGTGTTCCCAGTTAACACTAGGGCCCAACTAGCCGATTAACTGCTACTTCAGTATCAGAAACCCTTATAAATAATGTACAATTTATGCATATACCTGTTGTCTTAAATATCTCTCACTGAAATATGGCTGAGTTTTAACATATATTCAAACGAATGTGTCCTTATTTTATGTCTCCCTGATAATGGATGTAATAGCAGCCCATTATCAGAGATCACAAGATAGAATTGCAGGGCAGTAAGCTCTAAAAACATTGATTTAATAATTAGCATCTTTATTTTTATGTTTACTTTTGTGAAGGCTCGGGTCCCCAATACGGGTCCCTTGCCTTCGAGGTGGGGATTGTTGAAAGTGGCCAGTGGTCAGTGGCCAAAGTTTAGTGACCAGTGACCAAACTTTTATCAACAATATGTAATTAGCTAACCAAAAGGCTGAGGAGATAGAAAGGTGTAAAATGGCTAGTGTAGAGGCTGCAAATGAGTAATAAATAACTAAATGATACCAACATGTAGATTGATGTGCCTTGTAAGTGCAGAGGTGTTTGGAGATTAATAGTTAAAACCATGCAAATAATAATACCACTGTGCAAATTGATGTCTGTGTAGATGCCCAGGTTCAAAAGGTGTTGGGGCCCTTTAAATAACTGTAGAAAATAAGTGAAGAGCATAAACCGTGTTTAAAAAAATAAATGTTTTAAAGAGAATTAGCTTTGCTTTGCTCAGCAGAGATATTTTGTACAAAATCTTCCTTCCTCCCAAGGTCATAGCCAAGATAAGGTTCAGCTGCTTCAAACCACTGCAGCTTAGATACCGTTCCTCATTTTATAATTTCTTGTGTTTAAAAAAAAATGTGTAACAGAGAGTTGATAAGAAACAATTATATCCTTGTTTTTGGCCACTGACTAGTCAGCAAGTTATTTAAAGTGAATGTGAAGTCCCATCATATGTTTTCTATATCCTAAAGCGAGTTATTTTTGATAAATGTAAAATCCCCTGATCACTTGTTGTTCCATCTAAGAATGACCACACATCTCGGCAAAGTGTCAAATGTATCTTATGACCGAGGTATCACATGACCACTCTATTTTTCAAACCCAAACCTCAGGATGTATCAGATGACCTAGTGTCTAGGCTAAAATGTGCTATAGTAGGCTTTGGAAATTTCCACCATGCATTTTTGTGGTATAAATACAGGACCTAAATGTCATGGCCAGTGTGTTTTTTAGAGGAATAGCTACGGCTACTATAGATGCTAAAACACTCAGAAAAGGGAGTGGTTCACTCCACTTTTCTGTACCTGTAGCCCTGGTGGTAAAAAGCCATCAGCTGTTTAGATTTGATCATGTTAGAGGTAAAATTGTTAGGGCTTATTTGATATTAATAAATTGCAACTGATTTAAAACAACATTTGGTGTCAGGTGGCTTTATTGGATTACCAGGGACCACTAGCCAAAAACCTTATGTTTTACACCAGGAAGTATGAGGTGAGGTGACCAAGCACCGATCAACAGCATCCCCCACAGAGCGAGTCAGGAGGATCTCTGACCTGATGTCAGCCACCTTATTCGCAAAGAATAGAGCAAGCTCATTGCACTCCACTTGCAAAAAATCTCTTCGGAGCTGCAGACAGATTGGGTTGCACAACCTGTCCACAGTTTGGAAGAGTTGAGCTGGTCAGTTCTGAGTGGCAGAAGTCTCCCCAGACAGGAATTCTGCCTTCTTATGGGACATCGCTGATTGGTATGCCTGACAATGCTGTACTAATTTAAAGTGGTCAACCTCCAGGGTGGATTTCTGCCAGCACCGCTCTAACCTTTGTCTTAGTTGCTGCAGCTTCCTCAAGGACCCATCAAACCAAGGGACCTGAGGGTGAAGGGGGAGAGAATGGACACGAACAGGAGCAATCAAGTCCAGGGCCGTGGAGATGGCCTCATTGTAGGCCATGATCAAAGTCTCTGGACTTGAACTAGCGACAGGAAACTCCAAGAGGTTGATCACCACCACTAGGCCTTCAGGGCTCACATCCCATAAAGGGCGGTAACTGACCATCTCCACAAGGACAGGCCTACAGAGGGGGATGCAAAAGTTGAACCTCATGGTGTAATGATCAGACGAACTGACAGGTTCCACCCCAAATCGGAGGCTTCAATCCCCAGGAGGAAGACTAAATCAAGAGAGTGATGATGTTTATGGGTAGCAGAGGTAACAATTTGTGTCAGGCCCAGCGATGTCATCAGCTGGAGGAAGTGCTGTCCAAATTGTGAGAGTTTGTCGTTGACCCAGGCATTAAAGTCACCCAGAACCATCAGTCTGGGTGAGTCCAATGCCATGTCGATGTCGAAATCTGCTACTTCCTGTAGGAATTGCTTTTCATTCCCAGGGGGACGGTAGATGAGAGCTATCCTACAGCCTACACCTGCTACCATAATACACTCAAAAGATTCAGTCTTCTCAACTCGGTCTTGAAACAGATCCCCCCCGTGGTCCAATCTCGAGCGGTGTATCACCGAGTACCCGTCCAGAATTGCAGCTTCCAATGTGGGACCAGCATTTTCATCCAGCCAGGTCTCGGTGATGCAAGCCAGATCAGTTGTTCCAACAAGATCTGCAGTAATTGCAGTCTTATTCTTAACAGATCTGGCACTGCATAACACTGCTCGAGTTGGATGGGTTTCCAAGGCCACCCTGGCTACTTGCCCACCAACAATGGTGGTGTCCTTGGGTATGGGGACTAGGCATGGTGAATCAGGTTATATTGTACAGATAACAACATAGTTACAGGTATGATAAACATACAACATTGGATAAGGCATGTAAATAAGGTGTCTGCCTTGGGCAGTTACTTAGGAAACAAAATTACTAATAAGTAAGAAATTAGACAAAGGAAATATTCTGTCAGCACTAAGCACAGACAAAGGAGCTGCTAAATAGCCAGAAATACATGTGGTGTAATAACCAAGTATAAGACACATACTACATATGATTATATGAGAATATAAGTATATAAGAATATACAGTAATCACTGAGGATCTGAAAAGGCCCTCTTAGTGATATGGGTCAGAAAATATGTGTATAGAATATATAAAAGACAAACAAAACCTAGGTAAATGCGTTATAGTGAGGTATAATGTATCATACATGATAAGTGTTAAACAATTATATAAAAGATGTAATCATACTATATGGTGGCATATATTAGCAGCAAAGCACATTCCTAGTAACCATGCTTGGACGATGGGTACCTACAGCTACATGTTAGTGTAAATAACAATATCACAGTATAAGTGTCCAGTAATACATTATAATGTGTATGTGGGATAATAGGGGTGCATAACCCATAGCATAACAGTATGACTGAAAAACAACACCACACAGATGGGCACCTTTCAGTTGTTAATTTGTCCAACCACACACTGACTACTGGGAATTAAATGTACTTTCAAAGGGCCTCATTTTCTGCCCAACAAAACCACTGGACAAAATACAGTTTTGTGGTGAACTGGAGGAATAGTTCCATAGATTGAGACTTAAAGAATTCTTTCACAGCAAGGAAGAAATCACAGGTAGTGAAGACATCACAATCAGTAACAATTTAATGGATAAGAAAAAGAAATCTGAATTTACCCCCCCAACACCCAAGTGGGCATAACAAAAAACTAAACAATTACATTCATTGTTTCCGCCAGTGAGATAGTGGTCAGATCCACATGAGGCAAAAACAGGCCTGTTACAATCTCTCTCCATTAAAACAGAGGGCTATACAAACACTGAAATCAAACCACAGCATTGACATCCCAAAAACTGATAAAAGCTCTGCAGTGGTGATATTGAACTGAGATGATTATATTAATGAAGCAACAGACAGCTAACTGACCATACCTACTACAGAGAATTGGAGAATGACCCCAGTACTACCTATAAAAAAGAACTACAGGACTTAATCAGATCTTTTCCAAACCATGTACAGTACAAAAAAGACTAGCTGACCATGCTGAACCCAAGCCAGGGACATTATACATTCTGCCTAAAATACATAAACCTGACAATTCGGGGAGACCCATAGTCTCTGGTAATGTTTCCCTGACTGAGGGGGTCTTAAGGTTTGTAGAAACCATTTTGAAACCGCTTGTTATGGAAAGAGAGAGTTACATCCAGGACACTACGCACTTTTTGCGTAAACTTTCTGGTTATAAGGACTTACCACCTGATACCATTTTAGCCATGATGGATGTAACATCACTCTATACTAATATTCCACACATGGATGGCATTTCAGCCTGCCATAAATACATACAGGAGAAAGGACTGGACCAAAACATCAACCTTGAAGTGGTGGGGAAACTTAACTGAATTCATTCTGACACATTATAACTTCAGCTTCAATGGTAAACATTATGTTCAGACTATGGGAACAGCAATGGGCAGCAGGATGGCTCCACAGTATGCTAATCTCTTTATGGTGAATTTAGAGGATGACTTTTTAAGGCACTGTTCACACAAGCCACTCACTTATTTCTGTTGCATTGATGATTTATTTATAATTTGGATGGAGGGTACTGACACACTGAAGAATTTTCATTGGGAACTTAATAACTTCCACCCAACCATAATGTTTTCCCTGGAATATTCTGCCACATGTGTTAATTTTCCGGACACCACAGCCACCATCAAGCCTGGAACCTTACATACATGTATTTACAGGAAGCCAACAGACAGAGATACTTACACAGGAATAGTAGTCACCCGAGCCTCACTAAGAAATCTGTCATGTACAGTCAAGCGGTTCTGTATCAGCTTATCTCTTCAAATGAGGAAGACAGAGATACACATTTGGCTATGTTGAACAACACTTTTATTGAGCTGGGATACTGTTCCTGAGAAATTGACAGGACAATAGAACATGAAACACAAGTACCAAGGCAACAACTACTTCAGTATAAGGAAAGGACAGCTACCAACAGAATACCCTTAGTAGTCACATATCATCCTTTTTTTCTCAAAAATGTTTTATTAAGGTAGAGTTGTGCAACTACAGATCAGACATTTTACATTCTAGTTAGTTGGGCTGCAAAGCCTGCCTGCTTATTAAACAATGGCGTATCAATAGCATTGTTCACAGGCAGGTGTTCATTATAGCAAGCCTATATAAAGGTATGTACTACACACAGGTACAGTACATACGATATACTGTAGGTACACATTTCAAAAGTATTGGGATTAAAAATATATAATTTGGCAGGCTATGGTAAAGGAGCTATAGCGAAGACAAGGCTTGAAGTCATCTCCACTCAGGAAGAATAAGTTGTCAAGTTGGGAAAACACCATTCTCCACAGCCTGTATGAGAGGCTGCCATACATCAAAGAACTGTTGGAATTTGCACAGAGCGTTCAGCTGAGCCCTTTCCAAATTCACGCAATACATAAAGTTATTAACCCAATGAGCTATCGTTGGTGGAGAGGGGGACATCCAGACCTGGGACACAGTTTTCCTGGCATTTATTAAAGCCAGGGACAAAAGAGGGTTGTTACTTCTCCCATTAGGGTGATAAGGATCCGCCCCAACAGCAACTCCAGAGGGGATTTTGATGGCTTGTAACTCAGCACTTTGCTCATTATATGATGGACAGTTTACCAAAAGGGGGTGACCTCGGGACAAGTCAGGGCCATATGTATGAAGTACCCCTCCTCACACTGACATTCTTTAGATTTAGACACATCAATGGAGTGTCATTTCAAGGGAGTAATATATGATCTATACATAAAGTTTAGCTGGATCTGGCACAGCTTATTGCTATGTGAACATTGCTGAAAGTGGGAGCAAGCTAAATGCCAGACCTTGAGGTCTATGTCTGCTCCTGCTTTAAACCACCCTAGCCCTCGCTTTCCCTCTCCCAGCCCTCACTTTCCCTCTCCCAGCCCCTCTCCTCTGTTTGTCCTTTGACCCTTGGTTCCACTCCAACAGGGAGCACTTTTTTCCCTTCCTTTTTCCTTTCCTTTTCCTTTTTCTTCTTCTGCCCACTACCAACCTGTCTCCTACATTATTACTACCTGCTGTCTTTGCGCTCTACTCCTTGTCCCCCGCACACTGCTCAGTCACTCTAAAATTGACCTGTTTATACTTTTGATACATGCTTAACCTAAATGATGAATTGCTTTTGTCAACGTTTTCCGCTGTTATTGCACTCAGATTTTTTACTTGTCATTTGTAGTATTGTACTAAATGTATTCAGTAAGTTTGTCTCTGTACCCTTCCGGGTCGTGCCTGAAAATAGTCTTGTTGGCTAGTGCACCTACCCAGTTAACAAAAATGAAATAAAATAAATAAATATGTTGGTGAGCAGATTTCTGCTCCACTTATTCCTACTGCTATTTGCTGCCTGATTATAAAAACCCTAGATAGTGTGGTAGAAAACTAATAGTGGTTTCTGCCCTGGTTGTGGGGAAAAGAGCTCCTCTTCAAAAGGAGAGGGGGGGGGCTTCCCAGCCATTCCCTGGGGAAAGAGTTTGACCACATATCTGTCATACCTGTAGGTAGACAAAGAAATTGCCTGGTTGAATATTCCACTCCTCACAAATACTGAAGTATTTTATCAGGCCACCCTCCTACAGCTGCGCTATAGAGATCAAGCCCTTTCACTTCCAACTCAGGAGTCGCTGTACCAGGGGTACAGAGCACCATCCCCTATTACAGAGCTCTGCATGCAGACTGGTATGTGGGGAATCACAGCAAGAGTGCCCACTAAGCTTATGTACCTCCAACAAGATCCCCAAGGTGGTGGCCATGAAAGGGTTCAAAGGTGTCATAGGGCGTGGGTTGCCCAATGCAGCTGCCAGGGTGTCATTTTTTAGGTTATCCACCAACAGGTCCTCCTCCAAATCCAGCCAAGAGCATCCCCCCAGCTAAAGGACCCACCAGTAGAAAGGCAAGTTGAGCCACCCTATAGTATGCTCAGAGATTTGGCAATCCAATTCCCCCCCTCAGGGCTGTAATTGTAAAATAGGTCTCCTTATTCTAGCACTTCCACCTTGCCATAAAAACTTCTGCATGATTGCATCAAGGGATTGGAAATGAGCCTTGGGAAGTCTGACAGATATTGACTAATATAAGTAAAGGCATCTAGGTAAGATTGTCATCTTCATGACCCCCACCCTCCCCATTAATGAAAGTGGGAGCACTATTCATCGATCACAGTCCTCAGCAATTTTGGATAGGAGAGGTTTATAATTAAGGGCATATACTGAGCTAATTGATGCTGACAAAAGGTCACCTAAATATTTTAGCCGTGGTACCATCTGTAGGCCTCCAAGATTAGCAATCAACTGAGCCCTGTTTAGAATACCAACTGGGAGTAACTCACATTTAGTCCAATTCACCTTGTGTCTGGAGATTTCCTCATAGTCTCTCATTAACTGATGTACTGCAGGAAGATCCCGGGCTAAGTTTTGCAAATTCATTAGAAGGTCATCAGTGTACATGGCAATTTTATGTCCCCCCCCAAAAAAAGCCTACTATTCCACCATGGGTTCTGAGTGCAGCAGCCAATGGCTCTAATGACAAAACATACAATAGAGGGGACAAGGGGCACCCCTGCCTAGTATCTTGGCCAAGGGTGAAGGGCAGGGTGAGTGTGCCATTTACTGGTATTTGGGTTTGAGGGTTGGCATATAAAGTATGAATCCACTGGCAGAAATTAGGTCCCACTCCCCTTCTTCTCAGAGTTTCAAAAAGATATCCCCACTCCACACGGTCAAATGCCTTCTCAGTATCTAATGCCAGAACTGCCGCACTATGTTTATGTTTAGTTTTACTCCTTCTATAAATTATGTTTAGGGTACAGCGAATATTATGCTTCCCTTGCCTCCCCTTTACAAACCCCGACTGATCGATGTGTACCACTTTTGGTAATAAGGTGTCCAGCCTGGAGGCCATAGCCTTTGCTAGTATTTTGTAGTCTGCAGTCAAAAGTGAAATGGGCCTATATGAGGCACACCCGGTGGGATCTTTCCCCAGTTTGGGCAATACTGTGATCGTGGCCGACTGTGTGGAGGGGGCAGCTCACCAGAGGTCAAATTTTCTTTCTCTTCAAAATGGACCATTTATATTCCAGGTGGTCGCCTTGATGTCATTACCCATTATCATAGAAAGGAAGAAGGCAACTAAACAACCACTCCTCCCACTGCCGAGTGACCTCAGTAAGCATGCTCATATTCTTACCATCACTGCTCAACTCATGTGAGTCAACTGATTTGTACCTGATAGTGATTAGTTCACACAACTCTGACCTTGTTTTATCAAAAATTAGTAGAAACCTGCAATTCCCCCTTACCAATCCTGCTAAGAACATTTTCCCCAAAATCCCACATATCCCCTCTACCCCAAAGGTATGCTCGAAGACCCTAAAGCCCCCCTGAGGCAACTCTCACAGCATTTTTTTGTGCCCCAAGGTGAGAAGCCAGGAGTCCCAAATCAAACCCTCCAAAACAGATCTCCCCTCCCCCTCCCCATGAAAATAAACATCACAGCTAAAACGCCCAATCTTCTACTACCCCCCTCCCTCCCTCAGACACAACGGTGGCTGGATGAAGTTCCCTTGCAAACAACTGGCAGAAAAAATCAATAATAGTGTGCATAAGCACATATTCTGTCCATTACTGGCACTGTGTACTGAGTTAAATTAAATAAAGAAAAGGCTATTGTAATTGCAAAAAATCTAAGCAAAGAACATCGCATTGATTTCAACAAAATAGTATGAACAATTAAACTAGGCATGCTCAGTGTAAGAAAATATGCAGAGCTAAACAAATCATCTTGTGTACAAATATCCGACTGAGCCCATACGCAATGCGCAGTCAAAATAATTGGTGCAAACATGACTTAATTTGGTGTCTCGGCAACATGCTTGACTTATGGTGAAAGTTTAAGCAAAGCAAATGGATAAACAACTCCCAAAACTGGATAGTCCAGAAGAAATTGAATCGATGTGAATCCCCTCCCCTGCTGATACCCCTGTCCCCAGACTTGGTCGGGGGAGAGATCACAATCAACTGCATCAGCACAGCAGTTACAGGGGCCAAGTAGTGATTCAAGATAAAAAAAGCTGGGCAAAGTCAGGAAATGCCCTCTGCAATCAGGGCCCCCCTCAGTTAAACCCAGCATTGGGCTTAGAAATAAACCCCCCAGACCCCAGTAAACCATCTTGCTTCAAGGAGAAAGAAATAAGAGCCCAGAAACAAACAACTTATCTGTACGGTCCGTTATCATGGTGGTGCAGGTTGAACCTCCTTTTCTCTGGACTCCTCTTCCTCCACTCATCTCTCTGTGGCTGCGGGGCAGGTACAGAACTTTGATGGCTGACCAGCACGATCTGTTTTGAGCTTTTCTGGATACATTAAGCTGAAAGACCAGCCCATCCTGTATAGTTTAGCCTTGATACTATTAAACTTCTGTCTCTGAGTCTGCAGCTCATGGCTATAGCCCTGAAAGATGTGTACTTTAGTGTTCTTAAATGCAATCAGACCACAACTTTTGGACTTCTTCAGTATTAATTCTTTGTCTGTATATCTGAGGTACTTAACTAGGCAATGACATGGCCTATCGCTGGGTTTTGGGGCTGGTCCCACTCTGTGTGCTCTCTCCACTTTAAACTCAGCAGCTTCAGCGGGGAGGCCCAAATTCACCACCAACCAGTTGTGCAACTCTTTCTTGGAGTTGCAGCCTTCTATTCCTTCGAGAAGGACAATGATGCGCAGATTAGATCTGCAAGAGTTTTCCTGGGCGTCCACTTGAGCAGTCAGTTCCTCCGTAGCTTTCTTTAGGCAGTTGTGCTCAGAGGAAGCACCATTCAGAGAGTCTTCCAATTGTCCCACCAATTCTGTTATCTGAGTAGAGTGGGACACAGACGTTTGAGAGAGGCCCGTAACTACCCCCTGCAAGTGAGTGAGCTGTGCGTTGATGTTCATAAGACCCACCTTCATCTCTTCCTGCATTTGTAATAGTGTAGCCAGAACTCCGGCTAGTATTTTGCCGAGGTCTGACATGCAGTCTTCAGGCTAGTCAGTGGAATACGTAACTGCTTGTTCCTGAGCTCATAGCCTGCAGTTTGCTTCGATCCTTTGTGCGCTTTCTTAGAGGTTTGTACTGCTTCAAAATTCAGCCAAGCTTGCTTATTTTTGTTTGTGTTGGTAGCCATGTGTTGTACTCGCTCAAATATCTTAAGGCAGCAGCATTCACCAGTATCAGGCAGACTTTTTTAAGCAATTTAAACAGAGTGCCATGAGGAGAAAGCTAGCAGATGTCCATCATGTTCAGTGGCTAGTCACACCCCCCGTCACATATCATCCTGACCTTGAACTTCTGTGTAAGATTATTAAGGACCTCCACCCAATATTTAGTGAGCATGAGACCCTAAATTGCATTTTTAAGGAATTACCACTACTGTCTTTTAAACAACCACCAAACTTAGCCAACCTAATTATTTGGAGTAAACTTTTACCAGAACAGAATGCCATGACACTTAATAGTACACAACCCTGTAATCAACTCAGATGTAAGACCTGTGAGCTCATTTTCACTTCAGACTGTGTGGTTACGTCACAAAGCAGACAATTCAGGGTTCAGAGAAATTATACATGTGCATCACGGCATGTTGTTTATTTCATTCAATGCAAGAAATATCCACAAACAGGTTATGCCGGAGAAACAAGCCAACCGCTCTACACTAGAATGAACTCGCACAAACAGTATTAATCTCAAGATGACTGAAAAACCAGTGGGACAACACTTCTCTCAGCTGGACAGCTCAATCTCAGATATGTCAGTAATGGTCTTAAAAGGAAATCTCAAAAGCACACAACAGAGACAGGATTTTGAGATTAAACTTATATTACTTCTCAGTATGGTAGAAGATGGCATGAACACAGACTTGGGGTTTATGGCACATTATAGGACTTAAACATCCACAGATCTTTTCTTCAGAAGGATAGAAATATTATAGGACTTCAGCGACTCCTTGTGTGTGTGGGGGAGGTCAAGTGAGTGTGGTGGGTGTGGGGGTTGATGTTACATTGAGGTGTGCTTATATTCAGGTACATGACATAATGGTGTTACAGTACGCTATGACTCTTAGTTCACACCCATAATGAATATTATTTCTTTTACTATTTTCCCAGGAGGTTGGGGGTAGGGTTAATTCCATTGGGTCTTATTCTGATTCCTTGCCTGCTACTCTTCATACAGTAGTTTTATTAAATACTGTCACATTTTTGTACTCTGAACATATTGGGGTTCAGGATCTCATTTGCATGAGGGTCCTTGACAGATTGAATTACATTGGGCTAATATTGTAGTGATTTGTGAAAATGAAGGTATGTTAAGACCCTTGTCTCACATACATAGTGTACATTCGCTTCTAACTAGTTATCTTATCCTGGGGAGGGTGGAAGTTTTATTTTATTGTGGTTCTGTTCAGAATATTTGGACTGTTACTGCCCATATAGTAGTATGATTATATAGTGTTGCATTTTTGAATCTCTTTTACTTGGAGGTTCATGACAATTTTTAATTCTTTTGGATAACAATTGAAGTGATTGATGTGAATGATGGTGCATTAGGACTCGTGGGTGTGTGTGTGTGTGTGTGTGTGTGTGTGTGTGTGTGTGTGTGTGTGTCTGGATCTCCTTACAACTAGTTATCCCCCCCAGGGTGGGGAGAATTTATTTCCTATAATTTCTTATTCAGATTCCTTAGACATTTTTAGTACATCAAGTTGAAATCTGTACATATCAGATTGCATGGTCCTAGTTTCTTGGTGATCCTTGACAGTCAGCTTTTTGTTTGGCTCTTATACTGCCAATTCATAGTATCATGTATACACTCCTGTTACAACACTAAAGGCCTTAAGGTGTACAGAGCATAATAACCACTTTGAGAGAATAGTTGGGTAATATTGCCAACTATTGCTCACATTAGGCAAACTTTACTTTAAACCCTGTGTATGCCATGTATATTTATTTTTTTGTAGTTCTATTGTGTGGGGCTTAATTTTAACTTACAGTTATGACAATCTGAGTGGGTTTCGCTTTTTATGAACTGCACTTATAATTGAGCTATACAGATCTATGCTCGAGATGTCCTTATCTTACTCTGATTGTATCTCTGTGTCATTTTAATTTATGTGCAGTGCACTCCTTGCATGATGTTATGCTCTAAGCATGTCTGACCTTTAGGTCATTTCAGCTGAAGCTGAACTGGTACTCTCTGCTTCTCTGATGTGTCTTGTGTTATTTTTTAAATGAGTATTTTAAACCAACGGGATTTTTTTCTGGGTTTTTTTCTGCATGATCAGGGTGTCAAAAGTATGGGATTTTCTAAATAACTCTCATTAAGCTTCCTAGGAAGGACTGGGTTGGTCTGAAAACTAAAGCACTTTGTTCTTTTTGTTACATCTGTCTTGGTCCAATAAAAGGTATGAAATCATTTGCTTCTGGATTTGTTCTTACAAGGACCAGTACTGCAAAGACTAAATCTGTATGTCCTAAAACTCAGGAAGGAACCTGCTACAATGATCAGGATAGCCCCAGACTGAGTCAGACAGGCCTGGTACTTGATGTTCCTGGTTCTTCTCAACAAGAATTCCACCAACCTGCCACTCAGTCACAATCTGTTGATTTTGTTCAGAGGCAGAATAACATTTCCGAATCCCAGGGACCTACATCTAAGTGTACGGTTCTTGTGGAGTGAGAATTTTCTGGATTGAATCTCTCAGAAGACGCACTGAAGATGCTTAAGGTTTCAAGGAAACCCGCTACCTGAAAAGCTTATTTCTCTAAATGGAAAAGCTTTTCTTATTGGTGTGCATCCAGAAAAATAAACCCAGTAGAGGCAGGGTTGCGTATAATTCAGCAATACACAGGGATAAAATAGTGCTTGGAACCAACAGAAAATTTCTTCACAATGTGGTATCTAAATTTCACCTCAACCAGCCAGTACTGTACTCTGTCCAGAGCATTCCAGTCCAATTGTGGAAAAGTTGCATAACCTGGAACTAAAGCAAGTCCTCACTATCTACATGGACCAGACAAGAGATGTTTGGTCTCACAGCACCAAGCTTTTTTTTTTTTACCTAGTGTAAGGTTAGCAAAGACAATCTGGTTACAAAGCGATCCATCTCTCACTGGCTAGTCTCTTCAAACAACATGAAGTCTTGCTATATTATGACATATGCAGTGAGTCCCAACCTTTGAACTGCTCTGGAGGTGAAAGAGTTAACTTCCCATGCCAGGCATGGAACTTTTAGCACGAGCTCGGTTGAAAACTCTGTCTGTTGTTCTTCAAACTCAAACTGTCAGATCTTTATGAGCAAAACTCACTAAGGTTCTGTGTGGAAGCTGTAAACCTACACTAGCCAACTGGCTACTAAATATATGAACACATTTTTTGGTCCCAAAACAAAGACTTAAGTCAGGGGATCCAAAAAAATGAAAAAGACAACACCCAATCACCCCAAAAAGGAGGAGTGAAAAAACAAAGGTGGGCATCTACTAAGTGCCAACACTGCACTGCCCACCCACATCCCAAAAGAAGAGGTTCTGAGAGGGGCAGGCGGGGGAGGTCATAATATAGCAAGACTCCATTAGAAGAAACAACATTACTAAGGTGAGTAATTTTTTCTTCAAACAACATGAAGTCTTGCTATATTATGACATATGCAGACTACACAGCAGTACCTCCATGGAGGAGGGACAGAACCTACTTAGGAAATAGGCTCTGAAGCACAGCTGTGTTAAAACCGAGCATCACTCCTAGCCTGGATGTCCAGGGAGAATGCTTGGTAAAATGTGAACTGTTTTCCAGGTAGCTGCTTGACATATCTCTAGGATAGGGATGTCCCTGGCAGCAGCCAGAGACGCAGCTGTACCTCTGTAGAGTGAGCCCTCAGGCCTGAGGGAGGAACCTTACCCAGTTTTGATAGCAAAATTGGATACAAGAGACAATCCACCTGGCAATGGATCTTTTAGTGGCAGGTTTCCTTTACCAACCTCACCATAAGTGAGGAACAGTTGAAGGAGCCAAACCTGTGACCCTTGGTATGTTCTGTGTAGTAACTAAGGGCCCTTTTGACATCTAAACTGTGCAGTCTCCTCTCGCCAGAGGAGGAATGGTCAGTGAAGTACACAGGGAGAGACATAGATTGATTAAGGTGGAAGTCTGAAACCACCTTAGGCAAGAACTTCCTGTTAGTCCTGAGGACCACCTTATCTCTATGAAAGGAGATAAAATCAGGCTCCACTGACAATGCTTGTAATTCACTTTTGCGCCTGGCAGAAGTGATGGCTACCAAAAACACAGTTTTCCAAGTCAAGTACTTAAGCTCTGCTGAAGACAAGGGCTCAAAAGGGGGTTGCATAAGCTGGGCAATGCAAATATTAAGATCCCAGGCAGGGGCAGGGTCCCTGAAAGGGGGGGTTGGTGTGAAGAAACCCCTTGAAAAACTTGGAGAATACAGGATGAGCTGAAAGAGAAGAGGGTTTACCTGCTGATAAGAAAGCAGACACGGCTGCCAGGTGCACTTTTAGGGTAGCTTGTCTCAGCCCCAGAGTATTCAAATGCACCATATAATCCAGGACTGTGGGTAAGACAGCAGATTCTGGGGAGATATGCTTGTCAGAGCACCATATGGAAAATCTCTTCCATTTGGAATTATAAGTAGCCCTGGTGGAAGGCTTCCTAGAAGCCTTCAGGATATCCAATACACCTTGGGAGAGGTGTAGGTCAGCAAACTCTTAACTCTTCAAGAGCCAGGCCTCGAGATTGAGAGATTTGAGGTTCGGGTACCAAACTCTCCCCTGAGCACAGGTTAACAGGTTGTGATTCCTGGGAAGACACAGGGGAAGGTGGACTGCTAAGGACATAAGGAGTGGATACCAGGGCTGTCTGTCCCAATCTGGAGCAATCAGGATCATCTTGCAGGGTTGAGATCTGATTTTGACTAGCACCTTGAACAGAAGAGGAAAGGGGGGGGAAAAGCATAGAGAAACTTCCCTTCCCAACTGAGAAGGAAGGCATCCAGAGGGACTGAGCCCAACACTGGGGGCCTGCAGCAAAAAAGGGGAAGTTGGTGATTGGGGCTGCAAAAAGATCTATCTGTGAGGTGCACCATCTGGCAAATACTACCTCCAGTACTAGGGGATCCAGTGACCATTCGTGATGGCCCTGGGAAATCCTGCTGAGAGCATCTGCCAGGACATTGTCCTTGCCTGGGAGGTGAACTGCAATAAGGAACGTGTTCAGAGAGTAAGCCAGAGACCACAACTTCATTGCTTCAGTGCACAAGGCCGTAGACCGAGTGCCCCCCTTGCTTGTTGATGTACCACATTGTGGTGGTATTGTCTGTTCTGACCTGAACAACTTTGTTCTGAACAGATTTGGAAAAAACTTGAAGTGCTAGAAAAACTGCTCTGAGTTCCAACAGATTGATGTGGAGCAGAGATTCCTGAGGGGACCACAATCCCTGGGTAGTGAGGTCGCCCATGTGAGCTCCCCACCCCAAGAGGGATACATCTGTAGTAAGGATTAAGGAGTGAGACTGAGGGGTGAAGGTGACCCCCTGTCTCAGATTGCTCTGGTCCTGCCACCACTGAAGGGCTTGGATCAGGGTTCGAGTCACTGGGATCAATTTGGATAGAGGGTCTCTCCTTTGAGACCAAAAGGCTCTCAAATGGAACTGGATGTCCCTCATCTGAAATCTTGCTCCCTGCACTACTGCTGTAGAAGCAGCCATGTGCCCCAGGAGCTGTAGAAAATGCCTTGCTGGTCGAGAGACCTGCAGGGTGAAAGAGGAGGCCAAGAGACCAGGGTCCTTGCTCTTTCCAGAGGAAGGAAGGCTCTGGCCTCTTTTGTGTTCAGTTCTGCACCTATGAAGGTGAGAACCTAGGCAGGCTCTAGAACTGACTTTGGAAGATTGAGAAGGAAACCTAGAGATGTGAGCAGTTGCTGAGTTACCTGAAGATGTAATTTGACTTGGTCTGGAGACTGGCCTACTATGAGCCAGTCGTCCAGGTAAGGAAAGATGGCACTCTTTTGCCTTCTTAAGTGGGCAACTGCTACTGCCAGGCATTTTGTGAATACCCTCGGGGCAGAGGTGAGGCCGAAGGGCATTGCTCTGAACTGGTAATGGCCTGAGGGCAGTCCTAATCTGAGGTACTTCGATGGGGCTTCTGATAAGAACATGGAAGTAGGCATCCTTGAGGTCCAGGGACACTAGCCAGTCCTCTGGCCTTAGAGAGGGTAAAATAATACCCAGAGTCACCATTTTGAATTTTGGTTTTAAAAAATGCTTGTTTAGGTATCTGAGATCCAGGACGGGCCGCCATTCTCCTGTCTTTTTTGGGGTAAGGAAGTACCTGGAGTACAACCCTTTGCTCTGGTGTAGGGGTGGAACCCTTTCCACAGCTCTGAGAGCCAGGAGGGTAGAAACTTCTGTCTCTAGGGCAAGTGCCTCTGATGGATTTGCAGGTGGAAAGGACCTGGTTCTCATCTTTAGAAATTTTTTGAAGCTGAGAACCAGTCCCTGGCTTACTACTTCCAGGACCCACTTGTCTGATGTTAAAGACATCCAGTCCTGGACAAAGTAAGCCAGCCTTCCCCCTACAGGTAGTGGAGAATCGGCCCTGGCCACCCCATCAGGGTGCCTGCTATGCAGGGGCTTTAGGCTGAGGGGTAGAAGCAAGTCTGCTTGTACCCCATCTGCCTCTCCCTCTAAAGAACCCCCTCTGGGCGTAAGCTGAAGAGGAGGCCTGGGCTTGGTAAAAGGCCTATGAAAGGCCTGCCCCTGCCCCTGGAAGGCTGTCTTGGAGGAGTGGCCTGCCTTTCCTTGGCCTGTGCACCCCATTGCGGTCCCATACGTGATCCATTTTTTCATGTAATTCTCGTCTGCTCCCAAACAGAGAATTACCCACAACAGGAAACCCATGGCGTTAGTCTGGGTATCCCAGACAGGCTAGTACATCTGAGCCAAGCCATTCTGCTAAGTGCCACAGATGTAGCCATGACTCTGATGACACATCATTAGAGTCCACTGCAGCATGGAATTGCACCTTAGATGCCTCAATACCATCAGCAGCCACCTGCTCCAGCTCCTCAGCAAGCTGGCCAGGGACCTGTTTTGCTAGAGCCATAACAGTATCCCATCTGGATTTCTGGTATCTAGCAACATAAGCCATATAATTTGCCTATCTGAGTCCCAAGGATGATGCCACGTACTGTTTCTTTGCCATGGCATCAATCCTCCTGGAGTCCTTGTCAGGGGGGTGTGAAGCCAAGGGAATATTTGCCTTGTCACAGGCTGCAGCCTGCACTACCCCAACATGGCTGCATTGTTGTGTAAGGAACTCCATATTGGAGCCTGACAATGTGTACCTCTTGTCCATTCTCTTATCGACAGGAGGTATAGTGTGAGGAGTTTTTAGAATTTTTACTTGCTAGTCCTTTCAGTCAAGCATGGCTTGTGGAGAATAAGGGTGGTGTGGTAGCCATGACAGAGGGGGAGCAGTTAGCTGGGGGAGAAGCTTGTAAGGCAGTCAAAAAGGAAAAGAGGGAGTCAGGAATGGGAGGGGGCAGAAGAAAAAAAATTAGTCATCATAGTAATGTTGTTTTTTCTTAAGGGATCCCTCACTGTGTTTACATTTTATACAATCCTTTCAGCCAAGAGTGGCGCCCCGGAGATGGAACCTATGCAAACTGGCAAATTTGGACTGTTGGTTCAAACTCTGCATATATTCTTCACTCTGGCTGTTGCTCAGATATTTCCAAACTAGAGTGGAGCAGTGGCTAACGAAACTAGCTAAAAGGCCAACAACAATTTCTGAACATTTTTTATAGAAATTTAAAAAACCCTCAAAATATTGAAGCATACTTGTGAAAATGTATCATATAAACAATAAGAACAAATTTATAAATGTAGCAACTGCAACAGTCATACTGAAGCAAACTCAATTAAAAAATAACTGAATCTTGTGTGAATCTATTTCAGGTTCTAGGAGATGAGGTGGGTATGGAGTGTAAACATAGTGAGGGATCCACTAAGAAGAAACAACATTACTATAGCGAGTATTTTTTTTTCTTTTAATCCGAGGAATCTTTCACTTCATGTTTACACTTGATGTAGACTTAGTAGCAGTACCTTGGGAGGCTAAGTCCAGGACCTAGTTGGGAAAAAGGCTCTGCAGGATGGCAGTTGCTAAGCTGGCATCCCTTCTGGACTGTACTGTACAGTATGTCCAAACAGTAGCACTTTGTGAAGGTATATGCTGTTTTCCAGGTAGCTGCTTTACAAATGTCTAACAATGGGATGCCCCCTGAGGATGCCACAGAGGCAGATGTACCCCTTGTGGAGCATGCCGTTAAGCCTCTTACAGTATTTTTCCAGCTTTTTCATAGCAGAATTGAATGCAATAGACTATCCAGTAAGAAATAGATCTTTCTGTAGCTGGTTTGTCTTTGCCAACCTCACCATAGGTAACAAAAAACTGGGTGCTGCGGGACCTGATATCCTTTGTTCAGTCCATGTAGATAGTCAGGACTTGATTTAAGTCCAGGCTCTGCAACTTTTCCTCACCTTGACTAGAATGCTATGGATAGAGTGCATGGAGGGTCACTGACTGATTCAGGTGGAATTCAGATACTACTTTAGGAAGGAAGTTTTGGTTGGTTCTAAGAACTACTTTATCCTGGTGGGGAATTTTGTAATTTGGTTGTGTGAAGAGGACTTGCAATTCACTTACCCTTCTAGCAGAAATTATTGCAAGCAGAAATATTGCTTTCCATTTGGCATGCTTTAGGTCAGCAGTTTCCATGTGTTCAAAAGGAGCTTCTGTAAGCTGGGCAAGGCATATGTTGAGGTCCCAGTGTGGGACAGGGTCCCTCACTGGTGGGTATAAGTGGTTTAGGCTTTAAATAAAACTTTTTAAACATTTTGTGAGGCCAAAGACTTTTCCTTGCAAGCTGAAATGTGTACTGATACTGTTGATAAGTGTACCGTTATAGTTGAAGGCTGTAAGCATAACAACTGTACAGTAGGTGTAGTAGGTATTGCAGAATTATAGGCAACCCTGACTCTGTTTTTTTTTGAGGGAAGCATACCAGTAAGAAAACCTTTTCAGTTTGGAGGACTAAGCTTTCCTGGTAGTGGATTTCCTTGAAACCGTAAGCATCTTCAGGACGACTTCTGACAGGCCCAATTCAGAAAATTCTAACTCCTCAAGAACCGTGCCCCCATTCCCAGGGTTCTGGGATTCAGGAACGTTATTCTGCCCTGGGACAAAGTCAACAGATTGTGACTGAGTGCAGGCTGATTGGATTCTTGTCAGGCAGGATTAGAAGCACTGAGTACCAGGCCTGTCTGGCCCAGTCTGGTGGCATCATGATCACTGTTGCAGGTTCCCACCTGAGTTACCAGAGTACTTTCTCATCCTCAGGAAGTGGTGGATATGAATACAGTGTACAGCTTTAAACAGGCATGGGACAGGCATAAGGGAGCAATGCAGATGAGTATAAATAGATAGGCCATTGACAGAGTACAGGCCTATGGCACATTCATAAGGTAGAAAAATGGGCAGACTGGATGGGCTTTGCAGTCCTTATCTGCCGCCAACTTCTATGTTTCTGGGACTGTTCCTCTGGCTGATGGTCTGCAAAAAAACTGGGAACTGATAGTTCTCCCATGATGCAAACAGGTCTATATTGGGGGTGCCCAACTTACTGAACAATGTGGCTAGAACCTGCTGGTTTAAGGCTCCTTTGTGATTTCTGTTGCTGATTCTGCTTCAGAAGTGTACCAGGACATTGTCTTTGCCTGGTAGATGCACTGCAAATGTAACCCCCCCCCCATGGGCACTTACCTGATTTTGCCCCTCGGGGGGCCATCCAGTGCCTCCCAGATCCCCCGTTCTTACCATGCTGCCTGCCCAAGTCCTTTAGTGCCCCTAAGTCCTCTGTCCATCCCCTGCATGTTTTTCAGTTGGAAATGGGGCTGGAGGAGCAAGTCATGGAGCCGCCATACTGTTCCTGTACTTCAGTGCAGGTCTGACAGTCCGTGCATGAGCCGTGGTGCATGGTTGTTTTCAACCATTGCTGTGGCTGAACAGATGACTCACCAGTGGTCCTGGTCCCCAAGTTTAGTAGTGTTGTTAGGTGGTAGATAGATGCACCCCAGGATAAGCTTTTCCATGTTACCTAGCATCAGTGATAGGAAGATGGATTCCATGTCGGAGGGCCCAGCCACATACTCAGAGAGTTCAGTGACATCAAGGTCAGACCGAGTGTAGATAAGAACACTGCCAGCCCTTTTGTGCAATCTATCTTTCTGAAAACAGTTAAAGCCCAGAATGGCCACTTCATGTTGTTTAATAACAAGCTTAAGCCATGACTCAGTGATGTACAGAACATCGGGGGCCTTCTGAGAAATCCAGGCTTCTAACTCAGCCATCTTGTGTCGAATGCTGCAGATATTCATATGAGCAATTTTCAGCCCTTTTGGAGGGGGTTGTATAGTGGAGCTAGGGATGTAAACAGGGGGGAGGCAGGAAGACCCTGGGCCAAGTTCAATATCCCCTGCACAGATTAGCAGAAGGAGGACAGTCAGATGGACACAGAGAGAGGTACCCACGGGGGCAGCACCGAGAGTAGCTGTCAAGGTGGGTAAGCGCAGACACCTTCAGATCCAGAGCCCAAGTAATGCAGTGTCAGGCTTGGGCAGACAAGGGACAAATAGTAGCGACATAGGGGAATCATGTCAGACATGGCAAGGGGGAGGGGGTGTACTTTTCTGAGGGAGGTCCTTTAAGGATAATGGAATAAACTTGTCGGCATAGCAGTATATAGTAAGGCAGAACAGGATTGTTAGCCAGCCAGTGCTGCGCGTTGTTATTTGGATGAGGAAAGAGACCACTGGGGCAGGATGTGAGAGACAGGAAGGGGTTAACTTTCAGTGGGTTCAGTGATCAAGGTGGGATCTGGCTGCACCAACTTTGGGATCCAACTCGGGCAGGGATCAATGCATTCTAATACAGAGGTCTATAGCTTTGAGATACAGTGTGCTGCACCTTTGGGCATCCAATTGTGAGGAGTTAAGGGAAAAAGGTGGGGCAGGTGGGGGGAGGGCTAAGCAGGGAGAAGAGGTACTGGAAGTGGAAATCACAGCAGAGAGAGTGAGGGAAGCCCTCAGCTCCCTTAAGATGGAGAAAGCACTGGGGCTGGATAAATTACATCCTAGAGTGCTGAAGGAACTTGCAGATGTCCTGGCGAAACCCCTGGCAGAGCTTTTCACCATCTCTCTGAGGACAGGGTGGGTGCCCCAAGATTGGAAGGTGGCGCATGTAGTGCCTATCCACAAGGGGGATCAAGGGAGCTGGCAGGGAACTACAGGCCTGTCAGCCTGACATCAGTGGTGGGAGCAGGATGGAGGGCATTGTCAAGGAGAGGCTAGGGGGCCCTGGATAAGTCAGGGTGCCTGGACGATAGACAGCATGGATTCATCCCAGGGAAATCGTGTCAGACAAACCTGGTGGAGTTCTATGACTGGGTGACAAGTGCCTTGGACCTGGTAGACCAGTGGATGTCCTCTTTCTGGACTTCAGCAAGGCATTTGACTCTGTTCCTGATGTGGGCCTGTTGGATAAACTAGGAGAAATGGGGGTGGGAAACCAGATGATCCGATGGATAGGAAATTGGCTCCAGGACTGGACCCAGAGGGTCATAGTTGGTGGGATAATCTCTTCCCCAAGGAGGGTCATTAGTGGGGTCCCACAGGGATCAGTCCTTGGGCCCCTTCTGTTCAACGCCTACGTATCTGACATAAGGATAGGAATCAGGGGTGAGATGAGTCTCTTTGCAGATGACTCGAAACTGGGGGCAGTGGTGGATGGGGAGGAGGGGAGGGTGGCCCTGCAGGGGGACCTGGAGGCTCTGGAAAGATGGTCTAGAAAGTGGAAGCTGAGGTTTAATGCAGGAAATGGCACTCCACCTGGGCTGTGAAACCCAGGCCAAGTGTACACCCTGGGGAAATACTACAAGTCTCAATGGCTGAGAGGGACCTGGGGTGGTGGTGGATGTCAAGATGAACAACTCTGAGACTTGTAGGAGGGCAGCAGCCAAGGCCAACAGGATGCTGGGATGCATCGCTAGGGGATCACCTCCAGAAGGAGGGAAGTGATACTCCTCTGTATAACTTGCTTGGTGAGGTCACACCTGGAGTACTGCATGCAGTTTGGAGGCCACACTTAAAGAGGGACATTAACCTCCTGGAGAGGGTCCAGAGGAGGGCAACCAAAATGATTTGGGGCTTGGGGACGGACCTATGAGGAGAGGCTCAAGAGCTAAATATGTACACTTTGGAAGAGAGAAGGGACCGGGGACATGATAGAGGTCTTCAGGTACATGAAGAGGGTAAATAGGGGAGGAACAATGAGGGTGCTTTGAAGGAAGGAGGAAGGGGCCACTAGAGGCATGGGTGGAAGCTGGAGGGAAGATTCAGGGAGAAAGGAGGAGGTGCTACTTCACTGAGAGGGTGGTAGAGCCATGGAATGCACTACCTAGGGGGCTGGTGGAGGCAGAGACAGTGGAGGGTTCAAGAGGGGTGGGACAGGTACAGGGAAGGGTTCAGGAAGCAAATTCCAATGCAGCAAGAATATCCGAACTGGGAAGGGAGAAGCCAGAGAAGGCGAGGGGGACAGCAAGGTCAGCACCCAGGGTGGGGGCTGACCAAACGAGCAGACACGAAAGACCATTAGGCCTATTCTGCTGGCATTTTAGTATGTTAGCATGTAAAAAGGAGGAGCCAGGTGCATTTAATTAAAACTGGGGGAGGCGGTCAGAGGGCGGGCCAGTTTCCCCCAGGAGAAAGCACTCCAAGAAAAACACAAGTCCACAGAAGCATTAATTGCAGTTTAAAAATATTTTCCCCCAAAGCCGACTTTCCCCAGTGAGAAAACAAGGCTGAAACCACTAGGAAGCAATCCAAGGGAAGGCATAGGAGGCTTTTGCCAATTAGCTGAGAGCTCTTCCATGCCTCAGCCAATCGGAGTTCTAGGGAAGAGTCCTGGCTCGTCCTTGAATTCCTTACCCAGTCTGGAGAGCTTGCTGGTGGGCAGGGGATGGGTATAGTGGTCGGCTGGCACTTCCAGCCACGACTGCTAGCTGAGCACTTATATACAGTAGTAGCCAGAGACATTGCCAGCGATTTCCAGATATTTCACTAAATTTCTGAAGAGTTTCTTTCTGCTGCTGCTACTGTGGAAATGCAGAAAGCAGGTGATATTTCTGGAAATATCACAGAAATTTCGGGAAATATCTGGCAGTGTCTGTGGCTGCTACTGTAGATCCAGCATAAAGTTTGTCCATTTCTGGACACTGGGAGGTTCTATATCCTTCAAGTGGAGTAGATTACATTTTTGTTTGCTATTACATACCCTAAAGAGATGAGTTTCCTTTTTTCCTCTGAGATTTCATCTTCTTACAATTGATGTCCAAGTAAAATTGCACTTTCATGTTTAATTAGAGTTATATTAGTAGCATTCTCCAATTTATTTATTATTATGTCCCAAAATTTGGTGATATTTCTGCATGTAAAAAACATATGAATATGGGAACTGGGGTTGGAGAGACATCTTGGACATTTATCCATTAATGCATTGTTCATTTTATGTAGTCTGGTGGGTGTTATATACAGTAGGTGTGATGCAATATATTAAATTGTATTTGTTGTAGTCATGATGAGCAAAACTCACTCATAGGGTATTTAAGAATATTTAGCCAGTCAGTCTCTCCAATTTCGGCTGCCAAATATTGGTCCCATTTGCCTTTCAACAACATTAAATTATATGGGTTGTTCATCTGTAAGCATTTATATATGGAAGAAACAGATTTTTGGAGTGTGTTTTTAAGTATGCTTTCAACAGGGGATTCCATCAGTCTGTAATTGGATTTTTGTAAATAGTTATGTAATTGTAAGTAATGAAAAAAATGTTATTTTGACAGACCATACAAGTTTTGCAGTTGTTGAAAGGACATTAAAATATTGTTATTGAAAATTTCTTTAAATGTCTTGATCTATTTCTGTTCCCAAATCAAAAAGCCATCATCTAAATATGAAGGCTTGAATGCATGAGACCTGATTCCAGAATGGGTTACGCATGTAGCAAAGTGACTTGCGCCAAACCCAATGGTGCAAGTAACACTTTGTGCCATGCGTTACGCTGATTGGTATTGTCACAGGCTGCCTGCGTCAAAGGTACACTACGCCACCAGGTATGCCATAAACCCCCTGCAACATGGTGTAAGGGGGTTTATGGCAGCAGTTATGCCCAATTCCAGGAGGGTGGCAGACAAAATAGCAAATGTGCTGTTCCAAGACAGATCTCGGAAGGCAGTGGTCTAAGTACAGTTAAACGAGCTATTAGCTGGTCTAACTGTACCCTACGTCCACTGGGGGTGCACGTCTGTGCCTGGTGCCCCAACAACTGCTCTCCCATGGTCCCACATGGAACCCCATCCATCCCCTGTGGCAGGGCAGCCCTCTGAGGGCTTCTGGCACCCTTACACCCCCATCCCCAGGTATTGCCCCTCAGGGCAGTTCATGTTCCCCGGTGCACTGACATGCCACTATTGGCATGCATGCCATGCACTCCATGGTAATCTTGTGGCCCCCCTTCCAGACCTGCAAGGCATTGCCATGATGTTGGGGAGTGGGGCATTGGGGGAGCCATGTCATGTGTGACCTGCGCCCTGTCGGATGGTGGTAATGTGGCTTGCAGCACCCTGTGTAGGTGTGCCCTTCCTGTGGCACAGCACTGGAGGTGCCACAAGTTGCAGGACATAGTCCTCAGGGACCCTGCCTGTTCTGGAATCTGGCATAGGGTCCCCGGCATAGTGATATATGTTGCAACTCGCAAACGCCAGTGAATTGTGACATACGTCTTGGAATCAGGCTCATAGTTTCTATATATTGGTGTATTATAAGAATTTGGTTCATTCCATTGTAGTGTCTGATGTACTTGCTGCTAATGACGTTGCTTTTGGTTTTTTTGTATTGTAGTAATCAGAATGTAGAATGCTTCTAATATTTTGGTATCTGTGTATGTTTTGTTCTACGTCTTTGTTTATTGTATTTAGATGTTTAAACCAATTTTCTGTTTGTGAAGGCTGAGAAGTGTAATAATATCAGAGGAAGTTTGGTAGGGCTAAGCCTCCCTGTTGCTTAGGTAATTGAAGCTTTTTTAAGCTTATTCTGTGTTTTGCATTGTTTCAGAGAAATCATTAATAATTTGATCTAAATTCTTAAAATATTTGGTCGGAACTTCTAAAGTTAATGCTTAAAAAATATATAATTATCGCAGTAATATGTTCATTTTTATGATGTTACAGCATCCTATCAATGTAAGGGGTAATATTTTCCATTTGGTTTTCCCTATGGTTTGGAAACAAACTATTATTATCTATATTTAAATCAGGACAACATTATGAAATTGATAATTATCAGCCCATATCTATACTCTCTCCATTAAGTAAGATCTTTGAAAAATTGGTTAATAGTCAACTAGAGGCCTATTTAGAGGACAATGGTCTTTACCCTCTGGAGCAGCATGGTTTTCGAAGGCATTATAGTACAGGATCAGCACTGGCTTATTTTACTAATCATTCTTTAACATCAATGGATGCGGGTCAGTTGACAGGAGCTTTGTTAATTGATTTATCTAAAGCCTTTGATTTAGTTAATCATTTCATTCTGCTCCAGAGACTGGGAAACCTTGGGCTTTCTGTTACTATTTGTGAGTGGTTTGCCAGTTATTTAACTGCTCGTCCAGTCAGGGTAAAAATTGGTGGTGTGGAATCGGTACCGGGTGAGTTATGTCATGGGGTACCACAGGGGTCAATTTTGGGCCCCTATTGTTCTCAGTTTTTATCGATCCTACTGTTGGAATTCCACACTTTTCCGAGTTATTGTTGTATGCTGATGACATCATATTGTTTTCCAGTTCTACTAAAATTAATGAGATTAGTAATTCCCTTCAACATGATTTTTTAGCATTGAATAAGTGGTTGCAGGATCATTGTTTAGTGTTGAATTCTAAAAAAAATGAATGTGTATTGTTTGGTTCTGTATCAAAGGTTCATAATTCTAAACTATTGGTTATAAATGATTTGTCGGGTAATATGATTAGACAGGTAACTGAGACAAAGTACTTAGGAATAATACTTGATGCTAGTCTAACCTTTTCAATGCATATATAGTGAAGTTTGTACATCAAAAATTGGTCGCTTTATATCGTATTAAGGATTGCGTAACTGGAGTAGCTAGAGAAACGATATCGAAAAGTGTATTACTCACTACCCTGCAATATAACTTTTTCCTGCTTGCTAAATTAGCTTCCAAAGATTTGGACATGTTAAATAAATGTTTTAACTCTATTTGTAGATTTGTTTTGGCAAAACCTTGTAACACTCATCACTGTGTTTTATATAATGAACTTAATTGGCTTACTCTTGTAGGCTTGGTTGTTTGACTAATGTTATTCTTTCACATGGCTGTAAATCGCCTTTTTACAGGTCAATTAATCTGAAGGAGGATGTTAGATCGTTGTGCTCTTCAAATGTGTTACATTTATGAACTTCTAAGATAAACACTTGTATAGATGAGAGAGCCTTCTCAGTGCAGCGTTCTACTTTTTGGAACACACTTCCTGATTACTGTTGTTAAGCAGGACATTTTTTACAAATATTTGTATTGTTACCTGCAATCACTTGTTGTATGTAATAGTATTTAGTATTGTGTTTATTGTTCGAATATTTTGTATTTGTTTTGTATTATGTTTTTATTGTTGATGTCTTGCTTCATTGTTCGAAGCTCCAAGTCGAGACTGAAAAAGAGCCTTAGCCCAGCTGTCTTACATGGTAAATAAAGTGTATTGAATTGAATTTAGCCAAATCCTGTTTTATTTGGGTGAGCGCGATACCATAATTTTGCTCAGATAAATTGTTTTATCCTTAGTGACCATAATTCCCAAATATTTAAATGGTTTCATTATTCTGCTAGCTAGCGGTTGTGATGCAATATTTCTGTCATTTTTTGAAAGTACCAAAATCTCAGTTTTATGGTAATTTATTTTATAAACCAAATGCTTTCCAAAAGTTTTCAAAGATTTTCACGCAGGCTTTAATAGATAGCTTAGGTTTTGTCAAATATAATAATAATGTGTCATCAGCATAAAGGTGTATGCAATGTTTTAGAGATCACATCTGGATCCCTGATACCTTAGAGTCCTTTCTTATTGCTATTGCAAGGGGTTCAATAACAAGAGCAAATAGAAGTAGGGACAGCGGGTAGCCCTCTCAGGTGCCTCCAGACAGAGTGAAGGGGGCAGAAGTATTTTTGTTAGTTTGTATGGTTGCTTTTGGGCTGTTATATGAAGCTTTAATCCCATTAATAAACCTATTGCCAAATCCATACTTCTGTAGTACAGCAAATATGAAGTTCCACTCCACTCTATTGAAGGCTTTTTCAGTGTCAAGTGCAATAATACAGGCATAGTCCTGTTGTGGATAGTCTTTAATATTATATAGCCTCCTTATATTAGTGATGATTTTCTTTTCCTTCAAAAAGCCATACTGATCTTTATAAATAATTGAACTCATAACCTTTTCCAATCTGTTGGCAATTATTTTAGTGAAAATTTTCATATCGGCATTTAAAAGTGAGATGGGCCTATAGGAAGATACAAATTCAGTTTTTTTGTCTTTTTTTAGAAACATCAATATTCTTGCAACAGAGAAGGTAGTAGAGAGTTTCCCTGTCTCCCAACAGTTATTATATAATGCTAAAAGGGCAGCCTGTAATTGATTGAAATATTTTTTGTAGAAATCCAAGGGGATACCATCTGGTCCTGGCACTTTTCCATAAGGGAATAATTTTATTGCATTTTTTATTTCTTCAACACTTATTGATTGATCCAATACATCTACTTACTGTGATTTAATTTTAGGTAATTCTATATTGGATAGAAATTTTGTTACAGCATTAAGATACTTAGGTCCATCAGTAGTGTATAATTTGGAGTAGTAGTTCATAAATATTTGATTAATTTCTGTCATATTATTTGGGTCTTTTGAAATTTGGAATATTAGTTTTTCTTGTTTTTCCTTCTGAAGTTAATATGCCATTACCTTATTGGGTTTGTCACCCAGGGCATTGTATTTGGCTCTTGTTCTCGAAATATTATGCTCTGCCATTTGAGATGTGATTCTGTTGTATTCCTCCTTATTCCAGAGTACAGCTTGATCTAAGTTGGGGCTCTGGTTTGTAATGGGAAGTGTTTCTATTCTTTTTATTTTATTTTCCAGTTATTGTAGTCTCCCCCCATGTGTGTGTATGTATGTATGTATATATATATATATATATATATATGGAAGCCTTTGAGCATGTCTTTAAATGTGTCCCAATGATTATTATATGTATTATGTGTAGGTTCACTTAATTTTAAGTATTCATCTATGACATTTTTAGTGCTGTCAATACAGTCTTTATCCCTGAGTAGTATGGAGTCTAAAGTCCAAGTTTTTGTTTCTTCATTTTCTTGTGTGTTAATGGTAATTTCCATTGGGGGGTGATCTGATAATATTATGCTATGATATTTTGTGGATACAGTGCAATATTGTAGTGTCTGTGAGATTAACATTGAGTCTATACTGGTAAAGCACTGGTGTACGGCAGAGAAATATGAGTAATATTGAAGTGTCAGATTAAGCTCCCTCCTTATGTCTATCAATATTAAATCTTCCACATGAATTCTTAAGTGTTGTCTCAAATCTTTCATGTTATCTGTAAAGGAGGAGGATTTGTCTAGTCTGCTGTCAAGTGCCAATTAACATCTCCACCAGTTATGTATGGGCCTTCATAGGTTATCAGATTTAAAAAAAAAGTGGTAAAAAATTGTGGTTCATATGTATTAGGTGCATATATAGTATATTAACTAAAGTAAAATTACCCTCTGTAGTTATTATTTCAGATATTACATATCTTCCTTGGCTGTCTGAAAATGTTTAACCAAATCTTATCCCTTGTTTATATTTCTCATAATAAAAATAGCTGTCCCTCTTGCATTTGTAGTATAGTTAGCAAATTTACCTTCCCTCCATTTTTAGCATGAAATGATGCCTCACTGGTACAAAAATGCATTTCCTGCAATAGAAGTACAGTATATCAGTGTTTTTATTATCAACATATTTAAAAATTATTTTTGCTTTATTTCTGTCTCTGATCCCTTTCACATTCCTCACCATTATTTTAATCATTCTATTTTAAACTGGTTCTGGTTTGATCAAAATCCATACAAGGAGTGAAAACATTTTGATTAGCACCTTTCTTAATAGTTTGTTTACTTGATTTTTGTTTGCTTCTTTTTTATACGCTAACAATCTATCTCTCTATTCCATTAGATAGTTATGGTTAAACATCCTTCCCTCCTCCTTAGTGTGAAAAAATTCTCACCACCCTTGATTTCTCCTACACTACACAGCATCAATGTCCACTCTTTCTCTGTGAACACTGATGTAAATATACACTCTCACAAGCTTTTCTAGCTGAATCACATAAATCCTTCATGCAAACATATTCTACAGATAAAAGGAAAAAAAGAGAAAAATGGAAAGGAAGAAGCAGAGCTTATTTTACGTTTGGTACAAAGCATTTGACTGTGCGTCCCAGCATGCCTTTGTCCAGTGTGACTTGCCAATCTATTTTCCCATCCGTAACAGAAAAAAGAATAAAGTATATAAGTATAGTAAAGCAGAAAGAAAAGAAAAACAATCAAATCAGTAAATTAGCAGTTATTTATCACATTTCTAATTTTATCTTAAATGTTTCTTTTTTCATTTAGCCTTTTAACCCTCTCTGCTTCCATCTTAATGCAAACCGTACAGGTCTGATACATCCTTTTTCATTAGACTGATTTTGTTTAGTTCCAAAAGTTCCTGGGGCTGATAGTTGAGGTCTGGCAGAGACAAGGGCTTGTTGTAGAGTCCTTATTTCCCTTTCCTGTGAATAGTTTCCATATGGAGGGAACTGCCTCTCAAATTCAGAATCAGTCTGTCTTAGCATTTCTTCAGCATCTTTCAGGTCATCAAAAACTCTCATTCAGTCTCTGTAAAATAATTTAAATCTGGCTGGAGGTAACAGATTGTACTTGATTCCTTTTGATCTTAAAAATGCCATAATAAGATTAAATTGCCTTCTGTTCTGCATAGTTTCATTGTTGAAATAGGGAAAATACTTAATTTTAAGGCATTTGCAGATAAACCCCTATCAGTCCTTACCTTTCTTAAAATAAGTTATTTCTGTGGATATTTGTGGGTTTTGACATATACAGATTGGGGTCTGTCTATAAAAGACTGTGCTTTCAGGCCCAGAGCTCTATGAGCTCTGTCTAGTAAAATGTTCTGTTGTGGAGATTCCAAGCCCACTGCTTTTGTGAGGAGTTCTTCAAAATATGGAATTGGTTCCCCCTTGCCCTCTGCCCCTTCTAGAATCAGTCAAGGCTTTATATTTCCTCTCTGACTCGAGCTTCTTGATCCTGTACTTTTTAATCAATTGCTCCACTTGGGTGGTATGTAGTCTGACTATTTCTTTAATGGGACTGATTGTGTCTTCCTAGGTACGGACTCAATTTTCCACCTCTGTAGTTCTTTATGTTAAGGCCTCCAATTTTGCATTAATGCCAGTTACTGCAGCGTTTAGCATAGACAAAGATTTTTGTATTTCATTTAGACCCTGTATGTACATTGGAATTCTTAGAAGACTGTACCTAGTTTTACACTGCAGTCTCTGTGTCAATCAGGTTGTCTTTGTCGAGTTTCTTTTGTGCTGCACCAATCGTTCTATTTTTTGGCCCCATCTCAGTTGCAGGGCCGTACGTTGTTGCCGCCTGGGTGTGGATCGCAGGTTGATTATTTTCCTCCTCTCGGTTCTCCATTAACTCTTGGCTTGGCATGTTAGTTTCCATCTGGATGGCTTATGGAGCATTCATAATTGTTGAGCCACAGTCCTCGTCTGTATAGTGGTGCTGGCTTTCATTTGGGAGTGATTCTGTGCTGATTGGTTCAGCAGATTTGTTGTTATCTTCTGGGTTGCTCATTTTTGTCTCAGGGGCCATTTCTAGCTCTGCTGACAGTGAGATCGTTCCAGGCTGTGCATCCGTAAGTTTCTCATTGCCTCCCCATTGTGCCATTTTTGTTTTTTTGTTAAAGGCCATCCCTCCAGTAAAGTCTGGGATTGTGACCTGTTTCTGGCACAGGAGAGTAGTGGAGGGATTGTATTTGTAGCTGTGTGCCATTCAGTCATAGGCAGAAAGCTCAGTGTGGAAGGTTTTTCCTGTATGGCTTTCTGGGTACGACTGAGTCAGGGTACAAGCTGTTTTTGGCATCTCAGACAATTTTTCTCTTCTCCTTATTTTGTTAGACATCATCCCATTCAAATATTAGGAGAAATAGCTGGCATTGTCTCAAAAAGGTAATAGCAGCCTGCAGAAGCCATCTGCCTCTCTGGCACAGATCACCTCCATGTTACCATCTTGGATCTCAGCCCATGTCCTTCAACTGATTTATTTATTTATCTGGGTAGTTGGCTATCAGCTTAAGAGATGAGTGAAAATCGGTAACTGTCAAGCTCCATGTAAGAACGTCAGTACTTTAATAATGTCTGTACTGGAATACGATCCCATGGGAGCTGAGTTAATATCAAAATCAAATTAGCAGCAATTATCACAGCACAGGGATTGCACCAGAATTTTCCATTAATTAGAGCACATTGAAGCAACTACAAACCCGTTCAGTGTAACATTCAGCCCAGTTACTTCACAAATGTCTGACAGGTTTAATATTCCAGAATACCGAGAAATCCAAATAATATATGTACTTGTCGTCTGGGACTAAGTTAGATAAATTTGTTACCTTACAGATGGAGTTTGCACCACTTTGTAGCTCTCTCAGAGTCATTAATAAATTATGTTAAAATAGATGGAACCCCCTGACAATATTAGGTAACTTTGTTCTCCCTCACACAGAGTTAAAGGAGTTCAAGCCACACTAGATAGATTAAGTTATATTCAAAATCCTCTGTCTCCGTAATTCAAGAATCATCCAGGAATCCACATCCACTATTGCTCAGGATTTGAATCCAGGCTAGCCGGTAAAATAACACAAAATTGCTACACTGAGCACAATATTTCTGGCAGCTTTTTAAAAAAGGTAAATAGCCCCCTAACCCCATGTCAAGGATGGTATACCTGTAATTATATTATACTGGGCATCTCAGCACCTTCAGTGCTTATTGTACAATCCAGCTACACCTCATTCTCTTTCTCTCCTTCTTTTCAAATGAATGGTCCTTTTGCAGGCAGTTACAGCCTTTCAAGTCTCCTCTTCCAGACATATTCCACCTTTTAAATCTCCAGTTAGAGACAAATCACAATGCATAGGTCTGCCTTACGACCCAGGCTGCAATACATGCTAAAAGCCGAACACCAAACAGGACCAACGAGTCGCTCTAGAAATATGAAGAGCATTTACAACTAAGATCTAAAGTAAAAAATAGAGATAACCAAGGTTGCAGACTTATTAAATTAAGAAGATTAAGTTAAAAGAAAACAAAGTCTCAAACAGCATAATATGGAGCATGTTGTGGAGCGGAGCAGCGGCACAGCCATCTTGCTGCCCCCACTAAAGCAGTGGACAGGGGCCAAGCTGTAGAAATCCTTTACCTAGACTTCAGCAAGACCTTTGACTCTGTACCCCTACAAGAGGTTGATCAGGAAGTTGGTGGATCTAGGGGTTGGTGAGAAGTTGACTGGGTGGGCAGACAGCTGGCTGAGGGGCAGGACCCTGAGTGTGGTGGTGGCAGGTGAACTCTCTAGCAACATGGAGGACACCAGTGAGGTCCCACATGACTCAGGACTCAGAGTGGTGTTGTTCAATGTCTTGAACAATATAGGGGATTGCATTAGGGGCAAAATGTGTCTATTCACAGATGACACCAAGCTCTGTTGGAGAATGAACACAGCAGAAGGGTTACAAGACCTAAGGGAAAATCTGGAAAAGCTAAAGAGGCAGTCAGGGATTTGGCAACTTGACTTCAATGTAAAGAAACACAAGATTATGCACATTGGAGCCAAGGAAAACAAGCCTTGGAGGGTGCTGGGTGTCTGCATCAAAGGAGGAGTATGTGGCAGTGATGATCACTAATGACCGGAAATACTCCATGCAGTGTAGGAAAGCAGCAGCAAAGGCAAATAAAATGTTGAGCTGCATTGCTAATAGGATCAGCAGCAAGTGGGAGGAGGTCATACTGCCCTTGTACAGGTCATTAATGAGGCCATACCTGGAGTACAGTGTACAGTAATGGTGCCCATACATTAATAAGGACATCAACCTGCTGGAGATGGTCCAAAAGGACGGGAAAGGGGTGGGGGTGGGGGCAGATGCAGTACATTAGACTGGGAGCTGTACACTTGAGTAGATTTGATAGACCATTATGGCCTGTATCTGCTGGCATTTTCCTATGTTCGTACGTATATAAAAGAGGGTAACTAAGATGATCATGGGCCAACAGCATAGGAAGTGTGTGGAGAGATTTGAGGCCCTAAACATGTACTTCCTGGAGAAGGGAGGGAGAGGGAGAGGGAGAGGGGCAGAGAGAGACAGAGAGAGAATATGAGGGTACATGATTGAGACCTTCAAGTATCTGAAAGGAATAAATAGGGTGGACAAGGAGGGTCTCTTCAAGCTTAGTGGGAACCGAAACATGAGGCGAGACAGTCTCAAGTTGAAGGGGGGAGGTTAAGGAGAAAGGCTAGAAGATACTTCTTCATGGAGAGGGTGGTGGCAGGTTGGAGTTGGCTTCCTGAGGAGATGGATTTTGTTGAAAAGGGTAGGCAGCTTCAAGAGAGGCTGGAATAGAGTTAAGATGAAATAATGATAAAGACATCTGCAGACGGAGGGGAAGTGTAGATTGGAGAGAGGGGCAGGGTCAGTAGCTGATGCTGAAGATCCTGCATCATAAGCAGACTCAATAGACCTAATGGCCTTATTCTGCTGGCTTTGTTGTATGTTCATATGTTCGTATAAAATGTCTAGGGACAGTGCTCATATTGGGTCGTGCCTCTAAAAGGAACTTTCTTCAGTGTACCTACATGGAAACAAGCAAACATATAAGAGAGTTCCTCTTATCCCTTGTACTGGCAACATCCATAATGAAATAGAACAATTTCACACTAAAGGATAGAGGCAAAGATCTATGGGGTAAATGCAACTGCAGCCCTATACTGTACTTACGTGCTACAAAAAAAGGAAGCACTATTGTTTATTTTATACGCAGAAGCAAGGAATATAGAGTTGCTCCCTTAATAGAGGCAGCAGTTAGGATTAAAGAATAAGGAAAGTATGAACAATTTATTTTCCTTATTACTGTTATATGCACTCTGTGGCACCTTGACAAGAAAAGAAACAGAACATATGAATTTGGCAGCAGAATTAGGCCTTCTATCAAGTCTGCCCATTGTGTGGGGATTTCAGGGTTGTTCAGGCTGATGTCCCCACTTCCCCCTCCCCGATTATTTCATCCCTATCCATTTCCCCTTCCCAGATCTTCTTCCTTCCCCTATATCTCTTCCAGGCCCTCTTGAAGCTCCCCACCATTCTCACTGAGATCACCTCTTCTGGCAGTGCGTTCTACTTGGTCACCACCCTTTCTGTACAAAAGTGTCTCCTAACCTCCCTCCTAAACACCTCCACCCCTCCAGCTTGAGGCTGTGCCCCCTCATAATTTTAATGTAGCTTTGCCTAAATAGACCTTCCTTGTTTACCTTATTGAATCCTTTCATGTACTTGAAGGTCATTATCATGTCTCCCCTCTCCCTTATGTCCTCCAGGAAGTAGATGTTCAGGGCTCCCAGTCTCTCTTTGTATGATCTACCCTGCTGCTCCACAATCATCTTTGCAGCCCTCCTTTGGACTGTCTCCATTAGGTTGATATCTTTTTTAAGGTGAGGTCTCCAGAATTGCACCACATACAGTACAAGTCACATTAAACTGTTCCTCCAACTGGTTGATGTAGCATTTTCCAATGAGTTGCTTGTTGTGTGCACTGCTTATTGCACTGCATTATTAAAAGTTTCCTAATAGTTTGTCTGTAGCTGCTTTTCGGTTTCAGCTTACTTTGCAGCTCTCTGGAAATGTTTTAACACTGACACTGCAGTGCAATAAACAGCATACACATTAAGCAACACATAGAGAACTAATTTACCACCGAGTTGGAGCCTGATCTGCCTAATCGACTGTACTGTACAGTACAGTAGTTTGCTTTTTAAATGAGATTTTTTTTCTAATTGCACTAATTGTTAAGTTTTTTTGTGATTCACTTTTCTGTTTCTTCCCTCCTTCATACGGCTGCACTTAGGGGACTCTGAGCACTGTACAGAACTGTGCAGTACAGCACAATGGGTACACAGGAACGATTCCCTTTTCCTCGTCTTTACTGTACAGTATTACTGCAACCACAGCAAGCAGTCCATGGAGGAAGTTTCATTTTTAATCTTAAACAGAAAATACTGTACTGTACAGTATGTGACTTGAGTCAGGAAGTGGAGTCAGGGAGAAGGAGACCGTGGAAAACAAAGTCCTTTCTAGCGGGTGGGCTGGTACAGTTGTGGATGATCGACAGGGTCTGCTCTGTACTGCACAGTATTCTATAATACTGTAGGTTAAATTACCATAGGACAGTTGCATTCTCAGCATTTCCTCCTGTACAGTAAAGTATCCTTTTGTCTGTCTCTGACTCACTGGTTTGGTATCCCCCAACATGGATAGAGTACAGTATGGGCATCCTCTGGTGCAGTGCAGTCACCACCTGAGGGTGGTGGCTGGGAGGAAGGTGACATTCAATCTGCAGTATTTTGTCTCCATCTGGGGTATGTGAGTTGGGGAGGGGACAAAGTGCACAGGGTGAAAAAAAAAACAACCCCCACTTGCGAGCATCAAAGCCTGGTCTACAGCGCTCCCATCCGCAGCTGCTTAATCACTGCCTCAGACCATTAAGCTGTGGGGCCAGTACAGTTACAATATATACATTATGTGCCTACAAGCTTTCACATGTTCTTTGCTGTCCAACCTACAGTACTCACTGAAATGCCATCTGCTGTAAATCCATGGTGCTGTTCTTCCTCTCAATACAGTACAGTATTTTGGTCTTCCCATTTTTACTCTCCCGATTTTGCTCTCCCTATTGGGACTCGAGACCTTGGGGTTTTTTCTGTGAAGAGACTCTCCATGCCAGTGCTACAGTACTGTCTCTAACGCTCTGTAACTACTGTACCTGTACAGCACTGTAAGTAAATAAAAGCAAAACTAAACATACAAAATAAATAATTTAAGAGGTTAGTGGGTCATGGAGAGGCATGGGACAGTGGGGATCGGCAGATCGTCGATCCAGCTCAGAGCTGATGTACTGTAATGTACTGCAGACTTGGCGCCATTGTAAACTGTGAATGCCAGTAACTAGTAACTACAGCATTTCAAATGCATTTGACAGTGGGGGGCTGAAGGGAATTTAGTGTCTGAAAATTCATTGCATAAAAGTTGATGGTTGGTTGAAATGGAGATGGTAGTTTAATAATTTAGAGTTGCCACTGCATTGCCATCTAAAAAACAAAATGCTACACCAGTGAGTTGAAGGAACAGTTTAATGTGACTTGTACTGTATTCCTGATGTGGCCTCACCTGTGACCTGTACAAGGGCAGGACTACCTCTTGCCGCCTACTACTGATCCCCATGGCTATGCAGCCCAACATCCTGTTTGCTCATGCCTCTGCCTTCTTGCACTGCTCAGAGTGCTTTAAGTTGCTAGATATCACTCCCAGATCTTTCTCTTCCACTGTGGGAGTTAGCCGGACCCCTTCCAGGTGCACGTAGTACTCTGTCCTGGGTGTTTTTATTCCCATGTGCATGGCCTTTTACTTCTTTGCGTTGAAGTCCAGTTGCCAGATCCCTGACCACCTTTCAAGTTTTCTTAACTCTTCCTTAAAGTCCTGTATCCCCTCTGTTGGATCCATCCTCCCACAGAGCTGGGTGCCATTTGTGAACAGGCTCATTTTGCCATTGATGCCATGCCAATATTGTTAATAAAAAAACATTAAACAGCACTGGCATTAGTACTGAGCCCTGTGGGACACCACTTGTGACAGCTCTCCTCCAATGTTAGCCCACCTCCTACACACACTTCCAATACCTAGCACCAAGCTCCTCACCGTAGCCACACTACCTACCCCGGCCACGGACCTATACCTCCCACTCCACCACTGGACCATGCATCCTCTATGCACCAGTCACCCTACTGATACTACCGTGGTACCACAATGGACACTACTCTGCCTGGCCTCTCCCACCCTACAGGACCTAGCTACTCCCACCTCTGCACAGTGCTGTTCCCCCTACCTAATGGTTCCTAAGCTCATGCAGAAGCATTTAAGGCTGGCCTCCCTGTGCATCCTACTTCTACTACTCCTTCTTTCTGGAGATGTACACCCCAACCCAGGACCTACCATCCCCACAATAGCCTCCCTCAATATATGTAGCCTCCTCAAGAAATTTGATTCCTTTCAGGGATGGGTTGTCCAGAATCGCCCCAATGTAATCTCAGTTGTTGAAACCTGGCTCAACAACCACACCCCCGACTCTGCGGTCTCACTCCCTGGCTTCAAACTATACCAAGCAGATAGAACCTCAAAGAAAGGGGGTGGTTGTGCACTGTATGTCCAGGAATCACTACACTGTCTCGCCCTACCCTCCCCATCACTAGAGCACGGGGTCCAATCCCTCACACTGAAGATCACTCTTGCCCATAACAGAGCCCCTCTGTTCCTCTCCTCTGTATTTATCCCTCCCCGAAATCAG
Source organism: Neoceratodus forsteri (assembly GCA_016271365.2). Lineage (NCBI taxonomy): Eukaryota > Metazoa > Chordata > Ceratodontiformes > Ceratodontidae > Neoceratodus > Neoceratodus forsteri. Next base: position 370,016,910 of record CM028135.1, read on the forward strand.
AAGTCTGCTTTCCTCTCAGTCCTCAACCATCTCCAGACTCTCCCTGGCAATGCTGACATCATTGCCCTTGGAGACTTCAATACAAACTGGTTGGCTGACACTTCAGCCCCTGTTAGGGATGCTGCAACTGCCCAGAACCTGACCCAGCTTGTGACTTCTGCCACAAGAATAAACCAGAGGACTGGTACTGCCACCCTCCTAGATCTAGTGCTCACTAACTCCCCACATAAAGCAACACAGATTAGGGTACTACCTGATGCTCTGAGCAACCACTCCCCAGTACTATGTCAATGGTCGTACTGTATCAACAACCCCCCCCCCCAAAACTGTCTTACAACGCTGCCTCAAACCTGGCAAACTCCAGTCACTTAAACAGTACCTACTAGTTACTGACTGGTCCCTCATAAAAAATGTGCAGACTATTGACTCCACCCTCGACTATTTCATTCATATGTTCAACATGACCTGCAACCGGTTTGCACCCCTAACCAAACAAACTATTAAAGGTGCCAACTCACCTTGGCTGTCCCAAGCCCTTTTGGACCAGATGCATGAATGAGACAACCTGTGGCACATTGCACAGGATACCAGAAAACCCCCTGACAGGTAGCACTATCAGGAAGTGCGAAATAAGTGAACATGGGATATCCATAAAGCAAAGGCTGACTACTATAAAACCATGCTCACCAACACATGGGGTGCAGATCGCAAGTTTTGGGACTCACTAAAAACCTTAAGTGGCAAAGCCCCCTCTGCCCCGCCAACCCATATCCTGGCCAATGGATCTATCACCTCTGATCCAGCCCTTATCGCTGACACATTAAATGACTCCTTCTCTGACCTCTCTGGTGTCTTTCCCCCAAATTTTTTCTCACCCACCCCAACCCACACTGCCCCCTCACCAACCCCCCTTTCTACTTTAAAGCTGTTTCCCAGCGGAAGCTGCCCCTCTCCTACTCAATGCCCTCAGCAAATCCCATTTCAGCAGTGACTCACTGGATCTAAAACTACTTAGACTCTTATTCAACGAAGTTCTCCTCCCCCTCACAATGCTTTTGAACTGCTGCCTTACCCTGGGACAGTTCCCTTCCAAATGGAAATCTGCTCTCATCACTCCTATCCTTAAAAGTGGTGACCGCACCCAGCCTGGGAACTGCCGCCCAATATCAATCCTACTCCTACTCTCCAAAACACTGGAAAAATCGTGGCTATACAACTGACAGACTACCTCACTAAATATAATATTCTGTGTCCTGAACAACAGGCTTCTGCCAGAACTATAGCATCACCACTGCCCTCTTGGAATTTACAAATGCCCTCCATACATCCCTGGACACTGGAAACACTACTGGAGCTGTCTTTATAGACCTCTCAAAGGCATTCGATACGATGCACCACTCGCTTCTCCTGGGCTCCCTCACTCAGTTAGGTCTCTCCAATGAGACCGCCGACTGGTTTGCCAGTTATCTGTCTGAGAGAACCCAGACAGTCCAGATTGTCCACTTCCTGTCATCCCCCCCACCAAGTCAGGGCTGGGGTCCCTCAAGGCTCTATCCTTGGCCCACTTCTCTTCTCCCTATACCTCAACACCCTGCCCAAAGCCTGCTCTGGGAAAATGCTACTGTATGCAGATGATGCAGTCCTCTACAACTCCCACACTGACCCCAAGGCCCTCCGCTCTGCACTCCAGAAATCCTTCTCTGATGCTGAGTCCTGGTTCACTCAGCATAGGTTAGTACTAAATTATAAAAAAACTAAATCCATGATGTTTGCACACCCCCAAAATAAGAACCTAGGACAACCCCTGCACATTCTGAACACACTAAATGACCCCCTTGAACAGGCTAACACTTTCAAATACCTTGGCTTCACCCTAGACACAGGTCTCACCTTCCATGACCATATCCAATTACTAAGCACCACCATCAACGTACGCATTGGTCTCCTTCACCGCTATAAGCACTGCCTGCCTCCAGACTCTCTCCACCTAGCCTTCGCTACATCTATTCTATCACTAATTGACTATGGTATCATCATCTATGGTGTGGCTGACACCACCCATCTACACAAGATTAGATTGGCCCTCAATAAGGCCTGCAGACTGGCTACAGGCTGTCCTAGACTCACTCATACATGCACCCTCTACGCCTCAGCAAATTGGCTCAATTTTGATGGAAGGCTAAAGTACCAGGCCTGCCTCTTTGCAAAGAAAATCATCTCAGGATTACTCCCTCCAGCCCTTTCCCCACTACTTCAGGCCCCACTGACCAGCCGCTTCACTTGGAAGTCAGCAACCTCCCACTTTAGGGTACCTTGCTGCAAAACCATCTCTGGCCAAAGAACATTTCGATATCTGGCCCCAACCTGGCTCAACTCACTTCCAAACTCCATTCTCACTGAACCCAAACTTGGTCGGTTCAAGTACCAGCTAAGGGACCTTATCACCCAAGAAAAGTATGTGATTGCCCCTAAACCTGACCACATTCTACCTCCCCATGTCTATGGATCTAACTCTGGTCCGCCACCCCTGAGCGTGCCTATATCATGACAATGGACATATCTGTCCAGCCTTGGCCAACGAATAACTTGTATGCAATGCATATACCTGCAACCTTTATTGCCCAGCTGCTATTTTTGTATTTTTTTTCACTTTGTAGTCTCTGTAATTAGATGCAACCATTCTGTAACCACTGTGTTAAGTATTATGTTCTTGTTACTCTGTACACTGCTGTCTCTTCTTATGTATGACGTGGAACCTTTGTAAAAGAGTCTTTGACTCAAAGGTGTTATCCGATACTTATCAATAAATAAATAAATAAATGATCACCTTTTGGGACTGTTCCCTAGCCAGTTTTCCACCCATTTAACCAACTTCTCTCCTACTCCAAGGACTGCCAATTTCCTGATTAGCCTCTTGCGTGGTACAGAGTCAAATGCCTTGCTGAAATCCAGGTATAGGATTTCCACTGCTTGGCCTCTGTCCGCCATTTTGGTTAACCAGTACAAGAAGTCGGTCATGTCCATTTGACAAGGCCTCCCTCACATAAAACCATGCTGCCTTGCATCCTGGAGGCCATATTCCTCTAAATGCTCTATCAATCTTTCTTTCAGAATTGTTTCCATAAGCTTGCATACTATCAAAGTTAGGCTGACTGGTCTTTAGTTCTCCAGTTCATCCCTGGGACCGCTCTTGTGGAGGGGCACCACATGTGTCATTCTCCAGTCCTGCAGTACCATGTATGCCTCCAACAAACAACTGAACATGTCCGTCAGTGGCTCTGCAAGCTCCTCTGCCAGTGCCTTTAGCACCCTGGGTTGTACTCCATCTGGGCCTGGTGATTTTTCTGTCCTCAATGCTAACAGTCCTTTTTTCACTGTTTCCTTTTCTATTGCCCCATCTGTCCTCTTCTCCCCTTCTGGTCCCTTTTACCCTCTATTGGCACCAGTCCATCTTTCTCCTTTGTGAAGACAGAGGATAATCATTCATTAATTTCACTTTCCCCTCGTCTCCTCCACCCACCCTTCCCCTTGTCTGAGTCTGACTATACCCTCTTTTTTATCTCTTTTCTCACTTATGTAGTGGAAGAACACCTTCTTCCCTCTCTTAGTACCTTCCGCTAAATGCAATTCCTTCTGAGCCTTTGCTCTTTGAACTGCCCTTCCTACCTCCCTCATCTGTCCTAGGTATAATGTTCTGTCCACCTCCTTCTTGGTCTTCATGAATTTCCTGTAGGCCAGCCTCTTTTTCCTCACTACCTGGACTACCTCAGAACTGAACTAGCTTGGCACTTTGATTTTGGAGTTCTTCCTTTTGTTCCTAGAACACTCGTTGCGGACCCTGTTCCTTCCTTGATAATACCCCATTTTTTGTCCACCTTTATAGTTGCAGTAATTTTTCGCTAGATGCCATTTTAGTACCTTGCACATTTTCCCAAAGTCCACCCTCCTAAAGTCCAGGATTTTGGTTTTAGTGGTGACACTTTCCCTGCCTATGTCCAGCCTGAACTACACCAAGCAATGATCACTTCCACCAAGTGGTTCCCTGACTGTTATGTCCTGTATGTGCTCTCCATCCGTGAGCACTAGGTCCAAGATTACCCCTCCTGAGTAGGTTCAGTGACATCCTGGGTCAGGAACCCAAGTTGAATCACTTCCAGTATTTTCTGGCTCCTGGCACATCTAAACAGGCATTTACACATTTAAATTAGAAACACAGAAACATAGAAAATGATGGAAGAAAAAGATGATCAGTCCATCCAGTCTACCCATAATGCCCTATTGTACCCTGAGACCTGTTGGCTATATGGGGTTTTGTGTTCATGCACACTACCCAACCCAATGTCCCCTGTCTTACTGCTACTCCTATGAGTAACTACTAGGCCCTTAGCTTTGTCCCAGCCATGCCTGAAACCATTAATATTTTTGGCACCCACCACCTCAGCTGGCAGACTGTTCCCCAGCTCAACCATTCCCTCTGTAAAATAAAACTTTATCACATCCCTTCTGAACCCTTTTATCCCCCAGCAGCTTCTACTCATACCTATATGTTCTAGATCTGCTATTTCCACTGAATAGTTCCTCACAGTTTATCTTGCTCATTCCTTTCAGGAACTTGAAGGTCACTGTTGTATCACCCTTCTCTTCTGGTCTCCAACAAATACATGTTCACTGCCCCAAGCTGATCCTCTTAGCATTTGTCCTACTTGACCTGAATCATTGTGGTTACCCTATGCTGCATTGTTTTCAGCCTTTCTTTGTCTCTTCTTATGCGAGGACTCCAGAACTGGGCACAATACTACAGGTGTGGCTTCACTAGTAATCTATAGAGAAATATTAATAACTTTTCCTCCTAATATCAAAACTCCTCCCAATGTGGGCTAACACCCTGGTTGCTTTACTATAGACCTTGTTATGTTGGCTCAATTGTTTAAAGGAGCCACTTATGATGGCTTCCAGGTCCCTTTCTTCAGAAATAGTGCCTTGCATAACCTCTCCCATCCAGTTCTCTGTGCTACAGTTCATGTTCTCTATGTGCATCACCTTGCACTTTTTGGCACTGAATATCAACTAATAAACTATGGGCCACTTCTCCAACCTTTGCAGGTCCTTCGGTAATGCCTTCACCCCCTCCTTGCTGTCTATCCTACCACAGAGCTTAGTACCATCTACGAACACACATGTTGCCCTGAATTCTGTCTACAATGTCGCTGATGAACACATTGAAATGAACTGGACCCAGGACTGATCACTGTGGCATCTCACTGATGACATCCCTTTCTATGGATTTGACTCCATTTAACACTACCCTCTGCTGTCTCCACTCCAACCAGTTTCCCACCTATTTACATCCTTTGCTGCACCTAGCTTCTCTAGCTTCTTCAGCAACCTTCTGGGTGGCACAGAGTCAAATGCCTTGATGAAGTTAAAATTGAGCAGATCCACTGCTTGTCCCTTATCCAGTGCCCTACTTACCCAGACAAAGAAAACTGTCAGGTTGGTCTGACAAGACCTTCCTACCACAGACCTGTGCTGTTTATTATCCTAGAGCCCATGTCTCTCTAGATACTCCACCAAGTCCTCTTTGTTAGTGCTTCCTTCAGTTTACCCACAAAGGTGGTATTACTGACATGTCTGTAGTTACCCAGTAGCTCCTTGTCTCCACCCCTGTGGAGCAGAATGATACCCACTACCCTCTAGTCTTTTGGAACCACCTCTGACTGAATTGACCTATTGAATAGTCCTACCAGAGGGTCAGCTAATTCTGATTCCAATTTCCTGAGCACTGTTGGATACCTCCCATTTGGCCGTGGGGTGTTATCTATCTTCAGGGCTGTACTATATTAATTTAGTATATAAGAAAACAGGAGTTCAATCTGGACTAAAGAGCTGCACTCATAAATACTTTCTAGGATTACATAAATAAAACATATTATATCCTCTGATGCAGCCATACAGGCCATTGTGATGCCAATGTGATGTCAGTGATGGACCTTTGTGGCTGTGTGTTTGTACACCTGATTTCATGACATCTTAATAAATTGCAGCAGCACTGGTATCTGGAGTGGAGACATTTTACATCATTTTGGAAAAAAAAACACATTTTATTAAAATGAGCAATAAAATAAGAATGTTGAGTGCAGCTCCTTAGTCTAGTTCAGACTCTAGATTTCTTCTCTCATGTATTGTCAATTATTTTGGAGCTTGCATCATGACCGACAAATTGTTGTTTAACGTCTTCCTTATACTGTAGCACTTGAATTTTCCCAGATGTACATGTTTCTAAAAATATTTTACTGTGTTTCTATCAGCATTCATTGCTATTTGGGCTGCATCCATGATGCATTTATGATGCATTTAAAGGGGGAATGAATGAACAAATGAACACATTTTTGGGCTCCCACAAGAAGAACATAGCACATCGCTGTCAGCCAGATATCTTCATATCTCTTGTTCCTATCTATATGTTCTTTACCACTTCTCTGGTGCACGCTGCCCTTAGGAATATTGTCAAAGTGCATATGCACAGTGCACTTCCGTTCCCTGCTGGAAACAGGCAGCCTGGAGAGAAGGGGGATAACATGCCATAAACAGGATAGTGCCTTTGCTCCAGGGTGCCATATTCATGGGTTGGCATGTTAATGACCAAATATAATATTCAAGATGCCAAGGGGCCATTTGCATGCCATTATGTGGCTATTAACAGCTATGCACAAATCTTCCATGCACAAATGCATGAAAGCATTACACAGAGCCTCAGAATTGCCCCACCTTCATCCAATTTCCATATAGTAACAAGAAAAAAAATCAATGGTAGTCAAACGCTCCCCCACCCCCCAATCCCAAATATAATAAAAACATTTCATGGTAGTCTGGTGGCACCCCTCTCCCACCCAATCCCCAATGTAATATTAAAACATTCCCTGGTAGTTTAATGATATCCCTCTCCCACCCACTCCCCATTATACTGTGTTGTACACTGTCCACCTTCCTCTATTGTCCACCCACTTGGCACTCCCCATCCCATATCCAGCACCAACTCACCTGCAAAAGCCTATTCAGTGCAGCAGGCAGAGCTGTAGAGGGTGACTGGCACAGACCTTCCTCTTACCACCATGCTGAAGTATTGAAGTTGAAACAAATGCAGGAGGGGTTGAAGCAAAGCCAAACTGAATCTGTCTAGTTCCAACTTTGCTGAGCCTTAGAATGGAATCCTATTAGTCTACAAAATTCTGCAAAGTGGAAAAAACATGTTTTGCACATACAAAACACAGAATTTTTTGGCAGAAAAGGACAGTTATGCCCATTCATTCAGCACATGGGTTCCCTATCTAGTGAACCTCTGCAGACCCTAACTGGTCTCCAGGAACTATCACTTTCTCAGTTCCTGTACTAATATGCCCCTGTGTCTGTCCCATGCTTGCTTGAAGCCTTCAACTGTCCTAGCCTCCACAACATCTATTGGCAGTTGGTTCCATGCTTCTGTCACCCTTTTTGTGAAGAAGTATTTCTCTACATCATTTCTGAAATTTCCCCTTCCAATTTCATTGCATGTCCCCTAGACCTGGAGCTCGCCCTCATTTGGAAGAGCCTTCCTCCCCACCCTGTGCTCACCCCTGTGAGGTAGTTCAGACTCTTGATCATGACACCCCTTACTATCATGTCTTCCTCATAGGGCATCCCTTGCAATGCCTTCACCATCTTGGTTGCCCTTCTCTGGACTCCTTTCACCATTTCTATTTTCTTCCTGAGGTGCAGTCCTCAGAACTGGGCACAGTATTTCAGGTGGGGGTGAACCAGAGAGTGGTATATTGGCTACACCACTTCCCATCTCCTGCTGGTAACACCCCTTCCTGTATACCCCACCATTCCACTAGCTTTTCCCATAACTTTCTCACACTGCGCTGCTACCTTGAGGTGTTCAGAAATAATATCACTTATGTCTCATTCTTGCCTAGTGATGGCCAATACCTCTCCCAATCCTGTACTAAACACTGGGGTTCCTGTGCTTTAGTGCATGATTTTATACTTTTTGGCACTGAACCCCGACTGCCACACCTTCAACTACTCCTCTAGTTTCTCTGGATCCCTACTCTTTGTCTCCACTCCCTCCAGGGTGTCACCTCTATTGTAGATCTTTTACATCTGCAAAAAAACAGACCATCCCTTTCCAGTTCCTCTGTAATGTCCCCTATGAAGATATTGAAAAGAACTTTCCCCAGCACTGCACCCTACGGTACCCCACTGGTCACCCCTTCATCCTTAGAGTGTGTGCTGTTTACCACTACCCTCTGTATTCTATCCATAAGCCAGCTGCAAACCCACTTTAACATTTTGGCTCCCACCTCCAAAATGGTCAGCTTCCTAATCAGCCTTCTGTGTGGGACAATGTTAAATGCCTTGCTGAACTCTAGATAGACTGTGTCCACTGCCCTCCCCTGGTCTATCTCCCTGGTCACCCATTCAAAGAAATCTATTAGATTTATTTGTCATGACCTACCCCTGTGAACTCATGCTGCCTAGTGGTCAGTGGAAAAAGGAAGACCAAGGGAGGGATTGCACGGTTAATAAAAGAGGCACTGGGTTATACAGAGGAAGACCAAGAAAAAGCAAATATCAAACAAATATTTCTGCTCAGTATTCACAGTTGAGAGGAAAGGTGAGGGACCACAAATAAGCACCAAGAGATTGGGGGGGAAGGAAATGGACACCAGTCCCTTTTCTGAGGAGAGGGTCAGGAAAGCATTCACTAATCTGAGGGTCAAAAAAGCCATGGGCCAGCCAGACGAGGTGCATTCAAGAATGTTAAAGGAACTCAGGGAGGTGCTAGCTGCACCCCGACATACTTTTTCAACAGTTCACTGCAGACTGGCATGGTCCCGGAGGACTGGAGAAGGGCAGATGTAGTCCCACTTCACAAAAGTGATAGCAAGTAGGGGGTGGAAAATTACTGGCCTGTCTGTCTGACATCTGTAGTAGGGGAAATTGATGGAAACACTATTAAAGGAAAGAATCTTGGAACACCTGGAATCCAATGGACTGCAGGACCTGAGGCAGCATGGCTTTACAGATGGGAGGTCATGCCAAACAAATCTGACTGGGTAACCATGTGGTTGGATCAGTGTGGGGGCAGTGGACATGGCCTACTAGAACTTCAGCATGGCCTTTGACACCGTTCTACTCAGGAGGCTGGTAAACAAGTTGAGGAGCATGGGGTTGTCAATAAGGTGGTAAACTGGGTAAGAAACTGGTTAGGGGATAGGAGGCAGAGTGTGGTGGTAAATGGAGTTCACTCTGAGGAGGGGAGAGTAACAAGTGGGGTACCGCAGGGGTCAGTACAGGGGCCAGTCATCTTTAATGTCTTAATTAGTGACATAGCTGAAGAACTGGAAGGGAAGGTCTTTCTCTTTGCCGATGACACCAAGCTCTACAACAGGGTAGACACTCTGGAGGGGATGCAAAGACTAGAAGGAGACTTGAAAAGACTGGTGGAGTAGTCACAAGTTTGGCAGTTATGGTTTAATGCAAAAAAGTGCAAAATAATGCACTTGGGTCACAGAAACCTGGAAGTGCATACAAAATGGGGGGGAGAGATACTAGCAGTGACCAAGCAGGAAAGAGACCTGGGGTAAGCATATTGGATGACCTAAAGATGGCCAGACAATGTGACAAAGTGAGTGGGAGAGCTAGTGAAATGCTGGGATGTATAGGTAGGTGTATTACAAACAGGAAGAGGGAGGTGGTGTTGCCACTATAAAGATCTTTAGTAAGACTCCACCTGCAGTAATGCATCTTGCTTTGGAGGCCACATCTCAGGAAGGACATAGACAGGATGGAGGCTTTCCAAAAGAGGGCTACCAAGATGGTACAGGATCTACATGAAATGTCCAATGAGCAGAGGCAAAAGGAATTAATCATGTACACCCTGGAGCAGAGGCGGGAGAGGGGGGATATGATCAAGACTGTTAAATACCTCATGGGGGTGAATAAGGTACAAGTGGGAGATATTTTTCAGAGGAAAGGGTGCTTCAGAACAAGGGGCCATGATATAAAGTTGAAGGGGGAAGGGAGTAGGTTTAGGAGAAGTGTGAGGAAATACTTCTTAATAGAAATGGTGGTGGATGCCTGGAACGTTCTTCCAGCAGTAGTTGTGGGAACAAAAACAGTGGCAGAATTCCAAAAAGCTGTGGATAAGCACAAGGGAGTCATAAAGTATGGGTAAGGGGGTGGCAGAGAAAAATGCTGTAGACCTGTAAGGGTCTACAGTGTAAGCAATGCAACAAAAAGGGCAGACTGGATGGGCCATGTGGCCCTTATCTGCTGTCAGTGTCTGTGTTTCTGTTTCTATGCCTGTGATCCTGCAGCCTATTGGCTTCTAGGAACTCAACCAGTCTCACTATTAGTAGGACTTCCATTAATTTCCCCACCACTATACTTAGGCTAACTGGTCTGTTTATTTATTTATTTAATTTATTTGCTAATTTGATAGGCGGGAGAGGCACACTGAGCCAAAGTTCATTTCCAGGTGCAACCCAGGGAAGGAAAGGGGAGAACACAGTTACAAAGAAACACAAACCGGGCTGAAACAAAGTTACAAGAACAATGGCATAACATGCATAAGTAGAGTGCAGTACAGACAGTAATGCAAAATATTGCAACTGCGTGCCACATAAATAGTGTACAAAATCAAAAACAATTGTGCAAACAAAACCGTAGGGAGCCCGGATGATGGGATGCTGAACAAGTGCTGAGAGGTGGAGTTGGGAAAGGTAAGCAAGAGTTTAGGAAGAGGGTTGGCAGGAGCAAGGGGTGGAGGGAGCAGTTTTAGTTGGTGTCTGAGATAGAGAAGGAAGGGAGGGAGAAAGAGAGACAGATGAGTAGGGTAGCTGATTACAGAGGAAGGGGAGAAGGTAAGAGAAAGCAGAGTTTCCAGCTGAGGGTATGGGTGGAGGAGGGAAAAAATGGGTGGGTTCCTGCCTGCAAGAAGTAGGAAGAGGAGGGGATGGGGAGAGGAAATGGGATAAGTAGAAGGGGAGGGGTCCAAACCAGTATTTAGAGATAAGTGAAGTGAAGTGGAACCGACGACGTGTGGGGAGCAAGAGGATGAACAGGGTAGAGTATAGGGAGCAGTTGTGTATGTGAGGAGTTTGTAGCAAAACAGCACAAGGTGTTGCAAAGGGTTTCCAGTCTGACCATAGAAGTGGACAGGGTGGTGCTGTAGACCACATCTGTATAATTGAAGACTGGGAGAACAATTTGGTGACTAAATCCTGGCACACCAGCAAAGAGAGACAATCCTTATTGTGAAACAGAGCATCGAGTTTGGGGCAGAGTTTAGCATAGATGGCATCAATGTGAGCAGAGGAGTCAAACCTGCTATCTAACCACACACTGAAGTACTTGAAGGTTGGGACAACCACAAGCAGGGAGTCATCTAGCATGGAGAAAATGAGGAGGTGATCCAGGTCAGTTTCTGGCCAGTACCAAAGGTCATAGACACAGTATTTTTGTGTTGACCCATAGTTGGTTGGATATGAAACAGCACAGAACACTGTGAAAGTCATGCCAGAGTGAAACTTCCACAGAAGCAGGCAAGGGATCTGAGGTGTAGAGGACTGTGTCATCTGCATACATGTGAATATGCAAGTTGGCACAGGCAGAAAGGAGGTCATTAAGAAAAATCAAGAGTTGGATTGGACTAAGGATGGAGCTATGTGGGACCATGGCCTGGATAGGGAGTGGTGGGGAAAGGGTGCCCCTAACCTGTGCTGACTGTTGACGGTTCACAAGATATGATTGGAACCAGCCCACAGTAGAGGCTGAGAGACAGGCAGTGCTCAACTTATCCAGGAAGAGACAGTGGGACACCGAGTCAAAGGCTTTGGCCAGATTGATAAAAATGGCCACAGTAACATGCCCCAGATCCATCCTTGAAAGGATAGAGTCAGTGACCCTAAGTAGGGATGTGATGGTGGAGTGATACTTTCTAAAACCAGACTGGAAGGGGGAGAGGAAGTTGGAAGAGTGGAGAAAGTTAGCAAGCCATGAGTAAACCAGTTTCTCTTGCAGCTTCTCAAGAGAAGGTAGGAGGAAGATAGGACAGAAGTTGTCAACAGTGGAGGGATTGCCCCCTTTGTTGAGGGGAGAACCCTGGCAAACTTCCAAGACTGAGGAACTGTGCAAAGGGTGAAGATAGATTAGGAGGTGAGTGAGGGGGAGGTGACGCCTACAGCTGACAGATGGAGAGGTTTATGGACCAAACTATCTGGGCTATATTGTGAAGGATTGAGTGAGGAAACTGCAAGAAGTGTCTCCTGGGGAGTGACAGGGTCCCTTGGGGAGTGTCTGTAGTTACTAGATTCATCCATACTACTGCTCTTATAAAAAGGGAGCATGTCAGCCCTGTCCTCCTCAGTATAAACATGGACCATGTCAGCCCATCTCCAGTCCTCCTGAACTACTCCTGTTTCTAATGAGATTTTGAACAAAGCTGTCAGTGGAGCAGCTAGCACTTCCTTCAGCTCCCTCAGTACAATGGGATGCATCCCATCTGGTCCCATTAACATGACCATGATAATATGAACATACGAAAAATGCCAGCAGATACAGGCCCTTAGGTCTATCGAGTCTGCTCGAGTGTGCATCTATCTGAGTTTACTCCATAGCTGCCCCCTCCCATTCCACCAGTTCCCCATCCCTGATCCTATCTCACCCCCTCTTAACTCATTCAGGCCTAGATGTGCCTGTAGGTGACGTATGAAGGCATAGCCATTCAGGCCAATAACGACTATAGACGTACTCAGCTGACTTTCACTCAGGCCTGGAAATGTCTGAGGAAGTCAGCAGTTCTTATTTAAATATTAAACAAACCGAATTGCTTAGAATTGATTGCATAGCAGCGTTAGAAAGTTAATTTTGTGCTGAACAACTTTGCCACTGCTACTTTGTGTCTATCACGTATACTTCAAGAGTTATTTTTATTTGTTTATGGTAGGGTGTACATGGCTGACATTTATCTCTCAAGACTCACCTAAGCACCTTGAATAAATCCGAAAACATTTTTTTGGTATTTCAGCTAGTATAAAATAAAAATCAAATTGATTACAATCGATTGCATAGCACTGTTAGGTAATTTTGTGCTGAACAACTTTGCAGCTGATACTTTGTGTCTATCATGTATACTTTAGGAGTTATTCACATTTGTTTATGGTATGGTGTGCATGGCTGACAGTTGTCTCTCAAGCCTCATCTAAGCACCTTGAAAAAATCTGAAAAAAAACCTATAGTTATTTGGTATTTCAGCTAGTATATAATAAAAAATGGAATTGATTACAATTGATAGCATAGCACCACTGGAAAGGTAGTTTTGTGCTGAACCACTTTGCCACTTGTACTTTGTGTGTAGCACTGACGGTTCAATAGGTATTCGTATTTCTTTGTGGCATGCTGATTATGGCCTGATTTTGCTTAGAAAGGCCCAGGATGCAGTGCTAAGAGTATACAGGACACAAGTGGTGGATGTCTCAAAGAGCTCTTGTGGTGTGAATGAGTTAAAGCTGTTCACCAACTTCAGTGACACCACCTCATCAGGAAGTGTGTTCCACCCTGCCACCACCCTCTCTGTGAAGTAGTATCTTCTCAATTCCCTCTTGAACTTGCCCCCCTCCAGTCTCAGACTATGCCCCCTAGTGGCCCTCCCTCCCTTTAATCTAAACATCTCTTCTGTGCTGACCCTGTTTATGCCCTTCATATATTTGAAGGTCTCGATCATATCCCCTCTCTATCTCTCCTCTCTTCCAGGGAGTACATATTTAGCACTCTCAGTCTTTCCTCATAGGGTTTCTCCTCCATTCCTGTTATCATCCCGGTTGCTCTGCATTGGACTCCTTCCAGTAGCCTAATATCATTCTTTGGGAAGGGATACTAGAACTGCACGCAGTACTCCAGGTTCGGTCTGACCAGTGACCTATACAGCGGCAGGATAACCTCTCTCCTCCTTGTGATGATTCCCCTGGCAATACACCCCAGCATCTTGTTAGCTTTAGCAGCTGCCTTCCTGCACTGTGCTGAATGATTCATTTGCCCTCTTACGAGTATCCCAAGATCCTTCTCCTCCTCTGTAGTGCCCAACTGTTTTCCCCCCATTCTGTAGCAAAACTTACAGTTGTTGACACCCTAGTGCATAAATTTGCACTTTTTTGTGTTCAAACCCAGCTGCCATGTGTCTGACCATTGTACGAGTCTATCAAGGTCTTCCAGCGGTCCTAGCCAGCCCTCTGTGTTGTCCACCACTGCACTTATCTTTATGTTGTCTGCAAACAGGCTGATCTTATTGTTGACCCCATCTGATATATCAGCAATGAATATGCCAAACAGCACCAGCCCCAGCACCGAGCTCTTCGGAACCCTGCTCAACACAGCCCTTGGTGATGAAAGCTCCCCCCCCCGTATGACAACTCTCTGCTGCCTATCACCCAGCCAGCTTTTGAACTGCTCCACTAACCTCTCTCTCCCATCCCAGGTTCCCCAACTTGCCTATCAACCATGCGGCACTGAATCAAAGGCCTTGTTAAAGTCCAAGTACAGGACATCCACTGCTTGACCCTTGTCTAGTGCGCTTGTTACCCAGGCATAGAAGTCCACCATGTTTATCTGACATGATCTTTCAGAGACAAATCCATGCCGTCTGTTGTTCTGAAGACCAAGCTCCTCCAGGAATGCTACAGTCTTCTCCTTGATGATGGACTCCATGAGCTTCCCCACAATGTAGGTTAGAATGACTGGTCTATAATTCCCTGGCTCATCCTTGGGCCCACTTTTATGGATGGGCACCACATGTGCCATCCTCTGGTCCTGGGGTATGCATCCAGTCTTCAGGGAGGTGTTAAATAGGTCTGCCAGTGGTCATGCCAGGACCGCTGCCATCTCCTTTAGCACTCTGGGGTGTATGCCGTCCGGACCCAGTGCCTTGTCCTCCCTCAGGGCTATCAGACCTTCCAGTACTCTGCTCTTTTGGATTACCCCTTCTATGTTCTCTGCCCCTCATATACTCTCTGCTACCCTCCCCTGAGGGATTGGTCCTATTTTTTCTCTGGTGAACACAGAACTGACGTACTCATTGAGAACTTCTACCTGGATCCCCTTTTCAGCCAACCCCCCCTTGCACTTTGATTCTAACAATCTGATTGTCACAGAGTGACTCTGTGATGGATTAGGGGCCCTGAAACTTTTGGGCTTGGTGCTTTACTTAAAGCCTTTTGATACTATAACTATGTAAAATCAGAAATTAAATAAATAAATGTAAGCTTTAAATGTTGAGGCTAAGTTAAAAGATAGTGTAGTGGAGACTAGCAAGGTAGAAAAAAATAAAGCAAAGGGGAGGACAGAAGTAAGAGTGAGTCATTTAGTAACCCCCCCCAAGGTAATTCAGTTAAAGAGAGAGGGAGAACTGAATCCCTTGTGTAAAGGTAGTTGGGATTCTTTACATGGTAATTTAGTTAATCTGGAGTTTAAATGAGCAGCACCAGCAATCTCTTTCTACTTGGGTTGAAAGAACACTTTTAGTCCTTCTTTTTAGAGGTGTTTGGTAGCACACCAGAATACAAGCACTGCTTAAGAGGAAGAATGGGTTGCAAGTGAGGGGAAATAAAATAAAGTAATTTAAGTCACTGTTCTGTTTAAGTTTCAGTCTTTAAGGGACGGTATTATTTGGAAGTCATTCTTTCTCCAGTGGCTGTAAATATTAACAGTAGCAAAAGTGTTGAAATGCAACATGTGTTTATTGCACATTTAACTTACCCTGGCAGAAGGTCAGTGTAATGTTACTTCTTACACATGTCCTCTCCTATCTTTTGATAAAATAAAGACTAGGGACAAGGTACTTGTAGTGGGCTGTAAAACCATTTGTAAAAGGCTGGTTAGTTTGAATTACTTCCTGCTCAAAGCTCCCTGTTTGAAACAACCAGTTAAGGCACATGTTGGTAACATCCTGGCAGTTGTGTTTAAGTAAGCAGGTTATGAAACTATGTGGGGGATTGTTCACCTCAGAGAATAACTACATAAATTGTGTGGGACAGTTCTTATTACAGAAAGGGCACCTGTTCATGTGTCTTTGAATTTTCAGCTTCTGCTTCTGACCCTCCTTGCACCACTCCCTTCCAGGACAGCTATAGTGCTGACCAGCCCTTTGTTCCTTTGTTTTATGCTGTCTCTTGTTCGGGGTGGTGCCTGATGGTCACAGCTGTTTGTAAAAGAGCCAGGAATTAAAATAAAATAGACTGAATATGTGTATAAATGTATGTGAATTATAAACTGTTTAGTTAGATATTTAAAACAAAATAATTACATTTAAATAAGAAGTTTTACTTTCACATTAATGATGTGGGTAGAGTTGGGGAGAACACATGATCATTTCCCTGTATAAAAGGACTGTCATTTGAGATTGTTAGTTTAGATTGTGCTCCTGGGTCTGGAGGTGAACTCCAGGGAGCTCTGTGGAATGTTCCAACAGGTGTTAGGAGAAGAACACCTTTCAAGCCATGTAAAAGTCATGGGATAAAGTTTATTTGCCATTCTGATTATTTCATTTTGTTGTTGTACCAGTCCGCTGATGTTATATTTGTCCTGCTATGAAGAAATTTTGAGATAGAACTGAATACATTTCATTAATTTACAACTGCAACTGTGTCACGCTACCAATTAGTTCACAAAGAGACCTGCGCCCGCTCACATATGGTGTTTGAAGTGGGATCCCGATATCCCTGGTGGGATCTCGATTGGACTGTATAAGGCCTGGTGGATGGTCAATATTGCAGGACAGTACAGCGGAATCCTTGAGGTTGCTTCACATTCCCTTGGATGCTGAAGTATGTGTATAATGACTAGTGGAGATGACACCAGCAGAGCCAAGGATGTGGATGACTGGAGGTGGTGACCTGGGTGAGGTACCATGGAAGCAGGAGGGGTCTGAGGACCAGGTGGCTGAGCTGATAAAGCTGGTAAATTGGCTCAGTGGAAAATGGTTGGAAGCAGACCAGCACCGGAGGGCGGCTGAGCACCGTTGCCAGGTGCTGCTGAAAATGTCCCATTCAAAGGAGCTGGTAGATGCAGCAGAGGGCCTGGAGCAATTGGACCTAGCAGAGGAGGAACCCTGAATGGAAACCCTGTTGCCCTTATTACCAATTTTTCCCGGCTGTTACCTGGAGGAGGAGGATCCACAAGACACAAAGTCCCCAGGTAAGACTGAGACTGTCCGTGAATATTCTGGGGTGAAGATTCCAAGCAACAAGGAAGAGGCCATTAAGGCTGAAGGGACTTTGTTATGTTGTAAAACACCTATCATAAATTCTGAATGTTTTTTGTGGACCTGATTGGGAACAGTTACAGGGGAGGGACCCTGAAGTCAACTGTTTAAAGAAATCTGTTAAGGTTCAGGATGGGAGACCAGTTAATGGTGGGGTTGGAAATAGGTTATGGTGGTATGAAAAGAGACAAGAAGTGCTCTACCACATGAGGCCTAACCCCAGGACAAAGAAAGTGGATGACCGGGTTGTGGTGCCTGTAATCCTTAGGGAAAGGATACTGGACATGGTAAGCGGCAGTCCAAAAAAGTCTTTAAGCCAGGAAGAGGTTTTATCTTCGCTAATCCCCTATTATTATTGGCCTGGGTTGTATAGTCAGGTGGCAGACTACCTGAGGGATAGTACTAGGTACCGTAAGGGGGAAGAACCAAAAAGGTGTAGGGTAGGTGGTGCTCGATGGATAGAAGGCTGACGTAAGTGGCACCTTAGAAAGCAGGGGAGGTTTCCACGTAGAGAAACGGGTTGCAAATGGTAGGTGCCCTGAAAGGTTATAGGAGAAGGGTTAGCTATTAAACCTTTCTATCCATACCGTCATTTGAGACATGGTTACAGGACAGAGGTATACTGTGGTAACATGTCATTTTTTTGGTAAATAGAAGAATCTCAATGTGTTTCTATATCTGAATGGATTAGGGTCGCACGGGTTATGCTACCTAAGAGATCCCTGTATTGGGCATCAGATATGAGAAAAGTTCTCAGATCAAAACCCCCCTTTCCAGGAGGAAAAGAAAAGGGAGTAAAATGACAAGATATAGATTATTTGTGGGTGTTAGCACTGTTCAGTGTAACTAATACTGACAGTACAATGATATACAGTATAAAGTGAGCATATATTGCATTTTGAAAGGTCTGTATATGCCTTATTTAGTGATCTTGGAGATCTATTAATGTTACATTGAAATACACTGAAACGTTATATTTTTCTTTTTCTGTCCTCTCTTACTGTGGTAGATTATTTTGTGCTATTCTGAATTTAAAATTCTCCTTCGACTGAAGAGTTAGCCGCCTTCAGCTGATTTCTCTAATCTATTCTAGCTTGGTTTTGTTTATATATTATTACTATTATTAACAATGTTAGCAGTCTATGATGATGGTGATGTCAGATATTACTACCTACTTCAATTGTAATTGTTATCGTGAAAGATGCTAATCAGAATAGTGTATATGCCCAGGGGGATTAATGAGATAGCATGTCTTTAAAGGAATGCTTATGCTGTATTTCTATTTCAGAAAGGACCCTGGGGTGGAATTCTGTGGGTGGGCCGAAGTTCAGACAACCTCCCTTTTATCTGTATAGGGCTTAGACAACCAAGAATTGGTTGCCCTCTTAGGTGGGGAGGAATGTCACAGAGTGACTCTGTGATGGATTAGGGGCCCTGGAACTTTTGGGCTTGGTGCTTAACTTGAAGCCCTTTGATACTATAACTATGTAAAATCAGAAATTAAATAAATAAATGTAAGTTTCAAAAGTTGAAGCTAAGTTAAAAGATAGTGTACTGGAGACTAACAAGGTAGAAAAAAATAAAGCAAAGGGGAGGACAGAAGTAAGAGTAAGTCATTTAGTAACCACCCCCCCCAAGGTAATTCAGTTAAAGAGAGAGGGAGAACTGAATCCCTTGTGTAAAGGTAGTTGGGATTCTTTACATGGTAATTTAGTTAATCAGGAGTTTAAATGAGCAGCACCAGCAATCTCTTTCTACTTGGGTTGAAAGAACACTTTTAGTCCTCCTTTTTAGAGGTGTTTGGTAGCACACCAGAATACAAGCACTGCTTAAGAGGAAGAATGGGTTGCAAGTGAGGGGAAATAAAATAAAGTAATTTAAGTCACTGTTCTGTTTAAGTTTCAGTCTTTAAGGGACGGTATTATTTTGAAGTCATTCTTTCTCCAGTGGCTGTAATATTAACAGTAGCAAAAGTGTTGAAATGCAACATGTGTTTATTGCACATTTAACTTACCCTGGCAGAAGGTCAGTGTAATGTTAATTCATACACATGTCCTCTCCTATCTTTTGATAAAATAAAGACTAGGGACAAGGTACTTGTAGTGGGCTATAAAACCATTTGTAAAAGGCTGGTTAGTTTGAATTACTTCCTGCTCAAAGCTCCCTGTTTGAAACAACCAGTTAAGGCACATGTTGGTAACATCCTGGCAGTTGTGTTTAAGTAAGCAGGTTATGAAACTATATGGGGGATTGTTCACCTCAGAGAATAACTACATAAATTGTGTGGTACAGTTCTCACTTACAGAAAGGGCACCTGTTCCTGTGACTTTGAATTTTCAGCTTCTGCTTCTGACTCTCCTTGCACCACTCGCTTCCAGGACAGCTACAGTGCTGACCAGCCCTTTGTTCCTTTGTTTTATGCTGTCTCTTGTTCGGAGTGGTGCCTGATGGTCACAGCTGTTTGTAAAAGAGCCAGGAACTGAAATAAAATAGACTGAATATGTGTACAAATGTATGTGAATTATAAACTGTTTAGTTAGATAGTTAAAACAAAATAATTACATTTAAATAAGAAGTTTTACTTTCACATTAATGATGTGGGTGGAGTTGGGGAGAACACATGATCATTTTCCTGTATAAAAGGACTGTCATTTGAGATTGTTAGTTTAGATTGTGCTCCTGGGTCTGGAGGTGAACTCCAGGGAGCTATGTGGAACGTTCCAACAGGTGTTAGGAGAAGAATACCTTTCAAGCCATGTAAAAGTCATGGGATAAAGTTTATTTGCCATTCTGATTATTTTATTTTGTTGTCATACCAGTCCGCTGATGTTATTTTTGTCCTGCTATGAAGAAATTTTGAGAGAGAACTGAATAAATTTCATTCATTTACAACGGCAACTGTGTCATGCTACCAGTTAGTCCAGAAAGAGACCTGTGCCCACTCACACTGATCCTTGCATTTTCTTCTTTCCCTTATGTAATGGAAGAAATCTTTCTCCCCTTCTGCTATCCCCTGTGCCAGCCTAAGTTCTTTTGCTGCCTTGGCTGCCCTGACTAATCTGCTTACCTCCCTCGATTTCTTAATGTGCTACTCCCTATCCTCCTCCCATTTGGTTCTCATGTATTTCTTGAAGGTGGCTCTTTTTTCCTTGATCTTCCCAAGCACCTCCCTGGAAAACCACGCCCCCTGGGTCTGTGTGGTGGCTGCTTGTGTTTGTCTGTGTCTGTAGCTTAGTTTTTGTGGATTTACATGTTTTCTGCTTGTGGTAACTATACCATTCTTGCTCACTACATCCGTGAAAGTCTCCTGGACTGGATTTCTGCAAAAAATCATCATCAGGTATCTTTATTTTCATTTTAAAATCAACTTTTTGGAAGCTATCCCAAGCAAAACATAAGTGAAGCAACTACATCTGACAAACTTGGTGAATCTGGGTCCTGCTGGAATCCATATTTTCATCTGACCTGCTCCATGATCTGTATGTGGGCTTTTCAGCAACCTGTTTGAATGACAAAGAAGCATACAGACAAAGAGATTTCACATCCTACATATGTGCAGGCATAGTTAATCACCTTCAGGAATTTTAACATTTCAGTGACTCTGGACCTCAGCTGTTGATCATTCTTTTGGCTTTTGACTTAACCACCAGGTACCTATCTGCAAGCGACTGGTGCAACTGACAAGCTACATCAAGGATAAATGGGCTTATCGTCCTCTATTACTAACAACCTCCTTGCTCTGGGATCCTAGACGCCTGCACTGGTCCAAGCCGCATAAGCCTCAGAAGTGTAATTCTATTGACTACAAAGTACGGCAACTGTCTCTTAAACTCCTACTCCTCCTCCTCTTGATATCAGGAAGTGTCCACTCAAATCCTGGCCCTGTCTCCTACAGTACAACAAAGCCTGCCAAAATGGAGGGGGGGCTCAAAATTGCTACCTTAAACATCTGCAGTCTCCTCCCAAAACTGGCCTCCCTTCAAATCTTTGCCAGCCAACACAACCCGGATATCCTTGCCATTGTCGAAACTTGGCTGACACCTAATACTCCGGATCATGCCATCTCTATACAAGGCCACAAGATATTCAGGCTGGATAGGTCCTCGAAAAGGGGTGGTGGGTGTGCAATCTACATAAAGGACTACCTCACCTGTCTCCCTGGTTCTTACCCCACCACAGAAACCTCAGTGCAACTCCTCCCTATCAAGATACTACTTGGTGCCCAAAACAAAGTCCTCACGATTGCTACTGTCTATATCCCACCAAAAGATCCTGATTCCAGCTTACAGGCTGTCCTCGAGTTCGTAAGTACACAACCTTCTGACATCAAACTCCTTCTCCTTGGGGACTTTACTGTAAATTGGCTTGCTCCTGATGCAGGGTCAAACAAAGATGCTATCCTAGCAGCAAATTTAACACAAGTGGTAAACTCCCCTACCAGGAAAAACTCAAATCAGGGACCAGCACCCTCATTGACTGGATCCTTACCAGCCACCCCACCAGATAACTAATGGTGTTCTCCTGACTCGATCAGTGATCACTCTCCAATAATATGTACTTGGACAAATAAGTTTCGTAGTCATCTCCAAAACCATCTATAGCAGAGTCCTACCTTATGGCAACCTTACTCATCTCAAGACCTGTCTTAGGCAGACAGACTGGTCCTTGATTTACAAGACTCAAGATGTTGACCTAGCCCTTGATTACTTTATTACTACTTTCAACACTGCCTGTGACACCTATGCACCAGTAAAAAGTGCAAAATCAAAGCACCCACAAATCCCTGGCTCACGGGCGGCTATTGGCACAACTCAAAAGTAGGGATCACCTCTGGGCCACTGCAAGAGCTACTGGCACTCTGTCAGACATCCAAAATATAAACAGGCTCGCAACCACTGTACTAAACAGATCCGCTTGATGAAGAGCTCCTACTTCAAGAATGCCCTCCAACTCCTGGGGTGAAGGGAAATCCTTCTGGGACAACATAAGAAATATCAAGGGTCAGCAGTCCAAATCCTTTCCTACAATAATGAATGTGGATGGAACCACTACATTAGACCCAGAGATCATTGCAAACACCCAATGATACCTTCACGGACCTTAGTGGTGTCCTTTCATCTGATTTCTTCACTGATGCTGACCCTCCAATTTCTACTTCTACTACTGCTCTCCAACCAAACCATCCTTCCATTTCAAACTAGTAAAGGCACATGAAGTCTATAAATATGTAAAGAAGGCCATTTCTAAGTCCCTGAGCAAGCAGCTACACTATTGACCTTAAACTTGTCCCTCACTCTGGAGGAAGTACTGCTCCCCTCACAAAATTTTCAATCTCTCCTCTGCTACAGCCAATTCCCTGGAAATGGAAGGCTGCAGTTGTCATCCGTGCACAAAAGTGGTGATAAGTCACTGCCTGGTAACTATCGCCCGATATCAATACCACCACCTCTCTAAGGCCCTTGACGCTGGTGGCGGACCAACCTTCAGACTACCTGAAAAAGCACAACATCCTATGCAATCAGCAGCATGGATTTAGAAAGGCACAGCATCCGATCGTCTCTGCTTGAATTCTCAGGAGCAATCCACAAATGCCATGGACAAAGGAAACCTAACTGGAGCACTTCCATTGACTTAACTAAGGCATTTGATACAGTACACCATGGCCTACTTATCAAACAACTACTATCCCTAGGGCTCTTGCAGGGTCCTGGTGACTGGGTAAAAATTACTTTGCCCAGCCTCAATCTGTAAAAGTAGCTGGAGTTCTCTCAGACCTCAAACCAGTTCGCTCAGGAGTTCCCAGGGATCCATCCTGGGCCCCTCCTTTCAGCCTTTCCAAACTCCTCCCCAAATCCTGCCCCGAACAAATAATCCTCTATGCTGACGATGCCGTGATTCTGGCCACTCATAAAGATCCGAACCTCTTATGCCTCAACCTTCAGCATGCTTTTTCCAAAGTTGAGATGTGGTTCCTTGAACATAAGCTGGTTCTAAACCACAAAAAAACTAAATCCATGCTCTTCTCTAACTCGCAAAACAAGAAACGGCAAGTCCCACTCTCCATTATTACATACCTGGGAAATACCCTTGAACAAGTGCCAATCTCCAAATATCTTGAATCAACTTTGATCAAGGCCTAACCTTGCAACTCACATTGATAGTACAGCAAAACTATTAATCAGCTGATTCAGATTCTGTATCGGAACCGACAGCTCTCACCCATTCTGCACTGGGAATTGCCATCCAATCCTCTATCATCTCAGTCATTGACTATGGCTTAGTTATATACGGATCTGCCACTACTTCAGCACGTTAGTCATTACAACATCCTTAAATAAGGCCTGTCGGCTGCTCACTGGTGCACATCGATGTACCCACACATGTGAACTCTATGCTGACTCAGGTTGGTTGCAACTCTCAAACCGGATAAAGTACCTTACCTGCCTGATGGCAAAAAAATCCACTCTGGGCCTCACTCCTCCTTGTATCCAAGACCTGTTATGCCTGAGCACTAGCACCTGTTTTACCAGAAGATCAGAACACCAGCCTCTCCAAGTCCCCCAATGCCGGACTTCTCAGGGACAAAGATCATTTGCCTATTGTGCCCCCAGCTGGCTAAATGCCCTCAGCACTCATATTACTGCTCCACCTTCTAGGTATTTTCAAATCAAGGCTGTTCTCTCACCTTGCCACCTCCAGCTCCTGTGACTGCCCTGATTAAACCTCCTATTTTCTCACTACCCACCCTGTTCCGTTATTTGACAAAGACATGTTTGGGAAACCTTTTCTCCTGCTATTGTCTGCTCCCCACACCTTTCACTTACCCTCTCTGTTCTGGGCTTTTTCCTATTTGTTTCTCCTAATCTGGCATGACCTCTTTCTTGTAATAATAATGTGATTATTGATATCTCATGTCCTTTTGCACAAATGATTTGATATGTATTTGTATATGTTTTCTCGCTCTTGACACAGCACAAATTGTTGTGTTATCTATGTAATCTTTTTTGTACTATACCTAACTGACGTGGAACCTTTGTAAAAGAGCCTCTGGCTCAAAGGTAGTAATTCCTAGAACAATAAACTAATAACCAGCTTGGTCTTCTGGACTTGGACCTTTTCCCTTGGAGCTTTGAACAGGAGTGTGTGGCCCCAGTTAGGCCAACCTTGATAATCTCCCACTTCTAGTTGGTATCCATATGTTGTTGGATTCTGGCGAGGTGCTCTCCCAATATGACCCTCATTCTCCCGAAGTCTGCCGGCCCAAAGTCAATCACCCTCATTCTTGTACTGGCTGTCTCCCTACTCCTACTAAGAGAGAACCACACTGTGTGGTGGTCACTCCCTGCCAGGGGGTCCTCCACCCTTATCTCCTTCACTCCCTCACTGTTTGAGAGCACTAAGTCTGTTCCCCCCTCTGGTAGGCTCTGCCACCAATTGTGCTAGGAAGCTGTCCTGGAAGGCATCCAGAATGACCTGTTCACTGGCATTTGTGGTAGCTGGGTTACTTCACTCCACCCCTGGCATGTTGAAGTCCCCGACTATCACTGTGTGCCCTTTTGCACAGACGTTTCTTATCTGCTTCCCTAGCTCTTTATCTATCTCCTCACTCTGGGATGGTGGCCTATACAGCACTCCAAGCCTTGTCCTCCTTCCCTTTGCGTCTTGTATCTGTACCCATAAGGCCTCTGTGCTGCCCTCCTCTCCCTCTTCCCTGCTACAGGGAATTCTCTGCCTTATGTAAATAGCCACCCCTCACCTCTTTTCTCTTACTCTATCCTTCCAGAACAACTTGTATCCCAGGACCACTAGGTCCCAGTCCTGGTATTGGATAACCCATGTCTCAGAGATGGCAGCTATGTCCACCTCTCCTGCCATCAGCACTTGGAGGTCATCAGTTTTGTTTCTCAAGCTTCTTGCATTTAAGGAGACCACCTTCCAGTTTTTTCCTCCACCATCTCTGCCTATACCTAATCCCCTCCTGCTACTCTCCCATTTTGGATTCTCCCTCCTCCATTCCCTACTGGACTGGGGGGAGCCTGGCAGCCACTTTTCCTGGAGACTTAGCTCATCATTCAGCCTACTGCCTCTCCCTACCTAGTTTAATAATGTTTTCTGTACTACTGACCAGGGCCAGAGCCAAACAAGCAACCCATAGATGAAAGTGTTGCTATCCTGCGAGCAAGCTCTAAAATATACTCTAAAATATTTTACCTACTACTTAACTTGGTTCAATCTTAGTTAGTTTGTATTTGTATCCCCTGCCCCCCTACCCCCAGGATGAGGCTGAAATTAGGCAGTATTGTCTTGCTATCCTTTACTGGTCAAGAAGAACTAAATAAATAAATCTCCTGGCCAAATAAGAAGAAAGGTCGCATTAGTGCCACAGTCAACTTTATGACACAATGCAACAGGTCTTAACTGCATCCAAAACTAGTTGGAGTTTGGTCATTGAGCTGATCAAATGTTTTGACCTGTTCAATCAGCAGCTCCTCCTCAGAAAACTGAGAGGGGTGGGAATAGACTGCCTTATAATATTCCTTATGATGCTGTGGCTTACACATTACCTTGAGGGAAGTATTCAATGAGTTTCTGTTTGTGCGCCCCTTTCCAAATTAGAGCTTCAAAAGCAATGTATAACTTGGGGTTCTACCCATGGCCTCTAGGTTTCCCTTTTATTTGCAATCAATAAACTCATCCAATGTGTTCAAAGCAAGGGTTTCATGTATTTATTTTATTTATTTATTTGTTCTAGGATTACAAATACCTTTGAGCCAAGGCTCTTTTACAAAGGTTCAACATTATTGGTACAATTGAGACAATCATAAGCAAAGATAACAGTTTATAAAATTAAAAAAAAAAAACCCAAAAAACACATAGTCTTGTAGATGAAAAAAGAACAATAAGGTGAAACTTTGGGGAATGGAAAGGGAAAGGAGGAGGATGAAATCAGGGAGACGAAGTGGATGGGAGAGAAGGGAGGTAGGTTGGGGGACAGAGAGAGAGGAGGGGGGGTAGAATAGAGGTAGTGCAGCCGGTGGCATTTGTCATGGGCCAGCAGGGGAGGTGGAAGATAGGAAGGGGGTGCTGGCAAAGTGCAGGAGTAGATGTGGGTCCAAAAGGCATCTTCAGCTATGGAATCAAAAAGATATGTTTAGCCACAACAGTCACAGAGGTTGGAGGCAGTCAGTGTTAAGTGAGAGCGAGTCTTAAAAGTGCTGAGCGATAGTGAAGATGAGATGTTGCTGGGAAGACGTTGCACCAACTAGTGGCCCGTAAGCAAAGGATCTTTGGCCTTGTGTTGTGCGGCAATGCGGGACTTGCAGAAGCTGAGGTTTTGATCCCCTGGTATGTCGGGTGTGGATTCTTGGTTGTATGAGGGCACAGACTCCGGGGGGGGGGGCAAGACCCAGCAAGATTTTCTTAGTAGTAATACAAGTTTGGTGTTTTATTCGATTGGCAAGATTCAACCATCCAGTCTGAGAATAGAGGTCACAGGTGTGAGTTAGACGTTGGGAGCCAGTGACAAGTCGACAGGCCTTGTTGAGGGCGGTAGATACACGTTTCAGTGCAGTGGTTGTAGCAGAGCTGTAAATGATAATGCCATACTCAATGATGGATATGATGGAGCTCTGGACAACGACAGTGAGGGCTTCAGGTGTCAGGTGTTTTCTATGACAGAATAGCAGGCCTAGCCGGGAGTTAGCGGCTTTGGCGACATGGTCAATGTGGGCAGTGTAGGAGAGGTGAGGGTCAAGGGTGATCCCGAGGTATTTAAAGTTTTTGACCTGTTTCAGTGCGGCACCTTGTCTGGTGATAATGGAGAGTTGGAAGTGCTTATGTTTATTATGGGAGCTGCTGAAGATCATGGCCTTTGTTTTTTTTTTTGATTAAGGATGAGTTTGTGCTTTGTGAGCCAATTCTCAACCGAGGAGAAGTCGAGTTGGAGATTTTCTTGCAATTTCTTTGGGACCTGGTGTGTGGCAAGATTTACTGCATCATCGGCATACAGGGTGATATGTTCAGTGCAGGAGTCCGGTAGGGTGTTAAGGAACAGGCTGAGGAGTAGGGGGCCCAGTATTGAACCCTGGGGGACTCCAGAGAGGTCAGGTCTGAAATCAGAGTACACATCTCCAATTTTTACACGCTGGGTGCGGTTTTCAAGATAGCTTTTGAACCAAGAGATTGAATCATTGGAGAGACCAGCATTTTTAGTTGTCTCAGCAGGAGGGAGTGGTGGACAGTATCGAAGGCTTTGATCAGGTCGATGAAAATAGCACCAGTTAGTTGTCCATTGTCAAGGGAGCTGTGAATGGAGCTGGTGAATTCGAGTAAGGCAGAGGATATACTATGACCTTTTCTAAAGCCATGTTGCTGTTTACAAAGAATATTATAATTGTCCAGTTGCTTGGTAAGTTGGTCCACTACTATACATTCCAGTGCCTTCGATAGGGGAGGCAGAATGGAGATAGGGCGGAAGTTCGCATGGTCAGCCTTATCACCACTTTTGTGAATTGGGGTAACAGTGGCCATTTTCCATTTGTCTGGGAATTGGCTAGAGGAAAGAGAGAGATTAAAGATCTTGGTGAGGGACCCAAGTACCTCGTCAAGCGTTAGGGCCAGTAGCTTGAGGTAAAGTGTGTCATTGGTTGTTCTAGATTTGCTGATGGCTTTGGCAATGTAGTTTCGACTTGATGTTTCTTTAGTGCTTTAAAGTAGAAAGGTGGGTGACAGGCATGGGTGGAGAGTTGTGAGGATGGGAGTTGACCGTCTTGGAAGAAGTCGGAGGAGAACACTGCTAAGGTCAGTGAAAGCGATGTTAAAAGTGTTCGTAAATAGTTTTAGAGTTCGGGTATAGTGTGCCCATTTATGTTGAGTATGTTCGCGAAGATTTTGACTGCTTTCCAGTGACATCTTTAATGTTTTTCCAGAAATCTCTCCCATTTCCCCAGGAGTCAGTGAGGGCATTTTTATAGTAGTCAGATTTCTGTTGCCGAATGGATTTGGTGCAGTCGTTCCATGCCCGTTTATAATTTTGGATGTCGAGTTGCTTACCGGAGTTTCTAGCCAGTTCCCAGAGGTGGTCCCTGGATTTAAGTTTTCTTAGGAGGTCTCCTGACAGCCAAGGGTTACTGAGCGATTTAACTTTACACTTTTTGAGGGGGGCAAATTTATTACAGGCTTCATTGAAAATGTGAATAAATTGCTCCAGTGCAGTATTAGTATCTGTTGCCTTGAAGATGAGGGACCAGTCCTGCAGACTGAGGTGTGATTTGAGGTGGGGTAGCTGACCATGGGGTAGGACTCTGCTGGTGATGATTTTTGGAGGGGGCTTATAGAATTTGTTTGACCATGTACAACTGATGGGAGAGTGGTCACTGAGTGAGTCAGGGAGGACTGAGGTTTTTGTGATTCGAGAGGGGTGGTTGGTTAGGATCCAGTCGAGTAGGGTGCAGGTCCCAGTTCTGTAGTTCTTTCTGGTTTCATAGTCAACCATTTGAGTCAGGTTAGCTGATATAATGGAGTCCTTAAATGACCCACATTCAGCTGAGAACCAATTAATGTTAAAGTCACCAAGAAGGATGATTTCAGAGTCTGATGGGTGGGATTTGACAAAGTCAAGGACAGCGGTTAGACCAGGTCCCTTTTCTTTAGGAGGTATGTAAACAGTGACAACTGGGAGGGCCTTATTGTGGGCGCCTAATAGGAGTCTGATGGGAAGAATCTGAGCAGGTGTTGCTGGAAGATTGGAATCAATGGGGGTGTCCTCAGAAAGTGTCTTTCACATATAAGGCACACCCTCCACCTCTTTCAGACTTACAATCAACCGAAGACACTGTAGCCAGGAAGGGTGATTGCCTGGTCAGGAATCTTTGGGGTGAGCCAAGTTTCAACTACTGACAGAATATCCGGTTGTGTTGGGTGGTAAAGGCTTGCAGTGCATCAAGCTTGAAGTAAACTGCAGATGTTCAGGCACATGATTGAGAGAGTGCCTGCTGGTTTGTTTTAGTTGGAGGTGTTTGGTCCAGGGTTGGTGAACAGTCCCTGATAGCAGCAGGAGGAGGAGCACAAGTTTCAGGGTGCATAGGCAGAGTTCAGTCAGAGAGGTTGCGTTTCTTTTGAACAGTAGTATGCCAGGTGGTAATGTCGAAAATGCAACATTGGAATAGTTGTATACAATGTGGTTAGATGTGCCCAAGGCTCACACAAGAGCAGGGCAGATCAATTTCGTGGTGTGCTCCAGGGGAGGATTTGCCCTTGCCAAATGATGTAAAATAATCAAATCCACAGGAAAATAACCAGTAAACTGTTTGATATATGGTAACAAGACAAAGGATGTGTTAAATTCCTGGAACACTGGCCTGGAGCATATGCAGGAGTTAAAACCCTTTGTCAGTGTCTTCCCTTTGTTTAAATAGTTGTGAATGGTTCTCAAAGACATGCAGTTCCCTTTAGCAACAAGGTAGATGGAAATGTGGATTCAGTGCGCACTCCTCAGGTCAGAGCTTGTAGAATTTCTTAGCTGTACTTACTTTGATTGTGATGGCTTCCAAAAAAGTTGATTTATCATGAGAATCCCAATATCTGCTGGTGATGTTTTCCAGTTTCTTAGTCCAGGAAACTTTCATAGATCACATATACAAGAATGGTCTAGTTCCTCCAAGCCAAAACACATGAAAATCCACAAAACTAAACTATTGACAGACACAACACAAACACCCAGCCACACAGCTCAAGTAGGCGGAGCTTGAAATGTATGCTGATTACATGTTTCACTTCTGTAATGGCTACACAGTACACACTGAACTGCATGGTTAATTAAATCCAGGTCAACTTTGTGGTAATGGAAGCATGGCTAAATGAGCAGCTCTTAATTCTCAAGGACAAAGGGATTAAGACCATGGTTTTCAGCATTAATCAAGAAACTCTAAGACTTTATTCCTCTCTTTCTATTGATACCAAGGACTAACTTGCTCATCAGTAGGTCCTTTTCTTCAAATGTTGGGTGTGTTGTTGGAGCCACAATTCACCATACAGAATCATGCATATCACTTCATTGCTTCAGTGAGTCACAGTCTAAATATCCTGTACAGGACCAGGAAGTACCTCAACTGTCTCATGTGAATGCAGGTATCAGGATGGTTCATAATCATGGGGCTGAGCCATACAGATGTAGTATGCCATTCACTCCCTTACACAACACTGCACAGGTTGCAAGTCCTGTACAACATGCTTTGGAGATTACAGTAGGTTATGAAATTAAGTCAGATGCTCACTGATACCTGTCGTACAGCCAACTCAGCTTGCTGAACTCTACTAACACAACAGTTACCAAAGGTGTACAATCCTGTAAAAGTGTATCATGTCTCCAGTCCCCACATACGTCACATCCTTCTTCATCTCTCTTTCTCTCTAATTCCTATTTTCTGAGATAGATGGAAGCAGCTGGTGGAATAGTAATCCAGAATCTGAAAAGACTTCAAAGATAGGCCTTCTTATCCTTTTTCTCCTTCCCAGCAGAATAGAATGGCTAATCAGCCCACTTCAGCAAAGCCCCATCTTTCCCACTTTCTAAAAACTGCCAACAGCTCAGTGATCCATGTACTGTAGCTGCCCTCCCATGTGAAATCCCTGCCTGTTTCTCTCTCATATTTACAGATTTGTATGGAATACTGGCACTGACCCATATTCCTTTTAATTATCTTCAGTGCCTGCATGTACATAGGAGCAATTCTCAATTAGTTTTACTTATTGCCCTCCTGTACTGCCATGAACATTCTTACACTACTGAAAATATATAACTTGTTTTGTAATGTACTGCATATCATTTTGGAATTAGCAATCTTTCCAGACTGAAAGCCTTCACCATTTATTCATACTGCTGGGTTTCAAGCTGGAGGTGCTGGGACCCTGTGGGAGCCAAAGATCTTCAGGAGGGTCAGCACCGAGGTAGGGCTGCTCATGCACAGCACCGCAAAACTGTTTCACGCCTGTGTAGGCAGTATACGACAGTAGCATCTAGTCATTCAGTTATAGTTTGACTTAGTATTACTGTTTATTATTTTTTTTAAAAAAGGATACATTTTATTATTTTGGTCTCAGCCCTGCTGATCGAAGGAGTTGACCATGGATGGAGACAGTGATGGTAGGGACTCTCCGTTAGAAGGCTGCTCTGGCAGCGAACTGTGTCTGGTCCATTGTCCTCTCTGGAGAGGTGTCCAATAACTGGCAGTCTAGTGATTGGGAGGGAGGACAGTCTTCCTGTAAACACAAAAAGAAGTGGGCCCATTCCCGATCCAGGTCATGGACCCAGCACCACTAGGCTCGAGTTCCTCTTCTTCCTGTCAAAAGAAGAAGAATCGGTACCACTGGAGGTCACCTGCTGGTATGTCTGCCAAGAGGTCTTCGGTAGTTGAGAGCTGTAGGCTGTCTCCAACCCCACCTGGGTCCACAGAGGTTTCTGCTTTTGTAAGCTCAGACTCTTGACACCGGAGCACTTCTCAGTCCTCCTACGGGGTTTCTGGTGGGCAGTTTCATCACTGGGCCACTCTTACAGAACAGTGTGTTCAGCGTCTGTCTCACTTGCCCCTTTTGGCAGATCCGATTCTGGGATCTTCAGGCCTAGGAGCCTCAGGGCAGTGGTTGGGTCCTTCAGGGAAGGTTGAGAGCTCAGTGCTGGCAGCAGAATATTCCCCCTTGCTGGTGCCCGCACCTCCAATATCGGTTCCATGTGCCCTCCCTCCTCACTCTGTTTTTTTGCAGGGGCCAGTACAGGTACCACCCCTTTCCCCTTCTTTGTCTTCTAGGTGTGGGGTGGATCTTCAGATGGTGCCACCTCAGTCGGCATCATCTTCAGTGCCACATTCAGTGCTGGCTCCCCGTGGGGTGATGTCAAGTCCAGCACTGACTTTGCGGTGCCACGTGCAGTGCCATTGAGTCCCACGGTGCAGGATGCAATGCCAGTTCCAGTATCGCCTGTTTATCCCTTGCCCAGGCCAGGCAGTGGCTTATTAGGGGCAGCTTCTGATCCCACTGAGGTGGATCTGGAGCAGAATGAGTTTAATCCCAACCTTATAGTTTCTGAAGAAGGTGACAATGACTTGTTCTACAGTTGAGATGGTAAGCCCTCACTTCCAGCTGAAAACCGTGAAGAATAACTTTCCTTCCAGTCTCAGCTTAAGAATGTGAGGGCAACTCTGGCTCTGCAGACATCTTCTGTAGACCTAGGTAAAGTTTTGCGCCTGGAGTGGCTACATGTTCCAAATATTTTGGTGAACCTTACGCCACCTGTTCCCACACCCTTCAAGATTTTGTCTGAGGCTGTGTGGCAAGGCCTGCTCTTATTCCTTTTGTCTGCAAATCCATAGACAGGAAATATGTCCCTTCCAAGAATAGGCCCATTTTAGCCTTTCAGTCCATCGCAGATGCACTGGTTGTCCTCACTGAAAATGACAAAGCTGTTCTTCCACATGAAGTATCAGCACCTTCTATCAATAAAGAATCTCGTAAGATAGATACCTTGGGGAAAAGGGCATTCACAGCTGCAACTCTGGGTATGCATATTGCCAGCTATCAGGGGTACTTCTCCCAGTATAAATATGCCCTTTGGACTTCTCTTAGTTCCCTAATGGAAGGTCTCCTGGAGTCTAACTCCAAAATGGAGATTTTACACACTGTTACCCGAGGAATAGAATTTAACAGTGATCAGCTTAAAGCTTCCATGGATGCTTATAACACAGCTTCCAGGATGGCCACCACTAGAATCTGTATTAAAAGACATTCCTGGCTTAGGACACCAGGGTTTTCCTCTGATACTCAGCAGCGGGCCATGAATGGCCCTTTTGATGGTACATATCTTTTTGACCAACAGGTAGAACAAGCCCTGGGGCCTCTCAGAAAACCAAAACTGCCATTAAAACAGCAAGGCTGGCTCCTTCAGGTCCACAGAGAGAGGCAGAAAGTTTCAGTTTTTTGTAATAGGCAGCCCTTTTGAGGAAGAGGCCAAGGAGCCCCAAACAGGCACCAGCCTCCTCAGCCACAAAAGAAAATGCAGCAAAAGGCACAGGGACCAAAAACACCCAGCGCCACCCTCTGAAAGTCTGGTCCCAGTCTTACCTCAGCTGCCCCAGGTGGACTTGCCCATGGCAGTAGGAGGTCATCTGATTCAGTTTTACACCCAATGGAAGTCTATCACAATGGGCAAATGGGTTCTCCGGATTGTTCGCGAGGGATACTCTCTTAGTTTTGCCGACATTCCCCCAGACCTTCCGCCCAATCGGCAATGCATTCTGTCAGCAGTTCAGTCAGACCGTCTCACTTCAGAAATACTGGGTCTTCTCAAAAACAGGGCAATGGAAGTGGTTCCCTGGGAAGAGAGGAACACAGGTTTCTACTCCCATTACTTTCTGGTTCCAAAGAAGACAGGTGGCATGCCCCCCAGTCTCGATCTCAGATAATTGAACAAATTCTTGTACCATGAGAAGTTCAAGATGGTCTCTCTGGGGAGTCTTCCATCCCTTCTTAATTGGCATGACTGGCTGGCATCTCTGGGCATGCAAGATGCCTACCAACACATTCTGGTGCATCCAAATTACCACAGGTATCTTGGCTTTGTGGCATTGGGTCAGCATTACCAGTTCAGAGTCCTGCACTCTGAGCTGTCCTCGGAGCCTCGAGTCATAGAAACATTGACTTTGACAGCAGATAAGGACCACTTGGTCCACCCAGTCTGCTCATTTCTCTATGTGTTGGATAAGCTGCAGATCCTAGTTAACCAACAGCCTACTTCCTCCTAGAATCGCCTTATGTCTGTCCTACGCATTCTTGAATTCCCCCACTGTTTTTGACCCCACAACCTCCTCAGGAAGGCCCTTCCATGCATCCACCACCCTCTCCATGAAAAAATACTTTCTCAGGTTGCCTCTGAGCTGTCCCTCCTCTATGGTCAAATTATGCCCCCTTGTTCTAGCACATCTCTTTTCTGAAAGATGTTACCCTCTTGGACTTTGTTGACTCCCTTGAAGTACTAGGAAGTTTCTATCATGTCCCCCCTCTCCCTACTTTCCTTGAGGATATACATATTCAGCTCCTTTAGTCTCACTTCCTAGTCCCTACCAAGTGTTTCACAGTTCTCGCTGCATACCTTCAAAAGCCCTACCTCGGCTCCGACCCTCCTGAAGATCTTTAGCTTCTGCAGGGTCCCAGTGCCTCTGGCTTGAAACCCAGCAGTATGACAAATTGTGAAGACTTGTCCAAGAAGATCAAGAATTACAGTGAGTGCTTAATTTTCATTTTTCTACTGTACTGTACACATTTTAGTACCCAGCTATACCAAGGTACCCCCCAAAAATGAGACTCAGTACTTTATGGGGTCATCATCCCAGTATCTGTTTGATGCAGATGTTAAATAAACTAAAATAACATCAATCAATCAATCAATCAACAAATAAACAAAACAGACCACCCTCATTAACCATATTTTCACTGGGGGAAAAGTGTATTTCCCTCTGGTTAAATAGGTACAGGTATTTAAGAAAAATTTTATGTTTTTATAGTATTAAAAGCTGCAAAACATTTTCCCCCAGTGCCTGCTAGTTTAATTTCTATCAGTTCCATATAGAAAATAAAATGAAGTACTACTGATGATAAGGCTATCAATAGCCCTTCTGCATCAACCTAAACCATCTGTTGCCTATAGTACAGCAGCAGGACAAACTAGAAGTGTTTAACAGGTAGTCGATTATTCATTTCTTTCTCAACGTCAGTTTATACTAGTATGCAGTAAATAAGTTCCTTGTCTATTTAGATACAGATACAGAACAAGCAGCCACCATAATTGAAACAAAATGACTTCTTGTAAGATTCTATGAGATGTCTTAGGAGTACACAAGCCCTTGTTTAATTACAAGATACGCATAGCCAACATAGGAGCACCTTTATTTAAACAGTGTTGTACTATAATTAATCAAATGGCAAATGAAGGTCTCACATACAGTTGTGAAATGCTAACTGAACCTGCCACACACAAATGCCAGTCAAAGGTGTTAAAATGATATCCTAGGAAACCATAGTTAAAGAATAACTGAAGTTCACAAAGGTTAACCTGTTCAGTGTACATGTCATAGCATAGATAACATGCATTTTTCAATCTGCATCAGACTGACTAGTGACTAGGTAAATATTTAGCTGCTGTATTCCTTATCAAGTTACTAAGGATCCCTGGCTTGCCTAAGTAGTTAGGATATATAGTACCATCAACAAACACTCATAGATCTGTTTAGTGCTTAGAAACCCATCTAGTTTAGTTTATTTCCTCAGTAACTCATTCATACTATATCCAGTTACATTGAAGTGTAGGATTGCTGGAGACTGAGAGGAACAGTCTGAGGATTTTTAATTACATTTACAGATATTTTCTGAGGTTTTTGTTTCAGTTAGGATATATTTTTTTGTTATTCTGTAGGAAACAGAACCTTTAGTGCCAGGATGAAATCTAGAGATAAAGGAGTCCAGTCAGAAGAAAACTCAAGTAAGTGA
The DNA here is from genome assembly GCA_016271365.2 of Neoceratodus forsteri. NCBI lineage: Eukaryota > Metazoa > Chordata > Ceratodontiformes > Ceratodontidae > Neoceratodus > Neoceratodus forsteri. The sequence goes on from CM028135.1 coordinate 370,052,743, forward strand.
CCTTAAAGATACAAACTGTCAATTTTTCTCGTAACTTTAAATACATTCTGCCCATCTTAACAGTAAACATACAGAGCAAGAAGCAGTTTATTTTATTTTTCAGTCCTTTTTATCAACGTTTCCAATTGATACAAACTTTAGAGTTCACACTGCTTAATCAACTCTGTTAACGTATATACATTATGCTGCTAAACCAGTTTCCTTTTCTTAAATGTCCATTTCAGAAAAATAATTACACACCAAGGAGATTTATTATTTTTACTATTTCATCTGCTGTCATGGAGTTCACTACTTTTATATCTCTTTTTCTAAACAAGTTGCATGCAAACACATCATCTGCATTCCAAGTTATTTCATTGAAAAACTAAATTAATTAATTTATTCATTATTGTTTACCTGAGAAAACCTACACTATGTAGACCTGTTTTCAGCTATATCTCGGGCAAGATGAACAACAGTAAAAACTTTCTCCATAAAGTACAGCAAAATTCACATCAGTGTTTACATGTCGTAATAGTGCTATTAATATTTTTTACAAAAGTGTGTCTCTAAAAGTAATGTTTAGATATGCTGATCACATTTAGTCACATGATTGGGGGCCAAGGAGGTCCCCATGTCATTCACAATTCCCCACCTGTGCCTGCCCTTTCCATTGAGCTATATGGAGGCATTTGGGTACATGATGGGAGTACAGTATCATTTCATAGCTTTCACTGTCACTTACATATGACTATTGACAGCAGTGGGGTAGGGAATGCAGAATGTACAAAAACTGGGACCGTGCTATAACCTCTTATGGATCTCAAGCTGCAGAGATTTTGTGACCTGGGAGAAACCACACCAAAAAAAGCTGACACATGCCTCACTATCCTTTTTGCCCTGGAGGACACAGGTGAGGAGATCTGTCTAATTTCTTTTTAAATTAGTTTTTCTCTATGGAGATGTGGCAATCCTATACATAGGCTGCTGCATCCAATGATTGTTGTGATTGAAGGAGAACCATAGTCCATTCTCACAATTTTATTTCTTATTTCATTAATCTACAAATTGATTAGAGGACTGCATATTTAAACACAGATAGTTCTCAAATCACTCTTACGCTGGCTCACTGTTACTGCTTTTCTTAGCATCACACAGACAAGCACAGGGAAGGATGAGAAATCTACAAAAGTTCTAAAGTTCATATAGCCAGGAGGAAATATTTTGATAACCAACTTGAGTGATCTTTTGTAATCACTAAAATATCTTAAAGGTACAACATCCCATCCCCTGTGAATTGAAAAGCAGTCTGTTTCTTTAAATTGTCTTATAAAATTTAAACCTGTTTGGAAGTTTTCTGACACACTCAGGCCTTCTCAAAACAACTGTCTCGACAGGTACTGATACAGACTCAACATTTTTTTGTTGCTCAGACAATTGAGTGGAATCTGTGTGTCCTCTCCTTGTACATATACATTTCCTGAAACTTTTAACATTTCCCAATGACTGTATATACAATATTCTCCTCTGCATTTGGCTCAAGCTCGGGGGCATCTTAATCCTTTGATTTATACAGTATTTTTTTATCTGCTCTGTAATACAACCAAATATTTTACATGATCTAATAACATTTTACAATATTGGTAATACTCTTCTGTCCATGCTACCCTCCTGGCTAATTTTGAACTACTGCGTGTTGTTCTGAAACAAAGACACATATTAAACAGTCCTGCTTAACCTTAGAGTATCTGCTAGACCTTCCAAGAATTAAACTCCTCCATTGATTCCCACTAATGAGTCTTTGCCAGAGACGTTAGGATCCCACTGGAGGCAGAACATTTTTGGAGGGCTGGCAGAACAAGTAGGCCCATGCACACATCACTGCATGTGCTCACTGCTATACAGTGATGTCAGCCCCAAGATCCTCAGTCCTTTTTTCCCTGCAGTAGAGTGTGCAGCAGCAATGCTACTGCTCTCCTTGTCACATGACCATGGAAGAAGGTATGGTGCATGAAAAAGCAAGTTGCTCCAGCAGTGGGGCTGTGTCTGGCCACCACCTCTCTCTGGTCAGGTGCTCTAGCAATGGACAGTACTCTCTGAGTGGGAAAAAAAGAAATGCAGCATTGGGGTATTTGCACCATTCGGACTGAACCTCTTTGTGCAAAAAGCATAAGGGAAAGAATAAGCACTGGTCAAGGTCATCCTCTCATCATTCTGCTGTGAGACATTTTGATTTCTGTGGAACAGGGTACCCCACCATCATCACTGATGACACTGGGGATGCTGGGCTTGCAAGGCTTAGATTCCCATCTCGCAGCCCCTCTCTGTCCAATACAAGACACTCCAGTGGGAAGTTTGATCATTGGGAAGCTCTTATGGAGTGGTGGGTGCACCAAAGTGAAGCAGCCTCTCAGGGTCAGTTGAGCTGGTGCCATCTTCAGTGCCACCTGACTTAGGTGTGTGGCTGACTCCAACTCCAGCCTACAGGCTAGGGCTGCTATTGACACTGCCAATGCCCTGCTCCACCTGTGGTGTTGTCTTTGCCTCCTCCAGGGATGGGGGGCAGCCATGATGCTGCTGCCAGTTCCTTCGGTGCCAGTAGGGTCATTGACACAGTTAACAGTGCTGCATCCAGCGCTGGGCATGGGCTCTTTAGGGTCTACTCAGGTGGCAGCACTGCTGAGAGTACCTCAGAGGCCTTCAGTGCCAGGATAATTCCCTTCAGGGATGGTCCCAGGACTGCCTGTGGTGCTGCTGCCATTCCTGAGGTCCCATCTGGGGCATGTCCTATGTGATCAGTGTTGCCAAGGCTGTGGTCTGTACAGTTGCTTTTTTCCTCCCTCCTCTTTACTACCCTCCTAGTATGATGGGAGTAGGGGGAGTTGGATCCTGGTCTCATCATTTCCGATGGTGAGGACAATGGCTTGTACTGTGGTCCAGAAAACCCAGAACTGGTTCCTGTCATCATACCTCAGAAGGATCTCTCTTTTCAGGCTGTGCTCAGACATGTGCATTCTCCCCTGAATTTTGAGCAAGCAGCCACAGACCAGGCTAAGCACCTCCATCTGGAATTTCTACACATGCCTAATATCCCATTCTCTTTAGTCCCTTCCATCCAGCTGGCCCTGGAGACACTCTCTGGGGCAGATTGGAGGAGGCCTGCTACTGTGGCAGCTGTCCCCAAGCAGGTGGAGAAGAAATAAGTGGCACCTAAATCTAAGCCCACATATTGCACTCGGCCAGTAGCAGATCCCATTGTAATTCTGGCTGATAATGACAAATCCATAGTGTCAAAGAAGGTTGCTACACACCCCACTAACAAAGAATTGTGCAGGATAGACACTATGGTCAAGCAGTTATATACCTCGATTACCCTTGGCATGAGAATAGCTAGCTATCAGGAGCACTTCTCTAAGTATGAGTACACCCTTTGTTGCAAGCTTAAGTTTCTGCTAGACACAGAGGCAAAATAAGAGATTCTGCTCACTGTTAAACAGGGTATTGTGTCTAACAGTCAACAGCTTAAAGCCTCTATGGATACCTTTGATGCAGTAGCTCACATCGTGTCTATAGGTATTTGCATCAGGTGGCTCTCCCGGCTGCAGATTGCTGGCTTCAACCCAGACATCCAGCTATAAATCATGAATGCACCCTTCGATGATACTCATCTGTTTAGGTAGCAGAAGGAATTGTCTTTTAAGACTTCCAGGCTGGCTGACTATAACCTACAAAGGGATAGAGGACTCGGGTCTTTTCAAAACAAATAGTCCTTTCATTGTAGAGGAAGGAGAGCCAAAAAATAATAAATCCCAGTCTCCCCAGGCCCAGAAGAAAATGCAGTCAAAGGCACAGATGCCAGAAACACTCAGTGCCACCATCTAAAGCTGCAGCCCCAGGTCAGCTGCAGTTGCATGAGGTGGGGCACTCCTCCCCAGTGGAAGGGTGCCTAACCTAGTTTTACTGTAAGTGGGAATCCATCTCAATGGACAAGTGGGTTCAAAGGATCATCTGAGAAGGGTACTCCCTGGAATTGTTTGAAAGTCTCCCCATGACAATTCTCCCAGAAGGTAACTACAATTGTCTGCTCACATGCCAGAGCCTCTGGCACAGGTGATTGCTGACCTTCTGAGAAACAGGACAATGAAAATAGTGTTGGAGTCAGAACAGGACACAGTGTTCTACTACTACTACTTCCTAGTGCCAAAGAAATCAGGAGACATGCACCCCATTCTTAACCTCAGAAATCTGAACAAATACATGGATGGAGAAAAACTTAAAATTATTTAATTGGGATCTTTGCTACCTTCCCTGAAAACTTTTTTATTTAATCTTATTTAGTTTATTTTATTTGAATCTAGGATTACAAGCACCTTTGAGCCAAGGCTGTTTTATAAAGATTCCATGTCAGTTGAGGTACAAATCAAACAAGACATTGAATAACAGTATAGCAGTGGGTTACAGGCAGTTACATACAGTTTTATACATGCAATACAGTGGCAAAAATGCCAGAAGGAGGTCTGGTAACAGGGTTGACATGGTATGGAGGAGAGACACACTAGTGGGGTGTGGCCATTGGCACTTGTCAAATATCAAAGTGCCACAGAGGGGTAGGGTAGGAGGGTAGAAGGAAGGGAGAATGAATGGGTGTATGGGAAAGGGAGTTGAGGGGCAGAAGGTTAAGTGCTAGATGGAATGAGCAAAGAGGAGAGGGGAGAACAATTAAGAAGGACAGTCATAGGAGCTAGGTGCAGACAGAATGTGATGGAGACTGGATTTGAATGGACCAAGCTTTGGCATTGAGGTGATGTTAGTGTTGAGACCATTGAACCAGCTGGGTAGTAACCAATTTAGGATAGGCTAGCATCACTGGATATGCAGGAAACATGCCAGCACATACAGGTGCACCCCAATCACGACATGTATCTCTGGTTCTGCATGGAAGGGCAACACTACCTGTTCCTCTGTGCCATGAGTCTTTTCCCATTTTACCGCCCCCCCCCAGCTTAAATCCAACAAGTGGTCAGGGCTATCTAATTTGTTTAAATTAGGTTTTACTTAATCCCAGCACTATTTAACTATGTAATTTTATGCTAAAAATCATGTTAAAGCCAGCAATAGGCTAACGTGGATCTACTCAACTTAGCCCACAAATACAAATTATTTAACTAGCCCTCAATAGAGCAAAATGCCCTCAAACATTGGGTAAATGAGAAGAAATAAAGTCTGCACTTATATAAGGCTCAGTCCTCTTCGGTCTCTTCTTGGTCACTGTCTTCAGGCATCGCATTAGCATTGCATTGCAGCATTACTCTCAAATCGAGCAGCCCATTTTCCTGCCTCTGTCAGGTTGCCAAACACTCACATCTTACCAGCATATACCACATGCAGCCTTGCCAGAAACACAACTGCATGAGGAATTGAAGCTTCAAACAGTTTCCTACGGACTCCATTGAATTTCTTGCACCTCATGTGAGTCGCATAGCTCAAATCTGGGAAAAGATAAATGGAGTATTTGTCCTGGGTTAACTGGCCTGCTTGTCTCACCAACCTGAGCAGTTGATCCCATGTCCCAATACCATTGGTCACTACCAGTAGGGTATGTGGAGTTTCAGTGTCCTCTCTGTAGCCCAGTTGGTAATTCTGTAAGCTTTTTGTAGCCCAAAATGGATACTTTGACCCTCTGGCATTAGTTTTTCACTCATCCAGTCCTGCAGGAACATAAGAGGATGATCCCCCTTGATTCCTTCTGGCATCCCAAGAATCCGCACATTAGACAAGCGGGCCTGATTTTCCAATGTCTCCAGTCTGGCCCTAAGATGAGCATTTTCCTTTACTATAGGTGTAGTGGTCACAGAAGTAGAATCAGAAGATTTTTTTTAACATCCACCATCTCCGTCTGCAAAGTTTCTACCGTTTTCTCCACTGCAGTGACTCAATTGCCAAAAGAGTCTATTTTTGCATTTAAGTCCGCTACTGAGGCAATAATGCACTGTAGTTTTAATCCAATGGTATCCATAGTTTCTTCCAAGTTGGGCTGAGATATGGCCTGCAAATCTTGGCCTACCCCCATGGGCTGGGACGAACTGGAAGTTTTCCCACCTGAAGCTCCTGAGTGATCTGTACGAGGGTTGCCCATTTTATGCTTCAAAACTTGCTTTTTCGATTAGAAAGCAAGGATTTTACAAATTCCTGACCTAAAAAGGCAAACTTTTGTATTTTATAGCATTAGGAAAGAGAGGTCTCAATTGCTGCTGCTTGCTAGCTCAGGCTCCACAGTGCCCTGCCATGAGTCTTTTCAATGTGCTTTGCAGTACTCATGGTGCACCTTCAAGAGCTAGGACTCCAACTTTTACCATATCAGAACAGAGTAGCTCTGGGTTCAGCTCATGGCATCTGCAGGCAAGAAACTATGAATAGAGGTGATCTATAGACCTCCATGACAGGGAGATGAGAGAGATAAGGAGCTGGGGCAGAACTAAAAAGGCTGTGGCAAAGGGGGAGGTTGGTGGTGGTGGGAGATCTAAACCTGATAGATATTGATTGGGTCATTCCAATAGGCAGGAGCACCAAAGGTCAGGCCCTGCTAGATACATTGCAGGACTGTCTGCTGGTGCAGCTGGTTAAGGAATCCATTAGGTAGGCTGCAATTCTTAAAACTACTTTGAAGTTAAGAACTTATCGTGAAAACCGGGATGCAGCATGGAGGTTAGCCAAGAGAAAAAATGAAAGTGCTTTGGGATAAATATCGAGCTGTGTGTAATCTGTACATTAAAAAAATGAGGGAAGCAAAATTCGATTTTTATTTATCAGGCCTAAGAATAGAAGGGTCTAAAAACCCTAGGGATTTCTGGAATATGGTTAAAAAATTACAAGGAAACAAGATCTCAGAGTTGCCAAATGTTTTCATGGTAAATAATGATCCATTAAAAATGTCAGCTAGAGCAGCTGCCATGCTAAATGAGGTGTTCATCGACATGTGGTCTTCTCAGACTAATACATCTTTTTCTTCTGGTATAACACAGCAAAAAAAGGACCAAGAAAAGAGAGTAGAAAATGGGCCACTTTTCTGCTTTCAAAATACCACCTCTGACCAGGTTTTCAGAGAGTTACTTAAACTGAACATAAACAAGGCATAAGGTCCAGATGGGATTCCATCCTTTTTTCTTAAAGCTGCGGCACCACTGGTGGCCCCAATACTGGCTGACCTCTTTAATCTCTCATTGAATACTGGTACCTATCCACTAGCCTGGAAACAGGCGGCGGGGATACCTATATTCAAGGGAGGTCAGAAAAATGATATGTGGAATTATAGACCAATATCACTGCTTTCGGTCACTTCAAAAATGTTTGAAAAAATTGTAGTTTCACAATTAAATAGTGACCTTGAAAGTAATAAAAAATATAATAAATATCAATCGGGTTTCAGGGCACAGCACAGCACCACTACAGCACTTGTTAAGGTTGTGGCGGACATCCAGGTGGCCATGGACAGAGGCCTCCTGGTTGGGGCCATATTTATAGACCTGTTGAAAGCTTTTGACTCTTTAAACCATCTGATGTTAATTGAGAATTTAAGATCTGTTGGCCTCAGCCAGGGGGCCCTAAACTGGTTCCATGGCTACCAGGATGGGAGACAGCAGAGGGTTAGAGTGGGTAATTTTGTATTCAATTATTTGAATATCAAATATGGTATACCACAGGGGTCAGTATTAGAACCTGTTTTGTTTAATATATACAGTATATATATATATACAAATGGTGTCAGACATCTAATGAGCGATGTTCGACACCATTTGTATGCTGATGATACAATATTGTATTTTGAAGGAAAATCTATCGGTCAAATACAGGAAAAACTGCAAAAACATTTTAATATATTGAAAACATATTTTTGGGAACATGGGTTAGTTTTGAACCCTTTAAAGTCACAGGTAATGTTATTTTCTAACAAAAAAGTGTTGTTGTTGAATTTAAACATAAAAACCTTGAAGAGGCGTAGCTTGGATCTTGTGGACTATTCTAAATATCTGGGAGTCTGGCTGGACTCCCATTGTAAATGGGATTTTCATATAGATAACCTGATTAAAAATTTAAACAAGAAATTGGGGGTGCTGTATAAACATAGAGATTGTCTTTCATCTGAAGTTAGTCTAAAAACTGAACTCCATGATAATACCTCATATTGACTATGGTGATGTGGTGTATAATGGAGCTGCTGGAGGGATTCTGGGAAGTTTAGATGTAATTTTTAATAGATATGCACGTTTTGTTTTAGATGCACCTTGGAATACGCACCATTGTTTTCCTTATAGAACTCTAAACTGGATATCTCTAATGGAACGGCATAATATGCATGTACAGTACAATGTTTGACCCATCGCTGTCACTTCAAAAAAGCACCAGGTTACCTAATAGAGTTATTGGAGGAGTTAAATGTTAAGGAGGGGTAGCGATCTGCAGGGGAAATAAGTTTTAGGGTGCCATCCATGAGAACAGCGAGGGGCCAACATTGTTATGTGTATGAAGGCCCAAATTTGTGGAACTCGTTGTCAGTCCACTTGAGGTCATGTATTAATAAAACACCATGGAATGTATTAAGATCTTGGCTGCACTTTCTCCAAAAAGTTGTTGTATTTGAGTAATATGCATTTATTGTGTAACTGCTATTTTGTTTTTGTATGAACTTATCTATATATATATATATATATATATATATATATATATATATATATATATATATATATAATAGTACTTTTTAGTATGGAATTTGATACTTTTGTACAGTAGGACCTCATTGTAAATTAGCTTTGGCTAAACCAGAAATAAAACTGTTACTACTACTACTACGTTCTTGATGTGGTGCTCACCAACTGGGAAGTGGTAAGAGGAGTGAGGGTTGGAAAGCCACTCGGATCCATTGACCATTAGTTCAGCCTTATCCTTGGAATAAGTAAGCCCTAATCAAAGGTTGCAATCCTAGATTTCAGAAGGGTGGACTCCAGCTGGATGTGGGAGCTGGTCTGGGACAAGCTAGTCAGAGTGAACAGCATCAGAAATGGGGAGGAAAGATGGGGGGAATCCAGGGAGCCATTCTTAAAGCAACAAAGTCTTACATGAGAACAGTAATCAAAAGACACAGGCACAGGAGACCAATGTGGCTCTCTGGAAAGGTCGGAGAAGCAGTAACAGCCAAAAAGAAGGTCCTCACCAGGTACAAGGAAAAAGTGAAGGAAGAATGGGGAGAGTACTAAATGAGAACAAGGAAAATAAAGAGGGTAGTCAGAGACTCAAAGGCAGACCACAGCTGCATATTGCAGAGGGGGTCAAGGCGGGGGGGGCAGTTCTTAAATCTATTAGTGAGAAAAAGGAGGGAGAAGGAATTGTTAGACTAACAGTGAACATATGGTTATTGAGGATGATGGGCAGCTCTGCCAGAGAGTGACATTAAGGTAGCTGTAAGGAGGATCCCTGAGATGAGGCAGCAAATATTTACCAGTGAAAGGGTCCAGAAAGGGCTAACACTCCTAAAGATAGATAAGACCTCGGTGCCAGATGGGATGCATCTGGGGGTGCTCAAGAAATCTGTAACAGAACTAACTGAACCCCGGGTAGGGCTATTTAGAGTTGAGCAAGCCAGTAGTTTTTCACCTACAGCCAAAACACGAGCAGAGCCCTGGCTATTTCAGGCTGTTCGCCACATAGGAGTTGAACATTTCAAGCACTACACAAACTAAGAGGGGATCCTCGAGATGAGGCAGCAAATATTTACCAGTGAAAGGGCCAGGAAAAATGCTTATGTTGACCATAATTGCCTTGGCTTGACTTTGGCCCTCAATTGTTTATACAGGTTGAGTCAAGCCGAGCCAGGCACTAAGTTCAAGCCATTCTTGAACCTGCTCTGGCTTGCCCACCTCTAGGGCTATTCAGTAGCTCAGTTGAGACAGGGCTAGTTCCAAAAGATTAGAGGGTAGTGGATATAGTCCTGCTCCTTGGTGAGGGGGGAGGGAACAAGGAGCAATTGGATAACTACTGACTTGTCAGTCTTGACTCTATTTTGGGTAAACTGATGGAGACACTAGTCAAACAGGACCTTGTGGACTTCCTGGACAGCAGTGGACTCTAGGATAGTAAACAGTATTGGTTCATGGCAGGGAGGTCTTGTCAGACAACCATATAGTATTCTTCATGTGGGTAACCAGGGCAGTAGATAAGGGCCACACTGTGGATTTACTGTACTTCAATTTCAGTGAGGCTTTCAGCTGGATGCCCTACAGAAGGTTGCTGAATAAGCTGCAGTAAGTGGGTGCAGTAAAGGACATAGTTAGATGGGTGAAAAACTGATTGAAAGGGAGACAGCAGATGGTTGTGGTTAATGGAATCAAATTAGAAGAAATGGAGGTCATAAATGGGATGCCACAAGAATTGGTCCTGGGTCCAGTTCTTTTTAATGTGTTCATCAGTGACATGGGAGAAGGAATCCTGGGCAAGACAGTCAGGAAAAGACAGTCTTTCAAGCAACAGAGGGAGGTGGATCTAGCTTTACGTTTGTTACAATTCTTAAATTTTCAGTGCAGGAAAAGTTTAAAGCACAGCTGACTTATTTTGGGGCTGACTGCTTTCAGAGCACAAACTACCAGGCTGTTTTAGGGCTGGAGAGATTTACCTGTGTCTGAGTTGGATGTCTGGATTTTTCTCTGTTCGATTAGCAGGGTATTTTCTCTGTCAAATTGTTGTGTAGGGCATCTTGCTGACAGGAAGGCACTAATCGCAGCAGTGGGTCAGAGCTTTTAGCTGATTGTTTTGTGAGGGCACAGTTTAGGCCTTTCCCTTCCCACCCTCACCCCACCCACCCCGGAAATAGTTCCTTTATACCTGGGGTTCTGACATCATTTCCTCAAGAGTGCAAGGTGCATATCACTGTCATATCCTCTCTAGCACACTGCACTGACAATATAAGCATACACATTGTATAATATACATATTTCTATATAACATGCCAATCACACACACAAACACACACACAAAAAAGAAAGTAGATAAACATGTGGGGAGTAGTGCAATGTAATGGCTGTGGGGCAGCAGTCTTCTGGGAGACTTTCTGGAAGCTGAGATGCTGCCCTATTTGCAGACAACTCTCTGCCCTGAGGGAGGAAGTTGCCCATCTTCACACCACACTGGACAGTAGTAAGGGAACCTTCCCCCAGGCCACACTGGATGGTAGGAAGGGAACCTCCCCCATCCAGGGAGCACCAGAGCTACCACCACTACCTCAGAGGTTGTGAAGAAAGCACAGCAGTTGGACCACAGTGGGCTCAGGGAGGGTGAGGATGGTGGAACAGAGGCACACCCAGTCAGTTGTTCCACTCCACAATCCATACACCATTCTGGGGGGGCATAGCTCCCCTATGGATGCACCCGCAGAGGAGACTAAGGAGGCTGAGGATAACTGTCACAAGGGAGGCCCACAGGAAGGAGGCAGAGCACACCACAGGGAAAGGAAGCAGCTCCTGGTGGGGGACTCAATTATTAGGGGGATAGAACTGGGGGGAGCAGGGAAAACTGAAGTAAGGTGCCTGCCTGGTGCCATGGCTTGGAGGGACAGGAAGCGCATCCTCAGGATCATGAGATCAGCTGCACGGGAGTCTGAGCTGGACGTCATTATCCACCTAGGGACAAATGACTTGGCTCATCATGAGATTAAAGCAGTGCAGAAGGACTTTGTAGAATTGGGGAGGGGCCTAAGACAAGTAGCACACACAGTATCCTTCTCAGAGGTGCTGCCTGTCAATGGCATGAGTGAGACAAGGGTACTTTGCTCCATGCAGTTTAATGAAGGTTGAAGAAATGGTGTGGAGCACAGGGGTTTGGCTTCATTGGGGACTGGGATTCCACCTGGAGGGACACCAGCCTATACTGGCAGGATGGTTTGCATCTGTCCAGGAAGGGGACAAGTCTTTTGAGCAATCGGTTTAAATGCTTCATTGGCAAGCTTTTAAACTAGACAAAGGGGGAGGCAGTGATAAGCAGCAGGAAAATCCCAGCCTCTCCCTACAAAACAGGGTACTAAATGAGAAAAAGACCAAGGTAGAAAGGTCAGTGGGGGATGCTGCAACAGAAGGTAAAGCCATCAAGAAATGGAGAGCAGTGAGTACCAATGCCCGTAGTCTGAGTAACAAGCTTCCTGAATTAGTGGCCTTGATAGAGCAGGAACATCTGGATATCGTGGCAGTCACAGAAACATGGTACACACAAAACCATGACTGGGACTTAAACATACCAGGATACACTATCTACAGGAGGGACAGGGAGGGTAAAAGAGGAGGAGGAGGATGAGTAGCTCTTTACATAAGGGAAGGAATCAAAGCAACAGAACAAAAGGGAAAACAGGGAGGAGAAGAAGCACTGTGGGTAAACTTGGAGACTGGCAATGGCACCACAATCCGCACAGGGGTTGTATACAGACCCCCTTCTCAGGGGGAGGAAATGGACAAGGAAATGATAGCGAGTATACTTAGAATGGCAGAAAAAGGGGAGATATTGCTGATGGGTGATCTGAATATGTCAGATGTTAACTGGAGTGCAGTTGCAGCAGCCACTTCGAAGAGTAGGGCTATTCTAGACACCCTACGGGGCATGCCTTAGACAACTAGTATTGGAGCCCACTCGAGAGGAAGCAATCTTAGACCTGGTTCTCTCAAATGGAGATGAAGAGAGGATCACAGATGTAGAAGTGGGTAGCCATCTGGGAACTAGCGACCATCGAACAGTGATGGTTCACAATAAACACAGCAATAGAGTCAAGTTACACAAAGGCAAAAGTACTGGACTTTAGGAAGGCTGACTTTGCCAAAATGGGTGAGTGCCTAAGGAATGCACTAGCAAATGGACAGGAAGGAGGGGTGGAAGAACAATGGGGAATAATAAAAACTGCCATCACAGAGGTAACAAGCCTTTGTGTGAAGCAAATAAACAAAACAAAACGATGTAAGAAATCACTATGGTTCTCAAAGGAAGTAGCAGTGAAGTTTCAAGAGAAAAAGAAAGCATTCAGGAAGTACAAGGAATCACAGAAGGAGCAGGACAGAGAACTGTATCAGTTAAAGCAAAAGGAAGCTGGGAAGGCAGTCAGAACAGCAAAGGCCCAAACTGAGGAAAAGATAGCCAACTCAGTTAAGAAGGGGGATAAAACCTTTTATAGGTACATCAGGGAGCGAAGGAAGACCAAGGAAGGGATAGTGAGGCTTAATAAAAGGGAGGAGGTGGGCAGAGGGTGACTGTGAAAAGGCAGGGATACCAAACAAATATTTTTGTTCAGTATTTACAAAGGAAGAGGGGGAGGTACCTAAAACAAACAGTAGAGACACTCTGGATACAGAAGTTGATACCAGCCCATTTACAGAAGAAAGGGTTCTGAAAGAACTCTTAAAATTGAAGGTGGACAAAGCAATGGGGCCTGATGGGATTGATCCCAGAATTCTAAAAAAACTAAGGGTAGAACTAGTGACACCACTGACTACCCTCTTCAACAAATCATGGGAGGATGGGGTGGTACCCGAGGACTGGAGGAGGGCAGATGTGATTCCCTTCACAAAAGTGGGAGCAAGGCAGAAGCAGGAAACTACAGACCTGTTAGTTTAACCTCAGTGGTAGGGAAAATGATGGAATCACTTCTGAAGGAAAGAATTGTTGAGTATCTAGAGGCTAGAGGGCACAGGACCCAAGGCAACATGGATTCACAGCGGAAGGTCATGCCAGACAAATCTGATAGATTTCTTTGACTGAGTGACCAAAGTAGTAGATCAAGGAGGGGCTGTGACATGGCCTACCTAGACTTTAGCAAGGCATTTGACACAGTCCCACACAAAAGATTAATATACAAGTTAACCAGCCTGGGAGTGGTCCCAAGATGACAGCCTGTAAAGAATTGGCTGGAGAATAGGACACAGAGAGTAATAGTAAATGGAGTCGACTCTGAAGAAAGGGGGGTTACTAGTGGGGTACCACAGGGTTCAGTATTAGGACTGGTCCTCTTCAATGTCTTTATAAGTGACATTGCAGAGGGACTGGAAGGAAAAGTATGTCTCTTTGCAGATGACACAAAGATCTGCAACAGAGTTGATGCACAAGGTGGGGTGGAAAGGATGAGAAGGGACTTGGCAAGGTTAGAGGAATGGTCAAATGTATGGCAGCTTGGATTCAATGCTAAGAAGTGCAAGGTAATGCACCTGGGAAGCAAAAACCCTGGGGAAGAGTACACAATGGGGGGTGAGATACTAACAACAACAAAAATGGAAAGGGACCTGGGGGTAGTCATATCAGATGACCTAAAGGTGGGCAAACAATGGGTGAGGGCAGCAAGGAGGGCTGGGGGGATACTTGGATGCATAGGGAGAGGCATCACCAGTAGAAAACAGGAAGTTATCATTCCTCTGTACAGACAACTGGTCAGACACCGTCTGGAGTACTGCGTGCAGTTCTGGAGACCCAATCTCCGCAAAGACATAGACAGGATGCAAGCTGTCCAGAGGAGGGCAACTAAAATGGTAGGGTCTGCACCAGAAGACATATGAAGAGAGACTTAAGGAGCTTAATATGTATAGCCCTCGAGGAAAGGAGGGAGAGGGGGACATGATAGAAACTTTCTGGCACCTCAAGGGAATCAACAAAGTCCAAGAGGGTAGCATCTTTCAAAAAAAGAGGTGTCCAAGAACAAGAGGGCACAATTTGAAGATGGGGGGGGGCAACTCAGAGGTAATTTAAGGAAGTATTTTTTCACAGAGAGGGTTGTGGATGCATGGAACGGCCTTCCGGAGGAGGTTGTGGAGTCAAAAACAGTGGTGGAATTCATGCATGCATGGGACAGTCATAAGGCAATTCTAGGGGGTGGGGGTAGGAAGAAGTAGGCTGCTGGTTAACTGGGATCTGCAGCTTATCCATTAGGTAGGGAAATGGGCAGACTGGGTGGGCCAAGCGGTCCTTATCTGCCGTCAAATTCTATGTTTCTATGTTTCTAAGGTGTGTCTCTTCGCAGATGACACTAAGCTCTGTGACAGAGTATTTGTTTTATTTATTTTTTTATTTAAACATTTGATAACCAGAAAAAGAACACTGAGCCAAGGCTCGTTTCCAGGTGCAACCCAGGGGTGAAGGGAAGGGAGTTACCACAGTATACATACATAGAATAGATACGAGAATATTACATACAATCACATCATTTTGTACAAAGGAGTTATTTACATTCAGCTGCATATATACTGTACAGTTATTTACAATCAGTTGCATGAATACAATAATACACAGTACAGAGGTTTTGAAGTTTAAACTATGTCCATTTGGCTAAAGGCAGACTAGTTGTAGTTACAGATGGGGAAGGGGAGTTGAAGTTGAGATTTAATGAAGTTGTACAAGGGTGAGTTTCTGAGGGGCTGGGGAAGCTGGTTCCATAGGTAGGGGAGATGGTAGAAGAAGGCAGATTTGCCAGCTGATGAGGATGGTTTGGGGAAGAAGAAGAAGGAGCAGGAGTCCCTAGAACACAGCGAGTAAAGAGAAAAGGCTGCAGGGGTTAGTTTCTTGGCTAGGTAGGGGGGCAGCAGGTTGAACCAGAATTTGGAAATAAAAGAAACAGAGTGGCAAAAATGGCAAAGGGAGAGGGGCGCTAACCCGAGAGAGGAAAGGAGGTTGTAGTGGAGTGTTCTGAAAGGAGAATTTGCTGCAAAATGGCAAAAAGCATGGAATAAGGAGTCCAGCCTGGAAAACGAGGTGGAGGTGGCAGTGTTGTACACAGTGTCCACATAATTAAACATGGGAGTGAGCATTTTTGTTAGCAATGTGCATCTAACGTGTAGTGGAGGGAGTCATGGTTTTTGTGAAGAAGACCAAGTTTCTAGCGGAGCTTCAAAGTGATAGCATCTATGTGGGTTGAATAGTTTAACTGGGGGTCTAGCCATACTCCTAGGTATTTATAGGAAAAGGCGATATTCAGTGTGTTTCCATCCAGGGTGGTGATTACAAGGGGGGCTGGATGTACTTGCCAGTTTTTGGGCTGACCCAAAGGTAATGGAAACTTTTGAAGGTATTTATTTTGAGATTGTTTCCACAAAACCAAGACTGCATGTTGTTGTAGTTGTGTTGTAGTACAGAGTGAAAATTGATGTAGTAGAGACCGAAATGATCCTGGGTAGACAGAGACTAGGGGTTAGGGAGATGCAAAGAGACTTTCAAAGGCTAGAGAGGTGGTCAAAGGTTTGGCAGTTGAAATTCAATGCCAAAAAGTGCAAGGTGAGGCATATAAGGAACAGGACCCTTAGAACTGAATATTGGATGGAGGGGGTAAAGCTGAGCACAACCTCTAAGGAAAGAGACCTAGGGGACATCATCAGTGACTGTCTAAAACAATCCAGTTAAACAAGGCCTACAGTAAGGTGAACAGGATGCTGAGGTGTATACTGTAGGAAGGGTATTGACAGCAGAAGGAAGGCAGTATTACTACCTCTCTGTAGATCTCTGGTACTGGAGTACTGTACCCAGTTCTGGAGTCCTCGCCTAAGGTAAGATCAGGCTGGAGACAGCACAATGTGGACTGAACAAAATTATTTAGGGCCAGCAAGGCAGATCTTACGAAGATCGGATCAAAGCATTGAACATGTACTCCCTGGAGGTCAGATGAGATAGGGGAGATATTAGGGGTTCAGTTAATTTATTTTCAGTGGAAGTCTAAAATTTTCAAAAGTCAAAATCTGGAAGTTATTCCAATTTTTTTGAAGTTAAAATACTTCCACAATCCTTCCTTTGGAAATCAGTATTCTAGGAAGAACACATTTATGGATATTAATATAATATATTAGTGGTAAAATACAGTTTTGTTCAGAAAAATCCATCATTTCTGACTTCCAAGCCTGCAGTTTTGGAAGTCACCTATTTTTGGTTTTTACATCTGGAAGTCAATGACTTTCTCCCTCTTTATTTTGGAAGTTTTTGCCTTATTTTTGGAAGTCAAATACTCCCAAAATGGAATTAACTGAAGAGATATTGAGACCTTCAAGTTCCTGAAAGGAATAAACAAGGTAAATCACAAGGAACTATTTAGCATAAGTAGTGCATCAAGAACATGGGTGCATGAGAGGAAGCTGGTGGTCGTGGAGAGGGGGGAGTTCAAGAAGAATGTGAGAAATTTTGATTTTACAGCAAGGATGGTGGAGCCATGGAACAATCTGCTGGCTGATGTGGTGGATGCCAAAACTATCAATGGTTTCAAACATGGCTGGACAGAGTGAAAGGCTTAGTGGCTGCTCAAAGTGGTAGCAATAGGGCAGGGACCATGGGGGTGGATAGTGTGAGTAAGGACCTGTATTGAGAATAGGTCCTGGCTGGGTTTGCTAGGGTTTTATGGGCAGACTGGATTGGCTAATGGTAATTTTCTACCATCATTTTCTATTCTTCTAGGTTTCTATGTATCTGGATGACTGGCTAATTTCAAGCCCATCCAAACAGGAGGCAGACCAGGCAGTGGCAAGTGTCTCTCAGTTCCTATCATCCATGGGAGACCTAACCCCCTTAAAGTCTCAACTGGAGCCCTCCCAGGAGCTGCTGTTCCCAGGAGCTGTTCTGGAAATGACCCAGGATTGTGCCTTCCTTCCACTCAGCAGACTATGGTCAATCTTGCAAACTGCATGCTACAACATGGAGCATAAGACTGAGCCAGCCAGCCGACTCCATAGAACACATGCTGGGCCAAAAAGCCTCCTCAGTGTTCACAGTGCATGTAGCAAGGCTGTATATGAGGACAACTCAGCAGATGCTCAGTACGCAATGGTCACTGGCCTCGCACACTTGAAACTATCCCATTCAGGTGATCAAACCCACGGTGAGGTCCCTGATGTGGAGGTCACTGGAGGAAAACTTCCTACTGCACTTCATCTTCATCCTACCAGAGCCAGAGATGACTCTCACCACAGATGCCTCTGTGTTGGGGTAGGGAGGCCACTGTCAGATTCTTCAGGTTCATGGTGTCTGGGACTTATGAGAAACACATCTCCCCATCAACATGCTGGAGATGTGTGCAGTTCTGTGTGGTCTAAAAGCCCTAGGGAACTTGGTCAGCTGAAAGACAGTTCTCCAGATGGACAGTAAGTCTGCCATGTACTATATTACCAAGCAAGGAGAAGCACACTCTTACCCTCTCTGCAGAAAGGTAATGAAAGTGTGGGAATGGTTCCTGGACCAGGGGATCTTGCTCAAAACAGTCTATCTGTGAGGGGCTAGGCACAATTTGGCAGATGAATTCCTTTACAGAAATAATTATATGAAATGTTTTCATGCCGCACACATAAAACTATCCATGTGATATGCATGCTGCAAGTATGATTTAAATCTTGAATTGGAACTGATTGCATGCATGTGGCATGCGTGCAGCAAGCAAGTGTAGAAAGCATACTTTTTATGTTAAATTGGAGCAGACTGTATGCATGTGGCATGTGCGCAAAAACCAAGTGGTCACTGATAACTGCACACATAAAAGTTAAGTAACTTGCTCAGTATCACTCTATATATAAGTGGGGGCTGATGATATTCAAACCCAGGTCTTCAGGTTGTCTCCAAGTTTGCAGTTCAGTGCCTTTAACCACTAAGCTATACTGTCTGCACACATATGGGTTGCTTGTACTTCAGTACAAATCTGCATACATCTGCAGGCATGCGGCATGCTTATAGCCACTGTTATACTTCAATTTACTTGTCCCCCTCATCTCAGCTGCACAGCTGAACTGTACCACAGATACCAATGGAGACACATGTGGTTCTTCCCTCCTCCAATATACACACTTACCCAAAAAATAATGTAATTATCTCTGTCTTGCCTGTATTCCTACTATTTTCTCTCCATAGTTTTGAATGCTTCCAGACAAACAGACTTTAAGGGGCAAACTCAAAAGTAGCAATAAGTCAACACCCACCCACATTGCCAGTCCCCCCCCACACACACACACACACACACACACACACACACACACACACACACACACACACACACTATAGTGGGTGCAGCCATGTTGCTACAGACAATCCACCAAGTATAGATATAAGCTGAAAGTCTCTTACCTGAGTACTAGGGAGCAAGATGCAGGAGTCTTTAAGAGATGATGTCCATGGGTCAGAGTGCTGTGGTGTACCCCTTGAAATGAATGGACTTATTTTTTATTGCTATTTTATACATTGTGATGGTGAGTTGGAAAATAATGAAGCCCACTGTTCTACTAACAAGACTAACAAGGCCCTTGTTAGTCACCTTCATTAATCTCCAACTCTCCATCAATTCTGTATAGAGTAGTAATGAGAGAATACCCCCATTCATTTCGATGGTGTATGCCTCTGCAGTCTCCCTTGCCCTCTGTCATAATGTGCCTGAGCATGGGGAAGTGGAAGTCAGTTTCATTGTGGGGGGGATAAGTCTGTATATAGTTGGACTCCAATTGTCTGTGCATACAACACCACTCAACTGTCCTTGAATGCAGGGGACATCCCTCATTTCGCCCCTGAAACATGCTCTGCTCCTCTTCCATCTGTCATGGCAAACATGCTGCTCAGACAGAGAATGTCCTGTAAATTTAGACTTTATGGCAGGAGCACCATTTCAGGTTTCAGCAGGGGCAGACAACAGCTAATGGAGGCCAGGTGCTAGTTAGCCCCTAGGTGGCAAGCTCTGGAATATCTGGAACATCTCTAAAAGGTAAAACTTATTTGTTGTGACTGAAAAGTAACATTTTTATGTGTTAGATTCATCTGTCTATAACCCTGAACAGTGCTTCAGATTTGGGCTTAAACCCACCTAGTTACAAACCATTTTTTTTCTTGGCTGAAGTTCTGAAACCTCCTCCCCCCCAAAAAAAAAGTCCAGGTTTCGCTCCCTGACTCCATTACATTCAATTCCGATCCAATATGGGTTGTGAAGCCACCTAAAAGCACAGAAACATGAAAAACACATCAATATTTCAGTTTTTCCTCCTTCCCCAATCCTCCTGTAAAAAAATATATATTTACTTTTACTTACCTGGCCATCTGGCCAGAACCTGCATCCTGGCCCAGTGTGCCACCAGCACAGTTTTCAGTCTGCTCCTTCTCCGTCCTTCTGCCAGAAGCTGGATGCTAGAACCGATCATCCCACGTCCTCAGTGTGCTCTGCGATGAAGTCACCTCACCAACTGAATTCACCCAACCTGTGTTGCTTGCTTCTTGCTTGGCTGCTGCTGTGGCGGCTGCCAAACTGCATTAATCAAGGCCTATGAAGGCCACCCATACTGCTGTCACTGCTGCTGCTTGGCCTAGCTTGCTGCTGTGCTGTTTTTTTTGCGGAGCGAGCCTAGCAGAGTAAGTAGGTAGTCTAGTCTCCAGTTAGCTTCTAGCTCACCCTCTGCCCATTCAGCCACCAGGGGAGATGGAGACTCACTAAGAGTAGACCAACAAAGAAATGCCACCACAACACTGCTACTGAGAGTTCAGTGCTCACTGACTCCTCCAAGCTGTAGTGTTCAGCTTGTCTACTCTGTGGCAGAATGCACTCACATGACTCAGGTAATCTTGCTTGGCTGGAGCTCCTCCATGTCACATGTGGCAGCACCACTGCTAATAGGTAGAGATAGTGGACAATGTGATACAGACTAAGTCGAGTCAGGAGTGCACCTGCAGCATGAGCGTACACAGGCCAAAGGGGCACTAATTGTGCAAAAGATTAAATCCAAATTTAATGCCATTATTACAACACCGTAAGAAGAACCTAGGCACAATGCGGGACGGGGGCAACTGCTCCCCTCTGCCCTACCTAAATGGCACCCATGATTTATGGTAGAAATTTATTCTCAGTTGCTAATATTGGTACACAAGTAAATACAATGGTTTCCACTGTGTTTTGAGGTACTATATCTTCATGTTTCAGGATATGTCCTGATCATCACGAGAGTTACTGTCCCTCATTGTCCCTCATTTTGAGTGTCCATGTCCCTCATTTCAGTGACCAAATGTGAGGTATAGTGCATGCTTCCAAAACCCTACTCAGCACAGAGTGCTGCTGAGCATAGACACAGTGTATACAGTATGCTCCATACAGAATGACAAAGGGAAAGTAAGTGAGCTGAAACAGTCATGGAGAAACACATTTGTAGCACTAAGTATGCATAGGGGGATATGCATGGCCCAAAACAAAAAGATCAGGCTTCACAACACAGAGGCCCCTCTTCACACATCAAGAAATGGGGGATGTTGGCTGACTATATCCTAGGCATTTAATGCAGTAAACAAACAATGCTTTACAAATTAATGGCAAGTTAATGACAAAAATCAAAAGCCATTAAACAACTTGAAAAAGGATCAGAATTATTTGAGTTCACCTAATTTAAATGGGAAATCAATGAAAAGGGTATTTATAGAGCCCCTGATGTCATTGTGACAACTTTGAGAAAATGTAATGTTTAGCACAAGTGAGCATATATTTTATTGTTATTTCTGTATTTCTTCTTCTTCTTTATCACTAAGGACATCTGCATGTAAACAGGATCACTACCCTATCTATTCTGGCTGTTTGCCTACAAATGACATCACAGTTCTGTTTATGACATCACGGTCTGTTGCTGTGGGAATAATTACGATGCCATAAACAGGGGATTCTTTATTTTATTAATTTATTTATTTGAAAGTTGGTAACCAGGAAAAGCACCATGACCAGAAGCTTGTTTACAGATGCAGCCTGGATTATGATGTCATATGTAGGATAGTGGAAAGAGCAGATAAAGTATAAGGGACAGTAAGCCTCTTTCATACAGCTGTCCTTAGTAATAAAGAAAAAAGGTAAATAGTTATAGAAAATACATGAAATACAAACTGAACTAACTCTCACATTTTTTCTAAGTTTTTATAATGGTGTCAGGGGCTCTTTAATGGCTCTAATTGCTAGCAGTAGTATAGGAAATAGAAACTGATATATTTTTTTAGATGACATTCACACCAGTTTAGTTGCTGCACACGTGGGAAATGTGCAGCATGTGAACCTGATGTGATTTTTTAATGATGTGCACACCAGCTTACCTGCTGCACGCATGTCTAGCTTGCAGCTTACAAACCTGATTTTCATTTTAGACCTGGTTCGCTTGTGTTCACTTTGTGTATGCGAATCACATGCAAACATTGCACAGTTAAGCATGTGGCATGCATTCTTCATGTACACAGCACACTTCTATTTCTGTAAGGATTAAGTCGAACAGAGCCAGATCTTTATGAGTGGTCACTAACAACAGAAATCGTGAGATCGATATTTAAATGAGTACAGCACCCCAGACAGGGACCTTTTTGCATCCCAACTTAATGCCAAACTGCCTCAATTCTGCTCCAGAAATCCAGGACACGGTGTTTTCTGTCAGGATGGATTCAGACTGCCATGGTAAAATCTTTTTCTCTGCATATTCACTCCGATCCCTCTCATCTAGAGGGTGTTGTTCAAACTGTAGGCACACAGGGGAATGATCCTAGTGACCCCCTGCTGACTTCGGCAGATATGATTTCCTCTGTTGAATCAGCTTTCAGTTAGCAAATTGAGGGTTTTATCACTCTGGATGAACTTACTGACCAAAGGTCAACTAATCCATCTTAACCTGCTCTCCTTTAACCTTCAGGTCTAGCTGCTGAAGAAATAAAAGTGAACAGGTTTAAGGTATCTTAGAGGGTTGCTGAAATACGTCTGGCTGTGCAAAAGGGTTCCATGTTAAAATCGCAACTGCAAAATAGCGTCAGAAACAATGGCAAATTCAAAACGGCGACTAGCAAGTTAGCAATCGAGCATAATGGTGCTGCATATTGAGCTAAAGCATCAAAATAGCACCAGGCGATGCATAGGAGTGACTAACCTTAAAATGTGTCCAAAAAGCAGAAAGTGTTGAAATGAATCCTCTGGGTCCACGTCTTGTTTTCCCTTAAACCACTTCCTGGTACCCATAATGCAATGCTCCCTCTCCCCATCTTAGCCCATGGTCATTTAAATGAATACTTCAGATCACATCCAGCATAGCATAACCATGGAATTCAATTTGATGACCAACCAGAAAGGTAAGCCCTTGGCAGTGTACTGTGGGTACACCTACAGGAAAGAAAAAGAAAAGGGGGAGAAGGTATACTGGCATTGTGCATACTCTCATAAGTTTAGTTGCCTTGCCAGAATGCACACTGCTGGGAACAAGGTGCTACCTCAAGTCAAGGAACACACACATGTTCCTGATGCTGGTGATGTGGGTGCATGCTAGGTGATGGTCGATGTCAGAGAAAGAGCAAGGTCAAGTGTAGAGTCCACCATGCAGGTACTTGTGCAGTGTGCAAGTATGTCTGCACCTGAGGCTGTCACTGGGCATCTTCCTGCTGTGCCACTTGTGAAAAGGACCATACAACAGAATAAAGCAGATAGAGTGTGGTTTTCCAGCAATCCCTGCATACATTGAGGAGCTAGAAATACCAGAAGAGTTCAGAAGTATATTGGCAGAACAGCTATTCTTGCTGTTTGACAGTGGAAAGGAAAAGGACAAACTGGTAGTCTTTGCAACACCTGATAATTTAAAAATGTTGCTGGACAGTAGTAACTGGCTACTTGATGGCACTTTTAAGTCATGCGCATTATTTTTTGATCAGTTGTACACTATGCATTGCATAAAAGCATGGCAAGTTCTAACTGCAGTGTATGTGTTGATGTGCAGCAGAACAACTGCAGCATACAACAGGTTGTTTACACAGCTGAATGCATTGTGCCCCACTTTAAGACCAGAAACAGCATTAAGGACTTCTAAAAGTCCTCCTGGCGTGCATTTCACTCTGCTTTCCCTGACAGTGAAGTTCATGGCTGCTTCTTTCATTTTGCCCAAGCAATCTGGTGCAGTATTCAAAAGTACCCTGTAGTGCAAGAGAGGTATTGCTCAGACCCAGATTTCTCCTTGCACTTGCGAATGTTGCTATCTCTGGCATTTGTCCCAACCGAAGATGTTTTTTGTACCTTCGATGCAATGCTTGAGTGGGACTTCTTTTCTAACCATGCAGAGCTATTGAAACCATTGCTTGACTACTATGAGTCCACGTGGGTTGGAAAATGCAGGGGAAGGTCTGGAAGACGAACTGCAGCATTCCCACCAGAACAATGGAATTGTTATGATTCCACTGCGAGGGGGCTGGCAAGAACTAACAATGCTGTTGAGGGGTGACACAGAGGATTTAACTGTCGCATAGGAGCTAGTCACCCCAGTATATGGAAACTGATCCAGTACTTAAAAGAATAACAGCGACTAACAGAAATGAAAATAGAGCAAATGGTGTCTGGGGCTGCAGCTGTGTCCAAAAAAAGAAAGTACAAGGACATGAATAAGAGGATATGCTCAATTGATAGTGAAAACTCACACAGAAGTAGGTACGACTATCTCTGAGGACTTGCCTACAATTTCCAGTTCCAAGTTTGAAAAATTGAATCAATTCCCACAGATTCTTAATGCATTAATAAAGGATTAAGTGATGAACAGCTCTGAATGGCAGTAAAGCAAAAAGTCACTATTTTGATGTCCTAGTAGCTGTGGTTGTCATGGCTGTGCTCTGGTTGCTATGGTTGCCATGGTTGAGCTCTGGTTGCCATGGTTGTCTGGTTGCTCAGGCAGTAGCTAGTTATGACACAGCATGCTGCGACTTCTGCTACTGTACTATTGCTTGAGTTGTCTCAGGAATCAGGAAGAATCAGGAGGTCTGTTATTTTTTTATATTTATTCTTGAACCTTTGCAGTGAATCAGGAGGAGTTTCAAGTCTAATTTGGAAGTGAATCAGGAGGTCTGTTGTGTTTTTCTGGGCTGTGCGAGGAATCACTAAACTGTTGCTCGAGCAAAGTGTCTGTTGTTTTATCTGAGCTAAGTTTTTCTGGGCTGTGCGGGGAATCAGGAGGCATTGTAAATTGCTTGCTCTCTGTGTGAAATCAGTAATTCATCAGTCGCAATTGTTGTTATCTAAATGGCAGTGGTAGTCGCTGTAATGGCTTATGCACTTTTATGCCTGGTTGCCATTCATGTGCTCGCTGTTTTTAGTTGCATTTTTATCAGTCACGATTATATAGTTGCAATTATCATGGGATACTATGCAAAAGCCTTCCACCAAGAAGACATACTGTACACAGCCAAGTGGAAAATATTTTACATCTAGTGTTCCAAAACCTCCATGGACCCTTTCAGGTGTTCACCTGGAAAGGTCTTGGGTACTTGCTGGACCTTTCTGATGCTGACCTAAAGTATTTAACAGTTAATGTCCTCCTATGTGCTATATCAGTGTACCATGCACTTGTAGGTACCCACTCTTTGGCAGAGCTACCACTGTTTAAGAGGTCTCTTAGGGGTATTCTGCACACAAGGCCTCCCATCAGGAAGCAGATGGCTCTCTGGGATCTCAGCCTCGTTCTGATATGCTCACTTGCAAGCCCTCCAAGCCTATTGTGACTTGTGACATAATGTTTCTAACTTGGAAAACAGCATTTCTGGTAGCTGTTGTCACAACCCCACTCAGCAGGTCAGCCCTTTACTCCCAAAGTGCCAACCTCTGAGCATAGTACTGTGAACAGTTAACAGATCAGGGTAACCCTCCTGTCTGTTTTGTGGGTTTGATTCAAACTTTGGTCTCAAGTTCTGGAGGGATTCAAACTGTAAACCTCTTTCTGGAGTACCCAATGTACAGGCTCAGATAATTCTGCTATTCGGGGAAATGCCAGATATCTTTCACCTACGGGCACCCAACTAGGTATTACAAAATGAACCCTTAAAAATCTATGCAAGACCTTAGAGAAACTCTTACCTGTTTCCCAATTTGGTACCATAATAAGCTCATGCACAGTGTCAACTTTAACCATCTAAGCTTCACTTACAAAAAAAAAAAGAAGTTTCAAGGCACCAGGCAGTTTCTGTTTTAAAATATATATCTTTACTTTAAGATAGATAAAAATAGGTAAACAGTAAATATCGAACAAGATATCCCAACACATACAATCTTAAAAACAAAACAGGTTTGAAAGTGCAAAATTCCTACCAACCATTAGACTTATTTATCTAAAGTATTTCTTATAATCTTTCAGTGCTCTTAGATGTTCCTTCTCTCAGTCCAAGTATATGAATGTATCTCAATGGAATTACAGACTACAGTTTAAAAATGCTGTGTTTCAACCCTCTTCATGATGTCATCATCTAGCTCCTCCTTTTCAGGATACATTTTATATAGATATATATATATATATATACACACACACACATACAAAACAGGAAGTCCCATCAATGTATTGAATTCTGTGACTCCAGCAAGACCCATTGCCCAAATGATGGCACTCTTAATTAAGACTGTAATTTCTCAGTCCCTTTGATCCATGAGCAGTTCCCTTTCTCAAACACATTGAAGGACTTTTTATGACACCAGGTGCAATCAACTGACTTTTCCGAGGACGTCATAAAATGGATATTCCACTTCCTTATGACACCAGGTGCAATTAAATGACTTTCCTGAGGACGTTATAAAATGGATATATTAGTTCCTGACTTCAAAGCAAACTGACAAATTAATTGCATTCAGAGATCTGCTGGTTTAACATATATCCTGTCTTTTGAACTGATACCTGGGGGTGGGGTTTTGTCATCCCAGGCACAGGATTTTTCCTGACAGACAATACCACTACATTTTTATATTACAAAAATCATAGAGTTATCAGAACCAGCTGTCAAAGTGTCACAGCTGTTACCTCTGTATGCAGAGTATCTGAAATCCATGCTTTAGTCACAGTTCCTCTGTATACTGTTTTCCATAAAGATGAGGTAGTTCTCCATACACATCCCAAGTTTCTACCAAAAGTAGAATTGTAGTTCGATCTTAATCAGGATATAATCCTGGCTACCTACCTGTACTTGGCCAGATTCCAGAATGAGGGAGAAAGGACTCTTTACTCATTGGACATGAATAGGTTCCTAAGGTATTACCAAGACAGGACTAGGGATGCCAGACAGTCAGAATAGCCTTTTCTCTTTTGATCCTAATCAAAAGAGATAGCCTGCCATAACCAAGTGCGTTTCAGCCAGTATTGTGAATTGTCTGCACCACTGCTATGCCATGGTCCAGGTTAAGCTGGAGGGCAAGATACATTCCCACTTCACCAGAATGGTTGCCATTTCCCTGGGATGTATGCTCTGTACCTATTGGAGTAACTTGCAAAGCTGCAGCTTGGAGCACAGTGCACACATTTACCAAGCGCTATGCCCTGGATGTCCATGCCAGGCAGCATACCACCTTTGGCAGAACAATTCTGAATTGATTACAGTACTTTCCTTTGAAAACAGTATGATTTATTAGTTTTAACGCAAGGAAACACAACACAAACAACACATACAGTACAATGAGCATGTCTGTCCCATCAACATTCAGGGACCAGGCAACCTTGATAAAGAAATAAACTAGTACACTTGTCAAGGTATATATTGGACAGTCAGTGGATGGTTTATTACATATGCAGTATTAATAGTCTCTTGAGAAGCACTAGGCATTGAGCAATAGAACATCTAATGTGCCCCATCTTCTTTGGTAGACCCCATGATTATTGAGCACATTTCCAATCATTTTTTTTCTGTTCCAAGAGCCTCTACAGTCCTATGGCATTGTGCCATTCTTGGTAGGTGAGGATCTAGTTGTCATTCCAGTGTTTGAGGATTAATTTCTTAGCTATGGCTGGTGTTAATGAAATATGGTATTTTTTTATGTCCCACAATCTGGTCTAAGTCAAGGCCTAGTAGGCAGATTTGCAAGGTGAAGGCATCTGCCAGTCGCAATAAGAGTTCAAGCATCTTTGAATTTCCTCCCAGAGAGGGTTTGCTTTGGGGCAGTCCCACAGATGCATTTTAAGGTACCTCTGGCAAGTTTACATCTAGAGCAGGTGTCTGATTCTAGGTGACCCATTTTTTGAAGTTTAACCAGTGTGTAATATAGGTTATGTGTCACCTTATATTGCATAAGCATGAGGCCGTCGAACTTAACATATTTGTAAATGTTGCTCCACATCTTGTCCCTTACTGTTTGATCCACCAGTGCTGGGGACTGTTTTTCAGTACTGCCAGAGGTCACCTTCCTATGGAGTAATTAGATTTAAGAGTTTTTTTGTAGGCCAGGGAGGTGGAATGTCTCTAAGAGGCTAACATGCCTAGTCCTTCCCAAGTATTTAATCTGTTAAATGACCATGGTCTCAGGCCCAGAGTGGTTGCTATTATAATGTTGTAGCTGAAGAAAATGGAAAACTGGGATAAGAACATTTCTGTGTTTTAATTTAAACCTTGTGAAATATATAAGGCTGTTATTTGCCAGCATGTGACCAAGGCTGCTAATATCTACGCTATTGAAGAAGGCTGCTGGGATTGTATTATTTTGTGTTTTAAAGTTAAGATTGCCCACCAATGGCTGGCTTGGGTCAAAAAGTGGTTTCGTACCAAGGAGCCTGTGCAGCTGCTTACTCACTAGCAAGGACATGCCTATTGGAGTGGACTTGAGTGATTTAGGCAGTTTATTGAACAGGATGTGTAGAAGGGTGTTATTTACCCCTTCCTTATGAAAGAGGTCTAGCTGTATCTTTTTCCACTGTGGGAAGTATGATTATCCTTCTACCCATTGAAAAATTCCCATTCCATCTGAGTAATTGCTCACATGCATGGTCGGGTAATATAATCAGATATCTGGAAGCTGAAGGCCCCCCTTTTTTCTTTAGGGGGTGAATTTGTAGTATGCTCTATGGGGCACCTAACCATTCCATAAAAAGGAGGACAGGGTTGATCTAAGATGGGTGAACTAATAGTTCGTAACTTGTTATCCTTTCATTCCCAGTGTGTAGAGAAGCCTGGGGAGCACATTCATCTTAATAATGTTTATGTGTGCACAAAGAGTCAGTGGTAGCACTGACCATCTGCTTTATCTGGATTAGCAGGGTGACTAGGTTTTTATAGAATATGACTATTTTGCTTCAGGTAATGATGATGCTCATATATTTAATTAAATCCTGGTGACATGTACCTCCCCATCCTATCACTAGTTCTTTAGTAACGATGTGATTAAGTGGAATTAGGCAGATTTTAGACAAATTGAGTTTGTACCCCGAAACTGAACCAGATTCTTACAAGAGTGACTAGTGCAGCTGGAATAGATTGTTCTGGGATTTTCAGGTATAAAAGCACATAATCTGTGCAGGTAGATGGTGAGTACCTACTTTCTCCTGCATGTGCACCTGTATTTTTTTTCTGTTCACAAGAAATACTCTGGTCAGAGGTTCTATATATAGATTTAAAAGATATGGGGAGATGGGGATACCCCTGCCTGGTCCCTTCTTGTAAGGCAAGGGTTGAGAAAGTACCCTGTTGCAGCTAATTTTAGCTGGGGGCTGGGAGTACAGTAATCTCTTCCCATCAATGAAAGCACCTGGCAAGCCAAATTCATGGAAGGTGTGGTACAGGAAGGGCCAGGACACTCTGTCAAATACTTGCTCTATGGCTAGGGACATCAGTACTACAGGATGCTTAGAATCCATGGACACAAAGATGAGATATATGAGCTTATGCAGGTGGTCAGTAGAGAGTCTGCCTTGCATAAAGCCTATTTGTTCAGGGCCTATAAGGGTGTCTAGACCCAGTTTATCCGTGAGGAAAAGGTCTTTGCCAGAATCTTAAGATCTAGTAGGGAAATCAGTTTGTAGCTACCTAGGGTCTCCAGATTTTTGCCTGGTTCGGGTATGAGGTTAATGATTGCCCTGTGAAGGATCGGATCCAGGATCTTTTTTCTTTGGTATCATTAAAGAGGATCATTAAGGGAACTGATAGCTGTTGTCTAAGAATCCTGTAGAAATTGGGGGAGAAGCCATTGAGGCCTGCCTTGTCAGGGGCGAGGCTGTTTATAGCCTGCATAACCTTAGTGATTGTGATTGATGCCACTATTGTCTAGATGTTCAGAGGCAATGTGGGGTCACTAAGGGGCAATCAGAGAGAAATAGGGCCACTGAAAGTGGAAGAAGAAATAATTCACAAAGAACAGGACATGGCAAATGAATTGAATAGGTTCTTCCTGACAACTTTCCAACCCAAAGAAATGCCCAAGGAAAGCCATACAGGCAATATTAATAATAATACATTTATAACATTCTCAGAAAAGGATATTCTGAATAAGCTTAAAAAAATAAAACTGGATAAATCTGTAGGTCTGGATGGACTAAGTTCAAGACTACTGAGGGAAATCTCAGAAGAACTTGTGGAACCAATTATGTTGCTTCTTAATGCATCTATTCAAGAAGGGAAGGCCTTAGGTGAGTGGAGGGAAGCTAATGTCATCCCAGTTTACAAAAATGGAGACAGGAAAGAAGCTAGCAACTATAGACCGATATGTTTAGCCTCAGTACTAGGAAAAGTAATAGAAGGATTCATATATGATCTTATTATAGAACATACTAAAACCAAAGGTCTTTCTGATATAACACAACATGGCTTCATGCCAGGAAGATCCTGCCTTACAAATTTGTTACACTTTTTCGAGCCAGTCAGTGCTGCCTTGGATACTGGACTCCCTGTAGATATAATATTCCTGGATTATTCTAAGGCCTTTGATTTAGTTTCACACAAAATATTAATAGAACAGCTGGAAAATATCCAGTTACATCCAAGCATAATAAAATGGGTTAATAACTGATTGCATAATAGGCGTCAAAGAGTGGGGCTTAAGTGCTACTTTTTAGAGTGGGGAGAGGTGACCTGTGGGGTACTCCAGGGTACTGTCCTGGGCCCTACACTTTTTAGCATACTTGTCTCAGGACTGCAAACATCAGAACATGTCTGGCTATGTAAGTACGCTGATGACAGCAAGGTGGGAGCAACAGTCAATGATGAGGCAGCAGCAATAATATTACAGGAAGAAATAACCAAACTAGAACAGTGGGCCAGCCAAAGTAAACTACATTTTAATGAAGAAAAATGCTGTGTGATGCATTTGGGGCAAAGAAACAAACACTTTACCTATAAGTTGAATAATACTGTCTTACAGGTGACAGAAAGTGAGAAAGACCTAGGAGTAACAGTTACAAGCACTCGCTCTCTTTTGATACACATTGGGGAGACAGTTAAAAAGTGTCATCAAATTACAGGATGAATTTTCAAACTCATTA
The DNA here is from genome assembly GCA_016271365.2 of Neoceratodus forsteri. Lineage (NCBI taxonomy): Eukaryota > Metazoa > Chordata > Ceratodontiformes > Ceratodontidae > Neoceratodus > Neoceratodus forsteri. The sequence continues at coordinate 370,083,930 of CM028135.1, forward strand.
AAAGTAGGGAGCCCTCTATAATTATCCCACTGTACTCATCATTGGTTAGACCACACTTGGAGTATTGTTCTCCTTTTGTGCTCCACAAAGCACTGGCAGTAAAAAACTAGTGGAGAGAGTACAGAGACGGACAACCAAGAGGATAAGGAACATGAGACATATGAGCTACTTGGATAGATTAAACCATCTAGGCCTCTACTCTGTGGAGGATAGAAGATTATGTGGGGACCTAAGTCTGGTCTTCAGTGCAACCAAGAGCAAGGAAATATGGGAAACCATGGGACTGGTTAAATATCCTAGTATAAGGAACACAAGATCCCACAATTTTACATTAACTGGATAAGTTAACATAACATCCAAGAGAAACAAATGGTTTAGTCAGAGTCATTCATCTATGGAATTCCCTGCCTGAAGCCATTGTCAGTGGCAAAACCATGGATATGTTCAAGACTTCGCTAGATAAATATATGGGTGTAGAAAAATGTAGATCCTGCCACTGAAAAGTGGCGAGCTATACATAGGTCGTTGACCTCCAATGCTCGTATAACACCTGTGAATCTATAATCTTTGGGAAGTTGTCTTTGGCTTGGAACTGCTGTATGACTGAATCAGCCACAGGAGGTTCCTTAGCATAGAGCTCCAGATAGAAGGTGCCAAAGGATGCTGCAATATCCCTGGGGTTGGTGAGGGGGGAGGTTTGTTGTGGTATTAGGATTGTTTCTACCATTCTGGATATTCCTGTTGCCTAAGTCTAAGCACTAATAATTTCCCAGCCTTCTCCCCCTTAGCCACATATTTTGTTTTAGCCTTAAAAATTGAGAATTCAGCCTGTTCTCTGAGGAGTTCATTGTGTTTCGCTCTGGCAGCACTTAGTTGAAGCAAATCTTCTGTCAGTATAGTATTAGATATTTTTTTTCTCTAGCTCTAATTTCTGATAACAGCTTAGCACCCTCTGCCTTCCTCTTTTTCCTCTTTTTATGTTGGCTTGCCGTGCCTACGAGCAAGTCAACATCTTGGGACAGTGCAGATTTGGAGGCACGGCCGCTGTTGGGTGATTGCAGGGCACACATCAGTAGGTGCGTCCCTCATTCTCCAATCAGCCTGCATGCTGGTGCCACACCATGCATTCTAATGTGGCAAGCACATCTAAGGAAAGGTCCGTTGCATCTGACGAGCTTTGCTCGCCACATTAGTAGCATGGTGGGCGGCTTCAACGCCGACTGGGCGGTGCCCAACTTCAGCCGGCTTTCTGTACATACACAAATTTGCCAACAGGGAAGTTTCACTCCCCATTGGCATACAGCAGCCTCATTTTCTATATGCCGAGGAGGTGCCCAATCCTCGGTTCTTGCCTCCCCTGCTTTCATTGTGTGCCAATGGGGAAACCCACTCCCATCGGCATAAATCAGCCCCCTGCATTTCTTATATGTCGAGGTGCCCAATCCCCTCTGCTCTTGCCTCCAACCCGCTGTCATTGTTTGCTGACGGGGTGCCCAATCCATAAATTTAACCCCCATTGTCTGGCCGACGTAAGTCAATCTCTCGTTGGTCAGCCAACCTCCCCACAAAACAGTTAGGTGGCATGCTAGGAGCCCATCCCAGCATGCCTAGTTCCCTGAAAAAAAAACTGTCCCACGATGTTAATTTTTTCTTCTTCCCTGTAACAAAAAAACGGTCCCTCGTAGTCTCCTGCCCCCCACCCGCAACCACCCACTGTGCACCCTGTCTCCCCACACCCCCCCTCACCTCCCTCACCCCATACTTACCTCCGGAGTCCAGCGTGACAATCTTCGGTGGACTGGGAACACGCCTGCACTCTTCAAAGCCGATCATGAACTGAGGAAATGCCGTAAGCTGTATAATGGAATGAATAGGGTTTTTCAACTTTGCTGCATATCTTGGGCATTTGTTGGAATTTTGGCACCAACTTTCAACATGGGGTTTTGGGGCCCCTACATGAATTCTGTCACTGTCATGGTGTTAATTGCTTGAAAGGTGATTTCGCAGTCACTGTGCGAAATCACCTTCAGGACCCATTAATGAAATGACAGTGCCAGTGTTCATGAGGTGGCTCTCAAAAGCCTATGTTCCAAATTTGGTGGAAAAATCCAACAAATGCCTGTTTTACTTGTGCCATGCAAGTAGTTGGTATGCAGGCTCATAACTTCACGAATTCACAATATTTTAATGCCAGATTTTCAGCACTGTCATTTTTGTACACCTCCTTGTGAACAGTACAGCTGTCATTTTCTACATCCTGCCCGAAATGTGTTTCCGCACTTCCGGTGCACAATAGCGCAGTCGCTGTGGGAAATCAGTGTTTGGGCCAGATTTTGAAAATGATAGTGACACAGTTCATGAGCAGAGGTCCTAAAATGCCTATGTTGAAAATTTGGTGATGATACTCCATAAATTGACTGTGTTATGAGCGGGCGTTGGCAGACTGCACACACGCTCGTACCGTTGTGCATTTGTGATATTTTCACTCTGGATTTTCACCATTGCCATTTTTCCACACCTCTTGATGAACAGTACAGCCATCATTTCACATATCCTGCCCAAAATGTGTTTTCACACTTCTGGCGCAGAATAGCGTGGTCGCTGTGCGAAATCACTTCTTGGGGCACTTTGAGGAAATAGCAGTAACACTGTACATAAGCAGAGGTGCTAAAATGCCTATGTTGAAAATTTGGTGCCGAACGCCCAAAAATGGCAGTGTTCCAAGCGTGCATTGCATATTTCCCACGGACCGTTGTCACTTCGCAAATTTGCTATATTTACATGCCACATTTTCAACACTTGCATTTTTTTACACCTCCTTATGAACTGTACAGCTGTCATTTTTCACATCCTGCCCAAAATGTTTTCCGGCACTGCACTACCAAAGCGAATGCCAGTGCGACAACATTCGGCATTGACAAATGCTTGTTTGAATTTTGGCTCCAGATTTTCAACATGGGGTTCTTGGGACCCCATCTCTTGAACACATGCACTGTCATTTCGTTACTCAGTCCCGAAAGGTGATTTTGTGGTCACTGCACGGCATCACCTTTTGGGACCAATTAACAAAATGACAGTGCCATTGTTTATGAGGTGGGGTCCCAGAAAGCCTATGTTGCAAATTTGGTGAAAAAAATTCCAAAAGATGACTGTGTTACTTATGTGCGCTTTGCAGTTTCCACACATGCTCGTAACTTTGGCAGTTTTTAATATTTTCACTCCAGATTTTCAACATTGCCATTTTTTCACACCTTCTTATGAGCAGTACAGCTGTCATTTTTCACATCTTGCCCAAACTGTGTTTTCGCACATCTGGCACACAATGGCTCAGTCACTGTGGGAAATCAACTTTCGGGAGAGATTACATAGAAACATAGAAACATAGAAGTTGACGGCAGATAAGGACCGCAAGGCCCATCCAGTCTGCCCATTTCTTTTTCTACCTTATAAATGTGCCATCGGCCTTTGCTCTGTCAGTGACCTATCTATTCATTTTATTAACAAAATTAAGAGATTAACAAACAAAATTAACAGATTAACAAAATTGCAGTGCCACTGTTTATGAGCAGAGGTCCCAAAATGCCTATGCTGAAAATCTGGTTAAAAAATCCTCAAAATAATTGCATTACAGGTTTGCGTTGCCCAGTTTCTATGCACGCTCATGACTTCACCAATTTTTCATATTTTCACTCCAGATTTTCAACATTGCCATTTTTTTGTACCTCCTCATGAAAAATACAGCTGTCATTTTTCACATCCTGTGCAAAATGTGTTTTCGCACCTGTGGTGCCAAATGGCACAGTCGGTTTGCAAAAATCACCTTCCGGCTAACGAACTGATAGTGCCACTGTTCATGAGGTACGGTCACAAAAAGTCCATGTTGAAATATTGGAGTGAAAATGCCTCGGGCGTTAGGGTTTCAAACTGTAACGCCCTACTCTGTAGAGACTGACAGGTGTCAGGGGTGTGACTTGGGATTGTCGGACGTAATGCTCATGCCATTCCACCCCAACCCCCATCCTGCAGCCGGTGACAATCATCAAGATGTGCCTTGGACGCTTTGGCTCCAAAGTTCACCCCACTGTCCTATACTGCACCCATCTCAGTGTATTTCCTTATGGAATGGGGTGAGGGTAAGGCCCAAAGACCCCAATGCACACCGCAACACTTGTTGGTGTCTGCAGGATAAGGAGAGGTGAAATGGCATTAGCACTATGGCCAACGCCTGAAGGGACACCCCAATGCCTGTCAGTCTCTGCAGCACGGGGGTGGGTTGGCATCAGTTCAATACTTCACTGCCATTCCTATTATGCATCTCTCTAACTCTTGCACTACCAATGCCAATGCCAGCAAGTCAACATTCGGCATTGACAAATGCTTGTTCTTCCTAGTGGCTGCCAGGCATATTAGCTCTGCTCTTAGCATAGCTTTGAAGGCTCCTCATAAGTGGGCTTGGTTTTGTACTGTGTTGCTGTTTGAAGGGTAAATGAGTTCCACTCCTTCCCTGATTTTCTCAAGGATTCTTGGGGTCTTTTAAAAGATTATTATTTATTCTCCCCACCTTGTCTTTATCTGTCTGATCTGATGGTATGAAGGCTGATAGGACTGGGGAGTGGTCTGAGAGGATTCTAGCATGGATTTCATAATGTGTGGTTATCCTGATGATGTCCTGAGTTGCCAGAAAGAAATCTATTCATGAAGATGTGTTGTGGACCACTGACCAGAAGGTTTAATCTTTTACACCAGGGTGGAGTGTACACCAGAGATCTATTAGATCAAGTGAATCCTGTAGATCTCGGTGGGTCCTATGATTGGGAGATTGTCATGGATGCCTGGGACCTGATCTATCCACCCCTGTGTCCGGGACCAGATTCCAGTCCCAAACTAGTATAGTTGGTAGGGTACAGAAAATTGCCATGTGTGGGAGCAAGGTCAAAAAGAATTGGAGTTCCTCTTGGTTCGACCATAGATGGAGGCCAGAACCACATCTACCCTATCAATAATGCCTCTCACTATGATGTACCAACCTTCAGGATCACTACACTGTTCTGTTAGTTGAAAGGGGCTGTTTCTGTGTATAAGTACTGCCACACCCACTTTCTTGTTACTGTTGCCAGCAGTAAAACTTGACCCACCCAGTCTCTTCTCCATAAGTTTCCTTGAGCTTCTTTGGTATGGGTCTCCTGTAGGAAGGCAATCTTTGTCCTTAATGTTTTCATATGTCTCAAGACTTGGGGCCAGATATTCAAAACTTTGTGCTAGTAGCAAACAGTTTGCGCAGGATTTGCACGGGTCCCCTATATTCAAAAGACCAAATAGCGTGGCCAAACTGCAATAGTGCAGAGCAAAATTATAATGTATGTAGCGTGCAAAGAGAAGAGGCTTGTATATGAATACAGGCACTATAAATATATTCCATGCGCTAGAGCCACGCAAAGTGTGTACGCGACTTTGCACGACACAAATTACCACCCAGAAAAAGGTAGTCTTAACACTGGGCAAAACAAGGATATGGGGCATGGACACAGCAGCAACAGGCAACATGGCCATATGCAACAACAACATCATGGTGTACCTGATGACTCCAGCCAATGAGGAGGCAGAGGGGCAGATGGTCACCTTGGGCCTCTTTTTTTGCTGTGGAAGAGACATGCTGCACACACACACGTCCAGTTCCCCCATAGGGTACACCACCACAATCCAGCACACGCATGCAGCACTGGGGGAATGGAGGTACAGAGGGGATAGTGTACAAGTGGCCAGGCTGCACCACATAGTAGGTGCTGCCACATGGCTGGGACCATCCACACAGTGCACATGTGCCAGTGACGGGAATGCCCCTCACATCAGTGTGCCTGTCTGATGGTATGTGTCTGCCCCCCCCTTTGGGACACATACCACACACCTGTCCAGGCTCCCCGTCACACATGGTCAGCAATGTGTATGTTAGTATAAGAATCCCATGCCACTGGCGCAGCATATGTGGGTCACAGGACAGTATGACTGTGGTGTCCACTGTCAGAACACACATGCCAGCTGTGCATGTCACTGTGTGGATAGCAGCAGTCATTGTTGCCAGACACATCGTAGGCATTGCTGTGTCCCGCACAATACCGGCTACTATGGTACTGTACCATCTGATACACACTGTAGCAGGAATAATAATATGTCTATGGCATGCAGCACAACCACCTATTCCTGTGGTGCTAGTCCCCTGAGCCACAATAGTATGTGCTTCTGTGTCCAAACCTAGCCTGAAGCTACTGAACTGTTTATCATGTCTGACATACAGGTGGAGCTGTGAGTGCATCCAGCCTGCAGCTACTGATCTGTAGTTCCAGTCTGACATACAGGTGGAGCTGTGCACATCATGCAATAGTGCCAGACAATCTACATGGTAATGCATGCAAAGCAGGCCATAATGAGATGCTAATGTGGCTGTTTGCCCATGGATTGTTTAAGTAGGATCATTTGTATAGGAACTTTGAATATAGCAAAATTTAGCACTGGGTTAATGCATTAGCGCCGGTTAAATGTTTTAATGCCGGGCAAGCAAGTTAGCCCCAGGCAAACCTGTCAAAACCATAGTACAGTTCTGCTGTGTTTGGCCTGCAATGTTGTTTGCAGTTGTGCACCACGTCATTGCTATCACCCATATTGACTACGTACTGCAAGTCTGCCTTACTTCACCTCTGTATGCACTGGGCTGCTGTTGCAGTTTGGCTTTCCTGGTTGCCATATTCAGAGCTGTCTTATTTGCTGGGCTATTACTGCACTGCACTCTCAGTCCTGTTTGCACAGCTTCATTTGCATGCTGTATTCAACTGTTTTAGCCTCGGGGCTATTCCTTTAAATATAGTGTGAAAATGGTTCCAGGCTGATTTTGCACGTCCTGCAGTGCTAATTTTGCCCTGGGGCTAAGTTTTGAATATCTGTCCCTAGATGTCCTTTTTTCCTATGTTCTGGAACCCTTGATGCCCATGTGACTAACACAAGTGGGATACTGGCCACTGTTATTTAGAAGAGGTTGTAATGTTCTGCTTAGTGGCACTGATGAACCATATTGGTATCCTCTGCAAATAATATCACTATGTTCTAATTGCCTGACCCAAGTTCAGATATCTACTATTCCCGGGTGTATCTAGTTGTCTTAACTTGCAGTTTAGCCTTACAGTGTTGTATCATGCAGTTCAGTACAATGAGTAAAACAAGAACCATGAAGAAACACTTAGGAAAAATAACAACAGTAGCCCCCTGCACCTTAAAAAAATCTAAAAAACCATCTGGTGCAGAAGTCTAAAAGAGTGTGACAGAAAGGTTTAGGATTCTGAGGGTGGCACAGTCAGGCTGCCCGTCAACCTACCAAAGTGAGGCTGTGGGATGGCAGTTAGGACTGTAGTCAATGAGATAGTCCAGTCTCGACCAGTACAAAGGTGATCCTCTGCTCCTGAACCTTTGATCTGTCTTGTAATATAAAACCTGCATTACATTATAGCATAGTGGTGGTTCCCCCCAACCCACATGACTCTGAATTGATTTATAGATTGTTATAGATTCTTACCTTATTATTGTTATGTTTTGTTATAGATATTTATGCCACCCCCCCCCAGCTTTTTTATGTCCCAGGATCCCTTTTATTTCAATTATGTCCAATGTTCATGTTATCTGACTTAGTATGTGATCAGTCACCCTTCCACTCTTTTTCCTTTTTTTTTTTTTGTTCAGTGGAAACCACATGGAATTCAGATACTTGGTACCTGATAAAGCAGTCCAGTTCTGGGATGTTGTCAAGCGGTGAGCATCCATTAAACAGCAGGAGGCAGTGGTGAAAGGAAAGTATGGGGGAGTTTGTGGTAGACAACAAGAGGAGGTAGCGGTGAAGAGAAGCACAGAGGATTTCATGATGGACAGCCTGGGAATGACCAAAAGACATACCCACTTCTGTGTCCATCGGTGATCCATAGATGTTCACTACATGATAATGCGAACATGCACATATTCCCACACAATGGTTCTCAATATCGATGTAGTGGGTCACTAGATCTATCCCCAAGAGGCGTCATTCTGGATTGGTCTATGTGTTGTTAGGGGAATGTGGTTTGGAAGAAATGGATCCACATCTGTGTCTTTGACAGATTTAACAGCTTCTGTCAAATCTGAATGTTGCAGCTGTGCACAAGTTTGTTTTGTGATGGGAAAAAGCTGTCATGGTTGCAAAAGAGCCCACATTGTTTTTTGAGCCATGGCATTGCTGCCATCTTAAACTGTCTGAGGCAATTTTTCACCATGCCCTTATGTGGTTACCAGCAGCCCACAAGTCTTGTCATACTGTCCTGCTATCATTGTGAATTTATTTTGTTGTTTATTGGAGACTGTTCAGGGTTGGTAGGTAGAAATTTATTGTTTGACAATAATGTCTTTACAATTAAAAAACAAACATAACTAATCATACAATCAAAAATCATACATACTTCTCATGAATCTCACTAGTAGTTGTGCAAATAGCTTAAAAATAATTGTACAAAGCTTTAAATAGTCCTCATACAAGAGGTGTTATTTATGATACATCTCCATCCTATACTTTTATCAAAATTTAATTGCTATTAGATATCGACTTAATCTTCTTCAAAATTCCAACATCATTTGAGTTAAAAAGAAATAGAAGGATCTGATCAGAGGAAAGACTGAGGGTTGCCAGAACAGGTCCCAACCAATATTTTCTTTGGTTGTTATATTGTGGACAATATAAAACAATATATTTCAAGTTGTCTTCAACAATATAATTGCAATTACAATATGCAGTTTTGATCTCATTTCTCCTTTGTCTTCACATAATATAACTTGCTGGATATAATTCCATTCTGAATCTTGTTATAATTCTTCTTTCATTTCAGTCCACTAATAATGTCAAGTATTCAGCTAACCCTCTAGTAGTTTTAATTTTTGTATACCATCTAAAGTTGACTAAACATGATGTTTTAATATGGTTCTCTGACCATTCTCTCTCTCTCTCTCTCTCTCTCTCTCTCTCTCTCTCTCTCTATATATATATATATATAATAACCTTTTCTTGATTTGCATTTTTATCTCTTTTAACGGTCTAATATGAATTTCATACAATATCTGACCCAACCCCATAGGAAACACAACTTTTTTAATTGTTGTTATAGTCAGTGGTATAAATCCCCTTTGATTGTATTGTATTTCCTCTTCCAAACACACTCGCAGTAGACATTGAGGAGGCAGGAGAAATAATTTCAAAATAAATATTATTCTTCTTTCTAGGATTTGATTCCTCAGTGACATTTGCCCAAGTTCATGTCTTAGAACTCCAGCTGGTACAGATTGTGGAATTATCAACAAATATCTATCTCTGGTTAATAAGTGTTTCCAGAGTTTTCCCTTTATCTACCACCCATATTTCAGAGGCATAGAGAATACTTGTCTTTATCTTAGCATTCAAAGTTCTCAACATGACTTCTACTGACCCCATCCATAGTTGAAATTGAACCTCTTAAATGCTTTTGTTGCAATATTAATTTTTTTGTTTGATTTATTATATGTTGCTTCCATCTATAATTCTGAGAAAATACCACACCCAGATATTCGTAACTACTAACTGTTTTTAGCTTTATTCCATCTAAAAAGATGGTTGGTAAAGATTTAGTCCTAGCATCAAATACAATCATATTTATTTTTTCTCTATTAATTTGCAATCTGTTAATTTTACATAGTTCTGAAAAATATGTCAATTTTCATTGTAGTCCAAGTTTTAAAGTTGATAATAGGACTATATTGTCCACATATGCAAGAGAAGATACCTTGTTGTTCAATATGGCTGGAAAATGAAATTCAGGATTATCCAGATCTGTCAATATTGAATTTATATAAAGATTGAATAATAAAGGAATGAGAAGGCATCCTTGTCTCACTCCTAAATTAGTTTTTATTTGTGAGGTTAAATTTCCATTCTGATCATATCTCACTTTTAACCATGTATTTTGGTGTAATGCACTTATGATTCTCAAGAGGGTTGGGTCAATATTGCATGCCTGTAATTTCTCCCACAATTTAGATTGACTTATTGAATCGAAAGCTGTTTTTAAATCCACAAAACAACAATACAATTTTGTCTTTTTCAAGGTAACATACAGTATTTCCACAGAAGGTGACTTAAAACATAACAGTGTTGGACTGTGAATTGAGCTGCTCTAAATCCATTTTGTGTTTCTGCCAATAAGTTCTCCTCCTCCTCCTCCACCCATTGTTGTAAACAGTGCAGAATTATCCTTGAGAAAATTTCCTGTGATGAATCCAGGAGACTTATTGGCCTATACATAGCTGGGCTATTTATATCACCCTTCTTAAAAACCGGACAAATTATACTTCCTGACCAAGTCTCTGGAAATATGTCAGATTGACAGTCAAAATTAAATGTTGTGTACAGGACCAGTACCCACCATTCCTTAAATGATCTAAACATTTCCGACAAAAATTTGTCTGGACCAGGTGCTTTATTTAATGATGTTTTTTCAATAGCTTCTGTTATTTCCTCTTTTGTAATGAAAAATGGTCGGGGAAACATCTCCAAGGGATAGTATATTGTTTTATCTGTATGTTGTTCTTCTTCAGAGAAGTACAGATTCACAAAGTGCTCTTCCCACTTATCTGGTGTAATTGCGGCTATAACTTTATTAGTATAATGTCCAAAACCTCTAGATACTAATAGCCAAAATTGATTTATATATTTCTTAACTGTAGTTTCCCTAATTTTTTCCCACATTTTTGGATGATAATTTCTTTTTTTTCTTTTTCTAATAATGATTTATAGTTGGTCCTTCCATCATTCAAAGCATTTTTGTTAACAATATTAGGATTCTTCCTATATTTGTGTACCTGTCTATTTAGTTTCCTCTTTTCCATCTTAGATGTGTTATTAAGCCATATTGTTTTAACCTGTCTTTCTGTTGTTTTCCTGTAAAAAAGTGGAGCCAAATAAAATACCCTAAGCTTCCACAACTCTGTCAAATCCAAGTTAGTCATAGTTTCTAGTACTTTAGATTTTAAGTCCATCATATAAACAGCATTTAGTATTTCTCCAAAGGTATTAATTATGGTTCCCTGCCACTGCACTCGGTGAGAGGTCACTATTATAAGTTGTGCTTGTTCATTTCCTGTTATTTTGTCTCTCATCATCTCGGTATTCCATACAGTGTATATGGGTAAATGCGAAGATTCTGGATGGGATAATATAGTTGAATTTCCACAAATCTCTGCTGCTTCCATATTTACCCAGACTGTCTATAACTGATGATGCATTTTGGCCTACATATGTGAATTCTCCTTCTAAGTCCCCCCAGTTCTTCCATTTATGAGATTAAAGTTGTGTTCTTCCATTATCTGGCATATTAATTTCCCTCTTTTGTTCACTATTTTATCCCTAGACTTCCTTTCATAGCATAGTCTATGGTTTATTATACTCATACCCTGTACATCAATTGATAAAGTAGTTGGTATGCGTGCGTCATAATCTCCCAAAAATATTATGGGCTTATTCTCATATGTATCTACCAATAATATAATTTGTTCCCTAAATGATACCCAAAAATTATTAGTCAGGGATTTATCATTTGGGGGTAGATAAGCTTTAATATAATCATTTTTTTACCTCTTTTATCCAATTCTAAAATTTGTGTTTCTTTTAACACGGTTTCCAATTGAACAACTGAGATGTTTAATGATGTCCTAAGATAAGTGATCAGTCCAGCACCAGGCCTACCATTTTTTTTTCTTCTTAGTCACTGGTACGTTATAACCTGTGAAATCTGGGAGTATTGGGCAGATGTCATCTAAAACCCAGTTCCTGTAGACATATGATGTCCATTTTGTCCAAGAATCTTTGGAACTCTACTGTATATCAACCATTTTAAAATTCAATCCCTTAGTATTCCATGATAATACAGATAGTTCATCATCTGCATCTCCGTTTAGTTTGTCAGTTTCTAATAGTTGTCAATTTTGATCCAGAGTCTGAAGTGGTATAAATGGATTCTTATCAATCCTAGCATAATTTTCCCCTGGATGGCTATCTTTAACCTGTTCATCCACCATTCTATAGTCTATGAGATAATACCATAATTATCCAGTGAGGAGGCATTTTTCAAAATGAGGTCAGGGAGGTTTGCTAATCTAAATGTAATATCTATATGTGAACTACTTGGATGGATCCTAATTCTTTCAATTACATTTTTTGTAATATTCATTTTCAACACACAGGAGAGGACGGTATCAATCTCTGTCTTCAAATGGGCTATAGATTGTGTGTTGTTTTGTTCCCATCCAAATAGGGAAAGTGTTTTATTTTCCCATTTTAATATGTTTGATTGTTCATATTTTGTGATTACTTCTAACACTCGGTGGCACCAGTTCGAGTCGTCTCTCACAGGGCATAGATCTTCTTTTGTCAAAGTGTTATCATCCTGCTGTTCCATACAAGGGACTCAATATGGCGGTCAGATGAAAATTCCCTTTTTCCTCAGGATTTTTTCATAGTCTTACATCTTGTTTGCTAAGGACTGATTATTAAGGTAAAGTAATACACAATTTGTATATTCCAGTGTATTTGGTCTTATCACATAAAATTCCTCAGAGGCACATTTGTTCAATTGTAACAACTGTGTAACCCATTCTATTAATTTTAGGTGGGTTTCCTCAAATAGCCTCTCAAAGCCATATATTTCGATTAGATATTCTCCTTTACCACATACCTTTCCCCTTTCATCGTCAAATTCAGTGTCTATTTTGATATTGACCACAGATGGGTCAGAGACCTTTTGTGCCTCTTGAATATCTCAATCTGAGTTTGGACTTAGACCCTCAGTCTTCCCTCTTGGTACAGTATATCCTTCCTTCATTCTAACTCCTTCTATCTTTATTTTTATAACCTCATCAATGGATGCAGTTTTGTCAATAATCTCCTCCGTTAGTACCATCTTGATTTAGGTATATCATTTCTTTGTCCACTTATTCTTGTATCACTCTTTTCATTGGTCAATTTCTCCTTCCTCCTAGCTTTATATCTTCGCTTCTTTTCCTGCATTTTTTGTCCCCTTTTCATTGTTTTTTTCCCCATTACCTTTCCCCTCTTTCACATTTGTTACATCTTTAATTACTTTAGAAAAAGGGGGTGGGGAGATTTACCTGAATTGCTTTATTAATAACTTCTGTTGAGTCCTTCTTTTCACAAACATTCTGATGTGTTTTTAAGGGTTTTTTTTTTGTATTACTTTGTTTTAAATCATTCAAGAGGCTTTGATTATAAAATACATTTGTTTTAAGTGCACAATTTCTTGCTTCAATACCCACAAATTCTCTAGTATGAGCACATTTGCAAAATAGGGATCCTGTATAGACTCAAGGATTTGCTTGGACAAAGTCGATGATTCTATACAACATCTCCTATTTTTAAAATTTTCTTTTTTAATGTCATATCTATTTTCCCTTTCTTCTACAGACTCTATTACTGAAGATTTGGGGTACAAACAGTCAACCTTCTTGTATGTCTTGTGGGTGAAAAGGAAGAGGAAAGGGGAGAATGAACAGTCTATTCCTTATTATTACATACTGCTTATTTATCAGCCAATTGTTTTAAGCCCAGGATGGTGTGATTCAGGTCTTCCATTACCTGGGCCACACTTTCCTTTTGAGTCAAGAACCCATTTTCTTGCATCTTAGGTTCCAACAATAAGTCATTCATTTTCTCTTTTTGTTCTTGTATAAGAGATGCACTTCTCTCATATTCAGATACACAACCTAGTTCTGAGGTAGCTTCTCCCTCTGCATTTAACAATGCCGATGAGTTGCAATCCTGATATGTCTCGTTATGAGGAACTATATATTCTTTAAAATAGCTAGAACACTGTGATGAAGAGCCCCAACCATAGCTGTAGCTGTTACAGTACTCAAATTCATCTACATTTTCTGAGCAATTCAAATCTTTTGAGATTATTTCCTCATCAAAGATATTATTAGCACCCTTAAAAGAAAACTGTTTATTATCAGTCCCATTAAAAGGGGTATCCATCACTATTGGGGTACTTTTAGCAAGTTCTGTAATTGGGTGAAAAAAGTTTGTAATTTTTAGTTGTTTTTCACCATCACTCTGTTCTTCCCCTTCCCCTTTACCTTGTAGTTGTATTATATTTTCCTTAATTTTTTTTATTTCTTTCTTCTATTTTTGTTGATCTCTGTTCTTGTTTTGCCTTTGTTGGGCAAACAAATCAGCCCACACTTGTATTTACCATCCTATGACTATTGCTGTACTTACTCTATATTTTAGTTAGCAATAACAATCAAGAAACAAAGCACCTAGCTTCACCTGAGCTCTTTCCTTCTAGCTTGCTTGAAAGGACAGGACAAAGAACCTTACCAGAGTAAGGGAAAGGATTAAGAGAGGTGGAAGATTAGGTTTGCTGGCCAAGGCACCTAGCTTCACCTGAGCTCTTTCCTTCTAGCTTGCTTGAAAGGACAGAACAAAGAATCTTATCAGAGTAAGGGAAAGGATTAAGACTTCTTTGGGCTAGGCAGATTTACTGTGTGTTGTTGTTTTTATTTTGTACTCACAGGGATTGTTACTGTTTGTTGCTAACATGTTATGGCTTTATTTTTCTCTGATTCAAATTGCTGTTGCTGGGTATACCTTCTGCTGCATTATTACAAGGTGTGCCTACAGGTGTGTGCTAACAGATTACTGCTGTAATGTTCTGATTCAAATTGTCTTTTGCAAGATATGTCTTCTGTTACTGCTTTATTTTTCTCTGTAGCAAAGTGTTTCTTACAGGGTATATCTTCTGTGAAATTATTACAGGTGGTGCTCTACAGGTTTTACAGTTTTATCTTGCATTATGATAAGCTTTCAGGGTTACTGCATTTGTTGCTGACTGATTGTTTCTGCTCTTACCTCCTCGTTTCTTTCATTCGTGGTTCTTCTTTTTCGGCAGGGGAAGGGCCCAGCCACCCACCCCCATCCCCAACCACCCCACACTGCACCCCTTTTATAGGGTAGCACAGTCATGACAGTTCCTGTGGCAAGGCAGGAAGAGGCGGATCATTGGGGTATCCACATGGTGACCTCATTTACAGGGGCACTAGTAATTTAACTTGTTATAACAAGCTATACAAAAACAAACAAAAAAAAACACAAAATCAAACTTTTGCTTGCATTTTCTTCCTTCTAATTACTCTGACCAGGTTATAAACCCAGCAAATTATCTGGAATGGATATCATTAATTGCAGGTACTGTGGAACACTTTTCAGAAGGGCAGTTTTACAGGATTTAGGACACTGTCGTACATGCTGGGCCATTGGAGATCTTAGGGCTCAGCTCCAGGCAGCATGGGCAGAGATTGTGCACCTCAAATTTCATATTGAAGAGGAAACGTTTTATAAGAACCACCCACCATTTCCCCAACATCCAACAGAAGCACCTCAACCGCAGAGGGTAGTTGGTCTGGGAGGGTGGCAGGTGGTTAGAAGGGGCAAATCGGGTGCCCCATCACTCGGTGCTCTCCAACATATTACCTCCACAAACCATATCAAAACTACAAACAGGTATCTGCTTCTATCTCCAAAATCAAACAAAGGGGCAGAGGACACTGCAGAGCAGTACACAGCAGCACAGGAGCTAGCACAACAAAACTCACCCTAAACAGGAACCAAAACAAAAAGCAAAAGGAAATCCAAATAACTTCGATCATAGGAGACCTATTATTCGGGAGTTGATACCTATCTCCAGCCAGGATAATGGTGAGATGCTCTGGTACATCAGCGTGGAGAGACACTGACCGTGATTCGCTAAAATTGTTCAGAAAGCAGGTGAAAACATTGATGTCCTGGTACACATAGGGACTGACTGATCCGCCAGCCAGTCAGTTGTGGAGACCAAGGAACACCTGACCAGGCTGGGTGACAAACTATCATCCATTCCGTCTGGCATCTCCTTCTCTGAGATTCTGCCAGTCAGGAAGGGGGGGGAGATGGACAGAAGGTCAGAGAAGGGGAGATAGGGGAGCTAAACATGTGGCTCAAGGGCTGGTGCCAGGAAAAAGAACACAAATTTGTAGGGAACTGGCAATAGTTTTGGGAGTGAAAGTTCTTTAAATTTGATGGACTGCATCTGACTAAGGAGGGAGTCAATGCATTGGGGCAGAAGTTTGATGTCTTTGCAGAATATTTAAACTAGTAAATGGGGAGAGGGGTGCAGCACCCCATACGTCGAATGGGATGAACACCCTTCCCCCCTCAGCTAGTGGTCAAACAGGAGTTCAGCATGTTTGCAGTTCATTTGCATCACCGGGTAAGAAAAAGGTCCAGCTCCCCATACGACACACCGGAGAAATGCCAGACCTCACCCAACAACTAACACACTGGAATCTGGGCAATGAAAAGTCATGTACACAAATGCTCGCAGTCTGGGAAACAAGATCCCAGACCTGCAGGCAATAATGACAGAGGCTAAACTGGACATAGTAGTAATTAGCAAGACATGGTTTACCAGTAACCACACTTGGGAGTCTTCAGTACCTAGCTATGTACTGTTCAGAAGAGACAGAGTTGCAAAAAGGGGGGATGGAGTGGTCCTGTATATCAATGAAAATATCAAAGCTACAGAAATTTAGAATACGCATAAGGAGCCAGAAGAACTGTGGGTCACCCTGGAAACAGGAAATGGGACAGCCATAAGAACTGGGGTTTTCGACAGTCCCCCAGACCAGGGGGAGGACATAGACACATTACTGTTAGAAGATATATAAAACATGACAGCTAAAGGGGAGGTTTTGATAATGGGAGACTTCAACATGCCAGATACAGATTGGTCAATACCAGCAGGAACATCTGCCAGAACTAGACACATGGTGGATTCCTTGCATGGGGAGGGCCTCAAACAACTGGTACAACAACCCACAAGAGACAGAGCTATCCTAGATCTAGTACTGACTAACAGGGAAAGGATCACAGATCTTCAGATAGAAGGTCACCTGGGGGGCCAGTGACCATCACATGGTATGGTTCAGTTTGGCCACTACAACTAAATCATCCCATTCCAAGGCAAAAATATGGAACTTCAGAGGAGCTGACTTTGATAATATGGCCAACAGAGTTAAGCTAGCCCTGGTAAAAAGAAATACAGGTGAGGGGATACAGGCAAAGTGGGCAAGCATTAAGTATGCTATACTTGAAGCAACATCCCATTGTGTTAGAGAGAAAATGAAGTGTAAAAGAAGAAGGAAACCACTTTGGTTCTCAAAAACAGTAGTTGAAAAGGTGAGAGCCAAAAGGCTGGCCTTCAGGAAATATAAAGGGAACACAGTGGGATGAAGATAGAGAGGCATACCAAACTGCCCTAAGGGAAGCAGGGAAGGCAGTAAGGCAGGCAAAGGCCCAAACTGAGGAAACACTAGCACAGACAGTAAATGAAGGTGACAAGACTTTCTATAGATACATTAGTGAAAGGAGAAAGTCCAGAGGGAGTATTGCTAAGATCAAAGGAGATAAGGGGCCATGTGAGGAGGAGGACCATGTAAAAGCATCTATCCTAAATAGATACTTCTGCTCAGTATTTACTGAAGAGAAGGTAGGGCAGGGCCCACAGCTCAGCACCATGGACACAGGGGGGGAGGGAGGTAGGCACTAGTCCCTTCACAAAAGAAAGGGTCCTACAAGGGCTCTATAAGCTCAGGGTGGACAAGGCAATGGGACCTGATGACATACATCCCAGGGTACTAAAAGAGCTAAGGGTGGAACTAGCAGAGCCATTATCAGAACTGTTTAGCGAGTCTCTGAGCACAGGAGAGGTCCCAGAAGACTGGAGAAGGGCTCATGTGATCCCGCTCCACAACAGTGGTAGCAGGGAGGAGGCAGGGAACTACAGACCAGTCAGTCTTACCTCAGTAGTGGGTAAGATTATGGAGGCACTCCTTAAGGAAAGGATAGTGCAACACCTGGAATCCATAGGAACACAGGATCCAAGACAGCATGGGTTTACAAAAGGAAGGTCCTGTCAAACTAATCTCATAGATTTCTTTGACTGGGTAACCAGAGTGGTGGACCAAGGGGGAGCAGTTGATGTCACCTACCTTGACTTCAGCAAATCTTTCGATACTGTTCCATACAGAAGATTGATTAATAAGCTGGGTAGGCTCAGGGTGGGTCAGAAGTTGGTCAACTGGGTGGCAAACTGGTTGACAGGCAGAAAACAGAGAGTGGTGGTAAATGGTATACAGTCAGAAGAGATGCAAGTCACAAGTGGGGTACCTCAGGGATCAGTCCTGGGGCCAGTCCTCTTCAATATCTTCATCAGTGACATTGCAGATGGACTGGGAGGGTAAGGTTTGTCTGTTTGCAGATGACACCAAGATCTGCAACAGAGTAGATGATCCAGATTGGGTGGGCAGAATGAGAAGAGATCTGGATAAACTAGCAAAATGGTCAGAAGAGTGGCAAATGGGGCAAATGGGGTTTAATGCAAAGAAATGCAAAATCATGCACATAGGGAAGAGAAATCCTGAAGCCACCTATGGGTTGGGAGGGGAGTTGCTGGTAGTCGCAAGGGAAGAAAGAGACTTGGGCATCATCATCACTGATGACCTGAAAACATCCAAGCAGACCACTAAAGCAGTAGGTTAGGCTAGGGGGATGTTAGGGTGTATTAGTAGGGGTATCATAAGTCGGAAGAGAGATGTAATAATCCCCTCTTTACAAGACACTAGTTAGACCCCATCTGGAGTACTCTGTGCAGTACTGGAGGCCACACCTTCACAAGGAAATTAACCAAATTGAGGCAGTCCAGAGAAGGGCAACGAAAATGGTGCAGGGACTGCATCAGAAAACATATGAGGACAGATTAACGGAGCTTAATATGTATACCCTAGAGCAAAGGAGGGAGAGAGGTGATATCATTGAAACATTCAAACACCTCAAGGGCATTAACAACGTGAAAGAGTCTAACATGTTTCAATATAAGAAAAACAGCAGGACAAGAGGATACAGCATGAAATTAGAGGGAGACTGATTAAGGGGTAATGTGAGGAAGTTCTTTTTCACAGAAAGGGTGGTGGATGCATGGAATGGCCTACCTCAGGAAGTGGTGGATATGAATACAGTGCAGGGCTTCAAACAGGCATGGGATAGGCATAAGGGAACAATACAGATGAGTATGAACAGATAGGCCATTGACAGAGCAAAGGCTGATGGCACATTTATAAGGTAGAAAAAGAAATGGGCAGACTGGATGGACCTTGCGGTCCTTAACTGCCATCAACTTCTATGTTTCTATGTTTCTTTCAAAACAATCCAATCAATCAGAGGATACAGTACAGTACAAGATTGAGAATAAACACCTCTTTGTCATTCAATTATTAACTGAGTGCATCACATGGCTCCGTGGATTACTTTCCTGAGCGAGCTCTGAGCTTCAGCTTCCCTAGTCTGGGGGACTTTTTTGTCTGAGATTGGTACCCTGACTCATTAGTAGGAATCTATGGAGAAGATTCATTCTTGGAAGATATGAAAGTTGCATACTTACCATAATGGTTTATCTTCTGAATATCTTCTCAATTCTATGGAGAAGACTGATTCTTGGAAGATATGAACATTACATACTTACCATAACTGTTGATCTTCCTGAATATTGTCTCGATAGATTATCCCACCCACCATCCCCTGGACTCACTCTAGTATTGTTGCCTTACGGTGTTCCTCCTTTTGTTCTTGTTTGAGCTTTGAAGACACTGTTACTGGGTTTGGTGGCTCATCTTACATGGCCCTCCAGGGATATTTTATGCCCTTCAGTTAAGTGTATAGGTTACTTGTTAGGTTTGTGCTGCTCAACTGCTCAGTAGAAAAGGTACTGAAATGGTTTGTGGCTGGCACTTTTGCATACCAGTGGATGTGGGACTCTGCTGCCAGTCCACCAGAAAAGTTCTGGCTCCTGTGGGGTCCTAGCACCTACGGCAGAGACCCAGTACTGATAATCTATGGAAACATATTCAGGAAGCTCAAAAGTTGAAGTAAGGATGTAACCTTCATTTTTCACATTCTAGAATAATGTTAGGTTTAAGCAAACACAAATGGGTACAAATCTAAGAACAATTCTGTTTAGCATTTCCTAGTAATAGAACATGGCATGTTTTAATTGAATAGGAAATTAGCTATACTGTTGTATGAAGTCAAAGATCCTAGGGTCTTTTCTAAAGTTCATATGAAATGGTGTACCAGTCTCTCAGCAGTAGAGTTCCAAGATGGCATTGGCTAGTTAAGTGTTCAAGTGTTGCTCTGAACTGTTACTGCTGATAAGCGCTTGTTGCTTGTATGCCAGTTGAATACTGGCTCTGATAGTAGCATTTCAGCTTTATGATGCAACTTTATATGATCTGATAAAGCCTTAGTTTATTTTGCAGAGTAGTGTAGCAGGGGCACGACAGTGGCAGATCAATCAGCACCCAGGCTGACTATGACAGAGTTTCAGCTTGCTGGGTGGGGACAGTCACCAACTTTAAAAGAAGTTGCCATCCCTTTGATCTGCACTGCTCAGCAAGCCAGGCTGATCTGTCATAGTCAGCCTGGAATGTGTGCCTGCAACAAAGAAAACCATCCATCAATGTCTCTTGTTGATGGCCCTAATGATCTCCCTGTCAGTCGAGTGGTCCCTCCCATGTGTGATCGTGGTAGTCTAGTGGTCCCTTACCCCTCCCTCTGATGTGCGATCGCTGTCCCCATAATAATAAATAATAAAAAAAAAAAACCATACCTGGTTGTCTAGTGGTCCCTACCCTGTCCACGATGCCCGAACCCCATCTGTTTATAAAAAACAATACTCTGGTAGTCTAGTGGTCCCTCCCCTCCCACAATGTCTGATCCCTGTCATCCCCATATAAAAATAAAACAAAAAATACTGGCAGTCTAGTGGTCCCTCCCCTCTCCACGATCCCCTTCCTCTCAAGCCCAATCAATTTTCCTGGTGCACCCTTGTGCACGTCAAGGCTGCTCCGTCGGCAGCCAGCAGTGTGGTAGCAGCAGAGCACTGGCAACAATGAGCAGCTCATTATGTATGGCTCAGGAGCAGTGGGGGAGAACAGTTGGCTAGGGCTGGAAGAGAGCCGAAGCTTGGAGCACCACTTCTGGGGTGGTTGAGGAGCGGAGTGGATGGGGACTCTTTCAGCTCTGTGAGTAGGGGTGTCGGGGACCTTGCAGGGAAGAGATGGTGGTGGGGACACTGTTGAATGTTGTTGCTACAGGCCCTAGGCAACTGTCCAGTACAGCTAAGCAGCTTTTCTTTGAGACAATCACAGCCCTCCTCTCACTTCCATGGATGGTCGCAGACTACGTTTATGACTGAGCTGAGCTGCAGAATGCGATCATATTCTGCAGCACAGCTCATTCATGGCACAGTCTGTGGCCATCTGTGGAGGTGAGAGGAGGGCTGTGATGGTTGAAGAGTGCACATTGGGATGTGGGGAGGGGTGAGCGGTGTGCAAACAGGGTGGTGGGGCCACTAGACCACCAGGAAAATTAACTGGGTTTGAGGGGAGGGGGGCAAGACCAGCAGACTGCCAGGTATTTTTTTTTAATTTTTATGTGGGAACGGGGATCGGACATCGTGGGTGGTGGGTTGGGACCACTAGACTACCAGGGTACTTTTTTTTTTATAAACATTTACCATTTACTAGAGGTACCACATACACTGCATCATACTGTATAAATATAGCCAAGAAATGAAGCTGTTGTTTATTACATATCTTTGGAACATAAACCCTAAATATTCATATGAAACAAAATCAAAAGCCTTACAGTGGCCTAGTCAAAGCAAAAAATATTTCATCCTTCCTGAAGTATTTATTTCAACCATTCCTCTTAGTAAAATGAGATAATCCTGAATTTGTCTGCCTATGTCTGAGCAAGCCTGTGATGGGGCTATCAGATGCCCCACTACTAGTATAAGTCTACGGTTTAGAATTTCGAATAGGATGTATAAATCAGTATTGAGTATGCTTATTGGTTTCCAGTTGGACAGCTTCCCCTTATTTCCGGTCTAATGTAAAAAAACAAAAAGAAAAAACAAAAGCTAAACCTAATAGCTCTTCCCTCATACTGGGTACTAGTGAGTTGTTACTGAACATAAAATTGATTACCTGTACTGGTTCTATCAGTACTGGGCCTACAGTTTTGTACAGTTCAGTAGAAAGGCCATCCTTCCCGGTGCTATATTACAAGATGGCTATAGCTGTCTCTACTGAAGAAAGTTCTGCCATGAGTATTTGTAGATAATGTTTAGGAACTGTTGGGTTCTGAGATTGTGAAAAAGTGCTCTCTTCCAGAAACAGAAGTAAAACTAGAACCAAATAATTGAGCAGTAACATTTTTTATTATTGGTAATATCTGATCTGTGTTAGTTACCAACATACCTTGTTCATTATACACACCACACAAAACTTTTTTTTTCAATTCTTGCTTTACAAATTTTGTAAGGGCGTAGTTGTGGTAGTCTCCCTTGGGTTCCACATTTCTGTTCTTGTTGCAGGGTGCACGCTCGCTGTAGATGGAACTGTAATATATATTTTTTAATAGTACTAATTTGTTGGCTATTATCATTACCTGTTTCAGCTGTGAGAGACAGAGTAATTTTTAGAAACATAGAATTTGTCAGCAGATAAGGACTGTTTAACCCACCCAGTCTGCCCCTTGTCCCTGCCTATACTGTCACGACAGACCCTACTTGACCTCCAGCTCCCTCCCCCTGGCTCTTCCCAATATTCCCTTGTGCATATCCCATACATGTTTAAATCCCCACTGTTTCCACCCCTTCCATCTCTGCTGGAAGACTGTTCCAGGCATCCACCACTCTTTCAGTGAAGAAGTATTTCCTCACATCTCTTCTAAATTTCCCCCTTCCAGCTTCATTGCATGTCCCCTTGTTCCCATGCATCTTATTCTCTGCAAAATGCTCCCCTCTTGTACCTTATTCAACCCTGTGAGGCATGTACAGGTCTCTATCATGTCCCCCTCTCCCTCTTCTCTTGCAGGGTGTGCATACTGACGTCCTCAAGTCTCTCCTCATAGGGCTTCAACCAGATATTTTTATTTATTTAATTATTATTATGGAGACAGCGATCGCACATTGGGGGAGGGAGCGGGGGGGAAGGAGCACTAGACTATCAGATAATTTTTTTTTCTTTACGGGGACAGCTCTTTTTAATGTCACTTTCAGTGGTATCAGCACCACACAGCCCCTATGACACCACTGTATGTGACGAACACTCGGCATTGACAAATGCTTGTTTTAAACATGCTTTTCCCTCCTGTAGTGGCTAGTACCCAGTAGAACTCTTTCCATCACTGCCCAGAGCCCTGTGCCTAGCTCCAGAGCCCTTCCCTTTGTATGTCATCTCTTCAGGACCCTCCAGCCTGTAGCTCTATCAACTTCCCAGAATCCTGCCTTTCAGGATTTGGCCTTCTATTTCAGCAGCTTGGTGGGAGTTCATCCTATATCAGGTCAGCAGCTGCAGAGGGAAAGGTCTTCTGGCTTTGGGGGATGGGGGGGTCTGTCCAAGAGAAACTAAATCCACCGTGGCTGTGGTGGCAAGGTGGGATGTCATCTATCCAGTTGTGGTCATTCTTTTTTGTTTTCTTCCTGGATACTCCCCTGAGTTTGGGCACTCTGACATTAAAAGTGTTGGCATGTCTGATGGGCTAATTTTCCCTTGATCTCACCTCCCCAGTGCACACGCATATCATGCTCAGCTGCAGCACCACCTGTGGTAACCTAGGTGGTGGTATTACAGTAAGCTGTCCCATCTTACAACCCAAGAAAAGGAGATCATCTTTTGGGAATGCCCAGTCCTCCTCACTGGCCAGCCGACGGACTCCTGGGGCTCATTTCCAAACCTGGGTCACCAGCCTCATGAGCAAAAACCCTACTGCTGTTCCAGTGGAGTATGTATTTATTTATTTATTCAATTTTGATAACCAGGTAGGCCCGCTGAGCCCCGAAGGTCCCTTTTTCAGGGGTGACCCAGAGTTAGTTACACAGAAGAGCATTTCAGATACAGAGAGAATGCAGAGCAAACAGGTGCATTGACCATTTCAGGTTACAATCTGGTCAGAACAGTGCAGTGGCTCAGTAGGTAGCCCACTTGCCTCTGAGACCGGGAGATCAGAGGGCTGTGGGTTCAGTTCCCACATCTGGCACTTGGATTAATATCCCAATACTCACACTGTAGTGCAGCATGAGGGGGGTGCTGCAATTCTGAGGTGCCGTCTTTCGGATGAGACATTAAACCAAGGTCCCATCTGCCTGGATTGGTGGTAGTTCTGGTGGATGCTAAAGGTTCCATGGCACTTATCGAAAAAAAAGTAGGGGAATTTTTTATTGGAAACTAAATAAAACATCACTACAAGGAAAGTGTTAACAAAAGCAGAAAAGGGAAAAATAGACAATTAATTTAAAATACAAATCACAGTTGAATACAAGAAAATGGATACCCAGTCACTCCCCCAAAAATATAAGAAACAACTGAAGCAAAAAATAAGGAGTGAAGAATTAATAGCAGTCACAACATCATTACACTCAGTAATAGAAACAAAGAAGAAAAGCTTAATGAAAGCTCTAAAAAAAAGAATTATTACAACCAAAATATTTTTCCAGAGTATCTGAAACTTTGGAACAATAAGAAGTGTTCATTCAATGTCTTTCTGTTAACAAATTGTTGTCTCAATTTGTGTGATAACAGTCAAAGTTGGGACATTCAAATGCTGTATCGAATGTTGACATCAGGCTTGCCACAAAAAGTACTTAATACATGCAAACAGCAGATTCAAAGTACTAGGGTGATATTCTGAAAAAAAAAACTGTATAATCTCCCAAAACCAAAGTCTCATAAGTGACAAGTGCTGCCAAACCCCAGTGCCACTTAGAAGGTAAATCTTGCCAAAATTGTTTAGCATAAATGCATGAAAAGAAAAAATGTTCCATAGTTTCTTCTAAACCATGACATTCCACTCTAATACATTGTCTTTCCAACAAAGGCTTATGCTTTAAATTCCCCTTCACCCCAATCCTGCCATGACAACAAAGCCACTGCACATCTCACATGTGAACCGGAATTCACTTGTCAACCAAGGTGGGTAAAGCATTTCCCAACTTCGTAGGTACACATCTAGGGAAATCAAGCTGACAAGCAGTATTCCTCCTCATGATATCAAGGTATAAAGTTTTGCGTTGCAGAGTCATGAGATACTCTTTCGTAACCCCCCACAGTTTAAGTTTCAGAATTGTAGCTATGGCAAAATCCGGGACTTCTCAGGTGGCACATAGTCTAGGAACACAGTCCCCCCATTTTAATAAAAAAAGGCCAAAACAGCAAATGCGTCCAACCATCCCACTGGTGTCTACAACCCCCCATTTTGGGAAGCTTTGTAAAAAAAAAAAAAGAAAGAAAAGTAAAAAACCAAAGGGTGTAGCATACCAAGACCCCTTTTCTTAACCGGCAAATAAGTAAAATCCTGCTTAACCAGATTGAGACAACTCCCTCAAATCACCTGGAAAAAATGCTATATAACCTCGTCTCCGACAAACCTGGAATAGGGAAAGAGGTACATACGTACAAAAACAGAGGGAGCAGAAATGTCTTAACTATCAATACCCTTTTTGTTTTAGATAATGCCCATGCTTTCCAAATGTGCACTTTCATTTCTCCCACTCTTACTTTCTCTTCCCAATTTATATAAGCCAAATCTCCAGAACCAAAATGACCCCCAAGAATTTCAATCATATCACTGGAAATAGAAATTTGCCCAATCCTGGAGTTAGGCACTCCATCACCAACATAAACCCCTATGCTTTAAGAATAATTAATAGCTGCCCCTGTCAAGCTTGCATACCCATCTAAAACCTGCAGAGCTGCCATACCTGATTCAGGGTCAGGAACAGTGACAACAATATCATCAGCATAAACCGCCAGTTTTTGGGGTTCCAAAAATTGGGATGGCAATAAACCCCCGAACTGTATCGTCCCTAAAGATCTCTCATACAGTAGGATCCAAAATAAATGTATGCAACAGGGGACTAAGGGGACATCCTTGTCTAACTCCCCTCCGTAAAATTAAAGCCTCTACAAGCTCCTCATTTACTGTAGGGAATATTTTCGCCTCTTTGTAAAAAAGACTTATCCAAGTCCTAAAATGAAAAGAGAGTCCATAACGTTCAAGCACCTGCCAAAGAAAATTATGGGATACCCTGTCAAAGGCCTTGGTTTGATCTAATGCCAATAGATAACCGGATAAATGCTATTGTCTCCCGAACTCACAGATTTTACTCAAAAAAGCCAAATTGTGCTGTGTATTCCTCCCCAGAATGGAGCAGATTTGGACAGGATGTATTAAATCAGAAGCAACCTTTTGCAACCTATGGCACAGAATAGCCGATAAAAGTTTATAATCCATATTAAGTAAACTGATAGGCCTCCAATTCCCTATATGTTTCCTTTTTTAAATAAATAGAGAAGTGTGGCAGCCAGGAAATCAATGGGCAGTACCCCAGTGTCCAAAATGTCATTATAAACAACATGCAAAATATCACACGTCATCCATAAAAAATTGATAAAACTCATTAGTAAAGCCATCCACCCCTGGAGAAATACTCAGAGCTAACTTTGTGATTTCCTGACTAATTTCTTTTTAGAAATGAGTTTACCTAAATCCCCACTGTCTTCCTCAGAAGGTACCTGCAACTCACATGCAAGAATATCTTCCCAGATAACCCCTGCAGTAAAACTAGTCCCCTGAAGGTGTGTAGAGACTGCCTAACAATATTAATCAGCCCAACAGTAGTGGTTAGTAGCGCCCCATCCAAATTCATAAGACCTTCCATTACTTTATTGTCCATCCGATGTTTACAGGCAGCAAATGGGTCAGCCGAAGGCGACTTCACAGTACCATACTGCATTTCCGCCTGTAATGACACTGCACGGTCATATTGGTAATGCCTCTTGTGACCTTTGATAATATCTATCTGATGATTAATCCTATCATCAGCAACATTAGGCGAAGAAATCAACCTGTTATACTGGTGACGAAAATCCAGATAAGTAATGTAATCCTTATTACACTTATGCCTCCCAAAAGAAATGAACAAACTCTTAAACTCTTTCTTTGTATCAGCCCACCAATGTGCCATAGAATCATAAAAGACCCTCACTGAGTTTTGAGCAACAAGGAGGTAATGTAATTTCTGTTGCATATCCAGATCTTGTAGTAAAGAGGAATTCAGTTTCCACCTAGAGGTAACCGCAGGAAACTTGGGAGGAAAATGAGACGAATTTACAGTACAAAGCAGGACCAAATGGTCAGAGAATTCACATAGGGGAAGAAAAAAAACATGGGGAAACAAAAATTTAGATAATAAAATAAAATAAATTCTAGCACGAAAAGCACTTCTCCTGTAAGTGGCTCCCACATCTTTATGAAGTTCTTGATATGCATCTTTAAGAGAGGCGGTCTGTAAAACTTTCAATAAAGCATGGGAGTCACAATATACTCTAGTCTGGACAGAATCCTGAAACCTGATATCCAGGTTGCAATTCATGTCACCACCCCATATTACCTGTTTTCGAGTAAACAGATATGGCTGAATACTGAATACTATTAAACAATTAAATCCATAAAGTCTTAACTTGAGGGGCATAAGTATTAATAAGATGTAGAGGGACACCCTTGCAAATGCAGTCCAATAGCAGGGCTCTTCCTGAGTGTATATCCACCAACCTAGAGACATGGACAGAAGTATGGTTGAACAGAATGCCAGAGCAAACTGCTGCATCCTCCCCATAGGACCAAAAAGTAGGCCCCCTGGTCCATAGTTTAAATGCTTGTCGAATATCATGTACAAGTAAATCTTGTTTCCTGTAAAAAAATGACGTCAGTTTGTAAAGAAAGACAAAAATGTAAACATGCCATCCTTTTTCTATAATTTTTAATACAGCAAGTATTTAAGGAAGCAAGTTTAATTTCTGCCATCTGTGATTAAATCAAAATATAACCACCAGGGTTTAGGAACATCTTTTTTCTGTTTCTTCCCTTTCTTTTCCTTACTTTCCAAACCCCCCTCCCCCCTCTTCCTCACAATCCATTTCAGAAATGAACTCAGATTTTGTGGAGACATCAGATTCTGAGCCACCGTCCTGATCCTGCAAAAGGTGAAAAGGGCTCTCAGTAGGGATTTCAGAAGATTGACTCAAGTGTCGACTAGAAGCTCTGGTTACCTGCTTCAGGCGGGGAATTTGAAACTCCTAAGTGGAGGGGGGTGGGGCCTACCTAACTGTTTGGGTAGGGGCACACAAATAGAGGGGATCCCAAGAACCTCAGCAGAGGGCTGTTGTGGAAGCTCTGGGGGGGCTAAGGTCAGGAGAGTGTGCTGCTGAGTGAGGCCCTGAGGCCTGGGTGGATTCAGAAGAAAGTGGATCCTCAGTACGAGTTGCAGCAGAAGTGGTGGGGTCAGCACCAGATGAAGGATCAGAAGTAGTAGGTCCTGCACTGGGTGCAGCCCTGGGCTGATATCTATCATGCGCATTATTAATAAGATCTACCTTATTGATACCCCCTTGTTTATTTTGTCCAGCTTAAGGGCACTGGTGATAAGCATGACCCTGTTCATCTCAAAGATTACAACAAAAGACATTCCTGCAAGTTTCACTATCATGATCAAACTCCCCACAGAGAGCACACTTCGCCTTATCACAGGCGGTACTGAGATGTCTCCAGCTGCCACATTTGTAGCAGGCCTTAGGCTGCCCCGGGTAGAAACATACTCCTGTATCCTTTCCAAGAAAAAAACTGTTAGAAATATGAACCACATCATTCCCCACAATATGTAATTTCACCCTGAATTTTCAGCTACCCGTCCAGATACCCTCCTCATTAATAACAGCTTCTGGAGGCCCCAAGACTGTACATTTATGTTCTAGCCAAAAATGAATGTCCCCCATGTTAACCCCATCATTTCAAAACATAATATGTACTACTTTATAAAGAGGTTTAGTGATTGGGATAGCCCAAATAAGTAACCACAAAGGCTGTGATTTACAGTTTTCATTTCTATTCCAAAATTTGTCCAAACCTGAAAAAGTTTTAAAACTAATGTTGAAAGTATCTTCACCCCTTACATTAATCAGAGCATAAAGCTCATGTGCCTGAAAGTTCTGAGAGTCTTTCAACAATTTTCTAGCAACATAGAGTCTATAAGGGTGTTCCTCAAGGCCTCCGTGGTAGCGAAGGTGAACTGCATTCCTTCTGGGTGCTTGTTCTAACCTATTGTTACGAAATAGATCAGAAAACCAAGCCCCAGGGTGTCGTTGTGCTCAAGGGGGAGAAACAGGAGGGGAATGATGTGGAGAACCCTCTGGAATCCCTGTGTCCGAAGAATCAGCAGTATCAGGTGCCCCCGCCCCCGTTAGGAGCAGTAGCGTCATGTAATACAGAAGTCTGACCTTGCAAAGGGTCCTCAGTAGCTCCCGAATTGATGTGAGGAGAATCCTGTGTAAAAGTCTTCTACTGAGAGTCCGGTATCCATTTTCCATCTCTAAAAGTCCAACCTTCATCAGATAAGGCACTATCCATCAACCAGTTGCCAGTCGGGTTGGAGTCCTTTTCGCATGTTTTTTTTTCTGCATTTCTCTAGTGCTTGTGCATCATCCGGGTGAATCATCCCGACTGAAGCTGTCAAATTCAGCTTCTCAGAAGTCAGAGCAGAAGCTGATAATGCAGTAGGAAAATCAGTGGTAGGTTCTTGCGATAAAGCAGCCAAATCAACATCATGAGCTGCAGCCTGTAAAGTAGGTACCGAAGTGCTCACTGGTATTGATGGTACAGATAAATGAGAATTGGCCACCAAGCCACAGTCTCCCATTGCATGGTGGTCACCATGCTCCTCTCCACAAATCTCCACAGAGGCACCCAAAGCACTTGCGCTAACCCCCGCATGAACCACATCGGGGGAAGCAAGTTCAGACTGCACATCAGCTGCAACGTGTTGCTCCATCAGCATCTCAGAGGCATCTGCCATGCAAACACAGCAGCCAGTCCCCCTACCTGTGAGTAGGGGAATTTAATCTTTATTGAGAATTACACAATATAATACAGTACAGTGAACGAAAGAAAATACAAGGCAACCAAGCAGAAAAAAGCAAATGAACAATAAAAAAAAATGTCCATAAATCACAAAATTGTCCAACATACAGGGTAAAAAAAAACAATAGAATAACTGCAGTGAAAAACAATGTCAGATAACTTATGTAATAGGAGCATCAGAGTCAGTGACCCACGGAAAATTTCTCCAGGATTGGAACGCCCAATGAGCTGTTCGATTTTTTACTTCCATCCTATAAAGGGTCTTAAGTTCCAAAACAATTTTCTCAAGAAGTTTAGAAAAAGGCACACATTTTTGTTGCAGGGTAAACCAACAACGTGAGTTACACACATACCATTTCAACACAGTCAAAATGACCTGCAATGTGGAAGTATCCCATGCCTGCCAGGAAGAATCAAATGAACTATACATTAAGACATCTAGGGACATGGTATGAAAAGGGAGCATATTCCAAGAAGCAGCCAGCAAGGACCAAAAACTCAAAATATAAGAACATGAAAAAAATAAATGAAAAGTTGTCTCAGGCTGTTGAACACAGGTAGGCCTAGAACAAAGCCTTTCTGAAAGCTGTTTGTGCTTCTGATGTTCTTTTACATTCAGCCTATTGTGGCAGCAGAGCCAATGAATGTCCCACATTTTCTCAGGGATTCTCGGGTTGTTCAAAAATTCAAGCACAGGCTGTGTCAGAGGGGCAGGACAACTAGGGAATGAATTCAGCTCCCTAAACTTTGTGGAAATAATTTGTTTGTACAGAAATTTTCAAAGCTGACCACTAACCATAGCAGTAGACAGCTGCCAACTTTTAAGTTAGACAAACACATCTCTTATGTAAGGAGGACAAATATTTGAATACCTAATCAATCTAGGAGAAGCAGCTTCCCACTGGGGTAACCATGGACCACAGATAAGGGTATATAAAGGGATCCAGGACCATCTAACATAGGTTAATACTGGTCTCAGATTAATAATAATATACAAAACATGAAAAAAAATCACTGGATTCACCATTCCCAAAGCCCCTTGATTCTTTGGAAGATGTAAAATATTACATTTCAGGGGATTCAGCCTGCTGTCCCAGACTGCTTGAAAAGAAATACCATATAAGGAAACCTTGAGTGTTCGAGGAGGGGGAAATAACCAACTAACATCCATAAAAAGAGGTAAAAGAAATGTTTTACTCAGATGAACTCTCTTTAACTTCCCCATATGCCAATGAGTTCCAGGCCTGCAGCATCCGTCTGGCCTGAGAAAGTTTAGGACTCCAGTTTAGAATGTCCAAGTCCTGGAAACCAAACTTTATACCCAAAATAGTAATTGGGTCTCTAGTCAACGTAATCCCAGCAACTGAAACCAAAGGAAGCAGCGGCCAGCCAAATTGTCTCCCCACACATTTAGACATGTTGAGGGAAGTTCCTGATAATGAGCCAAAGGACTGATATATGTTCATTACGTGAGTGACAGAGGCTGTATTACCAATCAAGATAGTAAGCTCATCAGCATAAGCTAAAGCCACAGAAGGAATAGTATGAGTATCTACATGTACGTGTGTCAGTGCAGGTGAAGAATTCAAAACCCTTAAAAGTGGATCAATACAAAAAATATCTAATAGTAGGCTCAAAGGGCAACCCTGTTGAACCCCCCATTTAGCTGGACTCATAGGCCTCAACCAACCATTAATAAAAGGTGATACCATAGCTACTTTATAAACAGCTCGTAACCAGAGAAGAAAGAATCTGGTATGCCATACCGAGCAAGTGTATCCCATATATAACAATGCTCCACAGTGTCAAAGTCTTGGTTCTGATCCAAAGACAGAAGAAACCCGGTCAGACCTTCTGCATTGTCCTGTTCAATCAGTTAACGTAAGAGAATAAGATGGTCACTCATACGCCATCCAGGGATAGAACAGGTCTGAGTAGGGGATATAAGATGAATGGCAGCCTGTAACAACCTGGTTTGTAAAATTTTTGCAAGAATTTTAAAATCTGTATTAAGGAGGCTAATAGGCCTCCAGTTTGTAAGATCAGTTTTATCTCCTTTCTTGTAAAAGAATATTAAAAGGCCTCGGGCCATATCTAATGGAATAGAGGCAGTGTTCAACATGAAGGTAAACACCATCGCTAACTCCCTGGAAATTAAAGGGCCTAGAATCTTATGTAACTCAGAAGTGAACCCATCCAAACCCAGGACTTTATTGTTATGCAAAGATTTTATAGCTTGTTCAGCTTCAGAGGCTGAAATATTAGTAGTGAGGTCAGTCACTAAAAACGGAGGACAAACAGGGACAAGGGATGCAGGCAAAAGTGTAGCAACTGAGTCCTGCAACTGAATATGTTGTGAACAAAGAGAAGCAGTATGTTGTGAAATAATTCTAAGAATGTTACCCTTATCAGTATACATGGAGCCATCCAGATGAGTGAGACGGTCCATTAATTTATTTTTGACAGTATTATGACAATTCAAAAAGGGACATATCACCTCTGCTTTCCCCTGAATGCCAAAGCTTTGTTGTTTCTTTACACTTTCAAACGGCCGCAAGTGATAAGTCTGCATATTCTGTTGCAACATCTGAATCTGAGCCTTGAAATCATGAGAAGTAGTTCTAGCCAGAGACTGAAGTTTTTGTAAGTGTTGTCTTTGTGTAAGGTACTGGAAATAGGCTTCATCATGGAGTTTTTACTTTCTAGTTGTAGCAATCTCCTCAAATCCAATTTTACATTTTCCCACCAGAGGATAGGGGTATCAAACATTTCAATCACAGAGCATTTATGGGTCACAAAATACTTAAGATCTTGTAGTAAAGCAAGCTGGGACAGAAGAGAAGAATTCAATTTCTAATAACCCGGGCCCTGTGAGAATGAAACCACTGCACCCAGGTGTAATGTTAGTAATTTTTGATCAGAAAATTCTGTCTCTCAGACTTGTATAGAGGAAATGGGTAAAGATAAAAAAAATAAAAAATTCAGGTGGCCAAATGACCTGTCTGGAAAGTTGGATGTTGAGTCTTATGTGTAGTCAGATAAGCATCTTTCAAATGAGAGGTAGAAATAACATTTCAATGTGGACATGTCACAAAAAAAATTAGTAGTGGTGGACTGGAAACCCCTATCTTGTTTGTCCAGCCCACAATTAAAATCCCCACCAAGAATTACTGCTTGAGAGGAGAGTGAATAAGGATGAATAGCCTTGAACAATGAGACTCTATCCACCTTAGTTTGGGGTGCATAAACATTCACAAATCGATAATAGAGATTATTAATTTTAGTAACTAAAATCAAAACACGTCCAGTTATTAAATCAATCAATTTAAGTAAGTGAAGATTTAGGTCAGTATGAAATAAAATCCCCACCCCAGTACAGGCGTCTGTACCCTTGGACTAATATGAAGGACCAACATGCCAAAGCTTGGTAGCAAGACCTAATTCTGTTATAGTGTGCAATCTAGTATCCTGCAGAAAAATAACCTGTAAGGAACTGGATAGGAAATAGGTCAGGGCCAAACATTTTTTTCCTGTTACTCTTGATACTATTTACATTTAAAGTACCCACTGATAGGAGTGCCATATATCTAAGAAGGAGTGAAAGCTTGGGGGGAAAAACTCTCAAGGGGCCTTTTTCTTCGACCTCCGAGATCTACATTGCTGGGTCCCAGGAGGCTGAAGTCGAACTTCAGGTTCAGAGGGAGGGTGAACTTGCGAAGACCACAAGGATGAATCCTTTGAATCTGCATCTGAAAGTTCAGAAGACTGAAAGACATCATATTTATTACTTAAAGGTAATTCAGAAATTTTAGACACTTTAGGGGCTGGCTGTTCTGTTATCTGGGACCTTCTGGAGGATCTCTTGCTAACTTGGAGGGGGGCATGATAGAGGAGGAGGACTCATCCTGCACTATGGCACCCTGGGGGGGATCACTAACTCCAACTAGGTGTGGCAGGGAAGGGGGGGGACTCCATTACTGGCTGTAGGGCAGGCAGAGTGTGAACAGGGAGAGGGAGCACTGTAGAAGCAGGAGGCTTAATTGGGGACCTGGGAAATGAATCCCTTTGGGCAATAGCAATCGGCAGTCGCTGCTCAACATCATCTGAGGAGTCAGACTGATTATGAGCCACCCAGGTACAGCTCTGATAAGTATGTCCCACCGAATCACATAGGTTACACTTCGGCACATTTAGGCAATTTCCATTTGAGGAGGCACTGTGGGTCACCCTGGAGACTGGAAATGGCTCCACAATCTGCACAGGGGTTGTATACAGACCCCTGTCTCAGGGGCAGGAAATGGACAAGGAAATGATAGAAGGCATCCTTGGGATGGCAGAGAAAGGTAAGATATTACTGATGGGGGACCTGAATATGCCAGATGTTAACTGGAGCACCTTTGCTGCATGCCTCAGACAGCTAGTTTTGGAACCTACCCGGGAGGGAGCAATCTTAGACCTGGTACTCTCAAATGGGGAAGGAGAGAGGATCTTTGATCTTGAAGTGGGTAGCCATTTGGGAACAAGCGACCACCAAACAGTGTGGTTCACGATAAACTTAGCTGCAGAGCTGGAGTAGGTCCCAGGGTAGTAGCCTGGGTAAAACACTGTCTGGACAACAGGACACAGCGGGTAATAGTAAATGGAGTTCACAGTGAAGAAAGGAGGGTTACTAGTGGGGTACTGCAGGGTTCAGTACTGGGGCTGGTCCTTTTTAATGTTTTTGTAAGTGACATTGTAGAGGGACTGGAGGGGAAGGTATGTCTCTTTGCGGATGACACAAAGATCTGCAACAGGGCTGATATGTAAGGTGGGTGGAAAGAAAGAAAGAAAAGGGACTTGGCAAGGTTGGAGGAATTGTCAAATGTACAGCAGCTTAGATTCAATGCAAAGAAGTGCAAAGTAATGCACCTGGGAAACAAAAACCCAGGGCAAGAGTACACAATGAGGGGTGAGATACTGACAAAACCAAAAATGGAAAGGGACCTGGGGGTAGTCATATCAGATGACCTAAAGGTGGGCCAGCAATGTGAGAAGGCAGAAGGAGGGCAGGGAGGATACTGGGATGCATAGGGAGAGGCATCACCAATAGAAAACAGAAAGTTGTTGGCCCTCTGTACAGACAGTTTATAAGGCTACATCTGGAGTACTGTGTACAGTTCTGGAGACCCCATCTCCGCAAAGACATAGACAGGGTGGAGGCTGTCCAGAGGAGGGCAACCAAAATGGTGCAGAGTCTGCACCAGAAGACATATGAAGAAAGACTAAAGGAGCTTAAGATGTATAGCCTCGAGGAAAGGAGGGAGAGGGGGGACATGATAGAAACTTTCAAGTACCTCAAGGGAATCAACAAAGTCCAAGAGGGTAGCACCTTTCAAAAAAAGAGATGTTAAAGAACAAGGGGGCACAATTTGAAGATAGAGGGGGGGATGGCTCAGAGGTAATGTAAGGGAGTATTTCTTCACAGGGAGGGTTGTAGATGCATGGAACAGCCCTCCTGAGGAGGTCATAGAGTCGAAAACAGTGGGGGAATTTAAGAATGCATGGGACAGACATAAGGCAATTCTAGTGGGGGGTAGGAGGAAGTAGGCTGTTGGTTAACTAGGATCTGCAGCTTATCCGTTAGGTAGGGAAATGGGTAGACTAGGTGGGCCAAGCGGTCCTTATCTGCCGTCAAATTCTATGTTTCTACGTATGACCCAGTTTCTGACACAGGTTACATTTAACTTGATCACAAAGGCTGCTTAAGTGAGTACAGGAACCACACTTATAACAGGCCTTTGGCTGACCAGCATAGAATAATACAGCCTGATCACATCCCAAAAAACAGTTAGAAAGATGACTCAAGCCTGTATCAGTGACATGAAGCATAACCCTCACTTTCCACCCCCCTGTCCAGATATATTCTGCATCAAAAATGGCTTCTGGGGATCCCAGAGCCGAACAGCGTTGCTTCAACTGAAGAAGTAACATAAGGAACTTTTATCTGCACAAAAAGTTGACAACACCAGACAAATTGTACAATTGTGTGCATAGCCTGCCCACTTGGATTATTCTCAGTCCTGGGATGTTTTTGTTGGAGGACTGTAACTGGAGGACAGAGGATTGAAGAGGATCATGGTCCACTGGTTTGACTACAGCCGATGGTTATAGCTGAGCAAGCTTCTCCGAAGAGGTCAGGACCGGCTATTCTGTTCCGGACATGTCTGTGGTTGGTGGCTGGTGGTCAGATTTTCTTTTTTTATTTTACTTATTATTTTTCCACTCCTACTGTCCCTTCCAACCACCACTCCTTCTGTCCTCAAGGAGTGACACCCTGCCAACCCTTGCCGACCAACTGGGTCTGCCCCTAGAGCGCCAAACTGCCATCAGGGCCCTTGATGGCCCGGATTACGACCCGAGCGGGGCGAGGAGAGATCCCCCCACTCCTTCTTTCCCCTGTGTTGAGCTGCACAGTGGGGTCTGCCCTGGTTGGCAGGTTGTGAGACTGGCTCCAGAGGACTTCATCTAGGTGGCTGGAGGGTTTTATCCTCTGAGTTGTATCCCCGATGTTTGGCGTGCAATGAGAACAAGGCTGTCGGCGCCCGTAGAGATGCACGTCAAAGCCGGGGTCCTTTGCCAACGTCTACCCTTGTG
Source organism: Neoceratodus forsteri (assembly GCA_016271365.2). Lineage (NCBI taxonomy): Eukaryota > Metazoa > Chordata > Ceratodontiformes > Ceratodontidae > Neoceratodus > Neoceratodus forsteri. The sequence continues at coordinate 370,120,741 of CM028135.1, forward strand.
TAGAGCATCTCCCTAGATGCACCGACCACCCTGAGGTTCCCCCAACAGGTGACGGTATCACAGCAGAGAGTACGATCCCCCCCTCCTCAGAGAAGGAGAGCAGCTGTTGGGTGCTCAATCCTTCTCCTGAAGATGTTTTTTGTTTTCTTTTATTCTTTCATTTTAGTCTGACTGTAGTCTGTGTTTTCCACGCTAAAGAATTCTCTGCATGAGAGGCCTGGTCTCCTTATTTTCCTTAAATTGTTTTTAGGTTTTCTTAAATTGTAATTTGATTTAAGTGATTTAAGTGATTTAAGGGTTTTTGATTGGTTGGGATTGTTTTTTTCCCTCTAGTAAGAGTAGAGGGAGATTCTTATTTATTTTAGTTTATTATTGGTTTTCTTTAGGATTTTGTTTAAGTTATTAGTAATAAGTTAGTGGTGTCTATGGTGTGTTTAAATTTTGTTGATTGTTCAATAGGTTTTAATCTTTGACAGCATGTGTTGGGGCCGAGTCTCTGTGGGCAGGCGTTATTCCCCCTCCAGGCTGAGGGACCTGTGCCCCTTCAATAGTCCTCCATTGCAGCCTGAGTTTTATAGGCATTGTCAGGCCTTGGGGGATTGCACGGAGGAGGCAGAAGGGGAGGCGGGTGCTGCAGCCGGGGGGGGGGAGGACTGGAGTGGGCGGATAGGGGTGGTGAGGTTAGGGAGACGCCCTGGGGTGAAATAGGTCCAGGATAGGGGTTTATGATGCCTGGTTCCCATACCCAAGGGCTCCACTGATGGTGGGCAAGTGGCCCACTCCTCCAAGGCCTCTCATCCAACTCGAGTGGTATTTTGCAATGCCAGGTCTCTAAAGAACAAGACAGCAATTATTGCTGAACTTGTTGAGTCATCTGACCTGGCTTGCATCACTGAGACCTGGCTGGATGAAAATGCTGGCCCCATATTGGAGTCAGCTGTTCCAGCTGGGTACTCGGTGATACACCACCCAAGATTGGATTGGGGGGGTCGCTATCTGTTTTAGATCAGAATTGGACCTTGTAGAGGTTCCAATGGTGACCCCTAGATCCTTTGAGTATATCATGGGAGCGGGTGTGGGCAGCAGAATTCTACTTGTCTACCGTCCACCTGACGACAAGAAAGTTTTTTTGCAGGAAGTTGCAGACTTCTTTGTCGACCTGGTGTTGCAACCCTCCAGCTGGTTGGTCCTGGTGGACTTCAGTGCTTGGCTTGACGATGAACTCTCGCACTTCGGTCAAAACTTCATCCAACTTATGAATGCGTTGGGCTTCACACAGGTTGTTACCGCTGCTACCCATATTCAGGGTCACTCACTGGATCTGGTGTTCACCCTGGGGATGGAGATCACTGGACTGGTGGTGGAACCAGTTGGGTGGTCTGACCATCACTCTATAAGGTTAAATTTTATGGCCCCCCTTATGAGACCAACCCCTTTGGAGATGCTCCAGTACCGCCCTTTGAGGGGTGTTACTCCTGAGGGTCTGATGGCAGTGCTGGACCTATTGAGTTGGCCTGTGGAGTGCTTGGAACCAGATGCCTTAGTAGTGCACTATAATAATATGGTGCTGAAGGCTCTGGATTCCATAGCACCTGTCTGAGTTCTTCCCCTCTCCCTCCACCCCCGGTCCCCCTGGTTTGATGGGGACACTGAGGGAGTTGAGGAGAGGCGTAAGATCGAATCTCTGTTGGCGGAAATCACGAGTGACAGGCTTAGATTGATTGCCCATTATTTGGACTATCAATCAGAAATCTCCCATAAGAAGGCAGAGTTTCTGTCCAGGGAGATTGCTGCATCAAGGAATCGACCAGTTCAGCTCTTCCAGACTGTGGATAGGCTGTGCAATCCAGCTTGTCTGCAGGGCCGGAGAGCTTTTTAACAATTGAAATGTGAGGAGTTTGCTCGGTTCTTTGATGATAAGGTGTCAACGATCAGGTCGGATATCCGCAGAACGCATTCAAATGAGCATAGCAGAGATCGATATGAGGTTACAGGCCCTCGGTCTGTCTGGACAGACTTCGACCAGCCAGCGATCATGGATATTATGAAGATTGTCCAGGGCTTGTGGCCAACTTGCTGTAGTTTGGATCCTGGCCCCACGTGTCTCCTTGTGGGTTGCGTGGATGTGATCGGACTAGTCCTTGCTGAGATAGTCTGATGCTCATTGGACCAAGGGGTGTTTCCGGAGTCTCTGAAAGGGGCTGTTGTGGCACCTCTTTTGAAGAAATCTTCCCTTGACCCAGACTGTCTCGCTAACTACAGACCGATCTCTAACCTGCCCTTTTTGGGTAAGGTTATTGAGACAGTAGTCGCGCTGCAGCTTGATGACTTTCTTACCACCCATGAAATCTATGATCCGCTCCAGTCCGGTTTCAGGAACAAGCATAGTACCGAGATGGCATTGGTTCGGGTACTTAATGATCTCCTAGTTGCGAGAGATCGGAGGAGCCGTTTGATTCTGGTTCTCCTCGATCTCTCTTCTGCGTTTGATACCGTGGACCATGGGATACTGCTGCAGTACCTGCGGCTGATCTGCGGAGTCTCTGGGACAGTCCTCAAATGGTTTCATTCTTTCCTCATGGACAGAACTCAGAGGGTAGTATCAGGAATTTTTTCCTCTGCTCCCTTTGCGCTGCTCTGTGGGGTGCCGCAGGGCTCTGTGATTTCTCCCATGTTATTCACGGTGTATATGCTGCCATTGGGAGACAGTATAAGGTGTTATGGGCTGAGTTATCATCACTGCTATGCAGATGATACTCAGCTCTATATGTCTGTTGTACCCAAACAGAATGACGCACTTACGGTCTTTAACAACTGCCTCGCTGAGATTCAGGACTGGATGAGTACTAACTGGTTGAGGCTGAATCTGGATGCGACTGAGGTGCTGGTGGTGGACCCTGGTCACCATGCAGAGAATTTGACTCCTGGGTCTCCTTTTGGCCTTGTCCTAGGGGGTAACCAGTTGAGACCTTCTGAACAGGTGCAGAATCTGGGCATAATACTTGATTGCGAGTTGACATTTAAGACTCAGGTGTCAGCTGTTGTCAAGTCCTCTTTTTACCATTTGAGGAATATAGCCCGGATAAAGCACCTTGTTCCACATGATGACCTTCCTGTGTTGGTTCATGTCTTTGTTTCCTCGCGTCTAGATTACTGTAATACTCTATATCTAGGGTTGCTGGGGGTAGACCTCCGCCGCCTGCAGCTGGTGCAGAATGCTGCAGCCAGGTTGTTGACTGGGCTACCAAGAACTTGCCACGTCACACCTGTTCTGCGTGAACTGCACTGGCTGCCAGTGCATTGAAGGATTACCTTCAAGGTCGAATTGCTGACCTATAAAACCCTACATGGACTGGGACTGGGCTACTTGCAAGATCTCCTTCGGCCCTACCACCCCCCTCCACCCACTCTATTCTGCCGACAAGGGATTGCTAGAGATTCCCAGGGTTTGTCTTTAATCTTCGGGGGCCAGAGCTTTTTCTTTTGTGGCCCCAGCCCTGTGGAATTCTCTACCTCATTGGATTAGAGAGTGCCCATCCACAGAGTCATTTAAGGCTTCTTTGAAGAGCTTTCTGTTTGAATTGGCCTATGAATAAATTTATTTTGCTGTCTTTTTAACTGTTTTTATATTTTCACATTTTTATGTATTATTGATGTATGTTTTTATCATGTGTTTGCACTATGGTGTCTGAAAAGCGCAATATAAATAAACTGTGATTTGATTTGATTTGATGTCAAGTCTATGACACTAACTCCCTCATTCCTAAATAGAACAGTAATATTCTTATATGCAGGTTTAGTAAGGGGGATAGCTTCAAAGGGGGCCCATAAAGGGGTATGCTTAAGGGCGTTAAATCTGTGCCCCAAAACACTGCAAACCAGTATTTAGTTTGAAGCTAACATCAAAAGTGGTCTCACCAGAGACGTGAATGAGGGCATAAATCGCGTTAGCAAAGAACTTCATGGACCCTTTCAACAATGTTTTCACTACAAAAACCCTATCTGGAAAGCCAGGTATACCCCCTTTATATAAAAGGCAGACAGCATTATGATGCTTGGCAGGATAGACTGGTTGATGAAAAAGAGAGGCATAAGATCTCTGAGCAGTCTTTTTAATCTGGTTCAGTAGTGCTTCAGGGGGCCCGTCAGGTGCAGCTGATGAAGAAAGTGCAGGTTGAGCAGCTTGTGCAAGTTCAGCATGTTCCAAAGGAAGAACTGGATTCTCAGTAAGCCTAAATTTGGCAGGTAAATGCAATGGGAGAAGAAGCACCAGATAAGTCCACATCATACAGTTGCACTGAAGAGGGAGATACCATGGGCCAGATATTCAAAAGGGTTGCACCGTGTGCAATAGGGTTGCGCCTGCGCAAGTCCGAACTTGCTCCATTCTGCGATATTCAGCAGGAGGCAGTTACACCACTGAAAACAGGCTGAGCAACAGCGCAATGCAAATGAATGCATGCTGAGCTGGTGGGGGAGGAACCATGCATAAACTGCACAGCCCGATATTCAGCCGGGCTGTGCAGAGTTGTGCAGGCGCAACCCCCAACCTGTGCCTGCACAACTTTGAGCCAAAAAAGGCTCAAGTTGAGGGCTACCCATGGGTGAGCTGCTGCATTGCAGGCGCAACACAGCAGCTGCCACCTGTGGCTGGCCCCCAACCCACCTCCCTGTGCCCCCCATACCTCTCAACTGTCCCTGATTTTCAGGGACATCCCTGATATGTCTCAGAATTTGTCTCTGTCCCTCATAACAATTGTATTTTTGTGACAGAACACTGGGATTGTAAGCATAAAATAATGTTAAATATTAAGTTACAGATTCCTTCCTATTCAGACAATGCATCTTACATAAATCCCTACTTCTCTCAGCTTGAGTGTATACTACCAAATCTTAAGATGTGTCCTTGATATGGGGTCTGTGTCCCTGATATTTTATCGTCTTGTCCCTGACGGCGAGATGAGAGGTTGAGATAGTTCTCGCAGCTCAACGTATGTATAGCTTTCCCTTTCATTTAAGCTCTTTTGCTGGTAGCGATGTGTCTCTCTTTCGTCGACACCTCTGCGTCCGGCGATTGTAGATTCGATCACGGATGTAATTGCTGCAACCTCGGAATGGCTTCTTCAGGGAACTAGTGACCTAGATTTCTGGATCGCGTGGATGTACTGACAATACCTTTCAAATATACCCTGGTGAACCAGTGAACCGAACTTCACGGATGTACCAGAACATACCTCACATTCTCAGGTCTCTCTCATTCACTCACCATGAAAGTCCACCACCCCGCCTCCGGCAGCCGGGCGGGTGGCAGCATCTCACCCGCCTGCTTGCTCAGCCTGCTGCCGACGATCGATAGCGACTGCTCATTGGTGCAGAGCAAGAGCCAATGGGCGCGTAGCCCATACCGCATAAGACAGTCCAGCTTTGTGAATGAAATGTCATTCACAAAACTGGACTGTCTTGATGTATGGGCTGCTGCCCATTGGCTCTGCTCTGCACCAATGGGCGGCAGCCCTCACCGCAGTCAGTCGGCGGGCGGCGGGTGGCAGGCGGGTGGATGCTGCCACCCGCCGCTGCTGGGGGGATGGTGGGGCTTCATGGGTGGTGGTGGGGACACTAGGCACCAGGGATGTGTTGGGGGTGTTAATAATTACATCCCGTGATCAGGAGTTTCGGTCCACTGACCACCAGGGCTATGTTTGGGAGTTAGATTGATTACATCCCGCGATCGACCCACGGTCCACTGGACCACCAGGGCGATGTTTGGGGAGTTTAATGATTACATCCCGCGATCGGATCCCGCGACAGATCTACAGTCCACTGGACCACCAGGGATGTGTTCGGGAGATACATTGCTGCCCACCATCGGCTGGTGGGGAAACTATGCCCGCAATCGGGCTGCAGGGGGTTGTTTAAACCAATGCAGCCTGTGGTCGGGCTGGTGGGGGTGGGGGTAGGATTTCACCTTTTGCCCGCGATCGGGCTGCAGGGGGCATCGGTCCCTCGACTTGCCGTTGCTCGGGCAGGGCGCCAGGCTAAGTCCTCGGGATCGGCGCACCTGCATGCTAATGGCACGCAAATGGGGCCATAATCAGATGAAAATGGCCCCCTGTGCCTTGCATGAATTATGGTCCCATTTGCATGTCACCTTTTGAATATTGGGATTTGGCATGGCGCAATGGTACTGCATACATAAGTTGAATACTCCACTCTGACAACTTGCGGTGGCGCAAGTTCCACCGCGCCATGCACAGTGGTTGTGGTTAGGTGAGATTCAGCGAGCTGTTCAACAGCGCAACTCCTTTGAATATCACCCGGGCCACACCCCTGCGCAACTATTTTGCGCAGTGCAAGGGCTTGCGCCTAAGAAAAGCGCAGTTTGAATATCTGGCCCCATAAGTCCAACAACTGACTGAGCAGCAAGCTGATGAGAAACAGGGGCAGTAGCAATCAGGGTAGGACCGGACACCCATTGCCCGGTGTCATTCTGCACCCAGCCAGCAGCGAAAAGAGCAGTGGAAATTTGAACATCTGGTGGAGGGGTTTCCTCAGGAACTCCCTTTACCTAGGGCTATCTGGGGTTGATATCCATCACCTGTAGCTGGTGCAGAACGCGGCGGCAAGGTATTTGACTGGGATCTCTAGATCCAGCCATATTACGCCTGTGCTCCGTGAACTGCACTGGCTGCCTGTTAGGTGGCGGATTACCTATAAGGTTGGATTACTAACCTTTAAAGCCCTAGATGATCAGGGACCCGGCTACCTGAAAGATCTCCTGGTACCCTATCTCCCCCTCCGTCCTCTCCGCTCCACCAATGAGGGATTGCTGGAGATTCCCAGGGTTCGATTAAAAACATCAGGATCTCATGCCTTTGCTTTTACAGCACCAACCCTGTGGAATTCTCTACCTCATTGGTTGAGAGAATGTCCAACCGTCGAGAAATTCAAAAATGAGTTGAAGACATATTTATTTAGTTTAGCATATCCTAGTTATGGTTGTTAATTTATGATCATTTTAACTTATGTATTTATGTGAATTTATTGTACAGCACCTTGGTTTTGAAAGGCGCTTTATAAATAAAGACGATCTGATTTGATTTTGATTTGGCAGCTCAGGGCCCTTGGATCCTCACCTGGCTTTAGCAGAAAGGGGAAGCAGGTGGTTTGATCTGGAACTCCAGGATCTTCTGGATCATCCCCTCTGGACCCTGCCCACAAGTATGCTTTCCCAATACACACTCAGTCAGGTCACCAATCCTTGCACTAAGCACACTGTCAGAATACTGCTTAAATTGTGGAAAATGGCAAAAATGCCCAACAGCTTGGGACCCGTCTCTCTCATTAGATATCATGAAGGGTTCACGCCCCCTACATTTGACAAGGGTTACCAATACTGGGAAGCCCGTGGCCTTGCCTGATTCACTCACTTTCTCAATAGGGACACCTGCATGTCCTTTCAGCAACTTCAACAGAAATATGGGCTTTGGAAGGAAGCTCACGTTCACTTCCTTCAGGTTAGACACTTTATTTTTCAACAACCACATTTTAGACAATTACAAAGACCCCAAATATTATTAGAAGACACTTTCTACTGGTGGATTAAGTTAAAGGTAAAGATCAGACCCATATCTGCTCTATATAAGTTCCTCATGGATCTGGACCACTAGTCAATGGATGGCATTCGCCTTAAATGGGAGCAGGACTCCAACACCTCTATACCTCCAGCCAAATGGAACCACTGCCTTCAGAGGGGCTGGGCAACCACAGCATTGCCCATTTGGCAGGAATACAATTGGAAAATAATAGTGAGATAATTCCACACTCTTACAGTAACACAACATTTTCTTTCCACTTACTCAGATCTGTGTTGGCGGGATTGTGGATTGGGGGTTCTCATTACCACATTTTTTGAGACTGTCCGTGCCTAAAACCATATTGGCAACAGGCACATGCCTATTTACAGACACTTTCAAACAACATGAAGTCTTGCTATATTCTGACATATGCAGTGATGTCCAACCTTTGAACTGCCCCGGAGAGGAAAGAGTTAACTTTCCATGCCAGGCATGGAACGCTGAGCTCGAGCTTGGTTGACACTCTGTCTGTTGTTCTTCAAACTCAAACCGTCAGATCTTTACGAGCTAAACTCACTGAGGTCCTGTGTGGAAGCTGTAAACCTACACTAGCCAACTGGCTACTAAACATAAGAACACATTTTTTGGTCCCAAAACAAAGACTCAAGTCAGGAGACCCCAAAAATGAATAACACAACATCAAGTCACCCCAAGAAAGGAGGGGTGAAAAACAACAAGGTGGGCACCTACTAAGTGCCAACACTGCACTGCCCACCCACATCCCAAAAACAGAGGTTCTGAGAAGGGCAGGTGGGGAGGTCAGAATATAGCAAGACTCCATTAGAAGAAACAACATTACTAAGGTGAGTAATTTTTTCTTCAAACAACATGAAGTCTTGCTATATTCTGACATATGCAGACTACAAAGCAGTACCTCCATGGAGGAGGGACAGAAACTACTTAGGAAATAGGCTCTGAAGCACAGCTGTGCCAAACCGAGCATCACTCCTAGCCTGGATGTCCAGGGAGTAATGCTTGGTAAAAGTGTGAACTGTTTTCCAGGTAGCTGCTTGACATATCTCTAGAATAGGATGTCCCTGGCAGCAGCCAGGGAAGCAGCTGTACCTCTGTAGAGTGAGCCTCAGACCTGAGGGAGGAACCTTACCCAGTTTTTCATAACAAAATTGGATACAAGAGACAATCCACCTGGCAATGGATCTTTTAGTGGCAGGTTTCCCTTTACCAACCTCACCATAAGTGAGGAACAGTTGGAGGGAGTCAAACCTGTGACCCTTGGTACACTCTATGTAGTAACTAAGGGCTCTCTTCACATCTAAGCTGTGCAGCCTCCTCTCGCCAGAGGAGGAATGGTCAATGAAGTAAACTGGACGAGATATAGATTGATTAAGGTGGAAATCTGAAACCACCTTAGGCAAGAACTTACTGTTAGTCATGAGGACCACCTTATCTCTATGAAAGGAGATAAAATCAGGCTCCACTGACAAAGCTTGTAATTCACTTTTGCGTCTGGCAGAAGTGATGGCCACCAGAAACACAGTCTTCCAAGTCAAGTACTTAAGCTCTGCTGAAGACAAGGCTCAAAGGGGGGTTGCATAAGCTGAGCAATGCAAACATTAAGATCCCAGGCGGGGGCAGGGTCCCTGAATGGAGGGTTGGTGTGAAGCA